>OY740718.1:146627468-151427468 GCA_963513945.1 Hydrotaea diabolus | reverse complement strand
CGCATAAGAATGAACATTTCTCAAGCTTGTTTGGATCGTTTTCAGCGAAATAAAATGGATTTTAAGCGTCGTTTCATAACTGTTGATGAGACATGGATCCACCACTATACTCCAGAGACAAAAGAACAATCCAAACAATGGACTGAAGCTAGAGGAAGTGCCCCAAAGAAGGCAACAACAATTCAATCGGCTGGTAAGGTTATGGCAACGGTTTTTTTTTGGACTTCAAAGGTATTTTATTGATTGACTATCTGCAAAAGGGTAAAACAATAAATTCAGAGTACTATTGCAACCTTTTAGATCAATTAAATGTACAAATTCGAGAAAAACGTCCTGGCTTACAACACAAAAAAATAATTCTTCATCAAGACAACGCACCAGCGCAAAAGAGTGTTTTTAACAATGGCTAAAATCAACGAATTAAAGTACGAGTTGCTTGACCACCCACCTTATTCTCCTGATTTAGCTCCCAGTGACTTTTACCTGTTCCCAAATCTAAAAAAAATCCTTGCTGGCAAGCGTTTTACCTCAAATGAAGATGCAATTACAGTTGTAAACCACTATTTTGAAGACCTTGAGGAAAACTATTTTAATCAAGGGATAGAATTGCTAGATCAGCGTTGGACTAAGTGTATTGAAGTTTCAGGAGATTATATTAAAAATAAAAATATTTTTGAAAAACTATCTATTCTCTTTCATTGATAGGCTAAGAACTCGCCCTCGTACACTCCCATAACATTTGGAACGACGAAAATGGAGCAAAAGTTACTGAGGACCATTGGTTTTTTCTTATTATCCAAGCTTAGCTTATTGGTTTACAATTGGTATACAGATCCCTGATGGGTCTTTAAAGAGAAGCTCTTCATGTATTCCCTGTGGCATGCGAGACATACGTCCAGGACGTCAATTTGAGTCAAATACGAGATGAGGCGTACGCAGAAAAAAAGTATGGTTGGGGTGACAATATTCGAAGAGGATCATACTATTGTTGCGTATATGGTTATGGCACAACAATATTATGATCCTCACAACAATAGTACGATTCACACATAACCATACTACGATCACCACAACCATAGTATGATTCACACTCAACCATACTATGATCTCGACAACCATACTATGATCCTCACAACAATAGTATGATTCACTCTCAACCATACTATTATCTCCACAACCATATTATGATCCTCACAACCATAGTATGTTTCTCATACAACCATAGTATGATTCACACGCAACCATGCTATTATCCCTACAACCATAGTATGATTCACTCAACCATACTATGATAACCAAAATTTTTTATTGGGATTGGGTAATGTTGTTATTCAAAAATAGGCCGTTGAAAATACTTTTAGTTCCCAGCAGGCCCCAAGAAACGAATGTGATTAAACCATGATCAATGGCTTTATACTTAAGTGCAGGCAGATTTTAAATAAACGAGAACCAGTCGGCAGTAGACTATTTCACAAAACTAAGTAAACACAATAAAAATCCCTCGAACTACCTTCCGATTGGTGTAGTTTTTTTTTAGTGGACAACAACCATTCACTGTATCGTGTGTATGTGTTTTATTTTGTATATCAAAAAACATACGCACACGCATACATGTATGCTTTATAAAACCTGTTTTGTTATGTTCATAGTCGCAACCATAATGTATGATTGCCGTAATCATATTATTGTTAACGTAAATTTTAAACAACAATACTTTTGTAGCACCAACCATGTTTATATGGTTGCTACAACCATATTTTCATTTCTAAATTTGGCAATAATACTATTGTTACATTTCAACAATAGTAATATTGTCACAATCATACTGTAGTCAAAATTAAATTCATTAAACAATACTATGGTTGCGACGAACATGCTTTTATTGTAGAGAGCATACTATTGTTGCGGTGACCATAGTGTAACCATATCTTTTCTCTGCGTGCGGATGCGACCTATCGCATGTGAAGAAGATCGAAAACGGCGGTTAATGTGCCCTCAGGATTTTGCTGTAGTTGTAGTTGGTAGTCTGGATAGTGTCCATGAAGTAAAAAGTGTGGCTTACGATCGGGAGGCGGATATTTTCGTATTCCTTTAATATGGAAACGAAACAGTTGATTTTCTCGCATATGTCACCCACTTTAGATCCTGACGCCAGAATTGTGCAATCATCAGCGTACGTTACAACTTCAACGCAACCTGGTTCTGCAGAAATATTAAAAAGCTACAGGTTAAACAGATCAGAAGATATCACCCCACCCTGGGGAACACCCTGTTTAACTCTTCTGGGCTTCGAGTTCCTGTCTCTAAATTCTTCATATGGCTGGCGCCCTCATTTATAGTTTACGACCCAACGTTTCAAACTAGACAAAGGGGACACTTTTGCAATGCACTCGAACAGTATGGCCTGATTGACCGTGTCGAAGGCCTTTGTAAGCTCAAAAGCCACGAGGACCGTCTTGTCGTTGGGCTTGTTCTGGCTTAGGCCGCGAGTATCCCGACTTATCCAATTGCTGCAACATCAGCATGGAGATTCCGTTCCGACCTAGCGCCTTTGATGATTTTACGCAGCGGATGACATGAGCAACTTCGCCAACGGTAAATTGTGGCAGTGATTCTTCAATTTTGAGAGAGCGGATACGACGCTCGCGCACCGCTTCGGAGCTGTCACTGTTCTGTCACCAAACGGATGTCTCTAATTTAGCCAAATTGTAAAATGTATGCCGTAGTCAAATTCGTCAAAAATTCCACTGTTGCCTTATGTTGTGTACCTTATGTCAATATTAAAGAGGACATATTTTTTTAGCGCCCTAGCGAACTTACCCCATGGGCCAAGACCTCAAATTTCTTCGAATCTTAAAATGAATGTGATATTCTGAGTCGCGCCGTAGTTTTATTGCTTTTTAATTCCCATATGTCCAAAGTTAGAGAAGCCGTTTTGGATCCAAATCTTGAATAAAATCTAAAAATTTGGGTTTGTGAGAAAATTTAACAGTTGGCGGATACCCATATGTCCCAGAACATATCAATGACCTCAACCATTTATGAAAAGGCTATGCAGGATGGGCCAAAAGTTACCATGGAGTTGAAAACTTTAATAGTCTTTTCGTTTATCAATTTTTTTTCTCAGATTATTTATATGTGACAGCGCACAGAGAAAGGGAACTAAGGGTAAAAAAATCAATTTTCATTTTTTTTCTTTTTTTGATGTGGACAACATTTGGTCATCGAATGAGACCGATCCCATGCCCCAAAAGTGTTCCCTCCTAGAGATATGCGCGTTTTATAAAAGTAAAGTTCTAAGCGCTAATATAAAGGGACCTAATCTTTTAAATGGCTCTCCTAAACAAAACTGGGTTTTCACCTTAGGTCCCTTTCTATTTTGCGCGTCACATATATACGAGGGCGGTTCGGAAACTTCTTAGCCTAGCACAAAAAGCGCGATATAAACAGAAAAAATCTGGCAACTCCTTTATATAGAAACAGGTGTTCACAAAAGACGCATCCGCGATTTTTTTACAATGGAAAAATTAGAAATGCGTGGTGTCTTTAAATATTTACATAAAAAAGGTTTATCGGGACAAGAAATTCATAATGATATGGTGAATGTGTTAGGAGAAAGTGCTCCTTCATACTCGTACTATACTAAATGGATTTTTTTTACACTAAGTATGAAAAGTAATGTCACTTAAATGACCCTCGTTTTCACTAATATACTCGTTTTAGAGAAATTTTCATAACATCTTTCAAAATTTTTGGCTGTAGCTTTCGAATTTCAGCCACAATGTTGGCCTTGAGTTGAAGGTTTCTTTCGGGCTTATTCACACATACTCGCTCCTTCAAATAATCCCAAAGAAAATCGTCGGGTGCTGACAAATCTGGCGATCGCGCTGACCAAATAATTTCCGAATTTCCGGAAATTATTCGCTCTCTAAAAATTTTACTTAAAAGTTCCATTGTGTCTTGGCAGTGGCTCCGTCCTCTAAAACCACATCTCAGGTCTGTTTTCAAGAGCAGGACGTAAAAAAGTTTCTATAGTAAACAGATACCGCTCTTAATTTACGATTACAGCACTTCCATCTTAATTCTCGAAGAAGTAAGGCCCAATGATATTTGCAGATGTAATCCAACACCATACTGAACACCTTAAAAAATATATGTAAACGAAAGTTATTACATTTTTAAACCCCATGGTAACTATTGGCCCACCCTGTATTATTAGTGTACAAATCTAGTATACTAAATTACACCATGACTGTTGACTACAATTATTTAAATCTACTTCTGATTCTATGGTCAAATGTCTGCATATAAAACAAGATACAAAAGTGTGGATGTCAAATAAAAAGTACCAAAAGAGTTGACAATTATTAAAAGGTTGTAGTGGATCAGTAGTTCCAATGTCTTCAAGTGGTTCCAAGAGAACCATCTAATCAATAGTTCCAATGGTATTAGTGAATTCAAAGTATTCATCAGTTAGCATTGGCTGGGCCATACATGGTCAGAGGTACTGGTGACAAAGTCAATAAGAAATCAGTATAGTGTCAACATCGACATTTTTTACTGGATACTAAAGGCAGGACATAAAAGGGGTTGTCAGTATTTGTAGCAGACAGCCTGAAAAAAATGTGGGCAACTTATTAAATAAAACTGTGTTGATATTAATTGTCTTAACCCTTTCGCCCCTACACGCAGAGAAAAACATGGTTACTACATGGTCACCGCAATAATAATATGTTATCCGCAATAAAAGTATGTTCGTCGCAACCATAGCATTGTTAACTGAATTTAGCTTTGACAATAGTATAATTGCTGCAATATTAATATTGTTGAAATGTAACAATAGTATTATTGCCAAATTTAAAAATGAAAATATGGTTATAGCAACAATATAAATATGGTTGGTGCGACAAAAGTGTTGTGTTTTGCGTTTTATGTTAACAATAATATGATTACGGCAATCATACTGTATGATTGTAATTTTCCTTCATTTAAATATGCTTTTAAGAACAAATGTTATTCGTACAGATCTTATGCTATAATAGTGCTTTTTTTTATCGATATTAAAATTTTTTAAACGAGCTGCTTTGGTTTTGTTTAACTGAAACATTTTTAATAAAAACGCATACGTTTATTTAAACTTATTTTTTCTACTGTGAAATAAATCACTCCTATTATTTTGAATTTAATTTTTATTTTTGAATAATTTTCATAATTCAAATCTATTGTCGACAACTTAAACAAGTTCTAATAAATTTTATTGGGGATCATAGTATAATTGTGTGTGACCATACTATGGTTGTAGGGATCATAACATTGTTGCGTGTGAATCATACTATGGTTGCGAGGATCATACTATGGTTGTATGTGAAACATACTATGGTTGTTAGGATCATACTATGGTTGTAGAAATCATAGTATGGTTGAGTGTGAATCATACTATGGTTGTGGGGATCATATTATGGTTATGTGTGAATAATACTATTGTTGTGAGGATCATAGTATGGTTGCATTTGAATCATACTATTGTTGTAAGGATCATAATATTGTTGTACCACAACCATATACCCAACAATATTATTATCCTCTTCAAATATTGTCACCACAACCATAATTTTTTTTCTGCGTGTACACGCAGAGAAAAGATATGCTTACACTATGGTCACTGCAACAATACTATGTTCTCTACAGTAAAAGCATGTTCGTCGTAACCATAGTATTGCTTTTTGAATTTCATTTTCACAATAGTATGATTGCGACAATATTGCTATTGTTGAAATGTAACAATAGTATTATTGCCAAATTTAGAAATGTTTATATGGTTGTAGCAACCATATAAACATGGTTGGTATAATAACAGTATTGTTGTTTAAAATTTACGTTAACAATAATTTGATTGCGGCAATCATACAGTATGGTTGCGACTATGAACATAACAAAACAGGTTTTATAAAGCATACACGTATGTGTGTGCGTATGTTTTTTTGATATACAAAAAAACACATACACACGATACAGTGAATGGTTGTTGTCCATTAAAAAACAATAACAGTCGGATAGTTCGAGGGATTTTTATTGTGTTTACTTTGTTTGGTGAAATACTCTAAAATCGACTGGTTCTCGTTTATTTAAAATCTGCCTGCACTTAAGTATATAGCCTTCGATCATGGGTTTAATCAGATTCTTTACTTGGTGTCTACGTAGGGTGAAGTAGCATTCACCCCTGCTGGCAACTAAAAGTATTTTTGACCGTTGGAATTTATTTTTTTGTTTCTTGAATGAAATGCTTAATAAAAACATGGCCTCAAATCTGGCTATGAACTAATAGTAATGCAATTTAAAATAACAAACTTAATAAAAATCTCTATTTCTAACTAACAACAAAAACCAATCCTAACATATAATTTTGGAGATTATAGTATGGTTGAGTGTGAATTATTCTATGGTTGTAGGAATCATAGTATGGTTGCGTGTGAGTCATACTATGGTTGTGAGGATCATACTATGGTTGTATGAGAAACATACTATTGTTGTGAGGATCATAGTATGGTTGTGAAGATCATCGTATGGTTGAGTGTGAATCATACTATGTTTGTGGGGATCATAGTATGGTTATGTGTGAATCATACTATTGTTGTGAGGATCATAATAGTGTTGTGTCACAACCATATACCCAACAATAGTATGATCCTCTTCGAATATTGTCACCCCAACCATACTTTTTTTCTGCGTGTACTGGGATCATATGTCCCAGCGAAGTTGCTTTCATCATAACTATTTTTATTTTCTTTTTTCCATTTTTATATGCGAAACATCCTAATAAAGATTGAAGCATTGTCTGTGGCATAATTAAAAAAATGCGCTGAATTATAGCGGTCTCATGTATCCCTAACATCTTAGATATTACCGTTATAACTATATTTGAAGTCAAAATTGAAATAACCCTTAAAGATTTAAAAAAAAAAAAATCAGGGGTAAAAGGGTTAAATGAATCACTTATGTTTTAATTCGCGAAGGTCCTTCATTTCCTATGTTTGGGAAGAATTTTTAGCCCCTAGGGTGCCATTTTAGCCGAATCGTTTTTATATGGAGTTAAAACTACACTTATTGAAGACACCGGTGACTTCGTTTACCGGTAATCAGCCGCAATGTCTTCGATTGGACTCTATGGGTTTTGTCGAGGTTGCTTGAGCTTGCTTAAGCACATGACAATTTTATATACTTATATTAATAAAACACAGAATATTTAGGATATGTGACGCGCAAAATAGAAAGGGACCTATGATTAGAAACCAGTTTTGTTCAGGAAAGCCATTTTAAAGATTATGTCCCTTTCTATTTGCGCTTAGAATCGTCGACTTCACTTTCATAAAACGCGCATATCTCTGGGAGGGAACACTTTTGGGGCATCGGATCGGTCTCATTCGATGCTCAGATGTTGTCCACATCAAAAAAGAAAAACAAATGAAAATTGATTTTTGTACCCTTAGGTCCCTTTCTCTATATGCGCTGTCACATATAGAGTTTAAATTTATTCCAGGTGTAGTGCAAATGTTACATTTAAAGAATGAAATTTGATTTAGGGCATATGACCACCACGTGCCCTTGTACAGCGATATATTCTTTGGACCCAATTTTCTACCACTCTTACAAACATTTCGCTGACCGGAACGTTGGCAATTTCGCGTTGGATGTTGTCTCTGAGCTCGTCTAAAGCTGTTGGCTTGTTGGCATAGACCAATGACATGATGTGGTCCCATAAAAAGAAATCCAATGGCGTTAAATCGCATGAACGGGGGTGGCCATTTGACCGGACCATTTCTCGAGATAACACGTTCACCGAATTTGCCATTCAGTAAATCGAATTTAACGCGTGCTGTGTGGCTAGTGGCACCGTCTTGTTGAAACCAAATATCGCCGATGTCAAGCTCATCCAATTCTAGCCAAAAATAATTTTCTAACATGGCATCATAGCGCTTAAACGGTAGCAAAAATATTGTTTTCATCGACGAAAAAATACGGCCCAATCACAATCACCACACCACTCAGTACTTTGTTGTGGATGCAATTGTGTCTCTTGAAGCACATGTTGCTGTCCAATAACGTAAAGTATGGTTTAATTTGAAGGGCCGATGTTGATTTTGAATAAAACACATTATTTAGGAAATTTTTGTCATTTCTTTTTATTATGATAATATTGGTATGGTTCAATTATGTATGGAACAAAATATCGGCCAAATGGCCGACGCGATCTCGGCGACAAACCTCCATCCGATGGTCCAAATTTTCGATGACGCTGAGGCATAATTGAGGTTCTATGCCGTTAATGTGCCGAATTATCTCTTAATCTGCCGAATTAGCTCTTGAATTATTGCTGGCTTATCGACGTACACCTATTCTTTCAAATAACCCAAAGAAAGCAGTCCAACGGTGTCAAATCACATGATCTTGGCGGCCAATTAACATCACCACGACGTGAGATAACACGGCCATTAATTTTGTCGCGCAAAAGAGCCATTGTTTCGTTAGCTGTGTGGCAAGTGGCACCGTCCGGTTGAAATCACATATCGTCCACATCCATATCTTCCAATTCGGGCCAAACAAAAAATACGGCCCGATGATGCCGCCAGCCCATAAACCGCACCAACCAGTCACTCTTTGTGGGTGCACTGTTTTATCGACAATCACTCTTGGATTATCATTAGCTCAAATGCGGCAATTCTGCTTATTGACGAATACACTGAGGTGAATATGTGCCTCTGACTGAAGATGGTTTTCTTCGAAAATTGATCATGCACTGTTGCCATTCCTTGCCCCCATTCTGACCATTGTATCTTTCCATGGTTCAAATTGAGTTAGTCTGATATTGAGAAATATCAAGTGAAATGCAGAAAAAAACTTGAGGTTTAGGTGTGGTTCACATTCAACATCGGCCCTTAAAATTTAACCACCCTTTATATATTTTTTATTGACAAAACCACTCCGCAAGATATGGGCTTCATCGTTGCAGACGATTTTTCGATGAAATTCTGGATTTTCGTAAAACTTTGCTAGAGCCAAATACTCAGAATATCGGTAGTAATTTTAAATGATTTTCAAACGTTGCTCGTTAGTAAACATTACCATGGTGAAAATGTTGACTTCGACTAACGTTTGGGTGCGTTGCGTTGCGTTTAAGATACGAAATTTCTATGACCCTTTTGGAAAACCCTTTAAAAAGACATTCTAATTATATTTTATTTTACTAATCATAGGGATTCCTTTAAAGACCAATGACCATGTCCAGTTAAAACATGGCCCATTGCCGCATAATTTCCAAATGATTATGTAGTTATGGATAAATATTGTAAAAATCACATTCAACAGGGATTAACCGGCTCAAGACCTCTTGCTTCTATATTTAAATTGTAAAAATCGCTTAATTTGCCCAATGGTAGTTGTAATGCCACTTGCAGATTTTGTTCCCTTTGCTTCAGTTTGGCCCATTTCAATTTCAACCAAATTCAATGTTAACTATTGCTACTTCTGTTCTTTCACAGAGATAACTTTGAAAAAATTTGTGACAGATTTTTTGATCTTAATCTCAATTGATTTTTAATTCTTTTTCTGGCCAATTTACTATTCAACTAACCTTTTTTATTTTATGCCTCTTCTTCTTCTTTTTT
Organism: Hydrotaea diabolus; assembly: GCA_963513945.1. Taxonomy (NCBI): domain Eukaryota; kingdom Metazoa; phylum Arthropoda; class Insecta; order Diptera; family Muscidae; genus Hydrotaea; species Hydrotaea diabolus. The sequence continues at coordinate 151,417,806 of OY740718.1, read as the reverse complement.
ATTTCCTCTAAACCCCCTGTGGAGCATAGGGCCTCTTTTATGCCTCTAGAGGATACAATTTGCTTCGTTTGAAAGTTTTAAATTAAGGAACTCAAAACAAACTTGCCGTTGTTATCTTATAATCGAATCACCAAAACTGAATTATCACAGAAATAATAAATCAGAAATGTTTATCGCTAAAATTGCAATCGTTTTCATTTAGTTTTACCTTCAACTGACCTAACACAAATTCTCAATGTGTTTACAAAGTGACGATCACTTACGAACACTTCGTGCTTTACTTTGAGATTTTTTGTTAAGGTATAACACTTTCAATAAACTGTTCTACATATGTGACAGCGCATAGAGAAAGGGACCTAAGGGTAAAAAAATCAATTTTCACTCTTTTTTTTTTGATGTGGACAACATCTGAGCATCGAATGAGACCGATCCCATGCCCCAAAAGTGTTGCCTCCTGAACAAAACTGGGTTTTGACCTTAGGTCCTTTCTATTTTGCGCGTCACATATACATTCAAGCAATACTCGACCATTAAACATGTTGACACAGTGAAATTGAAACTTTCCCATGTATACAAGAAATACACTTTGTATATAAACATATTAACAGATACATTTAAAATATGTTGCGGTTATCAGAGCGATGTTATCAACATTTTTCAGCCATGTTACTAAACAATGTTTGATGTATAGATACTTTTTCGGATACAGTCATATCCGAATACAATTCCTAGATACATTTGTTGGTTAAAAAATGTTGCAGATAAAATGTTTAAGTAAAAATGGCAACATAAAATGTTGAAAACAGTTGCAATAAATTTGATGCAGCACACGTGTTTAACGACAAAAGATCCTAACTACAAATTTTCAACTTTTCAGTAGACACAAAAAATGTATACCTCAACATTTGCACTACTATAAAACATTGAGAGGATCATGAGTTTTTTTTTAACAAAAGTAAAGAGAATCTAATCTAATGGTAGAAATGTGGACCGTCGTAATCTGTGGGTAGAAATCTGTGGGTAGAAATGTGGACCGTCGTAATGTGATGGTTATAGTGGTCGATTATCATACAAGTGGACCTATGTTAAAATCCGGGTAGGAGCATCTGAACAAATAGTAAACAACGGGTTTTCACCACCTCGTAAATGCCAACTACTTTACGTGAAAGGGATTAATCTCTAAGCCATGTAAAAGCTTGTCTACAAAATACATTAGCCGTTAGGAACCGGCATTAGACAAAAGATTCGCCCGTTTTGACCATGTGGTTCGTTTTTGGGCCACATAAGCCAAAAAGTCCAGCATCTATGCATTCTCTTGAGATATTTAGTGCTTCTCAACTAACAGTACCCATTTTAACCATTTTAAAAGTGTTACCTTCAGTACCTTAAAGGGACACCTTTTTCCCCCTAGTCCTTTTTCGCCCATTTACAATTACTTACACAAACAGACTATGACAATATGCTATCATCAAGCAATTTCAGGATCCAATGTTGATTCGTTTGACCACTGACGTTTCGTTTTACAAACACAAGGACGGAAGGACATGACTATATAGGCTTAGAATTTTGCTAGATAGGCTTAGAATTTTGATAAACTACTTATAGTAAAAGAGATAAATTTTGGCGTGGTCGACTATATTATAACCTGAAATTCTAAATAAGCAGAAAAGCCAAGTGAAACAGGTCTATGGACCCTTGGACGAATTCTAAATTTACCCTGATTAGTAAAAAAGATAAATTTTGGCGTGGTTGACTATATTATAACCTGAAATTCTAAATAAGCAGAAAAGCCAAATGAAACAGGTCTATGGACCCTTGGACGGATTCTAAATTTACCCTGATTAGTAAAAAAGATAAATTTTGGCGTGGTCGACTATATTATAACCCGAAATTCTAAATAAGCAGAAAAGCCAAATGAAACAGGTCTATGGACCCTAGGACGGATTCTAAATTTACCCTGATTTTAACAACAATGTCACAAACCAATTTGTATGGTTTGGGTCCCTAACTACATTAGAAATGGGTAATTTGGTCTAGTTTCAAACTGGTCCAAGTAAAAATGGTGTTCTAGAGCGGTTGTATGTAAAGTCGGAAGATACCTTTGCACTGGCTCTATATTAAAACGTGGATCGATATATACCATTTAATTTGAGAAGGTAAATAATCAATCGTAATAAAATGTGCCAAATTTCATCAAGATTTGATGTAATATGTGAGCTAAAGACATGAAATCGGTTGAACTTAGATGTGTGTGAAAGCTTTATCTTTTCATATCTGAACCTTTTTCTCTCAATTTCAATAGAGCAATGCTTATGTTTGGGAGCTACATATATCTAAATCGGAACCGAATTTCTTCAAATTTAAAAGCGTCCGTCCTTTGTTTAAAAAAAAAAACTACATCTTCCAAATTTCATAAAAAAAACATTTCCGACCTGAAATTCGATAACAAGCTTAAGATCTACAGAAGACGGAGGACAGTCGAAAAGATAGATATTGTTAAATCGAATCAACTAGTGATTCCCAGACCTCTTGTTGGATAACAAGCTTTAGATAGACAGCAGACTGACGGATGGAGTTCATCTGTGTTAATAAGTACACTTAAATGTAGGTCTAGCTCAAATATTTGTCATGAAACTAACTTTTAATAGCCTCTTCCAAAGAGTGGTGCAGAGTAAAAATATTTGCTCAGCCGATATCAAAAAGTCGAACACGGCTTTTTCATGTTTTGCAACAAAAAGTGTCGACTGTCGACTTTTAGAAGCCTAGGCCAATCACCTTGCTTACGCCAGTTGCAAAGACGCTTGAAGCAATGATCATTCCCAGCCTGATCGAACACCTTCCATGTGCTGATCTTTAGCATGGGTTCCGCAAGCAGCACAGCACAACAACTGCTTAACACGCCATCAGCACACGTGTAAGTCGCGACCTTAACCAGAACAAGCCTAACGACCGGACGGTCCTCGTGGTTGCTGACCTTATCAATGGCTTTGACACGGTCAATTTTGCCACTCAGTTCAAGGACATTGCAGAAGTACTTCTTCCACCTAGTTTTAAACGTTGGATTGTAAACCATAGTTGTGGGCGCCAGTCTTATGTGGAATTTAGAGACAGGAAGTCGAAGCCCCGTTAGGGTAAAACAGGGAGTCCCCTGGTTACCTCACTTCGTCCTTCTTATAAATAAATCCACAGTTTGAGCTACACCACATTCTTTAAGCGTAAAACGTTCCATTTTATTCCACAGACTTCCTGTTAAGATGTCGAGCGGGAAAAAACTGTCACATGTTTAAAAACACAAAAAGCCGCAAAAAATCGACGCGGGCATTTTTATAAAACCGTTTCGTAAAAGATTTTCGTTTGAAGTTGTAATGCTTAAACAAGAACATATAAATTTGATTAAAATGTTAATTGTTTGAACACATCATTTCATCATAATTTATTTTTGAATCCATCAATTTTTGTCATATTGTGAAAAGTCGAGAAATATTTTATAATTTGACCAACTTTCGAGACACGTTTCACTACTTTTATCAAATTTTTTACTACAATTAAGAACTTCGAATTATTTATATCCACACAAAGCATGTGCGAAATCTCTCCTTTTTGGCTACTGTGGTTCTGTCCCTTAATATCATCTTTGGTTAAATGCTCATTACACTTTTAGCAGTTCTGCCATTTCATCGTTGTCCATTAAACCACCCGTCCAAGAGATGATATCTTTGTAGTGCTTTTTGTGAATCTCCATAATGACACAAGTATTTTCCTTATTTCGTCTCAAATGATCGAGCACCATTTGGGCTCGAGTATGAGTGCCGGTCAACTCTACGGTGGCATGATACATGCGGCTCCTGGTTATGGCCAGTTGGGGAAAGCAGTAGGCCGCCACGAGAACAGCATCGCATACGATCCACCGGACGAAGCCCTTCTCTACCAGAATGACATTTTCGACGGCATTCAACAAACGAATGACTTTTGAGTCCACTTTGCCGAGAACATTCAAACGCCAGTCCTTAGGGGAGTAGAAGAATACTGAGTAAAACAAAAGTTTAATTTTACTTTAGGTTAAAGTTACCATTTCCAAATTCATATCGCCGTCTATGCAAGTCTCCCAGGGCACTAAAGATATAGGATTTTTCACAGATTCCAAAACAATATGAGCTGCTTCCGGATCCATCATAAAATTGAATTCAGCACTTTTGGTAATGTTTCCTTTGCCTAGAAAAAAAAATAAGGAAAAATTCAAAAAAAATAATAAAGTAAATGTTTAATAAACAATCAAGCTCAAGGTCTGTCATTGAAAGTATTGGAAGCAAAATAAATAATTTTTTAAAAAAAACCTCGATCTGAATTATTTATTAAGCAATTACTATAATGAAGAACTGTATTAAGTACTAGACAGAATATTACGCACCCCTATAATTGCCTCCCATGACCCATACATTCCGTACTTTATCCAAAAAATCCGAACCGTACATGTTGATACACATGGCAAAATTGGTAAGTGGACCCACCAGCAGAAAGTCTACCATTTTAGGATGCTTAAAGAAAGTCAAATAATTAAATAATTAAATAAAACATTTGATTAAGAAAATAATTAGATTTCGCCCCTACCTGGCACACAAAAGAGTACATCATATTAACGGCATGCTCCGGCTGAATTTTGGTGTTTGTAACCTCTGGTAAATCGGGTATATCGCCAAAACCATCCTGACCATGGAAGAGACGTTCCCGTTTCCAAGTACGCGGTAGTATGGGATTATCACAGCCCTTGTAAACTGGAATCTGTAAGAGAAGAGGGAATATTGAAATGTAAAAAATCATAAAAATTTTAATATTTAAAAATAAAATTTCATTTATTTTATCTATGCCTATACTTTACTTAGGCCATTTTAAACTATCACTTAAGACTATTCTCCAAAATTGTGACCAATCTCCAGCTAGCACTAGGAAACTATATTTAATATTTTATTAAGTGAAAAATGTCAGGCGATCTATTACACTAAAAAAATATTTTCTTCCTCAGCGCAAAATTTATGTAAACAGCGCGGAAATTAAGAATGTTAAATGTCTAGATCTTACCCTAGATACCAAACTAAGATATAAGGATCATAAATTATAAATAAATGCATTCTTTATCCGTCGGCCGCAGATACTAATAATCAATTGTTAATATTTACGAGGGCGGTTCGGAAACTTCTTAGCCTAGCACTAAAAGCGCGGTATAAACAGAAAAAAGTTAAGTGTTTTGGAAACTTCTGCTATGAACACATGTTAAATTTTGTTTCGATCTGGCAACTCCTTCATATACACGCAGAGAAAAGATATGGTTCCTATATGGTCACGGCAACAATAGTATGTTCTCTGCAGTAAAAGTATGGTCGTCGAAACCATAGTATTGTTTTTTGAATTTCAATTTGACAATAGTATGATTGCGGCAATAATAATATTGTTGAAATGTAACAATAGTATTGTTGCCAAATTTGAAAATGAAAATATGGTTGTAGCAACAATATAAATATGGTTGGTGGAACAAAAGTATTGTTTTCATGGCTTTTATGTTAACAATAACATGATTACGGCATTCATACCGGCAAAATTGTACTTTTTTTTTAAATTGGCAATGTTATTTTTACGAATCTTACGCAATAATAGTAAAAATAATTAAATTTTTTCCAAACAAACTACGAATTAGTATAACTGAAATATTTTTAATAAATAATTTTTTTACTGTTCAATAAATCACTCCTATTACTACATAACTTACTTAATAAAATTCTCTATTGTTAAATAACAACATTACCCAATCTTTACAAAAAATTAAGGGATCATAGTATGATTGTGTGTAAGTCATACTATGGTTGTGAGGATCATACTATGGTTGTACGTTAAACATACTATGGTAATGAGGACCATAATATGGTTGTGGGGGTCATAGTATTGTTGAATGTGAATAATAATATGGTTGTAGGGATCATAGTATGGTTGTGTGTGAATAATTCTATTGTTGTGAGGACCATAATATTGTTATGGGGTTCAAAGTATGGTTGTGTGTGAACCATACTATTGTTGTCATGATCATAATATTGTTGTGCCACAACCATATAACCAACAATAGTATGATGCTCTTCGAATATTGTTACCCCAACCATACTTTTTTTCTGCGTGTAGAAACAGGTGTTCACAAAAGACGCATCTGCGATTTTTTTACAATGGAAAAATTAGAAATGCTTGGTGTCATTAAATATTTACATAAGAAAGGTTTATCGGGACAAGAAATTCATAATGATATGGTGAATGTGTTAGGTGAAAGTGCTCCTTCATATGCAACAGTAAAAAATTGGGTTGCTGAATTTAAACGTGGTCGTACAAGCATTGAAGATGAACCACGTAGTGGACGTCCAAAAACAGCAACAACAACAGAAATTGTAGCCAAAGTGCATGATATGGTATTAAATGATCGACGAATAAAAGTGCGTGAAATAGCTAATATCATGGGCATCTCAAATGATCGAGTCCATTTAATTTTGCATGAAGAACTACAGATGAAAAAGCTTTCTGCAAGATGGGTGCCGGACTTGTTAACAGTCGACCAAAAACGCATAAGAATGAACATTTCTCAAGCTTGTTTGGATCGTTTTCAGCGAAATAAAATGGATTTTAAGCATCGTTTCATAACTGTTGATGAGACATGGATCCACCACTATACTCCAGAGACAAAGAAACAATCCAAACAATGGACTGAAGCTGGAGGAAGTGCTCCAAAGAAGGCAAAAACAATTCAATCGGCTGGTACGGTTATGGCAACGGTTTTTTGGGACTTCAAAGGTATTTTATTGATTGACTATCTGCAAAAGGGTAAAACAATAAATTCAGAGTACTATTGCAACCTTTTAGATCAATTAAATGTACAAATTCGAGAAAAACGTCCTGGCTTACAACACAAAAAAATAATTGTTCATCAAGACAACGCACCAGCGCACAAGAGTGTTTTAACAATGGCTAAAATCAACGAATTAAAGTACGAGTTGTTTGACCACCCACCTTATTGCCCCGATTTAGCTCCCAGTGACTTTTACCTGTTCCCAAATCTAAAAAAAATCCTTGCTGGCAAGCGTTTTACCTCAAATAAAGATGCAATTACAGTTGTAAACCACTATTTTGAAGACCTTGAGGAAAACTATTTTAATCAAGGGATAGAATTGCTAGATAAGCGTTGGACTAAGTGTATTAAAGTTTCTGGAGATTATATTGAAAAATAAAAATATTTTTGAAAAACTAACTATTCTCTTTCATTGATAGGCTAAGAACTTTCCGAACCGCCCTCGTAAACATATTTTTCACGCTGTGATATTTTATGGGCAATTAGTGTCTATTAGCACTAAAAAAGACTACAAATACTCCAGAATAAACTTCCAAGATCTTTATCTACGGCGCATCTCCACTAGATCGCTAATGTCGATCTCGTGATTGTTAAGATAGACAGACTGTCGAAACTTTTAATACCAAATATTTCTATTCTGAATAAGTTAAGTACAAGAGCATATCAATAATTCCGTGACTATTCCTACTTCCCTCGTAGTTATATGAAATGTAACACTGCTCCCATCAATTAGCATCAACATCAAGTACCATGTGTGACGCGCAAAATAGAAAGGGACCTAAGGGTAAAAACCAGTTTTGTTCAGGAGAGCCATTATAAAGATTTAAATACGTGTATCTTTGGTGTACCATCACTTTCATAAAACGCGCATATCTCTGGGAGGGAACACTTTTGGGGCATGGGATCGGTCATTCGATGCTCAGATGTCGTCCACATCAAAAAAAAGTGAAAATTGGTTTTTTTACCCTTAGGTCCCTATCTCTATGCGCTGACACATATATTAATAGACTACTGTCAAGTTTTGAGAGAGTTCCGTCATTTAGTTTGTGTTTAACATCTGTTTAAAAAATACAACCTCGTGGATTTTGTGAAAAATTAAAGTAAATTTCAAGCGCTTATTTAACAGTATTTTTTTATAATCAAACCAAGGAAAAGCTTGATTAATACTATGGCGACTCTGCACCATCGATTTCAATGGTAAAAAATTGGTTAACTGACTTTCGTTGTGGTCGCACAAGTACAAATGACGCTGAATGTTCTGGACGGCTAATTGAGGTCAATACATACACACCCGAAAATTTCGGAAAAATCCCCGATATGGTGTGGACCGATCGAAGAGTAAAAGTGTGTGAAATTGTTGCTTACGCATTTCATATGGCAGTGTGATTTCGATTTTACATGGTCAGTAGGGTTTAAGAAAGCTGTCTGCAAGTTGCTTGCCACGCTTGCTCTCAATTGACCAAAAACGTAATCGTTTATGGATGGTCAAAAAATTGTATGGAGTTGTTTGTTTACCGCAATTCGAATGAGTTTTTGCTGTTAAAAAAAACATAGATCCATTACAATACTCCGGAGACCAAGCAGCAGTTTAAACAATGGGTTTCTCCGGGTGAACCGCCTCCGAAGAAAGTCAAGGTGCCTTTGTCGGCGAATAAGGTGATGACAACAGATGTTTAGGATGACGCGGGATATGAGGGCTGATATATATATTTCAGTCCTAATAATGAAAATGCGAATATTTATCATCAAAAATGGTTTTGTTGTTTTTCAAAGTATTATACACTTTTGCATGCGCTCAAACCAATTGTTAAAGCATTTTTTCAACTCCGATTGAGCAATATCGAATGTATGCTGGTGGTGGAAGAAATGCCCAAGGATGCCTCTATCTCACGGCATGTCATGACGATCGTGCATTATCAGTTCACGCGCGGCATCAATGTTCTCCTTCGTTTTTGAGCGAGCGTCGGTGCTATAGGATGGATGGTGCTTCATCGCCATAATATATTTTAGTTCATCGATGCACCTTGTCTTGATAATCCACGTCGAAAGTTGTAAAAAAATGTTCAGGAGTTATTTTAATTTTTTTGTCAAATTGATTTTTTCAAGTCACTGTAAACAACACAAATGTTGGTCAGTACGTCAAAACGTTCTGAGTACGTTTATGCTAAAAAATGTCGAACTTTCCAATGGAAATGTCAGATAGAGCCAGGCAACACTTAGTGTTGCCTAGGCCTGATATATATATAGCAACGCTCGTAATCCAAATCGATTACCTCCAAAAGGGAAAAACAACCCCATATGCACAGTTTCAAAATGGAACGAATTGGGTGACGATTTGCTACCTCATCCGCCATATTCTCCGGATTTAGCCCCCAGTAACTATTTCCAGTGACAGTTGCCTATTTTATTGACATCGAAAAAACATATTTTTTGGAAGGGTTACAAAAACTGGAGATTATGTTGAAAAATTATTTTTTATTGCTTAAAAGAACTGTGTTTTATTCAAAAAGTCACGGAATTATTGATATGCCTTCGTAGTTTTAAGTAGTTCAAAAGTTTTTTCTTATATCAAAGTTATAACAGGGTTTTTAAAATTGTTTCCTTCATTTACTATATTAAATAAAAAATAATATTTTAAGAAATGTCCTGTGATATCGAAACAGAAAAAGGAAAATTCCTTAAACTCTTAAAATTATCTTAATTATATGTAAAAAAAAGTTCAATATTTTGAAGCAAGAAACTAGTGAATGGAATTCAAATAAAGAAACTTAAAAAAAAGTAAAAAACGTCGCTAAGAGGGTCGTTAAGGAGGGCATATAAGCTACGGCCATGTCGAACCTTAGGGCTAATTAAAGTGTCCCAAACCAAAACTGACATTCCGTTTTTTATGTCCAAACCCGACTGTCGGTTTCCTAAAAAAATCTAAAACCCTGCTGTCGGGTTTTCCGATTTTCGGTTTCTTTTTTGGTTGTTGTATGTAGAACTCAAAATCACCATACGTAACAGCGCATAGAAAAAGGGACCTAAGGGTAAAAAAATCAATTTTTCTTTTTTTGATGTGGACAACATCTGAGCATCGTCGACGACTCTAAGCGCAAATAGAAAGGGACCTAATCTTTAAAATGGCTCTCCTGAACAACTTTTCACTTTTTTTTTGATGTGGACAACATCTGAGCATCGAATGAGACCGATCCCATGCCCCAAAAGTGTTCCCTCCCAGAGATATGTGCGTTTTATGAAAGTGAAGTCGACGATTCTAAGCGCAAATAGAAAAGGGACCTAATCTTTAAAATGGCTCTCCTGAACAAAACTGGTTTTTAACCTAGGTCCCTTTCTATTTTGGAAGTCACATATAGTTCTAGTTATCAATACCTCTGCTCGTACCGTCTGATGTCTATCTTAAGCTTCTTTTCAAACTGTAAATCGCAATTGGTGTCCGATCTCTATGAAATTTGCTAAAATAAGTTTTTTGCACAAAGACTGTTGACTTTTATAAAAATTGGTTAAAATTTAGAATATAGCTCCCAAACATATGTTCAACCGATTTGTTTTCTTTAGCTCTCGAAGCCATAAAGAACATCTAATATGGATGAAGTTTGGCACAGTTCATTAAGATCGATTAGGTCAGGTAAAAATGGGACATACCGGTCTACGCTTTAATATAGCCCCAGTGCAAAGATCCCTCGCGATGTAACTCACAACCACTTTGAAACATTCATATTACCTCCGATTTTAATAAAATTTCGTAGTGACAAACAACCAATCTTGGTCCTATTTATGTCATATAGGATCAGTAATTTATATACATATATATACATACAAAGAAGTTACTAGTTGGAAATCGATTAGAAATACAAGATGGGCCAAAAGTTACCATAGGGTTTCAAAATTTAATAACTTTTTCGTTCATATATTTTTTTTTTCAGATTATAACACGGTGTCCGCCGGTAAGGTATACTACTTTGTTTTGCCCCCATTTTGGTAAACATTAGTCTTGACAGTTCATATTTGGCAGTCGAGAAGTAGAGACGTAGCAAATATATTATGGAAAAATATTCGATAAATCGTTAAACATTTTATCAAAATCAATCATCGATTACTGTGACGATGAGAATGTTACGTGAAATTTTTGGGAGAAATAACGTGCCAACAAAACGCACTATTTATTGTGTAATGCATGATTTCTAAGAAAAAAGGGTCTGTAGCTGATAGGCTCAAACATGTTCCACAATGACTGCAAGATCGGCTGAAAACATTACTGCTGCTCAAGAAAGTGCTCGAAACAATCCATCGACCTCAATTGAACGCCGTGCTGAACGTAATGAAAAATGTGCTAAAAAGAGCTCGCACTTGATCAAAATACAAACAAAGTAGTAAACCTTTCTGACGGACAGCCTGTATAAATAACACTTGGAGAATAAATAATGAAGAGATTCACAACAGAACAAAGAACCAGAATAATAAAATTTTATTTTTAAAATCGCTGAAATTAATTTTTTTAACGCAAAGTGTTGAGTGGTTCTGGGGTTCTGAAAATCCAATAGCCATTCATCAACGCCAATTGCACCCCATTGGGTGTACAGTATGGTGTGGGATCACATATGCAAATATCATTTGGCCTTACTTCTTCGAGAATGAAGATGGAAGTGCTGAATGGAGAGCGGTATCGGTTTATGATAGAAACATTTTTCCTGCTATTGAAAACATACTTGATATGTGGTTTCAGCAGGACGAAGCCACTGCACCCACTGCCCGAGACACAATAGCACTTTTAAGTCAAATTTTGGAGAGCGAATAATTTCCAGAAATTCGGAAATTATTTGGCCAGCGCGATCGCCAGATTTGTCAGCACCCGACTATTTTCTTTAGGGTTATTTGAAGGAGCGATCATACTATTGTCAAAATGAAATTCAAAAAACAATATTATGGTTGCGGTGACCATACTTTTAATGCAGAGAACATACTATTGTTGCCGTGACCATACTCTAACCATATCTTTTCTTTGCGTGTTTATGCCAACTCACCCTCAAACATTTTTAATAATTTTTCAGTGTCAAAAAGTTAGTCAAGTCATTAAAAATTACTACCAAATTCTCAGTCGGTGGCTCCGGCAAAGTTTTACGAAAATCCAAAATTTCATCGATGAAGCTCATCTCTGGCTGAGTGGTTTTTGTCAATTAACAAAATATGCGTAATTGGACAAACCCACATGTGCTTTAAAAACTCAATTGCATCCGCAAAAAAATACTGTGTGATGTGGTTTTTATGACTGAGGTGTGTTTGGGCCGTATTTTTTCGTCGATGAAAACAATCGTCATGCTACTGTCAATGGAGAGCGCTATCGTGCCATGTTAGAACATTATTTTTGGTCAGAACTGGAATAGCTTAACATCGTCGATATGTGGTTTCAACAAGACTAGCCACTCAGCACGCGTTACACATACGATTTACTGAAATGCAAATTCGGTGATCGTGTTATCTCGAGAAATGGTCCGGTCGAATTCCCACCTCGCTCATTTCATTTGATGCCATTGGAAGTCTTTTTATGGGGCTACAAATAGTCATTGATCTATGCCAACAAGCCTACAACTTTAGACGCGAAATTGTCAACGTTCCATTCGAAATGTGTGCAAGAGTGGTGGAAAATTGGATCTAAAGAATATGACCGAAATTTTTAAATATAACATTTGCACTACACCTGGAATAAATTCAAACTATATATCTTAAATATTCTGTGTTTTATTAATATATAACATTGTTATGTCCTTAATCGAAACCCCTGTAGTTTATAAGGTCCCGCACAATATTTCCTTTTGTAACTTTAACATTGAAATGTTATAGTAATATTTTTTTAACTTACATCCAATCTGTCAACACTTTCGAGTACTCTTAGCGCATTCTTCGCACAATTATCCGCGCTTGTATTTCCTTGCACGCAGGTGATTCCCAGTATTTTATAGGGACCGGGCCCTGGCATACCTTCAGTGTGTTGACCATTTGACGATAACTTTTGAAACAGTTGCTCGCCCTTGATTAGCATTAACAGACCCCAGGCATCGTCGTTGCCAATGTCACAATCGTAGACCACATATCCGCCGGTTGTAGTAGATGCCGCCATTAGTATTTTCTTTTTCCGGCGATAATCTCTATAAAAAAAATTGGAAAAAGAAAATGGATTTTAATAGCTTTGCCTTATTAATAACTCTGTTCTTATTTTCTTATTCAATAAAAGTTTAGTTAGTGATTGATTGAGATTTTAACCCCATAATTTTTAAATAAAATTTACTTAAGGCACCCTAATCACTAAGCGCACTTTGGTTATCCCAACTCAGATTGAATGTTTTTTTCACAACAAAGGAATTTTTGCTGAAATTCCAACCTCCATTTCATTTAAATTTTGCATTTATGTATAGTAATTTTAATGACAGCCCGATTCAGCATCAATTATGCATGCGTACATATGCATGTGTTTTTTTTTTGAAAAATTAATGGAACGTCATATTTTCCGGCACTATCTCCTGCACAGCAAAGAAATGCCTATTTTCAAATGCATTCAAGTGCGGCGAGAAGTATTTCATAAAATGAGATAACGTCTCTTGCCATTGACTCTCCCAAAGAGCATTTCGATGCATTTCCAAATGTAACAGTGATGACAAAAACAGTTGTACCAATTGTGGTACTGCAGACAATTGAATGATTGGTACACAAATTCGATTATTGGTACATTTTACTTGGGGGCATCACAGTATACGCTTTGATGCAGATGATGTAAGGACTGTACCGGAAAGAAACTGCACACTTTAAATCACTTGTTTGTTTTCATTGCAGATATTACAGTTAGTAAGTTTGATCGCTATACTTTTTTGTCTGCTATCTGCTCTGGTTCGTATGCTTATTACCCCGATGGCATTGTGCACAATTACTGCATCAAAAAATATTTCTTACAGAAAACTGGAAAACCAGTATAAGATCGGTCCAAATTCCGTCAAAAATACTATAATTATCTTTTAAAATACCTGCCCTACTAAAGACAGGCCAAAAAGTGGGAGAAAGAAGCTCAAAATGACCCAAATCTTGATCCAAAATATATTATCCTTAATTAATAAAAATAAGTTAATGTCAGAGACAGATTTGGGAAAATATTAATTACCCAGTCTCCATGAAAGACCTATAAAAACCAAAAGTACCCAAAAATAACTGAAATACTGACAAAAAACGAGGGAAAATAAACTCCGAAAATTGTACGACCGTTTAAACCAAGATGCTAATGAGTTCATTATATGGACGATTTAACTAATGTTTAGATGGTTTAAAAACCCTTGCAGGACTCCCGTTTATATATAAGTACAATAGAAAGCACACGCAGAGAAAATACATGGTTACTCTATTTTCACGGCAACAATAATATGTTTTTTAAATCTAAAACATGTTCGCTGCAACCATAGTATTGTTTTTTCAATTTCACTTTGACAATAGTATTATTGAGGTAATATTAATATTGCTGAAATGTATTAATACTATTATTGCCAAATTTAGAAATGAAAATACGGTCGAAGCAGCCACATAAATACTGTTGGTTCGACAAAAGTATTTTTTTTTAAGATTTACGTGAAGAATAGTATGATTACGGTAATCATACCGCGTTGTTGTGATTATAAACATAACAAAACAGGTTTTATAGACCAACTTTCATACATGTATACAAAACACATACATACACGATACAGTGCATGATTGTTGTCCATTATAAAAAACAACAACAATCGGAAGGCAGTTCGTAATTTGGTTGTGAGGATCATTACATGGTTTTGCGATCATAGTACGGTTGAGTGTGACTCATAATATAGTTGTGGGTATCATAGTATGGTTGTGTGTGAATCATACTATTGTTGTGAGGATCACAATATTGTTGTGCCACAACCTTATACCCAACAATAGTGTGAACCTCTTCGAATATTGTCACCACAATCATACTTTTTTTCTGCGTGTAGGTTCTGTCGATTAGTCTGTGGCTACTGATTTAAAAAAATTGGAAGAAAGTATTAATTTGGCGATCGATTTTCTCCTATGTTTTTTCAGACCATCAGCGAAAATTATAAAAATTAGTGTATAAAAAGGCGGTTTATAACCTTCTTTTGGAATATAGTCTCAGCTATAATTTGGCCCAATTTAGGACAAAATCTTAAATTCGTTGCTATAGAAAAGCACCCACCAAATGTACCTAAACTCCCAACATTTTGAATATATTGGGCCGCTTTTAAGCGAAATATGAAGAAAGATGTTCAAGAAGCCTGCAATATGAAAAAAGTTACAAAATATTTTGATAAAAAACAAACAATTTCTGAATATCTTTTAAATAACGTTCATTCTAATACAATAACATTTTTTTTTGGAAAAGTTTAAATCGATCTATTAAATGAAAACTAATTTGTGCAGTTTTTAAGGAAGATTAAGAAACTTCAATATTTTTGCCATAAATAAAAGATTTAAAATCGAAGCCTTTAAAAATTAAAATCACTTAAACTACTTTTTTATCATTGATGTCCGTTATACCAGTTCGCGGTTCTTCTGCAGTTTTTCTAAAAAAAACGTATTTATTTGAATCAGTTTCTTATCAGGAAGACATATTCACACCAAGTTCCTCAAAGGCGTTTAACTCTTTGTGCACTATTTGCTTGTTGTTTTTTTACCAAGAACATTTTCAATTACGTCTTTAAATGCATTCCATGCAATTAATTGGTTTTGATCCAAAGAATTATGAAAATCATTTTTATCATCAATCTTCTAATGTCTGGACCATTTAACATACAGGTAAAATTAGAAAAAATATTGTAAATTCAGTAGAAACATAACGTACGTATACAATGTACTTCGTAATATTATTAGAAGTATGTTTTACAATGAAGCCAACATCAAAAATTGATTTTTCAGCCTAAAAATGTAAATACACCGTTTTTTCTATGAAAATCTGCAAGAAATAGCACCATTTGTACGACAGCGCCATCTAGCATGAGTTTTAGGTAAAAATAAATATCAAAAATTAATTCCTCGACCCCAAAAACAGTAAGATAACACATCTCTCCAGGATAATAAAAAGCGTTATTTTTTCAAATTTTCAATGATCTTTTCTTGTTAGACAGCGTTCTAAAATCACCAACTTCAAATACGTGTAAAAAAATCTCGCACTGAACTAAAAAAACCCTTTTTGGTTTTGTTATGGATAATGTCAACTTTCATTTGCAATTGGTTTCATCCCATTCGCATTTTGGTTGTTGCACTGTGTACTTGGTTGCAACAATAAATTGTCTGCCAAATTATAGGTTGCCACAGTTGTGATAACTAAATATTTTTTCGCATTTCATAGGTATGACAGATCTAATGGTTGTGGTTTCAAAAGATTTTCAATTTTTTCTCTGTGTGTAGTATATAAACCCGTATCGACAAATTTATCAAAGCCAATATGTGTTTAATAAATACTAACTTATGTGGCGGTATTATGTCGCGATAAGACAGTCCTCAAGTTCATGTTTTAAAGTGTATTTTGCTACTTCAAACACCATGGTTATTTACACCAACAAGTCTAAAAAATAAAAAATTTACCTACATTTACAAAAGCACGGAAAAAGAAGCGATAAGTTCGGCCGGAACGAATCTTGTAAACCATTGATTATCATTTAAAACGGGAGAAATGACTACAGTAAGTAATGGACATAAGAACATTTCTTTTTAGACAAATCCGCATATAAGAAATGTTTGTAAAACACCGTGTACTTACTTTAATTATAACAGTTTATAATTTCTTATAAGAAAAAAGGCAAATAGGAAAGCAAATTGTGTTATTTTAATCTTTAGAAGTCAATATTTAACTTCTACGGAAATTTTGCTTTAATTTATGTACGAAATAAAAAAGGTTTAAACAAAATAAGTCATTTGCATTAAAGAAACATGTGAGCATTCCGGGCCGTCGTGGTATGATAGTTATTAGTTTTAACGACTATGACACAAGGAAACCCTGATTCAAATTCGGTTAAGAACATCAAAAATTTTTCTGCTTTAGGTTCCCTAAAAAAATCTCTTAAGAACCGGGGACGTTTAAGAGATTTATCTCTAAGTCATGTAAAACGCGTTAAATTTAACTTTAAACAGTAAGGTCTATCCGTATAAGAATTTAACCGTACACAGTTCGCTAATTTTAGAGAAATTCCTTCGTTTGTTATACCCTCCACCGATGTGAGTACGGTATACTAAATTTGTCATTTCGTTTGCAACACGACAATGAGACCCTATAAAGTATACCGGGTTATTCATTCACCCTTGGCTCATTTCATGAAAATATGTCCATCTACGACCATGCCCTAATGCAAGGGGCGAATTGGTGGTCCGAGTGTACTAGGGAAAGATAAGAGGTAGAGCATGTCTGTGGAAAGCACAATAGAGGTCGAAGGAATCAACCTGAAATTGTACATGATGGTGGCTTATGGTCATAAGCTGTTTAGGATTATAAATAGTCGAAATCGGACTAGGGGGAAAAAGTTTCCCTTTAAGAGGCTAAAGGTACCACAGTACACTTTTTTGAGAATTTTCTTCACAAATCAAAATTTTTGGTGGACCGATAAAGTTTTAACCTTTTGGATACTTTTATTTGGGACGTACTGAATTCCTCAAAAAAGGGCACGCACAGTGGTTCAGGATCTATTTCCATCGGCCAAAGTTCTATAACTTTTGATGTAGTAAATATATTTAAGTTCTGTCAAAAGAGCCAAGGAGTTAGGATTATTTTGAGCTATTACCATTTATCCCGAATATTGGGTATATTTTAGAAATTAGCCTGAAGTTGACTTCTTTTCGTATTTTTCTATTTTAAAGAAAAGTAAATTTTTTTGTTCGTTTTTAGTTTTTCTTTACATATTGGCAAGTAATTGTTCATAAAATGCGAAAAAAAATTTTTTCCTTACTGCCGACTTTCATTTTTTCGGGTTTTAAATAAGAATTAATTTTTTGACTTTGTCGAATTGTATCTCATACATTTTAAGGGCTTTTGCACTAAATTAAAATTTAAAATAGTTACTACAACCAATGTATGCTACGTACAAACAAATTTTGACGCTATATTAAAGATAAGAAACTACACTGGTTTCTTGCAATAGATCTGAAAATGTATGAGATACAAGTCGAAAAATTAAAATTAAATTTTAATTGTTCATTTTATGAACAATTACTTGTCAATATGTAAAAAAGAAATTAAAAACGAAAAAATTAAATAAATTGACTTTCTTTTTAATCGAAAAATACGAAAAGTAATCAACTAAAATATACCCAATAGCCCGATTTTAAATGTTAATGGCTCAAAATAATCCCCCTTCTACAATCTCCTCGGCTACAATTTCCCTTTTTACAGAACTCAAAAATATTTACTAGATCAAAAGTTATAGAATTTTGGTCGATGAAAATCGATCCTGGACCACTGTGCGACGGTAAATATTATTAAATATGCATTGTTCTAAAAGAATTTTTTAAACGTTTGGCCCTCAATTTATTAAACAGAAATAGTTCTCTAACTCGAGCACAACGTGTTTGTAAGAAATATGGATTTTGGGACTCTCATGAAACTTTTTGTACATTTTTGCTGTTATGTCGTACAATTTAAAAGGTTTAAAATGCCATCACTGATATGTAACATTGCATGCATGCGCGCAAACCTCACTTTTGAGACGAGAGAGAAAGAGCAGTAGAGTATTTGTGTGTGGCACATTCTCATTATATTGCACTTACACTTTCCGTTCGACAGAAAAACAAAAAAATAACACGAAACTGCACTCTTACGAAGTTAAAGTAAAACTGAATGAAGTGTACAAATTACAGCATAAATGTAAAATATTCATTCAGAATTTCCAAAATTTAAGATATGCTCTTTAAATACTACTCGACAGATAACAACGTGGTTTCTTAAGTTTCTACGTATAATTTTGAGTTTTATGATTTCCATTTACTTATCAACGGCGATAACAGTATTCCACTTTAATTTTTACATTTCCATAAATAATCTTTATAAAACTTGAATAATTTCCACACTTCATTTGCACTGCTCGTTTTGAGTAAATATTAAAATGAGCCTGATTAATTTTTGAATGAAAAAATAAATCGGAAATTGTTTACCTTTCACGTTATTTTTCCCGTGGACTGGCAATGGCAAAACTACCTGTTCGGCGAGACTAACAAGGCGACACTAATTTGCCGGCATTCGTCTGAATAGATTGTGTTTCATTTTAGCCATAGCCCTTTTAGATTACATTTGAGATTCTCTTAACAAAACTTTGCAATATCTCTAATATTCTCATTAGACTGAAATGTTCTTTAACCCTTAAAAAGACTGCAGAAAATGTTAACAGAATGAATAACCAAAACTTTACCCACACAGAAATTGAGCTTAAAATTGTAACTTAAAAAGTTGTTAAAAAATCAATATCAGTCAAATAATATTTTTGCTGAGTTGTTTAAAATTTTAATCGAATTTTAAGGAGTAGCTCCCAACATAAACTTTTGAATAAATAATTTATCAGAGCAGGGTATTATTATTAATAGTTTTACTATTCAAAAATTGTAATTGTGTGCTATTTTTATACTTTTTATACATATGTGCGAAGAGAAATAACTCCACTGCCAGAATTTCTCGTTAAATATAAACACAGCAAAATGTCAGATTGCAATGGGTTTGGACTACGAGAAGACTTTCTGTTTTAAACCTGCAACATTCCATTAAGAAACAAGGAGAAACGTCTTTTAAATCAGTAAGCTGTGATCGATAAAATTTATACTATTCACCAACCAGGACCAACTGTTTACCGCCAGTTCCGAACGTCTTATGTATTTTTATAGAAGTTTTTACAAAGGCGAAGAGATTAATCTCTTACTCACAAAGTCGCCGGCATTTACCAGGAGGAAACCCGCCGCTGAAAAATTGTTAAATGTTTTTACAAGGAGTGTAACCTGGGTTTCAATGTATGATATTCTTACACAACACGGGTTGTCGTGTTACAATAAGGAAATATTGTCAATAAAAACCATAAAATTATCAACTAATGCAACAATGTTTTCAATAATATGTTTTTTGTGAAAGATCAAAGTCAATTCTACAGGGTGGACGAATTAAAATTTTAAATTTGAATCGGCTTTAAAAAAAAGGACTGATAATTTTTCAAACTTCTGGTTTTATTGGAAAATATGAGCTTTGTCATTTAATTATAAAACGCATTCAGACACAATTGAAGCGTTGGAACATGATATCGACCCGAAACACTAGAAAATGTACTAAATAGTTGGGGTTATCGAATGAGGTTCTGCCGAGCCGATTTTTTATTACCGTTACTTTTTTATATCTTTTTTCGCACCCCCTCCGCTTTAGTATTTCACTTTGTATATACCAAATTTTTCTTAACTCCCCATACATCTCCTCCGATATAGCATTTCACTTTCTACATCCCAAATTATTTTTGTTTTAGATTACACTTACAGACTGAAAATTGAAGTAAAAGCTCTGCTACATCTTCTCTTCAATTTTTGTTTTGGTCAGTTTTTTAAAATAACGGCACTTTCAGCACGTTTCTTAACTATTTGAAATTCTTTAGACATAATGTCACTTTCAAAAGTGCTATAATGTCTAAAGATTTTATGTCACTTCCAAAAGTGTTACAATGTCTAAAGAGTTTGTGACACTTTTTTTGACTTTATGTCACTTTCAACAGTGCTGTAATGTCTATAGACATTATGTCACTTTTGGAGTGTCATTATGTCTATAGACATTATCGGCCGTATGCAAAAAAACTTAAAAGAGGTTAATAAACCATTATTAGACAAAATCACTGAAAAGTGTATGCAAAAACATAAATTAGCGTTAAAAACCTCTTATAAGCCTCCTATAAGTCTGAAAAAGTTATAGTGCACTTTACCCTACTATAAACCTTTTTTAAGTTGACAGTTTGTCATTTTGACAGAAAATATTGTTTGTTTACGTTGAAATAATTGCAGAAACACAACATTTAATTAATTTAAAATAAAAAAGTAATAAAAGAAAGATAAAATGGAAGCATTAAATGGAATTATACGAATTGGTAAGTACAGCAATTGTTATTAAGTGAAATTAATTAAATATACATTTGACATTTTCAGATACCTTAGCACGGCTTGCAAACTTAAGTTCCCGATGGATATACAAAGAAAGAGCCAATCCATTTTCTCTTCCAGATCATCAGTTCAAGCTGAAATATCGGTTTTCAAAATCAAGCGTTAGAAAAATTGTGGAGTTAATTAAGGATGACATCGCTGTGGACAAGAGAGGATGTGGAACTCCCGCTGAACTTCAGGTTTTGATTGCGTTACGTTGCTGGGGTCGTGGAGAGGTATTCATTCATTCATTGTAACTTTTTTGATTAATAAGAAATTTAAACATATTAATAGTATCAAGACGACGCCGCTGACCTCCATGGTCTTACGCAATCATCAGTGTCGAGAATTTGTACAAGAGTTGCAAGAGGTTTAGCTCGTCACGGTAAAGACAAAATTAAAATGCCAGCATCTCTCGAGGAAGAAGCAAGATTAATGGGAGATTTCGAAGCTATTCGGAACTTTCCAGGCGTTATCGGAGCTATTGATGGCACTCACATCAGAATTAAAAAAACCGGCGGAGAACAGGCACAATGTTATATCAACAGAAAGGGTTATTATTCCCTGAATGTACAGGTAAACTTTTTTCAAAGTAAACATAACCTTTTTTTGAAAAATTTATTTTATTATTTTTTGCAGGTAATTTGTGATGCTCAGTTAAAAATACGAGATATTGTGGCAAGGTGAAGGGGTAGTACCCACGACTGTCGCATTTTTAACGAATCCAGAATTAAAGAGCGTTTTGAAAATGGCGAATTTAAAGGACGCTTACTTGGCGACTCGGGATATAAACTCACGCCTTATTTGTATACACCATTACTTCACCCACAGAACGAAAAAGAAGAAAAATATAATGTAGCTCATATAGCTACATGGAATACCGTTGAGAGATGTTTTGGTGTATGGAAACAACGATTCCGATGCTTGCTAATGGGAATGACTGTCCACATTTCGAATGTAAAAACTGTTATTGTTGCAGTAGTGATGTACATAAAATGTAAACACATTCGAAATTCGAATACCATGTACCCATTAAGGCCGATAGGGTATTGAATAGGTAATCTAATTTTCTTTTCGGTTTATTATTTCTGACAGTATCAAATGAAATAGTTATAACTGATAATTATTTACATTAATAACTAATTTTTATTGAAAAAAACAACATAAAAACAAATTCATATTTGATTACCAAATACCAAAAATTAATTACAATTCGATTACCTATTGACATAAATACATAACTTATACACAGCATTGCCAGGTCAAAACAAAATCATTCTCATAAACCTTCAGCAACTAAAAGACTCTTAATAAACGTTTTTGCATACCATTTCTTAATAAACGTTTATTAGGCTTAAAATACTTTTTAGCTAAAGTACACTTTAAGTCCACATTAAAGATTTTTTTTGCATAAGACTGTATGTCTTTAGACGTTATGACATGCCACCTTATATCTGACTATGAATACAAAAATTAAAAAAAGATAAAATTTCCTCTCAAATCTGAAATTGTACAGATCAAAATATGGTTGTTGACAAAAATAAGTTGAGACATTTATGCTAAAGTTGTGAAGATCATACGAGTACTATATTTTGCGGGAACCTGACTACGATTGTTGTAATCAGACTAAGGTGCGGGCATCCTATGGTTATAGGCATCAAACCGTAGTTGTGGGCTTAATAATGCACTCTACGATTATATGTACTCATAATGTGGAAATTAAAAATAAAAAAGTGTATGTGATTGTCACAACTATAGCATGACGCTTTAAGAGTATTGTTACCCCAACCAATTTTTTTCTTCGTGTAGTTTCCGTTCCCGGCCGGTACATAATTCTTTCTATGATTGTAATATGGTTGTGGTAATTAAAACTAGAAGTTTTAATGTGGTAGCTACACTTATACTCGTAGCATGAAGCTCTTCGAATATTGTCAATCCAACTATATTTTTTCTTCGTGTAGGTCCTGATCAGTGAGTCTGAGAATTATATGGTTGTAGGGGAAAATTAAACAATTGACTAAACATTACTCCATTATACAAAACAAATTAAAAAGATTTAAAATTTAAATTGTATTTATATTAAGTGTATATTTCAACTGTGTTGACCTATGTTTACACTTTACACATAACATTTAAAGCTATTTTTACTTAAAAAATAAATCGTTTTATAACATAAAACGCTACACACAACATTACAAGCTATTTTTACTAAAAAAAAATAAATCGTTTTATAACATCTGCAAAAACGCTGAAATTATAATGAAATTATTTTGATCTCAATCTGATTGTATTCATTTATTTTGACTACACAACGACGCTTTCAATTCTTCATCTCCAATCAGCCCACCCGTCCATGATATGATATGTTTATAATTGTCCTTGTTTACAGCCATGATCACTCTAGTGTTCCCCTCATCCTTTCGCCGATGGTCGAGTACCATTTGACCTCGAGTATGACGGCCAGCCAGTTCCACGGTGGCATGATACAGGCGACTCTTGGAAATTGTTAACTCTGGAAAGCAGTAGGCTGCCACCGGAATAGCATCGCACAATACCCATTTGGCATAGCCAAAGGGCCGGAGAATGGAATGTTCGACGGTATTCATTAAACGCATGTCTTTCGAATCCACTTGGCCCAAAACATTAAAGCGCCAAGACTAAAAAAATTAAATTAAAGTTGGCATACGATAAGTTTGATGGGGAATTTTTTGAGAACCTACCGAATCTAAGTTCATATCACCATCTATGCAGGTTTCCCAGGGCACTACAACCATGGGCTTTTTCACACTTTCAAAAACGATATGGGCGGCCTCGGGATCGGACATGAAATTGAACTCAGCACTTTTGGTAACATTTCCTTTTCCTAATATTAAACGAATAGAGAAGTTCAACAATTATTCCACAAGTTAGACGTAAAATGGAGATATGTTTGAGTTGGTTTCTCACTCACCTTTATAATTTCCACCCATTATATAAATATCGCGAACTTTATTCAAAAATTCTTCTCCATACATGCTGATACACAGGGCGAAATTTGTCAAGGGGCCCACCAATATAAAGTCCACCTTATTCGGAAACTGTAGTAAACCATGTTGGAAAGAATTATTTTAAAAATTGTTTATGGCTTATTTTAGTGGTGTTCTCGAAAATATCACCGAGTTTGGCTGTGGAAGGTGCAATAATGCCCTCTGGCAGGGCCATACCGATTAACCTTTTACAGAAACAAAAACATTTACATTTCTGAATAATTTAATTACCTTGCATACGCTGGCATACATCATGTTGACGGCATGTTCCGCCTGGATCTTTGCACTAGTAACATGCGGTAAATCGGTAACGTCACCAAAACCATCACGCCCATGAAAATGTCGATGTTCCAAATTGGGCGGTATCATGGCGTTGCTGCAACCTTTATAAACTGGTATCTGAAAGGGCAATAAAGTTTTAGAATATTGAAATGATGAAAATGAAAATTATAAAGAAATTGAGTTGCGCCTGACCCTGACCGAAGCTTTAATACTCTCCACCAAGGATGGCATTCCAGTATGGCTCCGGCGGTATGGATGTTGGTTATAGCGCCCATAAAACAAAAAGTTTATTTTCTCGCTCCCCGCTCATTTTCTAGTATATTAGGCATCACAAATAATATACGTTAAAAATGTTTCTATCGGATGGAAACCGGCCAGTCCGTTACGACTTTTAGCCCTAAAAATGGAGTATAACTAGTTGCAAGCTTTGATGGCTCAACTCGTAAGCCAGACGACTTTCGGAAAATACACCGTAAACGTATGTGTTGCAAATATACAGGCAAACATTTTTCTCTTACCCAATTTTTTACCTATCTATGACCCTTCATGGTGTTTTTAGAGGTCAAGCCTCAAATTTGAGTCAAAATTTTTTTCAAACGTAAATTAGTAATTTTATTTATAAACGAATTTTCCGAAAGTCGTCTGGCTTACGATTTATAGCAAAGCTTGCAACTAGTTTTACTCCATTGTTAGGGCTAAAAGTCGTGAGGGACTGGCCGGGGTCCATTCGATTGAAAAAAAAAATTGCATGAATATTATTTTTTGATGCTCAATATACGAGTACTAGAAAATTAGCGGGGAGGGGAAAGAATAACACTTTTCCATTTTTCTATGTAAACTATTTCATGGGCGCTCTAATGTCGGTGGGGTCAGCATGACGTTAAGTATGGTATTGGATTCATGTCCATATTGCAAGGGCAATTTTTCAGCCAAGGAACCTTAGATCCGAGTTAGAGTGTCCAAAAAAGCCGGGCTTTTCAGAAAACCAGCATTAACCGACATTCAAGTTTTAGTCTTTTCCCTAAGAATGTAAAATATTTTCCCAATCAGAATATGAACTTCAAAGGCACAAGTACTCCCATATTTAATGTCATACTTTCCCCGCCATATCGTAATACCGCCAATGCCATAGTGGAATGCTTTAAATATAAAGTCATCTTGAAAAATAAAGTCATAGTTAAATTTGTGTACAAATTTTTGATTTTAGTACCCATATGTGACAGCGAATAGAGAAGGGACCTAAGGGTAAAAAAAAATTTAATTTTTTTTCTTTTTTTGATGTGGACAACATCTGAGCATCGAATGAGACCGATCCCAGGCCCCAAAAGTGTCCTGAGATATGCGCGTTTTATGAAAGTGAAGTCGACGATTCTAAGCGCAAATAGATAGGGACCTAATCTTTAAAATGGCTTTCCTGAACAAAACTTTTCATCAACTTTTCACTTTTTTTTTGATGTGGACAACATCTGAGCACCGAATGATCGGTCCCACGCCCTCCCAGAGATATGCGCGTTTTATGAAAGTGAAGTCGACGATTCTAAGCGCAAATAGAAAGGGACCTAATCTTTAAAATGGCTCTCTAGGTCCCCTTCTATTTGCGCAAGATTTTCGGACATAGGGACCGTCATCTAAATAAAACGAACTACAAAAATAATGTTATTAGTTTTGTAATAAATCTTTATAGTTATTTTAAATCCAAATGCCGATGTATATATAAGCCATTTTAAGTGCCCCAGGTAATTTGTACAGGTCAGAGATTGGTTGTTTGTGTATCGTTAACGTTATATATAAATTGGATTAATATCGGAATTAATATGGATGCTCTAACGTATACGGAATGAAATCGCAACAAAAAAAAACATTTATTTTTCCTTTAAAAAAAAACCAAAAAATGTATTTAATTTTTTTTTTCAGATAATACATTGTACTAGTTTAATGTAAAAAAATATTTGGTCCCATTCGAGCTGCTTTGTGGCATGTTTTGAAGCTCCTTTCGAATTTTTTGAATCAAATTTTTGGTAGTTTTGGGTCTGAAGTTATTTGCGTATACTCTTCGTTTTAAATTTGCCCAAAAATCCTTGGGTACATTGGGTGGATTTTCTTCTTTACATACATATGGAATTTGAAGGGTGTCCATGGCTTCCAATGTCTTTGCGTAATGACTTGATGCTAAGTCGGGCCAGAAGATTACATTTAAGTTTCTATGCTTCTTATTCATAAATTCTTCAACTTTTGGTAAGCAGAAATTAATATATCTTTCAGAATTGACGGCCAAACCGGACTCAAAAAAAACTGGTTCTGACATTCCATGCTGACTAATTGCAAGCCACAATAAAATTTTTTTAGGAAATTTTGAATGCTCCACATACTTTATTTTATCGTCTACGTTTTTTTTCCTTCAAAAAAATGTATTCCTTGCCATTTGTTTCCATCCAATGTGAAATATGACTCATCCTCCATGATACATACAATGTCGCTCTTGGCTTTGAATGTATTTTTGACCAAACTTCTAAGTTTGGACTTTTGGGAATCTTTTATCTTGTTTTTTCTGGACTTTCTCTGAATTCCCATATCACTCAGATACTTTTTCACTGTTTTTCCGTCACATTGGAACTTTTTCCCAAGCTCCCTATAGGATTTAGCGGCTTCTTATAGAAGAGTCGTTCAAACTACACTTTTTTCCAGAACCACGCTTTCTTTTTGTTGTTTGTCTTTTCTCATATATCGCCAGTGTTCTAAATACCGAACTTCGATTTTTCTACTTGCTCTACAAAGTGAGAAACGATATCGGATTTCTTCCAATCAGGATGATGGTCGAAAAAATTACAAATGGTTTTTCGACGTTGTTCTTCTTTTGACGACATTGCAAACAAAATAAATGATCAACTTCAGCAAAAATCAAATTGCAATATCTCAAAACATGTGGTAAATGAAAAATTACGGTACGTACTTTGTTTACATTTTTAATTTTGCTTTGTAGCCAGCGTTGTAAAATTTGTTGCGATTTCATTCCGCAAACGTTAGAGCGGTTGTATCTAATATCGGGAGAGATCTTTCCACTGGGGTTTTCTCAAAACTTGAACCGGTATACTCCCATTTATATCTGATCTGATTATATGGCTTCTAGAGCTGAAGACATAAAACCGGTTGAGTATATGTGTGGGAGCTGTATCTGAATTTTTAAACTGATATTTTTAAAGTCTACAGCATCTGCCTTTGTCCAAAAAAACTTACTTCTGCCAAATTTCGTGAAGACTGAACAGCAATTGCGACCTGTAGTTTGAAAAGAAGCTTAAGAAGAAGAAACGAGATGAACGGAGGGACAGACATACAGATAACGTTAAAATTGATCAATTGGTGATTCTTAGTCGATCGCTATACTTAAAGGTGGGTTTAGCATACATATTTTTCGTATTCCGTACTTAAAAACTATGATTTTATTTTGCTTTTACATAAATACAACAACTAAAAAACCCGAAAAACCTGACAGCAAAAAACCTACATGTCGGGTTTTAATTCTTTTTGAGAACTTTTTCTATTTTGGACATAAAAAGCGAAATTTCGGTTTTAGACACTCTAATCTTTGTTTTTAATTCTGCCAAACCCATTTTCGAGCACTTTTTCCACTCCGATTGAGACACCTCCAAAACAAGGTTTTTGAACGCTTCAACATCTGCTTCGGGCGATGAAAAACGTTGATCACGCTTTTTTCTCTTGATGCTTGGGAATAAGAAGAAGTCATTGGGTGCCAAATCAGGGCTATACGGTGGATGGCCCATTAATTCGACATCTTGAGTGGGCAAATAGCTCATCGTTTCAGTTGGTGTGAGAGCTCGCTTTGTTGTGATGCAACATGATCCGTCTTCTCTTATTATCTTTCCTCATTTCTTCGAACACTGTTGGCAAACAGATGTTTGTATACCACTCAGAATTGACCGTCCTACGTTTCACTAAAGGCGTAGGACCAAACAATCGCAATCATTTGCTTCGATGTACTTTTTTCACGAACAACTTTTGTTGGATTTGGGTCGCCTTGAAATAACCATACGGTCGATTGCTGTTTTTTTTCGGTTTATATGTATAGATTCATGATTCGTCACCTGTGACAATGTTATACACTGCTTTTGAGCTGCCGCAGTTATACTTTTCAACATCTCTTTGCACCAATTCATTCGATGTTTTTTTAGCATTCGTCAAATTACATGTCACATGTCGGTCTTGCTTAATCAGTTCACGCACATCATCGATGGTTTCTGCCAAAGTGACTGAAGGTGGACGTCCTTCACGAAATTCATCCAGGAGCGAACGGCGTCCGAGACTGAACCCTTGGTACCAGCGAATAACAGTGGTTTTTGATGGTGCTTTATCGCCAAAAGTTGATAACACACGCCGAAAATCGTAAAAAAAACAGCGCACGAAAATGTTCGCGGGATAATTCCATTTTTTGACTGAGATGAACTTTTTAACACACTGCAAACAAAACAATTCTGGCCGGCTTAATTTTTTGGAGAAATATGGACCAATGATTCCCTCTTCCCATAGAACACGCCAAAGAGTGTCTTTTTGAGGATGTATTTTCGTTACTTTAAGTGCGACAATTTTGGTTATTAACTTACCCACATTCAACCAAAAGTGAGCTTCATCGCACTTGAGTATCGGTAGCCATCTCGTTACGGGCTCATTCACCACGATTTCCAAACGTTGTTCCGGAGTAAATATATTTATTATGAAATGGCAAACCGAACAGAGCATAACTCAAGTGACAAAAAGACCACATGTCTAAAAAACCCTTTTGCAAAGCCATAATTTAACTCGTTTGGACTTATGGTATTCAATTATGGGGAAAAGTAAGCCGGACAAACATGATATCGTCGACAGGTTTCAATCGAATCCTCTTTGGATTATTACAAATGTTCCATGGTTTATAGAAAAAGAATCCATATGCGATCCGAAGAATTTATATAAAGAGTGGTCCAACTAAAATGCACGATGTGAGTCATACCTTAACGCCCAGTTTTTTGCCTAGCTAATTTGAAATTTCTTTGTTTGACAAATTCTACCATGGAGAAATACACAATTGAGCATCGCGTTAACATTTTTGAAGCCGTTTACAAAAATACGCGTTCAAATCAAAATGCATTTCGTGCACTTTGTAATATTTTTGGTCAGCATAATCGACCAAATGTGTCCACAATCGGGAAAATTGTGCGGAAATTTCAGCAAACCGGGTCAGTAGGAAATGCGAAAACACCTGTGCATGCTCGCCCAGTTCGTTATGCGAAAAACATTGATGTTGTACGCGATAGTGTGGCAGAAAAGCCGTCAACCTCGACTCGTCGTCGTGCCCAACAATTTAACATCTCACGAACATTCCTGTTGCGAAATTTGAATTAAGATTTGAATTTACACGCTTACAAGGTTTAATTAATAGAGGTATGCCTCCGAAGCTGTGGCGAGCATTTGCACTATATTTTGTTTCACACATAATTATACTTATAATAGATCCTTCTATCATAATAAAAAATATTAGGATTATTCTCTGAAAAGTTTTGTTTTATGTACAATTAGCATCCTGCGTTTAAGATTTACCTAAAGATGAAATGTATTTTCGTAGACAAATGTTTGAAGAAAACTTAAAAAGTGAGATTTACAACAGTAGTTCTCATTCGTTTTAAGGTGAGAAACTGATCTTAAAGAGTTCAGTTATCCTTTTAACAATTTCTGCGAAGCTTTCCGATGAAGGTCGTCACGAAACCAAAAGCGAGATAAAAGTCGTGTGCAGCCACGAAAATCAATGTCACTTTGCCATTTTGTTAGAAACTTGTCTTCTATTAAAATGTACATGCAAGAGATCTGGAGCCAATTTATCCCTGAACAAAGTGAAAAAACAATTTTCGATTTTTTGCGCAAAATAGAAAGGGACTTAAGGTTAAAAACCAGTTTTGTTCAGGAGAGCCATTTTAAGGATTAGGTCCCTTTCTATTTGCTCTTAGAATCTTCGACTTCAATGTCATAAAACGCGCATATCTCTGGGAGGGAACACTTTTGGGGCATGGGATCGGTCACATTCGATGCTCAGATGTTGTCCACATCAAAAAGAGAAAAAAAAATTAAAATTGATTTTTTAAAAAAAAAATAAATTAAAATTGATTTTTTACCCTTAGGCCCCTTTCTCTATGCGCTGTCACATATTTTAATTTTTTTCTCACTTTTTATGACATATTTTTCGCGTTTAAAACGCGTTTTTTTGTTGTGCATATAATTCCGATCCCTAGTAATCACAATTAAAATATCAAGTAGTACGTACGGTGCAATACAAAAAAAAAAAAATACAGAAATCACAAAATATTATTGCTGTGATTGACTGTCAATATCAATAGAAACGAAATTATTAGGCTTATTTTAAACTAACACAAAGTATTTTTTTTCGAATTGTCACATCTTAAACTAAGAACACAACACTATATCCAATCGATTAAAATAATTTTTCTTCAGGCATTATCACTTTATCGCACTTAACAATACCAACTCACATCCAATCGATCAACACTATCCAAGACACGCAAAGCATTCTTCGCTCCATTTTCCACATCCGTATTTCCGTGGACACAGGAAACACCAAGAATTGTATAGGCACGCAACCACAATTCTGCACCAGCAATTGCATTCTCTTTGGACTGCTGTTGTCCAAGTCGTTCTCCTTTAATAAGCATAAGCAAGGCCCATGCATCATCGCTGCCAACGTCACAGTCGAAGATCACGTAACCGTCTTCTGAAGACTGCATTTGTTTTTTTTTTAGAAACGAAACGATTTGGACGAATGTTGAAATAATACTAAAGTCTTGGAAAGCAGTCACTTAATGGGTAGGTAGAAAACGCATTCAGCGTTTGTATTTTTTGTTTGTATGTTGTTTACCCTCCCCCGCCGACCATTGAATCAAGTGTTACTTTGTTTAACCTACAACATAGACTGAAGTTAATATTCACTTTGTCATTCCGTTTGCAACAACTTGAAAAATTGATGTAAGATTCGATGCTGTGTAAAACAACAGATGGGGCTCATGCGCTATTTCTGCACAACGCGCCTGTGAATTTACAATGATTTATTGAGGACATTGTTTTCAAATTGTCATTACTTCGGACAGAGTTAAGATGCTTTGATGCACGATAATGTGTTTGAAAGGGACCTAAGGTTAAAAATCAGTTTTGTTCAGGAGAGCCATTTTAAAGATTAGGTCCCTTTCTATTTGCACTTAGAATCGTCGACTTCCCTATCACAAAACTCGCATATCTCTGGGAGGAAACACTTTTGGGGCATGGGATCGGTCTCATTCGATGGTCAGATGTTGTCCACATCAAAAAAAAGAAAAAAAAATGAAAATTGATTTTTCTTACCCTTCCCTTCCTCTATGCGCTGTCACATATGCAGTTATATGCTAAATAACACAGTGGAACATTTTTGGGGTTATTGTCTGGGGGGTGAGAAATTCCAAGTCAGGGTGATGGTACTAGGTCAGTATATTAAAACCCTCAAAGGGTTTTGTGTTCGTATGTGCCAGTTGCCAGGAATTTTGAGCATATCTCGAGCAAATTTTTGAAATTCATACCTTTACTTAATTTTGAATAAAAGCAGAACGCGTTAATCGATTTCTGATCTATGTCGCTTTTTGTTTATAGGTTATGTGACTTTACGTAAAAGTTATAAGACTCTACACGTTTTTCCGTTTGGGATTTATATGTTTTAAAAAAAAAAATTTTTTTGGCATTTTTTTTTCTTCATAACTTTATTTCTAATTGCAAAAATGTTGATTTGGTAGGGAAACAGTATATTAATGGATTAAAGAAAATGTAATTATTAATTTTTCTCAATTTATTTCAGCAAAATCGAACTAGTCGTTCTCGAGTTATGTCAAACTACGTTTTTGCCAACATTTTACAACTAAGCGAAAAAACATCGAGATAAGGAAAAAATGTAAAAGGTCATAAAAAAAAATGTCACATACGAACGCAAAACCCTTTGAGGGTTTTAATATACTGACCTAGTACCATCACCCTGACTTGGAATTTCTCACCCCCCAGATTGGCTGTTGTACTGCGTAATAGGGAGAGTGTCTACCAAGATAAGTATTGCTTGCGAAAACAAGTAAAATGAGAGAATGATCGATAACTTACAACAAATTTTTATTACACATTCACTGCAAAAACAAATCCCGGTATGAAATTGTCAGACATGTGCTAATATTTGGCAAGAAGTTTTAAAAAAGTCTAGTTTTTGGCTGTGCGTAATAATAGGGACAGTAGGCCAATTCGCTTAAATAAATTAGAATATTCAATGATAGGTATTATTCAAAGTAAAAAAGGAGAAATTTGTTCGTACAAAGGTAGAAACAATAGTTTAGGTTGGAAATTTTAATTTAATTGATACTTGTTACCCAGGAAAATATGGGTAGATCAAAGCACTGTGACCCAGTATCAAAAAAAATATCCCAAAGTTGTACAATTTATCGGAAAGTGGCTGAAATGCTTGGAGTTTTGAAAACTGTGGTGGAAAATGCTGTAAAGTGGGTAGCCAAGCAAGAGACGAAACATAGTACAATGTGTAGAAAAAATCCATTTGCATCGTCCAAGCTAATTAAAAATGATTTAAATCTTGTAGTTGATACGTAAACAATTTAAATAGCACATATTATTATTATTAATAATTTCAATTTTTAAAAGGGTCCCAACACAATAAGGTTATATAGACCCAGAATTATTAACATGGAAATACAAAATCAAATCTATGTACTATAAACTTATTTCTACGAGGGCGGTTCGGAAAATTCTTAGCCTATCAATGAAAGAGAGTAGCTAGTTTTTCAAAAATATTTTTATTTTTCAATATAATCTCCTGAAACTTCAATACACTTAGTCCAATGCTTATCTAGCATTTATATCCCTTGATTAAAATAGTTTTCCTCAAGGTCTTCAAAATAGTGGTTTACAACTGTAATTGCATCTTTATTTGAGGTAAAACGCTTGCCAGCAAGGAATTTTTTTAGATTTGGGAACAGGTAAAAGTCACTGGGAGCTAAATCAGGAGAATAAGGTGGGTAGTGAAGCAAATCGTACTTTAATTCGTTGATTTTAGCCATTGTTAAAACACTTTTGTGCGCTGGTGCGTTGTCTTGATGAAAAATGATTTTTTTTGTGTTGTAAGCCAGGACGTTTTTCTCGAATTTGTACATTTAATTGATCTAAAAGGTTGCAATAGTACTCTGAATTTATTGTTTTACCCTTTTGCAGTTAGTCAATCAATAAAATACCTTTGAAATCCCAAAAAACCGTTGCCATAACCTTACCAGCCGATTAAATTGTTTTTGCCTTCTTTGGGGCACTTCCTCCAGCTTCAGTCCATTGTTTGGATTGTTCTTTTGTCTCTGGAGTATAGTGGTGGATCCATGTCTCATCAACAGTTATGAAACGACGCTTAAAATCCATTTTATTTCGCTGAAAACGATCCAAACAAGCTTGAGAAATGTTCATTCTTATGCCTTTTTGGTCGACTGTTAACAAGTGCGGCACCCATCTTGCAGAAAGCTTTTTCATCTGTAGTTCTTCATGCAAAATTAAATGGACTCGATCATCCGAGATGCCCATGATATTAGCTATTTCACGCACTTTTATTCGTCGACCATTTAATACCATATCATGCACTTTGGCTACAATTTCTGTTGTTGTTGCTGTTTTTGGACGTCCACTACGTGGTTCATCTTCAATGCTTGTACGACTACGTTTAAATTCAGCAACCCAATTTTTTACTGTTGTATATGAAGGAGCACTTTCACCTAACACATTCACCATATCATTATGAATTTCTTGTCCCGATAAACCTTTTTTATGTAAATATTTAATGACACCACGCATTTCTAATTTTTCCATTGTAAAAAAATCGCGGATGCGTCTTTTGTGAACACCTGTTTCTATATGAAGGAGTTGCCAGATCGAAACAAAATTTAACATGTGTTCATAGCAGAGATGGAACAAAACACTTAACTTTTTTCCGTTTATGCCGCGCTTTTTGTGCTAGGCTAAGAAGTTTCCGAACCGCCCTCGTATTAATACAATATATTGATTATTTCTATACACTATGTACGTATGTGTGTATGTATGTATGTTCAAAGGTTTTACATTCTAAAGTTTATTCGAATTATATAAATTTATTTCAGTAAGGAATTTTTTGACAGTATCGAATTTATTTTCGTTTAATAAGATTTTAATATCTCTGATTTTATATTTATTTCTACTTTCTTGAGAATTGTTGCATTCGTTAAATATATGGTGGAGGTGATTTTTCAATCAGATGCCTATGTGTAAGTAGACAGTGTCCAATTTTCAGTCTGTTTAGTTAAACTTGGTCTGATCTTGGTAAGCTAGGTTGGTTATATCTAGGTTGGACATAGTCCTGAATGCGAAAAAGTTTTGTCTGGTTAACTGTCCTCCATATCTCGTTCCAGAGTCCAAATATATATTTCTTAATAGGTCCTTTATAGTCAGCAAGTTGGATCCCAATTTCAGGATCGATGTCTAATGTCAGGGCCCCTTTTGCCAATTGGTCAACTTTCTCATTCCCAACATTATATAGATGGCTTGGTATCCACATAAAAGTCACCTGATTATTAGGCGTTTTAGACAGGGTTTATCTCAGTCGCTGAATAAGAATGTTTCTACTGAAGGGGTCACTTAAACCCTTCAAGGAGCTTTTACTATCTGATAAAATGAGGATCTTCTGACATTGATAATTATTCCTAGCGTGCTCAATGCTCGTTATGATCGCTAATAAATTCAGATGTGTAAATTGATACATAGTCATAAATACGTTTCTGTGTCATGTGGTTTTCGCCTAAGACTGCGAAGCCGGCCCTACCATCCATGACAGAACCGTCAGTGTAATAGAATACATGGTCCTGAAATTTTGTGTTTAAGATTTCCAGAAATCGTTTCTAAACTTTTGTCGATAGCATTTCCCTCTTGCTACAGTATGCAAGGGAATAATCAATACTTATGCCTGAAAAATCCCAAGGGGCCACGTCAGACGTTGTTGTGGGTTCTATATTCTCGACTACGAGGCTAAATATTGATGTGAATTTTTCGAATTCGATAACGGCCTTCAAGAATATTAGGTGGTAACGCGATGGGCTGGATCTAAGTCTGTTGATTTTAGTAACGTCGGTAATCATCTGGTGGATCGGATGGTCACTAAGGGAAAATATCTTAAGGGTATAATTAAGTAATTGTTTTAGTCTTCTGAGCTGAAGAGTGGGGGTTTAGGCCAATATTTGAAGGGAACTTGCTGGACTAGTCCTAAAAGCTCCAATGGAAAGTCGTATTCCAGTATTTAAAATTGGGTCGAGTCCTTTCAGGCGAAAGACGGTGGCGGAGGAGTATACAATTGAAGCATAGTCTAAAGTAGGTAACACAATTGTGTCCAATATTTTAAGAAGGGTGTGTGGGTCAGATCCTTAGTGCGAACATCTCAGAATTTTTATTATATTTAATTTAGTATTGGCCCTTGTTTTTATATGCTGAATTTGGTGCTGATATGTTAATTTTTGGTCGAAAATAACTCCAAATGTCCAAATGTCTTTCTACAAAAGCAATGTTTTTATCCGATATCTTTAGAGTCAAGTTACTTGCTGTACAATCTCTTCGCCTGGAAAACTTTATGGCCACAGTCTTCTCATCGTTAAATTGAAATCCACTGGTTTCAGTCCAAGATATCAATAAATAGCACTTATTCTTGAAATTTAAGAGCTCGAAGTGCCAGAACAGTGCCTTTTTGTTTAAAACACTGCACGTCTACTGGCCTGAAGAAAAATGGCTTAATATTCTTTGGTCTGATGAAACAAAAATCAAATTGTTCAACTTAGATCGTGGATTATATCACGTAAAAAGACCAGTTAATGCAGTGAAAAACACCAAGTGGGGTCGTCTTGTTTGTACAGGACACCATGTAAAAACAAATTTCAGCGAATTACCTTGAAATTTGACAAAAATGCTATGCTACGCTAAAGATAATATGCCAATCACTTATATGAGGCGCTCAGCGCCAAAACGGCATAAGCCCAAAAAATAGTTCTGAGAAAAAAGAAGTTAAAAGAAAATAAGTTTTTAACATATTTTTTTTTTTTATTAATCGTAAATAAACATTAGTTGTAATATTTGTTTTACAAGGGCGGTTCGGAAACTTCTTAGCCTAGCACAAAAAGCGCGGTATAAACAGAAAAAGTTAAGTGTTTTGGAAACTTCCATCTCTGCTATGAACACATGTTTAATTTTGTTGATCTGGCAACTCCTTCATATAGAAACAGGTGTTCACAAAAAACGCATCCGCGATTTTTTTACAATAGAAAAATTAGAAATGCGTGGTGTCATTAAATATTTACATAAAAAAGGTTTATCGGGACAAGAAATTCATAATGATATGGTGAATGTGTTAGGTGAAAGTGCTCCTTCATATGCGACAGTAAAAACTTGGGTTGCTGAATTTAAACGTGTTCGTACAAGCATTGAAGATGAACCACGTAGTGGACGTCCAAAAACAGCAACAACAACAGAAATTGTAGCCAAAGTGCATGATATGGTATTAAATGATCGACGAATAAAAGTGCGTGAAATAGCTAATGTCATGGGCATCTCAAATGATCGAGTCCATTTAATTTTGCATGAAGAACTACAGATGAAAAAGCTTTCTGTAAGATGGGTGCCGGACTTGTTAACAGTCGACCAAAAACGCATAAGAATGAACATTTCTCAAGCTTGTTTGGATCGTTTTCAGCGAAATAAAATGGATTTTAAGCGTCGTTTCATAACTGTTGATGAGACATGGATCCACCACTATACTCCAGAGACAAAAGAACAATCCAAACAATGGACTGAAGCTGGAGGAAGTGTCCCAAAGAAGGCAAAAACAATTCAATCGGCTGGTAAGGTTATGGCAACGGTTTTTTGGGACTTCAAAGGTATTTTATTGATTGGCTATCTGCAAAAGGGTAAAACAATAAATTCAGAGTACTATTGCAACCTTTTAGATCAATTGAATGTACAAATTCGAGAAAAACGTCCTGGCTTACAACACAATAAAATCATTTTTCATCAAGACAACGCACCAGCGCACAAGAGTGTTTTAACAATGGCTAAAATCAACGATTTAAAGTACGAGTTGTTTGACCACCCACCTTATTCTCCTGATTTAGCTCCCAGTGACTTTTACCTGTTTCCAAATCTAAAAAAATTCCTTGCTGGCAAGCGTTTTACCTCAAATGAAGATGCAATTACAGTTGAAAACCACTATTTTGAAGACCTTGAGGAAAACTATTTTAATCAAGGGATATAAATGCTAGATAAGCGTTGGACTAAGTGTATTGAAGTTTCAGGAGATTATATTGAAAAATAAAAATATTTTTGAAAAACTAACTATTCTCTTTCATTGATAGGCTAAGAACTTTCCGAGCCGCCCTCGTAGGTTATTCATTTATTTAGGTTATTATTCATTATAATTAACTTAGATAGAGACTGCTTTAAAATATTATAATATTATTAATACAAAAATTAATGTGGCTTAGGCCATTTTGGAATCCATTTAAAAAAAACTATATTGATAGTAACTGAGGTTTAGGCCATTTTGGCTTTCATTTATTAAAACATACAAAACTTCTTCAGCTAAATAATAAAAAAAAATTGCATTTTAAATAATACAAATTAATAATAATAAATTTTCGTCTTCTTCCTGAATATCTTCTTCTTCGGCTCTCGAATTTGTTTTTAAATTATTATAAAATTCATGCTTTATAGGAGGTATGAACTCTGTAAATCCTTAAACTTTGCAGCTTCAATG
The DNA here is from genome assembly GCA_963513945.1 of Hydrotaea diabolus. NCBI lineage: Eukaryota > Metazoa > Arthropoda > Insecta > Diptera > Muscidae > Hydrotaea > Hydrotaea diabolus. The sequence continues at coordinate 151,379,585 of OY740718.1, read as the reverse complement.
AATCTTCCTTCAGGATAAAGCGGTTCCAATTCCAAATTTACGAAATTGCTAGAGTTCCTCTTTGAAATATCAACTTCTTGAAATAAAACATCTATGTTATTTGAATATTTGTATTGAATTATAAGTGACTTCATATTTTGGAATCGAAGCCATTCAACTTTTGAAGTCTTGTCTGTGGAGATTTTTCCGTTTGTCACCAGTTTCTCGATTAAGGATATGCTTTTAATATCATCTGCCTTCATCTTTACCAAGAGAAATGGTTCCCTTTTTTGCCGTGATGATTACACGTTCCCCATCATCAGGCGTAAAAATATCCGTATAATATTTATTTTCCTTTTCAATGAGACCAAAATGTTGAGCGCATGGTAGGAATGAGTGGCCAGATACTAAAAAATTGTGGTCTATCTGTTCCACTGGGAAGGTCGAATTATTGACCATGTATGTGCAAATAGTGTTCATTCTTATGTTCCGGTTTTAGCCATCGTATATTATTAAGTTCTTACATTCAACATTGGTTCACACGACATGCATTATGCAAGACCCTTTTTCCTGTGAGCCACGTGAAGCTATTCCCTCATTCCAGGTATACATGAATGACTTATTCCTGATAAGGCCATAAATACCAAGACAATAGGTCCACAGCTGTCTTTTGTAGTAAGCTACCCCTGTGGAAATGACTGGTGTCGGCAGAGTTTTCATAAGATCGAATGCTATAACTGCATATTCTTCCTTGTTAAGTTTCGAGTCCAATTGCATCCCAGTTCTAGCTGATTCAGCTTTGGTGTAAATCTCTTTTGCTCGTAATCCTTTCCTTTTCAGAAGAGTCGCCTGCGGCTTCAATTTTCACTTCAAAAGAATCACTTTTTTGAAGCTGCCGGAAATTGAAGCTCGAAAATGTAAATTAATGTTTTCTGAAAAGATTTTGGTGAAAACGAATTTAGATACAACTTTGTCCATTTCTACACGATATAGCTCGTACATAATCGATATGTTTAAGGTGGGGGCTATACCTCAGATATTTATTGATAAATTCTTTCACGATTTTTGTAGCTTTAACGCTGGTCTTATTATGAGGTGGATGTCTTCCTCTTTGGTCCAATTTTGGTGTAGTTGTGTCACTTCCAGGTGCTCTATGCTTAAGGCACGTGTAATACGACCATCGGTTATTTGTAAGATCTGCTTAAAATATATTTTGCAGACATGCATTTCGACATTATTAACTCCAGGAAGTTTGTAAATATTTGAACTAGATCTTCGGCTTTCGCCAATAGACTTCTTATACAATTTTCTTTTTTCAATTACGGCAATTTGTCCACATAAATAAGCAGTTTGCAAAATTTGAACACCCATGGCTAACTTGATTTATTTTTCGAATATACTCTTGACTAAAACGTAACATGCGTTTTTGGCCTAACCCACACATATTATTTATTTCTAGGATTCGATTTGGCCTAAGCGGCTTAGACCATTATGGCATCCACATTTTTTTTGAACTTTGCATAGAGGAAAAGCAGTTTTCAGCAGGTAGTATAACCTAGTGTTATACTATGCAATAGGGCGTTGTTTAATATTTATTTCAAAAGGTTCCGGTTAGATCAGCATAGTCAGTTTGACTTTATTATTTTGAAAACGAAGGTTAGGCCGTTTTGGCGCTGAGAGCCAACAAGATAATGACCCCAAGCACACGGCCAAATACACACAAACTTGCTTTAAGGACAATAACATTGCAGTCTTGGAGTGGACTCCACAGTCGCCGGATCTAAATCCGATTGAAAATCTGTGGAATGTCGTAAGAACTTTAATAAGAGGAAAATTTCCGTCCAATTCTGATGAACTTTGGCCACTCATTCAGGCTTCATGGTACGATATACCAGGTTCGGTCTGCCATAACTTAGTCGACTCCATGTCTAGGCAGTGCCAAGCAGTATTAGCACACAAAGGATCGTCAACTAATTATTAAGCTATAAGAACACGTTTTTCTTACATTCTTTTCGTTAAAAACCTGAAGTGTCCTTATTTTTTTCATAAGTTAAATCTGTTTGTTTTAAATCTAACAAACTTTAAAACAAACATGGCAAAACCCGTTATTATATAGTATAAACCTAAAAAATAGTGCATAAAACCTGGAAGAATATGCAAGTTTTATTTTTGTATGCTTAATTTGCACCTTCAGCACTACTGTCCCTATTTTTTCGCACATTACTGTATATTTCTGGTCCACGAAAACTGTTATACCTAGTTCATAGTCGGATTTGAGATCATGTTCAAAGTGAAATTTAAAAAGTTATTCCAAAGCCGAAAAGACTTTTAGTCCCAAGCAGGGGTAACTGAGGTTTCGGTGAACGCTACCACCATCACCCAAGCAAAGAATGTGTTTTTACAACGATCAAAAGCTAACCTTAAGTACAGACACATTTCAATTAAATGAGAAACTGCCGGCAGTACAGTATTCCACCCAACAAAGTAAACACAATAAAAATCCCTCGCATAGCCTACAGATTATGTTTTGCCCCCACCTGAGGACTAGACAACAAATAGACAAATCTCTCTTATTTTAGTACTTTGGGAGGTTTCCGCTAATATTTCCTCACTTTTAATTGCATTGGTTTGTAGCGCAGTTTAGCTCACAGAAAAAACAATAGTCGTATTGAAAATCGACAGTGTCGGATCTTTTTTTTGATACGTATAGCCTTCATACAAATATACTTTCGTTTTGAGATCCAATCGAACGAACACTTAATGCCCTTTTTTTACTAGGCACTTTTGAAGTGTTTTCAAAAGTTTGGCCAAAACGAGTCAAAATGAGACGTTTTCCCATACAAATTCAAGTGATGAAAACGTCTTACTTTGACTTGTTTTTGTACGAAAGAGGAACGAAAACGTTTCGCACCTTAAAAAAAGCGTGTCATCTCCAAAATAATCGTTTTTTATCGTTGGTTTGGCATCTCAAGGCAGACATTTTTATTCAATCGTCAAACATATTTGGTGAAATAGATATTTTATGAAGTAAAAGTAAAAATGAGCGTGCTAAAAGAAAAAAAACTTAATTTAATTTATCCATTTGTTTAAGAAAAATATGTATTTCAGTATTTTAATAGTCACCACGTTGTTCTTTGTTTGTAAACAACAATGAACTGTCAAACGAAAACCAAAATGAGAATGAAAACGACCACAGATTGTGTGAAAATTGTTTGAAACGTTTTGAAAAGTTTCGAGCGAAAACGAGAATAAATGGCCTAATGAAAATGCAGTATAAAACTTTCTACCAGATTTCAATAATACAGTGTGTTTTTTAGACGTGTAGGTTTTCAATCTGGCCACACTTGTTTTGGAGTCGGTTTTTTGACAGCTGTCACTTCATTTATGCACAGTATGGTTTGTCATTTCCTAATAAATAGACGTACTCCGAAAGAACGTTTGCAAATCGTGGTGAATGGGCCCATAACGAGATGGCCACCGATCCTGATTTTTACAAGAAAATTTTGTTCAGCGATGAAGATTATTATTGGTTGAATGGGGACGTTAATAACCAAAAATGTCGCATTTGTAGTCGTGAAAATCCACATGTCATTGTTGAGACCCCGTTACATTCTCAAAAAGTCACTGTTTGGTGTGCTCTATGGCAGATGGAATCATTGGCCCATAATTCTTCAAAAAAAAGTGCATGAGGAACGCTATATAAGAGAGCCATGATAATTGACTTTTACGTGTCTGAATTGGAGCTATGCTTCGAAACTGATTATAAAAAATCATAAATATATAATAAAGCAGAAAAGATATAAACTTAGTACTTAAGCCAATTTACATCTGTACAACAAATATTAAGAAATCAAGATGAACAAATAATAATATAATATATCATTCATATGACTACCACAACTGGCTCGGCAGTATCTCATTCGATCCACAATTTTTTTTCTTTATCAGAGATTAAACGTTTTATTTATAATCTTTTAAAGCATTAGGCCTATTTTCGAATAAATCTAAATGTTTTCTAATGATAACACTTCGTTTTATGATCGCTATTCTTCATAATTCATATCTACCTCCTCCCGCATAGTTATATTAAATTATCTTAACGATAAGTGCTCAAACGGTGCGTAAAGTGTTATCTTCAGTTGTTTATGACACATAATACAATGTCAGTACAAATAATGCTTGAATTGGGTCAGATTTGAATGAAATTTGTCATTATCAAAAAATCATAATAAATGTTCGACTTACAGTTACTATTGACAAAAAAATAATGTCATTGATTTAAACTGGCCTGGTCGGATTTTACATACCCTTCATCTTGCATTCTTTTCTCTAGTCATACCCCCACTAATGGGCTGCAAAGGTGGCGGTAGTATTTAAATATTTCTACGGATAACGCCCACAAACTTTTGGATGTACAAAAAATAAGTTGGGAAAGTCTTAAGTCGGGCGAAACCGACTTTATGACACTCTCACCACAAGCTTTAAACTACATAGTCTTAGTATATGACCTATAGCTTAAAGTTAAATCTCCAAAGTGGTTCTTTCCCTTATGTATAATACTTATATTGCAATTTAAAAAAAAATCGCTCTTAGATCCCAAATCTGATCAAATTTCAATGCTTTATGTGCTAGTGCGCTCTAATGCCATACATCAAATATTATTGAAATGTGATAGAAAGTTGTAAGTGTAAGTTCGATTGGACCCCAAAACGAAAGTGCATTTGTATGAAGGCTTAATGAAAAAAAAACCCACATCGGTGGTTTTCAATAATGTTTTTTCGTTGCAATTTGCCGCTGTGTAAAAGGAGTCCAAATGAAGCACTGTCTTATAGACATTATGGCGGTGGGTATGCTAACCTCGTCTAGATACTACTGTAGAAGTCAGCCAGGATGTAGAAGAAAGAGTGGAAAGCATTTGATGCGTGCATGAACGGCTCTTTATGAATAGAGACGTGCCAGCCAGCCTACACGAAGAAAAAAAGTATGGTTGGGATTACAATATTCGAAGTGCATCATACTATTGTTGGTATTGTTGATAATAGTGGCAGAACAATATTTTGATCCACACAAAAAAAGTATACAATCGTATACAATTATATTATCAACCCCACAACCAAATTACCATCCTTACAACAATAAATCATACTATTGTTGTGAGGACAGCAAACACAGCTATACTATGATCCCCACAACCATAGTACACTTAATAATACTATTGTTACATTTCAACAATATTATTAATGCCATAATCATACTATAGTTAAAATTAAATTCAAAAAACAATACTATGGTTGCGACGAACATGCTTTTATTACAGAGAACATATTATTGTTGGCGTGACCATATAACAACCATATTTTTTAGTTTAGTTGTCTACACAATGGATTCTTCGATGACCTGGCCAATCCAGCCGAAGTGCCTCTCAAATCGCTCATTAACGTTGTAGAACTGCTAGAACCAGCTAAAAACCATAACGGATACCCGTCAAAAAAATACTTCTACTGGGTGGCTTTATATCTCCAAAAAACTTTTTTTTGGAGATAAAGGGAGTTTTTTCTGACGTGTGGTTTTCAAAAAGAAATAAAACGCATATAATTAAATGGTATGACCAATAATTAAGCTTATTAAAAAGAAAAGGGTTTGCCATTATGCTGTGAAAATAATTTCGGGCAAGTGACCGCTTTCGTTTTGAGATCCAATCGAACGAACACTTAATGCCCTTTTTTTACTAGGCACTTTTGAAGTGTTTTCAAAAGTTTGGCCAAAACGAGTCAAAATGAGACGTTTTCCCATACAAATTCAAGTGATGAAAACGTCTTACTTTGACTTGTTTTTGTACGAAAGAGGAACGAAAACGTTTCGCACCTTAAAAAAAGCGTGTCATCTCCAAAATAATCGTTTTTTATCGTTGGTTTGGCATCTCAAGGCAGACATTTTTATTCAATCGTCAAACATATTTGGTGAAATAGATATTTTATGAAGTAAAAGTAAAAATGAGCGTGCTAAAAGAAAAAAAACTTAATTTAATTTATCCATTTGTTTAAGAAAAATATGTATTTCAGTATTTTAATAGTCACCACGTTGTTCTTTGTTTGTAAACAACAATGAACTGTCAAACGAAAACCAAAATGAGAATGAAAACGACCACAGATTGTGTGAAAATTGTTTGAAACGTTTTGAAAAGTTTCGAGCGAAAACGAGAATAAATGGCCTAATGAAAATGCAGTATAAAACTTTCTACCAGATTTCAATAATACAGTGTGTTTTTTAGACGTGTAGGTTTTCAATCTGGCCACACTTGTTTTGGAGTCGGTTTTTTGACAGCTGTCACTTCATTTATGCACAGTATGGTTTGTCATTTCCTAATAAATAGACGTACTCCGAAAGAACGTTTGCAAATCGTGGTGAATGGGCCCATAACGAGATGGCCACCGATCCTGATTTTTACAAGAAAATTTTGTTCAGCGATGAAGATTATTATTGGTTGAATGGGGACGTTAATAACCAAAAATGTCGCATTTGTAGTCGTGAAAATCCACATGTCATTGTTGAGACCCCGTTACATTCTCAAAAAGTCACTGTTTGGTGTGCTCTATGGCAGATGGAATCATTGGCCCATAATTCTTCAAAAAAAAGTGCATGAGGAACGCTATATAAGAGAGCCATGATAATTGACTTTTACGTGTCTGAATTGGAGCTATGCTTCGAAACTGATTATAAAAAATCATAAATATATAATAAAGCAGAAAAGATATAAACTTAGTACTTAAGCCAATTTACATCTGTACAACAAATATTAAGAAATCAAGATGAACAAATAATAATATAATATATCATTCATATGACTACCACAACTGGCTCGGCAGTATCTCATTCGATCCACAATTTTTTTTCTTTATCAGAGATTAAACGTTTTATTTATAATCTTTTAAAGCATTAGGCCTATTTTCGAATAAATCTAAATGTTTTCTAATGATAACACTTCGTTTTATGATCGCTATTCTTCATAATTCATATCTACCTCCTCCCGCATAGTTATATTAAATTATCTTAACGATAAGTGCTCAAACGGTGCGTAAAGTGTTATCTTCAGTTGTTTATGACACATAATACAATGTCAGTACAAATAATGCTTGAATTGGGTCAGATTTGAATGAAATTTGTCATTATCAAAAAATCATAATAAATGTTCGACTTACAGTTACTATTGACAAAAAAATAATGTCATTGATTTAAACTGGCCTGGTCGGATTTTACATACCCTTCATCTTGCATTCTTTTCTCTAGTCATACCCCCACTAATGGGCTGCAAAGGTGGCGGTAGTATTTAAATATTTCTACGGATAACGCCCACAAACTTTTGGATGTACAAAAAATAAGTTGGGAAAGTCTTAAGTCGGGCGAAACCGACTTTATGACACTCTCACCACAAGCTTTAAACTACATAGTCTTAGTATATGACCTATAGCTTAAAGTTAAATCTCCAAAGTGGTTCTTTCCCTTATGTATAATACTTATATTGCAATTTAAAAAAAAATCGCTCTTAGATCCCAAATCTGATCAAATTTCAATGCTTTATGTGCTAGTGCGCTCTAATGCCATACATCAAATATTATTGAAATGTGATAGAAAGTTGTAAGTGTAAGTTCGATTGGACCCCAAAACGAAAGTGCATTTGTATGAAGGCTTAATGAAAAAAAAACCCACATCGGTGGTTTTCAATAATGTTTTTTCGTTGCAATTTGCCGCTGTGTAAAAGGAGTCCAAATGAAGCACTGTCTTATAGACATTATGGCGGTGGGTATGCTAACCTCGTCTAGATACTACTGTAGAAGTCAGCCAGGATGTAGAAGAAAGAGTGGAAAGCATTTGATGCGTGCATGAACGGCTCTTTATGAATAGAGACGTGCCAGCCAGCCTACACGAAGAAAAAAAGTATGGTTGGGATTACAATATTCGAAGTGCATCATACTATTGTTGGTATTGTTGATAATAGTGGCAGAACAATATTTTGATCCACACAAAAAAAGTATACAATCGTATACAATTATATTATCAACCCCACAACCAAATTACCATCCTTACAACAATAAATCATACTATTGTTGTGAGGACAGCAAACACAGCTATACTATGATCCCCACAACCATAGTACACTTAATAATACTATTGTTACATTTCAACAATATTATTAATGCCATAATCATACTATAGTTAAAATTAAATTCAAAAAACAATACTATGGTTGCGACGAACATGCTTTTATTACAGAGAACATATTATTGTTGGCGTGACCATATAACAACCATATTTTTTAGTTTAGTTGTCTACACAATGGATTCTTCGATGACCTGGCCAATCCAGCCGAAGTGCCTCTCAAATCGCTCATTAACGTTGTAGAACTGCTAGAACCAGCTAAAAACCATAACGGATACCCGTCAAAAAAATACTTCTACTGGGTGGCTTTATATCTCCAAAAAACTTTTTTTTGGAGATAAAGGGAGTTTTTTCTGACGTGTGGTTTTCAAAAAGAAATAAAACGCATATAATTAAATGGTATGACCAATAATTAAGCTTATTAAAAAGAAAAGGGTTTGCCATTATGCTGTGAAAATAATTTCGGGCAAGTGACCGCCACAGTTGGCTCGAATAAATTCCAATTTTAGACAACTTTTTGCAGCATTTGGGGCCGTATGTCAGCAATAACGATCTAAATATTATCTTCCAAGGCGTCAATCGCATCGAGCTTATCTGCGTAGACAAGCGACTTCACATAACCCCACAGAAAATAGTCCAGCGGTGTTAAATCTCACGATCTTGAAGGCCACGCCACAGGCCTCCGACGCGAGATAATGCGCTCACCAAAAATTTTCATTCAATAAATTGATTGTTTCGTTGGTTGTATGGCCGTCTTGTTGGAACCAAAGGTCGTCCACTTCAAGTTCCTCCAATTCAGACACGTAAAAGTCATTAATCATGGCTCTCTTATACGAGTACACCTATTTCAATAGTAGAACTGAACATACCCCGTTAATGTCATATGGGGTTTGAAAGCTAACCTCAATAGCGTTAGTCTGTAACGAGATTTTATAATTGTTTCAACTTTCTACCGATGCATAAAACTGTTTGAGGAGACTGGAGATGTAAAAGACCGCCACCGGTCGGGCCGCCCATCATCAAAGCCGTTAAATCAAGAATTCACAGAAATCCGCTCCGAAAACAGAAAATCATGGCCCGTGAGATGAATATCACGCCAAATTCCATGAGTCGAATCATTAAAAAAGACTTGGGACTTGGGGCTTTAAAAAAAAACGTCTTTTGGTAAAGCACGCTGATAACTTGCACAGAAAAATTTTGTTCACCGATGAAAAAATTTTTACCGTTCCGGAAAAATTTAACAAGCAAAATGACAGATTGTATGCGCGGTCATCTAAGGAACTGATCCCAAGAGTGGAAAAGGGTCATCACCCAGCTTCAGTCATGGTTTGGTGGGGTGTCTCTTAAGATGGGGTCACTGACCTGCATTTCTGCGAACAAGGAGTCAAAACATCGGCCAAAGTTTACCAAGAAACCGTTGTAGAAGCTGTTGTGAAGCCTCTTAACAATTCCCTGTTCCAAAACCAGCCATGGACTTTCCAGCAGGATTCTGCGCCGCCCCATAAGGCTAAAACGTCCCAGGCCTGTCTGCGAAACAATTCGCCAGCGTTCATTTCCTTTAAAGAATGGCCCTCAGGCAGTCCAGATTTGAATCTATTGGATTACAAATTGTGGATGGTTTTAGAGAACGTTTGTCACAAAAGATACCCCAACATTGGATCTGTGGCCAATTTTTCAATGGACGAGGTTCGTGCAGCTATTGACGATTGGCTAGTGCAAAAGGCGGACATATTCGAAATGTAGATTTTTTTGGATACAATATATGTGACGCGCAAAATAGAAAGGAACCTAAGGCTAAAAACCAGCTTTGTTCAGGAGAACCATTTTAAAGATTAGGTCCCTTTCTATTTGCGCTTAGAATCGTCGACTTCACTTTCATAAAAAAAATGTGAAAATTGATTTTTTTTTACCCTTAGGTCCCTTTCTCTATGCGCTGTCACATATTGTATTTCTCATTGTTCGTTGGGTACCTTTGTCCATTTAATTTTAATGTTGGAATTGTTTTTTGTTAACCAATTGCTTAATTTGCTATCCAGTCTTATTTATCGAGGCTTAACCCAAAACAGTACTAGTGACATCTGTAATTTGTATTTTATTTTTTTGAATGGGATTTGTACAGGGTGGGCGGTTTAAACTTTAAATTTGAATTTGGCTGTTAAAAAAAAGTACTGATAATTTTTTCAAATTTTTGGTTTTATTGGAAACGTTGAACTTTGTCATTTAATAATGAAACGCTATCCGATGCGTTTTCGTTTCGCCCAATGGGCTGACGATTGTTAAGCAGGAGATGAAGAATGCCAATAAGCAAAATTGCCGCATATGGGGTTCTGAGAACCCACTCGTGACCTATGAGAAGCCAATGAATGCATCCACAACGAGTCACTGTTTGGTGTGGATTTTGGGCTGGCGGCATGTTTGGGCAATTTTTCTTCGAAAATGAGGAAGGAGGTTCCGTTACCGCCAACGGTAAGCGTGAGCGTGACCGCGCCAGGCTCAACGAATTTTTGTTTCCAAAAATGCTTTTGTAAATCGAATTATTAGCCGAAATTGTTAGGTCAATTGGTTGCTTTGGAGGTGTGATTTGAGCCCTTTGGATTATTTTCTGTGGGAAGCCATTAAAAACAAATGTTAAGTAAAGCATCCGGAGACAATTGAAGTGTTAAACATAAAATCGAAGTTGCCATTGAATGATTGGACCCCAAACAATCGAAAATGCACTGAAAATTGGATTGATCGGAAGAGGTACTGCCAAAACAGTTGTGGTAGTCATATAGGGTGACCCATCTTGAGGTATTTTTTTCAATAGCCTTTTTTCACAAATTTTGCGTGAGTTGTGTTCAACTTTTTTTCTTCTTTTCAGTATTGTTTGCCATTTCATCATGGAAAGAATTACACCAACGTCTCAAAATAATGGAAATGAGCGTTCGGTGAGAAACTGTTCTCAAACTGTGTCTAGCTCAACGACAACGTCAATAAACAGAATTGCCGCATATTGGCTGAAGAGCAACCATAAGAGGTTCAATTCCATTATACCCAGAGAAAACCACGGTCTGGTACGGTTTATGGGCTGGTGGAATAATCGGTCCATATTTTTTTCAAAAATGATGATGGTCGGAACGTAACCGTGAATGGAGCTCGCTCCACTTGCCAGAAAGCTGCTCAAGCAATGGATCTATTAAGAGGTCATTATGAAGAGCAGCCAATTTCACGTTTTGGACCGGTGAGTTGGCTGCCTAGTGTAATATCACAGCTATAGACTTTTTTCTTTGGTGCTACGCAAAGTCCAAATTCTATGCTGACAAACCATGCTACGATTCAGGTTTTGGAAGCCAACATTACGCGTGTCATTAAAGCCATACCGGTCGAAATGCTCGAACAAGTCATTCAAAATTAGACCCCCAGAATGGACAACCTGAATCGTAGTTGCGGCCTACATTTAAAGAAAATTAAATTCAAAAAATAAATGGCATAAAATGTTTTTTCGATAGAACCACAAATATTCCACATTTTATTTGATTTTTTTATTTTGAAAAAATGTCTTTAGATTGATCACCCGATATAAATGATATTGCGTTCCATTATTAAATGACAAAGTTTTTTTTAATTAGCAGTTCTTTTTTTACAGCCGATTAAAATTTTAAATCGCTCACCCTGTATACGGAAAAAATAAATATTTTCCCTTTATTAATTTTGTTAATTTTGTTTTTTAAATTTTATTGTAAAAATGATTTATTTATCAACGTGTGACCTTCTTTTAATAAATAAAGAAAATGAAAAAACAAACATTTCCATGCTAAATATTAAAAAATTTCAAAAGATCAACTTTGACCTTGAATTCCTCAGTACCTACTCGTACTAAATTTTTTTATTAAAATTAAAATTGAAGAAAATCTTAAAAGATATCTGTCGTAAGATATTACTAAAATATTTCTATCGGTTAAAAAATTACAGACTAACAAAGTACAGTAAAAAAAACGATTCAGAGCCACTAGGCGGCGGCCTACCATCAGTTAGTATAGTGGAGTATAATATATGCATAATGCACAAAGTACGGTTGTTCCAACTTAAATATTTTCTGCATGTAAAGGGTGTTTTTTATTGAGGTATAGAACTTCGAATTGAAATAAAACACAAGAAAATCGTTTTAATGTCCATCAATTTGGCTTTATTGGAAGGATAATTTTATGCCATTAATGTTTAAATATGATTTCGGGCATGTGGCCGCCGCGGCTGGCTCGAATAAAGCCAATTCTACAGGTCCAATTTTCACCCACTTTTTCGAGCATATGGGGCCGTATGTTGGCAATAACGCCACGAATGTTGGCTTCCAAGTCCCCTAACGTGTTTCTGGTTTGTTGGCGTAGACGAGCGACTTCGCATATCCCCAAAGAAAATAATCCAATGGTCCATGTTAACCGATCCATGGTTAACCGAATTAATTGCTCTGATGGACGATTATGTCGACCATAAAATGGACGGAGCTTGCGGTGAACTTCGCGAACTGAACCATTACTTTCGAAATAAATTTGCACGATTTGCAAGCGTTGTTCTTTTGTCAACCTGTTCATGATGAAATGGCAAACCAAACTAAATATTAATCACTTGACAGCTGACAAAATGGCCGCCAGTTAAAAAAGTGATGCCAACTTAAAGTTCTATACCCCAATAAAAAACACCCCTTAGTAAGCCCAGCTAATGTCAAAAGAAACGGAATTTGTTGGGTCTTTTTTGAAATATCACAAGTCATTCAAATTTTCAATCAATTCAAATGAATTTTCTCTCCAGTCTTTCGCACTATCTTATCCCATATTATAATACTCGTACCAACTTACATCCAATCGATCAACACTATCCAATACACGCAAAGCATTCTTCGTTCCATTATCCACATCCGTATTACCGTGGACACAGGTAACACTCAGAATTCTATAGACTCGCGTGCCCAATTCCGCACCAGCAATTCCATCCATTTGCAACTGTCTCTGTCCAAGTTCTTCTCCCTTTATAAGCATTAGCAAAGCCCAGGCATCATCGTTGCCAATGTCACAGTCAAAGATCACATAGCCTTCTTTTGAAGATTGCATTTTGTCTCTTAATAGCTTCGGAGCGACTTAGACGACTGCTGAAATAATACTGAAGTCGTGGAAAGCAATGACTTAATGAACAGATGAAAATGCATTACATGTGTGTATTTTTGCGGCACCTTAATCTGGGGCACTAAATTCTTAGATGACGCACGCATCTTTCTGTCTTTCTGTTGAAAACATGTTACAGCGTATTTTGTTTTTTCGTAATGGAGACATTACACAAATTTATAGGTCCTCTTCGTGTACGCCAGTCGAGCCGTCGAGTTTGTCATAGTTCTGTATACTCCTGAAAAAATTAGGTCCAATAACAAATGCGGTATGAATTGCTGACTGGTGCGTTATTTTGAGTGACTTCAGTTATTTTTTATAAATGATACTTACATTCACCATATCTTTAATTTGTTAATTTGGATAACTTACAAATTTTATATATATTTTATGGTTTTAAATTTGAGGTCCTGTAAAATGCATACTGGAACACGAAATGAAAAACTCTTTTACTTCGAATGGTACCAACTTTCAAACGTATATGATTTGGTTTATGTTTAAAATTGTTAAACTGTGAAATTATTGATTGTCTTCAAGTTCTGGGACTTTCTAACCATACCCGTCCGTCACGATGCACAGTGGTTGGAAAAAATATTTTGGAAATAAATCTCTTATATTCACACAGGCATATGCTAATTAAATTAAAGTTGACAGGAAGAATCTCATAATTCCTTAAATGCTAAAAAATTCCTTAAATGGTATTCATCTCTATAATGCTCCCTTTTCGAAACAAATTAATTTTGGACCATATAGAAAAAATTATATGAGTGCAAAGTCGGTAAAATTTAAAAAAAATATGTCTGGCAATACTGCCTAGTTCATGCTGAAGAATACACATAACCATTGTTCTGCAGGTAGAGTACGTTTTAACCATGCGGTACTTTTTTTGGACCCCACGAGCCAAATTTTAACCATTGTCCATCCTCAAAAAGTACTGATTTGTTAAGCAAATACTCATAAAAGTGTACTTTTTACTTTTTTAAAAGTGTACTTTGTACCGAGGTACCTTAAGTGCCTTATAGGGAACCTTTTTTTTTACCCCAATTTCGCCCAATTACAATCTCAAGCAGCTAATAAATGCTGCGACTGAAATGACCCAAAATAAAATTTTAGTTGTAAATAATAAGTGTGTTCGTTTACTTGCAAATTTGTACAAATTTGTGTAAATTTGTACTGAATCGTATTCGTTTACACAAAAAGTCCAGTAAATGAGAGCCAGAGAGAAAAAATTTTGACGGTTCGATGTTAGAGAGTTTGCAAATTTTGGTTGGAGAAATTTTAGCCAACCAAAATTTGCAAGATTGAACAGATGTTTGAAATCAGCTGTTTTATGTAAACGAATAAAAGTAAAAATAAATTTACAACAGAATAGGGAAATAAAAATTGGAATATTATTTTATTTTATTTAATATATATGTTAATCACTGAAATCAGAAAGAAAAAAAGTTTTCTTTTGCTCATTTTTTTTATAAAAATCTTAACACTTTAAAATTCAAAATAAATGAAATGTAATTCAAACAGTAAACAAAATCAGCTGTTTTATTGCGAATTTTTACTGGAAGCTGTTCGTTTACTTTTCTTGCAAATTTTAACAAAGAGACTAAAATTGGCCTTAATCGCTTTCAAAAGTAGAAACTTGAAAATTTTTACTGGGAAAGTAAACGAACACACTTAATGTTATGTCGGCTAAACCAGCCAAAAACAGTTGGTTTAATCAGGCAAACCTGTATATGTGACAGCGCATAGAGAAAGGGACCTAGGGGTAAAACCCAGTTTTGTTCAGGAGAGACATTTTAAAGATTTAAATACGTGTATCTTTGGTGTACCATCACTTTCATAAAACGCGCATATCTCTGGGAGGGAACACTTTTGGGGCATGGGATCGGTCTCATTCGATGCTTAGATGTTGTCCACATTAAAAAAAAGTGAAAATTGATTTTTTTTTTACCCTTAGGTCCCTTTCTCTATGCGCTGTCACATATGCTATCAGTGCTTAGGGGAGAAAAATTTCTGCACGAAAAATGTCTACGTAAAAAGTTCGTATTTCTCCCAGGGGAAGTGCTAGTTTTTGGTCGGTAAAGTAAATGATAATTCTTCATGTTTCCCAACTCTTGTTAAAGACGACCATGCATTCACTGACCCGGTTGACAAAGCTAAACTTTTGGCTGAAATGTTTTTAGCAAATTCCTCTTTGCCGGAAAGCATTTAAACACTCCCCGCGATCGGAAACGCGTCTAGTTTCATGCCTTAGATATTTTTTCGAACACGTGGAGTCAAAAGGGTTTTTGCGAATCTCGATGTAAAAAATCCCCGGGACCGGATGGTTTTTCGGAACTTGTTCATTACGCAACCTTTTTAAACTTGCTTACTGCAGCCTGTTAAAAGGTTGCGAACTTTCAGCCGATCCCCAAAGAAAAGGTTGAAGCCAATAATCCTGCGAAATATCGGCCAATTACCATTTGCTCAGTGCTATTCAAGGTAATGGAGAGCATGGTGAACCACCATCTTGTGAGTTGTACGAGTATAGCGACCAACGACTTCTTCTCCAAGGCCTTTGATAGAGTCTGGTACGGTGCACTCATATCAAAGCTGATAGCTTTTCCCGTCTGTAATACCTTAGCTCGATTAATTTCGAGCTTTCTTAGAGATCGCAGTATACGAGTTTATTAAGATTGGTTCTCATCCAGGGAACGCTGGCTGACCGCAGGTGTACCATAGGGTTCACTTATGTCTTTCATACTCTGTCTTATTTTTCTGAACGATCTTTTGGGTCAGACCATACGAGTATATATAATCTACACATTTGCAGATTACAGCTATCTCTGCGTTCATATTCATTTGACCTTAGGCCGAGTCTTCAAGAAATTAAAGACAAAATGCTAATCATAAATGCGATACTTGACCGGGATTTATTGGCCATTTCTGAATGGGGTCGAGTGGATAGAGTAGATTTAAATGCGTGTAAGACACAGTGCTGCTTGTTGTCTCTTGATTCACTGACCCAACAATGTCTTCAATTTCTATCGATAGTACGGATATTTATGTTCTGGACATGAAAATACAATGTGACGCTCGTTGGGCGAGACATGTTTTCGAAGTGTCGAAAGAAACACTCAAGTGTATAGACTTCCTAAAGCGGTGCAAGTAATATTTCAATCCTTTGGATCGTTTCGATTTCTATACAACCTACATCAGGCCAAAGATGGAATACAACACCCATACATATATGGGCAGGTGCTCCAAAATCATCCTTGGACCGTGCTCAAAGGAGAGCGATAGTGCTGAAAGGTGACAGGATATCCAACTCTAATGTTTCACTTGAGTATCGTCGAAATGTGGATTGTGTGTGTAGCTATTCTAGCAGCACTTTCATGGTGTATGTTCTTCAGACATTCGTGGTATTATTCCTGAAGTGAGGATGTTCGGCAGGGAAACGCGACATTAAAGGAATTCACACCCGTTTGTAATCGATTGGCCAGTTGACCGCACTATACACTACAGAACATATATTTCCCACTATTTGCGGCAAATATATTTCCCACTATTTGCGACATCCAGAAGTGCAAGAAAAATATCAACATTACGCCCTCTTTCCCCCCTCCGATCCTTTTCTTCCCACTCGCCAACGCAACGCAATGCACTGCATGTAAAGTGGCCATCCCCTAAGTGCTGATTATCTAAAAAATCATCATAAGTGACAGCGCATAGAGAAAGGGACCTAAGGGTAAAAAAATCAATTTTCACTTCTTTTTTTTTTGATTTGGACAACATCTGAGCATCGAATGAGACCGATCCCATGCCCAAAAGTGTTCCCTTCCAGAGATATGCGCGTTTTATGAAAGTGATGGTACACCAAAGATACACGTATTTAAATCTTTAAAATGGCTCTCATGAACAAAACTGTTTTCTACCCTTAGGTCCCTTTCTATTTTGCGCGTCACATTTCAGGATCCTTGCTTGATTCGTTCTTGATATTGCAAACGGAATGACAAATATAGTATACCATCCACTCTTCGGTGTAGATTATAAAAAGGAGCCAAGGTCCAATTTTTTATCAGAGTTTCATATTAGTTAATCGTACGCAAAATTAGGGCTGAATAGAATGCAAGCCACATATCCTTCTACAGCTGCAGGTTATGAAAAACCTTTGTACTATATCAAAGCATGAACCGGTATCTACCAATTTCAATAGAATTTTTCATTGGCTCGTTGAGATAGCGTACATAATTTTTGAATGTTTGGCGCAAAATGGTTTTTAGCTTGGCAAACACTTGAGCAGCGAATTTGTTTTTGACACAATTTTATTTTAAACTGTTTGATAAACTAAAAGTGTCAAATAAACATAAAGTGAACGCATAAACGCAATAAAAAAATACAACTCCTTGTTTTCCAGCTTCAATAATCTCTTTAAATACTTGAAATTATGTAGTGCATGTCCATTTGTGACCCGTTACTATCGTTAAGGGTTAATTTAACAGCTTCGTGAATTCGCCGCAAAGAGAACATCTTTTGTACATGTTTGATTTTCGCTTCCTATCTCTCTCTCTATCTCTCTCTTTCTCTCTCTCTTTCTACCTACCTACCAGTGTTGCCACAAGAAAATTTTTTTTCCGACCAAATTTGTTTCTAAATCCTACCAAATTGGGTCAAAACCGACCAAAATTGTAACGAAAAAAACAATATTTAATTTATAGAAAACTTTTATTAATTAAACAAAAAATAATGTAAATTCAGTCTATTATTTTAATTCTTTAAATAAAAATATATACAAAACTATATAAACAAAAAAAATCTCTTATATATACAGAGATTTTGGAGATCATTTGTCAGTAAATCCGAGATCATGTTTAACATATTTTCAATTCACTACAGTTTATTCGGTGTTTTAAAGTCTTTTTTAGCTGACCATACAGTATGCGAACCTTTGTTCGTGATTAATTCTTTACAAAGCATGATACTGTTAACATTTATTAGTCTTTACATGTTGTTTACATTTATTAGTCTTTAAATACCGCGAACAAGCATACCACAGTTCAGAGGCCATAAGCTGTTTACGACGTCTAAGACATCAGAGTAAACGGCAAATGATTTTGTACTTTGGCCTCGTTCCATAGATGGCGTTTCACACATAGTAATGATTTTGTAAACTGTGAATATTTATAAATAAAATTATGTGCAACACATGGTAAATTATAATAAAAATATATATTTGAAATTTTTATTCAAAAATCTACCATAATCAGTTTGGGCCTACCATCCGACCAAAATTAAAAAATTGAAATTCGTCCGACCAAATTTGGTAGAATTCTACCAAAACGGCAACACTGCTACCTACCTACCTCAAGCGCAACATTTACTTTGCAGAGGTGTTGCCATACGTCAACGAAATAAAAAGGGGATCTAAAAAAATCACTTTTTCGTTATGTCTGTTGGCAAATAAAGTGGACCTTTTAAACCCCGATAGAAGTTGAAAGTGTCAAAAATAATGCTGCGCAAAGTTGCTAAAAAAACTGAGGAACACCAGCTCTCTATAAAAACTTTTTGCGCATGAACGCAGCAGAGTAAGCACTAAAATGAGATGTAGACCATTAAAATTTGTAATAAATATTTTTGTGTAGCTGAAATTAGGTGCCCCGCTAATTACAAAGAAGACGACACAACTTCGTGAGTCAATTTCAGCCTCCTAACGTTAAGCTGTTACACCGACAGCACTGATTTTACCAGCTGATACTTCTTTTTGTTTGCTCTTATACAAATTTTGTAAGACCAAATAGATATTTGCCGAAAATAGAGGAAAATATTTGTTGTTGTGTGGTCACTCTGTGTTCACATTGGGCAATTTTTTGTTTGCTGGCAGATATTTTTGTTTCCCCGAAATCAGCTGTTTTGCTGTTTGCCACTCAGAAATATTTTGTGATCAGATTGTGGCAAAGAAATATTCGACGGTTTTCTTCAAATATTTACCCAGTGTGACCGAACCTTCAGTAACGCACAAATTTTCGGTACATAATCACAAGAACGCTAGATGGTCAAAATTGAAACACAAAAAAGAAAACACCAAATTCGAATACTTTAAACACACAAAAACAGCTTTCCCAAAATGTTTGTGTGTTTCAGTTTTTCGCAAAAGCTCAATTCGCTCTTCTTCTACAATTAAAACTCCATAAAAATCACGAAATCTTCAATATGTTGCCGAATCGATGACCGATTTGGATAACATGGTTGCAGTGCTCAAGCGTGAATCTAACCAGGACTATTTGCCAGAGTATATCGACCATATATGTCAAAAAGTGGGGGCAATATAATAAAGGGTGGCCCAACTAAACGCACGATGTTAAGTCTAAATAAAACAAAACTTTTTCAGAGAATTAAAATAATATTTTTTTTATGATAGAAGGATTTATGCCAATTATGTGTCAAATTTTATTGTTCAAATGCTTTCCACGGCCTCGGTGGCATACCTCTCTCTGATGGTCCATATTTTCAAAGACTGAGATAAAATGGAAGTTTAATTTTGTTGATGTGCCAAATTATCTCATCCTTTAGCTCTTAAATTGAATTTCTCTTTGGCTGTGCGGCAAGTGGCAACATCCTGTTGGAACAATATATCTTCCAGGTCCATATCCTCAATTTCTGGTCTCAAGAAGACCCTTATCATCTCGCGATAGCGAACAGGCCGTACACCAACCTTAATTTTGAAGCAGTACGGCCCGAAAACGCCGCCAGCCCGTAAACCGCACCAAACAGTCACTCTTTGTGGATGCATCGGCTTTTCACAATCACTCATAGGCTCTAATTTGTCCAAATGCTCCTATTCGGCTTGTTAACGAATCCACTGTGGACACATGTGGTCGATTATGCGGACCAAAAAAAACGAAGTACACGAAATGCTTTTTGATTTGAACTTCCATTTTCGTAAAAGGTTTCAGGTATCTTGACGACCTGCTTAATTGTCTACCTCTCCAAGGTTAAATTTTTCAAATAATGAAACAAAAAAATGCCAAAGTATGTCAGGCAAATAAACTTGACATTAAGCTGTGACTCAGAATTAACATCGCGCACTAGGATTGGACTACCCTTTATCATTATAAACAAAATATAAAGATAATTCTATAAAAAACTTCTAGTATTATTTACAATTGTGATCCTGCATTTAAGTTGGACCACCCTATATTATAAGTTTGAACATCAATTAATCACTGAGACTAAATTGTGGTAATTTTTTAGTTCATGTTATTTGAATTACTGCACACTCTTTGGTGTTGTTTAAAACTATTTATTCAATTTTAATGTACTTATTAAGGCATATTTTTTGAATTTATAGTTCATATTTAAGCGCTTAGAGCGCGTTTTTTGGAGCACAGAATTTATTTTATAATAAAAAGAAGTGCTTAATGATTCACTCTTTAAGGCTACATATAAAAATCTGAGTTATACTTACTAAGTACAGTTGAACATATATAAGTGGGATCGCAAAGGACCGCTTGTTTATCCCCTCCTTAAGAGGATTCCCACTAATACAGTCTCCCACTTATCCAGGTAATTGGATGTTTATTCCACTTAATGAGGTAAAGCATGCTATTTTTTCTAGAAAAAGACAGTTTGTGAGATATATATTCTTAAATTCTGTTTATTTGCATTTAATTCAAATTCCATAGTTCAATTAAAAGATTACCAACAGAAGTATATGCTTTTATTAACATAAAAAGTAAAAGTAAACAAAATCAGAGCGCTTGCAACATCGCACCAGATTTGTCAGTTTTTGGCCTATGTCGCCAAATTGTTGCTCAGAATTACCAAAAAAAATCGCCAAACTTTAACCGCAGTGATACTATTGCCAATATCTATGCATCTCTATTCTTTGATGGAACGTACAAAATATCGATAATGCCGACTAAACATTTACACTTTCGGCGTTTTAGAGTAAGCTTATTTTTCATTAAGACCTTTCAATGTTAAATTGGAAAGTTTTCATAAAATACTCCAGAATAATCGTGAAATCACTAAAGTATACACATGTCGCAAAAAGTCGTTGATTTCATCATATATGGCGAAAAATTGCCAAACCTGACGAACATGCTTTGCAAAGCAAAAGCAAGAGAGAACAGAGAAAAAATGACAAAAATCTTACTCTTGGAGGTACAGCATGAAAAGGGAAATCCCACTCATAGAGGTAAACGAGAAAATATCAAACGTATATTGGTGAATTCTAAAAAGTCAAGTCCTACTAAAAACGGTACAAACTCCTGATAAAAGAGTTTTTTTTGAAGTGTGTAGAGACCGCCAAACTGTCCTACTTAAAACGGAATCCCACTTATAAAGGATTCCCACTCATGCAATTTCCACTTATCCAGGTTCGACTGTATAACGAATTTGAACATCACTTATTTAATGAGACTGAAATTGTCTTTAGCTCGTTTGTTTATTTCGGGTTTTCGCTTTAACGCATTGAACAGGTATTAACCATCTCGAGACCTCTCGCATCTACATTTTAATAGAAGACAAGTTTTTAACAAAATGTCAAAGTTGCATTGATTTTAGTGGCTGCAGAGTGCTTTAATCGTCATTTCGGGTCCGTGACGACCTTCATCAGATAGCTACTCAGCAATTGTTAAAAGGAAAACTATACTCTTAAAGACCAGGTTCTCACCAAACTTATGAGAATTACTGTTGTAAATTTAAATTTCAAGTTTTTTTCAAACAATTGCCTACGAACATACAATTCCCCTTCACCACCTCTACATACACGCAGAAAAAATGTATGGTTGTGGTGACAATATTCGAAGAGGATAATACTATTGTTGGGTATATGGTTGTGGTACAGCAATATTATGATCCTCACAACAATAGTATGACCCCCACTACCATAGTATGATTCACACTCAACCATACTATTATCTCCACAACCACAGTATGGTCCTCACAACCATATTATGATTCACACGCAACCATGTTATGATCCCTACAACCATAGTATGATCACACACAATTATACCATGATCCCCAATATAATTTATTAGAATTTGTTGTCGACAATAGATTTGAATTATGAAAATTATTCAAAAATACATTAAATTCAAAATAATAGGAGTGATTTATTTCACAGTAGAAAAAATAAGTTTAAGTAAACGTAAGCGTTTTTATTAAAAATGTTTCAGTTAAACAAAGCCAAAGCAACTTGTTTAAAAAATTTTATTTCGTACTACTATTGCATAAGATCATATTGTCAAAAATAAATTCAGTTAACAATGCTATGGTTGCGACGAACACACTTTTATTGCGGAGAACATATTATTATTGCCGTGACCATGTTTTTTCTCTGCGTGTAGACTCCGTATTCAGAGCCATATGTAGATCCTCTTTTACATCGTGTGTTGTGAGAAGCGTTTAGTTGACTCTATTTTATATTTCCTGTTATTTTAATTACTGCAAAACCTTTACGTTGTTTTCGAATAACTTTGTAATTTCATATAAAGTGCGTATTTTATCAATTTTAATGCACTTATTAGGACATTTTTCGATTTTAGAGTTGATGCTTAAGCGCTTAAAGCGCGTTTTTTCGATGCATAGAATTCCGATTCCTTTTTAGTTATCACCCTTTATGTTAAAAGATTTTTTTTACATCGAAAACAAGTTCTCAATGATTTACCCTTTAAACTTACAAATAAAAAACTAAGTTCTACTTACTAAGAAAAACATATCGGGTGAGCAATCTAGAGGTATTTTTTTTAAGTAAAAAAAATCAAATCAAGTGTAGAATCGTTATTGTAAGTTCTTTATTTTATTTAATTTATTTATTTGCAATCTGTTCAAGAACATTAAGCAAATTTGATAAGTAATTGTACATCAATATATACAAACACTATATGAAAATCAATAACGATACAATACTTATACATTTGAATTTATTCTGATATTCTATTGTATATACTCTTATCTAAAAGGTAAATCCAGTACATGATGCCGTTTTAATCTTCTAGTTTCATATCTTGTATCTAAAAGTGATATAGCTAATGGATTAGAGTGATTGCTTAACCTTTCGATATATCTGGTGCTATATTTTCTAAAATCCGGGAGACTTACCACTGCCAAGTCTGCATACTCCATTTGTCACTTCATTAACCGTTATTGGTTTAATGGGGAGATCCATTTGACAAGGCGAATCCAAATATGCTTCTACAGCTTTGTCACTTTCAGGTCGAATAGTGGGAAAGGGTTTGAACGTTTGCTCTAGGTGTTTTCAAAACGCTTCTGCTTTGCTTTCGTTTGACTTACACCATACATTGTTGGAATCTTTAATGGGTATGTTTCGCTTAACCGGTCTTTTCAAATATTTTGTTGCGTTCCACAAACAGTTTTCATCATTTTTATTAACGTCTAATTCTCTGAGATAGTATCCTAATCTCTCATTTTTTAGTTCAGCAAATTTTTTTCGTTAGTTCTTTACATAGTTTATTAAAATGTCGTTTGTCGTTGGGATTTCTACTCAGTTTCCAGATTCGTCGTAATCTTCGTTTGAGACGTATCATTTCTCTTATTTCTGCTGTTACTAGAACTCTATTTTGCGATGAAGAATTTGGTGTGACCGTTGGTGTTGACAAAGCCGCAGCTTCATGTATTAATTGAGTAAATGAATCAACAGCATTATCTAACTCTTCTCCAGTTTTTATAGATATGTTTAGATTTACGTTTTTTATCAATCCAATACTTAAAAGAATTAACATCTGTGTATTTAGAAATTAGTTTTTTGGTTTTGATGCACATACGCACTGTTGCATTATAATTAATTATTATTGGGGTATGCCATTTATTTTTTGAATATAATTTCCTTCAAATATGTTTTTGTATTGTTTACATTTATTGGGTCTTTTATCATTATTACGACTTGAACAGTCTTTATTCTGGTTCGAGACTTTTTTGTTGTTTATTTTTCAGAATCAACTAAAAAATTGGTGAAATGTCATGGCCGCAACTACGCCTCGGGGTGTCCATTCTGAGGGCCTAATTTTGGAAGTCAAGTCTTTCCATTGTGAAATAAAATAAAATTTAACACGACTCACGCGTAATCTGTGAAAAAACCCTATTAGAAATAATACCTCTAGATTGATCCGCCGTTATAAAAAATCCCTCAAACAGCGCTACAAATCCCCTTGATCCCTTTTTGTGTTTGCAAATCCCGCAATAGGGAATTTTTCACACAGTCTGGTAACACTGCGTTGCGGCGTCAAACGAGGCGAATATCTACAGATTACACATACAAAACAAAAACAAATGCGAATGGCTCTCCGTTTGTTGCCTGCCCGCCAGACTGTCCGCTTTCCAAAACAATCTCACAGATACTCTCGCGCATTTCGGTGAATTTGGATTAGTTCTACACGTTGCTTTGTTTGCGAATCGTGTGTTCCGCAACAGATACGGATACGGGCGGCATAAAAAGTGGTTCGTTCGGTCGGTCGGTGAATACACTTTTGCGTTTCTTAACTTTACACGCCAACCTAGAACATTTTCTTGTTTTCCTTTCTATTTTTATTCTAAATACAAAGTGTAAAGAATATTATGATTGTTTTGTGACGAAATAACTGAGAAATATAAATTATGTTCAGATAGAGATGTGGAGGAGATATTAAATAGATTAGAAAATTACACACACACATTAAAATATCCGGATACAATTTTTATTTTTGGTGCAGAAAACGTGCATTTTTTGGTTTGCCATCGAAAAGAAAGCCAGTCAGCCGGACGGACAGGCAGACAGACGGTGTATGCATCTGCTCGATATGGATTTACTATTTTTAATGGAGTAACGCTGAATAGAAAGAAGAACATCTGTTTGTAGTTTACCCTTAGTTTGGATAAAGAGCAGGTAAGTTATCAGATTTGTTAGTAAAATTCATAAATTGCAAAGACTCAAACAATAGAATGCAAAATAGTTTGTCAATTAAACTTCTTTTTTAACCAGAAATTAAGTTGCCGGCCGGCTTTTTTGTGAAAACAATTAACCAATAAATAAATAAATAAACCATCGTTTAAGTATTGACGCAATTGCCATTTATCAATAATAACTAAGCTGTTGTTAAGACAATTAAACTTATTCTCTTGAAAGTCTGCTACAAGCATATTGGTCATTTATCTTCTTTATATGTTTTATAATTCGTAAAACATTTACGTTTAAAATTCATTCATGAATTGTATATACCCTACACCAAAGACAAAGAAAATGTATATAAGTATACTAACAAGGCCATTTTAATATAATGATCGCTAGATAGGGACACATGCACCCCTATCACTTACTTTGTTTACAAAAAACCAAATAATCTTGTGATATAGGGGTGTTCTACTTAGTAGGAACATAAATACTGTTACAACATTGAACACACCCATTTCAATAGCAGAACTGAACATACCCCGTTAATGTCATATGGGTTTTGAAAGCTAACCTCAAAAGCGTTAGTCTGTAACGGGATTTTAAAATTGTTTCAACTTTCATCATGGAGTGGTCAGATAATGAGAACCCCATCGCTGTAATAGCGCTTTTCAAGTGTGAAGTGAAAAAAACGATATTTTCAAAACGCTCCGGCCACTAGGGATTAGCCAATGCATAAAACTGGGGTCACTGACCTGCATTTCTGCGAACAAGGAGTCAAAACATCGGCCAAAGTTTACCAAGAAACCGTTTTGGAAGCTGTTGTGAAGCCTCTTAACAATTCCCTGTTCCAAAACCAGCCATGGACTTTCCAGCTGGATTCTGCGACGGCCCATAAGGCTAAAACGTCCCAGGCCTGGCTTCGAAACAATTTGCCAGCGTTCATTTCCTCTGAAGAATGGGCCTCAGGCAGTCCAGATTTGAACCCATTGGATAACAAATGGACGTTTTTAGAGGACTAGGTTTGTCACAAAAGATACCCCAACATTGGATCTCTTAAGACTGCTTTGGATCGAGCTGTGGCCAATTTTCCAATGGCTCATGCAGTTATTGACGATTGGCCAGTGCGACTTAAGGCGGACATTTCGAATAAGTAGATTCTTTTTGGATACAAAAACATTCAGTACTTTTTATTTTACAGCAAAAAACGTGTGTAACAGTATTTATGTCCCTACTAAGTAATATTTAATTACCTAATTTCAACAACATCCTATAAACGAACATTGGGAAACTTCGCTCAAATCAGTAAGCTTTGCACGATATTACTCTTGTATATACTTACTGACCGGGACCTACCTGTTTAACACCGGCTCCGAACGGCCAATAAATTCTTTAGTCAAGTTTTTTCATGGAAGTTGTTCAGAGTGGGCCATTTTAAATTTATAATTGGAATTGGCTGTAAAAAATGCTACTAATAATTTTTTCAAATTTTTGATTTTATTGGAAAGGTGGAACTTTGTCATTTAAGAATGGAACACAATATCATTCATATGATTACCACAACTAGCTCGGCAGTATCCCATCCGATCAACCTAATTTTTCAGTACATTTTCCATTCTTTCCGGTCGAATCTCTTAATTTTTCTCTGGATGCTTTGCGTAACATTAATCGTAACATTGGTACGCCCTAATGTGCAAAGCATGTACGCACAAAAAACACGAACACTTCGTTCTTTTGCATTTGTGGTTTTCAACGAATGCCTATGCGAAACGGATTTGTTGGAAATGATATTGCGCTATGAAGATTGTCATACGCACAGTGCGAAGATTATACGCAAAGGGTAATTCTCATTAATTCAAATGAGACTCCCGTATAAGTCATTTGATTTGTAGCCGAAGTAATCGTTGCCAAAGACTGCTGAGAAAAAACCTTGGCGGATTTAGAAACAGCTGTACAGTCTGGACTGGCAACCATAAGCAATACATTTCACCATTCTTTTGGTTGCTTCTGAAAAGGAAACAACAAAAGGTCTCGAACCAGAATAAAAACTATTCAAGTCAATAATCCTTAATGTTTCCCCAAGAAAATAATCCAAAAGGTTCTAATCACGGCCTATTGACATCACAATTTCGGCTGATTATTATTTTTCGAAAACACGTGAATGCATTGGTTTCTCAATAGTCAAGTGTGGTTTTTCTGAACCCCATGTGCGGCAATTTTGCTTACTGATATAGCAGCCGAGATAAAAACGAGCTTTATCTGAAAACACGATTTAAAAATGTAAAATTCTTTATCTCCTGTCCAACAATCTTCAGCCCATTAGGCGAATCGAAAACGCATCGGATAGTTTGAGCGTGCAGTTCTTAGATTAATTTAATTTTTAAGCCTTCATACCCAGGACATTATGCAAAATTTGTCTCAAAGAAGTGCGAGAAATGTTCACTACCTGTGAACGATGTCGAGTTGATGTTGATGGCTGCTCTTGGACATTCTAAGCCACAGCAGCAATTTTTTCGATTGAACGCACAGGACGAGAACAAACTAGGGGTGGGTTTGTCCAAATAACGATCCATTTTCATGAAATCGCTTCTCAAATTAACGCACAAACTGAACTGAAGGCCGAACCCCTTTCGAAAATTTTCCACGAAATTGTTTACAGTTTGCGGTAAAGACTCACTACTTTGGAAGTAAGTTTTAAATTTTTTACAATTTTGTTCAAGAGTGTTGCGTCCCATTTTTCACAATCAAACATAAACCTGAAAATAAAAATAAATGTTATTCTACCTTTCGAAGTCAAAGTAATCTGTAGTTCAAATCTAAATCGCCCAACCGTTAGGTTTAAGATTGCTTTAAGAAAATCCAGAAAAAATTAAATATTCGTTTGTCTGTTTGTTCGACCGTTTTTGATGTAAATCAGTAATTTATTAGACAAGCTTAAGGGGCCAGTATTGATTTTTTTTTAATTTTATTTAATTTCTATATTTCGGAATCCTTCGGATATCATCTTCAGGAAGGATAAAAGTTACGAGTACAATAATCGAACGTTACACTAGTTAAACATTTTGTATTACAGATGATATCCGACGGATATCAAAGTTAAATAAATTATAGAAGAACTATACTGACCTCAAGCTTGTCTAATTAATTACTGATCTAAATTTAAAAAAATATAAAATTTTTGTTCTGGTTCGGTTAGCGCGGCTACAGTCCACTCCGCGATCGATATTTTGCGCTATCGATTACAAGTGGCCTCCTCCAAACCGCGATTTGACGCTGAAGGACAGCTATTCTTAAGCAGTCCTTTAAAAATGCAGTCTCTTATCGAGCAAGCTACGAGTAATTGTTAAAAAGAACCATAACCCGCTACCAAAGTTTGGGAATTTTAATCCATTAATTATAGTAATAAAATGGCATTTACCCAATTTCCTAAGACCTTGCTGACGGTTATTCGTCCATTTTTTACAAATACTCGTAGCTTGCGCGATAAGAGACTGCATTTTTGAAGAATTGCTCGAAGAATATCTGTCCTTCAGGGTACTGGCTACTTGAAATCGATCGTGGAGTGGGCTGCAGTCACGCAACCCGAAACAGAACCTAAAACGTCATTTTTAGGGTTGTGACGAAAGTGGTTTTAGCCAAAGCGAACGTTGAAATATATTTATATAAACAAATAAGACCAAAGGGTTAATAAAAAAGGTTACGAAGAAGTTTCATTGCGGCACTTGTTGTAGGCGCAGTGGCTCCATCTTGCTGGAATTACTTGTACGGATTATTCTCAACTTACAGACGGAAACAATGTTTAATCATTGTCCTATTCAGAGCCCCGTTAATAACCAAAGTTGACTCGTTTAAAAAAAAATATGGACCAATCAATAAATTTAACAACGTTAACACCGCACCAAACAGTACATCTGGAGGGGTGTAATTGACGCTGATGTAATACCTTAGGATTCTGACACTGATCCCTGTTCCTTAAAACGGGAGACTAAGTTTCTATGTTACTGGATGCTGTTAAGACGTTAAACCCGAGAATAACTTCGTTGAGTTTAGATGATAGACTTGCCAGAGGAATAGTATAATTTAAAAACGCTTTGCTTTACATTAAACGAGGGCTGCTAAATATATTTTTGGCATAATGATGAAAATGCGAATATTTATCATCAAAAATGGTTTTATTGTTTTCAAAGTAATCTCCAGCATGATTTATACACTTTTGCATGCGCTCAAACCAATTGTCGAAGCATTTTTTCCACTTCGATTAAGGCACCTCCAAAATATGGTTTTTGAATGCTTCAAAAGCATCTTCTTCCACGCATTTTTTTCTTGATGTGCGGGAATAAAAAGAAGTCATTGGGTGCCAAGTCAGGGCTGTACGGCCGATGACCCATCAATTCGACGTTTTGGCCGATCAAAAAGGCGCTGGTTTGAGCCGATGTGTGAGAGCTCGCATTGTCATAGTGCACAACGGTTCATCTTCTCTTGTTGGTTTTTCGAATTTCTCCGAAGATTTCAGGCAATGAAATTGTGATGTACCACTCAGAATTGACCTCCTACGTTGCTCAAGCGGAACAGTCGCCACATGACCAGTTTTGCCGAAGAAACAGGCGACCATTTGCTTCGAAGTGCTTCTTCCACGAACAACTTCCGTTGGATTTGGCTCGTCTTCGAAGATCCACACAGTCGAATGCTGTTTTGTTTCGGGCTCATACGCATAGATCCATGCTTCGTCACCTGTGACGATCTTATAAACGTCTTTTGAAGCACCGCGATCGTATTTTTTTCAAAATTTCTTTGCACCAATCAACACTAGTCTTTTTTTTTGAGCGATTGTCAAATTGTGCGGGATCCAACGAGAACAAACCTTTTTTACTCCCAGGTTTATGCAATATCGAATATATGCTGGTGGAAGAAATGCCCAAGAATGCCTCTATCTCACGGTATGTCATATGACGATCTTTCATTATCAGCACGGCATCAATGTTCTCTGGCACAACGGCCGTTCACTACTTTCGTAGTGAACGACGATCTTCGCGACCTTCGTCTTTGAGCGAGCGTCAGCCACGATTGAATTCATTAAACCAGTTTTTCACAGTGCTATAGGATGGTGCTTCATCGCCATACAAAGATTTAAGTTCATCGAAGCACTTGTGTCGTGATAGTCCACGTCGAAAGTTGTGAAAAAAGGATCGCACGAAAATGTTCACGAGTTAATTCCATTTATTTTTTTGCCAAATTGATTGTTTCAAGTCACTGTATACAACACAAATGATGGTCGTACGTCAAAACGTACTGAGTACGTTTATGCTAAAAAATGTCAAACTTTCCAATGGAAATGTCAGATGGCGCAAGGCAACACTTAGTGTTGCCTAGAACAGAAATGCATATAGCAAGTATAGTATGTAGCCATCATAAAGGGTGGTCCAACTAAAACAAAAAGTATTCAGAGAATTATGACAAGTCACAACTAACATCTTGCATTATGGGTGGAATACCCTTTATTAAAAAGAAGTTTAAAAAATTTTAGCGATATTTTTTTTTTTTAATTTTCGGATTAAATAAAGAATTTAGCGGTTTCTAGCGCAATACAGGTGTGGAGAACCACCCATGTGCGCCCTTTTGTCGATCCCTGCATTAATGACTACTAAACTGTTTATTGATTGGATTGTTGTTTCTATAATTACGTCGAATAATTACGTCGAATTTAAGTGGGAAAGGTGGAAACATTCAACCTAGACTAGATGCACTCCTGTAGGTATCAAATTGAACACTACTCGTATGTGGATACGTGGATTAGAATTTTTTTTATAGAAATACCGCCTGAAATAATAGGCAGTCAATTAAAGGAAAATTTATATGGGGCCATGTTTTTCAACACTCTACTTTACTCGGATATACTTATTTTAATCACTAATTAACAAATTAAAGACAATTTTAAAAAAAATCTTAGTGATTTTTCTAGGCCTCCATGGTGTAATGTTTAGAGTGTAAAGTAAGTTGATAGTATGGCGGGGCCAAAAACCTGCTCAGAATTTTTTATGGCGGTTTTACCAAAAATTCCTCAATACAAAATCATGGAGCAAATGGGAACTTTTCCGAAATGAGTAGGTAAGGTTAGAAATTGTGGAGTTTAAATGGAAATCCTCTGGATAGATAGAATCCACTGTGAATCTCCTAAAATCAGTTAGTTGTGTAGCATAAAATTCGTATCTACTGTTCAAAATCGGTTCGGAAAGAATAATGCAATTTAAAAATACGAGTATATGGCTTAGAGACAAATCTTACTTTAAGTCACTAGCTTTGATGAGCAGAAAAAAATGCTACCCTGACATACTTGTATCTACTTAATCTGAGGCTGCTTGAGCGTCACAAGCCTAAATTGGAAGGGACCTTGGTATAGGAAATATAAAAACAGAGGCAATGTTTCCCTCTTTTGGCCAGGAATTCACATAAACTGTTTAACACACCATGAGAACTAGGAGCAATATCGGGCATTACGAGTAAGAGATTAATCTCTAAATCATTTAATAGGGATTCTTTAAGAAATTTATTAGCCACTCGGATCGTGAATTGAACCATAGGCTCTGATCATTAAGTATACGAATTGATTTGAGCGAAACTTTCAGTCTGTTCCTTTATGAAATATCGAGAAAATAAAGTAAGTTTTTGGAAAATCCAAAGGAATTTTAACTATTTACAACTATGAATAAAACAGAACTTACTATTTTCCACAATGTTTTATTCTTTTTTTACGATTAAGATAGTTTCGCCTCTTCTAGTCAATTTTTACCTTAAATGGATAGGAATGAACTACAAAGTAAATCGCCGGTTCAAATAAAGTAGTTCAAAATTTCAGTACAGACCTCTACAACTTTTCAAAAGACTTTTTTCAAGACATTTCTGATTTCCATATTCCCTAACTGCAGAAGATATTATGTAAAGTAAAATTAGTGGAATTTCATTAAACATTATATTTTCGACTTTCATGTATTCATCTATAATTAACGTTAGAAGATTTAAATTTCCAAATTTTCGTTAAGTTTAATTAATTTTAATAACTAGTTAGTGGCAGACATCGTTATCAGATGATGGAATTAATGTTCATACGAGTACTCGTATTAGTTCATAAATTCCTCCCCACATCATCCGCCTTCCATTAACATATTTATTGCGGTTTTGTGGCGGCTGTTGTCGCTCGAACGCTAAATACAATAAACTAACTCATTCTAGACGATTGTAATAAACCGTAGTATTCAGATAACGAGCTAGATTAGAAGAGACTGAGAAATAGAGCAGGTGCGAGTGTTCACCCAACAAACAAAGTCACTCGAAACCACGGACCACTTCTTCTTTAAAAGAAACCTGTTCCACAGGGTAGTGTAAAGTGGCAATTACGAACGGTTTCTATCATAGGATGAAGGTTATTAACACGCTGTCATTCCGTTTGCAACACCTCAAAATATTAATCGGAGACTCTTTCGTGTGCATCTTGTGCCGCTGGCTCTGGTTTCCTGGTTCAGGAAGGTGGCGACATGAGCCGGATTTGGTCACAGAGCATCCGAACATGTACGTATAGTATGGAGTGGGGTTAAATACTTAGCGTCGACTTCCGACTATTACAAAAAAATCAAAAGTCGACTTTTAGGTATAAAAAAGTCAATAAAGGTCGACTTTATTCTAAGGGAAATGAAAATGCAATATTTTGGAATAAAAAACAAGCTTTTTTGTATAAACAAATTTTATTTAAAAAATAAGAGTTAGTAAGGCATTTGTAAAGTATTCATATTCAAGTTTTTAAAAACTTTCATAACAAAGTTTATTTTTCAAAACAGTTAATTTACATAATTTAATTTTGTATTAAATTGTTTTGGAGAAATTCGCCTTCGAATTTGATAAGCAATATGTCCTGCATGCGAAAATAAACTCTCACAAGGAACCCCTATGCAATCCTTTTCGTTGGCCTTGGAACCCGAGAATTGCTTATTTCGGTGTTCATCAGTTTGCCTTAAAAAAATAAAAATAAAAAAATAAATATAATTATACTTTTTGAATTGATTGATTGCTCTGGATGAATCTAGAACATTTTTAAAGGCATACGTTTTAAACATACGCAGACGCTGCCACTACTAACGGGTGGTAAAATTTTAAGGGCCGATTTTGATGTGTCGCGCAAAAGAACCATTGTTTCGTTAGCTGTGTGGCAAGTGGCACCGTCCTGTTGAAACCGCATATCGTACATAGTTACGATAACGAATACCATTCACAGTAACTACCTGAACGGCCTCACTCTGAAAAAAATATGGCTCGATGATGCCACCAGCCCATAAACCGCACCAAACAGTCACTCTTTGTGGGTGCATTGTTTTTTCGACAATCACTCTTAGATTATCATGCGCCCAAATGCGGCAATTCTGCTTATTGACGAAACCGCTGAGGTGAAAATGTGCCTCATCACTGAAGATGATTTTCTTCGAAAATTGATTTTCATTTTCATAATAAGCCTGAATAACTTTAACGCGTTGCTCGCTTGTGTATCTTTCCATGGTTTAAATTGAGTTAGTCTGAAATTGAGAAATACCAAATGAAATGCAGAAAAACTTGACGTTTAGGTGTAGTTCACATTCAACATCGGCCCTTAAAATTTAACCACCCTTTATAAATCTTATATGTATAAGTATTTCTCAATCAGCAAAACTAAATAAAAGAGCATCAAAAATTTACGCGATACGCATTATTTGGATGCAAATCAAAAAATTTGGCTTTATTTCCAGTTAAAATAAAAAAGTCGACTTTTAGACTTCTTAACAAAGCCTTTACCGCTTAAGTTTGAAGGAATAACTTTCATCCTCCTGGGCTACCTCAGAAGGATGGTATTCAAGCACGGCTTTCACTCTAATGTTGTTGACAGTTTCTGCAATTTTGTATGATCTAGAGGTTCTTGCTTGTAACGCAGGACCTCTCTCTATCTCTCTAGTTCATAAAGATCGCTCCTGGCATGCCGGGGTGGCGAATGCCTATCTATAAGATTGTGGTTCGGATTAGCCCTTTTGTAATACCCTAGCAGATACCTCTCCAACAACATGTAGTTTGTCGGCTTTTGTAGGTGGTCCTCCGAAAATGTTAGGATACACCCTGTTGCAGCTCTTAGGACGGCGCTTTGGCAGATCTGGATGTTCCTTCACTACGGCTGCCTCACATTCGGTGTTGACTCTAGGGCTACATAGTTTAACGCTGGCAATATTTTATAAGAGTCTATACTTATATAATGTCATTTCGTCTAACAAAGTATAGAGTTCTGACAGATTTTTTTTGTGTTAGGTTTTTAACTGACTAATGGTCAAACTAAATGGGTAGGGGTTTTTCCAGGATTTTTTTAGGTATTTACGATTTCTGATTTCCCGGGAAATTATAAAAAACCTACAACATTTAGTCACCTTTATATAAGATATTGTAACCTGCACGAATCAGAGTTTGATTGGCCATCAATTAATCTTTTATTAACGCGAAAAGGTTTTATTAATTTGTGGAAATGGAAAAAAAAATAAATATTTTTTCATAGAAGAGGCAACCTTTGATGAAGTTCAAAATGATGATGTTGCCCACACGCAGAAAAAAGTATGGTTGGGATAACAACATTCGAAGAGCATCATACTATTGTTAGATATATGGTTGTGGCACAACAATATTATGATGATCACAACAATAGTATGGTTCACACACAACCATACTATGATCCCCATAACAATATTATGGTCCTTACAACAATAGAATTATTCACACACAACCATACTATGATCCCAACAACCATATTATTATTCACATTCAACCATAATATGATCCCCATATTACAACCATATTATGATCCTCATAACCATAGTATGTTTAACGTACAACCATAGTATGATCCTCACAACCATAGTATGATTCACACACAATCGTACTATGGTTCCCAAAATTTTTTGTAAAGATTGGTTTAAGTTGTTATTTAACAATAGAGAATTTTATTAAGTAAGTTATGTAATAATAGGAGTGATTTATTAAATAGTAAAAAATGTATTTATTTAAAATATTTCAGTTATACTAATTCGTAGTTTTAACATTGTCAAATCAAAAAAAAACAATTTTGCCGGTATGTTAACATAAAACCCATGAAAACAATACTTTTGTTCCACCAACCATATTTATAATGTTGCTACAACAATATTTTCATTTTAAAATTTGGCAACAATACTATTGTTATATTTCAACAATATTAATACTGCCGCAATCATACTATTGTCAAAATGAAATTCAAAAAGCAATACTATGGTTGCTACGACCATACTATTATTGCAGATAACATACTATTGTTGCCGTGACCATATAGTAACCATATATTTTCTCTGCGTGCAAGACGTTTTGCGGCTGCCTAATTTGATAGTTTTGATCTCATTCCGAATTGCCACAAATACTTGAAATTAAAGACACGTGCTCTTTTCTAGAGAATTTCACTAGGACAATAGTATTTTGTATTCACACCACAGTACTCGGTATGTTTTAAGTATTTTGTTTAAAATCTTTGACTAACTGCCTTGTGTTATGTACACTTTGCTTACTTGTGACATTCTGCAACAGCTGATTGCAAAATACTGCCAAGTTTTGCCCTGTTAACACTTTTGCGGCATTTTTCAGAAGATAAATCCCGTATAGAGTCTTTAAAGAAAACACCACTATTATTCGAAGGTAGTTTGGCTTCCACGAACTATGTCTTCTCTCAGTTCACCCAGAAGGCGATTCGAAAAAAGGGATAACCAAATGTAGAAAGTGTAAAAGTAATGTATAAACTACCTGCAAATGTTTACAAAACGAAGTTTTAAAACGAATAGCAGGTAAAAAATCTAAAAAGGATACTGTAGTATCCTTGCAGAAAATTCAGTATTTAATAGAATTTTATCGCTGACTTAGGCATTTTTGGTTTTGAGTTTGAAGTGTCACTACTCGTATTCCTGTTAATATTGGGCGCTCGAAAATAATATACTGAGTTTTGAAGTAAGATAAATTATTATCGAAAATAATATACTGAGTTTTGAAGTAAGATAAATTATTATCGAACAGGCTTTAACCGGCTCAAGACCTCTTGCTTCTATATTTAAATACAAAACAAGTTTTTAACAAAATGGCAAAGTGACATTGATTTTCGTGGCTGCACACTACTTTTATCATGATTTCGGGTCCGTGACAACCCTCTTCAGAAAGCAGAAAATTGGGCATGGGTTGTGAATAGGAAACATCATTTATTAATATCAAATTGAAAACATACTCGTACAATATTCAGCGTACACAGGCAACTCGCTTAATATCAATGCGGTATTGAGTTAGATATAGATATATTTCTTAGATGTGTTAAGTTCTTTACGAAATTATTTCATTTTGCCTACTTTATATGTTTACATAATTTACAACGACAACAATCTCAAGCTAAGTGTAAGACTATGAGTCCAAACACAACCAAGTCTTGAAGTATGGCGAACAGCATTTCACATGCACAGGTTGGGCGATTTAACATTTTAACGTTGAATCGGCTGTTAAAAAAAGTACTGAAAATTTTTTAAAATTGCTGGTTTTATTGGAAAGGTCAAACTTTGTCATTTAATAGTGGAACACAACATAATTCATATGACTACCACATCTGGCTCGGCAGTACCTCATCCGATTAACCCAATTTTTTCAGTACATTTTCGTTTGTTTCGTTTCAACGCTTCAATTGTCTCAGAATGCTTTGACTTACATTTATCCTTAATGACTTCCTACAGAAAATATAAGTAATCCAAAGGACTCAAATCACAGCTCTGAGGCGGCCATTAAAATCACAATAGTCACCTCAGTTATTCGATTTTCAAAAACAGTGCGTAAAATATCGATGGCTGTGTGACTTGTTGAAACCAAATGTCGTCCATGTCATTCTCTTGAATTTTTTAATACAAAAATTCGTTAAGCTTGGCATGGTAACGCTCACCGTTGACGGTAATGGTGCTCATTGGTAATTTTTAAAGAAAAATGACCCTATAATTCGTCAGCCCAAAATTCACACCAAACAGTGACTTGTTGTGGATGCATTGGCTCCTCAATAGTTAAGTGTGGGTTCTCTTTACCCCCTATGCGGCAATTTTCCTTTTTGACATAGGTACGACATGAAAATTAGCTTCATCTGAAAACACGCCTTTTCGGTAAAATTCCTCAACTCCTGCCA
Organism: Hydrotaea diabolus; assembly: GCA_963513945.1. Lineage (NCBI taxonomy): Eukaryota > Metazoa > Arthropoda > Insecta > Diptera > Muscidae > Hydrotaea > Hydrotaea diabolus. The sequence goes on along the minus strand of OY740718.1, from coordinate 151,342,222 downwards.
AATAATCTTCAGCCCAATGTGCGAAGCGAAAGTGCATCGGATGGTGTTCCACTATTTAATGACAAAGTTCAACCTTTCCAATAAAAACAGAATTTTAAAATAAGTATCAGTACTTTTTTTTGGCCGATTCAAATTTTAATGGCCCACCCTATATTTTATATGGACAGTTCATTACATTTTGTTGGCGAATTCTAGTGGCGGCTGGCTACAAGACGTCAACTTGTTTTTAATACCCTCCACCATACAATGGAGGGTATATTAGTTTTGTCATTCTGTCTGTAACACCTTGAAATAATCATCGGAGACCCAACAAAGTATATATATTCTTGATTCTCGTAAAATTCTAAGACGATCTAGCCATGTTGTCCGGCTGTTGAAAACAAGATATAACCTGCATGAAAACAGCTAGGGAGCTGAAATTTGGCACAAACATGTGTAGTTAACTTAGTATGGTTGTTATTGAAAATGGGCTATATAGCTCTACGGGAAGTTGGGGTTGGAGACCCTCAACCGACACTACCTCATAAAAATTAGTTTTTTATTTGGAAATATCCGTCCGGTTTCTTGAGCAAAATCACTGAAATTTTGCAAATAATAATCTCTATATAGGCGCAATCATCTGTGTAAAAATGGTTTAGATTGGGCTACCATTTCTTGTACCTCCCATACAAACGGCCTTATGGGCCTTGAGAAATAATATGACTATAACTCACCACAAAGTTGACCTATCGAAATGAAATTCTACACATCAAGATTTCTATATACAACACACTTCTACGCTGAATTAGGTTGAGATCGGAAAAGTCCTACTGGTAACTCCCACACTAACGGTCTCATGGGCCTTGAAAAATAATATGACAATAACTCACCACACAATTGACCTATCGAGACGAAATTTTCGGCATAAAGATAGAACAGACTTTTGCGCTAAATTTGGCTAAGATCGGAAAGGCCCTACTGGTACCTCCCACACAAACGGTCTCATGGGCCTTGAAAATAATATGACGATAACTCACCACAAGCTTGACCTATCGTAATGAAATTGTGCACATAAAAATTTCTATATAGTATAGAACACACTTCCGCACCAAATTTGGTTTTATTTGGGAATCCAAAGTTCGGCACAGCCAAACTTAACATTTTTTACTTGTATTTTCCTGTCGTTTTTTCAGTTATCGTTGCCACTATTTTAGAGAAAAATTAAGTGTTGGAAAGTGGTATTTTCTTGCAAATATCCCTAAAAAAAGTTTCAATTCATTTTTGATCAAATTAATTAGAAAAAACGTTAAAACAAAGTCCTTTTTTTACAAAAAACGAATACTTTAGATGCCTGACGATTGTGTCCTTTCGACAAGAAAGTTTCAATCTTCGCACAGTGGTTCAGAATCGTTTTTTATTGGCCAAAATCTGTATCCTTTAAATCGATAGAGATATTTTAGTATTTTTTTTATTAGACAGACAAGTCCTTAAGCTTTTCTCTAGTTTCGATATAAATAAAATAGGTTACAAGTTATTACTGAGGAATTCAAGGTTATAGTTGAACTTAAGATTTTTTTTTAATTTAGCATGGAAATGTGGAGTTTTTCGTTTTTTTATCTTCTGAATTTCTTATTAGAAGATCATACGTTGATAACTAAACCATTTTAATAATACATTTTTAAAAGTAATAAACAAAAATCACCGACAAATTTCGCGAAAAAAGTTTAAAAAACTACAAAGGGCTGAAATTTGGTAAAAAAAAATACGTTAAAAAACTTACAAATATTATTACAATATGTGACAGCGCATAGAGAAAGGGACCTAAGGGAAAAAAATAAATTTTCATTTTTTTCTTTTTTTGATGTGGACAACATCTGAGCATCGAATAAGGCCGATCCCATGACCCAAAAGTGTTCCCTCGCAGAGATATGCGCGTTTTATGAAAGTGAAATCGACGATTCTAAGCGCAAATAGAAAGGGACCTAATCTTTAAAATGGCTCTCCTGAACAAAACTGGTTTTTAACCTTAGGTCCCTTTCTATTTTGCGCGTCACATATGTATGACTTGTAACACACACTAGGGCTGCTATATATTTCTGCTTTTATTGTTTTTCAAAGTATTCTGCAGCATGATTTATACACTTTTGCGGGCGCCCGAACCAATTGTCAAAGAACTTTTCCCACTCCGATTGAGACACCTCAGAAACACGGGTTTTGAACGCTTCAACATCATCTTCTGGCGACTAAACTCGTTGACCACGCATTTTTGACTTGATGTGAGGGAATAAAAAGAAGTTATTGGGTGCCAAGTCAGGGCCGTACGGCGGATGACCCATCAATTCGACGTTTTGGCCGGTAAAAAAGGCGCTGGTTTGAGCCGATGTGTGAGAGCTCGCATTGTCATGGTGCACGAGAACTCGTCTGCTCTTGTTCGTTTTTCGAATTTCCTCGAAGACCTCAGGCAAACAAATTGTGGTGTACTACTCAGAATTGACCGTCCTACGTTGCTCAAGCGGAACAGTCGCCACATGACCAATTTTGTCGAAGAAACAGGCGACCATTTGCTTCGAAGTGCATCTGCCACGAACAACTTTCGTTGGATTTAGCTCGTCTTCGAAGACCCACACGGTCGTTTGCTGTTTTGTTTCGGGCTCATAAGCATAGATCCATGATTCGTCACCTGTGACGATCTTATAAACGTCTTTTGAAGTACCGGGATCGTATTTTGTCAAAATTTCTTAGCACCAATCGACGCAAGCCTTTTTTTGAGCGATTGTCAAATTGTGCGGGATCCAACAAGAACAGCCTTTTTTACGGCCAGGTGTGCATGCAATATCAAATGCATGCTGGTAGAAGAAATGCCCACACTTAGTGTTGCCTAGGCCAGAAATATATATGCAACCCTCGTATACATACATACATAGCAACTTTTTCCCGAGTAACTTCATTCAAATTAAAAAAGTGTTTTACATACGGGTCAAGACAGAGTCCAAAGTATATATGGGCTTTCTGCTGGTAGAAAATCTCTTCAACCCCTTTTACCCTCAGCAGTTCGATTCTTCTGAAGTTCCAATTTGAGTTAGATATATAATAATACACCACGTGTAAACAGTACAGTAATTTAATACAATATTTCTTAAAGACTACGATCCTTCCTATCTAAAAAAATGAACCCGATAATAGTTTTTGAAACATAAAAATTTTCTTCCACAAAAATTTAAAAAAATTACTTTTTTTCTAAAATAAGATAAAATGTTTGTTTTCAGCAGCACACCACGCCCACAATTACAAATATTTGAACTTAATAATTTAGCTGCCTTTGTTTGCTATTGAATTGCAGTAAAATTTTGAAATTTTGTGATGACAAAAAGTTGGGCTTTTGGCCAGTAAAATTAAGTTCTGTACCACCTTGCGTAATCCGCTATGTGAGATGGTTGTAGTCGGGTTCTATGGATTAGAACCAGTTTCACTTTAGTTTGTTGGGTTATTGTTTTGCAATCGAATCTACATTTTTATATCGCATTTAACATTATTTATTGCTTTATTTTCTTATGCTAACAAACATACTGCATTTATACAAATAGTTAAATATTTCCTATTTTTTCCTTTTCTATGCTTTATTACCAGGTGACCTTGCAGATATTGCCAGAAGAAAGTGAATGCGCAAATATATGAGCTCGTAAATCGTCAATAAACCAAATACAAGATACCTGCAGAAATAGTGGCGGGAAAATTGAAAAGTGCCGAACAAAGAAGAGGAAAATTTGTTTGATTTTTCCGAGTAAATTTCTTCGAAATTTCTGTAACTACAAAAACAAAGCCGAGGATACAACGACAGGGAGAGAGTGAAAAAGAGAAGCATTTACTAAACTAAGAGCAAGCGAGATAGAAGACAGATAGAGGCTTCTTCTAAAATAAAATAAAGCAAGAGAGAGAGAGAGAGAGAGAGAGAACGTGTGTCTGATTTCCTTCCCCTGAACCATGTCCAAAAACTATGTGATATTTGACTGTGATGGCGGCAGTGATGATGCCTGGGCCCTGTTGCTGCTATTGAAAGCCGAAGCGGAAAAACAATTGATCCTGCTGGGCATCACGGTGTGTGGCAGTGGCAATACCACGCTGCACAATGCCGCCTACAATATGCTGAGAATTCTAAAGGCCTGTGGCAGGGATGAGGTAAGTTTTTTACATCTGCATAATTTTTTTTTGTATACTTACGTTTTCCCAGAAGCCCTGAGAAAAATCAGTTTGAATTAATATATCCTATACCACACTGTGGCGTAGAATTATTTTTCCTTCGAAAATGGTCTCGTTAGCGCAGAGTACATTTATTTTCATTTACTTCCCCAATACCCCCCATTCTACAATAGCCGTGTTCGTTTGGGCTTACTAAAGTAGTTTAGCTACCTATTTAACAGGCTGTTTCAACTACGGTCGCGTCCGCGTCCGCGTCCAAAAATCAATGAACGCGCGTTAAAGCCTATACAAAAAAACATAGGCAGTTAGGTATGGGAAAAAGTTGCGTTCATATTGGACGCGTTTATCGATTAGTCGCGTTTACTATAAATTCGATTAGTTTTGCAATCGAAACCCACCCATACCTATTAATGGCAACACCGCAAATTGCACATCCCTATTAAAACAGCTGTTTATCAGCATAAACAAAAAGCGCTGCTGCTACTGCACATTTCTATTAGGCGCAATACCATTTGATCCTCATTTTCCACTGCGGTTAGCAAAATAATATCATTTAACTCCATGCTAATGTCACAACACAGAAATATTAAAATTTTTCGCACCGCAAAAAAAACAAATAAACACAAACAGCTGTTTGGAGGCAAACGTGGACGCAAAACACAATGGAAACACCATTAAAATTTTTCGATAAATCGTAGACGCGGACGAGGCCGTAGTGGAAACAGCCTATAATTTGCAAGTATTAAGTTATGCTGGGATTTTACATTTATTTAATTTTTTATTATTAAAGTGTTGTTGATGTCCAGTTTTTTAATAGTAGTAAGAAATTATGGCAAATGAAATGTAAAATTAATTGAGTTTCAATTAAACATCCCCTGAAGAAAAAAGCTAACAAAACGTTGGAAAACATGGTATAAATTATTTATTTTTAATTCATGAAAGAAGGCTGACCAATCAGCCCATTTGGTCAAAACAGAAGGAAAATTGCTTATTGCTTGATTCTTTTTAGTATAAATAAATATAAATTAAAAATTGTCAATTTCGGCCTTTGTACTCAAAAATGTCTCCAATTGTCATTGTGTTAACTTTAACTTGTAAAATCATCAAAATGACGATAAATGGTCAATATTGGTAGCTCTGAACTACACCTTGATCCCCAAAACCATCTTATTATATTCACATCCGTAGTATGTGTAACATGCAACCACAAAATGATCATCACAAGCCTAGAATGATTCAATTATAATCCCTACAACCTTACCATGATAACCAAAATTATTTTTAAGGATTCGATTATGTTGCTGTTCAACGATAGAGATTTTTATAAAGTGAATTACAGTCGAACCTGGATAAGTGGAATCTTAAGGAATCGACTGTTTATTTCCTATTTAAGAGGTTTCCCACTAATAAGAGGGCTGCTATATACATTTCTGGCCTAATAATGAAAATGCGAATATTTATCATCAAAAATTGTTTTTCAAAATATTCTTCAGCATGATTTATACACCTTTGCATGCGCTCAAACCAATTGTCGTAGCTCTTTTTCCTCTCCGATTGAGACACCTCCAAAACTTGGTTGTTGAACGCTTCAAAGGCATCTTCTGGCGACGAAAATCGTTGACAACGCATTTTTTCTTGATGTGCGGGAATAAAAAGAAGTCATTGGGTGCCAAGTCAGAGCTGTACGGCGAATGACCCATCGATTTGACGTTTTGGCCGGTCAAAAAGGGTTTGAGCCGATGTGTGAGAGCTCGCATTGTCATGGTGCACAATGATTCGTCTTCTCTTGTTCGTTTTTCAAATTTCTCCGAAGACTTCAGGCAAACAAATTGTCGTGTACCACTTAGAATTGACCTCTAACGTTGATCAAGTGGAACAGTCGCCACATGACCAGGTTTGCTTCGAAGTGCTTCTTCCACGAAAAACTTTCGTTGGATTTGGCTTGTCTTCGAAGACCCACGCGGTCGATTGCTGTTTTGTTTTGGGCTCATACGCATAGATCCATGATTCGTCACCTGTGACGATCTTATAAACGTCTTTCGAAGCAACGCGATCGCATCTTTTTAAAATTTCTTAGCACTAACCGACACAAGCCTTTTTTTGAGCGTTTGCCAACTTGTGCGGGATCCAACGAGAACAAACTTTTTTTACGGCCAGGTGTTCATGCAATATCGAATGTATGCTGGTGGAAGAAATGCCCAATGATGCCTCTATCTCACGGTATGTCACATGACGATCTTGCATTATCAGTTCACGCACGGCACAATGGCCCTTTTTTGACGATCTTCACGACCTTCGTCTTTGAGCGAGCCTCGGCCACGATTGAATTCATTAAAACAGTTTTTCACAGTGCTATAGGATGGTGCTTCATCGCCATGCAAAGATTTAAGTTCATCGATGCACTCTTGTCGTGATAATCCACGTCGAAAGTTGTGAAAAATGATCGCACGAAAATGTTCACGAGTTAATTCCATTTTTTTTGCCAGATTGATTTTTTCAAATCATTGGAAACAACACAAATGATGGTCGTACGTCAAACCGTTCTAAGTACGTTTATGCTAAAAATGTCAAACTTTCCAATGGAAATGTAAGACGGCCCCAGGCAACACTAAGTGTTAAAATATATGTAGCAACCCTCGAACGTATCGTCTATAAAAACCTTAATGCGCAGTTTATGGTCACAATTATACGGTATGATTGCCGTAATCATGTAACTGTTTACATGAAACCCTAAAAATAATACTTTTGTCGCTCCAACCATATTTATATGTTTGCTACAACCATATTTTCATTTCTTAATTTGACCATAATACTATTGTTACATTTCAAAAATATTAATATTGTCTCAATCATACTGTTGTCAAAATTAAATTAAAAAAACAATATTACGGTTGCGAGAACATATTATTGTTGACGTAACCATATATTTTCATGCATGGACCGAGACGTTGAATACTCGTACAAGTAATAGTTTAGAGACCTCAAAAGAACACAGCTATTGCGAATTAGTTGAAATCCAATATATTCTCAATCTTTGAAAGGGTGGTTAAATTATAAGGGCCGATGTTGATTTTGAGCCATTGTTTCGTTGGCTGTGTGGCAAGTGGTGCCGTCCTGTTGAAACCACATATCGTCCACATCCATATCTTCCAATTCGGGCCATAAAAAGTTCGTTATCATCTTACGATAGCGAACACCTTTCAAAGTAACTGCCTGGCCGGCCTTATTTTGAAAAAAAATACGGCCCGATGATGCCGCCAGCCCATAAACCGCACCAAACAGTCACTCTTTGTGAGTTCATTGTTTTTTCAACAATCACTCTTGGATTATCATTCGCCCAAATGCGGCAATTCTGCTTATTGACGAATCCACTGAGGTGAAAATGTGCCTCATCACTGAAGATGATTTTCTTTGGAAATTGATCATCCTCTGTTGCCATTTCATGCCACTATTCTGAAAAACTTTAACGCTTTGCTCGCTTGTGTATCTTTCCATGGTTCAAATTGAGTTAGTCTGAAATTGATATATATCAAATGAAATTCGGGAAAAAACTTCTCGTTTAGGTTTGGTTCACATCCAACATCGGCCCTTAAATTTTAACCACCCTTATAAATCAATCTATATTTTTTTGTAGATTCCCATATTTTTGGGCGCTGCCGATCCCTTGTTACCTCCCAGTGATAAAGAAGTCCGCAAGTTATTCCACGGCAAAGATGGTTTCGGCGATATTTTACCTCAAGACGACGATATCGATGTCCAGGATATGGTCGAGGGAGAACATGCCGTAGCTGCCATACATCAGTTTTGTCTAGAGGTAAGTGAACCATGAATGCATGAATACAAATGATTTTAATAATTTCGAGTTTCTTGCAGAACCCCAAACAAGTGACTGTGATAGGCGTAGGTCCACTGACCAATATTGCTCTGTGTTATTCTATGTATGGACGGGATTTTACAGAGAATATTAAGGAACTGTATATAATGGGGGGAAACCATCAAGGTGAGTAGGGGGAAATAATTAGCTTGTGGAGTAATTGGCTCTTTTTTGAAAGCCAAAAAAACAAAAACAGAACAACAAAAAAGAACTCAAAGAAAATAAATTTAATTTAACATTTTATGGTTACTCGAAAAAGAAAAGCCTTTCCCGCAAATTAGGCTTAAGGCTGCTTTATCCCGGTTTTCAAAAAAAAACTATTTATACTCGTGGCTCTAACGTGCCTCAACATTTTTATAATTACATTAATTTTCTATTTATATCTTTAGGCGTCGGCAATCATACACGTGCAGCAGAATTTAATTTCTATGCCGATCCCGAAGCCGCTCACATTGTCCTCTCGAAATCGAAATGTCCCATAACCATATTGCCCTGGGAACCCTGCATGGAGGAGAAATTTTTTGTATGCATTGTAAGTGGGTCAAAAGAGAAATAAACACCACCAATTTAACCTTTCACAACTCACCAAAACTTTTTCGCTTTCAGAAATGGCGCCTCGAAATGTTCGGCTCACAGGCGGCCAGTGAAAATCCCGCCGTTGAACTATTAAACTGCGTAGAGGCCGCCCAATACCTAAAGGCCGGCTTCAAAGCCTGGAATCCCTGTGATGCCATGTTGGTTGCTGCATTTCTCTTTAATACACGCTTTGTTCGTAAGCAAAGCACATGGCATTGTATTGTGGACCTGAATGGTCATACGAGGGGACAAATGGTCCTCGATCATCTGCAGGAGGTCGATAAGAATCCCAAGAATGTGCGCATTTTAGAAATGATCGATGCGGAATACTTTAAAAACGTCGTCGAATGGGGCTCCGGTTTGAGGGAATTCAAAGCTAGTGCCTTTATGGAGGAGGAAAAGGAAAACGATGTCAAGGCGGAAAATGGATTGAAATGAAAAAAGCAAGAAGGGAGTTTTTTTTTCAAATGACAGGAACTAGGATTACGTTTTACACTACTTGACTATATGGAACTCATCAGAGTAACATAAATATGTTTGTATTTATTTATATACTTCCGATGCATTATTTGGCAAATTAATTTAATCAAATAAATTTTGTATTACATTTATAAAAATAATTTTGTAAATAAAACGACAAGTAAAGGCTTTTTAAAATAAAATTGCAAATGATATTCAGTTTCGTAGAACTAAGCTATCAGGATACGGAGCAAAAAACACACTTAAAGTCCGGCTAAAGTAAAAATAAACGTAGAGTGATCATGTAACCTCTACTTTTCAAACCCCTGTTTTTGGGTAAACCTAAAAATGGAACCGGTCGTTTGCTTTTTTTCATTTTTTTCAAACCACAGTTTGCTCACTACAAAGAGGAAATGTATCTGCATGCCCAACGGGCATTTGGGATAAGTCCCGATCGCCATTATCGCCTGCTGCATGCAACAGCTGAGGATAAGCCCAAAGTTCTTGTTTTGTCTGTGGTGGTCTTAGAGGCCGAAGGACTGGAAGCCAAGGATGCCAATGGTAAGTAGACTAAAATACTCGTATTGGGGCATGTGGCCTAAGCCGGCAGATGTGAAAGATATCAAATAAATTTGTGCGGTATTAAAGGGTGGTATTATTGAGGGTCGAACATATTAATTCGACATAATTGTGGTGGCCTGCACCATCCTCTGTGAATTAAGCATGGTCTGCGTTAGTGTGAATTGATTGGTATGAATATTTCACTGGCTGCCGACCCCGGAGCAGGCATCCTTTGGCATTAGTATGACAAGCATCAATAAGATATTGCATGTTCATTTGGCCGCGAAAAAAATTTGTTCTCGTTGGATACCACATAATTTAACGAATGCTCGGTTTCGTGCAAAGAGATTTTGAAAAAGTATAACCGCGGTAGCTCAAAGGCAGTGTATAACATTGTCACAGCTGACGAATCATGGATCTATGTATATGAACCCAAAACAAAACAGCAATCGACCGTATGGGTCTTTCAAGACGAGCCAAATCCAACAAAAGTTGTTCTTGGAAGAAGTACATCGAAGCAAATGATTGCGTTTTTTTCGGTATAACCGGCCATGTTGCCACAGTGCCTTTAGTGGAACGTAGGAGGTCAATTCTGAATGGTATATGTTTGCCAACAGCGTTCCAAGAAATGAGGAAAGGAAATAAGAGAAGACGGATCAGTTTGCACCACGGCAGTGCGAGCTCTCACACATCAGCTGAAACGATGAGCTATTTGCCCACTCAATATGTCGAATTGATGGGCCGTCCACCGTACAGCCGTGATTAGGCACCTAATGATTTGTTCATATTCCCTAGCATCAAGAAAAAATGTGTGGTCAACGTTTTTCATCGCCCGAAGCGGCTGTTAAAGGGTTCAAAAGTTATGTTTTGGAGGTGTCTCAATCGGAGTGGAAAAAGTGCTTCGAAAATTGGTTTGTGCGCTTGCAAAATTGTATTGATCTTAAAGGATAATATTTTGAAAAATAATGAAACTATTTCCAATGATAAATTATTGTGTTTTTATTGCCGGGCCAATTAAATTTTTAATTTTCTTAAGAAACCGGTTTTCCATACAAGGAACACATGCTGTTTAAAAGGTGAAAATTACTATTAATGTATTTATATTTTTTATAATTATGATTGTAGATAAATAATGAATATTCAACCTTTTATATCTATAAGATGAAATAATTAAATACTCAAGTCGTCGACCACGATGGTTACACAAGTAGCAGGAATAGAAAAAATATGTCTGTACACCCATCTGTACCAGCTGGCCAAAGTGACGCACTCTGTTCCTGCTACACAAGGGGGTGTTAAAAGATCCTTTTCGGCATCAAAAATGATGCTAACGGATCAAAGATGCAACCTCTCAGAGGAGTCGTTGGCGAAATTACTTTTTGTAAAATTAAATAATAAAAAACAATTAAAATTATAAAAAAATTATTTTTAATAATTTTTTTGCCTTGGTTGCTTCCTCTGGATTTGTTTAATGAGAATATGCAGCAATATTGGCAAAAAAAACCGTAAATTGAAAGTGAGTTTTATTTTGAGCGAATAAAATAAAAATCATAAATAATTATTATTTTTGAGTTTTATTTTTTTGCTCAAAAATAATGATTATTTATAATTTTTATAATATAAGTATAATTCAAAATTAATGATTAATGAAGATAATCCTTTAAAGTCATTAAATAATCGTTATTATGTGATTTTTTATAATAAAACTCATAATGATTACGGTCCCTAAATTTGTAACATATAAAAAACTTACTAGTCCGCTTAACTATGCTTTCCAATGGTTGGAGTTAAACTCAATTATTTTTTCTTTTTAATAATTATGTTTAGCTATATTAATAAGCGTTTTATACACTCCAACATCGGGTATACGGTATTCCATTTGCAACACCTCGAAATATTTTTTGGAGACCCTATAAAGTATATGCATGCATATACATATTAGGGTAGGCCGATTAGTAAGGATACAAATCTGTCCGTAATATTTTTTTAAAACTGAGTATGGAATTGAAAATGGGCAAAACTGTCACACCCCTTCAAGTACCTCGAGCACAAATGTAGCTTTACGCCCACTTTTTGTTTTCTTGTAATATCCTCAATACTGTCTGTACGACCCCACTAAAAAACAATGCAAAGCAAAACTTGTCACGAAGTACATGCAATTCGCTTTTATTGTAGTTATCGAAATATCCTTAGTAACGACTTTGTACTCGCATATAAAATAAGTGGTTGACTCGTCCCATTTTTTTACATTCCGCCCACTTTTGGTTTTTGTTTAAATCTTGAATGATGTTCATACGATTAAACTTAACATCAATACTTAAGATCAGAGCTAAAGTGATAACTTGGTGACAAATAATTGGATTTCTCGCCACGCCCTTTTACGTAGTAGCTCCCACACAAATGGCCCAGTTTCAAAGTCGATTAGAACCCACATAACTTGTCATCTAGTTAATGATATTCGCTGATATTGCGAACTTCATAACGGCTTTATACACGCGTAGGAAAAGAGTGGATGACACGCCCCATTCTGGAGCACATTCGGACCACTTTTGGTATTTGCATAATATCTTTAATTTCATACGATTTTATACGATTCTGACCAAAATTAGTAACAAGATAGTGGTGTATGGAAAAATTAGATGGATTTATCGAACCTCTGTCACGCCCCTTCTCGTACATTCGTCACAATTTCCCAGGGAAATAATGTTAATTACTATAATTTTACATAAAACAATTTTTCAAACATCACATCTCTTTTATAAAATTTATGTTTATCACGTGAACAATCGTAAAAAAACGGAGTTTCTGTTAATTACTTATATATGTATCTAAAATATTTATGTATTTCGTTTAAACAAAGGGTTGTCCAACTAAAGTGCACGATGTTAGTTGTAAATAAAACAAAAAGTTGTCAGAGAATTATCATAAAATGGTAGAAGGATCTATGACAATTAGAAGTGAAACGAAGTATTGGCCACTTGCTCGGTTTTTAAACGACAGACATAATGGAGGTTCAATGTCGTTGATGTGCTGAATTACCATATCTATTAGTTCTTGAGCTGTTGTTGGCTTATTGATGTACACTTTTACATTTAAATATCCCCAATGAAAAAAGTCCAAATCACATGATCGAGGCGACCAATTATTGCCACGACGTGAGATAACACGGCCATTTCTAGCGCAAAAGAGCCATTTCGTTGGCTGGGTGGCTCGATCCTGTTGGAACCACATATCGGCCAGGTCCATATCATTTTCTGGCCACAATTAGTTCCTTTATCATCTCTCGATAGCTTGCACCATTCACTGTTACTGCTTGGCCGAACTCATTTTTGAAGAAGTACGGCCCAATGATGCCGCAAGACTATAAACCACACCAAACAGTCACTCTTTGTAGATGAATCGATTTTCCAACAATAATAGTGGGCACCATTGACGGTAACGATCCGGCCATTATCATTTTTGAAAAATATGGAGCGATAGACCATAAACCGAACCAAACCGTGGTTTTCTCTGCGTATAATGGAACCTCTTCTGGTTGCTCTTCAGCCCAAACGCAGCAATTTTGTTTATTGACGTTGCGGTTTCGCCTGAAATGGGCCTCATCACAGAACAAAAATTTGGTCGAAAACAGCGGATCTTCTCGTTTCTCACCGAACGGTCATTCCCAAAATACAGTGGCCAACATTTCAAGGAAATTATATTCAAAAAATAAATGGCATAAAATATCATTTCAAATCCACACTTGATTTGAATTTTTGTTTTTTTTTATTTTGAAAAAAAAACCTCTGTATTGATCACCCGATATATATATATTTAACAGATTCAAATTGCATTACTGCGTTAAGTTTGTTACTAATGGCAAATTTCGAAGTACAAAATTGTTATGAGCAGCTGTTATGAAAATGTTAGCGTTAAAAATTGTGTTTGTGTAATAAAATCGCCCTAAAAGTCCCTCAAAATAACAAGAAATCGCTTTTTCCCTTTATAGTCTGAAAATCCCTTAAAGAAAGGGAATTATCCCTCCGGTTGGCGCCACTGGCTACACCTTTCTTTTTCTATAATTTCTAACAATGTACAGAAGCTAACATTTTATGTTGGAAATTTCATGATGTCAACTAATTTCCAACTACACCTCCTATTAACCCATAAGAATCAGACATTTTAAAATTAACGGCTTTACCAACATTTGGTAACATCAGCATGCACGTTAAACATTTGCAGTATGGCAGCACCATTATAAAAGTGCTGCCCAGTGCCGGAAATCGAAAGCAAAACAAATATACCGATAAAACCAACGACCACACAAACCCCCAAATGTCAAAGAAAAAGTCAACAACATGACTGACAATAAACCAGCAAATCAAAACAAAGAAATCAAAAAAATAACAAAACGATGGAGAAAAAACGTGAAAACAAATACATACATACACAAACGAACAAACAGCGATGTCTGCTACAACGGCGACGACGCAAGAGCGTCGACAACGAATGTCATATAGCAATGTCTAATAAGAAAAAACAAACACACACTCATACACAGGGACTGTCTAGCGTCGGAACAGCCGCTACGCTACTGCTGTTGTGAAGTGGTGTCCAATCTATTTAGAACGTTACGAACCGTGCTGGAGAAGAGACCGTTATATCGTGGTAGCGGTTAAATGTAACTAAAAACTGTAACTCAAAAACGTTGCCAACCGTGGGTTGTTAGGGCAAAAACGTGAAATAGAAAAATAAACGCTGGTGTTAAAGTCGCTTAGACGCCGTCGCTCGGTTGAATTGTGGTTGTGTTGTACGTTACGTTTATTTTCCTTGTTGAAATATAACAGTAAATAACGAATGTCTGCTGGTTAGCATGTGGTGAGGAGGAAACCTTTCGTCCGTTGTCGTCGTCTCTTGAGAGTGTGTGTGTCAAAACAAACAACCGAAAAGTACAAAATAGAGAAGAGCAAAAAAAAACAGCACACACCACGGACTAACGGTTACTAGAGTGAACACAATAAAAAAAAAAACAAAATAGCAAAAAAAAAATAAAGAAGAAAAAAGACGTTGGCTGCATTTGAGTTTTCGTGTGTCGCATGCCAGTTGTGCTGCTACTTCTCTTTCAAGTAGTTGCGGGCATAGCACTCTTCATATTTCTGCTGCATTATTTGTGTTACATATTAAATGCCATCATACGCGATTTTTGTGAAACCCTAATAACAACGCGTGAATTTTTGCAACGATTTGAAACAGATCAGTCCGCGTCCTCCTCAACCGCCTCCTCGTCGTCGTCGGGCCACACAACATCAGCGCGTTTGTCATCGTCATCGCCGCCGCCGTCTTGGTCGTCTTTAACAAGTGAAGAATTTGTCGTTGTTGGTCACCGGAATTTATCGAAAATTCCCATAAAAATCAAATCAAAAGCCATGCAAACCTCAGACGATGCGAAATTCATTAAAAAGTGAGTTTGTGTACCTACAAATAGTGGATTAATAGTAAAACGACAATTTTCTTAAAACACAATAAAAAGAAAATCGAAAATCTTTTGTGCAAAGTTCCGCATTAGCCGGTCGCAAAATAAATAAAATCAAATATGCGAGTGTTTGTGTGAAAAACTAGTGCAAAAACCAAATATTTCATTGCCAAAAGCTATGAAAAGTGAAAAAATAAACGAAAATTTCGCTTGGAAATAAAGAAAATTCTTTAAATTCACTTTGTGTGTATGTGTGTGTTTATGTGCGTGTGTGCGCTGTTCGTCAGCCTTATTGATTTTCCCAGTTTTCCCTTTATTTTTGTTGGTATATACGTAAAAAGAAGAAGAGTTCTTCTTTCTTTTCATTTTTCCGCGCACGCAGCCACCCATCGAAATGTGGGCTCACACACACACACACACCCATAGGCACATGTTGGCATATAGAATTAGCAGAAAACAGTGTTAACATATGCTGATAATAAAAAAACTGTCATTTCTGAAAAACGCTTAAATCTCAGAAACAAGAAATTTTGAAATGTTTAGTTGAGGGGTTTTTCTAACAAGAGCTGTCTTATTGTAATAATTACATGAATAGGGCCTAATTGATACCACTCTTTCTACAAATTTTTTTGAAGAATATTAATCTAACTCGACTCTTCCAAGACACTTCAACCAAGGCTGTCACAAAGAACAGAGAATATACAGGTTGGACGATTTAACACTTTTAATTTGAATCGGCTGTAAACAAAAGTACTGATTTCTTCAAATTTTTGGTTTTATTGGAAAGGTTGACTTTGTCATTTAATAATGAACAAAATATGATTCATATGAATACAACTGGCTCGGCAGTTCCTCGTCCGATCAACCTAATTTTTCAGTACCTTTTCGATTTTTTCGGGTTGAATCTCTTCAAAGGCAACTTCCATTTTAAGTTTCAAGGCTACAATTGTCTCTGAATGCTTTGCGTAACATTTATTCTTAATAGCTCCCCACTGAAAATAATCCACAGATCTCAAATCACAGCTCTGAGGCGGCGTTACAATTTGACGTTACAATTTCGTCTGATTATTCGATTTTTAAAAACAGTTCGAAAAATAACGATGGTTGTGTTGGCTGTGAGACCTGTGGTCCCATCTTGTTGAAAACAAATGTCGTCCATATCATTTTCCTAAATTTTTGGAAACAAAAAATCGTTGAGCAAGGCGTTGATCAACGCTCATTGTTGACGGTAATGACGGCTCCTTGCTTAATTTTTCATAGAAAAATGGCCAGCCTAATTTCACACCAAACAGTGACTCGTTGTGGATGAATTGACTCCTTAATAGTCGCGTGTGGGTTCTCTGAACCCCATATGCGGCAATTTTTTTTATTGACATAACCACCGAGCTGAGAATGAACTTCATTTGAAAACGACATTTTCGGTAAAATTCTTCATCTTCTGCCAAACAAACTTCAGCCCGCTGGCCGAAGCGACAACACAGCGGATGCTGTTCCATTATCAAACCTTTCCAATAAAACCAGAAAAGTTATTAGTACTGTTGTTTTTACAGCCGATTCAAATTTAAAACATCAAATGGCCCACCAATTTAAAATTGTTTTTATCTGTGTTCAAATGTCCCATATCACGCTACATGTACATTTTAACTTCGGGTAGTTTAAAAATGAATGTAACATGTGCCATAAAGCTCAATATGCTGAAGTTCAAGTTAAACTCAAGTTGAATTCCAGCCATTTATTAGAATTTCAAGTGTTGAGTTTTGCTTGCATTATACTTATACTTAAATTCAATAGCAATCTCCAGCAAAATTAACCTTTGAATTCAAGTCGGAAAATTAAGTGTAAGTACAGTAGATTTCAGCCAAGCATTCAATTCAAACTGAATAAGGCTGACGCTTAAAATTTGAGCTATTGACTTTTTCCTATTTCAAGCATTATTTTAAGCAAAAACCTATTAAGACTCAGACTCAATTTATTATTAAATTTATTAAAAAATATCCTTGAACATGTCTTTAATGGTATTTTTGTTAAGAGTTGAGTGCGCAAAACTTTTTCTATTTCTAGCCTTAGATATCGAGGCTTAACACCGAGCCCTTTTCCGCCCAGCACAGTTCATAAAACTTTCGCCAAACAATTGGATACACTTGAAGCATATTCCCATGGAATACTTCAAATATCACCACATTTGTGTGGTGAATGTAAGGGATATCGCTCAAAATTTTTTAATTTATTGAATTCAAAGCAAATTTAATTGAGTTGACAAACATATTTTTATAGATATTTTTATCATTCTAAAAAAGACTTGAAAATTATAGGTAATTTTCAATGTAAGCATTATTTAAAACATGCGAATTTTAAAATTTTTGTGCTTAGTCGGATGTATCGTGCTATACGATACATCCGTCTATTTTAATACGATACTTCAATTTCAATAAATTCTTGTAAACATACGTTTCTTTTAATGATTTTCCAAAATAGGCAGCATATGGAAATAATATTCTGTGTGCCCATATCTTCATACATCTATTAGCTGCCAGACGTATTAAGTGACTTTGAAATAAGTTTACCTTATTTCCCAATATCTTTTAGGCCTAACTCGACTCATTTTATTCTTCGAAGATATAATACTGACTTTATGTCAAGCTGTCACTGTCAACAAATGAATAAAAAAACAAGTGGACACATTAAGCGCGTCCGGCCCAAAGCTTTTATGCCCATCAGAACTATCTATAACGGATGCCGGTCCAATATGAACTTTTGTTTAAAGGGGCTTGACGCAACCAACTTTTTCAGCATTTGTTTTTTTTATACAAACATCATATGTACGAACTACTATCGCCATACCGGTATTAGTCCATCAGATATGGCCTTTAAGAGATGGAAGGGCGGTCCAAAGCCCTTTTGCCCCAATTTAACATGACAATGTCTATAATAATTTGTTACTCGTAAATTTCATGCTGTTGAAATTTTATAACGATCGATCCACTTTATTGGCATTTTTAAAAGGCCAACTGCTCCACCAGGGAGTATTTCGTCCAATGTCCATATTATAATTTGCAAATATCATCGTAAT
The DNA here is from genome assembly GCA_963513945.1 of Hydrotaea diabolus. Classification (NCBI taxonomy): domain Eukaryota; kingdom Metazoa; phylum Arthropoda; class Insecta; order Diptera; family Muscidae; genus Hydrotaea; species Hydrotaea diabolus. The sequence goes on along the minus strand of OY740718.1, from coordinate 151,324,054 downwards.
ATCTCTAACAGTTCATGAGATAGAGTCTTATTAAATTCAGGGCTGTGTGTACCCTCAAAATGTAACCTGGCCGATAGTGATAGAGTATAGCAAAAAACTCCAAAACTACTGAAAATATTGTGATTTTTCAAGAGGTTAAATTTGTCTGTTCGTGTGCGGAAAAGTTTCTTCTTTGCCTATCCGGTCCATTTTCAGTATCAACCGTTTTATAAAATCAACACATATTTTTGCAAAATTTTAATTTCCACCTAGCATCAGTAGACGGACGGGAGTGGCTAGATCACCTTAAATTTTTTGGCGACAATTCACTATATGTGACGCGAAAAAATAGAAAGGGACCAAAGGTTAAATACCAGTTTTGTTCAGGAGAACCATTTTAAAGATTAGGTCCCTTTCTATTTGCGCTTAGAATCGTCGACTTCACTTTCATAAAACGCGCAAATCTCTGGGAGGGAACACTTTTGGGGCATGGGATCGGTCTCATTCGATACTCAGATGTTGTCCACATCAAAAAAAAGTGAAAATTGATTTTTTTTACCCTTAGGTCCCTTTCTCTATGCGCTGTTACATATATCGAGCCCTAAACGCGAAAAAGACGAAAGCGCCAAAAAGAACATTATAAAGGATAGGTTTTTTTTTTGATTTTTGTCTAGTTTATTTGGAGTTATCCGTTACAATTGAATTTGCCATAACTTTGTAATCGTTAATATTTCTTTTTTAATATTTTGGGATCAAGCACTGTATAATTTTCTATTGAATTTCGTTAAGAAGCGAGTTGACGCTTACTTTTTTGCGCGGTAAGGGCTCGATATGTTAATACTTTATAGGGTCTCCGACCAGTATTTCGAGGTGTTGCAAACGGAATGACAAATTGAATATACGCTCCCTCATGTCATGGAGGGTTAAAAACATAAGATGTAAACCCGGTCTTCTGCAAAAAAATAAAAAAAATCTAAATAACTCATTATCATTGGCAACACTGTTACACCAGACACTCGCCGCATTTGTTGGCTTGTATGTGTGTAACCGAACAAGTGATTACTCATACATACGCAAGACAAAAAGAAAATTCTTCATGAAACAAACGAAATAAAATAAACAAAAATATAAAAACAAGAGAGTAACGGTATAAACCAAAAAGATTGCAAGTGATTTAAATATTGAGTGAAACGAAAATGGAAAATCAGGCAATTTATGAACGAAAAGTTGCCCAGCAAACAGAAAAATAAATGCGTTCCTATGAAAAGTCCGTGTTTTTGTTTTGTGCTCTCTTTGTTTTTCTTACCACGATGATGAAATACAAAATTGTTAATGTCCTCTCTCTCTCTGTGTCTCTCTTTTTATCCTTTCTCTCTCTCACGCTCACTTTTCCCTTAACGTCGTCGTGTCGTAAATATTTGTAACCTTTTTGTTCTGCCGTGCCGTGTTTGTGTTTACTTTTCATAAATTGCGTCCTCCTGCTGTTTTGGCCATCTCCAATACCAACTGCAACCACACCAAAAGACGTTGGAAAGGTGGCAGCATTGAACCCCATCCAACAGACAAAGCTTTGATTGTTAATTATCAGCTGGAGGCCACCGTCTTTGGTGATCCCAATAATCCTATGCTGGAAGAGAAGAAGGTAAGTTTGCAGTTTTTGTTTTGTTTTTGCAATTTATTCTTTGATTACTTCATAAATACTCGTACTCTTACTCTTTGTGTGCGTACATCTCTTTGTGTTTGCTTAAGGCCCTTCGCCCCATTTTTCCACCCCCTTGTGCAGCACCCCTACTAAATCTCTGGGCGGTTGTACTTGTGAAAATGACTAATGGCCACTGTGTGAAAAGACGATTTTTTGGTGGGGTTTTGTTTTTGTAAACATTTGTTTGTGTTGGGGGTTTCGTTTTCTTTGTCTTAATTTCTTTCATTTTTGTTTCTGTATGAATCGTCTTTTTAATGATTTTGGCAGACACTTTCGTTTGGATCTTTCTTAAATGTTTTATTTTTTTTTCGGGGGGATTTGCTTGGAATTCTTCTTCTCCGGTTTTTATTTTTCAAATTTGTTTTGAGATGAATTGTTGTGAATTGCTGGCACAGAGGCCAGGCCGTCAATTGTTATGGATGGTTATTAATTTCTTTTCATTCGTTTTTTCTTTAAGTATTGTTGGGATATTTTATGATTCCATTTCCCTTTTTTAGTCTGCTGAAATATGTTGCCGTAGGATCTCTTATGGTGATGGCTTGGGAATTTGTGGCACTTAAGATGTTTAAGGTATTTTTGTAAAGTTATGTGACCTCAAGAAGAATGAACGAAATTTATTTCGTGTAAAAATCAAATAACAGTTGCCTTCACACTATATGTACAGCATAAACGAGTAACAGATATAAGAAAGAAGAACAATACTATAGAAACAGAGGAAAAATGGGTTGGAAATCGGTTAGAGCTACTAAAATTAAAAAAAAAGAAATCCGGTTACAATTACCAAATGTTTATAATCGTAATGGTTATTGGGTTCGACATACCACAAGATGATAAATATGGTCATCGTGTTGAAGACGCAACTAATTGATCTGTCACACAAATAAATTGCATAAAATGTATTTTGTTGCCATAACTAGTGGTTATGGGAATCAATGATTTTGCCTACATTTTATTGTTGTAACCGAATATTGGTGAGGATCATAACCAAAAGTGATAATTATGCTACAATAACTGTTTTAAGCAAATCGTTTAGTTTAATTTTTTCAGTAAAAATCTCCCATTATCGTTTCCTCCAGTTCCTCGACATGACGACCCTCTCTATGCTTAGACTACTTCAAGTATATAAGGAAATCTACTGAAAATTTAAAATTTTACTGCTTGAGGAATTTTAGATCCAAAAATTCTTTTATGGGAGTTCGAATTCTTCGCATTTTCTAAAGATACTTTAGTTGCAATTACTGAACGTAACAGACCTCCAACTAACATTCGGGTTTGCTGATGGCTTACTCGAGGTGCATGCAACCTCAATCATTCGGTTGACAAACAAATCGGTTGTGGCATCAAATCTGTTCTTTGTGTGTAAATTTGTATTCAATAATACCAAAAATATTTGAGCTAGACCTACCTTAGGGCATACCCACCCACACACAGATAACAGATTCGTTGACACAACCGAACAATTGAGGTTGCATATACTATCACTTTATTTTCATATTATTTTTCAACAAAATATTGGTTAACACACGGAAAAGTTCACTAAATGGAACTAAGACAGTGCAGTGAAGACGTGGTTGGATACCTATAAATAATGAAATTATTTTTGAATTTTAGTTTGAAACAAATAATGTTATCAGGATTTGAAGCTTCAATTAAAAAAATAGTCAAATCGAGATTCAAATTATATGGTCCAATTTGGGAACACATTGGTCCGCATTTCAATCGGAGGAAGATGTATCATTATTTCTATTCTATTGCGCCGCACTACCTTGTTTTATTTATAGTTTTTGTACTCTATATATATATATATATATATATATATATATATATATATATATATATATATATATATATATATATATATATATATATATATATATATATATATATATATATATATATATATATATATATATATATATATATATATATATATATATATATATATATATATATATATATATATATATATATATATATATATATATATATATATATATATATATATATATATATATATATATATATATATATATATATATATATATATATATATATATATATATATATATATATATATATATATATATGTATATATATTAGTTTTGTCATTCTGTCTGTAACACCTTGAAATAATCATCGGAGACCCGACAAAGTATATATATTCTTGATCCTCGTAAAATTCTAAGACGATCCGGCTGTCCGTCTCTTGGAAACAATATAGAGCCTGCATGAACACAGCTAGGGAGCTGAAATTTGACACAAACATGTGTAGTTAACCTAGCATGGTTGGTATAGAAAATGGGCTATATAGCTCTACGGGAAGTTGGTGTTGGAGACCCTCAACCGGCACTACCTCATAAAAAATAGTTTTTTATTTGGAAATATCCGTCCAGTTTCTTGAGCAAAATCACTGAAATTTTGCAAATAATAATCATCTATGTAAAAATGGTTTAGATTGGGCCACCATTTCTTGTACCTCCCATATGGGCCTTATGGGCCTTGAGAAATAATATGACTATAACTCACCACAAACTTGACCTATCGAATTGAAATTTTACACATCAAGATTTCTATATACAACACATTTCTACGCTGAATTCGGTTGAGATCGGAAAAATCCTACTGGTACCTCCCACACCAACGGTCTCATGGGCCTTGAAAAATAATATGACAATAACTCACCACACACTTGACCTATCGAGACGAAATTTTCGGCATAAAGATTAATATATAGAAGACTTTTGCGCTAAATTTGGCTAAGATCGGAAAGGCCCTACTGGACTTTTGCGCTAAATTTGGCTAAGATCGGAAAGGCCCTACTGGTACCTCCCACACAAACGGTCTCATGGGCCTTGAAAAATAATATGACAATAACTCACTACAAAGTTGACATATCGAGATGAAATTTTCTACATAAAGATTTTTCTATAGAACACATCTCTGCGCCAAATTCTGTTGAGATCGGAAAAGTCCTACTGGTATCCCCACACAAAGGGTCTCATGGGCTTCGACAAATAATATGACGATAACTCACCACAAGCTTGACCTATCGAAATGAAATTTTGCGCATAAATATATAGAACACACTTCCGCACCAAATTTGGTTGAGATTAGGTAGTCCCTTCTGGTACCGCCCATACAAACGGTCTTATGGGCCTAGAGAAATAATATGACAATAACTCACCACAAACTTGACCTATCGATATAAAATTTTCCACATAAAGATTTATATATAGAACACACTTCTGCACCAAATTGAGTTGATATGGGGTAGCCTCTTTTGATACCTCCCATACAGACGGTCTTAAGGGCCTTGAGAAATAATATGACGATAACTTATTACTAACTTGACCTATCGAAATGAAATTTTACACATAAACATTTCTACATAGAGCACACTTCTGGACCAATTTGAGTTGAGATTGGGTAGTCTCTTCTGATACCTCCCATACAAACGGTCATATGGGCCTTGAGAAATACTATGACGATAACTCACCACAAACTTGACCTATCGATATGAAATTTTCCCCATTAAGATTTATATATAGAACACACTTCTGCACCAAATTGAGTTGATATTGGGTAGCCTCTTTTGATACCTCCCATACAAACGGTCTTAAGGGCCTTGAGAAAAAATGACGATAACTCATCACTAACTTGACCTATCGTGACCTAAATTACAAAAATTAAAAATAGTTTTTTTATTTGGGAATCTGGTGGAGGGTATCCAAAGTTCGGCACAGTCAAACTTAACATTTTTTACTTGTTATAGTTGATTTTTACAATTAAATAATAATTTATATAAATGCAAAATAACTTGTTGGTTGCATTGAACAGTTCTACACTAATCTATTAGTTGCGACCAATGTATTGAATTTCATTCGGTTTATGTGACCGAATATTATGTTCTCTGTACCATAGAATTGTCATATCTATTATCTTATGGTACCTGCAACCAAATTTTCATTACGATTATAAACATTTGGTAATTAGAACTAAAAGTTTTCTCGTCAGAATTTCTGTAGTTCGGGCTGATTACCAACTGACATTTCTCTAATTTTACGATGTCTGTCTTTCCGTCCGGCCATCCAAAGCTTGTAATCATACTGCAGGTCACAATTGTAGTCTGATCTTAGTATAATCTTGCAGATGTTAATTTGTTGGAACGATTTTCGTCCGATTTTTTTATTTTTTATAGCTGTCACATATTGCATCCAATCTTAATGAAATTTGACACACTTCGATTTTTGAAACAAGGAAGAACGCTAGTAAATTCGAAGAAAATCGGTTTAGATTTAGATATAGCTCCCACATATTTTGTATGTTATCCGATTTTTCTGTTTTTAGCATACAACCTTGACGAAATTTAGTAGGAGTATTTTTTTTTTTGGGCTAGCCAAGAGACTATGTTTGAATTGAAAAAAATAAGTTTAGCTTTATTTTAAATCATGCTGGAGAATACTTTGAAAAACAATAAAACCATTTTTGATGATAAATATTCGCATTTATATTATTAGGCCAGAATTATATATAGCAGCCCTTGTAATGTAATGGCAATATCAGATTTAAGCTTATTAAATATGTTATTTTAAAAAAAAAAAGCCTTTATGCGTTGATATTGATTTTAGTGCAGTCTTAGAGTCTATAAATAGAGATTCACTTCTGAATGAGAGTCACTTCTGAAGGGGAAAATAGTTTTCATTCGATTAGATAAAAGGCAACACTGACCCGGTTTTTTAGACACTCGGTCAATATGCCCTGCATACCCACTACGAGTTTATTGACAGACATAATTAAGTCCGAAGAGCTTAAAGCATTTCGCTACATCGCTTTCTTAGAAATGACAAATAATATCAAACTCTTATTATTTGTTTGTTTTTTTTGCTGCTGATTCTTGACGTTAAGAGGATTTCATTTTGATATCAACTGAACTGTTTTAAATGACAGCCATTAATTTCGAAACAACAATTATCACAATTTGCTGCGATATTTGAATGGAATCGCTGTCCAAGTTATCTATCAATCACTTTCAACATATTGCGTATTAGACGGCAACAAAAATCTTGACTTTCTTAGAAACCTTCTAATGATTGCTTGTCCTCACAAACATACATTTGTACTCGTGTATGCTTTCATTTATATATATTATGTATTATTAATTATATATTTTGTCTATGTTTATCTTCGACCATTATTTGCACAATTAATTAACGCTTCAACTCGAGAATTGGTTGGTCTTTTCAAACATCAAGTCAAACTAAAACAAACATCCCCCCGACTCGTTAGACAAAATATTTTTGATATTTTGTGCAAAGCGGAAAGCAGAAACGTGATTTTTTACTACGGCGCGATTTTCGAAAAGTTGGCGATTCATACACTTTACCTCAATATTTGTCATGGAGAACAACAGGGACATCAACTAGTCAACGACCACTTTGGACCGCCAACCCAACATATCAGCGACGACAACACACTTGGGTGTTAAGTTATGCTAACAAACGTCCATATTGACTTAGCACTTGTATTTTTTTTACTTTAAATTGTTGTTTTGTATTATACGATATTATGCAAAAACAAAACGATAACACGATATTACTGTGTTAATGATCGAATCGGTGCACGGTTGTGTGAAACAAAGGGTGATCAATGAGGTATTGAAGAAATGTTAATATAAACCACTCGAGAGATGGGAAAGAACGAACATTTTAAGGCAATACCACCCCTAGTAGAGTTAATATTTAATATTACGTTTCCAGCTATTTAAATTCCTCAATATCCCATTAAGGATCCCTCATCATACCATTATAAACCAGAGATTAATGTTAGTGTTAGGTTATTTATTACCAGTATGGCCTGAACCACGATGATCCATAGCACTGGGGTATGGATCATATAATGCGACTATCAGCTTATCTCTGGAAAAGCTGAAGGAGCCAATTTCAGGATCTGCTGTGCGGGCTTCAACTACCACTTCGTGAGGGGTTGAGGTTTATATAAAACATCAGCTACTTTTTCGGTCGTAGTAACCGGTTGATACGCTACACCACGCCAAGCAATTAATTTATAAGTACCTGTGACTTAGGTCGTAAACCACAGCCCCCGCGAATCTCCCCGAAGGCAAGAAAAAACCCCATTCCCAAACAGGTGAGGCTGGTGCAACAGTTCTAGGGGCTCCTGACCTCACGCGGAACCAGACTTGAGTCTCTGGTTCGACTTCGTAGTACATGACTACTTCCAGTTTGAGCGCCAATGTCTTCACAAAGAATTCTGTCCATGTTACCTATAAACATTGAGGATGAATAGGACTATTCGAGATATATTTTAATCTTGCATGGGAGCTCTTAAAATAACCTAAGGTAACATTATAAACTACAATAGTTTCTTTCCTCTTGGACCAATACACAAAGGAAAAATTGGATAGAAATCTTTGAACTCATTTGAAAAAATTGGTTCTGGTACCTGCCATGCAAGTCTTCCATTACACCCACTTTTGGTTTACTTGTAACATATTTTATACGATTTTACTCATAATTAAACTTTAAGAAATGAATTATAAGGGTAACTTGGAAGAAAATTATTTGATTCCTGGCCACGCCCTTTCTGGTACCTCCCACAGAAATGAATCTGTTTCACTTCAGATAACTTGTCATCTAGAGCATGAAATTCGCTTAAATTGCGAACTCCATAGTTCATTACCTAATAATGCAAACGGGAATGAAAAGTACTTAATGAGTTTTTGTTGGGACGTATTTATTTGAAAGTCGTGAAATACATAAAAATGTCTCCCAAGCCAAGCCAATGTGAACTCAAATCAAATTGGTAAGTTTTTGTTTGGTTTTGTAAAAGAAATATTTTTTTAACTTAAACCACTAATAAGGTGATCTTGGTACAAGGATTAAGTTAGAAAAATATTTTTTTTACAAAACCAAACAAAAATTTAATTATTTAAAATGAGTAGACGTCGGCTTGGCATTCGGAGACATTTTACGAATATGCGTATTTCAAGGCTTTCAAATATATATAAGTACTACTCATTACCCTTTCTCATTACCAGGTAATGAACGCTCATTACCAGATAATGACCGTTTATTTTCCTCTGCGCTCTAATAAAGTCATTAAGAAATATTATGCAGTTTCCAATTTAAGCGAAATTTAAGCATTAGTATGTCTTTTTTATCTTAAGCGTGGTCTTTTAAAGCGAAAATGTGCCAAACTTCATAAAAAAATTCAAGAAAGTTTCTACAAATATGTGCAGGGTGCCAGATAATGTTCCAAAACAATTATAGTGGAATTTCACTGAATTTTTTTATGAAGTTTGGCACATTTTCGCTTTAAAAGACCACGCTTAAGATAAAAAAAATATTTTTTTTACAAAAGCAAAAATTAAATTATTTGATTTGAGCTCGCAACTTGTCTCCTAATGCTTGAAGTTCGCTTAAACAGTGTAATTTTTGACTTCGCTTAAGGCTTTAATGAAAAATAATTTCTTTTATAACTGACGCTGTTATTTGCATTTTCACTAATAATTGCAATGCCCCAACTAATGTTCGGTGTACAAATCAAATATTTGGAGCACATGCAACCAACAGTATTCGATTGTCAATGAATCTGTTCTCTCTGCATAAACTATAGGTTTCTCTGAAGTGCAAAGAGCTCCATTAGGTCACTTTATTTTATAATGAAACTTTTTCAAATTCTCTTGGTCTTTTTTTTTTACTTACCTGTTACAAAAGGTACAACTCATAGTCCGCCTAACCACTTTTGTATTTATTTTACATAAAGCAATTTTGCTTTTCAGGAAACATACGGCATGTAGTGTCATTCTGTGGTACCTACGAGTAGTAGCAGAAAGTAGGAGGTCTTACCAGGATGTCTTATCCTACATGCTATAATTAAATCCATAAAGGCCACGGCCACTATCCTACTGCGTACCGTCACATGCATTTTTAATAAAGGCCTCAACCTACAAGAAGGACCATGTCCATATTCAAATTTAGGAAACGGAATGCTTTTTAGGCCCCTGTGGTATGTGGCCGTTCATATAGGGACGGCAATTGATTTAGTTTAAGTGGCCATCAACCAATGAATATTAGTGAACGTGTGTTAGGAACTAAGGGGCCTTTTTGTTTTTGGTCCACAGGGTCTAACACTATGACATATTTTAGAGGCCCTTAGTAAGTCAATACCTACACTCAGAGAACAGATTTGTTGTCACAACCGAATTTTTTGCCAATCGAATGTTGGTGGTTGCATGTACTACCCGTGTATTTAATCGCTACAACCGCATGTTGATGGGAACACGACAATTTTCTGTTGAGCGAACTGACACTATCGGTTCAAGAGACTATGTTTTGGTAAATCAAACAAATTAAGATGATTATTAAAACTGAATATGTTCATGTGTTGGTTGTTGTAATTGACAGTTGGTTAAAACTACTTTTGAATTCGGTGTTCACTGTCACGACCATTTGCCAACTGGTCCAACCGATGGTTAAATTATCGCTCATGCATTTAGTAAAAAAAATATATTAGTTACAATACGAACAGTAATGGATTTCAGGACAAAAATTAAAGAAATACTTTTAAATCTAGCTCAGGAAAAAATAATGAAAATTGTAAAATATTTTCAATTATGATTTAAAAGGTACTTCTGTTCGTTATATTTTATTTTAAAGTCTTTAACCAATATTTTGTAGTAACTAGAACCGATAAATTATTATGGAGATTATATTCTAATGGGGAGATAACTACCTGGGGTTTGGTTACTACAAAGAACTTAACTGTTGCCACCACCAATTATTGGTACCAAAGTACATGTACTTCATAATTGGTTGGTTGCCATAAGCACGAGTTGTGCCAACCAAGAGTTTTATTAAACTCAATGGGTATAACCGACTTGTTGGCTGTAATAATCACAGTGTCATTGCAGCTTACATCTTATGGTAAGTCTGACCATGTACCCATCAATACCATGGAATGTTAGTGATTGCAACGTAGAGTCTGTTAATACAACCGAATGTTCGTAGTTCTAACCGATTTCCAACTATTATTGCAGAGAACATATTATAGTTGGCGTGACCATATAGAATCCATATCTTTTACCTGCTTGTGGAACAGACTTCCTGTAGTGGTTTTTACTGGCACATACGATATGAATAAATCAAGCCAAATGTCCTCAAACATTTTTCCCTTTTTTCTTATTTTACTTACCTCCGTTTTTTTAACCGTTACATGGGTTACATACCCTAAAAGAAGTGTTGCACGCCGAAATTGTAAAAACGAGTTTACCCAATTTTGTTAAGGTCTCTTACCAGGTCATACATGGTCTATAGCTTGTAGATCCGTCCACCTTAACAAAAAAACCCTTTAATTGGATTTACTCTTAACAGTCTTAGGTGTCTATCGACGGTCATTCCACATGAATTTCCCTGCCAACCGAGACAGCATTGAATATGAATTTTATGCAAATTATATTTAAATAAACTACAAAATGTGTTAAAGTTTCATGTAAACAACTTTAACTAAATTTCGAACTTTAAAAAATCGCTTAAGTGAAAGGAGAAACAAAACAAACAAAACATGCTAGAATTTTCTTGGGCTAAAATGTTTCCTCAACAAAATGTAATTAAAAAACAGCCATGAATGAAATGTTAAAGAAGGATGTTTGTTCATTTATGGACTAACACGTGGCATGGTGTGGAGTTGGTTCCAACACAAACCCACCCAGTGCCACACGAACGGAACGGAAGTTGGGTCGGTCCGGCCACTAAGTCGTTTGGTTGATATCCATGGCTAAAAATAACTGAAATGTGCAGTTGACATGAATGTTTGTGTGTCGTTTTTATACCCTCCAGCGTAGGGTGCATGGTATATTGAGTTTGTTATTCCGTTTGTAAAACCAAATTTTGCTAGGGGACGTTTAGTATATTTATTCTTGATCGTTGTGAAAATCTCAGACGATCTGGCCATGTCCGTTCGAGTGTATGTTGAAAGCGTGCAAGATGGCAAACGAGGAAGCCAAGGATCCTAAAATTAAGCATGATGATGGCTTCTTGATAAAAGCTGTTTAGGATTTTAAATGGGTGAAATCGGCCCTGAAGAAAAGTTTAATTTTATGGAACTAAAGGTACATAAGTAATAGCACACTTTTTTAAGTATTTGCTGAGCAAAAAATATTTTTTTGCGGACGGACCATGGCTATAAAATGGATTGTAAATGGGCGAATTCGGCCCAGAGGGAAAAACTGTCCCTTTAAGGCGCTAAAGGTTTCTCGGTAAAAAGTACACTTTTATTTGAGTATTTGTTAAGCAAATAATAACATATTATGGACGGACAATGATTAAAATTGGTACTGTTATTTGGGACTCACAAAGTACTTTAAAAAGCCATAGTTGCTGGACTTTTTGGCCCATGCGGTCCAAAAAAACGTGCCGCATAGTTAAAACGGGCGACTAATCGTCAATATGGACGGACATATGTGAACTCAAACTTGCCACGAGTTCACATATACATTTTAAGGGCCGATGTTGAATGTGAACCACACTTAAACGTAAAGTTTTTTCTGCATTTCATTTGATATTTCTCAATTTCAGACTAACTCAATTTGAACCATGTAAAGATACAATGGTCAGAATGGTGACAAGGAATGGCAACAATGGATGATCAATATTCGAAGAACATCAACTTCAGGGATGAGGCACATTTTTACCTCAGTGGATTCTCTAATAAGCATTATTGCCGCATTTGGGCGAATGATAATCCAAGAGTGATTGTCGAAAAAACAATGCACCAGCAAAGAGTGACTGTTTGGTGCGGTTTATGGGCTAGCGGCATCAACGGACCGTATTTTTTCCAAAATGAAGCCGGTCAGGCAGTTACTGTGAATGGTGTTTTCTATCGTGAGATGATAACGAACTTTTAATGGAAGATGTTGATTCAACAGGACGGTGCCACTTGCCACACAGCGAACGACACAATGGTTCTTTTGCGCGACAAATTCAATGGCCGTGTAATCTCATGTCGTGGCGATGTTAATTGGCGGCCAAGATAATGTGATTTGAAAATTTGCACCATCGGATGGAGGTGGCCGCCGAGATCGCGGCCGCCATTTGGCCGATATTTTGTTCCAATTTTTTTTAATTGAACCCTACCAATAATATCATAATATGTGAAAAAAGCAATTTTCACTTTTTTTTTGATGTGGACAACATCTGAGCATCGAATGAGATCGATCCTATGCCCCAAAAGTGTTCCCTCCCAGAGATATGCGCGTTTTATGAAAGTGATGGTACACCAAAGATACACGTATTTAAATAATTAAAATGGCTCTCCTGAACAAAACTGGTTTTTACCCTTAGGTCCCTTTCTATTTTGCGCGTCACATGTAAAGAAATGTGTGTTTAATTCAAAATCCACATTGGCTCTTAAAATTGAACGCCCCCTGAGCTCAAAATTGCAGTATCATCTGCGAATATTGACGACTCACAATCCAAAAGCACCGGAAAGTCATGTTTAAAAATATTGTAGAATAATAGGGACAAACAACCCTAAGGGCATCCCGCAGGAAAGGCATTTTCAATAGATTGCTGATCTTCAATAAATGACCTATTGCTCAAAAAACTCTTTAAGACACTTATCAACGAGCGGTTAAGTCCTACATGAATCAACTTGTTAATTAACGCATCATGCCAAACTGAATCAAAAGAAGTCCTAACTTTTGATTCCTTCCAGTCAGTAGGGAAAAATTCAAACTTTATGCACGAATTGAAGATACGGAATAAAAAAAAATATACCAGCTGAGGGTAGTTTCTTTAACCTTTTATTTGTAACACCATCGGGGCCTGGACTTTTTCCAATCTTCAAAGACTAAAAATACTTTTAAAGAGTCTTCAGATAAATGAATAGCGGCTTCACCATATTGCCGTAGATCCAGTGGTTTTGTGTCCTGACCACTTAAACTAGAAGAGATGTTATAATTTGAATGGAATTTTTAAGCTAGAATATTTGCTTTTTGAATGTTGGTTATTTAAGTTAATCTTGTCCTTTTTCTTACAATCTAAGATATTTTTCGAAGCCTTAGTTCATTTCATTTCATTTATTGATTCATATTACTTATAAATTGTACAAAATCTATACTAGATACAACTCAAAGAGTTTAAGTTATTTCCTTTTTCTGCTTAAATAGTAAAATTAATTATTGAATGAGTATTAATTTTATAATGTTTGAAGGGGAGGAGAACTTTTTGAAAAACCTTTATAAATTTTTTTTAAGATAAAAATACATTAAATATCTGAAACTAGATTCATATCTTATGCTCTTTTTTCACTAGGCACTTTTGAAGTGTTTTCAAAAGTTTGGCCAAAACAAGTCAAAATGAGACGTTTTCCCATACAAATTCAAGTGATGAAAACGTCTTACTTTGACTTGTTTTTGTACGAAAGAGGAACGAAAACGTTTCGCACAGGCGATGCCACCTTAAATAAAGTGTGTCATCTTCAAAATAATCGTTTTTTTTATCGTTGGTTTGTCATCTCAAGGCAGACATTTTTAATCAATCGTCAAACATGTTTGGTGAAATAGATATTTTATGAAGTAAAAGTAAAAATATGCGTGCTAAAAGAAAAAAAAAACATAATTTAATTTATCCATTTGTTTAAGAAAAATATGCATTTCAGTATTTTAATAGTCACCACACTGTTCTTTGTTTGTAAACAATAATGAACTGTCAAACGAAAACCAAAACGAGAATGAAAACGACAACAAATTGTGTAAAAATTGGTTGAGACGTTTTGAAAAGTTTCGAGTGAAAACGAGAATAAATGGCCTAATGAAAATGCAGTATTATGAGACCAGCTCTAAGATATGATTGTGTTCGGAGTAGGAACATTTGACATTAAAACATTCTATTGATTTGTTTAATTTGACTTCCACAAGATCAATATTAATAATCTGATGTAGTCGTGCCGTATAAAAGTATCTAGGAAGGTTATTTATTAGTTTTAAAACTTTGTTTTTTAGTGCTTGAAGCCTTTTTATATGGCATTTGGACATCTTTCCCCTGACGGGGCTACATAAAATATCACATCTTGAAGAATTGATTTAAATATTAACATTTTATTGTCAAAGTTTAACGCCGAAGATCTATTTATAAAAGGGTATAAAGTTCTTATTAGTATGTTACATTTATTTACTATGTACGAGACATGATCCTTATAAGTAAGTTTAGGGTCCAAAATGACGCCTAAATATTTAACATTCCTTTCCCATTTTATTTCGCCATTTCTTATACTTATGTTAATTTGAGGAACAAAGCGTTCCTTTCTTCGTCTGGTGAAATAGATAGCTTGACTTTTATCAGAATTAACGGCTATTTTCCATTTGGAGAAATAGGTATATACTTCACAATCTCTGAAGCGAATTTACCAGAAGTTGAATCGTATAAGTTTAAATACCAAACCATCGTGCCTTGCCGAGTCAAAAGCGGCCTTGATATCAAGTAATACCATTCCGGTGGAAAATTGCTTCTCAAAATTAGATCTAACTATATTCCATATACTTACCAAGGGGTGTACTGTGCTATGTTCCCTACGAAACCCAAATTGTTGTGGAGGCAGAATTCCATGATTATTAATGAAGTCAGTAATCTGTTCCTTGATTACTCTTTCTAATATCATACTAACAGAGGATAACAGGCTAATTGGGCGGTATGAAGAGGGTGAATCCGCAGGTTTATTCGGTTTTCTAACGGCACTGACCTTCGCCTCCTTAGATTGATCCGGAAAATAGCCAAGTCTAAGACAACTATTTATAAAAATGGTTAAAAATTGTATTCCCTTCCTTGGAAGAGATATGAGGCATCTATTATTTATTCCATCTAGGCCAGGCGATTTCCTGGGCCTTAGGCTTTTAACGTTGGCAATAACATTGACATTAGTCGTAGGTATTAGGCTCTGATCTAAGTCTAGATTGAAATCGTTAATTGCCTCCCTCACATAGAGTGATTATCGCGAAATGTTCTACCCAGTATCCCACAATTCTCCGTCGTGGTGATGAAACGGGAACCGTTCTGTTTAAGTATAGGCACGTTTGCCGACTTTTTTCTTAAGATCTTAGTCAGGTTCCAGAAAGGGGGGACCCTTTGTCCAGTGATGATAATAACTGACTCCACGATCTGTTCCTGTACTCATCCATCTGCCCTTTGATGATCACAGCCTTAGTGCTGTATTGTCAATGGCTCTAAACGTTTTATTCCAGTTTAAATTCCTGAATTCGGAGATTTTAGTTTGGATTGTTTTAATAAGAAAGTTCATTTCTGCTCTAAAGGGCATATACAGGGCATTTTTTTATCTTAAAAAAAATAAGCTTTTTTGCACTGCAGGCTGTGGCGGCATAGTTGGTAGAAGAGAGTGGAGAATGTGCGTGGCTTATAGTGGCTGACGGGAGATTTGTATTCGTCTGCCCTGCCATCATTCACCCTGTATCTAAATCAGTTTCGCCTTGAAATTTTGCTGAGAGTGATTAAGTTCAAGACCGTTTTCGGAACACGTTTAGTACTTATATATGAGTTTATAATTTTCTTTTTTGGCACTACAGATTCAAAAGCATTACCTTTAAGTAATGTAAACCTAATTATTAGAAAATCGATATCGTCGATAGAGATAATTGGTTTATCCATAAGAGCGACTACGTTTTGTTGTATGTATAAAATTCCTAAACATATTCTAGTTTGCATTATAGCAGTCAATATTTCATTTCTTAAGTGATGCGAATAAAAAGTTATTATATACCTTTAAGTCATCTGAGTTAAGGCTATCTAGTATAAGTGCCGCCGATAGTTTATTCACAGTATTGGACAAAAATGAAAATAGAACCGAGGGAACTGAGTTTCTGTTTGATGGTATTAACATTGCTTCTGGTTGGGATATACTATACCAAAAGCATTGAAGATAATCAGGTTGCGCTTTAGTAGCGTAAGGACGCTGAAGGGTATATAAGGTGCGGCCTGGCCGGGACCTTAACGACGTTTCTCCTTATTTTCATTATTTCAAAAATGAAATTGAAAATGAAAAAAAAATAATTTTTTATATACTTTTGTCATGATATGTCAAGTGAAATTGACCTCAGGTATTACAACATTTGTTGTTACAATTTGTTAAGCACTCTGCACTTGTACGTCGCTCGCTCGTTTCTCAAAACCTTGTCCCAAGTTGGCTGCGAGTCTTACGCTCGTATATTGAACGGAAATTAGCTGAAGTGTTTTGTTGTTTTTTATTACGAGTAGAAATCCTCAGCGACGGAATTACTATTGCTTTTATCGATGCGATAACAATGCCAATACTTATTTTTTATTTTTCCTAGAATTATTATGCGCTGTTTACAATTCTTTTCGATTGTTTTTATATTTACCAAATTTGGTTTTATTTTTTTTTCGTTGTGTTTCGTTTGATTTTTTTTGGTTTTGATTGCAGTAAGAGTCAGTCTGCTAAATACAGGGTTGCATTTGAGTCTAGCACTTGAGTGGACTGTTGCAAGCCATTACGCATTTTTCATGCCACAAATCAAGTGAATCGAAAATATGAACACATTGCGCTCGCAAGCGCATAATTCGCTACAGTCTAGAGTGAGTCAGTGAGTCATGGCGATGAGTGGGTATTTTTTATGTCGCCACAGTGGTTTGTGTTGGACATTGATTGTACTCACACACACACACCGAAAATATATTTTTTGGCACAACCGAATCGTTGCTGTTGCATGTTTCTCGCGTTTTCCATCAGTACAGCAAAATATTTATTGATGCACTGTTATTTTCAGTAAGTGAATCTGAATTATAATTATCGGTGGAAGTGACAAAGTATCAAAAATCTTTTTTGGATTTAAAAATCTACAAACATGTGGCCATGTGCGAAAGTTATGGGGTATATGGTTGTTGCAGGTAGACCCATGTTTTACAGAACTGAATTTTAGGACCATATGAATCGTTGGCTTAATCACATTAGTGAATTTCATTGCTTTAGACTTGGAGAAATGATAAGGTTACTATATGGTCACGACAACAAAAATATGCCCTCTGCAATAAAAGTATGGGCGTCGCAACCATAGTATTCTTTTTTGAATTCCATTTTAACAATAGTATGATTGCGGCAATATTAATATTGTTGAAATGTTACAATAGTACTATTGCCAAATTTAAAAATGAAAACTTAATATGGTTTGTGCGACAAACCTATTGCTTTTTTTAGCTTTATGGTAACTGTAATATAATAACGACAATCATACCGGACGATTGGAATTTTCTTAAAATTAGAATATAGTTTTTGGAACAATGTTGTTTTCACGAATCTTACGCAATAATAATGGGTATTTTTTAG
Source organism: Hydrotaea diabolus (assembly GCA_963513945.1). Taxonomy (NCBI): domain Eukaryota; kingdom Metazoa; phylum Arthropoda; class Insecta; order Diptera; family Muscidae; genus Hydrotaea; species Hydrotaea diabolus. The sequence continues at coordinate 151,306,005 of OY740718.1, read as the reverse complement.
GCGTGTGGTCTTTTTGACTGCTGTCACTTGATTTATGCTCAGTTTGGTTCGCTATTTCATAATAGATAGACTTACTCCGAAACAACGTTTGCAAATCGTGGTGAATGGGCCCAAAACGTGATGGCCACCGATCCTGAAATTTTGTTCATCGATGAAGCTCACTTTTGGTTGAATGGGTACTTTAATTATCCAAATTTTTGCATTTGGTGTAATGAAAATCCACAAGCAATTGTTGGGACGCCGTTACATCCTTAAAAAGTCACTGTTTGGTACGCTCTATTCTATGGCCAGAGGCAATCATAGGTTTATATTTCTTCACAAATGAAGCCGGCCATAATGTTACAGTCAATGGGAAACGCTATAGAGCCTTGATTAATGACTTTTACGTGCCTAAATTGGAGGGATGTTGATGTGGACGACCTATGGTTCCAAGAAGTCTCTTGTCTACGCTGTTAATATTCTCTTGGAAGAGAATATTCGGCGCGTTATTGCTGACATACGGCCCAACATGCTGCAAAAAGTTGTTGAAAATTTGGCCTCTCGGCTGGGATATATTCGAGCCAGCCGCGGCGGCCACTTGCCCGAAATCAAAACATAATGGCAAAGCCTTTTCTTCATAGTAAAGCTAAATTCTTGGCCATAACATTAAATTATATGCGTTTAATTTCGTCTTGAAATGAATGGTTTTTTTCTTATTAGATACTATTTTCAATTAAATGTTTGAAATAATTTACCTCATGCTAATCATTATTGTTAAATAACAACATAACGCAATGGTAATAAATAGTTTTGGAGATCATAGTATGGTTGATTGGGATCATTGTAGGGATCATAACATGTTTGCGAGTGGGGGGGTCATAAAATGGTTGTATGTACAAAATACTACTCATTATATGGCTATGGCGATCATAGTATGGTTGTTTGTGAATCGTACTATGGTTATGAGGATCATTATAAGTTTGTGGTGATCATAGTATGGTTGAGTGTGAATTAAAACATGGTTGTAAGGATCATAGTAAGATTGCGTGTGAATCGCATCACAATCATAATATTGTTGTGCCACATCCATATACCCAACATACTTGTTTTTGAAGATGGCCGAATTTAGACAAATCTTAAAAGTTAAAAAATATTAATGAGGAAATTCCACTGTTTCTGAGTAACGATGTTTGAAGGGACCTCATTTGCAGCTATCTAGCAATCGTTGGCCCATGAGCCAATATCTTAAATATAGTCGAGATGTGATGTCAATTGGCCGCCTCGGACCTGTAATTTGAGCGCTTTGCACTATTTTTTGTTGGGAGCCATTAAGGATAAATGTTACGCAAAGCATCCAGGCACAATTGAAGCGTTGAAACATGAAATCAAAGTTGCAACTGAAAAGATTCGATCCGAAACAATCGAATGTACTGAAAAATTGGGCAAGTTGTGTTAGTCATACGAATGTATTGTGTTCTATTATTAAATGACAAAACTCAACCTTTTCAATAAAACCAGAAATTTGCAAATATGATCAGTACTTTTTCTACTGCCGATTCAAATTTTAAATTTTAATCGGTCACCATGGATAGTATATATTTTGCAAATGGAGCCAAATGTCAATTCGGTTTTGATATTTGTGAAGTGAACAAACGTAGAATACAAATCGACATGTCATGATTTGGTCTACTCTGCAAGAACGCAGAATAGTTGTTTTCTTACTTTTGCGCAGCAGTTGGCAGCGTTAGTTTTGTCGCATATTGTCGGCCTTTCGACACCACTCGCATTGAAGAGACTGGGAAAGCAGGAGATCTACCCAGGAATAGCCGGTCGCAAAGCACTCGTTTAAGATAGAACATTGTTGCTGTTGGCCAAGATGTCTAAGAGAAGACCGGAACATCTAGTAGTCGATTGCAGCAACAACCGATATTCTGGAGGAAGCCTTTCCGGCTCGCTTAATCTCTCGTTCTGGAGATTTGCACAGGCCGACCAGATCGCCTAATTTAACCGCTTTATACTTCTTATTGTGGGGTTTTTCGTAGTCACCAGTTTACGTCAACAAGCCACTGAGTCTTGAAGCCCCTAAGGAGAATATTCTTCAGGAATGCGAAAACCTGTCTGCCGACGTTCTGTCAAGAATGATGGAAAATGTCATAAACGAGCCGGTGAAATCTTGAACTCTGGCGGCGGCCACTTGGCCGATATCATTTTCATCACTTAATGTCATCAATACTAAAGTATTAAATAAACAAATTTCTCAAGCAGAACCAAAGTATTTCATTTTAAAAAGAAATACAGCAAAGGAAGATTGGCTGATTTGCTCAACCTTGTACCTACGGACAGGGTGGTGTAGGTTATAAAGAAATCAATGTTATCACAAACGATTCAAAAGTGGCTATCGATTTTGCACAAAATTTGCAAATCTATTTATACGAACATGAATCAACTGATAACGAAAGATGTCATTATTATTTAAAACAAAATAATAATACAATCTAATCGATTGAAGAGAAAATCATAAATCACCCGTTTATCGACAATGCACTTACCAAAAGTCAACAGCGGCAGTTTGGAGGTGTTTAAAATTCAAATATTCGGTCGAGCTATGTGTATTCAACAATATTGAAAAAAGAAAAATGACCCACTGTTCAGGCGGTAATAATATTAAATAAATAAAGTTTTAGATTCTTTGTGAAATTTGCATTTAAATAACCATTTTTTACTTTAAGAAGCTTGTTTTGACGTTTACTAATCAATGAGCGCGAGGTCCAATTTCAGGTAAATCTTAAAAATAAATCCATTTTTGGATTGGTGGTAAAATTTTTTATTTGAGTATACATAAACTGAGCCTAAAATACAATAATTTTTTTAACCATGTGTCTGGTTAAATTTTTCATGGTAAATGTTTGATAACGAAGATAAAATAACGTTATATAAGGTCAAATATACATACAAAATAGTTGAATTAACATTATATAAGGTTGGTTTTTTCAAGAGAGTGGCAGAAAATTGTGCGACATAAACAAAAATTTAAAGTTCATTCGGCTTTGTTGTATCGAAGTTTATGATCTGCTGTGTGTTATACGAAGTTCAGAATTAAGTTACACGAAGTTGCAACGATTGAGAATGTCTTATCTCCCCACTCTTTTTCCTTTCTTCCTCTGCTCTGAACGTTTGTAATTGTGAGAAATATCATAATTTATCTGTCTCTCATAAAAAACCACCACCAAATGCTAATGCTACCTGTACAATCTTTAGCACAGTTCGAAGACTATACGTAAAGGGTAATTCTCATTAATCATAATGGGAATCCCGTATAAGTCTTTTGATGTGTAGCCGAAGTAATCGTTGCCAAAGACGTCTGAAGAAAAACCTTGGCGGGTTTAGAAACAGCTGTACAGTCTGCCTGGCAACCGTAGCCAATACATTTCACCAATTTTATAGTTGACTCTGAGAAAGAATCAACAAAAAGGTCTCGAACGAGAATAAAAACTGCTCAAGTCATAATAATGAAAAAAGACCGAATAAATGTAAACAAAACAAAAACAGAATTATTTAATTTAATATTAAAAATTATAACTGTTAAAAGAGGTAACCAATTATTAGTTAACTTAACAATAAAAATGGTGTCTATAACAATCTTCGTAGTTAAAATTATTAACAATTTTACTGTTAAACTGAACATGTATTGTTTCAATATATTAACTATGAAATTTTAATATTAACAATTGTTGTAAGTGAATAGATGACCTTTAGTGTTGTTATTTTATAAAATTATTTTCCGGCTTGAGGTCTTTTGTTTAAACTCGTTGTTCTATGTGTTGTTTAATTTTTATTTATCCCAATATTTCGATTGACTTCGTCAATCATCTTCAGGGGTTGTCAATTAACAAAATAATGTCGTCCGTCTGATAATCGCTGTCAACTGTTGACTGCGACAGCGACAATCAGACGGACGACATTGTTTTGTTAATTGACAACCCCTGAAGATGATTGACGCAGCCAATCGAAATATTGGGATAAATAAAAATTAAACAACACATAGAACAACGAGTTTAAATAAATGACCTCAAGCCGAAAAATAATTTTATAAAATATTAACAATTTTCATGGTTAAAAACAATTCATTGTTAAAACAACAATTATTATTTTAATAATGACAATTTTAATGGTTAAAAAACTCAACAATGCATTGTTAAAACAACAATAATTATTTTAAATTTAACAATTTTCATGGTTACAAAATTCAACCATAGAATAGTTAATTTAACTATTATTATTGTTAAATACCAGTCAACAACAAAATGTTCAAATTAACCTTATATAACTTAGACTCCAAATCATGTTTAGTTATGGTTAAGTTAATCTTATACAAGGTTAACTTACCTTATATAAGTTTACCCAAATGCTTATATGTATATACTATTGGTCCTTGGTCTTGACGACCCGTTAATTCTTCGATTAGATACAAATATTTGCTAAATCAGGTTTTTTGATGAGTAAAATGGCAAAAAAAAATTAATAAAGCTTCACATCGCCTGAGGACATGTCTTGCTTAAAATTCTTAATTTCGTTTGCCAAATTTCTAGATCGACTACGATCTCAGCGAAACCCCACCAAACCACTGTGCCACTAGCTATCAAGTGTCTATTTGTCTAATGCAATATTTACTAAATGTTAGACAAAAAAAGAGAAACCCCTCCCATCAATGCATGTGCCACATGGGAGGAGGTTGCAGAGGAGAGTACCCAGATAAAGTCAATACTAAGAAAACCTTGTATTACTTATCACCACATTGAGGGGGGCGGACCGGACAGACGGACCATGCCACACTGCGTCTGTATGGATGGATATGCCTCCAACAAACTTCATATCTTTATAATTAATGTGCCAAAATTAATTAAGAAATACACATCAACTTCATACAAACGCGTGCATATGCGCCGCGGACCGCCTGCCCCAAGTACGCAGTTTTTGGTTCAGTGCATAAATGACCAGCAGCCGCAATGCAAGGTTTAAGAGTTTCTTCTACGGGTCGTGAATGCGAGTATCTTTTGGCCAAGTCCAGTTGGTTTTTCAGTAATTATTTTGTTCAAAAAAAAGAGGGGCTAGCATTAGTTTGTTACTGTTTCTTTTTATGTAGTTTAGCTTTTAATTAACAGCATTAATTGAATTTGTTGCGTTACAGTGTCGAAGCCGTTGGTGGTGGTGGCAGCGATGGCGCACAGTGGTTACAAATAAATATAAAAAAACTACGAGTATATATCAATTTTGTAAAACTTGATTTACGTTCAGTTAAGATTGCCATTTCATAATGAATAGACTTACTCCGGAACAACGTTATCAAATCGTGGTGATTGGACCCAAAACGAGATGGCCACCGATCCTAATTTTTACAAGAAAATTTTGTTTGACGATGAAACTCACTTTTGGTAGAATGGGTATGTTAATAACCAAATTAACGCATTTGGAGTAATGTAAATCCACAAGCCATTGTTAAGACGCAGTAACATCCTCACTGTTTGGTGTGCACTATGGGCAGAGGGAATTATTGGTCCATATTTCTTTAAAAGTGAAGCCGGCCGTAATGGTACAGTTAATGGGAACGCTATACGATAGAGCCGTGATTAATGCCTTTTTCGTGCCTGAATTGGTGGATGTTGATGTGGACGACCTTTTTTCCAACAAGACGGCGCTGCAAGCCATACAGCAACAATTAATTTGTTAAAGGAAGCTTTTGGCTTGCATCAAATCTTACAGCATCTTAAAGTTGGCCTAAACGACAACGTTTTTGGAAAAGGTATCTCCTTTAGAGGTCAAATGTGCTAGGACATCAGAAATAAATCAAGGATCTCAACATATTGCGAAAGAGGATATTTTTTTTAATTTACTGTAATTTGCTTACTAGCTGACCTGGGTTCAGAAGTTATAGATCTTTTACTGGAGCACTTACTAATTTTAGCTTGAAATTGGTCCAACTATGAAGTACGGTGTTAATTGTAAAAAAACAGAAAGTTTTCAAGACATCTTAATATGTTTTATTATAATACTCGTAGAAGTATCTATGACAATTATGTGTGAAACAAAATATCGGCCATATGCTCGGTACGGCTTCGGTGGCATACCGCCATCCGATGGTTTATATTTTAATGACTTTGAGACATAGGGAAGGTTCATTGTCGTTGATGTACCGAACTACCCTATCCTTTAGTTCTTGAATTGTTGTTGGCTTACTTTTTCATTTAAATATCCCCAAAGAGAGAAGTCCAACGGAGTTAAATGACATGATCGTGGCGGCCAATTAAAAACCATTCTGTTGGAACTACATAACGTCCAGGTCAATCTCCTCAATTTCTGGTTTCAAGAAGTCCGTCATTGAAATTGTTAGGCACGACGGCGAGTTGAGGTTGACGGCTCTTCTGCCACACTATCGCGAACAGCATAAAAGTTTTTCGCATAACGTAGTGGGCGGTTTTCTGAAATTTGCGCACAGTTCCTCAATTCCACATTTGGTCGATTATGCTGACCAAAAAATCCCGAAGTGCACGAAATTCATTTTTATTTGAACGACCATTTTCGTAATAGTCTTTATCAATCTTAACGCGCTGCTCAATTGTGTTCCTTTCCACGGTCGAATTTGTAAAGCACTAAGGAAATGACAAATTAAGTTAAGAAATGACAAAGTTTTATTATTTAATTTGTATATTGAACGATTTCAAAATAGTTATTCCGTTATTTAAAATGTGAGCAGGTTTTTTTAATCTTGGTTTTTACTTTTGAATCGAATAAAGTTTGTATGCACAAGTGGAAAGATTTTTTTCTTCATAATCTTGGAAAAGTGAGTCAAAAAAATTCCATTTTGGTTTTAAAGTGTCTTAAAATTTTTAAGATAAAGCTGATTATTATAAAATATTTGAGTTGAGTAAAGTGGAGTTTTAAATCTAAATATATCTGACTACTTAAGGGTAAACGTACCTCAAGTCAATTTTTGAAGTCTTGCCTACAGATGTGATAAAAAATATATATGTGATAGCGCATAGAAAAAGGGACCTAAGGGTAAAAAAATCAATTTTCACTTTTTTTTGATGTGGACAACATCTGAGCATCGAATGAAACCGATCCCATGCCCCAAAAGTGTTCCCTCCCAGAGATATGGGCGTTTTATGAAAGTGATGGTACACCAAAGATACCCTTGGGTCCCTTTCTATTTTGCGCGTCACATATACAGGGGTTTTTAATAGGGACAAAACAATTTCGTATCCTTACGAGTATGTCAACGCACCCTCAAATATTTTTAAGGAATATTTAAAACTCTTTAGTAAATATTCCTTGTTGTAAAAGGATTACTAATAGCGTTGCAAAATACAAATTTCCTTGGCCCATAAAAAATAACTGTGAGCAACCAGGGCCGTTCTTTTGGGAATTACTCGTAACTATAATCACCTAAGTCAATCATTTCCAGAAGAAATCATTCACCTCGCGAGAAAGTTTTATATGTTTTAATAGTAAACTGAACGGGGTTTGTTTACTACCAAGAATTTATTTGTTGTCACCACCAATTGTTGGTACCGACCTAACAGGTACTTTATAATTGGTTGAAGGAACCAAACCACCAGTTAAAGGAACCGATAGTTTTACTGAATTCAGTTGATATTACTGACTCATTGGCTGTAAGAATCGTAATAATATTGCAGCTACCATCTTATGGGAAGTCGAACCATGTACATATCAATGCGAGGGCTGCTATATATATTTCTGGCTTAATAATGAAAATGCGAATATTTATCATCAAAATAGGGATTTTTTGTTTTTCAAAGTATTCTCCAGCTTGATTTATACACTTTTGCATGCGCTAAAACCATTAGTCGAAGCACTTTTTCCACTCCGATTGAGACACCTCCAAAACATGGTTTTTGAACGCTTCAACATCTTCTGGCGACGAAAGTTGTTGACCACGCATTTTTTCTTGATGTGCGGGAATAAAAAGAAGTCATTGGGGGCCAAGTCAGGGCTGTACAGCGCATGACCCATCAATTCGCCGTTTTGGCCGGTCAAAAAGGCGCTGGTTTGAGCCGATGTGTGAGAGTTCGCAGTGTCATGGTGCACAATGATTTTTTGTCTTCTCTTGTTCGTTTTACGAATTTCTCCGAAGACTTCAGGCCAACAAATTGTGGTGTACCACTCAGAATTGACCGTCCTACGTTGCTCAAGCGGAACATTCGCCACATGACCAGTTTTGCCGAAGAAACAGACGACCATTTGCTTCGAAGTGCTGCTTCCACAAACAACTTTCGACGGCTTTGGCTCGTCTTCGAAGACCCACACGGTCGATTGCTGTTTTGTTTCGGTCGCATACGCATAGAACCATTATTCGTCACCTGTGACGATCTTATAAACGTCTTTTAAAGTACCGCGATCGTATTTTTTCAAAATTTCTTTGCACCAATCGATTTTTGAGCGATTGTCAAATTGTGCGGGATCCAAGGAGAACAAACCTTTTTTACGACCAGATGTTCATGCAATACCCAAGGATGCCTCTATCTCACGGTATGTCACATGACGATCTTGCATTATCAGTTCACGCACGGCATCAATGTTCTCTGGCACAACGGCCGTTTTTGGACGACGTTTACGACCTTTGTCTTGGAGCGAGCGTCGGTCACGATAAAATTCATTAAACCAGTTTTTCACAGTTCTATAGGATGGAGCTTTATCGCCATAAAAAGATTTAAGTTCATCGATGCAGTCTTGTCGTAATAATCGCCGTCGAAAGTTGTTAAAGATGATCGCACGAAAATGTTCACGAGTTAATTCCATTTTTTTTGCCAAATTGATTTTTTCAAGTCACTGTAAACAACACAAATGACGGTCGTACGTCAAAACGTTCAGAGTACGTTTATGTAAAAAAATGTCAAACTTTCCAGTGGAAATGTCAGATGGCGCGAGGCAACACTTAGTATTGCCTAGGCCAGAAATATATATAGCAACACTAGTAGTGATTTTTGCGGATGCAATTGAGTCTCTTGAAGCACATGCGGTTTTAGTGCTGCCCAATAACGCATATTTTGTTTATTGACAAAAACCACTCAGCCAGAAATGAGCTTCATCGCTGAAGATGATTTTTCGATGAAATTCTGGATTTTCGTGAAACTTTGCCAGAGCCAACGATTCGGCATTTACGTAGTAATTTTTAATGATTACCAAACGTTGCTCCTAAGTGAACTTTACCATGATGAAAATGTTGCCTTTGACTAACGTTTTGATATTGAAAGATAATTAAAAATGTTTGAGGGTGCGTTGACATAAATATAGGAAATTGTTATGTCTCTATTGGAAAGCCCGTTTCATGCCACATTTGTCTTTTTAAATGACCTTCCCAGATCGAAATGTTAAGTAAAAAATATACTATCGAGATTTTAGGAGGAGGCGCTACATTTGACAACCGAGATTAATAACCAATAGGGCGTATCTATTATTATGAGCAGGTGTGTATAGTTGGTCGTGCGATTAACTGGTATTTTCAAACCAGCAACACTTAACGATTGTTCACGAGCCTTTTCATGGTTATGGCGAAAGCCTGAAATCGACTTTTAGGCGTGTCACACATGGTCAAAACAGTCAATCAAAGTGTTTGAATCGAAATATGTATTTTTTTAAAGCTTTGGCTGAGATCCGGGTCAGATGCATGTACTTATTTTGTCAGGAAATAGTTAATTACAAGCATCAAATCATCTGCTTCTGTTGGCTTTTGGCCGCCTTCAGTCATATTTTTAACAATCACTGCCGCCGAAAATTTTAAGGCTACGAAGGTTACTATTTATATTTTGGGTCCTGACAATACTAGTGTTGCCAGATGCAAACTAGAACATCCTTTGGAAGCTTTGACATTTTTTTTAGGATAACTTCACTCAGAACGTTTTGTCATTTAAGGGCGAATTATTTTGTTTACAGTGTGTTGTAAAATGCATCTCAGTCGAAAAATGGAATTATCCCGTGAACTTTTTCGTGCGATGATGTTTTACGATTTTCGGCGTGGGTTATCGAGACAAGAGTGTTCAAATCAACTTGTTTTGACTTTTGGCGATGAAGCACCATCAAAAACCACTGTTAATCGCTGGTACCAAGAGTTCAGTTTCGGACGCCGTTCGCTCCAGGATGAATTTCGTGAAGGACGTCCAACTTCGGTCACTTTGCCAGAAACCATCGATGCTGTGCGTGAACTGATTAAACAAGACATACATGTGACATACCGTGCGCATTCTTGGGCCTTTGTATGACAAACATCATAAGATATTGCATGTTCATCTGGCCGTGAAAAAAATTTGTTCTCGTTGAATCCAACATAGTTTGACGAAGGCTCGTATGGATTGGAGCAAAGAGATGTTGAAAAGGTCTAACTGCTGTAGTTCAAAGGCAGTGTATAACATTGTCACAGGTGACGAATCATGGATCTATGCATATGAACCCGAAACAAAACAGAAATCGACCGAATGGGCCTTTCAAGGCGAGCCAAATCCAACAAAAGTTGTTCGTGGAAGAAGTATATCAAAGCAAACGATGGCGTTTTTTCGGTAAAACCGATCATGTTGCCACAGTGCCTTAAGTGGAACGTAGGACGGTCAATTCTGAGCGGTTTGCCAACAGTGTTCGAAGAAATGAGGAAAGATAATAAGAGAAGACGGATCATTTAGCATTACGACAATGCGAGCTCTCACACATTAGCTGAAACGATGAGCTATTTGACCACTCAAGATGTCGAATTAATGGGCCATCCAATGTACGAGGGCGGTTCGGTAAGTTCTTAGCCTATCAATGAAAGAGAATAGTTAGTTTTTCAAAAATATTTTTATTTTTCAATATAATCTCCAAAAAACTTCAATACACTTAGTCCAACGCTTATCTAGCAATACTATCCCTTGATTAAAATAGTTTGATTAAATAGTTGTTTTACAATAAAATATCTTTGAAGTCCCAAAAAACCGTTGCCATAACCTTACCAGCCGATTGAATTGTTTTTGCCTTCTTTGGGGCACTTCCTCCAGCTTCAGTCCATTGTTTGGATTGTTCTTTTGTCTCTGGAGTATAGTGGTGGATCCATGTCTCATCAACAGTTATGAAACGACGCTTAAAATCCATTTTATGTCGCTGAAAACGATCCAAACAAGCTTGAGAAATGTTCATTCTTATGCGTTTTTGGTCGACTGTCAACAAGTCCGGCACCCATCTTGCAGAAAGCTTTTTCATCCGTAGTTCTTCATGCAAAATTAAATGGACTCGATCATTTGAGATGCCCATGATATTAGCTATTTCACGAACTTTTATTCGTCGATCATTTAATACCATATCATGCACTTTGGCTACAATTTCTGTTGTTGTTGCTGTTTTTGGACGTCCACTACGTGGTTCATCTTCAATGCTTGTACGACCACGTTTAAATTCAGCAGCCCAATTTTTTACTGTTGCATATGAAGGAGCACTTTCACCTAACACATTCACCATATCATTATGAATTTCTTGTCCTGATAAACCTTTTTTATGTTAATATTTAATAACACCACACATTTCTAATTTTTTCATTGTAAAAAAATCGCGGATGCGTCTTTTGTGAACACCTGTTTCTATATGAAGAAGTTGCCAGATCAAAACAAAAGTTAACATGTGTTCATAGCAGAAGTTTCCAAAACACTTAACACTTTTCTGTTTATACCGTGCTTTTTGTGCTAGGCTAAGAAGTTTCCGAACCGCCCTCGTACAGCCCTGATTTGGCACCCAATGACTTCTTCTTATTCCTTAGCATGAAGAAAAATTTAGTGGTCAACGTTTTTCATCGCCCAAACCATCTGTTGAAGCGTTCAAAAATCATGTTTTGGAGGTGTCTCCATCGGAGTGGAAAAAGTGCTTCGAAAATTGGTTTGTGCGCATGCAAAAGTGTATTGATCTTAAGGCAGAATATTTTGAAAAACAATAAAACCATTTCCAATGATAAATTATTGTGTTTTTATTGCCGGACCCGAAATATAAATAGCAACCCACGTACTTAGACTTCTTATGAAACTTATAAAAAAAAATTGAACTCAGTTTTTGGTAAATACAAGTGTTTTTGAGCCACTGTGCGACAATAGCGACTGTTGGAGCCGTATTAATAAGTCTCATTTATGGCATTTTTGTAATGATTGATCCATATATAAGTTTGTTGTTTGTTTTAATTTTATTGCAATTTACCACATTTTTTGATGAGTACTCGCGCGTCTATAGTTTCCATTACAACATGGTCGAAGCCACCGGTGGCGTATAAGCCACATGATATGATGATGGCTCAAACCACTTGTACGTATTTTGTTTTTTTTTTGTTATTTTTGCTGTTTGTTTCTTGTTTTATTTTATTGCAAGGTGTTGTTTCAGTTACCATGATGACGAAATTTTCATTTATACGATACATACATGGGGGGCATGTACATATGTATGTACCCTCGTATGTAAGGATGTATGCGCGAATGTTGGTAAGTTTTTGTTAACAATTTACCACCTATTTGGCTGGTTTTTCATGGAAAATAGACGAAGCAAATGTGGTCTGCTTTTGTTTTCCAAAACCGTGTTATGTCTGAATGAGCAGCGGCTTGTTTATATGTGGGTATGTGTGTTTGAGTGCTGTGTTATGGCCTAAATAGGTTGACTGCCTCTGGTGTTTTGGTGGTTGGATGGCTGAATGAACGGACGGACGGATGGTTGATGATGGTAATGGTAACAGGCTCACTCTTTCATCCAAACATTCAACCATTCCACCCGGTTGGCGGGCGGATGGGGTTTATGTATTGTTTTATCATTTATTTTGGGGTTGAAATCACTGGCATTATTTTCATTCTCTTTTTTTCAGCATAAAAATAACAATTGTTTTCTTTTCATAGTAGCGTTCTTTTTTATATTCCATGTTTTATTGAGCGAAAAAAATCAATAATGTGAAACTTTTAGGTTGATATGCTCGAAAATGTTAAGTTTTCATTGTTCGTGTAAACAATAGACGATCGGGGTTCCTTTATTGTTTTTTTTTCCATTTGGGCTTGCATAAATGTATGCACCAGCAATGTGGCCTATAGCTTTCATCATTTTCTATATGCTACACTTTGTTTGCATTTGAAGTGCTCCTAAAAGTGTGCACTTAAATTGTGATACACTTTTAAGCAGCATTGAAAGGTTTTCCGAGAACTGTTGTCTCATGTCGTAAGGAGCGCTAGCCGGTAAGTGTCCTTAGAGTCGATATTCTTATAAACTGAAACATATTCAATAACAGGGCATAACATATCGTTGGTAAAGGGTGGTCCAAACATAACGCAAGTCTTTGCCTAACTTAATTTGACATTTCATTGCTTCAGTGTTTGACAAATTCAAGCATGGAGAGGTACAGATCACTGCGGCTACGGAATCCTGTGCGGCAAGAAAATGTGAAATAAATGACGACGGGTGCGGCGACGGTTTTTGTTGTCATTTCACAGCTGGTTTTATCTATTATTTGATCTTAAGAGAATTTGAAAAAATACAATCAATTTATTTGCAAACTGAACAAGAATTACGAGTATTTTAAAATGTTTAATTGTAAATTGCATGAACATTTAAATTGTTTTACTTTTACTATAATTTTCTCGTTTTGGTCCACTGTTGTCGAAATTTAGCTTTCCGCAAATGCTTTAAAAATGTATGCTTTCTTCTTCTTACTGAAAATATGCACAAAAACTATTAGCCCATATGTTTTCTGTTTACAAAAAAAAATGAAAATATGGCAACACAAAGAAAGAGGCAGTAGCAAAAATTGAGAGCGCAAGATAACCCGCAGAGAAAATAGAAATAGATTTAATTCAGTGCGGTTTTGCCTCTCAATTTTCCATATGTGACAGCGCATAGAGAAAGGGACCTAAGGGTAAAAAAAATCAATTTTCATTTCTTTTTTTGATGTGGACAACATCTGAGCATCGAATGAGACCGATCCCATGCCCCAAAAGTGTTCCCTCCCAGAGATATGCGCGTTTTATGAAAGTGAAGTCGACGATTATAAGCGCAAATAGAAAGGGACCTAATCTTTAAAATGGATCTCCTGAACAAAACTTTTCATCAACTTTTCACTTTTTTTTTGATGTGGACAACATCTGAGCATCGAATGAGACCGATCCCATGCCCCAAAAGTGTTCCTTCCCAGAGATATGAGCGTTTTATGAAAGTGAAGTCGACGATTCTAAGCGCAAATAGAAAGTGACCTAATCTTTAAAATGGCTCTCCTGAACAAAACTGGTTTTAAACCTTGGGTCCCTTTCTATTTTGCGCGTCACATATATATTTGACAATCGCTACCGCAGCCGCAATGTAGTGTTTCTACTCTTCAGCAGCGCGTTAGGATTGTTGAAGCCTTTTACGTAAATGGGCGTTCAAGTCGAACTTCTTTGAAAATGGGGTCGGACAAGCAGTTACCACGAATAGTGTTCGCTATCGCGGGATGATAATGAATTTATTGTGGCTAGTAATTGAGGATATGGACCTGGACGATATTTGGTTCCAACAGGAACGTGCCACTTGCCACACGTCAACGAAACAATGGTTCAGTTGCGCGAGAAATTCAATGGGCGTGTCATCTCACGTCGTGGCGAAGTTAATAGACCACCACGTTCATGTGAATCGACATCATTGGAATTCTTTTTTGTGGGATATCTAAAAGAAAAAGTGTACGTAAATAAGCCAAGAACATAATAAGAGCTTTAGAAAACAACACATAAACGACATAGTACCTCCATTGTGTCTCAGTCATTAAAGAGCTAGAGAATTCGGCACATTAACGACAACGAGTCTCCATTCCGTATCAGATTCGTTGATACAGCATTTGTCCAATATTTTGTTTTACACATCATTGGCATAAATCCTTCTATCATAATAAAAAATATTAAGATAATTTTTTTGAATTTTTTTGTTTTATTTTGCAAATAATATCATGCGTTTCAGTTGGACCAACCTTTATTTTCTGTTATCAAATAATTCTAAAATTTCTTAAGGCTTATTTAAAGTAATTTTTAAAAATTTGGAAATTTCAAACAGCTTAGGATCATAGTTTATTTCGTTTGACCATGATTCTCGCAGATTTGCAGACGAACGGACGGACTAACATGGCTAGATTGATTCGCTGCGTCAGAATAATTGATCAATGAGAAGGATAGAACATTTCAATCGGTTTAATTCGTTCACATTAAACTTCCAAGACTTCTGGTTTAATCTTTAAGACGAAAAAAAAATTTTGCTGGAAAATAAACTTAAATTAGATTTCTCGCATGTATCATAAAGAGGGCGGTTCGGAAAGCCTAGCACAAAAAGCACGGTATAAACAGAAAAAAGTTAAGTGTATTGGAAACTTCCATCTCTGCTATGAACACATGTTAAATTTTGTTTCGATCTGGCAACTCCTTCATATAGAAACAGGTGTTCACAAAAGACGCATCAGCGATTTTTTTACAATGGAAGAATTAGAAATGCATGGTGTCATTAAATATTTACATAAAAAAGGTTTATCGGGACAAGAAATTCATAACGATATGGTGAATGTGTTAGGTGAAAGTGCTCCTTCATATGCAACAGTAAAAAATTGGGTTGCTTAATTTAAACGTGGTCGTACAAGCATTAAAGATGAACCACGTAGTGGACGTCCAAAAACAGCAACAACAACAGAAATTGTAGCCAAAGTGCATGATATGGTATTAAATGATGGACGAATAAAAGTGCGT
The DNA here is from genome assembly GCA_963513945.1 of Hydrotaea diabolus. NCBI lineage: Eukaryota > Metazoa > Arthropoda > Insecta > Diptera > Muscidae > Hydrotaea > Hydrotaea diabolus. The sequence goes on along the minus strand of OY740718.1, from coordinate 151,290,271 downwards.
GAAATAGCTAATATCATGGGTATCTCAAATAATCGAGACCATTTAATTTTGCATGAAGAACAACTGATGAAAAAGCTTTCTGCAAGATGGGTGCCGGACTTGTTAACAGTCGACAAAAAACGCATAAGAATGAACATTTCTCAAGCTTGTTTGGATCGTTTTCAGCGAAATAAAATGTATTTTAAGCGTCGTTTCATAACTGTTGATGACATGGATCCACGACTATACTCCAGAGACAAAAGAACAATCCAAACAATGGACTGAAGCTGGAGGAAGTGCCCCAAAAAAGGCAAAAACAATTCAATCGGCTGGTAAGGTTATGGCAACGGTTTTTTGGGACTTCAAAGGTATTTTATTGATTGACTATCTGCAAAAGGGTAAAACAATAAATTCCGAGTACTATTGCAACCTTTTAGATCAATTAAATGTGCAAATTCGAGAAAAACGTCCTGGCTTACAACACAAAAAAATAATTTTTCATCAAGACAACGCACCAGCGCACAAGAGTGCTTTAACAATTGCTAAAATCAACGAATTAAAGTACGAGTTGCTTGACCACCCACCTTATTGTCCTGATTTAGCTCCCAGCGACTTTTACCTGTTCCCAAATCTAAAAAAATTCCTTGCTGGCAAGCGTTTTACCTCAAATGAAGATGCAATTACAGTTGTAAACCTCTATTTTGAAGACCTTGAGGAAAACTATTTTAATCAAGGGATAGAATTGCTAGATAAGCGTTGGACTAAGTGTATTGAAGTTTCAGGAGATTATATTAAAAAATAAAAATATTTTTGAAAAACTATTCTCTTTCATTGATAGGCTAAGAACTTTCCGAACCGCCCTCGTAGAAATACTTTAGCTTATGAATAACATTAAAACGTAAAATATCAGTGTTTGCTCTTAAAACTTCAATTAGTCTATGGAAATCTCTAAAAGTTTATACACACAGACTATGAAAATCTGTTGGAAATTGCTTTGAACTATAAATATTCGGTTGGATAAACACACTTTCTGTTTCAATCACCAATATTCCATGGTGATGATGGTTATTTGATTCGACTCACCATATTACGATTCTTACAGCCATTAAGTCGGTTATACCAACCGAATTCAGTAAAACTTTTCGTTGCCACAACTGATGGCTATGACAACCAACCGATTTAAAACCAGATTTAAAATTAAACATGTTATTTCTTTAGAACGGCTTTATGAAAAAACTTCTATGATTTTTTACATAAACTGCTATAACTCAGTCAATTTTAGACGGATTATCAAAAACTATACCACATTGGAATCCTTATAGTGGGTTTAAAATAATTTTGTACAGATCACTAGACTAAAGGATAAACAGAGTTTTTAAAATTTTGTACAGAGCTCCAGAATTAAGGTAGAGCTTCAGAATTATGGAAAAAGGCAGTTAAAATCAAAAAAAAAAAAATCAACATCAAAACAATATTTTGATTTATTTTGGTTGTAGTTTCTTTCGCAATTTTTATTCGATTTTTAAAAATTTTAATTTACATGAGAGATGCATTTCTTACCAATCGCATAAGAATTGCTGAAGTTGTAGGCAGATTGATGAAAAAATTCTAAAAAAAAATTCCATGTTCACGTGATATCGTAGGTGGTGGGGCAAAACGGACATTCAATTCGGATTCAGGAAATAGTTTTACATTAGGATCAGTTGGTGTTTTTTCTAAAGGAGAGCGCAAAAGTTAATTTTTACATAACAGTGTAATTGGTGACAACAAATAAATTCTTTGTAGTAACCACTCCCTGTTAGTTCGATGTTGTAACATATTACACAGTGCAACAAAAGTTTGGACTTTCTCGGAGGGTGAATGATTTTTTTCAAAATGAAAGATTTAGGTGATTATAGTAAATTTCCATTTTATAAGCAAAGAATAGTTTTATTTTGCTACGAAATAAGTTTAAATGTAAAAATATTCCTTCGTTTTACCGAATTTTCGTGATGAGATGCCTTAATTGAAATCGTATGGAGTTAATTTCCATAGAACATTTTAATATCCTCTCTATAAGATTGTTGTGTCTTTCTTCCAAAAAGATAAAAGATGTAGCCTAATTAATTACAGTTGGGAAGTGCCTTTTTTTAATACAACTGTACAAATGTTTTTTGTTTGTTTTTGGTTTAAAAAGTTCTACTTACTATTGTCATTTTAGTGTAGATCTTCTAAAATTAAATCAGTATATATATCTTTAAAAAACTTACCCTTTTCTTCCTTTTTAAAAAATATATATTTTAAAAAAAAAAAATCAATGAATAAGTTAAGTTTAAAGTGGAAATTAAATAAACACAGAGGGGCGATTTATTTTTTTCTACCCATTTTTTTAAATCCTACAAAATAGGACCGATATGAAAGTATATATTTTTAGTCACATCTGTAGCCAAGACTTTAAAAATTCATTTGAGGTATTTCGTGTCACAATACCCTTAAGTAGCCGGAAATATTAAGGTCTAAAATTCTACTTTACTTTAGCTAAATAATTATAATTTATCATAATCAGCTTTATGTTAACATTTTTATGGACTCTTTAAACCTTAAACTGATTTTTTTAACCCACTTCACCAATTGAATGTATAAAAACATTCCTTGCACACAGAGAAAAAAATAGTCGGAAATCAGTTGGATCTACTAAAGTTACGTTGCAAAAAAAAATTCGTTTGCAATCACTAAATGTTAATAATTGTAATGAATATTCGACTTGAAATACCACAAGATGATAAATACTCGTATGATCATCGTATTTTAGACGCAACTAATTGATCGGTCATACCAATGAAATGCATAAAACGTATTTGGTTGTCATAACTGATAATTGTGGCAACCTTTAGTTTTGTCAACATTTAGTTGTTATGAATACGAATATTGGTTATGGTATCTAAACATTAATCATCACAAAAATAATTCTAGTTTTACTGCTTTAAGCAAATCGTTTTATCAAATTTATTCAGTAAAAATCTTCTATCATATTTTCGTTTTTCCGCGACAAGTCCCTTCTTATGCTTACTAGAGTACTTCAAGCATACGTATAAGAAAACAGATTTGTGCCTCTACTGAAAATTAAATTTTTTTTGTTGTATTGATAGAATGCTCGAGGTGCATGTAACCTTAATCATTCGGTTGGCAAACAAATTCGGTTGGGGCAATGAATCTGTTCTCTGCATACATAATTTATTATATTCTAAATAACAGAATAAATATTTTCAAATCGTAAAATACAAAAATAAATTAAAAAAAAAAAACTCTGTTGTTTCTGTATACATAAAATTAAATCATTAGTTGGTCCAGTTAAAAAAATGCTCCTGGTAATGACAACCGAATTCAAAGAGTTCTTATCGCTAATAATCTATTACAACTACCACTACTTGTACTAATTCAGTTTCAGTTATCATTCTTCTTAGTTAAGGTGACCGATACTTTATCTATTCAACCGATACTGTCAGTTCCCACCACTGACAAATACCGAATACCCAATCAGCATTTGGTTATAGCGATGGAATACATGGATATTACGTGCAACCATCAACATTCGGTTGTGGCAACAAATCTGTTATCTGTGTGTAGTAAACCATTCTTAAATGCTGTAGCAGGTGGTGCATCACTTTAGAAGGGGTGTGGAAAATTTGTGAAGATGTAATAAGCATAAGCATACTGACAATAAAAAAATTTTAACTTTGTATTTAAAAATTAATTTAAGGCATTACAGTTCTGTTCTCAGTTGAACGGGGTTTGAGAAAACAGTAGCGCCATTGTTTTATAAAATCTTTTTTTAATTCAACTTAATAAAATAAAATCCTAATGTTTACTGTTTAACTGCATAACCATTTCTTTGTATTAATTTATCATTTTTATTCTTTTCTTTACAGGTAAGTCCATCCTATAAATTTCAATTATTGAATTGTCAGTGGTAAAGAAATAATATTCGTGGTAAGTAAGTCTTTCATGTGACTTCTATATATCTGAAGCTACATACAGTTACGGACAAAAAAATAGGGTCCATTGAAGTTATTTTGAAAGAAGCGGAAAAAAGTATTTTTTAGCAATCAATATGTGATTTCTTTTTATTATTTATTTTATATATCCATGTTATATACAACAAAGGCTCGTAATAGTTCACATAGGAAACAGTTATCAGATGCATGGATTTCGAACAGACAAACAAATAGGGTCACCGTTTTGTAGACGTTGAGCTGAATCATGAGCTATCGGTCTTTGTAGGTTTTTTGTAGATTTCCAGAGATTTCATCTGATGGCGCTGGGTTACGTAGGTAATTCTTAAGAACGGATTCCTTGATTGGCTTTAAGGCAGCGTTTAAAACTTTCTGACTTACTCTAAGTCTTCTTCTAAGATCTGGAGAGTGGTATTGTTGTCAGACATTTCGGAGCTGCCTTATCTTCTATGGCTGCATATTAAAATTGTGTCTTCAAGACGGAGCTTTTGTAAAAGCAGCTGTTATGTATTGTTTAATACTTCAGTAAAGAGGGTAACGGCTGACTATGTAATCTGGCGTTCTGATGGGAATTTACCCAGGCAAATGCGTGCAAATGTATTATAAGAAGTTTTAAGCTCATTCACATGTCTAATGTCAAACAAGGTGAGAATTGTTGGGGAGTGATCTGATGAAAGATCTGATGACGAACATACAGAAATGCTTAGACGCTTTATATTTTTGACTATGACAAAGTCATTTAAATCGGGGGTTTTATTTAAGTCTAAAGGCCGGTAAGTAGGTTGTCTGCTAGAAACGCCGATTTTTCGGCTTTAAGTAGTTGTATACCTTTTGGTAAATTTAGCTTTATGCGGTAAGCCCCATTAGCTAAAGTTTTTCACGTTCGAGCTTTCAAAATAATTTATTTTTGTCTTGCAACCTGCGTGCGTACTGCGTGCAAAAATCTACGAACTTCCAAATTTTTTTTTTTAGGAAGTTTAACTATTTTTTAAATTTCCTACAGTGCCCAAATTTTTGGTATTACATATTTTGTAAGATAAATACTAGTTATCCATCTAAAACGCACGATGTTAATTGTAAATAAAACAAATATATATACAGTGAAACTTCGATATAACGAATCTGAAGGGGATCGAAAAATGCTTCGTTATAGCCATTGATTCGTTATATGTACTATCAGTGAAACCTTGGTACAACGAAATATAAAGAAATACAAAAAAATTCGTTATAACTATAGTTATTTTATTCAAATTCAATTTTGAACGAAAATACAAAAAAAACTCACAATTCTACAGGTTAATAAAAAAATTAAAGATTTTTCTGTTTTTTAATTTTACATATTATGTACATTTTAGGTTTTAATAAAATATTGTGTTATTTTTGTTTGTTTACTCAAGTTTCGAATGCAATCATCAACATTTTTTTCGATAGATGCTAAGCTATTGAATGTATTTTGCGGTGTAGAATCCTGTGCCTCAAGAAATATTTGCAGTTTTCCGACGATTATTTTAGCTTCTCTAGCGGTTACAACGTTTTCGATTTCTTCAGTTTCTTCTTCCTCCTGCTCATCATTGTCTTGTGGTTTCGTTACACTTGTAATAATGTCATCATCAGTATGGGGCCCCGTAAAAGTAATGTTTTCATCGAAATTCACAAAATCATCAAACTGTTCTGTTAAATTAAAATGGTTTTTTAAAATAAACATTTTCTGTAATCAAAATATTTGGGCGTTCGACAAATCCACATGTAGCAAAACAGTTAACAATTGTTGATTTTTGTACACTTTCCCACGCCTTGTGGGCCATTCGTATTCCTTGTAAAACGTTAATAGAGCTTTTGCGTCCTTCTTCCAGATCGTTGATTAAAATTTTGACCACTTCTTTTCGATAAAAGTGTTTGAAATTTTTGATTATTCCCAGATCTAGAGGTTGTAGTTTCGATGTTGCATTTGGCGGTAAAAATTGTAATTTGATGGATTTAAGTGATGGAGCGTTTTTATGTGCCGTGCAGTTATCCACAAACAATAAAACTTTACGATTGGCTTTAGTCATATCGTTGTCGAATTTTTGTAAGTAATCCATCCATATATCGGTGGTCATCCAAGCTTTTTTGTTCGCAGTGTAGTCCACTGGTAAACTTTTTATGTTTTTAAAACATCTTGGATTAGTCGATTTTCCAATTACGAGCAATTTTCTCTTTTCAGAGCCTGTACTGTTAACAGTAAATAAAATAGATAATCTTTCTTTACTATGTTTTCCACCGTGGCATTTCTCGGATTTAAACGCCATTGTGCGGTCTGGTGCGCATTTAAAAAACAACCCAGTTTCGTCTGCATTAAAATTATTGTGCGGCTGATATTCTGCCAACAAACTTGGTAGCAACGTTTTCCATTCAGAACAAACATGGTCACTTACAGCGGCACTTTCTCCACTAACTTTTCGAAATCCGATATCATGGCGCTTTTTAAAATTATCAAGCCAACCATTGCTAGCTTTAAAATCTTTATGTCCCAATCGTGCTGCAAACTGTTCAGCTTTAGTTTTTACCATCGGTCCTCCTAAAGGAATGTTTTGAATTCGACATTGTGTAAACCATTTAGATAAGCATTGCTCAACGTCTTCATATTCAGCAAGGCGCATTCTTTTGCACTTTAAAGTTTTGGTGCTGCAAATAGTCTCCCGATTTTTTAAAATTGTGGAAAGAGTACTGGGTGGTATATTAAATTGCTTAGCAATTTCTTGCTTAGATTTGTCAGCACGGTCAACGGCATCAATTATAGCAAGTTTTTCACGCATGGAAATCGATTTACGCTTTAATACACTCATCATGACAAGAATCAAAACCAGAATGACTTTCTACGATTGGTGGCGAAGGTGGTAAAGAAGCAGGAGCAAATGACTAATGTGACGCGTCACATACATATGTCTGTATGTAACATTAAGAAACCGTTGTTTTGCTTTATTATGACTTCGTTGTATAGAGGCTATTGAATCAACACTTCGTTATGTAGAGGCTTTTGATAACGGGAATTTGACGACTTTTTTTTTTGCTTTTTTCTAATTTCGTTGTATAGAGGCTTTTGAATGAATACTTCGCTATATAGAGGCTCTATAGCTCAAAATTTCTTCGTTATAGCTATAGTGCATTTTTGTATGAAAAACTTTGCAATAAAGAGGTTTTTTCAAGGGACTCAGCAAAAAATTCGTTATACTGAGTTTTTCGTTATAACGAAGTTCGTTATAACGAAGTTTCACTGTACATATATATATATATATATATATATATATATATATATATATATATATATATATATATATATATATATATATATATATATATATATATATATATATATATATATATATATATATGCTTAGTAGGGACATAAATACTGTTACACACGTTTTATGCTGTAAAATAAAAAGTACTGAATGTTTTTGGACCAAATATTTTTTAATATACTTAATGCTTAATATTGTACCCAAAAAGAATCTACTTATTTCAAATTTCCGCCTTTTGCCTCTACACACGCCTTAAGTCGCACTGGCCAATCGTCAATAGCTACACGAACCTCGTCCATTGGAAAATTGGCCACAGCTCGAACCAAAGCAGTCTTAAGATATCCAATGTTGGGGTATTTTTGTGACAAACCTTGTCTTCTAAAACCGTCCGCAATTTGTAATCCAAAGGGTTCAAATCTGGACTGCCTGAGGTCCATTCTTCGGAGGAAATGAATGCTGGCAAATTGTTTCGAAGCCAGGCCTAGAACGTTTTAGCCTTATGGGCCGGCGCAGAATCCTGCTGGAGAGTCCATGGCCGGTTTTGGAACAGGGAACTGTTAAAAGGCTTCACAACAGCTTCCAAAACGGTTTCTTGGTAAACTTTGGCCGATGTTTTGACTCCTTGCTCGCAGAAATTCATTTCAGTGAGCCCATCGTAAGAGACACCCCACCAAACCATGACTGAAGCTGGGTGATGAACATTTTCCACCCTTGGGATCAGTTCAGATGCTTCCTTAGATGACCGCGCATACACTTTATCATTTTGCTTGTTAAATTTTTCCTGAACGGTACAAATTTGTTCATCGGTGAACAAAATTTTTCTGTGCAAGTTATCAGCATGCTTCACCAAAAGACGTTTGCATTTTTCAATCCTATTTTGTTTTAAAGCTGCAGTCAATAAATGTCCGGTATGTCGTTTGAAAGACCCAAGTCCCAAGTCTTTTTTAAAGATTCGTCTCATGGAATTTTGCGTGATATTCATCTCACGGGCCATGATTTTCTGTTTTCGGAGCGGAATTCTGTGAATTCTTGATTTAACGGATTTGATGATATGCGGTGTTCGAACAGAGCGTTGGCGGCCCGACCGGTGGCGGTCTTTTACATCTCCAGTCTCCTCAAACAGTTTTATGGGTCGGTAGACGAACATGCGGCTAATCCCTAGTGGCCGGAGCGATTTGAAAATATCGTTTTTTTCACTTCACACTTGAAAAGCGATATTACAGCGATGGGTTTCTCATTATCTGACCACTCCATGATGAGAGTTGAAACAATTTTAAAATCCCGTTACAGACTACCGCTATTGAGGTTAGCTTTCAAACCCCATATGACATTAACGGGGTATGTTCAGTTCTACTTTTGAAATGGGTGTGGTCCATTTTGTGACAGTATTTATGTCCCTACTAAGTATTTTGAAATATTGTCATAACATTTATGAAAAAGTGCCATAAAATAAAGTAATATTTCATATAAAATATGAAACTGAAATTCATAAAACGTATGAATAGATAGTTTTAAAACGTTATGTAAAGAAATCGAAATTATAAAAAGTCCGTAACTTTGTAGGTCAATTTATTCGAAATTTGTTGAACTTTGCCTAATTATTCGACAAAAAAAATATTTTTAAAACTCCATAAATTGTCATTGCTATCGAATCAAAATAGACTTACATTTCAATATTTTTTCGACGAATGCAAAAACAGAAAAATTATCAAAAATGTACAACGCAATCGATGCGAATTACAAAATAATGTAGTGCTTTGTTTGAGGATTCGAAATTTGCAGAGCTGTAGATTCGACTTTTATCCGAAATGGGGTCGAAATATGGAATAAAGTTCGAAAATGCAACGAAATAAATAACTGATTCGAAAAATTGTTTACTGGGAGGAGAGACTAGCCGATTGTTTGTGACAATTGTGATTAATATTTAAGGTGGTCCCATGCAAGGAAACTACAATCCTTGACAATCAAATACATATTTCTTTAACAGAAATTTCTTTTTTACATTGACATTATTTCATAATAAATAAATAAACGTTTACCAATTAAGCCCTTAATGAGAGTAAAACTTCCTCTACGATTTTGATATATTTCTTCGAAACCATCCAGCCAATTTGTGGATAAATTTTCGCAATTCCACATTAATGACACTTTAATAAGCAAAAAATAATTTTCACCTCATATCCCGCCACCTTACAGCCGAGATAACTTAATCCTCTTAGGAGCCAGCGTGTGTATGTGTGTTGCTCAATCATATTCATATTAATGTGTAATTTGAAAAACATCTTTGGATCTGCCAATAAGCTTCTTAAGATTCATTTGCATTTGTTTATTTTTATTAATATATAAAAATTATTCACACACACACACACACGCACTCAACTTATAATCAAATTTCAATATTTTCTGCCGCCAAACGAGGCGAACAGTATTCCAAGTACAACAAATAAATAAACGAAATCGAACACACAAAACAAAAAACCAAACCGCTGAAAATCCGCACAGCACATGCTACAAGGTCAATGAGATACTGTCGGTGGGTTGGTCGGTCGGTCGGTCAATTGGCTGGCCGGTGTATAAGCGATACTTTGGCGTTTTTTTTCTTCTTATCATTTTCTATTTTGTATAGACAAGAAGACGGAGAGAAAAAGTTAATACATACTCGTATATCGTATATTTGTGGCACTTTATATTGGCTGGTATTAAATTGTATTTTACTTCTTCCGCCAATGCTCGCATATTTATTTTTTTTTATCACAAATAATAATACAAAATATTGCCGCCAGCAGCAGGTTTTATTGCCAAAACCGTTTTTGTTTTTTTTTTGTTTGGTTCCTGTTAACTTGGTTCGAATGTGATATCGAGCAGTAACGAACATAAATGCGCCAACAGTGGCTACACAGAGGCAATGGGTACCACCCCACATCCGACAGAAACCTGTCTATGCTGGGGGTCAACACCACACCGCCAGTCGGTGACATGGCGTGCTGGTCTTGCTCTTGGATTGTGTGTATGTACGCCTGTTTGGTTGTAGTGACCGATTATTAATATCTTATATTTATTGTGTGACGTTAGTTTAAGACATTTTTTTGGTTTATTTATTTTCAAAATTTATTTTCGGAACGTGTTTGTTTAGTTCCAAGACTTTGAAACGAGTATTGGTTGTTTTCTGTTTTTGTACCGGTCATCAGCATGAATAATAGGTGCTTATGTATATATAAACTCAAGAAACAAATGTAAATATTTGTAATGCCATAAAAATAGTTCTTAATAGTTTCCCCTCTATGTTGAGGGTCAAAGTGGCGGTGTAAATAATGAATAATACTTTTTGGGGCAATAGATTCTTGCACTGTGAAAAATATTTACTTACATACAGAAACAGATTTTTTTTAACAAGTTTTTTTTAAGGACGATGCGATTCAAGATACCTTTTTTATAACTGGGAAGAACGAACATACGATCACTGCCCTGGCACTGCCCTGCCCTGACAACAGAAACGTTCTCTGGACGCAGAGAAAACATATGTTTACTATATGTGACAGCGCATAGAGAAAGGGACCTAAGGGTAAAAAAAACAATTTTCATTTTTTTTTTGATGTGGACAACATCAGACCGTTCCCATGCCCCAAAAGTGTTCCCTCCCAGAGATATGCGCGTTTTATGAAAGTGATTCTAAGCGAAAATAAAAAGGGACCTAATCTTTAAAATGGCTCTCCTGAAACAAAACTTTTCATCAACTTTTCCCTTTTTTTTATGTGGATAACATCTGAGCATCGAATGAGACCGATCACATACCCCAAAAGTGTTCCCTCCCAGAGATATGCGCGTTTTATAAAAGTGAAGTCGACAATTCTAAGCGCAAATAGAAAGGGGCCTAATCTTTAAAATGGCTCTCCTGAACAAGACTTTTCATCAACTTTTCACATTTTATTTATGTGGACAACATCTGAGCATCGAATGAGGCCGATCCATGCCCCAAAAGTGTTCCCTCCCAGAGATATGCGCCTTTTATGAAAGTGAAGTCGACGATTCTAAGCGCAAATAAAAAGGGACATAATTTTTAAAATGGCTCTCCTGAACAAATTTGGTTTTTAACCTTAGGTCCCTTTCTATTTTGCGCGTCACATATGGTAACTGCAATAATAATATATTCTCCGCAATAAAAGTATGTTCGCCCCAATCATAGTATTGTTTTCTAAATTTAATGTTGACAATAGTATGATTGCCACATACTTATATTGTTGCAATGTAACAATAGTATTATTGCTAAATTTAAAAATAAAAATATGGTTGTAGCGCCGATATAAATATGGTTGGTGCGACAAAAGTATTGTTTTATTGGTGTTATGGTAACAATAATACGATTACGGCAATCATACTATATGATTGTAATTATTCGTCATTTGAATATGCTTTTTAGAATAATGATATTGTTACGGGTCTTATACAATAATACGAGTAGTAATAGTTTCAAACTGCTTTGGCTTTGTTTAACAGAAATATTTTTTTAAAAACGCTTAAGTTTTTTTCCAAACTGTTTTTTTCTACTGTTAAAAACATCACTCCTATTATTTTGCATTTAATGTATTTTTTAATAATTTTCATAATTCAAATCAATTGCTGACAACTTAACGCAATTCTAATAAATATAAGTCACTTTGGGGATCATACAATTGTGTGTGATCATACTAGGGATCATAACATAGTTGCGTGTGAATCATACTATGGTTGTGAGTGGCATACTATGGTTGTATGTGAAACATAGTTTGGCTGTGAGGATCACAATATGGCTGTGGAGATCATAATATGGTTGAGTGCGAATTAAAATATGGTTGTGGGAATTATACTTATAGTATGGTTATGTATGTGTAAATCATACTATTGTTGTGAGGATCATAGTATGGTTGTAAGGATCGTAGTATGGTTGTTTTGAATCATACTATTGTTGTGAGGATCATAATATTGCTGAAATGTCGTTAATCGTCTTTTGAACAAATTTTAGTTTAAAATTACGATAAAACGTCAATATTGGCAGCCTGGTCCCACACGTCGAAAAAAGTATGGTTGGGATAACAATATTTAAAGACCATCATATTATTGTTGGGTATACGGTTGTGGACCCAACAATAATATGATGCTCTTTAAATATTGTTATCCCAACCATACTTTTTTCGACGTGTAGGACCAGGCTGCCAATATTGACCTTTTATCGTAATTTTAAACTAAAATTTGTTCAAAAGACGATTAACTACATTTCAGAGTCGATTTTTCAATCGATGTAGTGTCATCTTTTTCTCGATAGTTTCTGGCATGAGAAAATAAAAACTTTCGCTACGACATATGAAAAAATTCACCCAAACGTAAATTTTTAGGGCTTTTTTTTAGTACAATACAATATAGCATATGGGCGCTTGAGAATATAAATACGACTGATTCGATAGTCTACGATTTTCTCAAAAGGAAAGAAGAGACAAATGGAAATACGCTAATGTGAGAAGATCAACATCTTGGAATGGTTTTAAATTGAATTTGTTTATACTTGGCCTTAAGAGTTTAAATTTCAACCTCTTACAAATAATTTTGACAGAAAATTTTGTCATCTAGTCACCAGACACACGCAGCGGATTTAAATTGGAATCTGGTATCTGGTATGTCGAGTGTGCTGAGGATCGTATTCGATTTTTTTTGATATATAATAATTGGAACTTATGAGATATTTCGACCATATGCGCTCTCTGTGCAATTCACAAAAAGGAGGTAAAACACAGCGAAATAAATCTTTCAGCAATCGCATTTAGAACACTATCGACTATACTGTGTGCGAGATTGAAGCCTAAACTCGGCTACCTGCTTCAAATGTATAAGTGTGGCTGTAGTCCAAATAAATCAACAATGGATCAAATCCTCATACTGCGTCAAATCCTGCAGACGACTTGTGAGCTGCAAATCGATACTTACCACCTTTTCATCGACTATAAAGCCACCTAAAACTCTCCGATAAAAGATAACTTATTTAAACCCACGTCTACGTAGGAGATACCAGCAAAATTTGCACGCCTTTGTAGAATGACACTGAGTGAGTCAAATCTTAAGTTTATATTTGACAGGACCATACGGGCCCGCCCAAGTTACGATTCGGCTAACTTTAACTATGGACATAAAGAGCAATAAAATGTCGGATCCTAATATCATATTAATTTGACTATTCGACAAATTTAAAGTCCATGGCTAAGGTCCCTAGGCTGCCGAAAAATAGGTCCATCCGAACTTGTACATGTGTGTACTCAGAAACAGTGGACTTTTTTGTAGAATATGAATATAAAATTGGCGCCTTGACCTATGGGCTTGGTTTATGTACCCTGGGGTCCAAAAACTGTCCCGCAATGACGAAGGGTATCCTGAAACAGTGATATTTTTTTACAAATCCTAACATACTCGTATACTCCTTCAACTAGAGGCACATGGATACGAGTATTAGAAAACAACTAGAAATTGCGTCACAAATACCAAAATATATATATTCTACGATTTGACTATATTTGAGACCTTGGTATATACGTCAAAGAAATTTCATCGCAAATCCGAAAATAGCATTCGTTTTACGATTCGACTATATTTGAGGCCTTGGTCCATACGTCAACATACAGTTACACAGAAACAGTGTAATTTCCTCAGTAATTTCAATATTCTTTAAAGTTAAAAAATTAATCTTTTACGGGCTTCCTATGGCTCCTTCGGCCCCTTCAACATTGGATGCCTGGGTTCTTTAAAAAAATAGAATTCGCGAATCTGACCACCAACCATACCCCCCAATGCCATACTACAACGCAATCCATGGTGGTGTAAAAGCTTCGGTCCGCCCGAAAAGACGAATTGTACACTTGCTATTAGTATAAACTTGGCTAAATTGAGGGTACCGAAATATAACAGCAGTAAAACTGCCTAGGTACTCAAATTCATAAGCAGCGGGGCCTAAATTCGGTTTTGCCAGTATTAGTTTAATTTCCATGTTAAAACAATGCACACGGCATTTATAGCTTGGAGATTAGGATTATTTATGTCATCAATGGACCAAATGGATTTGGAAACTGAATAATTCGGAATGACAAATATATATTTAACTTTGCCTTCTAGGTGGACCAAAACGAGGTTAATCCACATTATATATAATAAAAAAATTTCTTCACAAAAACCAATATATGTGACAGCGCATGGAGAAAGGGACCTAAGCGTAAAAAAATCAATTTTCATTTTTTTCTTTTTTGATGTGGACAAGATCTGAGCATCGAATGAGACCGATCCCATGCCCCAAAAGTGTTCCCTCCCAGAGATATGCGTGTTGTATGAAAGTGAAGTCGACGATTCTAAGCGCAAATAGAAAGGGGCCTAATCTTTAAAATGGCTCTCCTGAACAAAACTGGTTTTTAACCTTAGGTCCCTTTCTATTTTGCGCGTCACATATGGTCACCGCAAAAGTTTGTTTAACCAAATTTCATTCTAATATTGTGGGAAATTGTGGTCAGTTTCACATTTTTGACTGGGTTGTCTTAGAAGTGTAGTTCATGGTTTGATTTAGCAGAAACAAATGTAACCTCCATATTTCGAAAAATGGGACTAAATAAAAATATGGAGATAATTTTTCGATAACTTAATTTAAATTTTCAAATTTAAATTAGTTAAGTGAAGATGTCATCAGATCTATTTTCATACCTTCTAGACCGGAATATCGAATTGACACCGAATTTGCCGTTGTTCTTAACGAGAATTTAAACGGCTGCTACACATCTAAGTTGAATGACATTATTATTCGCATAATTTATTATTATTTTTTTATTCGGTTGTTTAATTTTTTTTTATGTTTCTAAACATTCACTAAATTTCTTCTTATGATAAAAAAAGATTTATTAAGCCGTAGTGATATCATTGCCATTTTTGGAATAGCCCTGAGTCATCGTAGTTAACGTGTTATAATTATTAAATGTGACATCACAGGGGTATAAAAAATAAAAAAAAAACCGTTTAATTTGAACAACTTAATTTTAATTTAATTAAAGAAATTTACGTAGTATTGTGTCGACAGGATGTAAATAAGGAATTAATGGTCTTTTGTTTATTGTTTGCACTCATTCAGTGGTGCCAGAAGTTATTATTGTTCGTCATTTTGAAGATTTTTTATGTAAATTTACCCAAATGACTATTTTGGTTCAATCTCGCTTATAGGTATGGGCCAAAAGTTACCATGGGGTTAAAAACTTAAATAGCTTTTTCGTTTATTAATTTTTTTTTCTTTCTAAGATTATACGAGTACGTATAATATGCCAAACGTAATTTTTTTACACTAAGTATAAAAAAATTTCACTTAAATGACCCCCGTTTTCAGCTTCGCAATGATGGGGTGTAGACCATTTGCCATAACATCTTTCAAAACTTGTGGCTGTAGCGTTCGAATTTCTGCAACAATGTTGGCCTTGAGTTAAAGGATTGTCTTCGACTTGTTCACATATACTCGCTCCTTCAAATAAACCCAAAGAAAATAGTCGGGTGCTGATAAATCTAGCGATCGCAGGACGTAAACAATTTTCAGCCGCATGAGTTCTTATGCCTGCGTGTATAAAGCAATTGGCAATTGTTGTTGGCGTAACGCGATCCCATGCTTATTGCATCTAATAATGAAGTACAACTGCTTTCCTTTTCTGAATCTATATCTCGAGTGAATCTTATATCTTATAACTCCCTGGCAGAACGGATGTTGCAGTCCATTGTCCACAATTGGATGCGCTCAACAGTTATCCGCCAATAATAAACATTTTTTTATTCGATCAATTTTTTCAATTCGCTGTCCCATATTTTTCAAAAATTTCGGAATTCATCCACGCTTTTTTGTTAGATGTATTGCTAACACACGCAGAAAATACGTATGGTTGGGGTGACAATATTCGAAGAGCATCATACTTTTGTTGGGTATATGGTTGTGGTATGATTCAAATACAACCATACTTTGATCCTCGCAACAATAGTATGATTCACACAAAACCATACAATGATCCCCAAGCATGCTATGATCTCCACAACCAAATTATGATCCTCACAACTAAATATGTTTTACATAAAACCATAGTATGATCTTCACAACGATACTATGATTCACTCGTAACCATGCTATGATTCCTACAACCATAGTATGATCACACACAAGTATAATATGAATCCCAAAATTATTTATTAAAATTGGGTTAAGTTGTCAACAATAGATTTGAATTGTAAAAATTATTTGAAAATTCATTAAATTTAATATACTTATAATAGGAGTGATTTATTGAGCAGTAGAAAAAAACAGTTTAAAAACGTAAGCGTTTTTATAAAAAATATTTCAGTTAAACAAAGCCAAAGCAGTTTGTTTAAAAAATAATAATTTACATATAAAAAGTACTATTCGTATTATTACATAAGACCCGTAACAATAACATTGTTCTGAAAAACATATTCAAATAAGGAAAAAATACAACTATATAGTATGATTACCGTAATCATATTATTGTTAACATAAAACCAAAAAAACAATTCTTTTGTCGCACCAACCATATTTATATTGACAACCATGTTTTCATTTTTAAATTTAGTAATAATACTATTGTTTCATTTCAACAATATTAATATTGCGGCAATCATACTATTGTCAAAATTAAATTCAATCAACAATACTATGATTGCGACGAACATACTTTATTTCCGGAGAACATATTATTATTGCCGTGACCATATAGTTGCCATATTTTTTCTCTGCGAGCAGGTAGAGAATTAATGTTTTTAAATCAACGTGGTGCTCTTGACTTTCCTTTGATCAACAGCTTGCGTTAAACGGATCCTCCCATTAAGCTTGCAACTGCTATTGTTATCCTATCATTCGACATTTTACCTCCTGCGCATTTCTTTCTTTTAAATTTAAAAGTTTTGTCGGGCATTATTTTTTAAAAAAAAACCGACCTCAAACATATTAAAACATTCATTTTGATGGTAATTTTTGGCCATACCTTTTCTAACTGTCATACGAGTACCTTGTCACTGCATTGGCCATTTGCCACACCACAAATTTTCCAAAGAACAATGTTGTGAAACGTTCGAAATCGGAAAATCCAACTTTCAGAGCAATTAAAATCTTTGCCCATCATTTTGGGCAATCTTGTTTGCCTTGCGTTGCAATTATTTTTCTCGTAATGGTGGTGTTTTATTTCGAGGTGTTTGAAACCACTTCAGAAGTGTCTCCTAAATATCGCAATTTTGTGAGGGTCGGTCGTACTCTTTTAATTCTCTACAATATTTTTTCGAATAGTATCTTTGTTCTTATTGTTAAATGCGATACGTTAAACTCCATTCCTAAACAGGCATTCGACGAGATTCAAGCCTCCAAACTATCGCTAATTACACAGTTCGGTTTATATGCATTTACTTTAATTTCGTCGTTATACGGAAAACAAATTTCCAATTTTAGCAATATTTGGGCGTTATAACCTGAATCGTCGTAATATTCAAAGCTGTTGTACCAGAACCATTTTTTGGATTTTCATACAAAACCAAATATTGTTTGAAATTTTGTCGCTGTACCCGGATGGTCGTTGTAAGCGGGGACGTTTTATCTGAATTCCACTGTAGTTGTTTATTCAAAAATGTTGCATTTTCATTTTCCTAAAGAATATAGTCGAAAATTGACTTTAATAGTTTTATATACTGACAATTCGAAAAGTCTAAAAATGGACTTTTAATTTTTTTGTATTAGTTGAAAAGTCAACTTTTATTTTTCAGTATAAAACCCTATAACGTACATTATTAAACTCCTCTTTCGCCCATCAAATAATACCTTATAAGACCAAAAAGTTGATGGAATATAGAAGTCGGTTAACCTGACAGAAATTTGTTTCCTTTCCTTATATTCCTTATCAATAAAGAAACTCGGAAATTAACTTAAATAAGTTAGTAATGATCGACTTTAGCTTTAAACACACTGTTCGGGACCCATAATTAAATAACTGCATACGATAAGACATCACACGCAGAAAAAGGTATGGTTGTGGTGAAAATATTCGAAGAGGATCACAACCATACTATGATTCACACGCAACCATGTTATAATCCCTACAACCATCGTATGATCACACCAATATTATTTATTAGAATTTGGTTAAGTTGTCAACAATAGATTTGAATTATAAAATTATTCAAAAATACATTTAATTCAAAATAATAGGGAGTGATTTATTTCATAGTAGAAAAAAATAAGTTTAAATAAACGTAAGCGTTTTTATTAAAATATTTAAGTTAAACAAAGCCAAAGCAGCTTGTTTAAAAAATTTAAATTTCGATAAAAAAAAGTACTATTACTGCATTAGATCCGTAGCAATAACATTTGTTCTTAAAAGCATATTTAAATGAAGAAAAATTACAATCATACAGTATGATTAACGTAATCATATTATGGTTAGCATAAAACGCAAAACACAATACTTTTGTCGCACCAACCATATTTATATTGTTGCTATAACCATATTTTCATTATTAAATTTGGCAATAATACTATTGTTACATTTCAACAATATTAATATTGCAGCAATTATACTATTGTCAAAAATAAATTCAGTTAACAATGCTATGGTTGCGACGAACATACTTTTATTGCGGAGAACATATTATTATTGCCGTGACCATGTAGTAACCATGTTATTTTCTCTGCGTGCATTGAGCAAACGCGGTGTCCATTCTTTAGAAAGGCCAACTTTAAAAAATCTTACCATATTTTACACCGCAAGTCAATAACAATTAACCGCAGTCTTTGTCGCTAAGCATTAGTTAAACATAATTTTTCTCAGTGCTTTCGATGTACTGACATTATAAAACGAAACCAATAAATTGTAATAACGACGAACGTGCTTCCTTCAACGTATTGTTTCTATTTCCGACCCAACTCCATTGTAATATAAGTAATACTTTGCCACAGCAAAATAATAGCAGAACGAACAAAATCAATATTTTTTAAAGTAAGTTTTGTTTTTTTTCTGTTATCGATGGTACACACGAATGAGTCTGAGAATTTCAAGAACATGCGAGTACAATTTTTCTCCTCGAAATATGAAAAGTTTCAAGGCTCAAACCAAAAAGCATTCAATTGTTCTTTTCTGCTCTGCTGTGTTCGTTCCTTCATTTGTTTGCTTTCAGTTGAAATGTTGAAAAAACTTTTAGAGTATTTGGACAACAGAAAAAAAGAGAAAACAGTTCTTAAAATTAATGCAGTTGCCAAATATTTAACGTTTACTTTTCAATCTTGTGCGAGTAAAAATTAAATTATATTTTATTCTGTCTTCCTCTTTCGTTGAGTATGCGTTTAATGTTTGGTTTGCTGTAGCCATCGAAAAATAGGGTATTTTAAGTTTGAGTTAAGGTTAGAAACATTTTAAGAACTATGCAAGTAACAAAGACTGCAAAATGATCGACTGAAATACAATTGTGGACGAAACCTAGTTTTTAGTAGGGTTACATACTTAAGACACAAAGTCGACTTTTCGACTATTACAAAAAAATCAAATGACGACTTTTTAGTATAACAAAACGACTTTTTTCTTTAAGGAAATGAAAATGAAATATTTTGGAATAAAGAGCAACTTTTCTTTGTCCAAAAAAATTTTATTTTAAAAAAGACGAATGATTAAAAACAGAAAAACATCAGGAATTTCACGTAAATTGTACATTATTCATATTTAAGTTTTTAAAAACTTTTAAAACGAATTTTTTTATACAGTCGATTAATACACGTAAAGTATGGTTAAATTTTAAGGGCCGATGTTGATTTTAAATAAAACACAGATTATTTAGGAAATTATTTTTATTATGATAATAATGCTTAATGCTTATGCTAATGGTTCAATTATGTATGAAAAAAATATCGGCCAAATGGCCGCCGGTTCTAGCCGTTAATGTGCCGAATTATCTCATCCTTTAGCTCTTGAATTGTTGCTGGCTAATCGACGTACACCTTTTCTTTCAAGTAACCCCAAAGAAAGAAGTCCAACGGTGTAAAATCACATGATCTTGGCGGCCAATTAACATCGCCACGACGATAGATAACACGGCCATTGAATTTGTCGCTCAAACGAGCCTTTGTTTCGTTAGCTGTGTGGCAAGTGGCACAGTTCTGTTGAAATCACATATCTTCTAGATCGAATTTTAGGCTACAAGAAGTCCATTTATCATCTCGCGATTGCGAACACCATTCACGGTTTACTGCGTGGCCGACCTCATTTTCGAAGTAGTACGGCCCGATGACAGAACGAACTGGGCGAGCATGCACAGTTGTTTTCACATATCCCACAGACCAGGTTTGCTGAAATTTAAGCACAATTCACATGATTTGGTCAATTTTGCTGACCAAAAAAATCACGAAGTGCACGAAATGCATTCTATTTTAAACGCCCATTTTCGTAAAAGGCTTCAAAAATTGTAACACGCTACTAAATTGTGTACCTCTCCATGGTGGAATTTGTCAAACACTAAAACAAAAAATGCGAAATTATGTTGGTCTAAAAGCTTGACATTAAGGTGTGACTCATAATTAACATCGTGCATTATGGTTGGACCACCCTTTATAAGAAATCTCAGAGGATATCTGGTCAGTACGGGTAATTGGACAAGGACAGACAAGAAGAGTTTAAAAGTTTTGAACTATATTTCAACCTTTTTGGCATAGCGCCCCAAACATTTTTACTATTGATCGATCAACGTTGTTCATAAATAAAGAAAACTGTACCTTAAATTAATTATCATATAAAATCAAGGAACTTAGGAACAGAGTTCATAAAATTAATGAACTTATAGTACTCATGTCATTCGACCAAACTGTAATGAATGTCGTTTATGTTTGAGTGCAGAATATCACGAATTCTATATAGTTAACCCTTCTGTGCTCGCTAATGCCTGCTGGCTGGAGGCTGGCTGCATGAGAGAGAAGTACGAGTCGAGATGATGACTAAAGTTATAAACAATATAAACGTTCATACGCCTGCCTGTATATACTCGTATTGTATGTACAACAAGAATCTTTATTATGTTTAATTAATTTAGTTAAAAAATGTATTCATTCATAACTGACAACATTTGGCGGGTGGTGGTGTTTGGGGGTGGCGGCGAATAGTGGCGCTGGCTGACTGGCTTGGATGCGTACCAAGTATGATGACTTATTTACATACGCCGACACCGCCATCGACACACTCACACAGTGGCATAATTCAAATTGCGACTGAATGTCGTAGTCATCGTGCAACGTACATATGAGAGGTTTTCAACAAAAGGGTATTAACTCGAAATTTGTAAATTTTCAAAAGAGATAAAATATTGTGCGCTGGAATTATTATAGAGTCTGAAATATAGATTTATATATAGATATTTATAATATAGACATTAAGATTTCGATGCTTGGGTTTTTATACTGAGTAGAGTGATATTTACTATTTACTTACTTAAGTCCCACTACCTCCCAATAATGAACAAGGGAAACAAGTGATATCACTATAAGATATTAACTGTGGTCCGAGATGGCCACTGTAAATAATTTTTTTTTTCAAAAAAATAAATTTGGAAAATTTTGAGTTATTACCCTTTTGTTAAACGATATTCTCACGTAAGTGTTGTCTGTACGTTACGCATACGTACATACGAAATGTGTATGTGTTTGTATACATTTTGTAAATAAAATGACTACAACAAAACAATTTCCTTTTTATTAAAATATAAAAAAAAAACAGAAAAAACGTAGTAACAGTTGCGGAGAGACGCATTTTGTTGTATGCCACCAACAACTATTGCGGCTGCTGTTGTCGCCATCCGTTGCCTACACTTGCTATGGAGGAGTCAAGTCCAACAACAACAAGAGCGGCAACAGTAGCAGCACATCCAGCAAAATAATCATAAAAATTTATTTAGCAAAAAAAAAGGAAAAAAATTTCAAACATTTTTTCGGGGGATGTATGACCACAATCAGAGATTGAGAATTTCGTAGAATATTTACCCCGGCCCTCCACGCGTATCTAATGACATGAAAATGACACAATTTCCATTTGCCTTATTGAGGAAGCTCGATGGTGGGCGCCTGCCTTTGCGTTGGTACGAGCGGAGTTGGCTTTTGAGGAATTTTTCCATTAGTATTTGAGATACTACTGTGTTTAAAGTGACAAAATGGAAATATTTCAAATAATCTTGAGGTAATAATATTAACATTGGCGGTCGCGAATTAAATACATATTTTGTTTTTGGATGGAGATGGAAGCGACAACATATTTTCGTCAGCGTAATGTGTCGCTGATTGCTTGTGAGATTTTTTGTAACGATTAGCAGAGCTGTGCTACATTTAATTTTCAGTTATTTCCTATTAAGGAAGTTGTGTCAAAGAGTCCGGTAAAAGCTCTGCAAAAACTTATCATTGCGTGGATCGCCGATGCAGTTAGTATGCTAGACTATTGCTTAGGTAAACACAGGTTTAAATCCGGGCTAAACGTTATATATTTTTCAGCGGCTGGTTTTCCACCTCGTTAATACAAGGTTAAACTCTTAACCAAGTTAAAGCTTCTCTATAAAAAAACAAGTAAAAAGGCTAAGTCGAGCGGGACCGTTTATGATACACCCTAACCCACTCTAATGTCTCTGTTCTGCAACAAAATCCACCTTTGGACGAAACCAACTGATCCTTATGTTAAATGATCTCCTGAATCCGAATCAGTGTCCGTTTTGATTCATCAAGTTTAATTTTTTAAAATATTGTAAAAAATTTTAATTTGTCTAAAACTTCGGTTAAAATGCATCTTTCATAAAAATCACAATTTATAAAAATTTATATAAAGGGTGGGCCATTTAAAATTTAATTTTTTTTTCATATTTCTGGTTTTAGTGCAAAGGTTGAGCTTTGCTTTTCTTAACATGACTTTATGTAACCGCCTTTTCTTTGGCCAAAAGTAACATATGGTAAAAAGTTTGTAGCGATCAGAGTTGTTAATGCTGATATTTAAAACAAATGCCCCAAATAATACTACAAATATAGTGATTTTACATAGGTTGACTTAGTCTTTGTATGAGGAAAATGTTAAACTCTTCATCGTTCTGGCCCCTTTATAAAGCCATTTATCATCACAACAATAGTATGATTCATACACAGCCATACTATGATCATCACAAACATAGTATGATTCACACTCAACCATAGTATGATTCTCACAACAGTATTATGATTCACACTCAACCATACTATGATCACCACAACCATAGTATGATTCACACTCAACCATAATATGATTCCCACAACCATAGTATGATCCTTACAACAATAGTATGTTTGTCATAAAACCATAGTATAATCCTAACAACAATAGTATGGTTCACACGCAATGATAGTATGGTCCACACGCAATGATAGTATGGTCCCACTCAACCATACTATGATCCCTACAACTATATTATGATCCTCACAACAATAGTATGTTTGACACACAACCATAGTATAATCCTAGAGATTTTAATTAAGTAAATTAATTTAAAATACATTAAATTTAAAATAATAGGTGTGTTTTTTAAACAATATAAGTAAAAAAAAGTTTTTTTTTTAAAAATATTTCAGGTAAACAAATCCAAAGCAGTTTTTTGGTAGTTCCCATTATTTTGTAATATTCAAATTAAGAAAAATTACAATCATAAAGTATGATTGCTGTAATTATATTATTGTTAACATAAAAACCAGAAAACAATACTTTTGTCGCACCAACCATATTTATATTGTTGTTTCATTTTTAAATTTGGCAATAATACTATTGTTACATTTCAACAATATAAATATTGTCGCAATCATACTATTGTCAACATGAAATTCAAAAAACAATACTATGGTTGCGACGAACATACTATTCTTACAGAAAAAATATTATTGTTGCCGTGACCATATAGTTACCATAAATTTTCTTCTTTCTTTGCGTGAGGGAAGAATCCATATGTACCAAATCGGCTGGAAGTTGTTCCATGTCCGGCCAGTTCATCCGCCCTATAATTTCCTGGAAAGTTCCTATGCCCTGCTTTGTTGGGTCAAATGTTCTCAAGGAAAAATTAGCAAGTTTATGATCGAATAGAAAAGAACATGTCATGTTGTGATTTACAAAATTAAATTTTCAAATAAACTAAAATTAATTAAACGGATAAAAGAACTGATGGTCAACGCAAGTGACTAGTGTCGTCAAAAAAAGTCCCTATAGGCAAATTTGTTTTTTTTAAAAGAATGCTTCTTAATTTACGTTATTAAATGTTTAAACTTAAAAGCACCATTTTTACCTTTCTTACCAATGCCTCATTCTCTTGTACAGCCGAATGGAAAAAGGCGTATATCGATTTCTCGTTTATTAACAAAAGAAAAACAAATTGTAATACCATTTTTAATAACACGACCAACAAGTTCTTTTCTTAAAGCGAATTTATTTATTTAAAAATATACATTCTCTTAAGAAAATATTCTTTCGAAGCCTTTTTACCGAATTAATTTACACCGCTTCTATATTTTAAGCAAATTGAAATCCACACATATCGATGGAAAATAAAAATGTACGAAAAATCCAAAGAGTTTCATTCTTATATCCGAAAGCCGCACAAAAAAATTAAATTAGTTGTAAATTCTTTCTGTCGAAGGCACTATGGGACCCGCTCTGTCATTCAGGGTCAGTTTTTTTACTGAATATTTGTTTACACCTTTTTTATTACAACTAATTTCAAATTTCTTGCTTTTCTCTATATCTGCACAGTTCTTTTTTTCAAATTAGAATCGATCACCTGATCTTTAAATATCTTCAATTTAGACGAGTTTACCTCTACGTCTCAATCCAAAACAATCATTTGATTCCACCAATAAAGATCTTGAATTTTTGATTTGATTTTAATCTAGTGATGGTAGTCAACATCCCATTCCATATGTGTCTCTTAGGCAGGCGGAAGGCGGGAAGGACGGGCTGCCGGGCGTGCAACTGAATATTATTGTCTACAAGTTATGAGCAATTTAAACGCATATCATTCACAACCAGTATTCGCTAATCACACGCTGGACAAATGTGCGGACGGACGAAATGGACGAGTACCCGGTACATGCTGAGCTCGATCCGTAAACAAAACACCAGTTTCTGTTTCTTTCTGTCTTACAATGACCGACCGACCATATGACAAAAAAATAATATTGTTTTCGCAAAAAAAAAAACAAAAGCAACAACAACAACAACAAAAATATAAACAAAAGCCACAAAATATGTTACCGACTGTCATGCAGCCGCAGCTGATCTTCTCAAGTTTTGGTTAACGAGGGTCATGCCATAAGTCGGTTAAAATTAAAATGTAGCACATGTGGGATTTTTTTTTCATTTTGAACAAGACGTACCCATTTTAGCAAAAAAAAGTCGGTCATTGACCGATTATAATAAATGATAGTGCAAGTAACCAGAAAAAACGTTGATTGCCAAGTAACATTAAAAGTAAATTGAAATCAAAAGTCTTCAATTCTTATTATTTGCATCCATTTCGAATTACTTAAATATGGTGATGATTTGGGAAGAAAGCCCCTATCGTAGCTAGTTACAGAGAATATTTTAAAAAATTAAAGAAATAAATAAAAATACACTTCTGAGCTTAGAACAATTCGGTTAGGAGACGCAGACACTAGCCCCTGCGCCACAGCCGGTAATGCCAGAATGTTTTTTGTTGCTTTTATCTTAACCGCCCCCTTAACAATAATTTTAATTTAAGGATATGGTCTAAAATATGGGAGGGAACTAAAAGACGAAATTGTGGTTAGTGATTGGCATTTTAACAGATCTAAAGCCACACATCAAACTCATAAGTTACTTATTTATCCTATTATCACCAAGTATTTATTTTTGGTTTAAAAATAATGCAGAGGCCAAGTAGAGGTCATTACCTGGTAATGTAGTCCTTACTGAGATTTTTTTTATGGTTACTGGTAAACGGCATGATTTGTAAAAATCGAATGCATCCAAAATGAAAACATCAATATAAGCTTGGCCACGTGCATAGTGCCAAGGATAGGTTGGAGCAAAAAAAAAAATAAACCGCTTTAAGTCAAGCTTCTTTATGAAATTCAATAAGCTTTTGAAGCTGACATAAAACAGTAGCACCTGGCCTGCTATTTTGACAGTGACTTTCCAGCTTGAGAGTGTGCGACTTAGTGCTATAACATCGAACAACTACTTAACATATCACGTAACACCTTAATGGAAATTTGACATTAAGGCTTCGAATTATTTGCATACAATGTCCAATTGACTCAGAAATTAAGGTCACAAGACCATCCGCTTTGTTGTCGCTCCTCAGTAAATCGAACAACTGGAAATTTTAAATGATTTTGCTTAAAAAAAAATAATCTTTTGCTATGAAGCGCATTATCATCGGCTACGTTAGCAAGCACTATTGCCGCATTCGGGGATCAAAAATACCCGAACAAGGCGCCAATGCATTCTCAGAGAGTGACAGTTTAGTGCGGGCTTTGAAGCAGTGGTTCATTTTTCTATAAACCGCCGTTTTAGTTAGCATTGAGCAGTACAAGGGCTAAGACGATTTTTGATTTTAGCAGGATGACGCTCCATTCCGCATAAAAAAAGCTCCACAATTAAACTTTTTCGCGCCAGGTTCGATAATTGACGGTGTCCGCCTCAAGGATAACCCTATAGGCCCTTAACGCGAATGTCGAGCAGGCTTTTGTGAGATAGATAGCCAGAAATTATCAAGGCCTTAGAAACTTGGATTGACAGTAAGCACTACAGCAAAGCAAGACAAGGCAGCCATATAAATGAACTGGTGTTTTATATATTATGGGACAGTTTACTGTTTTAAAAAAACCCATAATATGCTGGGAAAAATATTTTTTGTTCATATATTTTTTAAATTTAAAAAAAAATTAACAACCATTTGGACAAGCCTGTATACGCTTATAGCCAGGATGTAATTAAATCACTGCAATCTGTATGCCTAATGTCAAGAATAACTGCCGTATCTTTAAACGAAATATCGCCTTTATATCCCAACAATATCCTCTTAATTTGGTTGCTGGGCACTATAAATGATAGAACGGGTGAGCTGACCAGACATGGAACAACTTAACACGTTCCAATCGAACTGGAATTTGTGGCTGATCATTTTCCTACATTTAAGCTCAATCACAGATTGAAAGCTATTAAACTAGTAAAAAATTTGACTTGGGCTGGAACGTGGAGCATCACCAGTAAATCTGGCTTATTTACATTCTAATTCGCTCGGAATCGTTAATAAAAACCTTTAGGGTCGATATCAGCGATACTGGGGGGACAATTAGGCAGTCATGCAGCTGTTGTAGCTGTCGCGTTCGATGAGGAGGAATAGGAGTAAAGCGTCAAACACGAAAAAGTATCGAACAACCTTACCTGTTTGTACAGGTTGTATAGTAGGATTGCGACTCGCGGTACGACTACTTTTGACTCGCGGACTGAGTGAGTTAGTAAGTAAGTTCGATAACGAGGAAGCATGTTTGTTCCGCCTAGTGTCCTAGGACTTATGTACACATTAGGGATGTAACGAAAGTGGGTTTAGAAAAAGCTACTGCTGACATTACATGAAATATTTGTTTTTGCGAACTCAAATGCGAATATTCCAAAATTGGCCTTTGCGGATGCGAAAGCGAATAATTATTTTTTGCTATTTTGGATTTGGACCAAAATTTTTCTTTAACGAAAACTACAAATCTTCAAAACAATATTCACATTCTATTCAGTTCGAAGCTCGTTTAAGCGAAAAGCATAAATTGTTACTTATAAATGTAATTTTGTCAATATTGTGTTATTCTTAGAGTTGTGTCTGTAAGGTCTTTCTTTAAAAACTAGAAAAAACTAAATTTGTTTTGATTTGATAATTGGTTATTTTATTTTCCCATATTTTGATCTTCGTAGTAAATCATCTTAAGCGAATCTGTTATATGGGGTGTTCCAAGTAGAAATACTTTTTTCAATAGGCTTTTTTGACAGATCACGTGTGAGTCGTGTCATGCTGTCATGTTATTTTTGTTTAGTATTGTTTGGCATTTCATCATGGAAAGACTTACGCCTGAACAACGTTTACAACGTTCTGCGAGGAATGTGTTTCGTGCACTTCGTTCATGGTCAACATAATCGGCAAACATTTCTGGCTCAATGGGCATGGAAGCAAGCTAAATTGCCGCATTTGGGACGGAGAGCAACCAGAAGATGTTCAAGAGCTGCCACTTCATCCAGAAAAAACAACAGTTTAATGTAGTTTGTGGGCTGGTGGAATCATCGGTCCATATTTCTTCAAAACTGATGCCGGTGAGAATGTAACCGTCAATGGCGACCGTTACCGTGCCATGAGAACCGACTATTTGATGCCTTGTTCGTGGCGACATTTGGTTTCAACAAGACGGCGCCACTTTCCACATATCCTATCAATCAATGGATTTATGGAGAGAACACTTCGGTGAGCAGATAATTTCACATTTTGGTCCGGTCGATTGGCCACCAAGATCGTGTGATTTCACATCGTTAGACTTTTTTCTTTGGGGCTACGTAATGTTCAAAGGCTACCAAATCAGCTACGATTCAGGTTTTGGAAGCCAACGTTGCGCGTGTTATTAACGCCATACCTCTCGAAATTCACGAACGAGTCATCGAAAATTGGACTCAACGGATGGACCATCAGAGACGTAGCCGCGGCCAACATTTGATAGACATAATTTTCAAAAAGTAATGCCAAAGAATGTTCTTTCAAATGAAAACATTCCCCATTTAATTTGAATTTCTGTATTTTTTTTTTTCTTTAAAAAAGTAGGAAACCTCAAAATTAATCACCCTATACATACAGTGATAACAGCCTTTATAACCAACAAAACGATCACATATAACAAACTTTGTATTTACATTAAAATTTTTAATTGTGAGATCCGTTCTCGTTTACAAGCTTTTGTCAATTAAAATTTACTTTCCTAATTTTTTAATACAATCCTTATACATTTGTTTGAGGGCCAAAAAAAACGGCTTTCAGAATACATGAACAAATGGGTACCAAAAAACTTTTTACGAAGCCAAAAATAAAACTTTTTTCGCAGTTTGACTAAATTTGACTGACGGAGCATGGGACCGAAAATTCGATCCATTTTAACATGGACATATGGGTACCAAAAATAATATATCTCTCTCATAAATTCTAGCATGACATTTGCATAGAAATCAAAGTATATTTAGGGCCCGTGTATAGGGGGCGTTCTTAAATCTGATTTCAATTGGCTAAATATCCAGAAGTGCAGGTCATAATTAAGTCGGCTACAAGCGAGTTTAGCTTATTTTACCAGTTTTAATTTATACATACTTATTTTTCATCAATGTCAAATAACTATCGAATTACGTCTAACTACGCTTTTGAAAAGCCGAATTGTCATCTTTGAATTGAGTCCCCATTTCAAGCTTCAAACATATTAGAAGATAAGGGGATAATTAAGTCGGACACAACTGACATCAATTCTTTTGGTAGTTTTATTTTGCGTTTTTTTCCTCGATGTTAAATAAACCACAGGACAGGGGTAGTTACGCTTTTAAAGAGTCTGAGTGTCATTTTTGAATTAAATCCACATTTCAAGCTTAAAGCTATTGTGGTCAACATCTCGTGGCTCGTTTTAATGGGCTCTAAAATCGGCCATTATGCTCAAAAGAAGGAATCATCGGGCATATGGGTACTTAAATAATAGCCCGTTTTACCTAAAATCTAAATATTGGTTTATTTCGAAGATTTGACTAGGACAGGGGTTCAAAAGAAGGGACCACCGGTCATAGGGGTACTTAAATAATAGCCAGTTTTACTAGAAATCCAGATATTGATTTATTTTAACGATTTGCTGGGATTGGGGTCGGGCTCACGGGCCCAAAAAACGTACTACTTTAATTCAGGGTGGAGGGTATATGAGCTTTGTCCTGGCCGAACTTTACGCTGTGTTTACCTGTTTGTAAGAATTAATTTATAACCCCGCAATTAGTTTTATCGATTTTAATGCAGTTGAAATTTAACTGTCCAAAAAAAAAGTATATTTGACGCGCAAAATAAAAAGGGACTTAAGGTTAAAAACCAGTTTTTTTCAGGAGAGTCATTTTAAAGATTAGGTCCCTTTCTATTTGCGCTTAGAATTGTCGACTTCACTTTCATAAAACGCGCATATCTCTGGGAGGGAACACTTTTGGGGCAGGGGATCGGTCTCATTCGATGCTCAGATGTTGTCCACATCAAAAAAAAGTTAAAAGTTGATAAAAAGTTTTGTTCAGAAGAGCCATTTAAAAAATTAGGTCCCTTTCTATTTGCGCTTAGAATCGTCGACTTCACTTTCATAAAAACGCGCATATCTCTGGAAGGGAACACTTTTGGGGCATGGGATCGGTCTCATTCGATGTTCAGATGTTGTCCACATCCAATAAAGAAAAAAAATGAAAATTGCTTTTTTACCCTTAGGTCCCTTTCTCTATGCGCTGTCACATATACTTAGTAGGGACATAAATACTGTTACTCACGTTTTATGCTGTAAAAAAGTACTGAATGTTTTTGGGCCAAATATTTTTTAATATATTTATTGATGTATTTTGTATCCAAAAAGAATCTACTTATTCGAAATGTCCGCCTTTTGCCTTTACACACGCCGTAAGTCGCAATGGCCAATCGTCAATTGCTGCACGAAATTCGTCCATTGGAAAATTGGCCACAGCTCGAACCAAAGCCGTCTTAAGAGATCCAATGTTGGGGTATCTTTTGTGACAAACCTTGTCCTCTAAAACCGTCCACAATTTGTAATCCAATGGGTTCAAATCTGTACTGCCTGAGGACCATTCTTCAGAGGAATTGAACGCTGGCAAATTGTTTCGAAGCCAGGCCTGGGACGTTTCAGCCTTATCGGCCGGCGCAGAATCCTGCTGGAAAGTCCAAGGCTGGTTTTGAAACAGGGAACTGTTAAGAGGCATCAAAACAACTTCCAAAACGGTTTATTGGTAAACTTTGGCCGATGTTTTGACTCCTTGTTCGCAGAAATGCAGGTCAGTGACCCCCACGTAAGAAACACCCCACCAAACCACGACTGAAGGTGGGTGATGACCCTTTTCCACCCTATCATTTGCTTGTTAAATTTTTTCTGAACGCTAAAAATTTTTTCATCGGTGAACAAAATTTTTCTGTGCAAATTATCAGTGTGCTTCACCAAAAGACGTTTGCATTTTTCAATCTTCTTTTTTTAAAGCTGCAGTCAATAAATGCCCGGTAGGTCGTTTGAAATCCCCAAGTCCCAAGTCTTTTTTAATGTTTCGACTCATGGACTTTTGCGTGATATTCATCTCAAGGGCCATGATTTTCTGTTTTTGGAGCGGATTTCTGTGAATCCTTGATTCAACGGCTTTGATGACATGCGGTGTTCGAACAGAGCGTGGGCGGCCCGACCTATGGCGGTCTTTTACATCTCTAGTCTCCTCAAACAGTTTTGTGCATCGGTAGACGAACATGCGGCTAATCCCTAGTGGCCGGAGCGTTTTGAAAATATCGCTTTTTTCATTTAACACTTGAAAAGCGCCATTACAGCGATACGATTCTCATTATCTGACCACTCCATGTTGAAAGTTGAAACAATTTTAAAATCCCGTTACAGACTAACGCTATTGAGGTTAGCTTTCAAAACCCATATGTCATTAACGGGGTATGTTAAGTTCTACTATTGAAATGGGTGTGTTCAATGTCATCAATATCATTCCGTTTTTTATCCACTTTTTATCATACGACCCCTCGTAACCTTTTGTGTGTGGTGTTTTGTCATTGTTTTGAGTTGAGTTTTGTTTTGTTTCGGCTACGAGTGTGTGTGTTTTTTTTGATAGTCTGACTGACTCTTGTCTTGACTGGCTTATTTTTCGGAAAAACTCGTATTAACCGTATGTTATTAAGTCAGTATCTCATAAACTTTCATCTGGTAGACACACTTAATACTGCCGCTTTTGCTAACGCTGCAAGCATTTCGCACTAAACGCTGTCAGTCGTCGTGAATGTCCGTCAGTCACACAGTCAGTCGATCGGTCGCGCTGGGCCGTCTGTCGGTGGGCACAAGATATTCAAAGTCGAGGCTATAATTGTTAAAGAGAGGGTGCGCGCGCGTGCGCTCACATACGTTGCTGCGGTCTATAATTCTTGTTTCGCGAAGCGAAGACGCTTAACGTACCTGCAACAAAGAAAGCCTGGCAAAATAAAAATGCTACGCTAATGGTTACACAAACGTTAAACGTTTTGTTGTAACACAAAAAAAAACGAAGCTTCTACGAAAAAAAATTAAATGTAATTAAATCGTAATTATAATTATCACCAGGCGTAGAGATCAGTGCGGTGCGGTACAACGAGGCGCGACGGGCGTTTGAGTTTGCGTTTTCTTAACAACGCCATGATTTAGTTATTGCTGGTGTTGTTGTTGACAACAGGTGTCAATTTACAAAATTACAAAAACAAACACCACAAAATTGTAATAAAATTGTTAACTCGACCGTAAATTTGTTACAACAAAATGATTTAAAAAATATTTTTTTTTCAATGGAGAAAAATTATTTAGAAACCCAAGAAATAAATAAAAATACATAAAATGTGTGTACTTGACACATGACGTCATTAGATTTGTTTAAAATTAAAAATGTCTACAATAACGAAAATAAATATTGAATGTACATATGTATGCATGTATTAATTATTATGTACTTCCAGTCAGAAGTATTCAAAACGAAAAGTGTGTGCGGTAGTTTGAAAACGAACAAATTGAAATAACGAAAAAAAAATATTTATATTTGCCAAACACAAATACTGCAATTGATAACCTTAAAACTTTGGCTTCGCATTGTTTTTCTTTTTTTTTGTATATTAAAAAAAAACATAAAAAACGCTTTTAAAACCACAAAAAAAGAAAACATTTTAACCTTTGGTTGTATTATCGCCAATGCAATATTTCAATACAGCTCATAAAGTAATCGTGTCTAGGCATATTATCATTTTTGAGCGTTTTATGCAATAGCGATTATTTTCGTACGCTACGCCTCTTTTGCGTTTTATTTACTCACCCACCACCCCTTGACCTACTCCACCACCACCAGCTCCTCTAGCACCGGCAGTTTTATTTTCAAACGGAAAACAGAAAAACCAAACGTAATAATGGGAAAATTGCCTGCAGCGGTAAGTGTTGATTTATTTTCGTTTATCAGGTTTTTCTTTTATTGCAGATGGGGAAAATAAAATTATCTATTAACATTTCATTTTACCTTAAGCCATAGCTGAAGCAGTTAATCAATTACGTCCACCGTACAGGCTGGCGTCTGTCGGGCTTTATTGTGCATTGTGGGTTAAGCAAATACGCCTTATTTTTCCTTATCGGTCATTTGAAAGTGTCGATAAACTTAAATTGCATAGCATGGCATGTCATAAAGTCTTTTGACTGATTGTTTAAATAATTGTCTTCGTATTCGTTGATTTTAGAAATTGTTCCAAAGAAGCATTAAGTATTTACTTGAAATGGAAACACAAGTTTTCACTGTTCTATTATACAATGTACAGGCTGGCCCAAATAAGACTGAAGGGTTCACCAAAAAGGTTACCAAGAAGAATACATTAAGAATTGTAACCTTTAAAACAAGTTTGAAAAACTATTTGCTTGAAAGTATTGAAAAGCGTCTAATGTAAACCATTTATTTTTATAAATGTACCTTAAAAACTCAGTATAACGTATAAGTCTTAATTGAACACATGTAGCGCGTGATCCATTTCGAGGTTCCCTACTTTTTTTAAAGAAAAGAACACAGAAAATTCAAATCGAATGGGGAATGTTTATTATCATTTGAAAGAACATTCTTTGGCATTTATTTTTTGAAGATTTTGCCTATTAAATGTTGGCCGCGGCTACGTCTCAGATGCTCCATCCGTTGAGTCCAATTTGTGATGACTCGTTCGAGCATTTCGACTGGTAACTGGCGAATGACTTGCATGATGTTTTGCTCCAAGGCCTGAATCGAAGCGGTTTTGTCCGCATAAACTTTAGACTTTACATATCCCCACAGGAAAAAGTCTAACGGTGTGATAATACACGATCTTGGTAGCCAATCGACCGGCCCAAAACGTGAAATTATCTGCTCACCGAAGTGTTCTCTCAATAAATCCGTTGGTTGATGCGATGTGTGGGAAGAAGCGCCGTCTTGTTGAAACCAAATGTCGCCGAGATCACGAACTTCAACTTCAGGCTTTAAATAAGTGCTAATCATGGCACAATAACGGCCGCCATTGACGGTGACGTTCTCACCGGCATCATTTTTGAAAAAATATGGACCGATGATTCCACCGGCCCACAAACCACACCAAACTGTTGTTTTTTCTGGATAAAGTGGCAGCTCTTGAACCTCTTTTGGTTGCTCTTCGTCTCAAGTGCGGCAATTTTGCTTGTTTACATATCCATTGAGCCAAAAAAGGCCCTCATCGCTGAACAAAATTTGGCTCGAAAACATCGAATCTTCTCAAAAACTTTTCAAGAGCCTATAGAGCGAAGCGATGTCGCTTGGGAACGTCGGTCATCATTTGCCCGTGAAAAAAAATTGTTTTCGTTGCATTCCACATAATTTGACGAATGCTCAAAAAAGGCTCTAATGGATTTGTGCAAAGAGATGTTGAAAAAGTATAACTGCGTTAGCTCAAAGGCAGTGTATAACATTGTCACAGGTGACGAATCATGGAGCTATACTTGTACAAACTGAGTTCGAATAGTAATCCTAATTAGTTAGATTTACCGATACTCTGTCTCTTCAGCCGATACTGTCGGTTCTCACTACTGAAAATTAGCGTGTACCCAATCAACACTCGGTTGTAGCGATGAATACATGGTTAGTACGTGCAACCAACCGAGCTTTCGTAGTTCGGAACAATTTTCGACTCATTTTTTCTCTTTGAGTGCAACATTTTTAAATCGGTTTTTTTTATTTTGATCAAAAACACCATCTGTTTTTAGGAGGCCTAGTTTAGGCACCATTAATTTTTCCACTAGGATGTGCTTTTTCCAGGCCATCATCAAATGTTTGTACCAAATATCGTCGTCTTATCTTTAATAGTTCGTTCAAAGTTAAATAAATGGCACCATACCCCCTAGTTCAATCGTTACATAATGTACCCTGCAAATGTTAAAAAAAATCTTAATGATGGAAGTTGAAAACGCTTAAGGCAAACAACCTCGAAAATACTAAAAATTTTGTAGTTTTTGCAGAGGCTGACTCAGTCCCTGTGTCTGGAAATTGTTAACCTCTAACCCGACATTCGATATCAACTCGTTTAGACTATCAACACATACCTTTGCAAAATTTCACTCAGCTTGCTTTTACATTACTACGTGTTGTTAGGCTCGTCTTTTATTTTTTTACGGCGACCGGGATTTTTAAGACGCTCCATAAATGCATATAAATATGTACATATGTATACTTTATGTGGTAACCGATTGATATTTGAAGATGTTGTGACCCAACTGAACTAGTGAATACACCCTCAGGGTAGGAAAATCATTTTTTACACTCAATGTTAACAGCAGCCAATAAAAACGTCACTTGGCCATTTTGTAAAAAATAAACTTGTCATCTATTAAAATAAAGAGGTCTCGAGCGGGTATTAATACCTGTTAATTTGAAAGAATTGAGTACCGAACGCCGCTTCTACGGATATCAGTAGCTATTGATGCAAAACGAACAATCCTGCCTATAACACAACGCTGCAGGGCGTAGCACTAGAGCTGTTGCAGTGAAATTAACGCGAAATGAAATTAAGCCAATGCACTATGGCCGAAATCGCGATTTTAGCGGCAAAAAATACTTCCCGACAAAACTAGCTTCACCAAATTTGGTGTGTAGACTTCTAATAATAAAAAAAGGATTTGAGGCCACGACCCTTTTTCTCAAAGTAATGGCAAATAGTACTTAATGGCAAGCTAGTTTCACCAAAATGATTATACGGACTTCTACTGAGAAAAAAGCAACTTGAGAAAAAATGGGAGGGCCACGCCTACTATTGAAAAAATATTGAATGCTACCAAGAAATTTATTTATTTTTTAATTCATAAATTTATAATTTTAAAAAAGTTGTAAATGCTTATCGATTAATCTGAAAATAACAAAATAATGGATTCATATTCTCAAAAGATATAATTCCAATGAATAATTATTTAACGACTCTAAGCTAACATCAGAATCAGAACTATAATTACAGCTGGAGGCTTCTTGAGATGTTGAAGGTAATAACAGTTTTGGTGGTAATTCAGGCATTTTAAAAAGATCAATGACTTCTCGAGGAAATGAAAGTTTTTCAGAATTCTTTGTAAGTTCTTGCAAACATAAACTTGAAATAAATGGGTCAGAGCTTTCCAAAGCTCTATGATACGTGTCAACAATGTTGTGAACTCTTGAATATTTTCTGGCGTGACCAGTTCAATCTTTGCCATCTATTAATGTCATGTATTAATTATATTTTATTTTAATTTTTTCCCCATTACTTAGTGTGTATTGTATTTGTTTATCAATGTTGTGCTTTTCAGTTAAAATGTGCTCTTTTGTTTCTTTAACCAACTTCACTTTTAAAGGTCTACAAAAGCGTACTGACTGAGGTGTACGGTTTACCCATAAATATTAATGACTGATGTCCCAAAAAGGGACTGATCAAAACTTTCCGAAGTATTTTCCACAATTTTTTGTTTAAACAATCAGTGACCGGTAGAACCATCAAACCCTTAGCTCAAAATTAGAATCGATTCTTCATAATCCACTGTACTCAATACTTCATCTTAATATGCAAGAATTCTTTAAGCTGTGTGGTCTACCAAATTGTGTAACGATACTTCGATAGAGTTTTCATTCGCTTCGATTTCATCCGGTCTACATTTTAATTTGCTCTTATGAACTTTATCATAAGTCGGATAAATACTACTATTGTTTTTTATGTTTAATTGGCGCATACGAGGGCGGTTCGGAAAGTTCTTAGCCTATCAATGAAAGAGAACAGTTAGTTTTATTTTTCAATATAATCTCCTGAAACTTCAATACACTTAGTCCAACGCTTATCTAGCAATGCTATCCCTTTATTAAAGTAGTGTTCCTCAAGGTCTTCAAAATAGTGGTTTACAACTATAATTGCATCTTCATTTGAGGTAAAACGCTTGCCAGCAAGGATTTTTTTTAGATTTGGGAACAGGTAAAAGTCACTGGGAGCTAAATCAGGAGAATAAGGTGGGTGGTCAAGCAACTCGTACTCTAATTCGTTGATTTTAGCCATTGTTAAAACACTCTTGTGCGCTGGTGGGTTGTCTTGATGAAACATTATTTTTTTGTGTTGTAAGCCAGGACGTTTTTCTCGAATTTGTACATTTAATTGATCTAAAAGGTTGCAATAGTACTCTGAATTTATTGTTTTACCCTTTTGCAAATAGTCAATCAATAAAATACCTTTGAAGTCCCAAAAAACCGTTGCCATAACCTTACCAGCCGATTGAATTGTTTTTGCCTTCTTTGGGGCACTTCCTCCAGCTTCAGTCCATTGTTTGGATTGTTCTTTTGTCTCTGGAGTATAGTGGTGGATCCATGTCTCATCAACAGTTATGAAACGACGCTTAAAATCCATTTTATTTCGCTGAAAACGATCCAAACAAGCTTGAGAAATGTTCATTCTTATGCGTTTTGGTCGACTGGTAACAAGTACGGCACCCATCTTGCAGAAAGCTTTTTCATCTGTAGTTCTTCATGCAAAATTAAATGGACTCGATCATTTGAGATGCCCATGATATTAGCTATTTCACGCACTTTTATTCGTCGATCATTTAATACCATATCATGCACTTTGGCTACAATTTCTGTTGTTGTTGCTGTTATTGGACGTCCACTACGTGGTTCATCTTCAATGCTTGTACGACCACGTTTAAATTCAGCAACCCAATTTTTTACTGTTGCATATGAAGGAGCACTTTCACCTAACACATTCACCATATCATTATGCATTTCTTGTCCCGATA
Organism: Hydrotaea diabolus; assembly: GCA_963513945.1. Classification (NCBI taxonomy): domain Eukaryota; kingdom Metazoa; phylum Arthropoda; class Insecta; order Diptera; family Muscidae; genus Hydrotaea; species Hydrotaea diabolus. The sequence continues at coordinate 151,251,893 of OY740718.1, read as the reverse complement.
AACCTTTGTTACGTTAATAATTAATGACACCACGCATTTCTAATTTTTCCATTGTAAAAAAATCGCGGATGCGTCTTTTGTGAACACCTGTTTCTATATGATGGAGTTGCCAGATCGAAACAAAATTTAACATGTGTTCATAGCAGAGATGGAAGTTTCCAAAACACTTAAATTTTTTCTGTTTATACCGCGTTTTTTGTGCTAGGCTAAGAAGTTTCCGAACGGCCCTCGTATTTGCGTACTGCTGTTTAGTTAATCCGTTTTCTAACAAAATCATTAGAACTTCAACAGGTGATACTGGCGTAACTTCTTTATGGCTAGTATTAAGAAGTTTTCGAATTTTGGATGGCCGTTTTGGAGATATAGCAACTTGTTGTAGGACAAATTTCAAATCCGTTGCGTGGGATTTTTTTTTAGATAAAAAGGCAGCATAAACTAATAATTGTGCATTGTGTCCTTGCTGAGAAGCTAATTCGGAAGCTAATCTCCTTTTATTTCTTTCTGTATAATCATCTTATAATCTTTTTCGGTATAACAAAAATTGTTTCTCGACCCAACCATTTCTTATTACTTATATATTTTCTAAATGCTTTCTCATTTCTGGATTGCTTATCCTATTTTAGTTTAATAAAATTAAGTAAGTTTCGAGCTATAGTACATATTATTTTACTTAATTCGCTGTTAATCTAGTATGAAATCTTTCCTTTTATGTAATTCGAAACATTCCTGTTGATTCTCAACCAAAACTCAAATATTTCAGCATTTTTGAACCAGAGTGTTTCTGCAAAAATATTAAAAATTCGTTTATTAGCAACCAATGACACTTTATGATATTTTTAGTTTTACTCCACGAAAAACGATAAAACTCTTCAAAATTTCACAAAAAAAAAAAACACCAAAATAAGTACGAAATACAAACATTTAACAGACTATATTTGTATAAAGTAAAAATACTCACCTCAAGTATTAGAACTCATATTTACACAGTTTTTTTTACAAGTATATAAAATATATAAGTATATGTATACATAAGTATTATTAAAAACAGAGTTTTTAATTATACAAAAAGTGTATTCACTTGCTAAAAGATATGTAACCATTAACAGCTGTTTGTACATAAACAGGGTTGCCAACCGTAACAATTTGTTTTTGTTTTTTCTTTCAATATGTTGGAAAAACTGGCCTTTTGCCGCTAAAATCGCAATTTTGGCCACAGCGCAATGTAAGGAACTTAGAGACATGGAAATAACATCTGATAGTTCTACCAGAAATTCCAACATCAGACTGAGGGCACAAACTTCGGAACGGACTCCTGTAGAGATAGAAATTGAAATGAGCAGATGGATACGGCAATTGTAATAAGTATAAGTATATGTGACAGCGCATAGAGAAAGGGACCTAAGGGTAAAAAAAATCAATTTTCATGTTTTTTTTTTCTTTTTTTTGATGTGGACAACATCTGAGCATCGAATGAGACCGATCCCATGCCCCAAAAGTGTTCCCTCCCAGAGATATGCGCGTTTTATGAATGTAAAGTCGACGATTTTAAGCGCAAAAAGAAAGGGACCTATTCTTTAAAATGGCTCTCCTGAACAAAACTGGTTTTTAACCTAAGGTCCCTTTCTATTTTGCGCGTCACATATGGATAAAACATTTTTCTAAATTGTATTAAACTAAAAATCAATTCAATTTATATTTTCTTTTGTATTGAAAAATCCTGATTTATCAAAGTCTTCACCACGTTCATGTTTATCTATAATCGATAAAATTGAAAATCATTTTGTACCAAAAATAGTTGTTGCTTGCCAAATTTACAATACTCGGGTCTAGCTTTTAATGGCTAACCTCGCCTGTCTACTCATTTCTTTGTCATTTGAAATTTTGTTTATGCAAACTAAAAATGCTGTCTGATGTTTTGTATTGTCTTTTCAAATGTATTGTGCCATAACAAAAAGTTCCTAGATCGATTTTAGCATCTCTATAGAAATAATAAAAACCGGCAATTAATGTCATGTCCGGCATTCGCCTTTATCGCAGCGGCAGTCAACAACGTTTGTTCGGCAACATCTACTGGACTTCAGAGAAGAAGTAAAAAATATATACGAGCAATGATTGATGATGTGCATATAGATGATTTATAATATTAATTCAGCTTAGATTGTCTAAATTCGTATATAAATAATTACATATTATTTGTAAGCGAGCACAAAAAATGTGAATAATTATGGTTATGTGACCAATGCGAATGTCCACGTCCATCATGAGCTGTATACTTTACTAATTACTTACTTAACTCACTCTAAAAAGGGGGGCATATTACAAATTTCGAAAAGCGACTGTGGCGTTGAAGCTAATGTACAAAAAGCCAAAAACAACTACCTCGTAATTAGAGTTTAAGCCAAGTTAAAACAAAAATGTGTGAGTGACCGTCTTTGACATAAATCATTACTTTGTAGCTCGGACAGTTGGAGAGGTTGATTCATTTGCCTTGTATTCTTGTTCAAAGCATGAGACAGTGTAAGTTAATAGCGTGTCACCTCAGTTTGCATGCTACACTAGGTTAACTTAAAAACTCGGGTTGTTAAGAAAACTAGTAAAAACGTTGTTAAGTTCGGCCTGTCCGAATCTTATAAACCCTTAAGCATATATTTAAAAAAGTGTATCTTTTTCGAGGTAAACGTATACCCTTAAAGGGAAACTTTTTTCCCCTTAGGCCGATTTATTCCATTCTCAAACCCTAAGAGCTTTACAATCTCCACGGTCATGTCATGATGATGCTTTAGACAGACACACAGACGTATGAACGGACGGAAATGCTTAAAATTTTACGACGATCAACAAATATATGTACTTTAGGGTCTCCGATCAATATATCGAGATAATGTAAACCGAATGAAAAATTTAGTATAAAATCCACTAATTTCAGTGGAGTGGTATAAAAATATGCCCTTGGTATCGAGGGGCATTTAAGACAATTCAGCCATGTCCACACGGACGGACATGGCTGATTGTTAAAGGAACCTATGTCTGTTGAATGCACGATTGCGGTCAAACAAATTATGCTGGGACCCTAAAATGTTGCACACAAAGAACAGATTTGTTGCCACAACCGAATTTTTTGCAACCGAAATTCAAAAAATGTATTCCAACTGTACAACCTAATGTTGATTAGGAACACAGCAATTTTCAGAAGTGGGAACTGACAACATCGCTTAAAGAGCCAAAGTTTCGATAACCATAACTAATTAGGAACTGCATTTGTTCATGTATTGGTTGCTGTTATAGATTATTGGCTATAAGAACTTTTTGAATTCAGATGTCATTATCACGAGCATTTGGTAACTGGACCAACTGAGGGTTAAGTTTTAATGAAAAACCCTACTCATAATTCAAATAACAGAATAGATATTTTCAAAACGTTAATTATAAAAATTAATAATAAAGATTTTTTATTTAATTTTTATATGTAACGATTTGTAAATACGAGTATTTATTCTGTCATTTAAATTATGAGTAGGTTTCTTTAATACATGGTTTTTACTTTCGAATCTTTTAAAGTGAGCAAGGAGAACGAATTTCTAAATTGGGACAAAAAAGTTAAATTTTGGTTATTAAAGTGTCAAAAATTTTTAAGATAAAGCAGATTATTATTAATTATTTAAGTGATGTAAAGTGGAATTTGGTACCTAAATATTTCCGGCTACTTAAGGGTAATGTGACACAAAATACCTCAAATAAATTTGTAAAGTCTTCTACATGTGATAAAATATAATATATATACGAGGGCGGTTCGGAAAGTTCTTAGCTTATCAATGAAAGAGAATAGTTAGTTTTTCAAAAATATTTTTATTTTTCAATATAATCTCCTGAAACTTCAATACACTTTGTCCAACGCTTATCTAGCAATTCTATCCCTTGATTAAAATAGTTTTCCTCAAGGTCTTCAAAATAGTGGTTTACAACTGTAATTGCATCTTCATTTGAGGTAAAACGCTTGCCAGCAAGGAATTTTTTTAGATTTGGGAACAGGTAAAAGTCACTGGGAGCTAAATCAGGAGAATAAGGTGGGTGGTCAAGCAACTCGTACTTTAATTCGTTGATTTTAGCCATTGTTAAAACACTCTTGTGCGCTGGTGCGTTGTCTTGATGAAAAATTATTTTTTTGTGTTGTAAGCCAGGACGTTTTTCTCGAATTTGTACATTTAATTGATCTAAAAGGTTGCAATAGTACTCTGAATTTATTGTTTTATCCTTTTGCAGATAAACAATCAATAAAATACCTTTGAAGTCCCAAAAAACCATTGCCATAACCTTACCAGCCGATTGAATTGTTTTTGCCTTCTTTGGGGCACTTCCTCCAGCTTCAGTCCATTGTTTGGATTGTTCTTTTGTCTCTGGATTATAGTGGTGGATTCATGTCTCATCAACAGTTATGAAACGACGCTTAAAATCCATTTTATTTCGCTGAAAACGATCCAAACAAGCTTGAGAAATGTTCATTCTTATGCGTTTTTGGTCGACTGTTAACAAGTGCGGCACCCATCTTGCAGAAAGCTTTTTCATCTGTAGTTCTTCATGCAAAATTAAATGGACTCGATCATTTGAGATGCCCATGATATTAGCTATTTCACGCACTTTTATTCGTCGATCATTTAATACCATATCATGCACTTTGGCTACAATTTCTGTTGTTGTTGCTGTTTTTGGACGTCCACTACGTGGTTCATCTTCAATGCTTGTACGACCACGTTTAAATTCAGCAACCCAATTTTTTACTGTTCCATATGAAGGAGCACTTTCACCTAACACATTCACCATATCATTATGAATTTCTTGTCCCGATAAACCTTTTTTATGTAAATATTTAATGACACCACGCATTTCTAATTTTTCCTTTGTAAAAAAATCGCGGAAGCGTCTTGTGTGAACACCTGTTTCTATATGAAGGAGTTGCCAGATCGAAACAAAATTTAACATGTGTTGATAGCAGAGATGGAAGTTTCCAAAACACTTAACATTTTGCTGTTTATACCGCGCTTTTTGTGCTAGGCTAAGAAGTTTCCGAACCGCCCTCGTATATATAGGGGCATAAATACTGTAACAAACGTTTTATGCTGTAAAATAAAGAGTACTGAATGTTTTTAAACCAAATATTTTTGTTATATATTAATTGATGTATATTGTATCCAAAAAGAATCTACTTATTCGAAATGTCCGCCTTTTGCCTTTACACACGCCCTAAGTCGCACTGGCCAATCGTCAATAGCTGCACGAACCTCGTCCATTTGAAAATTGGCCACAGCTCGAACCAAAGCAGTCTTAAGAGATCCAATGTTGGGGTATTCTTTGTGACAAACCTTGTCCTTTAAAACCGTCCACAATTTTTAATCCAAAGGGTTCAAATCTGGACTGCCTGAGAGCCATTCTTCAGAGGAAATGAACGTTGGCAAATTGTTTCAAGGACAGGCCTGGGACGTTTTAGCCTTATGGGCCGTCGCAGAATCCTGCTGGAAAGTCCATGGCTGGTTTTGGAACAGGGAATTGTTAAGAGGCTTCATCGTAAGAGACACCCCACCAAACCATGACTGAAGCTGGGTGATGACCCTTTTCCACCCTTGGGATCAGTTCAGATGCTTCCTTAGGTGACCGCTCATACACTCTATCATTTTGCTTGTAAAATTTTTACTAAACGGTAAACAATTTTTCATCGGTGAACAAAATTTTTCTGTGAAAGTTATCAGCGTGCTTCACCAAAAGACGTTTGCATTTTTCAATCCTATTTTTTTAAGCTGCAGTCAATAAATGTCCGGTACGTTGTTTGAAAGCCCCACAAGTCTTTATTAATGATTCGACTCGTGGACTTTTGCGTGATATTCATCTCACGGGCCAGGATTTTCTGTTTTCGGCGCGGATTTCTGTGAATTCTTAATTTAACGGCTTTGATGACATGCGGTGTTCGAACAGAGCGTGGGCGGCCCGATCGGTGGCGGTCTTTTACATTTCCAGTCTCCTCAAACAGTTTTATGCATCGGTAGACGAACATGCGGCTAATCCCTAGTGGCCGAAGCGTTTTGAAAATATCCTTTTTTTCCTTTTACACTTGAAAATCGCTAAAAGTGATCATTATCTGACCACTCCATGATGAAAGTTGAAACAATTTTAAAATCCCGTTACAGACTAACGCTATTGAGGTTAGCTTTCAAAACCCATATGACATTGACGGGGTATGTTCAGTTCTACTATTGAAATGGGTGTGTTCAATGTTGCAACAGCATTTATGTCCCTACTAAGTATATACTTTCATATCGAAGGATATTGAAGTATGTTTAAAAAATTGCTGAAAAATATTTCATTTAATAAATTGCTCTCTGTGTGGTTTTCAATTCCGAACATAACTTATCCTTAAATTTTATTAAAAAATGTATTTTCTTAATCTTTTATCTCTAATCTTTTTATCTTTTTTTTTATTAAAAATTAAATTTATTAAAAATGAAAAAATGTATATTTATTTAAAAAAGGACGAAAAGGGCCAATTTATCTTTAAGAAAATCTGTTATTATTTTAGGCAATCTATACCAAAATGATAATAGTACTAATTTAGTAGAACATTTTAAGCCAAAAACGAACATTTTTATAAACACATTGAACAGGGATCAACCGGCTCGAGACCTCTTGCAACTACATTTTAAGAGAAGACAAGTTATAAACAAAATGGCAAGATGACATTGGTTTTTGTGGCTGCACACTTCTTTTATCGCGATTTCGGGTACGTGACGACCTATAGCAGAAAGCTTCGCAGCAATTGGTGAAATGAAAACTCAACTCTTTAAGACCAGGTTCTCACCAAACTATGAGATATACTGTAGTAAATCTCACTTTTCACGAATATACAATTCACATTTACCACCTCTACAGAGACTCCACATTCAGAGCCATCTACAGATTTTTTTTACAACGTGTCTTGAGAAAATGAGGTATCGAGCTAGTTAATCCTTGTTTAAGGTGTAAAAGCAAAATACCGAAATAAACAAACGAAGTAAACATTTTTCAAAACATTAATACAATTTTATTAAAAAAGAACTCGATTTTATTTTTCTTTTCTTCACTCCAATCATAGAGCTAGGAAGGTAAAATGTTCTATGAAGGAATGTTTACTACTTTTTCAGCGTTGCAAAATAAAAGGCCGTCCCTTTGATATAATCACCAAAGTCTTACATTTCTAGAAGAAATCATTCACCATAACATGTACTTCATAATTGGTTGGCTGTCATAACCACCAGTTGTGACAATCAATAGTTTTAAATAAATCGGTTGGTATAATCGTCTTATTGGCTGTTAGAATCGTAATATTTTTGTAGCTACCATCTTACAAGTCGAACCTTGTAACCATCAATACCATCAAATGTTGGTGTTTGCAACAGAAAGTTTGTTTATCCTATAAGTAGTTCCGACCGATTTTCAACTGATTTTTTCTCTGAGTGTGCCTGAGGATGGCTTTTAATCATAAGTTGTTTGGGGTTGCAAATGAGAGAAAACAGCCCTGGAGGTTTTCCTTTTAACAGACTTAAGTTACCTCGGAAAAATTACACTTTTTTAATTATTTGCTCACCAAATAGTAATTTATTGTGGATGACCAATTGTATAAATGTGATTTGGTAGAGATTAGGGTCGGACCTTAGAACGCACGCTTTTTTATTCTAAATATTTCATTGGACTGATCCTTTTATTAATTTATCGCATTTTTTCTTTTCTTTCCAGGTGAGTCCATCCGTCAAATTTAAATTATTTAAAATCAGTTATTAGTGGTAAGTCTTTCAGGCGAATTCGTCACATCTGTGCTAACAAATAAAAACAACCAATTCGTTTTCGTCTTAAATTAAAATTTTGTAGTGACTAGAATTGATAAATTATTATAGGGATTATATTTTAATAAACTTATCCATTGTCACTACGAATTATTGATACCAAAGTAACATGTACTTCATACTTGGTCGATTGCCATAACAACCGGTTGTGGCAACCAAGAGTTTTAATGAGTTAAGTTGTTACAAACCTTTTAATGTTTGTGAGTACCGTAATATTATCGTAACTACCATCTTCTGGTATGTCAATCTATGTAACCGTTTATAGGATGAAGCGCGGTAATTTGTTTATTTGGGACTGAAAAAATATGCGCCTTAGAAAAATTTGTTTAATATTTAATTTATATTGAACAGTAAGGAAATTTTTAAATTACATGGCTTTAAATAAAGTATCTGGCAAATGTCGAACATCGCTATCTACACATTGCTGCATATGTAATATTGTTAATTAGATGTTCCAAGGTGTTGGGACGGTTGATATACACCTTCGACTTATGGTAACCCCAAAGGAAAAAATCGCATGGGGCTAAGTCTGGTGAGCGTGCCGGACAGTTCACATCACCCCCCAAAGAGATAAGCTATCCAGGAAATATTTGCCTCCAACAATTCACGGTAACACTCGCTGTGTGTGCAGTGGCACCATCCTGTTAGAACCATGTATCCTCTAATTGCATTGCTTCAAGAACCGACTGAAAAAGATCCTGTATCATAGTCAAGTATCGTTCGGAAAAAATCCTGTATCATAGTCAAGTATCGTTCGGAAATGCCAAGAGCAAGTGATTGCTTACGAGCAGATCGTTTCGCTCAATGTTTTGTGTTTTGTGGTGTTGTAATCCTTCTCTCAGGTCTTCTTCGTACACATGACACATTCCCTGCTGTTCTTAATGAAGTAACCTAATTTACAATTGATTGCCGTCCAGGAACTCGTCCGCGTGGAGAAACTGCGAATCGTAAACGAAAAGCACGCTGCACTGCAATGATCGAGTGCGCATTTGAAAAATAGGCTTCAACACAAAATGATCTCTGCTCACGTGTCAAATGCATGATGGCAACTGAAAAGCAGACGAATACAAATCTCTCTTCAGTCACTATAAGCCACGCACACTCTCCACTCTCTTCGCAGTACAAAAAAGTAAATTACCGCGCTCCACCCTGTACAATGCAAAGTTGGTATTTGCCCCAGAAACTGTGCTTACCCAACCGAATTTTTGTAGGTCGGACCGAATTCAAACTAATTTTTTCTCTGAGCGTGGTAATCCAAGTTCAAAAATTCTTCAAAGATGTTCCTTCTTTGAATGAAGTGATCATTTTAGTCGACTTTTACCTAAAAAGGGTAGGGTGTTCGCGGCACAGACTTGTTTTTTCGTTTCCGTTTTTTTGCTTCTCTTCAGATCAATGTGTATGAGATAATGCTAGATTAGCGTACAAATGTTGTCTTAAAAAATTCCGTACAAAAACTTCACAATAAAATGAATTTTTGGCACCATTTAACTCGACAGTGTCGATTAACAACTGAAAACGACGCAACCCACACGCGGCCTGAAGAAGAATGATTATCATAAAAATGGTGCTGGTGTTGATGACGATAATAATGAGGTTGTCTCGATGTTTTCAGATTTCTGTCTGCTTAGTGTTAACTACTTCTAAAGGAACGTATGCGTCATTCTTAATTCGAATATAATGTATCGCATTTATTTGTTGTATTGTGTTGAACACTCATTTTTTACAAAGTAGTTTTTCAATACCAGCTAAAAAGCAAAACAAACACAAAAATGGAATACGAGTATAATTTTGAGTTTATTGGTTTAACTCAGAATCAGTATTTATGGCAGTTTTTAGCACTGGCTTGAGACAGTCTTCAACGAAAGTGACCCCTCGAAATGTATGGTTTGTATTCGGTTTTGGGTTGTTCATCTCGCAAGACACTTGCTTATAGACCTTCTGTCTGTCGTTCATCTCGCCCGCCCGCCCGTCGGTGTTGTTCTTCATGGTGTTGCTGAAATTATTAAACAGATTTGTTGCTGGCTGTTTAATGTTTATGATGTAATCCCCTTAAAATTGTTCATAATTTATGGATGGATATTTTAATTGCTTCTTTTCTTAAATTAGTTTTTAATTTTTGCTCGTTTCGCTACTGTTTGCAAAACAATTGCGTTGTTCACAAATAATTTGTAATTTAAGAAAAAAAACAATATTTAGGGTTCTTAGAGCCTGACTAATTGGCGCTGGATAATTAAAATAATGCACAAGATGTGCCCCTTAACTTATATTATGATTTGTGACTCAATTTCATTTAAATGCCTAGAAACTTGCAGGGGTCATAAATTGATGTTTTCAATTCCATGCAGGTCCTGGTGAATTTATGGCTTTTAAATCGAAACGTCATAATTGCTTTTTGGGGAAAACATGGCCATATGAATTGCGCTACTGAGCATATGAATAATATGTGACGCTCAAAATAGAAAGGGACCTAAGGTTAAAAACCAGTTTTGTTCTGGAGAGCCATTCTAAAGATTAGGTCCCTTTCTGTTTGCGCTTAGAATCGTCGACTTCACTTTCATAAAACGCGCATATCTCTGGGAGCGAAGGCGCATTGTCATTGTGCCTAATGATTCGTCTTCTCTTGCTCGTTTTTCGAATTTCTCCGAAGACTTCAGGCAAACAAATTGTGGTGTACCACTCAGAATTGACCTCCTACGTTGCTCAAGCGGGACAGTCGCCACATGACCAGTTTTGCCGAAGAAACAGGCGACCATTTGCTTCGAAGTGTTTCTTCCACGAACAACCTTTGTTGGATTTGGCTCGTCTTCGAAGACCCACACGGCCGATTGCTGTTTTGTTTCGGGCTCATACTCATAGATCCATGATTCGTCACCTGTGACGATCTTATAAACGTCTTTCGAAGCACCGCGATCGTATTTTTTTTTCAAAATTACTTTGCACCAATCGACACGAGCCTTTTTTTGAGCGATTGTCAGATTGTGCGGGATCCAACGAGAACAAATCTTTTTTACGACCAGGTGTTCATGCAATATCGAATGTATGCTGTTGGAAGATATGCCCAAGGATGCCTCTATCTCACATGACGATCTTGCATTATCAGTTTACGTGCGGTACAATGTTATCTGGCACAACGACCGTTTTTGGAAGACCTTCGTCTTTGAGCGAGCGTCGGCCACGATTGAATTCATTAAACCAGGATGGTGCTTAATCGCCAGACAAATATTTAAGTTCATCGAAGCACTCTTGTCGTGATAATCCACGTCGAAAGTTGTGAAAAATAATCGCACGAAAATGTTCACGAGGTAATTCCATTTTTTTTGCCAAATTAATTTTTTCAACTCACTGTGAACAACACAAATGACGGTCGTAGGTCAAAACGTTCTCAGTTCGTTTATGCTAAAAAAGTGTCAAACTTTCCAATGGAAATGTCAGATGGTGCCAGGCAATATTTAGTGTTGCCTAGGCCAGAAATATATGTAGCAACCCTTGTAATTAAAAGCAAACTTGGTACGTAAGTTTTCATTGGACCATTGCTGCTCAAATAAAGTTATTTTACATTTCCTATGTCCGTTAGTACAATATTGATATTCTATTTTTTTATCCCAGGTACACACTGATTTTTGGGGTTTTTCACAAAATAATAATTTTAAAAAAAAAATGTTTTTTTGTGGCACTTCTTAAGGAAATTAAACAAATTTGATATTAAGCAAGTCCAATTCAAGTTTTTATACGACGTGTCCTCTAGTTATTATAGAATCTAAAATTTGTCATCTCGGTAACATTTTTTCAAGAGCTTATTTAGAAAAACTGCTATCCCCAATGGATTTAAAACAGTCGATTTAATTTTAACCACTGGCTTATCCGCTTGCCAATTTTTTTAACTATCACAGTGTTTTTAGACGTTAATGACCCTATGGACGAGGAGATTTTTTTTTACATTATTCACGAATCAGAAACCCAAAATAGATTCACTGCAATTCGACAACATTGATTTAACTTTTAACTGAGGTTACACAGTAACTAAACAAGTCTTATTGATGAACAAAGTAACTTTGTTTATGTTTGTTTATGTTAGTCAGCGTCATCTACATGTAATTTTGTATATGTATGTTTTTGCTAGTCAGCGCCATCTTCATGTCTTTTGCCTCTCATTAATCCTGCGGAAATTAAAAATTTTATGATTTTTTTTCAAAACATCGCCAATCATTTAGGTGTTGTCAGAAAAGTGGCATTAAATGTGTGAAATATTTTTATTGCCGCAATGAAATTTGTCCATTGCTAAAATGATTTTTTTTAATTTGTGCAATTCATTTTTTTCGCAGACATTTTTCCTTTCTTCTCAAAGAATTTTTTTTAATGTCACAATCACATTTTTGCAGTTTCGCAATGAATTTTTTTCATTGTTGCAATGAAATTTTTTAAGTGTCACTATAAAATGTTTTCAATGTCGCAACAAATTTTCTTTATTGCGCAATAAGTGATTTATCAACTCTCAGTAGCTCCTAAAGGTTGTAAGCTACAATGAAATGTTTTCATTGTTACAATGGAATCTGTTAGTTGTAGCGGTGAAGTGTTTTTAATGCTGTAATGAATTTTTTTCCATTGTTGCAATAAAATGCCCATTAAATGTTTTCATTGTTACAATAAAATTTCCAATAATATTTTTCATTGTCACAGTAAATTTTTTTTTATTGTCTCGATGAAATTTTTTGATTGTCACAATGAAATTTTTTCATTGTCGCAACAAAATTGCCTTAGTCCACAATAAGTAGTCAACTCAGTAGCGCTCAATGTGTGTATGTTACAAAGTTGCCACAGCGAAATATTTGTATTGCCGTAATACAATTTTACCATTGTTACAATGAAATTTCCATGAAATATTTTCATTGGCACAATGACATATTTTTTTAAAATATTTTCATATTTGCCATAATAATTTTTCATTGTCGCAATGAAATTTTTTCATTGTTGAAGTGAAATGTTTTCATTGTCACATGTCATTTTTCAATGTCAGAGTAAATTTTTTCAATTGTCACAATGAAGTTTGTTCGGTGTCACAATGAATTAAGGTTATTGTCGCAATGAAATGTGTTCATTGTCGCAATGAATTGTTTTCATTGTCGCAATGAAATGTGTTCACTGTCGCAATGAAATGTTTTCATTGTCGCAATGAAATGTTTTCATTGTCGCAAAGAAATGTTTTCATTGTCGCAATGAAATGTTTTCAATGTCGCAATGAAATGTTTCCATTGTCGCAATGAAATGTTTCCACTGTCGCAATGAAATGTTTTCATTGTCGCAATGAAGTTTGTTCGTTGTCACAATAAATTAAGTTATTGTTGCAATGAAATGTGTTCATTTTCTCAAAGAAATGTGTTTATAGTCGCAATGAAGTTTGTTCGTTGTCACAATGAATTAAGTTATTGCTGCAATGAAATGTTTTCATCGTCGCAATAAAATGTTTTCATTGTCGCAATTAAATGTTTTCACTGTCGCAATGAAATGTTTCCATTGTCGCAATGAAATGTTTTCATTGTCGCAATGAAATGTTTTCATTGTCGCAATAAAATGTTTTAAATGTCGCAATAAAATGTTTTCACTGTCGCAATGAAATGTTTTCATTGTCGCAATGAAATGTTTTAAATGTCGCAATAAAATGTTTTTACTGTCGCAATGAAATGTTTCATTGTCGCAATGAAATGTTTTCATTGTCGCAATGATATTTTATAATTGTCGCAGAGAAATTTTATCATTGTCACAATGAAATGTTATCATTGTCACAATGAAATTTTCATCATTGTCACAATGAAATTTTTATCATTGTCACAATGAAATTTTATCATTGTAACAATGAAATTTTTTAATTGTCACTATGAGTTTTTTTTATTGTCACTATGCATTTTTTTCCTGTGTCTGCAAGGATGTTTTATTCATTGCCAAATGAAATTTTTTCCATTTTAAAAATTAAATTTGTTTTACTGTCACAATTAAATTTATCATTGTCGTAACGAAATTTTGTCAGAATCACTAAGAATTCTTTCTTATTGTCGCAATGGAATAAGTTAATTGTCGCAATGAAATGTTTTTACTATCACAGCGAAATTTCCTTAATGCATCCGTACGAATTTTTCACTCTTATATATGTAGTTGTAATAATTTTCGTTGTGGAATATTCAGGTCGCCAACTTGACAAAATGAACATTTGTCACTTCATGAGACCATGACCATATTGACCTTGACCTTCGGCTAAGTTGTACAAATGACACCGAAAAATCGCTGGCATATTCACAAAATTATCTAAATTTATGTTTTTAACAAAATGTGATATCAAATGAAATGCAAGATTAACACTCATTCCACACGCTGAGGTGGAAATAAATCATTTTTCTCGAACTCGTCATGACCGTGTTATATTACCGGGCATAAGGGAGCTCCACCATGCTTAAGAGTAGCGGCGCCGTAACCTTAAAAGTGAGCGCAAAACAAGAAACTAGAATGTAATCTGAAATGACAAGTCATTATGGGAGTAATCATCATCATCATCGCCAATTCTTTTCAATTTTTTCAGTGAATGAGTGACTAAGGGTGGCTGGCCTATGGAGACCACGCATTTTTTATTTACAACACTCCCTCGTTGTTTACTCATTTCTGTTGTTGTCTGTCTTTCCGTTGTCATATTATATTATTTTTTTTACAAAATCGTCGTATGGCGGTGGCCAATGACTTTATGATCTTCAGTCATAAGTGCTTATATGAAAATTAGTATTACATGCCCCACAGGGGGTGAGCAACGATGATGGTGCCGTCTGAATTGTGGTGTCTGGTGCTGCTAACTAGACGACAACTACAGCAGACAACAGTGGCAATTCCATCATCGGCAGCAGCAACATACAATGACAACATAAACATCTGCCAAGCATTCGAACAGACTTAAGTACGTCCGTCAATGGCCAATGTTAATGGAAATGACAGGGGCCGCCACATTGGCAGGCAGTTGTTTATTTGAAATCGAAGCAACTTACATGAGGTTCATTCAGGCGCCTTCATTCCAACAGTCTTCCATTCATCGGGTAGGCCACTCATTCACTAATTCGTTATGACCAGTCCAGGCCAGACTCTGACAGACGGACGGACAGAAATTGCTTGTTTGTACGTAAAACAACAACAGTAGCCACTTGAGTTTAAAGACTCTGTGCAATAGTCCAACCACGGTACAATTGACACATTTGGCCGTGTCGTTCCCTACTACGAGTTTGTGTTGTTGTTTCGGACGAGTTAATGAACTTGAAAGTGGTGTTTCTTGTTATCGGTTTATGTGCCTTTTGGTAGTGGTTGTTGGCCGCCTCAAAAGGTATTCTTGCGGTTGTCACAAAATACTCTTAAGTTTTTAGTTTTTTTTTCGATTTAAAATAAAGTGCGTTGGTGTTAAAATGTTATTTGATATGCATTAATTTTATATTATTTTTTTCTTAATGAGCAGAATTCAATGATGTTGACATTTTTGTTTTCGCTTCATTGCTCCGGTGTGTTCTACCAAAACCAACACATCCACCCACTGTGTAACATAAAGCCAATAAAAGTGGCTGGCCGGCCGGCTGATTGCTTTCGATGGCTATGAAAGTCATTAATTAAACAATTCAGTGGCATTTTCTATTTGATGCGATGGCCATGATTTGAAGACGAAATTATCTGAAACATTATATGGCTAGAGGAAATATTTTAATTAACGTCCAATAAATTTTAATTGTGCATCAGTCAGATAATGACCCCTTCCAAAGGGGCCGTTGCACAAAAAGTGTTGAAAACTGATTTTGAAAAATTTTCGTTTAGAAAAATTTAAAAGGGGAATCTTATACGCAGGCATGCTTAGACAGGAAAAGTAAAAATATCACTAAGTTCGGCCTGAGAGAGTTTACCATATGTGACAGCGCATAGAGAAAGGGACCTAAGGGTAAAAAAAATCAATTTTCACTTTTTTATGTGGACAACATCTGAGCTTCGAATGAGACCGATCCCATGCCCCAAAAGTGTTCCCTCCCAGAGCTCCCATAGCTCTCCTGAACAAAACTGGTTTTTACCCTTTTTATTTTGCGCGTCACATATTCTCAACCGTTGAGCTAATGCTCTAAGAGTGTACTCTTTCCCCTGGCCCGATGTCCCATTACACATTTTGCATTTTTTTATGATTATAAGTCATAATCATGAAAAAAATTAGGATCCTGCTTTCGACAAACCGACATGCAGACGGACATTACTAGATCTTTTTAAAAGTTGAAGTTGAATGCATCTCGCAAATCGCATAAAAATTGTGAAAGTTACAGCTAAAATAAATCAAAATTTTGATTTTTTTATTGAAAAATTTTCTATCCGACTGCAAATTGTACCCCAATTCTGGAGCTCCTCCACTAGTTTTTGAAAATTATGAAGAACACGCAGACAAAAAACATGTAAGTATGTTCGTCGCAACCATAGTATGGTTTACTGAATTTAATTTTGACAATAGTATGATTGCCGCTATATTAATATTGTTGAAATGGAACAATAGTATTATTGCCAAATTTCATAATGAAAGTATGGTTGTAGCAACAATATAAATATGGTTGGTGCGACAAAAGTATTGTTTTGTTGGGTTTTAAGTTAACAATAATATGATAAGGGCAATCATACTGTATAATTGTAATTTTTTCTCATTTAAAAAAGCTTTTAAGAACAATGTTATTGTTACAGATATAGTGCAATAATAGTACTTGGTGCAATAATAGTACTTGGTTGTATTTGAATCATACTATTATTGTGAGGATCATAATATTGTTGTTTCACAACCATACATCCAACAATACTATTGTCCTCTTCGAATAGTGTCACCACAACCATACTTTTTTTTCTGCGTGAAGGCAATATAACGATTCCAACGCAGTATACTTTTTGATAATCCGACGAAAAGTTTTTGTAAAAAATCACTGCCGAAATTGTGAATTGGCCTTGCGATTTCAGCCCTTTGGAATATTTTCTAAGGGTAGCCATTAGGGATAAATGTTACGCAAAGCATCCAGAAATAATTGAAGCGTTGAAACATGGAATCGAAGTTTTCATTGAAGAGATTCGACACGAAACAATCGAAAATATACTGAAAAATTGGGTTCATCGGATGAGAAACTGCCGAGCCAGTTGTGGTAGTCATATGCATGCATATGTGTGTGTTCCATTATTAAATGACAAAGTTCAACCTGTCAAATATAACCAGAAATTTTAAAAAATATCAGTACTTTTTTTTTACAAAAACTTAAAATTCGAAGTCGCCCACTCTGTAGTTAATGTACGTGGGCAGATCAATAATTCCGTAACTTTTCAAACTTCCTCGTAGTTTTATGAAATGTAACACTGCTCCCGTCAGGTACCATCTGTAATTTTAAATAGACTACTGCCAGTTTTTGAGCGAGTTCCGTCATTTATTTTGTGTTTTACAGCTGCTCAAAACATACAATCTCGTGGATTTTGTTAAAAATGGGAAAAAAGTGAATTTCGAGTGCTCATTAAACATTATTTTTTGCGAAAAAAAAACAAGTAAATCCAAGAAAAGCTTAGTAAATATTCTGCTCTATCGATTTCAATGATAAAAAGCGGTTTACTGACTTTCGTTGTGGTCGCACAGGTACAAATCAACGTTTTGGGCGGCCAATTGAGGTCAATACACTAGAAAATGTCAAAAAAATCCACGATATGGTATTGGCCGATCGAAGAGTAAAAGTGCGTAAGATTGTTGATGCCATACGCATTTTAAATGACAATGTGGTTTCGATTTTACATGATCAATTGGGTTTAACAGAGCTGTCTTTAAGATATCCTGCCGCGATTACCATTTCATCAAGGTAATGCACGGGTGCAGTCTCAATAGCAAAGTTGCATGAATTGGGTTAAGGATTGGTATCTCAACCGCCATATTCTCCGGATTTAGCACCCAGTGACTATTTCCTATTTTCAAACCTAAAGAAATGCTTCGGTGGAAAGAGAACCAGCTCCAGCGATGAAATTATTGATCAAACGAATGACCTCGAAAAATCCTATTTTTGTAAGGGATACAAAAATTGGAGAAACGTTAGACTCAGTGTATTGAGCTAAAAGGAGATTATGTTAAAAACATAATTTTTGCAAAAAATGTGTTTTATTCGAAAATTTACGAAATTATGGATCTGCGCTCGTATACAGTCAACTCCGCTTAAGTGAAAATGAGAAAATGCAGCTACTTCGTTTCGGTTATCCGTAGTTTTCACTTAATGGCAGTTCGGATAAGTGGAACATGTTTTACTTACTTACTTAGTTAAAAAGCTAAAATTTGGCGCGACATACTTATACCCTACACTTCTGTATGTTTATAAACCCACTTTTTTTAAAACCACTTAAAACTAGGTTTGCGAAACACCTTTGATGGGCACTAAGTTAATACAGAAACTCGTGTAAAACGTACACGAGTATCATATTTGAATTTGTGAGAGAACTTTGTTGATTTTTGCTGCCTATGTTTAAATGAGCCGAATTTTCCGTCTGAAATTTTGACAACTGCGAAAATAATTATAATTTTGATATCGTAAGAAAATGTTATAGCTTCTTGATATATGTGACAGCGCATAGAGAAAGGCACCTAAGGGTAAAAAATCAATTTTGATGTGGACAACATCTGAGCATCGAATGAGACCGATCCCATGCCCCAAAAGTGTTACCTCCCAGAGATTTGCGCGTTTTATGAAAGTGATGGTACACCAAAGATACAAGTATTTAAATCTTTAAAATGGCTCTCCTGAACAAAACTGTTTTTTACCCTTAGGTCCCTTTCTATTTTGCGCGTCACATATTACTTGAAGCCGTTTCTATTGGGTCTATATTAAAAAATTTGCCTGTTTATTCGAAATTGATAAAAGATTGGTTTTTTTGGTTCATTATTATTAAATTCGATAGGAATCAGAATTATAATGGGTGTTTTAAAGCGGTTGTACGATGGCACTTTTGTACTAGGGCTTTTTCAAAACGTGGACCGATATCACCCACTTTATGTATCTTTACTATGCCACGCAAATGTACAAGTTTGGATGTTTATGTAGCTTTCTGTGCGAAAGACATAAAATAGGTGGAACATATAAATAAAGTTATATCTGAATCTAAACCGGTTTTCTCCAATTTCAATAGCGTCCGTCGTTGGTCCAAAAAAACTTGGCTTTTGCCAAATTTCATACAGTTCAGACAGCAATTGCAAGCTTTAGACGGACGGACAGACAAACGTCGCTATATGGAATCAGCAAGTGATACTTCGTCGAGCAGTATACTATAATCCGGGTCTAGCACAAATAATTTTAGTTGCCAAAAATGTTGCCATGAAAAAAACGTGCAGGGAATAAAAACAGCTTTCAAATAAATCGAAAAAAAGTACAGGTATCAAAAAAAAGTAGACATTTTTTTTTTTTTAAATTTATTTTTTATTATTTCAAGAAACGTTTACAATGGTAAGTGGCCTCAGCGCCCTTAAGGCGAAATTGAGTTCGACAGTGCTGGAGCCTCTCCATCATGGATTTCTTTGATCCACTATGAACGTTTTTTCATGGGGGTATGGCCTCATTTCTATCAGGGTGTGCTTCTTCCCATCACACATTAACTACTATTGTTATGTCGGTGTTAGTTCACGAGATATAGCCTCTCAAATTTCAAGATTGCATAGGCTGGGCCACGACCGCTTGTTTAATTATAGTCTATAATAATATATGCCTTTCATCGATTTGATTCTGTTTAACCATATTAACGATTTGGCCATTAATGCGATTTAATGCCCACTCTTCCTCCAGAATTTATTTCGATCCACACCAACATTATATGCTTATCATCGTCATATCTCTTGATATTATCATTTTAGTTGAGAAGTGTGCGGGCAGTACCACGCACCTTTATTCAATTTTACAATAACATAGTTTCAAATAATTTCCTAGTCCTTGATTTCCTTCTGTTAAAATTTTATAAAGTTTGGCCATTAAATTCGATTTTTTAAAGTGGTCGTGTCACCGCCCAGTATGTGCTTCGATCCATGCCAAGATCATTTGTTCCAAATCTCCTGATATTGTCATTTGAATTAAGGGATGTGCCACAAGATATTTTTTGTGTTTTGTTCAAGATTGTTGATTTTTGCTGAGTTTGACCCAGTCCTGGAGTGGGAAAAATTTTTAACTCTTGTCGAATCTCGCACATTTTTAATACTAACCGTTTCAACATATGTGACAGCGCATAGAGAAAGGATCCTAAGGGTAAAAAAATCAATTTTCATTTTTTTTCTTATTTGATGTGGACAACATCTGAGCATCGAATGAGACTGATCCCATGTCCCAAAAGTGTTCCCTCCCAGAGATATGCGCGTTTTATGAAAGTGATGTCGACGATTCTTAGCGCAAATAGAAAGGGACCTAATCTTTAAAATATCTCTCCTGAACAAAACTTTTCATCAACTTTTCACGTTTTTTTTTTGATGTGGACAACATCTGAGCATCGAATGAGACCGATCCCATGCCCCAAAAGTGTTCCCTCCCAGAGATATGCTCGTTTTATGAAAGTAAAGTCAACGATTCTAAGCGCAAACAGAAAGGTACCTAATCTTTAAAATGGCTCTCCTGAACAAAACTGGATTTTAACCTTAGGTCCCTTTCTATTTTGCGCGTCACATATGTTTTTGCAAAATTTCACCTAGCTTCTAAACTGGGACCTGTAGTTGGATTTTCACGAACATGGCTCGTTCATTTCAGAATTTTACGGCGATTCAGAATTCAAGTATACTTTATACTTAGTAGGGACATAGATACTGTTACACACGTTTTATGCTGTATAATAAAAATTACTGAATGTTTTTGGACCAAATATTTTTTAATATATTTATTGATGTATATTGGACTGCCTGGGGGCCATTCTTCAGAGGAAATGTACGCTGGCAAATTGTTTCGAAGCCAGGCCTGGGACGTTTAAGCCTTATGGGCCGGCGCAGAATCCTGCTGGAAAGTCCATGGCTGGTTTTGGAATAGGGAATTGTTAAGAGGCTTCACAACAGCTTCCAAAACGGTTTATTTCAAACTTTGGCCGATGTTTTGACTCCTTGTGCGCAGAAATGCAGGTCGCCACACGCAGAGAAAAAACATGGTTACTACATGGTCACGGCAATAATAATATGTTTTCCGCAATAAAAGTATGTTCGTCGCAACCACAGCATTGTTAACTGCATTTATTTTTGACAATAGTATAATTGCTGCAATATTAATATTGTTGAAATGTAACAATAGTATTATTGCCAAATTTAAAAATGAAAATATATTTATAGCAACAATATTAATATGGTTGATGCGACAAAAGTATTGTGTTTGGCGTTTTATGTTAACAATAATATGATTACGGCAATCATACTGTATGATTGTAATTTTTCTTCATTTAAATATGCTTTAAAGATACAAGCTGCTTTGGCTTTGTTTAACTAAAATTTTTTTAATAAAAACGCTTAAGTTTATTTGAACTTATTTTTTCTACTGTGAAATAAATCAATCCTATTATTTTGAATTTTTAGTATTTTTGAATAATTTTCAAAATTCAAATCTATTTGTGACAACTTGAACCAATTCTAATAAATAATATTGTCGACAACTTAAACAAATTCTAATAAATTATATTGGGGATCATAGTATAATTGTGTGTGATAATACTATGGTTGTAGGGATCATAACATGGTTGCGTGTGAATCATACTATGGTTGAGAGGATCATACTATGGTTGTATATCAAACATACTATGGTTGTGGAGATCATAGTATGGTTGAGTGTTAATAATACTATGGTTGTGGAGATCATAGTATGGTTATGTGTGAATTATACTATTGTTGTGAGGATCATAGTATGGTTGTTTTTGAACTATACTATTGTTGTGAGGATCATAATATTGTTGTACCACAACCATATACCCAACAATAGTATTATCCTCTTCGAATATTGTCACCACAACCATACTTTTTTTCTGCGTGCAGGGCCATCACCCATGACTGAAGCTGGGTGATGGCCCTTTTCCACCCTTTGGATCAGTTCAGATGCTTCCTTAGATGACCGCGCATACACTCTATCATTTTGCTAGTTAAACTTTTCCTGAACGTGAAAAAAAAATTCTGTGCAAGTTATCACCGTGCTTCACCAAAAGACGTTTGCATTTTCAATCCTATTTTTTTTAAGCTGCAGTCAATAAATGTCCGGTACGTCGTTTGAAAGCCCCAAGTCCCAAGTCTTTTTTAATGATTCGACTCATGGACTTTTGCGTGATATTCATCTCACGGGCCATGATTTTCTGTTTTCGGAGTGGATTTCTGTGAATTCTTGATTTAACGGCTTTGTTGACATGCGGTGTTCGAACAGAGCGTGGGCGGCCCGACCGGTGGCGGTCTTTTACATCAAACAGTTTTATGCATCGGTAGACGAACATGCGGCTAATCCCCAGTGGCCGGAGCGTTTTGAAAATATCGTTTTTTTCATTTCACACTTGAAAAGCGCGATTAAAGCGATATGGTTCTCATTATCTGACCACTCCATGATGAAAGTTGAAAGTTGCATTTTAAAATCCCGTAACAGACTAACGCTATTGAGGTTAGATTTCAAAACCCATATGACATTAACGGGGTATGTTCAGTTCTACTATTGAAATGGGTGTGTTCAATGTTCCCAGTAAACCAAATTTGCCGACAATGTCTGATATCAGACAATTCTGAACAATATCTGAACCCTATCGAGAATTCTTACCGAAATCGTTACAAATTCTGTTCGATTTGTCAGAGGATTTTTTATTTATTATGTTAAGAAATATCTGAACGAATTTGGCCCGAATTCTGTTAGACTTGCCTGCGGGATTTTTTAGTAATTTTTTATTCAAACTTCTCTTATCGAACTCGCAACGAATTCTGAACTATTTACCTGAGGTAGTCTATTCGTTTAAAATTTTTGTTAATTGCTTCATATTTTACAGTTGTTGTTCTTGTGTTCAGACATGTCGGAACTAGTTTTGAACGAATTTTCAACTGTTTGTCTGAGGTATTTTTATATTTCAAATTCAAATTCTGAACGTTTGGTTAGCTTAGCTGTGCAAGGGATTTTTATTGTGTTCGGAGGAAAACTCTACTGCCGGCAGTTCTCGTTAAATGCAAAACTGGTTGCCCTTAAGTGTATAGCCACTAAACATAGTTACAGCACAATTATTGCTTGCAGACACCCCTGCTTGTAACTAAAAGTCTTTCCGAACGCTTTTTGAAAATGTTTTACAACTTTTTTTTTGCAGAACAAAAATATTTTCTTCTTTTTGATTGTTTACATTCAGAATTTACCATGACATAAGCTCAGATTTCGTTCAGAATTCGGTTAGAAATGTAGGTAAAAACATCAGAACTTATTAAGACTTAATACCAGAATTCTGACCGAAGTCGTTCAGATTTCGATACGAGAAATCGAAATTTCCTTTCGAATTTCCTAATTTCCCAAGACTACAGTTCAGAATTCGTTTAGAAATCGATTCGAAATGTCGGCAAAAACATCAGAATTCCCTCAGAGAAGTAGTTCAGAATTCGTGTCAACCTTCTCATATGTTTTTCGTTACGAAGTCGCTTAGAATTCTGATCCGAAATTAGAACATTTTGCCGATTGTCGTACAGAATTCTGACCGAATTCTGAAGGTTTGGTTTGCTGGGTTGTAACTGTATTTATGTCCCTACTAAGTATACTTTATGGGACTTTCGGCCAGTATTTCGATGTGTATCAAAGGGAATGACAAAGTGAATATACCCTATCACAACCTTTTGCAACACTTGGAAACTTGTGTTGATGGTCTGAAACGTTAGTATTAAAATTTGGCCATATTGCTCACGTGGTTAAAAATTTTCCCACACAAGGGCTAGGTTAACCTATGCAAAAATTAACAATCTTAATCATAACAAAATATGTATCTTATGAACAACTGAAGTTTATCCTATGATGCAGGATATATAAGTAAGAAGGGAAATTTTTATTTTTTCCCCCTTGAAGAAGAAGCTTTTTCCGTGGCAGCTAATTTGGACCAGCCGAATTTTCTATGTTATCACCGTGCAAAATTTAAGGATACTAGCTTCATACAGACCATCTTAAAATTGTATGACATAATACGAGTATGATAACATATACACTTTATAGGGCCTCGGATCAATATTTGAAAGTCTTGCTAACTCAATTACAAACAAAGCATACACAACATCCTACGTTGGAGGGTGTAAAACTTTAAAGAAGCGAAACCCTTTAAGTCAGACGCAATTGGGACTATACAACACTTTTGCATCAAAGCGAAAATTTAAATTTAAAATGTTTCCTTCAGGCCTTTGTTAAACATTTTAAACAGATATTCACAAAATAGATTTTTCAATACTGTGACTACGGGTATGAAATCCCCGATGTATGTTTGATGTTGATGTATGCGGTATTTTATCACTCAATTTATTTCAAGTGTGATAAATGACTCCCAAGCTTGCTGCGGGTAAAGGTATCGTTAGTGAACCCTTAACGCTGGTGACGAATAATATGATTCTTTTCGCTGATTCGTAGGTGTACAAACGATTACCGAAGTTGTAGCGCCACGTTGGTAACGCTAAGACGAGGTTAAGCCTCTCAGTATTTAAACCGCAAACGTCGGAGGAAATTGCAAGACTAAATTGGAAAAAGTTTCATTCAATTTCAATTCAGGGTCTATCCCTTGTGATTTGAAATATGAAATTTGTAGAAAGGAAGTTATCCAAGAAATACTGAAGTTATCCAAGAAAAGTGTAAAACAAAGGGGATTTAACGCAAAATGTCTATACTTAGTAGGGACATAAATAATATTGCAACATTGAACACACCCATTTCAAAAGTAGAACTGAACATACGCCGTTAATGTCTTATGGGTTTTGAAACCTAACCTCAATAGCGGGATTTTAAAATTGTTTCAACTTTCATAATGGAGTGGTCCGATAATGAGAACCTTATCGCTGTTATAGCGCTTTTCAAGAGTGTAATGAAAAAACATTAATTTAAAATGCTCCGGCCACTAGGGATTAGCCGCATGTTCGTCTTCCGATGCATAAAACAGTTTGAGGAGACTGGAGATGTAAAAGACCGCCACCGGTCGGGACGCCCACGCTATGTTCGAACACCGCATGTCATCAAAGCCGTTAAATCAAGAATTCACAGAAATCCTCCCCGAAAACCAAAAATCATGGCCCGTGAGATGAATATCACGCAAAAGTCCATGAGTCGAATCATTAAAAAAGACTTGGGACTCGGGGCTTTCAAACGACGCACTGTGGGATTTTGGTGTCAATAAATCAATTTTTCAACTACTGAATTTCAAAAATTTAAAGATGCAGTTTTGTAGAGAACTGTTTAAATACGAAATGTGCATTTATTGTTTTTTCGAAAAATTGTATTCTATTTGTGAAAAATTGAGGGAATGTCCCTGCAAGGGTGCTAAGCAAGAAATGACTTATATTTTCATGCAATGCAGTGGTCCATATATGTAAAATTTTCCTGATAATACCATTTGACTTTAATATATTTTAAAAATATAGTTCTCTATAAATTAAAAAAAAAATCATGGGGATATCATAAACCGTTAGGAAGATATGTCCAAATCTGTAAGCCGCTAAAAAAAATTTTTTTTGGATTTTCAATGGACACAAAAAAATGTAGCTCCACTCTCCTCCAAGCCGTTCTTTTAATAAAATGAAAGGTGGGAATGTCTTCTTTCGATTAAACCAAAAAATATTTTTAGGAAACTTCCGGAAGTGGAAGAAAACTTGAAATTTCTGGTAAAAGTCATGAAAATTTTCATTAAATTTTTGCAAAAAAAGTATTGCATAATTTTAGGCCAGCTATTTATTGAATATTAAATATAACAACAACAATTAACAATTCGGGCGGAACAGTTAATAGAGATAAATAAAAACAAAACCATATGATTTTTAGAATTAGCACATGATTATTTTATCATTTTGTATTGAACAAAAGGAAGAACAACAACATTTGCGATTTTAGTTTTCAAAGTTTTTAAAATTTTTATATATAATTATCAAAATGATTTTGTTTTCGGTTTTATATGAAGAACTGTGTAAAGAAATAATTAATTGCAATGGAGAAATAAATTTATTAAACACTTTCATAAAAACTAAAAATTCGAAACATTCTTCAGTTCAAATTGAAGATGTTAAAAAGGCCATTTCAAAGCGGTTCGTTAGTC
Source organism: Hydrotaea diabolus (assembly GCA_963513945.1). Lineage (NCBI taxonomy): Eukaryota > Metazoa > Arthropoda > Insecta > Diptera > Muscidae > Hydrotaea > Hydrotaea diabolus. Next base: position 151,225,743 of record OY740718.1, on the reverse strand, counting down.
ATTTTAAGGATAGATGGCATAAATGTCAAGTAAATAGGCAAGATTTTTTTAAGAAATATGAAACATGGCTGAAAGGTAAGTTGGGAACGACATACAATTTGTAATAGGAAAGCAACACACTAATATAATATTTCTAATTAGGAATATTTGAAGTGAGTGCTGAGATGCCTGGTGATCAACCAAGTTGCTCCAAAAAACGGGGAAGGCCAGCTAAAAACTTTGAAGATTGCAGCGATCGTGTAAAAAAGTTCAAAGCTGCTGATTTGGCATCGCAGTATACAGAGGAGCATTTGCTTATGGCGAGTAAAGTATCGGGTGGAAATGAGGCAACTCCAACTTACATTCCGTCATCGATTGTATTATCAATAATGATGGATGCAGAGCTCACAAAGTTCCAGTATGAATGTATTAAAAATGGTTTTAAAAAGCAAGGATACCATTTTTTACCGCCCTATAAAAATGTTGCTGAAGAGAAAGCAAAGTGCTATCCAGATGATATCCAAATATCCGAAAAAGAAGTATAGGTTAATGTTTTCTAGGAAATGCAGTAGAGTTGCGACAAACACTGATCTTTTTCATCGCTTACTGGTTTCATCAGACCCTTTTATAACCAGCCTAAGACATAAGCCATCCAAACAGGATTTGGAATGTGATGATGTAGTCAAAGAAATGATAGATGAAGAATAAATAAAGTTTTTTGTGGAATAATAAACAAAATATTAAAAAAAATTCTTATCTATAATCTGTATGGGCGGTGGGCGTGGCCGATTTTGATGAAACTTGGCACGCATCTTTTCTTAATTCTAGAAACTGTATGTACCAAATTTGAACACTTTTGACCGGATAGGATAGGATTTATGCGAAAAATCCATTTGGATTGTATGGGCGGTGGGCGGTGGGCGTGACCGATTTCGATGAAATTCCATTTTTTTCTTAATTTAGTCAATATAATGCTCGGTGCCAACTTTCAATGATCTCGGACTACTCCTTCTATTTTTTGCACAAAAATGTATGAAGCGATCCCACAGTGCGACGTACCGGACATTTATTGACTGCAGCCTTAAAAAAATAGGATTCAAAAATGCAAACGTCTTTTGGTGAAGCACGCTGATAACTACCACAGAAAATGTTTTTTCACCGATGAAAAAAATTTAAGCGTTCAGGAAAAATTTGACAAGCAAAATAATAGAGTGTATGCGCGGTCATCTAAGGAAGCATCTGAACTGATCCCAAGGGTGGAAAAGGGTCATCACCCAGCTTCAGTCATGGTTTGGTGGGGTGTCTCTTACGATGGCGTCACTGACCTGAATTTCTGCGAACAAGGAGTCAAAACATCGGCCAAAGTTTACCAAGAAACCGTTTTGGAATCTGTTGTGAAGCCTCTTAATAATTCCCTATTCCAAAACCAGCCATGGACTTTCTAGCAGGATTGTGCGCCGGCCCATAAGGCTAAAACGTCCCAGGGCTGGCTTCGAAACAATTTACCAGCTTTAATTTTCTCTGAAAAATGGCCCTCAGGCAGTCCAGATTTGAACCTATTGGATTACAAATTGTGGAAGGTCTTAGAGGACAAGGTTTGTCACAAAAGATACCCCAACATTGGATCTCTTAGGACTGATTTGGTTCGAGCTGTGGCCAATTTTCCAATGGACGAGGTTCGTGCAGCTATTGACGACTGGCCAGTGCGACTTAAGGCGTGTGTAAAGGCAAAAGGCGGACATTTCGAATAAGTCCATTTTTTTTGGATACAATATACATCAATAAATATATTAAATAATATTTGGTCCAAAAACATTCAGTACTTTTTTATTTTACAGCATAAAACGTGTGTAACAGTATTAATGTCCCTACATAGTAGTTTTCTGTAACCAAAATCATTTATCTGTTCTTGTAGAATAGTATAAAGTTATCGCGTTAGCGACTTCCTAAGTGAGTTGCCAATAGAACACGGCCAATACTGTTTCAATACTTTCCTTGTGGTTGGCAATATTTTATGTCAAATGCATAAGACATGTACGTTACCAACGTCACGTTACACTCTACGTGACGTTACGATGGTTTGACTAGTTCCACCTTAAGCCGACTAGTAAGTATATCATAAATTACTTTGTCTGTTTGTAAAGGGGACGGGGCACAGTAGATGGGGGCCACGAGCAAATATTTGATTTGACAACTCATACTTACTGCCAGAAATTTTTCTCCTTACAAATTAGCAAAAATTAATTTTGTTTTATGAAAGTGTGCTCGGTGGCTGGATCTCTCTCGTTCAACCATGTGTTACCATCGAACCTACTAACCTGCTGGTGGCTCGTTCGAATTGACTTGACATCCCGAATTTGTGGATGTCGCCGCAGCATGTTTGTCAAGTAGGGCGGAACTGGGCCCGTGTATGTGTTTCTGAGCTGATAATTTATTACTTCGAAAGGAAATTCATTATCTGGAATAAATTTGTTGCTGTTGCCTTTCTTGGCTGTCGTCGTTGTCGCTGACGTCCTCCTCGTTTCGTTCTGGGATGACGGTCGCTTGTCGGCCGGAATGCTTGGTTGGTAAGTCGTTCTTATGTGCTACGTGCCGTGCCAGCCAGCACATGTCAGTGGCATAAAATTAATTTTCCTTTGATATGATTCTGTGGTTAAAAGTTATAAATGAAGGCAAATTTTATGGTTCATAAAAAATTCACATACACTTCATGTACATAAACAACAGAAAATGTGACCGACAACGATGAGCAGCACGACTACGAAATACGTACGTCCAAACGGCCAAAGAACAGATTCTTCATTTGAAGTGTGTTCCAAAAAGAAAATATAAATCCAGATGTGGTCTTGCTGGAGCTTTTCCTTTTCGTTATTTTTGTTGTCTTTTTTCCTGAGTAAGGAAAAAATCGATAGGCTATAAAAGTGCTTAAGTTTGTAATGCTGCTAAACTTTTGCAAATTGTTTTCGAGAGAAGCCCCAAAAAGAAACTCTAGGTGCCAGAGGTTATGTTTGAAAATTTCTTCTTCTTTGTTTTGTAACAAATTTTAAAACCGCCACAAAATTCTGCCCTTGTTGGCCATAAAACTTAGTAACCCGAAAAGTAGTTTCCTTTTGGGAAGGACTGGGCAGAAGATTAAAACACTCCCTGTACAGTGGGAGCCATGAAAATATGACATCGTTTGTTTATTTACGTGCTGATATTCGGTGCTGTATTAAATTTTGACAAGTTTCTTTAAAAATGTTAAAAATTTACAAAATTAAAAGGGATTTATTTAACAAAATACTTAGTAGGGACATAAATACTGTTACACACGTTTCATGCTGTAAAATAAAAAGTACTTAATGTTTTTGGACCAAATATTTTTTAATATATTTACTAATGTATATTGTATCCAAAAAGAATCTACTTATTCGAAATGTCCGACTTTTGCCTTTACACACGCACTGGCCAATCGTCAATAGCTGCACGAACCTCGTCCATTGGAAAATTCGCCACAGCTCGAACCAAAGCAGTCTTAAGAGATCCAATGTTGGGGTATCTTTTATGACAAACCTTATCTTCTAAAACCGTCCACAAATTGTAATCCAATGGGTTCGAATCTGGACTGCCTGAGGGCCATTCTTCAGAGGAAATGAGGGCTGGGCCGGCGCTGAATCCTGCTAGAAAGTCCATGGCTGGTTTTGGAACAGGGATTTGTTAAAAGGCTTCACAACAGCTTCGGAAACGGTTTCTTAGTAATTTGGCCGATGTTTTGACTCCTTGTTCGCAGAAATGCAGGTCAGTGACCCCATCGTAAGAGACACGCCACCAAACCATGACTGAAGCTGGGTGATGACCCTTTTCCACCCTTGGGATCAGTTCAGATGCTTCCTTATATGACCGCGCCTACACTCTATCATTTTGATTGTTAAATTTTTCCTGAACGCTTAAATTTTATTCATCGGTGAACAAAATTGTTCTGTGCAAGTTATCAGCGTGCTTCACCAAAAGACGTTTGCACTTTTCAATCCTATTTTTTTTTAAAGCTGCAGTCAATAAATGTCCGGTACGTCGTTTGAAAGCCCCAAGTCCCAAGTCTTTTTTAATGATTCGACCCATGGAGTTTTGCGTGATATTCATCTCACGGGCCATGATTTTCTGTTTTCGGAGCGGATTTCTGTGAATTCTCGATTTAACGGCTCTGATGACATGCGGTGTTCGAACAGAGCGTGGGCGGCCCGACCGGTGGCGGTGTTTTACATCTCCAGTCTCTTCAAACAGTTTTATGCATCGGTAGACGAACATGCGGCTAATCTCTAGTGGCCGGAGCGTTTTGAAAATATCGTTTTTTTTTCATTTCACACGTAAAAGCGCTATTACAGCGATACGGTTCTCAGTATCTGACCACTCCATGATGAAAGTTGAAACAATTTTATAATCCCGTTACAGACTAACGCTATTGAGGTAAGCTTTCAAAACCCATACGACATTAACGGAGGTCAATATCTCAATCTCAACTAATTGAACAGTCATACTAACGAATCGCGGGAAAGTTATTTGGTTGCGACAACTTGTGGTTGTTGCAACCAACAGTTTGGAAAATAATTGTTGTTGCAACCAATAGAGTACTTGCAGTGTGTAATAGCATCAGTTTTTTTTTGCCTCTGATGTAAATTGTAAATTTTTGGGTTGAACAAGGCGGCTCACAGTGCTCCGATCCCATACTAACATTGGACAAAAATAGAAGGAGTTTTCAGAATACAATGAAACTTCATTTCGAAATCCCTTATGATACGCTGATTTCAAAAATGTTATCGGTTTTTATGTTACCTTCGCGGTTTTCTTGTAAAATGTCATTTTATATTTGACTAACGAATAAAAAAATAGTCTTACTCGTAGGCTCTTCTTAAAAACTAAAATAAAAAAATCGGCGAAGATTTCGTGTTTTTCCAACAGACGAAAGTCCAAACTAATATAATGTGAACAAAAATGCCAACGAATTTTTTGATGTTTTTTGCTTTTTAGAATTAAAAAGTAAGAACACTGAACTCAACAAGAAATATTTTTAGGCTCAGCACAATCGCGGCAACCTTTAAAGCAGCACAAATCAAACATCAGCTTAGCTAACAAAAAAGCAGCAATTCTTCATTTCTATAGCTTATGCTTTTTGTGAAATTTTTTAGCTGGTAAGTGCATTTTACTATTAGCTTGTCATGTTTAAAAACAGTAGCATTCTTTTGCTAGTGTTTTTGAAATGTGTTATAATTTTAAGCTACACTTGCAGTTGGCTAATATTTTGTGGCGTTTTTTAGCTAACGAAAATATACAAATTCGTGTCTTTGGCTAACATAGCGTTAGCCTTTGAAACGCTGTGTGCAACCTGTGATTTTACTTAGCAGGGACATAAATACTGTTACAACATTTAACACACCCATTTCTATTGTATAACTGAACATACCCCGTTAATCGGTTTTGAAAGCTAACCTCAATAGCGTTAGTCTGTAACGGGATTTTAAATTTGTTTCAACTTTCATCATGTAGTGGTCAGATAATGAGAATCGTATCGGCGTAATACCGCTTTTCAAGTGTGATATAAAAAAGAGATATTTTCAAAACGCTCCGGCCACTAGGGACTAGCCGCATGTTCGTCTACTGATGCATAAAACTGTTTGAGGAGACTGGAGATGTAAAAGACCGCCACCGGTCGGGCCGCCTACGCTCTGTTTGAACACCGCATGTCATCAAAGCCGTTAAATCAAGAACTCACAGAAATCCGCTCCGAAAACAGAAAATCATGGCCCGTGAGATGAATATCACGCCAAAGTCCATAAGTCGAATCATTAAATAAGATTTGGGACTTGGGGCTTTCGAACGACGTACCGGACATTTATTGACTGCAGCTTTAAAAAAAATAGGATTGAAAAATGCAAACGTCTTTTGGTGAAGCACGCTGATAACTTGCACAGAACAATTTTGTTCACCGATGAACAAATTTTGACCGTTCAGGAAAAATTCAACAAGCAAAATGATAGAGTGTATCGCGGTCATATAAGGAAGCATCTGATCTGATCCCAAGGATGGTAAAGGGTCATCACCTAGCTTCAGTCATGGTTTTGTGGGGTGTCTCTTACGATGGGGTTACTGACCTGCATTTCTGCGAACAAGGCGCCAAAACATCGTGCAAAGTTTACCAAGAAACCGTTTTGGAAGCTATTGTGAAGCCTCTTAACAATTCCCTGTTCCAAAGCCAGCCATGGACTTTCCAGCAGGATTCTGCGCCAGCTCATAAGGCTAAAACGTCCCAGGCCTGGCTTCGAAACAATTTGCCAGCGTTCATTTCCTCTGAAGAATGGCCCTCAGGTAGTCCAGATTTGAGCCCATTGGATTACAAATTGTGGACGTTTTCAGAGGAAAAGTTTGTCTCAAAAGATACCCCAACATTGGATCTCTTAAGACTGCTTTGGTTCGAGCTGTGGCCAATTTTCCAATGGACGAGGTTCGTGCAGCTATTGACGATTGGCAAGTGCGACTTAAGGCGTGTGTAAAGGCAAAAGGCGGACATTTCGAATAAGTCCATTATTTTTGGATACAATATACATCAATAAATATATTAAATAATATTTGGTCCAAAAACATTCAGTACATTTTATTTTACAGCATAAAACGTGTGTAGCAGATCTATGTCCCTACTAAGTATATTGTCCCAACGAAATATGTTTTTCCTTTTTATAAATTGCATATTAAGTCCGAATTTGCCCAAACTCTTGGCAGAGGAGCGAAAACTTCTGAACAGTGGTTAGGGTGTTTCATAGTCGGCGCTTCAAAACTATGCTTTCGACTTTAGTTGGTATTATTAACAGTTTTTGTTCTCGGCCATACAAGGTTTACCCCACTTTTTCCCAGCCCTTTCATCAGCACAAGGCTTAACCAAATAGTATTCCCTATTAGCAACGTTTATCATGTTTATAAATCATTTTCCCAGTCGTCAATTCCATGTCACGTTTTCCCCCCGCTGGCATAAAAGGAAAAAGTTAATGCATAAATTTGTTTGCCCTAAATATTTCGTTATACTCCATTTGTTGCCAGCAATTTTTCCATCAGCAACATATTAAATAATGTCAATTACAAATTCAGTGTTCTTCCCAAGCTACGACGACGACGTTACATTTAAAGCCGTTTTCATATTCTGCGTTTCAGCGCCAGCAAAAGCCTCCAATGATAGAACTTGCAAATTTTCATCATATGCCTGCCTCCGCCCGCTCCCCAAAGAGCGGGTAAGCAAATCCCAGCTGAACGAACATCCGATCAATCATATGTCAATCGTGGGAAGTTTACAATCAAATTATTGGCAATTGCTAGTTGCTGGTGCTGCTGCTGTGAAAAGCAATGCACGAGCGAGCGAAAGAACGAAAAATAATTTCCATACAAAGAAGACTGACAATTCATTTAGCGATAGAACAGATGCCAAAAAACCCCCCTTCAACTCTTCCTTCTGCTTTCGTCAAGTCCACGGCGAAACTGTAGGCACTCCTTTGAACATTTTATCGTGATTGCAGGGGGTCTCCTCTGTGTGTTTTCGAAAACGTTGTTGGCGCGGTTCAAAGCTGTTCCATTTAACCAAAGTTACGGGTACTTGTAGTTAATCGCCTTTTAGCAAAGATGACGAAAAAACAGCCCCCGAATAATGTCAATATCGCCTCGCTTTTTATGCATTTTATGCTATTTTACAATAGCAACAACGGCGGCCCGGAATTCAATAACATTTTCCGCCGACATCGATTACTTTTTTTTCTTTTATAGAATGAAAATAAACTGTGGAAACTATAAAAATGAGCATTTATGCTCTCGGCAGTGTGTGCATGGCGTTTTTTACTTTCGATGGCATAGAAAAATTTTGTGGGTATAAGCAAAGTAAACAGAATAAGATGAACAGTGGATTGCATCTGCAAGTATTTTGGAGGCTATTTCGATTGAGAGTCACAGTATCAATGAATAATAATATAGTTCTGTGAATCATGCTTTGCTATGGGAAATCGCAGTGTGATTACGAAAACCATTCCATTGTTGTGGGTATGATAATATGACTGCGGGATGATACATTGTCTGTGGAAAACATACTATGGTTGCGGGATTTCATACTATGTTTGTGAGTCTAAAAATATGGCTGTGAGAATCATACTCAAATTGTGCTTGCAGAAACAATTTATGGTTACCATATGGTCGCGGCAATAATGGCATGTTCCCTGCAAAAATGATATGTTCGTCGCTACTAGAGTATTGTGTTTTAAAATTCATTTTTCTATAGTATGGTTGCGGCAACATTAATATTTTTGCAATGTAACAATAGTTTTATTGCCAAATTTAAAAATGAAAATATGGTTGTAGCGACCAAAGTAATAAGGTTGGTGCGACAAAAGTGTTGTTTTTTGCTTTTAAGTTAACAATGATACGATTACGGCAATCATACCAGCAAATTCCTCATTTTTTTTTTCTTAATTTGAATATGATTTTTTAAAACAATGTTATTGTTACGAATCTTACGCAATAATAAAACTTTATATAGGGTGATCCATCAAGAGGTATCTTTTCAGAACAAAAAAAAATATAAAAATTCAAATCAAGTGTGGATGGAATCTTTATTGGTAATTTGAAGGGACATTTTATGGCATTTATTTTTTGAAAATAGTTTCCTTCAAACGTTGGTAACTGTATTATGGAAATGAGTGTTGGGTGAGAAACGGGAAGATCCGCTGTTGTCGTCCAAAATGTTGTTCAGTGGTGAGGGCCATTTCTGGCTCAACGGCAAAGTCAATACAAAATTGCCACATTTGAGCTGAAGAGCAACCAGAAGAGGTCCAAGAGTTGCGGTTTATAAGCTGGTGGAATCATCGGTGCATATTTTTTCAAAAATGATGATGGCCGGAACGTAACCGTGAATGGTGCTCGCTATCGCGCCATGATATCGATCTTTATGCTACCTGAAATTGAAGCCTTGATCTTGACGATACTTGGACGGTGCCACTTGCCATACAGCTGCTCAAACAATAAATCTATTGAGAGGTCATTTCGAAAAGCAGCTAAACTGGGCGAGCATGCACGGCTGTGTTTTCACATTTCCAACAGACCCAAACCTGAAATTTACGCACAATTCTCCCGATTGACGACACATTTGTCAAGTCAAAATGAATTTTGACTTAAACGCCTATTTCCGTAAAAGGCTTTAATAATCTTAACGCTTTGCTCAATGGTGTACCTCTCCATTGTTGAATTTGTCAAACTCTAAAGCAAAGAAATGTCAAATTAGGTTGGGCAAAAAAACTTTACGTTAAGGTATAACTCACAGTTAATAACGTGCATTATGGTTGGACCATCCTATACTTCTCAAAATGTTTATTTTATTTCAAACTAATTGAGAAAAAAACAAATTAAAATTGAAATTGAGAAAGTAGAAACTAAAATTGAGAAACGCAAATTGGAATTGAGAAAATAACAGCTGAAATTAAGAAACGCAAATTGAAATTGAGAAAACATAATTTAAAATTGTTGGCTTCGCCAAAAAATAAATTAAGAAAAAAAGCAAAAGTCATCCCAATTGCAAAGCCTGGTAAACAACCTAACTTGCTTACTAGTTATAGGCCTATTAGCTTACTCAGCAATTTGAGTAAGTTATTCGAAAGTGTCATTAAAGATAAATTATGGCAAGTTATAAATACCAAGAAAATAATCCCTGATGAACAATTCGGATTACGACCTTTTCACAGCACAACACATCAAGTCAAGCGCATAACAAACCGTATTAACCAACAATTTCAGCAGGGCAATTTAACGGCTATGGTGTTGTTAGATTTTGAGAAGGCTTTCGATACAGTTTGGCATGACGGTCTATTATTTAAATTGCTGAAACTGAATTTTCCAAATTATTTAATTAAAATAGTTCAATCGTTCTTATGTCAGCGTTCATTTTGTGTTGGAATTAATAATTCAATTTCTGATTGTCTTCCTGTTCCTGCCGGTGTGCCCCAGGGGTATGTTCTAGGCCCAGTCCTTTACTTATTATATGTGTATGATTTTCCTCAAATGAACCATTGCACATACGCATTCTTTGCAGATGATGCAGCAGTGCTATGTTCTGGTTTGCTCGCCCAAAGCATTCAAAACTGCCTTCAAGCTTCTCTAGACAAGGTTGTTGAATTTTCATTTAAATGGAAAATTAAAATTAACACCGAGAAATCACAAGCCATCTTTTTCACAAGGAAAAGAAAAGCTTGTTACATTCCCGGTTCAAATATTTGTATGTTTGGAAGAGAAATTGCCTGGTCTGAATCTGTCAGATATCTGGGTGTATTTCTGAATAAACGTCTGACTTTTAATGACCATGTCAATCACATTGTAAAAAAAATTAATGTAGCTGTTAAATTACTTTATCCTATTATAAATAGGAAGTCTGAGCTAAATTTTTCCAACAAGATCGTCATACTAAAAACAGTTTTCCAGGCTATTGCTCTATATGCTTGCCCTGTGTGGTGGGGTAATTGCGCCAAGACTCATATCCGGAAAATTCAAATTATCTTATTATTTATGATAGAAGGATCTACGACAAATATATGTGAAACAAAATATCGGCAAAATGCTCGCCACGGCTTCGGTGGCATAGCTCTACCCGATGGTACATATTTTCAATGACTCTGAGACATAATGGAGGTTCAATGTCGTTAATGTGCTAAATTATCTTATCCTTTAGCTATAAAAACAGTTTTCCAGGCTATTGCTCTATATGCTTGCCCTGTGTGGGGCAATTGCGCCAAGACTCATATCCGGAAAATTCAAATTTCCCAAAACAAAATATTAAAAATGATGTTGAATTTACCGTGGCACTTTAGCACAAAAAGCACAAACCGAATTATTAATATTACCCATAAATTTGAAAACGCTTGTAACTTCAGCGAAAACAATTATATCGTAAATCTATACAACTCCAACTAAATAATCACTAATGTAATTTATGTATATCACAAATATTAAATATCATGTTTTTAATATCCCATAAGGATATATTCTAATGAAGGTTTTTAAATTATTTCCTTCTCCATACTTTTCACACTTTTTTTTCTTAATTTCAATAATGTACTATCAATAATATAGTTGTTAGGTTATTCATTAAAGCCATCTCTAAAATATGTATAAAGTAGAAATGTAACGAAAACTATTTTACCTAAATAAACAAACATCAAGTAAAAAAAAAATTAAGAAAAAACATATTGAAATTGAGAAAATGCAAATGAAAATTGGGAAAATGATAATAAAAATTAAGAAAAAAACAAATTGAAATTGAGAAAATACAAAATGTAATTGGGAAGCGCAAAGTGAAATTGAGAAAATGCTAATTAAAATTGAGAAACGCAAATTGAAATTGAGAAAATACAAAATTACACCTAAGCTATGATAAAAAAAAAACTAGTCTTTTGCCCACTTGTTATAAGTGTAATTTCTGATATGACACAAACCAAATGTCATTAAAGTCTAGTGAAAATCCTGAGAAATAAGTGCTATATAAAAGCATGAACCGATCTTGTCAATTTACAAAATTGCTTTTTTTGTGAGCAAAATAACGCCACAAACCAAATATCCTTGAAATCAGATGAAAATTGCCAAATTGGGGGTTGCATATGTGCAGTAGCTATATCAAGATTAAAACCGATCTGGTGTATTTTCAGAAATGTTTACACTCTGACCCCACACACCAAATTTTGTTGACATCTGATGAAGTTACCGCTGTTAGGTTGGCTAGACCCCAAATCGGAAGTTACATTTACATGGGGGATTTATCAGTCTGATTTTAGCTATATTTATCCTGTGTGAAAATAACGCCACCAAATTTTATTAAAATCAGATGAAATGTGCCAGTGTTAGGTAGTTTACCCAAATCGAAAGGTACTTTATATAGGAAATTCAAGATTTGGGCCGATCTGGTGTATTTTCAGCAATATGTATCCTATGAGCAAAATAACATCGCTGTTAATTCGGTTAGACCCAAAACTTGGACCGACTTTAGGCGAAAACAAACGAGATCGGTTTATATTTAATTTGATATTTGTTTAGAAGAATAGATGAACAGATGGACAAAAATAGATCTAAATTATTAGGTATAATTTTTAATGGGTCTTTCACACATTTTTCTAGACGTTACAAACATCTGCAAAAAACTCATAATACCCCAGTACTACAGTGTGTCTAGGATTTTAAATACAAAAAATTAAAAAAGTCATATGTTTGATTTAATATTTTATCAATTATGTTTAGTGCTGATTGCACAATACTACTTAGTTTTATGTTATTAATACATTTTTGAATTTTTTTTTAACAAGACTGTAATACTTTTTTTTAACAAGACTGGATAATTTTTGATTGTGTTGTAACAAAAATGCTACTAATATTTATCTCTCCTATATTCAAAAAAAAAATTAAGAAAATCCAAATTCATATGATGTCGAAACACAACATGGACCGATAATTTTGTCCGCGTTTGTTACTGTTCGATTCGACGTTAGTGTGATAAATTCTCTAAGGCATATGGGTACATAAAACTATTACTCTTCACCCTGTTGACTTCAAAGTTAGTGTGATTCATTCTCTAGGGCCTAAGGGCATCAACAAAACTTACTATTAAACCCTGTTGTCTTATAAAGCTTTTATTACACCGTTCAACACGCTTTTGCACACATGAAGAAGACCTATATATTCGGAATCTACGTCGAAAAATAAACTACCCGTGTGTCCCAGTTTTTCTAGATCAATTCGTATTTTCGCGAAAAATGTGAATATATATTTGGTTAAAAACCACTTATATAGACATATTTTGTATTAACATACAAGTCCATATCCATAAATTTTTTGCAAAATATACGAATTGATGCAGAAAAAGTGGGATACACGTGTATTTTATTTTTTCCTCCTCTTTCAGAATATACTAATTTTTTCATATGTGCAACCAAAAGCTTAAATTTGTCATACAGTGTTATATTCCAGTAACAATAACAGATGACGCTATAGCTTTCGATTTATTTTCTTTGTGGTCTTTAATAGCATCTACACATTTTGATTTTTTTTTTGTTCTTAATTTTTTTCTGTCCTTGGTGTCCTTTGGATATCGATCCTTATTGCATATTTTTTTTCAGCAGCTTTTGCAAAAACAACTGGTCATGGTATATTGTCAGTTGTATGATTTATCTTATTCTGGAATCAATATTTTTTGCATACAAATTTCTTTGAGTCAAGAGCACCGACGAAAAAGAATTCTGCCTCTTTGTATGCTGGCAAAGTGAATTGCCAATAAAATGTAACAACACAAAACCCTTTTGTTGAAGACAAAAAGCTATAAAGGGTGGTCCAACTAAAACGCACGCTGAAGATCGAAATACCGAAAATAATAAATAAATAAATTTACATTGATTTCAACATTATCAACATTTACAAAAAAGGTCGAATAAAAAACAACAAATCAAAGATAAACAAACAGTTTTACAGAGAATTATCTTATTATTTTTTATTATGATAGAAGGATCTACGACAAATATATGTAAAAAATATCGACAAAATGCTCGCCACGGCTTCGGGGCATAGCTCTACCCGATGGTACACATTTTCAATGACTCTGAGACATAATGGAGGTTCAATGTCGTTAATGTGCTAAATTATCTTATCCTTTAGCTCTTGAATAACTCTTGACTAATTGACGTATACATTTTTTAAATATCCCAAAGAAAGAAGCGGTGTCAAATCACATGATTGATCACGACAGCCACACGCAGAAAAATAGTATGGTTGTGGTGACAATATTTGAAGAGGATAATACTGTTGTTGGATATATGGTTGTGGTACAACAACAGTATGATTCAAATACAACCATACTATGATCCTCACAACTATAATATGATTCACAAATAACCATACTATGATCCCCACAACCATAGTATGATTCACACTCAACCATACTATGATCTCCACAACCATAGTATGATCCTCACAACCATAGTATGTTTCACATACAACCATAGTATGATCCTCACAACCATAGTATGTATGATTCACACGCAACCATGTTATGATCCCTATAACCATAGTATGATCACACAATATTATACTATGATCCCGAATATAATTTATAATAATTGGGTAAAGTTGTCAACAATAGATTTAAATTATTCAAATTATTTAAAAATACATTAAATTCAAAATAAAAGGAGTGATTTATTTCACAGTAGACAAAAAATAAGTTTAAATAAACGTAAGCGTTTTTATTAAAATTTTTTAGTTAAACAAAGCCAAAGCAGCTTATTTAAAAAAATTTAATTTCGATAAAAAAGTACTATTATTGCATTAGATCCGTACCAATAACATATGTTCTTAAACGCACATTTAAATGAATAAAAATTATAATCATACAGTATGATTGCCGTAATCACACTATTGTTAACATAAAACGCAAAACACAATACTTTTGTCGCACCAACCATATTTATATTGTTGATATTACCATACTATCATTTTTAAATTTGGCAATAACACTAATGTTACATTTCAACAATATTTATATTGCAGCGATTAGACTATTGTCAAAACTAAATTCAGTTAACTATGCTATGGTTGCGACGAACATACTTTTATTGCGGAGATCATATTATTATTGCCGTGACCTTGGCCGACCTCATTTGCGAAAAAGTACGGCCCGATGACGCCGCCAGCCCATAAACCGCACCAAACAGTCACTCTTCGTGGATGCATCGGCTTTTTAACAATCAGTCGAGGATTCTCATTTGCCCAAATGCGGATATTCTGCTTGTTAACAAATCTACTGAGGTGAAATTGTTCCTCGTCGATGATTTCTTTGTAAAGTCATCATTCACTTATGTCTGTTCAACCAACCATTCGGCGTATTGACAACGCTGGAAATAGTCAATAGGCTTCATGTCTTGAGTCAATTGAACCTTGTTAGCGTGTATATTCAAATCTTTATAAAAAAATCGCATCTGTGATGTTCGTGAGAAGTTCAATTGTTGGACACGACGATGAGTCGATATTGGCGGCTCTTTTGTCACACTATCGCAGAACGAACTAGGCGAGCATGTTCAGGTGTTTTCACATTTTCTACAGACCCGGTTTGCTGAAATTTGCGCACAATTCGCCAAATTTTGGACACATTTGGTCGATTATGCGAACGCTTATTTTCGGCTTCAACAATCTTAATGCGCTCCTCAAATGTTTACCAGCAATTGCCATTTGTTAAACACTGAAACAAAGAAATGTCAAATTAAGTTCGACAAAGGACTTGAGTTTAAGGTGTGACTCATAATTAACATCGTACATTACACTGTGCGACAGCCACAATCGGTTTGGGATGAAACCACCGGGGAAAGTTATATCGGTCAAAAAAAGGTCATACGTGTCCCAGCGTTTCGTTGGGTCTCATCTAGGAGCCGAGATATATCGATTTGAAGTTAGTAAGTATCGTATAGGGGAATCTGTCACGTTTTTGGCTCTTTTGTTTGACATAACTTGAGAACCACTCGTCCGATTTAGCTGAAATAAATTTTAAAAAACCAAGAATTACAATTCCCTTAATCTGTTCATATATTATTTTCCTTTACAAGTAATAGTTTCCAAGTTAAAAATAAGGGCATGAAGAAAAAATTTTTTTTTTTTTTTATTTTTTTTTTAAATACATTTATTTTCGTTTGTTTCGATTAAGGGAATTGTAATTCTTGGTTTTTTAAAATTTATTTCAGCTAAATCGGACGAGTGGTTCTCGAGTTATGTCAAACAAAAGAGCCTAAAACGTGACAAATTACCCTATACGATACTTACTAACTTCAAATCGATATATCTCGATTCCTAGATGAGACCCAGCGAAACGCTGGAACACGTATGACTTTTTTTTTACCAATATAACTTTCCCCGGTGGTTTCATTCCAAACCGATCACTGACCCTTACCATTTGTCGCAGAGTGTTATGGTTGGACCACCCTTTATAAGATATCTTTATATATTTTTAAAAACTGACATTACAGCGACACATTTTAATAATCTTCATTGAATCGGGCTTATAATTTCCCTATAAATATGCATTGAGCCAATGAATTGTATCTATAAAAGATTTCGTTGGTGGTGTAACGAATTTCGTAATCGCTATGCTAGGGTCATAGCAAAATAGCCATTTTTTAAATGTTAATTACGAGTTATTCCATGTCAAAGTCCAATAAATGTTCACATTCTTCTTAAAAAATGTTATACGTGCCTTAGAAAAAAAATTAAAAATATGTTCACAAAGACATGTGCCTTTAAAATTCTGCAAATCCTTGTTGTTTTTTGTTTATTTCGCTTTAAACTATGATGAAAATTTGATAATATTTCTACCTATTAATATTATTTCTAGCTTCTCAAATTTTGGTCATATTATTGTTACATTTTCTCTGTCGGCAGCCAAACTTTTTAAGAGGTCTTCTTAACTAGTGTATCAGCATACTCGTACACACAGAAAAAAAATAGTTGAATATCAGTTGGAACTACAATGATTCGGTTGCAAAAGAGGTATTGCGGCTGCAATCACCAAATGTTTATTACCGTAGTGGATATTCGGTTCGAAATACTACAAGATGATAAATATAATCATCGTACTGTACCCACAACTTATTGATCGGACACAACAAATTATTTAATGATATTTCTAAAAAATAAAATAATTCGATTACACAGTACGACAGTGGTTGGTACACATGAGAAATGTTAACAGAATATGAAAATAGGCTTAAAATAAAGAAATACGTGTCTCGGCGATTTGCTGTAGCACGTCAGAATTTTGAGAAAATCGATTTTAAAGATTCGAAGGATCGTGGAGGTTCACTTGTAACGTAGTACTATTATAAAAAGTTCTATAAAAACAGAATGGGTGAACCGATTTAAGTGCTTGAGCCAGTTTTGAAAAGGGAATTAAATTTGTTTTTGTTTTTAGGCAACGCTATACCGTATGAATTAGTTAAAAAGTAGTAAATACTTCTTCTTTTTTCCGAATACTTCTTCATTTTTCGAACAATTGTAATAAAAAAAGTAATGAAAAATTAAAAAAATGTCCAATAATTATTGTTGGGGTGTCCTGTTTTTATTAAACTGTATCTGTTTAAAAAGGAGTTACAATAAATAACCACTATCATTTAAGTACCAATAGTCTAAAATAAACTCAGTATATCTTTAAGATAAACAGACCATTTTCGTTCATTTTTTTAAAAAAAATTATTTTTTAAAAAAAATTTAATAAATTAGTTGCTTTCAGCGTGGAAAAAAAATCGACACAGAGGGTTATTTGAACTTAAAATTTTTTCTCCGTCCAGCTTGTTTTAAATAACTTACAAAATGTAACCGATATGAAACTCTATACGTTTTATCACATTTGTAGCCAAGACTTCAGACATTGATTTGTTTTTTTTTGTGTAGCCACAAATATATAGGTTTTACTTCACTTAACTAAAGTATCGCAATTAGCTTTGTCTTTCAGTTGTTTGATACTTAAACCACAACATTTAATTTTTTGAGCCACTCTTTTTAATTACACCAATACCCCGGTTTGCGTCGCTAATTGGGACCGGACAAATGCGACGCAAACCGAAACGACGCAAACTGAATCACGTTTTTCCATACGTTTGTATGGATTTTTATTTAATTGGTTCCGAGATTCATAATTTGGGCTGAAAAAATTGATTTTTCAGTAAAAAAAAACATATTTTTTCGAAAAATAGCTTTTATTAAAATAAAAATAAAACAGTTCATGAGAAAAATGTAAGAAAACATAACAAAAATAGATTGAAATTAAAAATAAGGAATTGATAGTATAAAATCAAAGTCTACATCGATGTGTTAATTTTTTAATCTGAGCTTGAGTCATCTGAATCGATTATCATTTCTACGGTCGGATTTGTCGTTTTTGCTGATCTTTTTATAAAATTATCTAATGCTTTTTGAATTTTAATAGCCTTTTTTCCAAATCGATTTCCTTATAACAATTGATAGCATCCGTCAGAACTCTAGAATGTTTTAAACTGCGACCTTCGGCCGGGTCATTGTTTTCAAAAATATGGTTTGCTTGCGATATCAACTGCATCGCTTTTTTTTAGCTGCAGTGAGTCTTTTTTCATATGATTCGACCTCAAGCGGAAGAGTTTCGTCGTCCAGCGCATTGTTACTCTGAGTTGCAATCAAACTTTCGTGATTTAGCTCTTCGTCGTATAATATGAGATCATTAATATCTTCTTCATCCATTCCAACAAAATTAGCAATTCTAGCTGATTCTGCAAGTTCTTTGCATATGTGTGGAACTTTATTAATATCTTCCGTATCTTTGAGAATGCATTCTGGCCACAATTGACGCCAAGTTCCGTTCATGCACGATTCTTGTACTCCTTTTTTCCCCAGATTTAAAACGTTTTAAAATGTCCAGTTTTTGTTCTAAGCTTATTTGCTTTCTTTTTTGACTCATTGTTGCAAAATGTTTAGATTAAACTTCACTTCAGCAAATGTAATTTGAAACTAAAAACTACCCTCTTTTTCAACCAGCAGACAACCTTAACATACATATTTGCATTAGAAATAAACGGGAATTCCCCTTTTTCTGATGTAGCTTTGTACAAATATTTTGATATTAACGACGCACATCAAAACACAAACGACGCAACTTTGAAATGAAATATAAACGCAAAATGAAATATAAATGGAAAATACCAAAAAAAACAGTGTCCGAAAAAATCGACGCAAACCGAAACGACGCAAACCGAATCGACGCAAACCGGGGTATTGGTGTATTGCATCCAATCTTTCCCTTTATTAGATTCGAAGGTAGAAACCAAGCTTTAAAAAAAACCTGCTCATAATTAAAATAGCAGAATAAATATTTTCAAATCGTTAGATATAAAAATTAAATTAAAAATTACTGTATTATTTTGGTCTGATAACGAAACACATAAAATTTAACCATAAGTTGGCCCAGTTAACAAATACCCGAATTAAAAAAATTCTTATAGCCAATAATCTATAACAACAACCAATACACGTACCGATACTGTCAGTTCCCACTACTGAAAACTGCCGTGTACCCAATCAACATTCGGTTGTAGCGATGGAATACATGGATAGCTCGTGAAACGATCAACAGTCGGCCAACATGGAAAAAATTCTGTTGTGGCAACACGACATCTCTATGTGTACTTTTTTCGTCAAGATCCTCTCGAAGAGTACTAGAAGTACTTTAATTGTGTTAGCAAACAGTTTTTGCATATGAGTAAATTTTTAAATTTTTTGGTTTATTCAAAAATTCACTTCTAATGGTTTGGATACTTGATCAGCTGCACTGATACAACAGTTTCAATATCCGCAAATCACACAGCACCAACTAACATTTCATTGTACTAATGAAATACTCAAGGTTCATGTAAACTCAATCATTTGGTTGGCAAAAAAATCGGTTGGAACAACGAATTTGTTTGCTGTGTGTGCATTATATTAAAAAAAATGTATAGATTTTATATATTCCACTGTCCACTAGTAGCTCAGATAATAAAATCTAACATTTTATTGAAAATACATAATAAAAAAAATCTTGTCAAGTAACACTTGAAAATCGACTCAAGTTACTACTCTGACACAGTGGCCGCCACCACCACCACCATCATCTTCGCCGTCGTCAGCACCAACAGCGTTCATGTACTGTACTGCCACCTCCAACATTCACTCGCTTGCTGGGACTACATCATCTGGTTCCTTCATTTCGTCTTTGATTATACACTCCACTGCTATGACGATGGATGTATACTTAACCGTCATTATCGTTTCCTTGCCATTTGATATAATAGGAGCAGAAGAACATGGCAGAACCGAGCCCGAGAACATAAGAAACCTCCAGTCCCACCAACAACAACGTCATCATGGTCATGCTCCCCCTCCACACTCGGCAGCAGCAGCCAGCATCCTCGAGCAGCGGATGCTTGGAAATGATGATGAGGACGACATCGAATACGATGATGATAAAAGGAAGGAAACTGTCTTCTCTCTTGTGTATCATCAACAAATTGGGCATGTTTCCAAAACAGTTTTATGCTTTTGGCATGCTACTGGCTCACGGCTTGGCTACGAAGTACATACGTAGAGACACGGACAGACCGACAGACATACACGCTACAACACAGAGATTTGTTTGCTGCTGCCGTTTGTGGCATGCAACTCAAAAAGCTGTATTTGGGTGTGTGTGAGCGTGTGTCTATTTGGTTTACGACTGTTTCCAAATTCCAAACCGAAAGGAAGGGTGGGGGGAGTGAAAGTATGGACTAGCAGGATACCGTCCAACCGACCTTGAGTGATGTCAACTTATTTTGTATTTAATACTTTACAAACAACATTAAATAACTACACCATTTCCTCCGAGAATTACCAAAAAAATCAATTAATTTGAAATTACCAAAGTCCTTTCGAAACTTATTCTACTAGAAACTGAACATTTGTTCATTCACAATGGAATGCAAATATTAAAAATTACTAAAACACGACATTGACTTGGGGCTAAACATTTTTTGCTATTTTAATTAGAATAAAAACTTTTAAGCTTAAATTTAGGAGGACAAATAAATATAGAAAATTAACTAAAATTTAGATTTGATGTTGCTAACCGTGCGGAAATGTTCCCAGCGTGTTGGAAGGTTGCGAATATCCAGCCGATCCCCAAAAAGGGCGAAGCCAATAATTTTGCGAATTATCTGCCAATTGCGTTTTGCTCTGCGCTCTCCAAGGTAATGGAGAGCATGGTGAGCCACCATCTTGTGAGGTATTTAGGGACCAAAGATTTGCTGAGTGATAGACATGGCTTTCGTATAAATCGCTCTACCGGAGACCTGATGGCGTTCATGTTGGAGCCGGTCTATCTACCAGTTTGGTGAGAGTGAGATCGTGATAAGCTGTAGCACGGTGTATTCATATCAAAGCTGATAGTTTTTGGTGTTGGTAATATCTTTGCTCGATTTATATCGAACTTTCTTAGATATCGTACGATACCAGTTGTTGAAAAGGGTGTTTTTTTCAGACGTGCTTTTTTTCAAGAAGGAGTAAAACGCATATAATTTAATGTTTTGGCCAAGAATTTAGCTTTATTATAAAGACAATGATTTGCCATTATATTTAAAAATGATTTCGGGCAAGTGGCCGCCGCGGCTGGCTCGAATAAACTCCAGCCGAGAGGCAGGCCCTATTTTCGACCACTTTTTGCATTATTTTTTTTTATTTATTTAAGTCTATGGAATTATAAGTACAATCCTTACCGACTATCTAAATCTAAAAATAAGTTATATCTAGAATATTATTTAAATTATTAAAAGCATCTGAAAATTCTAAATCATAACTTAAATTTATTCTGTTAAATTCTCTTAAAGTTTCAACAAGAGGCTCGTGTGAGAAATAATTTGTTCTCTGAACAGGAATATAAAAATATTCATTGTGCTTGCCGTATGTCTGCAATAACGGTCGGAATATTGACTTCCAAGGCGTCAATCGTGTCGAGTTTATCTGCTTAACGCCACAAAAAGTAGTCCAGCGGTGTTAAATCGCACGATCTTGGAGGGCACACCACAGGCCAACGACGCGAGATAATGCGCTCACCAAAAGTTTCCTTCAATAAATTTATTGTTTCCTTTGTTTTATGGCATGTAGCGTCAACTTGTTAGAATCAAATATCGTCCACAATAACATCCTCCAATTCAAGCAAGAAAAAGTCATTAATTATGGCTCAATAGCGTTCCCCTTTGACTGTTACATTATGGCCGGCTTCATTATTGAAGAAATATGGACCAAAGATTTCATCTGCCCATAGAGCACCCAAAACAGTGACTTTTTAAGGATGTCACGACGTCTCAACAATGACTTGTGGATTTTCATTACTCCAAATGCGACAATTTTGATTATTAACGTACCCATTCTTTATCGCTGAAGAAAATATTTTTTTTATCGTTGACCATCCCGTTTTGGACCCATTCAGCATGATTTGCAAACGTTGTTCCGAAGTAAGTCCACTCATTATGAAATGGCAAACCAAACTGAGCATAAATCAAGTGACAGCTGTCAAAAAGATTAACTCCGAAAAAAGTGTGGCCAGATTGAAAACCTCACGTCTAAAAACAATCTTTAGATGGGTTCTTAAACAGCAAACTTATGCTAATCGCATGTGTACCCCAACGTTCTGCTCATTCTCCCTTACTTTTTGTTATTTTTATTGACGATCTGTTGGGTCAGACCGCGAATCCAATCTACTGATTTTCAGATGACAGCAGTCTCTGTCATTCATGTTCATTCGACCGTAGACCGAGTCTTCAAGAAACTAAAGACAAAATGAGAATCTTGGATGAGACGCTTGGCCGGAACTTACTGGCCATTTCCGAATGGGTTCCAATGAATAGAGTAGATTTTAAGGCGCGTAAGACATAGTGTTGCTTGTTGTCTCACAAGCGATTCGCTGGCCCAACAATGTCGTCAGTTTCTATCGATGGTATGGTTGTTGAACAATCATATTCTCTTGATGTTCTGGACATGAAAATACAATGGGACGCTCGTTGGGCGAGGCATGTTTTCAAAGTGTCGAAAGAAGAACTCAAGTGCACAGGCTTTTTAAAGTGGTCCAATAAATATTTCACTTCTTCTGATCTTTTTAATATCTGTACAACTTACATCAGGCCTAAGATGGAATATAACTCCCATATATGGGTAGGTACTCTAAAAACATCCTAAGAGCTTATTGATCGTATTTAAAGGAGAGCGATGGTGCTGATAGCCGACAGTAAGGTATCCAAGTCGACTTATATTGTGTCCCTTGAGCATCGTCGGAATGTGGGTCGCTACTTTCATGGTGTGTGTGTTCATAAGACATCCGTCGCCTTATCACGGACGTGCGGATACTCGGCAGGGATACTCGACTTTCTACGAATTTACACCCATTTGGCCAGTTGACCGATTAAATTCGTTTTCCGCTCGTACAGTCCGTTTGTGGATTCGACTTACGGCAAATGTATTTCCCACTAATTACGACATCTAGAAGTTCGAGGCAAGTGTCTAGAAGCTTTACTCACTCTTACTCCCCACCGCACAGTGGGAAAATTACGAAAAAAATTGGAAATAATTCGGCCATTTCGTTTGTAATGGTCCGATTTAAATGAAAATTTACATTGACCTTCTTGAAGTGTTACTGAGCTTAAGTTTTGAATTTCATGCATCTGTGTTTAACAGGTGCTGCACAGTGGGCCCTCAAAGTTGGTCACCTCGAGTTAAAATTTTCTTTTTCAAGCCGCCAAAAGCGTATTTGTGGTCCGGTCGTAATAATTTTTTCTTTAGTGAAATCTGCTGGACAAACCCAACCAAAAATGTTATTACAAATTTTTTCATATCTCGTACAATAAAAAAGATATCGGGACTTAAAGTTTTTTTTTCGAAAAATTTGCTTTGGATTTTCTGGGATTATTTTATTTTTGGGAATCAGTTTTAGGTGAATCGGGGAAAATTTAATCCTGGTTTAAAGAAAACACTTTGGTTAATGTTTTAAAAAAAGAATTGTAGCAAAATCACCAATAATATGAAAATGCCAGCTGTTCAAAGTTAACTATTGCGAAAAAAGTGGGATTTTGAGTGTTTTACGGCGAAAAGGTACCTTTACTCTTATGTCAATAACTTTAATGTTTCTTAAGTAACATACAAAAAATTTGCATTTATTTCAAAGAAAACTTTATGCTTAATACAAATAATAAGCAATTGTGACCCTAGTCGGTACTTTTCTTGCTCCAGGCGTCTCCAAATATGGGCATTTTTTTCAAAAAAAATTGAGTTTGAGCTCAAATAAAAAAAATCGCCACACTGCTGGCCCAATTTGGTGCTATAAGTCAGTTAACTACATATGTTTTCTAAAATCCCAAGCAAAGAAATTTTGCGGGAGGCCATTTCTAGGACAAAAAAAAATGAGTTTTTGTTAAAAAATCCCATTTCTGGGATTTTGTTTTCCCCTGTGTCAAATTTTAGAAAAGTGGCAACTCCAATTTTTTTTTTGAATAAGTTTTTCATTTTGTCACAAAAATATTGATACTACGTAAAAAAATCAGGTTTATATCTCCAACCAGCAAAATTTTACAGTGGTCTGAAATATTGACTTTTTTGCTACCTTCACAAAAAAAATTTTTTTTCTCGTTTTTATCAATTATTATTCAACATATTGAGTTAATTGCATTCTTTTTTATAATCTGTTAAAACTAGAGGTAATTACCTTTCCATTGGTATATAAAAAGTATATCCTTTTACCTACACTTATAACAGCACGTGCGCTGGAATAAGACCCCTTTGAGTAAAGTATGAATTTTATAGGTAAGAATACCAATTTTAAAAATTCTCGTACCTATCCATAAATAGCAAAAATATATATTTTTACCATTATTGTTTACCTATTGTGTAAAAACGGAAAATGGGTAGTATTGTATAGTATGGATCTAGGTACCTAAACATTCATTCTTATATGTTTTGGGGGAATACCTGTCCCCTATGTCCGGAATATTGTGCAACATTTTAGGCGAATGTACCTGGGTACATAAAAATTCATTGTTATAAATGTATTTTTGGGGAATACCTGGTATTTTAGTCAAGTATTAATTGCGGATATTATTGTGATTACCTGTAAGTATTACTCATTGATATAAGAACCGCCGATTTTGTATGGGTTTATCATAACAAATTAATCCGCCATGACGATAACACTCCTTGTTCAAGAACTTGTTGAATTTTTTAAAAACACCAAACTTCGGAAAATGGAGAACAGAGTAGCATATTTAATAGAGTGCATAGAGTCAACATATAGCGAGATAACACAATCTAACGAAAGCAGCAAAGTATTAAATTTTTTGAAAAAATTTGACCGGCTCATGGAGAAGTATCACAGGAATTATTCAAGATTACCAACTGAGTGGCTCGACAGTATAATTGAATTTAAAACTGTCCCTGCTTTAGTGGGTGCTTCTACTAAGGAATACGACGATCTATGTCCAAAGGCAAAGAAACAACGGTTGTCGGCTGAGATGGCAAATCATTCACCTTCAAAGATTTGTGATACATTCAAGGAATTACTGACGGTGGAAAATCGGCCATCTAGCGCAAAAAGAATTGCAGACGTGTTAACGGAAGCATCACCAAGGCGGCTCCAACGCATTGAAAGAAGTATTGCAACACCATGTCCTGGTTTTAGCGAGGAAGAAGCATTAGCTTTAATCATCGAATTGGGATTGAGTAAGAACAAGTACACTCATTTAAGAAGAATGCTGCTTGATAAAGGATGTGACATGTTTCCCGCATACAACCGAATAAAGGAACGAAAAATGGAAATTTTGCCAAACCCAGTGATAATTACAGAAAAGGCCGGCAGCGTTAGTTTGGAACTACTTCTCCAAAATACTGCCAGTAGGATAATAACAACATTGAATGAGGAACAACTAAAAAAAAATCAACAACAGCCATCTTCAATTAATATGCAAGTGGGGATGTGATGGTTTGTCAGCACTTTCGGAATACAAACAATGCTCTGATAGCCAATCTACCCAGATCGAATTCAAGAGCGTATTCATGGCATCTTTGGTTCCTCTGAGGTTAAATTTAGACTCTACCTTACCTTCAACTTCGCGCAGAAAATCAAACCCTACTGAAGCAATATGGCGTAATCCAACACCTGGCTCCAAAATTTATTGCAGACCAATCTCCTTCGTATATCATAAAGAAACGAGTGATTTAACTAAAGCCATCACAGACAAATTAAAAGATGATATTTCGAGATTAGAAGATTTTGCATTTAAATTCGACAGGTATTCTATTACAATATCTTTTAAAATGTTCCTGACAATGGTAGATGGAAAAGCCGCAAACGATATTACAGGAAACAAATCTAGCTGGAAGTGTTTCATTTGCAATAAAAGCAAAGTTAATTTTTCAAACGCTTCGAAAAATTCAGTAGTCAATGAAGATACCCTTGAGTTTGGAATAGCACCGTTACATGCTCGAATCAGGTTTCTAGAACACTTTCTAAACCTTGCTTATGACATTAAGTATAAATCTATACCAGGAAATGAAAGGAAAAACATTCGAGCTAACAAAGAAATGCATGAAATGAGAGCAAGTGAAAAAAAAAGAATTCAAGATGCATTTAAACAACAAACTGGCCTAAATATTTCTAAACCACGCTCGAACTTTGGGAATACAAATGATGGAAACACTGCCAGAAGATTCTTCGCAGACTATAATACAGCTGCAGAAATAACTGGAATCAATAAGGAGTTGATTCGAATGGTTAATATATTGCTTTTAGCTCTGAATTCCAAACAAAAGATTAATTCCGATAAATTTGGAGTTTACGCCGAACGAATTTTAAAAATGCTTGCTGATCTCTATCCCTGGAAAGATCTAACGCCAACTATACACAGAGTCCTGTTCCATGGGAAACAAATAATCGAGTCTCACCTTCTCCCTATAGGCGAGTTAACTGAAGAACCACAAGAAGCTAGAAATCGAGACTTCAGATATGTTCAACAATTTTCCACAAGAAAATGCTCAAGAATAGCACAAAACGAAGACTTACTTAATAGTTTATTATTATCTTCAGATCCTTTTTTATCCTCCATGAGAAGTAAGTTGACTTCGTACCACGAAATGACGCATGGAGACGAAGAAGAATTTTCTGATTTATTAGATATGCTGGACGTGGAATAAAATCATTTAAGTTTAATGTTTTTTAATTATAAGATTTATTTAAATGTTAATTTATTTAAAAAAAAGTTTTTCACAAAAAATGAAGTCAATAGCATCTTTTTATTCAAATTTTCTATCTGCAACAATTAAATTACTTTTTTGCGATTGGAAATGTGTAAATTTGATTTTTTTAAATGCAACAACATTGATCTCTCACAAAATGAAATTGCTATTTACCAAAAAAATTAATATTTTACTCAAAGGGGTCTTATTCCAGCGCACGTGCTGTTATAAGTGTAGGTAAAAGGATATACTTTTTATATACCAATGGAAAGGTAATTACCTCTAGTTTTAACAGATTATAAAAAAGAATGCAATTAACTCAATATGTTGAATAATAATTGATAAAAACGAGAAAAATTTTTTTTTTTGTGAAGGTAGCAAAAAAAGTCAATATTTCAGACCACTGTAAAATTTTGCTGGTTGGAGATATAAACCTGATTTTTTTACGTAGTATCAATATTTTTGTGACAAAATGAAAAACTTATTCAAAAAAAAAATTGGAGTTGCCACTTTTCTAAAATTTGACACAGGGGAAAACAAAATCCCAGAAATGGGATTTTTTAACAAAAACTCATTTTTTTTGTCCTAGAAATGGCCTCCCGCAAAATTTCTTTGCTTGGGATTTTAGAAAACATATGTAGTTAACTGACTTATAGCACCAAATTGGGCCAGCAGTGTGGCGATTTTTTTTATTTGAGCTCAAACTCAATTTTTTTTGAAAAAAATGCCCATATTTGGAGACGCCTGGAGCAAGAAAAGTACCGACTAGGGTCACAATTGCTTATTATTTGTATTAAGCATAAAGTTTTCTTTGAAATAAATGCAAATTTTTTGTATGTTACTTAAGAAACATTAAAGTTATTGACATAAGAGTAAAGGTACCTTTTCGCCGTAAAACACTCAAAATCCCACTTTTTTCGCAATAGTTGACTTTGAACAGCTGGCATTTTCATATTATTGGTGATTTTGCTACAATTCTTTTTTTAAAACATTAACCAAAGTGTTTTCTTTAAACCAGGATTAAATTTTCCCCGATTCACCTAAAACTGATTCCCAAAAATAAAATAATCCCAGAAAATCCAAAGCAAATTTTTCGAAAAAAAAACTTTAAGTCCCGATATCTTTTTTATTGTACGAGATATGAAAAAATTTGTAATAACATTTTTGGTTGGGTTTGTCCAGCAGATTTCACTAAAGAAAAAATTATTACGATCGGACCACAAATACGCTTTTGGCGGCTTGAAAAAGAAAATTTTAACTCGAGGTGACCAACTTTGAGGGCCCACTGTGCAGCACCTGTTAAACACAGATGCATGAAATTCAAAACTTAAGCTCAGTAACACTTCAAGAAGGTCAATGTAAATTTTCATTTAAATCGGACCATTACAAACGAAATGGCCGAATTATTTCCAATTTTTTTCGTAATTTTCCCACTGTGCGCCGCGGCTGGCTCGAATAAAGCCAATTCTACAGGTCCAATTTTCAACCACTTTTTCGAGCATATGGGGCCGTATGTTGCCAATAACGCCACGAATGTTGGCTTCCAAGTCCCCTAACGTTTCTGGTTTGTTGACGTAGACGAGCGACTTCACATATCCCCAAAGAAAATAATCCAATGGTGTCAAATCACACGATCTTGGTGGCCAATTGACAGGTCCATTCCGCGAAATTATGCGCTCATCGAATGTTTCCTTCAATAATTCGATTGTGACGTGCGCTGTGTGGCATGTAGCGCCGTCTTGTTGGAACCACAACTCATCCACATTCATGCCATCCAATTCGGGAACAAAATAGTCGGTTATCATGGCTCTATACCGGTCTCCATTAACGGTAACTGACTCTCCAGCATTATTTCGGTAGAAGTATGGCCCAATGACTCCACCAGCCCATAGAGCACACCAAACAGTCAGTTTTTGTGGATGTAATGGCGTCTCAAGGGTCTCATGTGGATTCTCTTCACTCCAAATGCGGCAATTTTGCTTGTTGACGTAGCCATTCAACCAAAAATGAGCCTCATCACTGAACAACATTTTGTGATGAAAATCAGCATCGAGATGAATCTCATTTTCGGCCCATTTTGCAAGCGTTGTTCTTTTGTCAACCTGTTCATGATGAAATGGCAAACCAAACTAAATATTAATCACTTGACAGCTGACAAAATGGCCGCCAGTTAAAAAAGTGATGCCAACTTAAAGTTCTATACCCCGATAAAAAACACCCTTTATAAGTGTTTCTAAAAACTAAAAAAACGTATACTGAGAAACTAGAAAATTAACTTTTCCATATAATCTTCATAATACCATTTGACTTTAATATGTTTGAAAAATATATTTCTTTATTATTAAAAAAAAACACTAGTAAAAAAGCCAAAGTCGGAAATAGCCGACTATATAGTAACCTGAACTTTTAGATGTGCTGAAATGCCAATTGAAACGGGGTTTTTGGACACCTTGAACAGTGTTAGAAGATTAAAGTGTTGCCATCATCGCATTGGCAATGCTAGCAAACCAATAATGCCAGCCATGTCAAATTCATGCCAAGGACAACCATTGATTTTTGTTGTTTACAAGCAACCACAAATATTTGCATCTAAAGGGTGGTCGAACTAAAACGCACGATGTTTATTGTCAATAAAGCAAAAAGTTTTCAAAGAATTATCTTTTATTTGTTTTATTATGATAGAAGGATCGAAGACAATTATTTGTGAAACTAGATATCAGCCATTGGTCGCCACGGCTTCGGTGGCATACCTTTATCCAATGGTTCATATTTTCAATGACTCTGAGACATAATGGAGGTTCAATGTCGTTAATTTGTCAAAATATCACATCCTTAAGCTCTTGAATTGTTCCTGACTTATTAACGAAAACTTTTTTTAAATATCCCTAAAGAAAGAAATCCCACGGTGTTAAATAACATGATCGTGACTGCCAATTAACATCGCCGCGACGTAAGATAACACGGCCATAGAATTTCTTGCGCAAGAGAGCCTTGGTTTCGTTGGCTGTGTGGCAACAGGGGTCCATTGTCATCTCGCGATAGCTAACACCATTCACGGTAACTGCTTGACCGAACTTATTTTCGAGGCAGTACTGCCCGCCAGCTTTCTGTCGCCGCCAGCACCAAACTAATTTTTTGTGAATGCATCGGGTTTTCAACAATCACGCGTAGATTTACATTCTGCGCGAACCCACTGTGGAAATATTTGCTCGATTTCTAATTGCACGAAATGCATTTACCCGACCATGGTTGAATCTGTCAAACACTACAAACAAAAAAATGTTAAATTAAGTTGGGCAAAAAACTTGACGTTAAGGTGGGAAACACAATTAGCATTGTGCATTATTTACATTTAAAATGATAATTTGTTTTCAAGAATCCCTTTTGGAAATGGTGTAGTTTGGAGCAGATACTTTTCGCATATATTATTTGAAATTTCATTTATCTTCTGTGTCTATTTGTTCGAATGTCAGCCGGTCCGCCTGTCTGCTTGGTATTTATCTTATGTAATATCTTTTGGCTATCGTCCCTACCACCATGTACTAAGCACTGCCCCGCCATTACCCCTACTGCATGCACTTGAGCTGAGCTTCCTCGAACTTGTCTGTTTCTTGGTTATTAATTATAGCACAACATTTTGTTTGCTGCATATCTGTTGTGACCCACCCCACCCCAGCAGCACAGCACCTCTCGTTCGGTTTAGATTTTTGTTGTTTGTTGCAATTTGTTGTTGCTCCGAGCCGGTTGGCTGAGGTTTTCAATTGAATTCGAATAATAGGATTTCAGTTTCATTTTTAGCCATGTATTGTTGCTGGCTGATGATGCTGCTGCTGTTGCGTTTCCTTCCGTTTCCTCTTGAGCTTTGCCCACACAGAGTTTGCGGAAAGCTGTGTTTTCATATCGAATGTGCATGCAATTGTTTGTTGCTGTTCCTGCCGTTGTTGTTGGGATGGATCGGGGCTTTCTGCGAATGACATTGACCCATATTATCCTGTCCCTGTCACATACGTACTCTTGGAGCTCTCTGTGTATGTGTGTGTGTGGCCCATAGAAATTAATTGTTACTGCTGCTGCTACAGCAGCTCTATATTGCTGCAACCATGTTGCTTGGCTATATCGCCGTTTCATACAAATATCTAGGCTATGCCAAATGGAAATAAAAAGAACAATGAGCCAGCGTGCCCAGGTGCTGTTGCTGTTCTTCTTTTACGCTGGAGCACGAGCGTAGATTAAGCACACATACTCGTACACTCGCACACAAATGATAACTATGCGCTCTTTCATTAAATTGCGCATTTTATGTTCAGGTCTCATGTACTCGTATTTCTCTTTTTTTCATTAGTTTCTTTTCTACCTCTTCTTCAGCTTTTCCACATTAAAGTAAAGAAAATGAAATCGTTTTATCCTGAAATGAAATGGAATGTAATGAAAAAGGAAATGCTGCCGTAACAAGGACAGCTCGAAATTTTCTGTGTTTAGAATTTTTTCTTCTACTTTTGCAACACAAGGATTAGCGTCTTCGTAGCACGTTTTAATTTATATGACGATAAAAATTAACTTTGACGAATGAAATTAAAATTTTGTAACGTAATTGTAATGTAAAGCGCTGAGATTTCGTGATTGTTTTTTATAGAACACCTGAAAAATTCATTGGAACCTTTATAAAGTCATTTGATGTCTCGCCTAGTTCTCGAAATTTTGTACCTTGAAAAAAAAAGACCGTTTTCCTAATGCTGTTGTAGTTTTAATGAATAAAAACCATGCATGGTATCGTGTTTGTGTGGGTGTATGTGTTTTGGCATGCATGGATTTTTATTGTGTTCCGTGAAATACTCTTCTCTCGGCAGTTCTCGTTAAATCTGAAACTGCCTGCCCTTAAGTATTTAGCGCTGAGCATAGTTACAGGGCTACGAGTACCAACAAAAATAAAAAAAAAAATCACCGATTTTTAAAGAAAAAAGTTAGGACATTTTTTCACTTAGAAGTTTACTTTATTTACGACTAAGTTCTCGTTTTGAATTTCAGAGGAATTCAGTCTGCGAAATATTTATTTACACAACACCACTGGTTACCCTTGTTTGTCTTGGTGAAAGACGGCTTATCAATACCTATTTTGTGCTCAGTGTTGCCAGAAAGGCACTTTTTGAGCATTTCTGGCACATTTTTTCTGACCCTGGCACTTTTTGTTCTAGAAGGTGCTGTTTCGGTTTACAGATTTTACAAAGTTAAACCAAAAAACTGGTCTGTTAAGAAACAGAAGTTTGGAAAGTTTTTTTAAAAAAAAAGGTCCTAGCAATACCCATACATTTGTGTTAACATTCTATGCCGAACGCCGTAGCTGTAATATGTAAATATTTACCGGGACTTCTACTAAGGACATAACAATTTTATATGTTAATAAAACCCTGAATATTTAAGATATAGACACGTTTACCGAATTTGCCTTTCAGTAAATCGATTTTAACGCGTGCTGTGTGGCTAGTAACACCGTCTTCTTGAAACCACATATCGGCGATCTCAAGCTCATCCAATTCTGGCCAAAAATAATTTTCTAACATGACACGATAGCACTCTCCATTGACGGTAGCATGACGATTGTTTTCATCGACGAAAAAATACGACCCATCACACTTCCGGCATGAAAACCACACCACACAGTAATTATTTGCGGATGCAATTTTGTCTCCTGAAGCACATGGGGGTTCGTTGCTGTCCAATAACGCAAATTTTGTTTACTGACAGAACCACTCAGCCTGAAATGAGCTTCATCTGAAACTTTGCCAAAGCCACTGACTCAGATTTTCGGTGGTAATTTTTAATGATTTTTAAAAACGTTGCTCGTAAGTAAACTTTACCATGATGAAAATGTTGAATTCGACCAACGTTTTTACACTAAAAGATCATTAAAAATGTTTGAGAGTGGGCTGACATAAAGATACGAAATTGTTATGTCACTATTGGAAACCCCGTTATTTAAAATATTTCATATTTTTAGCTCGTTTGTTGAAAAGTTAGATTTACAACAGAAGTTCTCATTCGTTTGGTGAGAGCCTGGTCTTAAAGAGTTCGGGTTTTCTTTCAACCAAGCTTTCTGATGAAGGTCGTTACTGACCCGAAATCGCCGATAAAATCAGCCACGAATATCAATGTGACTTTGCCATTTTTGTTAAAAACTTGTCTTCTATTTAAATATAGATACAAAAGGGCTTGAGCCGGCTTATCCCTGTTCAAATACAGGGTGTCCGCCAGGAAGGTATACTTCTTTGATTGTTTATAATTTTTTATAAATGAAAGAGAATGGATCTTATATTGATAAATGTGTGCAGCCACGAAAATCAATGTCACTTTGCCATTTTGTTAAAAACTTGTCTTCTATTTCAATATAGAAGCAAGAGGTCTTGAGCCGGTTTAATCCCTGTTCAATGTGTAAAAGCAACAGACCGAAATAAAACAAACGAGCTAAACATACCTACATGCACGGCACGGCACACAAGTTGACATAGTCAACTAAACTCTTTTTACAACACACACACACGTTGTTGTAAAAGAAATCTATTGATGGCTCTCGATGTGGAGTCTCTTTAGAGCTGGCAAGAGTGAGTTGTATTTTCGTGGGCAATTGTGTGAAGAAAACTTGAAAAGTAAGGTTTACAACAGTAGTTCTCATTCGTTTGTGGAGAGCCTGGCCTTATAGAGTTCGGTTTTACTTTCAACAATTGCAGCAAGGCTTTCTGAAGAGGGTTGTCACGGACCCGAAATCATGATAAAAGTAGTGTGCAGCCACGAAAATCAATGTCACTTTGCCATTTTGTTAAAAACTTGTCTTCTATTTCAATATAGAAGCAAGAGGTCTTGAGCCGGTTTAATCCCTGTTCAATGTGTAAAAGCAACAGACCGAAATAAAACAAACGAGCTAAACAAACGTTTAATTTAATGTCGGCAGTTATGTATGGAATACAATATCAGAAAAATGTCCGCATCTGTAAGCCTCACAAATGCTAGCATTATTTCAATACCTTCAGCACGGCGTCAAATTGAGGTTGATGGATTGTTCTGAACCCTATCTTAAGCATCAGTAATGTTGTCAGCCGATTTTGCAGTACGTTGTGGTCCATGCTTGGGCCAATCAGCTACAGACCCTGACCCTCTTTCTTTAAAATCATTCACTACACGATAAATAGTGCGTTTTGTTGACAAAAATTTCACGTAACTTTCTCATCGTCACTGATTGAGTTTGATAAAAATGTTTAACGATTTATCAAAGAAAATTTCATAATAAATTTGCCAAGTCTCTACTTCACGACTGTCTAATATGAACTATCAAGACTAATGTTTACCAAAGTGGCGCCAAAACAAAGTAGTATACCTTCCCGGCGGACACCCTGTATTTTATACTTAAATAAATCGTTATGTTATATAAAAAGGAAGCCATATTTAAAATTGCAAATGTTTGGAATGACAAACCTTAGGATGCGATAAGTTCGTACGAGTAGTATGAAAATTTAGGCAAGGATTGACATTTCAGCGAGATCAAGGAAAGGAAAAATATATTTTTTTGTTTATTTTTAAAGATGTTTTTTTTTTATTTTTAAAACAACCATTACGCAACTTACAGACAAAAGCGGTGTTTTTTTTGTTTTTTTTTTCTATTACTCATATTCAAATTAATGCAATAATTAGTACACACACATACAGGGTGGGTAAAAAGTTACCATGGGGTTAAAAACTTTAATAACTTTTTTGTTTTTTATTTTTTTTTTAATTTTTTCCTCAGATTGTATAATACGAATATACAAAATGGAAATTTTGTTACACTATGTATGAAAACTCGCAAAATAGAAAGGGACCTAAGGGTAAAAACCGGTTTTGTTCAGGAGAGTCATTTTAAAGATTTAAATACGTGTATCTTTGGTGTACCATCACTTTCATAAAACGCGTATATCTCTGGGAGGGAACGCTTTTGGGGCATGGGATCGGTCTCATTCGATGTTCAGATGTTGTCCACATCAAAAAAAGGGAAAATTTATTTTTTTATCCTTAGGTCCCTTTCTCTATGCGCTGTCACATATAAAGAATTTAAATAAACGGCTTACAACATTTTTGTAAAAGTGTAAAATTATTTATCACCTCAAAACGAAAATAGTTTCGTTAAACGCCATACAACATTGTTTGTAAACACGAGTAGATTATCGCCTGAAATCGGAAATATTTTCGATAAACAACTTACGAATATTTTAGTTTATAGATGACATTTTTGATTGAATTTTTTAATTTTATACCTGCTACCACCAACAGTCGGTTGGCAACGAATTCGGTTGCAACAAATCTGTTCGTTCTCTATGTGTGGAGATAATTCGTTACTCACCTCTTCTCGGGTGTTTTGATATTAACAGGTTCAAGTCAAATGTCCGTCTATAAACATTACTTCTATTTTCCTTCTCTACCTATCCTATCTTCCCGCAAACGATACAAAGCACTGCATATAGGGGCCATACCCTGAGTGTTGGTCTTAATAATCACTATACGCTGAGTTATAATTCATATCTAAGGTAGAAAATCAATATTTGGCATTCATATTTAAAGCTAGCAAAGAAATGCCACTTAAGTATGAACTTTGTGTAAATATTGTCGACTTAATGACCAACACTTTATCTAGTGACTCTTATTTTATTTTAAGTGTAGGTTTATCAATAATTTTTAAGAACCGAAAAAAGAACTTAACAAATAAAACATTGGGAAAACATGCCTTCGCCAAAAATCAATTCCGCAAAATTTTGCGTGGGCTTATAATCAGCACAAATCAAACGGCCTAAAACGGGTATGAAATAATGCTGTAAAATTATTAGCTATTAAAAAAAAGTTTTTTTTCTCAATTCACTTTTTTTACTTCCGTATACTGAATACAACATATGAAGTTATATAAAAACCCACACCTACTCACAAATCTTGAGTGTCATTCAGAAAATAAAAATACGCCACAGAAAATAATTAATATTTCACTTTCAGTTGAGTGATCTCAAATATAAACCAAAACAAAACGTCATGATAAAATAAAGAAGAAACAACTTATTTGGATTTTAACTTTACAGAAATATTCAAAAAAAAGTAATCATTTTCGAAATCATCATACACGAAATCATCATACAACGATTGCTTTGTAGTTGTTGTTGTTGTTATTCATTTTGATTTATTGAAACCATTTATGGGGTACCCTAGGAACGTTTAATCGTACGTCCATTTACATAAAATATTGTCGCTCGTATTTTGGATTCGTTTTGTTTAAGTTTTTCATCACTTTAAGCTGGGGTAGCCTAAAGGGTGGGTTCTGCTTTTATTTTAATTCGTTTTTTTGTGAAATGGGTTGTTGTTTGTTTTGAAACATTGAAATTTTGAATGCGTGCGTGCGGGTGCCGGTATTATTACGATATTATTGTGATTATGTTCGGAAAGTGTTACTCAAACGCAATGTGCATACAAGCTGAAAAAGATAAATTACCCACAGAATGAGGTGACCAGATTTATAGAAGGCATGGGATAGTAACGGGTGGCCCAAATAAGACCAGCTGATGTGAAACACAAATAACTTTTTTATTTTTTTACATAATTTATTTTTTCTTTATGCAGATTATAACTGAACTATTGGAAATTTCAAATGAATACGTACGGTCTACAACAACGCATTCAAATTATCGATTTTTGTTATTCTTCTCAACGATCAATTGTTCTGACGCAGCGAAATTATCGCCGTTTTTTAACGTAAGTTCAGCGCCCACATCTTCAACGATTATAAGTTTAGCTCGCCGTTTTGAGGAACTGGATTGCAGTTGGCAAAACATCAGCATCAGTTACACAAAATCAGATGCACTGTTTGGTGCGGTGTTATGGCCACAAAAATCATCGTCCCATATTTCTTTGAGAATTAGGATGAAACGCCAGAAACGCTCTTCGGGGCTTCTTACAGAACAATGATCGACAAATTTTTGCGGCCAATAGTGGAGCAACATCCTAATTTGTGGTTTCAACAAGATGGCGCCACTGCACATACTCGTACTGCTAGGCAAACTATGCACATGCTGCGTGAAATTTTTGGTGAACGCATAATTTCAAAAAATTCATGATGTCATATTTCACACATAGTCACGTTAAATTTCCATAAAATGTATTTAACATATAAAAATAAATCATTTAAAAAAACCGTTATTACAAGAGTTATACGTGTTTAACATCACTAGGTCTCATTTGGGCCACCCTGTATAAATGAAAACAAGATGTTGTAGAATCTAAAATATTTAATGTAAATTCAGAAATTTTCCCGAAAAATAAAAAAAATTAAATTTTTTTTAAAACAAGTAAAAACGTCGTTACGTTCGGCCAGACCTTACATTATATACCCTTTACCACCCTGTATAAATGAAAACAAGATGTTGTAGAATCTGAAATATTTAATGTAAATTCAGAAATTTTCCCGAAAAATAAAAAAAATTAAATTTTTTTAAAACAAGTAAAAACGTCGTTACGTTCGGCCAGACCTTACATTATATACCCTTTACCGTCAATTCGCTACTAAAGGTCAACAAAGTGGTTGGTTTTTAGGGCCCATTCGGCACAGGCGTCCGACCCTGATCTCAGACAAAACTTGAATATTAATCTATATTTGGAGTCGAAGAAAAAAAATTACATTAATTTTAATACCCACATGTCTCTATTGACTATGTAAATTAGCCGTTCTGAACATGCCACACGTTTTTTGAGCCACATGAGCTAAAACGTCCTGCAACGTTGCCCTATTTTGAGGGCGTCTTTACAAACAGAAGCCATTTTTTCTGAAAAAAATACGATTTGTAAAGAATATACTTAAAACAGTGTACTTCTTTCCGAAGTTCCTTTAATCCCTTTAAGAGTATCTCTTTTCCCACTGTACCAATTTCGCGAGTAAGAGTTGCGAAATTGGTACAAAAAAAATCAAATATGACACACCCTGCTACAAGGTGGCTGATAGATAATGCTACTTTAAGAAACTCAAATAACTTTTTTTTAGTGTATGGAATTTATTTTTCTTTTATCATGTTAAAGCTTATTCAATTTTATTAAATATAGCATAATTAAAAAGACGATTTGTAAAGAAAATACTCAAAACAGTGTACTTCTTTCCGAAGTTCCTTTAATCCCTTTAAGAGTATCTCTTTTCCCACTGTACCAATTTCGCGAGTAAGAGTTGCGAAATTGGTACAAAAAAAATCAAATATGACACACCCTGCTACAAGGTGGCTGATAGATAATGCTACTTTAAGAAACTCAAATAACTTTTTTTTAGTGTATGGAATTTATTTTTCTTTTATCATGTTAAAGCTTATTCAATTTTATTAAATATACTCGTAGCAAAAATTAAAAGACGTTTTGTAAAGAAAATACTCAAAACAGTGTACTTCTTTCCGAAGTTCCTTTAATCCCTTTAACAGTATCTCTTTTCCCACTGTAACAATTTCGCGAGTAAGAGTTTCGAAATTGGTACAAAAAAAATCAAATATGACGCACCCTGCTACAGGGTGGATGATGAATATTGCTACATTAAGAAACTCAAATAACTTTTTTTTAGTGTATGGAATTGATTTTTCTTTTATCATGCTTAAGCTTATTCAATTTTATTAAATATAGCATAATTAAAATTTACGATTTGTAAAGAAAATGCTCAAAACAGTGTACTTCTTTCCGAAGTTCCTTTAATCCCTTTAAGAGTATCTCTTTTCCCACTGTACCAATTTCGCGAGTAAGAGTTGCGAAACTGGTACAAAATAAATCAAATATGCCGCAGCCTGCTACAGGGCGGCTGATGAATATTCCTACATTAAGAAGCCCAAATAACTATTTTTTAGTGTATGGAATTTATTTTTATTTTATGTTAAAGCTTATTCAATTTTATTAAATATAGCTTAATTAGTTTTAAAAATAATCAAATTTAAATGTCGCCCCTGCTCGTTGGTGCATGTGCGTCATCTTACCAAGAAGTAGTTCATTACTGCTTGGAGAGTTGAGACAGGAATATCCGAAATTGTTTCTCGAGTGGATTGTTTGCAATAACCTCGCAAGAAAAACTCAGATGCAGTAAGGTCAGGCGACGTGTGTAGCCAACGGAATGTGAAGTTTCTGGATATCAGCTTATTGGGAAATTTTCGTCGCAATTCTGTCATAACAGGCCAGAGTATGTGAGGAGTTGCACCATCTTGCTGAAACCACACAGATTTGAAAGAAATACTCATTCGGCGTAATTCTAGATAGAAAAACTCTCTCAACATGCTCAAGTAACGGTCTCCAGTAACCGTAACGGTGTGACCTTTTATTTCGTTTTTTTTTTCGAAGAAGTAGGGCCTGACAATGCAGCGTGATGAAACTGCACACCACACTGTGACACGAAGTGGATGCAATTCCGTCTCATGGAGTATCTGTGAGTTGGCAACACTCCATATTCGACAATTTTGTTTATTTATGTTGCTGTTTAAATCGAAATGGGCCTCCTCAGACATGAAAAGACCGTTCAACATGTTTGCGTCCTCTTTCACCATTTGAAGGCAAAAATTCCAAGCGAATCAGAAAGTCTGCTGCATGCAGTTTGTTGACCATTTGAATTTTATATGGGAATAATTCCAAATCTTTGTGTGCATAATTGACTGCAATGACTGTCTGCTTATACCCATTTGAGCAGATAAGCTTCTTGGTGAAACTCTTAGATTGGATTTGTATGACAGCAGCGATTGTTTTCTCCGTCCGAACTGAAGGGTTTCGATGGTAAGGTCTTCTGTTGACTATCCATGCTCGGCAAAATTGTTAACAAGTCCATCTGCTCTACTTCAACCCAACCATTCAAATATGGCCTATATTCCATTAGTTTTCAGTGCTTCAGCCGCAGATTATCTCTATACTGTGGGTTAAAACCATTTTTGACACGATTTACAAATAGTTTAATTCGAAAACCCTGATCATAAATTCAAGATTTTAAGACCATAGCTTTTAAGAAAAACATTGTTCACCGCTTCCAACCTTCCAAACCTCCTACTCAATTCAAGTAAAGGGCTTGCCGCCAAACGTGCGCCTATACTCTCTTTGAACCGAAACTACGGACTCCAGTGCGTTATAGCGGCTGACAATCAAAATTCTTGTTTCAGTGTCCCAGTTATACATTTTTGTTAAATCTAAAAATCAAACTGCAAAATAAAAAAATAACCAGTTTCATTAAATGGAAAAAAAGTTATTAAATTTTTTTTGTTAGCGGCTTTCTAAACCACCCTGTATGAAGCAACATATGTTTTTGTATACTATCAAATAATCAAAAAAGAAGAGGTCTTATCGGCAAATTCGTTTCGGGTAAATTTGCACGAGATGGGATAAGAGAAACTAAAAATCAACTTAATCTGATAGTTCATGTTCACAAGTCAAAAAGTACTCGTAGCAATTAATTTATTTATTACTTAAATATGTGACACCGCATAGAGGAAGGGACCTAAGGGTAAACAAATAAATTTTCACTTTTTTTTGGTGTGGACAACATCTAAGCGTCGAATGAGACCGATCCCATGCCCCAAAAGTGTCCCCTTCCAGAGATATGCGCGATTTATGAAAGTGATGGTACACCAAAGATACACGTATTTAAATCTTTAAAATGGCTCTCCTGAACAAAACTGTTCAGGAGAGCCCTTTCTATTTTGCGCTTCCTTTCTATTTTGCGCTTCCTTTCTATTTTGCGCTTCACATATGTCTTTAATGACTTTATTACAATTTAAAGTTTTTAGTTGTCTGCTTTTGGCGAATTCGCCAATGAACCCTCTTGTTTTCAGAGTTGCCATATTACTCTCCATTTTGTTTAAGATTGCTAGATTACCATATTAAAGACTAACTTGATAACTAAGCTAGTTACCTCAAAAGAACTCGGATATTGCATTTACATTTGAAAATGATTACGAGCATATGGACCATTATGTGCGCCTTAAAAATCACTTAAATGTTGCAATTCGATTACTGTTTTGATATATTTCCCATACAAATGTCCCTGCCGAAAAGGTTATGGACCAATATAGTTAGCTGCCTATTATGATAATGAAATATTGGTCGAGCAATTAATGCTTTGCATTGATAATTATAACAGTTTATTTAGAACCAATTACGATTTA
Organism: Hydrotaea diabolus; assembly: GCA_963513945.1. Lineage (NCBI taxonomy): Eukaryota > Metazoa > Arthropoda > Insecta > Diptera > Muscidae > Hydrotaea > Hydrotaea diabolus. Next base: position 151,184,776 of record OY740718.1, on the reverse strand, counting down.
TAAGAGGACAAATAGACTTTTTATTTAAAAAAAGAAGAATTATTAAGGGGACCAAAATATATGGAAGTTGTCGCATTTAAGCGATTATTTCAAGGACCGACAGATTGTTGCGAATTATTCTTACCTAAAGACTTGATCGAGACAACTTCTTTCATACAACTTCTGATTACAACAATTTCCTTAAGTATAATAGAAGGGTTTTTTGTGGGCGTAAAATAAAAACTTTTTAGGCATTTCAGATATGGCCTCTTTGATTCGCAGCTCACATTTGATTCTAGCTCTTCTAATGCTGCGCTTTAGTCTCCTGTACTCCAAATAGTTATTCTCCCCTGCAGATCTGGCCACCCTGCTTCCCATACCCATAAAAATGTCATTCATCATTTAAGTGTGTAATTTCAAAGAGAATTCTTTTGTCAGCCCAATTCCCTTTGGCTGGTAGTTCCTTTATCAAAAAACAGCCACGAAAAAAACGAATGAATGCCGGTTTTTAATGTTGCCCTTTTGCGTTTCGTTCCTTTTGTTGTACGGAAGTTAAATAATAAACAAAAGACATGCGGACCGACAGACATTTCATTGATTTTCCACTTTTGGTTTGTCGATGGTACGAGTGAATTAAAATATGTGCCCATATCAAGGAGAATTCCATGCGAAACCCGGCATTATTGTTTTTTGATTTTGTTTTTTAGGAGTAGACCACAAAAGCACTTACGCCATTAATACACGCCTAGGATACTTGGATGACTCTGACGGTCAATGGTAGCGGAGGTAGTGACTGCTGTCTGACTGCTGCGTGACTGTTTACACTGTCCGCTGTCTCAATTACAAACACCGGCTATAAAATGGATGATTGACGGTCTAAAACGACCTGTTAATGCCCTTTACTTGAATTGAGTAGGAGGCTTGGAAGGTTGGAAGCGGAAAACCATGTTTTTGTTTTGTTAAAGCTATGGTCTTAAAACTCTTGAATTAACGATTAGCATGATCAGGCTTTCGAATTAAACTATTTGTAAATCATGCCCAAAATGGTTTTAACCCATACTGCAGATAATGTGCAGCTGAAGCACCGAGAAATTATTAAATGCATGTCATAGTTGCATGGTTGGGTTGAAGTAAAAGGGAATAAGCCGGTATCGCCTGTTGTGCCTTCTAATTACAGGGAAGGCCTGGACGTGTAATAGATTAATTTAGAAGGGCTATCTTATTTCGGAAGTTACCGATGATCTTAATCGAGCTTTAAACAATTGACCTACGTCCGGAAAAAAGCCCCCATGTTAGTGCGCTAATTATAACTATGTAGTACTCCATTGACTCGGTATTCTCTTCATAGGCTTCGCTCAGGTTTGAAAAAGCTCTGTCGATATGAACGAGGTCATTCTTGAGAGGGGAGTGGCCATTCAGTATGCCCATTAGAATGTTTAGTTACAACTGTTCCAGCTATATTAGCTTGTCTTTTTTTCGTCATAAAGCTTTGGTGGTGAACGCCATTTATGGCATATGCTGCCTTAGAAAAATTCGCCTCTTATGGCATGTAACGGTACCAGGTCAATGGTCTCGATATTAGAGCCTTCCCTAGCCATTTCGTTAGTTTTTTGTTGCGTTGCAACGTCAAGGTGTCCCGAGGCCCAAATAATTCTTAGGTTGCATATGGCAGGTATCAGGACTATTTATTGTCACTTTGTAAGCAAAAATGGCACGGTTGATGTCAGACCCTTATTGCTGCTGGTGAAAATTGTGACAGGCTATTTTTTGCCTGTAAAAAGATGTGAGGTAGAAGCACTGTACGAGGACTACTATATATATTTCTGGCCTAATAATGCAACTGGGAATATTTATCATCAAAAATTGTTTTATTGTTTTCACAGTATTCTCCAGCATGATTTATACACTTTTGCATGCGCTAAAACCAATTACCGAAGCACCTTTTCCACTCCGATTGAGACACCTCCAAAATAAGGTTTTTGAATGCTTCAACAGCACCTTCTGGGGATGAAAATCGTTGACCACGCATTTTTTCTTGATGTGCCGGAATAAAAAGAAGTCATGGGGTGCCAAGTCAGGGCTGTACGGCGGATGACCCATCAATTCGACGTTTTGGCCGGTCAAAAAGGCTCTAATTTGAGCCGATGTTTGAGAGCTCGCGTTGTTATGGTGCACAAAGATTCGTCTTCTCTTGTTCGTTTTTCGAATTTCTACGAAGACTTCAGGCAAACAAATTGTGTTGTACCACTCAGAATTGACCGTCCTACGTTGCTCAAGCGGAATAGTTTTGTCGAAGAAACAGGCAACCATTTGCTACGAAGTACTTCTTCCACGAACAACTTTCGTTGGATTTGGCTCGTCTTCGAAGACCCACACGGTCAATTGCTGTTTTGTTCCGGGCTCATACCTATAGACCCATGATTCGCCACCTGTGATGATTTATAAACATCTTTTGAAGCACCTCGATCGTATTTTTTTTTAAAATTTCTTTGCAGCAATCGACACGAACCTTTTAGCGATTGTCAAATTGTGCGGGATCCAACGAGAACAAACCTTTTTTACGGCCAGGTTCTCACGCAATATCGAATGTATGCTGGCGGAAGAAATGCCCAAGGATGCCTGTATCTCACGGTATGTCACGATCTTACATTTTTAGTTTACGCACGGCATCAATGTTCTCTGGCACAACGGCCGTTTTTTGACGACCTTCGTCTTTGTGCGAGCGTCGGTTACGTTTGAATTCATGAAACCAGTTTTTCACGGTGCTATAGGATGGTACTTCATCGTAATACAAAGATTTAAGTTCATCGAAGCACTTGTGTCGTGATAATCCCCGTCGAAAGTTGTGAAAAATTATCGCACAAAAATCTTCACGAGTTAATTCCATTTTTTTTTTGCCAAATTGATATTTTCAAGTCACTGTAAATAACTCAAATAATGGACGTACGTCAAAATGTTCAGAGTACGTTTATGCTTAAAAATGTCCAACATTTCAATGGAAATGTCAGATGGCGCCAGTCAACACTTAGTGTTGCCTAGGCCAGAAATATATATAACAACCCTCGTACTGTTTCCATGTTGTCGATGGTATTTCCCTATATTTTGGTTCTCTATAAAACGGGTGGTCAATCTAGAGGTATGTTTTCAATAGGGTTTTCCACAGATTACGCCTGAGTTGTGTAAAACTTTATTTTTTTCTCTTCAGAATTGTTAGCTATTTCAGGAATTAAGGAACCACGATATTCCTGCGCGTCGCCGTTTCATTGTTTAGGCTCTTCAAAAGCTCGAAGAAGATCCGCTGATTTCGACCTACATTTTGCGATGATGTCCATTTCTGACTCAACGACAACGTCAAAAAACAAAATTGTCGCATTTGGGCTGAAGAGCTACCAGAAGAGGTTCAAGAGGTGTCATTATACCCAGAGAAAACGACGGTTTGGTGCGGTGGAATCATCGGTCGTTATTTTTTCAAAAATGGTGAAGGCCGGCACGTATCGCGCCATCCATGATATCGGACTTTTTGCTACCTTAAATTGAAGCACGTAATCTTGACGACACTTGGTTTCAGCAGAACGGTACCATACAGCTGCTCAAACGATGGGTCTATTGAGAGGTCTTTTCGAAAAGCAGCAATTTTCCGGTAGATCGTGTGATATTACACTTTTAGACTTTTTTCTTTGGGGCTACGTAAAGTTCAAAATCTATGCTGGCAAATCAGCTACGATTCACGTTTTGGAAGCCAAAATTAAGCGTGTCATTAACGCCTTATCCTCGAAATGATCGATCTAACCATACAAAACTGGACCTGCAGAATGGACAGCCTGAGACGTAGTTGCCGCCAACATTTGAAGGAAATTATATTCAAAAAATGATTGGCATTCCTTTCGAATGAACAATAAAGATTCCACACTTCATTTGAATTTTTGTATTTTTTTTAATTTTGAAAAAAAAATCCTCTACATTGATTCCCCGATAACCTACACAACGCTTTTAATAGGGTATATAAGGGGTATTTATAGTCTCGAGAAAACCCTCCTTTTAATACCCTCTAACGAAGGGAGAATGGAATACTAAATTTGACACTTGTCTCATCTGAGACCCTATTAAGGATATGTACTTTTTATTGTGGTAAAATTCAAAGACCGCCCGGTTGTCGGTCCGTCTATCCGCGTGTCTCTTGACAGTACAATTTATCGACCAAGGGGAAAATAACTTCTATTTAATGTACTAAAGGTACCTTAGAAGGTATTTGCTTATCGAATCATAATTTGTAGACGAATAATGGTTAAAATGGCTACTTTCAGTTGGGACTTCTTTCAATGGCTACTTTCAAAATGGGCATTTGGCTGGACGTTTTGTTTTATGTGCCCCAAAACACTCCCCGAGCTGTCAAAGAGCAAATTCAAATATGGAATTATTTGAAGTTTTCGCTAAGATTAGAGTCGTACGCATGGGCCAAAAGACGGGACACTTTTTTATTTTGCTTTAGAAGCGATGTAACAGACGGTCGGCCTTACGCCGGTCTAACTTGTTTAAATGTGAAATGATTTTCAAACAATAAAATTGTAAATGCAGAGATTCCCTACATGATGCATGACATCATGTAGGGAATCTCTAAATCACTCAAGACCTCTTAGACGGACGTCTCAACGACTAGGCTAGACTTGGATTGTGTATGTAAAGCGTGCAGTATTTGAACTCATCGATACGACGACATGCATACACAATTTCTTGATTTTGAGTCGTCATAGGAGTGAACTTAAAAGGTGCACAACGTGCAACAATACAAACAATAAACAACACGCGAGAACGACACGACGCATTCGACTGGCGTATGAGTGTTTGTACATACGTGTGTGGCAGTGATGGGGCTGGAAAAATTTTCAATAGTATCAAAACGTTTACAAAATGTTCTATCAAAATGTATTCTTTTTTCTCAATTGTATTATATTAGGATGAAAGCATACTAAACTTGTCATTGCGTTTGCTACACCACGAAATATTAGTCGGAGACCCTACAAAGTACGTACATATTACTGATCGCAGTAAAATTCTAGGACGATCTAGTCATGTCCGTCCGCCCGTGAATCTGTTGAAAGCACTATAGCGGTCGAATTAATCTAGCACCCTGAAATGCTGCATGATGGTGACTGTTGGGAATTATAAGTTCGGCCATAATCTTAGCCAAATCTTCAACATCAATTTATGCGGGCATGCTTTAAGCGAATTTCTTATAAAAATATGGATTTATGTTAAAGATTTTGCTAAGATTATGGTCGAACTTAGGAACTAATCGGACCTTTTTTATTCTTCAATAGCAAAGTCACAGTGCAGGATATACTTAGAAGGGGACATAAATACTGTTACACACGTGTTATGCTGTAAAATAAAAAGTACTGAATGTTTTTGTACCAAATATTTTTTAATATATTTATTGATGTATATTGTATCCAAAAAGAATCTTCTTATTCAAAATGTCCGCCTTTTGCCTTATGGGCCGGCGCAGAATCCTGCTCGAAAGTCCATGGCTGGTTTTGGAACAGGGAATTGTTAAGAGGCATCAAAACAACTTCCAAAACGGTTTCTTGGTAAACTTTGGCCGATGTTTTGACTCCTTGTTCGCAGAAATGCAGGTCAGTGACCCCATCGTAAGAGACACCCCACCAAACCATGACTGAAGCTGGGGGATGACCCTTTTCCACCCTTGGGATCAGATGCTTCCTTAGATGACCGCGCATACCCTCAAGTTATCAGCGTGCTTCACCAGAAGACGTTTGCATTTTTCAATCCCATTTTTTTTTTAAAGCTGCAGTCAATAATTGTCCGGTACGTCGTTTGAAAGCCCCAAGTCCCAAGTATTTTTTAATGATTGGACTCATGGACTCGTGATATTCATCTCACGTGCTATGATTTTCTGTTTTCGGAGCGGATTTTTGTGAATTCTTGATTTAACGGCTTTGATGACATGCGGTGTCTCCTCAAACAGTTTTATGCATCGGTAGACGAACATGCGGCTAATCCCTAGTGGCCGGAGCGTTTTGAAAATATCGTTTTTTTTCATGTCACACTTGAAAAGCGCTATTACAGCGATACGGTTCTTATTATCTGACCACTCCATGATTAAAGTTGAAACCATTTTAAAATCCGCTATTGAGGTTAGCTTTCAAAACCCATATGACATTAACGCGGTATGTTCAGTTCTACTATTGAAATGGGTGTGTTCAATGTTGTAACAGTATGTATGTCCCTACTAAGTAAAGAGTTCGGCCTGGGTTAAAGTTGTTAGATGTAAATTACTAACTATGATAACATTAAGTAAAATGGGATGTGAGATGTGGCTTTAAGAGCGGCTAGATCTCAAATCAGAAGGATCCTTTGCATCAGCACATTTAGCTACTGGTCACTTGAAACGAAACTAGAGAGGCAGGAGTTCAATTTGGAAGGAATATGAATGAGGTTACAAATTAAGTTTGGCCATGTCGAAGCTTATATACCCTCCATAATGAACTATGGCCCAATATACAAATTATTCAAGAGGGCGTGGCGCCAGCCTCTTTTCTAGTCATTGGTTTCATTCTGTTAAAATTTATTAACGTTCGGACCATTACTTAAGCCGTTAATGCGATTTTTTATCGTGGCACTGCCCACCTTTTCGCTTAGATGAGTTTTCTATGGTCGTCCCACGTTTTTGGCCCAAGAAAGCAGTGATCACGAATTAAGGCTGTTTTGTCGATTAACGCTTAGTTTAGAAGATATCGCTGATTTAAGTTTCTCCTTTTTTTTAATAGACACTTAGTTCAGAAGATATTTCCGATTTAAGTTTTTCTATGGCCGTCCCACGTTTTTGTCGATTAGACGCTTAGTTTAGGAGATATATCTGATTTAAGTTGCTATTCTATTTTCTGATTTAAGTTTTCTAGGGTCTTGCCACGTTTATATAATCCGAATCGATTGTTAAATTAAAATGGGGTTGTTCTCCTTTCGCTCTAGTCATGATACACTGTACCACAAGTAGCTGTAGGGTATAATAAATCTTCATTTGTACCCAAATTAAATACAATTGTCCCACGTCTCCCATCACTGTTGCCCATACTAGTAGGGCAGTAAGTATGTGTACAAACAACAAAATCAAATTCAACACGCAAGCAGGCCTAGGCTAGGGCTTTGCCGTTCTGTGTTCCTTTTCTCACACATGCTTTGCACTAAAGTGCACTTTATATGGATACGCACGTGAGTGTGTCACGGCTCCTCTTATTTAAATACGAGTACTCGGTGTCGTACATGTTTTAGACAGTGTTGCCAATTTTGTCATTTTCCGGCTAGATCTAGCCTTTTTTGTTTCTAAATCGCTATCAGCCAGAAATGTAGAAATCCATTTGTTTGCAACACCTCAACATATGAATCGTCGTAAAATTCGAAGATGATCTAGCCATGACCGACTGTCCGTGGAAAGCAAACTCCAGTTTTAACTATTGCAGCTACGATTGGTACTGAAAATGGGCCCGATAGGTCAAGAGGTAATATTCGCCTCACAAGTACTGGGTTAACCTCTGAAAAAAATCATTATTCCTGAACTTAAAATATAAGGCTGATATTTAGATTAGGGTTAGCCATTATGTTCTAAAAATGATTTCGGACAAGTATCCGCCGCGGCTGGCTCGAATCACTTGCAGCCGAGAGGCCCAATTTTCGACCATTTTTAGCAGCATTTAGAGGCGTAGCACGACTATTCTCTTCCAAGGCGTCAATCGTGTCGGGCTTATCTGCGTAGACAAGCGACTTCACATAACCCCACAATAATAGTCCAGCGGTGTTAAATCTCACGATCTTGGAGGCCACGCCACAGGCCCCCGACGCGAATTAATGCGCTCACCAAAAGTTTCCTTTAATAAATTGATTGTTTCGTTGGCTGTATGGCCGTCTTGTTGGAACCAAACAAAGGTCGTCCACATGAGCATCCTCTAATTCAGGCACGAAAAAATAATTAATCATGGCTCTATAGCGTTCCCCTGTAACATTATGGCCGGTTTATTTTTGAAGAAATATGGACCAATGATTCCCTCTGCCCATAGAACACACCAAACAGTGACTTTTTGAGGATGACACGGCATCTCAACAATGGTTTGTGGATTTTCGTTACTCTAAATGCGACAATTTTGGTTAATAACGTACCAATTTAACCAAAAGTGATCTTCATCGCTGAAAAAAATTTTCTTGTAAACGTCAGGATCGGTGGCCTTCTGTTTTTGGGCCGATTCACCACGGTTTGTAAATGTTGTTTCGAAACCGGTCTACTAAGTTTTGATTTGTGTACGAGTATATACCCATGCATACAACAACCGTCACAGAATCCCCATTTGTCGATCAACAAAACTGTGACGATCGAAAGTATATTAATCAATCTGGCCACACTTTTTTCGGAGTTGGTCTTATTGACAGCTGTCACTTGATTTATGCTCACTTTGGTTTGCCATTTCATAATGAATAGACTTACTCCGGAAGAAACAACTTTTGCAAATCGTGGTGAATGGGCCCAAAATGAAATGGCTACCGATCCTGATTTGTACACCAACATTTCGTATAGCGATGAAGCTCACTTTTGGTTAAATGGGTACGTTAATAAACAAAATTGTCGCATTTGAAGTAAAGAAAATCCAGAAGCATTTGTTGAGACTCCGTTACATCCTCAGAAAGTCACTGTCTGATGAGATTCTCTCTCCATATAGCAATATGGAGAGAGAATCTCATTGGGGCACGCTATAGAGCCATGATTAATGACGTTTTCGTGCCAGAATTGGAGGATATTGCTGTGGCCAATCTTTGGTACCCACAAGACAACGCTAAATGCCATATTACCAACGAAACAATTAATTTATTGAAGGAAACTTTTGGTGAGTGCATTATCTCGCTTCGTATGCCTGTGGCATGGCCTCCAAGATCGTGCGATGTAACACCGCTGGACTATTTTTTGTGGGGTTATGTAAAGTCGCTTGTCTACGCAGATAAGCCCGACACGATTGACGCCTTGGAACGCCTTAATGCTGACATACGGCCCCAAATGCTGCAAAAAGTGACCGATAATAGGGCCTCCCGGCTGGAATTCATTCGAACTAGCCGCGGCGACCACTTACCCGAAATCATTTTTCAAACATAAAGGCAAATCCTTATCTTCATAATAAAGCTAAATTCTTTGCCATAACATTAAATGATATACGCTTAATTTCTTCTTAAAAACCATACGTCTGAAAAAAAACATCCTTTTGAATGATATTGACCACATTTTATACCATAATTTCATAATTCAAGCCGAAAATTATATGAAGAATGGCCAACTGCAAAATAGCCATATGAACGAATCCAGGATAATATCCGCGATAACATTATAGCTGTTTTGTTTGTCGAAATTTTCAACAAATTCCCAAAAATAAAAAATTACATTTAAAGTTTCAGATTTCATGTATCTTTTTAATAACAATACGAAAAAAAACGTGAAATAAGTTTTTAGCAATTATTCTAGCCTTTTGTTCTTAATCTAGCCATTTTAATTTCAAATCTAGACGTTTTTGCATATCGGTTGTTGACCACACTGTTTTAGATCGCAAAAGCCCTTTCGGTTTGGCTCGTTTGTTTCTGTTGTTGTTTTTATTTTGTTGTACGTGTAGAGTTTGTGTGTGTTTGTAGTCGCACTCGTATTTAATGTCTTTTTGTCAGTCTGTGTTTGGTGTTATATCCGCATTTAGTCCATAAGACTTTAAGTTGTTCGTTTGGGTTCTAGTGTGTTGTTATTATTGTTGTTGCTATTGTACTGTATTATGCAAATGTTTGTAAAAATAGACGTAATGATACTCGTATCTTTACGTTTTAATTCGTCGTCGTTTACTCCAACTCTAGCCTAGCCGGGCAAGTAACGTAACGTTCTACGAGTCAAAGTCGACTTTTAATACAATTGCTATGAGTGAGTGACTAGGGTTGGAGGGCAAGAGGGGTACGGGCTTGCTTGCCTTGCTGATGATATCTTCAAAAGCCAATGACTTTTTAGGCGATTACCCCATACGTTCCTTTAAATGTTCTTCGTAATGTTGTCGATTTTGTTCTTTTTCCTATTCATTTTCCTTATTTGGGCTGTTGTTGTTGGTCTTGATTTTGCCAACAAATGGTCGTTATAGAAACTTAGCAACAAAGTTAAAGGGATAATTTCAAAAGTCCATTAGCAATATTGGTAGGATAGATACATTTTTTATTTGTTCACAACAGTTGTTGAAAGAAAGTGATAAAAGGGTGCCTTTTGGAATGAAAATTTTTAAATAAATTCAGATGTTTGTTTTCTGTTTTCATGACATGGGATTTATATATAAAAAATGGAGTCACTCTGATACGGATCAATCAAGGTGTCTAGAGTTGAAATTGTGCGCGAACGGGCTAAAGGATCCTCGCGTTTTGAGATTCTTCCAATTTAAAAGCCACAAATTAAACCTGAACGTGGTCAATGTTTTGGTTATGAGCGAACACGCAGAGAAAAAACATGGTTTCGTATAGCTCCTATGTCCATGTTATGGTCACGGCAACAATAATATTTTCTCCGCAATAAAAGTATTTTCGTCGCAACTATAGTATTGTTTACCGAACTTAATTTTGACGATTGTTGAAATGTAACAATAGTATAATTGCTAAATTTAAAAATGAAAATATCGTTGTAACTGTGATATAAATATGGTTGTTGCAACAAAAAGTATGTATTTTTGTGTTTTTTTATATAACAATAACATGATTACTGAAATCATACTGTATGATTGAAATTGTTCTTCATTTGAATATGCTTTTTATATCTAATGCAATAATAGTTCTTTTTATATGGAAATAACAATTTTTCAAACAACCTGTTTTGGCTTTGTTTAACTGAATACTTTTAATAAAAACGCTTACGTTTTTTTAAGCTGATTTTTTCTACTGTTAAAGAAATCACCCCTATTATTTTGAATTTTATGTATTTTTAAACAATTTTCATAATTCAAATCTATTATTGACACCTTAACCAAATTCTTATAAAAATTTTCGGGATAATAGTATAATTGTAGTTGAAGGTCTTAAATTAGGTTGCATGTGAATCGCACTATGGTTGTGAGGATCATACGATGGTTATATGTGCAACATACAATGGTTGTGTGAATCATACTATTGTTGTGAGGATCATAGTATGGTTGTATGTGAATGGATCACAATATTGTTGTACCACAATCTTATACCCAACAATAGTATGATGCTCTTCGAATATTGTTACCCCAACCATACTTTATTTCTATGTGAACAAACAGTAATTCAGTTGAATGTGCATCAAAGCTTTCCGTGTTTCCTAATACATAGCTCTAAATCAGATGTGATGCTCTGTCGCTCTAGAAGTCAAATATTTACTCCTATTTTGTTAAAGTTGAGCATGACACGTTGTGAGCGAACAATAACTAAGTCTGGTAGAACTGGACCATATCGGTCCATACACGCAGAGAAAAGATATGGTTACACTATGGTCACCGCAACAATAATATGTTCACTACAATAAAAGCATGTTCGCCGCAACCATAGTATTGTTTTTTTTGGCAATAGTATGATTGCGACAATATTGTTAATGTTGAAATGTTACAATAGTATTATTGCCAAATTTAGAAATAAAAATATGGTTGTAGCAACCATATAGACATGGTTGGTGCAACAAAAGTATTGTTATTTAAAATTTACTTTAACAATAAATTCGATTAAGGCAATCATACAGTATGGTTGCGACTATGGACATAACAAAACAGGTTTTATAGAGCATACATGTACTCGTATGTGTGTGCGTATGTTTTTTTGATATACAAAAAAAACACATACACACCATACAGTGAATGGTTGCTGTCCATTAAAAAAAACAACACAATCGGAAGGTAGTTCGAGGGATTTTTATTGTGTTTACTTTGTTCGGTGAAAAACATAATACCGACTGGTTCTCGTTTATTTAAAATCTGCCTGCACTTAAGTATATAGCCATTGATCATGGTTTAATCACATTCGTTACTTGGTGTCTACGGATGGTGAAGTAGCATTCACCCCTGCTGGCAACTAAAAGTATTTTTGACCGTTGGAATATATATTTTTGTTTCTTGAATGAAATGTTTAATAAAAACATGGCCTCAAATCTGGCAATGAACTAATAGTAATGCAATTAAAAATATCATACTTAATAAAAACCTTTATTTTTGAATAACAACAATAACCAATCCTAATAAATAATTTTGGGGATATAGTATGGTTGAGTGTGAATCATACTATGGTTGTGGAGATCATAGTATGGTTGTGTGTGAATCATAATATGGCTGTGAGGATCATACTATGGATGTATGAGAAACATACTATGGTTGTGAGGATCATAATATGGTTGTGGAGATAATAGTATGGTTGAGTGTGAATCATACTATGGTTGTGTGGATCATAGTATGGTTATGTGTGAATCATACTATTGTTGTGAGGATCATAGTATGGTTGTATTGGAATCATACTATTGTTGTGAGGATCATAATATTGTTGTACCACAAATATATACCCAACAATAGTATTATCCTCTTCGAATATTGTCACCACAACCATACTTTTTTTTCTGCCCCCACCTAAAGGACCCTCGTAATTTAAGGTCCTTTCGCTCTAGAAGAAACTTAATTTGATCTTGCCAAATTTTCCATTGCACGTTTTGAGCGACAAATAATTACCTCTGGTAAAACCCTATGCAACGGATCCTCCCACCTTGAGGTCTTGCCAATGTACAACCGACTTTTTTCACAAGTTTAGTATTATTGTGCGTTAATGAAGATTTGCTGTTAAACCTGTAAAAATACGATAATATCGGTTCATGTTTTTATATAGCCTCCATACAAAAGTCCTTTCCGATTTGAGACCATTTTGATCCAGAAGTGACATATTATACCGTAATGTACTGTGCGAGACCTGTTAGTGACCAGAATAAACTGAGGCCATATCGTTCCATGTTTTCGTATAGCTCCCATGTCCATGTTCTTATATAGCTCCTTACAAAGGTCCCTACCGAATTGAGGATCTGACGATCTAGATAACACAAGTTAATTCCAACGGTCTGTTATGAGGGACCGTATGAATATTATGGTAACGTTTTTTAAAAATGCTGTATCTTTCCAATGAGTTGATCAATCAGAAAAAAAATCATTCTTAAATTATTTAATGAAAATATTGTTTTATAAAATAGATGAACAAACTGAAGTAATTTTTTTAATGTATCGCTGTTATGCTTAGTTCATAGTCAGATTTGAGACCATGTTTCTATTGAACATTTCATTCAAAAGAATCATGGTCTTAAATTCCATTCATAAGAACGGAACGCTGCTTCACTATCCTCAGTCCCCAAGCAACGAATGTGATTAAACCATGTTCGATGGTTGTACACTTAGGAGCACGCAGATCCAAATAAACGATAGCCTGCCGTTAGAAGCGTAGGGTCCAGTAACTTAAAGCATTTTATTGTTTTTAATTTTTTAAAAATTTTAAATATTTTTTTCCTTTTAAAAAATACCTTTAATTTTTTACACTTTTTTTTTAAAATATAACTTTTAAATATTTTTTTCCTTTTAAAAATACCTTTAATTTTTTACAATTTTTTTTTTATAAAATATAGCTTTAACTTTTTTAATTACCTGATACCGTAAATAAAATACTCACTTTGCTAAGGATGCATTATAGTTTACTACTTGAGAAACAAATTAGAATTAGAAGTAGTTTCGTAAAAAAATAGTTTTAACATTTTTTTTAAATAAATTTTAAATAAAATAAATTAATAAATTTCATTCAATTAATAAGATTTCAGTGGCCGTTTGGCCTTGAAATTTCATGAGGAAATGTCTCGTGGGAACTGCTATCGCATTTGGGGCCATTGTTACACGAAGAAAAAATTTTAGAATTGTGTTTGCATGCAAACTATATGTTTGGAACATATTACAAGCATTACAATTTTTGTATTTCAGCATACTTTTTCTACACAAAAATAGTATATGTTTCGCACAATATTCTATCATATGTTTGTGGAGAACATTTTTAACACAAAATTTATATTAGTTGACCGTTATCACTCAAGTAAAAAGATGTAGTGGAAGTGCTTTAGTGCATAAAAAATCCATGAAAAGAGGTATATGTTTAGTATCAGGCTGTTGTCGGCAGAATTTGTTGTTGTATGTTTGTTTAACATTGTATGAGCGCCACTTCACCATCATAAGACCCTAAGCAACGAATGTGCTGAAACTATGTTTAGCGGCTTTACACTTAAGTGCAGGCAGTTTCATATTTACCGAGAAATGCTGGCATAAGAGTTTCTCACCGAACACAATAAAAATCATTCGCGCTGCATACATACTAAAGCACCAACACACACGATACAGTGCATGGATTTTGTTTTTGTTTTCATTCATTAAATATTATTGCAATATCTGATAAATAGTATAGCTTATTTGCGAAATTTTTAATTGAGTTCTTTTTCTCATACAAATATTTTGGTTAAAATGTAAGAGTTGTTAGTTTTTTAAATTTTTGGTTTTATTGAAAAGGTTGAACTTTGTCATTTAATAATAGAACACAATATCATTCTTTTCAATAGATAGTCACGTGTGGGCTGAATTCCATATGCGGCAATTTTGCTTATTGACATAGCCACCGAAATGAAAATGAGCTTCACCCGAAAACGTAATTTTTCGATAAAATTCTTCATCTTCTGCCAAACAATCTTTAGTCCATTGGGCGAAGCGAAAATGCGTCGGATGGTCATGAGACAAAATTCTTCTCAAAAAAGTGCGAAAAATGTTCACTTTCTAAGAACGATTACGAGTTGATTTGGATGTTTTTTTTTTTGAAAATTCTCAGCAACGGCAGCAATGTTTTTGATCGAATGCACAGGACGAGAACGTACTCTATTTGGTTTGTCCAATAACGATCCATTTTCATGAGCTCGCTTCACAAATTGACGCACAAATTGAACTGAAGGTTGATCTTACAGTTTGCGTTAAAGACTCACTACTTTGGAAATAAGTTTTAAATATTTCCCTATTTTATTCAAGCGTATATCAGCCTATTTTGCAAATGTAAAACATAACCCTGAAAATTAAAATTTATGTTATTCAACCTTTCAAAGTCAAAGTAAGCGGTAGTTCAAATTTAAAATTTTAAATTACCCACCTTTCATTTATGCCTGCTTTCTGGAAACATGTTGTTATCTTTTTGTTTGTTAGGTTAACCATGGCTGTGAGCGTTGACGAATTGAGGTTGTGGCGTTGGATGTTATCTTGTCTTGCACCGATTCAGTTTTTTTCTCCAAATATCATTTCTTTAACCGCATTTTTCCTAGTAAGATTTGGATCTTACACGGAAGAATGGCACCCCGCATCCAAATCTTACTTTCCGAGTAGGATTTGAATGCGGGGGTGCCAAAACTGCATTATCCAATTTATTACCATGAGGAGGTCTGTGAGATAATGCGAGATGCCTTAATAAGGATCTACCGTATTCGCCACTTTAAGAAACTAAACATCACCAAGCATTCTGATAAAAGCCGGAATGAACCCGAAATCGCAATGAAACCAATGGGCAGCAATGATATCCTTTGCCATTTTGTAAAACACGTATTCTCCATTTAATTGTGGATATAAGACATATCGAGCTGTTATTGTTAGACTATTATTAATGGTGAAAACTTGAATAGATATTATATTTAAGTTTTCACCATTAATAATAGTTTAACAACAACAGCTTTAAACTGTACTTGTTCCAAATTTCCAAGGACCTTCAATTCAAAACACAATTCAGCGAAATTTCCATTTTGTTATTTCATTTAGTGTTAGGTACTTACCATTCTATCATCGGTATTTATAGTTAAATGTATTTAACGTAAGGTCGGTCTAATACCTTTCAACGTATGCTTATGACTGGGTCAAGGCATATCAAAAGAAAGGAAAATTACCATATTTTTCACATATGTAGTGTCCGACCGACCGCACTTGACGTCGATGTGTCTGACAATAAACAATGAACTATTGGATGACAACACGTACGACAATGGTGTTAACTGAAAATCAATATAGGCACATACTACGACAAGTATTGGTTGGCTACTAACAAATAATGGGTTGCGTTAATAATATGTCAAAGAACAACTAAGCCCATGTGTGTTTTCAGACCAGTGCTGCCATTTCAGGATTTTCCTATTCATATTGGGATATTTTATATCCTAGTGGCACAAGGCATTTTAACTTAACAGTTTGTAACAGCTAAAACGAAAGGAGATACAAGATGTATCCTTTGTTTATTATACCAATCGATTTAGTATCGCTGAATCGGATTCCGTGCTCGAGCGATAATCGTCCACCTATTCATCTATGGTTGCAATTTTTAATTAACAGGTTGCAAAATTAATGTAACTTTACTGATTGGTTAAGCTTACGTTAAGGACTATTAAAATTAGTCCTTATTAGTTAATATTTTGAATGAGAATCTGCGGCTAGAAAAGCCATATATTACGTTTCATTCTGATTAGACTTCGCATAGAACGTTATGAGCGATCACTTACCAAGTGGGATGACATTGCACGCATTGGGGCCATGTTATCGATAAACCACCACACAAAGGTCCTTTAAGATTTGCACTCTAATTACTTTAGAAGTTTGAATTTAAACCTGATCTTGCTCCAATTTCGCATGGTACGTTAGAGTTACCTGATGTTTTTGAAGAGATCCTACTGCAGGTTTCTGCCCGTTTGAAGTACTGCTCTTCAGAACACTAACAATAACCAATTTTTTACTCTCGCTGTGCCTGTATCAGCTGTTTTTTTTTTGTCGCGGCGTTTCGTTACAAAATTGAGCCGATCCAATTTTTTATTGGCTTCAGTTAAACCTCTTAATACGAGGGCAACCGCAAAAGCAACTGGCCTAACATAAAAAGAACCGTTTTTTTGGAATTAATATTATTTATTTTTCAACATAATCTCCTTCCAACTCAATACACTTCATCAAACGTTTTTTCAAGTTTTTTAATTCTATCCGAAAAATAAGATTTTTCAAGACCTTCAAAATATGCCTCAGTTTCAGCAATAACCTCGCTATTGGACGAAAATTTTTTGCCACGAGAATTTTTTTTAAATTTGGAAACAATAAATAATCAGAAGGAGCTAAATCTGGACTATATGGTGGATGCGGAGCAATTTCATTCAAATCGTAATACGGCTATTTTTGTTGAGTTAAAAATGCAGTGTGTGAAGGAGCATTATCTTGATGAAAAAGAACTTTTTTTTCTAAATGCGGTCGTTTTATCTTTTCTTTCTTCACTCAACCGATCCAATAATGAACAATAATATTCACTATTTATAGTTTTTCCGTTCTCAAGATAATCAATAAATATTATACCCCTTGCATCCCAAAATACTGTGGTCATTACTTTTCCTGCTGACTTAACAGTTTTCGCCTTCTTGGGACCACTTTTACCAGCTTCTATCCATTGTTTTGACTGTTCTTTGCATTCTGGGATGTAGTGATGGATCCATGTTTCGTCAACAGTTATGAATCGGCGCAAGAACTCTATTGGATTACGCTGATAAATCGCTAAAAGCTCCTCGGAATTGGTCCAACGGACGATTTTTTGGGGGCAAAGTCAACAAACGCGGCACATATCTTGCGGATAGCTTTTTCATGTGGAGTTCATCATGTAAAATACTCCAAACTTGTTTTTCGTGTATTTTAACAATATCAGCAAGTTCTCTGAGCTTTATTCGTCTATCTTTAGTCACTTCATTAAACACTTTTCTAATGTTTTCAATAGTAGTAGCAGTTTTCGGTCTTCCAGAGCGTTGTTCATCTTTCGTACTTGAACGACCCATTTTAAATTGTTGAAACCAGGATTTCACGGTGGAGTATGATGGTGCATTATCACCATGAACAGAATCCAATTCATCTTTGATTAATTGTGGCGTATAACCTTTCATATAAAAGTGTTTAATTACCGCATGAAACTCTTTATTTTCCATTTTTCAAAAATTATAAAACTTGTTTACTTCAATCACCTGTAACAAAGAAAATAATCATTAAATATTTCGGAAATTTTGACAGATGGCTTATAAAAGATTGCTTTTAAAAAACAAAAACAAAAGTTGCTAGTAAAACAGAAAATGTGCCAGGCCAGTTAGTTTTGCGGTCGCCCTCGTATGCTGGTACAGTCGTATTAATCATGCGCGACCAAAAACTTTTATAATTCATCTCTTTTTCTTTAAATCCATGAAATTTATTATGTGCAGATTTCTGATAAATTTATTAACAGTACGAGGGCTGCTATATATATTTCTGGCCTAATAATGAAAATGCGAATATTTATCATCAAAAATGGTTTTATTGTTTTTCAAAGTATTCTTCAGCATGATTTATACAATTTTGCATGCGCTCAAACCAATTGTCGAAGCACCTTTTCCACTCCGATTAAGACACCTCCAAAACATGGTTTTTGAACGCTTCAACAGTATCTACTGGCGACGAAAATCGTTGACAACGCATTTTTTTATTTTGATGTGCGGGAATTAAAATAAGTCATTGGGGCCCAAGTCAGGGCTGTACGGTGGATGACCCATCAATTCGACGTTTTGGCCGGTCAAAAAGGTGCTGGTTTGAGCCGATGTGTAAGAGCTCGCATTGTCATGGTGCACAATGATTCGTCTTCTCTTGTTCGTTTTTCGAATTTCTCCGAAGACTTCAGGCAAACAAATTGTGATGTACCACTCAGAATTGACTGTCCTACGTTGCTCAAGCGGAACAGTCGCCACATGACCAGTTTTGCCGAAGAAACAAGCGACCATTTGCTTCGAAGTGCTTCTTCCATAAACAACTTTCGTTGGATTTGGTACGTCTTGGAAGACCCACGCGGTCGATTGCTGTTTTGTTTCAGGCTCATACTCATAGATCCATGATTCGTCACCTGTAACGATCTTATAAACGTCTTTTGAAGCACCGTGATCGTACTTTTTCAAAATTTCTTTGCACCATCGACACGAGCTTTTTTTGAGCGAGTGTCAAATTGTGCGGAATCCAACGAGAACAAACCTTTTTTACGGCCAGGTGTTCATGCAATATCGAATGTATGCTGGTGGAAGAAATACCCAAGGATGCCTCTCACGGTATGTCACATGACGATCTTGCATTATCAGTTCACACACGGCATCAATGTTCTCTGCCACAACGGCCGACTTTGGACGACCTTCGTCTTTGAGCGAGCGTCAACAACGATTGAATTCATTAATTCATTATGGTGCTTCATCGCCATACAAAGATTTAAGTTCATTGATGCACTCTTGTTGTGATAATCCACGTCGATAGTTGTGAAAAATGTTAGCACGAAAATGTTCACGAGTTAATTCCATTTTTTTTTGCCAAATTGATTTATTCAAGTCACTGTAAACAACACAAATGATGGTCGTTCTTCAAAACGTTCTGAGTACGTTTATGCTAAAAAATGTCAAACTTTCCAATGGAAATGTCAGATGGCGCCAGGCAACATTTAGTGTTGCCTAGGCCAGAAATATGTACTTATATAGCAATCCTCGTATTTTATCTGATTAAAATGACCTACAATTCCAAAATTTACGCTTTAGCTATACCAACTACAATAACTTTACGTGAACTTTAGCTTTAATTTGTTTCAGATTCACATTTTAAAACGATTAATTCAGTATAGAAAAAAAATATGTCTAGACCCAAATTTTTAATTAGTGGCATCTCAAGCTTTGGTTTTTTTAGCAATTTTTTTGACCTCAGGTGTATGTATGGCTAATGAAATTGAAGCCAATTTCCAAATCCAAATATGGAGTTAGTCTTCAGAGATGACTATGATTGGTGTCCAGGCCTCGAGGGTCCAAATTCGGATTTCTTTTATTTAAATATGATTTTTATTGAGTTTTTTGACAATTATATACTAAGTGGTAACACTGGTAAGACAATTCATACTGAGGGGGTGTTTTCATACTGTAGTACAAACATTGAACTGCACAATGAATTACTTTGTAGTCCCGAATTCAAATGTGTCCATGCATTTGTTTGTATATAATAAGTCCATCTATTATTTATAATATGGAAATGACCGCCGCCACTAACGTGAAGTATGAGGTCGGGGGTGTGGATGTCAGCTAAAACGCATGCTAGAAATAATTTTCTTAACCTGATATTCCCATCAAGTTCTCACCAACGTGTGCCGTGCCGCACTCTGACTTTAGTATGTGTAATTTAGTTGGCGGTGTTGCATACGTCGCGTACCGTGGAGGAGCGTATTGTAATTATTTTGTTTCTTGCTTAGTATAACTGGTCTTGACCTTTGAATGTCCACATACACATATACACATTCCTTCAGTTATTCAAATATATATATGAACATTATAATATATCGATTTTTATTTCTGTTTTAATAATTATTTTAACTTACTAATTGTGATGGGTTTTCCTGCGTGTGTGTCATTGCAGAATTGTCAGAAAATTATAAGACTACGTTCGCTTAGTGCTAAAACGGATCCTGCGGCCTTAGCACGTGAAGTGGTGGATAAATGCGATTTAATACACAAATCCCAATTGGCCGATGTCGAGCAGATCATTTTCTATTTGAAAAATCGTAAAGACAATGCCGGAGTGGGTAAGTAGAAAATCAAAATAAAACAAAAAAAAATAATAACTTTCATGTGAAATCGTAAAAATAAGGTCACATTTTCCAGATATTGACAATTTGCCATATTTGGGTATATTTGTGAGATTAAGGCTAGAACAATTTTTTATATTTTTAATTGTGTATGTGCATATGGTCAGCTAAAAAGCAAAACAGCGTAACAGCTGCTCAGATTTTTAAGCAAAGTGGTCACGAAAAAAAAGCAACGATCGTGTTCTTTTTCAACTCGCTTACGCGATAACTCACATGTATTGAAAAATAAATTTGTTTTCAGAAAACTAAATGCACTTTGCTTTAAAACCCACTTGTTTTAAATAATTAAAATTTTTGGGGGGAAAGTTATTTATGAATAACCTCTAGCGAGTTTAAGCTAGATCGGATAATACTTGCTTATAGTATTTCTTGAATAATCTTTTATTCCAAACTACAAAGTTTCAAATCAAACGGTTTATGATGCATAAATCCAATCTGTTTTTGGATACATAAACATTTCTTGAATTTCACGTAAAGTTTTGAAGCTATCGCCTTAGCAACCACTTACTCCTTTAATAAGCAAGTAAGCAAACGAACGCGCCTAATAACAAAATCGCTTAACTGCCAAGCGGCAGTTCGTTTGAGGTTGCCAAACTAGAAGTTAGTGTGGTTCCTCGAAACCACCAGCTTTAAGAAGCTAATGAAACGAGTAAGGCGTTGCCACACTTTTCAACAGTCTTTAATGATGATACACTCTACCATAACGATAACAAAAACATATGTTCATTTCATCGAAACATGATTATTGCTTTCACAACAAAAGAGAATAAACGAAAAGCTGGAAAAAAGTGAGAATTTTTTTTGTAACCAACCGACACTCAGAGGTTGAATAACGAGTGGAAAGTATAGGATTGGTTGGAGGGGGGAAGAGAAAATAATGTTTCTTAGCACTTGCCTTAATTTCTGAATGTCGGAATTAGTGAGAAATACATTTGCCGAAAGCGAAATACGAATTTAATCTGTAGTGTATAGTGTTTTCAACTGGCCAATCGATAACAAACGATGTAAATTCCTAGAAAGTCGCGTATCCCTACCGAACATGCAGAGCTTAGTGAGTGGAAAGGTAAGGATTGGAGGGGGGAAAGGAAAAATAATGTTTATTGACACTTTCCTGGAACTGCTGGCTGTCGGAATTAGTGAGAAATACATTTGCTGGAAGCGAAAAACGAATTTAATCTCTACTGTCTAGTGTGGTCAACTGGTCAATCGATAACAAACAGGTGTAAATTCCTAGAAAGTCGTGTATCCCTACCGAACATCCTCACGTCAGGAATAAGAGGACAAATTTCTGATGAACACGCACCATGAAAGAAATGCGTCACACAACCCGCATTCTGACGAAAGACAATTGAGTTGGATACCCTACTGTCACCTATCAGCCCCATCGCATATATAGGAGTTGAATTCCATCTTTGGCCTGTTGTAAATTGTATAGATGTCGAAAATCGATATGCACTTAAGTGCTTCTTTCGACACTTCGAATACATACTTTGCTTAACGAGCGTCACATTGTATTTTCATGTCCAGAACATCAAGAGTATCTGATCTGATGTCGAAATTGACGACATTGTTGGGTCAGAGAATCGCTTGTGGGTAACAAGCAGCACTTTATCTAACGCGCCTTAAAATCTACTCTATTCACTCTACCCATAAATGACCAGTAAATCCCGGCCAACTGTTGTTACCATGATTCGCATTTGTCTTCAATTTTTTGAAGTCACCTATGGTCGAATTAATATGAATGGCAGAGATTGCTGTCATCTACAAATGAGTCGATTGGATACACGCAGAAAAAAAGTATGGTTGTGGAGACAATAGTCGAAGAGGATAATACTATTGTTGGGTATATGGTTGTGGTACAACAATATTATGATCCTCACAACAATAGTATGATTCAATACAACCATACTATGATCCTCACAACAATAGTATGATTCACACATAACCATACTATGATCCCCACAACCATAGTATGATTCACACTCAACCATTCTATGATCTCCATAACCATAGTATGATCCTCATAACCATAGTATGTTTCATATACCACCATAGTATGATTCACACGCAACCATGTTATAATCCCTACAACCATAGTATGATCACACACAATTATACTATGATCCCGAATATAAGTTTTTAAAATTTGCTTAAGTTGTCGACAATAGATTTGATCCCCAATATTTTTTATTAGAATTGGTTTAAGTTGGCAACAATAGATTTGAATTATGAAAGTTATTCAAAAATACTTTAAATTCAAAATAATAGGAGTGATTTATGTCACAGTAGAAAAAATAAGTTTAAATAAACGTAAGCGTTTTTATTAAAAATATTTCAGTTAAACAAAGCCAAAGCAGCTTGTTTACAAAAAACTAATTTCGATAAAAAAAAAGTACTATTATTGCATTAGATCCGTACCAATAACATTTGCTCTTAAAAGCATATCTAAATGAAGACAAATTACAATCATACAGTATGATTGCCGTAATCATATTATTGTTAACATAAAACGCAAAACACAATACTTTTGTCACACCAACCATATTTATATTGTTGCTATAACCATATTTTCACTTTTAAATTTTGCAATAATACTATTGTTACACTTCAACAATATTAATATTGCAGCAATTACACTATTGTCAAAAATAAATTTAGGTAACAATGCTATGGTTGCGACGAACATACTTTTATTGCGGAGAACATACCATTATTGCCGTGACCATGTAGTAACCATGTTTTTTCTCTGCGTGTATATGTTCTGCTATGTTCCTGTGTAAAGGAATAGTCCGGAAGTACTAGAGTCTTCAAAAATAACTTAGAAAAGTAGTAAATTTATTGTTTTGTAGCCATTTTAGTACACCGAAAAAAAACAACCCTTATATTTCCCCCAAAAAACTGTTTTCAATTAAAAATGTCGTGAATAAGCTTAACTATTTATTCAATTTGTTCTTGTTTCTTATCCTGTATAACTATCGAGTATAAGCCTCTTTCCAGGCTAAGTACTAAAATGGCCCAAACAAATAGTTTTTCTTAAATGTTTTTCCGGAATCGAGTACAGTTTTTCTATAGGCTTAATTAAAAAATTACCCTTTTTTGTTAACAAATGACTAATCTGTTGCGGGTTTCCTATCCAGTCTTATTTATTGCCTCTTAATCACAAACACCACTTCTAAAGGGTGATCCATCTAGAGGTATTTTTTCAGAACAAAAAAATATAAAAATTCAAATCAAGTGTGGAATCTTTATTGGTAATTTGAAAGGACATTTTATGGCCTTTATTTTTTAAAAATAATTTCCTTCAAATGTTGGAAACTGTATTATGGAAATGAGCGTTCGGTGAGAAACGGAAAGATCCTCTTCTTTCGACAAGATGCAAGCAACAAGAAGAGGTTCAAGAGGTGCCATTATACACAGAGAAAACCACGGTTTGGTGCGGTTTATTAGCTGGTGGAATCATCGGTGCAATTTTTTTTTCAAAAATTATGATAGCCGGAACTTAACCGTGAATGGTGCTCGCTATCGCGCCATGATATCGATCTTTATGCTACCTGAAATTGAAGCCCGTTATCTTGACGACACTTGGACGGTACCACTTATCACACAGCTGCTCAAACAATGGATCTATTGAGAGCTCTAATCTAATTTCACGTTTTGGACAAGTGAGCTAGCCGCCTAGATCGAGTGATATCACACCTTTAGACATTTTTCTTTGGAGTTACGTAAAGGCCAAAGTCTATGCTGACAAACCAGCTACGATTCAGGTTTTGGAATCCAACATTAAGCGTGTCATTAAAGCCATACCGGTCGAAATGCTCGAACGAGTCATCCAAAATTGGACCCTCAAAATGGAAATCCTGAGGCGTAGTTGCGGCCAACATTTGGATGAAATTGTATTCAAAAAATAAATGCCATAAATGTCCTTTCAAATTACCAATAAAGATTGCACATGTGATTTGAATTTTTATACCATAGTATGATCCTCACAACCATAGTATGATTCACACGTAACCATGTTATGATCCCTACAACCATAGTATGATCACAAATATAAGTATACTATGATCCCCAATATTATTTATTAGAATTGGGTTAAGTTGTCAACAATAGATTTGAATTATGAAAATTATTAAAAAATACATTTAATTCAAAATTATAGAAGTGATTTTTTTAACAGTAGAAAAAAATAGTTTAAAAAAACATTAGCGGTTTTGTTTAAAATATTTCAGTTAAAGCAAAAGCAGTTTGTTTGTAAATTTTTAATTTCCATATATAAAGTACTATCGTACAATTGCATTAGATCCGTAACAATAACATTGTTCTAAAAAGCATTTTTAAATGAGAAAAAATTACAATCATACAGTGTGACTGCCGTAATCATATTATTGTTAACATAAAACCCAAATAATAATACTTTGTCGCACCAACCATATTAATATTGTTACTACAACCATATTTTCATTATTAAATTTGGCAACAATACTATTGTTACATTTCAACAAAATTAATATTGCGGCAATCATACTTTTGTTAAAATTAAATTCATTAAACAATACTATGGTTGCGACGAACATACTTTTATTGCGGAGAACATATTATTATTGCCGTGTCCATATAGTAACTATGTTTATTCTCTGCGTGTAGTGATAGGCAAAATATAAACATCTAATTTTTTCTTGCCAAGAACAAAAACGGACGAAAGTCAGGAAATTCCTTGAAGCATTAAAATTCGCTAGCGAATGTATTGTATTTTAGAAGATACTACAATCTGAAATTCTTTAATTAAAAAGTGTTCTTATGTTGTTTAGCTTTGTAGCTAATACGAGTACACGAAATTGTATACGAGTTATAATGTGAACGGGTGCGTATGTATGTACATGAGCAACTTTCACCATTATTACATTCTAGAATGTTCAATGTCAAGTAAAGCTATTAGCGCCTTATGTTTGTTTTTTTTCTTGTTTTATTTTTTTTAAGGAAAAGCGCATTATTAAGAAGTTTGAAAATCCTTCTATTACTCCTTACCCATATCTGTATTTCCTGTAATAGGAGAAAAGTAAAGCCTCTTCTTCCCTTCGAAAGAATTTCTTTAAATACTAATAAAATATGCTGTTGTTAGTCTTCAAGTGTTCAATTCAGCATATTACATCCAATCTGAATGACATTTGGCCTTCGTTAATTTTTTGGACAAAGGGCCGCATGCGAATAAACCTAAGAAAAAGCGGTTTAGATAGAGACATAGCTTCCACATATATGTTTAACCGATTTTACCTAAAAACAATAATTTTTTCTCACAAATTCAAATATGTCATTAACTTTAATATCTGGGTTAAAAATTAAAATAATATCTGGGTAAGAGCCCGTCCTAGGAAATCCAAGACCTATTTACCATTGGCTTTTCTGAACATTTAAAAGTGCGGGTAAAATATAGTCGACCACGTCCGACTTTTGCCTTGTTGCTAGGTTTAAATAATTATTTTTAAACTTAGATTTGGCCCTCCTTTTACACGCAGAGAAAAAATATGGTTACCATATGGTCACGGCAACAATTTTATGTTCTCTGCAAAAAAAAGTATGCTCGTCGCAACCATAGTATTGTTTTTTAAATTTAATTTTGGCAATAGTATGATTGCCGCAATATTAAAATTGTTGAAATGTAACAATAGTATTATTGCCAAATTTAAAAATGAAAATATGGTTGTAGCAACAATATAAATATGGTTGGTGCAATAAAATTATTGTGCTTTGGAGTTTTATTTTAACAATAATACAATTATGGCAATCATACCGGCAAAATCGTATTTTTTTAGTTGACAATTTTATGGTTACGAATCTACGCATTAAAAGTACTTTTTATACCTAAATTAAACTTTTTCAAAAAAAACTACTATGGATTATTATAACTGAAATTTTTTTAATAAATTAATTTTTTCTACTGTTAAATAAATCACTCCTTTTAAAAAGAGCTTATGTATTTTTACATAGTTTATTTAATAAAAATCTCTTTTGTTGAACAACAACTTAACCCAATCTTTACAAAAAATTTTTGGGGATTATAGTATTGTTGTGTGTGAGTCTTACTATGGTTGTGAGAATCATACTATGGTTGTATGTTAAACATACTATGGTTATAAGGATCATCGTCATTATAATTGGTATTAACTGGATATAATCCAGGAGCAATAAGTGTACGCGACTATTTGGCTTGTGTGTCATCCTCACTCTTTTATCAAAGGTACATCATGGAGGCCGAACTCAGCGGCTGCCGCATAAAAGAGTGTTTCGTTTAGACCAATTTTAATGCCAGAACGTATACTAAGCATTTTCCTTAGGCAAATAAAAAGGCATTTAGCTTTAATGCAGAATATTACCAGTAGCGAAACAAATCCACAAATCGTGCTTAATTTCATATCAGCTGTAGAACTTTATCGATGTTTGTTCCATCAGTTGGATAGATGTATCTATCCGTAGGAGTGTCCATACAGGTTAAATTAGGTAAGCTGGTGTAAAGATGCACCTCCACCCAGAGGATCCATTGTGATTTTTCTTGGGATAAATATTTTTTAGTCTCACCCATGATGTCGAGCAAATTCTTTTTTCTCTTATTCAAACTACAAACAGCTTATTTGAGACACACTAACTTTCCTCGCTCGAAAATTTAAACGAACGAAAAATTGGGAACCACTAACTTTCGCTGTCACGATAACGTAACACTTTTCATATAAAATTGGGACCCACTAACTTTCGCAGTCATCTGTGAGAAAGCAAATGTCAAAATCGGTCACTTGTGTTTTGTGTTTCGTTTTATAACAGAAACACAAAAAATCCCATACAAGACGAAATTTAATGAAGGAAATGCAATAGAAATGTTTTTTTTTCTTAATTCTTGTTATTTCGTTTCTGCACATTTTTCATTTTTAATTCATTGTTTTGATTTTGAAAAAAATCATCCCCAAAATATTGTTCGTTTACATTTATTTTTTTTCCTGTTGCTTCAGTAATTACATTTGAGTTTCAAGATATTTCATTGCCTCTTTTGTATCGAGTTCATATAAACAGGGTTTCCTTAAAATTACGTTAAAATACCCTGACTTATAACTAAATAATTAATTAAATGTTTTGCATCATATATTCGCTTTTTTGCATAAACAAATGGGTTAAAAGTATTTTTATTGTCTTTTTTATCCCATATAAACCCAATTAAAGAATAGATAAACGTCTTGATAAATTGAGACTTTTTGCTGTAAGCTGAGCAAAAGTATAGCGCGCATCTAGGCAAATTTGAAATTACTTCAAATTCTGGGCACTCGCAACACGTAAGGTTATGCGAACTATAAGTCTAAATATAGTGAGCTCCGTTTTGATGCGAAAGTGAGTGACTGGCTTCTGTTCGCATAGACTTTCGTCCGAGATCGAAATTCAAGCAGTTTATTAGTATATATATCATTAATGCTGTCGTTCCTGGGACGCATGAAAAGTCCACACCATACTTATCGCATTCAGATTACAGACCATAGACAAAAGCTTATCCAAATATCAATATTTTGAAAATGTCATCTTATATGTACAAGTATTTCAATATACATTGAAGATTTTTCATGTGTATTTATCATTATCAATCTAATAAATTATTCGTCACAACCAGATATCCATGACAATAATAAAGGTCCACGTTCGGCGATAGCTTCACATCGGACCACCGCACGGCCACATACCACAATGAGCACGAGTATGTCGTCGTCCACCAACTCCAAATCATCAGATTCCTCAGATGTATCTATAAATCATATAGACGAATATGTTGAACTGCTGTATGAGGATCTCAGTGAACGTATACGTGGATCGGCAATGATCCTGCAGGTGGCTAGAAATCCCGATAATTTAGAGGAATTGGAAAAGAATGGTAAGTCCAACTAAATAAAATATATCTCAAACAAACCTAACCCAGTATATGTTTTTTTCAATTCCAGAGGCTTGTTTGAGTGCTTTGTCCCGCGTGTTACGTGAGGATTGGCGCAAAAGTTTAGATTTATCCACAAATATTATTTATATATTCTTTTGTTTCTCAACCTATACGAAATTTCATTCAGTTATAGTCCAATATAAGGTGAGTTCAGTGGAATCAAGTGAATGAAAATTGTTTTTGTAAAAATATTGATTAAATATCTTTCAGATCGGTTCATTGTGTATGGATGTAATCGACTACGAATTACGACGTTACGAAAGCATGCGTAACGAATTAGATATTCGTAAAAATCCCGGAGGTTCAGCTCCCCTATCTGCTAAAGCCAGCAAAGAGAAACTGAACAATAGTTCCGATGATTTCCTTGATCTCATGAATGAAGAAAAACCAAAAGAGGTACGCACGACTTAAAAAGTGTTTTTTTTTAAATTGTCGAATGAAGTAGAGATTTCTTTGGATATTCTGCACGATTTAACAACTTTTCATAATTTAAATAATGCACTGAAAAATAGAGATATTCTTCATAATTCATAAAAGACAAATTTAAATTCAAGTCTGATCAAATTCAGACTATCCTGAGAATAATTTTGAGGTTCTGAAAATAGGGTGGGTAATTTTCGTAGTATGATAACGACATTCTTATTCCAAGAATTCCAAATTAAGTTATCGTCTTCGGTTTAGTTATAGTCACAGTTGGCAGATCTTCGCTACATGTAGCCTTGTAATTATACCATATAGGTTTGTCTCATGACAGATTTAATTATTTACGGAAAATACTTAAGCTAGACCCATCATTTAGTGTTCAATGGGCAAAATCGGTCCGGGGCGAAAAAAGGTCCATTTAAGGGACTCAAGGTACCACGGAAAAGAGTACACATTAAGATTTTTTTCTTAACAAATCATAATTTTTTGTGGATAAATAATTAAATTGGGTACTGTTAGTAGGAACGCACTTAAGACCTCAAAAAAGAACATCGTTTCTAAATGTTGTGACTCATGTGGCCGTCAATAAGGACAAAACCCAAACCAAAGAACATATTTCCACAAATCCAAATATCGACTCATTTTGGTTAGACTAGGGTCAGGCACATGCACCGAAGGAGCGTAAGAAATG
This sequence comes from Hydrotaea diabolus, assembly GCA_963513945.1. Taxonomy (NCBI): domain Eukaryota; kingdom Metazoa; phylum Arthropoda; class Insecta; order Diptera; family Muscidae; genus Hydrotaea; species Hydrotaea diabolus. Next base: position 151,154,963 of record OY740718.1, on the reverse strand, counting down.
GTATAAGGGTACTTTATTTATCCGGTTTTAATACGAATCCAAATATGAATTTATTTTAAAGATTTGGCTTAGACTGTGTTCAGATTTGAACCCAAGGGGCCGAACAAAAAACGGACCACTTTAATGGGGACTTCGCGGTGCAGGGTATACAATATTCAACAGGGCCGAACTTAACGACATTTCTTCTTCTTGTTAGACATTTAGACATTTCCACTACATGGCTTAAATAATAACCATTTTAATTAGCTTTGCTTGGTACTCGTAGGCACAAACGCATTAAAAGTCTTATAAATGGGCATGGTCATTGGGCCCAGAAATTGTCCATTAACGGCAAGCGCATATAGGTATTCAGAAAAGTGAAATTTTCTCTTAAATCCAAATACCTATGTTTAAGATTGGGGCAATTTAAAGCTCGGACTAGCTCGTTTGACCAAAGGGGACAATTGAAACTAAGGACTTAACTTTAGACCTTGACCCATGTATCTATTGTCGATCTATCTACGAGTATTTCGAACATGTATATATGACAACTCTTACGATTGGCCAAAAGTCCAAAGGGTCACGTAAATAAGGTCCTGCCATGCACCCACCATATTCCCCATTACTCTCAATACCGTACTTAAACGAAATCCATGGCGTAGAGTATAAAAACAATGACCCGCCCGAACACATTTTCTTTTTGTTCACTTGTTATAACCTCCACCATATAATTGAGGGTATATTCACTTTGTCATTTCGTATGTAAAACATCGGAATACCCATCGGAGAACCCATAAAGTATATAAATAGTCTGAATCGTCGTTAAATTCATAGATTATCTAACCATGTCCGTCTGTTTTTTTGTGGAAAGCAAAGTTTAGGTCGCATTATCGAAGCTAGTTGGCTGAAATTTTGCAGATACATGTACTGATGGACTGAAACGGTTAGTATTGAAAATGGGTCAGATCGGTCAAGAGGTAAAAATTTTCGCATCACTGAGTCAACCTCTGGAAAAACCAACAATCCTAAACTTAAAAACTCAATATCTCTTTAAAAAACCGAGTTTATGGCCAAATGGAACGATCGTTATAAAAATTTCATCAGGGTGAAACCAATGACGTATAGGCAATTATTCTAGACTATGTTATGATAAGATTGGATGTTATGATAAGATTGGCGCCCACACACCACACAACCCTAAAATTTAAGAAGACAATATCTCATGAACTAAGAGAGATATGACTATAATATTTGAAACACATGAGTTCGGCTTGGATCGAAACACATCCTGAAGGAAAAGTGGGCGGTGCCACACCCTTGTTAAAAAATAGCATTTACAGCCCGGTCGTTATTAAATTGTATCAGAATGAAATCAAAGATATGGAAAGTATTACAGACTTTGTTATGGTAAAATTGGACATGGGGACATGACACCGCCCACACCACCCAGACCTTAAAAAGACTATATATCATGAACTAAATGAGATACGACGATGATATTTGGATCATATGATAATGGCATGTGTTAAAACATATCCTAGAGCAAAAGTGAGCGGTGCCACGCATCCTTTCAAATTGCATTTATCGCCAAAGCAATTAAATGTTCGTTATAAATGTTCAACAGAATTAAATCAATAATTACCATATTGTTATAGATTATAATGTTAAAATTGGACAAAAGGGCCTGGCTCCGACCATACAACCATGAACTTTGAAATCCTATATCTATATAAGTATATGTATATGTGACAGCGCATAGAGAAAGGGACCTAAGGGTAAAAAAAATAAATTTTCACTTTTTTTTGATGTGGAGAACATCTGAGCATCGAATGAGACCAATCCCATACCCCAAAAGTATTCCCTCCCAGAGATATGCGCGTTTTGTGAAAGTGATGGTACACCAAAGATACACGTATTTAAATCTTAAAAATGCCTCTCCTGAACATATGTAAACTGGTTTTTACTCTTAGGTCCCTTTCTATTTTGCGCGTCACATATCTATACCGATATGTGAATAGAATTCTTATTGGGCCGTCATCTTTAATAGAGGGTATATAATCTTCTACACAGCCAAATGTAATTTGTCACTTGGTTTTAGTTGAAGTGGTCACGTATGGGATAGCATCTTTCTAAAAACATGTTACATAATCCCCTTAACTAAAGGGGCCATAAGATCGTAGTTCCTTTCAAATAAACGAAAATTGGTCCAATTGTAAAATGTACAAAAAATGCCTCATCGTTATAGAAAAAAAATATGTTAAAATTATGTTTGCATGCTAACATATTATGCAGAAAACATTTAATTGTTTGGAACATGCTCCAAACATTAATTTGTTTGGTCGCAGGAAACATTAATATGATTGCAGTAATGTTTCCAAACATTTTATAAAATTATTTTTCGGCTTGAGGTCATTTATTTAAACTCGTTGTTCTATGTGTTGTTTAATTTTTATTTATCCCAATATTTCGATTGACTTCGTCAATCATCTTCAGGGGTTGTCAATTAACAAAACAATGTCCGACTGATCATCGATGTCAACTGATATGTTTGCAGTAATGTTTCTAAACATTAATATGTTTGCAGTAATGTTTCCAAACATTAATATGTTTAAGCTAATGTTTCAAAACATATGTATGCTTTCCTCCAAAACATAATATGTATCCACACAATCGTTAATATGTTTGCAGGAGTCCAAGCAGGCATAAATACCTACCTACCTACTTTTTAAATTACGAGCATTCTTCCAATGTGTTTGCTTACCGCAAAACATTTTTATGTTTCCACTTAATCGTTAATATGTTTGCAGAAATCTAAGCAGGCATTAATACCTAACTACTTATTAAATAACAAGCATTATGTCAACGTTTAACAAACATACAACAATAAATTCTGCCGACAAGTACCTGATATTGTATACAAATTTTTGAAACACTTTTAAAACATTAAATGTTCTAACATTTGTTAACACAGAATTTATGATATATCGCAAACATATGATTTTATATGATATTTTAATAAGCTAGAATGTTGTCCCAAACATGCCCAATTTTGCCAAAGAAACAGGCGACCATTTGCTTCGAAGTGCTTCATCCACGAACAACGTTCGTTGGATTTGACTCGTCTTCGAAGACCCACACGCATAGATCCATGATTCGTCACCTGTGACGATCTTATAAACGCATTTTGAAGCACCGCGATCGTATTTTTTTTTTAAATTTGCACCAATCGACACGAGCCTCTTTTTGAGCGATTTTCAAAGATGTCACATGACGATCTTGGATTATAAGTTCACGTACGGCATCAATGTTTACTGGCACAACGGCCGTTTTTGGGCGACCTTCGTCTTTGAGCGAGCTCCGGCCACGATTGAATTCCATTAACCACTTTTTCCAAGTGCTGGATGGTGCTTCATTGCTATACAAAGATTTAAGTTTATCGATGCACTCTTGTCGTGATTATCCACGTCGAAAGTTGTGAAAACTGATCGCACAAAAATGTTTACGAGTTAATTCCATTTTTTAGCCAAATTGTTTTTTCAAGTCACTGTAAACAACACAAATTAAGGTCGTACATCAAAACGTTCTGAGTACGTTTATGCTAAACTTTCCAATGGAAATGTCAGATGGTGCCAGCAACACTTAGTGCTGCCTAGGCCAGAAATATATATAGCAGCCCTCGTATCTTTGTGTAAAACTATTATGTTAAAAGAAAAACAAAAATATGTTTGTAACATGTTCCGAACTTATATATTTTGCACGCAAAAACATTTTTATCATAATTTGTTCTCCGTGAAGGAGACTACAACACTTTATAGCGAAAATACTATTCACTGTCACCATAGTTAATCTGTAGGCTGTTACATCTTCCGTATCAATCAGTAACAGATCCTACACATCCCATAGATTGTCTTTGCGTAACTCATACAATTTCTGAAAGAAATAGATGCCATAGAAAAGTGCTTAGAATAAGAAGTCAAAGCTGTCTTATGCGTCCTACATTGTAACTTTTGTCGGAGAGACGTCCTGGAGAACTTCTTCACTTGCTTTACTTGAACTTAAGCTATTCTCTATAATATGAATATGTAACTGTGGAAAGGATTTTGACATCATTAAAAATATCACTGGCATTAACACTGAAGGCTAGTCTCCACCAGTATGGGCGGATATGTTCCATAAGAAAATTCCAGTTACGAGCTTAGACTGCTTAAATTTGAACTTACTTTGAAAATACCTTTACCATTACTCCGGGCTGTATTATGAGCCCTCGAAATACCCATAGGGTATTTGAACACATGACTTAGGGGCAGCTGCTGGAAATGTTCAAATCTATTTTTTTTGCTGATTAGAGAGTAACTTTTAGAGTAAAAGATTATTGAGCTATACAATTTGATGAATAGCACCACAACGAAGACATTCTTCGCTAAGAGTTGATTTTGATATCATTAAAAGCGAAGCTCCTTTCTTACTGATAATGCTGAACGTCCTCCACCTGCTGTTGCGCAACTCTCCCAAGATACAAGTCCAGTTGTGACCTGAAAAACCCAGGCTGTCTAGTCTTCAACATCTTTTACATATGCCCAGACAGTTGTGTGTAGTTTAGGGCAAGTCCTATGCCAGCTGTCCATTTCTTAAATTCTCATAAAGATTTCTTTTCGTTTACATTCAAAGATCAGAAATCTGTATATACGATAATAATTCTATAATAAACTTCCTAAATCCTTTCTAGTTTCTATTAAGATATATATTTTGTACATCAATATTTTATGAATTTTTTAACCCAAACATTTCTTTACCTTCAGATGGAACCACCTCGTCGCCGCATACCCGAACTTAAGCAACGGCCCAAATCGGGCAACTGGTCCAGTTTCCATAGCTCCATGTCTTCGTCGCTCATAAAAAGTCAAGTTCTAAATAGCAGCTATCATGAGGCCCTATCGGCCGGTGCCCAAACACCCGACTCAGGTATATCCACCAATGGCGATATGAAAGCCACCAGCAATGAGGCACTCGATCGCAATGATCCCAAAGCGAAAAAGGAGGAAATCGAACGTCTTAACAAGCAGCTTAAATTATTTGCCAAGAAGCAGGAGCAATTGCTAAGGGTAGCCTTCTATTTACTTCTGAATATGGCCGAGAACGTTAAGCTGGAAGAGAAGATGCGTCGCAAGAATATCGTCAAGATGTTGGTTAAAGCCTTGGATCGCCAAAATATTGATCTGCTAATGTTGGTCACCACATTCCTCAAGAAACTATCCATAGTGGGCGATAACAAGGACGATATGAGCGAACTGAATATTGTGTCAAAATTACCCAGACTCTTCCAAAGTGGTCACACGGATCTCGTACAAGTAACCTTGAAACTGGTTTTCAACTTGTCCTTCGATGGTCCGCTAAGACGGAAAATGATTGTGGGCGGCTATCTGCCCATGTTGGTGATGTTCATCAATGATGAAAAGCATCATAGTATTGCCGTGAAGATTCTCTACCATATGAGTCTGGATGATAAGGTATAGTTGGAATTATTTTTAAAACTCGATTTTGTATTGATTTCTATTTCTGTTTCTCTCTTTCCAGGTTAAGGCCATGTTTACCCATACGGAGTGTGTCCAAATGGCCACCGATGCCATAATTTTGAATTTAAATTCCAAAGTCGATCTGGATTTGATATCTTTGTGTATTAATCTCTCTCTCAATCGTCGTAATGCTCAAATTATGGTCGAGGGCAATCGCTTGCACAGCCTCATGGATCGTGCTTTCAAGTATCAGGACTCTTTGCTTATGAAGCTCTTGCGCAATCTCTCCCAGCATGAATCCCTGCAACTGCTCTTCATCGACTATGTGGGCGATCTGGCGCGTGTACTCACCATCTGCGAAGATGAGGCTTTTATGGTTGAGTGTTTGGGCATTTTGGGAAATCTATCGCTGGCCGATTTAGATTATTCACAGATCTTGCAAAATTTCCAACTGATACCCTGGGTACGAGACATTCTGATGCCGGGAGCCAAACTGGACGATCTCGTTTTGGATACTATTGTCTATTTGGGCACTTGTGCCCACGACGAACTTTGTGCTTTGCTCTTCTGTCGAGCCAATGTTGTCTTGTCCCTGATCGAGCTGCTGAAAGCCAAACAGGAGGATGATGAAATTGTTTTGCAAATCATTTTTGTGTTCCAACAGATACTGCGGCATGAAAGCACCCGGGAGTATATGATCAAAGAGACCGAATCGCCGGCGTATCTCATCGATTTGATGCACGACAAGAACGCAGAAATACGTAAAGTATGCGATTATTGTTTGGACATTATTGCCATCAGTGATACTGATTGGGCGAAACGTATCAAGGTATGTATCGTATACGCCAGTATAATGGAAAAACGCTATATTGACAACGCACTACTCCACTAATCACCGCAAAATTTGTGATCTGTCCGGAAGAGAAGATGTGTGTGTATGTTGCGAGACGTTTTCAACTCTGTAAGATGAGTTGGGGAAGTCCTTAACAAAAGAGTTTGAGTTTCGCAAACTGTTTTCCTAAGACAAGAAAAGGATTAGTTTGAGAGTCTCAATCTCAACCTATGTATGTATGAGACTTATAATAGCATGAGGTGTCGTGTGCCACTATTACTGATAAAAACATGGCTTTCAGCTATGTATGTTTGTGCTCAAATAAATAAATAACGATTCTCTACGATTTCTAAAGGAATTGGATTTGTTGAACCTAGTGAAATTATAAAAAATCAACTGGCTGAAAAAATTCGTGCAATTCTTTTATTTGGGAGGAAAAGGAAATTATTGCTCTAGGCGAAGAAAAAAAACTGGTCGCATCTTATAAACCATCGACCTTAAATTAGCTCTTGAAGTGGTAGCATTAATACTTCTTCTATTTACAGTCCATCGAGTCGCTTGTTTTGAACAAAAGGGCCATGTTATTGGGTCCCTAGGGTACATGGGTTCGAGTCACACTTTTTGACAAATCGTTAAATAACTCTAACTCCATTAAAGTACCCATTAGTCCATATTATAGAGATTAATTCTTTTGGTCATAAGGGCCATTTGTTGGGTCTATGAGTCTAAACCGAAGCTCAGCCACATCTTCAAAAGAAATCCATATTCTTAGTGAAATTTGCTTTAATTTAAGTAAATTATTTACTAGCTTCTTGGCCCTCTATAAACCACACCTCTGAACCGAAATTAAAACAGATATTGAAAAAATGCATAATCTAATGGCAATACAATTTCATTAATGACGAATGATCAGCAACAGCAGCAGCCGAGATATCCAGCAATGTATTAACCGAAAGGTCCTGTTTAAGGTGTCAAGTGTATCTTTACCGAAATTTATTGTTAGTTCACTAATGAATAGCTTTAACAACTGATCAAAAAAAAATGTAGTTCTGAAAAGATATCGAGAAATGTAAAGGCATTCCCCAGCCTTATATCCCCCAGTTTTCTACATGCCATACAAGCCATTCAAGCTCCACGAACTTCATTTCCAGAAAATTTCTAAAGTTATTAATTTGTGTTCATGGTAAAGGGTGGTTACATTTTAAGGGCCGATGTTGATTTTGAATAAAACACAAAATATTTAGGAAATTATTGTCATCTCTTTTTATTATGATAATATTGGTATGGTTCAATTATGTATGGAACAAAATATCGGCCTAATGGGGGCCGCGACCTCGGCGGCACACCTTCATCCGGTGTTCCAAATTTTCGATGACGCTGTGGCATAATTGAGGTTCTATGCCGTTAATGTGCCGAATTATCTCATCCTTTAGCTGTTGAATTGTTGCTGGCTTATCGACGTACACCTTTTCTTTCAAATGACCCAAAGGAAAGAAGTCCAACGGTGTCAAATCACATGATCTTGGCGGCCAATTAACATCGCCACGACGCGAGAAAACTCGGCCATTGAATTTGGCGCGCAAAAGAGTCATTGTTGCGTTAGCTGTGTGGCAAGTGGCGCCGTCCTGTTGAAACCACATTTCGTCCCCATCCATATCTTCCAATTCGAGCCATAAAAGTTCGTTATCATCTCACGATAGCGAACACCATTCACAGTAACAGCTTGACCGGTCTCATTTTGGAAAAAATGCAGCCTATAAACCGCACCAAACAGTCAATCTTTATGGGTGCATTGTTTTTTCGATAATCGCTCTTGGATTATCATTAGCCCAGATGCGGCAATTCTGCTTATTGACGAATATACTGCGGTGAAAATGTGCTTCATCACTGAAGATGATTTTCCTCGAAAATTGATCATCCACTTCATAATAAGCCTGAATAACTTTAACGCGTTGCTTGCTTGTGTATCTTTCCATGGTTCAAATTGAGTTAGTCTGAAATTGAGAAATATCAAATGAAATACAGAAAAAAACTTGACGTTTAGGTGCGGTTCACATTCAACATTGGCCCTTAAAATTTAACCACCCTTTTAACTTTCGAAAGAGTTCGATTTCGAGAGTGTATTGTAAAAACAAAACAAAAACAGGCAAAAACAGAAACATTTTTAGTTCTGGCGAGCTTGATTGAAATAAGCGGTGGTATGTAGGGCAATACAGTTACAGTTTTAAGACCCTCCACCATTGGGTGGAATATATACTAAAATACGTATTTGTTAGTTCGGGTGCAACAGTCCGATATATTGACCGGAGATCCTATACGGTACATAAGGGCGGGTTACAAAAAAAAATGTTACGAGTCACCTCCTAGTTTTGAAGCCCATAGGGAGAGTATTTTATATACGTTACGATCCGAATTTTATTTTTCGCGGAAAAAATGTTCCCCCATTTCTGAAATACTCTCTCTTTGGGCTTCAAAACAAGGGGATGACTCGTACAACTTTTTGTTTAACCCTAACATCGACTCTCCCTAAGGCACATTGTATATGTTTTGGATCTTTCTAATGAATCCATAAAATTTAATTTATTATCTTCTTATTAAATTTTGTAAATACCTGCACTAATTTTTATTTGCATCTCAGTTTTAATGCCAGCGACTTCCCCTCCTCGTAAGAGAACAATGTAGTGTTGTCAGTGTCTAATTTTGGGATCAATCTATTACCTAGTGATATTTATTGTTATGGCCGAACGTCACCTCTTGTTAATATAAAGTCTGTATGAAAAATTGTTAATTTGTCTAGTGCACTTGCAATTGTGTCTGTCCAGAGCTTTTAATCGTCAAACACCAAGCTTTGTTTTTGAATCACGAAGAACGCTCGAACACTAGAATGTTATTTTGTTAAATTTAAAAAAATGTCGACAGGACTTTAACATCGCGGCAGCAGCCAAATAGTAATCTTTTCACACCATACGAGCCCAAACCACTATTAATTCGTACAGCAAGCACTTTTATGCCAATGGAACATGTAAGGGTACATATTTTATAAAATAATATTGACAACACCATTAAATTTATACTTTTCTGACAGTTTGTTTTATTCTCTTTAATTTCATAAACAAATATGTGCACATATCATGATGAAAAGTTTTGAAAACAGAAACTAACGGAAAGTCCATATATTTTGATAAAAAAAATTTGACCACTATTAATTCGTACAGGGGAACATTTTCTAATTTAAAACTGTGTAACGCCCCCTTTGCTTTTTAAAACAGCTTCTACTCGCTTTGGCATTGTATCTATTAATTTTTTACACTCTTCAGGGGTTATAGAGTCCCAAATTTCCTGAATTTTAGCTTTTAATCCGCTAAGAGTGCGTTGTGGGTCATTTCGTAACTTCCTTTTCATGAGTGCCCACACGTTTTCGAATGGGTTAAAGTCCGGGCTAGATGATGGCCAGTCCAGAACACTAATACCATTATCTTGTAGCCATTTTTTTTGTTGTTTTGGCTTTATGGGATGATGCACCGTCTTGTTGAAATACATATTCGCCACAGTCAGCTAGCTTTGGTACGGACGGAATGAGATGTTGTTGCAATATATTAATATATTTTTCTGCATTTACTGTTCCATTAATAAAGTGAAGCTGACCGACACCCTTTGAGAACATACATCCCCACACCATAATGCTAGCTGGAAACTTTACAGTACGCTTTAACCAGTCTTTATGATATGCCTCTGTGCTTTTACGTATCACCCTTTTTCTGGCATCACCGACGCATACGTCAAACTTCGATTCGTCGCTAAATATAATGGTGTCCCATTGCCTTTGTACCCAAGAACGTCTTTCTTTCGTCCATAATAAACGTTTTTTCATTTGAGTACAGTAAGTAAGGGCTTTTCTTTGGCCTAAAAAATTGAAGTTTCAATAAATGTTTTTTGTATCACCAGTAGTAGAATGTTAAACTTACTTTATAAACACCATAACCTATATCTTTCATTTGCCGACGCGTCCATTCACGTTTAATGGTTTTTCCAATTCTTTCTGACCACTCTGAGGCTATGTCTCTAATAGTGCCTCGACGATTTTTTTAAGTATAACTTCTAAAGCTCTTTTGTCGCGAATCGTTATTTTGGAGACCCGGCCTCTGTTTGCAACGTTATTGCTACAATTCTCATTTTTTTTGTATTTTTGAACAATACTTGATACTGTTGATCTGGGAAGCTTTAATTCAACCGATATTTCGCTATAGCTTTTTCCCGATTTGACTTTGTCAATAATTAATAAACGAATTTCTTCACAAACTGGCTTACCACGTGCCATCGTTGAACAATTAATCACAAATGGAAAAAAAAACATGAAAAGATCAATTGCATTTCTTTACTCTAATAAAACGGTAAATTTTCATTATATGTTTACATTTTAATTTTCAGAGTTGTTTTTAGCTGAATTTATACACTGTACGAAATAATAGTGGTCAAATTTTTTTATCAAAATATATGGACTTTCCGTTAATTTCTGTTTTCAAAAATTTTTATCATGATATGTGCACATATTTGTTTATGAAATTAAAGATAATAAAACAAACTTTCAGAAAAGTATAAATTTAATGGTGTTGTCAATATTATTTAATAAAATATGTACCCTTACATGTTCCATTGGCATAAAAGTGCTTGCTGTACGAATTAATAGTGGTTTGGGCTCGTATAATGAGTTTACTAAATTCTACAAACAATTTTCAAATTTTGAGACAAGTCATGAAGAGTTTTTAAAAAGCTGGTGTCCTTTTTAGAAACCTTAAAAATATATTCAAATATATTCAGTGCGTACAATAGAAACTTGAAATCAAAATTTTATTTTTCTTACTCTAAAAGTTATTGAAATTAACGTATGAAATACATGAAATTTGTATTTTCTTTTCAAAATTTATTGAATGTATAGAAATAAGCTATTTTATTTTAAAAAACAAATAATCAACCTATTAAAATTTCTATAAATCCAATAAATTTTAAAAAGAAAAAACAAATTACATGTACAGGGTGGGCCAAAAGTTACCATGAGATTAAAAACTTTAATAACATTTTCGTTTATTATTTTTAAATGTTTTTCTTCTTGGATTATAATACATTTTTTTACACTAAGTATGAAAAATAATGTCACTTAAATGACATCCGTTTTCAGCTTCGCAATGATGGGCTCGTTTGAGAGCATTTTCCATAACATCTTTCAAAATTTGTGGCTGTAGCGTTTGAATTTCTGCAACACTGTTGGCCTTGAGTTGAAGAATTGTACCGGGCTTGTTTACATATACTCGCTTCTTCAAATAACCACAAAGAAAATAGTCGGGTGCTAAAAGATCTGGCGATCGCGCTGGCCAAATAATTTCCGAATTTCTGAAAATTATTCGCTCTCCAAAAATTTGACTTAAAAGTGAAATTGTGTCTCGGGCCGTGTGAGCAGTGGCTCCGTTATGCTTAAACCACATCTCTGGACTGTTTTCAAGAGCAGGACGTACAACATTTTCTATCATAAACCGATACCGTTCCATTTACGGTTACAATACTTCCATCATCATTCTCAACGAAGTAAGGCCCAATGATATTTGCAGATGTGACCCCACACCATACTGTACACCTAATGGGGTGCAATTGGCGTTGATGAATGGCTCTTTAATTTGTATAACCCTAAAAACTACAGTTCTGCTTATTAATAAAGCCATTCAAATGAAAATAAGCTTCATCACTTTGCGTTAAAACAATTGATCGCTGATTTAAGTAAAAAAATTCTATTATTCTCGTATTTGTATAGTCGTGAATCTCTATATTTAGTCTCCATTTCATGAAAATATGTCAATCTAAGGCCATGTCCGAAAATACAAAGGGGGCGAAATGGCAACGGTTGGAAATTTCGCATTGGTGGTCGGAGGGTACTAGGCTAAAATTGCTAAGTACTAAACAAGTGGTCGGTTTTTTTTATCTTAAAATATGCATTATTGGGCATGGTCATAGATGGACATATTTTCATGAAATGAGCCAAAGAATACGCTGGTGAAATTTGTCCAGTCGTGAATAATTCGCGCTGTATGTTGTTGTGTCACACAAAATCGCGCCTTAAACTTAATTTTTTTTACTAAAAACGTGGCAAATTTATTTTTGAATCGACTGCAATTATTAAGTTTTGAAAATTTCGCGAACAGTATTTTGGCTCTCCTGTAAAGTATCGGAAAAACACATTGGCTTTCTGCTGGGAACGACGACATGTTGTTGATATTTTTCCCATTTTTTTCTTAAAGTGATACGTGCCACTCAACCCTTACATTTAATTGAGTTAAACCAGATATTTTGTTTGAATCCACCAAAAAATAGGCGATATCCGTAGAGTAAGAAAAACGAATTTCCAAATTAGTATAAAAGAGCTTCAATGTTAACAACTTCGCTGCAAAAAAGAAGTGCACATTTAATTTAATTTGTGCAATCTTTTTTTAATCAAATGCTCAATAATCGCTTACCGTCGCTGTGACTCTGCTTACGCAGCGACTCTGCTTACAGTATGTAACGGATATAAGAACATCTTTTATGAGAAAAAAAACGCATATGTGACAGCGCATAGAGAAAGGCACCTAAGGGTAAAAAAATCAATTTTCACTTTTTTTTTTGTTTTGATGTCGACAACATCTGAGCATCGATTGAGACCGATCACATGCCCCAAAAGTGTTCCCTTCCAGAGATATGCGCGTTTTATGAAAGTGAAGTACACCAAAGATAGACGTATTTAAATCTTAGGTCCCTTTCTATTTCTATTTCTACGAGGGCGACCGCAAAAGTAACTGGCCTAACATAAAAAGAACCGTTTTTTTGGAATTATTATTATTTATTTTTCAACATAATCTCCTTCCAACTCAATACACCTCATCAAACGTTTTTTCAAGTTTTTTAATTCCATCCGAAAAATAAGATTTTTCAAGACCTTCAAAATATGCCTCAGTTTCAGCAATAACTTCGCTATTAGACGAAAATTTTTTGCCACCGAGAATTTTTTTTAAATTTGGAAACAAGAAATAATCAGAAGGATCTAAATCTGGACTATATGGTGGATGCGGAGCAAATTTAAATCGTAATTCGGCCAGTTTTTGTTGACTTAAAAATGCAGTGTGTAAAGGAGCATTATCTTGATGAAAAAGAACTTTTTTTTCTAAATGCGGTCGTTTTATCTTGATTTCTTCACTCAACCGATCCAATAATACACAATAATATTCACTATTTATAGTTTTTCCTTTCTCAAGATAATCAATAAATATTATACCCCATGCATCCCAAAATACTGTGGCCATAACTTTTCCTGCTGACTTAACAGTTTCCGCCTTCTTGGAAGCACTTTTACCAGCTTCTATCCATTGTTTTGACTGTTCTTTGCATTCTGGGATGTAGTGATGGATCCATGATTCATCAACAGTTATGAACCGGCGCAAGAACTTTATTGGATTACGCTGATAAATCGCTAAAAGCTCTTCGGAATTGGTCCAACGGACGATTTTTTGGGGCAAAGTTAACAAACGCGGCACCCTACTTGCGGATAGCTTTTTCATGTGGAGTTCATCATGTAAAATACTCCAAACTTGTTTTTCGTGTATTTTAACAATATCAGCAAGTTCTCTGAGCTTTATTCGTCTATCTTTAGTCAATTCATTAAATATTTTTCTAATGTTTTCAATAGTAGTAGCAGTTTTCGGTCTTCCAGAGCGTTGTTCATCTTCCGTACTTGAACGACCCATTTTAAATTGTTGAACCCAGGATTTCACGGTTGAGTATGATGGTGCATTATTACCATGAACAGAACCCAATTCATCTTTGATTAATTGTGGCGTATAACCTTTCATATAAAAGTGTTTAGTTAGCGCACGAAACTCTTTATTTTCCATTTTTCAAAAATTATAAAACTTGTTTACTTCAATCACCTGTAACAAAGAAAATAATCATTAAATATTTCGGAAATTTTTACAGATGGCTTATAAAAGAGTAAGCTTATAAAAGATTACTTTTAAAAAACAAAACAAAAAAGTTGCTAGAAAATGTGCCAGGCAAGTTAGTTTTGCGGCCGCCCTCGTATATGCGCGTCACATATACGAAATTTTTGCATAACACCGTCTTATAAAGTATAACTTTTTTAATTGCTTATAAGAAAAAACGCATATAAGAAAAAAAAAAAACGTGTTGCATTTCCTGACTTTCCTATATCTGTTATCTAATGGATGTGGAAGACCTAAGACTACGTGGAGACGAACAGTTTTCAATGAAACCAGCATATCGTTTAACGAACTTTAACATGCATACCGCAACAGATAGAATAATATAGAGATTCTTTGTAAATATTCTTTCCTGATGGAATTTGCATTCTAATTTTTCGATCAAAGTCAGTGGCAATCTTCAGGAAATCTATTATAAATACAAGGATAACACTCATTATTATATTTGCTTTTACAATAATTTTTTTTTGTTGTGAGTTCCGTCTTCGTTTACAAGCTTTTGTCATCACACTTGTCTGTGTCTGTTTTGTAGTTTAATCTTTTCTCTGGCGGAACATCGTTGATATGTAGGATTTCTAACGTATATTTTTTCTCATAGTTTTTCTCTACTGTAAATACAGCTGTAAGTCTTATTAAATTAAAACTGAAAAATATATACAAATATAGGGTGGTCCATTTACAATTTTAAATTTGAATCGGCTGTAAGTACATACTGACATTTGTCAACTTTCTGTTTTTATTGGAAAGGTTGAACTTTGTCATTTGATATCATTTGTATGACTTCCACAACTGGCGCGGCAGTACCCCCGCCGATCAATCCAATTTGTTAGTACATTTTCGATTGTTTCGTCTCTAACCTATTCAATGGCAACTTTGCTTTCATGTTTCAACGCTTCAATTGTCTCTGGATGCTTTGCGTAACATTTATCCTGAATGGTTCTCCACACAAAATAATCCAAAGGGCTTAAATCACAACTATTACCAAAATAAAAAGTCATCGATTGTGTGTTGTATTCCGAATGTGACTTAAATCCAAATTTGTTCTTCAAAATCTTGCTTAGAAATTTTCGAATTTTAGTGTTTTGGAAGCTAAAGATTAAACTGAAATTGTTTTGCTGCTGTTGTTGTAACAACAATATATTTTATTTTGTAAATCCTGTTCGTCCATAGGGTATCTGCTTCGATATCCAGGTGAAGTAAACGCGTCATTTGACCAGGATGCGTCGAAAAAGACCTAGGGGTCAACTGAGTGGACTTAGCCGGACAATAGAAGAAGTGCTACAAGTCATGTGGTTCCATGATATTAGGCGGGATAAGCGTCCAAAACGTTGCCTCCATTCGCGTCCAATACGAATTGACTTCCGGAACGTTGCCACCAATTCGTGTTTAAAACAAATTAAGGCGGCTGCACCATCCAGATCTCAGTAGAGCCAGTACCACGCGCGTCTGTCGAAGTAGCGTCCTCTCCTCTGGTGAAATCTCGGGGGGGTGTTTTCCTAGCATTCACTCTATGGGTGAATACTGCAGCTGTGACTTTAGCATCTTAAATGTTGTTCAGACCTGCCGAATAGTTTTGATAATTAAAAGGCTCTCTCTTGTAGTGCTGGACCTCTCGCTCTAGATCATGAAGATTGTACCTGATCTGCCTGGGAGGAGGCATCCATAAGATGGCGGTTGGGATAACTAAGAAACGCATGCAGGTACTGCCTAAACAACAAGAAATTCTGCCCAGACACGGTAATGACGTTAGTCTCCTCATAAAGATGGTCCTTGTGAAGAAATGTTCTCAGGGCGTCATTCAGGCGAATCTGAATTTTTTATACTACATCGTTGTTGTTGTTGTAGTCGCAACTTTGTGCCGGGATGACAGCCCTTGGCCGAAGAGTTACTCTTCGTGTTAATCCGGTCCACAGAACCGGCTGTCGTGGGATTGCATCGTACTCACGTTCGGCGACCACACCGGCGCTGCGTAGCTCACTACAGACCGACCTATCGTAGGAGGTCAACAAGTACTGCCGGCTAGTGACTTGAGGACATTGTTCCTACTTTTAAGCTTACCGTAGATAGCAGTAACCTGTGCAGAGGATCGAAAAAGTCTATCCAATGT
The DNA here is from genome assembly GCA_963513945.1 of Hydrotaea diabolus. NCBI lineage: Eukaryota > Metazoa > Arthropoda > Insecta > Diptera > Muscidae > Hydrotaea > Hydrotaea diabolus. The sequence goes on along the minus strand of OY740718.1, from coordinate 151,138,514 downwards.
GACCCCAAGTATTTTGGGGTAGTTGGTAGTCGGGATGTTAACGGCATCGACTTTTACATAAGTGACAACCGCACCGTTGCGGTCCATGCTGTAAAGAGTATGGCTGATGATTTAAAGGTGGGGGAGGTAGAGGATTTCTGGGGAGGTAGAGGTTAAGCTGTGCCGCGAATATCGCCCACCCTGGCGAACTCCCCGTTTAACTCTACCTGACTTCGACTAAAGCAAAATTGATACATTGGCAGGAATAGGATCAGCAGTCTGTGGTCTAAAAAGCTGTATTTGTTGATGCTGCTGCTCCCTGCTCCTAAGTGCACGCACTCCATGCCACGATTACACGTTTCATAAAAAGCGGTATTTGTTGATGCTGCTGCTCCCTGCTCCTAAGTGCATCCACTCTATGCAACGATTACACCTTGCAGACGTTGCACGATCCAAAGTATTTTGGGGTAGTTGGTAGTCGGGATGTTCTGACTAACCTAGCAGATCCCGAGCCAGGATTTAACAAAATTGAATCCTGGCTTGGCCAGTTGTAGTAGTTGTAGCGGCACATAGTGCCGAGGTGACAGCCCTTGGCCGAAGAATTCCTCCTTCGGGTCGATCCGGTGCATAGAACCGGCTGTCGCGGGATCGGGCTCGGGCCATTAATATCCGAAGCAGGCATTCCGGGAAGAGCTGCTCCCTAGATGAATAAAAGGTAAAACAAAAGACACCTATTGTTGAGTTGACTGCTCCTGGCCGAAGAGTTTCAATCCGGAACATTGAACCGGCAATAGTGGGATTGGATTATTTCTTACTTATTAATTTCGATGCAAATTTGTGAAAATAATATCGTTTTGAGTCAAGGGTAAGATTTTAAAAACTGCAATTCGAACAAAAAAATCGGATTTGAACCTATTTTTTCATCGTTTTGGTTGAGTTTGAAACTTTCAATCAGAATACAAGAGTTTAAACTACATTCGGAATACTGCACAGAGCTAACATTTCTGCTTCAATTTATTTTCTTCAATTAGCTGCTGTTTTTTTTTTAATGTTTACACCCTTTTCTATTCTCAGAGCACTACACAAAGTATTTCATCTCCGTAGCTTTCGAAATGTTCAATTTCGAAACAATCATTGGAGAGCTTCTCAGGCTCACGTAATCCTTTTGCTGCCTCCTGTACAACTATCTCTCTATCTATCTCTTCCTTTCGAAACAGTTTGAGAATCCCGATCCGGCTATCTGCCGCGCCCAGAAGTCCGTGTTGGCACTCTCAAACTGTTCGCTCTAGAAATCTGTGTATGCTCTTCATCTGTTCATAATTTTGAAAAAATGTTCTTGTGATTTTTTTAAAATGTTATTTTTTCGTTTCTTGTTTTCTAAATTTCTAGCTGGAGAAATTCCGCAACCACAACTCGCAATGGTTGTGTATGGTGGAGTCGCAACAGCACGATTTTGAAAAAATTCCCCCTGTTTAAAAATCTGTTTTTGTTCTTTTCTTTTTCCTTTATTTTCATTCGTCATTCGGTGTCGACCCAATTATTTCCAGCTTGAGAAATTCCGCAACCACAACTCGCAATGGTTGTGCATGGTGGAGTCTCAACAGCACGAAGACAATAATGAGGACTATCAGGACGAGGAGGATGAGGAGCACGACTTGGACAACTATTTGCGTGGTGAATATTTAGACAATTGCGATCTCTACAATAGTAATAATACCAACAAGGAGAATGAGGATAACGATGATAGCAACAATAGCAATAATCCAGCTAGTCCCGCCAATTCGAACTACAGTCGTCCAGTTAGTAGGTGAGTACAGTGAAGATGAAATTAAATTTTGTAAATGTTTAATTATTGTATGTCCTTAGTTTCAGACGCAGCCAAGATCTGGATGACATTTACAATATGTCATTTAGCACCAAATCTCAAGGTTCCAGTCAGGGCGACTCCACCAGTAACTATATGTTTAAGTCCAACAAATCCCTAGATTCGGACGGCTTACATGAAGAGCTTCTACTGGCTTAAGCTGGCAAAAGCTTTCAATAGAAATTTAATTAACTGCAGAACAGTGGAAATCTATTTGAAATAATGAACGCTTAGTAATTTTAACGAAATGTGCTTTTACGAAAACCCTTATGGAAACTGACGACGGCAACGTCGATGAGAGAAAAGGCATTTATGTACTAAATCGCAATTCGTTTGTGCGTGTAAGCAAAATTTGCATTTTAAGTGAAAAATTTATATATATTTAAAATTAGTTTGTTCTGAAAGCTTTTGCAGCAATAGCAGTTTAAGAAAAAACCCTAAAGAAATTTTTTGTAGACGAAAACAAAACGTTAAGTATAGCAAAACAACAGAAACTTACTTTTATGTATCGTAGCTTGGCGCACAGTAACTGAAAACTTCTTAGTTCCCTCTATTAAGTTAGTAGAAATTGAGATTAATTTTCAATTTATATACGAGTACATACGCCCCCCATCGTTCTGAGAATATATTTGAATAAGCTTTTGTAGCGAAAATTGCAGTCTCCGATTAATTGTAAAAAATCACAATTTTGTAAATCTTACTTACGTCCATTTTCACAGTTTTTGGTTATACCGAAATTAGCCTGTTATGCAGGCCTATTTAAATTTTGAATTTTACATTGTTAACTACCCATTTTCACTATGGTGCAAATTGTTGTTAGAGTTCAAGTAATATTTATATTTTCAAATTTCTAAAGCGTTTTAACTAAAAAAGTTGAAAATCCTAAAATCATTCGAATATACATACATACATACATATGCATGCTTGCCTTGAACCAAGCGAATCGAAAATTGTTATGAGCAAGAAAGTTATCGGTCATGTTGTAAATTAACTTGTATCTCTGTTTTGCCAAATTCGCCTTATACCAGAGCCGTACAATTTTGTAATGCTTTTACACAGAATAAGAGTTATCGAAATTCTCTAAATAAGTCAAAGTTGTACATACAGCCAACTGCAGGAGATTTCGTTTGACTCGAATGGAAAGTAACAAAGCGCTGCTTCATGTTGAAAACAAGTAAAATATAATAACAACGACATAAGGTTTGTCTATCCATAGATTTAATTTTGCACCAAAGATTTACTTTTAAGGTGAGCAAAATAATAATTATCATATCAGTCTCATGATGCGTATCCAAAAACCTTTCATGAGCTCTAGTCGACCTTATTCTTCATGCGGAGTTCTCTGTGTTCACCAATGAGGATAAGGCGACCGAGCTATTAGCGTTATAACTGAAGCGAAAAATATCAAAAGTTGTATGAGGTAAACATGTTGGTTCGTACACCACTTGTTCTGAACCTTGGCACCTAAGGTAGCAGTCCTATCACCGCACTAGAAACCTTTGGAGTTATCAGTCACTAGAACCAAGAACTATCAGATTCGAGCATTTACAAGTAATCATAGTATATATACTCCCTATGATCTGAGACTCAACCAGACTCCAAATAAATCCAAATTTGTAAAGGAATTTGCTTGTATTTGAGCGCCAACATTTACTATTAGGCGCAAAAGCGCTATTTATAAATCCCATCGTTCCATGAATTCAAGCCCACAATCTTAGCCAGTTTACTATAATACAGCCATATTTAAATTTTTTACGACATTACCTTTGATTTTACTATCCATATGTCGTTATTATCTAATAATCGCTAGTTTTGAGCACAAGGGCCGCTTTCGTGCCTCAAAACACCATTAGTCCGACCCCAAACACAGCAAAATAATAAAAAAAAATCAAATTTGGAGGTGTATTAAAATTTGCTTTAATTTAAGTCTGTATTTTTTACTGGCCACTTGTTTGGTCCATATTACGTTGTATGGGCCCCTTAGCCCAGCCAAATCTTCCAATAAATCCAGATTTGGATTTGTTGTAAAGTGTGCTTTTATTTAGGTTTCTATCGTTCGTTCAATCGTTTCGATTAAAAGAGTCTTTTTTGGCACTTAGGGAGAATGAGTCTGAGAATTAACCTTGGCCAAATCTTTAAAAAAAACCTTATTTGGATTTGCAGAAAAATGTACTTCATTTTGCTTATACAATAATGGCCGTTTTTGGGTCTCCAACGGTCGAGTCCACATGTACATGCATAGGTGAAACCAGTAAGGTCGTAAGTCGGGCGAAACCTACCACATGATACCCTCACCACACACTTTAAGGGCCGGGCACACCGAAGCTTTTTTCTGTACACTGCGTATTTTTTAACTTCCGATTAGCCAAATCTTTAAAAAAATATTTGGATTTGCAGAAAAATGTACTTAATTTTGCTTATAATGGCCGTTTTTGATCTCCAACGGTCGAGTCCACATTTTAAGCTGTTTTTGAATATATGTACATGAATAGGTAAAACCAGTAAGGAAGTCGCAAGTCAGGCGAGACCGACGCACGCTTTAATGACCGGGCACACCGAAGTTAAAAACTTAGAAAAATTTCATGTTTTTGCAGTGTCGGCGTAGAGAAACCCTCCTCTCATAAATTGATTGTTAGTGTTTGACACTTATTTCAATGGTTTTCAGGCTACCGGATGTTTAAAAATACAAAGCGTAAGAAAAAAAAGTTTCAGTGTACCCAAGACTTTAGACTTGATTTTTCTTAGTATTTTTTTTAAGGTTTATCCTATATTTAAACAGTGTTACAAACCAACTTTCGTTGAAATCTGATGACATTTTGCGCTATTTCGTCGGTTAGACCCCAAATCGTATAGGGAGGGGCCTTAGCAAGATTTGGTCCGATATATTCTTTTTCAGCAATGTTTTTCCTTTACGCAAAATAATAATGCCACAAAGCAGATTTCTTTGAAATCTGATGGAATTTTCCGCTATTTGGTTGGTTAGAACCCAAATCGGGTGGTTGATTTGTATAGGGGCTTCAGCATGATTTGGTCCGATATAATCTTTTTCAGCAATGTTTTTCCTTTATGCAAAATTACGCCACAAAGAGTTCTTCAAATTTGGTGGAATTTACCGCTGTTGGGTTGATTAGACCCCAAATCAGGAGGTACCCCCTAAACAATATCAGAACATGGACCGATTTCTTCCAGTTTTAATACCGAAAGTAAAACAATCTGGACAATTTAATTGAGATCCGTTCATATTTGCGACGTAGACTCTGATTGCAAGAAAAGATGATGTCTCTATAGACTCAGAAAATAATTCTGAAATATAATGCACGCTTACATACATGTGACGTGTTTTATTTGACAAGCTAAAAAATACGCTAACTTTTCGTTCTCGCTTAATTGAGCAGTTAATTTCAATTTTCAATCCCGTTAATAGAGGTTTGGTGTTGTAAACCGTAATGTTCTTGTAGTTGTTCGACCCATAGTGCTGCCAAATCAAATTTTTGGACAAAGCACCCTCCATCAATTGTTGCTATCATTTGTTTTGAATGTGCTTATGTGGCATTGATCATTTTCGTAGCATTCACCTATGCTATTATATGCAGATTAATCTCCTTATCGTAAATTCGCCAGCGTGGTGAAAATTGCATCGCTGTGAATATCGTACACACTAACATACATTTGACAAGCTAAAAAATACGCAAATATTTTTATATGCCATTTTTCGTTCCCGCTTAATTAAGCAGGTTTTTCAATCTTCGATTGACAGTGCTGCCAAATCAATTTTTATATTGTTTTTGACGTTTTTTGTGCAGCCTGCGTTTTTTGACATAGCACACACCAACAATTGTTGCTATCATTTATTTTCAATGTTTCTTATGACAACATTCAAAATGAATGATGGGACTTGCAGATTAATCTCGTTATCGTAAAGTCACCAGCTTTGTCGCGGTAAAAACCCCATCGCTGCGACCATGGTGAACGCTTACATACATTTCACGTATTTTATATGACAAGCTAAAGAATATGATAATTTCTTAATACGCAATTTTATCGTTCCCGCGTTAAGTGGTTTTTTCCATCTTCGATGCCGCTAACAGTGGTTCGGTGTTGTAAAGCGTTACGTTTTTGTAGTTGTCAGACCCACAGCGCTGCCAAATCAATTTTTATATTATTTTTGATGTTTTCTGTGCTGCCTGTGCTTTTTTGGCATAACACGAACCAACAATTGTTGCTATCATTGATTTTAAATGTTTCTTATGAAGTAAAATGGACCAACATGTATGCAGTGAACTTCAATTCTTGTCAAACTTATGTGGCATTGGTCATTTTCGTAGAATCCATCATTGCCTTCCACAAATTGAAGGAATTTGGGTTTTTTTATTTCGTTGCGTCGTCGTAATTTTTGTTATTTCAAAAAATTATGAGTTTTAGTATGAAGTTTTTAATGTTTTTTTTTTCTTACAACCTCCAATCATGGTACAATAAACAAGGTATAGTCATTAGACCTTTAACAAATAAACAGTTCATTGTATTGTCAAAGTCACTTAAAAGAAAATGGCAAAAGTATCATTTTGTAAGTGTTTTATGATTATTGTGAATGTTTCATATAGAAATTTAGCTTTACAAACTACAACAATTTTCTTTGTCAAATTTCAAAATTGAAAGTTTAAATTTCTACGAGAAAATATTGTAAATCAGCTGACCGCATAACACTACCTTCTTTGTTGCCCTCAGCTGTCTTGTTTACAATATGTAATTTGACTGATGTGCTTAAGTGATGCCAAATTCGAAAAACTTTAAAATGGCTAAGACACTTAAAACGCATTTGCGTTTTATTTGTCACTAAACTAGCGATATTGTTAGTAATACATAATATTTTTTTATTTAACTTATTAAAGCTTGAAAAATAATTTCTATCAACGTTGTCATTTATTTCAAACTAACAACTTTATTAACCAACTTTATTTAACCAGTCATTAATTCATATTTTATTTTCTATAATTAATTGGAGAACCAGTTTTTTTTACAAAAATTCTCAGAACAGGGGTTATTAGTTTTTAGAAGAAGAAGTTAAGAAAAAACCTAAACGAAGCTAGTCCATGTTTTAACAAAATAAAATAAAAAACAAAACGAAACAAATCAAAACGAGCCCTAAACAAAAACCCTTAATCGAATAAAGAATCAAGCAAACAGTGTTTTTTTTTATTTTTAAGTTTCTTAGAAATTGTTTATGTTATGTTTAATTTTAAGTTTTTATCAAATTATATGTGATATTTAACTTTCCTTTACTGCAAACAAACACGAGACAAACAAAACCAGAAAGATTAAGAGACAAAGAAAGAAAAAAAATATACTAAAATAAAATAAACAATTAGCAAAAACAAAAAAACGACGACCAGTTATTTATTTATAAAGTGTCATGATATTTTAAGTTTACTTTTATTTTTGTTAATATGTAATTATTGTTTTATTATTTTTCAATTAAACGAAACGAATTACTTTATTTTTAAGTTAATTTCAATTTTAAGCAACTAATACCAAAATGTGTTTCGTTTTTTTTTTACAAATCTAACTTTTAATTTACATTAAGTTTAAAGCTTAATTTTTATTAATTTTGTTTTAAGCATTTAAAGTTCTGTTTAACCTTTTCATGCCCATTCATGTTTCTTATAACAAATAAAAACTTTTTAAAATAAAATATATATATGAAGCATCCTGTAGTAGAAACTGGACTTCATAGTTAGACCAATATTATGTACTTGAAAACGTGTGTGACCAGCATAATGTCGGGCATGAAAGGGTTAACTCAATATTCGAATAAACGAAATATGAAATGTGTAAACGTACAAACAAAACAACCTCCTACCCTTAAACATACAGGCTTTGTAATGCATAGACAGACATACTCGTTGCGCTCCTTCATTATCCTGCTCCCATCTCCATTTCCATTGGCTTAACGTTGTAGTTTTAATAGCAAACAAACAAAAAATACTTTGACTAGTACCCGAATGGTAGTGATGACTCGGTCTTTTTAAAATTTTACCTAAGCCCAAATAATTATTTAAGGCATTAACAATAACAACCACAAAACTTGGAAAACAAACAAAAACAAATATAAATTGAGGAAAAAATTTTTTAAAACAAACTTAAAGACATTTATTTAAAAACTATATAAAAAAATATTAGAAAGAAAACAAAGAGTATATATTGAAATATAATAACAAAAACCAAATAGAAAAAAAGAGTGTATTGTGTGGAGAAGGTATCTACAATGACAACAACAAAAAAAAATATATAAATCTATGTATGTATGTACGCCATAAAAAACATAAAATATAAAAATTATATATTTAAAAAAAAACTCAAACTAAAATAGACTTTTTATTAAATAGAAATCCTGCTGGGGGTTATATAAGTAATAACGTTCAATAATACTAGGATGTCCCTTTAATCGTATTGGTTAATTACACAGTACAACAGCCAATCTGGGGGGTGAGAAATTCCAAGTCAGGGTGATGGTACTAGGTCAGTATATTAAAACCCTCAAAGGGTTTTGCGTTCGTTTAATCTTTCTTTAAGTAACTTCACTTAATTGTAAATAAAAGCAGAACGCGTTAATCGATTTCTATGATCTATGTCGCTTTTTGTTTACAGGTTATGTGACTTTACGTGAAAGTTATAAGACTCTACACGTTTTTCCGTTTGGGATTTATGTTTTTAAAAAAAAAAAAAAAAAAATTTTGGCAAAATTGTCTTCATAAATTTATTTCTAATTGCAAAAATGTTGATTTGGTAGAGAAACAGTATATTAATGGATTAAAGAAAATGTAATTATTAATTTTTCTCAATTTATTTCAGCAAAATCGAATTAGTCGTTCTCGAGTTATGTCAAACTACGTTTTTGCCAACATTTTACAACTAAGCGAAAAAACATCAAGATAAGGAAAAAATGTAAAAGGTCATAAAAAAAACTGGCACATACGAACGCAAAACCCTTTGAGGGTTTTAATATACTGACCTAGTACCATCACCCTGACTTGGAATTTCTCACCCCCCAGACAATAACCCCAAAAATGTTCCACAGTGTTATTCAATGATGAAAGCCGCTGCCAAAAAAAATTAATAACTTTTTTTCTATTAAATGAATCTGGTAAATTTTTGTTATTTTTGCAGGCTGATTTTTAGATTCAACAATAATGGACATCTGGGACACTGAAACAAGAATTTGAATTGTCCGCCGCTATCACGCACTGGAGTCTGTAGTTTCGGTATAAAGAGGGTAAAGGCGAAAGTTTGGCGACATTCCTCCAAGCAGATGTACACTAATGAGGCTTGTTAACAATTTTGCCGAGCATGGCACAGTCAACAGAGACCTTACCATCGAAACCCTTCAGTTCGGACGGACGAATCCATCGCTGCTGCCATACAAAACAATCTCAGTTTCGGCATGAAGCTTACTCGTATCTGCTTAAATGGTTATAAGCAGGCAATCATTGCAGTCAATAATGCGCAAAGATTTGGACTTATTCCCGAATAAAATTCAAATGACCAACAAACTAAACGCAGCAGACATTCCGATTCGCTTGGAATTTTGCCAGAAGATGCTTCAAATGGTTGAAGAGGACGGAAACATGTTGAACGGTCTTCTCATGTCTGACGAGGCCCATTTCAATTTAAACAGCAACACAAACAAAATTGTCGAATATGGAATGCTTCCAACCCACAGATACTCCATGAGATGGAATTGCATCCACTTCGTGTCACAGTGTGGTGTGCAGTTTTATCACGCTGCATTTTCGGGCCCTACTTCTTAAAAGAAAACTGTCACACCGTTACGATTACTGCAAACCGTTACTTATGCATGTTGAGAGAGTTTTTCTATTCAAAATTAAGCCGAATGAGCCGAATCTTTAAACTCTGTGTAGTTTCAGCAAGATGGTGCAACTCCTCACATAGCTCGGCCTGTTATGTCAGAATTGCGACGAAAATTTCCTAATAATTTCATATCCAAAAACTCCACATTCCGTTGGCTCCCCCAGTTCGCCTGACCTTACTGCACCTGACTTTTTCTGGGATTATTGCAAACAGGAAGTCTACAAAGCAAAACCAAAAAATGTTAATGAACTAACGCAATCCATTCGAGAAACAATTGCAGCTATTCCTGTCTCAACTATCAAATCAGTTATGAACAACTTTTTGTAAAAATGCCGCACATGCAACAACGAACAGGGTGGGCATTTAAATTCCATTATGAGCTTTAACATGAAAAAAAGAAAAATGAATTGCATGCACTGAAAAAAATGTTATTTGAGTTTCTTAATGTAGCAATATTCATCAGCCACACCCAGTGTGTTATTTTGACAGTGATAGCTCTTTCCTGCTCAACATCTTGACAGAAATGAATCGCTTTAAGCTCAGACAACGTTTAGAATGTTATGCAAACTTATTTCCCAAGTCAATGGTGTGCAGCCTAAACAGTTAAATAAACCGAAAATTTGTGCGTTACTGAGTGCTGTTTTTCCTATGATATAGCAAAGAAGAAGCACATCGTCCATCTTGAACAATTATCGCAGTGATCCGCCGGGAAGGTATACTTGTTGTTGTAGCGGCAAACGGTACCGGGGAGACAGCCTTTGCCCAAAGAATTACTGCTTCAGGTCGATTCGGTGCGTAGAACCGGCTGTCGTGGAAGGTATTCTTGACAGTTCATATTTAGCATGTGTGAAGTAGAGGCGTGGCAAATTTTACGTGGAAAAATATTCGACAAACCAACGTGTTTTAATCGTTAAAACATTTTATCAAAATCAATCATCGATTACTGTGACGATGAGAAAGTTACGTGAAATGTTTGGCAGAAACAACGTGCCAACAAAATGCACTATTTATCGTGTAGTGAATGATTTCGAAGAAAGAGGGTCCGTAGCTGATAGGCCCAAGTATGGACCACAACGTACTGCAAGATCAGCTGAAAACATTACTGCTGCTCAAGTGTTTAAAACAAACCATCAACCTCAATTCGACGCCTCTTCCACGAACAACTTTTGTTGGATTTGGCTCGTCTTGAAAGACCCATACGGTCGATTGCGGTTTTGTTTCGGGTTCATATGCATAGATCGATGATTCGTCACCTGTGACAATGTTATACACTGCCTTTGAGCTACCGCAGTTATGCTTTTTCAACACCTCTTCACACCAATCCATACATACCTTATTTTGAGCAATCGTTAAATTATGTTGGATCCAACGAGAACAAATGTTTTTCACGGCCAAATCAAGAATGCCTGTTCACGCACAGCATCGATGGTTTCTGGCAAACTGACCGAAGTTGGACGTCCTTCACGAAATTCATTCTGGAGCGAACGGCGTCCGAGACTGAACTCTTAGTACTAGCGATTAACAGTGGTTTTTGATGGTGCTTCATTGCCAAAACTCGAAACAAGTTGTTTTAAACGCTTTTTCTAATCATGCTTATAATAAGCTTATTTTTGTAAGTGTTTTTCAAGCTTATGAATACAATTAAGCAATAATAGTCTTGTTCATAACGGATGGCTAAGGTTAGCATTCGCTAGCTGTTATGAATTAGGTTGTTCTAATTATCAACTATTTTTTAAATATTTCGGTTTTATTTATTATTTTTTTAATGCTCACAGGTTAAGAAATAATTATTTTTGTTTTTTTGCTCTCTTTTCCAGTTTTTGGAAAGTTGAAAAAATGATTTTGTACTGTGGACAAAATTATCCTCGCTCAAACCAATAGAAATATAAGTAGCAGCATCTATACAATTTAAAAAGAAATTAAACTTTAAATGCATACAGTATTTAAAATAACTTATGTACATACTTCCTATGGCTTTTGCTGCATTTTATACTTGCGCTATATACTTTTTTTTACTTTTATGGATTTCACATTTTTCTTTTTTTTTACATCACTCGCTTCCAACTTCACCAATCAACATAAACAAGAAGACTGAGAACAAATAAAGCAAAATTCATCCGTTCGAATAACAGGAAATCATATGCAAAAACACTTACAAAACTATTGTGAGCATAAGTCTTTTGCAATCATATTTGCTTTACTGTTATATCGGAGAAATCTATAGCAAATGTTATTGCAAATACTGTTGCGATGGGAAGCGTTTTTAAAACACTGTTTTAAAAGACTTTATATTTTGCACATTAGTAAACCTTTTATAAGTATGTTTAAGAAAAGTTGCAGCAATTTGTTAATAGTAAGCGTATACTTCAATTCAATTGCATTATCCTTAGGGTTTGGTTTGTTGGGAAGGAACAACCTCTCCAAATAGGCACACCGTCTCAAAATTGTTGAGATCTCCTTAGTCTAAAACCATTATTTAAGGCTACGTACCAAAAAAGTTACAACAACTTATTTTTAATATCTTTTCTGAGAGACAAGTGCTAATGGGCGTCTCCTTTAAACAAATTTACACGTTTTTTAAACAAATTTGTATACAGCCCGTTCTAAATACTCACCGGGAAATAATTTCTGGTGAATTTATTTTTCCCATGAACAACATCCTTCCATATATAAACAAACGGGAACAATAGTAATATGGGAGAGAGACTTTCGATTACTCGAAGTAAACTTTTTTGTTTGGCTAACAATTTGCAAATTATTTATAAACAAAAAAACACTGTATAAAAATGTTCAGTGTTGCGTTTGTGATTATATCAGAAAACGTATGCTCCATATTGGGCCCTCCGCCAGTTTCTCTGGAGAATTTTAGGTTTTGTATCGTGCATACTTTGTATCGGCCCATACCTAAGAATGTTTTCGCATTTTCATCATTTGAGCATTGTAAATGGTGGTCCAACCATAGTGCTTGATGAAAATAATTTTGAGTCAAACTTTAACGTTAAGTGTTTTTGCCCAACTCAATTTGACATTGCTTTGTTTTAGTGTTTGACAAATTCAACCATAAAGCGGTACACAATTCAGCAGAGCGTTAAGAATGTTACAGCCTTTTACAAAAATGGACGCTCAAATCAAAATGCACTTTGACATTTTTTTCACCATAATCGACCAAATGTCTCCAAAATCGGGAGAATTGTGCTGAATTTCAGAAAAACGGGCCTGTTGGAAATGAGAAAATACCTGTGCATGCTCCCCCAGTTCGTTCTGCCATCGGGTTGCACTTCATCGTATAACAGGTCGGCCAAGAAGTTACCGTGAATGGTGTTCACTATCGCGAGGTGATTACGAACTTCTTGTGGCCAGAAATTGAAGGTATGGACCTGGACCATATGTGGTTTCTACAGGATGCTGGCACTTGCCACACAGCCAACAAACCAATGTCTCTTCTAAGAGAGAAATTCAATGGCCGTGTTATCTCACGTCGGGGCGATGTAATTCGGCCGCCAAGATCGTGTGATTTAACACCGTTGGACTTCATTCTTTGTAGAGATTTAAAAGAAAAAGTGTGCCTCAATAAGCCAAGAACATGGACCATCGAATAGAGGTATGCCCCCAACGCTGTGGCGAGGTGTACCACTCAGAATTGACCTCCTACGTTGCTCAAGCGGAACAGTCGCCACATGACCAGTTTTGCCGAAGAAACAGGCGACCATTTGCTTCGAAGAGCTTCTTCCACGAACAACTTTCGTTGGATTTGGCTCGTCTTCGAAGACCCACACTTTCGATTGCTGTTTTGTTTCGGGCTCATACGCATAGATCCATGATTCGTCACCTGTGACGATCTTATAAACGTCTTTTGAAGCACCGCGATCGTATTTTTTCAAAATTTCTTTGTACCAATCGACACGAGCCTTTTTTTGAGCGATTGTCAAATTGTGCGGGATCCAACGAGAACAAACCTTTTTTACGGCCAGGGGTTCATATATCGAATGTATGCTGGTGGAAGAAATGCCCAAGGATGCCTCTTTCTCACGGTATGTCACATGACGATCTTGCATTATCAGTTCACGCACGGCATCAATGTTCTCTGGCACAACGGCCGTTTTTTGGACGACCTTCGTTTTTGAGCAAGCGTCGGCCACGATTGAACTCATTAAACCAGTTTTTCACAGTGCTATAGGATGGTGCTTCATCGCCATACACAGATTTAAGTTCATCGATGCACTCTTGTCGTGATAATCCACGTCGAAAGTTGTGAAAAATGATCGCACGAAAAAGTTCACGAGTTAATTCCATTTTTGCCAAATTGATTTTTTCAAGTCACTGTAAACAACACAAATGATGGTCGTACGTCAAAACGTTCTGAGTACGTTTATGCTAAAAAATGTCAAACTTTCCAATGGAAAGCAACAGAAATATATATGTGACAGCGCATAGAGAAAGGGACCTAAGGGTAAAAAAATCAATTTTCATTTTTTTTTCTTTTTTTTTTTTTGATGTGGACAACATCTAAGCATCGAATGAGACCGATCCCATGCCCCAAAAGTGTTCTCTCCCAGAGATATACGCGTTTTATGAAAGTGAAGTCGACGATTCTTCGACAAAACTAGTTCACATATAGCAAGTTTGAAATATATATATCGTAGTTTGACAGCTCTATTTAAACTCCCAATATCGCTCCATCACTGCTTGAGTACCCATAGGCGCCTTCTAAGCTATGTTCTTTGCTTCATTCGCGATAGCATACTCATCATCGTACCAATGGTTTTTTTTTATTGCAGATTTCGGTAACCAATTTCTTCTTGAGCGGGGTATAAATAAACAACTTGTTATCAAATCTACCCTTTCCTAGCATTACAATGATTCACAACAAATATAGTGTATATGTTTTAATTCAATTTTGTATTTTATTATTGTTCATATTCTAAATTCATTGCAGATTTTGAATAAAAAAAAAACATTTTCAAATATAAAAAGTCATTACTGAGTTGAAATTCAAAAGTCTCGCAATAAAATGCTTAATTATTACAGAGTTCAGTACAATTCAAATCTATTTTGTTTTTATTGCATTTTCTGATAATATTTAACCAAATAAACATTTGTATCGCACTTTTATTTTAAAGAACGTAATTTATTCTTCAATATTGTTTTTCTCGTTTTCAAAATGGCCCTGCCACAAATATAAAAATATAAAAAAATAAAATATACATATTTATTGTGTTGTGTGTGTGTTTTTTTTAATTTTCGACTGATAACAACGATAAGTGTAGTAAATATATATTTAAATATTGCAAAAGCGCGTTGTTAACTATACTATAAAACATAAAATGAGCATAAAAATATAAATATATAATTCTATAACAAAAAAAAATAAAATAAGGGTAAACAATTATAATATATTCAGTGTTATGAAATGTTAGTAAAAATATATTAATTAGAAATAATTATAAAAACAAGAAAAACATTATTAACTAAAATATGTTTTTTTTAAAAAAAAGCAGCAGTTTTATGTTATCCTTTGAATTAAATTCTTGCATAGAAGAGATATTTTTTTCGTTTATAGAAAAAGAGATTCTATTTGAATACTATAAATTTCTTACGACAAAAGATTGTTATTTATTTGTTTTGCTTTTTAACTTGAAGAAAGAAATCTTGCAGTATAAAAGAAATTCAGCAAAATGTCCAAGAAACTTGATAAACGTATTTACATTCGTTTTGTTTTCTATTCTTTTTTATTTTTTTTTTTGTTGGAGAGTTTAAATATTATTCTACTTCTACTTGTATGTTTGTATCGAAAAAGTACAAAAATTTAAATTAAATATTTAAAGAATTACAAAAAATTGCATCGCTAATACATTTGATTCGCCTGGTCCTTTTACGCACTTTCGCCTGAGTAAAATTTGAAATCATCTCGTTCGCGAGGTACATAGAAGGCGGCCGAAGTGCACTCCCACACCTCTTTGGGATATTCCCATTCGACATTGAATGTCCATTGTTTGGTGTCCAAATCGTAGCATTGCACAGCAGATGTGGCCCGATTTATGGTGGCCGATGACAGAAGACCACCAATGAAGTAAATGCGTTTCTTAACAGCCGCCACTCCGGTGTAGTATTTTGGCATTGGATTCGTCGATTCCGTGGACCATGTATCGGTGTCGATGTCGTACACATCGATGGTTTCGGCCAGGACGCGCGTTTCGGTTATGTGGTCTTCATACCATCCTCCGCAGGCATAGATTTGCCGATCGAGAGCTATGAGTATGTGATCAGCTCTTGGCGTTGGCATTCGACATAATTTATTCCATTTTTCGGTCTTGGTGTCGAAACACCAAAGTGATACTAAAATCATATGACGATCGATGCCTCCTGGAAAGTAGGGGAATTTAAATAAAGTCAATAAAAAACTGTTGGCATAATTCAAACTCGGGCTACTTGATTTATCATAATTACAACTTGAAGGAGCAACCTCAGAGTTATCTAAATTATGGCTAAAGGGGTCTATTAGAAATTGTTCTATAATAGGCGTGTTCGATTGGCACTTGCTAATTAAACGAGTAAGTGGTCGCTAAGGCGATAATTTCCAAGCTTTACAAGAAATTTTTAAAATTTCTTGGTATAGAAGAACTGATAATTTACTTAAGTCTCACAACATCCCATTAAAAAAAAAGAGAGGAAAACTCTGCCAAATCAGTGAGCTGTGCACGATTCAATTAATATACTCACTCGAAACGGCTAATGCATTTTATAGAGAAGTTTTTACATGGCCTAGCGATAAATCCCGTGCACGTAAAGTCGCCGGATGTTAGATGTTCTTACCCGGGATTGAACCTAGGTTTGGTGACATGATAGTCTTGCACACTTCCATTACGATTTTAAATGGTTATAGCTCAAAATAATCCTTGAGTCCTTAGCTAAAATTGCCCTTTTTAAAACTCAAAAATATTTACTAGATCAAAAGTTATAGAATTATGATCGATAGAAATCGATCCTGGATCATTGTGCACGGCCCACTAACACTAATTAGTTTTATGCATCATAAACCGTTGATTTGAAAATTTGTTACTTCCAGAAAAAGTTTATTTAAGAAAAACTATATCGTAACGAGTAATAATTTAATTCTTAAATAACTTTTTCCCAAAAAAATGTCATTCATATGCATTTGACCGCATGCCGAGTCTTCATTGAAGACAAAAGGCAAATTATTGACGAGTCACTTGACCGGGATTTACTGATCATTTTCGATTGGGGTCGAGTGAATACAGTTGATTTTAACGTGCGTAAGACACAGTGCGGCTTGTTGCCTTCAAGCGATTCATTGTCCCAACAGTATCGTCATTATCTATCGATAGTATGGATAACGAACAATCAGATGCTCCAGATGTTCTGGGCATGAAAATATAGCGTGAGTGGGCGATTTAACATTTTAAATTTGAATCGGCAGTTAAAACAAGTACTGGTAATATTTTCTGGTTTTATTGGAAAGGTTAAGCTTTGTCTTTTAATAATGAAACACAGTATCTGTCATATGACTACCTTAACTGGTAGTCACTTGCTATATTAAGTTTTAATGTTCAATTGTCTCTGATTGCTTTGCGTAACATTTATCCTTAATGGCTTCCCAAAAAAAAAATAATCCAAACGGCTTAAATCACAGCACCGAGTAGGCCAATTGTCATCGCAATTTTGACTGATTTTTTGATTTTCAAAAACAGTGCGTAAAATATCGATGGTTGCGTTGGCTGTGTGACATGTGGCCCCGTCTTGTTGAAACCAAATGTCGCCCATGTCATTCTTTTGAATTTTGAAAACAAAAATTCGTAAAGCATGGCGCGGTAACGCTCTCCGTTGATGTTAACCGCTGCTCCTTGCTTATTTCCGAAGAAAAGTGGTCCAAAGATGCCGCCAGCCTAAAATCCACACAAAACAGTGACTCGTGAATGCATTGGCTTGTCAATAGTCACGTAAGGGTTCTCCGAACCCCATATGCGGCAATTTTTCTTCTTGACATAACCACCGAGATGACGATGAGCTTCATCTGAAAAAACGATTTTTCGGTAAAATTCTTCATCTCCTGCCAAACAATCTTGAGCCTATAGGGCGAAGCGAAAAAGCATCGTACGGAGTTCCATTATTAAATGACATGAAAAAGTTCAACCTTTCCAATAAAACCAGAAATTTGACAAAATTATGAGTACTTTATTTTACGGACGATCCGAATTTAAAAATTTTAAATGATCTACCCTATATCTATATGTTATACGAGATAATTATGCTTGCATTATTTTAACACCGCGAGCCTATGTTTTTTTTATTTGCGTTGGCCTACTTTAAGAGTAGGTACAATCCCGCGACTGCCGGTTCTATGTACCGGATTGACCCGAAACTCTTCGGCCAGGGGCAGTCACCTCAACAATATATGTTTTTTGTTCGTCCATTTTTTCGTCGTGGGAGCAGCACTTCCCGGAATGCCTGCTCCGAATACTACTGGTCCGAGCCGGGATCGAACAAAACCCCGGACCTTGGATCTGCTCGGTTTGTCAGAACCGAATACACCATCGTGCTACGTCTGTAAGGTGTACTCGTTGCATGGAGTGGGTGCACTTCAGGAGCTGTTCAGGTCTGAACCACATCAGGGAGTATAGCGAAGCAGACTTTGTTGCCTCATGCTGTATCAACGAAGTTAGCAGTGGGTCTCTGGATTTGGTGTTATCATCGTCGTCTGCATTTTCGTCGTCGTCGTCCTCATCATCATCATCTAACTACGAGACTCACCCGCAGTCGCCCTCGCAACAGCATCAACACATACAGCATCTTACACCACAGATTGCTGTTGCCACTCCTGACAGTGCATCAATCTTGCAATTTAATTGTAATGGCCTACGCAACAAAATCAGTGAGGTCATAGAATTTATGAATCGGAGAAACATCATGGTCGCCGCGATCCAAGAAACTAAGCTGAATGCCACCTGCAGCCTGCACAGTTGTGACGGATACAACGTGCTACGTAAGGATCGCACCAGAAGTGGAGGTGGGGGACTTGCTTTCCTGTTACACCATTCTGTGCAGTACAGACCTATTTCGCCTGAGCTTGACTCTAGAGACCCATACATGGAATGTATGGGGGTAGCAGTCAAGTCTGGAACTGCCGAAATAGAGCTGTACAACGTATACATCCCGCCGGTTGGTAGCTGTGCCCCGCGTTATCTGCCAGACATTAGCAATTTGCTACAAGGCAATAACCGCTTGGTCCTAGGAGACTTTAATGCTCACCACGAACTGTGCATTCTCTCCTAGACAACAGACATCACTTTGGCATCGCCTGGCCTGATCAACGACGTCACCTGGCAACCCGTCATCTCACTAGGATCGGACCACCTTCCCATAATTGTCTCCATTAATAGACCACCCGATTTCATAACCTCTGAACGCCGTACGTTTCTCAATCAAAAAAAGGCTGATTGGGAGGCCTTCAGAGAAGCCACCAACCGCAGCTTTAATAATCTAGCTATTCCGTCGGACGTTCGGGTAGCCGAGAAAAAGTTCCGGGCCATCATCAACGCAGCAGCCGCTCGCCATATCCCTGCTGGTCGAATACCCGAAGTACGACCAAACTTCCCAGCAGAGGCAGCGGGACTCGCAGACGAGCGTGATGACATTCGTCGCTCCAACCCTACTGACCCTAGAATTAGGGATCTCAACTCCGAGATCAGTAGGTTGGTCAACGAATATAAGCGGAACAAATGGCTAGACTACTTAAAGCAGTGCAACTTGAGTTCCGGAATTGGTAAGTTGTGGACAACGGTCAAATCACTCTCTAACCCTGTAAGGAAGGATGATCGGACAGCTGTCACGTTCGGTGATAGAACAGTGACAGATCCGAAGCGGTGCGCGTGTTATTTTAACCGGCTTTTTATTGAGCACCCAGAGAGTGATAAGGCGAAAAGGAGAGTATTGCGTCGTATCCGCGCTCTCCGAGTCGAAGAGGCACCACCACAATTTACCGTTGGCGAAGTTGCCCATGTCATCCGCAGCGCAAAGTCATCAAAGGCGCTGGGTCCGGACGGAATCTCAATGCTGATGTTAAAGCACTTGGATACTCCGGGAGTAGAGTACATGACCAAAGTGCTCAATCTGTCGCTAGCCACTCACGAAGTTCCCGATGCCTGGAAAATGGGCAGAGTGGTCCCGCTACTGAAGCCAGGCAAAGACGCAAGTAAAGGAGATTCGTACAGGCCGATCTCCTTGCTTTCTCCAGTAGCAAAGACGCTTGAAGCACTGCTCCTCCCCAGCCTGATCGAACACTTTCTTAGTGCTGATCATCAGCATGGATTCCGCAAGCAGCACAGCACAACAACTGCTTTACACGCCATCACCACACGTATAAGTCGCGGCCTTAACCAGAACAAGCCTAACGACAGGACGGTCCTCGTGGCTCTTGACCTCACAAAAGCCTTCGACACGGTCAATCATGCCACTCTGTTCGAGGACATTGAAGAAACGTCCCTTCCGCCCAGTTTGAAACGTTGGGTCGTAAACTATATGTGTGGGCGCCAGTCATATGTAGAATTTAGAGACAGAAAGTCGAAGCCCCGTAGAGTTAAACAAGGAGTTCCCCAGGGTGGAGTTTTATCCCCGGCTCTGTTTAACCTCTACCTCTCTAAAATTCCTGCACCACCAGACGGCGTTGAAATTGTGTCGTACGCTGACGATTGCACAATTCTGGCGTCAGGACCTAAAGTGGATGACATTTGCGAGAAAATCAACTATTACCTCACTGACTTAGCACGTTTCTTCACTGCGAGGAATATGAAAATATCCGCCTCCAAATCATCAGCCACACTGTTTACTGCTTGGACCGCAGAGGTGCGGTTGTCACTCAATGTGAAAGTCGATGACGTCAACATCCCGACCACCTTTTTAGATCCTCTGCACATGCTACAGCTATCTGCGATAAACTCAAAAGTAGGAACAAGGTCCTCAAGTCTCTTGCCGGCAGTACTTGGGGAGCCGACAAAGAAACCTTGTTGACCTCTTACAAAGCGATAGGTCGGTCTGTAGCAAACTACGCAGCACCTGTATGGTCGGCGAACGTGAGTACGACGCAGTGGAAGAAAATTCAGACATGCCAGAATGCCGCCCTTAGAACATCAACAGGGTGTCTTCTTATGTCCTCTGAGGACCATCTACATGAGGAGACGAAGGTCCTTACCGTGCGCAGACACAATTTCCTGTTGTCTAAGCAATACCTGCTAGGGTGTTTTCGCAGCAGTCATCCTAACCACCATCTCTTGAACAGGATGCCTCCACCCAGGCAGATCAGGAACGATCTTCATGATCTAGAGAGAGAGGTCCAGCGGTATAAGAGAGAACCTTTAGATCATCGAAACTATCGGGCAGGTTTGAACAACATTCACGCCGATGATGTCGCAGCAGCAGTATCCAGCTACCGTGTGATTGCAGTGATAGGGGAACATCCCCCGGAGATTTCACCTGAGGAGAAGGTACTACCTCGGCAGACGCGCGTGGTTCTGGCGCAGCTGAGATCCGGATGGTGCAGCCGCCTCAATTCTTACTGGGCACGAATTGATGCTAACGTTCCCGACATCTGTCCCGCCTGCCATCAGGGACCACATGATGTACTGCACCTCTTCAATTGTCCGGCCAAGCCCACTCAGCTGACCCCCAGGTCTCTGTGGACGCATCCAGTTCAAATGGCGCGTTTCCTTCACCTGGATATCGAAGCAGATCCCCCATAGACGAACAAGACTTCAAAATAAATATATTGTTGTTACAACAACAACAAGAGTAGGTTTATTAAGAAAGTCAATCTATTCGCAAAGAACATTTTAATTATTATACTTATAGACATCCTGTCCCATTTAAACGTAATATGGAACATGATTGTCAATAGTGACGTTTTGCGTTTGCTGATGCGAAAATACATCTGCATAGATATTAAGGTTGTCTACAGTGATTCCTTCTTTAGGATTATTGTTTGTTTTGTAGCCCGTGTTAAAATGCAGCTTCCAAATTAC
The DNA here is from genome assembly GCA_963513945.1 of Hydrotaea diabolus. Taxonomy (NCBI): domain Eukaryota; kingdom Metazoa; phylum Arthropoda; class Insecta; order Diptera; family Muscidae; genus Hydrotaea; species Hydrotaea diabolus. The sequence goes on along the minus strand of OY740718.1, from coordinate 151,116,773 downwards.
GGATATAGTGTCCTCTTAAACATTTTAAATAGAAGCTTTGGCTTGTCGGAAGTCCATGATAGAAAAACCACCACGTGATAGAAAAACCACCGCTGAATAACATCATATGTACTCAGAATTGAGCCTAGATTTGTTGTGTGATATTGAGCCTAGATTTGTTGAGTGATATTAAGTTGTACTTTATATTTTAGCCATCATTTAGGAGTAGCCATCAAGGAGGGACAAAGGTACACAGATTATGTCGGATTTAACGTGGTTATCGCTACTATGGCCTGAACCACGGTGTGCCATCACACTTGGGCCGTTACAATGCCACGGCCAACGCACCATTGGGTTAATCCCGCCGGTACTAGTTTAAAGCATGACATATATGGGCCATAACTTCCCTCTTGGTTAGGGGTCGAAGACTATCTAAACCTCTGCTGTTCTATGAGTCACAGCACCCGGTCGCAATGCAACTCCACACCGAGCCGCAGCTCTCCCTGCGATTTGGGTTTAAACCACAGCCACCACGATACTCCCCATGGGGCCGCACCTTCGAGTCAGGCCAGAACAACAGTTCTGGGGGCTCCTGACTACCCGTGGTACCAGAGTTAAGTCTCCGGTCAGACCTTGTAACCAAAAGGCTACTCCCAGTTTTTGTGCCATACAACATGGGACTGGTCACCCACAGCCGCCGACATCCTAAAACCAACAATCAACCTCTACTCTAAACTGCCAAACTCGCCCTAGCACGCCGCATTGAGAAAACCCTATTTGCGAACTCATTCGCCCTAGCCAAAACACCTTGTGAAGCAACCATCCCTCTAAAATCCCACTGTCCGTCATTCCAATTCCTAACCGACCTAGATCCCTAACACTTTCATAAAGAGGACATTCACAGAGAACATGCAACCAATCCTCAAGAACCGCAACACAATCACACGACTCCCTATCGCTCAGGGTCCTCTAGTGCAAAAATGCATTGAGCGACCCATGACCAGTCAGCAAAAAGCCGAGAAAAAGGCCAAAGCTAAAATCTGGGTGACCACTAACAAACCTCACGTCCCTGATGAACCTATACGTAACACTCACTTTCACACTATCGTCCCTCCTAGACTGCCACTTCAACAGCACACATTCATCCAAGTGAGCCCTAATCTCACCAGCACTCATACGCTCCTTACCGTCAACCACCCAACTATCCCTTGGTAATACAACACCCCTTGTTGCCATAAAGGCAACGGCACGCCGTATTACCTCGAGATCGAGGGGTGGTACACCCATCAACACCTGTAAGGTCTCAGTTGAGACCGTACGACGCACACGCATGCACCCTATCAAAACAACCCTCTGACACGACAAAACCTTCCTAAGCCCTACAACCGACCTACCATACAGATAACCCATACGTGGCACAAGCCACTATATATGATACGCGCTGCACGCCTAGAGAAACCCCAATCACTCCGAAGAAACCTACGTACCTGACCAATCACACCCGTCAACATCTCACGCACTCGGTCCAGATGAGGAGTAAACCTCATCCTTTCGCCCATAGTTATCCCCAGGTACCTGAATTCCGTCACGTACCTGAGAATAACTCCAGGACAAAGGTACACAATAATATAAAACTCCCTACTTACCCGATATATATAACTTCTCTCCTAACACTACACCCGCGTGTTGACTCCGGTTTTCGGCTAACGCCGGTAAATATTCCCATCGATCAGCACTGGCATTATAACGTTCACAATTCAACTGAGCCATTTCGTTGGCCCAGTGATGTTCGTTCAGCTCACAGACACCACCCACGGCATACAGAAAATTATTGCCCATGGCATTCAAAGAGAAGCGACAGCGATCCGCCTGTATGGGAGCAATGGTCTTCCATTTATCTTTGGTGGGGCAATAGCGAAAGCCAAAGGGGTGAATGTATTCCTTAAGGCAGACATCGTAAGAACCACCCACAATGTACAGGTCATTGCCTAAAACAGCAGTGCCATAATTACCTAGCAGCGATCAAAAACAAAACAAATTAAGCATTAATGTTTACAATAAAATAGATTCTCTACTTACATTGTTCTATATGTGGAATCACAGTTAAACTTTCCCACTTGCCCACAGATGGCAAATAACAGCTAATTTGGTTTGTTAAACCATTCGTTTCAAAGCCTCCAATTTTGACCAAGGCCAACTCCATGCCTCTAGAGTTGATAAGGACATTGGAAGATATAACCTCGTCACTATCTTTCGAACCATGGTTTCTAGAATGTTCGTGTTTCTGTATCTCTTGCCTAATTAATTCTATATACAGTAGAGAATCCTCTTCAGCCGTCTCAGTATTGGATACTAATGTATTGACATCGTTGCTCTCGATTTGATTGAAACGCACTTCGGCAAATAATAACCTGGCTAGTTCCACTTTTAATCTTGTCTCTAAACAATATTGCAATGTTATTTGTAATACCCGCTCCTCCGAACAGTCGACGGGATAGTTGCAAGACAAAATGTACTCCAGCTGATCCCAGGCGAGATTTAACAAATCGGGCGTTTGTGAAAACTCGTCTAGACGCGAGCAAATAAAACGATAGGTCTTACGTTTCAGAGCATCCAGGGCGTATAGATCGGCTAGTGATGCAATTGCCACGCAATTTTCCAAATCAATTTGGGATTCTAAATAGTTGGAGCATGCTTCAATAACAGCTTTCATCTGTACGTGTGTGGACACCGAGAGTACGTCTTGAACATTGTTACGATCCAGTTCCAGCTTGGATGTGTATGCATACTCTATGAGTAGCTCAATGCCGCGGGCATTGACACCGTTTAGTTTGATTTCGGATTGGCGAGCCTCTCGCATGGCATCCGTGAACATGGCGCAAAAATAATCACTACAGGCTGCTAGAACAACACGATGGGCCTGAAAATATAGAATATATTTTATAAAAGAATGTTGGTTTCATATCATGTAGAAACATCTACGAGAAATAATAGAAAGGGTCACATAACTCGGATACCGTATACGATATAAAAAAAATATAACTTTAAAAAAATTATTTTATTTAGTAACATTAGATCGAGCTGCTTACAGACCTTGTTTGGTTTACTTTTTCAAAATGAAGAGGCTAACGCCAGAGCAACTTCTTTGCTAATTTAATTCGAAAATCCTAGTGAAGTTTGAAAAGGATACCATGCGCTACGTTGTTGTTGTAACAACAATATATAAAAAATTGTTAGTACTTTACGTCTACGTTGTTAGTACTCTTCGGGATCTGCTACGATTACCAGGTGAAGAAAACGCTTCATTCGAACTTCCAAAGAGACCTGGAGGTTAGCGGACAATTAAAATTGTGCAGCATGTCGTGTGGTCCCTGAAGGCATGCACGACATATGTCCGGGAGTTAAGATGACTGGGCCTCTCTCTCTAGATCATGATGGTTAATGGTGATCTGCCCGGGAAGAGGCTTCTTGTCAATGAGATGGTGGTTGGGATGGCTACTGCTTAGACAACAAGAAATTGTATCTGCGCACAGTAAAGACCTTCGTCTCCTCAAGTAGATTATGATGACATGAGGATACACCTTGTTGATGTTCTCAGGGCGCCATTCTGGCAGGTCTGAGTTTTCTTCCACTGCATCGTTGTTGTTGTAACAACAATATATTTTATCCTGTCCTGTTCATCTATAGGGGATCTGCTTCAATATTTAGGTGGAGAAAACGCGACTGCCGGTTCTATGTACCGGATTGACCCGCAGCAAACACTCTCCAGCCAGGGGCAGTCACCTCAACAATATGTGTTTTTTGTTCCATTGCATCGTACTCACGTTTGCCGATCACACTGACGCTGCATAGTTCGTTACAGAACCAATACCGACGTATCGTTTTGTAACAAGGTTTCTTTGTTAGCGAGTGCCGGCGAGTGACTTGTTCCAACTTTTCATCTTTTCAAAAGGCCGTCTAAAAGGCATCTGCACCTCTGCAGTCCATGCAATGATGATTTGAAGGCGAATATTTTTATATTCCTCGCCTTCGGGTTGGTTGGTTTACGTAGCCGCTCCAAGGAACGTCAATTAGTGTTATGTACATTCATAACCATAACGTCCATACCATGCAGTTGAAAACCCTAAGAAGATTGTTCGGGTCTATTGTAGTTGTACAGAATAAGTCCCCCAGATATTTAGATTCTAGGCTATTGTGACGTCAGTAAGAGGAAGCAGGTCATTTATAGAGAAAGTGCTCGACTGTCTCATACTCCTTCGTGTTGCCAAAGCTGTGACATTGAACATAAAAATGTATCTTTAATCTTCAAGAGTAATAACCAATCGAACGCGATGCCTAACTTGGTAAGTTCTTCTTTGCATCTTAAACTAGTGATGATGTGGTCGCAGAGGATTAAAAGAGCAGACTGCTGTTAAAGCAAATATGTATATATTCGACACTTTGCAACCTTTGCTGACAATTAAGAACACGCCTTCTTAATAGCGAAAATTCCCGACTGTAAAACGCTGGATTCCTTAAGAAGAAAATAATGATGCCGTAGATGTGCGACAGTACGTACACCCATCTCCAGCACCACATGCCAGTTTAGTTTACACTGACGTCGTATTCCTGTTACAAAGACTCTTACCCCAAAGTTCATGTCGAAGGTAAGTCCGGTATAAGGCTGACAATGGCCGTAATTCAATCGGTAGTTCATTAAGCATGACAATGAGTCTTTTTCATACATAATCCCGTGGGGTCTAACCTGACTGCGCTACAAGCTGCCATTATTGTGACTTGTATGTCGATTGGAAGTAGAAATATCATCGAGTTGAGGGCATCATTAGGGCGGGTACGTATTGCCCCGTAACTCCGATACATCCATATTACAATTTTCGGATTGAGACCCCAGCGGGTACTGAACATCTTGCGGCTGGTATAGTAAGCCAGCACGACTTTCTGGAAACTATGGTCTGTATTCTTTCACCAGAATAAATTCGAGTGAGATCTCGCAAACACCTTGCATGATTTGAAATTGGATCTCGTGTGTGTTGAGGCAGGTAGGTTGAGGGCCGAAATCTTTGTCCTCGTCGTGAACAGTACTAGTTCTGTTTTGCATGGGTTCATGAGAAGGCCACAGCAGATGGCCCAAAAGTTCAGTGTAAAAAGGCCATCGTTCATGACTTCCCCTGCCCTGCGACTGACGCCTACGCAATAAAATTTACGATCCAACGTTTCCAACGAAGCGGAAGGGACGTGTCTGCGATGTCCTCAAATAAAATGGCTTTTTTGACCGTGTCAAAGGCCTCGGTAAGGTCAAGAGCCACGAGAACCGTACTGTCGTTAGGATTATTCTGGCCAATGCCGCGAATAATACGTGTGATGATGGCGTTTAAATCATTTGTTGTGTTGTGTTGCTTGCAGAACCAATGCACATGGAAGATGTTCGTATTTTAGCATATTTGTTCCTAGCGAAAGCAAGGAGATCGGCTTGTACGATTTTCCTTTTTTTGCGCCTTTGCCTGGCTTTAGTAGCGGTACCACTCTGCTAGGAACTAGTCAATGAGCGGGAGCAACAAATTAAGCATGTTGGTCATGTACTCTTTTCCCGGAGATCTTCATGGAGACACCGTCTAAAGGCAATGTTTATGACGACTTTGCGCTGTGAATGACATTAGTACCTCTTCGACTCGGTGAGCGCCTATACGATGTTATACTTTCCTTATCGCTCTCTGGGTTCTCAATATACAGCAGGTTTAAATAACTCGCCACCGCTTCGGATCTGTCACCGATTCTGTCGCTGATCGTGACAGTTTTCCTACCATCCTTTTTTCAGGTTTAAAGAGCGATTTGACCGTTATGAACACGATGTTAGTCAGACTCATAAATTCTATTAACTGATTGTTGCATAGACCATTGCAATATTGAATCACAATCAAGAGTGGCAAGGCCAATTTGTGGTGTTAGTTTATTTATTCGTTGTATAACAATCCGTCCATTATTATGGCCATAAATACGATTTTTTAAAATGGGCGAAGCACCATCCTCTTTGCCTCCAGAATGTATTTCGATTCAAGCCAAAATCATAAGTTCCAAATATCACCGTCATATTATCAATAATTAATGAAATGTTGTTTACTTAAGTCCAGTGTTGTGTGGGCGGTGCCACGCCCCTTCTCTAATTTATTATAACATAGTTTATAACAATTTCCTAGTCATTGATTTTATTCTGTTAAACTTGTATAACGATCGGTTACTTTGGCCACAATTGCAATTTTTTAAAGGGGGCGTGGCACAGCCTACTTTTCCTCTAGTATGTGTTTCGATCCATGCTAACACCATAGGTTTCAAATATCATCGTCATATCTTTAATAGATTATGAGATATTGTCTATTTAAGTGCAGGGTTGTTGATTTTTTCAGAGGTAGACTCAGTCCTTGAGTGGGTAAAATTGGGCGGTGCCACGCCCCTTATCCAATTACATGGTAATGTACCTTACAAATATCACCTGGTAGATCATGACATTATGTGAAAATTTCGTAGCGACTGGTAATGTTTAGGCATAGCGGCGATGTAACGGGTGAACCAAGTGAAAGTTTCTTTTTAAAAGTGCAATAAAAAAAACAAAATTATTTTTTTTCTCCAAGTATTATCACTTAATTAGTAATAACAAATATTTCCATTACCTATACAACTTCGTTAAAGTGGCTGCCTTGACTGGCTTCACAGAAGCGCATTCAGTTGCTCCAATTTTCGAAGATCTTGTGGGGGGTTTCGGACTGTAGCTCACGGATGTTTTGAATGGTATTGGCCTTAAGTGCTTAAATCGTTTCTGGATTGTTGACATAGCATCGGTCCCTCACGGTTCCTGCGGAAAAAGGCCCAAGGGGTCAAATCGCAGATCCGGGGTGGTCAATTTACATCGGGAAGACAGTATATAACACGATTTGGGAATTTGGTGCGCAAAAGATTGATTGTGGCATACGACGGCTGCTATATATATTTCTGGCCTAATAATTAAAATGCGAATATTTATCATCAAAAATGGTTTTATTGTTTTTCAAAGTATTTTCCAGCATGATTTATACACTTTTGCATGCGCTCAAACCAATTCTCGAAGCACTTTTTCCACCCTGATTGAGACACTTCCAAAACATGATTTTTTAACGCTTCAACAGCATCTTCTGGCGACGAAAATCGTTGACCACGAATTTTTTTCTTGAATAAAAATAAAAAATAATAATGGGGTGCCAAGTCAGGGCTGTACGTTTTGGCCGGTCAAAAAGGCGCTGGTTTGAGCCGATGTTCGCATTGTCATGTACACAATGATTCGTCTTCTCTTGTTCGTTTTCGAATTGCTCCGAAGACTTCAGGCAAACAAATTGTGGTGTACCACTCAAATTTGGCCGTCTACGTTTTGCCGAAGAAACAGGCGATCATTTGCTTCGAAAAACTTTTGTTGGATTTGGCTCGTCTTCGAAGACCCACACGGTCGATTGCTGTTTTGTTTCGGGCTCATACGCATAGATCCATGATTCGTCACCTGTGACGATCTTATAAACGTCTTTTGAAGACCGCGATCGTATTTTTTCAATATTTCTTTGCACCAAACGACACGAGCCTTTTTTTGAGCGATTGTCAGTCAAATTCTGCGAAATCCAACGAGAACAAATCTTTTTTACGACCAGGTGTTCATGCAATATCGAATGTATGCTGTTAGAAGATATGCCCAAGGATGCCTCTATCTCACGGTATTGCACATGACGAGCTTGCATTATCAGTTTACGTACGGCATCAATGTTCTCTGGCACAACGGCCATTTTTGGACGACCTTCGTCTACGAGCTAGCGTCGGCCACGATTGAAATCATTAAACCAGTTCTTCACAGTGCTATAGGATGGTGCTTCATCGCCATACACAGATTTAAGTTCATCGATGCACTCTTGTCGTGATAATCCACGTCGAAAGTTGCGAAAAATGATCGCACGAAATTGTTCCCTAGTTTATTCCATTTCTTTTCCAAATTGATTTTTTCAAGTCACTGTAAACAAATGATGGTCTTACGTCAAAACGTTCTGAGTACGTTTATAATAAAAAAAATGTCAACCTTCCAATGAAAATGTCAGATGGCGCCAGGCAACACTTAGTGTTGCCTAGACCAGAAATATATAGCAACCCTCGTATGTTGCTTGAAATAGCGCACCATCCTGCATGAACTAGTGGTCGTCCAAATCCAAGCCTTCAATTTCAGTAAAAAAAAAGTAGTATAATATGGCCACTGTTGACCAAAACGTTGTTTCCAGCTTCATTTTTGAAAAAATGGTCCTCTGTGGATGCATTGGCTCCTCGACAATAACGTTAACTGATTTGTTTGTTATTGTAGCTGCCGAGACTAAAATGCGCCCTGTCAGAAAATATGATTTTTCGCCTAAAATCGTTGTCCAATTCCAGCTGCTCTAAGTTTTCATATTTTCCAACGTTGTTTAAGCCAAAAGCGACTTATTTTGTTTTGCAGAGGTATAATACTGCCTTTGTAGATTTCAAGCGAAAAATACTTATACTTGTCGAGAAACAAGGAAATCAAGGAAACAGCTGTCAGTGTCAACATAATCTATGATTTAAAAAGAAACGTGTCGTTGGCCCGCCCGTTATAAGCAACAAACCTCCAAAAATACTGCAAATAAAGTGATTTTTCCAGAAGATAACTTAGTGCTTGTGTGAGAAAGATTTTCACCTTTTGAACTATCTGGTCCATTTTCAATACCAACCATTTCAATCCATCAACACATGTATAATGCTGCATAATTTCAGACACCTATATTCAATAGTGCGACCTATAGTTTACATTCAGAATAATCCAACATAATTTTTTAGGCCAGGCCGAACCTTATATATCCTCCACCGTACCTGCGCTACTAAAACTTAAAAAATAGCTATAAACTGGAAGCTGTTAAAAAGTTGGCACAACTTCTAATATCAGTGAGTAGTATCCACTTGAGATGAAGATGAGCATGATAAGACCATTGCTTATTTTACAGCTCATACTTTATCCAACGAATATGTACTCGTGTTTTAGCATTTCGAATCATGTATGACTAATACATGTGATATCTATTTGTAGTACATGTCTGAGTATGACCCTAGGCCCGAGCAATAATTAAAACCCGTTATGTTATTAAGGTATGCGAGATACAGATATTAACACAGTATGCTAATCTGTGTGTGAGTATGAACATTATAGTAGTAAATAAGTAAGTAAAGATAGTGTTAAGGCATATAATTATAACCCAGGGGTGAGAGTGAAACCTTTGAAATGATAATATGTAGTTTCTTCGATGAAAGTGAAATTTCGATGAGTGGCAAAGAAAAAGAAAAACTGAACAATGCTAATATGCCAATAAAAGTTTTAACTAGAACATATAAAAGCCTATAACACAACATATCGATACATAAATTAGCTGGATTAAAATAGATTTATTAGTAGAGCTTTTCCTGTGTGTTTAGCTTACCTTAAACGTTCTTCCCTCCACTATAAGTGTTACATCGAACAATTTATCCGAACATCGCAAAGCATTAAGGCCCTGCAGCAATGCCTCCGAATGTGAAGTCAACATAAAATTCGGTGCTGTGCGTGAATATGTTGTTGAGGATGAATTTTCGACTGCCGCATTCGAACGTCGTTCCTGGGTATTGCTACGTAACACAGAGGCGGCACCGCCAGCCATCTTCGTGTTGTCTTCTGATTATGGTTGGGGGGCCAAATATTAACAAATTTTCAAATCCCAAAGTATGTGTGTTTCGGCAAAAATTTTCTGTTGACTCAAATCATGTATTTTGCTGTAAAGTGGTGGTTGGTGTTGGAGTTCTACTTCTGATTGCCGTTCATATGATGAGGGATTAGGACAAAACAAATGTGGAATCTAAAAATAAAAGCAAATGATGTTATAAAATGAATTCAGCTTAAGTTTATATTTAAAGGTGGTTGTTTGAAAAGCTTGGAATTTATGAATCAATATTTCATTAAATCTAAATCTGTTCTAACGCATTAAAAAACAACCAATTTTCATGGCTTTAGTGCGATAAACAAAAGGATGCCATTTTGTGGTATACTCTTCAATACACTACGTTATTATATCTTGCGCTCAATTTTGTAACAAGTAAAACGAAATAAGATGAATCGAACGATTTTTATACAGCCCGTATGTCAATCTATAGTTGTGATCAAAAAACAGGTAGCATTTATGTTTGGGTTGGGGGCAAACAATTTTCAATTGGTCCACATCGGGCCATGTTTTGATATAATGCAAAGTTCTCCTTCCATTTAAAAAATAAATCTTGGTAAAATTTCTCAGAAAACGGTATGCATAAACAAAAGCCAACTGTGGGCCATATCGATCTATGTTTTTATGTAGCTCCTAAACAAATGTCCTATCGTTTTTAAGGTGCAGCCTATCTTAAACGGGACCTTGCACATATTAGCACATAAGCTGTTGAGTAACCTTAAACCAAAGGATATATTTCACCTCAAAAAAAATGAACAAAGAAATATGACAATTTTTTAAGAATAAATAGTCCAACAATAATGGAAATTGGGGCTAACATTCGGAAACGGCATACCCTTTTTATGTGGCACTCAAATGAAAGAAAACTTACTCACGGGTCGAAAAGGAAAACAATTTCGTTGTATAGTCCCTTTTACACTAGGCAATTTTACTTGAGTTTCATTATTACCCTTTCTCATATTCCTTGATTTATTCGTTCTGATTTTTATGTGAAAAATACAGGAAGTACATTAGTAGTCATTTAGATTCGAATCATCTAATTTCTAACGCGGATGAGATCGATAACAACGTATCCAACTTGAACGTAATCCTGGAACAGGCGGCCATTCACGCTACACACAGACAAATAAAAGTGACAAATAGTTTGAATACTTACACTAACCGGGAAATAGAGCACCTTGTAAGTGAAAAAAGGAGGTTCCGTCGCGAATGGCAGCGAAATAGGTCACCAGCGGCACGACTAAGACTGACTGAAGCTACTAAAAGGTTGCAAAGCGCACTTAGAAAAGAAGACAGTAGACAGCAGGCTAGTTTCATTGCAAGTTTAACTCCGACTGCTTCACCCAAATTCTCATTATGGAAAACATTAAGAAATACTAGTATGCCCACCGAAACGCAATTTCCAATACGCGACGCAAATGGCAAGTGGGCAATATCAGAAGAGGAAAAGGCCAATGTTTTTGCAAACCATCTATCACAGGTATTTCGCCCAAATCCTGCAAGCAGCGACATCCTTCCACCTGTTGATAAAATGTCTGCCGTAATTCCATTGTTTACTAACGCAAATGAAGTTCTGAATGTCATTAAAGAAACCGTGAATCCAGGTAAAGCACCTGGATATGATCTTATCACGCCTAAAATGATCTTGGAACTTCCCTATATTGCTGTGAAGTTCCTGGCAAAATTATTTAACTCTATTTTGAGACATGGGTACTTTCCTAAAGTGTGGAAAATTTCTCTGATTCAAATGATTTTAAAGCCAGGAAAGGACAAATCAATACCTTCCTCGTACAGGCCGATCAGTTTGCTTCCCTGCTTATCCAAACTATTTGAAAAAGTTCTTTTATCGAAAATAAAACCGTTTCTCGTGTCAAATAACATAATACCAGACCATCAGTTTGGGTTTCGCGAAGGTCACAGCACTATCGAACAAGTAAACCGTCTGACCCAAGCAATTGAAAAATCATTTGAACGGCGAGAATATTGCTGCGCAGTATTCCTGGATGTTGCTCAAGCATTTGACAAAGTCTGGCACTTTGGCTTGACCTACAAAATTTGCAAATACTTACCGGCAAATACGCATCGAATTCTTGAGTCTTACTTAGAAAACCGCAGATTCAGAGTCAAATGTGGACAACACGTCACCGATGACCGCGAAATACTAGCAGGTGTTCCCCAGGGAAGCGTCATGGGGCCTATCCTTTACATTCTGTTTACCGCAGATATTCCTACCAGCCCAAACGTGCTAACATCCACTTTTGCCGATGATACCGCTATAATGGCCACACATAAAAAGCAGGATATTGCATCTATGAATCTAGGTGTACATCTCAGACGAGTAGAATCTTGGCTCTCTGACTGGAGAATAAAAGTCAATGAGGCTAAATGCACACAGGTAACTTTCACACTGAATTTTAGCACTTGTCCGACATTGAAATTAAACAATATCCCTTTTTCTCAATCTGATCATGTTTCATACCTTGGAATCCACCTGGATCGCCGACTCACCTGGAGAAGTCATATCGAAGCCAAGAAAACTCAACTGAAACTCAAGGTCCATCAACTTCACTGGCTCCTAAACGCGAACTCAAAACTAAGTCTTGAATATAAGGTCCTGCTATACAACAGTGCAATCAAACCTATCTGGTTATACGGTGCCCAGCTATGGGGCAAAGCAAGCTCGAGCAATCTCGACAAAATCCAAAGAGTCCAATCGAAGACATTGCGGCTTATTACCGGTGCCCCTTGGTATATGAGGAATGAAAATATCCACCGAGACTTGAAAATACCTCTCGTTAAAGAGGCAATTCAAAAAATCAATATAAAGCACAAAGAGAAGCTCGAACGTCATGATAACATACTTGCTAGACAATTATTGTGCAGTCCCAGATCTTTAAGACTTCGGAGAAACGAACGCCGTGTTTTCTAATCTTCATCCGTAACAGTAATCGCGAACACACGCGCCCGAAAGACTGTGTAGAATCCTTTTCTACGTCACGTGGCTTAAACGCTCTTATACGTGATCTTTAAAACAGTCAATATCAATCGCGGACGAACAATCAAAAAAGACTGTGTAGAATCCTTCATTCTACGTCACGTGGCTTAAATGCTCTCATACGTGATCCTTAAAACAGTCAACGCGAAAAACCTACAAAACCCAAATTACGTCGTCCACTCTGCTATTCTAGAGTTATCCGTTATACATACATAACTAGAGTTCTTCACTCTACATAATATCGCGAACACTCAGTAAATGACTGTAAGGGTCCTCTGGACCATTATCACGAGGTTTAAGCCAAACCAGGTTTAAAATCCTCACGTGTGATCCATACCAGTTATATACTATTTTGACCAAATTAATTAAAATTCCTGCCAATTAGCAGAGACCCACATTACAAGAAATCCATACTAGGATTCATTATTGAATTATACTTAAGATTCGTATACTTATTGTTAGGCTCCTTTGGAGCAGATTCAATAATTCAAATAAAGCTTATATAAAAAAAAAAAAAAAAAAAATGTGAAAAAATACATGGGATAAGAAAAACGTTGATCATTTATTTAATTACGAGTCTAAATTATAATTATTATCAAAGTGATAATAACAAAATGTAAAAATAATCTTCAGCCAACTTCACACTATGAAAAACATTTAAGGAATTGCCAGTCCGAAAAAGTTTTGTTCCTTTCCATTTCCCTTACATCTGTCTCCTACAAACGGAGACTTGCGGCAAGTGAAATTGTCTAGTGTCAATTAGGGTTCTGTAAGTCGATTAGTCGTCTAATTGATCGACTTTTGTGTTCGACTTATAATCGACCAATCGACTTACCCTGCACCACACTGGCAAATATTTGAGCTAGACCCACCTTAAAATGTACTGATCGACCTAGAATCACAAGCCGATTCGTCTATCTTTCCTTCCGTCCGTCTGCTTTCCATCTTAAGCTTGCTATCCAATAACAGCGGTCAGAATCACCAGCTAGTTCGATTTTTCGACTGTCCGCTGTAGATCTCAAGTTTATAATCAAACTACAGGTCGTAACTGTTCATGAAATTTGGCAGAAGTAGGTTTTTTCAACCAAGGACGGACGCTTTGGAATTTGAAGAAATTTGTTTCCGATTTATATATAGCTCCCACACATATTTTTAGCCGGTTCTATGTTTTTAGCTCTAGAAGCCACACGTTACATCCAACCCTGATAAAATTTGGCACAAGTTAGTTTTTGGACCAAGTATTTGCTTTATTGTAATTGAAGGAAATTGGTTCAGAATTAGATATAGCATCCACATTCATGTCTTTAGCTCTAGGAGTCACATATTACATTAAATCTTGATAAAATGCGGCACAGTTTATAACGATTGGTTCGTTTCCATCTCAGATAAAATTGGCATATATCGGTCCACTGTTTGATAAAGCTCCTGTACAAAGGTCCCTCCCGATTTTACATTCAACCGCTTTAGGAAACCTTTTTTTATTGGACTAGTTTGAAACTAGACCATGTGGACCTTTGTAACATATTAGCTCCATACAAGTCAAGCCACTCTATTGACATAGCTTATGGAAGGAATTACCATTTATTTACATATGTAGCTGCCAATACGATAAATATTATTATTTGTCTTGTTCGAACTGCAAGGTGTAATGCTTTTTAGGCGAATTTAAGAAACCGTTTTCGACACAAAAAACGGATTCTTCGAAAACCGGAAAATGGAAATTTTTAATTACCGACGGTTTTCCGAACTGATTACCCTACATTATGCCGTGTATGCGATACTGCTTATAATCAGTATTTGGAAAAATCATTTTTAAATACTGACGAAAAAATGGAGAACTAACCACGGTACTCCTGGAAACTACGACACAAATGAAGCATCAGAGCTTAGATTTAAAACCAAAAAACGTGTGCTGTCTAGACGTGATAGTTAGTGTTTGCCTATCATCTGGTTTCAATCCAGATAAATACATCCTCACCTCAGGATTCCACCACGTAATGCCGGCGACTTAACAAGTATTTAACTTTTCTCTAAGTCATGTAAAAACGGCTCTATAAATACTGTAACCGTTTGGAGTCGCCTGAAGATTGTGTCACAGCCAACTGGTTTGATAGATATTCTTCGTTTGTTTCATAATGGATTGTGGAGGCAAATACGCAGAGGCCCAAGTCGTTAGAGACAAAAATACACATATCTTGTGTAATTGGACCATATGGGTTGATTTGTTCAAATAGCTACCGCACAAAGGTCCTGCAGTTGTAGAACCAACAAATATAACCCGATCTAATTTTGTACGAAACCAACTGATCTTTATGTTGTGGTTGTAACAACAATATATTTTATTTTGAAGACCTGTTCGTCCATAGGGGATCTGCTTCGATATCCAGGTGGAGAAAACGCGCCATTTGAACTGGATGCGTCCACAGAAACCTGAGAGTTAGCTAAGTGGGCTTGGTCGGACAATTGACGAGGTGTAGCACGTCATGTGGTCCCTGATGGCAGGTGGGACAAATGTCTGGAGCGTTAGCATCAATTCGTGCCCAATAAGAATTGAGGAAGCTGCACCATCCAGTTCTCAGCTAAGCCAGAAACACACGAGTTTGCCGAGGTAGTACCTTCTCATCAGATGAAATCTCCGGAGAATGTTCCCCTAGCACTACATTCACTCAACATTCACGCTAATGAGTGAATGTTGTTTAGGCCAGCCTAATAGTTTAGATGATCTAAAGTTCTCTCTTGTACCGCTGGACATCTCTCACTAGATCATGAAGATTGTACCAGATCTGCCTGGGCGGAGGCATCCTGTACAATGATAGTGGTTAGGATGACTCATACAAAAACACCCTAGCAGTAAAATTATCTCCTGAATCCAAATCACGTATAGTTTTTGAGATATCGTTAAAACGGAAGTTTTCTGACTTTTTTTTATAAACTTGCTTGAAACTTCATCAAGTTTATAAAAAATCCGGTTCATCGTAATTAATAAAAGTCGTATACAGTTTGTGGAAGTTACAGCCAAAAGAAATCAAAATTTTGTTTTGTTTTCAACTGCCAACTGTTCTGAAACTCTCTCACTCCGGTTTTGCACAAAATCGCAAAGAACGTACTGTAAGTTTGCATCGTGGTATTTTTTTTTTTATAATCCGATAGAAATTTCCTGAAAATTAGTTATTGTATCAAAGGTCTCAAAGGGTAATTTTCGGAGTGTAATTAACTATGTTAAAAATGGACCACATATCTTTATATTTTCACAAAGATCCTTCTTAATTTTAGAACCTACTCGTACAACTTCAAAAGCCACATATTACATCCGATTTCAATCAAATTTTAAGCTATACGAGCAACAGCACCTATGTCTTGGCAACCACACATATCTTGGTTAGTTGCCATATCGTACCATGTTTCCGAATAGACCTCACACAAAGGTTACTCTTGATTGAGATCCTGCAACTCTAAGGGCTACATTGTAATCCAATCCAACTTAAGTTTAGCATCGTGCGTAATGTGCGATTTATAATTAACTTTTGCCAGTCTGCGTTTCGTGTACGAGGGTTGCCATATATTTTTGTGGCCTAGGCAACACTAAGTGTAGCCTTGCGCCATCTGACATTTCCACTGAAAAGTTTGAGATTTTTAGCATAAACATACTTAAACCGTTTTGTCGTACGACCATCATTTGTGTTGTTTACAGTGACTTGAAAAAATCAATTTGACAAAAAAATGGAATTAACTCGTGAACATTTTCGTGCGATCATTTTTCACAACTTTCGACGTGGATTATTACAAGAGTGCATCGATGAACTTAAATCTTTGTATGGTGATGAAGCACCATCCTATAGCATTGTGAAAAACTGGTTTAATAAATTCAAACGTGTCCGACGCTCACTCATAGACAAAGGTCGCCCAAAAACGGCCGTTGTGCCAGCGAACATTGATGCCGTGCGTGAACTGATAATGCATGATCGTCACGTGACATACCGTGAGATAGAGGCATCCTTGGTAATTTCTGCCACCAGCTTACATTTGATATTGCATGAACACCTGGCGGTAAAAAGGTTTGTTTTCGTTGGAATCCGCACAATTTGACAATCGCTCAAAAAAAGGCTGGTGTCGATTGGTGCAAAGACATTTTGAAAAATATGACGTTTATAAGATCGTCACAGGTGACGAATCATGAATCTATGCGTATGAGCCCGAAACAAAACAGCAATCGACCGTGTGGTTCTTTGAAGACGAGCCAAATCCAACGAAAGTTGTTCGTGGAAGAAGCACTTCGAAGCAAATGGTCGGCTGTTTCTTCGGCAAAAATGGTCATGTGGCAACTGTTTCGCTTGAGCAACGAATGACAGTTAATTCTGAGAGGTACACCTCAATTTGTTTGCCTGAAGTCTTCGGAGAAATTTGAAAAACGAACAAGAGAAGACGAATCATTGAACATCATGACAATGCGAGCTCTCACTCATCGGCTCAAACCAGCACTTTTTTGACCGGTAAAAACGTCGAATTGATGGGTCATTTGCTGTACAGCCCTGACTTGGCGCCCAATGACTTATTTTTATTCCGCACATCAAGAAAAAAAAGCGTGGTCAACGATTTTCGTCGCCAGAAGATGCTGTTGAAGCGTTTAAAAACCATGTTTTGGATGTGTCTCAATCGAAGTGGAAAAGGTGGTTCGGCAATTGGTTTGAACGCATGCAAAAGTGTATAAATCATGCTGGAGAATACTTTGAAAAACAATAAAACCATTTTCGCTTTTTCATAATTAGGCCAGAAATTTATAAAGCAGCCCTCGTAGCCCCACAAAATATGTCCTTCCAGCTATAGAAGAAACATCTTAAGTCCGACCTTGCTCCAAAAAGAGGTGAAAAATCATCACACGCCTGTGTTAAGCATTTTTACTCGTATATCTGTCATTTCAATACCATCTTGCCGATGTGGGAGGGCGGTACCGATGTCACACCCCCATTAAGTTTGAGCAGCACTAATTAAGTTAATTTTCGTGTTCCCTGCATAATTTCGAAGGGGGCGACATATTGTTTTAGGGGGATCCCCAAAAACCTTAACTTTTAACCGTCGACTTTTGGGCTACTTCCAAGGGTTCTAAATTGTAAACGTCCGTTTACATGCGTTTTTTTCCTCGGACTAAATACGTTAATTTATATTTAATATTTTATCAGTAATTGAACAGCCGGCCTTTAATGTAATATGCATACGACCCCGCAAATAAGCCACACAAACTGAGTAATTCTTATCGCACGCCTTCTGTCGGAAACATATGTAAGGAAGTGCAAGGTTGGGAATACCCTGTCTGAGCTTTCGCTATATGACACATGATTACGTCTTAGTCGCAGTCTGGTTCAAAGACGAACTGAGTGACTGACCCAGTTTGTACAGAAGTGTTGATTGTGCCTACAACTACAACTGGCTTGCGATGTCTCGTGTTTGTTTATCAATATTTTCTTTTTGGAAATTCAGGTCAATAATCTCATAACGTCGTCGTTGTTATTGCAACTGGGGTTGGTGGCAAGGGGGCTGGGTTGAGTAGTCTAGTGTTTTTTTTTCTTTTCGCAAATTACTGATACTGGAAATATTGTTGTTGTTCTTTTGCTTGTTAATATTTATTATTTGTTTACAAACAGCGCTAACAATAGACAGCAGTCCGCAGTGGAGAATGTACAATGTTTAATGTCTTGTCCCTTGTCCGCTTTTAATTTCCGTAAACACCATGGAAACATTTTGTTCTTATTATTGGTGATCTGATCTAATGCTTAAATCACATAGCTTTGATTGGACGTGAAACACTGTTTTAATTCGTTAATTAATTAATTACTTCACTCTCTGTCTCTAACGCCAAACACCAGCCCGAGTAGTAGTAGACAAATGAAAATGGCGATTTTACTGCTTACCCACCAAAGACCTTACCAACATCCACAAACTCTTGTTCGTTTTTCTTCTGCTGCTCGTTGTTTCTTTGTAATTTTGGACACACACCATAACATACCACCAATAAAAATCTGATTGGATTTCGTTTTGTGTCCAATTCTTTACAATTATTACACTACAAACTACGTATTTATGATTATGTGCGTTAATTATGCCAGCACTTATATTTAATTTGTTATTTATGAACTAAGATTATTCAGAAATTAATTGTTACCACAAAATCATGAATTTTTTTGGTGTAATGATGGTTGATGGTGATGGTATTTATTTCAGTTGACATTTCTAAGGCGAATAAGTGGGAACGATAAAAGAAGATACGAAAAGGTGAGAATGAAGAATGAGGCAAATTTAGACAAAGTGGCAGCACCGTGTTGTTAAAATCAATTGAGGTATTCTCGACCGTGTGAAATTATTATTAGTGGCGATTATTTGTTGTTGTTTTCAACGACTTAATTGCTTAGACCATGGTCATATTTTAATGTGGCCCCAGTAAACATTTTCGGACGGCTCAGAATTATGAGTCCGAAATGAGTATAAATTATGACGGGAATATGAGGCTCAGAGTTATGAGTCCGAAATGTGTGTAAAGAATGTAGGAAATGTGAGGCTCAGAATTATGAGTCCGAAATGAGTATAAAATATGACGGAAATTTGAGGCTCAGAGTTATGAGTCCGAAATGAGTGGAAACAATGTAGGAAATATGAGGCTCAGAATTATGAGTCCAAAATGAGTATTAAATATGACGGAAATTTGAGGCTCAGAGTTATGAGTCCGAAATGAGTGGAAACAATGTAGGAAATATGAGGCTCATAATTATGAGTCCAAAATGAGTATTAAATATGACGGAAATTTAAGGCTCAGAGTTATGAGTCCGAAATGAGTCCGAAATGAGTGGAAACAATGTAGGAAATATGAGGCTCAGAGTTATGAGTCATCATCTCTTGCAATTACACTCCGCTTCAGTTGAATAGGTAATACATTTTTTATACAAAGAAAGGCCTATAACTTTAGTGGTGTTCTCTGATGAAAATAAATTTAATTTTGATGGCCCTGATGATTTCAACTATTATTATCACGACTTTAGAAAAGAGGAACGTTTTTTGTGTCGCCATCATAGCCGTAAAGGGGGTGTGATGGTCTGGGGTTTTCTAAAAATGTATTACCTATTTAAGTGAAGCGGAGTGTATTGTATTTTGGAAATGCCGTTACTTGTGTTTCCCCGAATTCAACGACCAACGAACACCTGCGTTCATCGATGAACAAAAATTCAGTATAAGTGCAACTGTTGAAGTGTAAAGAATAGTTTTTACCATCAAAAAGATTAACTAGCTTTATTTTTCTAAAAATCAGTGTGGTTAGTGAATAAAAATATAATTTAATATAAATATCTAAAATATAAAGAACATTAAGAGGTTTTTGTCTACTTAATGTCACGAAGAAAAGACCATAAAGAGGCAATAGCGTCTTCAAAGAAAGAATGTAGACGAAAAATGTTTTGCTGTGGCAGATTCGTCATTATCAGAAGACGAATCGCATCAAATTAATTTTCAGCATGAAAGATCAGAAGTGAATTTTGAAGAAAATGTTGAAAAATGTTTTGCTGTGGCAGATTCGTCATTATCAGAAGACGAATCGATTCAAATTATTTTCAGCATGAAAGAGCAGAAGTGAATTTTGAAGAAAATCTTAATGTTAATAAAGTTAATATAAATTGTCGAAATACGAATATTAGAGAAAAGTTGGCACGCTGGTCTGTAGAGCACAATATAACAACTGCTGCTTTGAACGATTTATTAAAAATTTTAAGCCTCCAGATTCATGAGTTACCTTTCGACGCTTTCTTTGTTTAGTATTAAAAATAATTTATGTTCTTGCTATTATTTTCTGTTGTTTTACTATAAAAGAAACAGATATATAATAGCTCTTATTTTCTCTAAAATATGAGTCATATATGACTCCTAAAAGAGGCTCATATGGTATATGAATTCGGACTCATATATGACGACCATCGCAAGAATGGAAACACACTCAAATTGGACTCCTAAAAGAACTCATAATGAGCGCTCACACTCCGAATTATGAGTCCAATCGGACTCATATCGGACTCCAAATGTTTGCTGGGGCATAACACTTCGCTTCTGGATATCGTGGTGTGTGGTCTCGCGCCCTACTGCGGCTTTTGGGGACAGAGTCATTTCGTTTTACGTATAACTACAGTTATCGTAACTCTATAAAAAAGTTATTATTAACATCACCCCGCGATTGAAAAGAATACGGTTTGGTTAACTATCGATTTATCAAGCTGACTAAAGACAAAGTTCTCCACCATTTTAAAATAAAAACTAAACAAACAAAAATGTGGCATAACTTTATTTTATGGTCACACTCTGTTTTTGTTCAAACTTTTGCAGCAAGTAGAACTTTTTATACTTAGAACAAATATATAATACTAGTTGAAAAGCCCGTCAAACGACGGTCGAAAAAAACATGTCTTCAGTGGTATTGAACGTGCTGACCATAAAATCTTCTGTCCAGTATTTCGTTTCTAAAAACTATTAATCTTTGAGCACTAAATTGTGTAAAATGGAATAATAACTGCTTATAGTATTTACAATTTTTTGTATATTTACTTTGAAAATATTTCTTTGAACACAACATTTTTTGTGAAAGTGGTTTCACATCCGGCCACTAACTTTCCTTGGAAGGGTATTTTTATTTGGTATTTGGAAGGGTATTTTTATTTGGTATTTGGAAGGGTATTTTTACTATAATATCCGCAGCTCGCCTCGCTCTCGAGAAAGCCACATACAATTGCCCGTGGCTAAAGACAGGCTCCGGCAAGTAAATACCGACCTTTTGCAGCGTTTGGCCTTGCGACTTGTTTATAGTCATTGCAAAAGCCAATTAGATTGGGAATTGCCGTCGGCGCAAAACGTAGGGAAGATCCAGGTTTGTTGGAGCTAAATCCACTCGTGGGATGAAGACGACCTGATTTTTTGCACTGCCGGCCAAAACTGATGCAATTATTAGATTTGGCTTCAAATCGGTAATTATCAGCCTAGTCCCGTTGCATAGTCCTCGTTTTGTGTTCAGGTTCCGAATTAACATAATTATCGCCCCAATTTGTAGTGACATTTTATGCACCGGCATACCTGATGGCGTACACTCTTCAAGAATTCTATAGGGTAATGTTGGTTGTCCTCATCACTTGAGTCGTCTATAGAATCGGAACTGAGGTATGTAACGGTATTGCCATTAAATAAACCCATTACCTTCTTGTTAATTTCTTCAGCATCAGTGTTCATAGGGCATAAAATGGCCATTTTTGAATATTGGGCAACATTTTCAATGGTAAGGTGGTTACCAAATATTTCTTTGATTATGTCGTCCTTGCAAATGAGATCATCTGGGATGGGAATGGTGTCATCGGAAAGTCCGTGATTATTTGTCAGTTTTTTTCAAAAATTCTTTACACTAATCGACACGAGCCTTTTTTGGAGCGATTGTCAAATTGTGCGGGATCCAACGAGAACAAACACTTTTTTACGGCCAGGTGTTCACGCAATATCGAATGTATGCAGATGGAAGAAATGCCCAAGAATGCCTCTATCTCACGTTATGTCACATGACGATCTTGCATTATCAGTTCACGCACGACATCAATGTTCTCAGGCACATCGGCCGTTTTTGGACGGCCTTCACGAACTTCGCCTTTGAGCGAGCGTCGGCCACGATTGGATTCATTAAACCAGTGGTGCTTCAACGCCATACAAAGATTTAATTTCATCGATGCACTCTTGTCGTGATAACCCACGTCGAAAGTTGTGAAAAATGATCGCACGAAAATATTCACGAGTTAAATCAATTTTTTGCCAAATTGATTTCAAGTCACTGTAAACAACACAAATGATGGCCGTACGTCAAAACATTCGGAGTACGTTCATGCAATAAAACGGCCAAATATTTAAAGCAACCCTCGTATATTCGTAAGCCGTTGCAGGTTGGTTACCAGTTTTATACATATTTAACCTGTTGTTTTTTGGAATATGCATAACTAATATTACAAAATAAATTGTAATGAAGGTAAGTATAATTGTACCTATAATTGTACACTTACTTACGAAAATGACATCCTAAGCTTTCTTTCAAGACATTTAAAGCTCATATAGTTCCCTTAAAACCGGAGATATTTTGGCTTGAAAATGAGAATTTTAAAAAATTTCTGAATTAAAAGAAAATTTTTAAAAAAAATTGTTTCCTTAAAATAAAAGAGTTTTAAGTGTGTTTCTGAAACACAGGAGGAAATTTAAATTTTAACTAAGTTTTGGTGACGGATTAGTAGTTGAAGGCTTTAAGTTCCGAAATCCTAATTTACGCCAGCCCAACACAGAAAGCCTTTAAGCCGGGCAAAGGCCGGTTAAGCCAGAAGTATGTTTCAATTTCACCCTTTTGGTGACAGTGATCAAGAGGTAAAGGCTTTACAGTCCCGAGACCAATATCTTGTTAATAGTAGAAAAATAAAAAAATTGCATTTTAGCCAAATAGTCATAACTTTGGGACGGTAGGACCTCTGGGCTTCGTTTAAGTAATTTAAAAAAGATAAGAGGTAGGGCTATACTTATATAGACCACTGGCTCCGAACTTATCAATTTTATCCTAGTGCCAGCCAAACACCAATCCGAAGATTTTCAAACAGCTGCCATTTCGCACCCTTGCATTTTCAGACATGGCAGTAGATGGATAGATATTTTCATGAAATGAGCTATGGAATACGATGGTAAAATGTGTCCAGTCGGGAATGAATCACCCTGTAGATATATGGGACTTCAAGTTAAAGCAGATAAGTGTCGGACACATGGCAATAAAAATGTATAATATTTAGCGCAAGGAGAAGGAAATACACGGTTCGGCTCTGCCGGACTTATCGGCATTTGTACTTTTTGCCATTTTAATAGTTGAATGCTTAAAGGCCCAATTAGTCTTGACGGTGGACGGTTGACGCTAGGCAATTAGCTATTTCAGTTAGGGGTTGCATTTTGCATGTGTTAGAGGGAGATAACTACAGTTTGACGGTTGACGACGGTAGACTTCTGCAGATTGCAGAATCAACCGTCAAGACTAATTGGGCCTTTAAACGAAAATGTGGATTTTGGTAACTATGGTACTAAGCAATTGTTTTTAGGTTTGGAAAACCGTCGGTATTTAAAACTGTTGACATCACTAAAACTAATGCGAAGTAGTATAGAAGTACAAAAATTTACAACTGTGGCGCATTTAAGTATTTTACCGGCATTTTACTGTGCGAAAGTGTAAATCGGCGGAATTATTGTCATTTTTGTCTTTGTTAAAAAATCTATCTGGATAAGAAAATGGCAGTTTCTCTTCAAGACATGTCCACAATACATTCACCTGGATCTCCGGTGATGTGCGATAGAATTACAGGTCGCTTGTGTGTTTTGCCACAACGTGAAATACAAAGCACACAAAACAGGGTAGGAATGAAGCAACAAATCAATTTCACAAGATAAAATAAATGTATTTTTTCCTCTAGCTTGAATATTATCCCGAAATCAATATAAATTGTGATGCCTTTAACTGTACTTCCATTGCGGGTTCCTCACTGGCGTCCAAATGTGTCGATTCCTGGCGTAATGTTTTGGTCCCAGTCAACGAAGGAGTTCTCAAACGTATTACACGCACATTTTTCGAAAGTGGTTTTGCTGAAGCTTTAAACGAAGCTAGGGATACGGTCGCTGGAAGCAATCCAATGATTTCGTCTGTGGCCGAATTCACTTTTCGAACAATAGAATTTTTGAAACGTGTCAAATCAAAGGTTTTCCCGCATATGAAGGAACAGGGTATAGCCTGTATTGCGAAACATTCGGAAACTAGGTAAGAGCTGGGATTCGTTTTTGTCCTGAAATTATACTATTGCTTTGAATTTATTTATTTATCTGTTTTTAAGGGACTGGATACGATCATATATCAGATGTATTGTGTGGCATCCTAATTGTTTCAAAATAGCTGTTGCGGGCATGGATGACATTGTACGGATATACACAGATGAGCCAGCCATAGTTCCCGTTTTGAAGGTATTTTAAGCAGACGTCAAGCAGCACTCCTGAAATTTATTTTTACTACTAATATAAGGGTCCGCCGTGGTTTGACGGAAGTGTGCATGCCAGTAAAACCAGGTTCAACACTGGGATAGAACATCTAACAAAATTTCAGAGGCGGAAACCCGCCATGCGCAAACTTCTCTATAAAATGCATTAGCCGTTCGGAGCCAGCGTAAAACATTACGTTCCGATTAGTGTGTACAAGATTTAAATAGTGCACTTCTCACTGATTTAAGAAAAGTTCCCCCTTATTCCTTCATGGGATGTTTTGGGACTTAACTTACTAATTTAATGCGTATGGCTTAAAATAATCCCGCTAACTCTAGCTCACTGATTCTTTGGACTGAACCGGATATACTGTGTAATGTTAGCTCCGAACGGCTATGGCCTTTCAAGAGAAGCTTTCCATGGCATGAGGTTTAATCTTTTGTAAAGTCACCAGCATTTAGGGAGTGAAGATGTCGCCGCTGAAAAATTTTAGATCTTAACTGGGTTTAAACTTTGCTTGAATAAAAGTCGTGTATCAACCACGGAGGTTCATAATATTCATTACAAAGGGGAATAAATGATGGTATTAAAACAATTCGCGCTATTTAATATGGCCAATCCAAAAAATTTAGACTGAGCCTTTAGATAAGGCTTGCCCATAGCTCCTCGTCGTTAGCACTAGTCAAACAGGTTTTAGGTTTAATCTTTTATATTGTAAAAGTGTTTTATTAGAAATCCCGGATTGTGAACAATTTTTTTTTGACCATACATAACCTAACAATTTGATGAGATCTAAGAATTTCTCCATTTTAATATTTGTTGTTTTGGACGATTCTAAAGTGGCTGGAATTTTTTTGGTCTTTATCCTTATAATGTTCACTTTTTGCCAGAGAATTAAAAAATAGTTTTAAGGTTCATGAAATAATTTTGTATTTTCTGTTTTTAGAGTGCCTCCCAAAAATGGATAACTTGCATGGCTTGGCGTCCCTATACCGCCGCCGAATTGGCTGTGGGCTGTCAAAAGGGCATATGTCTTTGGACTATGGATAACAATATGCACATTACACGATCCACATCACAAGCAGTATTCCTTAAGCAGTAGGTACCATTAAAACTTGAACTAAAACCATTAGAATTTTAAATGTTTTTATTTCCACAGCCCTAATCATTGCCCCATCACTTCGGTTCAATGGAATTGCGATGGTACTCTATTGGCTTCGGCTTCTATTGGTGACACGGATGTCATAATTTGGAACGTTGATAAAATGCAAAATACGGCCCTTAAGCGTGTAGGTTCACCATGCTCCTTGTTAAAGTGGTCTCCGAACGGTTCATGTCTATTCTCCTCGACGGTGACAAACGTTTTTCGTGTATGGGCTTGTGAAAGCAAGTGGCAGCCGGAACGTTGGACCATAACTCAGGGCACTATACAGTCGGCTTGTTGGTCGCCATGTGGTGGTTTTCTCTTGTTTGTAACTTCGGAGGAATCTGTGCTGTATCGTTTACAATTCTTCGAAGAGCAATTGTTTCAAAGTAAGTTTATTTAAAATTGCTTATTATTACATTTTATTTGAGAGTAAATAAATACTCTCAAGACGCTCTACTTGAAATCGCAATTTTAAAAACTTTAGAAACTAAAAAAATAGACGTTTTCGCGCGAGTTTTAGAGTAAGTTATAATTTGACTGAATTTGTGTTGGAGGTACCAGTAGGATCGTGGATAGGAGTCCAATTTTTCTTTATTACGTTTATTTTAAACCTGTATTACTATGTATTGATTTTTGATCAAATCGCGTGAACAGTATTAAAGATATTACAAGAACAGTTACCAAGGGAGATGCGAAATAGTACATTTGTGCTGAAGGTTCTAAAAGGCGTGTGGTCCATTCAACATCTATCTCGCCACTCTCCCTGATTCTGCAGCAGATGATTCGGCTTTCACTTTAACAAAATTTAGGATAGTTAAAGACATTTGGGAAAGTCTTTGACAACCTTTTCCACTTCTCTTCCCATGCCACCTGCATCCACCAGAAAGTGAAAGTTATGGCTAAGGTCCCGAAAGCTTTAGTCGGCTTCTCCTGGGGCAAAGATAGATATTCGTTTATAGCGACTTAAAAATCCATCGGTCGGTCCATCCTAAACTATGCTGCACCAGTGTTGACCTCATTATTTGGCGAAACGTAATGGGGAACTTTGCATACGCCGCAAACTAGTGTACTCCGTATTGCTACCGGTTATGTCCAAACGACGAGTGTGGTTTGTGTTAATGATAAGACCATGATGTGCCAGCATGATGCTGCTGACTAGACAATTCCTGCTATCACGTCACCTGCAAGTCATCATAACCATCATCAACCACCTCGGTTCATCTGAAGGACTTTAGGTAATGTAGCGAGTACATCTAAGACGCTATTCCACCGGATGCCAACCGTTGGTCCATATTGATTGCCCTGAAAAACCTGCATTATTTGGTGTTCTCCACAGCCATAAATGGCTATTGATAAAATAAAGATCTTACCATGCTCCTGTCATTTTAGAAACTAAGTGGCAACTTTATAGGCAACCCTTTTCAATCTGTACAATTTAGAGCCGGCTGGAGCAATATTCTTAATTGCTATACTTATTCAGGTAATCAGGTGCTCTCCTCTGCCTGCAAAGCACTCATGACACTCCGCACTTATTCAATTGTCCGCCCACGTCCACCATCCTATGCCCCATTAATTTGTGGTCGCGTCCAACTGAGGTGGCTAAATTTCTCCGTTTTCCAACGTGACAGTGGGCACAACACCAGCAAAACTTCTAAAACTACAACGAATGCAGCCAGCTATAGTTAAATATTTTTGGTAATTTAGTCCCAAAATATCAGCTCTTTCACTGGGGACACATGGTTACTAAAAACAATGACACTTTGTTAGGAATCCGAATATGACATTTATTCTACGATACGGCATAATTTAAGGCCTTGATATAGGTCCCTAAGGCGACGATAAATAGATCTTTTCGAACATGGACCCATGGATACTAATTAAGGCCCCAAAAAAAACCGGCCCATAAAACTAGGGACATATGGTTACTGAAAAACAATGAAATTTTGTTACAAATCCGAATATGCCATTAATTCTACGATACGACGAAGTATAAGGCCTTGACCGTAGGTCCCTAAGGCGCCAAAAAATGGATCTTTTTGAATATGGATATTCAAAAACAGCGAAATTAACTCACTTATTGAAATGTGTACTTAATTTCGGTTCTGAAACTAATACCCTAGAGACCCAAAATCGGCAACCCTAAACAATTGAGGTATTGGTACTTAAAAACAATGAAATTTCCTCGATTTGGCTAAATAGAAAGCCTTGGCCCATGGATCAGTGAGTGGTCCATTAGGACCTGAAAATTAGGCGCTGTCAAGCATGAAACCACCACCAAGAACCCATTCCCACAATAGTACCAATACCATATGCCAAATCGTTTGTAAGTTATACGATTGAGCAAAACTTACAAATAATCTTTTGCTGCAAAATTTCAGAAAATCCGCTAAACATATATATGAATATCGTAGTTGGTTGCACTGCGTAAACTTACCAACACAATTTCGATAGCTCTAAGCTCGAAAGCCTAGTATAAAAACTCAAATTTTCTACTGAAAAAATTAAAATATACTCTTAAGTTACGGGTTCTTTTTTCGATGAAATGATCTTATTATAAACAAATGGCTAACTTTTTTAGTTTGTCCTAGTATTATTGATTTGAGTTGGGCATTTTACGCAGTACACCATGTGCACGGCAGTTGGATAGTACTCAAATTTGTTAACATCTAAACAAGTTTGATGCTTCTCTTTAACTTCTTAAGAAAACTGCCTAAAGAAAAAACTAGTGTTATAAGAAGGGCAAGCTACAGGTGAATTTTAGCAAGAGTTCCGCTATTTATTCGTATAATGCTGCCTACAAGCTTAACTATTTTATACCAAACCGAAAGCGTATATAGAAATGGGCATCTTCTTACTCATTCTGACTACACAATATGTTCGGACAAATGCATCTTTGAATTATTGAAATAGGCCAAATCTATCTTCTAATCGTCTTTTAAAAAATATTGATTATTTTGAATTATGAATTATTCGAAGCGTATTTTAAGGTTATCCATCAGAAATATACATTTGGCAGTTGGCTAGTATTTCAACTGTTAAAAATCTATAACATGTTTGATGCTTCCTCTTAATATCTTATAGAAAACTGCCTAGAGTAATATAACAAGGTTTAAAAAGGGCAAGCTACAGGTGAATTTTAGCAAGAATTCCGCTATTTATTCGTATAATGCTGCCTACAAGCTTAACTATTTTATACCAAACCGAAAGTGTATATAAATGGACACCTTACTAATGAAATGCAAATTGTGACTACACAATATGTTCTGGCAAATGCATCTTTGAAGTATTGAACTTAGGCATATCTATCTTCTTATCGTCTGTTATAAAGTATTGATTGTTATTGGCAAAGTGTGGTCTATGAAATATTCGAAGCGTACTTTGAGGTTGTCTAGAAAATATTAATTTAGCAGTTGGTTAGTATGCAAACTGTTTAAAATCTATAACATGTTTGATGCTTTCCCTTTATTATCATATGGAAAACTGCCTAGAGAAATAAAATAAGGTTTTGAAAGGGCAAGCTACAGGTGAATTTTAGCAAGAAACCCGCTAATAATTTGTATAATGCTGCCTACAAGTTTACGTATGTAGTTTTTTCATTTCTTATGTTTATATCAATTTATTGTACGAATAACAAATTAAATAGAAATTTAGACTGAACGAGATAGACAAACTGATTAAAAATTAAAAAAAAAAATCAATTCTACTTTCATTTGGAAGTGAGTTTTTCTGAAATCTCTGAAATATTATATGTGTCAGTTGTAAAGTATTTAAACTGTTTACAATCTATTACATGTTTGATGCTTTCTTTCAATTTCTAAAAAAAAGACTGCCTAGAGAAAAAAGGTTTTAAAAGGGGCAAGCTACAGGTAAATTTTAGCAAGAAACCGGCATAATGCTGCCTACAATTTCATTCAACCTTTACCATAGCATAAGTATTTAAAAAAATCCCTGTCATGACCTTCGTACGAAAACGATAGAACGTTGCAGATGTCAGTTCGTAAGGTTTTAATTTCGTGAAATTATTTTTCCCATTTCGTTAACAATAACCCTATATATTTTTTCATTTGATTCGTGATCTTTTTTTATCGTTTTATTCGTGTTTCGGAGATGAAATCAAACGAGCCTGTAAAATCCCATGTACACAAGTCTCCTACGAGTATATTTCCGACTTATTTAATCCCCTTAACTTATTATTCAGAAACAAAAAAGGAAATTGTCTTCAAATTTTTTGGAAGGGATGCAAAAATTGAAGAAACGTTGGACAAAGTGTACTCAGCTAAAAGTAGATTATATTGACAAATATTTTTTTTGGACAACAAAACTGTTTTATTCGAAAATCCACGGAATTATTGATCTGTCCTCATAGGAAGGCCTCGGCGCCTGACCGGTACTGGCCTTAAGGGGCGCTTGCCGTCGCTTGGTATTGGCTCCTGCGCGATGGTGCGTCATGGTTGAAGCTATTACGGCAAGAATCATGTCAAACACACGGATGCTGAGGTCCGATAGTCGGAAATATTTTTCGATACAAAGGTTTTTTAAATAAAACCCAGTTCCAGTTTTGTTGTCCCATTTCGAGCCATCGGTATAACCGTGGATTCTGTCCAGGATTCTGCTATGGATTTCTGTTTTGGAGTAGGAAAGTAGTAAGTAATTCGCTTCTGTAGTGCTAAACCAGCTATCGTTTCCAGGATGTTTTGATGGCGGTATGTCAGGTCTCTTGTGATGCATTCGCCTACTGCCGCTATGTTTTTAATATGAATATCAATCGGGCTATTATTCATTATTACTTCCACAGTCCTAGTAGAAGCCGCGTTATAATTGTTCTTACAACGTTTGTAATAAGACCAGTTGAAAGTCCTCTCCCCATATAATGTCCTGTTGCTTTAGAAGCCACATATTAATCCCGATCGTGCTAAAATTTAGCATGAGTGACCAAAAAGCCACTCTGGCAATATATATTCCCAGGTTTTCGAATAGTCCTCTACACAAAGGTCCCTCGCCCGGTATGTTTTAAAAGACCAATTATTAAATCTATTAAAACTGGATCATATCGGTTTATATTGTCATACATCCCACACGTAAAGGTAATTCCCGGTTTACGACCCTTTCGCTCTTAAAGCGGCATATTATATCCAATCTTGCTCAAATGTGGCCACTTGTGCATGCATGTGCATTTATCATAGAGCCTTATGAGCGTCTAATAACAATTTATACCGTGGCTCAACCAAATTTTCATTTTTTGCTGTATCCCCCATAC
This sequence comes from Hydrotaea diabolus, assembly GCA_963513945.1. Lineage (NCBI taxonomy): Eukaryota > Metazoa > Arthropoda > Insecta > Diptera > Muscidae > Hydrotaea > Hydrotaea diabolus. The sequence continues at coordinate 151,085,583 of OY740718.1, read as the reverse complement.
AAATGGTGTTTTCAATTTGACGTCCTGACGCTGTACAGGATCGATTTAACCCAAATAAGAAATATAGGGTTAAGTTTGATCTATGATGTTGTTGTAACAACAATATATTAAATATTGAAAGTTATATTCGGACCGTCTTTGTGAAATCTGCTTTGACAAAGAGTTGAAGGAAAGTCTGCATTTGAACTGGATGCATCCAAAGAGTGGAGGTCAGCTAAGTGGGCTTGGCCGGTCAATTGAAGTGGGGTAGCACATCATATGGTCCCTTATGTCATGCGGTCGTTGCCATTAATTCGCGCCCAATACAAATCAAGGCTGCTGCACCATTCAGATCTCAACTGAATTAGAACCATAAGCGTCTGGAGAGAAAGCGTCTTTTCCTCTTGGGAAATCTTCGAGAACACTGGCCTGGTAGATATGATGATTAAGAGGCTCTCTCTCTCTTGCGGAACGTCGCCATAAATTCTCCCCCAATACGACACGAGGCGGCTGCACCATCCAGATTACAGCTAAGCCATAAAAATGAGCGCCTGAAGTGGAAACGGCTTATTCTCTTGAAATATCTCCGAGGACACTGGCCAGGTCCATGAGATGCTAGTTTTAATGGATAAGAATTTGTGTCTGTACACGCCTTCTTCATGTAGATTGTAGTCAGAAGGCATTGCAGATCAATTGGCCGGTCTTCCACCGAGTCATACTCACGTTCGCCGACTACACTGGAGCTGCATAGTTTGCTACAGACCGACGTATCACTTTGTTAGAGGTTAACAAGGTTTCTCTGTTGGCTCCTCAAGTACTACTGGCGAGTAACTTGAGGACCTTGTTCCTACTTTTGAGTGTCGCAGATAGCTGTTGCATCTGCAGGATGTCCAATGTCAATCAAGAATTTTGGGGTAGTTGGTAATCGGGAAGTGGACGTCATAGACTTTTACATTAAAGGACATATGTGCCTCTTTAGTCTATGAAGTGAATATTGTAGCCTAAACCTATTTCTGTTGATCTTGGGCCAAATCGGTGTGTTTTCACAAGTTCCGCTCACAAGTCAAAAATTAAGTCGGGCCTTGCTCAGTTTGAGGAGCAAATTTTCTGAATAACAGAGTGGTGTTGGTCTCATAGTCGGCCCCATCCGAAATTGTGTCATTCTTTTCATTGACTGTGTTAAAGAAGTGCCAAAATCAGAGGAGTTTCAAAAATAATAAAAAAAAACAACAAAAGAAAATTTTGATATTTTAATTTCTAAAACACAAAGTCCCTGTTGTTATTGTTCGCTTTAAATTTGTTGTACTTATATGGGTTGAGCCATTTAAAAGTTTAAAAATGAATCGGCAGTTAAAAAAAGTACTGATAATTTTATCTAATACGGGAGAGGTTGAACTTTGTTATTTAATACTGGAAAACTATCTGATTAGTTTTTGCTACGCCGTCCAATGGACTAAAGTTTGTTTGGCAGGAGATAAAAAATTTTACCGCAAAATCGTGTTTTCAGATAGAGCTCATTTTCATATCGGTAACTATGTCGATAAGCAAAATTGCCGCATATGGGGTTCGGGGAACCCACTCGGCAGTATTGAGAGCCAATGCTTCTACCACGAGTCACTGTTTGGTGTGGATTTTGGGCTGGCGGCATCATTGGGCCATTTTTCTTGGAAAATAAGCAAGGAGCTGTCGTTACCTTTAGCGGTGAGCGTTACGGGTCATGCTCAACGAACTTTTTTTTTCTCAAAAATTAAAAAAAATTACATGGGCGACATTTGGTTTCAAAAAGACGGCCACATGTGACATGTGGCCACAAAGCCATCGATATTTTTCGTACAGTTTTTGAAAATCGAAAAATCTGCCGAAATTGTGATGTCACAGTGCTGTGGTTTGAGCCCTTTGGATTATTTTCTGTGGGCAGCTGTTAAGGATAAATGTTCGCGAAGCATCCATATAAGTTCGTCACAGGTGGAGAATCATGGATCGATGCGTATGAGGCCGAAACAAAACAGCAATCGACCGTGTGGGTCTTCGAAGACTAGCCAAATCCAACGAAAGTTGTTTGTGGAAGAAGCACTTCCACTATCAAGAGAAGAAAAACTATCAAGAGAAGACGAATCATTGTGCACCATTACAATGTGAGCTCTCACACATCGGCTCAAACCAGCGCCTTTTTGACCGGCCAAAACGTCGAATTGATGAGTTATCCGTCGTAAAGCCCTGACTTGGCACCCAATGTTTTTTTTTATTCCCTAGCATCAAGAAAAAAATGCGTGGTCAACGATTTTCGTTATCATAAGATGCTGTTGAAGCGTTCAAAAACCATGTTTTGGAGGTGTCTCAATCGGAGTAGAAAAAAGTGCTTCGACAATTGGTTTGAGCGGAAGCCTTGCTGGAGAATACTTTGAAAAACAATAAAACCATTTTTGATGATAAATATTCGCAGTTTCATTATTAGGCCTGAAATATTTATAGCAGCCCTCGTACTAATAATATTGTGTTCCATTATTAAATGACAAAGTTACCATTTTCCAAAAAAAAAACAAAAATTTGCAAAAAATTATCAGTACTTTTTTTTACAGCCCACCCTGTACGATTTCTTGGTAGATCAGCCTTGCTTGATATTCAAAGATATATTTGTTTTCATTTAGATATGTCCATCATTTTAATGATTTCATCCTCTTATTGTCTTTTTTTTAGACGGCACATCTGCAAAACAAGCTTTGCCTATAGCCGATTTATCCAAAATCACCGTGGACAATCGTGAAGTTGGCGGACAACCCCAATCTGTGGCCTGGGATCCCAATGGTCATTATTTGGCCATAACTTTCAAAGATTCATCCTGCATTGCCATCTTCTCAACCTGCATACAGAAATTCAATTTATCCATATCACCCGCATGCTTCCTGGCTGGCATTGGTAATGAATATCCCTCGTATATTTGCTTTCAAAGCAAGCATCGTAAGAATACCAATTCTGTGTTAACAATCGGCTGGTCCAGTGGTCGTATACAATACTTTCCATTTGTGAATATGTAAAACTACAGAAAAGGAAATCACGTTTTGTAACTTTAAGGTACATATATATAAGATGTTTTGTTTATTTAAACTTTTCTTTCTTAACGAATTTCTACATTCAAATAATTTTTTTCTTTTCTGAGGGAAATTACATCAATTCAATTTGTCTTTTCTATTCTTTTCTTTATTAACAAAAATAAAAATTATTAAATAGTTTTTGAATAAAGTACTCTTCTAACGAAACAAATAAATATTAGAGAAATAGTCCAATTCAACGTTAATAACTTTGTAAATACTTTTTTATTTAAGATACATGATTTGGAATTTGGTACCAGTGTTTGTTTAAAGGGGTAACATATTTGGAGTAGGGCACATGTTGGTCACAAGAAGTGTGTTTTTTTTTGCATGATTTAAGTTTTTTTTGTTATTCAAGTTACACATTTTAACAATCACAATTTGTTTCTTTTGTTTTGTATGTATATATGTGGAAAGGTGTGAAGATATATATAGATCGAGGAAGGAATATAAGTAATACAATTATTTTTTTTAATTTTAATTGCTTAATTTAAAAAGATCCAAAACATAATAACAACGTGTCGTTTTAATCACATCAAATGTTTAGCAAAGGTTCGGGGCGAATTCTATAAATGAAATTCATCCACTTAAACATAAATAAAATTTTAACTTTTGGCATACAATTCAAGTCCATTTCAATAAGTGAGTGTGTTAGTTCTAACTAAAGTGATGCTGTATCATTTAAATGTCTCCAAAGAAATATCCCAACGAAGTGGCTGCTTTGACGCGCACAAAATGATTTTCGTCCTTGAGCAGAGCTGCGAGTTTATTGCCAACAGCTTCTGTTTGCGTGTTACGGTCGGCAAGGAAATTGTGTAAAATACCTGGAAGTATAAAAAATAAATGTAAATAATAAACACAAATAAATGGTTTATGTAAACTAAAACTATCCAGTTGATTAATGGAATCTCGGTTTAATATGACCTGTTCATCAAAATAAGGCGACATTTCTTCCTTTGTGAACGACTGAAGTCTCATGTCAACAACAACTTTGGCCTGTACCAGAGCTACTTTAAACCTAGTAAATCTACAACTAAATAGATTATCACATTGACTAAAGTGTTTCCGATACAAACAAATAGACACTTACTTAGTAGGGACATAAATAATGTTACAACATTGAACACACCAATTTCAATAGTAGAACTGAACATACCCCGTTAATGTCATATGGGTTTTGAAAGCTAACCTCAATAGCGTTAGTCTGTAACGGGATTTTAAAATTGTTTCAACTTTCATCATGGAGTGGTCAGATAATGAGAACCGTATACTGTAATTGCGCTTTTCAAGAGTGAAATGAAAAAAAAACGATATTTTCAAAACGCTCCGTCCACTAGGGATTTGCCGCATGATCGTCTACCGATGCATAAAACTGTTTGAGGAGACTGGAGATGTAAAAGACCGCCACCGGTCGGGGCCGCTTACGCTCTGTTCGAACACCGCATGTCATCAAAGCCGTTAAATCAAGAATTCACAGAAATCCGCTCCGAAAACACAAATCCTGGCCCGTGAGATGAATATCACGAAAAGTCCATGAGTCGAATCATTAAAAAAGACTTGGGACTTTGGGCTTTCAAACGACGTACGGGACATTTATTGACTGCAGCTTTAAAAAAAAATAGGATTGAAAAATGCAATCGTCTTTTGGTAAAGCACGCTGATAACTTGCACAGAAAAATTTTGTTCACCGATGAAAAAATTTTTACCGTTCAGGACAAATTTAACAAGCAAAGCAATAGAGTGTATGCGCGGTCATCTAAGGAAGCATCCGAACTGCTCCCAAGGGTGGAAAAGGGTCATCATCCAGCTTCAGTCATGGTTTGGTGGGGTGTCTCTTACGATGGGGTCACTGACCTGCATTTCTGCGGACAAGGAGTCAAAACATCGGTCAAAGTTTACCAAGAAACCGTTTTGGAAGCTAGTGTGAAGCCTCTTAAAAATTCCCTGTTCCAAAACCAGCCATGGACTTTCCAGCAGGATTCTGCGCCGGCCCATAAGGCTAAAACGTCCCAGGCCTGGCTTTGAAACTATTTGCCAGCGTTCATTTCCTGGCCCTCAGGCAGTCCAGATTTGAACCCATTGGATTATAAATTGTGGGCGGCTTTAGAGGACAAGGTTTTTCACAAAATATACCCCAACATTGGATCTCTAAAAACTGCTTGGCCAGTGCGACTTAAGGCGTGTGTAAAGGCAAAAGGCGGACATTTCGAATAAGTAGATTCTTTTTGGATACATCAATAAATATATTAAAAAATATTTGGTCCAAAAACATTCAGTACTTTTTATTTTACAGCATAAACAGCATAACAGTATTTATGTCCCTACTAAGTATAAGATCAAAGCTTGTGTGAAACCGTGGCGGAATTTCGCACAAAATACAAATTGAAATTAAGAACCACAGTGCGTTTGAAGGATATGTCTGGTCAGAAGGGATTTTCAATATAAATTTTCCATTTCTCAATTTCAATATGTATTTTCTTAATTTCAATTTGCATTTCTCAATTTCGATTGGAAAGGGTGTAGTACATCTATGCAAAATGACCCTGATATATATATCAGGCCGATTCTGAATGACTATTCCCCTGGAATTTTTCCCTGTTCCCGTATTCTAAATAGAATCTCCCGGGAGTTTTTTTCACTTTTCCCTCATTCTAAACGAACTTCGAAAAAGGGAAAAAATTCCCCGGGGAAAAAATGAGGTATTTTGAATATCAAAAAAAGGGAGAATGCTAAAAAAAATTTGGGAAAAATTCCGCTAAAAAGTTGCAAGGGAGTTGTGCCAAAATATGTTAGTATGTATAGGGTGACCCATCTAGAGGTATTTTTTCAGAGCATAAAAAAATATAAAAATTCAAATCAAATGTGAAATCTTTATTGGTAATTTAAAAGGACATTTGAAGGGCTTATTGCAAAAACACGATAAGCCACACGATTTCAAAAAGTGTTTTTTTCAGCTCATTCAATTACTTTACACCATTGCAACGTTCACTGAAAATATTTTAGCAATTGTCCGTTTAATTTCTGACCTATAGCAAATGTTACTTTTTGCATTTCGATTTTATTCATAAATATTTTTTGTCAAAAACTCGATAAGCCACAACAATTAAGAAGACCGTAATACAAAACGATGGATTCTGGTGAAGATATTAGCGAAAGTGACTATTTTATTGATGATACTGATGACAGCGTGGTAGACAAAGGCTTTTTGCCGACTGGGTATGAAGTAATTTCAGAAACCAGCGAGGTATGATTTATTTTATCTGGTGTGGCTTATCCTGTAATTGCAAAAAAAAATCTAATGAAATTACATATGAAGGGCTTATTGTAAAAACACGATAAGCCACACGATTTCAAAAAGTGTTTTTTTTTTCAGTTCATTCAATTACTTTACACCATTGCAACGTCTCCTAAAATTTTTTTAGCTATTTTCCGTTTAATTTATGGCCTAGCCGCAAGTGTCACTTTTTGCATTTCGATTTTATTCATAAATATTTTTTGTCAAAAACTCGATAAGCCACAGCAATTAAGAAGACCGTAGTACAAAACTATGGATTCTAATAAAGATATCAGTGGAAGTGATTATTTTTTTGAAGATACTGATGACAACGTGAAAGACAAAGACTTTTTGCCGACAGATGATGAAGTAATTTCAGAAACCAGCGAGGTATGATTTATTTTAACTGCTGTGGTATTTGAATTTTTGTGGCTTATATTGTGTTTGTTATTCAGGAAAATTGTGTGTTGCAAATCGAAGACGAATCGCGTGAAAATAATACCGCATTTCGATGGAGAGCTCGAAATGAAGATAAGTATGATCGGAATAAGAACAAAAGAAAGCGCAACTCTGGTCATGAGTATATTTGTCCAAAAACTATGAAATCTGTAGAAGCACGACAACTTGGACCACCTTGTAGTTGCGAACAAAATTGTATACAGAAGCTTAATAACACCGACGAACTCATATTTAACCAGTTTTGGAAACTAGGATCTTATGATCTACAAAACAGCTACCTCTTTGGTTGCATTCATGTAGGAAAGAAGAAGAGGTCGTATAAAAAGAAAATTAAAAGACAACAGTCTAGAAGGAAATTCTCAGCTCGTTATTTCGTTGAAATTGATGGCGCCCATGTTAAAATTTGCAAAAGAGAGTTCATGAACTTACATGGTCTTCAGGATTCAAGAGGAAGACTTGAGAATATTATCAAAATTAAAAAAGACGGTGCTGCAATTTCTAAAACAGATGGTAGAGGTAAGCATACAAGTAGACCTAATAGACTGAGTCGTGAACAAACTGATTCTGTAAGAAATCATAACTGACAATTATTCTAAATGAACATAAAGACTACGCTGCAGCAATGCAAGATTTGCTTAAATCTGAGACAGAATATTCAATTCAGCATATGCATACGAAATTGGTTATATCATTCGATTTGCAGCAAGTTTTGCCAATTCCAAAACTAACAAGCGGACCTGCATTTTACTGCAGCAAAATTGGCCTATACAATCTTGGAATACACGATTGCACGACTGGACAGGGACACATGTTTGTTTGGACGGAAAATGTGGCTAAACGTGGAGCTGATGAAGTTGCTTCCGTGCTACTTAAATATCTAAACACCAAAACCGACGTTGATGATCTTGTAGTTTTTACGGATAATTGCCCAGGGCAGAACAAAAATTGGCTTGTGATGTCTTTGTGGATGCAATTAGTAAAAGAAGGAAGGTTCAAAACTATTACGCACCATTTCCTAGTTAGTGGTCACACTCATTTGCCATCTGATAGAGACTTCGCTTTAATAGAAAAGAGACATAAGAAATATGCTCCGTAAATCTACTCCCCAGAAGGTTGGCACAGTGTTATTAAAGAAGCAAATAAAAAGACTCCATTTGTCGTTACAGTTATGGAACAAGCTGATTTTTTAAATTTCGGCCCTATTGTGGACGGCATTAATAAAAATGCAATTACTACCGATAGGTGCAAAACGGATTTCTCTGGTGTATACTCATTTCACTTTAAAGTTCAAAATACGAGATCGATTTTTGTAAAGCATTCAATTCAAGGAGATTATAAGGAAGTAAGTATTATAAAAAAGGGAAGACCTGCAAATACAACCTTAAATGGATTGAAAAACAAATACACAGAATTCCTAAAACTAGCGGCAAAAAAAGTACACAGCGTAAAGTCCTTACTGCCATATATTCCACCAATTTATCATTCCTTCTACAACGCTTTGGAGCCGTCTTCCGCTGAAACGGAATTAGAACTTATAGAAATTATTTAATGTAATTAACATTTTAATATTTATTTCATTTACTTTTTTAAAAAAGAAAAATAAAAAATTTTGTACTGCAAAAACACGATAAGCCACTTTATTTCAACCAAAATAACAAAACTTTTGATATTCAAAATAAAAAAAAAATTGAATAAAATGTATGCAATAACTCGATAAGCCACACTTTTTTTTTGAAAATAGCGGTTTCCGAAGTTTTCTAGGTATTCATGGACTGGTATGTGATAGTAGTCTTCCTTAAACACTAATTACAAGTATTTAAATCATGATTTCATCAAACCCCTATTTTCTGCATTTATTTCAAACTTCAAAGGCGATTTTCTCAGTATTTTCATTTTGTGGCTTATCGTGTTTTTGCAATAAGCCCTTCATTTTATGACATTAATTTTTAAGAAAATAATTACCTTCAAATCAAAATCGACCATATGGGTCTTTCAAGACGAGCCAAATCCAACAAAAGTTATTGGTGGAGGAAGTATATCAAAGCAAATGATTGCGTTTTTTTCGGTATAACCGGCCATGTTGCCTTTAGTAGAACGTAGGATGGTGAATTCTGAGTGGTATACTTATACAATCATCTGTTTTCCAACAGTGTTTGAAGAAATGAGGAAAGATAATAAGAGAAGACGGACTATTTTGCATCACGACAATGCAAGCTCTCACACATCAGCTGAAACGATGAGCTAGTTGACCACTCAAGATGTCGACCGTACAATCCTGATTTGGCACCCAATGACTTCTTATTCTAGCATCAAGAAAAAATGCGTGGTCAACGTTTTTTGTCTCCCGAAGCAGCCCAAAAATCATGTTTTGGAGGTGTCTCATTCGGAGTGGAAAAGTGCTTAGAAAATTGGTTTATGCGCATGCACAAGTGTATTGATCTTAAAGGAGAATATTTTGAAAACCAATAAAACCATTTCCAATGATAAATTATTGTGTTTTTATTGCCGAACCCGAAATATAAATAGCAACCCTCGTAGAAGGTTATTGTTTTAAATAAGTCGAAATTAATACAAATTCTTGTTTTTAATTACAAAAACGCAATTGTGGCAATAATAATCAGGGAAATTTCACTTTTTAACATTCCCGAGTACTGTTCACCTTCGATTTTTATTCAAATTGGTCCGTAATATTCCTGCTCCGTCGAACATCATCTTTATTTATGTCTGTAAAACTTATATTATAAAAACTTTTCAGAGGACAATACAATTTTATAAGAAACTGAAAACATGATGAGCGGGATGTCTCGTTAACCAAGGCTGGCTTCGGATAACATTTTTGTCTTGGCGCCTTGTGCAAAAAATTAATAAAGCATTTAAGATTTTTTTTAAGCAGACGTTTCAAAGTTATAACGCGGTTCTCAATTTTGAAACTCTTCTCCTTCGAATCCATGACATTTTCCAAGCCGTATTTATGTTTCTATCTTTGTATGTTTCACCTTACGGTGGAATACTTTTCTGCCTGCAGGTTTTCGTTTATTTAGAATCTGCCTGCATTTCAGTGTATAGCCATTGATCATGGTTTAAATCACATTCGTTGCTTGGGGCGTGAGGAAGGTGAAGAAGCGGTCACCGAAATCGCAGTCACCTCTTCGACAAATATCTCGAATCTGACGATGAACTAAGTATAACAGTTTTCATAGACCAACGATACATACATAACATAAGGAGAACTTTTATGGAAGCAATGAGCTGTGCACGACATAAATCTCGTATTCGCTGACCGGGATAAAGAAGCTAGTAACGTCGTCGACCTGTACATGGTGGAAAACCCCGCAACTGAAAAAATGTTGTTCTTACCCGCGTTCATCTATGTCACAGACAAGCACATTAATAATTACACCACGGCGGCTCACTAGTATAAAGGGTCGATCCCACGACAGCCGGTGCTACGCACTGGATCGACAAAGAATAGCAATTCTTTGGCCAAGGGTCAACCCGGAACGGTTTGCCGCTACAACAACAACTAGTACAAAGGGTGATTCATTCACGAATGGACAAATTTCACCAGCATATTCCTTGGCTCCGTTCATGAGAATATGTCCATTTACGACCATTCCCGAAAATGCAAGGGGCGAAATGGCAGCGGTTTGAAAATTTTCGGTTTGATGGTTGGAGGGCACTAGGGTAAAAATGCTGTATACTTACATATTTTCTAACTACTTACCAATAACCATAGCAGCACTGCCCCTAACTTCCGGCCACTGACTACGCAATTTCGGTATGCAAGAGTCTATGAAATCCTGAATATGATCTGTCATTTCCATGGACTGTAAAACAAAAGAACATGACAAAAATATAAAAGACATAAAAGAAAACAAACAAACAGTTCAACAACTTACAATGACTTTAACAAAATCCACTATAAAATTATTGTAATTTAATTGTCCATGATCCAGTAAGTGTCGCTGAGCCATTTCATTGATTTTAATTGAATTCAATAAACTGCAAACTTTGCGTAAAGTGCCCTTGCAAGCCTATAAAAACAAAAGATCCATAAAAGAATTATTAAACAACAGCATACCAATATCCAGTTATAAAACTTACCCTGATGATGGTTGCTTCACCTTCACTTAAATGCAAGAGCAAGGGAAATAGATTCGCTACCAACTGTTCCCTTAAAGCTTCGTTTGATGAGTTGGGCGAAGTTGAGCCATCCTTTAGAGAGATTTTCGACTCGCACAAGTCCCCGAATAATTTAATGGCCGCCTCGCGTATTTCCAAAGAGTAATTGCCGAAAAATGGACGAATGCGTATGGCCAGAGAGACATGGAAAGTTTCAACGCGATCACTGGGTAAATTTTGCAATATGCGTGATAAGCCACGCATACTTTCCAAGGGTATGTTGATTAAACACTTACTGTTTGACAAAAAGAAAGAAAAACAATTAAGAAAACTCGTATGATTGGCTGGAAGATTCCCAAACTCACCTGACAGTATCGTCAACACCCTTTAGTAAAGCGGTTATAGCAGTCTCGTCGTACTTTTCAATATCATCTTCGGTCAGCAGACCGACATAGGCCATACCCTGAATACTTAAACCACGGACAACGGCATTGGGATCGCTCAAGGCTGATGTTAAATGAGTCATTATAGCTAAAGAGATTTCACCGCAAGGCTTTAAAGGCACCATCCTTGAGAACAGGCCCACCGCTGCCACCCTCTGGCTATCATAGGGAGAGGCTACATATTTGCACAGTGTTGTCACTACTTGTTTCATTTCACTGGAATTAATATCAATTTGATTGGATAGACCTATCGCCATGGGTGTTAAAAGTTCTATGAAATTTTTGAGATCTGTGCTAGAAGCTAAATGTGTGTGCACGGTAAGTACGGTCGATATCTGTTCCATTTCCAAACTGTCGAGGAATTTTTGAAATGTCTCCAACACTATTTGACATGGATTCAATTTGATCGTTTCCCTGTTGGGTACAAAACCGAATTTACTTTTATTTCCAGACGATAAAGACATAATGGAGGAGGAGCCCATGGTGGGGGAATTACTGCGCTGTACACCGGTCTGCATGGGAGCAGCTAGGTTTGTATATGAAGCCAATGATGTTAAAAGCATAGTTAACAGTTCGGGGAATTTCAATTTCAATTGCTGCAAAAAGGAACGAACAGATAAAAATAAATGTTAGATTTGTAGCTAATTCCACATAAGAAAAAACCCTTACCGTTTTAATGTCCTTGCAAGGCATCATTTCGTGGAGGGCGCAAAAAATAGCAAACGGCTGGACACTGGCTATTTTCTGTCTATCCACGCAAGGTTCATTCGGTTCGAATATACACGCTGAGGAGAGTATTTGCAAAAAGTTATCAAGTAGAATACCAGTCAATTCGCCATCCGTACATATCAAATGCCAGTATTCCACAATGTTTCTGAAAAGAACAGAATTGTTTGGTCAGAAATTTTGGTTTTTTTTCTCGGTGTAATTTCAATTTAGTCTTACTCTTCATATGGTAGTTGCTGCGTTAGCATTTCACATGACACCAATTTGGGATGATGCTTTGTAAGAGCTACCAAAGCTTTAAGTACTCCTGATTTGGCGCGGTTCACATCACAGCTATGTATGGCCTGCACATGGAATAGAGTTACAAAAAATACATAAAAATTGATTAAATAATCGAGAAAGCGCGGTGGTTTTAATAATATTATTCTAATGACTGAACAAACACTTTGCTACGAGGGCATATCAATAATTCCGTGAGGATCCCATGACAGCCGGTTCTATGCACCGGATCGATCCAAAGGAGGAATTCTTCGGCCAAGAGCTGTTACCCCAGCATATCAGTCTGGTCGTACTTTTCAATATAATCTTCGGTCAGCAGACCGACATAGGCCATACCCTGAATACTCGTATTTAAACCTCGGACAACGGCATTGGGATCGCTTAAGGCTGATGTTAAATGAATCATTACGGAGATTTCACCGCAAGGCTTTTGCAAAAACTAAATATTTTCAACATAATCTTCTTTTAGCTTAATACACTTAGTCCGACGTTTTTCCAATTTTTGTATCCCTTTCAAAAAAGTAGGGTTTTTTCGAGGTCCATAAAATAGGCATTTGTTTGATCAACTATTTTACCGTTGGAGCTGAATATCTTTCCAACGAGCCATTTCTTTAGGTTTGTAAATAGGAAATAGTCACTGGGGGCTAAATTCGGATAATATGGCGGTTGAGGTACGAGGGTTGCTATATATATTTCTGGCATAGGCAACACTAAGTGTTGCCTTGCGCCATCTGGCATTTCCATTATAAAGTTTCGCATTTTTTTTAGCATAAACGTACTCAGAACGTTTTGACGTACGACCATCATTTGTGTTGTTTACAGTGACTTGAAAAAATCTATTTGGCAAAAAATAGAATTAACTCGTGAACATTTTCGTGCGACCATTTTTCACAACTTTCGAGGTGGATTATCACGACAGGCGATTAATGAATTCAATCGTGGACGACGCTCGCTCGCGGAGGTCGTCCAAAAATGGCCGTTGTGCCAGAGAACATTAATGCTGTGCGTGAACTGATAATGCAAGATCGTCATGTGACATACCGTGAGATTGAGGCATCCTTGGGCATTTCTTCCACCAGCATACATTCGATAATGCATGAACGCCTGGCAGTAAATAAGGTTTGTTCTCGTTGGATCCCGCACAATTTGACTATCGCTCAAAAAAGGGCTCGTGTCGATTGGTGCAAAGAAATTTTGAAAAAACATGATTGCGGTGCTTCGAAAGGCGTTTATAAGATCGTCACAGATGACGAATCGTGGATCTAGAAGCACTTCCAAGCAAATGGTTGCCTGTTTCTTCGGCAAAACCGGTCATGTGGCGACTGTTCCGCTTGAGCAACGTAGGAGGTCAATTCTGAGTGGTACACCCCAATTTATTTGCCTGAAGTCTTCGGAGAAATTCGAAAAACGAACAAGAAAAGGCGAATCATTGTGCACCATGATTATGCGAGCTCTCACACATCGGCTCAAACCAGCGCCTTTTTGGCCGGCCAAAACGTCGAATTAATAGGTCATCCGCCGTACAGCCCTGACTTGACACCCATTGAACATCAAGCAAAAAATGCGTGGCCAAAGATTTTTGTCGCCAAAAGATGCTGTTAAAGTGCTAAAATAACCATGTTTTGGAGGTGTCGAAAACGGAGAGAAAAAGTGCTTCGACATACCATATCGTGAATTTTTTCGACATTTTGGGGTGTGTTGACCTCAACTGGACGTCCAGAACGTTCCGCGTCATTTGTACTTGTGCGACCACAACGAAAGTCAGTAAACCACTTTTTTACCATTGAAATCGATGGTGGAGAGTTCCCATAGTATTTATTAAGCTTTTCCTTGGTTTGATTGACGGTTGTTTCCGTAAAAAATAATAGAAATTCATTTGTTTTCCCATTTTTAACAAAATCCACGAGGTTGTATGTTTTGAACAGCTGTTAAACACAGACTAAATGACGGAACTCTCTTAAAATTTGTCAGTAGTTTTTAACAGATGGTACTTGAAAGGAAGTTGGAAAAGTCGCGTAATTATTGATATGCCCTCGTATATTCAAGGTACCCAGAAAAAACAGACCATCTAAAGGATGGAAAAATATATGAAACGACCCAATGAGTTTTATACAGGTTTGTCATACCCCGAATAACATTTTTCTAACAACTTTGTCATCGCTTCTGATGAAGACTTTGGAATCTGCGAGTTGTGGCCAGCTAAATCGGATAATGCTAATAACGGGTGAGCCATTTAAAATTGAACCACCGATTGCTGTGACTTTAAAAGGTAGAATAACATTCATTTTTTTCTATTTTCTGGTTTATGTTTGACATTTGCAAAATGGGACGCTAGAACAAAATTGGGAAATATTAAAAACTTACTTCCAAAAAAGTGGGCAATCATGAAAATGTATCGTTATTGGACAAACAAACCCGAGTGCGTTCTAGTCCAGCGCGTCCAATCAAAAACATTGCTGATGTGGCTAAGAATGTCCAAGAGCATCCTTAGACATCAACTCGTTCTTTTTCAGGAAGTGAACATTTCTCGCACTTCTTTGAGAAGAACTTTACATTAAGACCTAGGTATGAAGGCTTACAAAGGTTAACTGGTTTAAGAAATTAAACCTTATGACTATCCGATGCGTGTTCGCTTCACCTAATGGGCTGCAGATTTTTTGGCAGGAGATAAAGAATTTTACAGAAAAATCGTGTTTTCAGGTGAAGTTCATTTTCAAGTCCGTGACAATGTCAATAAGCAGAAAACCCACACGTGACTATCGAGAAGCCAATGCATCACTGTTCCTAGTGGATTTTGGGCTGGTGGCATCATTGGGCCATTTTTCTTTAAAAATGAGCAAGGAGTCGCCGTTACCGTCAACGTTGAGCGCCTTGCTCAACGAATTTTTTTTTCCAAAAATTTAATATGGACGACATTATGTTTCAACAAGACGGGGCCACATGTCACACAGCCAACGCAACCATCGATATTTTACGAAATGTTTTTGGAAATCGTATAATCAGCCGAAATTGGGATGTGATTTGAGCCCTTTGAGGTACATATTTTCTGTGGGGAGCTATTAAGGATAAATGTTACGCAAAGCATCCGGATACAATTGAAGCTTTGAAACATGAAATCGAAGTTGGCATTGAAAGATTCGACCCGAAACAATCGAAAATGTACTGAAAAATTGGGTTGATCGGATAAGGTACTGCCGAGCCAGTCGAGGTAGTCATATGAATAATAGTGTGTTCCATTATTAAATGACAAAGTTAAACCTTTCCAATAACAATAGAAATTTAAAAAAAAATTATCAGTACTTATTTTTTTACAGCCGATTCAAAATTTATATTTTAAATGGTCCACCCTGTAGTAAGCACCAATTTGGTTGTGGATTTGTTGTGAAAAGGCTAATACGTCATTATGTCGCCGGTTTCACCCCAGTAGGCGAACGAACGGCTGACTACAAACCGGACCAAATCTAAATTTTTTACATAAGTCTTATTTGTACATATGCGCTGACGGAAGATAAAGACGAGAACACGAAAGGTACTTTTTATGAGATCCTAGAACAAACGGACGACCACTGTCCTGGCAATGGTATTAAAATCGTTATAGAGAATTTTAATGCCAAAGTTGGCAGAAAAGGTGTCTTTGGCACGACTTTTGGGAAGTGCAGCCTTCAAGATAACACCTCCGACAATTGAATGAGGCCGATGCATCCACAAAGAGTGACTGTTTGGCTGGCGGCGACATCGGCCCGCACTTCTTCAAAAATGAGGTTAGCCAAGCAAGCAGTTACACTGAATGGTTTTCACTGTCGCAAAATGATATCAGACTTCTTGTGGCCAGAAATTGGACCTGGACGATATGTGGTTTCAACAGGATGGTCCACTTGTCACACATTCAAAAAAAAAAACAATAGCTCTTTTGCACGAGAAATGCAATGGCCGAGTTATCTCACGACGTGGCGATGTGATTTGACACCGCTGAATTTTTTTCATAGGGGATATTTTAATAAAAGAGGTACATACGAGTATAAGTCCACTCATGATTAAAAAAAACTGACAATAAACGTTCACAAAGCGAATATAAACATATATATTTAGTTCAAAAAGCCATCGACTTTCTGAACCACCTACGTATACATACATTTTCCATACATACCCCTAAACATTCTTTAACCAAATCCGGTATAGCATGGAACAGTTCCGAACCCTTTTGTTGTATAAAGAATTTCAACACAACTGATGCGCCGATTGCTGAACTGTGTTCTGGATCCTTCAAGCCAATCAATAAAGTTTTACTGTAAAAAAGGATAAACATACAATAAGTAAAATTAATAAAGAAATAAGAGGCGGTAGAGTACGTAAAGAAACCAAAATTATATATTAAAAATTCATTTTATTTTAGGCCTTATTAGGAAATTACAAAAAAATTTATACTCTTCACCATAGGATGAAGTCTATATACTTATATAAGTTTGTCATTACGTTTGTAACATTTTAAAATACTTATCTGGGACCCAATAAAGTTTACAATACCGGAAAAAATTAAGCACGGTCTTTGACTTCCTAACATTTAGTTTAATAAAATTGTAATGCAAGGAAGGATATATCTTTATTATTTACTTGCCGTGTTCCCCGACGTGTGCTACCACAATAAAACGGGAAATTTTGGTTATTTATTAATTTTTTTATGTCAATGCTTGCAGTAATAAATATTCTTTGGCAGTCTAACTCTGGAGCAAGTAACATATAATAAGCCGTGAGAAAAACAGGACTTTCAACAGGACTTGTCCAGCGTTTCCCCAATTTTTGTATCCATTTCAAAAAAATAGGATTTTCGAGGTCCATAAAATAGGCATTTGTTTTATCAATAATTTTATCGTTGGAGGTTTGAAAATAGAAAATAATCACCAAATCCGGAGAATATGACGGATGAGGTACCAATTCGTAACCCAATTAATGTAATTTTGCGTATAGGGTGCACACGTGTGCACCCGTGCATTATCCTTATGACAACTTTCTCAAACCCAACTGATCATGTAAAATCGAAACCACACTGTCATATGAAATGGCACATTTCTACTTTTCAATCGGCCAACACCATATCGTTGATTTTTTCGACTTTTTCGGGTGTACCGACCTCAATTGGCCGTCCAGAACGTTCAGCATTATTTGTACTTGTGAGGCCACAACGAAAGTCAGTAAACCACTTTTTATTACGACTGAAATCGATGGTGCAGAGTTCCCATAGTTTTAATCAAGCTTTTCCTTGGTGTGATTGATGTTTTTTTTCCGCAAAAAAATATGTTAAACGAGCACTCGAAATTCACTTTTTTCAATATTGAACAAAATCCACGAGGTTGTATGTTTTGAACAGCTGTTAAAAAAATCTAAATGACGGAACTCTCTCAAAATTTGACAGTAGTCTATTAACAGATGGACAGGAACACAAAGAGTGGTGCACTATTTTGGTGAATATAAATTGCTAACATGAAAGGTGAACGAACTTTTAATTTTAAGATATGTGTTGGCCTTTCAGTAGTTCCAAGGAGTTAGGAAACTCTGTTTGATAGTTGATAGCTTCTTCTCATCCATAACTATATCAATAGACACCTTCGCAAAGCCAATCATGATTTTCAAAATTGTTTTCAATATCGGAAAAACAATATTCTATATAGGAAAAAGAATGCATTTGGCAAAACTCGGCGTATAGTCCGATCAAAGGAAAGATACCCATCGTCTAAACTTAAATGCTGTTTAGCGATTATGTGGCGACAAGGCATGTTTCTCTACATGTCCCTATGAAGCAATAAAGTTTCACCCATTGGGCGGTCATTTAAACCTTTGAGATTAGACTTCAATAGATTTCTTGTAGGACATAGTGCATCCCATACAATAAGTGAGCTTGACTTTTTATAATGCAGCCATGGCAAAATTTTCATTAGTGGTAGCTTAATAGCAGTATTCAGTATTCGGAAACTTCCTAACCTAGTACAAAAAGCGCGGTATAAACAGAAAAAAGTTAAGTGTTTTGGAAACTTCCATCTCTGCTATGAACACATGTTAAATTTTGTTTCGATCTGGCAACTCCTTCATATAGAAACTGGTGTTCACAAAAAACGCATCCGCGATTTTTTTACAATGGAAAAATTAGAAATGCGTGGTGTCATTAAATATTTACATAAAAAACGGTTTATCGGGACAAGAAATTCATAATGATATGGTGAATGTGTTAGGTGAAAGTGCTCCTTCATATGCAACAGTAAAAAATTGGGTTGCTGAATTTAAACGTGGTCGTACAAGCATTGAAGATGAACCACGTAGTGGACGTCCAAAAACAGCAGCAACAACAGAAATTGTAGCCAAAGTGCATGATATGGTATTAAATGATCGACGAATAAAAATGATCGAGTCCATTTAATTTTGCATGAAGAACTACAGATGAAAAAGCTTTCTGCAAGATGGGTGCCGCACTTGTTAACAGTCGACCAAAAACGCATAAGAATGAACATTTCTCAAGCTTGTTTGGATCGTTTTCAGCGAAATAATATGGATTTTAAGCGTCGTTTCATAACTGTTGATGAGACATGGATCCACCACTATACTCCAGAGTCTAAAGAACAATCCAAACAATGGACTGAAGCTGGAGGAAGTGTCCCAAAGAAGGCAAAAACAATTCAATCGGCTGGTAAGGTTATGGCAACGGTTTTTGGGGACTTCAAAGGTATTTTATTGATTGACTTTCTGCAAAATGGTAAAACAATAAATTCAGAGTACTATTGCAACCTTTTAGATCAATTAAATGTACAAATTCGAGAAAAACGTACTGGCTTACAACACAAAAAAAAAATCATTTTTCATAAGACAACGCACCAGCGCACAAGAGACAATGGCTAAAATCAACGAATTAAAGTACGAGTTGCTTGACCGCCCACCTTATTCTCCTGATTTAGCTCCCAGTGACTTTTACCTGTTCCCAAATCTAAAAAAAATCCTTGCTGGCAAGCGTTTCACCTCAAATGAAGATGCAATTACAGTTGTAAACCACTAATTTGAAGACATTGAGGAAAACTATTTTAATCAAGGGATAGAATTGCTAGATAAGCGTTGGAGTTTCAGGAGAATATATTGAAAAATAAAAACATTTTTGAAAAGCTAACTATTCTCTTTCATTGATAGGCTAAGGACTTTCCGAACCGCCCTCGTACATCGGTTGAATGGCTTTAAAGTCTATGGCGGACAACGATGAAGCATTTTTGTGTTTTAGGCGGATAAAAGGATTAATAAAGTGAGATTACACGCTCATTAAAAAAATAACGAAATCGTAATGCTATTAACACACGAGGCAACCGTTGCAGCAACCCAGCTATGTTAAAGCAACCGTTGCTACGTGTGTAGCGGTTTTGCCCATTGATTTTCGAGTTGAACGAAACAATATTTTTTTTATATTTTTGGTCAGTTGCCACATTCGATGCTTTGTGTGTATCATTCATTATTTATTGCATTTACTCGTTCTGTTCGAGTAAGAAGATTCGTGCGGAGCAAAATTAAGCGAAAAGAAAAATGGCAAATGCAAATAATGTTAATTCCATTAACGAATATAAAAATTTGAGATAGCTTTAGGGCATATCTAAAAAAACATTGATCTTTTTGATACCTAAATCACTCTTCAACACAGTTCGCAGTGTGAGGTCATTACCTAACATAGACCCATAACATTCATTTCATTGATCCTAAATGGAACAAGGGAAACTTCTTTCAAATCAGTAAGTTGTGTACGATATAATTCATAATTACTGGCCGGGACCTAACGCCAGCTATGAACGGCTAATGCCGAAGTTTTCTGCGTTTTATCACAAATCTGATAATATTACATTAATTTTACGATTATGCTAAATTGGAGGCCTCGACCCATGGACATTGGGCCCTAACGACCAAAGCAGACATAATATAATGTTGGGGGATATCAGGGTATCCTGAAACAATGATATTTTCTCAAAAATCCAACTATGAATCTATATGAAGGGTGTTTTTTTAGACATGTGGTTTTTAATCTGGGCACATCTTTTTCGGAGTTGGTCTTTTTGACAGCTGTCACTTGATTTTTGCTCAGTTTTGTTTTCTCCGAAACAACGTTTGCAAATCGTCGGGGAATGGGCCAAACGAGATGGCCACCGATCCTTATTTACACAAGAAACTTTTGCTCAGCGATGAAGCTCACTTTTGGTTGAAAGGGTACGTTAATAGCCAAAATTGTCGCATTTGGAGTAATATAAATCCGCAAGCCATTGATGAGACGCCGTTACATCCTCAAGAAATCACTGTTTTGGTTCTTTAAAAATAAAGCCGGCCATAATTTTGCAGTCAATGGGGAACGTTAGAGCCATGATTAATGACTTTTTCGTGCCTGAATTGGTGGATGTTGATTTGGACAACCTTTGGTTTCAACAGGACGGCACTATATGTCATAAAGCCAACGAAACAATCAATTTATTGAAGGAAACTTTAGGTGGGCGCACTATCTCGCATCGTGGGCCTGTGGCGTGGCCTCCAAGGTCGTGCGAATTTTTTTTTGTTGACCAACACTCAGGGGTTTTCCCCCTTACATGCGATGCATTGCGTTGGTGAGTGGAAAGTAAGGGAGTTCAAGGAGGAAAGAGGGAGTAATGTTTATTGACATTTGAATTGGATTTCTGGACGTCGTAATTGGTGGAAAATACATTCGCCGAAAGTCGATTCTACATACGGACAGTACGGGCGAAAAATGAATTTAATCTGTAGTGTACAAGTATAGTGCGGTCAACCGGCCAATCGATAACAAATGGGTGTGAATTCCTGGATAGTCATGTATCCCTGTCAAACATCCTTACGTCAGGAATAAGACGACGAATGTCTGAAGAACACACGCCATGAAAGTAACGATAGAATAGCGACACACAACCCACATTCCGACGATGCTCCAGGGAGACAATAGAGTTGGATACCCTACTCTCACCTATCAACACCATCGCCCTCCATTGGATACGATCAAGTAGCTCAAAGGATGATTTTGGAGCACCTGCCCATATATGGGAGTTGTATTCCATCTTTGGCCGGATGTAGGTTGTATAGATATCGAAGAGATCAGAAGGAGTGAAATATTATTTGCACCGCTTTAGGAAGCCTATACACGGCCAACGAGCGTCACATTGTATTTTCATGCCCCAAACATCTAGAGCATCCGTTTGTTCGATATCCATACCATCGATAGATAATGACGATACTGATGGGTCAATGAATCGCTTGTGAGACAACAAGCAGCACTGTATCTTACGCGCATTAAAATCTACTCTATTCACTCGACCGCATTCGGAAATGGCCTGTAAATCCCGGCCAAGTGTCTCATCCATAATTCGCCTTTTGTCCTCAATATCTTGACGACTCGGCCTACGGTCGAATAAATACGAATGACAGAGGTTGCTGACATACATACGGCCCCAAATGCTGCAACAACGGGTAGAAAATTGGGCCTCTCGGCTGGAATTTATTCAAGCCAGCTGCGACGGCCACTTGCCCGAAATAATTTTTAAAATATAATGGCAAACCCTTATCTTTATAATAATGCTAAATTCTTGGCCATCACATTAAATTATATGCGTTTTATTATCTTCTTGAAAACAACACGTCTAAAAAACACCCTTTATATATTTTTTTGAGATTTTTTCAAAAGTTTTAGAATAAATTACCGATCTATTAATTTAAAAAAATATTTTTTGCTATCACCTCAAGTGGGTCTTAAATGTACGCTAGCTAGGTAATTTTACAACAGATTTATATTTGTTTAGTTTTAATATGTAAAATGCATTTGGAATATCATTCAACTCAAGTCTACTTACCAAAATTGCAAATACTGAAAATTGGATATACGCAAAGCTATTATCTTCGCAATCTCGCCCGCAAGATTGTATATCTGTTTTGGATCGTCTGTTATGATTTGCTCCTTCACCAATTCAATGTCCTTCACCCAATCCGTTTCACTATCAGCTATCGTCAGGGTTTCATATATGCATGCTATCTCTAAGGTCTTTTGCAAAATATCCACAGATACCTGGCGCACCGTCCCATTCGAATCGATGCAACGTGGTACAATTTTACCCAACATTTGGCCGGTTTGATTGAATTTCGAGGGTGCTTCGCAGCCGATTTTCATGGATTTTATATAAACGTCTAAGGTGTTGTTGTAGACATGACTAGCACATATGCGTACTTCGGAATTTTTCTCGCGTGTCCATGTCTCTAGTATGGTAATTATGAGATCCAACGTCGAGGGTGATGGATCCATTTCGATAATGACTTTCACCAGTTTATTCAATTCCGGCAGCGATTCATTGAGATACTTGGCTAGGAAACTGTTGCGTTCATCTTCTTCCAGCGACTCGAATTTCATTTTTAGATTTTGGGCACAAAAGAAGAAATTCTTGCAGGCTATTTCGAATATGACACCGCCATCGACCGATTCGGTGGCATCTTCTCCGCCAATGCGTATGAAATCGGTACCCAATTTCAGAATAATGGGTAGCAGCGGCAAATCATCGAAGGGCGCTTCAATGGGTATGCTGAACACTGCCTCCATAATTTGCTTACGATACTTTAGCGGCGTTGTGTGCGTCTCCTTTGTATTAATCATTTGATTGCAAATACTTAGCAGCGTTTTTAGAATCGCCGACATTACACACTGATCTTTGGTGAACTTCAATTGTAATATCAAAAAGTTCAATATGGTATCGTCGAGATTGGCCAAGGACTGCATGGGATCGGCTTCATCCATGACATGACCAAACGCTTTGATTACCAACAGATTTGTTTTGAAATTTTCCAACTCCTTGTGAGTATCTTTGATAAAGTGCAGATTGGAAAAGAAACCCGTCGAGTGTTTGCGTCCTCCAATGTTAGCCAACTCGGCGAGCTTTTTAACGACAAGAGAAAAGTGTTTCCTAGACATATAGCCCAAGGCTAAGGCACATGGTACGATTTTGTCTTCATACTCTGTGTGCTTGGTGTGTTTATCTAATTTTTCCTGCTTGGCAGAATTAATAATCAAATCCAATTTAGCATTTATTATGGCGGCATCCGTTACATGACACAGCGTTAGGGCCATGGCTTTCATCAACATGCCACGTTCTGTATTCAAGGAGGGAATGACAAACTCATTGTGCGGCAAAATCATGGGATAAATAATGGTTTGTTCAGCCATTTTATTGGCCAACCTCTCAGTGAAGTGTTCATCGTGCTTGGCGAGGAAATCATTTGTTTCCGTAATGAAGCTGGTCAACTTGTTAAAGTACAGCGATTCCTTATTAATGTTCAGCAGTAAATCGGATATAGTTTTATCCCAGAATTTGTTCAGTTCAGGGTTAAGGTGAGGGTAGTAGTACTTAAGAAATGATAAAACATGGGTGGCTCGTTTGATGCAATGATAGTTGCCCAGAAGGGCTAAACAACGAGCATATATGGTCTCTGCTGAAGGTACGACAATTTTACCACTTTGCACAAAACTGGGAGCTCTGGTCGATGGCACCTCCTCGCCAGCGGTGGATTCCCTTCTCTCCATTTCCACATCCTCT
This sequence comes from Hydrotaea diabolus, assembly GCA_963513945.1. NCBI lineage: Eukaryota > Metazoa > Arthropoda > Insecta > Diptera > Muscidae > Hydrotaea > Hydrotaea diabolus. The sequence continues at coordinate 151,061,621 of OY740718.1, read as the reverse complement.
TCACTCGGAAGCTCAAATTCAATATTTGCTGACTTAGCAAATAAACTTGATAAACATTTTGCCAGATTCGAGCAGATATCCGAATAATCCAATAGCATGAAATAATTTAGCAATTCTCTCTTCAGCAGTTCATCCATGGTGCCCACGGTGGAGGCCAACATGAACAGTGAATTCTCACATGACAAAACGAAATTGGCATGTTCCTCCAAGGAACCATGCTCCTGGTTAACTTTGGTATATTTACAGCTGTAGCGCACGATGAACCACACGAACTCCTTCTCCTTAATCAAGGACTTCTGTGCCAAAGCCACTATGGTCTTCAACAAAGTCATTTTCATTTTAATACTTTTCTCACTGGATATCATTTGCTTGAGACATTCCATAAAGGCCTGCAGCTTATTTTCAATATTCACCGTGGATGTATTTAGAAGATGCGTCAATATCAACAATGACTTGATACGTTCCCTTTCGCTGTTGTTCCGCAAATGCATTAGCAATGTATCCATAATTTTCGAGGCATAGACGCCGGACAGTAGGTGAAAACATCGCAGCACCTCATAGTGACCCTTGACGGTCTGCGGTTTCTCATAGTCCGGATAGACACATACCAAATCGAAAAGGTTCGTAATCAATTGATCTGCCACACCATCTAACACCGACGACTGCAGGGTTATATTTGTTTTAAGAACGGCCGAGAGAAACTGTGTCACCGAATTGCGCTCTATTGATCGGCGATACAAGCCTAAGATCTGTGGAACGAGTCGGGGTGTTTGGTCCTTTATTGCATCCGCTGGCAGTAGGGGAAACATGGAGGAAAGAGCTTGTAGGATTTCCACGCAAACTTTGGGCTCCCTCGAGTGCAGCCATTGTTTGAAGAGGACATCGTAGGCAATGGAAATTTCGGTAGAACAGTTAAGGTATGATTCCAACTCTGCAGTGGTAGGCGTAACGACCTCTTCGCCATTTTCGGAATTGTGGTTTGTAGGGGAGGACTCGGCCGCATCTTTGGCAGATGAATGTTCCAAGAGAGCTTCGCTGAAACGACCAATGGCTGGGGAAATAAAGAACACGTGTGGTTAGAATACTTGATACATTTTAGTTGTTGTAAGAAAATATTGTAAAAAAATGAATATTCCTCAGGAATAAATTTTCCCTACAATCACAACCTTTGGTAACGTCCCGGGGTCTATTTCCCTCTTTTTGTTTTTCGACTTATTCATCTTGTTTTTGATGGCAGAAAAATTTCACACAATGGTGAAAAAATGGGCATTGTTCCTATAAACCAGAAAATTCCGAATGAAATAAATGCAATGCAATGGATGGATATATTAAACTTGTCATTCCGCTTGCAACATCACGAAATATTGATCAGAAACCCAATAAAGTAAAAAAAATCTAAGACGGCTTAGCCATGTCAGTCTGTCAGTGTGTCTGTTGAAAGCACGATAGCAGACCAACGAAACATCCTAGAATCCTGAAACTTTGCATGATGATTGATGACTTATTCTTACAAGCTGTTTGGAATTGTAAATGAGCGAAATCTACCCAGGGGGAAACGTAACTTTTAGGGACTAAACGTACCCCGTTTAATAATTCACTTTTTTGAGCATTTGCTTAACGCATCATCATGATTTTTTGTGAAAGGACAATGATTAATAAAGGAACTGTTAGTTGGGACGCACTAAATGCCTCAAAAAGAGCATATCTGCCGGACTTTATGGCTCACGCGGGCCAAAAAACGTCCCACATGGTCATATCGGGCGATCAATATTCAATAGGGGCATATGAGTACTAAAATTTAAGCAAATTTTTCTACGAAATACGAGGGTTGCTTTTTATATTTTGGGTCCTGACATTACTAGTGTTCCCAGATGCAAACTGGAATTTCCATTGGAAACTTTGACATTTTTTAGCATAACTTCACTCAGAACGTTTTGTCATTTAAGGGCGAATTGTTTTGTTTACAGTGTGTAGAAAAATTCATCTCAGTCAAAAAATGGAATTATCCCGTGAACATTTTCGTGCGATGATTTTTTTTACGATTTTCGGCGTGGGTTATCGCGACCATCAAAAACCACTGTTAATCGCTGGTACCAAGAGTTCAGTCTCGGACGCTGTTCGCTCCAGGATAAATTTCGTGAAGGACGTCCAACTTCGGCTATTTTGCCAGAAACCATCGATGCTGTGCGTGAACAGATTAAGCAAGACCGACATGTGACATACCGTGAGATTGAGGCATCCTTGGGCATTAGTATGACAAGCATCAATAAGATATTGCATGTTCATTTGGCCGTGAAAAAAATTTGTTCTCGTTGGATCCCACATAATTTGACGAATGCTCAAAAAAAGGCTCGTATGGATTGGTGCAAAGAGATGTTGAAAAAGTATAACTGCGGTAGCTCAAAGGCAGTGTACAACATTGTCACAGGTGACGAATCATGGATCCATGCATTTGAACCCGGTGTTTAGAGAACATGAACTTTTTAACGATATGCATCGCTTTAATTTCGGATAAGAATTGTTCAACATATAGGCAAAATTCAACAAAAGTTACGAATTTTCGTTACAAAAAAACTACTTGGGACTGCCAAAAATCAACTGCAGACAGTGAGTTCTCAACCTATTTTGTACCAAAAACATATAATAGAACAAAAGAAACCTATGCTCAGAAGCTTGGTCTTCAAAGGACAACTTTGGCCACAATTTTGCACAAGGATTTGCATTTGTTTCCATTTAAGATTCAGTTGACACAAGAGCTTCTTTCACAAGACCATTTACGCCGCCGTACATATGCCAATAGGAACTTACTGCTCGCCCATGACAACCCCGATTTTCATGAAAAAATCATAATGAGTGACGAGGCACATTTTTATTTCAATGGATATGTGAATAAACAGAATAGTCGATTCTGGGCAATGGAAAACCCACAAATTATTCATCAGTCACCTTTGCATCCATTAAAAGTTACAGTCTGGTGTGCAATTTGGTCAGGAGGAATCATTGGACCTAACTTCAATGAAAATGAAAACGGCGTAACGGTAACTGTCAATGGGGAGCGACATCGTGATATGATTGAAAACTTTTTAACGCCAGAACTGCATCCTTCGGGTTTGATTAACATGTGGTATAAAGAAGAGGGTGCCACATCGCATACAGCCAGGATTACAATGGAATTACAGTGTGATCTCTTTCCACAACAAGTTATTTCAAGAACTTCTTTTTATGGGACTTCTTTTTATGGGAATATCTGAAAAGCAAGGTTTATGCAAACAAACCAGAAACGCTTGAGCAACTCAAACAAAATATTCGTGATGAAATTAATGAAATACCGCGTGAAATGTGTGAGAATGAAATGATAAATGTGCTCAAAAGGGCCTGCATTTGAGGCTAACAGAGGCGGACATTCATCTGACATTGTATTCCATACAAAATTGCCGACATTCAGTAAAACATTTTTCAATATAAGATTCATTCTGTTTCCTTTAATCAAAAATTATAAACAAACAAAGTAGTATAACTTCCCGACGGACACCCTGTATAAGTAATTGTTGAGATAATTATGCTTTGAAGGCTAAATACTGCAAGTACAAGTGTAGTGATGGGACTGGACAGGAGAAGCCTACAACGTATAATAGGGGTCGTAATGGAAAACTATTCAATAAGCGCGAACACTTCAAGATGGGATAGCTGATCCACAGAATGTGTAAGGATGATCAGCTAGAAACTATAAAGCAAGCCATTTGTCGGTGTCTAATCCACAGCGACCTAACTGCTCCATATGCAAAATCATTTTTGTAATATTTTGCTCAAATTTTTCAAACTTACCATAAGCATGCGCCTGTTTTATGTGATCCTGTTTAATACCATTCAAATTTGTTAATATCATCGACAGTATTTGTTTCACAAAAGGCACTACACCCGGAATGTTGGTCGTAGCCAGGGTTCCAAAGCATTGCATAACCATAAAATGCGCCACAGTGCCTTCTTTGGTATTGCCAATCAGAGCTTCCATAACCATTTTACAATCATCACCGCGGCCAATAGCTACCAGGATATTAAGAGCATGATTTTGTATGATGGGTACATGTTCTGTTGAACGTGTTAACTCTTCTATAGCCAATGTTATTAGCTTTTTATGAGCTTCTGAAGGAATGTCTGCTTCCGATGCCACAACTCTTTCAATGGCTCTGAAATATGAAGGACACATATTAGGTATGATTTTTTTCTAGTTCAAAACTTTGCTTTACTTACTTCAATATGATGGTTGTTGTTTGCTCTGTTATTTTTGTATGTTTTTCCCGGTATTCCAATAGAATTTCTGTCGCTCTTACCGGATGTGTCTCAATTATCTTAACCAATGCCGATTGTATGGCCAGGCGAACTGTCTCGTCTTTGTCGGATAAGCCATCAAATAGATTGTGTAGTACACCTGGAATGGGAAATAGAATAAAAAACCATTTAAATGAAATGGATTTGCATGTATGTTTTCACAAAAAAAATTTTTAAAGGATGTCATGATGTTTTATGTACGAAAACATGATGTGAAAACGAAACGGGGTTGATGCAAAAATGTCCTTGATAATATTTTTATATTCAATACAGAGATATCCAACCAAGGTAGGTGAAATATTAAAAACCTGTACAATGCGAAAGTGTGTCCTTTAAACCACAATGGATCCTTCAAATAAATGACTGATTATTAGAGTTTTAGGTACTTTCTTCTGTTTAGCAAAAACAGGCAACATGCTTGGTTTATGTTTACTTTACCCCGATTACAAGGTTCTCTCAAGCGTATTATCTGAACATCTTAAGTGTATTAATAACTGCATCATTAGTTCTTTACTACTGATAAAAGATATTCGCAAAAGATATTCGCATTCCTAAAAATCTTGGCAAAAATCTCGATTAAAGCTAATTGGCATATACTGCTTCTGCGAATATAAAGCCTCCTTTGACAGACCTATAAGATCAAAGCTGTAAGAAACAATGTCTGACTTTCGTTATGCGGAAGAACTAAAAACTTGACCAGAAAGCAGGAGCCTTACTGTTGCCTGTAATGCCGTCTAAGCTGGGGCTCGTTTCCAAATGTAATACAGCTTCACATATGTGGAAGAATTGCAATCCACGTTTTAGTCCAAGGGGTCGTACCATACCATTTAAGGTCTTAATGTTCTAAAAATTGCAATTTATTGATTGTCAGAATGCCAGAATTGCTCATTATCAGCGTTGAAAACCAATATCGATTTTAACTGGGGTCATGAAACCGTCTTGGTTTTGTCTGGTTTCGAAAATAACAAAACCAAGATTCGAAGGAGCTGTGCTCATTTTGTTTTGAAGTTTTCACAATTTTTAGCTTTTGTATACAACGAACTAAACAAATAAAGTGGCAAGTGTTGATGTTGAATTAAAAAATAATTAAACAATATATTATAATGGTTCTGGCTGTAGTACTTAGTAGGGACATAAATACTGTTACAACATTGAACACACCCATTTCAATAGTAGAACTGAACATATCTCGTTAATGTCATAATATTATGGGGTTTGAAAGCTAATCTCAATGGCGTTAGTCTGTAACGCGATTTTAAAATTGTTTTAACTTTCATCATGGTATCGCTGTATTAGCGTGAAATGAAAATATATAGGGATTATATAGGGATTAGCTGCATGTTCGTCTACCGATGCATACAACTGTATGAGAAGACTGGAGATGTAAAAGACCGCCACCGGTCGGGCCGCCCACGCTCTGTTCGAACACCGCGTGTCATCAAAGCCGTTAAATCAAGAATTCACAGAAATCCGCTCCGAAAACAGAAAATCAAGGCCCGTGAGATGAATATCACGCAACAGTCCATGAGTCGAATCATTAAAAAATACTTGGGACTTGGGGCTTTCAAACGACGTACGTTATTGACTGCAGCTTTAAAAAAAAGGATTGAAAAATGCAAACGTCTTTTGGTGAAGCACTTGCACAGAAAAATTTTGTTCACCGGTGAAAAATTTGTTACCGTTTAGGAAAAATTTAACAAGCAAAGTGATAGAGTGTATGCTCGGTCATCTAAGGAAGCATCTGAACTGATCTCAAGGGTTGAAAAGGGTCATCACCCTGGCTTCGAAACATTTTGCCAGCGTTCATTTCCTGTGAAGAATAGCCCTCAGGCAGTCCAGTTTGAACCCATTGGATTATAAATTTTGGACGGTTTTAGAGGACAAGGTTTGTCACAAAAGATACCCCAACATCGGATCTCTTAAGACTGCTTTGGTTCGAGCTGTGGCCAATTTTCCAATGGACGAGGTTCGTGCAGCTATTGACAATTAGTCAGTGCGACTTTAGGCATGTGTAAAGGCAAAAGGCGGACATTTCGAATAAGTAGACTGTTTTTGGATACAATATACATCAATAAATATATTAAAAAATATTTGGTCCAGTACTTTTTTTTACAGCATAAAACGTGTGTAACAGTATCTATGTCCATACTAAGTATAGTTTTAATAAATATGGGAGGATATTTGTGAAAGGATAAAGCAAAAAATTTTTGAGGGATCATAGCAATTTTTTGTATCTGCCAGAGTCGAAATAAGTAAACATTTTGAGTTGGGCCGCAAGTTTTATTAACACTCACAAATGATTCATAGATTAATTGACCAATACTGTTTAAATAAACACGGCTTCCAAATGCTCTTGAATATTGTCCAAGTGCACTTACCCCCGTGCAGTAGTATTTCATGCATTATTCAACTGGCTGCGGCTTTGCAATTTTTGGCGTAACGGTCTTACAATAGGTCAGTTGGAAATGTTTCCGCCAACAGTTTAGCCAGAAGAACAGTGAAAAACTGAATATGGATGACAACCTAAGTGTAGAAATTATTTTTAAAAGGAGTACAAAATCTCTTCCATCGTTGGTTGCATCTATGGACCGCACATTAAAATAACAAAACCTGCCGTAGACGAGCGTTTGTATTTTATCAGGAAAGAAAATTTTAGCATGAATGCCATGACTCTAAGTAAATCACATAAGGCATACGACATTCAAGCGACTATTTCTTAGTAAATGGTTTTTAGCACGGTTTCCCAGATCAAATCACGATTTATTTATTTGGAATATAAGCAGGGACCGTCAGTCGGTGGAGATCGTACGTCGTGATTATTAGGAGATTGTGGGTTTGCACTCCAACCATTTTACTTAACGCCGTATAGCTCGGAATATTGTGGAGCGAACTATAGTCAGCGCAACTATATCTTTTCAAAAAGCATGTTCGTCGAAACCACAGTATTTTTTTTTTTGAATTTCATTTTGACAACAGTATGATTGCGGCAATATTAATATTGTTGAAATGTAACAATAGTATTATTGCGAAATTTACAAATGAAAGTATGGTTTTAGCATCCATATAAACATGGTTGATGCAACAAAAGTATTTTTGTTTAAAATTTACGTTAACAATAATATGATTATGGCAAATATACCGTATGGTTACGACTATGAACATAACAAAACAGGTTTTATAGAGCATATATGTATGTGTGTGCGTATGTTTTTTTGAATTACTGAAAAAACACATACACACGATACAGTGCATGGTTATTGCTCATTATAAAAAACAACAAGCAAAAGGTAGTTCGAGGGATTTTTATTGTGTTTACTTTGTTCGGTGAAAAACTCTACTACCGATTGGTTCTCGTTTATTTAAAATCTGCCTGCACTTAAGTATATAGCCATTGATCTTGGTTTGATCACATTCGTAACTCGGGGTCTACGGATAGTGAAGTAGCATTCACCCTGCCGGCAACTGAAAGTATTTTCGACTGCCGTTAGAATATATATATTTTTGTTTCTTGAATGAAATGTTCAATAAAAGCATGGCCTCAAATCTGGCTATGAACTAAGTGTAATAAGATTTAAAATTACTTGCTTGATAAAAATCTCTGTTTTTGAATAACAACATTACCCAATCCTAATAAATAATTTTGGGGGTTATAGTATGGTTGAGTGAATCATACTGTGGTTATAGGGATAATAGTATGGTTGAATGTAAATCATACTATGGTTGTGGGGATCATAGTATGGTTGCGTGTGAATCATACTATGGTTGTGAGGATCATTGAATGAGAAATATACTATGGTTGTGAGGATTATAATATGGTTGTGGAGATAATAGTATGGTTGAGTGTGAATCATACTTTTGTTGTGAGGATCATAGTATGGTTGTGAAGATCATAGTATGGTTGACTGTGAATCATACTATGGTTGTGGGGATCATAGTATGGTTACGTGTGAATCATACTATTGTTGTGAGGATCATAATATTGTTGTACCACAACCATATACCCAACAATAGTATGATTCTCTTCGAATATTGTCACCCCAATCATACTTTTTTTCTGCGTGTTGACAAGTCGATTTCGATTTGCTTGCTTTCCATTATAATAGTACTGTGGTACCCCCGCAACGCATTTGATAATTTTTTCAGTATCCCAAAAAAGGTTATTTTGCGCAATTAAATAGTTTATTTTTGCGTACTAAGTATATCTTAATGCTTGAATAAATGCTTAAACCAACAAAAAAACTCTTTGAATATAATTGAAATGAAAGCACTTAAATAAAAGGCGGCAGAGCTGAAAGCACTTAAATAAAAGGCGATATGATCGAACGTACCATGCAAAAGTTTTAACGACAGGACACGAACTTGTAAGAACCTTTTTACAGGGCTTTCCCAAAACATATACTATTTTTTCCCTTTAAGGGACTAAAGCTATTTTGGTAAAAAGTACACTTTTAGTGAGTATTTGCTCAACAAATAACAATCTTTTGTGAACGGAGAATGGGGAAAATGGGTGCTGCAAGATGGGACGCACTACGTAAGTTCCTTAAAAAGGGGACAAGTTGCTGGACTTTTTGGCTCATGTGGCCCAAAAAAATGTAATTTTGGATATATGGATACTAAAATTAAAGCAAATTTGGTACAAATGCAAATAAAGTCATTTTGAAGTTTTGGCTGAGATAACGGATCGACGTTTGTGCCGGCAGGGCCCACAAAAGGGCTTTTTGCGCCGGGGTAGCGTAAGGACAGTGGAGGTATAAGGTTTGGCTTGGTGAACATAGCGGCGTTTTTACTTGTTAAACATGTTATGTTTGCGACATAATGACTCTAGAGGGGGACTGTAAAATCAACAACAATGTGGTAGTACATGGGCTGCTATATATAGTTCTAGCCTAATAATGAAAATGCGAATATTAATCATCAAAAATGGTTTTATTGTGTATTTAAAGTATTCTGCAGCATGATTTATACACTTTTACATGCGCTCAAACCAATTGTCGAAGCTTTTTCCGAACTTTTTTCACTCCGATTGAGACACCTCCAAAACATGGTTTTTGTACGCTTCATCAGCATTTTCTGGTGACGAAAATCGTTGACCACGCATTTTTTTTCTTGATGTGCGGGAATAAAAAGAAGTCATTGGTTGCCAAGTTAGGGCTGTACGGAGGATGAACCATCATGTCGACGATTTGGCCGGTCAAAAAGGCGCTGGTTTGAGTCGATGTGTGAGAGCTCGCATTGTCATGGTGCACAATGATTCGTCTTCTCTTGTTCGTTTTTCGAATTTCTCCGAAGACTTCAGGCAAACAAAATGTGGTGAACCACTCAGAATTGACCATTCTACGTTGCTCAAGCCACATGACCAGTTTTGCCGAAGAAACAGGCGACCATTTGCTTCGAAGTGCTTCTTCCACGATCAAATTTCGTTGGACTTGGTTCGCCTTCGAAGATCCACACGGTCGATTGCTGTTTTGTTTCTGGCTCATACTCATAGATCCATGATTCGTCACCTGTGACGATCATATAAACGTCTTTTAAAGCACCGCGATCGTATTTTTTTCAAAATTTCTTTGCACCAATCGACACGAGCCTTTTTTTGAGCGATTGTCAAACTGTGCGGGATCCAAAGGAACAAACCTTTTTTACGGCCAGGTGTTCATGCAGTATCGAATGTACGCTGGTAAAACAAATGCCCAAGGATGCCTCTATCTCACGGAATGTCACATGACGATCTTGCATTATCAGTTATAGCACGGCATCAATGTTCTCTGGCACAACGGCCGTTTTTGAACGACCTTCACGACCTTCGTCTTTGAGCGAGCGTCGGCCTCGTTTGAATTCATTTAACCAGTTCTTGACAGTGCTATAGGATGGTGCTTCATCGCTATCCAAAGATTTAAGTTCATCAAAACACTCCTGTCATGATAATCCACGGCTAAAGTTGTGAAAAATGATCACAAGAAAATTTTCACGAGTTAATTCCATTTTTTTTGCCAAATTGATTTTTTCAAGTCACTGTAAACAACACAATTGATGATCGTACATCAAAACGTAAAGAGTACGTTTATGCTTAAAAATGTCAAACTTTCCGATGGAAATGTCAGATGACGCCAGGCAACACTTAGTGATGCCTAGGCCAGTAATATATATAGCAACCCTCGTATTCGTTTTATGTTGATTGCCGTTATTATCATACTGACCTCCCACAGACACAATATCGCGAACATAGACACCTTGCCAACGAGAAACCCTAGTAAATCACATCATTGTTGTTGTTGGCGTTAGTTGTAGCTGGTTATCAATGATGGTTCAACGGTTGGGTGGTGTTGATGTTGTTTAACCTAAATACCGCTGCGTTGGCTTATGAAAATGTTATTACTCATGATAAGTTTTTATTTATTTATGTTTTATTTTGCATACGTATTTTTGTTTTCTATTAAAAGATTTTAGTTGATAATAATAACAAAAGCAATGTTTCTATATTAAATTCAATAAATCGGCATGTATAGCCTGTCTGCATGTACCTTTATTAGTCCATGACACATAGATTCTTTGTGAGGGTGGTAATGGGGATTTCTGTTTTGTAAGTAAAACTTTCTTTATCGTATCGAACATCGTCATTTTTGGTTTTACGTGTTGTATTTTGTGTTTCTATATTACATATTTTTAAATAATTTTGTTTGAGTAATTATTATTTGGTTTCCAGTAAATTCATTCAGTTTCGAATGCGAAAGTGTGTAGTGCACGCAAACGTAACGCTCAGTTTTACTTTTACACGAATGTTGTGGAAAATAAATACTGTTTTTATTAAAAAAAACTGCTGCATTTGTTAAATAAACGTAAAAGTTATATAGCGTATGTAGCGTATGTTTGTACTATTATTATGAGACACTTCACGCGACTGAACCGCATTTAATTCATTGCTCGCGTCCACTCGTACTCATGATGATGATAATGATTGTAGTGAGTCATGCGGGTTTAATATTGCATTCGAGTATTTTTATGCTATTCGATTCTGTCATTGTACTCTATCTTATAGGTGACGTTATTAATTATACACACATTGTTGGGACTGATTGCAGCAGTTGACGATTTAACTTCCTCACTATTGTTATCACGGTGTGTCCAGTGCCGAGCATTTCTTGAAGATTGGGAATCTAGCTCGTATTGGAAATTAGGTTATCGAAAAACATTTGCACAGAGAGGTCCAAGTCATCTTGAAATTTTCGTCGGCGGCTTAAAGTCGATATTACAAATAAATGGATTTATAATAATAAAAACAAACACAATTTACTTAGTAGGGACATAAATACTGATACACACGTTTTATGCTGTAAAATAAAAAGTACTGAATGTTTTTGGAACAAATATTTCTTAATATATTTATTGATGTTTATTGTATCCAATATGAATCTACTTTTTCGAAATGTCCGCCTTTTGCCTTTACACACGCCCTAAGTCGCACTGGCCAATCGTCAATAGCTGCACGAACCTCGTCCATTGGAAAATTGGCCATAGCTTGAACCAAAACAGTCTTTAGAGATCCAATGTTGGGGTATCTTTTGTGACAAACCTTGTCCTCAAAAACAGTCCACAATTTGTAATCCAATCGGTTCAAATCTGGAGGAAATGAACGCTGCAATTGTTTCGAAGCCAGGCCTGGGACGTTTTAGCCTTATGGGCCGGCGCAGAATCCTGCTGGGAAGTCCATGGCTGGTTTTGGAACAGGGAATTGTTAAGAGGCTTCACAACAGCTTCCAAAACGATTTCTTGGTAAACTTTAACCGATGTTTTGACTCCTTGTTCGCAGAAATGCAGGTCAGTCACCCCATCGTAAGAGACACCCCACCAAACCATGACTGGGTGATGACCCTTTTCCACCCTTGGGATCAGTTCAGATGCTTCCTTAGATGACCGCGCATACACTATCATTTTGCTTGTTAAATTTTTCCTAAACGGTAAAAATTTTTTCATCGGTGAACAAAATCTTTCTGTGCAAGTTATCAGCGTGCTTTACCAAAAGACGTTTGCATTTTTCACTTGAAAAAATCAATTTGTCAAAAAAATGGAATTAACTCGTGAACATTTTCCTGCGATCATTATTCACAACTTTCGACATGGATTATCTCCGCAAGAGTGCATCGATGAACTTAAATCTTTGTATGGCGTTGAAGCACCATCCTATAGCACTGTAAAAAACTGGTTTAATGAATTCAATCGTGGCCGACGCTCGCTCAAAGACAAAGGTCGTCCAAAAACGGCCGTTGTGCCAGAGAACATTGATGCCGTGCGTGAATTGATAATGCAAGATCGTCATGTGACATACCGTGAGATAGATGCATCCTTGGGCTTTTCTTCCACCAGCATACATTCGATATTGCATGAACACCTGTCAAACTTTCCAATGGAAATGTCAGATGGCGCCCGGCAACACTTAGTGTTGCCTATGCCAGAAATATATATAGAAACCCTCGTAATCCAAGAACATCAATCAAAATCAACTTGTCATCATTCTCAGAAAGTAAACATTTCTCGCACTTTCTTGAGAAGAAGGCTTACAAATCCAATTGGTCCAATAAGTGATTCGATTCGGCTCATTATTCGATTTTCAAAAACAGTGCCTTAAATATCGATGGTTGCGTTGACTGTGTGACTTGTGGTCTTGTTGTCCATATTATTCTTTTGAATTTTTGGAAGCACAAATTCGTTGAGCTTGGGGCGGTAACTCTCATCGTTGACGGTAACGGCGGGTCTTTACTTATTTTCAAAAGAAAATAGCCCAATGATGCCGCCAACCCAAAATTCACACCAAACAGTGACTCGTTATGGACACATTGGCATCTCAATATTCACCTGTGGGTTCTCTGAACCCCATATGCAACAGTTTTGTTTATTGACATAGCCACCGAGATGAAAATTAGCTTCATTTGAACACGATTTTCGGTAAAATTCTTCATCTCCAGCCAAACAATCTTAAGCCCATTGGGCGAAGCGAAAACGCATCGGATGGTGTTCCATTATTCAATGACAAAGTTCAAGCTTTCCAATAAAAACAGAAATTTGAAAAAATTATCAGTACTTCTTTTTACAGCTGATTCAAATTTACAATTTTAAATGGCCCACCCTTTACCTCCGATCGAAAAATTTCTATACAGCATTTGCTGTTTAGGCTTGTCGAAGTACCATTGCATGTCCAATTTTAATATAATTTTTTTTAAAACAAATGTTTTTTTATTCTAGTTACTGTGTGACACACGTTCTGTACTAGTTTGCTTTTTTTTAATAATTCAATAACGTAAATTCAACTGATAAAGAATCATATAGTTGGGGTAGGTCAATTGGTTGTTAGTCATCAGAAAAAATGTGTCAGTAGAATGTTAACATAGAACACCTCCCAATTCATATGCAAAACAATATCGAAGATTTCCAATAAAATTAATTTAAAGCAAATAAAAACAAATGTCGGACGAGTAAATATTACTAAAATTATTTTTTTAGATTAATTTCACTTAAATAGCTTGATAACTTAATTATAATAGAATGAGTCACTTCCCGACAGTTTAAAAGAGTATTCTCGGAAAAAAATATTGATATCGAGCTCAATGTACGGACTAATAACGAAGTTAGGGTAAATCTCAATAATATTATTATGTATATTATACAAGTATAATCATAAATAAAAAATAGCCACAAATACAGATATTCATTTAAATATATAAGTACACCCCAAAAATATTTCAACGACTTAAAAACTTAGAATAAGTGTAAGTAATTCAGTTTAGTTCAGAATTTTAAGAGATGTCGCTTTCCAAAAAAAAAAAATTACAATAATTATGTATCTTTCTATTTGTAATATTAATTATAAATTGAACATTTAATGACAAGAATCTAAATCGAAAGCTAGGACCTCTAGTAAACGCTAAGTAAATAGTCCTGTGAAACTTTCCGGCTATCTTCAATCGAATAGGGCGTATTGCTACTACGAGTATTACAGTTATACTATATATTTTCAGCCGACTGCGTTTTGAAGTTGGTATTTGGCACAAATCGACCGCAACCATACACGATTTTGAATATAATAGTGAAAAGTGCATTTTGTCGTCTTATTAATTAATTATTCTTTTTTGCACACAAAAACATCATCTAGCCAAGGGAAACTTTAAAAATACTGGGAAATATTTTGAACTATTAATTTCGAAATTTACAACATAGTTTTCCGAATGAGGTCGTGGTCGTGAAGACACTACTGAGCTAACCCAAGCTAGGCTACGTTGAAAACCCATGGTATATACAGGGTTGGCCAAAAGTTACCATGGGGTTTACATATTTTTTATAACTTGTTCGTTTATATATATTTTTTTAGATTATATACAAAACACTTGGAGAATAAATAATGGAGATACGATGGCTGCTATATAATTATTTATGGCCTAATAATGAAAATGCGAATATTTATCATCAAAAATGTTTTTATTGTTTTTCAAAGTATTCTCCAGCATGATTATACACTTTTGCATTAATACCAATTGTCGAAGCACTTTTTCCACTCCGATTGAGACACCTCCAAAACATGGTTCTGGCGACCAAAATCATTGAACACGCATTTTTTTCTTGATGTGCGCGAATAAAAAGAAGTCATTGGATGTCAAGTCAGGGCAGTACGGCGGATATCAATCGACGTTTTGGCCGGAGAGCTCGCATTGCCATGGTGCACAATGATTCGTCTTCTCTTGTTTGTTTGAATTTCTCCGAAGATTTCAGGCAAACAAATTGTGGTGTACCACTCAGAATTGACCGTCCTACATTGCTCAAGCGGAACAGCCGCCACATGACCAGTTTTGCCGAAGAAACAGGCGACCATTTACTTCGAGTTGCTTCTTCCACGAACAACTTTCGTTGGATTTGGCTAGTCTTCGAATACCCACACGGTCGATTGCTGTTTTGTGTTGGGCTCATACGCATAGATCCATTATTCTTCACCTGTGACGATCTTATAAACGTCTTTTGAAGCACCGCGATCGTTGGTTTTTTTTTAAATTTCTTTGCGCCAATCGACACGAGCCTTTTTTTGGGCGACTGTCAAATTGTGCGGGATCAACGAGAACAAACCTTTTTTACGGCCAGGTGTTCATGCAATATCGAATGTATGCGGGTGGAAGAAATGCCCAAGGATGCCTCTATCTTACGGTATATCACATGACGATCTTGCATTATCAGTTCACGCACGGCATCAATGTTCTCTGGCACAACGGCCGTTTTTGGACGAACTTCGTCTTTGAGCGAGCATCGGCCACGATTGAATTCATTGAATCAGTTTTTCACAGTGCTATAGGATGGTGCTTCATCGCCATATGAAGATATAAGTTTATCAATGGACTGTTCACGTGATAATCCATGTCGAAAGTTGTAAAAAATGATCGCACGAAAATTTTCACGAGTTAATTCCATTTTTTGGCCAAATTGATTTATCCAAGTAACTGTAAACAAGACAAATGATGGTCGTACGTCAAATCGTTCTGAGTACGTTTATGCTAAAAAGTGGCTTTATGAAATAGAGCCCCAAACTAAAAATGAAATAAAGCCACAAAAATGAGGCCTTATTTCGTTATGAAACTTAGCCCCAATTCCTACAATGAAATAAAACTCTAAAAAGATGAAAAGATACCTAAAATCTAAAATGAAAAAACATCCCATTTAATTTTTTTTTTATAATTAACTAAGGCCACATTTTTTGAAAAGAAATATAGTTTTATACGAGTAGTTTCTTTATTGAAAAATTAATCAAATATTAAACAAAGACCTGCATCGTATCTTTAACAATTTGTCGGCAGTATGGACATGTATAGTGCTCTAATCCCTTTGAAATCGCATCTGCTTGCAATTTTAAATTGCATTTTCGATTTGACTCCAGCAAAAACAAACCTAATTGAACCTGACGGCAACAACGGAAGTGCCAGTGTTTTATGATAAGCCACAGATGCTGCCTTCGAAGCTATGATAAAGCCAAGCAATAATTTTCGGCAACACATATTTCGCCTTATAGCTTGGCAATAATGAAACCTACAAAATAAATTTGTTTTAACAATCAATTTACTCGTACACTTCCATTAAACTGAATATAATTGAAATTTCAATTTTAAGAAAGTGTGAAAAATTTGCACTTTAATTTGTCGAAGTGAAGAGGGGTAGAGATTCAAAATTCGCGCGAAATAATGCCCTAATCACCAACATGAAATAATGCCCTAAAAAAGATGTAACAACACCCCAAATATCGTTGTTGTTGCTTTTTGTACAACCTTTTGGGGCTTTATTTCATTTTCAATTGGGGGCTTTATTTCATAGAGCCCTAAAAAATGTCAAACTTTCCAATGGTGGCGCCAGACAACACTTAGTGTTGCCGAGGCCAGAAATATATATAGGAACCCTCGTATTCACAACTGAACAAAGAACCAGAATAATATAATTTTATTGTTTAAATCAGCGATCAATTATTTTAACGCAAACTCATGAGCCATAATTTTCATTTGAATAGATTTGTTAATAAGCAGAACTGTAGGTTCGGGGTTCTGAAAATCCAAGAGCCATTCATCAACGCCAATTGTACCTCATTAGGTGTACAGTATGGTACACATCTGCAAATATCATTGGGCCTTACTTCTTCGAGAGTGAGATCGAAGTGCTGTAGCCGTAAATAGAGAGCGGTATTGGTTTATGATAGAACATGTTTACGTCCTGCTCTTGAAAACAGACCTGAGATGTGCTTTCAGCAGGATGGAGTCACTGCCCACACAGCCCGAGACACAATGGTACTTAAAAAGTCAATTTTTTGGAGAGAGAATAATTTCCGGAAATTCGGAAAATATTTGGCCAGCGCAATCGCCAGATTTGTCAGCACCCGACTATTTTCTTTGGGGTTTTTTTAAAAGATCTAGTAAATGTGAATAAGCCCAAGAGAATGGACAACTACAGTTGCATAAATTCGAACGCTACAGCCACAACTTTTGAAAGATTTTATGGAAAATGCTCTAAAACGAGCCCATCATTTTGCTGAAAACGGGGTTCATTTAAGTGACGTTATTTTTCATACTTCCATTCCATTTTGTATGTTATATAATCTGTGAAAAAAAATAAAAAAAATTAATAAACGAAATAATTATTAAAGTTTTAAACCCCATGGTAACTTTTGGCCCAGCCTATATTTTATAAATGTATATTTAAGCAATTAAGTTCGGCCAGGCTAAATATTATAAATCCTCCAATATTAATTTCTATTAAAATGGGGAAAAATAACAAGTACACATTATCAACGATCCAATCCATTCTTGGTTAAATCTTAAAAATAAATTCATATTTGGATTCGTTGATAAATTTTCTGTGATTTTAGTTCGCTTTATTTTTTATCCACGTGAAATTGAAAACTCCTTTAATTCGTTAAAACTGGCTGGTCTCTTTAAATTACGAATTATCGGGATTCTGCACTATTGTTCAAATATCGAATTCTCGACAGAACTTGTTACCTTGTTTGACACGACAGCCGGTTCTATGGACCGGATTGACCCGAAGCAGCAATTCTTCGGTCAAGGTCTGTCACCCCTGCACACAGTTGCCCACGTAAGACGGTTCTTTGTACTGGGTTGACCCAAAGCAGCAAAAATGTATGGAATATGAAATCATTCATAATAGGGATATAACGAAAGTGGGTTCAGCGAATATTGAAAATATTTGTTGCGAGAACAAATACTGAAATATTAATTTTTGCTTAAGCGAATATTAAAATACGAGAATACATTTTTGGGAATGCGAAATCGAATATTGAAATATACCAGTACTTTTCTTTTCCTAAATCCGATAATTATTATTTAATGCTTTTTATACCCTCACCACTCTCTAAAACAGGTGTTTTTAAGTTTGTGATTGTAAAACACCCAGAAAATATTTAAATGGACCCATTTAAAAAAGAAAAATAAGTTGAAGTCGGCCAAGGTCGACTGTGAGATATGCTACACCACTCTGCAGTTCAGAAGATTTAGCTTCTCTGTCTGGAGCTTAAGAAAGGTCGGACTAAATATGTTAGAGTTAACGTGCCATAGAAAGTGTGTGCGTGATGGGGTAACATTTATGGCTTCTAAAGCTGCAGGACCTCAAATCGGGAGGGACCTTTGCGTGAAGGTATCGAAAACAGACGGATATGGTCCAATGTTACAGGTCATTGATGTTGTTTGCACGTAACGCTTCATGCGAAATTTGGCTGGAATCGCATGTAAAATCGGTCTTCTAAAGCTGCAGATTCTAAAATCTGGAAGGGCCCTTGTGTAATGCCTACAGAGAACTATGAACCAAAGTGGTTCAGTTTCACCACTGTTAATTTATAGTCGTTCATAACAAACCATGCAAAACTTGGACGTGATCGGGTGTAATTTGTGGCTTCTAGAGCTGCTGGACCTCATATTTGAAAAAAACATGTACCGAGATGCTCCAGGTTCGTCAGAGATATGTGTTGGTCACTTGCTCTGTACGAAATTTTTTTAGAATCGGATTTAATCTGAGGCTTTTAGAGCTGTAGGTTTTAAAATCGGCAAGGACCTTTGTATGGGGACTATACGAAAAAATAGACCTGTGTGGTTCAGATTCGCTACAGTTACTAAATGGGCGCTCATAATATACAATGCAAAAATTGGGTTAATTTGTGGCTACTAGAGCTGCAGGACCACAAATCGGGATAGACCTTTGTGTGGGAGCTATGCGAAAACTTTGTCACTCGTAGTGCGATGTAGGTTTTTAAATCGGAACCCAATTTCAATATGGTTCCACCTTGGCCCAAAGAATGTACTAAGTTTCATCAAAGCGAACTAACGACGTTGTCTATCGTCTTCCGGCTTCAATTTTTACTTAAGCACAATCTTTTTATTATAATAAAACGGTTTGTCTCTCTAGCGATACTTAATTGAGCTGTTCGGCGGCAAATAAACACTGTGGCAGACCCTATGTTTATTATGTATGCCGATAACCATGACCATCTATACATTTGAGAGTACTTCAAGTGTCTGTGCAAACAGTGTTTTTTTGTCTCTACTGAAATTGTAAAATGTATTACATATGTATACGAGGGCTGCAATTTATATTTCTAACCTAATAACGAAAATGCGAATAAATATCGTCAAAAATGGTTTTATTGTTTTTCAAAGTATTCTCCAGCATGATTTATACACTTTTGCATGCGCTCAAACCAATTGTCAAAGCACTTTTTCTAGTCCGATTGAGACACCTCCAAAACATGGTTTTTGAACGCTTCAACAGCATATTCTGGCGACGAAAATTGTTGACCACGAATAAAAAGAAGTCATTGGGTGCCAAGTCAAGGCTGTACGGCGGATGACCCATCAATTCGAGTTTTTGGACAGTCAAAAAGGCACTGGCTTGAGCTGATGTGTGATAGCTCGCATTGTCATGGTGCACAATGATTCGTCTTCTCTTGTTCGTTTTTCGATTTTCTCCAAAGACTTCAGGCAAACAAATTGTGGTGCCGAAGAAACAGTCGACCATATGCTTCGAAGTGCTTCTTCCACGAACAACTTTCGTTGGATTTGGCTCGTCTTTGAAGATCCACACGGTCGATTGCTGTTTCATTTCGGGCTCATACGCATGGATTCATGATTCGTTACCTGTGACGATCTTATACACGTCTTTTGAAGCACCACGATCGTATTTTTTTAAAAATTTCTTTGCACTTATCGACTTTTTTTTTAGCGATGTTCAATTTGTGCGGATTCCAACGAGAACAAACATTATTACTGCCAGGTGTTCATGCAATAACGAATGTATTCTGGTGGAAGAAATGCCCAAGGATGTCACTATCTCACGGTATATCACATGACGATCTTGCATTATCGGTTCACGCACGGCATCAATGTTCTCTGGCCCAACGGCCGTTTTTGGACGAACTTCGTCTTTGAGCGAGCGTCGGCCACGATTGAATTCATTAAACCAGTTTTTCACAGTTCTATAGGATGGTGCTTCATCGCAATACAAAGATTTAAGTTCATGCAAAAAAATTTTCCAATGGAAATGTCGGATAGCGCCAGGCAACACTTAATGTTGCCTAGGCCAGAAATATATATAGCAACCCTCGTAAAGATCAATTATTGGAAATTATATTTATTGTTTTCAGTTTCATTGTAACAATTTCTTTTTTGTAAACAGAAAACAATAATTAAAATTGATAAGAAATGTAAATGAGCGCGTCTTGTTTAAATAGGCATGTAGGAAAACATTGTATAGTTTTTGGTATTGTTGATGTACATTGTGCGTATCGAAAATTGATATTCCGATAATCGTGTTCATTGGAGGTAAATAATACGTTAGCTTGAGTTTTCACTGTCAATCAAACAATAAATGTTTTTCTATTTCCAATATGGTTTCATTTTAAATCGAACTTAAGTAAAAACCAAATTATACGTCATTTAATATGGCCGCGTCGAATCTCCGCCATGTACGAAGGCGGTTCGGAAACTTTTTAGCCTAGCACAAAAAGCGCGGTATAAACAGAAAACAGTTAAGTGTTTTGGAAACTTCCATCTCTGCACATGTTAAATTTTGTTTCGATCTGGCAACTCCTTCATATAGAAACAGGTGTTCAAAAAAGACGCATCCGCGATTTTTTTACAATGGAAAAATTAGAAATGCGTTGTGCCATTAAATATTTACATAAAAAAAGTTTATCAGGACAAGAAATTCATAATGATATGGTGAATGTGTTAGGTGAAAGTGCTCCTTCATATGCAACAGTAAAAAATTGGGTTGCTGAATTTAACAGTGGTCGTACAAGCATTGAAGATGAACCATGTAGTGGACGTCCAAAAACAGCAACAACAACAGAAATTGTAGCCAAAGTGCATGATATGGTATTAAATGATCGACGAATAAAAGTGCGTGAAATAGCTAATATCATGGGCATCTCAAATGATCGAGTCCATTTAATTTTGCATGAAGAACTACAGATGAAAAAGCTATCTGCAAGATGGGTGCCGCACTTGTTAACAGTCGACCAAAAACGCATAAGAATGAACGTTTCTCAGACTTGTTTGGATCGTTTTCAGCGAAATAAAATGGATTTACACGTCGTTTCATAACTGTTGATGAGACATGGATCCACCACTATACTCCAGAGACAAAAGAACAATCCAAACAATGGACTGAAGCTGGAGGAAGTGCCCCAAAGAAGACAAAAACAATTCAATCGGCTGGTAAGGTTATGGCAACGGTTTTTTGGGACTTCAAAGGTATTTTATTGATTGACTACATATCTGCAAAAGGGTAAAACAATAAATTCAGAGTACTATTGCAACCTTTTAGATCAATTAAATGTACAAATTCGAGAAAAACGTCCTGGCTTACAACACAAAAAAATAATTTTTCATCAAGACAACGCACCAGCGCACAAGAGTGTTTTAACAATGGCTAAAATCAACGAATTAAAGTACGAGTTGCTTGACCACCCACCTTATTCTCCTGATTTAGCTCCCAGTGACTTTTACCTGTTCCCAAATCTAAAAAAATTCCTTGCTGGCAAGCGTTTTACCTAAAATGAAGATGCAATTACAGTTGTAAACCACTATTTTGAAGACCTTGAGGAAAACTATTTTAATCAAGGGATATAATTGCTAGATAAGCGTTGGACTAAGTGTATTGAAGTTTCAGGAGATTATATTGAAAAATAAAAATATTTTTGAAAAACTAACTATTCTCTTTCATTGATAGGCTAAGAACTTTCCGAACCGCCCTCATAGTGCATTCCAAAGTGTCATTGATAGTAAAGTCTCACTTGAATAATTTTCCAGCAAAATGACAAATTAAGTATACACTTACTCCATCCTTCGGTGGATAGTACGAAAAGTCCCCGGTATTTTTTATTTCCCGGGAAAGCGGGAAAAATGTTAAAATTTTCTGGGATCCCGGCCAGAATATATTAATGTACATTTTCTTGATGTTGAACCAGTTTTTATGAGAAAAAGTTAAGAAAAATATTTATGTAGCAAGTAAACACACTCCTTATTAAAATAGAAACTCATAGCAGTCTACAGCACCAATAAATTCTCCGGAAATTGTTGACCCTTATAAATGTTTATGTTTAAGCATATAAGTAAATCATGTTTAGGCTAATCTTAAATATTTTTAGAGGTTTACATTCTTTCTGGTACTGTCGTAAGCAACAAAAGAGTATTTCAGGTTTAAGAATTAAGCTTGTGGATTTCAAATCGAAAATCGTTTTTTCACTTTAAAATCCTAATAAAAATTTTAAATTTGAACTTTGAACTTACTTATAGCTTTTTTTATTTTTAGGTTTACGTTTGACATCTGCTGAATGTGACGCTATGCGTTCGAACAAAATTGGGAAATATTAAAACTACTTACTCCAAAGTAGTGAGCCTTTAACGCAAACTGTAAGAAATTAACGTGGAAATTTTTCGAGAAGAGGTCGGCCTTCAGTTCAATTTTTGTAAAGCGAGTTCATGAAAATAAATCGTTATTGGACAAACCAACACGAGTATGTTCTCGTCCAGAGCGTTCAATCGAAAACATTGTGGCTGTGGCTGTGAATGTCCAAGAGCATCCATCAACATTAACTCGACATCGTTCTTAAGAAGTGAACATTTTTCGCACTTCTTTGAAAAGAATTTTGAATAAAGACCTCGGTATGAAGACCTACATAGTTCAATTGGTCCAAGAACTGAAGCTTCATGACTACCCGATGCGTTTTTACTTCGCCCAATGGGCTGAGATGAAGAATTTTACCGAAAAATCGTGTTGTCAGATGAAGCTCATTTTTCACCTCGGTGACTTTGTCAATAAGCAAAATTGCCGCATATGGGGTTCAGAGAACCCACACGTGACTATTGAGAAGCCAATGCATTCACAACGGATCATTGTTTGGTGTGGAATTTGGGCTGCCGGCATCATTGGGCCATTTTTCTTCGAAAACGAGCATGGAGCAACGAATTTATTTTTCCAAAAATGCAAGAGAATGTCATGGACGACATTTGGTTTGGTGGCAACTATCGATATTTTACACACTATTTTTGAAAAACGAATAATCAGCCGAAATTGTGATGTCAATTGGCCGCCTCTGAGCTGTGATTTCATCCCATTGGATTATTTTTTGTGGGAAGCCCTTCAGCATAAATCTTACGCAAAGCATCCAGAGAAAATTGAGGCGTTAAACATGAAATCAAAGTTGCCATTGAAGAGATTCGACCCGAAACAATCGAAAATGTACTTAAAAAATAAATGACAAAGTTCAACCTTTCCAATAAAACCAAGAGTTAGAAAGATTAATCAGTACTTTTTTTTACAACCGATTCAATATTAAAATGTAAAATCGCCCACCCTGTATTAAGATTGTTATAGATTTCTATTCCTAATGGTTTAAAAACATACTGCTTTAACAGTGTGTAATTTTTTTTTTGGCTACACACAAATCGATGCACTCCATTATACATGGATCGCATCATTTTAATTTAAATTGCGACGATCTCTCACTAAATGAGTGATATCATAAACGAAATTAAGGTTTTTTTCATTCATATATAAAGCAAATATTTACAACGTTTGTGCAGACAAACAATAAAAAAAAATTAAAAATATCGTTTTTGCTTATCAAAAAATTAAAATGTACAGAAACATACTGTGTACGATTATACTATAAAAAAGTTATAATCTTAGTTAAACAAAAAAGAACGAAAGTGAATTGTTAGAACGTATATTGAAGTGTAACACAGTATTTGAAGATGGACAGTTCTTGTGTATTTAAACCCATTTTTATTGAGTCAGTGGTAATTCGATATATACTAAATATGACATGAGACAGAAATCACAAATCAGGTCAAAAAATAACAATATTTAAGAGAATTTAGCTACAAAGAATTACTAATGGGGTGATAGAGGGGTTTGTCCTTTATTAAAGGTAGTTTGGTATCAAAATGGTGCTAATCGGTTAAGATAAAAATCTTCCACGCACAAAGTAATATTGCGAAGTTACGAGTATGATAAAGGGTTTCCAAAATTGAGATACGAGCATCTTTTTAATTTTGCTGACATTTTTTTCTAACTATAATTTTTATTCTTTTATTTTATACTGTACTCAAATACTGGAATGGAAGGAACGACTTTCTTGGAACACCGAATGTCATGAGAATTTTCATTTTATTTCATTTCTTTATTGACATGTAATTCGAAGCCCATAAATTACAATATGCATCAAAATGTTAAACATAACATCATAAACTACTAGAAAAAATTCAGTATAAAATAAGAATAATATAAATTAAAATAATCCTAATTATTCCTAATAAAAGAGAAAAAACCCTGATGAAAGCATATAAGTGATAATCAAGAAACCGTGGATATACATAATATGCATTTCCTTTATATTATAAAGAAAAGCATTACCCTGTACTTGAACGAAAATGTTCCATTACATGTTTACGAAATGACATTGAAGACAAATTAAACGTTTTTAAACTGCTTGGTAAAATGTTAAATAGTCGGGCTACTCTTACGAGGAATGATCGATCCAAAAGCGGTGTTACCTTTGGAATAATTAACTGTCTGTTGCGAATTGAGTGACAGAAGACAAATGAATTTGCTAGGAACAAAGGAGAGTGAATTTTGTATATCTTGTAAAAAAAAAGTATAGCAACCGAAGGTGCACCAATTCCAGAAAGGAACAGCATAAAAAGTAATTCACAAACGGCGACGGCATACGGTTTAACAGAATATAAATATCGCATAACTCTATGAAACACTGCCTTTATTATATTCATATTACTTTGAGTAGTTCCTGTATATACCTCTAGGCAGTACAAAATATTTGGCATAATTAAGCCATGAACCAGTTTTGTTTTCACCCAACGAGGTAAAACTAAATTAGTGTTGTATAGTTGACGAAGTGTGAAACTAATACGTGATGCAATACGAGGGCGGTTCGGAAACTTCTTAGCCTAGCACAAAAAACGGAAACTTCAATCTCTGCTATGAACACATGTTAAATTTTGTTTCGATCTGGCAACTCCTTCATATAGAAACAGGTGTTCACAAAAGACGCATCCGCGATTTTTTTACAATGGAAAAATTAGAAATGCGTGGTGTCATTAAATATTTACATAAAAAAGGTTTATCGGGAGAAGAAATTCATAATGATATGGTGAATGTGTTAGGTGAAAGTGCTCCTTCATATGCAACAGTAAAAATTTGGGTTGCTGAATTTAAACGTGGTCGTACAAGCACTGAAGATGAACCACGTAGTGGACGTCCAAAAACAGCAACAACAACAGAAATCGTAGCCAAAGTGTATGATATGGTATTAAATGATCGACGAATAAAAGTGCGTGAAATAGCTAATATCATGGGAATCTCAAATGATCGAGTCCATTTAATTTTGCATGAAGAACTACAGATAAAAAAGCTTTCTGCAAGATGGGTGCCGGACTTGTTAACAGTCGACAAAAACGCATAAGAATGAAAATTTCGCAAGCTTGTTTGGATCGTTTTCAGGGAAATAAAATGGATTTTAAGCGTCGTTTCATAACTGTTGATGAGACATGGATCCACCACTATACTCCAGAGACAAAAGAACAATCCAAACAATGGACTGAAGCTGGAGGAAGTGCCCCAAAGAAGACAAAAACACGGCTGGTAAGGTTATGGCAACGGGTTTTTGGGGCTTTAAAGGTATTTTATTGATTGACTATCTGCAAATGGGTAAAACAATAAATTCAGAGTACTATTGCAACCTTTTAGATCAATTAAATGTACAAATTCAAAAAAAAAGTTCTGGCTTACAACACTAAAAAATAATTTTTCATCAAGACAACGCACCAGCGCGCAAGAGTGTTTTAACAATGGCTAAAATCAACGAATTAATGTACGAGTTGCTTGACCACCCACCTTATTCTCCTGATTTAGCTCCCAGTGACTTTTACCCGTTCCCAAATCTAAAAAAAATTCCTTGCTGGGGCAAGCGTTTTACCTCAAATGAAGATGCAATTACACAGTACAACAGCCTGGGGGGTGAGAAATTCCAAGTCAGGGTGATGGTACTAGGTCAGTATATTAAAACCCTCAAAGGGTTTTTCGAAGCTTTTTGCGGCGGAAAATTGATGATTTAGATGTAGAGAATAAATATGTGGTTTCAACAGGATGGTTCCACTTGTCACTCAGCAAGAGAAACAATGGATATTTTAAAATAAAAGTTCGAAAATCGCATTATTTCTCATTTGACACCTTAAGAATATTTGATGTGCGGTTTTTTTAAATCGAAAATGTCTCACAACAGTTCAAGAGCTTAAAACCAACATTATCGAGCAGATATCAAGCATTGAAAGCAGATTATTGAAAACCGTGATTGATAATTTTAATAAAATGATTGGGATATTGTCGAGCCAGTAGGGGGCCACTTGGCCGGCATAATTATCCTATTTGTAATAAACTGAAATAAAAATACTTTTAGTTTAAGAAAAAAGTAATTTTTTTTATTAAAATTAAAATGATACCTCAATTTTGGAACCCTATGCATACATGCTCAAGCAGTTGATAAGGCGCAAACTTTAAATAATCAAATAAAATAAACTATTTGCGTCATGAACAAAAAGTATAAAGTATTGAAAATTTCTTTCGAAAAAAAATGTTAAGCCTGTTACTTGTTTAATGCTTATTTACAAGTATTTATGTATAATTGAGGCAAACCAAATAATCACGTCCCTTGACTGTTTTATTTTATTAGGCAGTCCCACACAAAGTATCAAAAATGGGGTTCCAAAAATGATCCCCTATTAATATGAACACATGGGTAATCAAGGACATTTGCATTTGTTCTTAAAAATTAACTACATTGGGCCAGTCACATGATAACCGGGCCCAAAACAGCTTTGGGGGTTTTCTAGATGGTATCGTTTGATATGCTACATCTTGAGACAATGCGGCCGTACATTCTTTGATTTTGTTAAATCCTATTTCGCTTTGCGTTTAATATTTTGGAGTGTTTGCATTTATACATGGTGCAAAAAAAACTTAAACTGTGTAAAGCTTCTGATTGGTTTCTCCATGCATAACATCAGGCATCAGAGATAAACTATATTTCGACTCGTCAGTAGATATAACTGGGTCGAAGATCGTATTGTATTTTTCTACAATCTGGAGAGAAGTGTCAAATCGTTGAGAAGTTACACATGATGGCAAAGTGATGCTAAGGAGTATAATGGGTACAAATGGCTTTGGAAACTTCGTATTTGTGGAAGAAAACAGAGACAAAAACGATTTTTTGAGTATTTAAAACTTTTTTTTTAAAAAATTGCAAGTTGAGCAATACATATTTTTATAAAAAAAAACTC
Organism: Hydrotaea diabolus; assembly: GCA_963513945.1. Taxonomy (NCBI): domain Eukaryota; kingdom Metazoa; phylum Arthropoda; class Insecta; order Diptera; family Muscidae; genus Hydrotaea; species Hydrotaea diabolus. The sequence continues at coordinate 151,033,914 of OY740718.1, read as the reverse complement.
TCAAGAGAATTTGGTATTCCATACCAGTAGAAGTGGCAAAAAGATGGTTCACTTTTGTTGTATTTTCTTTGAAATTTATATAAAACAAATACAAAACTAGTTTTTTTTTATTTTCAGTTGCGGTTTGAATCTCATGCTTTATGAACTCTTATAATAACTCTATTGTTTCCTGAGATAATATCCGACGGATATTAAAATGAAATAAAATTATAAAAAACTATACTGACCTCAAGCTTGACTAATTTATTACTGATTTATATGAAAAAAGTCGAACAAACAAACGACTATTTATACGTGGGTTGATATATATATATATTTCTGGCCTAGGCAGCACTAAGTGTTGCCTGGCTCCATCTGACATTTCCGTTGGAAAGTTGAAAAAAGCACGGCATCAATGTACTCTGGCCGTTGTGCCAGAGTACATTGATGCCGTGTGTGAACTGATAATGCAAGATCGTCATGTGACAAACCGTGAGATAGAGGCATTTGGGCATTTCTTCCACCAGCATACATTCGATATTGCACGAACACTTGGCCGTAAAAAGGTTTGTTCTCCCGCACAATTTGACAATCGTTAAAAAAAAGGCTCGTGTCGAGTGGTGCGAATTTTTTTTTGGAAAAATACGATCGCGGTGCTTTAAAAGACGTTCATAAGATCGTCACAGGTGACGAATCATGGATCTATGCGTAAGAGCTCGAAACAAAACACCAATCGTAGACGAGCCAAATCCAACGAAAGTTGTTCGGCAAAACTGGTCATGTGGCGACTGTTCCGCTTGAGCAACGTAGGACGGTCAATTCTGAGTGGTCAATTTGTTTGACTGAAGTCTTCGGAGATATTCGAAAAACGAACAAGAAAAGTCGAATCATTGTGCACCATGACAATGGGAGCTCTCACACATCGGCTCAAACCAGCGCCTTTTTGACCGGCCAAAACGTCGAATTGATGGGTTATTCGCCGTACAGCCCTGACTTGGCACAAGAAAAAATGCGTGGTCAATGATTTTCGTCGCCAGGAGATGCTGTTGAAGCGTTCAAAAATCATGTTTTGTAGGTGTCTTAATCGGAGTGGAAAAAGTGCTTCGACAATTGGGTTGAGCGGAAGCCATGCTGGAGAATACTTTGAAAAAAAAACCATTTTGATGCTAAATATTCGCATTTTCATTATTAGGCCAGAAATATATATAGAAGCCCTGGTATTAGCCATTGGAGCCGGCAAAAGGTACTAGGTATCGGCCAAAGATAACAAGTGTTATATCGTGCAGCTCACTGATAAATAAAGTACAGTTCAAGAGTTTGTGTTATATACCCAAAAAACTTTAAAAATAAAAAAAAAATTTCGAAAAAAAAATGCAACATTTAGAAATAAGAAGTAACTGTAAAAAGTTTTTTCTTATTTAATTTTACGTAAAAGTCTATGCTCAATTATTTTTTTAAAAAATAATTAATAAGTGCCCATTATTTTTGGAGCAAAAAGAAAAAAAAAACACAACCACAAAATAAAATTAAAAAAAAAACACTCATGTTCTCGTTATTCATTAGGGTATTTTCAATCTTAAAAGTGCTTCTGATAAATAAAAAACACCCCGCACAGCATTCATTTAGAGCAGAATAATATTAACATTAACAAAGAACACAACACAACAACAAGGACTCCGCCAGGAATGGGAGGGAGGATACACGTTGCGATGAGTTACATGACATACTTTGGCTTAATAATGAAATTACAATTTAATGAGGCTTAATAATGATATTAAATTTGCAGGAATTGCTATGGGTTCATTTAATTTAAATTTTAAAACTTATTTTGCAAATAAAGCAAAACAAAATATTCTTCTCCCTCATATGCATGCATAATTTATTGATAAAGTTCGAAGACAAATAGTCATTCAGTCAGTCCCCCTAAAAAAAAGATGATGACAAAATGGGGCAGAAGACAAGATATGATATCGAAAACAAATTTGCATTTGTTTTCGAAACGCTTTTACTTTTATGAGATAACTTTGGGTCCAACAAAAAGAAAACATCGATGGGAAATATTTTAAATCCAAATGGAGGCAAAAAACTGACTCATAACGTGGTGAAGTTATTTCAAATTTTCGTTAGAACAGCAAAGATCCGTAGTGTTTTGCTGGTACGAATAATACTTCTTTTGTTTTTGACAGCAGACGGTGTCGCTTTGGTAATATGATACATTTTTGAAATTCTTTTTGTTTTAAAACAGGTGTTTTGTACATAGTTTTCCTGCTTTTGTTCGTTCCATCAGCTTTATTCTTATATTCACGTCATTATTGATTATTTTATTTGTATATGAAGAGGGAGAGAGAGAAAGAAAAAAGAAATACAATGCAATGAACATTGCCCGTTAAAAGTTCGCCCATATGTGTGGTATATTAGAGTGGGTCGCGAAAGCTGTAGGTTTAATAAAGACTGCAAATAACTATTCAGACTGACTTAAACTAGTGGTCTCCAGGTCGTTTTCCCATACAAATCCGACAAATTGTAGACAAATGTAATTTTTTATATGAAAAAAAACTAGAACGAAAACTACCAGTTCTATCGATCTGAAAATGTTTTAAGAATTGTAGCATTTCCTCACCGTAGAGTCTTCGAAAAAATAATTATTATCCGCAAAAACATATTTTTCTAAACAATGAAATGGTGTACAAAAGATTTCATCGGGTTTTTTTCATCTTAACAAAAAAAAACTTCAATTAAAGTTTGACTTTCACAGAACATACGCACAAGAGCTTAACAAATTTATCTAAAAAGTTTAATATAGAAGCTTGGAGTTTATAGAAAAAAGTTAATTAAGAAACATTATAAGCGAGTAATAACCGAATAACCGATCGCTAAAGGTCATTCATGAATAACAACAAAAGAAAGCGTCTATTACACTGTGGAACATGTTTGGGGTTATTGTCTGGGGGGTGAGAAATTTCAAGTCAGGGTGATGGTACTAGGTCAGTATATTAAAACCCTCAAAGGGTTTTGCATTCGTATGTGCCAGTTTTTTTTTATGACCTTTTACATTTTTTCCTTATCTTGATGTTTTTTCGCTTAGTTGTAAAATGTTGGCAAAAACGTAGTTTGACATAACTCGAGAACGACTAGTTCGATTTTGCTGAAATAAATTAAGAAAAATTAATAAATACATTTTCTTTATTCCATTAATATACTGTTTCTCTACCAAATCAACATTTTTGCAATTAGAAATAAATTTATGAAGAAAATTTTGCCAAAATTTTTTTTTTTTTTTTTTAAACATATAAATCCCAAACGGAAAAACGTGTAGAGTCTTATAACTTTCACATAAAGTCACATAACCTATAAACAAAATGCGACATAGATCATAGAAATCGATTAACGCGTTCTGCTTTTATTTACAATTAAGTGAAGTTACTTAATTGTAAATTAAAGTGAAGTTACTTAATTGTAAATAAAAGCAGAACGCGTTAATCGATTTCTATGATCTATGTCGCATTTTGTTTATAGGTTATGTGACACATACGAACGCAAAACCCTTTGAGGGTTTTAATATACTGACCTAGTACCATCACCCTGACTTGGAATTTCTCACCCCCCAGATTGGCTGTTGTACTGTGTTATCAGTAAATAAAAAAAGTTTCAAAATTCTAGGCTGATTTTTTTCGCTTGTTGTTTAAAAAGTTGGAATTGGCAGTGACTCAGTCTAATATACCGAATTGATAGAGATGGCAATACTGGATATTTGAATCCTTTATTTTACCCTACACAACATTGTGGTACAGCGTATTTCGCAACGAAATGTATAGCCATTTTATTTATTGCATCGATCAACTCAGACTCACAATTTGATTGACCATATCCATGTTTACATTTAGCCCCAAACAACTCCGGTGATATTAGACATATCAGTCTTTTTTCGATTTGAGGTCCAGTCACTTTATATAAGTATATCCGATATACATATCACATTATATATGCTATGTTTTTAAAATTTCTTACATTGTGATGCATCTTGAAATGTGTTTATTGTTGTATCCCTGAAACCATTTTTGATCACGAAAGAATATCGAGCGATTCGCCAGGAGTACAATCGCCCGAGGGTCCCCTTATTAAGAATCGTATGGGTTGCACGTTAAAAATCCAAAGCTAATCATTAAGAAGATTCGTTGGCAATTCTATAAAAAGATTCCTTATCAATTACAATAAAGAAAAAATAACGATGAAAAATTTACAACGAACATTACATTTTCTACTCGTATTAAGATTCGAAACATTAGTAAACGTTCTTAAAAAACGCCATTTTTACAAGTTTCCTCTCATACTTTTTGGTTGATAGTTAGTTTTTCTAAATTAAGACTGGATCGCATGGGTCTCTTAGATTGCCAAAGAAGCGCTTAGTTAGTAGTAGAGCGTAACATCGACAAAGAATCGCAAGGCTATGGATAAGCGGTTGTGCGAGCTTCACTCAAATTGCGAAATAAACATCAGTATATGAGTAAATAGCGAAAGCATAGACTGAATAATAGTCGGGTAGAATCGCTGTAACCTTGCTCGGACGATTAATCTTTCCAGCATCATCCATCTGATTGCTGAGCGATTCTAATGATTGCAAATCTATCGCTTAGGTAGTTGTTAAGCGACGCTTCCTCTAAAGCTCGTCAATACAATTCACGGAATATTTATTTAACAATTTAAATGCATTAGTCGCTCTACCAGCCCTGTGGTTTTAATTTCGTACTTGCCATTCCGATCAACTTTGCTATACCTTCTTTAGATTCTAATCGAATTAAGAAGTTTCGAAAAGCTTGAAAATCTTGGTTATTTTAATATGCTAGGGTAATTCTATGAAAAAAAACAAAAAAAAAACTGTTTCACGAAAACAAAACAAATAAACTGAGCTAGGCAAAATGTAATTGTTAAGAAAATTGGTAACAAAAAATAAATACATATTAAAGTGAGCGCAAATGTGCCTGCAGACAGAAAAAAGTATGGTTAGGGTGACAATATTCGAAGAGTATCTTACTATTGTTGGGTATATGGTTGTGGCACAACAATATTATGATCCTCACAACAATAGTATGATTCACACATAACCATACTATGATCCCCACAACCATAGTATGATTCACACTCAACCATACTATGTTCTCCACAACAATAGAATGATTCACACACAACCATACGATTATCTCTACAACCATATTATGATCCTCACAACCATATTATTTTACTTATACAGTATGATTCACTCAACCATACTATGATCCCCAAAATTATTTATTAGAATTGGGTAATGTTGTTATTCTAAAATAGAGATTTTTATCAGGTAAGTTATTTTAAATTGCACTACAATTAGTTCATGGACAGATTTGAGACCGTGTTTCTATTAAATAGTTCATTCAAGAATCAAAAATGTGTTCAAAAAGAAACACTTTTAGTTACAAGAAGGGGTGAATGCTAGCTACTTCACTATCCGCAATCATATTATTGTTAACGTAAATCTTGAACAATAATATTTTTGTCGCACCAACCATATTATATTTTTTAATTAGGCAACAATACTAGTGTTACGTTTCAACAATATTAATATTACGACAATCATACTATTGTCAAAATTAAATTCAGTAAACAAATATATGGTTGCGACGAACATACTTTTATTGTGGTTGTCGTGACCATATCTTTTCTCTGCGTGTGGAATATCTATAGCAATCGAGACGCTGAACCACGACAATAGAGGACCAGAAATCAAAAACAATACAAATATATTTTTTTTCTTCTGTTTAAGTTTATTTTTTGTAAAGCAATTAATGTTTTGTGTATGGCTGGGCTTTATTGAAAATTAAAATTGGCTGGAAAATATGAAAAATTTCAATATAATCAAAAAAAAATTTACCAAAATAAAAAATTATTATAATCCTTATACACAAAAATTACTATTATCAAGGTTTTTGGTTTTTTAGAAACTAGTACTATTAATTACGATCGCAAATAACAAGTGGTTTCCGTTCAAATATTTCAGTTCTTTTTCTAAAAAGGCAAATGTAGAATTAAAACCACTTTCGAATGGAATTATGTTCTCTTAAATTACATAGACGTTCTATAAAATACATTATCCTTTCGGAGCTAAGGTCCCGGCCTGTGAATTATACTTTGCATAGCTTAATGATTTGCGAAAAGTTCCCCTTTTTCCTTAATGGGAAGTTGAGAGAATGAGGTAAGTACTGTTACAGACTACTGATTTTAACAAAAACTTGTTTAAATATTTAAATTCTCAAAAAATCCTAGAATTTTAAATTTCCAAATATTGCAAGATTTTGTAGCTGACATCCCTAGGATGAATGAATGTATGCATGGATATTTTTTAAAACCTGTTGCATGCAACTCAGGGGTTGTAAAATGAAAAGTAGTTGCATGCTTTACCCATAGCTTTTTATGTTAGTGTGTGTCGTGGCGTCACATTGCCGTGTTTATTATCAACTACGAAGGACTAGAAAATTCCATTAGACAGTCGTATGTATGTATGCTCTGTTAAAAGCACCACCACCACTGTTTTGGGTTTTACGTACACATTGTAATGCGTATGTTTGTAACATTAGGGGGAGTTTATCTTACAACTTAATAGCTTATGATTAACAGGTTATTAAAACAAATTTTTATGAACGTAAAAAATGATTTCGTGCAAGGAAGACATTAAAAATGTCGTAGATAAAATGTAAATTTGCGATTTTCTTTTGCATCCCTTTAATTAAAACAACTAAAATGCTTTCTAAATGGAATTTGTATCAGAAATACTTGGACTTTATGTAGCTAAATGTATTTACGAGCTAGACTAGTTTATACCATTAAAAAAATTCTTTTAATAATCCAGTTGACAGCGATAATCAGACGGACGACATTGTTTTGTTAATTGACAACCCCTGAAGATGATTGACGAAGTCAATCGAAATATTGGGATAAATAAAACTTAAACAACACAGAACAACGAGTTTAAATAAATGACATCAAGCCGAAAAATAATTTTATAAAATAATCTTTTTGATTAATGCTTTTGTTCAAATAAATAAACAATTATAATAGAACGGTGTCAATAAAATAATTTTGAAATTTGTTTTTACACTAGAGATATAGTTTTGTGCAATTTTTTTTTAAATATTTTTCAATTTTTTCGTTTCAGTTTCACTCCAGTTTATTATTCTTTTTGGTAAAACGAAAATAGACGATAAAAATAATAGTATTGGACTAGAACTAGAACCAATGGTACCCTGAAATTGTAAATAAAATCAAAAATATACGAAATAGTTAAAATTTGATTAAAATCTTTTCAAAAAAATTGCTTAATATCTCCAGCGTATTTTTTATTTATTCAAATCAAAATAATAGGGGAGTCGCTTTAAAATATATTATTCTTCATTTCGAGACGGGGTTTATTTGCAACTGTTTTTTGTTTCCACCTAAATCAAGGCACTCTACTTAGTTGTGACGTAAATACTGTTACACACGTTTTATGCTGTAAAAAAAAGTACTGAATGTTTTTAGACCAAATGTTTTTTAATATAATTATTGATGTACATATATTGTATCCAAAAAGAATCTACTTATTCGAAATGTCCGCCTTTTGCCTTTACACACGCCTTAAGTCGCACTGGCCAATCGTCAATAGCTGCACGAACCTCGTCCATTGGAAAATTGGCCACAGCTCGAACCAAAGCAGTCTTAAGAGATCCAATGTTGGTTTATCTTTTGTGACAAACCTTGTCATATAAAACCGTCCACAATTTGTAATCCAATGGGTTTAAATTTGGACTGCCTGAGGGATATTCTTCAGAGGAAATGAACGCTGGCAAATTGTTTCGAAGCCAGGGCCTTATGGGCCGGCGCAGAATCCTGCTGGAAAGTCCATGGCTGGTTTTGGAACAGGGAATTGTTAAGAGCCTTCACAACAACAACCATAACGGTTTCTTTGGCCGATGATTTGACTCCTTGTTCGCAGAAATGCAGGTCAGTGACCTCATCGTAAGAGACGCCCACAAAACGATGACTGAAGTTGGGTGATGACCCTTTTACACCCTTGGGATCAGTTCAGATGCTTCCTTAGATGACCGCGCATACACTCTATCATTTTGCTTGTTACAGGCCGTTACAGACTAACGCTATTGAGGTTAGCTTTCAAAACCCATATGACATTAACGGGGTATGTTCAGTTCTACTATTGAAATGGGTGTGTTCAATGTTGTAACAGGATTTATGTCCCTACTAAGTATATTTGTATATACGCACGTGTTCCTCTTAACATTAGCTGCGTTCTTTTCAGGTTACTTAACTAGCATTTTTATGAAAAGTACTCGGTAAGCAAGCGAGTTGGCCTTACGTATCTCACTAATGAAACGAGTAAGAGTTCCTACAAGATTATACGAAAAGGGTAATTCTCAGTAATTTAAATAAGACTCCCGTGTATAAGTTATTTGATTTGAATCCAAAGTAATTGTTGCCAAAGACTGCTGAAAAAAAACCTTGGCGGTTTTCGAAACAGCTGTACAGTCTGCCTGGTAACCTAGCCAAAACATTTCACAAATTTTTACGTTGATTCTGAAAAAGATAACAAAGGTCTTGAATAAGAATACAGACTGTTTAAGTCATAAAAGTTACCACACTTTTTTCCAACAAAAATTAGACAAAGAACAACATGCTTTATAAAAACATATAATGTTTGTTATGTATTCTGAAAGGAACAATATGTGGGCCGCCTTGGTGTGATCGCACTGTGTACGGCTGTTATGCCATCAACAATTTTTTATCGCCGCGTTTCCCACTCGTGAATGCCGGCGACTTTACGAGGAAGAGATTTTTCTTAATGACATGTAAAAGCATTTTCATAAAATACATTAGCTGTACGGAGCCGGGACAGTAGGTCCTAGTCAGTGAGTAATAGCACTATCTCCTCCACAGCGCATTGATTTGAGAGAGTTTTCCCCTTGCTTCTTAATGGAATTTGTGGAAATTAAGTTAATTACGAAAAATAATCAAACTAGAAGAGATCACATCGGCAAATTCTAACTGACTTCTTTTACACGAGATGGTATAAGTGAAAATATAAATGAACTCAAACTACGAGGGCGACCGCAAACTAACTGGACTGGCACATTTTTCTGTTTTACTAGCAACTTTTTTTTTGTTTTTTAAAAGCAATTTTTTATAAGCCATCTGTCCGAAATTTCCGAAATATTTAATGATTATTTTCTTTGTTACAGATGATTGAAGTAAACAAGTTTTATAATTTTTGAAAACTGGAAAATAAAGAGTTTCGTCCGGTAATTAAACACTTTTATATGAAAGTCTATACGCCACAATTAATCATGTTGAATTGGATTCTGTTCATGGTGATAATGCACCATCATACTCCACCGTGAGATCCTGGGTTCAACAATTTAAAATGGGTCGTTCAAGTACGGAAGATGAACAACGCTCTGGAAGACCGAAAACTGCTACTACTATTGAAAACATTAAAAAATATTAATTGAAGTGACTAAAGATAGACGAATAAAGCTCAGAGAACTTGCTGATATTGTTAAAATACACGAAAAACAAGTTTGGAGTATTTTACATGATGAAAAAGCTATCCGCAAGATATGTGCCGCGTTTGTTGACTTTGCCCCAAAAAAACGTCCGTTGGACCAATTCCGAGGAGCTTTTAGCGATTTATCAGCGTAATCCAATAGAGTTCTTGTGCCGATTCATAACTGTTGATGCAACATGGATCCATCACTACATCCCAGAATGCTAAGAACAGTCAAAACAATGGATAGAAGCTGGTAAATGTGGTCCCAAGAAGGCGAAAACTATTAAGTCAGCAGAAAAAGTAATGGCCACAGTATTTTGGGATGCAAGGGGTATAATATTTATTGATTATCTTGAGAAAGGAAAAACTATAAATAGTGAATATTATTTTGCATTATTGGATCGGTTGAGTGAAGAAATCAAGATAAAACGACCGCATTTAGAAAAAAAAAGTTCTTTTTCATCAAGATAATGCTCCCTCACACACTGCATTTTTAACTCAACAAAAACTGGCCGAATTACGATTTGAAATTGCTCCGCATCCACCATATGGTCCAGATTTAGCTCCTTCTGATTATTTCTTCTTTCCAAATTTAAAAAAAATTCTCGGTGGCAAAAAATTTTCGTCCAACAGCGAGGTTATTGCTGAAACTGAGGCATATTTTGAAGGTCTTAAAAAATCTTATTTTTCGGATGGAATTAAAAAACTTGAAAAACGTTTGATGAATTGGAAGGAGATTATGTTGAAAAATAAATAATAATAATTCCAAAAAAACGGTTCTTTTATGTTAGGCCAGTTACTTTTGCGGTCGCCCTCGTAGTATTGACATTTTACATATTGTAAAAAAATAAAAGTGTAGCAATTAATTGATTAATTTTATTTCATTAATATTTTTTACAATTTATAATGTTTAATTGTCTGCTTTTGGCGAATTCGACAATGAACCCCCTTCTTGTTCAAATCTCTTCGGTGTATACAAAGAGAAACATAGTTGTCATATTAATATTCTTGTTGTTGTTTTAATACCAATATATTTATTTTGAAGTCTTGTTCGTCTATGGGGGATCTGCTTCGATATCCAGATGGAGGAAACGCGCCATTCATATTAATATCAATTTTGTTCAATGCTGCCAGATAACAATAAGCTAGTTACCTAAAAAGAACATGGCTATTATTGGGAATACAATTTACGAACAAGTAGGCCAATCTAGTTCCATGTCTAATGCCACACCCTTTTCATGACACAACTAATAGTGGTATCGGATCAAGAATTACATATTATTAAAAATGTATAATAATTAGCACCACACACATTTCCACCAATGAGAATACCAACATCAAACAGGGTGTCCGTGGGAAGGTATACTACTTTGTTTGTTTATAATTTTTGAATAAATTAAAGAGAATGGATCTTTGATTGATAAATTGTTTTTTTTAATGTCGGCAATTATGTATGAAATACAATATCTGATAAATGTCGGCCTCTGTTAGACTCACAAATGCGAGACCTTTTGAGCACATTTTTCATTATATTCTCACACATTTCACGTGGTATTTCATTAATTTCATCACGAATATTTTGTTTGAGTTGCTCAAGCGTTTCTGGTTTGTTTGCATAAACCTTGCTTTTCAGATATCCTTACAAAAATAAGTCCGGAGCAGTCAAATCAGGCGATCAAGCCCAAAGAACGCAGTTCTGGCGTTAAAAAGTTTTCAATCATATCACGATATCGCTCCCCCCCAATAACAGTTACCGTTACGCCGTTTTCATTTTCACAGTCTGCCCACCAGATTGTCATTTTTATGGATGCAAATGTGACGGATAAATAATTTGAGGGTTTTCTTTTGCCCAGAACCGACTATTATGTTTATTTACATATCCACTTAAATGAAAACGTGCCTCGTTACTCATTACGATTTTTTCATGAAAATCGGGGTTGTTATGGGTGAGCTGTAACATCCTATTGGCATATGTACGGTGGCGTAAATGATCTTATGGAAGAAGCTCTTGTGTCAACTGAATCTTAAATGGAAACAAATGCGAATCCTTGTGCAAAATTGTGGCCAAAGTTGTTCTTAGAAGACCAAGCTCTTGAGCACGGCGTCGAATTGAGGTTGATGGATTGTTTTTAACACTAACTTGAGCAGCAGTAATGTTTTTAGCCGATCTTGCAGTACGTTGTGGTCCATGCTTGGGCCTATCAGCTTCAGACCATCTTTCTTCGAAATCATTCACTACACGATAAATAGTGCGTTTTTTTGGTACGATGTTTATACCAAAAATTCCACGTAACTTTCTCATCGTCACAGAAATCGATGATTGATTTAGATAAAATGTTTTAAATGTTTTTTTTTTAATTAAAACACGTTGGTTTATCGAATATTTTTCCATAATAAATTTGCCACGTTTCTACTTCACGACTGCCAAATATGCACAGTCAAGCCTAATGTTTACCAAAATGGCTGCAAAAACAAATAGTATACCTTCCCGGTGGACACACTGTATAGACCAAATGAGATTATTGTTCTAGTAAAGGTTCATGAGATATGGCCTTTCAAAGTTCAGTGTTAAATATGCGGTGCAAGTCTCAATTATTAAATTATGACGTAATGTACCCCAACAAATCTTCTGGCCAAACATTAACAAAATGTATAGTATTGTAACGAATGGGGTTTATAGTGGTGAAAGAAAACACCCCAAAATACTACAATTATAGTGATTTTTATCTCAGATTTACTCAGTCCTGTAAACTTTTTTCGGTCTAGCTTAAACATTGCGACATGAGGTGTATGGGATCCCCAATATGATTCTTACGTAAACAAAATTGAATCTGTGCAAAAGCAATTTCTACTTAAGGAATCTTAACTGGTCTTCTGGTTTTGAACTACCATCCTATACCAGTAGGTTAAATCTCATTAAATTGCCCACATTAAAGAGTAGGCGAACAATGATGAATACTATGATGATATATAAAATTATTCGGGGGGCTGTTCCGTCGGACTTTTTAATATCAAGAATTTATATTAATGTCCCGTTAAGACCTTCGAGACACTATCAGTTTTTACACTTGGATTTTCAACGATACAATTACGCATGTGGTGATCCAATTCGTAGAATGTGTGCCGACTTCAATTCCTTATTTCAACTAATAGATTTTTCCTTAAGCTTCGATGCATTGAAATCTATTATTATTTTTCATTTAAACTCACATTCTGTATAATATTATTAGTAGATACTAGATTCTAGCTTTAAGTATTAATTCTTATTGTTTCTTGGTGTTGGGTATTATTATTGATATTTAAAGATTATGGTGGTGGGTACATTATGCCTATTTAAATTCTCTATATTAGTTTAGATTTATTTATGTGGTATTTTACCGGTTGGCTGTTGACTTGTGTCTGTAGCTAATCTTCGAATGATGTTATTTGTTGCCATCTCTCCGTTATGGATCGGTTCATAATGTGTACGATGTCCCTACGTCATGGGGATGTGGCCCCCTTGGTCGGCAGGGGCGGGTATGAGTGGCGGCGATGGGAACGTTCGAAAAAACAAAAACAAAAAAGGTATGATTACCTTAGGTACATAGACAGAGATCGTCTTAGAATTTTACGAGACCTAGAGTATATAATTTATGGTCTCCGATTAAAATGCAAACGAAATGGCAAAGAAAATATGCGTACACTCCACTATAACGGAGGGTATAAAAATCGATGCGCAGTTTGCATCATTAAGTATCCCAGTGTGAATAGAATTTATAGCTCTAAGAAGAAAAAAATAGCTCTAAGAAAACAAGTGTAATTATTTTAAGAATTTGTCGGAAAAGACAAATGCAAGCTTTAAATATTACAACAAAAATTTAAGTGCTTGAAATATAGCATGTAATTTCGCTTGATTTTAAAATTGAATTTTAATAATAACAACCAGTTCGTTTCAAGCGTGTTATTTAGAGAAATTTCCATTAAAAATATTTGTCAATTTTCAATTTTATTTTTGTCAGATATTAAAATATTTTTAAACAGACATCCGGTGCTGGCTGCACACAATCAATCACAGAGGCATTTACTCTGAATGTTCCGAATCGAGGATGGGTGAAAACAGAACCTGTCACACAACTGGTTCGGTATGGATATAATGGAGTGAATTACTTGTCCCGTGTCAGTCCCTTGATATATCACATGGGTAGAGTCAATTGACTTCCTCCATTGACAAAGTCATGTAAAAGCTACCGGTTCTTTTCATATAGTTTGGTCGATGCTGGGTCCGGTTCCCATCCATTAGGAACCTGTCACGTGACTGGTTCTGTACCGGTCCACGTGACTGGTTCTGTACCGGTAGGGAGATTGAAGGGTTTAAAAGGTCTAATACTTTTTCGTGCTGGGCGAAAACATTTTAGTATCGAAATTTTATTTATTCTTTCGCTCCTGAAGCTTACATTTCACCATTTCTCAACTTCTTTCCTACTCTTTTTTAGGTCCATTGGGAATAAATGTGTGTGAAGTTAAATTCCGAATTTAACTAGCAAAGACAAAAACCATCGCCGTTAGCAGTTCGCTGTACACGGATCAACAGAGTAATGTTAAATAGTTACTCTTAGTATAAGTATATAAAGACGATTTCTGAGATATCAGTAAATAACAAAGTATTAATTTTCATAAAATAAGCAAGATCTATACAAAATTAAGATAATATAAGATTAATGGGGAGTGTTTCCTGCTATAGAAGGTGCATTTTTTGATTATCAAAACGCATGTTGTGTTAAATTCTTTTTTTGGATATGCCCCCACTGGGGGCAAACGGGGAGGTATGCTAGAATGAAATTTATACCAGGAGTAGCTCCTGGGCTGCTCTCCTTATTGGTGTAATCAGAATATCCAAAAACAATTTAGTATTTTGAAAATTTTGCATATAAAGTTAAATTCCATTTTTGGATACCGCCCCATAGGGGGCAAACGGGGAGGGATGCTGGAATGACACTTATACCAGGAGTAGCTCCTGGGCTGCTCTCCTTATTGGTGTAATCAGAATATCCAAAAACAATTTAAAATTTTGAAAATTTTTGCATATAAAGTTAACTTCCATTTTTGGATACCGCCCCATAGGGGGCAAACGGGGAGGGATGCTGGAATGACACTTATACCAGGAGTAGCTCCTGGGCTGCTCTTCTTATTGATGTTATCAGAATATCCAAAAACAATTTAGTATTTTGAAAATTTTTGCATATAAAGTTAAATTCCATTTTTGGATACCGCCCCATAGGGGGCAAACGGGGAGGGATGCTGGAATGAAACTTATACCAGAAGTAGCTCCTGGGCTGCTCTCCTTTTTGGTGTAATCAGAATATCCAAAAACAATTTATTATTTTGAAAATTTTGCATATAAAGTTAAATTCCATTTTTGGATACCGCCCCATAGGGGGCAAACGGGGAGGGATGCTGGAATGAAACTTATACCAGAAGTAGCTCCTGGGCTGCTCTCCTTTTTGGTGTAATCAGAATATCCAAAAACAATTTAGTATTTTGAAAATTTTTGCATATAAAGTTAAATTCCATTTTTGGATACCGCCCCATAGGGGGCAAACGGGGAGGGATGCTGGAATGACACTTATACCAGGAGTAGCTCCTGGGCTGCTCTCCTTATTGGTGTAATCAGAATATCCAAAAACAATTTAGTATTTTGAAAATTTTGCATATAAAGTTAAATTCCATTTTTGGATACCGCCCCATAGGGGGCAAACGGGGAGGGATGCTGGAATGACACTTATACCAGGAAAAGCTCCTGGGCTGCTCTCCTTATTGGTGTTATCAGAATATCCAAAAACAATTTAGTATTTTGAAAATTTTTGCATATAAAGTTAAATTCCATTTTTGGATACCGCCCCATAGGGGGCAAACGGGGAGGAATGCTGGAATGACACTTATACCAGGAGTAGCTCCTGGGCTGCTCTCCTTATTGGTGTAATCAGAATATCCAAAAACAATTTAGTATTTTGAAAATTTTGCATATAAAGTTAAATTCCATTTTTGGATACCGCCCCATAGGGGGCAAACGGGGAGGGATGCTGGAATGACACTTATACCAGGAGTAGCTCCTGGGCTGCTCTCCTTATTGGTGTTATCAGAATATCCAAAAACAATTTAGTATTTTGAAAATTTTTGCATATAAAGTTAAATTCCATTTTTGGATACCGCCCCATAGGGGGCAAACGGGGAGGGATGCTGGAATGACACTTATACCAGGAGTAGCTCCTGGGCTGCTCTCCTTATTGGTGTAATCAGAATATCCAAAAACAATTTAGTATTTTGAAAATTTTGCATATAAAGTTAAATTCCATTTTTGGATACCGCCCCATAGGGGGCAAACGGGGAGGGATGCTGGAATGACACTTATACCAGGAGTAGCTCCCGGGCTGCTCTCCTTATTGGTGTAATCAGAATATCCAAAAACAATTTAGTATTTTGAAAATTTTTGCATATAAAGTTAAATTCCATTTTTGGATACCGCCCCATAGGGGGCAAACGGGGAGGGATGCTGGAATGACACTTATACCAGGAGTAGCTCCCGGGCTGCTCTCCTTATTGGTGTAATCAGAATATCCAAAAACAATTTAGTATTTTGAAAATTTTGCATATAAAGTTAAATTCCATTTTTGGATACCGCCCCATAGGGGGCAAACGGGGAGGGATGCTGGAATGACACTTATACCAGGAGTAGCTCCTGGGCTGCTCTCCTTATTGGTGTTATCAGAATATCCAAAAACAATTTAGTATTTTGAAAATTTTTGCATATAAAGTTAAATTCCATTTTTGGATACCGCCCCATAGGGGGCAAACGGGGAGGGATGCTGGAATGACACTTATACCAGGAGTAGCTCCCGGGCTGCTCTCCTTATTGGTGTAATCAGAATATCCAAAAACAATTTAGTATTTTGAAAATTTTGCATATAAAGTTAAATTCCATTTTTGGATACCGCCCCATAGGGGGCAAACGGGGAGGGATGCTGGAATGACACTTATACCAGGAGTAGCTCCTGGGCTGCTCTCCTTATTGGTGTAATCAGAATATCCAAAAACAATTTAGTATTTTGAAAATTTTGCATATAAAGTTAAATTCCATTTTTGGATACCGCCCCATAGGGGGCAAACGGGGAGGGATGCTGGAATGACACTTATACCAGGAGTAGCTCCTGGGCTGCTCTCCTTATTGGTGTAATCAGAATATCCAAAAACAATTTATTATTTTGAAAATTTTGAATATAAAGTTAAATTCCATTTTTGGATACCGCCCCATAGGGGGCAAACGGGGAGGGATGCTGGAATGACACTTATACCAGGAGTAGCTCCTGGGCTGCTCTCCTTATTGGTGTAATCAGAATATCCAAAAACAATTTATTATTTTGAAAATTTTGCATATAAAGTTAAATTCCATTTTTGGATACCGCCCCATAGGGGGCAAACGGGGAGGGATGCTGGAATGACACTTATACCAGGAGTAGCTCCTGGGCTGCTCTCCTTATTGGTGTAATCAGAATATCCAAAAACAATTTAGTATTTTGAAAATTTTGCATATAAAGTTAAATTCCGTTTTTGGATACCGCCCCATAGGGGGCAAACGGGGAGGGATGCTGGAATGACACTTATACCAGGAGTAGCTCCTGCGCTGCTCTGCTTATTTCTGTAAAACAATTTAATATTTTTTTTTAATTTTTTATTACAACATGTACTAAAAACTTTGTCTGGTGTTTATTTAATTCACATAACATTTGGTACAATAATGACTCTGTTTGGTGCATTTCAATGTAAATGTTTTGAAATTCCTTCACTGGCTGCTTAAACTTTAATCGCTTCATTTCTACATTTGAACGGCAATGACAATATTTACGGTATGGTTATATTTTGTTGTGTGTGTTAGAATTCTACGAATTAGAGTTATTGAATGGAGTTTACTATTTTGAATTCTCTTTCTCTCAGGAATGAAATTCACTCTAATTTCTCTCCTTGAATTTTGCACAAAGCAGGGATGATAAAATTAATACTTTGGTACTTTTTGACATGGAAAAGTACCGCGGTACCCCCGCAACTCATTTGATACCTTCTTCTGTATCCCAAAAAATGTTAATTCTTCGCAATTTAATAGTTAATTTTCTACTTACAAAGTAATTTTATATTGTTTAAACAAAAAAAACCCATTAAATAGAGTTTAAATAGGAAGTACGTAAATAAAAATCGTTAATAAGAATCCTGGAAAACTTACTAGGAAAAATGCAATAGATAAGTCGAACTTAATATAGACTTCTAGAGCATGTGGACAAAATGAAGAACATATTTCGGGGAAGGCTATATGAAAATATTGCTTGAACGGTAAAATTTCACTAGAATTAGTTTTAGGTTGCATAATTCTTCCATTGATCGAACTTTAAATGTGTCTGTAGAGGGGAAGGGTACATCAAAAGATGGACCAATATTTTCGATTTCGGTATGTTTGGGTTAAGTCGCTCATAACGACCGATGCTTAATTTGAGTAAGACCAGATATAATATGAACTTATAGAGCGGTCCTCAAAACGCCATTAACGTATATTTGGGGGCTTCGTGACACGTAAACCTATATTACTAAGATTGATAGTAGATCTTTCATATTGCACTATACTAAATTTGACCAAGATCGAATGTAAAATGTGTCTTGTGGAATGGAAGAGACTCAAATCTGGAAACATCTTTGCATATGTGCTAAAAGTGCATGGTACATTGAGCGATATGATCCAATGTACAATGCAATCATTTTACCGACAGGGCACGAATCAGAAGAAACCTTTGTGCAGGGTCTATTCGAAAACATGCACTTTAAGTGACTCATCACGTTCTGTAAAAAATTTCTTCAGAGTAAAATGTAATGTGTGGCTTTTTCAGCTGCTGATTTCTAGCTGAAACCGGAAAGGCCTTAGAAAGCTATCATAACATAGCTTACATTGACCAATTTTCTAAATCATTTCGTGTCTATGTCCTTGTGTTTTTGGGCTTACAAACATTAGCACTTTACCTTAATACACTGTACCGCAAAGTAGTGTAGGGTATAACAACTTGGTACCTTTTCGGCTTAAAAAGTACTTTTTTATTCCTTTTTTGTACCAATTCGCCAACCTCATTTATCAACCTGCACAGAGTATTTATTATCCACTCTAAGACCAACAGTTGTAACAGGTATGGAAAGTTGGTACATTTGTTAAAATTTTGGGTTAAACCCATTTTCTGGTATATGTTGTTGCATGGTACAATACACGAGGTATACTCACTACTACAACAACAAATATACAGTTCGCTGTACTTTCAAATTCACTTGAAAGAAAATGCCACAAATATTTTTTTGTGAATGCTTAATGATTATTGTGAATGTTTGATATAGAAATTTAGCTTTAAAAACTAAAAGAATTGTGTTTGTCAAATTTCAAACTATAAAGCTTAAAATTCTACGAGAATTAATTTTTAAATCAGTTGACTCCATAACTTTAGCTTCTTTATTGTACCATGTTTTGTTGAGCGTCAGAATTCTCAGTATCAAAGTATATGAAAGGAGTTTACTATATTAAATTCTCTTCAATAAAGTTCACTCAAATCTCTGCTTGAACTTGGCACTGAGAATCTCTCTTCTCCGCTCATAGAGTACCACTTGCACACTCGAAAACAGTGTATCAGTGAAGAAGGTATCAAATGAGTTGCGGGGGTACCGCGGTACTTTTCCATGTCAAAAAGTACCAAAGTATTAATTTTATCATCCCTGCTTTGTGCAAAATTCAAGGAGAGAAATTAGAGTGAATTTCATTCCTGAGAGAAAGAGAATTCAAAATAGTAAACTCCATTCAATAACTCTAATTCGTAGAATTCTAACACACACAACAAAATATAACCATACCGTAAATATTGTCATTGCCGTTCAAATGTAGAAATGAAGCGATTAAAGTTTAAGCAGCCAGTGAAGGAATTTCAAAACATTTACATTGAAATGCACCAAACAGAGTCATTATTGTACCAAATGTTATGTGAATTAAATAAACACCAGACAAAGTTTTTAGTACATGTTGTAATAAAAAATTAAAAAAAAATATTAAATTGTTTTACAGAAATAAGCAGAGCAGCGCAGGAGCTACTCCTGGTATAAGTGTCATTCCAGCATACCTCCCCGTTTCCCCCCTATGGGGCGGTATCCAAAAATGGAATTTAACTTTATATGCAAAAATTTTCAAAATACTAAATTGTTTTTGGATGTTCTGATTACACCAATAAGGAGAGCAGCCCAGGAGCTACTCCTGGTATAAGTGTCATTCCAGCATCCCTCCCCGTTTGCCCCCTATGGGGCGGTATCCAAAAATGGAATTTAACTTTATATGCAAAATTTTCAAAATACTAAATTGTTTTTGGATATTCTGATTACACCAATAAGGAGAGCAGCCCAGGAGCTACTCCTGGTATAAGTGTCATTCCAGCATCCCTCCCCGTTTGCCCCCTATGGGGCGGTATCCAAAAATGGAATTTAACTTTATATGCAAAATTTTCAAAATACTAAATTGTTTTTGGATATTCTGATTACACCAATAAGGAGAGCAGCCCAGGAGCTCCTCCTGGTATAAGTGTCATTCCAGCATCCCTCCCCGTTTGCCCCCTATGGGGCGGTATCCAAAAATGGAATTTAACTTTATATGCAAAATTTTCAAAATAATAAATTGTTTTTGGATATTCTGATTACACCAATAAGGAGAGCAGCCCAGGAGCTACTCCTGGTATAAGTGTCATTCCAGCATCCCTCCCCGTTTGCCCCCTATGGGGCGGTATCCAAAAATGGAATTTAACTTTATATGCAAAAATTTTCAAAATACTAAATTGTTTTTGGATATTCTGATTACACCAAAAAGGAGAGCAGCCCAGGAGCTACTTCTGGTATAAGTTTCATTCCAGCATCCCTCCCCGTTTGCCCCCTATGGGGCGGTATCCAAAAATGGAATTTAACTTTATATGCAAAATTTTCAAAATACTAAATTGTTTTTGGATATTCTGATTACACCAATAAGGAGAGCAGCCCAGGAGCTACTCCTGGTATAAATTTCATTCTAGCATACCTCCCCGTTTGCCCCCAGTGGGGGCATATCCAAAAAAAGAATTTAACACAACATGCGTTTTGATAATCAAAAAATGCACCTTCTATAGCAGGAAACACTCCCCATTAATCTTATATTATCTTAATTTTGTATTGATCTTGCTTATTTTATGAAAATTAATACTTTGTTATTTACTGATATCTCAGAAATCGTCTTTATATACTTATACTAAGAGTAACTATTTAACATTACTCTGTTGATCCGTTTACAGCGAACTGCTAACGGCGATGGTTTTTGTCTTTGCTAGTTAAATTCGGAATTTAACTTCACACACATTGGGAATAATCTATACTCAACTAACAGCAGATGTTTTCTATACAAAAATAATCTCATAACTCATCTATACATCTGGTCCATTTTAATTTACGTTATCCCACAATACAAGAAGCAGATGGTTTCTATCTAAAAATAATCTGATAACTCAGTTATACATCTGGTCCACTTTAGTTTAGGTTATCCCACAGGGCAAGTCATGCCGTTTCGCTGATGCAGAGTCCACTTCTAACTCAAATGACACAGTGCAACATTTTTAAAATCGTCTTCTCGGGCATAAGTTATGTCAATAGCGTCGTGGAGTACATCCCAAAACTTGATTTTTGGCATAATACGTTTGGCAATTTGACTCAAGTATATTTTTTTGGTTCAAAAGTTGTATTAATTTTTTTTCTTTTTAGTATTGTTTGCCATTTTGTAATGGAAAGCCTTACAATGCGAAAACCACTGCTATTGAATTAGAATATAATTCAAGCATATTTCAACACTTGAAATTGGAAAATATGATTCGAACTCGACTTAATTTTCAGCAAAATTGTTTATTGGGGAATATTAAAAAAACTCGCTCTAATATAAATATCTGTCCACTAATAGTATATGCGAAGTGACTATGCCAAGGTTTTCATCTATTGTTTAAGTTTGAAAAATCATTGATTGAACGCAAATGGTAAATTTAAAATAATTTATACATATTTTGGCATTTTTTTTAGAATTTCATAGTTATTGTGTGTTACTTATGGTCCTTTAAGCCTGGTGGAACTGTCAGAATTGGAAGGCAGCTCAGAAAAATCCCATCATTTAAGAGTAAAAAGAACAAGCAATGGATATTGCGTGTCACCTTTTAGATGGACAATTTTTGAGAAATGCCTATAATATTTTTCCGATTGAAGTTACTTCCATGTTAAAACATTCCTTTAAGGGTAACTTTAATATAGGCTTAATATCACTCTTATTATAATGTCCCCTTAACAAAAGCGATAGAGTACAAAACGAAATAATGTTGTTGCTCGGAGATTCCTCTTAATCCTTTAAGAGCTCGTGAACTTATTATAAAAATAAAACAGAAGTATGAAATTCCTCTGAGGATATAAAAAGATGAACTTCTGAGCCACAAAATTACGTAGAAACTTTTGAAGCAAACAATAAACCACAATCCCATGAACCACTTGTACTTCAAACCAAATGCGTTTCTTAAAGGGACTAATTCCAATGAATACGTCATTATCTTTTGTATTGTATTGCGCAGTAGGTATTTCGAAATTGTAAACAATCCAAAAATTACTTTAAGCCCATAAAACATAGAACCGTGTCGAAAATAATAAACTTATATTGTTTTGCGGAATTGAAAAAAGCAAAATAATTACAAGGTTTATTTTGCATTCATTTCATTCTTTGTCAGTAAAAACATGTATAAATAATATAAACACATATACAAGACATACATTTTGTATGACTAATGGAAAAATATAGCTATATTTCCAATAGATTTTCTAAATTTGAATACGTTTTACTGCCGAGTTCTACGTAAAGAATTCGTTCGTTTAAAATTGAGTTTAATTCGTCTAATGCACTTCGCCATATATATATGGATATAGTTGATACTTATTTTTTCATACCGTTTGTATCGCCTCAAAACATTGATTAGAGTTCTCTAAAACCTAGGCTTTCTGATCGTCATATAATTCTAAGTCGAACGATGACTTAAGAGACATACGAGTATGCTGCTTGGGAATGTTAATGGGCGCAAATAACCCAGTGGGGGAAAGTTTCCTTTTGAAAGACTTAAACTACAATTTTAACTTTTTATATAATTGCGCAATAAATCGCCATTATTTATGGACCAAAATATTGTATTTTTTGATCGAATTTATCCCACGATCTCTTCAAAACGAAATTCAAAATATTCAATGCACGCGTAAAGGCCTTAAAACTCTACTGATGGGAAACTCGGCTCCTTTTAAACAATGTGAGTGAAGATGAATTCGAGTTTAGCTTACAAAAACGCAAAAAACCCGCGGTTCCCAGTGGGTTAAAAAAGTTAAATTCGAAATTATCTTTACTATTTGTCGACAGCAGTGTGCGCATAGTGAAGTTAAATTCGAAGTGAAGTTAAGACAGAATTGCATGATTTGCTTTAGAGCAGATCTAAGTGCGTCCATGGAGGACAACTGGAAATACTTTCGTCAATCAGACTACTTCCAAATTATTGCTACTAGTATACTCTAATAACGCATTAAGGCCGTTTATCTGAAATAATTTTCAGAATATTGAATTCTTCACCTGGAATATGAAATTTGGGCGAAATTGCTCTAGAGCGGATCTAAGTGCGTCCACTGGAAATACTATCGTCAATCAGACTACTGCCAGATTACAGCTACTAGTATTGGCTAATATCGCTAGAAGGCCGTTTGTCTGAAATAATTTTCAGAATATTGAATTCTTCACCTGGCTCTAGAGCCGATCTAAGTGCGTTCATGGAGGACAACTGGAAATACTGGAAATTCAATATTTTGAAAATTATTTCAGACAAACGGCCTTATAGCGTTATTAGAGTATACTAGTAGCAATAATTTGGAAGTAGTCTGATTGACGAAAGTATTTCCAGTTGCCCTTCATTGACGCACTTAGCTCCGCCCTAAAGCAAATCATGCAATTCTGTCTTGCTATGTGAAGTTAAATTCGAATTTAACTTCACTATACGCACACTGCTGTCTCGTCAAATAGTGAAGATAAATACGAATTTAAATTTTTTAACCCACTGGGGACAGCGGATTTTTTGCGTTTTTAAAAGTTAAATTCGAATTTATCTTCACTTACATTTTTAAACACTGTAGCGCAAAGACTACAAGGTTCATAAACAAATGTATTCGCAACAACTGCCGTTTATTTTGACCAAACAAAAGTTACAACTTTGAACTCTGGAATATGACAACAGAAACCTATAAAGCACGACATAACTAGAAGAAAATGTAAATGGATAGATCAAAAACTACACAATAGACCCAGCTGGAATTCGCAAGGCAACTGACGAGTAGGTCGCCCTATATACACATGACGCAGAACTTTTTCTCCAGAGAAAAGATATTTAAACGAGTCATGGGTAAAACTAAAAAGATTTTGTAGCGATAGAATAAGAAGGAATTTTCTTGTAAAAGACCAATGTTTTTCCAATCGGAATGCAAACAAGACGTAAAAAATTGATTGCAACTTGAACTAAACTACCAATTGTAAATATGGTTTTTTAAGCAGGCATTTCGCCGCAACGAAAATGTTGGTTATACATTTTGTTTTTGGTACATTAAGCCACATTGCCGCGAATGTAGAAAACATTGGCGGCGCCGTATTGGCTTGCATAACTCAGAAATGTCGCAGATCAGCTATACTACTTGCGCAAAAATTTAACTTAGACAACGTTGCAAATTTCTATTTTGCCTTATTTTGATCTGGCTGGAATGTCAATCTTTGCTCAAAATGTTTGTCTTCATTGATTATTGCAAAAACACGTGGCACCTTATTTCTATAAACTTATTGATTCCTAAGGTTTGTCATGTTAAACATTTGCAAATGTACGAGGGCGACCGCAAAACTAACTGGCCTGGCACATTTTCTGTTTTACTAGCAACTTTTTTGTTTTGTTTTTTAAAATCAATCTTTTATAAGCCATCTGTCAAGATTTCCGAAATATTTAATGATTATTTTCTTTGTTACAGGTGATTGAAGTAAACAAGTTTTATAATTTTTGAAAAATGGAAAATAAAGAGTTTCGTGCGGTAATTAAACACTTTTATATGAAAGGTTATACGCCACAATTAATCAAAGATGAATTGGATTCTGTTCATGGTGATAATGCACCATCATACTCCACCGTGAAATCCTGGGTTCAACAATTTAAAATGGGTCGTTCAAGTACGGAATATGAACAACGCTCTGGAAGACCGAAAACTGCTGCTACTATTGAAAACATTAGAAAAATATTTAATGAAGTGACTAAAGATAGACGAATAAAGCTCAGAGAACTTGCTGATATTGTTGAAATACACGAAAAACAAGTTTGGAGTATTTTACATGATGAACTCCACATGAAAAAGCTATCCGCAAGAACGCTGCCGCGTTTGTTGACTTTGCCACAAGAAATCGTCCGTTGGACCAATTCCGAGGAGCTTTTAGCGATTTATCAGCGTAGTCCAATAGAGTTCTTGCGCCGATTCATAACTGTTGATGAAACATGGATCCATCACTACATCCCAGAATGCAAAGAACAGTCAAAACAATGGATAGAAGCTGGTAAAAGTGGTCCCAAGAAGGCGAAAACTGTTAAGTCAGCAGAAAAAGTAATGGCCACAGTATTTTGGGATGCAAGGGGTATAATATTTATTGATTATCTTGAGAAAGGAAAAACTATAAATAGTGAATATTATTTTGCATTATTGGATCGGTTGAGTGAAGAAATCAAGATAAAACGACCGCATTTAGAAAAAAAAGTTCTTTTTCATCAAGATAATGCTCCTTCACACACTGCATTTTTAACTCAACAAAAACTGGCCGAATTACGATTTGAAATTGCTCCGCATCCACCATATAGTCCAGATTTAGCTCCTTCTGATTATTTCTTGTTTCCAAATTTAAAAAAAAATTCTCGGTGGCAAAAAATTTTCGTCCTATTGCGAGGTTATTGCTGAAACTGAGGCATATTTTGAAGGTCTTGAAAAATCTTATTTTTCGGATGGAATTAAAAAACTTGAAAAACGTTTGATGAAGTGTATTGAGTTGGAAGGAGATTATGTTGAAAAATAAATAATATTTATTCCAAAGGCCAGTTACTTTTGCGGTCGCCCTCGTATATACGGCATCCCTTTTATTTCGCATAACTTATAAGTTTTTAAAATCGTAATTTTCAGTGTTTTTCCATAGAAATGTCGTCAGTCGTGAATTGGTCAAATTTTAATTTAAAATAGTCAAAATGACGGTAAATCGTCAAAATTGATATTTCTGTAATAACGCTAATGCTTGAGGAAAACATCCAAGTTTATGTCGCCGGAAAAAAAAATCGCACATATTGAAAAAAGCCGTTAAAAATTAGACAGAACTTTTGCAGCACTGGCAGCGAATTCTAGTCGGTTATTTGAATGATACGAGTATGAAATTATAGATAATGGCATAAAAAAATTAATTAAAATTAATTTGATTTTTTAAACCGTTGCTGATGAAGTTCTTTTACTATCGTTTATATCTGAATCACCGCCAAAATCAATATAGAGTTAAAAAAAAAATTACAAAGCTCCCTTGTCCTGGCTTGGTTAAAAAATGATTTATAATACAGGGTGTCCGTCGGGAAGGTAGACTAGTTTGTTTGTTTATAATTTTTGATTAAATGAAAGAGAATGGATCTTATATTGATATATGTTTTATTTAATGTCGTCAATTATGTATGGAATACAATATCAGATAAATGTCCGCCTCTGTTAGCCTCACAAATGAGAACTTTTTTGAGCACATTTTTCATTACATTCAGACGTCGTCGAATTGAGGTTGATGGATTGTTTTGAACACTTTCTTGAGCAGAAGTAATGTCATATGTCAACTAAAGACTATTTAAATTAAAAAAATACTTTGAACAGGGATTAACCGGCTCAAGACCTCTTGCTTCTATATTTAAATAGAAGACAAGTTTTTTTTTGTTTTTATCATGATTTCGGGTCCATGACAACCCTCTTCAGAAAGCTTTGCTGCAATTGTTGAAAGTAAAACCGAACTCTATAAGGCCAGGCTCTCCCCTAAAACATACTGTTTAAAATTCAAAAAAAACTGTACAAAATACAAAAGACACCAACTAAAATTTAGAAAAGTACTTTTCAGAATTTCGGCATGTGCAATTGATTTCTGTAAGAATCACGCACAAGTTGTACAAAAGACGTCTTGAGTCTTTAACCGCGAATCCTATTGTTTTCATGTATACATCGTTAAGAGCTTATCAAAAGGTCACAAGAATATGAAATTGTTTGAATTTAAAATTGATAAGATTTTTTCGGTACACCGCAGTTCGTCCATAGAAAGTCTGGAACATATTTATCTTTGAAATTTAAATTTCATAGCAATGATTCCCTCATGTATTACATTGATACTAGAAATTCCTTTTATATTCCATAGGCATTTCTTGAGCACAAAAAGTGAGTATATGAGCGACGTAGTTATGGGTGCTAAGATGTTGTGCTCTACTGAGCAGGAATAATATTGAACAGAGTGAATACAAACAATACAAGTATGTATATTATTTTTTATTTCTTAGGTTTGTTTGTCATCATCAGGAGGGTTGGAGAAGTAGAGATATTGTTCAGCAAATGTGTGTGTTAATTTTTCCCTTTAAATGATTACCGCCATCCAATATTGGCCATGGTAGACAATATACTACGTTTGTCAAAACGCCTCGTTGATATTCCACTAAGGACTGGAGTGTTTACCTAATTCGTTATTTTTACGTTTGTATCAACTTAAATTAAGGTTAGAGGCCATATCAATGATATGTGATACTTTTTGAAATATCTCAAAGGTAACTCTGCTTATAAGACATGCAAACCGTAGCGGGTTCAGCTAGAATATTATAAATACCTAAATAACAACAACAAGAATACTAAAAGTGGCTTAAAGTTTAAAGAGATTTAGTTAAAACGTATGCTAGCTCCTTTTATGAGATATCATGACAGCAAAATTTGGCAAAAAACATACATATGGGCAAATCGTTGGTTGTTCTGCTATTACTTATATTAATTCCGTTGCTTTTCTGAACGCTGTATTTTTCTGAAAAACTTCACCAACACTAGTTCTTGGAGAGTACTATGAAAAATCATTCCGTATATAACATAAAAAACAATACTCGTGCGAAAGTGCTTTTTGGGCGTTACAAAAAACGGAAGTTGTTTTAGGTATAAACCTGTATTCGCATCTTTTTTTTTTATCGATTTTTGTAGTAACCAGAAAAAATAGATAAATATTAAAATAGCTCTAGTGAGAATTTCTTAATTCTTGGTTCGTTCACAAAAATATGAAGTTCATCTGTTGAGGACTCTTTTTCCAACTATTATTTATGTAAAAAAATCAACAATAGCCGTGTTTTATTGGTACTCGCCTATTAATCGGATAAGTGCTCAGTTAGTTTATAACTTTAAAACTCTATAAGAATTTTTTAAAATTTCTTTTTATAGAAAAGTTATTGGCATTTTTTAGCTATTTAATTTGAAAATTTGTAATGTGCAAAAAAATGTTCTATAAGCGAGTAATAACCGAGCTCTCTTAAACTTGCAAAGGGTTATTCTTGAATATCTTTCTTCCTAAATATTTTAATAAATGTTTCTCTAAACAAAATAATTTGTATATTCTTGTACAATGGTGTGAAGTTATCGCTTTAGCGATCTCCGGCTATTATTAATATACATTATAATTGGTTGCAGACCATAATTTGGATTATTGGATACAGTGCAGATTAGAACCAAATTAAATTGTCACCAAATACATAAATTCGCTTAAATTGTGAATTACAAAAAGAGTAATGGGCACGCCTATTCTGGTACCTCCCGTACAAATGTACCATTCCGTCCACTTTTGGTATTTGCAATAAATATTTTGAATACTATGCAAGGGATTCAGCTGAAACAGAGTACATAATTAAAAAAATGACTCTTTACTACTCTAGCTAACGAGAAATATGAGCCATAACTACACCATCTTCTTGTACCTCCAACAGAAATGACTTTGTTAGAGTGTAGATTGAAACCCACTTAACATTTAACATACTGCTTCATTTTCTTGTAATCCTGAAACTCTGAAAGTCGTGCCCTCTTCTTCCCATTCAACAAACACTTAATAAGCGTTCAAAATTTTTGTTTAAAACAAATAAATTTTTCGAACAAATTCATGCCTTTGCGGAGTTACATACTCTGTCATTCATATATTTTTTTTGTAAAGTGGTTTTGAAACTTCAAAAATCTTTTCTCATTTACCCATATGTAAAGTCTTTATAAAGTCAATTTTTTAGTGCTTTACAATTTTTGTTGAACTATTGACATGTACCCTCTTACCCAATAGGTCAAGGGTATACAAATTATAAAAATTATCGAAATGTGCACTAATTTTTCAGATGATGCCCATTTTATTTAGAGAGCAATATATATGATTACAGATTATGATTACAGTACAGTGGAGAGATGGAAAGAGGAAAGGAGAGATTTGCACTTTGTTCAGAAAACAAAAATGTATTGATATATTTTTTCGGTTGCTATATTTTTTTTACAAGATACACAAACTTCAATCTCCTTTATTCCTAGCAAATTCATTTGTCTTCAGTCACTCAATTCGCAACAGACAGTTAATTATACCAAAGGTATCACCGCTTATGGATCGATCATTCCTCGTAAGAGTAGCCCGACTATTTAACATTTTGCCAAGCAGTTTAAAAATGTTTAATTTGTCTTCCATGACATTTCGTAAACATTCAATGGAACATTTTCGTTCAAGTACAGAGTAATGCTTTTATTTATATGTTTTTTTCTTCGGTTTCTTGATTATCACATATATGCTTTCATCAGGCTTTTTCTCTCTTTTATTAGGAAATATTAGGATTATTTTAATTTATATTATTTATTTGATTTTATACTGAAATTTTTCTAGTAGTTTATGATGTTCTATTTAACATTTTGATGCATATTGTAATTTAGCTTTAATAGGCCCCAATGGGCTTCGAATTACATGTCAATAAAGAAAATGAAATCGGGATCATCGGATATAACACTCTTTCCAAGAAGTAGGCAGCATCCGCTTGTTTTACATGATTATCGCTATGAAAACTTCAGTCAATTTGCTCTATCGTATTAAAGCACGCTACCATGCGACGGCCAGCGCACCTTTATGATATCACTGGACTAATCCCACCGAAATCCCTTAATCAAGTTCCAAGACCCATCTTTCCTGGTTAAGATGTACCTTGAAGTTTTAAATTTAGTTAAAGTACAACTCTCGGATCGACTTCAAATTTCTAAAATCGATAGAACTTAGTTTTTGAAACAAAAAATATATAATACATTTTTTGGCGGCAATAAAGAACAAACATTTTAAAAAATTTCGCGATAGTTTAAAAATAATTTTTGGACTACGGGGCTGCTGGTTTACAACCAATCCTTTGTGATCTCCGAAATGAAAAAAATTGTCCATTGAAATCTCCAAAATGAAAACTTACTTTAAAAAACGTGCAAAAATTGTCCTAAACAAGTTGTTGAAGTATTAGCTACAATTTTAAAGGACAGTCCAGCCATAATGCACGACGTTAATTGTGAGTCACACCTTACCGTCAAGTTTTTTGCCCAACTTAATTTGGCATATCTTTGTTTCAGTGTTTGACACTGCAATTACCGTGAATGGTGTTCGCTATCGCGAGATGATAACGGACTTCTTGTGGCCAGAAATTGAAGATATGAACCTGGACGATATGTGGTTGAAACTGGATGGTGCCTCTTGCCACACGGCCAACAGAACAGTGGTATTTTTGAGCGAGAAATTAGATGGCCGTGTTGTCTCACGTCGTGGGGATGATAATTGGCCGTCACGATCGTGTGATTTGACACCGTTGGCTTACGACAATAATCCAAGAACAATTCAAAAGCTAAAAAAAGAGATAATTCGTCACATTTACGACATTGAACCTCCATTATGTCTTAGAGTGATTGAATATATGGACCATCGGATAAAGGTATACCACCGAAGCCATGGTGAGCATTTGCACGAAATTTTGTTTTATAAAACCTTCTATCATTATAAAAAGTATTTCCTTTATTTTCAGTTGGACTACCTTTTATATGGAAAACACTACATTAAAAGCAGCATTTTGTTTGTTATGACCAGATTTTGTCACAAAAACTCGAATAAAAAAAAACGAAAAAAGGCAACGACACGCACGCAATGGGTTAAACCAGCGACTATTTTATAACCGATTAAGTATTTAATATCCCTACGGGAAATGCAGAGTCAATTACCCTAAATGTACCGAATCAAGGATGGATGAAAACAGAACCTGTCACAGAACTGGTTCGGTATGGATATAATGGTATCAAATACTTGAAATTTCAAAGTCGTCAAATTCGCGATATAACTTCGCACATAAAATATTAAACATATCCGCGGATTTCAGATATCTTTTATACAAAATTCACTTAGAGCGAATTTTGTTTAGATATCTAGTCAAATTTGTATGAAAATTTGCATTCAGATCAAATTTTTCAAACACTCGGACTAATCGTTTAATTAAACTGATGGGATGGATAGGATGGGTTCTGTGATGGGTATTCTATGATGGATGCAATGATAGGCCTGGAGGCACCTTTCCTTTTTTTATTACTTCCGTGATATATTACATGGTATCTGAGTAGAGTTGATTGACTCCCTCCAATGACAAAGCCATATATAAGTACCGGTTATTTTCATATAATTGGGTCGGTACTGAAACCGGTATCCATCTATGAGGGACCTATTAAGTGACTGGCTCTGTATTCCAACAAAAAAACAAATTGGTCCATTAGATGCAAAATCAATGATATGTCGAATGATATATCCAAAATAAAACTCAAATATCTCTGGAGTTAAATAGGTTAGAACGTTAAATGAGATCTTAAATAAAAGATTCAAGTACAGGCTATAATTCTTCAAGACAAATCACAAATCTCAAAATCGGGGATATTTTGAGTTTTGACACATTTTTCCCAAAAACTCTGAGTAAAAAAATTAAAATACGCCACCGCCTCGCAATGGATTAATTGATCCAAAATATGTACACGCCAATTAAAAAGTATTTTAATGTGCTTTCATCGACACCCATGTTAATGTCAGTCTAGTGCGAGATATTTTCATTTGTTTACCCCAACTTTTTGGTCCCGTAACTGGCAAAATATGGGTCGCAGCCATCTTTTTCTTTCTTCTTCTTATTTTAAATTATCTGAACAATTAATTTTTTTTTGTTTTTTATTGCTATTGTACCTAGACTTGATTTGTTCCCAAAAAAAAAAACACAAAATATAATAACCAAGGGCAATTAGTTGCTGCAACTTAAAAAAGACCTTTGGAAATTAAGCGCACACATGCATACATATGTACGTTCACTGAAAAGAACGCAGTTACGAGTGTCGTCCAAGCTTGCGAAATACTCGTATGTATGTAAACAAGACATTGAATTTTTTACTTGTTTTATGATAACCGACGTCTGTCTGGCGGCCTGCGAGTAGAAATGTACATAAAAAAATACGAAAACAAGAAATTTTAAAAGAGTTCAATTACCTTCTAAGATAGACGGTTTATCAAGTGTTGGCGTCCCACCGCCTCCTTTGTTTGGATGATCCATGCGTTTGGTAGAGGTTCGTGTTCTCTTCCACTTCTCCAGCTTTGATAAAAACTTTTGTTGAAACGATTTGCTGGTATTGGCTTATTAATCCAAGCAAAACAATTTTTTAAAGGCGTTTACTCACTCAATTTCACAATTAACAATTATCACTTTGCTTTTGATGGTACTTTTTGTTGTCAACAAATTTTAATTGTCGTTTTCGACGTACGACTCAGAAATCAGAAATGCACACAGACACACTCAAACACTGCCTCTTGACAAATTTAATTTCGTACCACGTAATACGAAATTGAAAATACAAATTTTCTGGATCAATTTTCTTTTCGTATTGGAAAATCGCTTTAAAAGCGACTATTTCTACGTTTATCACAATATTAGAATTTCCTTTGGTATAATTTTTTTTCGTTACACTTGTTAATAAAAGATTTATAGATTTTCCTAGTCTTTGAAGGAAAAATGTTCGGATTTTTCCCGTTTTAATCACGGCAAACTCACTTCACTGTCTCTAATCAACTGGTTTTATTTTTGCTCCACAGACAACCACAAAAAATGAGAGCTCCACCGAAGACAAATGAAAACATCAACATCTGCAAATCAATGGGAGACGAAAGGCTCTCATTGTTTGTCTCTTGTTTACTTCTTTGTTTACCTACATAAAAGACTATCCCACTATTCCATTAAAGTTGTTATTATTTGCTTTTATATTATCGGACACCAATACCCGATGCATCGGCAAAAATAAATAAAACTATGAAATCACAAGAAAATTATTACGCCAGAGAGAAATGAAACAATCTGACAATACTTACAGCTGAGTGCAGTAAGGCCAACTCTTTACTTTGGTAGAAGCCAACATGCAAATGCTGATCAGCCAAATAGGCGATTTTTGTGCTAACGGCAACCATGTCGTTTGTGGGACCACACAGTGTTCATACCAACGCAACACGATAAAACGGAACCGGTTTTTTGTACGCACACAGGAAGGCCGATTTAACACTTTAAATTTGAATCGGCTGTAAAAAAAGTACTGATTTTTTTTTTTTAAATTTCTAGTTTTATTGAAAAATTTGAAATTTGTCATTTAATATCACAGTACAACAGCCAATCTGGGGGGTGAGAAATACCAAGTCAGGGTGATGGTACTAGGTCAGTATATTAAAACCCTCAAAGGGTTTTGCGTTCGTATGTGCCAGTTTTTTTTATGACCTTTTACATTTTTTCCTTATCTTGATGTTTTTTCGCTTAGTTGTAAAATGTTGGCAAAAACGTAGTTTGACATAACTCGAGAACGACTAGTTCGATTTTGCTGAAATAAATTGAGAAAAATTAATAATTACATTTTCTTTAATCCATTAATATACTGTTTCTCTACCAAATCAACATTTTTGCAATTAGAAATAAATTTATGAAGAACATTTTGCCAAATTTTTTTTTTTTTTTTTTTAAAACATATAAACCCCAAACGGAAAAACGTGTAGAGTCTTATAACTTTTACGTAAAGTCACATAACCTATAAACAAAATGCGATAGATCATAGAAATCGATTAACGCGTTCTGCTTTTATTTACAATTAAGTAACTTCACAAAACTGGCACATACGAACGCAAAACCCTTTGAGGGTTTTAATATACTGACCTAGTACCATCACCCTGACTTGGAATTTCTCACCCCTCAGACAATAACCCCAAAAATGTTCCACAGTGTAATGGGACACAATGTCATCCACAACTGGTTATGTTTCAACGCTTCAATTCACTTTGGATGATTTGCGTAACATTTATCCTTAATGGCTCCCCACAGAAAATAATGCAAAGGGCTCAAATCAATTTTCCAGTACATTTTCGACTGTTTTGGGTCGAATCTCAACTTTGATTTTTCGTTTCAACGATTCAATGAACTCTGGATGCTATGCGTATTTTTTATCCCTTACAACTCCCCGCAGAAAATAATCCAAAATGCTCAAATCACAACTTTGAGGCTGCCAATTGACGTCAGAATTTCGGATGTTTAATCGATTTTTAAAAATAGTGTGTAAAATATCGATGGTTACGTAGGCTGTGTGACATATGGTCCGTCTTCTTGAAACGAAATTTCGCCCATGTCATTCTCTTGAATTTTTGGAAACGCTTGCCGTTGACGGTAATGTAGGCTCCTTGCTTAGTTTCTAAGATAAATTGCTCAATGATGCCGCCAGCATAAAATCCACACTAAAGAGTAATACTGCATTGGCTTCTAAATAGTCACGTGTGGGCCTGAACCCCATATCCGGCAATTTTGTTTATTGTCATAGCCACCGAGAGGGAAATGAGCTTCATCTGGTAACACGATTTTTCAGTAAAATTCTTCATCTACTGCTAAACAATAAACGAAAACACATCGTATGGTGTTCCATTATTAAATAACAAAGTTCAACCTTTTTAATAAAACTGAAATATGAAAAAATCATTTTTTTATACCCGATTCATATTTTAAATAGAAGCACAATTTTTAATTTCGCTGTGATGGACTAAGACAAAGTGTAGTTTTTGGGTCGTGCCACAAAGAAAGAACAAAATTGGGCCACGCCTTTTAAGAAAGGGCGGGTGTTTAGGGAATAATTATGAACAAGGACGCCCGGCTACAGGGGGCCTTCCTAAGCTTGAAAATAATTTTCGTCGCGATACAACAAAACCCAACTAAATGTCATAACATAAAATCAAATTGGCTACGAACCGAGCGTTTTTCTCAATTTGTATACTAGGGTGGAGTGAAAACATGCTTTTTTTATAATTTGAAAAAGTTAACCTCGGAAAGAGATGTAGTCTGGGGTCCTAAAGAGGGGAAAAATAATAAATATAAATAATAAAATTTTTTTTTTTGATTTTAGAAAAATCCTAAAAATTAACGACTTAACTTATTCGAAATTTAAAAGTTTGAGCTTGTTCAGTGCCCAAACAAAAGTATTTGAGGCAAATATGAGGATAATCGACTAATATTTGTAGCTTTGGTGGCGATTTCATTGTTCAGTCAATTTTCTGAAGAAGGGACGATTTGACTTATTTTACTTTTTGAAATTTTTGAACAATGAGAAAAATTTTTTTAAATTTTTTCATGCCCTTATTTCATTGTTTACGCTATTGCAAACATTTATTGACATAAAACTTTTTAGGATTTTTCTAAAATCAACACCAAAATAGCGATAATTTCCAAATTTCTAGGGAGTGGCGCGACCCCTAAAATTTTTTTTAAATTTTTTTCTTTATTTTTCCCCTCATTAGGACCCCAGACTACATCTCTTTCCGAGGTTAACTTTTTTTTTTGTATTTCACTCCACCCTATTGTATACCCTATAATGTTGGTATAGAACATTTGCTAAACTGTTAGAGGTAAAAATTTAACCTCTAGAGAAATAAATTGATACATTATTTATGAAGTATACCACTGATTCCACACAGAAAAGGTGTGATCAAGAACAAGGTCTATTAAATCGATTATTCGCATAGTTTAGGAGATATAGTCAACATAAGAAAAAGGGTGACCATTCATTTTTCCGATAAGAC
The DNA here is from genome assembly GCA_963513945.1 of Hydrotaea diabolus. NCBI lineage: Eukaryota > Metazoa > Arthropoda > Insecta > Diptera > Muscidae > Hydrotaea > Hydrotaea diabolus. Next base: position 150,998,032 of record OY740718.1, on the reverse strand, counting down.
GCTTAGTGTAGTTTAGCTGATTTAATTTTTATAGAAAATTTCCACTTTTTCACCTAGAAAATTGTCGATTTTGTCGATTGTACGCTTAGTTCATGAGATATAACCGATCAATGGTTTTATATAAAATTTCTCATTTTTCAGTATTATGAACCCATTATCTCATGATCTTATAGATATATGACGCTATATTTGGTATATGTTATGACGCTATATTTGGTATATGTTGTGGACATGGATGGAAACACATTCTGGAGGAAAAGCGGACGGTGACGAGACCCCTTTAATCGCATTAATGGCTAAAGTTATAGACCGATAGAAGCACATTCTGCTGGAAAAGCGGGCAGTGCCACGCCTCGCTAAAAAAATCCTATATATGGCTAAAGTAATAGGCCAATCGTTATACAATTTTAATAAATAGAATCTAATGATAAAATTATGATGGACTATGTTAAAGTTGGATAATAGATAGAAACATGCATGAACACACTCTGGTTTACAATACATTCATTTAGTCATTGTACCAGTACCACTGTCCCGAATAGTGTAAACAATGAAATGAAACGAGACGAGATTGCTTGCTCTTCGAATGAATGTTGTATGGTTCTCTGCTCTCTTAACTACTCTATTCGTCTCAATTCTGTTAAGAGAACACAATATTGTTCTCAATAAATATTCGAGACTGTAAAAGGCATTTGAATACATAAGAAGTCTATGAATGGTATACGGTAAATTATGAATGGTTGTGGGTATCATTAGCTTTCAGTCATTTAAGAAATCAACAAGGGTGAGCAAGGTGTAAACAAAAAAATATATAAATATATTCTTCTTAAATAAGTTTAACTGAGAAAAAAAATGGAAATTGATGAAGTAAATAATTATTAAGAAGAAATAATTAATATTATTATTAATATTTAAAAATATTTTAGCTTTCAAATCAATTTTTTTTTGTAAGTAAATAATAATAAATATAGTCTGAACATTTGTTTTATACTAAATCTGTAACATTTGTTTTATTTGCAATAACTTAAATTTGATGAAACTATTTTTATACGATGATAACTAACTTGCAGTTTAATTTAACTCCAATTCTTCACACGAAGAGCATGAAATTTATTTAATTGTCGCCCTATTCTACATTCCAGAGAAATCAAAGCAAAAACAACATCATTTGCTACGCTCATCATATGTTACGCCCATGGAAATAGATTTTTTCTCAAATAGTCTTATTAATACATCTCAGTATTCGAGTAGTTGTGGTTGTCTCTAAAGACCTTTTACCCGATCACCTTACAACTCGTTCATACCCGAACTCTGTCGTCTCGGTACCATTCTGTTTCATTCCCGATGCTACTTGCTAAGAGGAATGGTTGTGTGTACGATACTCTTATCGCTAGAATGAGCACATTTACGCTTTTGTAAACAAAAGAATATGTTCGGGTGTGTGAAAACGATGTTCATGCAGGGTTTTAATAATAGAGCGTTGCATCGCCAATCAACTTTGAACTTTAATAGGCCACACATCGTGAACTAATACCGATAAGACGATAGAAAAAGGTATAAAACCTTCGGCCAGACCGAACTTGATTTATTCACTTGTTTTTGTAGAAGCACCATTTTGCAGGTCAAAAACACTCAAAACTGCAACTTATGGGGCGTGCCACTAAAAAATTAAGAAAAATATGCTCTGTACCCAGAAAGAGGGCTGGAGCTTGGGGTCGAGGCCATGTAAATTGCTTTATATTTAAAACATCCAGTTTTCGCTTTAGATAGGAACTAGAATTTGGGTTCAAGTAATGGCTAGATTTTTTGAAAAAAAAATCTATTAATTTAGCAAGCGCTCGCGTTTTTTGTGGAATCGACCCCTGTCTATTCGGCGTACTTGCATTTCTTGTACAATTACGTTTAAGGTTGTTTGGGGTAATTAAAGGACTCACCATCTACAATTTTAGGTCTTGGGCATTTTTTTAACCTTTAGCAATATCCTTTCATTTGAGTAACCAGTTTTATATGAAAATGAGATATGCCATTTTTAAGGTCCCGAGGCCTTCACATTCCCACCACTCTCCATAATCTTCGCTTCAGCCCAAGATTTAATCAAATTGAGAGATTTAATCACAATTAATAAGTCCCTTCGGGTTTTTAGAAGTTTTTATAGTTTTCAACTTAGATTTCGTTCCAGTATGGTGGGGTAGTGAGTTATTTTAAGTAAATGAAACTAAATCATTTTTTGTATCAAGTATGGCATTAATCAAATTTAATGCACCTGTGGATTCTTGCCTATATTGGAAGGATCATTTAACTGCCCTAGGCTTCATGGATCTGGGGTTTACATTTAGCCAAATCTTAAAAATATTTTCAGTTTTGATGTATCCATGGGGCAAGTCGCCTACTAAGCGTGAGCTTTTGTAAAATTTTATTCTTTCTGTGTACCCATATGTTCATGTTAACGGAGCCTGGCATTAGGAGGATCATTAGGCCCATGATCCCATTGGCCTAATGATCCTTTCTGTGTACCCATATATTGATGTTAACGGAGCCTGGCATTGGGAGGATCATTAGGCCCATGAACCCAACTCTTCCTTATCTTAAAAAATTGGTGCATATTTAAATTCGTAAGAACATTTTTTTTCTTTCGGTTTACATGTGTCCATGTTGGGCTGGACCTAATTTTCAAGGCCATATGAACCATAGCCTATGGCCTATGGGCTAATGCCTATAATTCAGCGAAAACGTAAGATTTCCTGGGGAAACCTTATTGTTTTTGAGACCTTTGTGTCCATGTGGAAGGAATCGATTTTTTGGGTCTCTAGGGTCCAAAGATCGGGACCAGAAATTAAGAAAAATCGTAAAGGTTAGTGCATTTTTTGATTAGGGAGGAACTTTCACTGAATGTAAGAATATTTACTTATGTCCAGGTTCGAATATAGACATTTTATGGATTCGTGACGAAATTTTATTAGTAAAAATATTATTAATAGTAATGTTATGTCCATAGTTAAAAGTGGCGATTTTTGGCCCATCTGGCCGGGGCGAGTCCCAAATTGGCACTAATCTTAAATATTTGGACACATATGTCCCCTATTTTTAGGGAATGACTTAGCTTTTTATGACACGTTTAAAGCGTTTATGACTACGTCTCTTAAGCAAATCTAATTTTCATAATGTAAAATAGTTAAAGGGAAACTTTTCTCCTCATACTCGATTTAGTATTTTTCTAATACCAACCCATCTTCAACTATATAAAATATATCTGGTTATTTGGTAGACTAGTTTTGTTTTTGATTAAAAATACTTATTCCGGTGTCTAACATTGAAAAGTTTATACTGCGTAGAACCGCTCAGACATGGCTTGATAGTCAGAGAATTTTACAACGATAAATAATATATCAATGTCTTACTGAAGAATGGCTTATCTTAATTCCTCGTTACTTTACAGACGAGTATAAACCGGAATAATAAGAGACAGAATGTTAGGCCATCGTTTAATTAAAACGCCTAACAAATTATATATGAAAATCTTTTGTATATCCTCACCCTACTGTGTGAGAGGGTACATATCATTTGGTACAAACAAAAAGTGTTAAGCACCGAAATAAGCATTTTAGGCCCTACATATATTTTCAGTAATTTGTTTCATGACTTTTAAAAGTTCGTCTATGCGGCTGATTCGCAAGATAACTCTAGGTTACCAATCGTTTGAAAAATTTGTATATCGTAATATTTTTTTCAAAACTTCCTATGGTTTGAAAATAGGCCAAAATATCACACCTATTCTGGTACCTCCTACACTAATGTACCATTACGTCCTGCAATATTGCTGGTACTATTAGCATGAATGTACTAAAAATCAATACTTTAGAATAAAGTTGTAAGGCCAACTTGGAGAAAAGAAATAAGTCTCCTTCTGTAGATGGATGAAACAGCCCATGTAAATGCACCATTTCGCTTACTTTTGGTATTCTTGTAAATATGCTATTCATACGATCTAACTCAAAATCAAAACTTAAGAACATAGTGTTCTCTGTGACAATCCTAATCCTAGCCATGCCTCTTCTGGTTCTTCCATACAAAACATCCAGTTTTTGTGGAGGTTAGAACCCTCAGAAATTGGCTCCTAGCGCATGAAATTCACTTACGTAAATTGCGAACTCCATATTTTTATTATAAAGGCTTCAATGCAATGGGAGGATCACACTCCCCACTCTGGTTCCTACAGTGCAGATGCAACATTACGCCCACTTTCTCTATTAGCATAATAATTTGTATACAATTTCAACATACAATTTGTATTGAGCTGTAAAAAAAGTAATTAGGAAATTGATTATAAGTTCGACTAGCTAATGGAAAATTAGAGTCTTAGCCATGTCCCTTCTCGTACCTTAAACACAAACGACTTGAATTTTCCTCGAATTTTGTTGCAATATGTTTATTTCATTTATTTGTATGCGCGCAAGAAGAAAATGGATGTCAAGTCCCATTCTAGTACCTATTTTGAGTTAGAATATTTACGAGATTTCAATAAAATCGGCACGCTTCAGGCAATGAAGGACGGAAAATTTAAAATCCATATATGTGACAGCGCATATAGAAAGGGACCTAAGGGTAAAAAAAAAATCAATTTTCATTTGTTTTCTTTTTTTGATGTGGACAACATCTGAGCATCGAATGAGACCGATCCCATGTCCCAAAAGTGTTCCCTCCCAGAGATATGCGCGTTTTATGAAAGTGAAGTCGACGATTCTAAGCGCAAATAGAAAAGGGGCCTAATCTTTTAAATGACTCTCCTAAACAAAACTTTTCATCAACTTTTCACTTTTTTTTGATGTGGACAACATCTGAGCATTGAATGAGACCGATCCCATGCCCCAAAAGTGTTCCCTCCCAGAGATATGCGCGTTTTATGAAAGTGAAGTCGACGATTCTAAGCGCAAATAGAAAGAGACCTAATCTTTAAAATGGCTCTCCTGAACAAAACTGGTTTTTAGCTTTAGGTCCCTTTTTATTTTGCGCGTCACATATGGTTAAGGATATATGGAAGTCGGATCAACCAAATGATACTTATACTTGTTTTACTTGTAGAAAAATTTTAAAAAGTAGAATTATTATAAAAAGAATGTAGTTAGTCCTTTTCTATATTAAACCACAAATATATATTTTATAGTCCTGTTCTGTATAGTAAATGATCTTGGTCAATGTTTTTCTCTAGTTATGCACAGTACTTTTCCATCTTTCTTCACTGGTCCCTCCGCTTCCCTTTGTATTCATCGTCTAACTAATTTTAATCTGGACCGTTCATTGTCATTATTGCAACATGTTACATTTTATTACATTCTTGTGGGGCTACAACTTGTGGTTCGTTTGACGTCTGTATTCTCCATCCACGCTGATGGCTCGATAATATTCCGAAGGAGCTTTCTATCAAAGACACTAGTTTAGTTTATTTTTTTATTGAGACTTTTTTCAAAAACAATGACAGACATATACTAGATCTATGAACAAGAAATTGCTTATGACTATAATGTATTGTCTAAATTACCAATAACGTGCTAACGGCACCAAGCCTTTTCTGTGTATAGAAATATTTTTAATTTGTATGTAGCTCTGATAAGTGTGTTCGCCCTTGCTCCCGAGGCTAAAGTGGTCTTAGGAGTGAAATATCCTAGAATTTAGCTTAAAAGTAAACTTACAACTAGCCTAAAATTAGGGGGTGAAGGGAAGGGGTTGATTACAAAAAAGGAGAGGATAGGGAAAACAAAAAAAAAGAAAAAATAAGTAGAAAAAATAAGAGATTTAAACAAATGCTGTTCAAGAGCCTTAACAATATTCCAATCATAAAGATGCTATCCTCTATGTGCACCGGAACAACTTTTTTGTAGAACTCGGGACGAAAGGAAACCGAGGTATCATAATCTGCCCGACTTTCATTCAAAAATCCAATCGGAGATAAATAGCAAACATCTGACCAGCTAATGTCCTTCTGGGCATTGTAAATATCAGTTATAATGGAATTCTCGTGAAGGGAAATCCTTGTAATAAATTTATTAATTATTATTTTATTACTGCTTCATCTGCCATCACAAGAACCAAAGTTTCGGTGCCATATAGAAGCTAGGGTAGACTAGTATATGCGACGCGCAAAATAGAAAGGGACTTAAGGTTAAAAACCAGTTTTGTTCAGGAGAGCCATTTTAAAGATTAGGTCCCTTTCTATTTGCCTTTAGGTTCCTTTCTCTATGCGCTGTCACATATTGTAAAGTGTAATTATCATCTTTCGGGAGAGGGCTACGATTTTAAGCCGTAAAAATATGATCTAGTTGCTATTCTTAGTGCAGACATCATTAATTTCATTTATGTCGTATGCGAGCTAAGCAAAGTTCTGTACTAGCATAGATTTCAACACCACGGCTCCTTTGTGGCAGTCGTCACCCTTATCTCTGTCTTGTCTTTATCATTAAATCATCTGTATACGCGAGGAGTATGTCTATTACTCACTTGCGGGCATTTCAAAATGTCTTTCATCAAGGTGAAGATCCTACATGATAAGCTGTCACCCTGCTTAATAGGTTTGGGCGGTCAAATAGAATTTTACGTGTTGATTGGGATCATTTTCTAGGATTTGACGCAGTGTAAAGAGTTGATTGTTTCATGTTATCTTTGCTGTGCAGCCACCGAATAGCGCACTGATAAGGTTTGTGGATCAATCATACCCACAGTATACTCGTCGGATTATAATCGCGGTGGAGACTTATTTCGCGATAGTGGGGGCAAATGGTCTTACTTCCGCTTTCATGAATTAGGCATAGTATGTTTCCATTACAGGTTGGGCGTTCGGTCTTACCTGCTTCTTTCGTTCTTAGACAATTATCTCGGTATTTCGTTTGATACTGCGGGTTATTGCAGTTTGCCCTTTTCCAGGGTCGGAGGTGAATTCTACCGTTTTATCCGCTGCATGTTGTTTTTTCGGCAGGATTCTCATTCGCTAATTAATATTTAAACTTGTCTATTTCAGATCCTCAGCTACTTTAAACTTGAATAAACCTCGGGCCATTTTGCCTATAGTTAGTGTAAACTTGATTTGGTTGTGAATATAGTAGTCGGTTTTGTTTGAGCGTCTTGACCACATATCAATCTCAGTGGATTTTTTCATATACAACATAGAACTCTGTTAAACGATTTTCTCATTTAAGACCAATAAATATGCCCAGCTGAACTTCTTGTGTGATAAGATCTCGCTTTCATTATGAAGGCTTCAGCATTTGAAAGGCTTTATTTACCAATTCCGCTACTTCTTACGATTTTCTTATTTTAAAATTCATTCAGACAAGCGTTCTACACATATTTAAAAGTGTTACAGCACCAACAATGCTTGGGCAACACCTCCGCAAATTTTACCAGAGAGCAGAAGCTACCTAGGAAACCGCGTGTGGTTCTGGCTCAGTTGAAATCTGGATATTGCTGCATCATATTGTATTAGACGCGAATTGATAACGTCCCGGACGTATTTTCCGCGTGCCATACATGACCACATGACGTACTGCTTCCTTTTAATATCCAGCCAAGCTGAATCAGCCGATCCGCAGGCTTTTTGGATGCATACAGTGCAAATGGCCAATTTCCTTTACCTGGATGTTGAAGCAGATCCCCGATAGGCGAACCGGACCTTCAATATTCAACATATTTTTACAACGGTATGTTCAGTGCCGCTTTGTACAAATGTAAGATCTCTTAGATAATCCAGCTACTCCATTAATCAACAATCGTACGTATCCTTTTAGTCAATAGTTTATTTACTAGAAATTAAAATCTTAAAAAAATGCTTTGTTATTTATCTTGTACTTCCTTTTAACATAATAAACCTAAGCTCGGCACTGTGGATACTACCCAGATCGCCTACTTAATATACTTCTCCATAAACTTCTTGTGAAACTCACTACGCAATGAGTCGTTAATAAAGTGGGTTTTCTTTTCTGGTTCCGTACGAGCGCAATTCTTGAAAACCACATCGTCATCCCAGCGCCGTTTGACTTTCAAATCCGCCACAGCCTTGCTAGCTGTGGCCGCCGAACCGGCCGCATAATTAATCAAAGGATTACCCGAGAGAATATTTTCCATGCGTATACGTTCCTCTTCCTGCTTTTTCTCCTGTTCCTTGCGAGCTGTTTCCTGTAAACGCTCCTGCTTTATTTTGTTCAATTCAGCCAAAAGGGTGGCAGTGTCATCTTCATCATCTGATTCGGAATCACTGTCGGAACTTTCGTTGTCAACCGGATCGTCCGCATCCAAATTGGCCGGTGCTGGTGGGGCATCAAGTTTGGCTCGTTTATTGCTGGGTGTACTGCTGGCAGAATTGTTGGCCTCGATGGCTTTGCGCACAATGGATGGAAGATTTTTGGTGGGACGCGCTTCACGCTCACGGTCTTCTAAATCTTTGCGGAAATCACGGCTGCGCAACTCATCGGATGTACCCTGGCCAGTTTCTCTGTTAGACAGACATTTTGTTATGATTAGGGTCTTCCAAATTGTCTTTGTATCAACGCTCACTCACCTGTATTTGAGTTTTGTGTGTCCTGGTAAATCTCTGCTGGAATATTGTTTACTCAATGCACTTAAATCCTTTTCTCCTCTGCCGCTACCACCACGGGCTGGATCAAATGTTGGCCTAGCTGCTGTGGTCATGGTTTATTATCGTAAAATTGTATTTTATTTAAGAATGTGACGATTTTTATTTGTGAAATTACTGTCTTGTATTGCAGAGACCCAAGCCGACAGAATATTATCATCGGCGTCGGCTTGACGAGAGATTAACTGGCGGCGGCTTATTCGTCGACTACTTTTATTTTTTTTTTAGGCCTAGTATTCACCTAAAACGAAATGTTCGCTTAGTAGTTTTGCTTTTATCTCTACACGAAAGAATTGTAGTATAGAGCAGTGTATAGGAAGCAGCTGTTATTCATTTTCAAATAAATGATTTTTATCATTTTCATTTAAATACCCTCAAAAACAACTTTACAACATTTGATAATTTATTTTTTTGTAAATTTCAAAAATTCATTAACCAAACAATTATCAGAACATTTTTTTTCGTTTGCAGATGGTGAAAATAGTCTACACTGCTCTTATAATCATCCCTGTAACAGTTGCAAATTCCGCCACCTTTTAGTTTCAGCTGAGTAACACCAAACGATAATAGCTAAACGGAATTTACCAATGGTACATTTCGTTTGCTTTTCTTTATATATTGCTTATGGGAGCAAGAATTCCGTTTTAGGTCAAGTAAGTAAGTTTTTTTTATTTGTCTTCTTCTTTTTCGATAACATGTGAATGTCTTACATACGAATGAAATAAATGTTATTCTTAGAGCTATATACGTCTAACTCTACTACACAGTGGTAATGCACGAAGCCGTTTTAGGTGAATACTAGGCTTAATATGCGAAGAAATCAAAACGCCGATCAAAAACTTCGTGCGCCGATAGCTAAGTATTGACTTCATGCTTTGGCTGGTGCATTGCTGGGAAGTGTTCGGAGTAATAATTTGTGTGTAACAGGGTAGTTCTTACAATTCGATTTTCGCAGGCAAACACAAAAATATTTTTTTTTACAGTTGCAGAAATATTTATTTTTTTAATGTTTTAAATGCTTTTTTAAAATGAGATGAAGTAAAAATGTTTAGTACGTTAATCGAAATTTGAATGCTTTAAATGAATAAGAACAAAAAAAAAAAAATAAAAGCATGTGGACATTGGAAATAAGAAACACCCAATACATATACTGTTTCTAAATAGTAAAAGTAATGGGAAACTTGATTACTTAAATTTACAAGCAATAGATAGATTGTAATAGATAGAAGTAGATTGCATTAATGAATGAGATCAAATCTTAGTTCTTAACATTTGATGGAAATTATATTCAAAATATAAATGCCATTAAATGTCCTTTCAAATTACCAATAAAGATTTCACACTTGATTTGAATTATTATATTTTTTTTGTTCTGAAAAATACCTCTAGTTGGATCACCCTATATAATCAATACTGGTTATACGAGTATTGGACCTTATCGTTTCATGTTTCGATATGTATATGGAAGTCACAAATTAAGTTCGATAATGCCCAAGTTTGACATGGTACGTTACTTTTGACCAATAGTTAAGGAATGTATAAGTATCTCTATAGACCCATACAAGGGTCTCCGATTTAAGAACATTTTGCTTTGCAAGCCAATTTAAACCTTTCAGATGTTAAGCATAGTTCGTGATCTATTACCTTTAAATAATGCTGGTGAAATGGACCATATCCTTCCAAGTCATAATGGTTATACGGATTGCTCGAAGCTGTGTCCGGTCTTTATGTTTTTAATTTGTTTCTACATTCGATTTAATCATAGGATTAATAGCTGCTAAATCGTTCTTTTTATGACTTGGACAGAGAATCATAGCATGGTTGTGGATATCATAGTATGGTTGAGTGTGAATCATACTATGGTTGTGGGGATCATAGTATGGTTGCGTGAGAATCATACTAAGGTTGTGAGGATCATACTATGGTTGGTTGAGAAACATACTATGGTTGTGAGGATCATAATATGGTTGTGGAGATAATAGTATGGTTGAGTGTGATTCATACTATTGTTGTGAGGATTATATAAGTAGTATGATTGTGGAGATCATAGTATGGTTGAGTGTGATTCATACTATGGTTGCGGGGATCATAGTATGGTTATGTGTGAATCATACTATTGTTGTGAGGATCATAATATTGTTGTGCAACAACCATATACCCATGAATAAAAGAATAATAAGATTACGCTGATCGTGTGCAAAAAAAGTTCTCTCTCTGCGCATCTACGTCACTCGAGAACATATGGTGTAGTAAATTGTGAAATATGTATGGAGATTCACAAAAAAGCTATAAAGTCTGAAGTAATTGTGGTAGATAACAATGTTATGTTTGTTAAAAATAAATGTTTTTTTTTAGCAAAAATAGGATTCGACTGTTTTAAAAAAAGAAACATTTAATTCATATAAACATATATGGATTTGTTAGAGTAGTTGTTAGCGTAGTTCACCCAGTGCCCCGTTTAACACTCATACAAATCAAAGACATTTTTGACGATAATGAAACTATAAATTTTTAGTTTAATGTTTTATTCCATTTTCTTTTTTTACTGTTCGCCACTTCAATTATTTCTTTATTATGTTTTCTAATAAGGAAGAACATTCGTGCACGAAAGAACAGTTTTTTAACTTTTTCGTTGCACTGAATGTGACTAGCTTCCTCTAAATGTATTTTTAGGAAATTCTTTGTTATAAATAGGCCGTTCTGGTTTAAATTTTTGAAAATATTATGAAGCGCCTGCATATGACCCATCATTTCATTAGATGGCTTCGATAAACCGCCTTCGCTTAGGTGGTCAACCCAGGTGTAAGAGGTTTGTGGCTGATCTTTTGGGGTTGAAATGTTAGGCACTTCATCTCCGAGCTTGTGACATATATAGCCTGCAAGATTCTCCAATCCATCGTAGGCCATATCAGTCAATTCGTCACTGTCGGCCTCTTCATTATTGGCTTCGGTACTTTTGCAGACACTGCTGAATATGAGGCCTATATGAAAACAAAAACGGATGTCTATATGCAGAAAATTTTTTAAAAGTAACATTGAAAACCTTTACCTGTTAGTGATTTTTCACTTCTATCTAAATCGGGTGTATCGTCCACTTCGACATTAGCGGAATTGGAAATGAGACTTTCATTACGCCCAAGAATATATGACCTAAGCCGGAACCTGAACTCTTCCTTATCAGGATGATCGTGTAAACCACCCTTGGAGCGAATTATGCCAAAAAAAATTTCAAGAACGTCTTGATTAAGCCTATATGTCAAAATATAGCTAATGCCATATCGTAGCTTTAGATATTGGTATAGGCCCATAAGAGCATTGTTCGACTGTATAATTCCTACAAACCAGTTATTATATTAGTGAAAATTTGTAAATATGTAAACTTCATTCGAAAAACTTACCGGCTTGAAATGGCAACAATTTATTTCGTCCTATTACGCGCATATTTGTCATCAAATCTGTCATTTCGTTTAAGATTTGATTTTGCTCGTCAATAGCCAAACCATAAGCATGAGAACGAGTCCGTGCATCTGGACGAGGTACTCTAACGTTCATGACGTCGAACCAATCATTTGCCTAAAAATGGATTTTTTTTTTTTTTAAATATATCAACTTTACATATGTTAAATTTTACCAGTTTAAAAAGATGATGGCAGTCAATCCAATTATGGTTGTCTAGATACCCAAGACTACCCGCTCTAGAAATAGCTTGTGCAACCGTATGTGAGAACAATTTTGTGGCAAGTTTCACTTTTTGCCTTTTAGGTCCAGCAACAGTGAGATTTACCTCCGATATTTTATGCGTTATATTAACATCGCCAGACGTATGTACTAATAAGTTTTGAATAACGCCCTTTTTCACCTCTTTGCCGTTTAAGTTAAAGCCACTGTCCAAGAAATGGTTTCGCAACAGCTTTATAAGGTGAGGAACATCGCAAAAGTAAAATATTTTGGTATCAAAATATGAAAACCTAAGAAAATTAAATTGAAGCAGGACATTATTTTTATCTAAAAATAAGTATCTATAAGTATCTATTTTTCTATTGTACCATGGTTGTTCCTTAGTCATGCCGAGTTCTTTCGAAAGTGATCTATTTGTAGGTCCTAGATCGCACACGATAGCAACAACGACAAAGCCACACGTTTTCGTCTTTTCTAATAAGCTAAATAATACATCTTTAGTCATTTGACGGTCAAAATCATAAAAAATGGGTTGCTTCCATTTGGCTACAAGACCTATTGAATATATAAAAACGTTAGGAATTTGTTTTGAACTACCAAAAATTTTAGTGTGTATTTACCTCGTAGCATTGCAACTTGTACATAGTCGACAGGAGATAAAGTAGTATCACTTGACCTGTCATAACAGTAGGTCTTTCTTATTTTCATCTCATCGAAGCTGAGTACACAAATCTTTTGATTGTCACTGAGATGTGTAGATGCTGACAAAACTTTAAAAACTGGCTGTATTATTCCCCTGCTAAATTCCAATTTTTGAGCCCATGCTTGAAGGGTCCGCACCGCCGGAAGAGGAAAATTTTTCCTATATAAAAGCTTATATAACTTTGCGCTTGTAGCGTGCAATGTCATGGACTGGGTAATATCTTCTTCGGTCCAATTTGATTTTTTCATGCCGTTTTTAAGTTTATCTATTTGACCTTTAGTAAATATGGTCAAAAGCTTGGACTCCAAATGTTTTAGCTCATATTTAGCTTTAGTTATTTGTGTTTGCAAAGCCTCTATTTCATATTGATGTATTTTCATCAACTTTTCAATTTTTTCTTCCTGGGCCTTCAATTCACCAGCGTTTTTTTCCTCTTGTTTTTTATAAGCTTTAATTTCTTTTCGAAGCGTTTCACTTCAAATAAAAATATTTTATGTGGGTACATGCTATGGAAATAAAAAAGATAAAACTTACAGGTCGACCTTAAGACTAGTTATCGCTTCTTCTCCTGCGTCGCTATTAGATTGGACATTTTCATTACAGTTTCAGAAGCGTCGAAGCAACCCAGATTTACATCTTTAGCTTTGACTACTTCAACTTCCTGTTGTCGTTGTGCAGCATCTTCAGCATAGGATTTCTTCAACAACGACTTGACAATGTTTTTATTCTCCCTTTTTTCTATTCTAGAAGACCGTTGCGCGCTAAGTTCAACATTTTCAATAGCATCAGTGTAGATTGTTGGAACTACGCCTCTTTTTAGAACTCGATGTTTGGCAAAACCTTGAAGTAAAATAATAAATTAAGTCAAATAAAACTCTGCTTTGACTTTCGGACATACCCATGTCATACTGTAAACCATTTTCGATATCCAGAGGTTTGAAATGCAGCATACATATACGACCATTTTCTGGGTTAAAACTTTTTTCACGCCGGCAAAAACTAACCCATTTCTTTTTTAAATCTTTGTTTGCCGGAAAAACAAAAAAGCTTATATTGCACGCTTGGCTATCGTTAACGTTTTTACAATTTGCTACCTCACACTTCATTTTTTTTTTAAAAAACCAAACCTCGTTTAACAGTTTTCAAACGCAACAACACAACACAAATAATATTTCAGTAAATTTCCTAACACAAATAATATTCCGCTTGTATGCTTATTCACTGCTAACAACTGAATGCAAAACAAATTCTCAATTGACGTCACAGAGTGTGAGAGAGAATTCATGCAAACATAACGGACCTGCGCAATGCGTAATCTTATTATTCTTTTATTCATGCCATATACCCAACAATAGTATTATCCTCTTCGAATATTGTCACCCTTATCATACTTTTTTTCTGCGTGCAGGCAGACTGAACAGCTGTTTCTAAACCCGCCAGGGTTTTTCTTCAGCAGTCTTTGGCAACGATTACTTGACTTATACGGAAGTCTCATTTGAATTACTGAGAATTACCCTTTGCGTACAATCTTCGATTTGTGCGTATAATCTCTTTTTTTAATTACATATTTTTAGTAGTCAACAAATTTTTTACCAGCGGCGATCCGTTTGCTACTTCTTACAAATTTGAATCGGCTATAAAAAATAAGGAATTGATAATTTTTTCAAATTTCTGGTTTTATTGCAAAGGTTGAACTTTGTCATTTAATAAAAATAATAATTCATATAACTACCACGACTGGCTCGGCAGTACCTTACCCGATCAACCCAATTTTTCAGTACGTTTTCGATTGTTGCGGGTCGAATCTCTTCAATGGCAACTTTGATTTCATGTTTCAACGCTTCGATTGTCTTTGGATGCTTTGCATAACATTTATCCTTAATGGCTCCCCACAGAAAAAAATACAACGGCCTCAAATCATAGCTTTGAGGCGGCCAATTGAAATTACAATTTCGGCTGATTATTCGATTTTTAAAAACAGTGCGTAAAATATTGATGGTTGCGATGAGGCACAGTCTTGTTGAAACCAAATGTCGACCATGTCATTCTTTTGAATTTTTGGAAACATAAATTTGTTGAGCAAGGCGCTGTAACGTTCGCCGTTGACGGTAACGGCGGTTCCTTGATCATTTTCGAAGAAAAATGTCCTTGTGATGCCGCCCTAGTGACTCGTTTTGGATGCATTGGCTTCTTAATAGTCCCTAAACCCCATATGAGGCAATTTTGACATAGATCAAAATGAGCTTCATCTGTCAATCTTCAGCCCAGTGGGCGAAGCGAAAACACATCGGATGTTGTTCTATTATTAAATGATTTTTTTTACAGCCGATTTAAATTTAAAATTTTTAATGACCCACCCCATACCAACCGTATTCAGTTAAACTATTCGTTGCTACAACTGATCGTTATGACAACCAACCAATTATGAAGTACCCGTTACTTTGGAACCAATAATTCGTGGTGGAAAGAAATAACTTTTTTGTAGAACCCAAACAAAAGTTCGGACTTTCTTGGTAGGGGAGAATGATTTCTTCTTAAAATGGAAAACTTTAGTAATAATTGTAAATTCGCAAAATGACGGTCCCTCGTAGGTACGAGTTATTTTTTATCGACAAGGACATTTTTATTGTACAATGCTATACGGAAGGAAACTTCTAGCCGCCCGAAATTGGCTCCTTGGAAGATAGGGCACATTTAGTCAGATACGCTCATATTTTTCTAAACAATTTTATAGATCTAGTAACGCAGCTGGAAATATGAGAAAATTTGCTTTTCCCGAATGCCAATTTTTATTCCAAACAGAGTTAATTAGCCGGTGCTACTCGTATGCCTCTAAAGTCAAGAATATATGTACTATTTTTTTAGAATAAATGTACTAGTGATTCTCAAAAAATATTATGACTTAAAACCAATATAACTTTTCCCATTAAAAGCTTTTAAAGGATACAGTACCAATTTAGAAAGTTGAAGGGGTTTCACATTTTTTGGGGGTAAATTTTACCTGCCCGAAAGTGCCTCCTTGGAAGATGAGGCACATTTAATGCAAAAAGTCATGCTTTTTATTTCTAAAACTCGAATTTCTAATATTAAAGAAGAAGAGAAAATTTGTTTCCATCAGCTTTACAAAGTAGCCGAAGTTATCGTTGGCAAAGACTGCTGAAGAAAAACCTTGGCGGGTTTAGAAACAGCTGTACAGTATGCCTGGCGACCGTAGCCAATACATGTAACCAATTTTTACGTTGATTCTCAAAAAAAACTACAAAAAGGTCTCGAACCAGAGTAAAAACTGTTAAAATTGAAAAGTTAAATTTTAATTTTCAAAACCTACAGAAAGTGAAAATCTGTAATATCAATATTTAAATAGTACAGAGCACCAACAAACATTAGGTGGTAATGATGGAATACTGGAGATGCATGTAACCTCAATCATTTGGTTGGCAAAATAATTAGGTTGTGGCATTTTTACAGAACTCAAATTTTTACTTAATAAAAGTTATAGACTTTTGGTCGATGGAAATAGATTCTGGACTTCTGTGCGCAGTCCAAGGGGGATAGGGCCAGGGCGAACTTACGAACTGTCTTTTTTTATTTAATTTTTACTTTAATTTTTTTTTTGTTTTATTGGGGTTACTTTTTATAGTGGGCCAATGCACCGAAGCTTCATTAAAATCTTCAATTTCTTAATGATTGTAGGATGTACAGATATTTGTCATAATGATAAGTGTACATATATTTTAACCCCGTTGTGGTAATGAAATGAACATCTAAAGAGCACCCCTCCCAACTGATGATTCCGCCCCATCCGCGTCTGCAACAAGTTTGTCTTGCTGTACTTAAGGACAATCATACCCTTTCGTTTCAACGTTAACGAGATAAAGCAAATCCCTTCCTTGACCATCCACTTGAATAAACACCACAAACGGAACATGTGGAAGCGCCAGAGAAAAAAGTGCGTCAGCATGAAACAAAGTTGACGCATGATTAGACGGCATTATCAAGAGTATAAACAAAGGATTAAAACTGCGGTGGCCTGGCCGACCTCTCTGTACTCGCCATCATCAGCGATAAGGTGAAGGAAGCAGCAAAACTAATAATGGTAAAGAGCGTTGAAAAGTAAATATGGCAGACGAGCAGACGGACAGAGCAGTTGCACGGTCCTTGCAAGATTATCAGTTTTCTCATCATTCCTAAAATAATAATGATAAATTCAAATTAGAGGCTCGAAATCATCATTTGCAATTTATTCGCTGCCTTTGTATAGCCACTTCTCATATTTCCATAATTAACTTCCGAAAATGAAGTTCATCGTTGCTGTAACCAGCCGGCAAGTCATTCAGTCCGTCTGTCCGCATGGCCGGCATTTAAATGGTCGTGCCACAGTGGCAATACTATCAACATCGTCTTCCTTGGGATAACCAGGAGTGCTACAGCAGAACGGTCACGTCCAACAAAGAGAAAAAACTAAACCCAATCAAGTCTGACTGATCTACTGAAGTGCAACAATGGCAAAGAGAGCAGAAGACAAGTCGGGGTGAACAAATAGTGGCAATTTGCTCTTAATGGTTCAAGACTTCTGAACTTGCCACAATGCAATGCGCTTTGTATAGCAACGGAATGAAATTGAAAGGAATTTCACAAATCCTCATCCGAAAAATAAGCTGCAGATCATGACAGTCGTACGATCATTACAAGAGACGGCAATGAACTAAAATGAACTCATGTTGATAGTGAGATGGGATGAATGAATATCGAAAAATAAGAATGATCGACAGCAATCTCTATGATCGCCAAGTCAAGTCTGAAGATCAAGAGGCATTGGATTCGGACAGGGACGTAGCTTAATCTTTAACTTCGCAAGATCCTGCTCACATGATATAGGATTCGTCGTTCCTGTATACATACTTTACGAGGGTTGCTATATATATTCTGGCAACAGTTAGTGTTGCCTGGCACCATCTGACATTTCCATTGGAAGTTTGATATTTTTGAGCATAAACGTACTCAGAACGTTTTGACGTACGGCCATCATTTTTGTTGTTTACAGTGACTTGAAAAAATCAATTTGAAAAAAAATGGAATTAACTCGTGAACATTTTCGTGTGATCATTTTTCACAACTTTCCTATAGCACTGTGAAAAAGTGGTTTAATGAATTCAATCGTGAAGGTCATAAAGGTCGTCCAAAAACGGCCGTTGTTCCAGAGAACATTGATGCCGTGAGAGAACTGATAATGCAAGATCGTCATAAGACATACCGTGAGATAGAGGTATCCTTGGGCATTGCTTCCACCAGCATACATTCGATATTGCATAAACACGTGGCCGTAAAAAAGGTTTTTTTTTCTCGTTGGATTCCGCACAATTTAACAATCGCTTAAAAAAAGGCTCTTGTCAATTGGTGCAAAGAAATTTTTAAAAAAAATACCATCGCGGTGCTTCAAAAGACGTTAATAAGATCGTCACAGGTGACGAATCATGGATCTATGCGTATGAGCCCAAAACAAAACAGCAATCAACCTTGTGGTTCTTCGAAGACGAGCCAAATCCAACGAAAGTTGTTCGTGGAAAAAGCACTTCGAAGCAAATGGTCGCCTGTTTCTTCGGCAAAACTGTTCCGCTTGAGCAACGTAGGGCGGTCAATTCTGAGTGGTACACCACAATTTGTTTGCCCGTAGTCTTCTGAGAAATTCGAAAAACGAACAAGAGAAGACGAATCATTGTGCACCATGAAAATGCGAGCCCTCACACATCGGCTCAAACCAGTGCCTTTTTGACCGGCCAAAACGTCGAATTGATGGGTCATTAGACCGAACTTTTTTTGTATGGGAAATTTTTTTTTTTTCAAAAAAAGTGTACCGCCCCCTCAAATTGTTCCTTTTTACGCCAATAGTGAAATTCCAAAATCTTAGACTGATTGCTCTAGGTTAAGGCGTGGCACATGCCCACTAAAGTGGCTAACACTGGTTTATATGGACTTTTCAAGAGACAAGGCACGAAAATATAAGTAAAATGTTTCATATATGTTTGTAATATATTATTTTATTGAAATTAACTTACGTTTAATGATTACTATTCTTGATAAACATTTAAACTTAATCGCAAAGGTCTGATTTATTAATGCTACCGCATAACCCATGCTTGTCATTAATAGCTGATGTTGTCATCTCGCTCTATTTCATGTTGGCAACAACAGAGTAAAGTCAACCACGTGGCAATTAAAAGTGTGTAAAAAGTGAAGTGTAGCTATTTTGGGGTTTGAATCATAGAAACATTATTGCTATAAAGAGAATTGATATTGATGGTATTTGCAAAATGGACACAAGAGCTAGTGAAAAAATTTATTTATTAGGATATGACGAAAGCCAAATTGTTGGATCTAAGCTGCCTTCCAATGGACAAGTTTTTAAAGTTTTGTTTTATAACATGCGCAAAGTGAAATTAGATCTTCGTTCAAGTGCGTATCTGGTTATCAAAGAGGCCGAAATTTTTTGGAATAAAGCCCGTATTCCAGTTCGTCAAATTGATAGAAGTGTTCAAAAAGTTGAAGCTTTATATCACCAATGGAAAAATCTACAAAAAACGTGCAAACGCAGCACACCACTTCAAAAAAGGCGAGAAGATGAGTTTATTAAAAATATGGAAAACTTATTTGACATTGCGCACGGAAATGCGTTAGATTTAATTAAAATAGAAGAAGATAAAGAGTTTTTGAAGAATCAACGTAAAGAAGGTAGACGTGGTGCAATGGTGGGATGCGATCGTTCATTATTTGAAAAAGAAAAGCGAAGAAATATTCGTATTGAGAAAGAGGTAATGCGAAAAGAAAAGCAGGGCGAAGAACAATTCCAAGTATTCCTGACAGCGAATGATTTGAGTGACAATAGAGAAGAACTAATTGATGAATACGATAGTGATGATAATACTGATCAAACTGCTAACTGTAACTCTCAACAAAAAAACAGAAAACGAGGAATGAAACATTTTATCACTTCCAAGCTTGTTGCGACCTTAGACAAGTGCAAGGTAAGTGACAGGGACGCAGTACGTATTCTGATAGCTGCGGCTGAAGCATTGGAACATGATATCAGTACATTAGTAATCAGTAAGACATCGATTCGGCTTTGCCGTAAACAATTTCGTTCGGAAACTGCTGCAAATCTGATGATGGATTTTAAAAACAAAGATATAAGTCAAATTACGGTACATTGGGATGGAAAAATTTTACCATCGATCACAGGAAATGCAAAAGTGGACAGATTACCAGTTGTGATAACAACAAATGGCATTGAACATCTACTTGGAGTACCTGCCCTGTCAGCTGGTACTGGAAAAGAACAGACAGACGCCATTCTCAAACTATTAAATGAATGGAATCTAACAGAAAAGGTATTTAAAAACAATTTCTTATAACAGTAAATATAAACAACATTCTTTCCAAACAAGGTACAAGCTTTATGTTTTGATACTACAGCGACAAATACAGGTAGATTGCAAGGTACTTGTATTTTATTAGAACAACACCTCAATAGAGAATTGTTATATCTCCCTTGCCGCCATCACATATATGAACTCTTGCTGAAAAGTGCTTTCGAGAAATATGATTTAAAATTAAGTGGACCAACATTAGATATTTTCCAGCGTTTTAAAAAAAAATGGCCCAAAATCAATCAACAAAAATTTGCAAGTGGAATGGTGGATAAAAAAATAAATCTTGCGCTTAACAAAACTGAACAAGACCAATTAGCTCAATTTGCTCATAACTATGTCACTATACAACATCCCAGGGCAGACTACAAGGAGTTATTGGAATTGAGTCTTATATTTCTTGGTCGAAACACAGAGCCTGTAAGGTTTAAATCACCCGGAGCGATGCATCATGCCCGATGGATGGCTAAAGCGATATATACGCTGAAGATTTTTCTTTTCCGCCACCAATTCTCAATGTCATCACATGAGGCAAATGCTATACAAGATATAAGTGTGTTCATTTTGAAAATTTATTTGAGACCGTGGATTGAAGCGCCAATTGCCGCGAAAGCACCCTTAAATGATTTAAATTTTATTAAAAATATTATTAAATTCAATGAATTGAATGAAATAATAAGCAATGAAGTAACGCGCAAGTTTTCGAATCACTTGTGGTACCTGACACCAGAAGCAGCAGGTCTTTCATTTTTTGATAATGCTGTAGACGTTGGAGAAAAGAGAAAAATGGTTGAAAATCTCAAAGAAGAACAAAAGAATGAGAATAAAAGAATAGTAACCAACATGAATGAATTAAACCAAAAAAATATTTCAGATTTTGTTAATAAAAAAACATTGAGCTTTTTCGAAAGATTTAATATTGAAACTAACTTTCTAAAAGTTGACCCTTCCAAGTGGCACAATGAATCCGAATTTCAAAAGGGAATGAATATTGTACAAAACTTACATGTTGTTAATGATACTGCAGAGCGTTTTGTAAAACTAATGGAAGAATATAATGCAGCTTTAACAAAAAACGAAGAAGAGAAACAATATATCTTGCAAACAGTAACTGATTATAAGAAAACGTACGGTAGCATTAATAAATCAGACCTTTGCGATTAAGTTTAAATGTTTATCAAGAATAGTAATCATTAAACGTAAGTTAATTTCAATAAAATAATATATTACAAACATATATGAAACATTTTACTTATATTTTCGTGCCTTGTCTCTTGAAAAGTCCATATAAACCAGTGTTAGCCACTTTAGTGGGCATGTGCCACGCCTTAACCTAGAGCAATCAGTCTAAGATTTTGGAATTTCACTATTGGCGTAAAAAGGAACAATTTGAGGGGGCGGTACACTTTTTTGAAAAAAAAAAAAATTTAAGTCCGGTCTAATGGGTCATCCGTCGTACAGCCCTGACTTGGCACCTTATGACTGCTCTTTATTCGTGCACATCAAGAACAGAAGATGTTGTTGAAGCGTTCAAAATCCATGTTTTGGAGGTGTCTCAATCGGAGTGGAAAAAGTGCTTCGACAATTGGTTTGAGCGCAAGCAAAAGTGTATAAATCATGCTGGAGCATACTTTGAAAAACATTAAAACCATTTTTGATGATAAATATTCGCATTTTCATTATTAGGCCAGAAATATATATAGCAGCCCTTGTAAAAGGGGCTCAGACTGTTTTGCTGATTTTTCCAATTCCGTTGTTCATAGTAAATTTTGAAATGGATTTTTTTCATCAGGATGTAATTTTTTAAAATCGACCCAGAGAATGGGTGAAATGAGGAGCATCTCTTGTCCTTATTACTACTTCTTTTACTATTAACTGCGTTACCAGTTAACTGCGTTCAACGTGTTTATATATCTTTAATGTTTCAAGTTCAGAGGGCATTGCAAAAATCTTCACGTTACATTTCCCACAAGTCCAGGAAGGCATCCACGTAGTTTCTTTATAAGTTTAGGTTTCTTCGGTGGAGCTTCAGACTTCATGTTTCCACTGACCCATTTTATATGTAAAAATAATCTGAACTCAGACTAATCTTCATGAAATTTGAAAGAAGTACAGTTTTTGGATCAAAAAAGGACGTTACTGAAATTGAAGAAAATCCGTTCAGATTTAGATATAGCTGCAACACACATATGTTTATCCGAGTTTATGTTTTTAGCTCTATAAGCCACATATGTGACAGCGCATAGAGAAAGGGACCTAAGGGTAAAAAATCATTTTCTTTTTCTTTTTTTTGATGTGGACAATATCTGAGCATCGAATGAGAACGATCCCATGCCCCAAAAGTGTTCCCTCCCAGAGATATGCACGTTTTATGAAATTGAAGTCGACGATTTTAAGCGCTAATAGAAAGGGACCTAATCTTTAAAATGGCTCTCCTTAACAAAACTGGTTTTTAACCTTAGGTCCCTTTCTATTTTGCGCGTCACATATGACTTTTAACATTGGTGAAAGTTGGCACAATTAAGTTAAACAAAGGGCAGATGCTACTGAAACAAAAATAAAATATTTTAATTTGGACCATATGGACCCAATTTTTGATAAAGCCCCCATACAAATGGTTTGGGCGCAAAAACTTCTTTCAGTATGCAAGGATATATGTGTACGAAAAAAATATTACATTTTCTCACAAAACTAAAATTAAAAACATTAAGAAAAGTCATAAGATACATTACACCACTGTGATATTTTTATCGCTCATAACACACAAAAATTTTACTGTAATCGGGTATAATTTGTGGTCTCTAGTTTAGCAGAAGCTCAAATCAGAAGGGATATTTGTGTGGAGGTTATTCGAAAGCATGGAGCGTTATGCTAAATTTGGTAGGGAAAGGATGTGAAATGTGGCTTATAAAGTGGCAGATTCTTAAATCCTTTGTTGTGGGGTTTTACGAAAAAATGGACCTATGTGGTCCAGTATCAGCAAAGCTAATTAATGGTCGCTCATAACGTATCATACACAATTTTGGCGAGATCGGGTGTAATTTGTAGTTTTTAGAACTGCTGGTCCTCAAATCGGGGCGACTTTTTTGTGGCAGTTATTCGTAAACTTGAACGGATATGGTCCTATTTCACTAGATACTCGTATATGTGTTGGTCACTTGTTATGCTCTTTGCGAAATTGTGGTCGGATTCGGACATATGTTGATTTTAGAGCTGTAGGTTCTGAAATCAGAGGGGACATTTGTATTGGGGCTATACGAAAATATGGACCTATGTTTTCCAGTTTCGCCATGTCTAATTAATGGTCGCTCATAACGTACCCTGAACAATTTGGTGAGATCGGGAGCAAATTGTGGTTTCTAGAGTTGCTTGACCTCGAATCGGGAGGGACCTTTGTGTGGCAGCTATTCGAAAAGTTGAATCGATTTGGACACATTTAACCAGAGATACGTATGGGCCACTCAAAATGCTCTGTGCGAACTTTGGTTGAAATCGGATGTAATATGTGGCGTTTAGAGCTGTAGGTACTGAATTCAGGAAAAAGCGATTTATGATATCAAAATATGTATCGATTTGGATCAATTTAAATAGAGTTTGTCCGTAGCACAAACTTTTTTTTTTAATTACGACGATAAATGGACGGACAGCGCTCAATGGAATCTAATAGTGATTCTGAGTTGATCGGTATACGTACTTAACATAGGGTCTATTTCCTTTCCTTTAAGGTGTTGCAAACATCAGTACTAAGTCATAGTACCCTTAATCACGGTGTGGTGTAGGGTATAATTATTTCGCAATCCGGCCAAATTTGGCTAAATTAGGATGCTGGAAATTCATGGACAGAGGCAGCCAAAATTTGGGTTTCACGACAATAGTACAGTTTTTTGGGGTTTATGAGTATCAACAATAATATGATAACGGTAATCATTTCATATGATTGATTTTTTTAATAATTAGAATGAGGTTTTTGGAACAATGTTATTGTTAGAAATCTTAAGCAGGCCGAGAATAGTACATTTTATCTGTAAATTACACATTATCTGTAAAGTACACAAACTGCTTTGCACTTGTAGAACTAAAATATTTTTAATAAATAACATACTTACGTTTTTTTAACGTATTTTTTCTATTGTTAATAAATCACTTTGCTTATTTTGAATTTAATATATTTTGTTTAGCTCGTTTGTTTTATTTCGGTCTGTTGCTTTTACACATTGAACAGGGATTAAACCGGCTCAAGACCTCTTACTTTTATATTTAAATAGAAGACAAGTTTTTAACAAAATGGCAAAGTGACATTGATTTTCGCGGCTGCACACTACTTTTATCATGATTTCGGATCCATGACAACCCTCTTCAGAAAGCCTTGCTGCAATTGTTGAAAGTAAAACCTAACTCTATAAGACCAGGCTCTCCACAAACGAATGAGAACTACTGTTGTAAACCTTACTTTTCAAGTTTTCTTCACACAATTGCCCACGAAAATACAACTCACTCTTGCCAGCTCTAAAGAGACTCCACATTGAGAGCCATCAATAGATTTCTTTTACAGCAACGTGTGTGTGTGTTGTAAAAAGAGTTTAGTTGACTTTGTCAACTTGTGTGCCGTGCGTGCATGTACGTATGTTTAGCTGTATTTTCGTAGACAATTGTGTAAAGAAAACTTGAAAAGTAAGGTTTACAACAGTAGTTCTCATTCGTTTGTGGAGAGCCTGCCCTTATAGAGTTCGGTTTTACTTTCAACAAATGCAGCAAGGCTTTCTGAAGAAGTTGTCACGGACCCGAAATCATGATAAAAGTAGTGTGCAGCCGCGAAAATCAATGTCACTTTGCCATTTTGTCAAAAACATGTCTTCTATATAAATATAGAAGCAAGAGGTCTTGAGCCGGTTTAATCCCTGTTCAATGTTTAATATATTTTTAAATAATTTACTTATGTTGTGTTGTATAACAATATAACCCAAACCCAATAATTTATTTTGCGGATCGTAGTATGGTTGAATGGGGTCATACTATGGATGTTCGAACCATCACATGGTTGTTTGTGAATTATGTTATATTTGTGGGGATCATACTACGGTTGCATGTAAAACATACCGTGGATGTGAGGGTCATAATACGGTTGAGTGTGAATCATAAAATGGTTGAGCGTAAGACATAATATGGTTGAGAGACCATAGTACAGTTGTGTATGAATCATACTATTGTTGTGTGGGTCATAAAATTGTTGTGCCACAATCATGTACCCAAAACAGTATGATTCTCTTCGTGCGAAGATTACAACTCTATGCAGTATGTTTTCGCTGACCGATCCTACTCTGTTCGTTTTAACGTCAGAAGTTTTACTTATCCATAGTCCTTTTACGAAGGTTGCTATTAATATTTCTGGTCCTGACAATACTAGTGCCCCCAGATGCAAACTGCAAACTTTGACATTTATTGGCATAACTTCTCTCAGAACGTTTTGTCATTTGAGGGCGAAATGTTTTGTTCACAGTGTGTTGATAAATTCATCTCAGACAAAAAAGGGAATTATCCCGTGAACATTTTCGTGCGATGATTTTTTACGATTTTCGGCGTAGGTTATCAAGACAAGAGTGTTTAAATCAACTTGCTTCGACTTTTGGCGATGAAGCATCATCTAAAACCACTGGTAATCGCTGGTACCAAGAGTTCAGTCTCGGACGCCGTTCGCTCCAGGATGAATTTCGTGAAGGACGTCCAACTTCGGTCACTTTGCAGAAACCATCGATGCTGTGCGTGAACTGATTAAGCAAGAGCGACATGTGACATACCGTGAGATTGAGGCATCCTTGGACATTAGTATGGCAAGCATCAATAAGATATTGCATGTTCAGTGAATTGCATAGACAAGCATCAATAAGATATTGTATGTTCTCGTTGGATCCCACAAATTTGACGAATGCTCAAAAAAACGCTCGTATGAGTTGGTGCAAACAGATGTTGAAAAAGTATAACTGCAGTAGCTCAAAGGCAGTGCATAACATTGTCACAGGTGACGAATCATGGATCTATGCATATGAACCCGAAACAAAACAGCAATCGACCTTATGGGTCTTTCAAGACTAGACAAATCCAACAAAAGTTGTTCGTGGAAGAAGTACAGCGAAGCAAATGATTGCGTTTTCTTCGGTATCCGGCCATGTTGTGGATCGAAGAAGGTCGATTTTGTGTGGTATACAACAATCTGTTTGCCAACAGTGTTCGAAGAAATGAGGAAAGATAATAAGAGAAGACGGATTATTTTGCATCACGACAATGCGAGCTCTCATACATCAGCTGAAACGATGAGCTAGCTATTTGAACACTCAAGATGTCGAATTGATGGGCCATCCACCGTACAGCCCTGATTTGGCATCCAATGACTTCTCTTTATTCCCTAGCATCAAAAAAAAAATGCGTGGTCCACGTTTTTCATCGCCCTAAGCAGCTGTTAAAGCGTTCAAGAGTCATGTTTTGGAGGTGTCTCTTAAAGGAGAATATTTTGAAAAACAATAAAACCATTTCCAATGAAAAATTATTGTGTTTTTATTGCCGGACCCGAAATATAAATAGCAACCATCGTATTGAAATCTTTCATAA
This sequence comes from Hydrotaea diabolus, assembly GCA_963513945.1. Classification (NCBI taxonomy): domain Eukaryota; kingdom Metazoa; phylum Arthropoda; class Insecta; order Diptera; family Muscidae; genus Hydrotaea; species Hydrotaea diabolus. Next base: position 150,971,004 of record OY740718.1, on the reverse strand, counting down.
TTAAAAAAAAATTGATGTTCTTCTTTCTGCTTAACTGAATTCTTCTGTATTAGAAACTCAGCTAGGAAACTTGCAACATTTTTCTACTGGGAAAAATGTTGTAGGATTTCCCGATTTCGGTTTTGAAATGACAAGAAATACTACAATTATCTCTCTCAACTCTTGCGAATTATCTACGCCACTGACTGTATTTACATTTCCGATCAAATTAGCAGCATAAAATTGCTCCATTTCAGTTGGAAACAAAATTGATTTTGTTTCTTTTTTTAGTTAAAATACCTTATGAAATCGATTATGATTGATGGATGGTCAAGATCTACAAACGCGCACACACACTCAAACTCTCTGTATGACTTTACGGAGATGATGATGAGACTCAGTGATCGCTCGCTTTGTTTGGCGAAGCAGGAATAAAGGGATCGGAAACCAGTTGCAACAGTTCATCCATCCATGCCATCCGTCTAAAGTAGATAATTTATGTTTTTGCTGCTCGTACCGTTCGTTGTTGGGCCAAAATCATGAAATTCTTGTGTTGCTACCGATGTTTTTCTGCGGTTTCACACTTTGGTTAAAAATTGATACGCCTGCGCAAACAAAACGGCCACCGAAAACACGGCAAGCCAAGAGTTCATCCATCTGCACTGCGGAGGCTACGATGAAGGCGCATCATACTCGTACACCAGCGGGCGAGAGAGTTCAGTCATGTCCCATAGATCATGTTCAGGGGCTCCTCAATCCAAAGCTTGAACCGTGGTAGGCAGCAGTACGATGTTGAAGGTGAAGTGCAAAGAAAAGAAAATCAATTTGAAGAGGATGTGTTAACAACACAACCCAAAACCGGCAGACAGTCGCAGCAAAGTCCCGTGATTATCACTCAACGGCGGGTGGGGGTCAAAGTAATCAGCATTTGAATTTTTTTGTGATGCCCGCCTCGACTTTTCCTACTGGTATTGTTAAACCGAAACAGATTTATTTGTTTAGCATTTGTTAAGTGATTACATTTTGATTATTTTCTTGACACGGATGGGAAAGGAGTGGGCGAATTACGCAATACATTCACACAGTAGTCATTTGTAGTAAATTGCCAATATTTACCTGAAAATTGTCCACTTTTACACAAAGTGCAAGTGCATTGAGGTCCAAAACGTTTATCACCTCTAGCAGACGAAGGGGCTTCCAAGTTGCGATACTAAGATGGCTATTTGCAGCCAAGCCTAGGATGCTAAGCTGGCTGGTTGTTTCATCGTTTGCCTCCAGGAGCACTGAAGATGTCTCGTATTATAAGAACAACAAAATGTCTAAAGGTTAACCTTAATCACATTTTTAGAGTACAAGTAATGCCATTGATAAGTGCAACAATTCTGAACATTCCAAGATATCGGATGCGGAAATCGAGAACCAGCCTTGTTACTACACGCAGTGAACAGGTTCGTCGCCACAACAAAATTTATTTGCCAACTGAATGATTGAGGTTGCATGTGGTTTGAGTATTTAATCGGTACAACCGAATATTAGTAATGTGTACTGAATTTCTAAGTGGAACTGAAGTATCGGGGGAATATTGAATAAAGATTCGCGTATCGCACTTGTTTAACAAAAGGGTAATATCTCAAAAAATTTGAGTTTTTATTAGAGCTTAAAAAAATTGCTTGCTTTCACACTTCAAGCAATCTCAAACACTGCACAGTGGGAAAATTACGAAAAAAATTGGAAATAATTCGGCCATTTCGTTTGTAATGGTCCGATTTAAATGAAAATTTACATTGACCTTCTTGAAGTGTTACTGAGCTTAAGTTTTGAATTTCATGCATCTGTGTTTAACAGGTGCTGCACAGTGGGCCCTCAAAGTTGGTCACCTCGAGTTAAAATTTTCTTTTTCAAGCCGCCAAAAGCGTATTTGTGGCCCGATCGTAATAATTTTTTCTTTAGTGAAATCTGCTGGACAAACCCAACCAAAAATGTTATTACAAATTTTTTCATATCTCGTACAATAAAAAAGATATCGGGACTTAAAGTTTTTTTTTCGAAAAATTTGCTTTGGATTTTCTGGGATTATTTTATTTTTGGGAATCAGTTTTAGGTGAATCGGGGAAAATTTAATCCTGGTTTAAAGAAAACACTTTGGTTAATGTTTTAAAAAAAGAATTGTAGCAAAATCACCAATAATATGAAAATGCCAGCTGTTCAAAGTCAACTATTGCGAAAAAAGTGGGATTTTGAGTGTTTTACGGCGAAAAGGTACCTTTACTCTTATGTCAATAACTTTAATGTTTCTTAAGTAACATACAAAAAATTTGCATTTATTTCAAAGAAAATTTTATGCTTAATACAAATAATAAGCAATTGTGACCCTAGTCGGTACTTTTCTTGCTCCAGGCGTCTCCAAATATGGGCATTTTTTAAAAAAAAATTGAGTTTGAGCTCAAATAAAAAAAATCGCCACACTGCTGGCCCAATTTGGTGCTATAAGTCAGTTAACTACATATGTTTTCTAAAATCCCAAGCAAAGAAATTTTGCGGGAGGCCATTTCTAGGACAAAAAAAATGAGTTTTTGTTAAAAAATACCATTTCTGGGATTTTGTTTTCCCCTGTGTCAAATTTTAGAAAAGTGGCAACTCCAATTTTTTTTTTGAATAAGTTTTTCATTTTGTCACAAAAATATTGATACTACATAAAAAAATCAGGTTTATATCTCCAACCAGCAAAATTTTACAGTGGTCTGAAATATTGACTTTTTTTGCTACCTTCACAAAAAAAAATTTTTTCTCGTTTTTATCAATTATTATTCAACATATTGAGTTAATTGCATTCTTTTTTATAATCTGTTAAAACTAGAGGTAATTACCTTTCCATTGGTATATAAAAAGTATATCCTTTTACCTACACTTATAACAGCACGTGCGCTGGAATAAGACCCCTTTGAGTAAAGTATGAATTTTATAGGTAAGAATACCAATTTTAAAAATTCTCGTACCTATCCATAAATAGCAAAAATATATATTTTTACCATTATTGTTTACCTATTGTGTAAAAACGGAAAATGGGTAGTATTGTATAGTATGGATCTAGGTACCTAAACATTCATTCTTATATGTTTTGGGGGAATACCTGTCCCCTATGTCCGGAATATTGTGCAACATTTTAGGCGAATGTACCTGGGTACATAAAAATTCATTGTTATAAATGTATTTTTGGGGAATACCTGGTATTTTAGTCAAGTATTAATTGCGGATATTATTGTGATTACCTGTAAGTATTACTCATTGATATAAGAACCACCGATTTTGTATGGGTTTATCATAACAAATTAATCCGCCATGACGATAACACTCCTTGTTCAAGAACTTGTTGAATTTTTAAAAAACACCAAACTTCGGAAAATGGAGAACAGAGTAGCATATTTAATAGAGTGCATAGAGTCAACATATAGCGAGATAACACAATCTAACGAAAGCAGCAAAGTATTAAATTTTTTGAAAATTCGAGATTAGAAGATTTTGCATTTAAATTCGACAGGTATTCTATTACAATATCTTTTAAAATGTTCCTGACAATGGTAGATGGAAAAGCCGCAAACGATATTACAGGAAACAAATCTAGCTGGAAGTGTTTCATTTGCAATAAAAGCAAAGTTAATTTTTCAAACGCTTCGAATAATTCAGTAGTCAATGAAGATACCCTTGAGTTTGGAATAGCACCGTTACATGCTCGAATCAGGTTTCTAGAACACTTTCTAAACCTTGCTTATGACATTAAGTATAAATCTATACCAGGAAATGAAAGGAAAAACATTCGAGCTAACAAAGAAATGCATGAAATGAGAGCAAGTGAAAAAAAAAGAATTCAAGATGCATTTAAACAACAAACTGGCCTAAATATTTCTAAACCACGCTCGAACTTTGGGAATACAAATGATGGAAACACTGCCAGAAGATTCTTCGCAGACTATAATACAGCTGCAGAAATAACTGGAATCAATAAGGAGTTGATTCGAATGGTTAATATATTGCTTTTAGCTCTGAATTCCAAACAAAAGATTAATTCCGATAAATTTGGAGTTTACGCCGAACGAATTTTAAAAATGCTTGCTGATCTCTATCCCTGGAAAGATCTAACGCCAACTATACACAGAGTCCTGTTCCATGGGAAACAAATAATCGAGTCTCACCTTCTCCCTATAGGCGAGTTAACTGAAGAACCACAAGAAGCTAGAAATCGAGACTTCAGATATGTTCAACAATTTTCCACAAGAAAATGCTCAAGAATAGCACAAAACGAAGACTTACTTAATAGTTTATTATTATCTTCAGATCCTTTTTTATCCTCCATGAGAAGTAAGTTGACTTCGTACCACGAAATGACGCATGGAGACGAAGAAGAATTTTCTGATTTATTAGATATGCTGGACGTGGAATAAAATCATTTAAGTTTAATGTTTTTTAATTATAAGATTTATTTAAATGTTAATTTATTTAAAAAAAAGTTTTTCACAAAAAATGAAGTCAATAGCATCTTTTTATTCAAATTTTCTATCTGCAACAATTAAATTACTTTTTTGCGATTGGAAATGTGTAAATTTGATTTTTTTAAATGCAACAACATTGATCTCTCACAAAATGAAATTGCTATTTACCAAAAAAATTAATATTTTACTCAAAGGGGTCTTATTCCAGCGCACGTGCTGTTATAAGTGTAGGTAAAAGGATATACTTTTTATATACCAATGGAAAGGTAATTACCTCTAGTTTTAACAGATTATAAAAAAGAATGCAATTAACTCAATATGTTGAATAATAATTGATAAAAACGAGAAAAAATTTTTTTTTTGTGAAGGTAGCAAAAAAAGTCAATATTTCAGACCACTGTAAAATTTTGCTGGTTGGAGATATAAACCTGATTTTTTTACGTAGTATCAATATTTTTGTGACAAAATGAAAAACTTATTCAAAAAAAAATTGGAGTTGCCACTTTTCTAAAATTTGACACAGGGGAAAACAAAATCCCAGAAATGGGATTTTTTAACAAAAACTCATTTTTTTTGTCCTAGAAATGGCCTCCCGCAAAATTTCTTTGCTTGGGATTTTAGAAAACATATGTAGTTAACTGACTTATAGCACCAAATTGGGCCAGCAGTGTGGCGATTTTTTTTATTTGAGCTCAAACTCAATTTTTTTTTGAAAAAAATGCCCATATTTGGAGACGCCTGGAGCAAGAAAAGTACCGACTAGGGTCACAATTGCTTATTATTTGTATTAAGCATAAAGTTTTCTTTGAAATAAATGCAAATTTTTTGTATGTTACTTAAGAAACATTAAAGTTATTGACGTAAAACACTCAAAATCCCACTTTTTTCGCAATAGTTGACTTTGAACAGCTGGCATTTTCATATTATTGGTGATTTTGCTACAATTCTTTTTTTAAAACATTAACCAAAGTGTTTTCTTTAAACCAGGATTAAATTTTCCCCGATTCACCTAAAACTGATTCCCAAAAATAAAATAATCCCAGAAAATCCAAAGCAAATTTTTCGAAAAAAAAACTTTAAGTCCCGATATCTTTTTTATTGTACGAGATATGAAAAAATTTGTAATAACATTTTTGGTTGGGTTTGTCCAGCAGATTTCACTAAAGAAAAAATTATTACGATCGGACCACAAATACGCTTTTGGCGGCTTGAAAAAGAAAATTTTAACTCGAGGTGACCAACTTTGAGGGCCCACTGTGCAGCACCTGTTAAACACAGATGCATGAAATTCAAAACTTAAGCTCAGTAACACTTCAAGAAGGTCAATGTAAATTTTCATTTAAATCGGACCATTACAAACGAAATGGCCGAATTATTTCCAATTTTTTTCGTAATTTTCCCACTGTGCACTGGGACGGTCGGTCACATCGGGGAAAAGTGGAGAAAAGCGATTGTCGTTAAAATTCGAATCATTTTATTTTAATTATGCCTATATCCAACGAAAAAACTTTGTACCGAAAAACAACTTGTTTTGAGTTTTGATAAAATTGGAGTCAAAAATCACCATTAATTGATGACAGTAAAATATATCTGCAACTCGTTTGATTGCCACAACTGGTGGAGCATTTTTATCGCATTTCGTAGTTATGACCGATCAATTGGTTGTGGCTAAAATACATCATCTTAATCATCCTTCGGTATGACGAACTGAATATCCATTGTGATTTTACACATTTGGTGACTTTAAAGGAAATTCCTTGTTTCCAACAGAATTTTTGTAGTTCGAATCAATTTGCTAAAAACTTTTTTTATTTTATTTACATATTTATAACATTCAAATTATAATAAACTAAGTTAAGGGACACTAGCATCAAAGGCTATCGGCCGAAAAAGTTTTTCTCTGTGTGTACATTCGACTATCTTAACGCCATATAAAATCGTCAAACTTAGTGAACTCAGGAGTCATTATCACAGTGCTTAAGCGCTACCAATATTTTTTTCTCGATCAAAAGCCATCTTTTAGTCGGTTTTTTCCCCTTTGGAATAACTTCGGCATAAGATGGCTACTTTGGAATAACTTCGGCATAAGATGGCTACTTGTATCTCAAGCGCTAATGTCATACCGAATGATTGTTTTAGCCGTTTGCCCTCAGAAGGCTGTTTTTCTCCAAATCTCTGTCGTTTTCCACCAGAGTTGGATTTATCATTATTACCTATGAGCGTGGGATATGTGTTCAGCACTAAACTAAACTCCAGCAAAAAAAAAAAAACAAGAATACAAATAAAGTTCGGTTTGGCCTCCATCATGAATTTCTGTGGATTTCTATAAAAATTTTGTCACGTGGTCTTGGCGATGGCCTCTTTTCCATCATTGTGTGTTTCTTTCGATACACGCAGAGAAAAAATGGTTACTTTAAGGTCACGGTAATAATAATATGTTCTCCGCAACAAAAGTATGTTTGTCGCAACCATAGTATTGTTTACTGAATTTAGTTTTGACAACAGTATGATTGGCGCAATATTAATATTGTGAAATGAAACAGTAGTATTGGCATATTTAATAATGAAAATATGGCTGCAGCAACAATAAAAAAATGGTTGGTGAGACAGAAGTATTGTTTTTCATACTGTATGATTGTAATTTTTCCTTATCTTATGCAATAATAATACTTTTCATATGGAAATTGAAAATTTTCAAACAAACTGGTTGGGCTTTGTTTAACTGAAATATTTTTAATAAAAAAGCAAAAAAGTTTTTTTAAACTGATTTTTTTTATTGTTAAATAATTTTACCATTTCTATACTTTAATTTTAAATTTAATGTATTTCTAAATACTTTTCATGATTCAAAACTATTGTTGACAACTAACCCCAATTCTAATAAATAATATTGGGGATCATAGTATATTTGTGCGTGATCATACTATGGTTGTAGGAATCATAACATGGTTACGTGTGTATCATAGTATCGTTGTGTGGATCATACTATGGTTTTATGTGAAACATACTATGGTTGTGAGGATCATAATATGGTTGTGGAGATCATAGTATGCTTGAGTGTGAATCATACTATGGTTGTGGGGATCATAGTATGGTTATGTGTGAATCATACTATAAGTATTGTTGCGAGGATCAAAGAATGGTTGTGAGGATCATAGTATGGTTGTATTTGGTTCATACTATTATTGTAAGGATAATATTGTTGTACCACAACCATACAACTAACAATAGTATTATCCTCTCCGAATATTGTCACCACAACCATACTTTCTTTCTGCGTGTACCATACCAATAAAGGAAAAGTTTTAATTGTTTTCAAACATTTTGCGCAAAGCTTGAACAGTGTTAGGCATTTTAAAATATCGAAACAAATGAATACTTAAGCATTTTTGATTTTTTCGTCTCAGTGGACCTTCCCTATACAAAATGTTTTTAACTGAATGTATAGGGTGATCAATCTAGACGTATTTTTTCAATAGGGGTTTTTCACTGATAGCGCGTGAGTTGTGTTAAACTTTTTTCCTTTCAGTATTGTTTTCCATTTCATCATGGAAAGAATTACACCGCGAAAACCAAGGTTTTGTGCGGTTTATGGGCTAGTTGAATCATCGGTTCATATTTTTCAAATTTGTGTAATCTTTATATTTTTAAATAATCTATAGATATTTTTTCAATGGAGTTTTTTCATAGATTGAGCTTGAGTTGTGTTAAACTGTATTTTTTTTCTTGTCTGTATTTTTTTTTCTTGTTTACCATTTCAGCATGGATAGACTTACACCGTGAAAACTACGTTTTTCGAGCATTTCGCCATACCGGAACGAGTCATCCAAAATTGGACCCTCAGAATAGATACCCTGAGGCGTTGTTGCGGCCAATATTTGAAGGAAATCATATTCAAAAAATAAATGGCATGAATGATCACCCAATATATGCCCCCTTGAAATGGTTCATGTGAAATGTTTGATGTGTGTCATTAGTAAGCACATAGGAACAACGCTGAAATTCTACCAAATCGGTCCTTGGTTTCATATGGCGCGAAATTTCACTGCATTTTAATGAAATTTGGATTGTGTCATTTGTGTTAACAATTCTGAGATATTACATTAGACTTATAGGTCACATACTAAGACTATGGAGTCTAAAGAGTCAGGTTAGGGTATCATATAGTCGGTTCCGTCCGACTTTTAGACTTCCACTACCCGTTTTGTATAGGAAAACGTAGATCACATAATACGTATTTTCTAAGTGAAGTGACTGAATAGCCCTCATCGGTATAATTCATTCCTTACACAGCTATCGTATGCTATTATGCTTATTTCCGGGACTTTTCAGCTTGATCGTTACAATTTTTCTAATACGATTTTGAAACATCACACCTACAGCCTTTTTTTAACATACATTTTGTACTACCCTCCACTGTTTACGAACCTATGTAAATATTTAGTTACAAACAACTATTAAAAATTTAAATAAATAAAAAAAAACAATAAACAAACTCCCCACCCAGTTCGCCCTCTGCAGGACGACGACAATGTTTAAAAATATAACATTGACTTTCATAGCTTTCCAATAAGAATTTATGGACTATTAAGTGTCAAAAATGCCTCACAATATGTTGCCACCAGTTGGAGGAGTCCACACAGAACCGCACTCCATGCCACACGTCGTCATCCTTGCACAAACGAGTCTATCTTATGTGAGTGTGAGTATATGTGCATATGAATGACCAAATGTGGAGTCATGGTGGACAGACCAGCCCGGCGAACAGACAGACATACTTCAAATGACCGACGAAATGGGCTTGTGAAACAGTAGCCGACTAATGTCTCCTCCCCATGTAAGTTAATATGGCCATAATATTGTGTAACCGGCTGAAGTTAATTGTCCGGTGAAAACGCTGGTAATAAACTTAATAAATAGCTAATCAATAAGCCGATTGTTGTTGTCGACGTTACCTTGGCTGTCTTTGTAAACGTGGACTTAGCCTGTATTTACAACAGCTTACACGGAGTTGCTGTGAAGCAGGCGTATTTAGTTTGGCAACGACGATTTGATTTAGTTGGACTTTAAAAGCGAATAATGCTAGTTATTTCAGCAGCTTTGCTTGTAAGTGAAATGTTATGTATTTGAGATCATTGGTCGATGATTCTGAGTCGCAACGTCTCGGCTAGGGAAACCACATTATAGTCAGTGCGCACAGTCCGAAGGTGCAGACCGTAAATACCCAATAACCCTTTAAATGTTCAAGGAATTTCAGACCTGTCAGCCTAAATAAAATACTTTTGTTCAGTGCCGATTAGAATCCACATAAATTGTCACCGAGTGCTTGGAATTTGATTAAACTGTAAACACCGTAATATTTTTATAACGGCTTTGGGTATCAATAAAGGTGTTGACACGCCCCTTTCCGGTACCTCACATATAAATGCACTATTCTGCCCACTTTTTTATTCTAAAAATATTATAAAATCTAAACCGAAATCAATAGAATACAGTTACAAGGTAAACTTGGTGACAAATAATTGGTTTCCTAGCCACGCCCATTCTATTACTTCCAACAAAAATGGCACTGTTGGGAAGCCACATTATACTCGTAGTCAGTGCGCACAGTCCGAAGACGCAGACCGTAAGTATCCAATAACCCTCCCAAGGTTCAAAGACCTGTCAGCTTGTCATCACTTCTTATGAAAAGAATTAACGACAATCACATTAGGGCAACTGTAGACCGATGGCTACTTAAAAAAAGCCAATGCTAGAAACACACGAGGCAACCGTCGAAGCAACGTGTTTATACCCTCATCCATACAAACAAAAAGTGTTACGAGTCGAAAAAAGCATTTAAGAGCCTATATAACGGCTGATCAATCCAGAGGTGGTGAATAGGGGTTTCTTCACAGATCACGCGTAAGTTGTGTTAACCTTTATTTTTTTCCTTTCAGTATTGTTTGCCATTTCATCATGAAAAGACTTAAACAAATAAAACCACGGTGCGGTTTATGGGCTGGTGAAATCATCGGCCCATTTTTTTTTTAAAAAGATGATGGCCGAAACGTAAACATGGATGGTGCTCGCTATCGCGCCAATATATCGGACTTTTTGCTACCTAAAATTGAAGCCCGAAATATTGACGACATTTGGCTTCGACGCTTGCCATACGCTGAAAGATTATTTGGAAGAGCAGCTAATTTTACGTTTTGGACCGGTGAGTTGGTCGCCTATGTAGTGTGATATCACACTTTTAGAATTTTTCCTTTGAGGCTACTAAAAGTCTAGCTACGATTCTGGTTTTGGAAGCTAACATTACGCATGCAATAAACGCCATACCGGTCGAAATGCTCGGACTTGTCCTCCAAAATTGCACAACGAGAATGGACACCCTGAGGAGTAGTCGCGGCCAACATTTGAAGGAAGTTATATTCAAAAAATACATGGCATAAAATGATCCTTCGGATGAACTCTGATGATTCCACACTTGATTTATATTTGTGTATTTTTTTATTTTGAAAAACTAAGTACTTATACCTCTTGATCACCTATTATGTTTTGGCCAAATCAGTTTCCTGACTTTTAAAACCATTTGAGCTATGTTCGTTTTTGAGGCTGGTTCGCATTATAACTCGCAAACGGAGCTCACTTCCTCATTCCTAAAACATGCTATTAAGGAACAAGGGGAACTTCTCTCAATTCAGTGAGCTGTTCACGATTCAATTCTAATACTCACTGACCGGGACCTACTGCTTAACGCCGGCTCCAAACATTTCAATTTATAGAGAAGTATTTACATGGCTTAGAGAAAAGCCGCTTACTCGTAAGGACGCCGGTATTAACGCCGCTGAAAAATTGTTAGACGTTCCTACCCGGGGTTGAACCTGGGTTAACGGACATGATCGTCGTGTACACTTCCATCACACTTCCATTAAATTCCGCACGTCGTATTATTTTTTCAAAACTGCCTATGGGTTTGAAAATGGGCCACTTAACCACTCCCCTTCTGCTATCTTCCACACAAATGTACTATTACGCCTACTTTTGTTATTCATGAAATATCTGTACGTAATACTATTCATACAATCTAAACCAAAATCAACACTTTATATTTATATAAGGGATATAGGCTTAACTCAGTGGCAATGATTGGAGTCACGCCCCTTCTGTTACCTCCCACATAAATTACTTTTGTTCAGAGCAGATTAGAACTTGTCACGTAAAATGCACTTAAATTGAAAATACCGAAATATTTTTATAACGGCTTTGACATGAATATCGAAAAAGGCCACGCCCCAATCTGGTACCTCACAAACAAATGCACTATTTCGCTCACCTTTTTATTCTTGAAATATTCTTTACTCATATGATCTAACCTCAAATCAATACGTAAGGTTAACTTGGTGACAAATAATTGGTTTTATAGCCTCGCCCTTTTTGGTACCTCCCACACAAATGGCATTGTTTCAGTCAGATTAGAAGACTACTTACTTGTCGACCAGTGAGTGGAATTCGCTAAAATTGTGAACTGCATTATATTTGTATAACGACGGTGCAAAGAGAGTGGATGGCACACCCCACTCAGGTACCCCTAGTGCAAATGCACCAATCCGCCCACTTTTGCAATTCGTATAAGTATAATTATTTTAGTACTATTCATACTATTCTGCTTAAAATTAGCAATTAGCTTATATAATATATAAGTTAGACTAGCTGCGATAATTTAAAGCCTGAGCCACGCCCCTTTTTGCACACCGTACTATCCGAGCGTAGATTGAAATCTACAAACTTTTTTCTTAATGCATGAATTTCTCTTGAATTCTGTTTCCTGCGTTAAACTTTTTCGCCTTTGTTTGAGCATAAGAAAAAAGTGGAGGCCATTCCTAATTCTACTTACACCATCTTTCACTCAATCGACCGTTTGCAAGATTTCTAGAAAATCGGTACTCTTTAGGCAATAGAGGACTGAAATGGCATATGTGACGAGCAAAATAGAAAGGGACCTAAGGGTAAAAACCAGTTTTGTTCAGGAGAGCTATTTTAAAGATTTAAATACGTGTATCTTTGGTGTACCATCACTTTCATAAAAAGCGCATATCTCTGGGAGGGAACACTTTTGGGGCATGGGATCGGTCTCATTCGATGCTCAGATGTTGTCCACATCAAAGAAAAAGTGAAAATTGATTTTTTTACCCTTAGGTCCCTTTCTCTATGCGCTGTCACATATATGTTTTAAAGACCTGACGTCTCATCCGTGTCTGTCATGATAGGACACTGTTGACATGCAGTAACCAGGAAGTTGTGACCAACGACTACGGCACATGCTTTGAGGATGAATATAAATCCATTGAACACCTTCTCTCTATGAACTAGCCTGGTTACCTTCCGGGTATCTACATGAGGTTTATTCTTCTAGATGGATCTATCAAACTGTTTGATATCGGCATTGGAAAAAGAAGAGCTTTTTAAGCACACAAAGAAAATGCCAGTTGAAAATAAGTCCGAACTACAGCATTTCTGTGTGACGAAAATAGTTTTAGTTGCAATCACCAAATGTTAATAGTCATTTTTGAAATACGGTTTAAAGTAACATAGGTTGATTGATACGACAATATTTTGGTACGGGCAACTTACTTTTCGGTCACATAATGCGAATGAAGTTCAAAACATTGGTTGCACAACTAAGTATTCGGTCACATAAACCGACTGAAGTTCAAAACATTGGTTGCCAGAACCGCCCCCGAAAAAGTATATCAGTGTGTCCCGATATTGGATAATCTTGCTTTGACTTTTTTTAATTGGACTTTCAAATTTTTAATTGAAGCTTCAAATCCTGATATTATTTCTTATTTTCAACTGAACTTCAAATATCATTTAAATATTTATAGGTATCAACTTTGTCACTTCAACCAATATAGTTAGTTCCATTTACTGACCACTTCTGTTACTAGTATCGGGTGATCAATCCTAAGGTATATTTTTCGATATTTTAAAAATTCGTAAATTCACATCAAGTGGGGAAACTTTATTGTTCATTCGAAAGGACATTTTATGCCATTATTTTTTTAAATATAATTATCTTCAAATGTTGGGTTCAATTACGCCTCAGGGTGTCCATTCTAAGGGTTTAATTTTGGATGATTTGTGGTTTTCCGTGGTTTATTAACTTGCATGTACTAGCAACTTCAATCATTTGGTTGGCAAAAAAACCGTTGTGGCAACGAATCTGTTCTCTGTGTGATGCGAACACAATTGTTAAACGGGAGGGACTGGGGATTTGTCTTCTAGTTTTTGTGGTCACGTATCACAATGGACTAGGGTTTTTTTTTGTCTAATTCATTTGGATTCTGATACAATTGAATTTGCCTTCTTTTTTTATGTATAAATATTTATGTTTTAAAATTTGGGACTAAGATAATTGTATAATTTTCTTTCGAATGTCATTTAAAAGTGAGCTTCAAAAAACTGGCGCTTACGTATTTTTTGCGCTAGGGGCTCGATATAGTCTAAGAGAGTCTGCTTGTACCGACAGCCAATCCTACCTTGCCTAACCTAAGTTTACCGTCTATTGGCATGTCTATCTGACAAACGTTTTGCACGCACTAGCCTAGAAGTCTAGACAACTTCTACAGTTGTCACCAGCTACGTTTGGCAGTATGAGCCCCAATCAAATCTTGGCCTTTTAACATGGACGTATCGATCCCTAGAGATATGCCTGGCGATCAGGTATAACGGGCCCTATTCCATCTTTGGTTCGCTTGCATTTAAGAGCTTCAATATGGCATTCTATCTGGAGAGGGAAGAGCCTATACTCTTGTTTAGAATCATCTGAGCTAAGGCCCACGTAACCTTGGATGCGCCTCTGCGTGTACTGCCTGTAAGAGATATGTGCAGCGAAGTCATTTTTAAAAATTGCAGGTGGTACAATGTATGTAGCCTATCTCTAGTATAAAATGTTGTAGGTTCCCTAAAATTGTTTTATACTCGTAGTCAATGGAGCCATCAAACAAGTGCGAAGATTGTTTGAGGCAGATTATGGCAATCGTCGCATTTGCCTGTCAAGTATATGAATGAGGTGGAGTATTGTCTCCAGACTCGTATTGAGGGTAGTGTGTAAATACTTTCCGATAGACAACCATAGTGAAAAACTTGCATACTATTTGGATGGATTATACCAAAGCTTTTCTATGGTATTTTTTACACATAAAGAGTCACATTAACTTCTCCGATTCTATCTAATTGTCAAGTTTAAATGTAGGTCCTTATCTATACTTACTCTTAGATTCTTAGTCAGTGGCTTAATTTTCCGATTTTAACGAAGAATAAAAGTTTGATTTTATCTGGGTTCACTTTTGGTCCAGTCTTATAATGGCTTTGAGGGGAGCTTTTAACTTAAGAGTTGGAGTGTATATCAGCTGATCGATGGATATTTTTTTTGTATCGCAGTAGCCTGGTCCTCTGTATATGCCACCTCTTTGCATTTTGTTTTTGTAATAACCTCCATCGAGGGACCATTTTAAAATTCGAGTTAGTTCGGTTCAGTGGTTCAAAGCAGATCCGATCCAATGGTTCGGGTTTAAGATACTCTTGAACCGCGGTGGATTTTGAAAGATTTGGCTGAGGTTAAGGCTCGGACCATATGGATTAGAAATAATATTATTGTTAATTCTCCTATCTCAACAGCGGACCTATACGCAGAATACATAACATTTAGCCTGGTAGAACTAAACTAAGTTTTTACTTGTTAGTTTTAGAGGGTGGCCCAAATAAGACTGAAGGATTAAAAGTATTCAAAACATATTTGTTTAAAATTTGTTCTCTCTTTTGCAGGTTAGATATTTTTTTACGGCTATATATAATGGCTAAATATGATGTACAGCAACGCGTCAAAAGTGTTTATTTTTATTAATCTTCTGACAAGTCTATTATCCCACCTCAACAAAAATATCGTTGTCACATTAATGTCAGAACAGCACCCAGTAATAATATGTAAAGGAACTAAGTCTCCCGTTTTGAGGAACAGGGATCAGTGTCAGAATCCTAGGATATTACATCAGCGTCAGTTACACCCCTGCAGATGTGCTGGATGCGGTGTTATGGTTGGTTGGTTGATGGTTAACAAAGTTATCTAAGTATATTGTTTGAAAATGAGTAGGGAAACCATTAACCGAGCCCTATAAAGGACTTTGAGAACTTCGCCATACCGGTCGAAATACTCGAACGAGTCATCCAAAATTAGTCCCAGAACGGACACCCTGAGGCGTAGTTGCGGCCAACATAAAATGTCCTTTCATAGAACAACGAAAACTCCACACTTGATTTGGATTTTTGTATTTTTTTTATTTAAAAAAAAATACCTGTAGATCAACCCGATACACAAATACCAAAAGTGGCCGCAATGGGTATTTGCATTGGAGTAATAAGAGTGTGTGTGTCGCCACTTTAGTATTGTATGTACTTAGTAGGGACATAAATACTGTTACATACGTTTTATGCTATAAAATAAGAAGTACTGAATGTTTTGGACCAAATATTTTTTTAATATATTTATTGATGTATATTGTATCCAAAAAGAATCTACTTGTTCGAAATGTCCTCCTTTTGCTTTTCACACACGCTTTAAATCGCATTGGCCAATCGTCAATAGCTACACGAACCTCGTCCATTGGAAAATTGGCCACAGCTCGAACCAAAGCAGTCTTAGGAGATTCAATGTTGGGGTATCTTTTGTGACAAACCTTGTCCTCTCAAACCGTCCACAATTTGTAATCCAATGGGTTCCAATCTGGACTGCCGAGGGCCATTCTTCAGAGGAAATGAACGCAAATTGTTTCGAAGCCAGGCCTGGGACGTTTTAGCTTTATGGGCCGGCGCAGAATCCTGCTGGAAAGTCCATGGCTGGTTTTGGAACAGGAAATTGTTAAGAGTCTTCACAACAGCTTCCAAAACGGTTTCTTGGTAAACGTTGGCCAATGTTTTGGCTTCTTGTTCGCATAAATGCGATCAGTGACCCCATCGTAAGAGACACCCCACCAAACCATGACTGAAGCTGGGTGATGACACTTTTCCACCCTTCAGATCAGTTCAGATGCTTCCTTAGAAGACCGCGCATACACTCTATCATTTTGCTTGTCGAATTTTTCCTGAACGGTAAAAATGTTTTCATCGGTGAACAGAATTTTTCTGTGCAAGTTATCAGCGTTCTTCACCAAAAGACGTTTGCATTTTTCAATCCTATTTTTTTTTTAAAGCTGCAGGCAATAAATGTCCGGTACGTCGTTTGAAAGCCCCAAGTCCCAAGTCGTTTTTTAATGATTCCACTCATGGACTTCGTGATATTCATCTCACGGGCCATGATTTTATGTTTTCGGAGCGGATTTCTGTGAATTCTTGTTTTAATGGCTTTGATTACATGCGGTGTTCGAACAGAGCGTGGGCGGCCCGACCGGTGGCTGTCTTTTACATCTCCAGTCTCCTCAAACAGTTTTATGCATCGGTAGACGAACATGCGGCTAATCCCTAGTGGCCGGAGCGTTTTGAAAATATCGTTTTTTTTCATTTCGCACTTGAAAACGCTATTACAGCGATACGGTTCTCATTATCTGACCACTCCATGATGAAAGTGGAAACAATTTTAAAATCCCGTTACAGACTTATGCTATTGAGGTTAGCTTTCAAAACCCATATGACATTAACGGGGTATGTTCAGTTCTACTATTGAAATGGGTGTGTTCAATGTTGTAACAGTATTTATGTCCCTACTAAGTATAAAGCTGGTTTGAAAATATTACGGAGTAAATCCGTAAATTAAGAACTCCGTGAGGTACCAGACGGGCGTGGCTATTTTGCACTTTCTAAATGGGTTAAGTAATCTAAAAAAAGACTTTTACATGCTGTTGTTTAACACTGGACCAAAAAAAAATTTAATTTGTTCTGAGTGTGTTTGTTACACACAGAACAACTTATCTGTTCACTACATAATTATTTTGTCAACCAAATGATTGAGGTTGCTTGTACTTCAGCATTCCATCATCGCAACCAAGTGTTAATTCTTTCGCTGTAATTTTAGAATTTTAGTCAGCATCAAAGTAAATTTTCTTTATCAATGTTTAACTTTACTTAAGCTAATAATCAAATGTTATTAAATATTAAATAACTTTTTTGTCAAATTTTTGGAGTCCGTTTGGCATTTTTAAGAAAATATTTTAATATTTTTCAGACAAATATTTTTCATTCCGGTCAAAAAATAATTTTGGTTTTTGTTTTAATATTTCTGGTATTTATAAATAAATGTTGGGGACAGCAATACTAGATGGCTATAAGAACACACAATTTTGTTGGTATTACCAATTGTAGGCACCAACCAATAATACTGCACAAAACTATTAGTTGCCACAGCAGGTGGTTATGAAAACCGATTATTTACATTTAATTTTGTTATTCCATCCGAGTAGTTGCTAATCAGTACCATAATATAATCACAGCTTTCATGTTATGGTACGTCGAATGGAATTTCCATCATTTATATTAACTTTTAGTGATTGAAACAAAAAGTTTTTCTAACCAACAAATTTTTTTTGTAAAGATTTTTTACACATGAGTTTGTGATTTTAAGCTCTCTGTAACACAGGATGTTTTTGAACTGAGTTTCTCAGGAAGCAATATTTCGAAAGACTGATACCTTGTTTTTAATTTTCACTTACAAACTTTAACCATCCAGTCCAATAATTGAGAAGAACTATATTTTTTTCTACTTTTCTATTAAAAGCACCAAACCACTTAATCGAATGAAATTATCTTTAATTGTTTGAATTTGTTTTAAGAAAATTATTTCAAAAGGAGACCATTTTATTTTTATTTTAAAGTATATATCACTTTTTGTATAAAATATGCCATTCGGTCAAACCGGAAACCCACCGCATTTCCTCCCTTCACTGATGTGAGTTTTTTTTTGGGTTTCCACTTAACGAAACCGTCGACAAACCAACAGCATCGTCATCAGCAGAAAACACAACACGTCACAAACGGAGACAATTTGCAAATTTGCCAGGACGAGTAAATATGTCAAGTGCAGGCGTGACGTTGGATGGCATCAGTTTCCTCCTTGTCGCCCTACCCACTAAATTTGTGCCCATTCCAGAAATATTCAACTTTACTATAGTCATGGGCTTCCATGTTGCAAAATGCAGTTTTACAAAAAAATTTACGCACAGCAGCAAACAACGTAAAATGCATTTCCGGCCACATGATGTTAAAGGACGTAGGATAACAGCAAACACATCCAAAAACAACGGCGGGAAGTTTATCATATGGTGAGGGAAAGAGAGAGAGAGAGAGTATGAGTTTCAAAATATTGCATTTAGTCCTGTGATTGTTGGTATTGTTGCATATCCTCTCATTCTAGCTTTCATCTTGCAACAGCCGTTCCAATAGCATCAGTAACAACAAATTGGCTTAGTAAATTATTTATCCAGTAGCTGGCTGCCTGGGCTCTGGACGGTTCCTGACTCGTGCAGCATAGTGTTGAAGGTCATAGTGTTGCATTTTAAATAAACTCCACATATGAATTGCATACGACAGCGTGTCTGTTGTATGCAATCTCTGGAAGAGCCTTTAAACAGTTTGTTGCTGTGGGCCTTGGATCCTTTTGGCATGTGGATGAATGCTGCCGCCTGGATTCTGTGGGTGGACAAATATGTGTGTTCATAAATCTGTTCTGGTAGCCAGAAACATGTGTTCGTGGTAATTTTTTGGTGGTGAATTCATTTTTTTTTTGTTGCCCGGTCATTTGTATTTTTCCCGCGTTTGTTTTATAGTGCCACTGGTAGTGATTTGTCACTTTTGGCCTCAACTAAATTCGTTTGGTTGTTAAAACAAAAAAAAAACATTTCATTACGTATTAAAGTAAAATGGGCCTAAAAGTATAAATGATCGCTGTTTGAAAACATCTCACTTATGGGATGTCTTAATATTGACCTCGTAGGCGCCAAGTGCTTTCCTTTCCTCTTCTTCGTGTTCCGTTTCGAGGAAAGTTTAGTTTCTTTAGACAGTTGCAGCGTTTGCGGGTCTAGCGACTTTAGTTTAAAGTTCGTATTTTTTCGCCGCTTCGAAAGGTTCCTTAGTGTTCGTTCCATGATTTTACTAATCGTAGACAAGAATTTGCCTCGGAACAGCAGCACAACGTCGCCTGCGTAAGAAATTACCTTTGAGCCATCTCTCTTGAGGTCCATCAGAATTTCGCTTAATAATTATTATTGAACAAATTCAGGCTAGCAAAAGTTAGGTCGATTCTGAGAGTGAGGGGTGAAAATATAGGCTAAATTAGAAGACCCGTATCGCGGCGTTTGTTTATGTAAGTTCGAATTTTTTTTTTAATCGACCTTCACACTTTGCAGTCAAATGTCGATTTTTAGCATATTGTTTATATGGTTTTTTTGGCTATAACTCGTCCACTAATTGATATTTTTTCAATCTGTAAAAGCCAAATTATTGCTAAAAACCTGCCCAACAATTAAATTTTTTTTAAAAAATTGATTTAGAAAATTTTTGCGGTGCTTATGAAGCAAAATGTTGGAAAAATTATTTTTTTTCATGCTTTATGAAAATATTTTCCAAAAAACTAAGTCTTTTTTGCTTTCAGTTTGATCTATAATATGCTTCTCAGTTTCTTCAATAAATTTCATTTGAAAAAAAAAATATATTACAAAACTTGCGTTTTCCAGCTAAATATTAATTTACTTCTCATTTTTACGTATCAATTTTGTTCAGTGTTGGCTTTGAAGAAACATTAAAAAAGAAATTATAAAAATATGTAAAAAAATATAATATTGAAATGTTAGTTATAAAAAGCTGAGTTTCGAGTCTTAACTGAATCTTTATTTTTGAAATTAGTTCACTTGTACGAAATAAAAAAAAATCGCTACCTGTGCGGTGTTTGAAAACAAAAAAAGTTGTTTTACTAATTCCTAATTCTTGGAACTTCCCTTTTTAATTACTTCTACCTCGTTTTCTTTTTCAATGTTTCTTCAAAATCAACACTGAACCAAATTGATACATAAAAAATGAGAAGTAAATTAATATTAAGCTGGAAAACGCAAGTTTTGTATTATGATTGTTTTCTTTTCAAATGAAATTTATTGAAGAAACTGAGAAGCATATTATAGATCAAACAGAAAGCAAAAAAGACTAAGTTTTGTGTAAAATATTTTCAAAAAGCATGAAAAAATAACTTTTCCAACATTTTGATTCATAAGCACCACAAAAATTTTCTAAATCAATTTTTTAAAAAAATTAAATTGTTGGACAGGTCTTTAGCAATAATTTGGCTTTTACAGATCGAAGAAATATCAATTAGTCGACGAGTTATAGCCAAAAAACCATATAAACAATATGCTGAAAATCGGCATAAAAAAAATTCGAACTAACATAAAAAAACGCCGCGATACGGGTCTTCTAATGTAGCCTATATTTTCACCTCTCATTCTCAGAATCGACCTAACTTTTGCTAGCCTGAATTTGTCCACAGTGTATTATATAATCCATAAAGAGGCCGATATAACACCTCTCTGTGGTTTGTCTCTCTTTGCCCTTTGCCTGACTGCAGCATCACTCAAGGACAAATAAATAACTTTGGTCGTCAACAGTGTCAAAAAATCCGGGGTTTTCAGAAAATCGACATTTTGGGATTTTTTCAAAACCGTGATTTAAAACAATGGACTGTCGGGTTTTTCATAAGTAAAAATCGGCATTAACTGACATTCCGGTTTTAGGCTTTTGCCTAAGAATGGAAAATATGTTTCGAATCAGAAGTGAAGTAATTGTGCCCTTAAATAGGCAACAGATAATAAAAATGATGTCATATTTGCGTCAGCCTCTGAAATTTTGGCGAACTGCAAAAATATTTTTTTTTTTATTATAAAATAATTTTTTTTTTGGGAAAACTTAAAATTTATTGTTAAGTCATATATCCAAAGATATGGAAACCAAAAAATAAGTCTATACGAGGGTTGCTATTTATATTTCTGGTCCTGACAATACTAGTGTTTCCAGATGCAAACTGGAACTTCCATTGGAAACTTTGACATAACTTCAATCAGAACGCTTTGTCATTTGAGGGCGAATTGTTTTGTTTACAGAGTGTTGAACAATTCATCTCAGTCAAAGAATGGAATTATCCCGTGAACATTTTCGTGCGATGACATTTTACGATTTTCGGCGTGGGTTATCGAGACAAGAGTGTTTAAATCAACTTGTTTCGACTTTTAGCGATAAAGCACCATCAAAAACTACTGGTAATCGCTGGTACCAAGAGTTCAATCTCGGATGCCGTTCGCCCCAGAATAAATTTCGTAAAGGACGTCCACCTTTGGTCACTTTACCAGAAACCATCGATGTTGTGCGTGAACTGATTAAGCAAGACCGACATGTGAGATTAAGGTATCCTTGGGTATTATTATGACAAGCATTAATACGAGTAAGATATTGCATATTCATTTGGCCGTGAAAAAAAATTTTTCTCGTTAGATCCCACGTAATTTGACGAATGCTCAAAAAAGGCTCGTATTGGTGCAAAGAGATGTTGAAAAAGTATAACTGCGGTAGCTCAATGGCAGTGCATAAAATTGTCACAGGTGACGAATCATGGATCTATGCATATGAACCCGAAACAAAACAGCAATCGACCGTATGGGTCTTTCAAGACGAGCCAAATCCAACAAAAGTTGTTCGAAGAAGAAGTACATCGAAGCAAATGATGCATTTTTTTCGGTATAACCGGCCATGTTGCCACAGTGCCTTTAGTGGAATGTAGGACGGTCAATTCTGAGTGGAATACAACCATCTGTTTGCCAACAGTGTTTGAAGAAATGAGAAATCATTTTGCATCACAACAATACGAGCTCTCACACATCAGCTAAAAACGATAAGCTTTTTGAACACTCAAGATGTCGAATTGATAGGCCATCCACCGTACAGCCCTGATTTGGTACCCAATGACTTCTTCTTATTCCCTAGCATCAAGACAAAAATGCGTGGTCAACGTTTTCATCGCCCGAGGCAGCTGTTCAAAAATCCTGTTTTAGAGGTGTCTCAATCGAAGTGGAAAAAGTGCTTCGATAATTGGTTTGCGCGCATGCAAAAGTGGATATTAAAGGAGAATATTTTGAAAAACAATAAAACCATTTCCAATGATAAATTATTGTTTTTATTGCCGGACCTGAAATATAAATAGTAACCCTAGTATGACTCAAATCGACTTGGTTTGTAGATCGTTATATATCGTACTAAATCGGTTTTTTTATTTAATATGGATTGAAATCCTTTTTAATATGGATGTTCTTTAAAAGCTGAATGTTATATCGGGAGTGATCTTTGCACTGGGGAGATCTTTGCACCGGAGCACTGGGACCAGTACGATCCATTTTTATTTGAGCTGATAACTGATGGATTGTAATAAACTGTGCCAAATTTCATCTATATTGTATGTACGATACTGTGTGGCCTTCTAGAGCTAAATGCATAAAAGTGGTTGAACATAAGTGTGAGAGCTATATCTTTATTGTAACCAATTTGCATAAAAGTCAACAGCCTTTGTCCAGAAACTTAGTACTGGCAAATATCATGAAGATCGGACAACAAATGCGACCTGTAGTTTGAAAACAAGCTTTAAATAGACAGCGTACAGTCGGAGGGACGGCCAGATAGTATGCGTGTTTTATTGGTACTCGCTTATTCAACGAGTAAATGGTCGCCAAAGCGATAACCTCAAAACTTTACGAGATATTTTAAAAACTTATTTGCATTCAACCGAGCTCGCCTAAACTCGCTTAAAGTTATTCTGGAATAACTTTCTTCCCAAAAAGTTTAAAACATTAAAGTAAACAGGATTTAACGCACATTGTCTATAGCTTTCTGTAAACAAAATCATTTCCCTTTTTGCCAATAGAACACGGCTAGTATTCCGTACTTACAACTTAAATATTTTTTTGTATTTAAACTTGACAGCAATAAACCGGAAAACCGACTATCGGTTTTGGGCAGAAAATCGGAATGTCGGTTTTCGGTTTTGTACACTTTAATGTGGTTTCTTAACTTTTTTCTGTTTGAGAATCATCAGGCCTCCATTGCAATTTTCTTTTTAAGTTTTAAAATATAAAGTGCGCTAGCTAACATTCATTTGTACTGATAGAATGCTTGGAGTTCGTGAAACAATACTTAGCAAAAAAGCTCGGTTGTGGCCAAGAAGCTTCTCTCTGCACGGTTTGATAGACACACTTTCTGTTGGCCTTAACAACATTTCATGGTATTGATGGTAACATGGTTCGACATGCTAAAAGATGGTAGCTTTGACAGTATGATGGTTCTCATAACTAATAAATCAGTTCTACCAATTTCAGTGAAATTTAGTAAAACTAATGGGTGACACAACTGGTAATTTCCAAATATAAAGTACTCGTACATGTTATTTTGGTACCAACAATTGGTGGTGATAGGAGATAAGTTCTTTGTAGTAGCCAACCTTTTAGTTCACTATGGTAACTGCCTCCTTATCTAAACATCAGAATATTATCCCTATGATAATATAGAGATCCCAAAAAAACGAATAGTGCTAAAAACAAATAAAAAAGTTTCAGTCGTTTGATTTGACTTACCCTCGCCCATATTTGGAAATCAAATTTTCCCTCCTTCTGTCTCCCATTGCCTGAAGAGTACCGATTTTATTGAAATCTCGTAAAGAGTCGATTGAGTGAAGGGTGCTAGAATGGGCGTGACATCCAATTTTTTCTAATGCGTATTTAATAGGGTGGAGTGAAATTCAAAAAAAAAAGTTAACCTCGGAAAGAGATGTAGTATGGGGTCCTAAAGAGGGGAAAAATAAAGAAAAAATATTAAAAAAATTTTTAGGGGTCGCGCCACTCCCTAGAAATTTGGAAATTATCGCTATTTTGGCGTTGATTTTAGAAAAATCCTAAAAATTAACGGCTTAACTTATTCGAAATTTAAAAGTTTGAGCTTGTTCAGTGCCCAAACAAAAGTATTTGAGGCAAATATGAGGATAATCGACTAATTTTTTTTAGCTTTGGTGGCGATTTCATTGTTCAGTCAATTTTCTGAAGAAAGGGACGATTTGACTTATTTTACTTTTTGAAATTTTTGAACAATGAGAAAATTTTTTTAAAATTTTTTCATGCCCTTATTTCATTGTTTACGCTATTGCAAACATTTATTGACATAAAACTTTAAAATCGGTTCAGGGGTTAGGAAAATTCACGCCTTCAAACATGTGTATTTGTTTATTTTGGCGCGACCCCTAAAAATTTTTTTAAATTTTTTTCTTTATTTTTCCCCTCTTTAGGACTCCAGACTACATCTGCTTCCGAGGTTAACTTTTTCAAATTAAAAAAAGCATGTTTTCACTCCACTCTAGTATATAAGTACATAGATGAAGAAAGTATATTGCACGAATTAAATTAAAAAAACAAGTTAAGTCGGTTTTAATCTACGCTCGGACATTACCGTGTGTAAGAAAGGTGCAAGAAGAGACGTGGCTATGGCTTTAAATTTTTGCCAGTTAGTCTAATTTATATTATACTGGTTAAATAATAATTTGTAGGGGCGTGTTATCAACTCTTCTCATGCACTTGTGTAAAACCGTTATAAAATGGTGTTTACAATTCCTACCTGCACTCAAAAAGTGCCATTTCTGTGGGAGGTTCCAAAAGAGGCGTGACTAGGAATCCAATTATTTGACCCAAGTTAACCTAATAACTGTGGTCTTAAATATTGATGTCGGTCCATAGCCTTCGATGCTAGTGCCCTTTAACTAATTTATTATAATTTTAATTGTAATAAATATGCCAATAATTAAAAATAAAATAAAAATAAAGAAAATAAGTATTGATTTTTGGTTAGATCGCGTGAGTACCATTAAAGATAGTTCAAGAATAAAAAAAAGTGGGAGGAATGATGCATTTATATAGAAAGTACCAGAATATGAAGCGCCAATCCGTTAAAAAAATATTACGGTGTTCTGAATATAAGTGCATTTCACGCACTGGATGACAAGTTATGTGGGTTCTAATCTGCACGGAACAAAAGTCATTTGTGAGGGACGAAACAAAATGGACGTGGCTACGAGTCCATTAAGTTAAGCAGATAGCCCTGATCTTAAGTATTGATTTTGGGTAATAACGTGTGATAGGAGTAAAGCAAGAAGAATGAAGAAATTCAATTATAAATAAATACGAATTTTCCAAAAAATAGAAACAGGCTTAACTGTATGTTTTAAAATTTTAACTATACCTAGGGACATAAATACTGTTACACACGTTTTATGCTGTAAAATAAAAAGTGCTGAATGTTTTTGGACCAAATATTTTTTTAATATATTTATTGATGTATATTGTATCCAAAAAGAATCTACTTATTCGAAATGCCTTTTGCCTTTTCACACGCCTTAAGTCGCACTGGCCAATCGTCAATAGCTGCTCGAACCTCGTCATTGGAAAATTGGCCACAGCTCGAACCAAAGCAATCTTAAGAGATCCATGTTGGGGTATCTTTTGTGACAAATCTTGTCCTCTAAAACCGTCCACAATATGTAATCTAATGGGTTCAAATCTGAAATGCCTGAGGGCCATTCTTCAGAGGAAATGAACGCTGGCAAATTGTTTCGAAGCCAGGCTTGGGACGTTTTAGCCTATGGGCCGGCGCAGAAATCTGCTGGAAAGTCCATGGCTGGTTTTGGAACAGGGAA
Organism: Hydrotaea diabolus; assembly: GCA_963513945.1. Taxonomy (NCBI): domain Eukaryota; kingdom Metazoa; phylum Arthropoda; class Insecta; order Diptera; family Muscidae; genus Hydrotaea; species Hydrotaea diabolus. The sequence goes on along the minus strand of OY740718.1, from coordinate 150,944,799 downwards.
TTGTTAAGAGCCTTCACAACAGCTTCCAAAACGATTAATGGGTAAACTTTGGTCGATGTTTCGACTCCTTGTTCGCAGAAATGCAGGTCAGTGACCCCATCGTAAGAGACGCCCTACCAAACCATGACTGAAGCTGGGTGATGACCCTTTTCCACCCTTGGGATCAGTTCAGATGCTTCCTTAGATGACCGCGCATACACTCTATCATTTTGCTTGATACATTTTTCCTGAAAGGTAAACATTTTGTCGTCAGTGAACAAAATTTTTCTATGCAAGTTATCAGCGTGCTTCGCCAAAAGTCGTTTGCATTTTTCAATCCTTTTCTTTTTTAAAGCTGCAGTCAATAACTATCCGGTACGTCGTTTGAAAGCCCCAAGGCTTTTTTAATGATTAGACTCATGGGCTTTTGCGTGATATTCCACTTAGGGCCATGATTTTCTGTTTTCGGAGCGGATTTCTACGAATTCTTGATTTAACGGCTTTGATGACATGCGGTGTTCGAACAGAGTGTGGGCGGCCCGGCCCGACCGGTGGCGGTCTTTTACATCTCTAGTCTCCGCAAACAGTTTTATGCATCGGTAGACGAACATGCGGCTAATCCCTAGTGGCCGGAGCGTTTTTAAAATGTCGCTTTTTTTTACATTTCACACTAGAAAAGCGCTGTAATAGCTGTAGATACAGTTTTCATTATCTGACCACTCCATGAAAGTTGAAACAATTTTAAAATTCCGTTACAGACTAACGTTATTGAGGTGACCTTTCAAAACCTATATGACATTAACGGGGTATGTTCAGTTCTACTATTGAAATGGGAGTGTTCAATGTCGTAACAGTATTTATGTCCCTACTAAGTAGATCTTGTCGTATATACTGTCCTAATTTCGGTCAGACAACCGAATCCACAAAACATCAATTGGTACATTTAAGAGCACATATAACAAACAATCTAAGACAAAAACAATACATGAACAAATTCAGTTTCAATAATAATCAATTAGTGAGGGTTACCGAATCTTTGTCTCTTCAATCGGTAGATTCCCTGTACTGAAAATTTCCGTGTATCCTACCAACATTCGGCTGTCAGAAAAATTGGTTGTGGCAAAAAATATGTTCTATGTGTGTACTCATTCGTGCAAGTAGTATAAGAAGTATTCATTCGTGCAAATAGGATTAACAATATTACAAGGATGCTCGTACCAAATGCGTAATGTTACTTTTGTGACTTTATGGACTATTTTCAACCCCATGACAGTTTGGTATACATTTTGAGAGATGTCGTGCGAACAAGCCTTACAGATGGAAATGGCTCAAAAAACCCAAAAAGTCATGAAACGTTTTCGGTTTTTTTTACCAGTGAGAATAGAAAGTGTTTCGAAATATACTGCACCTTTTTCGAAACGGTTCGACCGTAGCTAGTATCACATTTTATACTACTCTCGAATGAGAAGGAAAATCTTAGAAGGAAATTGATAGATTTTCTTTTTATAATCTTTAACTCGCATGAATAGTAAAAAGATAATTCAATAAGTTGCTCCGACAAATATTTAAATATTTTTTAAATATTGAACACTTGATTGGACTAATAAATACTTAACACTTTGGACTGGGTTTCTATGCTACGCACACCTGGACGGGCGGCCAGGCAACTATACACGAATGTAAATTGAAAATCAATTAAAAAGTAACAGACATGCATTTCCGTTCGATTTCGAAAAATGTAATTTTCCGTAAATTGTTGTTGAATGTATGTAAATTCGATAAGAAATTGCAATTTTTAGATAATTGATCAACGTAACTAAGTTTAAAACACTACCAACACACACAGACAGACTTGCACACATAGGAACTCACATTACGCATCCAACCATAGGCACTTACGTAAACAGGATACAAAGTTTCGTAAACTCCTACGCATTACCAGTCATCATTCCAGGGTTGGAGTGCATCCATCGAATGACGTGGGTGTATGTGCTAAAACGGAGTAAATCATTTTGAATGCAAATGCAGATGTGACAAATGCATACCCCCTTCCCCCTTAACTAAATGAGAACTGCCGGAATATGGACTTTGCAACTGCGACTGACTTTTATGGCAACGATTGGAAAACTGCAACAGTGGGGGATGGGGAAGGGCATCCTTGGCCTAAACTATAAGGCTCTCATTTGTTGACTACAACTTCCGCTACGAAATGAAAATACATTTCCTTTTGGTCTGTTAATCATTTTTTTTTGGGGACATTGTTTTTTTTTCTGTTCCCGGACAGGGAGACATTCCTTCGTACAGTATGTAAAGCATAGAGTAGGTCCTGGCGTCATTTAGTGTAACAAGTCACTTTTTTCCTGCCCATGATTCTTTTATGACCCTCATTTCAAACGGGTAAGACATCCATGGAGAGGGTGCAGCCTAGTTGCAGATGCATCTGTAATTGTCGGTGTTCTATTACAAATGTAAATGATTTGCCTAAACATTTGTTACAACTGTTGCCATTGTCGTTGTCTCCCAAGGAAAGCTTCTCTGGTGTCCTTCTGGGTGTTCCTTGCTTGTTTTTGTGGACATTCATACCAGCCACTCTATGCGTGTGGTAGTCTTGGCATGTTCATCGTAAGGATACCAGAGATTATTTACACATTTTCACGAAAAATTATGGTTACGCACGTTTTTCCAACAACTCGACAAGAGGATGCAATTTTTTGTTGTTCAACATTTTAAAGGACACGTTGTAGTTTATGGAATAGGCCTTAGTGGCCATATGTTTTTAACGTACGGCACTACAGAAGGATTGACATGTTGTGCGATTCATCTAGTTTGTAACAAGAAAAAAGACGCCTCGAATCTTATAAACCTCTTTTTGTTTTACAGAAAAAAGACAACGCTTACATTTTTAACCAGAAAACTGGTTTGTGAATTTTAACACTAGTCATTACAAAATTTAGTAAATAAGATAAACTATTTATCAAATATTGCAATGACATTCAAATAAAGAAAAAACAACAACATTCGTAAAATGCATGCACTGTATCGTGTATACGAGTATGTGTGCAAAGGATTTTTAGTGTGTTTCGTGGAAACGTACTGCCGGCAGTTCTCGTTAAATGCGAAACTGTCTGCCCTTAAGTGTATTGCCGCTAAACATAGTTACAGCGCATTGGTTGCTTGGGTCTTATGGTCTTATGATGGTAAAGTGGGTCTCAGTTACCCCTTCTTATAACAAAAAGTCTTTCGGCTGCTTTTTTAAAAAATTGTACAACTTTTTTTTGGTAAATACTGTAAATTTTTCCATTGCCTTATAAAGAAACTACTACAAAAAGAACCGGCTTACAACTTTTTTTTTTTATAAATATGTGAACTTTACTATCGTCTGATATGAAATTATTTCCGATAAACGGTTTAAATTTTATTTGTAACCATGTGGAATTTGTAATCACCTCCAAACAAAAAATTTTAGATAAGCGACAAAAAATATATTTTGTAACTATGTGAATTTTTTTAATTGAAATCGGAAAAATTCTGATTAATTTTTTATTTGTTAATTTGAATGTTTTACTTGAATCGTTTTCGGTGTAGAAATTTGGAGAAATTTATTTTAAAAAGGGCCAATGTAATGGACCGATCGTTATTTAACTTTAACGCTGTAAAATCAATGACTAGAAAATTATTATAACATATTTTATGGTAAAACTGGACTAGGGAAGTGGTACGGCGCACACAACCCGGAACTTTAAAAGGAAATGTCGCATGAACTAATGGATTTATGACAATGACATTTGGAACATATGATACCGGCGTGGGTCGAAACACACCAGGCTGAAAAGTGTCCCAACCAACTTAAACTCGCATTTATGGCCAAAGTAAGACCCTCCAGCTGAGGAGTTGACCGACCCTCCGGCATTAGAAAGAACGGAGATCGAAGAGGGCGTGTGTAGGGTCAGGTGTAGAAAGTCGCCGGGTATCGATGGTATGACCGGAGAGATGTGTAAAATCATCTGAAAGGGAATACCTGAGTACCTACAGGTAATCTTAAGGAGGTGCTTTAGGGTTGCTTTCCTGAGGTTTGGATGCGTGCTCGCATTGTTGTTCTGCTGAAGTCTCCCGATAGAGTAAGGAGTAATCCTCGCTCTTATCGGGGCATCAGTCTCCTTCCAGCATTTGCAAAAGTGCTGGAAAGGAAAATGGTGAACCGTCTTCAGGAGAACAGCGATGCAGCGCTTTCAGATTTTCAGTTTGGCTTTAAGGAGGGTAGAAGTAAGGTGGATGCTTGGCTTCATATGCGCCGAAGCGTTGCGGATTCATCAGCTAAGTTTTTCCTCGGCATTTTTGTAGACTTTAAGGATGTGTTTGACCACCTCTCCTGGGGTAGCGTCATGCGGAGGTTAAGTGCAGTTGGCAGCCGCGAAATGAGACTTTGGGAGAGCTACTTCAGTGGCAGAAATGTTTGTATGGAGGGTGCCAATGACACTGTATGGAACCGTTGAGCGTGGTTGTCCGCAAGGATCCACCTGTGGTTGACCATGGGTCCCTTGGTGAGGCAGCTTGCTCAGTCGTACAAGGTGTGCGCGTATGCGGATAACTTGCTCATTCTGATTGAAGGCAGTCTAGTGCTGCTCTGGAGACTCACGGAGAGGGGGCCATGTGTGTTGAGTCTGAATGGGGTGCGAGTGTCGGAGTCGCTGTAGCGATGAACAAGACTGTGATGATGCTCCTTGGAATAATGATGAGTGAGAGGATAAACTTTTTGGTTCATCTTTTTGACGTGAAAGATAAGCTTTCTGTTATTATTGCGAAAGTTAGGCGGATTCTTAGAAGTGACTGGGGCCTCAGCAGTCGTGCTACTCGTACTATAAATACTTATATGGCGCGTCTATATGGTAAGAGACGGTTATGTCTGCTGCTGGCAGGAACAAGGTCTTGTCGTGTCAGCGGGTAGCTATGTTGGCTTGCATGTCAGTGTGCAGGACCGTTTCAACGGACTCGTTGTAGGTATTGCGCTTCTTGACATTGAAGTAATCCGCCGTGCGATTACTTTAAAGGCCAAGAAGGGGGCTACCACTTCTGGAAGGATATACCACTCCTGTGTCTGGTATGCGGGAGGCGAAGGCACGCTTTGAGGAGTGCGTGATCTCAAGGTGGAGGCAGTGGTGGACGGAAAGTGACAAGGGCCGGGTGACGTATGAATTCATATGGGACGCAGACTTTGTTAAGGGACGCCCTGACTTCGGCTTCGCCCTAAGTCTGGGGTTCTTACTGACTGGCCATGGTTCTCTCAATGAGTTTTGGTTACGAGGTCTGACCGGAGACTTTAATCTGGTACCACGGGAAGTCAGGAGCCCCAGAATTAGTTCTGGCCAGACTAGTTGGTGCGACCCTTCGGGGAGTATCATGGTGGCTGTGGTTTAGACCCAAATCGCGGGAGAACTACGGCTCGGTGTGGACTTGCATTGCAACCAGGTGCTGTGACTGATAGAACAGTAGAGGTTTAGATAGACCTTGAACCCTAACCAAGAGGGAAGTTATGACCCATAACTGTCATGCTACGAATTGGCACCGGCGGAATCAGTTCAATGGCCACAGTGTGATGGCACACCGCCACCATCGTGGCGATTATCGCAGTTTTTTTGAGTATTTGCTTAACGGATCATACTTTTTTGGGTACAGATAAGGGTAAAATAGGTACTGTTGTTGGGACGGACATAAGCCTCAAAAGGGCATAGTTTTGGATCATGTGGCCCAAAAAACGTCTCACGTGGTAGAAATGGACGAACAATAGTAAATAGGGATACCCAAATGAAAGCTAAATCGGATACCAATGCAATATTTGTAGAGTATTTTTAAGGGTTTTGCTGAGATTAGGGCAGGCTTGGACCTAAAGGCCCCAAAAAAACTAAAAAAAATTTTTATAAGGTTCGGCCACACTGAAAGATGTTTTTACTTGATTGAGTATTTGCTTAACAAATCATTATCTTTTCTGGGTAAGCATTGGTTGAAATATGAACTGTAAGTCTGGACGCACTTAATACATTAAAAATACCTAAAAAACGTCACGCATGGTCAAAATGGGCAAGGTCAAAACGAGCGATCATACAAACGTAAATTTATAAGTAGAGTAATTTTGAAGTTTAGACTGATATAAGGGGACGCGTGAGCCGAAATTAATTAGGGTTGCGGATACTTTTTCTCTTTAAACGAAAGTGTCTGTTCCCTTAACTGAAAATTGCCGTGTACCCAACCAACATTTGGTTGTAGTGATGGAATACTTGGTAGTATGTCAAACACCAACACTCAATTAGAAAAAAATTCTGCTGTGGCAACAAGTCTGTTCTCTGTGTGTAGCGTAGGGACGGTCCTTAAACCGACGGTTATACTTACACTTATAAAGTCTCATTAGGACTTAGCTGGTCCTATCCAAAATATTGAGTTCAAGAGCAAGTTGTCTAAAACGAATTACACCTATATATTTGGCATTATCTTTGTGAGAAAATCACTTTCCGCCAAGTGTCAGCGGCCAATTTTCGGAATACCAAGATTTCTAGGTGTGGTCTCTCACCTTGTGTGGCGTCGTGAGACCTAGAGTAAGGGTCTCTTTACAATGCATAAGCAATCGATCTGTGTACTTGATGAGTCCTTTCCCGAAATCGAATATTGATAAAGCCATTTTTATCGATACCGGTAGGACGTTGTTGAAGGCAAATATTATAAATTGTACACGATCGGCGATGTGCTTCTTCTTTGGAATAATGGTGAAAGACACACTTCAGTAACGCACAATCTATCGGGGTTAATTTTTGCACATTCGTTTGTCCAAAATTTCTAGAACTCTAGAAAGTTAAAATTGAAACACAAATAACACTAAATTCGCACACTTTAAACAAAAAATACAGTGTCCCAAAATAATTTTTACTTATTTCTTTTTTTCGATTTGTCGATATGACATATATCGCCCATCTTGTACAATCGTTTTTGGTTAAAGGTTATCTTCTTCGTCTAGAAAAACAACACAAATTTAGTCTTTTGGTGTATATATAGGGAGATCCATTTAGAGGTATTATCAAAATAAAACAAAAATATAAAAATTCAAATCAAGTGTGAAACCTTTATTGGTAATTTGAAAGGACATTTTATGACAATTATTTTATGAAAATAATTACCTTCAAATGTGGGCAACTGTATTATGGAAATGAGCGTTCGGTGAGAAACGGGAAGATCCGCTGTTTTCGACCAAAATTTTGTTCAGTGATGAGGCCCATTTCTGGCTCATCGGCAAGGCAATAATTAAAATTGCCGCCTTTTGGCTGAAGAGCAACAAGAAGAGGTTCAAGAGGTGCCATTATACCCACGTTTTAGTGCGGTTTATAAGCTGGTGGAATCATCGGTGCATATTTTTTCAAAAATGATGATGGCCGGAACGTAACCGTGAATGGTGCTCGCTATAGCGCGATCTTGAAGCCCGTAATCTTGAAGACACTTGGTTTTAACAAGACGGTGCCACTTGCCATACGGCTGCTCAAACAATGGATCTATTGAGAATCATCGGTCATTTCGAAAGCAGCTAATTTCACGTTTTTGACAGTTGAGTTGAATTGGCCATAGATCGAGTGATATCACACATTTAGACATTTTTCTTTGAGGTTACGTAAAGTCCAAAGTCTATGCTGACAAACCAGCTACGATTCAGGTTTTGGAAGCCAACGTAACGCATGTCATTAAGGCCATGCCGGTCGAAATGCTCGAACAAGTAATCCAAAAATTGGACCCTCAGAATGGAAACCCTGAGGCGTAGTTGCGGCCAACATTTGAAGGAAATTATATTTAAGAAATAGATGCCAAGAAATGTCCTTTCAAATTACCAATAAAGATTCCACACTTGATTTGAATTTTTATATTTTTTTTGTACTGAAAAACTACCTCTAGATTCACCCTATATATCTCTCCATTGGGCAACTAGAGCTTGTAAATTACCAATAAAGATTCCACACTTGATTTGAATTTTTATATTTTTTTGTACTGAGAAACTACCTCTAGATTCACTCTATATATCTCTTCAATGGGCAACTAGAACTTGCTGTAACCATGTTTTCTATAGGGTCTTCAGAAGGATAATAGTTGGAAAGTCCTTAAGGTCAGCGTAAGATGGTTTTAAGGACTTTGTTTTCCCGCATTTGACAGGAAAATAGAATAATTCAGATAGGCTATAGATTTAAGAGCCAGCCGGTTAGAGTGTTTAGTCTATTTTGAATCTCTAAAAAAACGTGCTGACCTTGCTGACAGACTGCATATGGTAGGAAACAGCTGGAAACGGGACGAGGGGAAGAATGCAATTTTAGATAAGGATTTATTTTCGAATTACTTCAGGTTTAAAAAAAGGTAGCGTTTATCAGAAATTCGCCTTAACTACAAAATTCCTATAAAGCACTAAATAGTCATTTCTGTTGAACTGTCATCCAAAGTCATTTACAAATCCGGCAACTAACCCAGACCAATGTGTCATTAAGTGTGAGAAATTGGCCATTTATAACACACACGGACACTCACGACAATACTCAACCTTAAGCAGGAGGCAACAATAGTTGAAAATTCTCGAGCCGGAACCCCAACGAGCAACAGGCCTTAAGAAAATCGTCTACATGCAACAGTAAAGCAATGTGACTTTTGTCAGTTTGGTCTGCCCTTAAAATCATTGGCAAGGTATGAGTCAAGTAGACATCCTGTGACTTTGGCCATATGTGGGTATAATCAAATTGTAGGCTTTGCTACACAGTCAAAGCCTACATAAGGACGTACGATTTAGTCAGCCTGATGTTAAAAAAACCCAGGAAAAAATGTCAACATTTTCTATTGCCACTTTGCATAGAGAGACAATACTCCAAGACTCACATGTATAGGCGGTGGAGGGCAGGTACCTTCTTGGTGTCCTTTGGGCCAACAAAGAGATGCCTTGACTCTGGTGTTTCTGTTTCAGTTGCAGTGTAATTGTGCGTAAGGTGTAATTGCCTTCATTTAGTAGCTCTGGAAAACGATATCCCAGTGCATACCACAACAACGTATCCCATTTTGCGGGTAATGGTAGGGAGAACGGAGTCTTCTGAATGGCTTCTATTAGTTACTTGTTCCCAGCTCAAGCAAAAAAATGGAAAATAGAAAGAAGTGCACCATCATGTCCTTACGTCAGAGTGTGAGTGGTTGCGTTGCATGGCTATCTGGTGCTGAATTACAACAAGTGCGTTCCCATTTATTATGCGTTCAATAAATAGAAAGTCGTTAAAAGAATTTTGTGGTTTCTATGTTCACTTTTCAATTGGAAACAATTCCTTTTAATCGCCGTTGCACATGCAGTCAAAGGCTAATCACTGCGTATTCTCTGGGGTAAGACGGTCGTAATGATTACAGTATCGGCATATCAACAAATTAAAGCTAGAAATTGTACGGACAAAACGGAGGTTTACATGCTTCATTTAAAGAGCAATGCAATAATGGAGGATTTAGGCAAATTTTTGATTCCTTCCTTGATCACCACCTTGTTGGAAAGTCTGCATATAAAATCAGGATTATATGGAGTAGACAGAATGGCCTACATTATAAACTATGCCACATTAGACCAAAAAAATTGTTATTTACATATTTCCCTAAACAAACCGTGCAATTCTCAAAAATCAGAGATGGAAAATGGGGAAAAATCATTTTCGGGCTTTACTAAAAATCTTGCTGCTCTAAAACGGACTGACCAATGTTTTCGAATTTTTGGTTATATCAAACAAAACACTATGATCTAAAGGGTGGTTAAATTTTAAGGACCGTTGTCGATTTTGAATAAAACGCAAATTATTTAGGAAATCATTGTCATTTCTTTTTATTATGATAATATTGGTATGGTTCAATTATCTATGGAACAAAATATCGGCCAAATTGCAGACGCGACCTCGGCGGCACACCTCCATGCGATGGTCCAAATTTTCAAAGCCACTGAGGCATAATTGAGGTTCTCTGCCGTTAATGTGCCGAATTATCTCATCCTTTAGCTTTTGAATTGTTGCTGGCTTATCGACGTACACCTTTTCTTTTAAATAACCCCAAAAAAAGAAGTCCAACGGTGTCAAATCACATGATCTTGGCAGCCAGTTAACATCGCCACGACGTGAGATAACACGGCCATTGAATTTGCACACAAAAGAGCCATTTTTCGTTAGCTGTGTGGCAAGTTGCTCCGTCCTGTCGTTAACATGCACATCTTTCAATTCGGGCCATAAAAAGTTCCTTATCATCTCACGGTAGCGAACAAAATGAGGACTGATCGGCCTCATTTTAGAAAAAGTGGCTGTTTAGTGCGGTTTAAGGGCTTGTGGATTCATCGCTCGATACCGTAAATGGTGCTTGCTATATCGGACTTTTTGCTTCCTGAAATTTAAGCCCACAATCTTAAAGAGATTTGGTTTCAACAAGACGGCGCTACATACCATACAGCCAACGAAACAACCAATTTGTTAAAGAAAAGTTTTGGTGAGCTTATTTTTGTGGGCATGTAGCGTGGCCTCCATGTGATTTAACACCACTGGACTATTTGTTGTGGGGTTAACTGAAGTCGATTGTCTACGAAGAAAGTCCGACAGGATTGACGCCTTGGGAGAGAATATTCGGAGCGTTATTGCTGACATACGGCGCCAAAAGCTGCAAAAAGTGGTCGAAAGTTGGGCATCTCGACTGGAATTCATTCGAGCCTGCCGCGGTGCCCTCTTGCCGAAATCAGTTTTTAAAACATAATGACAAACCGTTATCTTTATAATAAAGCTAAATTTTTGGCCATAACATTATCGTGTATGCGTTTTATTTCTTCTTGAAAATTACACATCTAAAAAAACACCCTTTACTTTGATGAAAACGATATATATGACAGACGGATGGACATTGCTCAAAGGAATCGGAAAGTGATTCTGAATCGATCCGTATACTAAACATAGGATTTATATCCATTCCTTTAGAGAGTTGCAAACATCATCACTAAGTCATAACCACAGTGCGGTACAGGATATAGAAAATAAAATATTTAACACTAAGTGTTGCCTGGCGCCATCTGAAATGTCCATTAAAAGTTTGACATTATTTAGCATAAACGTACTCAGAACGTTTTGACGTACGACCATCATCACAGTGACTTAAAAATAATCAAAAAATGGGATTAACTCGTGAACATATCTATTTTTCACAAATTTCGACGTGAATTATCACGACAAGAGTGCATTGATGAACTTAAATCTTTGTATGGCGATGAAGCACCATCCTATAGCACTGTGAAAAACTGGTTTAATGAATTCAATCGTGGCCGACGCTCGCTCAAAGACGATAGTTGTCCAAAAACGGACATTGTGCCAGAGAACATTGATGTCGTGCGTGAACTGAATGCAAGATCGTCATATGACATACCCTGAGGTAGAGGCACCAGCATACATTTCCACCAGCATACATTCGATATTGCATGAACACCCGGCCGTAAAAAAGGTTTGTTCTCGTTGGATCCCGCACAATTTGGCACTCGCACAAAAAAAGGCTCGTGTCGATTGGTGCAAAGAAAATTTGAAAAAAAAACAATCGCGTTGCTTAAAAATACATTTATTAGATCGTCACAGGTGACGAATCATGGATCTATGCGTATGAGCCTGAAACAAAACCGCAATCGACCGTGGTGGAAAAGTGCTTAGACAATTGGTTTGAGCGCATGTAAGAGCTCGTATTATCATAATGCACAACGATTCGTCTTCTCTTGTTCGTTTTTCGAATTTCTCCGAAGACTTCAGGTATACAAATTGTAGTGTACCACTCAGAATTGACCGTCCTTCGTTGCTCAAGCGGAACAGTCACCGCATGACCAGTTTTGCCGAAGAAACAGGCGACCATTTGCTTCGAAGTGTTTTATCCACGCTCAACTTTCTTTTGATTTGGCTCGTCTTCGAAGACCCATACGGTCGATTGCTGTTTTGCTGCTTTTTCGGGCTCATACGCATAGATCCCTGATTCGTCACCTGTGATGATCTTATAGACGTCTTTTAAAGCACCGCGATCATATTTTTGCGAAATTTCTTTGCACCAATCGACCCGAGCATTTTTTGAGCGGTTGACAAATTGTGCGGGATCCAGGCAGGTGTTCATGCAATATCGAATGTATGCTGGTGGAAAAAATGCCCAAGGATGCCTCTATCTCATGGTATGTCACACGACATACACATCAATGTTCTCTGGCACAACGGCCGTTTTTGGACGACCTTCGTCTTTGAGCGAGCGTCGGCCACGATTAAACCAGTTTTTCACAGTGCTATAGGATGGTGTTTCAGCACTACACAAAGATTTAAGTTCATCGATGCACTCTTGTCGTGATAATCCACGCCGAAAGTTGTGAAAAATGATCGCAAAATCAATTTGTCAAATTGATTGTTTCAAGTCACTGTAAAGAACACAAATGATGGTCGTACGTCAAAACGTACTGAGTACGTTATGCTAAAAAATGTCAAACTTTCCAATAGAAATGTCAGATTGGCGCCAGGCAATACTTAGTGTTGCCTAGGCCAGAAATAAATATAGCAATCCTCGTAGATTTTAGTTATTAAAATTATTTAAAAAATACATCAAATTCAAAGTAAAAGGAGTGATTTATTTAACAGTAGGAAAAAACTAAAGCGTTTTTATTAAAAAAATTTTAAGTTAAACAAAGCCAAAGCAGTTTATTTAAAAACGTTAATTTGCATATAAAAATTACCATTATTGCGTTAGGTCCGTAACAATAACATTGTTCTAAAAAGCATATTCAAATAAAGAAAAATTACAATCATACAGTATGAATGCCGTAATCATATTATTGTTAACATAAAACTCAAAAAACAATACTTTTGTCGCACCAACCATATTTATACTGCAGCTACAACCATAATTTCATTTTTAAATTTGGAAATAAAACTCTTATTATATTTCAACAAAACTCATATTGCGGCAATCATACTATTGTCAAAATTAAATTCAAAAAACAAACCTTTGGTTGCGACAAACACACTTTTATTGCGGAGAACATATAATTATTGCCGTGACCATATAATAACCATATTTTTTCTTTGCGTTCAGGTTATATATTTGTAGGGTACACTACACATTTAACCCATTTAAATCAACATATTTCAATAACTGGGAAAAGAATAAAGCACGGTGCTTTTTTTATTCCCACAAAAAAAGTACGTCAGATATCACAATAAAATGTATAGCACTTTAATTTCAAATAGAATTCAGAATATCAATGTGGTTATTTATTTTTGGCATTGACTACTCGTGCACTGTCTGGAGAATGAATTACCGTCGAAGTGAACAAGGTTTAAAATTCAAAAATAAACGTTGGTTTTGTTATTTTTAACTTAACGTTTGGTTTTTTTGCTTTGCTCGTACGTACGTACAAACTACGCATGCCATGGTTAATATTTGTTTAAATACTTATTGACAATTATATCAATAAACAAATATATAATTATTAATTTATCAACAAAATGAAAAAAGAATGGAGATTATTGATATTTTTGTTGACCAAGTCAACAAATTGTAACAGGTGACCAGCATTGTGGCCAGGCAAGCGGGTGAGTTGTTGGCCACAAAACAATAAAAATGTGGATATTCGAACGATTGAAATGTTATCAAAAATCGTTCAACTCACACTTGTTTTCTATACTCGTTTCTACAACTTTTAGTTCTGTTCGAATATTGGCGGTTCTCGTATTGAATTGAAGTTGCTGTCACCGCGCGATACGTAAGAGCCGGTACTCGTATCGTATTTGCTTTGTTGCAATGCGTAATGTCTGTTGGAATTTCCGCTATCGGATGCATCCGTCGTCGCCGTCTTTGTATAATTTGTCCATTTTTAATCGTTTGCTAATTAACGTTAATTTAAGTCAAACTGGCGGGGATTTGATTTTTTCACATCATTTGCTTAAGCAGAGAGGGTGTGTTTCCTCTATTTACTCACCGAAAGTGTTTGACAAAACTGGGACTTTCCATCGTTTTGGTGACTTTTCTATTTTTATCTGTCTCTTTCGGGTTTGTTCAGTTGGACTTTCAATTTAAACTCAAATACTCATGATTCAAGTTATTTTGAGCTGTCAAAGGATTTTCAATTATGCGGGTAATAGGGAAATACCGGTCTACATTGTATCAAACGGAAATGAAACAAGTAAAAACGTAAACGGTGTTTTTTCAGACGTGTGGTTTTCAAGAAGAAATTAAACGCATATAATTTAATGTTATGTACAAGAATTTTATTATAAAAAAGGGTTTGCCATTATGTTTTAAAAATGATTTCGGACAATTGGCCGCCGCGGCTGGCTCGAATAAATTCCAATTTTGCAGCATTATCGCGCCTAGTGATGGGTACAAATCACGTGATTAGCATGAATCACTTGAAATACACGTGATTCGCGCGTGAGCGTGAGTAAAATATAATTTTACTCACGTGAGCGTGCGTGCGTGGAAAAATTTCGTAATTCACGAATTATTTTACTCAACTATAAAAGTGATTGCAAGCAAGAATCAGAACTACTGTTGTAAACCTTACTTTTCAAGTTTTTTTCACACAATTGCCCACGAAAATACAACTCACTCTTGCCACCTCTACTGAGACTCCACATCGAGAGCCATCAATAGATTTCATTTACAACGTGTGTGTGCTGTAAAAAGAGTTTAGTTGACTAAGAAAGCCTTCTAAGAAATCTGGCCTCATATACTTATATTTTATATATATTATATTTACGTATATTTACGTGAAAGTTATAAGACTCTACACGTTTTTCCGCTTGGGATTTATATGTTTTAAAAAAAAAAAAATTTTTTTGGCAAAATTTTCTTCATAAATTTATTTCTAATTGCAAAAATGTTGATTTGGTAGAGAAACAGTATATTAATGGATTAAAGAAAATGTAATTATTAATTTTTCTCAATTTATTTCAGCAAAATCGAACTAGTCGTTCTCGAGTTATGTCAAACTACGTTTTTGCCAACATTTTACAACTAAGCGAAAAAACATCAAGATAAGGAAAAAATGTAAAAGGTCATAAAAAAACTGGCACATACGAACGCAAAACCCTTTGCGGGTTTTAATATACTGACCTAGTACCATCACCCTGACTTGGAATTTCTCACCCCCCAGATTGGCTGTTGTACTGTGTAATCATTAACTATAATTATAACTTTAAGTATTTTTTTAAAATAATATAAACTCTGCTTTATATTACAAAGTTAATTTAATCTATTCATAAAAGTAAATCTTGTTTTTGAAGTATTCTTTAAATAAAAATGTGAAAATTTCTTTTTTTGATTTAAAAATGTGAGTTTTTTCTTTTGCGTGAGTTTTGTGACTCACGTGATTCACGCGTAAACGTGAGTAAAACCTTATTTTACTCACGTGAAAAAATCTTATTTTATTTTAAAATCTTATTTTACTCAAAGTCGTCAAGTGCGTGATTTGTGCGTGATTCAAAATTTTTACGACGTGATCGTGCTCACGTTATTGTGAGCCAAAATTACTCATGTGCCCATCTCTAATCGCGCCGAATATTCTCTTCCGAGGCGTCAATCGTGTCGGGCTTATCTGCGTAGACAAGCACGCAGTTAAATCGCACGATCTTGGACGGCACAAGCCCACGACGCGAGATAATGCACTCACTAAAAGTTTCCTTCAATAAATTGATTGTTTTGTTGGCTGTATGGAAAGTAGCGCCGTCTTGTTGGAACAAAAGATCGTCCACATGGACATCCTCCACTTCAGGCACGAATAATTCATTAATCATGGCTCTACAGCGTTCCCCATTGACTGCAACATTATGTCCGGAAAAAGTGTGGCCAGATTGAAAACCACACGTCTAAAAAAAACACTCTATATACCCTCCATTGTGACGGGGTTAAAAAGGCCTAACCAAAAAAAAAAACCAAAAAACATTTTCCCGTTATTTGGTTACGCCAAAAATGTTAGTCATGTCTTAAAAATAAATCCAAACTTGGATTCGTTACATACTTTGCTTTGATTTAAGTATACATCATTTCCTTATGTTCAAAAAAAGGAACGACCGTTAGTTCCTTTTTTTGAACATAAGGTCCTTTTTGGGACCCTTCGGGCCATAAGGCCATCTTAGTCTCAGCCTTAACTTCAAAAGCAACTATGACCTCCCTTAAGTTCGTTCCAACTAACAGCCCCCATTTGTACAATTGTTTGTCCAAAAAAACTTATGATTTGTCAAGCAAATGCTTTAAGAAGTGTATACGATAAGTATATGTACTTTACAAGGTACCATTAAACCGATTTTAGGATGAAAAATTTTACGTTCCTATGTCAATTCGTAGGATCCAGGATTATGGCCGATAAATAACATATGTTCTTTATAGGGTCTCCGATCAAAGTCGTGCGCCAAATAATATTTTAAAATTTTCAATCATAAATGTAAAGTTATTTTGGAAGTGTTTTTAGCTTATTTAAGTAAACAAGAGGCAAACAAAGTAAAAATTATACAATTTAGCTTCAGTAAGCTAAAACAAGGGTTATATAAAAAGAGCATGCATAAGGTGGTCATTTAACATTTTAAATTTGAAATGACTGTAAAAAAAGTACTGATAATTTTTTCAGATTTCTGGTTTTATTGGTTGAATTTTGTCATTTAATAATGGACAACCATCCGATGCGTTTTCTCTTAGCCCAATGGGCTAAAGACTATTTGGCAGGAGAAAGAATTTTACCAAAAAATCATGTTTTTAGATAAAGCTCATTTTCATCTCGGTAGCTATGTCAATAAGCAAAATTGCCGCTAACGGGATTCAGAGAACCCACACTTGACTATACGCAGAGAAAAGATATGGTTACTTTATGGTCACGGCAACAATAGTATTTTCTCTGCAATAAAAGTATGGTCGTCGCAACCATAGTATTGTTTTTTGAATTTCATTTTGACAATAGTATGTTGCGGCAATATTAAGATTGTTGAAATGTAACAATAGTATTATTGCCAAATTTCAAATTAAAAATATGGTTGTAGCACCAATATAAATATGGTTGATGGGACAAAAGTATTGTTTTCGTGGGTTTTATGTTAACAATAATATGATTACGGCAATTACACCGACAAAATGGTATTTTTTTTTAATTTGACACTGTTATTTTTACGAATCTTACGCAATAATAGTATTTTTATAAGTATATGTAAATTATATTTTTTCAAAACATACTTAATAAAAATCTCTATTGTTAAACAACTTAACCCAATCTTTACAAAATTTTTTGGGGATCATAGTATGGTTGTGTGTAAGTCATACTATGGTGGTGAGGATCATACTATGGTTGTACGTTAAACATACTATGGTTATGAGGATCATAATATGGTTGTGGGGATCATAGTATGGTTGGATGTGCATAATAATATTGTTGTGGGGATCATATGGTTGAGTGTGAATAATAATATTGGTGTGGGGATCATAGTATGGTTGTATGTGAATAATTTGATTGTTGTGAGGACCATAATATTGTTATTGGGATCATAGTATGGTTGTGTGTGAACCATACTATTGTTGTGATGATCATAATATTGTTGTGCTACAACCATATAATCAACAAAACTATGATGCTCTTCAAATATTGTTACCACAACCATACTTTTTTTCTGCGTGTATTGAGTAGCCAATCCACAACGAGTCACTGTTTGGTGTAGATTTGGGATAGCTGCATCATTGGGCCATTTTTCTTGGAAAATGAGCAAGGAGCCGCTGTTAACGTTTCGCTTAAATACCACTAATAGGCTGATTAAATAAATAACATCAGTGAAACAGATAATTGTAATAGTATTTTTTATTCTGATAGAAGGATCTATGACAAATATGTGTAAAACAAAACAAAAAAAACGGCCACGGCTTCGGTGACATACCACTTTCCGATGGACCAAATTCTCAATGACTCTGAGATATAATGGAGGTTCAATGTTGTTATTGTGCCGAACTATAAGAATCTATTCTCTTATAATGTTCTTAGCTTATTGAAGTACACCTTTTCTTTTGAATATCACGTCAACGGTGAGCGTTACCGCAAACGATATTTTGTTTCCAAAAATTCAAGAGCATGAAATTGACGACGTTTGGTTTGAAAATAGTCAGTTTGAAAATATTCAACTTAAAAAATTCTTCGCCACTATGAAACACTACAAAACGTATTCTTATCAATTGATGACTTTTTCTAGGTGTAGGATTCATTTTATTCGAATAAGCAGGGTACATTTAATCTTTTGATTTTAATAATTGACGCTTTGTTTCCATTTTGCTTCGCCGATTGTTCTCTTATACACTGCAATAACAGAATGTCGATAATGGATTGGTGTTTATTCATTTATAAATATTTAATTATATATTAATTAAATGTTAAATTGAGTTAATTGGAAAACAATGAAAAATAAATAAAGGCAAATGTAAAGGCCACACCTCCGTAATGGTTAGGGTTAAGTAGTATAACAATTTAACTCGGTATATTATTTATTACAGTTTTATTTATTCATAATATAGGGTGAACCATCTAGAAGTATTTTTGCAGAACAAAAAAATAATATAAAAATTCAAATCCAGTGTGGAATCTTTATTGGTAATTTAACATTTTATGGCATTTATTTTTTGAATATAATTTTCTTCAAATATTGGCCGTAACTACGCCTCAGGGTTTCCATTCTGAGGGTCCAATTTTGGATGACTCGTTCGAGCATTTCGACCGGTTTAATGACACGCGTAATGTTGGCTTCCAAAACCTGAATCGTAGCTGGTTTGTCAGCATAGACTTTAGACTTTACGTAAACCCAAAGAAAAATGTCTAAAGGTGTGATATCACTCGATCTAGGCGGCCTACTCACCTGTCCAAAACGTGAAATTAGCTGCTTTTCGAAATGACCTCTCAATAGATCCATTGTTTGAGCAGCTGTATGGCAAGTGGCATCGTCCTGTTAAAACCAAGTGTCGCAAGATTACGGGCTTCCATTTCAGGTAGCATTAAGATCGATATCATGGCGCGATAGCGAGCACCATTCACCGTTACGTTCCGGCCATCATCATATTTGGAAAATATGCACAGATGATTCCACCGCACCATACCGTGGTTTTCTCTGGGTATAATGGAACCTCTTGAACCTCTTCTTGTTGCTCTTCAGCCCAAACGCGGCAATTTGGAATATTGACTTTACCGTTGAGCCAGAAATATGCCTCATCACTGAACAACATTTTGGTTGAGAACAGCGGATCTTCCCGTTTCTCACCAAACGCTCATTTCTATAATACAGTTGCCAACATTTGAAGGTTATTATTTTCAAAAAATAAATGCCATAAAATGTCCTTTGCCATTGAGCCAGAAATGGGACTCATCACTGAACAAAATTTTGTTCGAAAGCAGCAGCTCTTCCCGTTTCTCACCGAACGTTCATTTCCATAATATACGAGTAAGTACACTTGAAGGTTATTATTTTTAAAAATAAATGCCATAAAAAGTCGTTTCAAATTACAAATAAATTTCCACATTTGCTTTGAATTTGTATATCTTTTTTGTTCTAAAAAATACCTCTAGATGGATCAGCCTTTAGATGCTTTTATGTGAAGGTAAAAAATAAGAGAGCTTTAATTTTCCCAATAAACGCAGGGTAGCACAGTGTAGTGTATTAGGATCAATTGCATATACCATTTTTGGTCAAAAATTTTACACTTGCCGCATATGCTGACCACACGGCGATAATGGCAACGAAGCACTCTTGCTTCTGTCGCGTGAGTTAAACTTGATTGAAAAATGTTTGTTACGGTGGAATATTAAAGTTAACTCAACAAAATTAAGCCATGTCACATTCGTTGTTTGTGAATGTCCCCAAATCACCATTTGCGGTAAAACAATGCCTTAGTGCGATGCCGTGAAGTATCTTTGACTTACGCTTGATAGACGCTTTACTTCAAAAGATCACCTTTTAGCAAAGCATGAACAATTAAAAATTAAAACTATTAAACTTTACTGGCTCTTTGGACCTAAGTCAAAACTGAGCTTAAACCACTACTATGGGAAACAGCAAGCAGGTCTAACATAGATTATGTCGAAACGTTCTTATCGAAAACCCTAAGGATTATTGCAAATTCACCGCAACCAATCCAGTATGAGGGACTTGGATATACCCACAAGTGTTGCCCCTGACAAAGTTGTTTTCCTACCAAATTTTTTCAAGAATCCTACCAAATAGAATTAAAACCTACTAAAACATTTGTGAAGCCATTTAAAAAATATAACAGGGTGTAACGGAAAATGATAACCTAGCTTAATGGCAATATTTGTAACCGAATGATCAGCTAATTTGATTAAACGATGTTTATCAGCCCGCCCGTCTACGGCCCTTTTAAAGATATTCTGATCAAACTACAGGTCAAAATTATCGTCCGACTTATATTAAAAATGGCAAAAGTAGGTTTTTTGGGAAAGCCGCTATTGAAATTTGACAAAATCGGTTTAGATATAGCTCCCAAACATATCAATCGATTTAAGGTCTTTTGCCAACGATCGATCGGTAACCTCCTCAGATGATAATGGGACATATCGGTTGACTGCTAGAGAACACCTGTACATAGATTCCTTTTTCGAACAAATTTGGCATAGTATTTTGCGATGGACCAACAACCAGTCCTAGACTAAGTTGACGCGAATAGACGCAAATTCGAGTCCCTGCAAACATCGAAATATGGTTGCTATCCATACATGGCGGTATGACACGAAAATGCACCCAAAGCCAAAAAGGATATTAGACCCCAAATTTTGGGTCTAATTGTATTATGAAAATAGACTCCTAGAAATTATACCCCAAACATAAAATGAAAATAGGCCTCAAAAAAAATTTATTGGGGCCTAATTTCGTAGTGGTTCTTTAAAGGTAAGCAAATACACCCCAAAAAAGGCATATATGCCCCAAAATATCGAGTTGTTGTTTTCTGCACAAAATTGGGGTCTATTTTCATTTTTGGTTTCAATTAAAAACCAACGATTTATTTTCTTCGCCGAAGGAAATTAGACCTCAAAAATATTTAGTGTGGCCCTAAAATATATTGAAATCAAGTTGAACCCCAAAATGCAAACATAGGCCCCAAAACTTTTATGAAATTATGCCCCTAAATTTTTTTGGGTTCTATTATCATACAAAACATTTGGGGTCTAATTGCATTAATGAAAATATACCCCAATAAATATATGAAATTAGGTCCCAAAAAACCATAAAATTACGTGTTGCTGTATATCATATATTTTTTTGGGGCCTAATTTAATTTTCACTCAGAGATGTATTTTTGTGGGGCCTAATGGCATACCGCGTCCATACATACATGCAAAATTTTCAAGAATAAAAATTTATATATGGGGCTGAAAATCGGCAGTCTTAAAAGTAGCAATACTAGCAGAAAGTAGCACGTCGGACTTATTATCAGTTTCTGTTATGTTAGCCCTTAAAATGCTTAGTACCTATACTAATAACACCTTTGGCATTCAAAAAATTCTCGGCATACGTTTATTACTTTACAAATGTAATTTATGTAAATGCATATTTTACAAATGTAATTTATGTAAATGAGTATTTATCGCAAAACCTACCAAAACACGGCTTAGCCTACCATCCTACCAAATGAAAGAAAAACCTATCAAATTTGGTAGAAAAAGCCCATAACGGCAACGCAGATACCGACAGTCAGAGAAGAAATCCGAAGATTTTGTAAAATCTATTTACAAAGGCTAAGTGACCATGTTAATCCCTATCTCTCTTTTGGATGAAAGCTATAAGACAAGAAGACTGCATTAAGTTCATATTAAGGGTGGGCCAATTAAATTTTAAAATTTGAATCGGCTGTAGAAAAAAGTACTGATAATTTTTTCAAATTTATGGTTTTATTGGAAAGTTTGAAATTTGTTATTTTATAATGAAATACATGAAGATTGTTTGGCAGGATATAATGAATTTTACCGAAAAATTATTTTTATCTAGGTGGCTATGCCAATAAGCAAAATTATGGTTCTACTTCATAGAACCCACACGTGACTGTTGAGAGTCCAATGCATCCACAATAAGTCACTGCAAGCAGTGTGGATTTTAGGCTGACGGCATCATTAGGCCATTTCATCGATAGTGAGCAAGGAGCAGCCATTACCGGCAACGATGAAAGTTACAGCGCCATGCTCAACGAATTTTTGTTTCTAAAAATTCATGAGAATGACATGAACGAATTTTGGTTTCCAAAAATTCAAAAGAATGACATGAACGGATTTTGGTTTTCAAGATGGGCCCACATGCCACACAGCCAACGCAACCATCGCTATTTTACGCACTGTTTTTGAAAATCGAATAATTAGCCGAAATTGAGATGTCAATCGGCCGTCTGTGATTTGACTTTTGGAGACCTTCATTGTGGGGTTTCTGAAAAGATAAATGTTTCGCGAGGCATCCAGAGATAATTTAAGCATCGAAACATTAAATCGAAGTTGCCATTGAAGAGATTCGACCCGAAACAATCGAAAATGTACTGACAAATTGGGTTGATCGGATCGTGCCAGTGGTGGTAGTCATATGAATGATAGTCTATGCTCAATATTAAATGATTCAAATCAAAAATTTTAAATTGCCCACCCCGTATAATGCAAATGCTAGTTTCGTAACCCAAAACGAACACGCCTATGGTCCTATTGTATTATTATTAGTTTGCAGAATGAGACAGACAAGGACCTATTTACAAATAAACCCATTCACACTGTTGTAAGCGTGAAACATGACCACACCTAAATTCAATAAAGATAATGTGTGTGGCTTCAGAGTTATGACCGGACTTTGGCGGAACCAAAGAGGAGCCGCATATTTTTAAATGCCGCGGCACACTTTTTAATTTCCTTTATCCCAAGATGTATTGCAATAAACCAATCAGAGACACTAAGGCGCAGACCGTTCATCATTCAGGCGGACGCTCAGTCATTCCTGTCGCAAACGGATATTAAACATACGAACGAGAGCAAAAGTGGTGCGGATGGATGTTGGCAGCGAAGGTGGTGATGGTGGGCAAGGTACGAATGGAAGTCATACGTAAGTGTGACCACATCCAGAGCAGACAGATTGGCACTTTGTGGCTTTGTTCGTTTTTTGTTTTGTTTTGTAAAAACTAAAAATGTTGTAATAATAATGATGTACGAGTAAGTGATACAAATATGGAATCGAGGTTGTTATGGAAAGTGTGAGAAATTAGAGTTAAACTAGAAATTTGTGATTAAAGACACATTTTTCATTAAACCAACACTTTGGGGGTATCCCTTCATATGCAATACTTACATTGTGTTAGCGATGAAAAAGATGGAGTAGATTTTTTTTTCACAAAAGGCTTCAATCGATATTAATTATAGGTGAAAAGAAAGACATCCGCCGAGAGTTGATACATCATTTGCATAGTCCGGCTTAAAAACAAATGCAGTTTACGATCCATTGAGTAAACAATAATAAATGTATAATCAGAAGGGGCGTGACTAGGAGTCACATTTTTTGACACCGAGTTTGCCTTATAACTTTATTCTTAAATAATGATTTGAAGTGAGACCCTGCAAGGTACGAGTATTACAAGAACCCCCAAATATGGGCGTTATGGTACATTTGTTTGGGAGGTACCAGAGGGGTGTGGAATTATGGTCCGTCTTCAATACCATAGGCAGTTTAAGACAAATATTATGAAATGCAAAAACTATTAATAGCTGCTTACGAGAATTATCTTGCCAGATGAGCAGACGGATATGTTTCAAATGACTTAAAAAGCCATGAAACGTGTTTGGAAAAAACATAGGGTCTAGAATGTTATTTCGATGCATAACTTATTTTGTCCGTACCAAATGATGTATACCCTTTTACCTAGTAGGGAGAGGATAGAAAACATGGCCTCAAATCTGACTATGTACTAAGCCTTACAATTTATATAATTCAATTTGAAATCAGAAATTAATTTAAAGATCATCATATTTGATTTACATTGATTGATATTATCATTTACTGTGATTGAAGGAATCATGCAATACTCGGGTTATATGGATAATATTACCGTAATTAGAACCACACTAACCACACTATAATAACAATAAGTTTTTATATGGTTGCCACAACAATAGTGTAATGCTCTTTGATTACTGTGACCCCTATGGTCTACACGACCGGACCGGCTCAGTGAAACACCATAAAATAGTGATCCACTAAATACTGATTTTTGCATTAAAGCTAACGTCTGCGCTTTTGCAAAAAAATTCACTGGAGCTCTGAAAGGACTGGACAGAGTCAACCTCTGCAAAAATGACAAAATTTTATCGGTGTTCCCAGCAGAAGGCCTATATGTTTTTCCGATACTTAATAGGAGAGCCAAAAAGCTGTTGCATTTATTGATTTCGAGGAATTTCCGAAAATTAGTAGTATTGTATAATGATTTGCCACGTTTTTACTACTTATATAAAATAATTTGAGATTAAGGCGCGATTTTAAATGATATACTTATACTTATATACAAAAGTGTCACATTGTCACTTTTTGCCTTTTCTGTATTAAAATAAAAAAATTGATAATTTTCCACATAGGCCTTTTTATATCCCGCACCGTATGGTGGGGGTGTACCAAATTTGCCATTTCCTTTGGTACACTTAAAAATATCGATCTGATGTATTTGATCAGCGTACAATTCTAAGACGTTCTAGTAATGTCTGACCGTCAGTGTGTCTGTTGGAAGCTCAATAGCCGTCACAATAATAAACCTAGAGTGTCCAAACTTTACGAAGAATTGCATTGTTGTTGCAAGCTGTTTGATATATAAAATGAACCAACTCCATTTAGAGGAAAAAATGTTCTCTATACAAGGACTTAAGCAAAATCTGTAAAAACCACACTTTTTGGAGGTATTTTGTATAAAAGCCGGTACCATTAGATATACCTAGGCTGCTAAAACTAGGTATGAAACTGTCTTTTGGACAAGTCCTATTTAGTATTGAATATGGGTCAAATCCATAAATGTTTTGATATAGCCCCCAAACAACGTACCTTCCCGATTTCAAATACCGGTGCTCTAGAAACTGCATTTATAGTCTGATCTCTGTGGAATTTGACATGAAGTAATTTCATGGCATAGAAATTAACTATTTATAATTCAAACCTATCCGTCCATGATTTTATACAGCCCTTATAGAAAGGTCCCTCCCGATTTAAGGTCCTGACGCTCTGGAAGCCACATTTATTGTCTGATCTGGACAAAATTTAGCACAAAGTAGCTCTATGGAATGGCAATTAACTGTTAAGGATTTTGACCATATTTGCCCATGATTTAGTTGACCGTGTTCAAAGGAGAGCGATGGTGCTGATAGGTGACAGTAGGGTATCCAACTCTATTGTTTCCCTTGAGCATCGTCGGAGTGTGGGTTGCGTGACGCTGTTCTATCGTTACTTTCATGGTGTGTGTTAATCAGACATCCGTCGCCTTATTCCTGACGTGAGGATGTTCGGCAGGGATACGCGACTTTCTAGGAATTCACACCCGTTTGTTATCGATTGGCCAGTTGACCGCACTATACACTACAGATCAAATTCGTTTTTCGCTCGTACAGTCCGTATGTGGAATCGACTTCCGGCAAATGTATTTCCCACTAATTGCGACATCCAGAAGTTCAAGGCAAGCGTCAACAAACATTACTCCCTCTTTCCCCCCTCCGATCCATTAATTTCCACTCGCCAACGCAATGCACCGCATGTATTGGGGGCATCCCCTGAGAGTTGGTTATTTAAAAAAAACGTACAACCATAGTATGATCCTCACAACCATAGTATGACTTACACAACCATAGTATGACTTACGACAAAATTGTTTGTAAAGACTGGAATACGTTGTAATTCAACAATAGAGAATTTTATTAAGTAAGTTATGTAACAATAGGAGTGATTTATTTAACAGTAAAAAAATCATTTATTAAGAATCGTTAAAATAACATTGTCAAATTAAAACAAAAAATAAGGTTTTGCCAGTATGATTGCCGTAATTATGTTATTGTTAACATAAAACCCATTAAAACAATACTTTTGTCCCACCAACAATATTTCTATTGTTGCTACAACCATATTTTTATTTTTAAATTTGACAACAATACTTTTGTTACAATTCAACAATATTAATATTGCCGCAATTATACTACTGTCAAAATGAAATTCAGAAAACAGTACTATTGTTGCGACAACCATACTTTTACTGCAGTCAACATACTATTGTTGCCGTGACCATATAGTTACCATATCTATTCTCTGCATGTTGGCGCAACAAACTTGCTTGTGCCAAATTTCATCAAGATTTTATATAATATGTGGCTTTTAGAGCTAACTACATAAAATCGGATGAACATATATGTATGGGAGCTATATCTAGCTCATTTCTTGGTCCAAAAATCTAACGTGTGCCAAAGTTCATCAATCGAAGTTCCTTTAAAAACGATTGGCGCTTACGTCTTTTTCGCGGTAGGGGCTTGATATGTATGAAAGCAATGTCTAAATCTGAACCGATTTTCTTCAATTTTTATCAGGATCTTTCGCGGCCTATAAAACTTACTTGTGTTAAGTTTCATCAAGATTAAATTAAAGATGTGGCTTCTACAGCTAAACACTTAAAAATCAGATGGACATATGTGTGGGAGCTATATCTAAGTCGGAAATGATTTTTTCAATATAAATAGGGTCCGCTCATGGTCCAAAATACTTACGAGGGCGACCGCGAAACTATCTGGCCTGGCACATTTTCTGTTTTACTAGCAACTTTTTGTTTTTGTTTTTTAAAAGCAATCTTTTATAAGCCATCTGTCAAAATTTCCGAAATATTTAATGATTATTTTCTTTGTTACAGGTGATTGAAGTAAACAAGTTTTATAATTTTTGAAAAATGGAAAATAAAGAGTTTCGTGCGGTAATTAAAAACTTTTATATGAAAGGTTATACGCCACAATTAATCAAAGATGAAATGGATTCTGTTCATGGTGATAATGCACCATCATACTCCACCGTGAAATCCTGAGTTCAACAATTTAAAATGGGTTACGGAAGATGAACAACGCTCTGGAAGACCGAAAACTGCTACTACTATTGAAAAAATTAAAAAAATATTTAATGAAGTGACTAAAGATAGACGAATAAAGCTCAGAGAACTTGCTGATATTGTTTAAATACACGAAAAACAAGTTTGGAGTATTTTACACGATGAACTCCACATGAAAAAGCTATCCGCAAGATATGTGCCTCGTTTGTTGACTTTGCCCCCAAAAAATCGACCGTTGGACCAATTCCGAGGAGCTTTTAGCGATATATCAGCGTAATCCAATAGATTTCTTGTGCCGATTCATAATTGTTGATGAAACATGGATCCATCACTACATCCCAGAATGCAAAGAACAGTCAAAACAATGGATAGAAGCTGGTAAAAGTGGTCCCAAGAAGGCGAAGACTGTTAACTCAGCAGGAAAAGTAATGGCCACAGTATTTTGGGATGCAAGGGATATAATATTTATTGATTATCTTGAGAAAGGAAAAACTATAAATAGTAAATATTATTGTGCATTATTGGATCGGTTGAGTGAAGAAATCAAGATAAAACGACCGCATTTAGAAAAAAAAGTTCTTTTTCATCAAGATAATGCTCCTTCACACACTGCATTTTTAACTCAACAAAAACTGGACGAATTACGATTTGAAATTGCTCCTCATCCACCATGTAGTCCAGATTTAGCTCCTTCTGATTATTTCTTGTTTCTAAATTTAAAAAAAATTCTCGGTGGGAAAAATTTTTCGTCCAATAGCGAGGTTATTGCTGAAACTGGGGCATATTTTGAAGGTCTTGAAAAATCTTATTTTTCGGATGGAATTAAAAAACTTGAAAAACGTTTGATGAAGTGTATTGAGTTGGAAGGAGATTATGTTGAAAAATAAATAATAATAATTCCAAAAAACGGTTCTTTTTATGTTAGGCCAGTTACTTTTGCGGTGGCCCTCGTACTTCTGCCAAATTTCATGAAAATCGGACAACAATTGCGACCAGTAGTTTGGGCATCGTTAAATGAAGCCAGTAGGTGATTATACGTCAATGGGTGGGTCTAGCTTAAATATTTTTGGAAGTTACAAACATTTGCCATTAAACTTATAATACCCTGTTCCACTGATTGGTTCAGGGTATAAAAAAAATAGTTAGTGACTAGGAAATTATCATAGACCATATTTTGTTAAAATTGGACTAATTGGCGTGGTACCGTCCATCATTACCGGTGTATATATATAATATGTTGGTATGGAAAGTAGGCGGTGCCACCCCCTTAAACAAATTTTCATATTGGACCGCAATTAATTATGGGAGGGGGCGTATTGTCTGGCCCCATCTGACATTTCCATTGGAAAGTTTGACATTTTTGAGCATAAACCTACTCAGAACCTTTTGACGTACTACCATCATTTTACAGTGACTTGAAAAAATCAATTTGGCAAAAAATGGAATTAACTCGTGAACATTTGCGATCATTTCACAACTTTCGACGTGGATTATCACGACAAGAGTGCATCAATGAACTTAAATATTTGTATGGCTATGAAGCACCATCCTATATGAAAAACTGGATTAATGAATTCAATCGTGGCCGACGTTCGCTCAAAGACGAAGGTCGTCCAAAAACGGCCGTTGTGCCAGAGAACATTGAAGCTGTGCGTGAACTGATAATGCAAGATCGTCATGTGACATACCGTGAGATAGAGGCATCCTTATGCGTTTCTTGCAACAGCATAAATCGATATTGCATGAACACCTTTGGTCTGGCCGACTTGCTTGTTTACTTTTTTTTTGGAATTTCCCTTCGTCATCAAGTGATTTCCAAAAATCGACATAAAATCGTGTTGGTGTCACTCGTTGGTGTCACATCAAAGAGTGTTCAACCGAACTCTTTTTACCACCCTCATATTTATGACAAATATCTATGAATACACGAATGTATACCAAGTGTAGTGTGACTAGGATGGAGGTAAAAATCAATAAATATCAACAGGATATATGAATGAACCTTGCCAAAGGTGTATGGGATTCCTAACCTTAATTATAATGAAACAAAAAAAGGCACAGCCGTCGTTATGCCTCTCCCAGCCCGAATTCTGTTTCTAACCTATGACAATATATATTTTTTTTGCCCGTTTTTATTTGGATGACAGTATTTTTTTTCGCTTTTATTGCGTTTAAATTGAAACTCTTCATTACTAAATTTTTCGTACGTGATTCGGATATTAAATGTCCGAGAAAGTCCAAAAGTCTCGCTGAGACGTTTAGTTGTACGTACTCGTACAGCTCATGCGTAGTGATCATAAACGGTTTTTCGGAATCACATTTCGGCGTACGTGCCGCTTGGATCGTTCGTATCATAGAAAATATGAGTTTTTTCGTACTTACTGTTCTTTTCAGTTATTGCGAATTTGGTAGGAGTTTTTTTGCGTCCAGTTCTTTTAAGTCGGCGTTTTTATGGTAATTTCTAGCTGTGCCTTTTTTTTGGTTCTCATTGCACGAATATCAGTCTTGTATGATTCGTACTCGTACATAATTTTTTTATGTTACCATATCAGTTTTGAGGCAATATATGTTTTTTTGCTGATTCATTATTTTTATGGGAAAATCCCTCTTGGCATGTGAGGGAAGATATGTTTATTTAACCGCTTAGAGTTATTTTTGTTGTAATTTCTTGGAGATTAAGGCGATATGAACACTTTCTTAGTTCTAGAAATAATTTTCATTATTAATATGCATTGTTTGGATCACATCGACGGTGCATTAACAATAATATCCTCTTTATGATTAATTATTACCGAATTTGAGTTTACATCATTTGACATTCTCTCAGCAACAACAGCAATATTCTCGCTTGACCTCATAGTACAGCGAAGTCGTCAGGAATTTTCTGAGCTACTGCACACAGAGAAAAAATCAGTTAAAAACACTTCCAAACTACTAAAATTCGGTTGGATAAACACACTTAATGTTGTAATAAACAACATTCACTGGTATTACTGGTTATATGGTTCGATTTACTTTAAAATGGTAGCTACAATAGTATTACGATTCATACAGCTAATAAGTCGGGTATACAAACCGATTTAAGAAAACTTTTGACACAATTAGTTACAACAACCAACCAAATATTGATACCCATAATTGATGGTGATAACAAATAAATTCTTTGAAACATATGACGCTATTATGAGTTGAACAATTTTAATTCTGGTTCGAGACCTGTTTGTTGTTTCTTTTTCAGAATCAACGTAAAAAATTGGTGAAATGGATTGGCTACGGTTGCCAGACAGATCGTACAGCTGTTTCTAAACCCGCCAAGGTTTTTGTTCAGCAGTCTTTGGCAACGAATGACTTATAGGGGAGACGCTATGCAAAACAAGTAAAAAATGTTATGTTTGGCTGTGCCGAACTTTGGATACCATCCACCAGATTCCCAAATAAAACCAAATTTGGTGCGGAATTGAGTTCTATATCGAAATCTTTATGTGCAAAATTTCATTTCGATAGGTCAAGCTTGTGGTGAGTTATCGTCATATTATTTCTCAAAGCCCATGAGACCGTTTGTGTGGGAGGTACCAGTAGGACTTTTCCGATCTCAACAGATAGGTCAAGTGTGTGGTGAGTTACTGTCATATTATTTTTCAAGGCCCATGAGACCGTTAGTGCGGGAAGTACCAGTAGGACTTTTCCGATCTCAACTAAATTCAGCGTAGAAGTGTGTTGTATATAGAAATCTTAATGTGTAAAATTTCATTTCGAAAGGTCAAGTTTGTGGTGAGTTATCGTCACATTATTTCTCAAGGCCCATAAGGCCGTTTGTATGGGAGGTACAAGAAATGGTGGCCCAATCTAAACCATTTTTACATAGATGATTGCGCCTATATAGAGATTATTATTTGCAAAATTCAGTGATTTTGCTCAAGAAACTGGACGGATATTTCCAAATAAAAAACTAATTTTTATGAGGTAGTGTCGATTGAGGGTCTCCAACACCAACTTCCCGTAGAGCTATGTGGCCCATTTTCAATAACAACCATGCTAGGTTAACTACACATGTTTGTGTCGGTTCAGCTCTCTAGCTGTGTTCATGCAGGCTCTATTTTGTTTCAACAGACGGACAGCCGGACAACATGGCTAGATCGTCTTAGAATTTTACGAGGATCAATATATAATATATATACTTTGTTGGGTCTCCGATGATTATTTCAAGGTGTTACAGACAGAATGACAAAACTAATATACCCTCCATTGTATGGTGGAGGGTATAAAAATGTCGCACTTTTTTAGGGTTGAACAATTGCAACCAGAAATATATCGATTAGTTGATTGTAGTAAATTCCCAACAGGCCGGCCTTCGTAGATTGGAGCTTTTTGTCATGGGCCAAGGAAATTTGTATTTTGCAACGCTTTACCATATGAAATATGTTAAAAAGTAGTAAACATTCCTTCGCTTTATCGAGTTTTCGTGAAGATATGTCTTTAGTGAAATTGTATGGAGTATAGAACATTTAATATCCCATCTCTAAGATTAGAGTGTTCTTTTACTTCTTTTGAAACAGTGAATATATGTTGTCCACGAAATTGTAAAATGTATTAAAAATGGTCGTTTTCGGCTTTAAATGTTCAACTAAATTACTACTATAATTATTTTAGTATAGACAGTCTAAATTAAATCAGAATATATTTCAAGCCTTAGACATTTTTCAAAAAAAAAATTTTTTTAATAAAATATAATGTAAAAAGTTTTCAGAATGGAAACCCAAATCGACAGAGAGGGGCGATTTCTTAAATTAATTTTTTTTCACCCATTAAATAACCGATTCGAAAGTAAATACTTTTAATCACATGTAGCTAAGACTCCAAGAAATCATTTGAGCTATTTTGTGTCACATTAACACTTAAGTAGCCGGATATATTTAGGTTTAAAATTCCACTTTTCATATTGTACAGAGATTAACCGGCTCAAGACCTCTTGTATCTATATTTAAATATAAGACAAGATTTTAACAAAATGGCAAAGTGAAATTGATTTTTGTGGCTGCACACTGCTTTCGCGATTTCTGGTCTGTGACAACCCTCTTCAGAAGGCTTCGCAGCAATTATTAAAAGAAAACCCGAACTCTTTCAGACAAGGCTCTCACCAAACGAATGAGAACTACTGTTGTAAATCTTACGTTTCAAGTTTTTTTCACACAACTGTCCACGAAAATACAACTCAATCTGGCCACCTCTAAAGAGACTCCACATTGAGAGTCATCAATAGATTTCTTTTACAACATATGTGTGTGTGTGTTGCGAAAAGAGTTTTGTTGGCTAAATATTTTTTTTTCATAATCAGCTTTATCTTATAATTTTTTGTCACTCTAAAACTAATTTTTTTTGACCGCCTAATTTTTTTTGACCGCCTTTACCAATTTGATAGATCCACTTGTGCATACTTAGTAGGGACAAATACTGTTACAACATTGAACACACCCATTTCAATAGTAGAACTGAACATACGCCGTTAATGTCATATGGGTTTGAAAGCTAACCTTAATAGGTTACGGACGTTTGCATTTTTCAATCCTATTTTTTTTTTCAAGCTGCAGTCAATAAATGTCCGGTACGTCGTTTGAAAGCCCCAAGTCCCAAGTCTTTTTTAATGATTCGACTCATGGACTTTTGCGTGATATTCAGCTCACGGGCCATGATTTTCTGTTTTCCGAGCGGATCTCTGTGAATTTTTGATTTAACGGCTTTGATGGCATGCGGTGTTCGAGCAGAGCGTGAGCAGCCCGACCGGTGGCGGTCTTTTACATCTCCAGTCGCCTCAAACAGTTTTATGCGTCGGTAGACGAACATGCGGCTAATCCCTAGTGGCCGGAGCGTTTTGAAAATATCGCTTTTTTCATTTTACACTTGAAAAGCGCTTTTACAGCGATACGGTTCTCATTATCTGACCACTCCATGATGACAGTTGAAACAATTTTAAAATCCCGTTACAAGATAACGCTATTGAGGTTAGCTTTCAAAATCCATATGACATTAACGGAGTATGTTCAGTTCTACTATTGAAATGGGTGTGTTCAATGTTGTAACAGTATTTATGTCCCTACAAAGTATAAGTATACACTTTTGCATGCGCTCAATCCAATTGAAGAATCACATTTTCCACTCCGATTGAGACACCTCCAAAACATCGTTTTTGAACGCTTCAACAACATCTTCTGGAGACGAAAATCGTTGACCACGCTTTTTTTTCTTGATGTGCGGGAATAAAAAGAAGTCATTGGGTGCCAAGTCAGGGCTGTACGACGGATGAGCCATCAATTCGACGTTTTGGCCGGTCAAAAAGGCGCTGGTTTGAGCCGATGTGTGAGAGCTCGCATTGTCATGGTGCACAATGATTCGTCTTTTCTTGTTCGTTTTCGAATTTCTCCGAAAACTTCAGGGAAACAAATTGTGGTGTACCACTCAAAATTGACCTTCCTACGATGCTCAAGCGGAACAGTCCCCATATGACCAGTTTTGAAGAAGAAACAGGCGACCATTTGCTTCAAAGTGCTTCTTCCACGAACAACTTTCGTTGGATTTGGCTCGTTTTCGAAGACTCACACGGTCGATTTCTGTTTTGTTTCGGGCTCATACGCATAGATCCACGATTCGTCACCTGTGACGATCTTAAAAACGTTTTTTGAAGCACCGCGATTGTATTTTTTCAATTTTTTTTGCACCAATCGACACGAGCCTTCTTTTACCGATTGTCAGATTGTGCGGGATCCATCGAGAACAAACCTTTTTCGGCCAGGTGTTCATGCAATAGCAAATGTTTAATAGTGGAAGAAATGCCCAAGAATGCCTCTATCTCACTGTATGTCACATGACGACCTTTCATTATAAGTTCACGCATGGTATCAAATCAATCCACGCACGGCATTAATGTTCTCTGGCACAACGGCCGTTTTTGGACGACCTTCGTCTTTGAGCGAGCGTCGGCCACGATTGAACTCATTAAACCAGTTTTTCACAGTGCTATTGGGTGGTGCTTCATCGCCATACATACCATTCATCGATGCACTCTTTTCGTGATAATCCACGTCGAAAGTTGTGAAAAATTATCAATGCCCAATATGTTCACGAGTTTATTCCATTTTATTGCCAAATTGATTTTTGGAAGTCACTGTGAACAACACAAATGATGGTCGTACGTCAAAACGTTCTGAGTGCACAATGTTTATGCTAAAAAATGTCAAAATTTTCAATGGAAATGTCAGATGGCGCTAGGCAACACTAAGTGTTGAAATATAAATATAAATATAGCAACCCTCGTATACGGCGAATGCAGGCGGTATGATTTTCGGGACCCTGATTCCATAAGCCTTTGTCTAAATTTTGTCATTAATTAAAAATAATGCCATAATTCAATGTTTAAAAAGGATCTGCCTTTTAAAATATAAACCTGTTTTTGGGATTTTGTATCATTTAAAAGGGGACTATACCAAAAATGGACCTATACCGATAAATAAATAAAACTGAACGAAATTTAATTCTTTTTCACTTATTATGGCTTTATTAGGTAAGTAAAAACAACAATGGCTTCGCAATCTGCCACTCCAATTTTCCAACACCTTATTGATGGTTACGGGCTGTAGCTCACGGACTACTCGGTCTATCACGGTTTGCCACCAAAAAAGCAAAGGGGTCAAATCAAAGCTTAGTGGCGGCCACTATTCGGTGGATAGTATAAATATAGTGATTTTTTCAGAGGATAACCCGGTCCTTGTGTAAAAAATGTATACTTAATAGGGTGTCGGACGAATATTTCTTGATGTTGCACCCGCCAATCTTCAGTGGAGGGTATAAATATAGTGATTTTTTCAGAGGTTCACCCGGCCCTAGATTGGGGAAAGTTTTACCTCTTTACCCATCAGGCCGATTTTCAAACCAACCATATCAGTCCATCAGCACATATTTCTGCAAAATTTTAGCCACCTGGTTTTATTAGTGCGACCTGTAAGGTATAAATAATGAGAATCAGGAATGCTTCTTGGGACAGTTAACAGCAAAGACAAATCTGAAACATTCCCAGAAAACAAATATTGATAAGTGCCTAAGCATGTGTGTATTTATATCGTAATCAATTACTAATTTTCTTCTTCACATTGAAAATCTCTAACATTGAATTCCGACATGTCTAAATTTAATTTCGTTAAACATTTTGTTTTTGTGCGCGTGAAACCAAATTAGAAACCACGATGTTGTCGCTAATTTTATAAAATTGCTATTTTCCTCAATTCTATGATTTGTTTTTTTGTGTTCAAACAAACCGCCAACATCCTCACCAACTCACTGAAAAGAAAAAGAGAAATGCCAGCCAGACATCAATTTTTTAATTAAGTTGTTTTGAAAAAAAGGCGCGCAATTTAAACTGTTTTGCCCATTGATATTTAAACAGCGGTTACAATGTATCAAATGGTAAAAACTAATGGCAAAGCATTAAAACTTTCTAATATTTAATTTGGGTGTTTTGCATTGATTAACTTAAATTTTAAAAAACGGCACTTATGTACTATTGTATGGATACATAAATTCGATAAGACCGAAAGAAGATATTAAGACAAAATTGTTTTCGTACTTGCCATGATAGTAAAATAACTTGAAATTTTCGCATGCTTGAATCCTGTTTATAAAAAAAGGATTTTTTCAATTAGTATCCATTTCAGTCATTTGATAATGACTTCCTTGGAACTATTTAGACTTATACTAATTTAAACATTTAACATAAATGCTGAATGGCAGTTTGTTTCTATTGATTTTTAAATCTAAAATTTGTACACTCTAAATTTAATACCAACGACGACCGTCCACCGCCATGTGAAACAAATGGCAAGCGATGCAAAACAAAACGGAGGAAAAAATTCAAACATGTCAAAAACGTTAGCCAAAATAACCGCTAATCAAGTTCACAGGTTATGTGTGGCCGCAATGTTACATACAACAAAACACATTTGCACACACACACACAGAAAGTAGTGTGTAATTTGCAGGCATTTGCACTGGCGCACAATGGGAGATGTTGTAGAATTTTGGCAAAGAATACTAGTTTACAACTATTTTATGGTAAAACTGTTGGTTGCCACAATTTGGTGGTTTATCTTGTAACATATTACACTATGCAACAAAAAAGCGGACTTTCAGAAGGATGGCCCTCGTAGTTCTGAGTTATTTTTTATGAGCCAAGAATTTTTTTATTTTGCAGCTCTATACGAGGTTGCTATTTATATTTGGGGACCTAACAATACTAGTGTTTACAGATGCAAACTGGAACTTCCATTGGAAACTTTGACCTTTTTTTTAGCATAACTTCACTCAGAACGTTTTGTCATTTGAGGGCGAATTGTTTTGTTTACAGTGTGTTGAAAAATTCATCTCAGTAAATAAATGGAATTATCCCTTGAACATTTCCGTGCGATGTTTTTTTTTACGATTTTCGGCGTGGGTTATCGAGTCAAGAGTGTTTAAATCAACTTGTTTTGACTTTTTACGATGAAGCAACATCAGAAGCCACTGTTAATTGCTGGTACCAAGAGTTCAGTCTCGGAAGCCGTTCGCTCCAGGATGAATTTCGTGAAGGACGCCCAACTTCGGACAATTTTCCAGTAACCATCGATGCTGTGCGTGAACTGATTAAGCAAGATTGACATGTGACATAACGTGGCATTGAGGCATCCTTGGGCATTAGTATGACAAGCATCAATAGGATAATCAGCCCACATAATTTGACGAATGCTCAAAAAAAACTCGTATGGAGGCTCACTTTTTTCACTCGGATTGAGATACCTCCAAAACATGATTTTTGAACGCTTCAACAGCTGCTTCGGGAGATGAAAAACGTTGACCACGCATTTGAGAGAGCTCGCATTGTAGTAATGCAAAATGATCCGTCTTTGCTTATTATCTTTCCTCATTTCTTCGAACACTGTAGGCAAACAGCTGGTTGTAAAACACTCAGAATTGGCCGTCCTACGTTCCAAAAAATGCACTGTGGCAACATGGCCGGTTATACCGAAAAAAACACAATCATTTGCTTCGATGTACTTCTTCCACGAACAACTTTTGTTGGATTTGGCTCGTCTTGAAAGACCCATACGGTCGATTGCTGTTTTGTTTCGGGTTCATATGTATAGATCCATGATTCGTCACCAGTGACAATGTTATACACTGCCTTTGAGCTACCGCAGTTATACTTTTTTAACATCTCTTTGCACGAATCCTTACGAGCTTTTTTTTGAGCATTCGTCAAATTATGTGGGATCCAACGAGAACAAGTTTTTTTCACGGCCAAATGAACATGCAAAATCTTATTGATGCTTGTCATTGTAACGCCTAAGGATGCCTCAGTCTCACGGTATGTCACATGTCGGTCTTGCTTAATCTGTTCACGAACAGCATCGATGGTTTCTGGCAAAGTGACCGAAGTTGGACGTCTTGCACGAAATTCATCCTGGAGCGAACGGCGTCCGGGACTGAAATCTTGGTACCAGCGATTAGAAGTATTTTTTGATGTTGCTTCATCGCCAACAGTCGAAACAAGTTGATGTAAAGACTCTTGCCTCGATAGCCCACGCCGAAAATTGTAAAAAAACATCCATTTTTCGATTTTTTCACTGAGATGAATTTTTCAACACACTGTAAACAAAACAATTCACCTTTAAATGACAAAACGTTCTGAGTGAAGTTATGCTTAAAAACGTCAAAGTTACCAATGGAAGTTCCTGTAAATCTGTAAACACTAGTTTGTCAGCACCCGAAATGTAAATAGCAACCCTCGTGGTGTTTCTTTTTTTTCTAATTTTTAAGATTCATCTTGAGTAACCTGACGCAAAATCGGTCTAAAATATGACATGCTATCATAAAAATTGCTTCCAGCTTTTTTCAAGTGCAAAATCTTCCACTGTGCGTCGTCAAACCAAACATTTCAGCCAACATGCATATGGAGGTGCCCGTCACTTACACACCGACACGCAGGCAGTCACACATTTAATCACGCAGTTTTATTATTTTGCGCGGATGATGATGGCAGCTGGCGGATGATGGCAATGGCGATGATAGTGTGATAGCTGTGATTTACCATCCAAACGGAAATTGTGACATAGTTATGCACTCTTCGGAGGTGGGGAGTAGAGATTTGAAAGGTAATTTTCACATCTGAGAGTGGATACAGACAGGTACAGACTGTATACAAAAGTTACATGCATATAAGTTAAAATAATCAATAAGAATAAAAGGATTTGATAACTGCAATGCTATTTATGGTGTTTTCGATTTAGCGCAAGATTTTGCTTTATTGGATAAAAAAATCTCCATCTGGTCCCTTCTTCATTACAATATGAACCACCTCCACTAGTTGCTACGAATGATACCTCATTATAATACAAATGTAATTTATACCAATCATATTTAACATTAGGGTTCATGGGGATGTCCACATGTCATAAGCTAACATTTATGATTGGTTCAACAAAGACAATCCGGTGCTTCCATTACTGGATGCACCTTAATTTAATTCACTAACCTAGATGCAAACTCTTGCTAAACGGAATGTTTGCGTCGCCATCCTGTTGGTTAAAAAGTGAGCTTCGGAACCCAACTCTGGTTAACCCGTTACTGCCTGCCCATAGATCGGCTCGTACGATTTTTATGAAATTTGGAAATTTATGTTCAAAAGACTATAGAAGTTGAAAGAAAAAAACCTCAATTTTTACCTGAGATATGACATGGGTATTTAAATACCCATGCAAGGTGTTTGTTTGAAGTGCAAGGTGAATTTGCATCCCGCTACTTGCTTCCTGGACTATCACAACAGTGTTGCACCAGATCAGTAGAAAATTGCTGAGGCTAAGTGATTTAGTTCTTTTAAGTACCATGTTTTCTTAATAAAATTACCGTATAGCATTTGACCGGATCTGGAGGCCAGGTGTGTTGACGTATCGCGATTTTTTTCATTACAACTTAAGATATTCGGTAAAACTAGAAATTTTTAATTTTTACCATTTTCCTATGTTTGACAGCACTTTACCGGAGCATTTTCCAAAAAAAATCTTCGATTTTTGCCTGCAAAAAACAAAAGATAAAAAAGTCCTGCTAAATGCTTTTATTTAGCCCTAAATTTCCTCTTTTCTATAAAAAAAATTACAGTGATAACGCTCACCTAGCCCCCGCTAAAATTGTTTATACATCAACACTTTCTTGGGTATTTAAATACCCATTAGGCAGGAATAGTTTAAAGTATGCTGGCTCTCTCTATGCAACTGGGGCAAGTTCTTTAAGAATCCAGTTATTACCATAGATACAAATTTAGTTGGAAGTCGGTTGGAACTACAAAAATTTCCTTGCAATAGACGAAATTCGGTTGCAATCATCAACTGTTTATAATCGTGAAGATATTTGGTTCGACATACCGCACGAAGATAAACTTGATCATCGTATTGTACACATAACTACTTATTCGGCCATGTGAATAAAACGTTACCACAACTGGTGGTTGTGGCAACCAATAGTGTCACAAACAATTTGTTGTTGCAAGCAATTATTAGTGGTGATAACTTAAATTCTATCATCACCGAAAACTTTGTATTTTTTTAAATATGCTTTATGTCATGAAATAATTCGATTATTACGATTAATCCAATGATTTCAGTTAAAAAACTTCCATCGTCTTTTTCTCATTTTCCTCGATATGACCCTCCTTATACAGGGTGTCCGTCGGGAAGGTATACTACTTTGTTTGCTAATAATTTTTGATTAAATGAAAGAGAATGGATCTTTTATTGATAAATGTTTTATTTAAAGTCGGCAACTATGTATGGAATGCAATATCGATAAATGTCGGCCTCTGTTAGCCTCACAAATGCCAGCACTTTTGAGCACATTTTTCATTACATTCAGCACGGCGAATTGAGGTTGATGGATTGTTTTGAACACTTTCTTGAGCAGCAGTAATGTTATCAGACGATCTTGCAGTACGTTGTGGTCCATGCTTGGGCCTATCAGCTGCAGTCTCTCTTCGAAATCATTCACTACACAATAAATAGTACGTTTTGTTGGCACCTTGTTTCTCCCAAAAATTCACGTAACTTCCTCATCGTCACAGTAATCGATTATTGATTTTGATAAAATATTTAAACGATTAAAACAGGTTGGTTCATTGAATATTTTTCCATAATAAATTTGCCACGTCTCTACTTCACGAAAGTTTAAAGTTTACGAAAATGGCGGCAAAAAAAGTAGTATGTATACCTTCCCGGCGGTCACCCTGTATTTAACCGAATGAATGTTAATTAAACAAAAACATGTTCCATCGGTGTGCTAAAAGTTTTTGTCTCTTCGTCAACCGATACTTCAGTCCCAATTACTGAAAATTACAAAACATCAACTCACATTCGGTTGTACTAATGGAGTACACGAGGTGTATGCAACCAAAATCATTCGGTTAGCAAAAAATTCGGCTGTGGAAACATATCTGTTCTCTGTGTGCATTAAAAGGACCCGTCTTTAAAAGAACACATTATCTCATGAACTAATAGAGTTATAACGCTTATATTTAAAATGTGATGTTGGCCTGGACGAAAAGTGGGCGGTGCCTCGATCCCTTAACAAATCGCTAATAGCCAACATAATAAAAATCCGTTAAAAAATTCCAACAGAATTAAATCAATGACTAGGAAATTATTACAAACTAAGTTATGGTAAAATTAGACAATGGGCATATGAAGCATAAGTTGTTGAAATGGATCGAAACACATCCTGGTGGAAAAGAGGGCAGTGCCACTCCCCATTTAAAAAATCGCTATATGGCTACAGTAAACAATTTTTAAAGAATGAAATCAATGAGTAGCAAACTACAGGGTGGAGCGCAGTAATTTGCTTTTTTGCACTGCAGGCTGTTGGGGCACTGTTGGTCGAAGAGAGTGGAGAGTGTGCGTGGCTTATATGTAGTGGCCGACGGGAGATTTGTATTCGTCTGCCTTTCAGTTGGCATCATGCATTGTACACGTGAGGAGAGTTAATTTTTGCATTTTTCAAATTCGCACTCGATTATTGCAGCGCAGCGTGCTTTGCGTTTCTATTCGATGTTCCCCCACGCGGACGTATTTCTGGACGGCAATCAATTGTAAATTGGGTAACTTCATTGCGAACAGCAATGAATGTGTCACGTGTACGAAGGGGACCTGGGAGAAGGATTACAACACCACAAAACATCGAGAGAGTTAGAGCAGCAGTACTGCAATCTCCGAAACGCTCTGCTCGGAAACAATCACTTGCACACAGAAAAAAAATATTTGGAAATCGGTTGGAACAACAATGATACGGTTGTAATCACCAAATGTTTGTAATCTTAATGGATATTTGGTTGGAGATACCGAATGATAATAAATATGACCAAAGTACTGATCGGTTAATGAAACACGAATAAGTTATTCAGTTGCCACAACTGGCGGTTGTGGCTACAAGTAGTTCTGCAAAAATTTTGTTGTAGTAACCAATTATTCGTGATGATAACCTAAAAACGGGAGGAAAAAGGGTATTTTTTTAAAAAAAAAACCCAATCGATTAACCAAATTTTCTCGTTTGTTATCTTTTCTACTTATTCCTCGCCATCACCCTCCTCTTGAGTACTTCAATGCTGTAAGCAAACAGTTTTTGACTCTGACAAAACTTTTCATTTTTTGCGTTAAACATCTTAGATATGCGGATTTTTAGATCCAACAATTTTTATCTGAAGTTTCGGGTACTTGGTTGTTGCACCGATAAAACTGTTCCCATAACTGGAAATTACAGAGCACCTAACATTAAGATGTACTGATAAAATACTAAAGGTGCATGTAACCTCAATCGTTCGGTTGGCAAAAAATTCGGTTGTGGCAACGAATCTGTTCTTTGTGTGTGGTCTTGGCATTTCCAGACGTTCTCTCCACCGGCTCTTGAGGCAATGCAATTAGAGGATTCATGGTTCCAACGAATGGTGTCACTGCAAGGGTTACCAAGAATTGTTTGAGGCAAATGTTTCCTAGACGGCTTATCTCTTTGAGGGGTGATGTGAACTGGCCGGCACGCTCACCAGACTTAGCCCCATGCGATTTTTTCCTTTGGGGTTACCTGAAGTCGAAGATGTATATCAACCGTCCCAATACCTTGGAAGACCTAATTAACTTGAGGTTTAAATTGGCAGAATAACTGTCGACAAGCTTGTTAGAGTTCATGAAAACTACAGAAAACGTGTGGATAGCGAAGGTCGACATTTGCCAGATACACTATTTAGAACTACGTGGTTTTAAATTTCCCTTACTGTTGTATATAGTTAAAATATAAAATAAATTTTTCTAGGGTTCATATTTGCTTTATTTCATTTTAAAAAAAGCAAATTTCCGCGCTTCACCCTGTATTTTCCTAAAAACAAAAATGTTTTAATGACAACATCGCAAAATTTAACCTCAAAAATCATCTCAATATTAAAGTATCTGTAATATCAAGTCAATCTAAACTTAATTACAAACTTGTTGTTATTTAATCACAAAATAAACAACAAACAAGAATACAAAGTATTGTTCAAATAAAAAAAACAGCCACAACTAACAATCTCGTGACGAAAAATGTGTGATGTTTCCTTCGACCAATTTGCCAAACACCGCAAAATTAGCATAAATTTAAAATTTGGCTCATTCATCGAAATAAATGAGCCAAGTTTTGAGTTTTTTTTAGCCAGATGTGGAAGCTGGACCTGGACGTCGTCCACCTTGACAGGTGCCTACTACTTTTTTGTTTGAAAATCTTTTAAGCACTTCTCTTCTTCCAATTCGATTTGGAATCCTTTGGCATGATTGAAGTTCTGACAGTTTGATTAACGACGACCGCTTGGTTGAACGGCCATTAAAAATATCACACATTCGATGCTACGCTGAGTTTGTGCGTGTGCCTCTAAAACCTCAATATGTGGGTTTTTTCTTAAATAGATTTCGATTGTGGCTTTATGCACAACATTAACAACGAAATAAAAAAAAAACGGAAGAAAAAAATCATTGACCTGTTGTTAAACTTTTAAAATATATTCATAATTTATTCACAGATGCTTTGCATACGATTTGCTTAGTTATTTCTTACATTTTTTTCCTGAGTAATATTCCTTTGCATTAGTCATTTATTACTAACTTTGGTAGTCTGACTTGTGCAAGCTTGAATTTACATGAAGCTAATTTAAGTCTTAGCTGATGTTTTTTTGCGCCAGAGTTGAATTGTAAGAAATCGAAATCTTCCATAATTCTAATGCAAAGTGTATTGTGGCGGAAAAATTCCGCATAGCGCTGAAAAAATTGAAAAACGTCATCAGTATGTTTGCGTCATT
The DNA here is from genome assembly GCA_963513945.1 of Hydrotaea diabolus. Classification (NCBI taxonomy): domain Eukaryota; kingdom Metazoa; phylum Arthropoda; class Insecta; order Diptera; family Muscidae; genus Hydrotaea; species Hydrotaea diabolus. The sequence continues at coordinate 150,901,307 of OY740718.1, read as the reverse complement.
ACGTGTGCACTGCGGTTACAGGCGAACAAAACAAGTGCAGATTTCCACTTAGATTCGAAATGCCTTATAAACGTGTCTTCCAATCCATCTGAATCAGACTATAGAGGCTAAGTACTACAAAAACACATGCCATAATAATTCAAACTATTTTCTGCTGGACAAAAAAGTAGTAAAAGAGGGCCTTAGTTTTGGCCGGGCCCAATCTTCTAAGTCCTCCACCATTGACACACATTTTCAAGACAAGTTGCCAATCGCTTTCATATTGTACATGAGCAGAATCTCACATAAGAGTGGCATTCAGTAGACGGTGTCTATAGGAGGCAATTTATCACAAACACTTTTGTTGGTGTAATTAAAGTGCAGTTGGCAATTATGAACCGTTTTCGATTAAACTTTGTAAATTGTTCTGCTTTGGACCAAACCTATGTATCCATATCGATCTGCGTTATAGTTTAGTAGTTGTGTTCTTTGAGGTAACTACACACAGAGAGCAGATTTGTTGCTACAACCGAATTTTTTGCCAACCAAATGTTGGTGGTTGCAAGTACTATACATGTATTTCATTGCTGCAACCGAATGTTGATTGGGTTCACTTCAGTTTTTAGTAGAGGCAACTGAACCTATCGGTTGAGGAGGCAAAGTGTCGGTAACGCTAACCAGTTAAGGTGATTATTGGAACTGAATTTTTACATGTATTAGTTGTTGTTACAAATGGTTGGCTAGAAGTACTCTGTGAATTCTGTTGCCATAACCACTAACGTTTACGAGTATTAACTGGACCAACTGATGGTAAAATTTTATGAATTTGGTTCGTATGACCAAAATAATAAATCTTATTTAGTTTTTATGTACAAGTGGATCAATTTTCTGCATCAAATTTGTGCAGTGGGTCATAAAGTGAAATTTCGGTGTTACAGTGTCCGAAGAAATTTGAAGCAAAAGATCATTACGATATTGGATTAAAATACCTTAGTAAGTTGGAAGTTTTGACGAAATGCCTTTCCTATGTAAAATTTTTTATAATTTCTCTTAGTGTTTTTATCAATTTCCACTCGGCACAATCTACTCGTATATTTAATCTGTATTAGAGTAAACATTTCAGAAGCTGAGTATTTGAATTTGAATCTGAATCGAATAGCGGAGGCTTAACGGTAATGGAAACGAAATAAAATGTAACTATGCGTTTGTTAAGGAACTCTATAAAAAAGGGGTTCTTTCGGTTACAAATATTTTTAATACAACGAATAAATCGTAATGGCAAACGCCTTTAATATATCATGCATCAAATCGACGCAGTTGTTTTCAACCACAAGCAGAAAAAAAGTATGGTTGCGGTGACAATATTCGAAAAGGACAATACTATTGTTGGGGGTATGGTTGTGAAACAACAATATTATGATAAAAGTATGATTCAAATACAACCACACTATAATCCTCACAACCATACTTTGATCCTCACAACAATAGTATGATTCACTCATAACCATACTATGATCCCCACAACCATAGCATGATTCACACTCTACCATATTATGATCTCCACAACCATACAATGATCCTCACAGCCATAGTATGTTTCACGTACAACAAAGGTATGATCTTCAGTATTTCCAGTATAATTCACACGTAACCATGTTGTGATCCCTACAACCATAGTATTATCACACAAAAAATATACAATGATCCCCAATATCATTAATTACAATTTGAGTTATGAAAGTTATTTAAAAATACATTAAATTGAAATTAATATAAGTGATTTATTAAACAGTAGAAAAAAATCAGTTTAAAAAAAGTAAGCGTTTTTATTGAAAATATTTCAGTTAAACAAAGCCAAAGCATTTTGTTTGAAAATTTGCAATTTCCATATAAAAAGTACTATTATTGCACTAGATCCGTAACAATTGTTCTAAAACGCATTTTTAAATGAGGAAAAATTACAATTATACAGTATGATTGCCGTAATCATGCTATTGTTGACATAAAACCCAAAAGACAATACTTTTGTCGCACCAACCATATTTATATTGTTGCTACAAGCATATTTTCATTATTAAATTTGACAATAATAGTCTTGTTACATTTCAACGATATTAATATTGCGGCAATCACTCTATTGTCAAAATTAAATTCAGTAAACTAGTATTGTTGCGACGAACATACTTTTATTGCGAAGAACATATTATTATTGCCGTGACTATATAGTAACCATGTTTTTTCTCTGCGTGCACATACAATTTCGTTAAACTGTTAAAAATCGAGTTTTCTTCAATTCCTTTAGTATAGGGTCTTTAGAAACAATAGTATGGTTTACACACAACCATACGATGATCTCCACAAAAATATTATGGTCCTCACAAAAATAAAATTATTCACACACAACCATACTATGGTCCCCACAACCATACTATGATTCTCATAACCATAGTATGTTTAACATACAACCATAGTATTTTCCTCACAACCATAGTATGACTCACACACGACCATACTACGATCCCTAAAATTATTTGGAAGGATTGGGTTAAGTTGTTATTCAACAATTGAGATTTTTATTAAGTACAGGGTTGCCCATATTCGACGGACGGACGGCCATTTCGATGACTCTTTGGGCCCATTCCAATCGACGAGGCTTGTCCACAGGCAACAATCTTTGCGTCAATTGAATTTTGTACGGGAACAAATGCAAATCAACGCGAATAATCCGTTGTAAAGTGGACCGAGCCATGCCCAACTGCTGAGAACGGCGTTTTTGGGATGTTCTTGAGGACCTCTCAACACCGGCTCGTACGGCAGCGATATTCTCGGCCGATCGCCTTGGTCGACTTTTATTTGGCCTCTTCGGATTAGAAAGAGCCTCACCAGTCGAAAATTTTTCGTATAAACGCTTAATGGTGTTCTTAGAAGGCGCACTTCTCACATTTTTTAATATTTTAAAAGCACGTTGAGTTTTCACAATTGACTTGTTCTGTTGAATGTAAATTTCAACTATTTCATAGCGCTCGCGTGGCGTGTATTGTTGCATGGTAAAAATCTGCTTGGACTGACGCTTCAAACGCGGTATGTCATTAAGCGATCTGACATCTCTGTCAAAAGTTATGGCGTTGCCAGATGGGTCCGTCGAATATGGGCAACCCGGTATATTATGTAAAAATATATTAAACTCTTAGTAATAGGAGTGATTTATTTAACAGTAGAAGTAATGCACTTACTAAAAATATTTCAGTTTTACTAATCCAAAGTATAAGTAGTTTGTTTTGAAAAAATTTAATTTACTTAAAAAAAGTACTATTATTGCGTAAGAATCATGACAATAACATTGTAAAATTAAAAAATATTATGATTTCGTCGGTATGATTGCCGTAATCATATTATTGTTAACATAAACAAAAAAACAATAGTTTTGTCGCGCCAATCATATTTATATTGTTGCTACAACCATAATTAAGTTTTTAAATTTAACAACAGTACTATTGTTACATTTTAACGATATTAATATTGCCGCAATCATTCTATTGTCAAAAAGAAATGCAGAAAACAATACTATGATTGAGGCGATCATAATTTTATTGCAGAGAACATACTATTGTAGCCGTGACCTTAAAGTAACAAAATCTTTTCTCTGCGTGTAGCTAGTAAAATATACGTTAATTACAATTTTAATTGGTCCGATAGAGCTAAAATTGCGTATTTCTTAATTTCTGTTTGCCTAAAAACCATTAAAATATATGTTAAAAAGTTCATGTTATTGCAGCGTCTGCTTAGAAAAGCCTTGTCATATACTCGTATTGATTGTAAGTAAAAAAATACGCAACGTAAGAAAAAAAGGTTCAGTGTGCACAAGGCTTCAATGTGTTTTTTTTTATACACAGATTTGGTAGAAATTATAACCGTTACATTTGTTTTAGAGAATTTATTCTGATGTTGGGATAACGGATAATAGCCATGAACTAAACAGGATTTGGTTGCTTCAAAAAACGAATCTGTTTTTACAACCAATTATTGGTCCAAAGTATCATACATATTAGAATTGGTTGGTTACCATAACCACCAGTTAGTTGTGGCCACCTCCGACTAAAATTTTAATTTTTTTCGTTAAAAAATGTGGTATATGGATTTTAAAATATAAAAATTCTCTTCTAAAGGATCGGATACTTTGTATGTTGCACCAGAGCACCAAGTAACATTCGGTTGTACTGATGAAATACTCGTGGATCATGTAATCTCAATCATTCGGTTGGCAAAAAAATCGGTTGTGGCAGCGAATCTGTTCTCTGTATGTAGTAACTTTCACTAATTCCGAACCATATGTCCCGAACATTTAGGAACGGTTTTTGGGGCCCATGACCATGCCCATTTATGAATCTATGCCAACCACTTCTAAAAAAAAGCTTATTTAGAAGTTAACCAAATTACATAGCAAAAATGTAAAAATTAGAAATCTGACCTTTTGCCTGATTTTGTCCATTTTCAGTACCAAAAGATTGCCGACTATAAGCCTTAAATCTGGTAATTTTTAAGACCCCAGCTTTTTCGTGTGGGCTTAGTCGTGCTTTCAACTGGTGGACTTGGGAACTATGAATTATATGACGGTTAATAAAATATATTCTTTACATAGTCGCAGATAAGTATTTCGAGGTGTAACAAACAAAATGATGAACTCCCATTCTATGGTGGTGTCTGTTTTAATATTTTCTTGTGTCTGATGGTTTAAGCTTCTTGGGTCAGAATGTTATTTGAGCGACATTACTCCTCGAGTTACGGTCCCACAACGATTGACAAACAATATTGTTATATCTATTTTAATTCTTATCAGATTGGGTTAATAGGGGTATCATTGAAAAGCTTATCAGAACATCTATTCTAGGACGCAACTATATAATTGATTCATTCCACCCATTTATTTAAGATAGTCCACTGGGCCAAAATATGACCGATATGAAAGCAAAGTTTTTCTTACCACATATCTGTAGCCAACACTTTAAGCATTCATTTCAGATCTTTTGTGTCGCACTTATTCTAAATTTGCAGGATATATATTGGTTTAAAACTCCAACTTACTTAGGTATTTTTAAAACATACACACAGAGAACAGATTGCAGCATTTAAAAGAACGAACTTCTCAGCTCCTTCTCAATACATTTTATAAATCTAACTGTTGCGCATAGTCAAATCTACACCTGTGTTTCTCTTATCATTTTGCCTTTGAGCCCACTGTGCGGCCCTGCGATTACCGTGTAAAAAGGTGTGATTTGTCACTTCACTTTAAACCAAGAAAGCGCAACAAATCAAATATTAGTTTAGCTCTGATTTTCTGCAATATCGAGCAACAACAACAGAATATAAAAATCCAACAAAGTAACGACCGCAGAAATAACATACAATCAGCAGTCAATAGCCCACTTGTTAGCCGATTTTCAATTTGCATATTCGAGCTTTTTCCAATTTTAAAAAGTTTGGGATTTCTAATTCACACACAACAAGTTTATCTGTACGAACCAAACTTTTAAATGCTCGTAAATTATTTGGCTTTATTGACGGTTTTCAACGAAATAAAAAAACGCCGGCTAGTCCGCCAGCTGTTTTGTGCTGTCTAGTATGACAAGCACAGTGGGTGGAATTGGATTAATTGAAAAAAAATTTGATCTTCTTCGATAAAATTTGCTGTAGCTTCATTCAGTGAATTAAAGTCGCAAAAAATTCGACAAACACAAACTTTTTCCATCTACGAGGGCGACCGCATAAGTAACTGGCCTAACATAAAAAGAACCGTTTTTTTTTGGAATTATTATTATTTATTTTTCAACATAATCTCCTTCCAACTCAGTACACTTCATCAAACGTTTTTCAAGTTTTTTAATTCCATCCGAAAAATAAGATTTTTCAAGACCTTCAAAATATGCCTCAGTTTCAGCAATAACCTCGCTATTGGACGAGCATTTTTTGCCACTAGAATTTTTTTTTAAATTTGGAAACAATAAATAATCAGAAGGAGCTAAATCTGGACTATATGGTGGATGTGGAGCAATTTCAAATCGTAATACGGCTATTTTTGTTGAGTTAAAAATTCAGTGTGTGAAGGAGCATTATCTCGATGAAAAATAACTTTTTTTTCTAAATGCGGTCGTTTTATCTTGATTTCTTCACTCAACCGATCCAATAATGCACAATAATATTCACTATTTATAGTTTTTCCTTTCTCAAGATAATCAATAAATATTATACCCCTTGCATCCCAAAATACTGTGGCCATTACTTTTCCTGCTGACTTAACAGTTTTCGCCTTCTTGAGACCACTTTTACCAGCTTCTATCCATTGTTTTGAATGTTCTTTGCACTCTGGGATGTAGTGATGGATTCATGTTTCATCAACAGTTATGAATCGGCGCAAGAACTCTATTGGATTACGCTGATAAATCGCTAAAAGCTCCTCGGAATTGGTCCAACGGAAGATTTTTTGGGGCAAAGTCAACAAACGCGGCACCCTTTTTCCGGATAGCTTTTTCATGTGGAGTTCATCATGTAAAATACTCCAAACTTGTTTTTCGTGTATTTTAACAATATCAGCAAGTTCTCTGAGCTTTATTCGTCTATCTTTGGTCACTTCATTAAATATTTTTCTAATGTTTTCAATAGTAGTAGCAGTTTTCGGTCTTCCAGAGCGTTGTTCATCTTCCGTACTTGAACGACCCATTTTAAATTGTTGAACCCAAGATTTCACGGTGGAGTATGATGGTGCATTATCACCATGAACAAAATCCAATTCATCTTTGATTAGTTGTGGCGTTTAACCTTTCATATAAAAGTGTTTAATTACCGCACGAAAGAAACTCTTTATTTTCCATTTTTCAAAAATTATAAAACTTGTTTACTTTAATCACCTTTAACAAAGAAAATAATCATTAAATATTTCGGAAATTTTGACAGATGGCTTATAAAAGATTGCTTTTAAAAAACAAAAAAAAATTGCTAGTAAAACAGAAAATGTGCCAGGCTAGTTAGTTTTGCGGTCGCCCTCGTAAAACCTGCCTTTTACTTCTTAGTTTTCATTTCTTTACTTTCTAGTTTTGTTTAATTTTATCTGACATTTATTTATAAATAGCTACAAATGTCGTCCGAAGGCTGGCACTTTTTTCACGATAGAAAATTACATTACAGCATGCGCAAAATTGTAGTATTTTTTCTGTCAGAAACGAAAACTTCATTAGTGGCTCAAAAATACACATACTGTATTCACTTCTAGCTGTGAATTTGAAATGTCTTCTCTACATAGCTAATTGGCGTTTATATTGTCATAACTCTAGAATGTCGTTTCGAGTAAATCTATTCTGAAGATTTCATTGTGTGGGGCATACCTTGCCATCATTAAAGTTTGGGACACACTGAAGCTTTTTAATCTTACACTGCGTACTTTTCAACTTCCCGCAGTCTGAAACACATTGAAATAAGTCTCCAAATTATAAATCAATATATGGCAGGACTTTTCTCTGCTGACACTGCAATACTCTTAATTTCTTTTTTGTAAAATTTCCTCATATTCCATTGGTTTTCAGTCTAACGGAAGTAAAGAAAAACGCCGCGTAAGAAAAAAACGCTTTACACCGAAAATATTACAATATTAGATAGATCTTGGTATCATTTAAAAAATCTTGAACGGAATAGTATTATTCCCAGTTTTTTAGCTCCTGTCTAAAATATTCAAAGTAAGCCTTTCTCTTAACATCACATTTAATAAAACTAGTATAAAAAGATAAAGTTGGACGTGGCCGACTCTATTACAGCCTGCACTCTTGTATGTTCAAAAAAGCCAACTAAAAATTGGTTTTTGGACCCAATCTACACGGAATTTTCTTCGATTTTCTTTAATTTTTATAATATCTCTAACACAAACATGTGCGAAATTTCATGCTGTAATATGTGGCTTCTACAGCTAAAGACATAAAATCGGATGAACATACATATACGTATGGGAGCTATAGCTGAATCCAAACCGTTTTTATTCAATTTAAATAACGTCCTTTCTTGGCCTATAAAACTTTCTCATGCTAGGTTTCAATTTAGATTGGATGTACGATGTGGACTCTAGAGCTAAAAACATACAATTCAGATGATCAAATATATAAGAGCTATATCTTAATCTGCACCGATTTTCTGTTATTTCAACCGATCGAAAAAACAAACGTGTGTCAAATTTCAGCAAAATTAAATGTAATACGAGTATAGGGCTTCAGAGCAAAAGGTATAAAATCGGATAAACCAAAATCTAAACCGATTTTTTTCAATTTTATTAGCGTCCCTCCTTGGTCCAAAAACTTATGTGTGCCAAATTTTATCAATATTGGATATAGTATGTAGTTTTTGAGGTAAAAACATATAATCGGGTTAACATATGTAACCCGGCATTTGAAAAGGTGGCTTATGACTCAAAAAAAAGAAAGTCCTAACTTGCTTAGAAGTGTACTAATATTGTAGAGAATGAAGAGCACAAATGAGAGAAAAACAGAATTTTATTGAAAATCCAGAATCAAGTTGCAAAAACGATTTTACCAAAAAAAATCTTTGCATTGAAAAAAACATCGCTCTTTTTATACACACACGAACATATCTCATTTATGCTCTTTTGCCTATTTTGGTTGCCTTTAGGGCATGACTGAATTCAAAAGAAAAACTACTAAGAAACAGAAGAAATGCATTGTTTATCTTTAACAGCTGTTTCTCGCAATTTCTTTTTTGAGTCATAAGCCACCTTTTCATAGGCCGGGTCACATATATGCATGAGAGCTTTATCTTAATCTTTACCGATTTTTTTTTTATTTCAAAAAAAAAACTAGGCCAGGAAAACTAACTCGTGCTAAGAGTCATCAATATTGGATGTAAGATGTGGCTGTTAGAGCTACGAGGGCGACCGCAAAACTAACTGGCCTGGCACATTTTCTGTTTTACTAGCAACTTTTTTTTTTGTTTTTTAAAAGCAATCTTTTACTCGTATAAGCCATCTGTCATAATTTCCGAAATATTTAATGATTATTTTCTTTGTTACAGTTGATTGAAGTAAACAAGTTTTATAATTTTTGAAAAATGGAAAATAAAGAGTTTCGTGCGGTAATTAAACACTTTTATATGAAAGGTTGTACGCCACAATAAATCAAAGATGAATTGGATTCTGTTCATGGTGATAATGCACCATCATACTCCACCGTGAAATCCTGGGTTCAACAATTTAAAATGGGTCGTTCAAGTACGGAAGATAAACAACGCTCTGGAAGACCAAAAACTGCTGCTACTATTGAAAACATTAGAAAAATATTTACTGAAGTGACTAAAGATAGACGAATAAAGCTCAGAGAACTTGCTGATATTGTTAAAATACACGAAAAACAAGTTTAGAGTATTTTACATGATGAACTCCACATGAAAAAGCTATCCGCAAGATGGGTGCCGCTTTTGTTGACTTTGCCCCAAAAAATCCTCCGTTGGACCAATCCCGAGGAGCTTTTAGCGATTTATCAGCGTAATCCAATAGAGTTCTTGCGCCGATTCATAACTGTTGATGAAACATGGATCCATTACTACATCCCAGAATGCAAAGAACAGTCAAAACAATGAATAGAAGCTGGTAAAAGTGGTCCCAAGAAGGCGAAAACTGTTAAGTCAGCAGGAAAAGTATTTTGGGATGCAAGGGGTATAATATTTATTGATTATCTTGAGAAAGGAAAAACTATAAATAGTAAATATTATTGTGCATTATTGGATCGGTTGAGTGCAGAAATCAAGATAAAACGACCTCATTTAGAAAAAAAAAGTTCTTTTTCATCAAGATAATGCTGCTTCACACACTACATTTTTAACTCAACAAAAACTGGTCGAATTACGATTTGAAATTGCTCCGCATCCACCATATAGTCCAGATTTAGCTCCTTCTGATTATTTCTTGTTTCCAAATTTAAAAACATTTCTCGGTAGCAAAAATTTTTCGTCCAATAGCGAGGTTATTGCTGAAACTGAGGCATATTTTGAAGGTCTTGAAAAATCTTATTTTTCGGATGGAATTAAAAAACTGGAAAACGTTTGATGAAGTGTATTGAGTTGGATAGAGATTATGTTGAAAAATAAATAATAATAATTCCAAAAAAATGGTTCTTTTTATGTTAGGCCAGTTACTTTTGCGGTCGCCCTCGTAAAAACAAAAAATCGGATGAGCTATATCTTAATATGAACCGATTTTCATTAATTTCAATAGCGTTCGTTCTTAGTCCAAAAAGCTTATAGCTGTCAAAATTTATCAAAATCTTGGATTACAGACTTCAAATGGACGGACATACCGACAGACATCGTTAATGAATTCTTAATACGAAGATACCTCGATTGGTATACTTAAAGGTTAAATTTTTTTTGGTAGTTACAAAAATTTGCCATTAAACTAAATTGTAGTACCATGTTTCACAGGTTAGTGCAGGGTAAAGCAAACAATTCTACGCCGAAATTGTTAGATTAATCTTGGTATCATTTAAAAAAATCCGGTTTATCATATCCTAGGTCGTTTCCTCAACATCACATTATGTAAAAAATACATGGAGCTTCAATTGAATAATTCATAATATGCACAATATTAGCCGTCCACCACCACTACCGACTTGTTTAAATTTAAAATTAAAAAAACTTAACTTTCCGCCCACTGTGCAATATTGTTTATGTGCGCCCCGGTGGTGGTGGCGGTCGCTTCCGTACAGGTTTTTCTATCGTCTCGTTTCGTATTGTTTTGATTTAATATCGACGTCATTTTAGTACCGGCATGATTCACCCCACTGACCGACCGTTTATCCACGACAGTGTGACATCGCGTAAAAATCCCCCAATTGAACGGATTTCAAAGCGAGCTTTACACAGAGAGAGGAAATTTCGAGAGTGAAATTGAGCTGAAGATCAGCAGGTATTTCATACCTGTTGTATTTGAAATTTAAGAGTTTCACTCTACGCTATGAAGAGCACTTATGTATGTGGTGTTGAGAAGAATTTCTCTTTTCTGAAAGTGGGAGTTGACAAATAATGACAATTTTGTTTTGTATAAGAAATAATTAGGGATATTGGGTGGGGCGTATATTTTTCGTAGATTTATAAATTGTGATTTTAATGATCAGTAAAAAAATTGTTTACTTTAAAGTAGGTTTGTAGAACTTAAAGCTTACTCACTGGCTCATGGTTGTCACGACACATATTTAGTTGCTAGATAGACATTTGGCGTAGAAATTGCCATTGTGCCCAAACTTTTTTAAAATGCAAATATTTAATAATATAGCAATCTTAAACAAACGCATGAAGAATGTGACTAAAACAAAATACGGGATCTTATCATCCGGATTTATATAAAATGTAATTCATGGCAGAAAAGTGTCACCCGTTTTTGAGTAAATTTAAAGGTTTAAACAGAGAAATTGGAGTTAGTGCAATATTAGATGTTGATTTAATGCGACGTTTGGTTATTTTAAGTTTTTTATGTTCCTCTTTGTTATGTGAAATAATAATAATTTAATGTACGTGTTTTTATAATTTGTTGCAATTTAAGATTTCCTGAAGATGCTATCCGAAGGATAGCGAAATATCGAAACAAATGAATAAAAATAAAAGAAACAGACCTTAAGCTTGAATAAAAATAAAAAATAAAAAGTTTGTTAAAAACAGGTCGAATAAACCAACACGAAATTAGGTTTTGAGAAAAATTTACTTTGAATTTATGATTCTAATGTGTCCAGGCTTGGTGGTCGGCCGGTAGCATTATTAGCACTCAGAGAAAAAACATGGTTACTATATGGTGACGGCAATAATAATATGTTCTCCACAATAAAAGTATATTCGTCGTGACCATAGTATGGTTTAATGAATTTAATTTTGACAATAGTATGATTGCCGCTATATTAATATTGTTGAAATGTAACAATAGTATTATTGCGAAATTTAATAATGAAAAAAATAAAAAAAAATATGGTTGTAAATATAGATATGGTTGGTGCGACAATAGTACTGTTTTTTGGGTTTGGGTTTTGGGTTTTAAGTTAACAATAATATGATTACGGCAATCATACTGTATAATTGTAATTGTTCTCATTTAAAAATGCTTTTAAGAACAATGTTATTGTTACGGATCTAGTGCAATAATAGTACTTTTTATATAGAAATTACAAATTTCAAACAAACTGCTTTGGCTTTGTTTAACTGAAATATTTTCAATAAAAACGCTTACGTTTTTTAAACTGATTGTTTCTACTGTTAAATAAATCACTTATATTCGTTTCAATTTAAAGTATTTTTAAATAACTTTCATAATTCAAATCTGTTGTTGACAACTTAACCTAATTCTCATAAATAATATTGTGGATCATAGTATGTTTGTGTGTGATCATACTATGGTTGTAGGGATTATAACATGGTTACGTGTGAATTATACTATGGTTGTGAATATCATACTATTGTTGTATGTGAAACATACTATGGTTGTGAGGATCATAATATGGTTGTGGAGATCATAGTATGGTTGAGTGTGAATCATACTATGGTTGTGTAGATCATAGTATGGTTATGAGTGAATCATACTGTTGTGAGGATCAAAGTATGGTTGTGAGGATTATATTATGGTTGTATATGAATCATACTATTTTGTGAGGATCATAATATTGTTGTTTCACAACCATACATCCAACAATACTATTGTCCTCTTCGAGTATTGTCACCACAGCCATACTTTTTTTTCTGCGTGATATTGGGTGATCCATCTAGAGGTATTTTTTCAGAACAAAAAAAATATAAAAATTCAAATCAAGTATGAAATCTTTATTGGTAATTTGAAAGGACATTTTATGCCATTTATTTTTTGAATATAAAAGTAATTACCTTCAAATGTTGGCCGCAACTACGCTCAGGGTTTCCAATCTGAGGGTCCAATTTTGGATGATTCGTTCGAGCATTTCGACCGGTTTAATGACACGCGTAATGTTGGCTTCCATAACCTCAATCGTAGCTGGTTTGTCAGCATAGACTTTGGACTTTACGTAACCCCCAAAAAAATGTCTAAAGGTGTGATATCACTCGATCTAGGCGGTCAACTCACCCGTCCAAAACGTGAAATTAGCTGCTTTTCGAAATGACCTCTCAATAGATTCATTGTTTGAGCAGCTGCTATACAGCACCGTGGCACCGTCCTGTTAAAACCAAGTATCGTCAGTAGTACGTGCTTCAATTTTAGGTAGCATAACGATATCATCGCGCGATACCGAGCACCATTCACGGTTACGTTCCGGCCATCATCAGTTTTGAAAAAATATGCACCGATGATTCCACCAGCTTATAAACCTCACCAAACTCTGGTTTTCTCTGGGTATAATCACACCTATTGAACCTCTTAAACCTCTTCTTCTTGCTCTTCAGCCCAAATGCGGCAATTTTGTTTATTGACTTTGCCGTTGAGCCAGAACTGGGCCTCATCACTGAACAAAATTTTGTTTAAAAACAGCGAATCTTTCCGTTTCTCACCGAACGCTCATTTCCATAATACAGTTGCCAACATTTAAAAATAATTATTATTAAAAAATTGATGCCATAAAATGTCGTTTCAAATTAACAATAAAGATTTCACACTTGATTTGAATTTTTTTTATATTTTTTTTGTTCTGAAAAAATACCCGTAGATGGATCACCCTATAGTTCGTTTATTTATAAGGCAGTGTAGGTTGGAAGCGTTAACCGTCTAAACCAAGAAACTTAAACTGTCTGACAATTTTTTGATTTTTATTAATTTTTTGGGGATTTTCAAATAGGTTTCGTCGTAAACAAAGGTTTTGGTGTGACTCGTATTACACTGTATGACAAATTTAAGCTTTTGGTTGCACACATGAAAAAAATTAGTATATTCTGAAAGAGGAGGAAAAAATAAAATACACGTGTATCCCACTTTTTCTGCATCAATTCGTATATTTGCAAAAAATGTATGGATATGGACTTGTATGTTAATACAAAATATGTCTATATAAGTGGTTTTTAACCAAATATATATTCACATTTTTCGCGAAAATACGAATTGATCTAGAAAAACTGGGACACACGGGTAGTTTATTTTTCGACGTAGATTCCGAATATATAGGTCTTCTTCATGTGTGCAAAAGCGTGTTGAACGCTGTTATAGGGTTTATTTCTTGATGTTGGTATAACCAATATTATGTTACAACAGCCAACTAAACCTGGTTTAGTCACTACAAAGATCTAATCTGTTGTCACCGCAAATTATTGGTACCAAAGTAACATGTAGATCACAATTCGTTGGTTGCCACAACTGCAAGTTGTCGCAACCAATAGTTAAACAGAATTCAGTTTGTATATCTGTGTTATTGGCTGTGAATACCGTGACATGGTTGTAGCAACCATATATAATATCTCGAACCGTGTTACCATCAATACTATGGAATGATGGTAATTGCAACAGAAATTCTGTTTATCCAACCTAATTTATGTAGTTCGGACCGGATTCTAACAAATTTTTTCTCTGTGTGTAGAAATTGGCCAAACTTTTTGAAAATGCATATGTTGCAAAGCAATTTTTAACACACGCTTCCAGAATGTGGCTAAATCTAAATAAGGGATCTTATCATTGTGATTTATATATAAATCATAATTTATCACAGAAACTTTTCACCTGTTTTTAAATAAAATAAAAGGTTTTGTGAGAAATTTACTTAGAATTTATGATTCTAAAGCTCCTTTCTTTCGTGGTCCACCCAAACCATTATCATATAGTAAGTCCCACAAATAGGTTGGTTGAAATTGAGGTTTCTTTATAAAAATTAAAAAAAAAACATTTTATTTTGTCATATAAGACGTGTTTTATTTGACAAGCTAGAAGGTTTGCTAGTTTAGTGACAAATAAAACACATTTGCCTAAGCGATTTCAGAGCTTTAAAACTTAGCATCACCTTACTATGTTTCCGAAATTCTTGCGAATGCGGTAACCGAAACAGGCCGGACTGTCCAAATGAGGCAGATACAATAGATGTCTTTTGAGCATTTATACTTTTTATAGATTCAAGTGAAATGTGGACAAACTCTACTCTTTTCCATCACCATTCTTTGCTTACCCATTGCATTGTACAGGGTGGCCCAAATGTGAACTAGTGATGTTAAACACGTATAACTCTTGTAATAACGGGTTTTTTAAATGATTTATTTTTATAAGTTAAAAACATTTAATGGAAATTCAACGTGACTATGTGTGAAATATGACATCAGACAAATGACCACCATTTTGCTCGATATAGGCATTGGCTCTTTTTAGCGCCAAGCTGCTGCACAGCTTCCACGTTCTCTTCAGTACGAATATTTCGATCAGCACCTCTTCCTGGACGGTCGGCACTGAACCCAGTTCCTCAAAACGGCGGACTAAACTTGTAATCATGGAAGATGTGGGCGCTGATCTTACGTTAAAAAAACGGCGATAATTTCGCTACGTCAGAACAATTGATCGTTGAGAAGAATAATAAAAATCGATAATTTTAATGCGTTGTTGTGGACTGTACGTGTTCATTTTAAATTTCCAAGAGTTCAGTTACAATCTGCAAAAAGAAAAAAATAAATTATGTTAAAAAATAAAAGAGTTATTTGTGTTTCACATCAGCTGGTCTTATTTGGGCCACCCGTTATAAGTATATGTGGGGCGACATCCCTTGAGTGTTGCTTTACGGTCCAAAAAAACGGTTTTTTTTATGTTAGGCCAGTAACTTTTGCAGTCGCCCTCTTATATATTGACCCGAATTATTGTTGATCTCTAGCGTTCTTCGTTGATATTGATGGCAATGGTATCAGTATTTTTGAAGATATATTGGCTAAGGGTGCTGGCAGAGTGCGCGCTCAAAGCCGAGCGGAGCGGAGCCGAGCTGAAAGCTGATTGAAATTCTTAAAACTGTGTACATACAAATTAGTCCAAATCGCCTTTGGGATGTCTGAGTGCGCCGAGCTGAAAGCTGATTGAATGGAAGAAAACCGTTTTGAAGCGTTTTTTCGTGCTGATTGCTTTGATTGTATGTGTAAGTTGTTTGTAATTTGTAAACGGTTCTTACCGTTTTGAAATTGTTGAAATAATTCTAAAATAATAATAATTATTTAAATTTGATCAATCATATTTATAATGAACTAAGTATTCATAGCTCAGATTAATCAGAAATTTCCATTATTAGATTAATTAATTAATCACATTATTGATTAACCCAAATTTTGACTTACAAATATCAACTAAATATAACATTCATAAATAAAAAATATAAAAAAACACAAAACACACGTAAAACCAGTGCCGATTCATCGCCGATTTCAGCATTCATGTTATTGTAGTCCCGGGAGCAAGGACGGTCTAGCTTTAATATGTACAAAATGTTAACTGTTACTAATTCATCTTATTTTAAAAGCATGGTGCTGTATAGCATAGTTAATCCCAAAGTAAATTAAGATATTACATTATAGTCTTAAGTTTTCTGTAACAATACGTAGCTATAATTTAAAATTAACATGATTCATAAAAAGGCTAAATATAAACTTTAAACCTTCACCATTCCCAAATTTCCTATAAGCGTGGAATAAGTTCGGCTCGGCTTTGAGCGCGCACTCTGCCATCACCCTCAAGACGACACCGTCCACCAATACACAGCAAATAGTCCCTTGCCCTTGTGTATTCTGCTATTGTCTTAAATCTGGCCATTTTGCTTATTGATATACCCTAGAGTGCCCATAAAACAAAAAGTGTTATTTTTTTCCGCTCCCATCTCATTTTCTAGCACGTTGGGCATCAAAATAATATCCGGCCATTCCGTCACGACTATAAGCCCTCAAAATGGAGTAAAACTAGTTGCAAGCATTGGTGAGCTATAACTCGTAAGCCAGACGGCTTTCGAAAAATACACCTTAAGCTTTTGTGTTGCAAATATACAGGCAAACATTTTTCTCTTATACAATTTTTGACCTAGCTATGACCCTTCATGGTGTTTTCAGAGGTCAAACCTTAAATATGAGTCAAAATTTTTTCATACGTAAATTAGTCATTTTATTTATAAACGTGACGGACTGGCCGGTTTCTATCCGATTGAAAAAATTTTTGCACGGATATTATTTAAGATGCCCAATATACTAGAAAATGAGCGGGGAGCGGAAATAATATCACTTTTTCATTTTTCTATGTATTAAATGGGCGCTTTAATATACCCGTTTAAAAAAATATGTATTTAGAATTTTTGATAGTTAAATATTATCATTTAGACAAACTGTTATATTACGTTACTTTACATAAGTTTTTGTTTTTAGTGACAAAAATACGCGACAGATTTCGAAGGAGTAAAATTGCCGAAACAGACTGGCCACATCGACAAACACTTTTCACTTCGGTCTCACAAATTCGTGCTTTTTCACTCTCAACTGTTTTTTACTGGTCATTTTTTGACAAAATTAGTATCCAACGAAAGTCTACTTTAGAGGGCGAATCCTCATCTCTAACATCCCGTTGCCGGTTAAGACCGAAGAAAAGAGGAATTTACAGAGTTTTCCATTTAGGACATAAAAATTTTATTTATTAATAAAACACAGAATATTTAAGATATAAAATTCAAAATTATTCCAAGTGTAGTGCAAATGTTATATTATAATAACGGTTTTGGTCATATGACCACTACGAGACCGTGTACAGTGATCTATTCTTTGGACCCAATTTTCTTTCATCACTCTTGCACACATTTCGACTGGAATGTTGGCAATTTCGCCTTGGATGTCTCTGAGCTCGTATAAAGTTGTTGGCTTGTTGGCATAGACCAATGACTTCATGTGGCCACATAATAAGAAATCCAATGGCGTTAAATCGCGTGAACAAGGTGGCCATTCGACCGAAGGTGGTCATTAGGTAGTAAAGTAATGATTTCCAAACGTTTCTCGTAAGTGAACAATGATGAAAATGTTGACTTCGACTAAAGTTTAGAAACCTAAGATCTTAAAAATTGTTTGAGGGTGCGTTGACATAAAGATACGAAATTGTTATGTCCCTATTGGAAAACCCTTTATCTGCAGAGTTAGTGTTATAATCGCTAGTATTGGGCATATCCACCTGGGTGCACATCTTTATTTCTAATGTTTTTAATCTGGCAACTTTATGAAAATTATTCGTTTAAAATTCAAATTTGAATATGATGTGACTGCTTGACTAACCAATTTATGGCACATGACTAAGCAGTTTATAGATCCGCTCTGATTCGTTGTTGATTCATGTTTATAGACATGATTACTAATATTAAATATAGTTTCCTCCACGTCTTCTAGTTAGACATATTCGTATTAAGTATGCAGTATTCTGTGTAAAAATATTTCAAATGCTAACGTTTTCAATGTTAACGTTGAACTTGTTTTGTCTTCATTAAAAATGACTAAATATGTCAACAGCATTAGATGTTGAAAATAGAGGGTTTAAAAGCGAAAACCCGACAGTTTGGATTTTATGTCCAAACCCGACATGTCGGTTTACCCGGTTTTTATATCCTACACCACACTGTGGTATTGGGTATTATGACTTAGTGGGTATTATGGAATTGAGATAAACCCTATGTTAAGTATACCGATCGACTTAAAACCACTATCTGATTCGATAGAGCGATGTCATTCCATCCGTCCCTTCGTCAGTTCTTATGTCGTTGTAATCAAGGTATAGGTCGCAATTATGAACCTATTTCAGTGAATCCTAGTATATTCTTTAATTTTGGGCCAAGGACGAACCCTTTTGAAATTGATCAGCATTGGTCTATATTTAAATACTTATAACATAAAAAGGTTTTTCGCGATTGAAGAACCTACAGCTCTTAAAGTTATATATTACATACAATTTTGATCAAAGAGCATTACGAGTGACCAATTTCTGGTGAAACTTGGCATCCAAATCCGAATACTGCATGGCCCATCGGTCGCCGAAAAATATGTCCTTCTGACTTATTAGTACACTCTTAATGTAACATATTACATTCGATTTCGACCAAATTGCACACAGAGCATTACGATTGACCAACACCCATCTCTGGTGAAACTTGGCATCCGAATAATGCATGGCCCATAGGTCGCCGAAAAATATGTCATTTTGACATATGAGCACTCTGAAACTAATCCTAACTAATCTAGGTTAGGTTAGCTTGAATGGGATGCCAGCCCGTTTAGATAATAACTGATACTTGGAACCATTGTGGTTCTCTACAGCGCTGTCAGTTTTGTTCCCAAAAACAACGTCTTGTTATTCCCAAAATCCCCATAAAACGTTTTAAACCTTTACGAAAAAAAAAATTTTGAAAAAAATTCACGTTGTGAACTAGAGGGCAAATATTTGTAATGGCTATAAACGATATACCAGAAAAATATGTCCCAAATTGTATTGATACTGGATGCGACATAGGGAAGTGTTGAACGTGCCAAGGTTTACATAAAAATACTCCTGAATCAAGCTATTTGTTCATTCAAACTATGAGTGCTGGTTTGAGGAGTTTGGCACTTGCATTAGATTTTTTATATAGCATCGAAATTTTAGACCAAAAATTTGCGATTTTACAAAATCTACATATCGTTAGCTAAAATGGAAAAAGGCGCAACTAACAAAAAATTCAAAATCGACTTTTTGATTGTTTATTATAAATGCCATTCAACTACATGTCTTTACAAAATTTAACACTTTTGCGATCAAAAGTTACGCTTTTATTAACAAAAAAAGTAGAAAAAAAAACTTCGTTAAAAATGTTTATAATTAGTAGGGACATAAACACACGTTACACACGTTTTATGCTGTAAAATAAAAAGTGCTGAATGTTTTTGGACCCAATATTTTTTAATATATTTATTGATGTATATTGTATCCAAAAAGAATCTACTTATTCGAAACGTCCGCCTTTTGCCTTTAAACACGCCTTAAGTCTCACTGGTCAATCGTCAATAGCTGCACAAACCTAGTCCATTGGAAAATTGGCCACAGCTCGAACCAAATCAGTCTTAAGAGATCCAACGTTGGGGTATCTTTTATGACAAACCTTGTCCTCTAAAACCGTTCACAATTTGTAATCCAATGGGTTCAAATCTGGCCTGCCTGAGGGCCATTATTCAGAGGAAATAAACGCTGCAAATTGTTTCGAAGCCAGGCCTTGGAAGTTTTAGCCTTATGGGCCGGCGCAGAATCCTGCTAGACATTAACGGGGTATGTTCAGTTCTACTATCGAAATGGGTGTATTCAATGTTGTTGTTTTTGCTTCTCCTGTAATATTATATTTTTGTCAGTTACGCCGTTTTGCATTTTAGCTAACGATATACATAAGTAAGGCCCAATCTAATATTTGTTAATATTATTCACTTACTACTGTCGTCCAACAATTGCCCGCAAGTATCAACGAATATCAGCCAAACTATTAAAGGTACGTGCAGAGAAAAAATCAATCGGAAATCGGTTCGAACTACAAAAATTCGATTGGATAAACCGATTTTCTGTTGAAATAACCAACATTCCATAGTATTGATGATAACATGAGATATCATATGATGGTTGCTACAACCATATCGCGGCATTTACAACCCAAAACACGGTTATACAAACCGAATTCCGTTTAACTATTTTAACTATTGGTTGGCAACCAACCAATTGTGATGTACTTGTTACTTTGGTACCAATAATTGGTGGTGTCAACAGATTAGATCTTTGTAGTGACCAAACCTTGTTTAGTTAGCTGTTGTAACATAATATTGGTTATACCAACATCAAAAAATAAACTCTATTATATTTTATCGCTTTTAGTCACAACAAAACCTTTGTTTCCAACGAAAACATTTGAAAATCCCTTAAAAATTTATCAAAATAAAAGAAATGGTCAGACAGTTTAAGTTTCTTGGTTTAGACGGTCAATGCTTCCAATCTTAAAACGATAAATAAACGAACAATAAATAAAAAAATATTTTTCGGAATAAAGAAACAGGCTTGACTGTAATTTAGCAACATTACTTAGACATGATCAAAATCTTCGCCTTAGACAACCCTCCTTATTATTTAAAACAACAACCAATTTGGGGACCCATTTTTTAAGAGTCCACCCAATGAAAATATTTTTTTTTTATATACCTTAATGAATTATTTTCATAGTACCTTTAACCAACAATCTATAACAACAACCAACACATTCAGTTCCAATCATCATCTTAGTCTGTTAGGATTACCGACACTTGTTTTCTTCAACCGAAAGTGTCAGTTTCCTTTACTGAAAATTGCTGTCTTCCCAATTAACATTCGGTTGTAACGATGGAATACATATATAGTACGTGCAACCACCAACATTCGGTTGGCAAAAAACTCGGTTGTGGCAACAAATCTGTTCTCTGAGTGTATATATATTTCTATTAGCTTGCGGACAAACCTGATCAGTCCAAATTTTGGAACAGCATTCAAACAAATATATTTTTAAATATGTTTAGAATCGTATCTAAGTTGCTGGTTCTGAAATCGGAGAAGATCTTTGTATTAAATCAAAACATCCACTGATATGGATAGAGTTCGTTCTTGGCCCAAAACTGACCAAACTAAAACGCACAATATTAATAGTAAACAAAACAAAAGGTTTTCAGAGAATTATCTTAATATTTTGTTTTATGATAGCAAGATCTCAGACAATTATGTACTTATATAAGTATAATAATATATTGTCCAAATGCTTGCCACGGCTTCGATGCCATACATCTATCCGATGGTCCATTTTTTTAAATGGCTTTGATATATGTGACCTTCTCCGAGAAAAGGGACCTAGTGTGTTAAAGAACGGGTTTGGACTTAAGAGTGGATTCTGGTACTTAAAAGTGTGTAGAATAAGATGTAATGAGTTAGATTTCTGATAAAAATTTATTTACCCCAAAAAACGTAAAAAACAAACTTGGAAAAGTCGATAAAAATGAGAAAAACATTAAAATTCTCCTTTTTTGATTTTTTGGTTTTAAATTGTTTTTTTTTTCGTCAGTCTTCGAATTTTTTTTGGAGCTTAGACTTTTTTTCGGTGTTTCGTGATCTACCAGATCACGATTTTCTTCCGTTTGAAAATTTCAGTTTTTTCTTTTTTTATCGCTTTGACTTCAGCTTTTTTTTTCTCGAGATCTGGTGCTACAATTTATTTTTTCTTGCTGGCAGGTTCAGATTTACTTTTAGCTTTGGGATCATTCGGTTTAGGAGCTACAAAATCCCGTTTCTATGGATCAGTACGTAATACCCTGACATTCTCATACAAATACCATTTGCGATCTAACGATAAACCGCTTGGTGCAATGAGCGAAGGTATTTCGTTTGGCAGCAACAATAGCAAATGTAGTGTCACACTAAAAGCAAAAAAAATACGTCACGCATGACCTCACCAAAGTCGGCACCCAATCATAACTAACCATGCCAAATCGCATCTCACAACTGAAGTTGTGTTCACAGTGATAATTCGTTATGAAACTTTAAACGCGTTTTTCTCAAAACTTCATTTTTCCTCCCTTTTCTCGGAGAAGGTCATATAATATGTGACGCGCAAAATAGAAGGGACCTAAGGTTAAAAACCAGTTTTGTTCAGGAGAGCCATTTTAAAGATTAGGTCCCTTTCTATTTGGGCTTAGAATCGTCGACTTCACTTTCATAAAACGCGCATATCTCTGGGAGGGAACACTTTTGGGGCATGAGATCGGTCTCATTCGATGCTCAGATGTTGTCCACTTCAAAGAAAAAAGGTGAAAAGTTGATGAAAAGTTTTGTTCAGGAGAGCCATTTTAAAGATTAGGCCCTTTTCTATTTGCGCTTAGAATCGTCGACTTTACTTTCATAAAACGCGCATATCTCTGGGAGGGAACACTTTTGGGGCATGAGATCGGTCTCATTCGATGCTCAGATGTTGTCCACATCAAAAAAAATAAAAAAATGGAAATTGAATTTTTTACCCTTAGGTCCCTTTTTCTATGCGCTGTCACATATAATGGATGTTCAATGTCGTTAATTTGCTGAATTACCTCGTCCTTTAGCTCTTGAAACATGTTCCACGGTGTCAAATCGCATGATCGTGGCGGCCAATTAGCATCACCACGACTCCATTGAATTTCACGTGCAAAAGAGCAATTGTTTCGTTGGCTGTTTAGCAAGTGACAAAATCCTGTTAGAACAACATATCGTCTAGGTTCATATCCTCAAGTTCTGGCCACAAGAAGTTCGTTTTTATCTCGTGAAAGCGAACACCATTCACAGGTACAGCTTGGCCGACCTCATTTTCGAAGAAGTACGGCACGATGACGCCGCCAGCCCACAAACCGCACCAAGCAGTCACACTTTGTGGCGGCTTTTTAACAATCGCTCGCTTTCATTTGCCCTAATACGGCAATGTTGCTTGTAAACGCATCTACTTCGGATACATTTAGTCATTTCATTCATTCATTCATTTTGATTTGAACGTCCATTTTCGTAAAAGGCTTTTTACTATCTTAACGCGGTGCTTAATTGTGTACCTCTCCATGGTTCAATTTGTCAAACACAGAAACAAAGAAATTTCAAATTAAGTTGGGCAACAACTTGACGTTAAGGTGTGACTCACAATAAACATCGTGCATTATGGTTGGACCACCCTTAAAATTAAAGTCGATCATAGAGATTTGTTTGTTAAAGTTCACTGGCGACTCCATATACCCTTTATATACTTTAGTAAAAAGGCAATTTATAGGCTATTTACCATAGTAAGACTTTATAAATCATATTTAAAGTTTGCAATTTCAAGAGAACACCCCCATTGTTCCACAGCAAACAACAGCTATCTTCGCAGCTGACATTTTCAATTCGTTACCAACAATGCACCAGTGCCGCTGTCGCTGATCTCTCTGAGACAAGACCACCCTTCTGGAATTACAGAAGTTCATTCAGCTATCAGAAATTAACAATTTGGGCCACCCAGTCGATGCGACATCACCCGACTCCACCCAGCTGCAATGTAATCGCTATTCACTATTGCGTGGCTGCAGTTAGTCAGTCAAGCATCAACACAACAATCTGTTAGCAGTTCATTCCGAAGCCAATCCCGCGTTTAATGTTACATTAGAACTTCATTACGAAGACAGTCGGGTACGACGTCCGTAGGTTCTGCCGAGTACAAACTCTGGCAAAATGTTAGAAAGTTTATTTAGTCGCATGGATTTTACCGCAAGGTGATCGAATGTACGTGCGATGAACGCTTTCAGACGCTCGAGTGGTACCTGAACACGAGCACTTTCCATGGCACTCTTCACGCAGCTCGTCCTCATTGTCGCCTGCGCTTGTTTGAAGGAGACGCGAGACGCACTCAGACAATTGTCAACGATGCATACGTAGGATCAGTTACATGGCTTACATGTACGAGTTTGGCCGACTGGGACGACGTTTCAGTATTTTTCACTTCTACAGCGCTTGGAATAGCGCGTGTTTCTTGTTTGTTCCCTTTGCCGTGTAAGAAGCCATTCTTATGTCTCTTCTTTTTGCAATTGTATTTTTTGTTGCTTTGCAATATGCATGCATGGCTAAATATTCTCTAGTTACATGATATAACTTTTCTTTTGAACGAGGGGTGTTTTTAAGAAGTTAATTTCATGTCAATTTAATGAAAAGTTTAGTTACCTACTTTTTGTGAAAACCTTAAATGCGTTTGATGGTCCAAAAAAATAATTTCTTTAGGAAAAATCTCTAGAAACCTAAAAATGGTTAAATTTTTTTCCAATCGGTAACTTCGACAGATTCTAAGAGTTACCTTTGTCGAATTTGTCATGACATCGATTGTTAATATCCATGGCGAAGGGCTTCCTCTCGGAAATTCCGCTTCATCTTCTTGACAAATATAGATGTCTAACAGACTAATTAAATGATGATTCTACTTATATTGGCGAGCATTAAGGAAGACGCACCAATTCTGGAGAAGTAAGAGTAGACAATTCTCTTTGGTATAAGGGAAGCCAAAATTAAGATCTTTTGACTGTAAAGTCCCGATGGCGCCGAGGATGCAGATGATGTTAAGAGCTCCAAAAAAGCTGCTCAATAAGATGCAGCTTAAGAAACCCACCATATCCACATTAGCCGTCTTCGCTCAATAATGATTAAAGTTGTGTAGATATGTCTGAGGCGTTGCCGCTTAGGCATTATTCAGGAACCCTCCGCAGAAAGAAATATGGTTGGGGTAACAATATTAAAAGTGGATCATACTATTGTTGGGTATATGGTTGTGACAACAATTTTATGATCCTCACAACAATATTATGATTCACATATAACCATAATATGATCCCCACAACCATAGTATGTTTCACACTCAACCATACTATGATCTCCGCAACCATATTATGATCCTTACAACAATAGTATGATTTACACTCAACCATACTATTATCTTCATAACCATATTATGATCCTCACAACCATAGTATGTTTATCATACAACCATAGTATGATCCTCACAACCATAGTATGATTCATACTCAACCATATTATGATCCTCACCATCATAGTATGTTTATCATACAAACATAGTATGATCCTCAAAACCATAGTATGATTCACACGCAACCATACTATGATCCCCACAACCATAGTATGATTCACACTCAACCATACTAGGATCCCAAAATATATTCATTAGGATTGTGTAATGCTGTTATTCCAAAATAGAGATTTTTATCAAGCAAGTTATATTTAATTGCATTGCAATAAATTAATAGCCAGAATTGAGGCCATGTTTTTATTGAATATTTCATTCAAGTAGACCCCAAGAAACAATTATGATTAAACCACGATGGTTATATACTTGAGAGCAGGCAGATTTTAAATAAACAAGAACCAGTCGGTATTAGAGTATTTCACCGAACAAAGTTAACACAAATACCCTCGAACTACCTTCCGATTGTTGTTCTTCAACTATTCACTGTATCGTGTGTGTGTTTTTTTTGTAAGTATATCAAAAAAAACATATGCACACACATACATGTTTGCTCTATAAAACCTGTTTTGTTATGTTCATAGTCGCAACCATACTGTATGATTGCCGTAATCATAATATTGTTAACGCAACATAATTTTAAACAGCAATACTTTTATTGTAAAGAACATATTATTGTTGCGGTGACCATAGTGTAACCATATCTTTTCTCTGCTTGTAGTAGCAAAAATAACCTGCAAATTGCCCTCTGTCCTCAGTTAAGCACAGCTCATCTAACACTGGCAAGAGTCAAACTTCCAGTATGAAATGATTTTTTCTCTATCTTAAGCTATGTGGGACATACAACTGCAGCCCCGCCTTCACGCAGAAAAAATGTATGGTTGGGTTGACAATATTCGAAGAGGATCATACTATTATTGGGTATATAGTTGTGGAACATTAATATTATGATCTTCACAACAAAAGTATGAATCACACTCAACCATACTATGATATCCACAACAATAGTATGATTCACACTCAACCATACTATGATCTTCACAACAATAGTATGATTCACATTCAACCATACTATTATCTCCACGACCATATTATGATCCTCACAACCATAATATTTTTCTTATACAACCATAGTATGATTCACACGCAACCATGCTCTTATCCGTACAACCGTACTATGATTCAATTAACCATACTATGATCCCCAAAATTATTTATGAGGATTGGGTGTTTTTATTCAAAAATAGAGATTTTTATCAAGCAAGTTATTTTAAATTGCATTACAATTAGTTCTTAGTTCTTATTTGAGTCATGTTTTTATTGAACATTTGATTCATGAAACAAAAATATATATTCCAACGGCAGTCGAAAATACTTTTAGTTGCCAACAGGGGTGAATGCTTCTTCACCATCCGTAGACACCATGTAACGAATGTAATTAAACCATGATCAATGGCTATATACTTAAGTGCAGGCAGATTTTAAATAAACGAGAACCAGTCGGTAGTTGAGTATTTCACCGAACAAAGTAAACACAATAAAAATCCATCAACTACCTTTCAATTGTTGTTTTTTATAATGGACAACAACCATAATGATACGTTACGTATGTTTTTTTTGAATGCCAAAAAAATCAAACGCGCACACATACATGTATGCTCTATAAAACCTGTTTTGTTATGTTCATAGTCGCATCCATACTGTATGATTGTCGCAACCATACTGTATGATTGTCGCAACCATGTTATTGTTTAAATTTAAATTTTACTTTAGTTGCATCAACCCTGTTTATGTGATTCCTAGAAACATATTTTCATTTCTAAATTTGGCAATATTTCTATTGTTACATTTCAACAATATTAATATTGCCGCAATCATACTGTTGTCAAAATAAAATTCAAAAAACAATTCTATAGTTGAGACGAAGATGCTTTTGTTGTAGAGAACGTATTAGTGTTGCCTTGCCGTGACCATGTAGTAACCATATCTTTTCTCTGCGTGTTGTGAGACGTGGACTGCTCTTTCAAACATTCACCCAATAAACACTTTCATCGTAGGATGTGAAGCCAACTGACGACAAAAAATCAGGGGAAATTTCTTATTCAACGAAAGATTGGATTGGATTTTATAACGCAGCTACTAACCTTTCATTTGTATGGATAATTTTTGTTGGTGGAAAGAAGTTTGTAGATCACGCTCAACAATTAAAGATAGATACCCCTTCACAGTCGTAGCTGTGGCAACACTGACGAAGATAAGACGGTCTAAATTTTTCTCTGTACATAATCTGCCTTGACCTACACTGAGAATAAAAATAACCTTATACACACAGAGAAAAAATATGGTTACTACATGGTCACGGCAACAATAGTATGTTATCTGCAATAAAAGTATGGTTGTCGCAACCTTAGTATTGTTTTTTGAATTTAATTTTGACAATAATGATTGCGGCAATATTAATATTGTTGAAATGTAACAAAAGCATTATTGCCAAATTAAAAAATGAAAATATGGTTGTAGCAACAATATAAATATGGTTGGTGGGACAAAAGTATTGTTTCATGGTTTTATGTTAACAATAACATGATTACGGCAATCATACAGGTAAAATCGTAATTTATTTTTAATTTGACAATGTTATTTTTACGAATCTTACGCAATAATAGTAGTTTCTATATATAAATTAAATTTTTTCAAAACAAACTACGGATTAGTATGACTAAAATATTTTTAATAAATGAATTGTTTCTACTGTTAAATAAATCACTCCCTTTATAAAGAGTTTTATGTATTTTTACATAGCTTATTTAATAAAAATCTCTATTGTTGAATAACAACTTAACCCAATCTTTACAAAAAAATTTGGGGATCATAGCATGGTTGTGTGTAAGTCATACTATGGTTCTAAGGATCATACAATGGTTGTATGTGCAACATACTATGGTTGTGAGGATCATAATACGGTAATGGAGATCATAGTATGTTTGAGAGTGAATCATAATATGGTTGTGGGGATCATATTATGGTTGTGTGTGATAATTCTATTGTTGTGAGGACCATAATATTGTTATGGGGATCATAGTATGGTTGTGTGTGAACCATACTATTGTTTTGATGATCATAATATTGTTGTGCCACAACCATATAACCAACAATAGTATGATGCTCTTCGAATATTGTTACCCCAACCATACTTTTTTTCTGCGTGTAAAAGGTTAATTTAACCATAAATAAACGTAACGTAAATAAAAGTGATTTTAGTTGACTCTCTTTGGAGCGGCCACGTAAACCGAGAGATGTTTCACCTATATTTTTTTTAATTATTTATTTATTTATTTGCAATTTATCGAGAGATAATAAGCAAATTATGTAAGCAATAATTTTTTAAGAATACCAGGTAGATTTTACTTCAATATGTAAAATCACTTATATTTACAATTCTATTTAGTCCTATGTAATTTAATCTAGCTTTCAAATTCTAAGGAAGGAAGGTCCAACACGTGAAGTCTTTTTAAACGCCTCGTTTCGTTGCTGTCATTCAATAGACAGATCGCCAGTAAATTTAAATGGTTGCTTAATCTTTTCAGGTATTTCTTGGAGTATCGTTTGATTTCATCTTTTACATACTATGTCATGTTCAGATCGTTAAGGATTATGTCGTTTCTTACGTACCATGTCGAGTCTAAAATCAACCTTAGCGATTTTGACTGAAATCTTTCCAATATTTTGACATTGGAGTTGCTTGTTGTACCCCATAGGTGTATGCCATATACCCAAACCGGTTTTAATAACGATTTATAAAATATTAATTTATTTTTAAAACTTAGCTGAGAATTTGGTCCAAGTATCCAGAATAGTTTTTTAAACTTTATGTCAAGTTGCTTTCTTTTGTTTTTTATATGCCGCTGCCAGTTAAGCCTGCGATCCATGTGCATACCGAGATACTTGACACAGTCCGTGTGTGGTATTGGTTCACCATTTATCGTCACTGGCGGACAATTTTCTTTTCTATTCGTGAAAGTTATGTGGCTAGATTTGCTGGAGTTCGCCTTTATGTTCCATTTAATTAACCAATTTTGAAGTACGTTAAGTTGATTTTGAATAAGTGAAGATGCAACCATCGCCGAGTGATTTGCTGCCAAAATTGCTGTGTCATCTGCATAAGTGGCGACAAGTACATTATTTGATGTTGGCAAATCTGATGTGTAAATCGTTTACAATGATTCATTTCACGACGCTAATATACTTACTCGTAAATGGTTCAATAAAGAAAATGTTTTTCTTTATTAAGCTCCTGACCACAATAAAGTTTGTACACGCTAAAGCCGAGTTAGACAATTTTGTAAAAATTAAAGACGAAAAAAAACGTAATCGTGCTGGACGAACTATCACACTATCATAGATAGTCCAGTTTCTTTATTAGTTGTTCCATTTCGTTTTATTTATCAAAATAACTTTTCGGTTGTCAAGGACATTCGCCAGTAAACTGTGAAAAAACCCTATTGAAAAATATACCTCTAAATTGGTCACCCGTTGCGAAATACGTAAGTACAAATAAAAGCTAGACCTACATTTACCGAGTGTACCGATAGACTCAGAATCAACAGTCGATTCGATTTACCGATATCTGTCTGTCCATCCCTCCGTCAAACTGCTGTATGTCTAAAGTGTGAAAAAACCCTATTGAAAAATATACCTCTAAATTGGTCACCCGTTGCGAAATACGTAAGTACAAATAAAAGCTAGACCTACATTTACCGAGTGTACCCATCGACACAGAATCAACAGTTGATTCGATTTACCGATATCTGTCTGTCCATCCCTCCGTCAAACTGCTGTATGTCTAAAGCTTGTTTTCAAACTACAGGTCGCAATTATTGTCCGGTCTTCATGAAATTTGGCAGAAGTAATTTTTTGGACAACGATCAGTAACCAGCTCAGATAAAACAGGGTCAAACTGGTATTCGTTTTGATAAAACCACTGTAAATGTCTCTG
The DNA here is from genome assembly GCA_963513945.1 of Hydrotaea diabolus. NCBI lineage: Eukaryota > Metazoa > Arthropoda > Insecta > Diptera > Muscidae > Hydrotaea > Hydrotaea diabolus. The sequence continues at coordinate 150,870,827 of OY740718.1, read as the reverse complement.
CCGATATATAACATACAACGAATCTAAAACATCCATATTATTTCCAATTGGTATGGTATATAACGATTCACAAGCCACCAATCTTAGACCGATTTGAGTCCTATAGTCATATTTCTAATATGGTTCCCGTTCAGATTGTCTGGAACCCAAAAAATGGCTTTCCATATACATGGACATTAGGGTGATGACTTTTATACGACCTCGTTCCCTGTACGAGTATCATATTTTGAGGAGTTTTTATTTAAGATTAGATAAAATCTTACATATAAGGTGATTCGATAAAAAAAACCTCACGCACAAAATGATTTTAAAATTTTTATTTATCAGCATTTTGGGCAATTTTTTGAAGTCACGAAAAGCAATTCAGCATCAATTTATATTTAGAAGCAATCATATAAATGAAATAACATTTTGTTTCTTACTATTTTTTTTTAATTCTGTGAGTCAAAAAAGTCGTCGTTTTTCAAAGGGATACATTCGATTCAAAATGAGATACCTTGTAAATAAATGCTTGACGCGTTCATCGATTTCTATGATCTATGTCTCATATTGTTCATAGTTATGTGGCTTCTAGTGAAAGTTATATGACTTGACACTTTTTGTCATTTTGGATTTATTTGATTTAAAAAAAGAAAAAATTTAAATTTTTGACAAAAATATCATTTCAAATTGGTTTGTGCGTATCCTTTTTCAAAATATAAATGGAATAAACGTTATTTTAGTCATTAATAGGCAAAAGTTCATTCATTCGTGCAACAGGAAATAGTTTTTGAGAAAAAAAATCAAAAAGTCATCACCCTAATGGACAAATGGCTTTTAAATATGTATAAATAAAATATTTTATAAATTTAAGACTAAAATGATTTTTTCAGTTTGGCTTAATTTTGGTGACGAAAAATCTGATCCATTTTACCATGAACAAATGGATACCAAAAACAATGCAAATTTTAGACAAATTTTAATATGACCTTATATTAAACGTCGGGTACAAGCGACGTCTAGGGTACAAGCAGAGAAAAACATGGTTACTATAGGGTGATCCAAGTAGAGATAAAATTTTCAATAGCTTTTTTGTTTAGTATTGTTTGGCATTTCATCACGGAAAGACTTACGCCTGAACAACGTTTACATATCGTTCAACCATATTACGAAAATTTACGTTCTGTGAGGAATATGTTTCGTGCACTTCGTTCAACTTATGGTCAACATAATCGGCCAACATTTCTGGCTCAATGGTTCTTATATATAAACAAGCAAAAATGCCGCATTTGGTACGAAGAGCAACCAGAAGAGGTTCAAGAGCTGCCACTTCAGAAAAAACAACGGTTTGGTGTGGTTTGTGGGCCGGTGGAATCATCGGTCCATATTTCTTCAAAAATGATGTCGATGAGAACGTTACCGTCAATAGCGTCCGTTATCGTGCCATCATAACCAACTATTTGATGCCTGAAATTGAAACTCGTGATCTCGGTGACATTTGGTTTCAACAAGACGGTGCCACTTCCCACACATCGCACCAATCAATGGATTTATTGAGAGAACACTTGAGCAGAAAATTTCACGTTTTGGGCCGGTCGATTGGCCACCAAGCTCGTGTGATATCACACCGTTAGACTATTTCCTGTGGGGATATGTAAAGTCTTAAGGTTATTCAGACAAACCCGCTTCGATTCAGGCCTTGGAGCAAAACATCACGCGTGTCATTCGCCAGTTACAAGTCGAAATGCTCGAACGAGTCATCGAAAATCGGACTCAACGGATGGACCATCTGAGACGTAGCCGCGGCCAACATTTGATAGGCATAATCTTCAAAAAATAAATGCCAAAGAATGTTCTTTCAAATGATAATAAACATTCCCCATTCAATTTGAATTTTCTGTGTTTTTTCTTTAAAAAAGTGGGGAACCTCAAAATTAATCACCATATATATGGTCACGGCAATAACAATATGTTCTCCGCAATAAAAGTATAATCGTCGCAACCATAGCATCGTTTATTGAATTTAATTTTAACAATAGCATGATTGCCGCAATAATAATATTGTTGAAATGTAACAATAGTAGTATTGCCTAATTTAAAAATGAAAATATGGTTGTAGCCACAATATAAATATTGTTAGTGCGAAAAAAGTATTGTTTTTTTTGGGAATATGTTAAAAATAAAATGATTACGATAATCATACTCTATGATTGTAACTTCTTATAGCTTGAATATGATTTGTAGAACAATGTTATTGTTACGGATCTAATGCAATTATACGAGTAGAACTTTTTATATGGAAATTAACATATTTTAAACAAACTGCTTTTGCTTTGTTCAACTGAAATATTTTTAATAAAAACGCTTACGTTTTTTTAAATTTATTTTTTCTACTGTTAAATAAATCACTCTTATTATTTTTAAGTTAATGTATTTTTAAATAATTTTCATAATTCAAATCTATTGTTGACAACTCAACCCAATTCTAATAAATAATATTGGGAATCATAGTATAATTGTGTATGATCATACTATGGTTGTAGGTATCATAACATGGTTGCGTGTGAATCATACTATAGTTGTGAGGATCGTTCTATGGTTGTATGTGAAACATACTATGGTTGTGAGGATCATAATATGGTTGTGGAGATCATAGTATGGTTAAGTGTGAATCATAGTATGGTTGTGGAGAACATAGTATGGTTATGTGTGAATCCTACTATTGTTGTAAGGATCATAGTAGGGTTGTACTTGAATCATACTATTGTTGTAAGGATCATAATATTTTTGTACCACAACCTTAAACCCAACATTAGTGTTATCCTCTTCAAATATTGTCACCACAACCATACATTTTTTCTGCGTGTACAATCACTTTACTTCTGATTCGGCAAATAATTTCCACTCTTAGCAAAAGGCTTAAACTGGAATGACGGTTAATGCCGCTTTTTTACTTTAAAAAAACCCTTAAGTTGTTTTGTTTTTAAATGACAGTTAAAAAAACACGAAATGACGGTTCTGAAAACCCCGGTTTTTTGACGCTCCACTTTTTAACCGAACCATATCATTATTTTGTTTGTGAACCGAATCGTAAACCAAGCCACTAATGGAAAAAATGTCAAACCGAATCAAAAACCGCAAAAGAATAAAAAGTGAGTTTTTTTCGATGCACCGAAAGCAATTTTTTACCAGGAATACGCATCTTACGTATTGTTTCATTAATGAACGTACCTTTTTTAGTGTTTAGGGACATTCCTTATTTTGAATTAGTACCTTTTGGTTTTTTATAAAAATATATTCCAAAAAAATATATTTTGGTCCTATATGAACCAATGTAGAACAATTAAATCGAACCAGAACCATGGCTACTTGTTGCCAATTCAAAAACTAACCTCGTACTCCTGTGAGGAACTTCTTTCTGTTATTGTGTTACCCAACATTTCCAGTTGTAAAGTTGAGACTTTCAAGTCTTTGCAATTTTACACATGAGTGATGATATGAATGTTCATCGATCGATCGATCGTACGCTCCTCTGAGCGTGTTCCACATGCTGAAGACGGCTGATGATGACAATATATATTTTCTTACGCTGAAGCATGCTTTCGTTTAAGCAGCATGCTCTCATATTTACGAGGTACCGGGAGTACCTACAACATATTCACCTTTGTAATGATGTCCATGTGTCCTACTGTACACGTTCGTCGAACGTCGTCGGCATCAAATTGCCTGTGTTGTTGAAGTTCTTCATCAGCCACTGCCACTCAATCCTATAAAGCCAGTCGCCATCTATCCATGGCTAAGATGTTTCTGAGATCAGTATAAGAAGGAGGGAAACACACACACATACACACAAGTTTCCATCCATCCACCCGTTGATGCGTGTGTTGCCAGAGTTTTGGCATAGAGTTACCACCGACAACGATGTTGTTTGATGTTGTTCGTTGGCTGTTGTTCACCATGTTGTACGGCTTCTTGTAGAGATCTTAAAATTAATAAAGTGCCAACACACACACACATACACAACTCAGCCAGTCGCACTTGTGCTGTTTTACATTACATACAACAATAATAATTTCAAAATTATTCTTATCAATTTAGAAAAATCATAAAAATGCAATAGGCATATATGAGTTTCCGTCCGTTTTTTCGGTAAGAGTTTGCAACGTAAATTTAGCTTTCGGGTACATGTCTAGGTTTGTGTGTTTTTTCAGTTGCATTCATTTGCACGCCTGCCCACATGCATCCACCACTCACTCCCACACTCCGTTGCATGTGGTGCGATTTCGCAGCTCTGTTGCTCATGGGACTGCAAAGCCCATTCCAATGGTTCGTGTGATTTTAGGCACTTTGCACCTCAGCTCAATTCAAGCCCGTCACAGAATGTGGAAATGAAATGTTTGCATTATCTTGTATTTGTAATACACACCAATGCATTTTACATGTGTGTGGGTTACACTCAGAAAAAAATACTGTATTCGAAAGAAGCATAGATCCGGCCAGGGGTGGCGCAATGATTACCGGGTGATCCAACTAGTAGTTTCATTTTGAATCATATTTTATTTTGTAAGTGCAATATCTTTTTTGCCAGAAAGTCAGAATCATATATAAGATAATATCCAATTTTTATATTTGCAACTTGCACTTTGATTGACTTTTATCTGACATGAAATTGTTAAACGAGAAATAAAAAGTGAACGCATAGCAAACCAGGCCACATACCGGGACCTATTGTTTAATGCCGACTCCGAACAGCTATTATGTTATACAACTTTTAGTGGTTAATTTACTACTCGTAAAGCTGACGGCATTTACACTGTGGAGAACCCATCGCTTAAATGTAAGATGTTTCTATCCGGATTTGAAATGGGATCTTGTATTATAGTCCTGCACACTTACTTCCAATTAATGTTTCACTCGTCAACCAAAACATTAATTAGTTAACAAATAGTTTGCTTTGTTGTAGTGGGAAACTTACTGTGGCTTATAATGAGCAGCAATTCTCGTTTACGTTAAACGTCCATTTCAATTAATACAAATTGAATTGATTCTAGCTTTTATTTAAACTGTATTTATAACATTATGTGTGAAACAAAGCATTATTGAAATAACCTTCTCGTCTTCGCGGATAGTATAAAAATTGGCGACTGGCTTCAATGCGAGCTTGAGATCAATTGACCACCGCGAGCATGCAATTTCGCAAACCTCGTTGGTTTTTACCGCAACTACGATAAGTTCAACCAACAACGCTAACACGCTAACCATTTTGGACGAGCTGGTTGCTCGCATTGAGACAACCTAGTCGCCATTTATTTTCTTTCATAGCTTCGAGGATAACAAGGGTTCTATGGCGATGTGTGTGTTCCACAACTCCGATATAACGATAGTGTTGACCTATGACCATAGAAAATCAATTAATATTTTTTTTTTTACCGAGGATCATTAAAGGCATCCGTGTTAGCTTTGTTAATTAATAATGCCGAATGTGCCATAAATAGCATATATTGAAGTGAACCGATATTTTTCAATTTTACAAAGATTGAGAATAGATCTTCCATTGCACTATACTAAATTTGACGAAGATTGAATGTTAAATGTGGCTTGTGGAATGGCAGGACCTCAAATCTGGCGAAAACTTTGCATCGGTGCATGGTACATTGGGCGATATGACCGAACGTACCATGCTATAGTTTTACTTACAGGACACGAATCTGTAAGAACCTTTGTGCAGGTCTATCCCAAAACATGGACTATTAGTGACTCGGTACATTCTGTACAAAATTTGGTCAGAGTTGGATGTAATATGTAAATTTTCCAGCTGCAGATTTTGAGTTGAAACCAGAAAGACTTTATTTTGGCCCTACATAGACCGATTTAAATAGGGTTCGCTCAATAGAATCAGTTAGCGGCTATGAATCAATTTCGGTCTATCTTCTTGTATTTTAGGGTTGAAAACATCAGCACTATACCATAATACCTTCCACAGAGTAGTGTATGAAATAAAAATGTGGTACCATTCCGGCTAAAAAAGTGCTTTTCTATTCCTTTTTGTACCAATTTGCCAACCACATGTAGCATCCCTGCTACCAACCATAAACAAATTAACAGCTGTGTTCATTTTTGATAAATTGTGACACTGTTGCCAGATTGTAATACCCAAGTGCAGTTTAATTTTATGCATTAGCGTCAATGCAGTTTGGTAGGAGTCAATGCACGAGTTAATTTGCATTAAGTCTGTTAATGCACATTGATGTTGTCGTCTGTCTAGACTCTGGACTATTATAGAGAAGTTTTTACATCGCTTAGAGAAAAATCGCTTACTCAGAAAGACACCAGCATTTAAGAGGTGGCAAACTCGCCGCTTAAAATTGTTAGATTTTATCTACACCGTTTGTAACACCACAATATATTGATCGGAGACCCTATAAAGTAAATAAAACGGGGTCATTTAAATTTTAAATTTGAATCGGCTGCAAAAAAGTACTGATAATATTTTCAAATTTCTGGTTTAATTGGAAAGCTTGAGGTTTGTCCTTTAATAACAAAACACTATATTTCATAAAACTACGAGGGCGGTTCGGAAACTTCTTAGCCTAGCACAACAAGCGCGGTATAAACAGAAAAAAATTTAAGTGTTTTGGAAACTTCCATCTGTTTCGATCTGGCAACTCCATCATATAGAAACAGGTGTTCACAAAAGACGCATCCGCGATTTTTTTACAATGGAAAAATTAGAAATGCGTGGTGTCATTAAATATTTACATAAAAAAGGTTTACCGGGACAAGAAATTCATAATGATATGGTAAAAGTGCTCCTTCATATGCAATAGTAAAAAATTGGGTTGCTGAATTTAAACGTGGCTGTACAAGCATTGAAGATGAACCACGTAGTGGACGTCCAAAAACAGCAACAACAACAGAAATTGTAGCCAAAGTGCATGATATGGTATTAAATGATCGACGAATAAAAGTGCGTGAAATAGCTAATATCATGGGCATCTCAAATGATCGTGTCCATTCAATTTTGCATGAAGAACTACAAATGAAAAAGCTTTCTGCAAGATGGGTGCCGGACTTGTCAACAGTCGACCAAAAACGCATAGGAATGAACATTTCTCAAGCTTGGATTGGATTTTAAGCGTCGTTTCATAACTGTTGATAAGACATGGACCCACCACTATACTCCAGAGACAAAATAACAATCCAAACAATGGACTGAAGCTGGAGGAAGTGCCCCAAAGAAGGCAAACACAATTCAATCGGCTGGTAAGGTTATGGCAACGGTTTTTTGGGACTTCAAAGGTATTTTATTGATTGACTATCTGCAAAAGGGTAAAACAATAAATTCAGAGTACTATTGCAACCTTTTAGATCAATTAAATGTACAAATTCGAGAAAAACGTCCTGGCTTACAACACAAAAAAATAATTTTTCATCAAGACAACGCACCAGCGCACAAGAGTGTTTTAACAATGGCTAAAATCACCGAATTAAAGTACGAGTTGCTTGACCACCCGCCTTATTCTCCTGATTTAGCTCCCAGTGACTTTTACCTGTTCCCAAATCTAAAAAAAATCCTTGCTGGCAAGCGTTTTACCTCAAATGAAGATGCAATTACAGTTGTAAACCACTATTTTGAAGACCTTGAGGAAAACTATTTTAATCAAGGTATAGAATTGCTAGATAAGCGTTGGACTAAGTGTATTGATGTTTCAGGAGATTATATTGAAAAATAAAAATATTTTTGAAAAACTAACTATTCTCTTTCATTGATAGGCTAAGAACTTTCCGAGCCGCCCTCGTACAACAACTGGCGAGGTAGTACCTCATCCGATCAACCCAATTTTTTAGTATATTTTCGATTGTTGCGGTTCGAATCTTTTCAATAGCAACTTCGATGTCATGTTTCAAGGCGTATCATTTATCCCTAATGTCTCCCCACAGAAATAATCAAACGGGCTCAAATCACAGCTCCAATTGACATTACAATATCGGCTGATTATTAGATTTTCAGAAACAGTGCGTAAAATATCAATGGCTGCGTTGGCTGTATGATATGTGGCCCGGACTTCTTGAACCCAAATATCGTCCATGTCATTCTCTAGAATTTTTGGAAACAAAAATTCGATGAGCATGGCGCGGTAATACTCTCCGTTGACGGTATTGGCTTCCCCTTGTTCATTTTCGAAAATGGACCAATGAGGCTGCCAGCCCAAAATCAACACCAAACAGTGCCTCGTTGTGAATGCATTGACTTTTCAATAGTTACGTGTTGGTTCTCTGAAACTCATACGCAGCAATTTTGCTTATGGACATGCTTATGGAGATGAAAATGAGCTTCATATGAAAACACGATTTTTCGGTAAAATTTGTCATCTCCTGCCAAACTACGAGTATCTTCTGCCTATTGGGTGAAGCGAAAAGGCATCGAATGGAGTTCCATAATTAAATGACAAAGTTCAACCTTTCTAATAAAACCAGAAATTTGAACAAATTAGCAGTGCTTACAGCCAATTCAAATATAAAATTTTGAATGCCCCATTTTTTAGCTGAACTTTTTGGCTCCCATATCCTAAAAACATCATGTATGGTCATCATATGCATATATAGTCAATATGGACATATGTGACAATATCAATTTTATTTTTTTTTCTTTTTTTGATGTGGACAACCTCTGAGCATCGAATGAGAACGATCCCATGCCCCAAAAGTGTTCCCTCCCAGAGATATGCGCGTTTTATGAAAGTGAAGTCGACGATTCTAAGCGCAAATAGAAAGGGACCTAATCTTTAAAATGGCTCTCCAGAACAAAACTTTTCATCAACTTTTCACTTTTTTTTTGAGGTGGACAACATCTGAGCATCGAATGAGACCGATCCCATGCCCCAAAAGTGTTCCCTCCCAGAGATATGCGCGTTTTATGAAAGTGAAGTCGACGATTCGAAGCGCAAATAGAAAGGGACCTAATCCTGAACAAAACTGGTTTTTAATTTTGCGCGTCACGTATGGGTTCTCAATATAATGCCAATTTTTCTAGAAATCTAAAAGTTTGGCTGAGATTTGGACAGACTTATGGTCCAAAAGGGCCCAAAAATGAACCGTTATTTTGCTCTTTAGAAGCGTAGGGACGGTGTATATGAGGTTAACCTGGCCGAACTAAAAGATGTTTTTTCACCTTCAGGATTCCGTTGGGAAGTTCTATTTCAAATCTGGTGAGATCGAAAACAAGTGGACAGATTAAGTTCGTCCTGTTCAACTTAAGGTTGCAAATCCTCCATCATGGATTACGGTCCAATATCAAAAGTTTGTCAGGAGGTCGTTGCACCGCCCTATTTTATATCAGAATGTGTCCATGGTATTGGTTCACGAGATATAGTCTATCAATGTGCAGGGTTGTATGTGCAGGGCAACGCTCTTTGGCCCAATTTTAACACAACATAGTCTATAACAATTTAGTAGTCACTGATTCAATTCTTTCGAATTTTAACACAATATTTAGAAAATGTTGTCTCTGCCTTTAATAGAAGTATCCTAAATACTTTTATTAAAGGCTGACTCGGTGTAAGACATTATTACCTCTAGACCGGTTAGGCCCTTTTTCAATACCAACCTTTTTGGTGAATCAACACTTGTTTCTGCAAAATTTTAGCCGTCTTACTTCAGTAGTGAGTGCTACCTATCTGTCAGCCGAACAGACAGATGATCTTTATAACCATTCAGAATATATTGACTTCGTGAATTCTTGCAACCTGAATGACAAAAGTTCATAACCCTCCAGTTCTTTATTAAAATCACAATCGAAAAGATTAGGCACCTTTGAACTCTTTAGAATATGTCAGAAAGTTATAAATCAGTAGGTATTCAAAAAAAACAGTTTTGACGGTGGCACTAACTGATTTTAAGAAAGTATGTAGCAAATTATGCTCTTGAAAAGTTTCAGAATTTCCACACTGTTTTGATTTAACATTTTCCTCTGAGTATTTTTTTACATTTGGCACTGCATCAGTGCGTGAGTGTAGTTGTCTGGTATTTATGATTGGGGTGTTCGTAAGATACACAGCAACAATAAAACTCGGTTTTATTAATGCCATAGTTAAACCGCAAACTAAAACATACATGATCCTCCGCCTCTTTTTCCACATTTTATTTGTGGTTTTTAGTTGGTGTTGCTGTTGTTGCTGCTGCTGTCGTCGCTACTATCTCTCTTCCATTAGGTGTACAATTGTTAGTTTCAAATACATTGTTTTTATTTAAATTTGGTTTTGTTGTTTTTGTTGGAGGTTTTCTAAGGTTTCATTTAATAATTCGAAAATTTATGACTATTTCGAATTTTGTAATTCTATTGTCTGCGTTGGTTTCGAATTTTTTGATTTGATTTTTGTTGCTTTGTTCATTTCCGAAAAAACACACAATAATTGTGAAACCTGTTGAAAATATTGCAATTTGACTATAAATTTAAATAGAATTTTGCCAGAGTTTGTTCAACTTGTTTTAGGAGTACTGCCAAAGATATAAAAAAATGAAAAATCCTTAATATTAAGAAAATTCCACAAAAAAATGTATTTAAAAAATTGTATTCTGTAACATTTTTCTAAAACTGCATGAGAATTAAAAGTCTAAGGACAGAAGCATTCTAGAGCTGTGTAAACACATCAGTAGATTTATTTAAAAGCATACTATGACTCTCTCTTTAAAGTGTTTTTTCGAAACCAGTTGGTCAATGTTCAACATGACGCGAAAAAGTCCTGGCGTTTCATTATTTTATGAGGGTTGGTATTTACACTTCGGGTCCTGACAATACTAGTGTTCCCAGATGCAAACTGGAACTTTCATTAAAAGCTTTGACATTTTTTAGCATAACTTCACTCAGAACGTTTTTTTGGCGAATTGTCTTGTTTACATCGTGTTAAAAAATTCATCTCAGTCAAAAAATGGAATTATGCTATGAACATTTTGGTGGGATAATTTTTTATGATTTTCGGCGTGGGAGAGACAAAAGTGTTTAAATCAACTTGTTTCGACTTTTGCGATGAAGTACCATCAAAAATCACAGTTAATCGCTGGTACCAAAAGTTCAGTCTCGGACGCCGTTCGCTCCAGGATGAATTTCGTAAAGGACGTCCAACTTCGGTCACTTTGCCAGAAACCATCGATGCTGTGCGTGAACTGATTAAGCAAGACCGACATGTGACATACCATGAGATTGAGGCGTCCTTGGGCATGAGTATGACAAGCATCAATAAGATACTGCATGTTCATTTGGCCGTGACAAAAATTTGTTCTCGTTGGATCCCACATAATTTGACGAGTGCTCAAAAAAAGGCTCGTATGGATTGGTGCAAAGAGATGTTGAAAAAGTATATCTGTGGTAGCTTAAAGGCAGTGTATAACATTGTCACAGGTGACGAATCATGGATCTATGCATATGAACCTAAAACAAAACAGCAATCGACCATATGGTTCTTGCAAGACGAGCCAAATCCAACAAAAGTTGTTTGTCTAAGAAGTACAACGAAGCAAATGATTGTGTTTTTTTGGTATAATCGGCCATCTTGACACAGTGCCTTTAGTAGAACGTGGGACGGTCAATTCTGAGTGGTATACAATCTGTTTGCCAACAGTGTTCGAAGAAATGAGGAAAGATAATAAGAGAAGACAGATCATTTTGCATCACGACATTGCGAGCTCTCACACATCAGCTAAAACGATGAGTTATTTGACCACTCAATATGTCGAATTGATGGGCCATCCATCGTACAGCCCTGATTTGGCACCCAATGACTTCTTCTTATTCCCTAGCATCAAGAAAAAAAATCAACGCTTTTTATCGCCCTAAGCAGCTGTTGAAGCGTTCAAAAATCATGTTTTAAAGGTGCCTCAATCAGAGTTCTTCGAAAATTGGTTTGTGCGTATTCAAAAGTGTATTGTTCTTAAAGGAAAATATTTTGAAAAACAATAAAACCATTTCCAATGAAAAATGATTGTGTTTTTATTGCCGGACCCGAAATATATATAGCAACCCTCGCGTATTAAAATTTAATTAAATTCATTTTGAAAATATATTTCTTGAACTAAAAGAGCTTAATGGAATCGCCAGACAGTCTTTCTCTTATTTTATTTACAAACTGCCATTTGGTAAAAAATATTCTTTTGCCTTCTACTGATGTTGGCTTTATTGTCAGCAGAGCATTAAATAAATTGGTGACGTTTTCCGTTGTTTTTCTTTATAATAGGCTGTTTCCACTACGGTCGCGTCCACGTCCGCGTCAACGATTTATCGAAAATTTGTTGTTTGTGTTTGTTGGTTTTTTTTGCGGTGCGAAAAGTTTAATAATTTTGTGTTGTGACATTATCATGGAGTTAAATGATATTATTTTGCTAACCACAGTGGAAAATGAGGATCAAATGGTATTGCGCCTAATGCAAAAGCAAAAATATTAACTTACCTCCTGTTCTTTGCATTTTGGCTGTTTATGTTTATGCTGATAAACAGCTGTTTTAATAGGGATGTGCAATGTGCGGTGTTGCCATTATTAGTATGGGTGGGTTTCGATTGCAAAAATAATCGAATTTATAGTAAACGCGACTTATCGGAAAACGCGTCCAATATGAACGCGACTTTTTCCCATACCTAACAGCCTATGTGTTTTGTATAGGCTTTAACGCGCATTCATTGATTTTTGGACGCGGACGTGGACGCGACCGTAGTGGAAACAGCCTATAAAACTTAAAATCCTTTTTCATTAAGTAATTAGGTAAACGATTTAAACTCTGTGTAGCATTTTGATTTGCGTTTGTTATGGCATCACATAATATTCTCAAATGATCGATCTGTACGCCCTGTACGTATGCCAGCACATTCATGAATATTGTTGGATATTTAAGATAAAGTATAAAGTCGCGGGTATATTCAATCTTCGACTCGCTTTTTTAAGCTTCTTAAATTTTTCATCCAAAGGTGTATGAATGCGGGATAATATATGTTGACATAGAGTTCTTAAAATTGCATCGCGTCTAAAACAAACGAACGGCAAAGCACTTGCATAGCTAATTAAGTTTTACAATAATTTCTAGATCTGTTGGTATGTTTACATTATCTCCAATCCAAAGCTCAATTTTTTCTAAATCAATAAGAAATTTTTATAGAATTTTTGTAGAGTAAAAACTTTTACAATATTAGCACCACCAAACTCCACTTTGTAAGGTCTTGACTGTGGTTATACAAAATAATGAGTTTCACGTGAATTCCGAATGTATTTTTCGAGAAACTGGGAATGAAAAATGACCGTGAATAACGGGATTTCCGGGGCGGGAATGCCCGAAGAAGAAACTCTTTGCATAGCTCACTGATTTGAGAGAAAATTTTTCCCTTGTTCCTTAATAGGATTTTTTGGGTATTCGGTATGTAATAGTTTTTATAGTACACCAAACATAAAAGGGCACATCAATATTTTCGAGACTTTTCCAACATCCCTCGTAGTTATATGAAATACAAAACTGCTCACATCAAGTACCATCTATTAATAGACTGCTGTCAAATTTTGAGAGAGTTCCGTCATTTAGTTTGTGTTTAACAGCTGTTCAAAACATACAACCTCGTGGATTCTTTTAAAAATGGAAAAAAGTGAATTTCCAGTGCGCATTAAACATTATTTTTTTTTGGTAAAAAAGCCGTCAATCAAACCAAAGGATAGCTTGATAAATACTATGGGAACTCTGCACCATCGATTTCAGTGGTAAAAAAGTGGTTTTCTGACTTTCGTTGTGGTCGCACCAGTACAAATGACGCTAAACGTCGGCGGCCAATTGGGGTCGATACATCCGAAAATGTCTAAAAAAAATCCACGATTTTTTGGAAGAGTAAAAGGACGTAAGATTGTTGATGCCATATGCATTATATGTGGCAGTGTGGTTTCGATTTTAATGATCAACAAAATTTGACGTTCTATATAAAAATCGTTATGTAGAAAATTTCATCTCGATAGGTCAAGTTTGTACTGAGTTATTGTCATATTATTTTTCAAGGCCCATGAGACCGTTTGTGTGGGAGGTACCAGGGCCTTTCCAATCTTAGCCAAATTTAGCGCAAAAGTCTGTTCTATATATTAATCTTTATGCCGAAAATTTCGTCTCGATAGGTCAAGTGTGTGGTGAGTTATTGTCATATTATTTTTCAAGGCCCATGAGACCGTTAGTGTGGGAGGTACTAGTAGGACTTTTCCGATCTCAACCGAATTCAGCGTAGAAGTGTGTTGTATATAGAAATCTTGATGTGTAAAATTTCATTTTGATAGGTCAAGTTTGTGGTGAGTTATAGTCATATTATTTCTCATGGCCCATAAGGCCGTTTGTATGGGAGGTACAAGAAATGGTGGCCCAATCAAAACCATTTTTACATAGATGACGCCTATATAGAGATTATTATTTGCAAAATTTGAGTGATTTTGCTCAAGAAACTGGACGGATATTTCCAAATAAAAAACTAATTTTTATGAGGTAGTGTCGGTTGAGGGACTCCAACACCAACTTCCCGTAGAGCTATATAGCCCATTTTCAATACCAACCATGCTAGGTGAACTACATATGTTTGTGGCAAATTTCAGCTCCCTAGCTGTTTTAATGCAGACTCTATCTTGTTTTCGAATTACGAGGATCAAGAATATATATATATTTTGTAGGGTCTCTGATGATTATTTCATGGTGTTACAGACAGAATGGCAAAACTAATATACCCTCCATTGTATGGTGGAGAGGATATTGTTGTATGAAGATTCTTAGAAGTAAGATTTGGGTATGACTTACCCCCTTATTTTGTGGGGTGTGGAAAAAAATGCGTTGGCCAAAAAATGGGCGAGGTGGGATCGGGGCAAGTGACAGCCCATCCAGGTCAAAGGTCGTGGGATGGGGGGAAATATTCACAAAGAGCCCCGCAACTACCTAGGAGTCGCACATAGAGGGGTAAAATGTATTTAAAATTCGAAACTTTTTATTGTTCGAAAATGTTAGACAAATAATTTTAATTTTTTCATGTGATAGACATTTCTTCCGACTTTCGGCGACGATCTTAAGTAACAATATTTTTCATCATCGTTAGGGCAAATTTATATTACTTGAGGTCGTCGCTGAAAATTTAAAAAAAAAATGTTTTGTAGGGGAGTCCCTTCATACATTTTACCCTTCTAGGTGCGACTCCTAGGTAGTTACGGGGCTCTATGTGAATATTTTCCCCCATCCTACGACCTTTGACCTCGATGAGCTGTCACTTGCCCCGATCAGCAATTCGAGAAACGTTGAAATAAGTGTATTCAGCTTAAAGGAGATTGAAAAATAGAAGGAGGTTGAAACATAATTTTTTTTGCCATAAAAAACTGTATTTTATTCGAAACGTCATGGAATTATTGTTCTGTCCTCGTTGTTCTCGTCATAATTTCACGATATTTTTCTATAGAATATAAAAAGGCTGGGTTAGTCATCTATATTAAATGAACCTTGGCTCTTATTTAGCAATGATTTATTCTACTTTCCAAATACAAGTGTATTACAAATTAGAACTACCAAGAAGCACGACGCAGTGAAATAAGTTTCTTAAACATAAAAATACCTTCAATAACCGCAAAACGATATTCAAGACTATTTAAAGCAAATACAACACTTCAGGGACTTGAAGGCAGCTTCTAGCGTCCACGTTTTTCAAGTTTACAAATGATTCATATGACTCGATATAAAGGACAATGAAAAAAATTTAATTCTTATTATAGATTTTCTTATCAAGCGATCACGGACTGGGCTTCTACCAAGGCGTAAAAAAGAAAAAATGCCATAACAGTTGTAAAATTTGATGAAATTTTATTTTTTTTTTCGATTTATTTATAATTTTCATAAAAAACATAAAAAAGAGTTTAATCATAACAAAATAAAAAATAAAACAATACACACAGTACAGAGGGAGAAAGAGAACGATAAAAATAAATAGTATCGCGAATACGATACGATGAAGAGAAAACAGTCTATCTGAATATAGCATCAAATCGGAAAAGAAATCATCATCATACAAAATTATACAATCATACAAATTAGTACTACTCATAGCGCGTACTCGTAGTGTACATTTGTTGTTTTCTTCGTGATTTTGATTTTTGTTAAGTACAATTTAACCGCAGTTAATAAGATTTTGTTTATTTTTAAAATAAAAAAATACAAATAAAGTACATACACAGTTACATATACACATACTTACATACGTACGACTTTTACTTACATACACAATACAATATAAATAACAATAAGTTTGTTAATTTAATCCAATTTGTTGTTGCTATTGTTGCAATCATTCACAAATATATATATCATTTCATTATTATGATACAATTAATCATGTGGCTCGATTGTAATGAGTTTAACAATCTGGGTTTTGTCTTTTGCTTTAATTTTAAATTTGATTTATAACTAACTACTGTCTACTTAATTTTGTTTTATATGCTTCTTTCTACTTTTCTTCTTCTTCTTGATATCGAAAATGACATAAGTACGTATTTACGAGTATTTGAGTCAAGCTCAATTTTTGTATTACTTAGGGCTAAATATCTAGAGCAAGACAGAGAGAGTACATGTGAGTTATTGCAAACACCATTTTCTGTATGAATACAGGGATTTTTAAATCTAGCCAAACGGAAAGAAAATCATCAGGAAACGAAAACTTTTGTAGTCGTAATACAAAATTCCATTCGAAATTAATAAAATATTGATTAGTTTTCAGAAGACATAATTTAAAATTCATAACATTCTATTTTAAATGCTGAAATTTAGAAATTCCATTTGATATTCAGAAAACATCAATTCATTTTCAGATAACTCCATTTAAACTTAAAAAGACTCAAACTAAAATTCAAAAGATTTCATGTAAAATTCAAAATATCAATTGAAATTCAAAAATTTCATTTGAAATTCAGATGATATCAATTAAAATTCAAAAGCCATAAATGAAAATTCAAATAATCCTAGTTACATAACATTCCATTTGAAATTTGGTTATTGAGAAAATACATTTGAAATTAAAAAGACACTAACTAAAATTTAAAAGATTCCATGAGAAACTCAAAAGACTCCAGTGAAAATTCAGAGAAATCCAATTGAAAATTAGAAAATTCAAAAGACACTAACTAAAACTTAAAAGATTCCGTGAGAAACTCACAAGACTCCAGTGAAAACTCAGAGAAATCCAATAGAAAATTAGAATATTCAGGTGAAATCCTGTAATAATTAATCAAAATTCATTAGATTCCAATTAAAATTCAGAATTACACTTGAAATTCAAAAATTTCATTTTTTGTGTATTAGGCTTTTTTGGTCCGTTTGTAATTAAAATGCAAATATATTTTTTAATTCATTTATTTTTTTTCATTTGATCTCCATTTCAATTTCAATATTATGAACTACACATGTAATGTTCTAAATGTCAAAGGAAATATACTGAATTTTTAATGGTTCTTTTGAATTTCAAATGGAATTCAATGGAGTTTTATATATTTTTCAAGGATTTTAATTAAATTGCAATATTTTAACTACAAAAAGAATGTTCTGAGTTTCAAAGGGAATATACTGGATTTTAAATGGAATGTTCTGATATATGAAATATGGAATCTTTTAAATTTTAATTGGTGTGAAACAAATAAAGTAAGTAAAAAAGCTCAATTAATTCCTTTACAAATTCATTACACACCATTTAAAATTCAGCAGTTTAGAAATTACTTTTGCAATTCAGAAAACATCAATTTTCTCTGTCCGAATCGTACATAAGACACGGTATAGTAGCTTGGGAAAATGCACCCTACTGCAAAATAATTCAAAGAACGCAAAACAGGCAAATAAAGATCCTAATGAAACACATAATAATAATACAGACCAACATGATAGCGCCGAGGGAAAAAGCAGCACAAATCTTAACAACACCAAAAATGTCGAACTTTCTGATGATAGTTCCAGTTTGCATCAGACCAAACAAATAATGCCAGAACCCAAAATATAAATAGCAGCCCTGATTATACTTATTTGTTTTGAACATATGTTAAACACAAACTAAATGGCAGAACTCTCACAAAATTTGACAGTAGTCTACTAACAGCTGGTACTTGATGGAAGCAGTGATGCATTGCATATAACTACAAGGTAATTGGAAAAGTCACGATATTTACCATTAAACAAGTAAGGTTAGCAAAAAAGCTAAAGTCGAACGTAGCCGACTATATGATACCCTGCACTTATGCATGTTTTTGAAATTTGAAATGGAGTGAATTTGTCGGGCCCGTCAACCAAATTTAGCCAAATTGCAAAAATAATAAGACCATATCAAAAATTTGGTCTACAGGGTCGAAATCGGTCCAAGATTTGTTGTTTGTCCATCGTCATATAAAGAATGTTGTTTTTAGAGGTATAGTTTTCAATCTGGCCACACTTTTTCAGAGTTGGTCTTTTTGACAGTTGTCACTTGAATTATTATATAATGAATAGATTTACTTCGGATAACGTTTGAAATCGAAATTGTAGTGAATGGGTCCAAAACGAGATGGCAACCGATCCTGATTTTTACAAGAAAATTTTGTTCAGCGATGAAACTCACTTTTGATTAAATGGGTACATTAATAATCAAAATTATCGCCTTCGGAGCAATGAAAATCCACAAACCATTGTTGAGACGTCATTACATCCTCATAAATTTAATGCGCTGGACTTGTTTTTGTGGGGTTATGTGAAGTCGCTTGTCTAAACAGATAAGCCTGACACGATTGATGCCTTAGAAGAGAGCAGGGTTTAAAATGCTAACGCAATTTTAGTCAAAAGTACAGAATTTGTCAATTAGTTTTAGCATAAAAAAGTCAAAACTAATATGCGAACAAATGCTAAAACTAAATTAGTCGTAATATTCAGTTAGCGTTAGCAAAATAAACTAACGCTAACCAAAATATGCATATATTATTAGCAATGGAAGAAGAAGCAACTGCTGATTTTGCTAACGTCTTTGCTAAATTGTGCTAATTTGGTGACTAATTTCGACTTGTGTGTTTGGTTCGGTTTTTGTGTGTAACCGAAAATTGTGTTCGGCTCGAGTACGGTGTTGCCTACCTTTGATAGACAATAAGTTGTGTTTTTAAAAAATCGCATGAAACAATATTGCTGTGCGTTTCTGTAGCTGTTAAAGGTATATATATAAAAACAAGTGAAATTAATAGCACAGAAATAATTCGAGGTAGGTACTAGTATATATTTACATATTGTTTATACATATAATATAATGTTATGTACAATGACTAATAAATCACTGCATAATGGAGTCCACATGGTTAGATCCGTTTAACTTCCAACGGGAATGTTATATGTTCCACATTTAACATTGGATTGAGGAGATGCATAACGAACTCTGAAAATGCTGAAATAATAAATATTCGTAGAATAAATAGTATGACTGTTTAACCTAATATTCTCAATATTTTTCAAACATACATATTGAGAATTTTTATAGAAAAATAGTCCATCATTTCGCGTTTATTACGGGCATTCGTTCAGAAGTTATTGACACTGTTCGAAAACGGACAAAGAGAGAAAATAGAAACACTACGAAATTTTTGAAGGCTATTTATTTAAAAAATCTTGTATCAGAAATCCCCACTACGGTACCACTATTGGATACTTTGCGTCATGTTCCGTTGACAACACTGAAACCAGCTCAAATTTTTTGCTAACGAAAAATGGTTAGTCAAAATTAGCAAATTTTTAGCAGCACATTAGTCAATTGTGGTTAGCAGAGGTGTGTCATTTTTTTGACTAACGCTAACGCGAGCTAACGTTAGTCGGACATTAGTTTTAGCTCTGGCTTGTGGAAAAGATTGTTAGCATTAGTTTAGCAAAATGATGCTAATGGTTAGCGGACTGGTGCTTTTAAACCCTGGAAGAGAGTATTTGGCGCGTTTTTGCCGACATACGTCCCCTAATGCTAAAAAAAAGGGGTCGAAAATTGGGCCACTCGACGGGATTTTTTTCGAGCCAGTCGAGGCGGCCACTTGCCCGAAATCATTTTTAAAACACAATGGCAAAACCTTATCTTTATAATAAAGCTAAATTGTTGGCCATAACATTATATTATATGCGTTTTATTTCTTCTTGAAAACCACACGTCTGCAAAAAGCACCCTTTACTATAACAAGTTTAATCTAAATGTGATTTAAAATGGGTATTCTAAAGCGGTTATATCTAGAATCGGGGAGGAATCTTTGAACCGGAGTGATGTTAAAACATGGACATGGAGATATCACCCATTGTTTTTCTCAAATGATAACTGATCGACAGGCAACACCTATTTCTGGAGAAATTGGACCATATCGATACATGTTTAGGAAAAGCTTCCCCACAAGTATATCTCCCTATTTAAGGTCCTGCAGCTCTAGTAGCCACAAATTAAACACGAACTGCCCAAATTTCATCAAGATTGTATGATTTAAGGAGCTGTGTGCTAGCTACATCTAAATCTGAGCCGAATTCCTAAAACTTTAGTAACTTCTGACCTTGGCCCAACCCGAAAAATGGACTTATGCCATATCGTGGGCTTAATGTGCATACCTGCTAAATCTGTTTTAGTAAAATAAAAATTTAAAACCACCATCTTTTTATTCTGTGCATGACCTCGAGCCAGACAATTCAGAAAAATAAAGTGTGTTTCATTTTAAGGGCCGATGTTGAATGTGAACCACACCTAAACGTAAAGTTTTTTTCTGCATTTCATTTGATTTTTCCCAATTTTAGACTAATTCAATTTGAACCATGGAAAGATACACAAGCGAAGCAAAGTTATTCAAGCTTATTATGAAAATAAACAAGTAAAAATGTTAAGTTTGGCTGTGCCGAACTTTGGATACCCTCCACCAGATTCCCAAATTAAACCAAATTTGGTGCGGAAGTGTGTTCTATATAGAAATCTTTGTGTAGAAAATTTCATCTCGATAGGTCATGTTTGTAGTGAGTTATTGTCATATTATTTTTCAAGGCCCATGAGACCGTTTGTGTGGGAGGTACCAGTAGAGCCAATCTTAGCCAAATTTAGCGCAAAAGTCTATATATTAATCTTTATGCCGAAAATTTCGTCTCGATAGGTCAAGTGTGTGGTGAGTTATTGTCATATTATTTTTCAAGGCCCATGAGACCGTTAGTGTGGGTCTAGTAGGACTTTTCCGATCTCAACCGAATTCAGCGTAGAAGTGTGTTGTATGTATATAGAAATCTCGGTGTTTAAATTTCATTTCGATAGGTCAAGTTTGTGGTGAGTTATAATCATATTATTTCTCAAGGCCCATAAGGCCGTTTGTATGGGAGGTACAAGAAATGATGGCCCAATCTAAACAATTTTTACACAGATGACTGCGCCTATATAGAGATTATTATTTGCAAAATTTGAGTGATTTTGCTCAAGAAACTGGACGGATATTTCCAAATAAAAAAACTAGTTTTTATGAGGTAGTGTCGGTTGAGGGTCTCCAACACCAACTTCCCGTAGAGCTATATAGCCCATTTTCAATACCAACCATGCTAGGTTAACTACACATGTTTGTGCCAAATTCATGCAGGCTCTATCTTGTTTTCAACAGACGGACAGACGGACAACATGGCTATATCGAATTTTAGAATTTTACGAGGATCAAGAATATATATACTTTGTTGGGTCTCCGATGATTATTTCAAGGTGTTACAGACAGAATGACAAAACTAATATACCCTCCATTGTATGGTGGAGGGTATTAAAATCAATTTTCGAAGAAAATCATCCTTAGTGTTGACGGTGCCACTTGCCACACAGCTAACGAAACAATGGCTCTTTTGCGCGACAAATTCAATGGCCGTGTTATCTCACGTCGTGGCGATGTTAATTGGCCGCCAAGATTATGTGATTTGACACCGTTGGACTTTTTTTGTTGTAATTTGAAAGAAAGGGTGTACGTCGATAAGCCAGCAACAACTAAAGAGCTAAAGGGTGAGATAATTCGGCACAATAACGGAATAGGACCTTAATTATGTCACAGCGTCATCGAATATTTGGACCATCGGATGGAGGTGTGCCGCCGAGGTCGTGGCGGCCATTCGGCCGATATTTTGTTCTACACATTATTGAACCATACCAATATTATAATAATAAAAAGAAATGACAATAATTTCCTAATTTAATTCAAAATCAACATCGGCCCTATAAATTTAACCACTCTTAATAAATTGAGATTTTGATGCTGTGTGATAGGGAAAGATACGCCTCGTTGACCAGCAGGTAGCTTTTCTTTAATTCGAGTCTTGATAAGGTAAACTGCCTTCTTATTAAATAAACCAACTATATTTTTGGTTTTCCTTTCAAGCTACAAATATGAAAGATAATAAGTTTTCTGTCTCTTCTCTAAACTGTGCTAAAAGGAAGTTAGCATCGTCTATTTCTAAGTCCGATGTCCTTAAATCTGAATAGCTTCCGCCCATGATCGAAAAGGTTCACTTGTAACAAATTTCATCAAGATGGATGTAATATGTAGCTTCTAGAGCAAATAACTTCAAATCTTAATCTCATCAGATTTTCTTTAGTTGCAATAGCGTCTGTCCTTGGCCTACACAGGTAGGCCCAATTTCACTAGGTTTAATAATATGGCGCATATAACAGACTGTGCTTTATTTAAGCTAGATTGTATTAAATTGCAGATTTTTAAATCCGGCAGGACTTTTGTATGGGTGCTATAAAAAATACGAACCTATAAGGTCCAGTTTTACTAGATTCAATTATTGGTCTTCTATAAAGTACCATGCAAAATTTGATTGTGATTGTAACTTCTAGAGCAGCATGACCTTAAATCGAGGCGTACATTAGTGTGGGAGCTATTAGAAGACATAGACCGTTGCGATCGAATTTTACCAGGGAAGGTATTGGTCACTCGTCACGTTCTGCTCATAATTTGGTCGAAGTTGAATTTAATATGTGGCCTATAGCTCTGTAGGTTCTGAAATCGGGAAAAACTTATGCCTGATATCATATCATGGACCGATGTGGACCAATTTCTAACACCAATTTCGTTCTTGGCCCAAAATTGAAGAAGGTAACAAGTTTCATCGCGATGGTTCATAATGGAGACCGATAGATGGTTACATGGACGAACATCGCTTAATGGAATTAGATAGTGATTCTAAACAAAAATCGGGTCTTGCAAAAACTACCGTGTGGTAGTTTTTGCAAGACCTCACGTGATAATTCGTAATACGACCTGCAATCCTTCAAAATTTCTCTAAAAAATCCCCAATGATTCATCAGGAAATGGTGTATGTTTTGCTTTTCTTAAATAATTTTTACAATACATTTCTTTTTGTTTAAATTCTTTTCTTTTTTACTTTTTTTTACTAAAAACTTAATTTAGCTCTATATGTACATAAGTCTTACAATTTTGTCACTGAGGCCACGAAGTCGGCACATAGGGCCGCCACACATCTTCACCGTCCCCCCGCGTCGTATGTGGATGCTGCTCAACGGCAACACCGCTTGCGCCCACCACCGAAACATCGTTTGTTTGATCCGCCAAATGATTCGTCGCCTGCCTCTGATCCGCTTCGAGGCTGGTGTTATCCGTTACCACGACATGCGTGGCATGCGGGTCGGTCGCTAAGATACCATTGCCGTTGGGATTTTGTATTTGATCCTCATGATCCGAGGTGCCTATGCCGATTTCAATACTAGAGCGATTGCCGGACAGGGAGCTGATCGTCAAGGCATTCTCACCGCCCAAATATTGTTCGATTTTGTCTGTACCATGCAGGTGTAGGTGTATCTCGTTTTGATTGTAGGTGGAGAAGAGTTGTGGATACAGGACCATGGTGGGCGTGTGCGCGTGCGCCGAATATTGAGGCTGGCCGGCACAGCTGCCGTATTGATAGTTATTGTAACCGTTCGACCAATTGCTATACGAGGAATAACCGGCTGCCGCCGCTGCATTGTAGGAGTCATATTCGCTTTTGGGACCGCCCGAATAGCTGGGACTACAGATGGGCGGCTGTATGTGCGGCACTATAGCACCCGGATGATAGTCGCTGGTAGCGCAGTAGGGTTGCATGTCGGTAAGAACGGTTGGCAATTGTAAGTTGGCGGGATCGGATGTGAGCGTTTCATAGCCCGGATAGGCGGCATTTGAGGCTGATGCAGCAGCTGAGGGCGGGGCTGGCGGTGGTGGCAAGGTGTGGGCATGATGATATGAATAGGCCGCGGAAGCCGTAGCGGAATAGCCAGTCCATTCGGCAGCACCCATGAGATTGTTGTTGTCTAAAAAGAGAAGGAGTGGAGAGAATGGTAGGTATTAATTAAATGTTTATTAAAATAAAAGTATCCAGGGAAAACTTTAGAAATTTATTTCTTTTAAGGCCTTGAAATAGCTCGAATAGGGATGAATCCTAAAATTTGCTGAAAACTAAACCCCACGTTTTGGTGGGCGCGACACTTCACAGTTTATAATTTCCATTTGATATATTAATTTTTTCAAAAATTTCAAATTGAGGAAATTCCAATTCAAATTGGGATAAAGTTAAGAATTTCTATTTCATATTGTAAATTTTTGTTTAAAATTGAAATTTTTATATTTAATTGCGAAAATTGCAATTTGACTTGTGACAAGTGTTGCCAATTAAAACCGTTTTTGGGAAAATCTAGCGGTTATATTGTCATGTGGCCATTAAAAAATAGCTAAATTAAATCTAGCCGCAAGCTTAAGCCATTGTTTTTATTAACGTGAAGAAATTGTATTAGTTTTTCATTTTATGCCAGCGATAAGTTCCTTTTCTACTATTTCCATTTAAAGTTTGAATTTTTTTAAAATTTCTGGTTTTGCTGCATGGGTTGAACTTTGTCATTTAATAACAGAACACAATATCATTTAAATGAAAATACATTTTCGATTGTTTCGGATCGAATCTCAATAAGATCTTCAATTTCATATTTTAACGCTTCAATTGTCTCTGGATGCTTAGCGTAACATTTATTCTAAATGGCTCACCACAGAAAATAATCCAAAGGGCTGAAATCACAGCTCTGAGGCGGCCTATTGACATCACAGTTTCAGCTGATTATTAGATTTTTATAAACAGTGCCTAAAACATCGATGGTTACGTAGGCTGTGTGACATTTGGTCCCGTGTTGTTGAAACCAAATGTCCATGTCATTCTCTTGAATTATTTTAAACAAAAATGCGGTAACGCTCATCGTTTTCGCCAACGGCAGATCCTTGCTCATTTTCAAAGAAAAATGGCCCAAAATCCGCACAAAACGGTGATCTGAATGCATCCAATAGTCCCGCGTTGGTTCTCTGAACTCCATGTTCTACTATTTTGCTTATTGACATAGCCACCGAGATGAAAATGAGCCTTATCTGAAAACACAACTTTCCGTTAAAATTCTTCATCTCCTGCCAAACAATTTTTGGCCCATTGGGCGATGCGAAAACGATTCGAAGGGTGTTTCATTATTAAATGACAAAGTGCTATCTTTTCAATAAAACTTTAAAAATTATAGGTACTTTTTTACAGCCGATTTAAATTTAAAATTTTAAATTGCCCTTCAATACGTATCTATTAGATACATTGAATAAAAAAAAGATATACGTTTGCAACATCTCCTTAAAATACTTTGCGGAGTTTACATTTTTGAAAGATACGACGGTTGCTAATTATATATATTTTTGGTCCTGACAATACTAGTGTTCCCAGATGCAAACTGGAACTTCCATTAGAAACTTTGACATTTTTTAGCATAACTTCACTCAGAACGTTTTGTCATTTGAGGCGAATTGTTTTGTTTACAGAGTGTTGAAAAATTGATCTCAGTCAGAAAATGGAATTATCCTGTGAACGATGACTTTTTCATTCGGGTTATCGAGACAAGAGTGTTTAAATCAACTTGTTTCGAATTTTGGCGATGAAGCACCATCAAAAACCACTGTTAATTGCTGGTACTAAGAGTTAAGTCTCGGACGCCGTTCTTCGGTCACTTTGCCAGAAACCATCGATGCTATGCGTGAACAGATTAAGCAAGGCCGACATCTGACATTCCTTCAATAAGATTTTGCATGTTTATTTGGCCGTAAAAAAAAAGTTGTTGTCGTTAGATCCCACAAAATTTGACGAATGCTCAAAAAAGGCTCCTATGGATTGGTGCAAAGAGATGATAAAAAAGTATAACTGCGTTAGCTGAAAGACAGTGTATACAATTGTCGCAGGTGACGAATCATGGATCTATGCATACTAACCCGAAACAAAACAGAAATTGAACGTATGGGTCTTTCAAGACGAGCCAAATGCAACAAAAGTTGTTCGTGAAAGAAGTGCATAAATGATTGCGTTTTTTTCGGTATAACCGGCCATGTTGTCACAGTGCCTTTAGTGGAACGTAGGACGGTCAATTCTGAGTGGTATATAACCATCTGTTTGCCAACAGCTTTCAAAGACATGAGGAAAGATAATAAGAGAAGACGGATAATTTTACATCACGACAATGCGACCTCTCACACATCAGCTGAAACGATAAGCTATTTGATCACTCTAGATGTCGAATTGATGGGCCGTCCACCGCACAGCCCTAATTTGGCACCAAATGACTTCTTCTTATTCCCTAGCATCAAGAAAAAAAAATGAGTAGTCAACGCTTTTCATCGCAAGAAGCAGCTGTTGAAGCGTTTAAAAATCATGTTTTTAATCGGAGTTTAAAAAGTGCTTCAAAAATTTGCTTATGCGCATGCAAAAGTGTATTGATCTCAAAGGAGAATATTCGGAAAAACAATAAAACCATTTCCAATGATTAATTATTGTGTTTTTATAGCCGGACCCGAAATATAAATTGTTGTTCTTGTTGTAACAATAATATATTTATTTTGAAGTCTTGTTCGTCTATGGGGGATCTGCTTCGATTTCCAGGTGTAGGAAACGCGTTATTTGAACTGGATGCGTCCACAGAGACCTGGGGATCAGCTGAGTGGCCTTGGTCGGACAATTGAAGAGGTGCAGCACATCATGTTGTCCCTGATGGCAGGCGGAACAGATGTCCGAAACGTTAGCATCCATTCGTTACCATACAGGTGCTGCGTAGTTTGCTACATACCGACCAATCGCTTTGTAAGGTTGGTTGCGGCGCCGCGATATTAGCGTTCAGGACTATCACACAAACAGATTAAGGTTTACATCTAGGAGATCACATCAAACATTAAAGCGACAGGGGTTTCACCTCGTAATGGCATTTTAGCTCAAGCGTAAGAGATAAACTAAATTGTATAAAACTAAGCTGCTCGAAACAGCCTACTATTAAACGGCTTACTTCGGCGAGAATTGTACAGTGCACATCGCTCTAATTAGAGAGAAAACCCCGTACAAAAGAATGTTGAGGGAAATACATATTTTCTCTAGATTTGCAAGGAACAGTTGCTATACTAACTAACTTTGGAAATTAAGTTAGACTATGTGTTAAGTTGCATACGGCAGTTTTCTTCTGTAGCTCAAATTTTGTCTAAACCCATTAACCTCTGACACCACTTCTTTCCAATCCACAAACCAGGAGACATATCCTTCCTACTGTCTTGCCATAATTTTTCTCTCAAAGTCTCTTACTCATATAACTCAAATCAGGACATCGTCACATTGAACACAGCAGGATATTCAGGGTATTTTGTCCTTTATACGCAATGTTACGGACCAAGGACTAAAACAGCGGTTATGTGAAAGGATATCAACAACTAATTATTATCATAATTAATTTAAGGTCTTCCCCTATCATCGATCAAAAACAATGGCCAACTGCTATAAATGACAACATAATCATTAAGTGCCACTAAATATACGCTACGCTACAGCTACCACTCTTCAACTACAACAGGATAATGGGAAATTCATTTCGTCCTGTTACAAGAACTACGTACAAACGACACAACATTCTCTAAACGTTCCGGTAGTCCTTTGCAATTATAAAACGTCAATTGAAGGCTAAATTAATGACAGCAAAAAAAAGAGAAAAAACGGCAGAATGAAACATTGCACGGGCAAAAAGGACACACACGCACTAAACTGAAATCTCATACTCTCACACTGGCATACCCTTGCGACCCACTGTGCGAATATAAACTAAAGGGCGGCATAGAGGCTTTGAAAATAAATACTTGGTCGCTGAATGGGAAAAAGGCTAACGAAGCGCAATGCAAAAAGAAAATCGAAACTGGGAAAAAACACCGACCGCCCAAACACCGACAACAAACATCATGACAGTGAATACTGCAATCTGTCGGTCACTTGGTCGACCGACCGGTCGGTCCTTCGGATGAATGATTGTTCTGCGACCATCGTTGCAACAGTTACAAAATTACATGTTGCCTTTTGCAGTGGACAGGCGGACGGACAGACGGGCGTGCGTTTTGTGCGTTGCACAGCCAAATAAACAACAGCCGTAATGGGCTGCAAATGAAGACAACATGTTGCGGCGTAGCCCTGTGCTCATGGCGGAGGAGGAGGCAAATGCAGACAGTAGCCAGTATAATGCAACATAATAATTTATTTAGAAGACGCACAAACCACGCACACCGGGTAAATGCTGAATGTACCCGGTAATGACAATACGGGGTATGATGTACACTGTGAAACCTGGCCGAAAATGTCGCCGATGCACAGTGGGCTGACTGATCAAGAGCAAAGTTTTGTGGCCATATTTTGAAGAAGGCTTCACAGGTATTCTATGACAAGAATGCAAAAATTTTAACGCGATTCTACTTTATGATGTATTGAACCATGCTGTTTTACGTTTTATAAGTACACTAAAGATTCACTCTTTTGGTTATGGGCATGGCCCAAATATTCATTTTTATTTGAAAAGAAGCATAATCTGATAGAACAGAGACCTCCTTGACAACATTTTCATATTGCACCGCAATCCATGATGGAGGGTGTAAAAGCTTCTGCATTGCCGAACTTAATTTGTTCACTTTTTTTGCAGTGCCCCCGTATAACTCATGTATATAACCTTAAAATTAGCTTTGATCAAAAGTCATAGGCAAAAAAGTCACGCAATAATAATTTTAAAAGTATGAGTGGTCACTGGATACCGTGCTCAAAACCCATCCGTTAAAGCTCGGGGACATATGGTTATCTAGAAACAGTGACAGTTACTTATAAATCAAAATATGTAACTTCATTTAAGATTTGGGACAATTTGACTTGGCCGGTCCCAAAAAAACACAACAATCGGATTCTCTACATTTTCTCTAAAAAATATAAATACAAGATTTATTCTCCAATTCGACCACATTTCGGGCCTTGGCCAAAAGTACTGCACAGAGAAAAAGTGTGTTAATAATATGTTTGCATTTTTATATTTGTACGAGAACACACAATTCTGTGCGAGGAAACACAATTCTGTGATTTTTCCAACTTCCCTCGTAGTTATATGAAATGCAACACTGCCCCCATCAGTAACATCTTTTAATAGACTACTGTCAATTTTAGAAAGAGTTCCGTCATTTATTTTGTGTTTAACAGCTGTTCAAAAGATACAACCTAGTGGATTTTGTTAAGAATAGAAAAAAGTGAAAAAAGTTCAAGTGCTCATTAAATACTTTTTTTTGCGGAAAAATTGTTTTCCTCCAAACCAAGAAAAGGCTTGATAAATACTATGCACCATCGATTTCAATGGTAAAAAAGTGGTTTACTGACTTTCGTTGCGATTGCACAAGTACAAATGACTCTGAACGTTTTGGACGGCCAATTGATGTTAATACACCCGAAAATGTCGAAAACATTCACGATGTTGGCCGCTCGAAGAGTAAAAGTGCGTGAGATTGTTGATGTCATACGCATTTCATATGGCAGTGTGGTTTCGGTTTTTCGGTTGGGTTTAAGAAAGCTGCCTGCAAGATTGGTGCCGCGTTTGCTCTCAATTGAACATAAGCGTAATCGTGTGACAACTTTAAAGGTTTGTTTGTAGTTGTTTAACCGCAATTCGAATAAGTTTATGCGGCTTTTTGTAACTGTGGATAAAACATGGATCCATTACAACACTCCGGAGAGCAAACAGCAGTCTTAAAAATTGGATTATCCTGGTGAACCGGCTCCGAAGAAGGCCAAGGTGACTTTACCACCAATAAGGTAACGGCAAAAGTTTTTTGGAATGCACGCGGGACAATCCTTTAAAAGGGAAAAGGAACAAACGACGAATTTTATGCCAACTTATTGGACCGATTTAACGAGGATTAAAAAAACGACCCCATAATATTGGTCATATTATGGCCAAGAAAAAAGGTAATTTTCATCAAGATAATGCACGGGTGCACACGTGTGCCGTCTCTATGGCAAAATTGCGTGAAATGGGTTACGAAGGTACCTCATCTGCCATATTCTCCGGACTTAGCCTCCAGTGAATATTTCCTGGAGCGTCAAAAACTTACAATCAATGTATGACAGGGCGCAGCCACACGCAGGGAAAAACATGGTTACTACATGGTCACGGCAATAATAATATAGTATCCGCAATAAAAGTATGTTCGTCGCAACCATATCACAATATTAATATTGTTGAAATGTAACAATGGTATTATTGCCAAATTTATTTTACGGCTAACATACTGTATGATTGTAATTTTCTTCATTTAAATATGCGTTTAAGAACAAATGTTATTGGTATGGATCTAATGCAATAATAGTACTTTTTTATTGAAATTAAAATTTTTTAAACAGGCTGCTTTGGCTTTGTTTAACTGAAATATTTTTAATAAAAACGCTTACGTTTATTTTAACTTATTTTTTCTACTGTGAAATAAATCACTCCTATATTTTGAATTTAATGTATTTTTGAATAATTTTCATAATTCTAATCTAAATAGTGATTATACTACGGTTGTAGGGATCATAACATGGTTGCGTGTGAATCATAGTATGGTTGTGAGGAGCATACTATGTTTGTATATGAAACATACTATGGCTGTGAGGATCATAATATGGTTGTGGAGATCATAGTATGGTTGAGTGTGAATCATACTATGGTTGTGGGGATCATAGTATGGTTATGTGTGAATCATACTATTGTTGTGAAGATCATAGTAAGGTTGTATTTGAATCATACTATTGTTGTGAGGATCATAATATTGTTGTACCACAACCATACACCCAACAATCCTCTTCGAATATTGTCACCACAACCATACTTTTTTTCTGCGAGCACTGAAATAACAAGATTTTTTTTGTATGTTTTTAACATATATTTTAATGGTTTTTAAACAAACAGAAAAATAAGAAAAACGCAATTTTAGCTCTAACCATTTAAATTCGAAATTAAAGTCTATTTTACTAGCAATGCTATTTTTTACCGAAGACCGAAAAAAATTTGGCAATGGCATTTTTTTCATTGCTAAAAAACGGCCCACTTGTTCTTACAAACTTACTAAGATTTATTATTTCGGCCATATGAACCAAATTTATACAATTTTATTTACATTTGGTCCAGTTAACAAACTTTCGTGGTTATGACAACGGAATTCACAGATTACTTCGAACCAAGCATTTGTAACAACTGTAAAAATTCAGTTCCAATAATCACCTGGTTAGAGTTACCGATACTTTTCCTACTCAACCGAAATAGGGTCAGTTGCATCTACTGAAAATAGCCGTGAACCCAATCAACATTCGGTTGCAGCAATGGAATACATGGATAGTACGTGCAACCACCAACATTTGGTTGGCAAAAATTCGGTTGTGGCAACAAATCTGTTCTCTGTGTGTAGTATTTTAATTGTTGACAAACATCCAGGTATTATAAATTGTTTGTTATCTTCGCCATAAAATTAATTTTCTGCACAACTATTGGTTGCAACAAACACCAGTAGTGCCATTTAAATATTTGTCCACATTACATTGGTATGACCGATCATTAATGGTTTTGTGCACAGTAATTTAATAATGTTTATGTCAAACCGAATATTTTTTACCATTAATTCGGTGATAGCAACGGAAACTCGTCGTTTGCAACCAAATTTTTGTAGTTCCAACCGATTTCCAACAAACTTTTTCTCTGTGTGTACTTAAAATTGTTTGTTCCATTTTGCCATGGAGTTAGCAATACAATCGACAGTTCAAAAGTTTTAAGGATATCAGTCCAGTGTTCACATCAACCACTGTGCAAAGACCGACGAAGACAATGATTAGGCCGACAATGGGTGTGCATGTCCATGAACAAACGTGTGCCTACAGACATCCATCGTACGTACAATTTGAGGATAATTTCGCTTGGCTTCAAAAAGAAAACGAGGGTTAAATCTTCCAAGCGGCCAGAATAAAAACACACACACACACACACACATTCAGGCCAACAGGGGTTCATAATAATGCCGGTGTTTTACTTGCTCGAGTCCAACAAAATTTAGTACTAATTGAAACATTAAAATGTGATAAATGTTAGTTTCCATTTCGCAACTCAACAGTGATTATTGAATGAAATTACTTTAAATACAGTCATTTTCCAGAGACAGAAATATCAAACAACAACAAAACGAACAACCGCGGGAAAGGGATGAATATTTTTCAGCGCACCACCCGGGCAACCAAACAACGTCATTGCTACGAAGTTCAGTTAATAACTCGCTAATAGAGTTGTCAGCACAAACGCAAACTCGGTAGCAGGGTGAGATGAGCTGATTCGGGACCTGGTTTGGAGGCATTTGCTATGGAAAGGGGTGGCTGTTAAAGATAGCTAATTTAATTAATTATTATGTTGTTCTCGATTATTAATAATATTTTTTAATATCTTAAGGTGGAATCATAATTAATCAAAGAATTTTACCTTGAAATTACTTTGGTAGAAATTCCTGCCGTCTTCCTTTTTTACTTCGTCTCCACTTGGCAACACAGTGTGGGCGAGATTTAGTTTAAGCTTGAAGCGGAGTAACCCTTTTCTTTTGGGTTTGTTGGAAGAATTTTTGTAATTTTATTGACATATTTGAACACAGCGGGAATCATTCATTTGCATACATGCACACATACATTCGTATTCGTATACTCGTATATATGTATGATGCTATCCTGTCATCAATCTCTCTCACACACGCCCCCGCTGCTACTGTTGTTGTTGTTATTAACGTCAGTCAGGTCGTCGCTTATGTCAAATTATTTTTCAATTAATAATATTTTGAGATATGGCTAACAATGTTTATGACATGTTTTGCTTTCGTACCCGATTTTTTATTTTTTTTAATTTTTTCGTAATTATTTTTTTTTAACTGAACTGTGTTGTTTGGGAATCGAAAAGTGTACATATAACAAATGTGTCCCAAATCATTATAATTGTGCGCAAATTTCTGTAGGAAAACACCAGTTCATTCTGTCATCGGTCCGTACTTCTTCGAAAATAACGTCGGCCGAGCAGTTACCGTAAATTGTGTTCGCTATCTCGAGATAATAAAGGACTTCTTGTGGCCAGAAATTGAGAATATGGACCTGGACGATATTCGGTTCCAACAGGATGTTGCCACTTGCCACACAGCTCACGAAACAATGGCGAAAAGTGCAATGGCCGTGGTATCTCACGTCGCACAGTGGTGCAGGATCGATTTCCATTGGCCAATATTGTATAACTTTTGATCTAGTAAATATTTTTGAGGTGTGTAAAAAGGACAATTGTAGCCAATTACTTGAGGGTTATTTTGAGCTATTTACACAAGCTAGTTACAAAAAAATTGGGTAAATTTTAGAAATAAACCTGAAGTTGACTATTTTACATATTTTCCGATTTTAAAGAAGAGTACATAATTAATTGTTCATAAAATGCGCAAAAATATTATCTATTTTTATAAAAATTGATTTGTCAGATTCAAAGGGTCGAAAAAATCCTAAACAACTAAAAATGTAACAGAGGAATTTAAATCTACTACTTCGCCTTTTCAAAATGGTACTGCATTCTTGAAATTCTTATAAAGAAAAAAAGTTACGTTGGTCCAAAGTCTTATTTTTTTCAAAATCGTTAATTTTTTGAAATATTTACTACAACCAAAGTAAATTTGGTACATACCAAATTTTGACGCTATATTAAAGATAAGAAATCACACATGATATTTAAAACAACAACACACACACGTTGTTGTAAAAGAAATCTATTGATGGCTCTCGATGTGGAGTCTCTTTAGAGCTGGCAAGAGTCAGTTGTACTTTCGTGGGCAATTGTGTGAAGAAAACTTGAAAACTAAGGTTTACAACAGACAGTAGTTCTCATTCGTTTGTGGAGAGCCTGGCCTTATAGAGTTCGGTTTTACTTTCAACAATTGCAGCAAGGCTTTCTGAAGAGGGTTGTCACGGACCCGAAGTCATGATAAAAGTAGTGTGCAGCCACGTAAATCAATGTCACTTTGCCATTTTGTTTAAAACTTGTCATCTTTTTTAATATAGAAGCAAGAGGTCTTGAGCCAGTTTAATCCCTGTTCAATGTGTAAAAGCAACAGACCGAAATAAAACAAACGAGCTAAACAAAAATTGATATTAATAAAATATAGTGCAATAGCTCATAAAACACAAAGCCGAAAATTAAAACTTATTTTTTAAATTTGCAAAACCTAAAAAAAATAAAATTCGACAATAAGGAAAATATATTTCTTTTTTTGCGAATTTTATGAACTATTTTACTTGTCAATATGTTTAAAGTCTAAAGCAAAAAAAAATACTTTTCTTTAAAATCGAAAAATACGAAAAGTAGTTAATTTCAGGCTAATTTCTAAAATATATCCAATAGCCTGCTATTTAATGTTAAAAGCTCAAAGGAATCCTTGACTGCTTGGCTACAATTGCCTTTTTTACAGAACTCAAAAATATTTACTGGATCAAAAGTTATAGAACTTTGGCCTAAGGAAATCGATCTTGGACCACTGTACGTCGTGCTGTACCTTACTTTGTACAAAAAGTTAGTGACAACACTTACGGTCCGCCATCATATCGAATGTGGCTGCCGTAGCAGAGAGCGTGCGACTTAGCCCTGTAACATCGCATTGCCATTTATCTTAACAACTCAACATTTGAGACACCAGCTATTTCAGCTTACCTTACTTGTATTTGCTTACAATTCACTTAGCAAATGAGGCACACGACCCTACTCTACGTTATCTCTTCACAGTTTGGGCATTGGAGCAGCTCGAATAATTTAATCGAAACGTTTGACCATAGTTAATTATCGGTAGTTCTTTAAATGCCATGAAATAATTTGAGCACGAGCGGGGTTTCTAAACCATTTCCAATTAAAATTTAGAAAAGAAAAATATAAATTGAGAAACGAAAATTGAAATTGAGAAAAATTAAGAACTGCAAATTGAAATTGAGAGAAAAAAAAATTAAAATTTAGAAAGGTACATTGGAAAATACAAATTGAATTTGAGAAACGTACATTGAAATTGGGAAAATACAAATTAAAGTTAAGAAACGCAAATTGAAATTAAGAAAACACAAATTGAAATTGAGCAAAGAAATTTGAAATTGAGAAAATACAAACTAAATATTTGTAAAACGTTAATTAAAATTGAGAAAAATAAGTGAAATTTAGAAATGTAAAGTGAGAAAATATAAGTACATGTATTAATCACCTAGCTGGTGATTCAGAGGGTCCAATTCAGATCCAATTCATGGTCGTAGGTGGACATATTTTCACAAAATGAGCCCAGGAATACGCTGGTGAAATTTGTGCATTCGTGAATTAATCACCCTGAATAATACGATTTAAAGAATTATAGCTTTATATTACAAATATACAGTTCGATGTAAATTCCCTAATTTTCTTTTGTTGAGAATTCGTTTGCGTCCGTTATACGTCAGTTAATTTACACTTCAAAAGTACGCTTGCGATTTCCCATTTCACTCAAAGTTCTTTGGCATCTGTTTTGCATATCCGAATGCCGTTCAAAGCCGGATATTAACAATTTAACACCTTCCTCATCAGCTTCTTTGGCAACCAACATTTGACACAGACAATTACTTCGGTGTAGTACTTACTGCAACTCTTGCCAGTTATTCGGTTGGTGTGGCAACAACAAATTGGTCAAAACAAAGACGGAAACAATGGAGAAGAAAAACAATCTTTTCGCGAAGAAACCTCAAGAGTTCTCACAATTATTTTACAAACGTTTGATGTAAAAATATTTTGCAGATACTTGCACTCACAGCCTAGCGCAGGCCTGGTGCAAATCTCCCAAAGTGATCGATTTTGCACTCACCAATAAAAAGGCAGACATAAAAACACACACACTAACACCGATGCAAATTAATGTGGATGCAGTGATTGTTTTGGTGTCAGGGCCTCTGTGTGTGAGTGCACGCGCAGGCAATGAACGGAAGTTGGCTGCGGTTTTCGAGTTAGGAATGCCCATGCGAATAGTGGTGGTGGCTGGTCATGATGATGATGATGATGATGATCATCATCATATTTGTGATTTTATACTCCTGACCATAGCAGGATTATAATAAAAGATATGATAGAAATAAATATCGGTTACACAAAATGTTAAAGATTTGCCAGAACAATGTCATACCTGAAAGAATTGTGTAAACGAAGGGTTTATTCGATATAATCCGTTTGATTTCGTTTGCAATTTTGGCCATGGCCAAGAACCAAAGTTTGAATTTTGGGCAAGAGAGAAATAAGAGAAAACACAAAAAAAACTCAACCTGAAGGATCATTTCCGCTTGTGTGAAGAAACGAAAACAACCGTACTCTGTTAACGGTTCGAAAAACGTACACGTTTAGTTTTATACGGAAACACTTTTCCATTCAACGTATTTTCGTTTGATGTGCCAGACCGACGAAGAATCGTGTGCGTGTAGATTCTGAGGTTTTGGGAACTTTGGCTGGCATTCAATTTTGGGACCAAACCATTGACATGTTAATAGCCTTTTAACATTTGTTTTGGTACAAGTGCTTCAAATTTTATTTACTTCTTGTATTTTTCTCTCCCTCTCTCTCCTTTTACAGATTTGGGTAGGTGTATTGAGGTGGGAAAAAGCTTTTTTTCGCAAAAAAAATCGTTTCTTATGATCAACGCCAACGTTTTGCCCATAACTTTAACTATTATGGCCGTCGCATAAATGTAATACGCAAATAACAAAATCATAAAAAAAATTAAATGATTAAAATACCAAATACAAATTTTAAAAAAAAAATCTTTTAAATGATGTTTTTTAACTACGTATTTTTTAATCTGTCCACACTTTTTTCGGTAATCATCTTTTTGTCAGCTGTCACTTGCCAAGTTTACTTTGCCATTTCATAATGAATAGATTTACTTCGGAACAACGTTTGCAAATCGTCGGTCCCAAAACGAGATGACCACAGATCCTGATTTTTACAAGAAAATTTTGTTTAGCGATGAAGCTCACCTTTGGTTGAATGGGAACGTTAATAACCAAAATTTTCGCATTTGGAGTAATAAAAATCCACATGCTTTTGTTGAGACGCCATTACATCCTCATAAAGTCACTGTTTGGTGTGCTCTATGGCCAGAGGGAATCATTTGTCCACATTTCGTCAAAAAAGAAGCCATAATGAAGCATACAATCAATGCGGAACGCTAAAGAGCCATGATTAGTGACTTTTTCTTGCCTGAATTGGAGGATGTGGACGACCTATGGAACCAACAAGACGGCGCTACAGGCCATACAGCCAAAGAAAAAATCAATTTATTGAAGGAAACTTTTGCTGAGCGTATTTTCTCGCGTCGTGGACCTGTGACGTGGCCTCCAAGGTCGTGCGATTTAACACCGCAGATCGAAAATTAGGCCTCTCGGCTGGAAATTATTCAAGACAGCCGCTGCGGCCACATGCCGAAGATCATTTTTTAAACATAATGGGAAACCCATAAAATTCAAGGTCATTACATTAAATTTAATGCGTTCTCTTTCTTCTTGAACACTACACACTGAAAAAACACGCTTTATAAATTAAATTATGACTACATAGTTTCCGTTTCATTTAATATCACCCAAATTTTGTACAAATCGGTAGAACCTTAAAACAGCAAGATTGTAAGCCCAAAAATAAATCTTGCACCTCATAATTTCACCGACTCAGAATTTCGGTAGTAATTTCCAAACTTTGCTCGTAAATGAAGCATTGCCATGATGTAAATGTTGACTTCGAATAACGTTTTGACGCTAAAAGATCATTAAAAATGTTTGAGGGTGCGTTGACTCAAAGATACGAAATTGCTATGTCTCTATTGGAAAACCCTTTATAATAAAAATTTTCTTTTTATTCTACGTAGAACCAATTACCAAATATATTTTATACAAAATTGCTCATTGCAATTAATAGTCAACTCGTCCAACGAAATCATGTACGAGTAGTTTAAGATTCTTCGTGTGTGGATTAAAATTTTTTAAATTGAACAGGGAATAAACCGGCACAATACCTCTTGCTTCTATATTTAAATAGAAGTCAAGTTTTTAACAAAATGACAAAGTGACATTGATTTTCGTGGCTGCACACTACTTTTATCATGATTTCGGGTCCGTGACAACCCTCTTCAGAAAGCCTTGCTGCAATTTTTGAAAGTAAAACCGAACTCTATAAGGCCAGGCTTTCCCCAAACGAATGAGAACTACTGTTGTAAACCTTACTTTTCAAGTTTTCTTCACACAATTGCCCATGAAAATACAACTCACTCTTGCCGTACATGCACGGCACGGCACACAAGTTGACATCGTCAACTCAACTCTTTTTACAACACACACACGTTGTAAAAACTATTGATGGCTCTCGATGTGGTGTCTCTTTAGAGGTGGCAAGAGTGAGTTGTATTTTCGTGGGCGAAAATCAATGTCACTTTGCCATTTTATTAAAAACTTGTCTTCTATTTAAATATTTAAGCAAGAGGTCTTGAGCCGGTTTAATCCCTGTTCAATGTGTAAAAGCAACAGACCGAAATAAAACAAACGAGCTAAACAATTTTTTTAAATTTTAAACAATTTAGCGAGTTATAATACGAGTATTCACCAAATTTACACAAAACCCTCCTATATTTTTTATTTCGGGCATCTCTTGAATATTGAAAAATAATTTTTGCCTCAATTTTTGTTTGCATTTAAAGATTTTTTTGTTCCGTTTCACAAACGAAAAGAAAAAGTGAATTATTAACAATCGTCTTCTGTCTGCTACTGCCGTTCAAACAGCTGCCCAAAAGTGAAAACCACAACCCGATTGATTTGCGGCTTTTCCTACTGTTATTTTCACAAAATACTGCAACTGCTTTTTTGCTGCTGCTGCAGTAGTTCTCAGGTCTTTGATAAAGAAAATAAAAAGCCAAATCTTATATAAAAACATCAAGAGATTTGAGGCGAAAAACAAGGCATAGCATAATTTCTGCCATCTTTAGTACGAGTGTGTGACCCATTTAAACGTCTGTTACAAGTCCTTAAGAAAATTACCCGCAATACAGATGGTTTACAACAGAATAACGATACAACATTAGCAATTATGCACAAGTACAAAACTAAAATCCTTCTTTTGGTTTATTTTTTTATTCAAAGCTTATTTCAACTGTAGTGCTACGAGCAATACCGTTTTAAACAAACTCAACGGAATTTCCGGTTGCCCTCTTAGTGCTTTTTAAACTCGATTTTTAAATGGTTTCATATCGTACGTTTGGTCGGTCTTCATTAACATCTCGATTGAGCTTAAAACGTTTCGTTTTTTTTCATTCATTTGACCGTTTCTTCTGTATAATTTGTGATCAGTTAATTAACATGCATATTTATTTATTGATATCGATATATTTGTCTAAAATTAGCGTATTGATGCTGTAGCGATCTTTTATGAATCATTTAAGTGATCTTGCAGTATTTTAGGCGCCACTTACTTTGCCAGCGAGTGATTCATGTCTTTGTAGTGTTTCTAATTTTTGGGTTTTTCAGTCACAAACTAGACGGAGCAGTTTTAGTGCCAAGTGTTTTATTATGATTTGGAAATTGTGGTAAATTTGTTTTGTTTTTTCTATTTATTTTATAGACTCATTGACTATGTTTGCTTTATTGAATTATATTTGCACATTTTCATTGGGGCACATTTCGTGGGTTTTTTGTTAAAGATTCATTGACAAATTTAATTAAACGCAGAAGTCTTTTATTTCTAAAAGATGAATGCAATTAGGGCACTGCAAAGAACTAGGATATATTTTAACACGAACCTATAACGAACATATTTGAGAACTCGATTGCGATCAGAGAACAGATTTGTTGCCAAAACTGAATTTTTTGTGGTTGCATGTACTATCCATGTATTCTATCTCCACAACCGAATGTTGATTCTTCTTTATTTCCGCTTAACTCCCTGAGGAGCATAGCACCTATACAATTTTTCTCTAAGCTATTGTATATTAGCTAGGTACAGTACGAGCTCGCTGTTCGCAACTAATTCTGCCACAATCTTCAAAGCGAATCTTCAAAAATTCGCTTTAAAAAAAAATTTAAAATAAAATTCATGAAAAGAAGCAGTTTAAACCTGGCTATAGAGAGATAGGATGAATTAGGTTCAATGGGTATTGTTTATGTATTGGAATATGTTGTAACAAATCTTGTTATACTTGTCAGCTTCTTTGTGCTCTAGCATGATCTGTTGTTATTGTTGATAACTCAACATCTACTACTTCGGAAGATCCTTCGACACTAGAGACTTCGACATTGCGGATTTCTTCAGCCTTTTCGCAATAAACTGGTCTTTCTGTTTCATTAAGCCACTCATTGATTTCTCCTTCGGAAACATTACTGATAGGAGATATGTTCAGAAGTTAGTCCTCAATAGTTGTCACTACTGACTGTTCGTCAAAAATTTGTGCTCTTATGATAGATAATGGGATTTCGTCCTCGTTCGACCAATGAACAACGTTTTTCATAAGAACATTCCAACTGTTTTTTAATAGACGTCGCAGATACGCTTTCCTAAGCGATTGCCAAAATATTTGCACATTTCTGTTTTAAAGTTGCGATAACCGAGACTGATAGTTGCGCTATGCAAAAATTTTGGTTGTTGTAAACAACGAGCAGTTCGATAATTGGTGGTTGCAATCATCGAGCTCGCACTTTATTTTATTTCATTCCAGCTTCGTCCGCTGTTCTCTTTCCATCCCTTATCAGATTCCTTTTCGTGTGGTCTTTGGCCGACCCTTTCTCCTGTTTCCTTGTCGATTCCAATGTTGATTGGCTACACGTTTTTATCTATACGTGGTTGCTTTTCTAGCATCAATTTCGCGCCTTAATATATTTTTACTGTGTCAAAAGTTATGCCATTTTGAAATCAGTAGACTCAACCAAAAACTTGAGCCGCACCGCCCATACATGTTATTTTAAACAGCATCACGTACTGACAGAAACCATAAATTCCTGCCTAAATTCCCTCCTATGTTACGTAAGTCGTAGACCAAGCATTAGACCAATTCTAGCATATGGATCAATGGTATGGTGGACTGCAGTCCAAAGAAAGACAAACCTCACCAAGATGCAGAGACTAACAAGTGTAGGCACAGTTGGGGCATTGAGACCCACGTCACAGGCGGATCAAGCCAGACTAGACATTTAACCCATAAACATCTACAGAAAGATATGTGCAGCAAGGGTCCCCTACGTTTAAGGGAAACTGGTGTGTTTAAACACAGCACTCACGGACATAGCGCGATACTGAGTTTAGCATGTAGGAGGGCAGATATGATGTAAAGAAGACTATCTGACATCGATGTCGGTCCAAAATAGATCCTTTAGGAAGGATTTATCAACGAGAGAATAGCCTCGGACGCTTTTATATCAGAAAATGAAATCGCAATCTTCACGGAAGATTAAAATGGAAGAAGGTGCGGTATCAGGGATTTATTCGGAAACTAAAAATACCTCGACATCTAACGGGCAAATGCAAAATGTGGGAAGAGATGCATTGAATCACTCATTCGAATCCGGAGAAACAATCCTATTACTCTTTACTCTCCCCCTCTCTCTCGTTCTCTCTTTCATCAGGGTTATACAATGGGACTGCGAGTGAACTTGCCATTTCTTCCTGACGAGTTACCCTTTTAACCTAACCTAACTTAAGTTGAGGAAAATTTTAGTGGTATTGTGTATTCATTACCCACGTTGCAGAAAATAAAACCTATTCCTAAAACTAAAAGCATATGTCTATTCCTAATGAGGAAAATGTAATTTTTCCTGGAACCCATATGCCCAAGTTGAAATGGATAAGTTTTTTAGTTTTATCCATAAAAAAAAATATTTTATTCCCAAATAAATCCATACACAAAATCATAAAAAGTATAATAACTATGTTTTCTCTACTCTTTTGCTAACATTCGTGTTCAGGCAGTGATATCCCCATCAACCCACTCAAACAATGAGATTATTTTAATGATTCTCTAAATGGATCATAATTTTGGGTAATTGTTCCCGATTGCACTACTAATAATTCCATATAACAACTCATAAGAAACGATAATCACATAATGAAAACGTTTAAATTTTATAATGCTTTCCACCTTTCCCCCTCAAAACAATCACCCAATTTTCGACAGCATCATTAAGATAAAAGAAACAATGAAAATCATCTGGCGCACTCACCTTGTAGATGCGTTGCATTCGGCTTATAACCCTGACAATCCGAATTAATTGTACTATTCGTCGGTGAATGATTGCTACTGCCCAATTGCGGCATCGAACTGACCCCGCTGGAGGCCGATGTAGGCGTCGACGATGAATTGGCCACAGCAACCGAACCGGCAGCCGCAGCCGAGGCAGCTGCTGCTGCGGCAGCCGATGAACGCGTCACCCGCGGTAATGGGCCCAATTCACGAAAATGACTGGGAAATGTAACATCTCCACCATAGGGACGCTGCGATAGACCGAAAGCACGAAAGTGATTAGGGCCGGGAGGACCTGAAACAAGACACACAGACAAAAGAAAAAGAAAATAATATTGAGCAAGCAA
Organism: Hydrotaea diabolus; assembly: GCA_963513945.1. Lineage (NCBI taxonomy): Eukaryota > Metazoa > Arthropoda > Insecta > Diptera > Muscidae > Hydrotaea > Hydrotaea diabolus. Next base: position 150,827,851 of record OY740718.1, on the reverse strand, counting down.
TGAGAAAAATACAATGCGATAAACTACGAACAAAGTTTGGTTTGAATGTGGCGTAATTAACTTCGTCTGCAGTGGGCTTCGAAGTACTGTGTAGGTACTCGTATTAAGCCGAAATGTGTTAATGTGATCGGTTTATGAAATAGAACAGAGGGAGGAAGAGAGAGAGAGGAAGGTCGATCGGTAGTTCGGGCTAGGCAATACGCACGAGGATCAAGCAAACAGTAATTTAAACCAGAAAAAAAAAACACAAAAGTACAGCCATCAGTACATTGTTGGTGTTGTTGGAAATCTTGCAGCAACTGGCGTTGTTGTACTTCTGTTTTGTTTTCATTTCTATAGTGAAGACTTACAAATGCTGCTGCATAAATTATTAAATACAGAAAAAATGGGTAATAAAACAATAACAATGCCTTCGTCGGTCGGCCATTCATTCGCTCGTTCGGTCGTGTACAACGACAAGAAAACAAGAACAGCAGATGAAAAAAAAGGCGAACAACGTAACAGCGCAACGGTATTCCACATGTCAGAGTATTTGCTGTTGTAGTTGTTGTTTATGGAAAACCGCAAAATGGCATTTTTTCGAAATTTAACACAATACCCCATTCCGTCCCCGCCGCTTGTTCACACGTCCTTCTGTACTTACGGTACAAACATAAGTACGCATGGACAATCTACAGTGCATTCATTAAAGTGGTGGCAAGTGGACAAAAGCCGTGAAAGGAGAATTCCATTAAGAATGTTTGAATTTTAAAATTGAATGGAAAGAGTTTTATTTTTTTTTGTTTATAACTTTTTATCATCAGCGCAAGCGCACTAAAAAAATAGAATTCATTTTTATGTTTTACAAATCTTAAGTTATAACTACAAAAAAGAGTATTGCAGAAAATATTAGCATTTTTTTCTAAAGATTACATACAAATTTGATATTTTGATACAAATTAGAGAAAAAAATATAGGAAATCCCCCATTTATGTCATTAAAAGAACTCTAGTATAAAGAACTTATGGCAACTTTACAAAAGAAGTTGTAGAAGGAATTAATTTTGCAAGTTCCTTAATATAGCGTAACGTGAAGATCTGTTTCGATCTTCGAATCTTGCTGATAGATTACAAATTACAGTTTTAAACATATCAAGTGGAATACTGTCTACTTAAGTTAAAGATTATCTTAAGGTTTTTGGTTTGGACGATTTGTAGTTTTTTAATGTGGGAGACCAAATTTGACATACATACATATGTCATACTCGTAATCGGTCGGATGCACGTTTTATACAGTAAGAGCTTGTTTTCCATGTTTAATTTTGATTTCGGATTTAGTAAAGGAAAGAGAGATCTTCCACATCATACAGCTTTATTGCATGCATATAAAATGTGCTCCTTATATACACTAAGTGTTGCCTGGCGTCATCTGACATTTCCATTGCAAAGTTTTTTAGCAGAAACTTACTCAGAACGTTCTGACGAACGACCATCATTTGTGTTGTTTCCAGTGGCTCGAAAAAATCAATTTGGCAAAAAAATGGAATTAACTCGTGAACATTTTCGTGCGATCATTTTTTACAACCTTCGATGTGCACTATCACGACAAAAGTGCATCGATAAACTTAAATCATTGTATGGCGATGAAGCACCATCCTATAGCACTGTGAAAAACTGCTTTAACGAATTCAATCGTGCCCGACGCTCTCTCAAAGACGAAGGTCGTTCAAAAACCGCCGTTGTGCCAGAGAACATTGATGCCGTGCGTGGACTGATAATGCAAGATCGTCATGTGTCCTACCGTGAGATAGAGGCATCCTTGGGCGTTTCCTCCACCAGCATACATTCGATATTGCATGAACACCTGGCCGTAAAAAAGGGTTTGTTCTCGTTGGATCCCGCACAATTTGACAATTATCGTGTCGATTGGTGCAAAGAAATTTTGAAAAAATACGATCATGGTGCTTTCAAAGACGTTTATAAGATCGTCACAGTTGACGAATCATGGTTCTATGAGTATGAGCCCGAAACAAAACAGCAATCGACCGTGTGGGTCTTCGAAGACGAGCCAAGTCCAACGAAAGTTGTTCGTGGAAGAAGCACTTCGAAGCAAATGGTCTCATGTTTCTTCGGCAAAACTGGTCATGTGGCGACTGTTCCGCTTGAGCAAAGTGGGAGGTCAATTTTGAGTGGTACACCACAATTTGTTTGCCTGAAGTCTTCGGAGAAATTCGAAAAACGAACAAAAGAAAACGAATCATTGTGCACCATGATCTTTCAGTGTGTCACACTTCGGCTCAAAGCAGCGCCTTTTTGACCGGCTGAAACGTCGAATTGATCTGCTGTACAGCCCTGACTTGGCACCCAATGACTTCTTTTTATTACCGCAAACAAGAACAAAATGCGTGGTCATCGATTTTCGTCGCTAGAAGATGCTGTTGATGTGTTTAAAAACCATGTTTTGGCGATGTCTCAATCGGAGTGGAAAAAGTGCTTCTACAATTAGTTTGAGCGCATGCAGAAGTGTATAACTCATGCTGGAGAGTACTTTGAAAAACAAAAAAACCATTGTTGATGATAAATATTCGCATTTTCATTATTAGGTCAGAAATATATATAGCAGTCCTCGTATTCGTTCCAAATGCGCCAAATGTGTCGTTCAGCGTCGTTCTCAGAAATTGGGCATCTGTCAAACCACACTGTGGCTTCATCCTTATAAAATCAAACTGACTCAGGAACAAAAGCCACTTGATCATTTGAAAGGCCGTAACTTCTCCGATTGAGTTATCGAAAATCTAAAATTTCATCAAAACATTATCATCAATGGGCAAGCCATGATTAATTACTTTTTCGTGTCTGAATTATAGGATGTTGATTTGGGCGAGCTTTGGTTCTAACAAGACGGCGCTTCATGCCATATTGAAGAAAACTTTTGGTGAGCGCTTGATCTCGCGTTGTGGGCCTGTGGCGTGGCCTCCAAGATCGTGCAATTTAACACGTGGTCGAAAATTGGGCTTCTCGGCTGGAATTTATTCGTATAATGGCAAACACTTATCTTTATAATAAAGCTAAATTCTGGCCATAACATTAAATTATACTCGTTTTATTTCTTCTTGAAAAACACACGTCTAAAAACACACCCTTTTGGCACCTAAGACCATACATATGTTTAGACCAAGTCCATTTCATAAGTTTTTAAGTCATTTTGAGCCATGTCTGTCTGTTCGTATGTGCGGCTAGTCCTAAGGGGCTCATAAATCGGTCATCTCTTACTTTGGACATATGTGACGCGCAAAATAGAAAGGGACCTAAGGGTAAAAACCAGTTTTGTTCAGGAGAGCCAAGATTTAAATACGTGTATCTTTGGTGTACCATCAATTTCATAAAACTCGCATATCTCTGGGAGGGAACACTTTTGGGGCATGGGATCGGTCTCATTCGATGCTCAGATGTTGTCCACATCAAAAAAAAGTGAAAATTGATTTTTTACCCTTAGGTCCTTTTCTCTATGCGCTGTCACGAGTCCGAAGATAACAGTTTTTCCATATTTTGAATATATTTGAAACCTTGGCGCAAAAATAAGGGGATTTCGAACATCGATTTATGGTTACTCAGAAACAGTGGAACTATCTCATTTATCGCAATATGAATTAACTTTTAAATGTTTTTTTTTTTAATTTAAAGCCCAAATCAACCGGCTCCTTATAACCCTTTCGGCACCCTTCAACAATAGACATACGGTTCTCAAAAACAATAAAACTTTCTTAACGAATCTGAATAGAACAATCGTTAATCGGGCCCCTAAAATGTGATCTGTCAAACACGGACCAAGCACTAACGACCAAATGCAAAAAATCCTGTCAATGCCGTAATACAACGCAACCCGTGGTAGAGAGTTTAAAAGCTTCGGCCGGACTTTACGACGTTTTAACTTAATAAACTATTGCCAAAAACTTGTTATGCTCGATGTTTTTCAATTCCTTATTAAGTGAAACAAATATTTTTGGCAAATGTTTAAACTTAACTTAAATTTTTTAATGGAATAAAAAAGCAAATATATTTCGTTTAAGGTTTGAAATTTGCTGGGCTGATTCTTTACGTTTCTTAATCATTTTTCTTTATCACATCCGTGTTAAAATTTTTAATATGAATCTGAAAATATTTGTTCGTAGACAAGTTTTTCTGGGTTTATGAAAAATAGCGATTGTTCAGTCCGGGTGGCAAATTACACTAGTTTACAGCATTTTTGTCCAAAGTTCAAAACAAGCCGTGGTTTATTGAAATGGGGAGAGAAATGGTACAGCTACTCGTTGTTTAGTGGGCGAAGATTATACATGACTATATGCTGGGTGCTTCACCTAAAACAATAGATCGTAGGAATAGATCGGTAAACCTTGGGTAAGTTAAGAAGAAACTAAAATGCTGAAAATTGAAAAATTTACCAGGACGTGTAACTCTACCATTTGTTGCCCAATCTTTATAAACGATAGCTTGCTCGAGAAAGTCCAAACCTTATGCTCAATTTATTTATTTATTTTTATATTATTGTTTTATGGTTGATTCTGAGATTATGGGCCACTTTGCTGTCATTGGTTGTTTCAAGAGGGAAAATAAAATATATTATACTTTATTATTTACTATACAATAAATCTTTAAAGGATCTCAAAGTCTTAAAAATTGTTTTTTAAAAAATGTATTTGTTCTTCAAAAATTTCCTACCAAAGTGTTCAAAAATCATTACCCTGGTTGACTCTTAAAATACTCTCATATAAAATTTTGTCAATTTTTTACAAAAATATTAATTAATTATTTAATAAAACCAGTCCATATAAAATATTAAAGTCAATTAATTTTGTTGCTATTTATGATTATAATTTTTTTATTCAATTTATATTTTCCCCTGTCTTTAGGCGAACTAAATTCAAATTTCCAAACCAATCTTGATTTCAAGTAACTCAAAATTTCAAGCAAAATAATTTTATAAAGATTTATTGTGTAGTAAATAATAAAGTATAATATATTTTATTTTTCCCGCTTGAAACAACTAAGCACAGCGAAGTGGCCGATAATCTCAGAATCAACCATATATTTTTTTTTTTCAATTTATAATCATGATTTTTCAATGAAAAATTAAGTATTTTAATTCCTCTAATGCCAAAACTATTAAACTGATTTTAATTTAAGCTTAGAAAATCTAAATTTCTTTCACCTGAGACAACTCTTGATCAAAGCAGTAAAAGCCTTTGGCAGAAATGGTTCAAAAAGCTGAGACATCACAAAAAAAATCCAAAACAAATTTCCAATAATTCTATCTTGAAAACTAATTAGAGGAAAATGTTTGAAGACTAAAAAAAGGAAAAAAAAATCATAATTTGTAAACTACACTAGTATCTGCCACAATCATCCAATCCATCTGTTGCAACCCACTGTCTATACTAAAATGTAAATTTCTTCTTATACACTTCACTTTGTCGCAGTTGTTAACAAAATACACGGTGTATTTTTCAAAAAAAACAAACAAAATCAACCATTTAAGTTGGACTTTTCAAACACTTGACGTTCACACCACACGACATACAAACAACAAAAGGCAAACAGAGCAGCGAATATCAGCGATACCGAAAATGCACAAACCAACAACAATAGCCATTCATTCATCCATAATCCACATAATTAGGGGCCCTCGATTTGCTGCGATTTACCCAAATGTTGTTTGCTTTTGTTTTGGTGGTGCTTGCTTGCCTCTCCTTTCCGTTCATATCCTTTTTCAGCTGACACACTAACCCAACAACACCAGACCTCAAACCGGAGACCAGTTCAGTTCGAAAACAATATGGCCGACACACCACACTGCTTCCGTTACAATTGTTGGTGTTGTCGTTGCTGTTTGGTTTTGGCCATTTTGGCTGGACGTTTGAAGAGTTTACGCAACACTTGTTCAAAAACTCCTAAATCCCTTAATAATAGCCCGAGCACAAACAAGCAAACAAACAAAACCGAAACAGAGTGAAAACAATAGCTACCCCTTAAGTGTTTGTTTTTCTTAAACTAAATGCTCTGTAAAGTCATATTTGCACCACTGGATTATTTGGTCTAGTGTAAGGCAAGGGGGGATTAACTATTGTTCCCTTTGTGCCGAAGGTGTAAATCGAACATATGCTTCCACATTGTGTGGGCATTTCATATTATTTTTGTAGAACATTTCATGGCGGGGTGCCTTAATAAGTTTTTAACTGGGTTTATTTTGTGCTCGCACAATTCCCTAATCAGATCAGGAGGATTATGGGCCTCACAACAATTTACAACCACTTCGGTTTTACAAAGAATTGCATTGCACTGTAATATTAAGTGCAGAATATTTTAATCTGATGTTTTGATATGAACAACTATGCCTTAAATGGACGAGGGCAGATCAATAACTCCGTGACTTTTCGAATAACGCAAAAAATAATTTTCGAAATTCACTTTTTTCCAATTTAAACAGAATTCACGAGATTGTATGTTTTGAACAGCTGTTAAACACAAACTAAATGACGGAACTCTCTCAAAAAGTTTGACAGTAGTCAGATGGTACTTGATGGGAGCAGTGTTGCATGTTATATACCTACGAGGGAAATTAAAAAAGTCACGAAATTATTGATCTGACCTCGTATTTTAATTTAACCATGAGTTTAATGCGAATACGAATGGTTATGATTGACACGGAAAAATTTTCCCTTAAAGGGACTAAAATGCCAAAGAACAATTTACGCTAAAGTACTCTTTGTTTTTATACACACAGATTTGATGCCACAACAGAATGTTTGGTTGCAGCAACCGAATGTTCGGTTGCATGTGCTATTTATGTAACGTATTTCATCTCTACATCCGTAAGTTGATTGGGTACACGGAATGTTTTCGTAAATGGAACTGACACTATCGTTTACAGAGACAAAGTTTCGATAACCCTAACTTATTAAGATGATTATTGGAATTGAATTTATATATGTATTGGTTGTTGTTTTAGATTGTTATAAGTACTGTTTGATTCGGCTGTCATTACCACGAACATTTGTTAACTGGACCAACTGATGGTAAAATCTGACCGAAATAATAAAGTTCTTTATTTGTTTTTATATTTAACGATTTTAAACCATTAACACATAATTGGTTGAGTTTTTTTCGTAGTAAGGAACATTTTGTCTGAGAAATGATGCAAAAATACAGTAAGACCTATTCTTATATAAAGGGTGGCCCACCATAATGCACGATGTTAATTGTGAGTCACAGCTGTTGTGTTTTGCCCAACATATTTTGACATATTTCTTTGTTTTAGTGTTCGAAAAATTCAATCATGGAGAGGTCCAAAATTAAGCAATTGTTAAAGCCTTTTACGAAAGTGGGCGTTTAAATGAGAATGCTTTTTTAAACTTTGTCTTTTTGTTGACCATCTTATGATGGCCACAATCGGAAGAATTGTGCGTAAATTTTAGCAAACGCGATCTGTAGAAAATGTGAAAACACCAGAGCATGCTCGCCCAGTTAGTTATGACTTCGTTCGGTCATCGGGCTGTACATCTTCAAAATGAGGTCGTTCGCTATCGCGAGATGATAACGGATTTCTTGTGGCCAAGTGGAACCAATAGGATGGTGCCACTTGCCCCACAGGCAACAAAATAATGGATCTTTTGCGCGAAAAATTCAATGGCCGTATTATCTCACGTCGTGGCGATGATAATTGGTCGTCACGACCATGTAATTCGAAACCGTTGGACTTCGTTTTTTGGCAATATTTTAAAGAAAATGTGTATGGCAATAAGCCAAGTCCAATGTTAAAACTAAAGGATGAGATAATTCGGAATATAAACGACATTGAAGCTCCATTATATCTTAGAGTCATTGAAAATATGGACCATCGGATAGATGTTTGCCACCGAAGCCGTGGCGAGTCTTTGAACGATATTGTGTTTCACACATAATTGCCATAGATTCACCTTTCATAATAAAAAATGGTAAGATAATTCCCTGAAAACTTTTTGTTTTAGAAAAAAACGTGTTGTTTGGGGTGACAATATTTGAAGAGCATCATACATTTGCTGGATATGGTTGTGGTACAACAAAATCATTAGTGTGGGTATCGTAGTAGTGGGTTGTGGGAATCACAATATTGTTGTGCCACAACGTATTAAATGATGCTCTTCAAATATTCTCACCCAAACCATAATTGTGGTCTGTGTGAAGCATTGCGTCTGACACAATAACTAGTTAAAATTGATTGAACAAGTTTGTTTATTGGGGATTTCTAAATGTGTTTTCGTCCTAAACAAGGTATTGTTGTATTTTATTGTAGGGGTTTATTCTGATGTTGGAATAACCAATAACACGTTAAAACAGCGAAATGCAAGAGTGCTGAATTCGGTTGGTCTAACCGATTTATTGCCTGTGCGTAGCGAAATATTATCGCATCCATCATCTAATGATATGTCAAACCAGATATCCATCAATACCACGGAATGTTGGTTATTGCAACAGAATGTTTATCAATCCAACCGAATTTCATTGTTTGTACTCCGAAAAGGAGTGTTTACTAAAGTTGATATTCTGTTGTTAAACCTCGAAAAAGTTATCGGAGATCCTATTAAGTATATTTAATCATTGTGAAGTTCTTGGAAGATTCTAGCCATACCTGTCCATTAGTTCGATAGAGGGCAAGCGGACATAGCTACGATTCTGAAGTTGATGGGCTAAACCTATAAGACGCTTGAAATTAAAAACAAGTTGCTTTAAAATTACCAAAGGTACATCAAAAAACTAAACTTTTTTGAGTATTTGCTCAAAATTTTCTTGTTTGTCAGCTAAAATTGGAACTTTTAGTTGAGTGGCAAGTAATACCTCAAAAAAGGGTATGGTTGCTGGACCAATCGGCTATTGCTCAGTCCCAGAAATGACCTTGTTATTAATAAACATTGACAAACGATCATTCAAAGTAAAATGCATTTCATTACACCACGATATTTGCCTTTAATTTTTGATCGGACGTGAAGACCTTAGGGCTTCTGAAAACGGCCAGCATGGTCAAAAGGAATGACCAATAGTATATACTGAAACAAGGTTTCTCTAATAGAAAATGTTCAACGAATTTTAATAGGGATTTATTTTGAAAGTTTGGCTGAGGCTGGGGTCAGACTCATGGACTCAAATGGCCTTAAAACGACCCGTATGGTTAAAACGAGCAATCAGTAGTAAATACAGACATATGGGAACTCAATCTGAAGCAAAATTCACTACGATTCCAAAAATTTTATTACTATATCTTATTTTGTGGTTGGACTTATGAGCCTCAGGGGCCTAAAAATGGCCTTATAGTCAAGTAAATTTTTTAACAAACATGGTATTATTCTTAACATTTGTCAAATAATGTTGCTCATAATCGTGGACCCTTGGGATATAAAGATGTGGTCCTCTAAATCGAAAACAACGACGAATAGAACTTCAAATAGGATTATTATTATTTTTTTTTAATAGCTAATTTACGATGGAAAGATTATACGATACTACAACGCCGAATTTAATGACGTTTTTACGTGTTGATTTTAGTTTATGTCAAAAAAAAACTTTTGTTTTGGTATTTTCCTTTCTTCAAAAAAACTCGATTTTTTTTGTTTTCAATTTAAGTTAAACGTGTTCACTTTTAATTACCAAATTTGAAATTGGAAAAATTTGTTTAATGACTTTATTCTTAAAGGACTCAATGTAAAAATATGAATGCCATGAAGCATTTTCTCTGAAATTCGACTGAGTAGCTATTCGAGTCAATGGCGAAATACACCTCGTTTAGTGGTTTAACGTTAAACGAATGAACTTGGATAATCGGTAGTTTTGACAAAGTTGTGCACCGTGCTTGGCAGCCCTTTAAACAATCAATCTATTGTAGAGGTAGATTGATTATTTCGTTACAAATCCTTCGCGATGTTACTTCGAAGCTTAAAAGCAGCAATTCATATGAGATTTTTGTAAGGTACCGGTAACGAGAGGTGCTAGGCGGTAATATGGCAAAGTGAATTACGTCTAAATTATTCAGAAACCAGAAACCGCCAACAAGGTCTTAACAAAATCAAATCACAAATACTTCACGATATTCCAAAATAAATTGGGTGTTACATAAAATTTTTTGAAAAAAATTTGCATGTCGACTTCTTTATACACAGTAAAAAAATATTTCTGTTCAATTCAGAAACTAAAATATTTAAACAACAAATGAATGAGGAATCATGTGATAGAAAGTTCTCATATTAACTAAAATACTCATATTGATATGTTTTTAATTGTGATATTATATGTAATATTTTCAAAAATATTATCGATTTCAAACGATAAACAAAATCAAGTATTTACTTTAAAAGATAGTTCTCTTTATTCGAAAAAAAAATTCGTTATGAGGTAATGAAAATTTACATATTAACAAAAAAATTGCGTTTATTGAAAATATTTTCCTTATGAAGCGATAAAAAGAATTACATATTTACAAAAATTTTTAAAATTTTTTCAAAAAAGAGTCGAAAAGACTTTTAGTTGCAAGCAGGGGCTACAGCAGAGTGGATAAGCTCCACTTCATCATACTAAGACCACAAACAATGAATGTGTTGTAACTATGTTTAAGGGCAGGCAATTCCGCATTTAACGAGAACTGCCAACAGTAAAGTTGTCCACCAAACTCAATTTAAATCACTCGCACTGCAAGCATACTAAAAACATTGAACCACACACACACGCGATACAGTGCATGAATTTTATTCTCGTTTTCATTCGTTAAAAATTATTGCAATAGCTACTTATTTACGAAATCTCTGCTTAAGTGGAGATCAAATTCACAAACTATTTTTTGGTTGAAGTTTAAGAGTTGTCATTTTTTTCGTGACTGATTAAGAGTACATTTTTGTAAAAACGTATAATTCTAGAATTCGACTTATTCGTACATCATGTGTGCACAAAAATATTCCCACAAAACAGTAAAAGTTTTAAGTATTCTCAATTTCGCTTTATCACTTATTTTAGACATGTCAGATCAGCAATAATTTTGAGGAGTTGATTTATTTTTGTCACCCAGCATTTTATAATCCCCAGAAAACTTTATCATAAAAAAAACGTTTTTTTTTTGGTCGGTACCCTAAGGATTTTTGGTTTGCGGTTTTTGCTTTGAAACTTCTAAAAACTTCCAAAGATTAGATTTTGAAGTAAATATGGAATATTTTTTTTCTTGTTCGAAAACGTTATCAAATTTTCGAAAAAAAAAACGAAAAATGATTATTTCTATGATTGTACATGTGTATGAGTGCGGTTATGGTCACAGTGGAGGAATTCGAGAAAAAATAGGAAGAAATCAGATTTTTTTTGTTTGTTGTTTTTTATGTTTTGAATATCTTACTAACCGAGGCTTCATTCACATCGCGTTCCTTCTCTTTTACTCACATAACAAAGAACATAAGGTCCAGTGTAACAACACTGCTGTCGCAGAAAAATCGCTTTGGTCGGAGCTTAGAAGGCAGTTACTTTTGATTACAAAGAAAAATACTATCACATTTTTTTGGTTCCATTTCCATTAAAAGAACTAGCTAAGTTTGCATATAAGTAGATTATAATTATTGCTGCAGAATTCCAATTTATGGGGATTTCATTACCACCACTTTAGAAATTTTGGTATTTTTCCAGAATTCAGCGCATAAGCAAATTTCGTATTGCAATATTTAGTGAAGATTGGGTTGGGGTAAGGGAATACTTAAACTCCGAAGGAGAGACCGAGTGGAGGAAGATGCAAGAAATATTAGTATTGAAATCTTAACGAATCCGAAACCGACCGAAATGATTATAAATCATTTTTTGAGCAGGCCAACCCACCAAATGTTCACTCATTTAGAGTATGTAGCTAGCGTGGGCTTAATGAAACCATGTTTGTCGCAACCATTGTATTGTTTTTTTTTTTAAATTAAACTTTGACAACAGTATAAGACTATTAAAAAATTGAAATGAAAATTTTTAAAAAGCTTAAAAATTTTAAAACCAAATTTTAATTTTACGTCGATTCTGAAAAAGAAACAAAAATAGTCTCGAAGCAGAATAAAAATTGTTCAAAGCCTTAATAATAATAAATAAAATAAATGGAACCAAAAAAAGCAAACATAACAAATTTGACTACGAATATACAGGGTGACTGATGAAAGTCGCTACCAAAGAAAAAAGAATCTTTTTTCTATTTAATATAACTGGTTAATTTTTTTTTATTTTGCAGATTGGTTAATTGATTTAACAAAAATGGATAACTGGGACACTGAAACAAGAATATGGATTGTCTGCCGCTATCATGCACTGGAGTCCGTAGTTTTCGGTTCAAAGAAAGTATATATACACTCAAAAAATTCTGTACGTAAAATTAACTGAAATTGTAATATAAAATAAATGAATATTCAGTTAAAAACCGGTCTACTTAATATTCATTTAATTTTAACGAAAAGTTCATTTAATTTTAAATGTTAAAATATTGGCTGACTTTAATCCGTAAAAATAACTGACATTCCATAATTTCATTTATTTTAACTATCAAAAGAACAAGTCATAACTTCCGTAAAAATAAAAGATTTTTCATTTGATTCTGCTATTTATACTGTCAAAAATTCAACCCCGAATTCCGTAAAATCAAAAGAATTTTCAGTTATTTTATGTATTTTAACTATCAAAAAATTAACCACAAATTCCGTAAAAACAACAGAATTTTCAGTTATTTTATGTATTTTAACTATCAAAAAATTAACCACAAATTCCGTAAAAACAACTGAATTTTCAGTTATTTTAGTAATAAGTGTTGCCTCCATGGTGCTTTATTACTTCCGAAGCGACAATAACAAACAATAAAAAATAGTATCTAAAAAAAATAATTTCATCTTTTTGTTTTGTTTGGTTGATCAAAAATTCGCAGTAACATGTAACTTTTTTGCTGTTGTTATTTAAATGAACTGGAGTGTATTTGTATTTTGTTGGTGTAAAACAGTGTTCTTCACAAACCTAAACACAAGTTGTCAATTTTAAAAAAAAACTTTTTGCGTTTCAAGTAACCACATGGTTATATACATACATATGTATGTATGTATGTAACTATTAATACTTACTTTGGTTGTTAAAATATATAAAATAACTGAAAATTCTGTTGTTTATACGGAATTTGTGGTTAGTTTTTTGATAGTTAAAATATATAAAATAACTGAAAATTCTGTTGGTTTTACGGAATTTGTAGTTAATTTTTTTGTAGTTGAATTATGTAAATTAACTTAAAAATCATTTGTTTTTACGGAATTCACAGTTGAATTTTTGATAGTAAAAATAGCATAAACAAAGGAAAAATCTTATATTTTCACGGAATCCGTGACTTGTTCTTTTGATAGTTAAGTCAGCTATTTTAACATTTAAAATTATATGAACTTTTTGTTAAAATGAAATGAAAAATAAGTAGATCGGTTTTTAAGTAAATTTTCAGTCATTTTAAATTACAGTTTCATTTAATTTTACATACAAAATACTTTAACGTAAACAACTGCCAATATTAAATGCAACTGAAAATCCGTATTAATGTGCACTTAGTTTTTTGAATAAATGTTAGATTCAGTTAAAAATAAATTTTCTTAGAATTTTAAATGCATTTTAAGTTAAAAACAACTGCACGGAATACTTCCTAAATAAACTACAGTCCGTTACTGTAATAATATTGTGAGTGTAGGCGCACTGAAACAAAAATATGGATTGTTCGCCGCTATCACGCACTAGAGTCCGTAGTTTCGGTTCAAAGAGAGTATAGGCGCACGTTTGGCGACAATCCTCTGAGCAGACGGACATAATGAGACTTGTTAGCAATTTTGCCGAACATGGGACAGTCAACAGAAGACCATACCATCGAAACCCTTCAGTTCGGACTGACAAATCCAAGAGTTTACAAAACAATCCAAGAGATTCGACAAGAAGCTTATCTGCTCCAATGGGTACTAGTATAGGCATACAGTTGAAGTCAATTATGCACAAATATTTGGACTTATTCCCATATACAATTCAAATAACCAACAAACTGAACGCAGTAGACTTCCCGATTCGCTTGGAGTTTTGCCAGAAGATGCTTTAAATGGTGGAAGAGGGTGGACATATTTTGAACTGTCTTTTCGTGTCCGACGAGGCTTATTTTAATTTAAACGGCAACATAAACAAACAAAATTATCGAATATGGAGTGCTTCCAACCTACAGATACTCCATGAAACGGAATTGCATCTACTTCGTGTCACAGTGTGGCCCTACTTCTTCGCAGAAAACGATCACACCGTTACGGTCACTGGAGACCGTTGCTTGAGCTTTTTGAGAGAATTTTTCTATCCAGAATTACGCCGAATAAGAATTTCTTTCAACTCTGTGTGGTTTCAGCAGAATGGTGCAACTCCTCACATAGCCCGGCGTGTTATATTGAGACGAAAATTTCCCAATAAGCTTATATTCAGAAACTCCACATTCCCTTGGCTACCCAGGTCACCTGACCTTACTGGACCTGACTTCTTCTTGTGGGGTTATTGCGAACAGGAAGTCTACAAAGCAAAACCAACAAATTTGAATGAACTAAAGCCATTTACGTATTTGAGAAACAATTGCGGCTATTTCTGTCTAAACTCTCCAAGCAGCAAGGAACAACTTTTTGGTAAGATGCTGCACATGCATCAACGAGCAGGGGGCAATAAAATTCCATTATTTTCAAAAATAACTAAGCTATATTTAATAAAAATTAAATGAGGTTCAATATGGATAAAAGAAAAATGATAAAAAAAAGTTATTTCAGTTTCTTAGTGTAGCAATTTTCATCATCCACCCTGGAGAGAATATTGATCGATGTGTTCTCTCTCATATGCCAAAATTTCGTACAAATTGGTCGATCAGTTTCAGAAAAAGCGTTATTTTAAGTAAAGCCCAAAACCCTCTTTTTCAAATTTTCAAGTTTTTAACCCATAAAAAACAATAAAGAGGTATATAAAAGGATATACAAATTTGGAGCAAAAAAAAAACGCTTCGTATTAAATATTCTGACCCATGCGCAAGTTAAATGTTTTACCACGAAAAAATATTTTGGGCCTTAAATTTGGTCTTATTGAAGGCTCTTTTTAGAATGTGTCAAAAATAGCTCGTTTCAAACTTCACACATGACACATGGCATTCGCACAAGCTTTGAATTGAAAACATTCGCGCATATTGAAAAATCCCATAATTGCTAAAAACTCTTCTCGCAGTTGACGCCCTTTTGGTATATTTGGGACACAATCCCTTAATAATTAAACTGAATAGGGACTCGATTTTGCATGGCTAGGTGAGTTACATATGAAATGATAAGCAATATTTTGTGTTAATCATGAATGTTTTAAATGAAATGAAGAGGATTATGCTTACATCGTCAAACAACTTCCGACAAATTTGTGTCTCTTTTGATGGTAAATAACCAGATGAACATGATATCATGAAAAAAGCTTCTCTTTTAAACATTTCTCTGACGATAAAGCGAAACAAAAAAGTTCTCACCATTTGGAATGTCATCATTGTTCTTATTATTGACATCACCCTCCTCCTCCTTCTCCCCAATGAAATTGGCCAAGAAGCCACTCTCAAATTCTGGTTGCATAAAATCTGACTCAATACCCGACGATGAGGTGGTGTCCACACAAGAACTACCACAAGCAACGCCACCGATAGCTTTACTTCGTGTACCTTGACCAGCTGTGGCTACAGATGACAAACGGAACAACGATGGACTGGAGGAGACGGACAGGGATGATGATGAGGACGACAACGATGACGACAGTGCTGGGGGTGTTGGTGATAAAAGATCCACTTGGGCTGCGTTTGCCACCGGGTTCGTTGGCAACATTGTTCTAATTGAGCGGCGTTTAATAAACAACTTCGACTTACTTGTTTTGGAGCGGGGTTCACGCGGTCCATCGACAGTTACTTTAATGGCTTTGGCATAAGTGGCCACCTGTCGGGGGAATGTATCCACAGTGATGGTGAGGGTGAAACTTTTACCTAAAGAGAGGAAAGAGAAAAGAAACAAATGAGCAAAAGTGTTAAAAACATCATTAATTTTAATTATTTTGGCGGTTGTAAATTATTGAAAATATGGCAATATGTCAGACTGTAGGAGTAATAGCAGAAGCAACGAAAACAACGAGTTGATTTTGGTTGGCCTTTTTAGTTAAATTGTTTTTATTTTTTTATTTTCTGAACAGATTAATTTTAAGTGATCGTTACGCACGCCTTTAACAGTAGGCGGTCCTTTTGATGCTTTCCTTGCTTGCCAATTTCGTCTACTAAGAAGTGGGTTTCATGTGGCCAACGCTACAAATGATTGAATTGGAAGCCTGTTAAATTGTTTCATAATTTTTGGCATTAAAATGTTTTCTTTCTTAGGTTGTTGTGTTTGAGTGCGTGCTCTTGTCAGGTTTAGGTTAATAAGAAAACTGTTGGGGGGCTTTCTTTAAATAGGAGGGTCGTACGATAAATGTGGTACAAAACAAATTTGATGGGTTGAAAATATCTCGGTTTATTTATTATATTTTCATACAATCATTAACGAACATTCTTCTTTATATGATCTTTGTACGTTTTTCATATATTAGTCATTTCATTGCACATTTCGTAAAAAAGTTTTTACGAATTTACAAACCGACTTCTGAAAAAGCTTCTAAAAATGTCATAAATTGTCCTTCATTATTTTATAAAAAGTTTTTTATTTTTTCAAAAACAGTCATCGTTGAATTTTTTGTAATTTTTAGGAACATTTTCTTATTGACTTCCTTAATTTTGGCATTTTTCCTTTATATGATTTACCAAAATGTTCCTTTTTTGTATGAACATTTTAAATAAAAAAAATTTATTTGAAATTTTTAAGAATATTTTCCTACAGAAATAATAATTTTCAAAAATAGCACAGGTCAAACTTTAAAAAGCTGCATGTAGCGGGCTTTCCATTAGGGTCATATCAATTTCGTAACGCACCCTCAATTATGTCAACGCACCCTCAAACATTTTTAATGATTTTTCAGTGTTAAAACGCTTGTCGAAGTCAGCATTTCCATCGTGGTAAATTTTAATTACGAGCAACGTTTGGAAATCATTAAAAATTACCACCGAAATTCTGAGTCAGTGGTCGCAACATTACGAGCGCTTACTCCAATTTTCGGCCGAAATAATCGCCTTACCCGACAGGGCAAGCGATGAAGCTCATTTCTCGGCCGAAATAATCGTCTTACCCGACAGGGCAAGCGATGAAGCTCATTTCTAGCTAAGTGGTTTTCTTAATAAACAAAATATGAGTTATTGGGCAGCAACAAACCCACATGAGCTTCAAGAGACAAAATTGCATCCGCAGAAAAATACTGTGTGGTTTTCATGCCGGAGGTGTGAATGGGCTGTAATTTTTGTCGATGTAAACAATCGTCATGTTACCGTCAATGGAGAGGGCTATCGTGTAGTGTAAGAAAATTATTTTTAGCCCGAATTGGATGAGCTTGACATCGCCGATATGTGGTTTCAACAATGTAAAGCCACTAGCCACGCAGCAAGCGTTAAAATCGATTTAATGAAAGGCAAATTCGGCGAACGTGTATCTCAAGAAATGGCCCGGTCGAATAGAAAACCCTGTACATATGTACTAACTTTGTGCACTTGCCTCTGTGGTTTTTAATAAATACCCATGCAAAACAGAATAGGTGCTTTGTTGATTGCTCTACGTGCAGTTCAAAGAATTAACGTAAAAAGATAATTCTCATTAATTCGAATGATACCATGTATAAAACATTAAATTTGTGGCCGAAGTAATTGTTGCAAAAGATTGCTAAAGAAAAACCTTGGCGGTTTTAGAAAGGGCTGTAACGTCGGCCTAGCAACCATAGCCAATGATTTTCACACTTTTTTACGTGGATTTTGAAAAGAAACAGTTAAGCTCTTGAACCAGAATTTAAACTTTCTAAGGCATACGAGTATTCTTCAACAATATGAAAGAAATTTTTAAAAACAAGCAGATTTTTTATTATGTTTTCATAAAGCACGAATTTCTATCGTCAAACGGATTTCGTAATATTTATTACTTTTTTTTCATATCATTTATGAAATGTTTTTTTTGCAGACTTGTCTCGGGTATGTCTAAAAGGACCTGGGCATCTAAAAAACTGCAATGTGGTCCCTGCTGGATAATTGGCAAGTGTTTTACACACTGCACTAGGTATTCGAGCCCCGTATGAATTTAGTCAACTCAATCAGCCGGATCTCAATTGGGGTAGCCTATTCTTAAAGACGCTGCATTCACCCTGAAGCTGTTGCATTTGGCATAACTTTGTAATCTGAAATCGGGTCCCTTTATGAAGGTTAGTTTAAAATGGAGGGGTCCACCAGGAAAAACCCAATATACTAAGGCTATACATCTTAGCCAGAACGCGGCTTGTTGTGCTACTTTGTTGGAAGATTTGGCAATTTTCGCGATTTCATCGAATTTGCAGCTCTAGAAGCCGATTTTGATGAAATTGTGATTCTTATGAGTTAGTCCATGTTTTCGAATATCTCTTCCATTCTAATTTTTAGAACCATCAGACTAAATGGCTCTAAATAACTATTGGTCAAACATAGCATGGTGATTACAGAAGAAGCATTTTGGTATTATAGCTCCCACACAAGGTCCCTGCCGCTCTACAACCCACATTTGTTTTATGATCGTTCCCCCCCCCTCCCCCGAATACCGAATACAGCCTCTTTCCAAAGGTCCCTTTTGATTTTTGGTTTTGTAGCTCTAGTATATGAACCGATCGGTTTATATTTTTATAAAGTTTCTATTAAGCATTTTTCTTTTGATATCAAGTCCTGACACTCTAGAAGTCAGATCTTTTTTAAATTGGTTTAAGAAGTGAAATTGTGTGGTAGTACAGTGTTGTTGGGTCAGCTTTGTCCAACTGAAGACCTTTTTAATTGCTTTTATCTAATTTTCCACGAATCAATAATTTTTACTGAAATTCCAGTGACATTATAAAGTAGAAGAGGCTTTAAATCCGATAAACTAAATTTGGCCTGTTGATAGCCGAAAGTCATGGAACCCAACCAAAAGTCGCTCATACAGAAGGGAGGTTTCCTTCCGTTAAATATGGGATCGATGATCAATCTTATATAACCCATATTCATTGTTTTTTTTATAATGTTAAGGGTGCTGGCATTTAGTTTTGAGCTTACACTCGACAAAGTGCACATTTGTACTTCCTCCGATTCGAAAAATATTTTCATATTTTCGACACCTGAAAAAAATTTACCACATCCATGGACGAGTTGATAGCGCATTATGGACATTGTGTCGATAGACTTTATGACACTTTATCCGGTGTCATGATGTCCATTCATTATTTCCTTATACATTATGACATGCCAGCTGATAGAGTGAAGTTTGACCTAACGAATGGACCACCTACATTATATTCGCACAGTTTGACCTAACGAATTGACCACCTACGTTATAGTCGCGGCCAAAGTCTGAATTATTTTAGTAAATGGCAGAGACGTTTTAAAGAGTCTGACATTCAACTCCTTTCAAGCGTTTTACTTTAAATTGAAAAAAAGTTGCAAATGAGTCATCTTATATATAAAACATAATATAAATTATATGTTTCAAACTAATTCCGCACCTAATATTACCTCAGGTTTGTTCATAAGACCAACTTAACTTGTCCCACTGTACTTCACCCTTTTTTTTCATATTGCAAATATTTTAACGAATTGTATATTTTCTCTTTGGTTTTTTGCTTCTAATACCATTTGTCAGACGCCTTCAATATTTTTTACCACTCAAAAGTAGACTAAACGATTTTGTCTTCTAGACTTTGTGGACGATTTCAAATACAATTTACAAATGTAAACAATGTAAGGTATATTGAACAAGCAACAAATAATAAAAACCGCAAAACAGTTTACCAACCCAAAAGGAAAACTTAACAATTTTCTCTGAACACTAGGTATATGGACCTTTTTAGTACAACAATTAAATTACACCATTTCCGGGAGAAATTAACTAATCATATGGGAAGGACAAACTAAAAAACAAAATTAAATGAATTCTAAAATGGCTTCAGAGTAAAATAAAGGCAATCGAAAATTAAACTTTAGGCAAATATATTTTTTGCACTTTAAAATAACAATTAACTTGACGTTAGGATATGCCTATAAATAAAAATAAAGTTGTAAAAATATCCCGGATTTGCGGTGGGAAAATGCAGGGAAATTTTTATAATTTAATTTGCTTGTCCCGGGAATTTGCTTCGGGCTCCGGCGGTAATTTTGCTGAATATATTTGGTTGCGTCAAGTGATAAATAAAAGATAGTATGAGACCCTAAATTTTTAAAATATAAATAGATCCTAAAATGGTACGTGAATACCGCGTGCCAACAAAGTTTTCTTTCTATTCATTGCCAACGAGAATATACTTATAGTCATCCTTTAGAAGATTAGTTTACACATGTTAAGAATAATTACTTAATCTAGGAATCTACAGAAGGCGGTAGTGGTTTTAATAGATCTGGTGTTATAATGTAATCAGTTATTTAAACATATTTAAAATGTTAATATGGAAACGGCAAGTAATCGCGTTGCATTGAAGGCTGCACAAATATATAATAGGAGTTTTCTACTGGTACTTTTTTATTAAAAACTTAGGAGAAATTTCTAAAATTTCTTTGTCTACAAGAATTGATTGGTATATTATGCATTAGAAGTGGTCACAAATCATGTGATTAGCGTGAATCACGCGTAATTCACGTGTTAACGTGAGTTAAATCTAATTTTACTCACGTGAGCATGCGTGAAGGTGACCAAAAAAATTCGTCTTGCGTGAGCGTGCGTGAGTGGAAAAATTTCGTGATTCACGAACTTTTGCAATAAAAAATTCGGCTTTACAAAAGACACTAAAAACCCTTAATTATTTAACCCCAAGAGACCGAACTAAATTTTTGTTTCATAATCAATAACTATAATTATAACTTAAAGTGTTTTGTTAAACAATATAAACTTTGCTTTATATTTCTTTTTTTATTTAAAAATGTGAGTTTTTTCTTTTGTGTGACTCACATGATTTACGCGTGAACGTGAGTTAAATTTAATTTTACTCACGTGAGCGAACTACTATTGTGACACTCACTTTTGTGCAGACACGAAAATCAATGCCACTTTGCAATTTTGTTATATATATTTCAGATCCGGCAATAAAAACACAATAGTTTATCATTGGAAATGGTTTTATTGTTTTTCAAAATATTCTCCTCTAGGATCAATACACTTTTGCATGAGCATGCAGATGATCCGTCCTCTCTGATTATCTTTCCTCATTTCTTCGAACACTATTGGCAAACAGATGATTGTATACAACTCAGAATTAACCCCCCTACGCTCTACTAAAAGCACTGTGGCAACATGGCCGGTTAAACCGAAAAAAACGCAATCATTTGCTTCGAAGTACCTCTTCCACTAACAAATTTTGTTGGATTTGGTTCGTTTTGAAAGACACAAGCGCACAGTGGGAAAATTACGAAAAAAATTGGAAATAATTCGGCCATTTCGTTTGTAATGGTCCGATTTAAATGAAAATTTACATTGACCTTCTTGAAGTGCTACTGAGCTTAAGTTTTAAATTTCATGCATCTGTGTTTAACAGGTGCTGCACAGTGGGCCCTCAAAGTTGGTCACCTCGAGTTAAAATTTTCTTTTTCAAGCCGCCAAAAGCGTATTTGTGGTCCGATCGTAATAATTTTTTCTTTAGTGAAATCTGCTGGACAAACCCAACCAAAAATGTTATTACAAATTTTTTCATATCTCGTACAATAAAAAAGATATCGGGACTTAAAGTTTTTTTTTCGAAAAATTTGCTTTGGATTTTCTGGGATTATTTTATTTTTGGGAATCAGTTTTAGGTGAATCGGGGAAAATTCAATCCTGGTTTAAAGAAAACACTTTGGTTAATGTTTTAAAAAAAGAATTGTAGTTCAAAGTCAACTATTGCGAAAAAAGTGGGATTTTGAGTGTTTTACGGCGAAAAGGTACCTTTACTCTTATGTCAATAACTTTAATGTTTCTTAAGTAACATACAAAAAATTTGCATTTATTTCAAAGAAAACTTTATGCTTAATACAAATAATAAGCAATTGTGACCCTAGTCGGTACTTTTCTTGCTCCAGGCGTCTCCAAATATGGGCATTTTTTTCAAAAAAAATTGAGTTTGAGCTCAAATAAAAAAAATCGCCACACTGCTGGCCCAATTTGGTGCTATAAGTCAGTTAACTACATATGTTTTCTAAAATCCCAAGCAAAGAAATTTTGCGGGAGGCCATTTCTAGGACAAAAAAAAATGAGTTTTTGTTAAAAAATCCCATTTCTGGGATTTTGTTTTCCCCTGTGTCAAATTTTAGAAAAGTGGCAACTCCAATTTTTTTTTTGAATAAGTTTTTCATTTTGTCACAAAAATATTGATACTACGTAAAAAAATCAGGTTTATATCTCCAACCAGCAAAATTTTACAGTGGTCTGAAATATTGACTTTTTTTGCTACCTTCACAAAAAAAATTTTTTTTCTCGTTTTTATCAATTATTATTCAACATATTGAGTTAATTGCATTCTTTTTTATAATCTGTTAAAACTAGAGGTAATTACCTTTCCATTGGTATATAAAAAGTATATCCTTTTACCTACACCTATAACAGCACGTGCGCTGGAATAAGACCCCTTTGAGTAAAATATTAATTTTTTTGGTAAATAGCAATTTCATTTTGTGAGAGATCAATGTTGTTGCATTTAAAAAAATCAAATTTACACATTTCCAATCGCAAAAAAGTAATTTAATTGTTGCAGATAGAAAATTTGAATAAAAAGATGCTATTGACTTCATTTTTTGTGAAAAACTTTTTTTTAAATAAATTAACATTTAAATAAATCTTATAATTAAAAAACATTAAACTTAAATGATTTTATTCCACGTCCAGCATATCTAATAAATCAGAAAATTCTTCTTCGTCTCCATGCGTCATTTCGTGGTACGAAGTCAACTTACTTCTCATGGAGGATAAAAAAGGATCTGAAGATAATAATAAACTATTAAGTAAGTCTTCGTTTTGTGCTATTCTTGAGCATTTTCTTGTGGAAAATTGTTGAACATATCTGAAGTCTCGATTTCTAGCTTCTTGTGGTTCTACAGTTAACTCGCCTATAGGGAGAAGGTGAGACTCGATTATTTGTTTCCCATGGAACAGGACTCTGTGTATAGTTGGCGTTAGATCTTTCCAGGGATAGAGATCAGCAAGCATTTTTAAAATTCGTTCGGCGTAAACTCCAAATTTATCGGAATTAATCTTTTGTTTGGAATTCAGAGCTAAAAGCAATATATTAACCATTCGAATCAACTCCTTATTGATTCCAGTTATTTCTGCAGCTGTATTATAGTCTGCGAAGAATCTTCTGGCAGTGTTTCCATCATTTGTATTCCCAAAGTTCGAGCGTGGTTTAGAAATATTTAGGCCAGTTTGTTGTTTAAATGCATCTTGAATTCTTTTTTTTTCACTTGCTCTCATTTCATGCATTTCTTTGTTAGCTCGAATGTTTTTCCTTTCATTTCCTGGTATAGATTTATACTTAATGTCATAAGCAAGGTTTAGAAAGTGTTCTAGAAACCTGATTCGAGCATGTAACGGTGCTATTCCAAACTCAAGGGTATCTTCATTGACTACTGAATTATTCGAAGCGTTTGAAAAATTAACTTTGCTTTTATTGCAAATGAAACACTTCCAGCTAGATTTGTTTCCTGTAATATCGTTTGCGGCTTTTCCATCTACCATTGTCAGGAACATTTTAAAAGATATTGTAATAGAATACCTGTCGAATTTAAATGCAAAATCTTCTAATCTCGAAATATCATCTTTTAATTTGTCTGTGATGGCTTTAGTTAAATCACTCGTTTCTTTATGATATACGAAGGAGATTGGTCTGCAATAAATTTTGGAGCCAGGTGTTGGATTACGCCATATTGCTTCAGTAGGGTTTGATTTTCTGCGCGAAGTTGAAGGTAAGGTAGAGTCTAAATTTAACCTCAGAGGAACCAAAGATGCCATGAATACGCTCTTGAATTCGATCTGGGTAGATTGGCTATCAGAGCATTGTTTGTATTCCGAAAGTGCTGACAAACCATCACATCCCCACTTGCATATTAATTGAAGATGGCTGTTGTTGATTTTTTTTAGTTGTTCCTCATTCAATGTTGTTATTATCCTACTGGCAGTATTTTGGAGAAGTAGTTCCAAACTAACGCTGCCGGCCTTTTCTGTAATTATCACTGGGTTTGGCAAAATTTCCATTTTTCGTTCCTTTATTCGGTTGTATGCGGGAAACATGTCACATCCTTTATCAAGCAGCATTCTTCTTAAATGAGTGTACTTGTTCTTACTCAATCCCAATTCGATGATTAAAGCTAATGCTTCTTCCTCGCTAAAACCAGGACATGGTGTTGCAATACTTCTTTCAATGCGTTGGAGCCGCCTTGGTGATGCTTCCGTTAACACGTCTGCAATTCTTTTTGCGCTAGATGGCCGATTTTCCACCGTCAGTAATTCCTTGAATGTATCACAAATCTTTGAAGGTGAATGATTTGCCATCTCAGCCGACAACCGTTGTTTCTTTGCCTTTGGACATAGATCGTCGTATTCCTTAGTAGGAGCACCCACTAAAGCAGGGACAGTTTTAAATTCAATTATACTGTCGAGCCACTCAGTTGGTAATCTTGAATAATTCCTGTGATACTTCTCTATGAGCCGGTCAAATTTTTTCAAAAAATTTAATACTTTGCTGCTTTCGTTAGATTGTGTTATCTCGCTATATGTTGACTCTATGCACTCTATTAAATATGCTACTCTGTTCTCCATTTTCCGAAGTTTGGTGTTTTTTAAAAATTCAACAAGTTCTTGAACAAGGAGTGTTATCGTCATGGCGGATTAATTTGTTATGATAAACCCATACAAAATCGGCGGTTCTTATATCAATGAGTAATACTTACAGGTAATCACAATAATATCCGCAATTAATACTTGACTAAAATACCAGGTATTCCCCAAAAATACATTTATAACAATGAATTTTTATGTACCCAGGTACATTCGCCTAAAATGTTGCACAATATTCCGGACATAGGGGACAGGTATTCCCCCAAAACATATAAGAATGAATGTTTAGGTACCTAGATCCATACTATACAATACTACCCATTTTCCGTTTTTACACAATAGGTAAACAATAATGGTAAAAATATATATTTTTGCTATTTATGGATAGGTACGAGATTTTTTAAAATTGGTATTCTTACCTATAAAATTCATACTTTACTCAAAGGGGTCTTATTCCAGCGCACGTGCTGTTATAAGTGTAGGTAAAAGGATATACTTTTTATATACCAATGGAAAGGTAATTACCTCTAGTTTTAACAGATTATAAAAAAGAATGCAATTAACTCAATATGTTGAATAATAATTGATAAAAACGAGAAAAAAATTTTTTTTTGTGAAGGTAGCAAAAAAAGTCAATATTTCAGACCACTGTAAAATTTTGCTGGTTGGAGATATAAACCTGATTTTTTTACGTAGTATCAATATTTTTGTGACAAAATGAAAAACTTATTCAAAAAAAAAATAGGAGTTGTCACTTTTCTAAAATTTGACACAGGGGAAAACAAAATCCCAGAAATGGGATTTTTTAACAAAAACTCATTTTTTTTGTCCTAGAAATGGCCTCCCGCAAAATTTCTTTGCTTGGGATTTTAGAAAACATATGTAGTTAACTGACTTATAGCACCAAATTGGGCCAGCAGTGTGGCGATTTTTTTTATTTGAGCTCAAACTCAATTTTTTTTGAAAAAAATGCCCATATTTGGAGACGCCTGGAGCAAGAAAAGTACCGACTAGGGTCACAATTGCTTATTATTTGTATTAAGCATAAAGTTTTCTTTGAAATAAATGCAAATTTTTTGTATGTTACTTAAGAAACATTAAAGTTATTGACATAAGAGTAAAGGTACCTTTTCGCCGTAAAACACTCAAAATCCCACTTTTTTCGCAATAGTTGACTTTGAACAGCTGGCATTTTCATATTATTGGTGATTTTGCTACAATTCTTTTTTTAAAACATTAACCAAAGTGTTTTCTTTAAACCAGGATTAAATTTTCCCCGATTCACCTAAAACTGATTCCCAAAAATAAAATAATCCCAGAAAATCCAAAGCAAATTTTTCGAAAAAAAAAATTTAAGTCCCGATATCTTTTTTATTGTACGAGATATGAAAAAATTTGTAATAACATTTTTGGTTGGGTTTGTCCAGCAGATTTCACTAAAGAAAAAATTATTACGATCGGACCACAAATACGCTTTTGGCGGCTTGAAAAAGAAAATTTTAACTCGAGGTGACCAACTTTGAGGGCCCACTGTTCAGCACCTGTTAAACACAGATGCATGAAATTCAAAACTTAAGCTCAGTAACACTTCAAGAAGGTCAATGTAAATTTTCATTTAAATCGGACCATTACAAACGAAATGGCCGAATTATTTCCAATTTTTTTCGTAATTTTCCCACTGTGAAGCGGTCGATTGCTGTTTTGTTTCGGATTCATGTGCATAGATCCATGATTCGTCACCTGTGACAATGTTATACACTGCCTTTGAGCTACCGCAGTTATACTTTTTCAACATATCTTTGCACCAATCCATACAAGCCTTTTTTGAACATTCGTCAAATTATGTGAGATCCACCGAGAACAAATTTTTTTCATGGCCAAATGAACATGCAATATCTTATTGATGCTTGTCATACTAATGGTCAAGGATGCCTCAATCTCATGGTATGTCACATGTCCGTCTTGCTTAATAAGTTGGCAGTTCTGGCAAAGTGACCGAAGTTGGACGTCCTTCACGAAATTCATCCTGGAGCGAACGGCGTCTGAGACTGAACTCTTGGTACCATCGATTAGCAGTGGTTTTTGATGGTGCTTCATCGCCAAAATTCGAAACAAGTTGATTTATACACTCTTGTGTCGATAACCCACGCCGAAAATCGTAAAAAAAACATCGCACGAAAATGTTCGCTGGATAATTCCATTTTTTGACTGTAATGAATTTTTCAACACACTGTAAACACAACAATTCGCCCTCAAATGACAAAACGTTCTGAGTGAAGTTATGCTAAAAAATATCAAAATTTCCATGGAAGTTTCGGTTTGCATCTGTGAACACTAGTATTGTCACGACCCTATTGATGCAAGAGGTCTCGCGCGGGTTAATCCCTGTTAAATGTGTAAAAGCAAAAGACCGAAATAAAACAAACGTGCTAAACAAAATTAAAAGAGATATTAAACAAAATTATTTTGTTATTCAAAGTCGTCAATATGTTTCCTTCATCTTGCGAAATCTGAGTACTTTTCGTTTTCTCTTTTGAATTTACAAACTTTTTACATTTTAAAGTTTAACTCGGAAATGGTGTAAAAGTTATTCTTGTCTTACAAAGGACATAAAGAAAAAGCCAATCCCTGTTTCTTTTTTAGTGGGGACCTCGAAAACAACATAAAAATTCGTTAAAATGCGACATTTTGTTTTCCTCTTCTCGCGTTGATGAGATGTCTTTTGTAAAGAATATTCGTTGTTTTTTTTCTTCTTGCTTTGTTCTGCGTCGTATTTCTTTTACTCGAAATGTTTACGAGCGAGTGTGTATGTAAAAGGTATGTGCCTTTTTTCTGCGCTTTGCTTCTTTGGCTGCGAGTAAATTAAATTGTTGTTGTTGTTGTACTGTTATACAGCTTGTTTTGTTTGCGGTGGGTTGGGTTTTTTATTCTGCGTTGCTGCTCCACGCTTTCGTCTTGTTGCTTCTTTTTCTTCTTCAACGCTGTTGGTAGTCATTCCTGCAAGGCGTATATAAAGTACGAGTAACAGAGTTTACATTTGTTTTGTTGGTATGGCAAAGATATTCCATTCGTTCGTTCGCTCGTTCGTTCGGTTGGTGGTAACTTTTTTTCTCATCTCGCCTGGCTTTGTCGTTTTGTTTGTAAAACTGAACTACACCCACTTCATTTGTGGCAAAAACAAATAAAAAAAACAACAACAACGCTGAAGCGCGCTCCAACAAACATACACACTCACGGACTCACTTGAGCAGAAATGAAACGAAATCCAATTGTAGGTACATACATACGACGTTTGTGTGTACGTGTGTATATAACGTGTACATTTGTAAAGATCTGGAGAGAGTGAGAACGAGAGCAGGCGTACTAAATAGCAAATGATATAGACCAAGTTAACCGCAAAAACCTCAGCCACAAAAAAGGGAATAACAGCAACCACACATACATTCTCACAGAGCCGTTAGGCCACTCACTCGCTCCTCTTGAGGCAATCCCAGTTACAGTCGCAGTCACAGACGAATTGTGTAAACCGTTCTCATTTTGAATGAGTTCGTGTGCTTAAGTATTCACCCTCCCTCCCACTCTCCCCGAAACTTTGTAGTTTGTAATGCTTTAAATATGTATGGGTATATGTGTAATCATACATGTTTTACCAGGATAACACTTTGTTGCAGTGGCTGTAGGTGGCTTGTGTGAGTCTGGATTTGTGTTTGTTCGGTTGTCAGTATGTGCCCGCCTGTCTGTCAATACGGTTGCATACGAACGTCTACGAGTATGTTTGGGTATCTGACGATGTTTGAAAGTTTGTTTGTGCAGTTATGCCTGACATTGACAGTACATATATATTTTTATTGTTTTTGCTGCCGGTCAATATTAGCACATGTCACAGTGTTTCGTTTTCTGCATTTAAAAGCGACTTTGCTCGAAATATTTCTGAATATTTCTTCGCGAAATTTTAAATTTTTTTATGACCGATGGATTGTTTCTTATGTTAATTTTAGTTAGATAAGGCTGTTTGGTCAGTTCTCATCTCAACTCAGTTTTTTCATATTTTACCCAACGTTTTTTGGCTTTATTCTAACTTCAGAAGTGTTTATAGAAAAAACTATCGTCAATTAAATATATAAGTAGATTAGCAATTAGATATTTTTAAAATAAAAATTGTTAGTTAAATCTTGAATCTTTAAAGCTTTATAGTCCTTTTAGACTAACACAAAATCAGAATGTTGATCGCAGTTTTCACAAAATTGAACTAAAAGAATGACTGAAAGTAAAAAAATAAAGATTGTAACCCACAAGAAAAAAATGTTTTTAGAACTTAATTTCTTTCTTTACTACACGCAGAGAACACAACCGAATTTTTTGCCAACCGAATGTTGGTGATTGCACGTACTATCCACGTATTCCATCGCTACAACCCAGTGCTGAATAAGCACACGGCAATTTTAAGTAGGTGAAACTGACAGTATTGGTTAAAGGGAAAAGTATTGGTTACCTTAATTTAATAAAAGGTGGTTAAATTTTAAGGGCCGATATTAAATATGAACCACACCTAAACGTAAAGTTTTTCTCTGCATTTCATTCGATATTTCTCAATTTCAGACCAACTCAATTTAAACTAAGAAAGAGGCATAATTGAGGCTCTATGCCGTTTATATGACGAATTGTCTCATCCTTTAGCTCTTGAATTGTTCTTGGCTTATTGACGTACACTTTTTCTTTTTAAATAACCCCAAAGAAAGAAGTCCAACAATGTAAAATGGCGGCCAATTTACATTGGCACAACGTGCGATAACTAGGCCATTGAATTTATTACTCAAAAAAGCCGTTGTTTCGTTGGCTGTATAGCAAGTGGTACATCCTGTGGGAACCACATATCCTCCAGGTATATATCCTCAATTTCTGGCCACAAGAAGTCCCTTAAAATCTCGCGATAGAGAACACCATTCGCAGTAACTGCTGGGCCGACCTCATTCGCGAAGAAGTACGGTGGCATGTACAGGTGTTTTCACTTTTGCCTACAGACCCGGTTTGTTGAAATTTGCACGCAATTCTCTTGATTGCAGACACATTTGGTCGATTATGCTGACCAAAAAAAACCTTAAGTGCACAAAATGATTTTTGATTTGAACGCTGATTTTGGTAAACGGCTTAAACAATCTTAGCTCGCTGCTAAATTGTGAATTTGTCAAACCAGAAACAAAGAAATGGCATATTATACATTATGGTTGGACCACCCTTTAAAGATATCAGCAGTATCAATGAAAGCATGTCTCTGACAATAGCTAATTCCTTATTGGCTAAAAACGGACTGGGTTAATTTTAATCCAAAACGAAAAAGAAAGGGGGTTACATTTGTAATTACCGCTATAGTGTCACTATAGAAACAAGAAATTTGAAAATATACGGTATTTTCAAATTTTCCAATAATTTTTGATAAAGAACAATGCAGTTAATTTATTGTTTTAGTTTCATCAAAAAATAAAAATTATATGGAAATAACTCTCCATTATTGAATTTGTCAAACCAAAACAATGAGATGGGATATCATACATTATGGTTGGACCACCCTTTATAATTATTTTCAGGTATTTCTTAAAATGGCCTTTATGTACACAATTTTAGGCACATGCATTGATTGCCGTATATGTTGTAAATCTCACGACAAATTGATTCTTTTCTTAACTTCGTAAAAATGGTTTCCTGCCGGGTTAGTCCTTCTTTAAATACGACTGAACATGAAAATCTTAAAAGGTTGATAAAGTATGAACCCCAACAAAAAAATGATATTTTTAAAGAAATTTTCGTTTTTTGTCGTATTCAATGTCAAAGTCGAGATTGTCATCTGCTGACTCTACGCAGCGTATGAGTAATAAAGTAAAGTAATCAATCATACGCTTTGTATTTATTTGTGAATAGAGTTGTACGATAAGCTTTATAACTAAGCTCTATAGCTTTATTTTTAAAGAAATATTAAAGTCAATGTTCCTGATTTTTTTTACCCTTTCTCTTGTTTCTTGACACCCACTGTGCCATATGTCCGTTTGCATTTTTTGCTCTTTTTTTCTGCCTCAAAGTATTTTCCAATGTAATATTATTTTAACGTATGACATTCTGTGGCTCGTTGGTGGTCAGTTGTCGTTGTTTTACCATTTAAAATTCCAGAAATTTTTTCATGTACACACAAACACCATAACTTCATTTTACATAGATACTCGTTTATATACTCTTACATACTTATACGTATATATATGTATGTAGGTTTGCATGTATAAATGTTATCTTATTTTATGTATTTTAACCATAATCATTTGTTAACTTATTTTCTGTTTGGGGGTTCGTTTTACTTTTTTGTTCTTCCACCACAAATGACAAATAGAGTGGACAAATAAGAACGGAGCAACGTGTGCACTTGCGGAGATTATTTTACATCTGATTTAATGAGACAATTTAATTGGAAAGGAATGCATCATGTTTGTGATAATGTCTCTTAACGCGGAGTTAATTTAAGTTGTCCGTAAAACTTTCTCAGCAGTAACATTGAAAGCAGTCTCTGACAATAGCTAATTCCGTACTGGTTGAAAATGGACTGGGTTAATTTTAATCTAAAACGAAAAAGGAAGGGGACTATATTTTTTATTGTACATGCTTATTTGAATTTATTTATTTACATTTGAAATTTCGCCATAGTCTAAAAATATGGGGTATTACATATTTTCAGATAATTTTTGTTAGAGAATAAAATAAAATTGCAATTGCAATAAAATTATTTTTTGTTTCATGTTAAAAAAAATATCATCTGGTATTTGTTAGCAAAAGAATTATCTATTAAAAAAAGTTTTCATCGGACAATTTATTCATTAAAAAAACAAATTTTTATTGGAAGAATTTTTTTTTATTTTTTTTTGCAAATGTCGTAAACTTTTTTTTCCAAATTATCAGAACAGTTGTTGTTGCAACAAAAATATATTTATTTTTAAGTCTTGTTCGTCTATGGGGAATCTGCATCGATATCCAGGTGGAGGAAACGTGCTATTTCAACTGGATGCGTCCACAGAGACCTGGGGGTCAGCTGAGTGGCCTTGGTCGGACAATTGAAGAGGTGCAGCACATCATGTGGTCCCAGCTAGCAGGCGGGACAGATGTTGGTAACGCTAGCATCAATTCATGCCTAGTAAGAATTGAGGCGGCTGCACCAACCAGATCTCAGCTGCGCCAGAACCACGCTCTTCTGCCGAGGTAGTACCTTCTCCTCAGGTGAAATCTGCAAGGGATTCTCCCCTTCACACGGTAGCTGGATATTTCTGCTGCGACTTCATCGACAGGATTGTTGTTAAGACCTGTCTGATAGTTTCGATGATCTAAAGGTTCTCTCTTATACCGCTGGACCTCTTTCTCTCTAGATCATGAAGATCGTACCTGATCTGCCTGGGCGGAGGCATCCTGTTCAAAAAATGGTGGTTAGGATGCCGAGGTAGTACCTTCTCCTCAGGTAAAATCTCCGGGGGATGCTCCCTTAGCACTGCATTCACACGGTAGCGGGAAACTGCTGCTGCGACTTCATCGGCGTGAATGTTGTTCAGACCAGCCTGATAGTTTTGATGATCTAAAGGTTCTCGTTTATACCGCTGCACCTCTTTCTCTCTACATCATGAAGATCGTATAGTCGGAGGCATCCAGTCCAAGAGATGGTGGTTAGGATGACTGTTGCGAAAACACCCTGGCAGGTATTGCTTAGACAGCTGGATATTGTGTCTGCGCACGGTAAGGACCTTCGTCACCTCATGTAGATGGTCCTCAGAAGACATAAGAAGACACCACGTTGATGTTCTGAGGGCGGCATTCTGGCAAGTCTGAATTTTTTCCACTGCGTCGTACTCACGTTCGCCAACCATACAGGTGCTGCGTAGTTTGCTACAGATCGACCTATCGCTTTGTAAGAGGTCATCAAGGTTTCTTTGTCGGCTCGCCAAGTACTGCCGACAAGTGACTTGAGGACCTTGTTCCTACTTTTGAGTTTATCGCACATAGCTGTAGCATGTGCAGAGGATCGAAAAAGGCTGTCCAATGTGACCCCAAGGATTTTGGGCTAGTTAGTAGTCGGGATGTTGACGTCATCGACTTTCACATTGAGTGACAACCGCACCTCTGCGGTCCATGCAGTAAACAGTGTGGCTGATAATTTGGAGGCGGATATTTTCATATTCCTCGTAGTGAAAAAGCGTGCTAAGTCAGTGAGGTAAGAGTTTATTTTCTCGCATATGTCATCCTCTTTAGGTCCTGACGACAGAAATGTGCAATCATTTGCGTATGACACATTTCAACGTCGTCTGGGGGTGCAGGAAGTTAAGAGAGGTTGAGGTTAAACAGAGCCGGAAATATCACTCCACCTTGCGGAACTCCTTGTTGAACTCTACGGGGCTTCGACTTTCTGTCTCTTAATTCTACATATGACTGGCGCCCGCATATATAGTTTAGGACCCGACGTTTCAAACTTGGCGGAAGGGACGTTTCTTCAATGTCCTCGAACAGAGTGGCTTGATTGACCGTGACAAAGGCTTTTGTTAGGTCAAGAGCCACAAGGACCGTCCTGTCGTTTGGCTTATTCTGGTTTAATCCGCGACTTATACATGTGGTGAGTTGAGGCAGTTGTTGTACTGTGCTGCTTGGAGAAACCATGTTGATGATCAGCACAGGGAAAGTGTTCTATCAGGCTGGGGAGGAGCAGTGCTTCAAGCGTCTTTGCTACTGGAGAAAGCAAGGAGATCGGCCTGTACTAATCTCCGTTACTTGCGTCTTCGCCTGGCTTCAGTAGCGGAACCACTCCGCTTATTTTTTTAGGCATCTGGAACTAAGTGAGTGGCTAGTGATAGATTACGCACTTTGGTCATGTGCTTAAACACCAGCATTGAGATTCCGTCCGGACCAAGCGCTTTTGATGACTTTGCGCTGCGGATGACATGGGCAACTTCGCCAACGGTACATTGTGGTGGTGCTGTTCGTCCATCAGAACAGTTATTTTCGTTGCAGATGGCGAAAACTGTAACTGTTGCAAATTCCGCCATCTTTTCCCACCATCAAACGAAAATTGCTAAGCGAAATTTCCAAAACGTAAATTTCGTTTGCTTTGCTACATGTATTTCGTTTGATGTGAATACTCGCATTAGGAATTAGTTATTCAATAAGACATTGAGGGATATACATAAAAATAAAACATGCCACTTTGTAGATCCATTCGTTACAGCAACGTGCAGTAACGTTGACGAAAAATTGTTTTCATTCACTGAAGGTTTGTAATTAATATTGAGACAGCCAAAAGCGCATTTTTTCCTATCGCTGACGGTCTCCAAATCATTCATAACAGATTTCCAGAGACTGGACTCTAATAATAACTTTCGTTTTTTGAAATCTCATTAAAACATTCTTACGTACGTTATAATCATCGTAATAGCAACGACGGCAACGATGGCAAGCAACAACTGCTGTTCTGCTTGATTAAGTGTCATTTCAATCATGCCTTCCCCGTTGATGTTTATAATTTTGTGATTTTTTTCTGTTGTGCCGGTTCGGCCTTTTTTATGTTGAAAACAAAACAGCGGCCATTATTTGAAAATGATTTTTTTTCTCTATACGAGTGTATTTCAGTTAAGGCGAATTGTTTTTTCTGTCTTTTTTTTTTTTGATCCAACCAGCCAGCCAACCAACCTATTAAAATGTCCACGGCTATCAAAAACAGTAGCCAGGCACCCGTACGTATTCTGCTCAGCATTCAGCCCGGCTTTTTTCTTTACATTTTTCTCCACTAATCATATAATCTGTGGGTTGTTTTTGTTCGCTTTCGTGTACTTTTTGACGTTCATTTGGAAAGATTTCTTGTTTTGTGTTTTTATTTTTTTGCAAATGGCTCGCTTGAATGGTTGAAGGAATGAATGGTCGCAACGGATTGCCCCCCTTCTACATTTAAGCACACACACACAGACGCGATGAATAAACAGTCGAAAACGCCCCGTGATGTCTGAGGTTGTAGGTTTCGATGAATTTTAGTGAAATATTTATTAAGTAAAAAATTGACATATAATCTAAGCAACAATTGCAGAAAAAAGTGCACTCGCGCTAAAAAAAAATACATGTTTTGTATAGTTCTTAAACTGCTGAATCTAGAATTTGTATATGTTGCTTAATTTCCAGATGATAAGGCATAAGGGCACCTTTGGTACATTAAAAAGGATTTCCTGATCATTTACTGTCTGTACAATACAATTAAAAAACAAGTGGGCAATTCGTAAGATCGGCGGATCGGCAGGATTTATTGGATTTGGGGTCCCTGGGCTGTTATGCACTGGGCTGAGTCCCAAACTTTTATATAGGCACTCATGAATGATTAGGAATATTTTGTTTCATTTGCATTTTGTGCATTTTCAATACCCACTGATCTACAGCTTTTCGGAACGAAAAAAGACTCTGACTCGTTTCGTTTAAAAAAAAATCGTGCTTTTAACAGATCCTTAGGTCCGTCTTTTTTATGTGACCGTTTTAGCCACAGGACCCAAATGACCTCTCAAATTTATTGAAAGTCTTTACAGGCATAGGAAGAAAGATCTTGTCGGCAGCTCACATATATGGTACCGATGAGCCGTACCACACTAACGGTGAAACGTGCGTCTACTAGACGGATATGTGTTTGCTTCGCTGACTTACTTATATCTTTTTTTTAAAAAAAAGTATGCTAGTTGCAAACATAGTATTGTTTATTGCATTTTTTTGACAATAGGATGATTGCGACGATATTAATATTGCTGATATATAACAAACATTTTATTACGTCATTTAAATATAAAAAAATATGGTGGTAGCAACAATATAACAATAATTGTAGCGACAAAAGAATTTCTTTTTTATGTTTTATGTCAACATTACTATGATAACCGTAACCATATCATATGATTGTAATTTAAAAAAAAAATTAATATGATTTTTAGAACAATGATATTGTCACGAATCTAACGGAATAATATTAATTTTTAATTGAAAATTAAAATTTTTTAAAACAAACTGCTTTGGATTTGAGTAATTGAAATAATTTTATTAAATGAAACACTTAAGTTGTTTTAAACGCATTTTTCATTTTTTTAAATAAAACACTCCTGTTATTTTGAATTCAATGTATTTTAAAATATTTGAGTTAATCTTTATATAACCCAAATCTTTATATAACCCAAACCGTATTAAAAATTTTGGGGATCATAGCGTGGTTAAGTGGAATTTTGGTTATAGGGATCAAAACATGGTGGACTACTTTTGTGATTACTACTTTTGTGGGATCCTCTTATGGCTGTATGTGAAACATATCATAATTGTGGGGATCATAATATTATTAGATGAGTGTGAATCATAATATTGTTGTGGGGACCATAGTATGATTGTGTGTAAATCATACTATGGTTGTAAGGATCATTACATTGTTGTGCCACAACCATATAGCCAACAACAGTATGATGCTCTTCGAATATCGTCGCCTCAACAATACTTTTTTTTCTCATTCGCATAGAAAATTTATAGTATTTATTCACCGGATTTTGTGTCAAAATCTATAACGATTTCTATGTAATTTGTCAGCAGAAAAATGGGGTAGTGGCAGGCCGCATAAAACACACAAAAATTGTATAAGAATTGGCCTTAAATCAAGTTTTTTTTATAGCCTAATGTTGTATGCAATATTTTTTCAGCAAACAAAGTCAACACGTAGGGAAAAAACCAACCCTTAAATTTCATCCAAAAACTTGGTATGCTAATTTTATCACCACTCAATTAAAAATTTCTTAAAAAAAGCAGATATTTATTATATATATATTTAGTGAATGGAAATAACAAAAAATGCATTAAATTCATGCACTGTACGCAATGCAAGGGATTTTAATTGTGTCCGGTGGAAAATTCTTACTGCCGGCAAATCTAAATACAGGTTGATTTATTCACGACTGGACAAATTTCACCAGCGTATTTCTTGGCTCATTTTATAGAGTATGTCCATCTACGAACATGTCCGAAAATGCAAGGGGCGAAATGGCAGCAGTTTCAAAATTTTTGGATTGGTGGTCGGAGGGTACAAGGGTAGGGTTTGCTTCCAAAAAAAAAAAATAAACAGAAAAATGTTGCATCCGACCAGAACTTAGCAATTTTACCTTTATTACTTTTCGAAATTACTTTTTTTTGTAATAAATAATTTTTTTCAATAAACGGATAACAATTTTTTTTGTTAATATAAGAAGTTTTACATCGCCTGATATGAAATAACTTTTGGTAAACGGCACACAATTTTTTCGTAAATATAAGCTGGGCCATGTAAAATTTTAAATTTGAATCGGCTGTACAAAAAATGACTGATTACTGGTTTCAAATTTTTGGTTTTATTGGAAAGCTTGCACTTTGTGATTTAATAATGGAACACCATCCGATGTGTTTTTGCTTTGCCCAATGCGCTGAAGAACTTCATAGAAAAATTGTGTTTTCAGATGAAGCTCATTTTCATCACGGTGGCTATGTCAATAAGCAAAATTGCAGCATATGCGGTTCAAAGAACCACCACTTGACTATTGAGAGGCCAATACATCCACAACAAATCACCCTTTGGAGTAAATTTTTGGCAGGCGGTCCATTTTTCTTAAAACTGAACAAGGAGCCGCCATTACGTCAACGGTGAGCGTTACCGCGCCATGCTAAACGAATTTTTGTGTCCAAAAATTCAAGAGAATGACATGGACGCAAATATCGATGTTTTACACACTTTACAAACTGTGTTTAAAAATAGAATAAACCACAGAGCTTTATGTTGAGCCCTTTAGATAATTTTCTGTGGGGAGTCATTAAGGATAAATGTTACGATGCTTTGCATAACAGAGATAATTAAAGCGTTGAAACGTAAAATCGAATTAAAGAGATTAGACCCGAAACAATCGAAAATGTACTAACAAATTTTGTTGATCGGATCAGGCCTAACCAGTTATGGTAGTCATAAGAATGATATTGGCCGTGTTCTAGTGGCAACTCGATTACGAGGTCGCTAACGTGCTAACTACACACCAATCTCCAGGTTTATAAAAAAATATTTCGTTTACAGGTCGATTATTTCTCGCGTATTGTATTTCTTGAATAACATCTTTTCTACAAATAAGAAATTTTCAAATCAAACGTTTTATTTAAGCCAAATTTAAAAATCTTCTCGTAAAGTTTGAAAGCTATCGCCTTAGCGACCACTTACTCGTTTAATCAGCGAGTACCAATCGAATACGCCTATTGTGTTCCATTATTAAACGACAAAGTTTACACTTTCCACCAAACCAGAAATTTGAAAATTATCAGTTTTTTTACAGCCGATTCAAATTTAAATGTTAAATCGCCTTCTTTTTTGTGTTATGCGAAACTTCAAGAGAATGCCGGGAAATAACTTAATGAAAATGTCCGAGAAAAGAAAAGCTCGTAACCTAACACCACTATTACTTCCAATTTTTCCTTTACCTAACAAATCTTCCTCTTACCAACACAATGTACCGCATAAGGGACTTTGCCTGTTAAATATATTTCCTTTAAAGTAAAAGTTGACTTGAGCAGTTTTTTTTCTGGTTAAAGACTTTTTGTTGTTTTTTTTCAGATTCAACTAATATATTGGTGAAATATATGGTTGCCAGGCAAACTGTACAGCTGTTTTTAAACCCGCCAAATTTTTTCTTCAGCAGTCTTTGGCAAAGATTACTTCGACTACAAATCAATAACGTATACGGGAGTCTTATTACATGCAATGAGAATTACCCTTTGCGTATAGTCTTCGAACTGTACGAAGAGAAATCTTTGTAGCGCAATATCATTTCCACCAATTCCATTTCGCATGGCTTCCGTTGAAAACCACAGATGCAAAAGCACAGAGTGTGTGTGTTGTACATGTATTCATACATGTATTTATCCGAATTCGGAATTTTTTAGCTAAAATTCAAAGCCAAAGTCCAAAATCATAGTCAGGGATTGAAGTTCAAAATAGCATTACGAAGTAGGTCAAATAGCCGGAGTTAGAGTCGAAGCAAAGCGAAGTTGTCCGATTTTTGTCAAACTCCACAGTCCTGCATCTACGAGTATGTAACGAAAATAAGCTCCGAACTTTTATAAATTCCATCTTGTCCACAAAGAAACTACCGAATTCCACAAAAAAGAATTTTATCTCAAATCTTGATTTCTATATTTTTTTTTTTTGATAAAATATGATAACACATTCTATGTTCTCTTGAATCTTTCAATAATTAGCAGCTCTCGTTAAAAAGGGTTAAAGACAAAATTCCGAAAAAACAACCACAACAACTAAACATAAACGACACGCGCCAACAGTAAGCGCATTTCGACTTAATAAAAAACAACAACACATGCAAGCCAATAACATAAAATGAGCGCTCACCAGCAGCACACGCTCTTCATCACCAAATCACGGGTATTATATAACCTTTTGAGGAATATTAACCCTTTGCACGAGACCTGCCCACTAAGGGTCATAACCCCTGAAACTCATAATTAGCCCCTTTGACGGTGAGCAAAAAGAGTTCATTAATACAATCCTTGCTTGTGCACGTTGTTGTTGAAGTCATCATCTTGGATTTGATTTATCTTCAGTTTCGAACTTTATTTTCATTGTTTTGAATGGAGCGGTCGTTCCTAATGTCTTTTGCGGGATGATCTCTTGTGTTTGTGTTTTTTTTTTGAGGCGATTAGTTTGTGTAATAACCCCATTGTTTGAACTTGGGCATGAGAGTGTTAGCTTTACGTGTTCTGTTTCTATGCTCTTTTTTTTAAAATTAAGTCCCACAAATCTTGAAAATTACAAAAACAACAACGAGAACAAAACCAATTGTCGAAAATACGATTTGTACCCTCAGTCGTATGTGCGTAATGAACGAGCAGAAGAATATCATCAACATTTATTTTGATGACGAGTCTACGTGCGGGGGTATGTCGAGTATGTAAAGCTTTTTTTTGGTACGTTTTTATTTCAGTTCAGCTCAGTTTTTTCCTTGGTTGTTTTTAAATGAAGTCATTACAAAATCATATTTTTCAAAATGGTATTTACGATCTGAACAAAAGACTCGCGCGATATCTTTTGTTCACATGCAACAAGTACAAATCGCTCTGCTCCAGTTTCACTTCTTTATTTCAAATATTTTTGTGTTTTAAGGTTTTGTGATTTGTGCCGTTGTTTTTTCATTTTTTTGGAAATTTCTTTGTTGATTCTTTCTTTGAGTGGAAGAATTGATTAAGATGTTGGAGTTGATTAATTTCATTCGCATACGCAAGGAATTCAAATGTTATTTTTTTTCTAAACCCAAAAACGCTTCTGGTTTGGGTTTACGCTAATAACGGTTCGGACATATCAATGGGTTTGGAAGGTTTACAACTTTACCTGGAGTTGTTTTGAAAAGTGATTTATCTTCGATAATGAAATCACATAAACTAAGCATTTCGATAGCAGAAAGAAAGCAATCGTAGTGTGAGTTCTACGACGGTTGCTATTTATATTTCAGATCCTGACAATACTGGTGTTCCCAGATGCAAACTAATACATCCATTGGAAACTTTGACATTTTTTAGCATAACTTCACTCAGAATGTTTTGCCATTTGAGGGCGAATTGTTTTGTTTACAGTGTGTTGAAAAATTCATCTCAGTCAAAAAATGGAATTATCCCGTGAATATTTTCCTGCTATTATTTTTTACGATTTTCGGCGTGGGTTATCAAGACAAACCTGTTTAAATCAACTTGTTTCGACTTTTGGCACCTTAAAAAACCACTGTTAATCGCTGGTACCAAGAGTTCTGTCTCGGACACCGTTAGCTCCAGGATAAATTTCGTCCAGGACGTCCAACTTCGGCCACTTTGCCAGAAACCATCGATGCTGTGCGTGAACTGAGTAGGCACCGATATGTGACAAACCGTGAGATTGAGGCATCCTTGAGCATTAGTATGACAAGCATCAATAAGATATTACATGTTCGTTTGGAGGTGAAAAAAATGCTCTTGTTGGATCCCACATAATTTGTCGAATGCTTAAAAAAAGGCTCGTCTGGATTGGTGCAAAGAGATGTTAAAAAAGTATAACTGCGGTAGCTCGAAGGCAGGGAATAACATTGTCACAGGTGACGAATCATGGATCTATGCATACCCGAAACAAAACAGCAATCGACCTTTTGGGTCTTTCAAGACGAGCCAAATCCAACAAAAGTTGTTCGTGGAAGAAGTACATCGAAACAAATGATTGCGTTTTTATTCAGTATAACCGGCCATGTTGCCACAGTGGCTTTAGTGGAACGTAGGAGGTCAATTCTGAGTGGTATACAACCAACGGTTTGCCAACCGTGTTAGAAGAAATGGGGAAAGATAGTAAGAGAAGACGGATCATTTTGCATCACGACAATGCGAGCTCTCACACATCAGCTGAAACGATGAGCTATTTGACCACTCAAGATGTTGAATTGATGGGCCATCAACCGTACAGCCCTGATTTGGCACCCAATGACTTCTTCTTATTGCCTAGCATCATAAATATCAACCCTCGTACCATTTCTCTTCATAGAATTGTTTGACTTTATTTTTGGAAAAACTTTATCACATCATTTGCAAACCCCCCAGGGAATGGCCCTAGATCCGACATTGTAATACAAATATTTTCGAAGTTAGCAGTATTAGTTTTGCTCTAAGCCGATAATAGAAAACGATTTTTCAACATTCAATCCAAAGCAGATGTACAGGGTTGGTGATTTAACATTTAAAATTTTAATCGGCTGTTAAAAAAGTTTTGATAATTTTTTTCAAATTTCCGGTTCTATTGAAAAGGTTGAACTTTGTCATTTAATATTGAAACGAACACAATGCCATTCATATGACTACCACAACTGGTTCGACAGTTCTTCACTCGATCAACCCAATTTTTCAGTACATTTTCAATTGTTTAGGGTCGAATCTTTCAATGGCAACTTCGATTTCCTGATCCAACGCTTAAATTGTCTCTGGATGCTTGGCGTAACATTTATCCTTTATGGCTTCCCACAGAAAAAAAACCAAAGGGCTCATATCACAGCTCCTAGGCGGCATCACAGTTTTGGCTGATTATTTGATTTTGAAAAACGAATGAATTATCGATGAATGCGTTGACTGTGTGACATGTGGCCCCGTCTTGGTGAATGCAAATGTCGTCCATGTCATTTTCTTGAACTTTTAACAACAAAAATTCGTTGAGCAAGGGTGTGTATCGGCGATTTCAAAAAAATACTAATAAATGATGCCGCCAGCCCAAACTCCACACGTTGTGGATGCATTGGCTTCTCAATAGTCCCATGAGGGTTGTCTGAACCCCATATGCGGAAATTTTGCTTATTGACACAGCCACCGAGATGAAAATGAGCTTCATATGAAAACACTCTTTTCCAGTAAAAAGCTTCATCTCCTGTCAAACAATCTTCAGCCCATTGGTCGAAGCGAAAACGCATCGAATGGTGTTCCATTTGAAAAGATTAGCAGTTACTTTTTTACAGCCTATTCAAATTTAAATTTTTTTATGACCCACCCTATACTTTCTAAAAGACAATGGAATCTCTCCACTTGGATGCCTTGGCTTAGAGAACTTCGAACATGAACATATTGGTACTTAGAAACAGTAGACTTCATTACTAACATATAAGATTTTTCTTAATTACGGGTCCGTATCTTCAGGCACTATAGTCCCAAATCGGCTCCTTCGAAAATTTACATATGGAGTTCGTCACGAATCTAAGTATGGCAATACTTTTATGAATTTTACAGAATTAAAGGCCTTGTCCCACTGGCTAATGGTCCTTAAAGCTCTGAAAGTTAGGTCATGCCAAATAGTTATGGAACCACTACCAACAACTGTATGCTCCGGTAATGCCGATTTCATAATGAAACGGAATCTGTGGTGGAGAGTATAACTGCGTCAACCTGACCGAACATTCAAATCGCCCACTTAATTAATATATGATTTATTTTGTTTACTCTCCACTAAAGAATGGAGAGTAAGCTGAATGTGTAATCCCGTTTGCAACACCTAGAAATATAGATCGGAGGCCCCATAATGTATATAAAATATCGAATGTCGTATAAGTAAAAGACGATCTACGATTCGTCCAAACGTCTGTTGCAAGCACGAAAGCAGTAAAATTAATTTAGCTAGCATCTGGTCATTTTGCATGATGATGGATTATAAGCTGTTGGTGATGGTAAATTATATCGGTATCGGCAATATCGGCAAATGGGCTAATTGTATCTCGGAATGATTTTCCAGTTTTTACGTATTTGCTCAACAAATCACAATATTTTTTTTTTTTGGTCGGGACTGATCGCTTACACGTGCGTAATTCAGGGTATCGTACCAATTGAAAATTCATGTTAATTTTATATGACTATTTGTGTTTGAAGATGATATAACGTAAATGACATCCATGCTCATCGACGCATATGTGACACCTGATCAGAAAATTATTCATTGTGGCCTGAAGGGTTCAAGTTGGGATTGCTTCAATTATTGTTTTAATGGACCGTTTCAACTCAGTCAAATTTCTTGGTTTCATTTTGTACAACTCTTTGGGTCCCCAGACAATTTTTATGGAGACTATATCAAAAAAAAAACCTATATGACTCATATGGGTCCCAAATAAATTGTTTCTCAATCGAAATATACCATACCAAATTTTATTGAAATCGAAATTAAAATGGATGTTCAAGAGCGGTTGTATATTATATCGGGAGATATCCTTGTGCTGTTGCTATATCAAACTTGAACCGGATGACATGTTTTTATCTGATCTGATCGTAATTAACTGTACCCAATTAAATCAATATTGGATGATATTTATTTATGGCTTCTGCAGCTAAAATCAAAAAACCAAAAAAAAATATTTTTGCAAATTTCATGAAGATCGCACAGTAATTTCGACCATATGTTTGACAACAAGCTTTAGAAACTCAGCAGACGAACTGATGGACGGACGGGCAGTTATGGTAAAATCGAATAAACTGGTGATTCTAAGTCGATCAGTACTTTTAAAAGGTGGATCTAGCTTAAATATTTGTGATATTTACGTATTTCTTTCTTGAATATTATGAATTTTCTTTGCTTTACAACAACCAAAAAACCGAAAACCTGACAGCAAAAAAACCGGGTAAACTGACAAGGTTAAGCTATTTTGGAGAAACCAGGTTTGGACAAAAAGACCGAAATGTCGGTTTTCAGTTTTAGACATTCTAATGGGAATGTTCTTCGAGGTCTGACCTGTAATCGGGTCCCACGGGTGATTATGATCCCCTAAAACTTTTGTTCTAGCCTTGTCTGTGCGTTCTTGATCTTCGGTGGCTGCCGTTTACTACACCAAGTCGCGGGTAAAGTTTTGGTTGGCTATTATTAACCAAGTGCTACGAGGGCTGATATATGTGACGCGCAAAATAGAAAGGGGCCTAAGGTTAAAAACCAGTTTTGTTAGGAGAGCCATTTTAAAGATTAGGTCCCTTTCTATTTGCGCTTAGAATCGTCGACTTCACTTTCATAAAACGCTTATATCTCTGCGAGGGGACACTTTTGGGGCATGAGATTGGTCTCATTCGATGCTCAGATGTTGTCCATATCAAAAAAAGAAAAAAAATGAAAATTGGTTTTTTAACCCTTAATAAAGAAAATGCTTAATAAAGAAAATGCGAATATTTGTCATCAAAAATGGTTTTATTGCTTCTCGAAGTATTCTCCAGCATGAT
Organism: Hydrotaea diabolus; assembly: GCA_963513945.1. NCBI lineage: Eukaryota > Metazoa > Arthropoda > Insecta > Diptera > Muscidae > Hydrotaea > Hydrotaea diabolus. The sequence goes on along the minus strand of OY740718.1, from coordinate 150,783,084 downwards.
TTATACAATTTTGCATGCGGTCAAACCAATTGTCGTAGCACTTTTTCCACTCCGATTGAGACACCTCCAAAGCATGGTTTCTGGCGACGAAAATCGTTGACCTCGCATTTTTTTCCTGATGTGCGCGAGTAAAAAGAAGTCTATGGGTGCCAAGTCAGGGCAGTACGGCGGAGGACCCATCAATTTGAGGTTTTGGACGGTCAAAAAGGCGCTGGTTTGGCCCAGAGTGTGAGAGATCTCTCATTGTCATAGTGCACAATGATACGTCTTCTCTTGCTTGTTTTTCGAATTTCAGGCAAACAATTTGTGGTGTACCACTCAGAATTGACCGTCCTACGTTATTCAAGCGGAACAGCTGTCACATGACCAGTTTTGCCGAAGAAACAGGCGACCATTTGCTTCGAAGTGCTTCTTCCACGAACAACTTTCGTTGGATTTGGCTCGTCTGCGAAGACCCACACGGTCGATTGCTGTTTTGTTTCGGGCTCATACGCATAGATCCATTATTCGTCACCTGTGGCAATGCTTCAAAAGACGTTTTTAATCTTTTGAAGCACCGCGATCGTATTTTTTCAAATTTTCTTTGCACCAATCGACACGAGCCTTTTTTTAAGCGATTGTGAAATTGTGTGGGATCCAACGAAAACCTTTTTTACGGTCAGGTGTTCATGCAATATCGAATGTATGCTATTGGAAGAAATGTCCAAGGATGCCTCTATCTCACGGTATGTCATATGATGATCTTGCATTATCAGTTCACGCACGGCATCAATGTTCTCTGGCACAGCGGCCGGACGACCTTTATGACCTTCGTCTTTGAGCGAGCAACGATTGAATTCATTAAACCATTTTTTCACAGTGTTTTAGGGTGGTGCTACATCGCCATAAAAAGATTTAAGTTCATCGATGCACTCTTGTCGTGATAATCCACGTCGAAAGTTGTGAAAAATGATCGCACGAAAATTTTCACGAGTTAATACCATTTTACCAAATTGATTTTTTCAAGTCACTGTAAACAACACAAATAATGGTCGTACGTCAAAACGTTCTGAGTACGTTTATGCTAAAAAATGTCAAACTTTCTAATGGAAATGGGGCAAGGCAACACCTAGTGTTGCCTAGGCCAGGAATATATATAGCAACCATCGTACGACCTATGCTAAATGGTCTGCAACCTGCGAAATTCTGAATTATTTTCTCCCAACTACTGAAACTTCAACTTGCAAAATCATTAGCCATAGAATTCTCAATGCATTAGCAACTTTTGCACTACAAATGTTGCCTATTTTGTGCGTGCATCATATGCTATCCATAAGAACAAAAAGAAAACATGCAATGCTAACTGCAAATGGGCACAACTGACATACCAGGGGTTAGACGAAACTCCACCATTATTTTATACCTGAGAAGGTCAAAGTAAATCCCAAATAAGGCCGGCAAGGCAAATCCTCCTAGTTACCCCTAGAGTTAATTACTTTTCGTCCTTAAATGCAAAGGCCAAAAATGCCATGCGGCACTTGTGCTAAGTAAACGAAAGAAGAAGCAATCGATTATTGTCGAAATATGGCTAAAATGACTTAAAAATATTGCGTGCCAAAACTAAAAAAACCCGTCAGTACAACCGACAAATTTTGTGCACACTTTAGAACCCAAAAGGAGAAAAAAAATATTACAAAATATAAAAGACAAGACACGGATGATCGTTTTATTGGACTGCACCGAATGGCAAGTGCGCGTGTAAGGAAGGACAGACGACAGACCTTAGAGCTGCTTCTTCGTTTTCGGCTACCTTCTCATAATTGTGAGCACATGCACAGGAGGTCGCCCAGACACTCAAAAAAATATTTGAATAAATGCCGGCCACCTTACTTGACATGTACGCAAGAGAGGGCCCTAAAAAGATGTCAGTTGGTGCCAATACAAATTAAAGAAACAGACCCGCCAACACAGCAACACACCGAACGCTCGTTACACCGTGCCAATGATCATTTGGCCAAAAATAACAAATTTGGAAGCGTTGAACTGTAACCAGCGGACATGGTTGGCAACAATGAACCATCAGGAAGGCACGCCATCATGTTGCATGTTGACCTAAGGCCATTTGCCAGTCATGGGTTAATGTGACGACTTCTGTGAGTGAACTTCTGAAGTGATCAATAACATCGTTCGAATTCTTCGAAAGAATGCACGAGACACAACAGACCTGCGAACGTTCAGCAATTGTAGCCCAAAGACATGGGAATAAATATTGCTTACCGAAAATTCATTCATAAAATAGGTTGGAAGGATAAAACGAAATTGTTGTAGTTGCACTTACCTCTACCGCTACGGCCCACAAAACGCAGATCATTGAATTTGGCCACTTGATCCTTCATGGTCGCCCTCTCGTTGCGCAGCTCGGCACAGTAGTTTTCATCGTTGCCGGCTCGTATATAGACGTTGGTGCCGTCTCCCACATCGACGAGTGCCACAACTTTGAAGGCAATTGGCAGGGTTTTGTTGGAACGCCAATGAGTGGGTAGAGCTGAGCACAGAAAATACGGATTACTTGTGCGCACTGAAAAGAAACAGAAAAGCGGTAGATAATGTTATTGAGTGAAAAAATAAAAAATAAATAGGCTGCAAATTCGCAAAATCGTTTTAAAAATCTTTTAGGCGCAATCAAAACCTTAGACCAGAGCGACTTTATAATTGCCTTAGTAGAATCATCCAGGTAATTCTTTTTAAAAATTCGTCAAATATGAAAACAAAGATCGTCAAAAGTTTAAAAGAAAGTCAAAAAATCTTCATGCTATAAATATTAAAAGTACTTTTAAGTTAACAAAGAAATCATTTTCCGATAGTTTGAAAATAAAGCATAATTTACGTAAAGTTCCTGATTTTTTGTGAAAATCGTGTTTAACAACGAAAACTACTAAAAATACTTTAGCTATTTAAACAAATGTTTTGACATTTGCTAAAGACTTTAACAAAATTGTTTACTCTAATAAGTCATTTATTAGAAAAATTAGCCGACAGTCTTTAAAACATATTTCTCTTATTTTTTTTTATATATGGAAATTATCATTAAAAATGTACTACTTGTAAACCGCCCATTTTAATATCAATTAAGATTTTAGAGTTGTTTTTTAAGCTTTAATGTTTTCAAATCGATAGCTAAAATGCAATATTAAGTAAAGGGTGGATAAATTTTAAGGGCCGATCATCCACTGTTGCCATTTCTTGCCACCATTCTGACCATTGACGACGATTGGAATGGTCAAAAGGCTTTAGGTCTTGAATCAATTGTACCTTGTATGCGTGTAAATGCAAGTCTTTATGCATAATGTTCATCAACGACGAGCGTGAGAGGTGCAATTGTTGGGCACAACGACGAGTTGAGGTGGACGGCTCTTCAGCTAAACTATCGCGAACAGCAGCAATATTTTCTGCAGTACGAGCACTGGTGTTTTCACATCTCCTGCAGACCCGGCTCAAATTTTTGCAAGATTTTTCCGATTGTACGCACATTTGGAAGATTAAATTGACCGAAATCAACGTATTGCTCCCTTGTGTATCATTCCATGGTTCAAATTGCATTAGTCTGAAATTAAAAATTATCAAATAAAATGCAGAAAAAACCTTGACGCTTAGGTCTGGTTTACATTCAACGACTGCCCTTAAAATTTAACCACCCTTTAGTTATCAAATATATTGTTAATGTATATTAGAAACGTCCTGCAGTTTTTTATTCCAAAAACATTTTTAGAAGTTCAATTTGTCATAGCCGTTTTATTGTTTTATATTTAATGGACAAGTATTGCAGGTCTTTTCTTAAATGCATGAATGTGATCTATTTTTTTTTTTGTTGACGGAAGATGACTTAGCTATTGCCACTTTTATACCCAGTGTAAGTTATAAGAATTTCGTAATTCGAACCACAATTTCTGTTACATATAAGTTAGCAAAATCTAATGGTTTAGCTGATGCAATACCAACTTTAATTAGTAAAGGCTTTTTTTCCTCATGTTTAATAACAGGACAAAAAGTGTTAATTTATCAAGAGGTTACACCAGATCTTTTTAAACCGCACACCACATTGTGGTACAAGATATGTTGACTTAAAGAAATGGAGATAGACCCATGTTATATATACCGATCGACTCAGAATCACTTGTTGATGTCATTGAATGATTTCCGTCCGTCCCAGTGTCTGTCCATATATCGTCGTAAACATATATAGTGCAGGTCGCCATTATAAACCGATTTAAATTAATCTTGGTAAGTTGGTCGAAATCGTACCAATTTTTATTGGGTTCGAGATATCGTACATAGGCTATTACTGTTTTCAAAACCTATACGATACCTCTAAAAGCCACATATGACAACCGATTTACACTAAACCTCGCACAGAGAGTTACGAGCGACCAACACCCATCTCTGGTGAAATTGAACCATATTTCCATTTTTCATTTTAAATCGGTCCCACACAAAAATCTTTCCCAAATTGTAAATTCAATCTAGCTCAAATGAAGCATAGTTAGTTATGTGCGACCTATAATTATCCCTGGTATAATTGGACTGTGTTTCATAAAGCCCCAAGAAAAATATGTCTTTCCAGCTCTCAAAGAAACGTATTAAGTCTGACATTGTCCAAGTTCCGGACTGAGGCACGGATTCTTCAGAAAAGCAGAGTGGTGGAGGGTATCTTATAGTCGCCCAAGCCAGACTTTAGCCATTTCACTTGCAATACCCTCCAACATAGGATAAATTGTATATTGACTTTGTCATACCGTTTGCAACATATGAAAAATACTGGTCAGGATATAAAGAATATATAGGGTGATCAATCTAGAGGAATTTTTTTAATAGCGTGTTTACAGATTACGCCTAAGTTGTGTTAAACTTTATTTTTTTCTTTTTAGTATTGTTTGCCAATTTATCATGCAAAGACTTACACTGCGAAAACCACGGTTTAGTGCAGTTTGTGGGATGGTGGAATCATCGGTCCATATTTTATCAAATTTGTAACGGGTGTTAAATCCAAAGGTTTTTTTTCATTAGGATTTTTTCGCAGATTATACGTGAGCTGTGTTACGCTATTTTTTGTTTCAGTATTTTTTGCTTCATTATTGTAGTGGTTGTTTTATCATGGCAAGACTTACAACGCGAAAACCACGGCTTTCGAGCATTCCTTTATACGAGTGCTATTTTTATTTCGGGTCCTGAAAATACTAGTATTCCCAGATGCAAACTGGAACTTCCATCGGAAACTTTGACATCTTTTAGCATAACTTCACTCAGAACGTTTTGTGATTTGAGGGCGAATTGTTTAGTTTAAAGTGTGTTAAAAAATTCATCTCAGTCAAAAAATGGAATTATCCCGTGAACATTTTCGTTAGTTGATTTTTTACAATTAGCGTGGGTTATAGAGACAAAAGTTTTTAAATCAACTTGTTTCGACTTTTCAAAAATCTCTGGTAATCGTTGGTACCAAGATTTCAGTCTCGGACGCCGTTCGCTTCAGGATGAATTTCGTGAAGGACGTCCAACTTCGGTCACTTTGCCAGAAACCATCGATGCGTCATACCGTGATATTGAGGCATCCTTGAGCATTAGTATGACAAGCATCAATAAGATATTGCATGTTCATTTGGCCGTAAAAAAAATTTGTTCTCCTTGGATCCCATATAAATTGGTGCAAAGAGATGTTGAAAAAGTATAACTGCGGTAGCTCAACGGCAGTGTATAACATTGTCACAGGTGACGAATCAAGGATCTATGCATATGAACCCGAAACAAAACAGCAATCGAGCGTATGGGTCTTTCAAGATGAGCCAAATTGAACAAAAGTTGTTCGTTGAAGAAGTACATCGAAGCAAATGATTTCGTTTTCTTTCGGTATAACCGGCCATGTTGCCACAGTGTCTTTATTGGAAAGTAGAACGGTCAATTCTGAGTGGTATACAACCGTACGTATGTTTGCCAGCAGTGTTGCGAAGAAATAAGGAAAGATAATAGGAGAAGACGGATCATTTTGCACTACGACAATGCGACCTCTCACACATCAGCTGAAACGATGAGCTATTTGGCCACTCAAGATGTCGAATTGGTTGGCCAATGTGCCAATGGCTTTTTCTTATTCCCTAGCATCAAGAAAAAAATGTGTGGTCCACGTTTTTCATATCCCGAAGCAGCAGTTGAAGCGTTCAAAAATCGTTTAAAAGTTTATTGATCTTAAAGGAGAATATTTTGAAAAACAATGATAAATAATTGTGTTTTTATTGCCGGATCCAAAATATAAATAGCAACCCTCGTATTAAGAAACAAAACCAAATTATTTTTTCACATATTTTTGGTTTATCGGGCTGAGCAAACAGCCCACGGTATATGAAACACTATATAATTTATTAGCTGCCTTCGCTGGCATCTCTTTAGAGAAACCTTTTAACTTAATTGTTTAAGACCTTGGAGATGTCAGCTGGCACTCACGATTGACTAACTTTATATTCGCTTTAACAGCCAGAATAGTAAATGAATTATTCGCTTAAAATCTGTCCTTTAAGTTTTCACGCAAAAAAACCTATCAGCCAAATTGAACCTCTGTGACATCGCCAATCCGGCTAATACGAGTAGCACGTTTACCGAACTTGACGTCATAATAAGGAGTGAATTTCATAAATGAAGTCATACAGTCCCCTTTTAGAATAAAAATACTAGATATACCTATTCATCCTTAGTGTCTACAAGGTGACATAGAGCGAATCTTGGTTTAAAAATTTGTGGCTTCAAGAGCAAATCGGGATGGACCTTTATGTGGAAGCTATTCGAAATAATGCACTGATATGGTCAAATTTCACCAGAGATGGGTGTTGGCCACTTGACATGATGTATGCAACTTTTGTGTAAATCTAATATAATATGTCGCTTTTTAAGCTGTATGTTCTGAAATCAGATAAAAACTATGTACCGATATGGACTTATTTCAATAGGGCTCGTCCTTGGCCCAAACTTTAAGAATGTACCAAATTTTATCCAAATCGGATCATAATTGAAACCTGTACTTTGATAACAACGATAGAGGGACATACGGACATCGCTTAATGGAATCAGGTAGTGATTCTAAGTCGGTCGGCATGCTTTACAAATGGTCTAACTCCGTTCCTCTTAGGTATTGCAAACATCAGCACTAAGTCATATTACCATGTACTACAGCGTGGGTAGAGTATAAAAATAGACCTTGTTCGCAAAAGTAGTGTGTTTATTATATCCTCCCTAAAAGATCCACATATTCTCCAGTTGTAATTCATAAGCCAGCGGCTATGCAAACTCGTTACCACAGGAACGATGATATGATATGATTAAGGGTTCTTCGAAAATAATGCGTGGATTATGAAAAGAATCTGCACATCGTACGAGTGTGTCACATAAGTGTATCTACGTCCAAAGTCCACGTTTTTCTTAGAAAATATTTCGGTGAAACCACCCAATAATTAAAATTTTGTTTTTTTAAGAGAATTTTGCTTTCTATTTCTTCAAATCATTTAATATTTTCAGCTTAAAAGGTTTTGGGATTTCTACAACAAAATATTCCTGAAATCGTATAACCACAACTGTGGTTCATGGGGACTGAAACTAATTTTAGCATGCATGAGTCGTGTACTTACATATCTGGAAAGTTTTAGAAGCCAAGTACGAGTACATACTGCAAGTATGCGAAAAAAAAACGTACAATCAGTTCTTTTTTGACCACTTAGTGATATGGAATATCTATACTTGTACCTATGCCATATTTATGATATTCATAAAACTTGTATGTGTGTATATTAAAACTGGTGGAATTAATTGGTCTGTTCTCGTTTACGATAAATTTTGTATGGCCCCGTCTTATGGTCACTTGTGCTTTGTTGACATAGACCACTATTTGCGGTAAAGTGCTTTACAAAAATAAAAGTGTTTTCCCACAAGCTGGGCCACCTAAACCTGAAGTAAAAAAATACGAAAAGAAATAAATAACAGTGGTGGTTTTTACGAATCCTCGATAACTAAGACTCAAACGCAAAATCGCAATAGATAAGTTATTTGCAATAGATAAATTCAAAATTTGCTTCTGAATATTATGAATCGGAAAAAGTACAAATGCTTTTCACTTGATACTGATATTTTTTTTACTCGAAACTTTATAATTCCGTACTTTGTCAGCACTGAATACCCGTCGATACCGAATAAGTTTAAACGATTATATTTTCTTCAACAGTTTTTCAGATGTCGTTGGAGCAACAAGTAAAGGATGAGCATTAAGTAAAGGATGGGCTTTTAAAATTTTAAATTTTAACTACCGATTAGTTTGACTTTGAAAGGTTGAATTAAATTCTTTTTTATTTTCAGGTTTATGTTTTACATTTGCAAAATGGGACGCTACACGCTCGAACAAAATTAGGAAATATTAAAAACTTACTTTCAAAGTAGTGAGTCTTTAATGCACACTGTAAGAAATTTTTGTGGAAAATGAAATGTTGTTAGACAAACCAACCCGAGGACGTTCTTACCCAGTGCGTTCAATAGAAAACATTGCTGCTGTGGCTGAGAGTATCCGAGAACATCCAGCAACATCAACTCCTCATCGTTCTCATGAAGTGAACATTTCTCGCACTTCTTTGAGAAGAAGTTTGCATAAAGACCTCAGTATGAAGGAACTGACGCCCCATCCAATGTGTTTTCTCGTCGGCCATTGGGCTAAAGATTGTTTGGCAGTAGATGAAGAATTTTAACAGAAAATAGTGTATTCCGATGAAGCTCATTTCCATGCTATGTCCTTAAGCAAAATTTCCACATATGGGGTTCAGAGAACCCACACGTGACTATTGTGAAGCATCCACAACGAGCCATTGTTTGGTGTTGCGGCATCTTTGGCCAATTTTCCTTCGAAAATGTGCTAGGATCTGCTGTTACCGTCAACAGTAAGCATTACCGAGCCAAGCTCAACGAATTTTTGTTTCCAAAAATTCAAAAGGACGACATGAACGACATTTAGTTTTAAAAAGACAGTGCCACATGTCACACAGCCAAAGCAACCATAGATTTATTATGCGCTGTTTTTGAAAATCGAATTATCAGCCAAAATTGAGATGTCAATTGGCCCTTTCAGAGCTATGATTTGAGTCTTTTGGGTTATTTTCTGTGGGGAGCCATTAATGATAAACTGTACGCAAAGCATGCAGAGACAATTGAAAAGTTAAAACATAAAGTCGAAGTTGCCATAGAAGAGATTAAAGAATCCAAAATGTACTAAAAAAAAGGTTGATCGGATAAGGTACTGCCTAGCCAGTCGTGGTAGTCGTATCAATGATTTTGTGTTCCATTATAAAATGACAATTTTCAATCTTTCAACCAATAAAACCAGAAATTTGAAAAAAGTATCATTATTTTTTTTACAGCCTGTTTAAATTTTAAATGGCTCGCCCTATATATGTTTACAATAAAATTTCCTAGTGAAACATATCGCATACTTTTCTCAAATCACTGTTTTTGAAAATCCAATGGACTAATGTAGTTTCAAGAAAATTATTCATACGACACATATCCAAAAAAATCGTTTAAAAACTTTTCCGAAATGATATATGACGCGTTCTATTGGTAGTCGCTTATTAATCATGTAAAAGGTCGCTATGGCGATAACTTCAAAACTGTACGATACATTTTTGTAATATCTTTATACAGGGTGATTCATACAGAAATGGACAAACTTCACCAGCGTATTCCTTGGCTCGTTTCATGATAATACGTATGTCCATATACTACCATTCCCAAAAATGCAAGGGAGCAAAGAAGCAGCAGTTTAAATTTTTCGAATTGGTGGTCGGAGGGTACTAGGGTAAAATTGCTAAGTTCTGAACCAGTGGTTTGTTTATTTTTTTTCTTGTATTCAAGAAATTCTATAAGCGAGTAATAACCGAGCTCGCTTAAATTCGCTAAAGGTCATTCTTGAATAACTTTCTTCCCAAAAATTTTAATTGATTAAAACAAACGCAAATTGTCTAAATTTTTTTGTAAACAAAGTTATGTCTCTATTATCGTACAATATTGTGAAGTTATCAAGTAAGTACCCTCCTAAGCGAGTTGCCACATTATTTCTATTTCATGTGAATTTAAAATAGCAATAGGTTTGTAGTGCCTAAATACAATAGAGATAGAATTAATGGTACTTGAAGCAACTTTTTACAATTTAATTAAAAATTTAATGGCTGGCCTGCACATTTACTGGAAATTAACTTTAGAAGTTATGATCGGTGCACTCAAAGAAGGGTCTAACATTTGCGATGAAACTAATTTAGAAAGGGCGAACACCTAGCAAATAAAAGGTCATAAAGATATAACTTCAAACCGTTGCGCAAAAAACAGTCGAGTTTTCCTTGAATACAAAAACTGATTGTCGGTTCGTTTACTTGATGCGCCCTGTGATTATATGATGCAGAGAGCTAAGCATATTGGTCCTCCGAATGGGTTGTGGGTATTAAATAAATAATTCAAGATCCAAAACACATTTGACAAACTTCGTTGAGAACACGAGACTATCACAGTCAACCTACTCAGGTAGTGCTTCTAAGTCGGTGGGTTTAATTAAAGGAGCTAAACCCATTGTCATATTCTTGGATTCCTATTAGCTATAAAGATGTCTCAACTTTGTGTACATACGATGCCATATAGCTATTAGCGAAATCTCAAATATTTTTCTGTGATATAAGGAATAGAAATTTCCTCCACAAACCTATCGGCTTTCTTTTATGTAATTGTAAAAAAGATTCAAGTACTCCCTAGATCTGCGTTTATGGCTGTCATTGCTCTCTGATTCTTATCACACACAAAAATGTATGCCTTTTTGGACTGTCTTAAGTGAGTTGCATGAGAACGCTAGTTAAGCTGCTCGAGCTTTTCTTTAAGTAGCTAGTAAGGCTACTTTGGAGCAACTAAAACTTATGATTTCGCTCCGTCTCTTGGTTTCAACCGCTGAGTTCTTTACTTCGCAGATCAGGATACCTGTTAGTTGCAGAAGTTAATGCAGCCCTAGTACTGCATTAACTTCTGTACTACCCCATCATTATTCCTTGCTATTTCAGTAACCTACACAGCTTTTAATGTGTTCAGTGGAAAACTCTTCTTCCGGCAGTTCTCGTTAAATGCGAAACTGCTTGCCCTTAAGTGTATATCAGCTAAACAGAGTTACAGAACATTCATTGCTTGGGGTCTTATGATGGTGAAGTAGCTCTCACCGAAACTGCAGATACTCCTGCTTGAAACCAAAAGTCGTTCCGACTGTTTTTTTGATAATAATTTTCAACGGTTTTTTTGTAAATATGTGCACCTATCATAGCGTCATAACAAAAATAATCTTAAAAAATGGCTTACAACTTTTTTTTGTAGCCATGTGAAATTTTACATCGTCTGATCAAAATTATTTTATAAAAATGGCTGCATCTTTTTTGTAAATGTGTGAATTTATCATCGCGGCATAATGACAATAATTTTAATAAACGGCATATAATTTTTTATAAATAAATATTTTTTTTCAGTTATTGTTAGGCAAAAAACAGATGTTGGTGCTTTTAAAATTTATTTAATTTTAAATAACCCAATATTTCGAACTGTCTTCATCAGGCCTCATCAATTTTATATTTTATATACAGTTGAATATTAGAATACAACAGGACAGAAGTAATACAATTATTTAAAATGATTAAACCTGATGATGAACGACGAAGTCAATTCGAAATATTGGGTTACTTAAAATTAAATAAAAAATTTAATACAAATAAATATTTTTTAAAAATGTTTTTTTAATAAAAAAATTAGTTTACGGTTTGAGATTTAAAATATTATTGAGAAACAACGTACGAATATTTTAGTTAATATGTGAAATTTATTATCACAGTTTTCCTAATTAATTTGTTGTTTGATTACTGGTATTTTTTAATTAAACCAAAGATTTTTTTCTGTGTGAAAATATTTATCCCATGGACTTGACTGCCTTAATCGCCGCATGCACTAATGCTCTTTGAGGGGATGGAAATAGGCTGCAGGGACGGTAGTGAATGCGGCTTCGTTTAGGGCAGCAAGGATTTCCTTATCTTAGCATGCGGTGGACTCTCCTAGCAAATGTTTGACTTGTTGAAGTAGGTGGTGTTGCTGTCGACTAGGATCCAGAACTACCGTTCACCGCTGTTAAGCGTTTTCTTTCTTTATTTCTTCTCAAATGCTGAAGTATAAGTATAAATAATCGGATAGACTAATAAGACGGATTACTTTAATTACTTTAATTAGTTTTGACTACCCTTAAGGTGGGTGATTTATTAACAAATCGCAAAATAGTCATCTATTGTAAAAATAAATAAAAAAAAAAATAAGCGACATCTAATGCTAAATTATTACAAATCAGAAAGGAACGTTATTGTCCTTTACTCTTTTTGAAATAGGACGGATTACTACAATTATTTTTGACTACCCCTACAATGAGGTGGGCGATATTTTTTGAAAACACAATTTGCAAACACGTCATCTATAGAACAGGGTATTTAATATTCGGCTCAGTTGAACCTAAGGCATTTACTTATTTTTCTTTTTTATTCCCAAGGTCATCTTATTACTTACAGCACAATAAGTAAATTATCTGCCTATATGCAAATGTGACTAAATTATTCATCTCATCACCGATCAGATCACATGTTCTTCAAAGTGTGTATGAGTGTGTGTGTTTGTAGTCAAACTTTGGTGTTCTTCCCCTTACCAATCGAAACGAGTTGTGTGTGTTTTTTTATTTGTTCTTTTAAGTCCGATGCCGGTTGTTATTGCTCTCACTTTTGACTTGGTTATTGTCATTGATACTTTATGATCCTTACGAAGGTTCAGTTATCCCTGCACCAATGATCCATAACCATATCATGATCATCATCAGCATAATTGAAAGTTCGTTCCTATACCAAAAAAAAAAGAAATACATAAAAAAAATAGTGACATCGATACTCCCCCAGTGCCAAACGAAATCTTCAATGAATGTTTTTGGTGTCATGTCCTTTTTCGCCACTCCATTGGCTTGGAGTACACTGTACTCGTGTGAAAGGATTTTTTTCTTGTTGCAGGTTCTCTTAGGAAACCTTATGTGATGATGTCGTTGTCATTGATTCATACCTGTCGCATGGCTGCATATTTTTGGCATGCGTTGGTTTTCAATTACACTTTTTGTCAATATGTGGACACTCGTACGACAAATATTGAAAACTGCAATAAAATATAGTGAGGACAGGGAATCATCAGTATCATTTGGTGCCTGGATCCAAGCTTTGCAACGAAAAAGTCTCAATTACATTATAGAAAGTATAAGTCGTGATCTCGTAAATGACCTCTGGATGCCAGAGGGCACCAGCAATGTTTCTCTGTCCAGGCAGTGAACACAAACAATTGTAGAATATGCCTGAAAAGTGATTTTTAATCATAGAAAACTGGCCAATGGACGACGTTATTTAAATGATAAAAAAAACATACGAATATCATTCATAGAACTACCACAACTGGCTCGGCAGTACCTCATCCGATCAACTCAATTTTTCGATTGTTTTGGGTCAAATTTCTTCAATGACAACTTCGATTTCATGTTGAGCGCAAATGTCTCTGGAAATGTTGCGTCACATTTATCCTTAAAGGCTCTCACAGAAAATAATCCAAAGGGCCCAAATCACAGCTTCGAGCCAATGCATGGTTAAATCAATAACCATTTAAGAAATAACAATTTTAATGGTTAAAAAAACTCAACATTGTCCAAACAGTGACTCGTTGTGGATGCATTGGCTTCTCAATAGTCACGTGTGGGTTCTCTGAACCCCATATGCGGCAATTTGGCATATTGGCATAGCCACCCAGACGAAAATAAGCTTCAGCTGAAAACACGACTTTTCGGTAAAAATCTAAATCTCCTGCCAAACAATCGTCAGCCCATTGGCGACTCGAAAACGCATAGGATGGTGTTGCATTATTAAATGGCAGTATTCCATTATTCAAATGAAACCAAAAATTTGAAAAAATGATCAGTAATTTTTTTTCTACAGCCGATTCAAATTAAAAATTTTAAATGGACCACCCTATATAGGTCACCCTACAAGGTCTTCCTCAGCTTTCCAGATATCACTTGAGAAAGACCAAACATGTTTCAAACATGTATCATAGACGCTGCAATACAAAATTTTTGTCTGGTTATTTGTTCTAATGTTAGAAGAGAGTGGGCCGCTGTGGTGTGATGGAAGTGTGAACGTCTGTCATGCCAGTAAACTCAAGTTCAACCCCGGTAAGAGCCTCTTCCAATTTTTCAGCGTCAAATTTTTCGCCTTGTAAATGCCCGCGACTTTACGAGTAATCGATTTATCTCTAAGCCATGGCGTTAAATACTCATAGTAGATGGTCAGTGTTTATTAGAATAAAATCATGTCCAGCTCACTGATTTGAGAAAAGTTTCCAATTGTCCTTTACTGGGACGTTGCGGGACTTAAGTTAGAAGAGAAAGGAACAACAAATCCAATTTTTAAAATGATAGAGTCACTGTGCGGACAGCGATTTTTCTATCTATAAGATTATACATGTAGAGCTGCCAGTAGCTGAGAAAAGCGACTCAAACTGGGTTGTATTTTATGATTATTATCAGTAAAACATAACTATTGTGATTGTTATTTAAGAAAGGGGGCAAGAACAGAATTGTTGGCGAAACCGATTTGTTTTCCAACCAAAAGTTGGTGGTTGCAAGTACTATCCATCTATTCCGTTGCCACAATCGAATGTTGATTGGGTACATGGCAATTTCCAGTAGTTGGAACCGACAGTATTGGTTTAAGACAAAGTGTCAGTAACCGAAAATAAATTAGCTGATTATTAGAACTGTATTTGTACATGTAATAGTTGTTGTATTCATTAATTAATGATTGTTGGCTATAAGAACTTATTGAGTTCGGTTGCCAATACCACGATTATTATTTATTTATAAGTATTTAATATTAGTATTATTTCAGTTATCCGACCGAAATAATAAAGTTTTTTATTAAAATTTTGTATTAAACGATTTGAAATATATTATTCTGATATT
Organism: Hydrotaea diabolus; assembly: GCA_963513945.1. Taxonomy (NCBI): domain Eukaryota; kingdom Metazoa; phylum Arthropoda; class Insecta; order Diptera; family Muscidae; genus Hydrotaea; species Hydrotaea diabolus. The sequence continues at coordinate 150,767,984 of OY740718.1, read as the reverse complement.
TTAATGAACATGTTTTTTTAAAACTTGGTTTTTACTTTCGAGTCAAATAAAGTTTGTATGCTCAGCTGGCACGACTTTATGCATCAAATTGGTAAAGTATGTTAAAAAAATCAATTTTGGTTTTAAGATGTAAAAAATTTTAAGATAAAGCTGATTATTATGAACTACGAGGGCGGTTCAGAATCACGATTTTCCATAGTCTGCTGTCAATGCTTGATATCTGCTCGATAATGTTGGTTTTAAGCTCTTGAACTGTTGTGAGACATTTTCCATTTAAAAAAAACCGCACAACAAAATTTCTAACAGTGTCGAATCGCACGATCTTGGTGTCCAATAAGCTTCTTTACGAGAAATAATGCGATTTTCGAACTAATATTTCAAAATATCCATTGTTTCTCTTGCTGAGTGACAAGTCGAACCATCCTGTTGGAACCACATATTCTCTACATCTAAATCATCAATTTTCCGCCACAAAAAGCTTCGGATCATTTCCCAGCAGCGATTTCCATTGATTGTAATCGCATTTTCATTTTTGTTTCAAAAAAATATGGTCCTTCGGACCGCACCAATCCGTAACTTTTTGTAGATGTAATGGTTGCTATAAGATAACTCTTGTATTTTCTTCACCAGAAATGCGGCATTAAGCTGGAAATGTGTGAAGATTTTTTTGCTAACAAAATAAATTCGTGGAAATTCGTGTCTGTAGTTTAATGCTATCTTATTTATGTGGTAGAAAGTAGTTTCTTCGTGTCAATGGAGACTCATCGTCTGTTTTGTCTGTTAGGAGTGGGGTCCCTCAGGGCTCAGTTCTTGGTCCAATTTTGTTTGTGCTGTTTATTAATGACCTTTTCAAAATTCTGGGCGATTGGTATACACCATTTTCTTTTGCTAATGATGTTCAGCTATTATTTTGCGGAGAAATCCAGTATTTGGATGTTTTACAAGCCAAAACTAATTATGTTATAAGCTTAGTATTAATCCTCCTAAAACAAATTCAATACTCTTTTCATCATCCTCTTCTATTAACCTAGATTTGCAATAAAATGATACGTCTATAAAATTCGTTCCGAGTATTACCTGTTTGGGAATGTGCTGGATAACAAATGTCGCTTTAAGCTGCACATTCGCAGTACATTTAAGTGAAATTGTAAACCTTAACATATCCGGCTACTTAAGGTTAATGTGACACAAAATACCTCAAATAAATTCTTGAAGTCTTAGCTACATGTGATTAAAAAGATATACCTTTATATGGATCTTATTTTGTACACACAAATAACAGATTCGTTGACACAACCGAATGATTAAGGTTACATGCATCATCAATGCAACTGAATGTTAGTTGGTGCTTTGTAATTTTCAGTTAGTTTGTAATTTTCAGTTAGTGGAACTTTAGTACGAGGGCTGCTACATATATTTCTGGCCTAATAATGAAAATGCGAATATTTATCATCAAAAAAGGGTTTTATTGTTTTTCAAAGTATTCTCCAGCATGATTTATATAATTTTGCATGCGCTTAAACCAATTGTCGAAGCACTTCTTTCACTCCGATTGAGACACAACATGGATTTTGAACGCTTGAACAGCATCTTCTGGCAACGAAAATCGTTAACCACGCATTTTTTTCTTGATGTGCGGAAATAAATAGAAGTCATTGGGTGCCAAGTCTGGGCTGTACGGCGGATATCCCATGAATTCGACATTTTGGCCCGTCAAAAAGGCGTTGGTTTGAGCCGATGTGTGAGAGCTCACACTGCACAATGATTCGTCTTCTCTTGTTCCTTTTTCGAATTTCTCCGAAGAATTAAGACAAACAAATTGTGGTGTACCACTAAGAAATGATCGTCCTATGTTGCTCAAGCGGAACAGTCGCCACATGACCAGTTTTGCCAAAGAAACAGGCGACCATTTGCTTCGAAGTGCTTCTTCCACGAACAACTTTCGTTGGATTCGGCTCGTCTTCGAAGACCCACAAGGTTGATTGCTGTTTTGTTTCGGGCTTATAAGCATACATCCATGATTCTTCTTCTGTGACGATCTTATAAACGTCTTTAGAGGCACCGTGATCGTACTTTTTCAAAATTTCTTTGCACCAATCAACCCGAGCCTTTTTTTTTGAGCGATTTTCAAATCGCCATCATTGTCTCTGGCACAACGGACGTTTTTGGACGACCTTCGTCTATGAGCGAGCGTCGGCCACTATTGAATTTATTAAACCAGTTTTTCACAGTGCTATAGGATGGTGCTTCATCGTCATACAAAGATTTAAGTTCATCGATGCACTCATGTCGTGATAATCCACGTCGAAAGTTGTGAAAAATGATCGCACGAAAATGTTCACGAGTTAATTCCATTTTTTTGCCAAATTGATGTTTTCAAGTCACTGTAAACAACACTAATGATGGTCGTACGTCAAAAAGTTCTGAGCACGTTTATGCTAAAAAATGTCAAACTTTCCAATGGAAATGTCAGATGGCACCAGGCAACACATAATGTTGCCTAGGCCAGAAATATATACAGCAACCCTCTTATCGGTGTAACATACCAAGTATTTGAACCTTCAGAAGAGAATTTTGGGTCCACATTCCACACCTTTTTTAACAAAATAGTTTAAAATTTTAGTCGAAGGCAAAAAACTGTTTGCTTACACAATTGAAGTATCTGAAGTACTAATAGGGACGGCCATGACGAGAAAAAAAGTGAAAAGATGATGGATGATTCTTACTGGGTAAAAATTTGGTTAGTCGATTGGCATAGGGTCAGTTATAATCGAATTGTTTTTAAAAAATATCATTAAACAATCCGTTTATATTTATGGTTATCACTAACAATTGGTTACACCAGCAAAATGTTTGCAAAACCATTGGTTGCCACAACCACCAGTTGTGGATACTAAATACCTTTTTCGCGTTTCATTGGTATGACCGATCAATAAGTTCTGAGTACAGTACGACGGTCATATTTATTATCATGTGCTATTTCGAACCGAATATTCATTGCAATTATAAACATTTGATGATAGCAACCGAAATTCCTTTTTTTGCAACCGATTTATTGTAGTTCCAACCTATTTCTTACTAATTTGTCCTCTGTGTGTAGGTAATTTAAAAAAAAAAAACTTTGTTCAAAATGAAAAAATGTTTTTCATTTTGAATATTCTGATAACAGTTTAAGACGATATTCTGATTTAGTTTAAGACGATCCATACTAAAATGTTAATAGAATAATTTAGTAAAACATTTAAATCCCAAACTTCCATTTAAAAAAAAAACATTCCTTTTATTTCATTAAAAAAATTGCAAGTCTGAACTACTGAAATTTATTGGAAAACAGGTTTTTATTTTTCTTCACTTTTTTGAAAAAAGGACTCTAATCTAAGAGGAAGGATGATTAAATGTTTTACCTTAATCAAATCCATACGATTTCACTTAAGACATTACAAAAATCCGGAATATTTACTACTTTTTACCTTAAGAGTATTTCATATGGTACAGCATTGCAAAATAAAAATTATAAAAAATACCTCGGACCTACGAGGGCCGTCCTTTTGAGATTTTAACATAATCACCTATGTCTCTTAGAAAAAGTCCAAACAGAGAAATAAACAGAGAAATAAACGGGGTTTGGTTACTACAAAACATTTATTTGCTGCTACCACCAATTATTGGTATCCGACTAACATGTTCTTCATAATTGGTTGGCTGTCATAACCACAAGTTGTGCCAACCAATAGTTTTAATGATTTCGGTTGATATAACCGACTTAGTAGCTGTAAGACTCGTAATTATATTGTAGCTACCACCTTATGGTAAGTCGAACCATGTAACCGAACAAATACAATGGAATGTTGGTAATTCCAACAAAATGAATGTTTACCCAACCGAATACTCGAGGCTCGGAACGGTTTCCAACCGATCCTTTTCTGTGTAAGTCAAAGTCAGGCGGTGTTAAAATAAACGACGCCAGATAGAATTGACTTATTTCGCTAAAGACCATAAAATCGATCATCAAAGCCAAATCTTTTATACTTCGGAAAACTTACCCAATTCATTTGGAAACTGCTGATGGGCCTGCAATATTGACCTCTCCAGCCACGCCAAATCCTGATGCAGCAGATTGTTGTTATTCGAACTACTTCCACCACTATTATTGTTGTTGTTGTTACTATTACTATTTGAATGCCCGCTATGTGTTGTTGTATTATTATTATTGTTCGTACTGCTATTGTTACTATTGGCCGTACCATTACTGGCCGCACCATTCGGCGAGTTACTGCCCACACTGGCGGAGCTACTGGCCACAATCGTCTCCGAAGCCATTGACGCAGTCACCTCCGAATTCCAGTGCGTATGCGGCGGCGGCGGATGACCCAACGAATGGGCATGCGTATGCGAGAGGTGGGAGTGGGCGGCATGTGAATGCGGATGCGTGTGGTTGTGATGATGATGAAGGTGATGTTGCTGGTGCAAAGCTGTTGACGCCGAGGCAGGAGATACGGAGGAGATCACCATGTTGGCGCTCGATGTTGGTGTCGTCGATGTCGGTGAAATGTTGTCGTCGGTGGTAGCACCTGATGCTTCAATGATGCTACCACCCAAGAGTGGTGTGGTGCCAACGGCCGCTACTACCGATGGGTATGACGTTAAGTGGGCGACGGCTGAGGAGGAGTTCGCGTAGTGGGTCGCGTGACTATTGGTTGAGAGGGAAGTTAAATGCATTCGCTGCGTGTGTAGGGAATTTTTGGGAGCTATTTTGGCGGCTTGGGGTACAAAAGCTCTTTGAAGAAATACTAGCGGTGCAGCAGTTTTATGTAACTACTGACTTTTTAGATCACTTGTTTGAAATTGTCGTATTTTGTAGTTGATCTTTGTAGAGTATCTTTAGGATTCTGTTGAGTTCTGTGTTTTGTAGTTTTTGGAACAATTGAGTATTCTTTATTTCATTCAGGCGCGTTGTAAACTTAGACTTCTATATTTGTTGAATTTTTTCTTTTTATTCCATTTAGGTGTCTTATGTTTTCTTTAAAGTTGTAGTTTCCTTCAAAGTTGTTTTATTTTGGTTCTATTCTTAATTTTTTGTTAAAGTATTTGGGTTTTGTTTATTTTTTCTCCCAATGTTTTCTTATTCTGAAATGTTTTCAAAACGGTTAATAATATTTACAACTTTCTCTTTACTTTGTTGGGTGTGAGACTTTAGTCTAGGTTGGGTGTGAATACTCCAGGTTATTAAATGAAAAGAAAATTTATTCACTAAGAATCAAAATTTGCATTTATATTTATTTTAATTAACTGAGATTGGGGAGATCCCTTATATCCAAAAAAGGACCCTTGTTTGTATACAGCCGATCGATAGTAAATATCGATATATTGGTACTAAAGTCTAAGCAAATGTCACAACCAATATAGATTTATTTTTAAGATGTTAATAAAACTGAACCAAAAATATGATAATTGTTATTTAACCCAACATAATAGCGATTCTGTCTGACCGATCTTTTAATTGTTTTTTCATATCTATCTTCACACGCTGTAGACGCCATAATCTAAGTGTATGACTTATAATTACAAATTTATATCATCAAATTTTCGGGTTTCCCTATGCATGAGAGTTATACATACGGCTCCGATCAAGAACAATCTTTTAATAGACAACTCTCAAATTTTGAGAGAGTTTCGTCATTAAGTTTGTGTTTAACAGCTGTTCAAAACATACAACCTCGTGAATTTTGTTAAAAATGGAAAAAAGTGAATTTCGAGTGCTCATTAAACTTTAGTTCTTGCTGAAAAAACCTTCTATCAAACCAAGAAAAGCTTGATAAATACTATGGGGACTCTGCACCATCGATTTCAATGGTAAAAAAAATGTGGTTTCCTGACTTTGGTTGTGATCGAACAACTGAGGTCAATACACCCGAAAATGTCGAAAAAAATCCACGATGGATTTGGCCGATCGAAGAGTAAAAGTGCGTGAGATTATTGATGCCATACGTATTTCATATGGCAGTGTTGTTTCGATATTACATAATCAGTTGGGCTAAAGATATCTGTCTGCAAGATGCGTGCCGCGATTACCTATTCATCAAGATATAATAGACGGGTGGCACACGTGTGCAGTCTCAATGGCCAAATTGCATGAATTGGGTTACGAATTGGTACCTCATCCGCCATATTCTCCGGATTTAGCGGCCAGTGACTATTTTCAAACCTAAAGAAATGGTTCGGTGGAGAGATTAAGCTCGAACGATGAAATTATTGATCAAACAAATGCCAATTTTATGGACCTCGAAAAATCCTATTTTTTTGAAGGAATACACAAATTTGAAAAAAGTGCACGCAGAAAAAAAGTATGGTTGGGGTGACAATATTCGAAGAGGACCATACTATTGTTGGGTATATGGTTGTGACACAACCAAACTATGATCCTCACAACAATAGTATGATTCACACTTAACCATACTATGATCTCCGCAACCATACTATGATCCTCACAACAATAGTATGATTCGCACATAACCATACTATGATCTCCGCAACCATACTATGATCCTCACAACAATAGTATGATTCACACTCAACCATAATATTATCTTCACAACCATTTTATGATGATCACAACCATAGTATGTTTCTCATACAACCATAGTATCATCCTTACAACCATAGTATGACTCACAAGCAACCACACTATGATCCCCACAATCATAGTATGTTTCACACTCAACCAAACTATGATCCCCAAAATTAATTATTAGGATTGGTTATTGTTGTTATTCAAAAATAGAGATTATTAAGCATGTTGTTTTACATTGCATTACTAATAGTTCATAGCCAGATTTGAGCCCATGTTTTTATAAAACATTTCATTCCAGAAACAAAAATATATATTCCAACGGTCAAAAATACTTTTAGTTGCCAGCAGGGGTGAATGCTACTTCACAATCCGGAGACACCAAGTAACGAATGTGATTTAACCATGATCAATGGCTATATACTTAAGTGCAGGCAGATTTTAAATAAACGAGAACCAGCCTCTATTAGAGTATTTCATCGAATAAAGTAAACACAATAAAAATCCCTCGAACTACCTTCCGATTGTTGTTTTTTTTAATGGGCAGCACCCATTCACTGTATCGTGTGTATGTGTTTTTTGTGTATCAAAAAAAACATACGCACACACACACATGCTCTATAAAACCTGTTTTGTTATGTTCTTAGTCGCAACCATACTGTATGATTGCCGTAATCAAATTATTGTTAACGTAAATTTTAAACAACAACACTTTTGTTGCACCAACCATGTTTATATGATTGCTACAACCATATTTTCATTTCTTAATTTGGCAATAATACTATTGTTACATTTCAACAATAGCAATATTGTCGCAATCATACTATTGTCAAAATGAAATTCAAAAAACAACATGCTTTTATTGTAGAGAACATATTATTGTTGTGGTGACCATAGTGTAACCATATCTTTTCTCTGCGTGTGTATTGAACTAAAAGGAGATTATGTTTAAAAATATTTTTTTTGTTGTAGAAGATATAAGGGCTATATGAAACCATGCCACGATCTGGTAAAATTTTAGAGCTTTTTTAAATGAGGTGAAATTGCCGCTGATAAGTCGGTTTGCCCCAAAATTAGGAGGTTCATTTAAAGTGGGGCTATATCTTGATTTGAAACGATCTGGTATATTTTCAGCAGCGTTTTTTCTATGTACAAAATAACGCCAAAAAGCACATTTCGTCGACATCTGATGAAGTTTTTAGCGGTAAGTTCGGTTAGACTCCAAGTCGGGAGGTAGATTTGTATGGAGGCTCTGTTGGAACTTGCACCGATTTTTACTAATATCAGTAGCGACCGATATTAGCCAAAAACATAAGAAGTGCAAAGTTGTTTACCAACATACCTACACCCTTAGCAATTAGAAATATTATGGACAAATGGGAGACATAAAAAGAATATACACCTATATCAAAACAACAGCAGCACAAACTAATTATACCTCTGTACCACAGTGTGGGCGGGTATAAAAATGTAATACCTTAAGGGGTAGGGGGTCTTTATCCAAAATTCTATTAAAAAAATTAGAATAAATGTTGTTGTGCAAATTTTGTTTGCAAATTGTTGGTTTATTCAAAGGATTTCTCCTTATTCCCATTATTTGTGATCACATTGTAAAATCCGACTGGCTTCGAAGTAGCGTATCATGTCAAACAATTTTCCAAATCCGTTGTAACGGTTTCTGGTTACGGTACAAAAGGAGAGTCAGCATCTCCGAGCATCGAGCATCTCTGACCAATTGACATCGCTGAGATGGCTGTAACACGATAAGTGATATTGGCGCGAAAAAGTTTATTTGTGGTGTGGGTTGTGTCCAAGTCCATAACTTCTCCGGGCACAAAAAATTTCTAATCAAGCCTCTTTAGCGTTCACCTTTGACCATAACTGCGTTTTCAGCAGCAATAATGAATGGGACAATGATCCGCCCCAAAGGATGCATTGCGTCAGTTTGCTTGTTAACAATAATGCGAAGTCCTTGTGGAAAATTTTCATTAGTCTGCGTGAAAAGTTGAGTTGTCATCGGGCTAGTGCGTAAAAAGTTGAGATGTCAAGAAAATTATTATTAAACCAGGATAAACTAGTTGTAAGTCTCTAGGCCAAATAGTATGTTTGATCTTTCACCATGCAGCACTTTTCATATGCATTTCCTTAGGATTTGACCCACAGAAAAGCGCCATTTAATACACCCTGTCGAAAAAGCGTTTGACACTCTCCATCATTGTGCTATATAAAACACACTTCGCTGTAAAGAAGTACCACAAAAAAAATCGTATCTCTCATTGAGGCCCAGTAAAAAAACTAAAGAAAATTTAATAAGCAGCCTTGGAGTTCCACCAAAGAATGACCACTATCACTCTTGCCCATCCCACGACAGCCGGTTCTATACCGGATTGACCCGAAAAGCAATTCTTTGGTCAAGGGCTGTCACCCCGGCACACAGTTGCCGCTACAACAACAACTATCAGTCTTGCAGTTTATCGGGGTCATTGACAACATTATCATCAGCGCATAAACGGTTGTCTCGAAGATCTGAACTTCTCAAATGACGTATGTATGCTGTAAAGAAGTATCACAAAAACTCGTATCTCTCATTGTGGCCCAGTAAAAAAAATTAAAGAGAAGTTAATAAGCAGCCTAGGAGTTCCATCAAGGACGACCTGAAGATCCAGTCTTGCTGGTTAAAGGGGTCATTGACAAGATCATCATCAACGCATTAACGTTCGTCACGAAGATCTGAACTTCGCAAATGACGTATGTATTAGTATAAGTATGCTCACTGGATCTGCAGTTAAAATTGAGTGAAATTGAAGCTAAAGCAGCAGCCTGCGCTATTAAAAAAATCTAGACCAAGGTCAACAAAGTCGACTCGACTAATAGGAAAATATGTATACTCCTGCAACAACAAATTAAAGTTCTTCCAATCATGCAGCTACCTAGGGTGCATAAAACATCAGCCAGAGAATCCAAAAAGGGCATTGAGAACATCATCAAGGGTACACAAAACATCACCCGGAGGCTCCAAAGAGGACGTTGGGAACCTCATCACCAAAGCTCGTCAAGACTAGGGTCAACTTAATCAAGTAAGGAAGTCCCAGCATATTTCCAGAAGAACTAAGTTAAAGATTTTCAATAGCTGCAGGAAATCAGTTGCTTTGTGCGGTTGCAAAACGTGGAACTCAGCTCGCTGCGACCTCATAGCAATCCATGCTTTCATCAACCGTGGAACTCAGCTCGCTACGATCTTATCTTAATCTTAATACAAGTTTTCATCAACCGCGGCCTTCGCCTAATTCTTAAGATTTTCAGGCCAAATGCTTGCAGTGATGTTCCACTCTGGACTCAAACCCCCATTGAAACAAAAATACATACAATCACGAAAATGAATATGGATTGGTCACGCCACAATCCGATATAACCAGAAACGCCATTGATTGGAACCCCCAAGGCAGTCTTAGTAGACGAAGCAGCAAGAATAATCAAATTATCCAACGAGCTGAATATTCTTCTAGTATATGAACGAGTGGGCCGCCGTGGTTAGTGTGCACGACTACATTGCATGTTAACCAAGGTTCATCACCGGGGTAGAATATACTTATATATACCTATGTCAACAGGGGCTTTCCATGTAAAAGCTTCTTGCTTTAGTCGTTCCGAGCTGTCTTTAGAGCCCGGTTAGAGTATAAACGAATTATATCGTACACAGCTTACAGATTTCAGAGAAGTTTCCCCAAATCCTTAATGGAATGTAAAGGGACTTATGTAAGTACAGCATGTAACATAAAAGATATTTTCTTGACTGCCGTGGTGTAATGATTGCACGACTATCATACAACCAAACCCAGGTTTAACTCCGGCTAAGAACATCTAACAGCGGCGCGTTTTTAGTGATCAGTGAGTATACATAAGATTGATATCGTAAGCAAGGCGAAGGCTCTAGCTGCCAGTTCTTTTTAAAATATTTTTTTTAATTATATTAGCAAAAAAAAAAATAAATAAATAAATACTCTCCTGCACAGCATATTGAGCAGCTCCTTACGAGTATAAGCATGTTAAGGGACTTAAGTAATTTAAAAGAGATCCGAACGCAATCGTTGAGGCACTATGCTCCTTATAGGAGTAAGAGGATGTTAAACGTGCAATGTAAGTATAGTATGAGGGTGGCGAACGGACAGAAATACGGACATCCCCAAATCTATTTAGTAAGTGTTCGATGTTCAAGGAAAGAAATAAATATTTTTTAATGGTTTATGCGAATAGACGTAATTCGTCTGCTTAACTCTCTATATAAGTAAAACGATTTAAATATTTTTTCAGGAGTCTTGTTTAGTCTTTGGTGTAAAAAAAAATTTAGACACTGGATTTCTCACTGGATCGGATAGTTTCCAATTCTTCCCACTTTTGCTTAAATTGTTTGCCACTTCAAATTGTTTTTATTTTTTTTTTTACAAAATTGTTAAGAAAAAGTTTTTTTTTTTTTTTAAATCAAATTAGCGCTGTTGTTGTTGTTTTTTTGCATTGATTTGTTAAAACGAACGCGTCATTTTTTGACACTTTATTTTTGTCTGGCCTGTTTTGTTGGTTGCGTTCACACGTATTCTCTCGATCGGCTGTGAGTCATTCCGCTAAGTTCCGAAATCACTTTCGATTTGGCCCTCTGAGTTTTTGGTCAAACAAATGAATGAATAAATGAAACGCGTTTAAGAGCGTTAATATTGTTTAACGCTTTTATCAATCCAAAACAAAAAAAAATACAGAGAAGAAGAGGGCGAAAACGTTATATGAGTGTACGGTGTAGCGTTGAGCGTATTTTAATGAGTTCGCGGAAAGATCACTGTGCTTTTTGGAATTGCCGTTCGCTGAAGTGAAGGAGGAAAACAACAATGCTTCGCCCGAAGAAGACCGGTTCAATTTTCGGGAGAATCCAGCTCCAGCGCACGTTGTTGTCTGCCAACAATGTTTTGATGAGATGACTTTGTGTTGAGTTTTTTGTTTTGTTTTTGCTTAGCCATATGTTATTTGTTTTGATTTGTAAGACTAGCTCTGCTGTAAAGGTCGTTTTAATCAGTGACACAGCCTCATACACAAATCATATCAACGTTTTAGAGTAAAACAGCCAAGCTGTGATTAAGTTAACAGAGCTAACGGCGTTCGCGTAGTTTACGTTTCTTTTAATTCTGCTTAAAAAGAATGACTAAAAGGGCGCGTTTTAAAATTAGCGACGGTTTACGGGGTGCTAATTAATTTATTAATCAAACAACTGTAAGCATTTTTGTTTTTTTCTTCTTCTGGAATTCCAACCTTTCATTTCCGCTTAGGTTTAACTTCCTAGTAGCAACATTTTAATTTTCAAAACTGTAATTTCTTTGTGTTTTGTCTTAATAATTATTGCACTTTCTATAAAAAAATCACAATTGACACTTTTGCTCTTCACATGTTAGTTAAACTTTCTGTTACATTTGAAAGCGCATTTTAAAATACCGGCCAAAAAACGTATTCTTCACTTTTAAAAGAGGTTACCATAATTTTTTAAGGTACTATATACTTTTCTTTCATTAATTAATTTTTTTTTAATAATTTTATTTCTTTATTCAATTTAAATATTTTTTTTACAAGTCTCACACAAACAACACTGACTGACTGACGGCTGTCTCAAAAACAAGTGCTCACGCGCGCCGCATCAAAGTGTTACTGGCACTTAACGTGGCCACCAGCATCGGTTTAACCATAGAGCCCGAGCCGCAGTCACAGCCACAGTACACACCGCACCGCACACACACACACACTTATACACACATAATACTGTTGTTGTTATTTGAATAAAATGCAAAATCTACACAGAACCCATGAGCAGAGCAACAACAACAACACACCACCACCCATATTACACACACGCATAAACAACAACAAAAATAGCCAAAGTTAAAGTTGATAAGAAGGAATTTGCTGTTTTATCCCCCCATCGTACATACAGTTTTCGTAATACTCTCCCTCTCTCGGTGTAGGGGTTCTTCTCTTTGTTAATGTTTTTGTTTTACTTACTTGTGCTCACGCCAACAACTGTTGCTGTTAAACGGCAGCTTAACGGAATTTCTCTTAACATCACATGCTAATCCCTCTCTTCTGTGACTGACTCAGTGTGTGAAGTACCCAATGGAAAAATGCTTATTGTTAGCAGACGAGTGGGTCAAGCTTTTGGGATATTTCAATTTTACTTTGTACAAACATAATTGCTAATTAGAAGTTGGTGGGTGCGAGATGGGATAGGGTGGTGGGTTTTTCCATTGAATCTTATTCGATCTAGACGCAATTTTTCCTTCACTATTTCTCATCACTGAATTTGGAGCTTGGATTTAAACCAGGGATTACTTGTGTGATAGAAGTCCACACTTAACATCACACTATGGCCTGTAGTGATAAATATGGCAAGTTTGGACAACTATCACACAGGTAATCCCTGGTTTAAATCCAGCTAAGAACAAATTAAATTATTCAATAATGGCGTTTCCATCTCGTTAACGGTGGCGATTTTCGATAAAGCCTTTAATGGTTTCGACAAAAGGAAAAATGTTAAGCAATAGTTTATACAGGGTGGTGCAAAACTACCATTATGGTTTGAATGCTTAATAACATTTTAAATTTATTTATATGTTTATTTCAAAAGTTTGTGGAGCAAACTAGGAGAATTTAAAATGGAACACTACACTACTCACTGCAAGGGACACGATGGCTCTGTTACGGGACCTCTTTGGCGAACGCATTATTTCGCACCGAAGCGATTTCAATTGGCCGGATTTAACAGCGCCAGACTGTTTTCTTTGGGGGTATTTAAAAGAAAGGGTATACGTTAATAAGCCTGCGACCATACCACAGGTAAAACAAAACATTCGCCATGAAATTCAATCCATAACACCGAAAATTTTACGAAAGGTTATGCAAAATGTACTGGAAAGAGCACCAAAATGCGCAGCCAAAAATGGCCACCACTTGCGGGATATAATTTTTCATACTTAAGCCAAACATATTCGCAATTTATAAACTATATAATAACAAACAATAATAATAATTAACCAATAAATAAAAAAGTTATTAAACATTCAAACCACAAAGGTAGTTTTGCGCCACCCTGTACATACATATTGGTGCCTTGTTTTTACAATCAAACCCGAATTTTAAGCTGATCATGAAAATACATTTATATTTAGATGTTTACTAGTTAATGATTTGTTGGCACAATAAATTTGTTACTGAAGTGTAACAAAAAAGGCTATAGCATACACCAATGGAGGAGTTGAAATGTAACAAAATAAAAAGTTCATTACAAATGTGAAATAGCTTCATTGCCAATTTCATGGTATCAGTGAAAAAATGTCATTGCATCGGTGAATGTATTTCATTGCAATAATAAAACAAGCACAATTCATCAATAAAAAAAAATTGCATTGTAATAATAAAATATTTCGATTGCATCTACTTAATAATTACATTGCAATAATGAAACAATTACATTGCTACCGCGAAACAATTTCATTGTTACAATGAAACTAAGTTTTTGGTATCATTTTCACTTTAATGCATTTTTTTAAGTTATAAATTCAAATTTTAAACTCCAAATATTGTTTATAACTTTTTTTGATATTTAGATAATTTTTTAAAAAATATTGATATATAAGAAAGTTAATCAAAGCAAATTAAAGGATGGTTTGAATGGAATTTCAACACAAAATATTAGAAAAAAGAAACGTAACAAAAAAAAATTTAGCTCATATGAATAGTTCGGAAATCATTCATTTGGCGTAAATGTTTCATATGACGATGACACTATTGATATTTTCTTGTTTTAGTGACTAAAAACACTTGATTTTTTTAACATCGTGAAATAGTTGAAAACTGCCGAAATTTTTTAGTCACTATCGATAGTGAATGCAAAATGTACCGCATCACTGTCAGCGACTATAAATGTCACGTAAATTTTCGTATATAAATATATGTAATTTATTAATTCTCTCAATTTCCTATTTGAGTCAAAGTACTACGCCCAAAAGTGGGTTCTTCAATGCGTTCGTTTCGATGATTTTCAGGTATTATAGATGGTGGAGAATAATTCATAAATTCCCATTTCAGTAGAACGCCATATTTAGATCGTTGTATATATCATACTGCAACTGTCCAGAATTCTTCACCTCCACTCTATGGTGAACTGAGTACAACAAAAATTGTATAGTACATAAGATAACGGATTTAAAAAAGTCAAGAAATGCAACAAGTTCTTATATCCGTTACATACTGTACGTCTTTAAATAGATAGATAGTTTTTTTTATTTTAAATTCAATATATTTTTAGTTCTTTTTAAACCATTTGCTGGTGCCACTACCGATAGTTAAACAACTTTTATTTAGTGTCGTGTTGGACTTGTTTGTTCCCGTAAGAATTTAGTAAGAATTTATACAGCCTTCCTATATATTCATATATGTGACAGCGCATAGAGAAAGGGGCCTAAGGGTAAAAAAAATCAATTTTAACTATTTTTTGTTTTGATGTGGACAACATCTGAGCATCGAATGTGACGGATCCCATGCCCCAAAAGTGTTCCCTTCAAGAGATATGCGCGTTTTATGAAAGTGACGGTACACCAAAGATACACGTATTTAAATCTTTAAAATGGCTCTCCTGAAAAAAACTGGTTTTTACCCTTAGGTCACTTTCTATTTTGGGCGTCACATATGTATACCCTGAATTATTAGGTCTGTAATTCGGATGAAGGTATATCTAAAATATCGAAATACATTTTTTGCTCTCTTCTCAAAATCAGCCGATTTGTCAGCAAAACACCACTAAATCATCTTACGAGTAAATGCCCAATAGATCAGCACAATCCTCTTCGTGCAGGAGGGCTCTTTGAAGGCCTACTAACTGGAGCAGCATTTAAGGTGTTGTTACCATATTTTTTAAAACAAGTGTGTTATAAATCAATGATTGCGGTACCTGGAGCGAAAGGCATCCGAGACTGAACTCTTGGTACCAGCGATTAACAGTGGTTTTTGATGGTGCTTCATCGCAATCGAAACAAGTTGATTTAAACACTCTTGCCCCGATAACCCATGCCGAAAATCGTAAAAAATCATTGCACGAAAATGTTCACGGGATAATTCCATTTTCAACACACTGTAGACAAAACAATTCGCCCTAAAATGACAAAACGTTCTGACTGAATTTATGCTTAAAAATGTCAAAGTTTCCAATAAAAGTTCCAGTTTGCATCTGGGAACACTAGTATTGTCACGACCCGAAATAAAAGAGAAACACTCGTTTTATATTCGAAAGTTAATACAAGTTCAAAAAAACCTGATCGTAATTAAAATAACAGAATAAATATTTTCAAATCGTTAACTATAAAAATTAAACAACAAACTTTTTTATTTCGACCAGATAACCGAATACATGAAATTTAAACATCAGTTGTTACAGTTAAAAAATGATCATGGTAATGACAACCGAATTTAAAAAGTACTCATTGCCAATAATCTAAATCAACAACCAATACATATAAAAACTTAGTTCCAATAATCATCCTAATTATATAGGTTTGCCGATAATATGTCTCTCCAATCGATGTTGTTAGTTCCCACCACTGAAAGGTGCCGTATACCCAATCAGCATTAGGTTGTAACTATAAAATTCATGGATAGTACGTGCAATAACAAACATTCGGTTGGCAAAAAAATCGGTTATGGCAAAAAATCTGTTCTCTGTGTGTGTCAAAGAGAAAAACCAGTAAAAACAATTACTTCAAATTTACCCCTAGTCCACAATACACATATTTGTATGTACTAAGTATGGTTTTTTTCAAAATAAAAAAAAAACTTATACAAAAATTCAAATCAAATGTGGAATCTTTATTATTCATTCGAAAGGGAATTGTATGCCATTTATTTTTTGAATATAATTTCCTTCAAATGTGGGCAACTGCGCCTTAGAGTGTCCATTCTGAGGGTCCAAATTGGATGACTCGTTTGAGCATTTCGAACGGTAGGGCGTTAATGACACGCGTAGTGTTGGCTTCCAAAAATGAATCGTAGCTGGTTTGACAGCATTGGACTTTACGTAGCCCCAAAGAAAAAAGTCTAAATGTTCCAAAACGTTAAATTAGCTGCTCTTTGAAATTACCTCTCAATAGATTCATTGTTTGAGCAGCTGTATGGCAAGTGACACCGTCTTGTTGAAACCAAATGTCGTCAAAATTATGGGCTTTAATTTCAAGTTGCAAAAAGTCCGATATCATGGCGTAATAGGGTGCACCATTTATGGTTACGTTCCGGCCATCATCATTTTTGAAAAACTATGGACCGGTGTTTCCGCCAGCCCATAAACCGCACCAAAACGCGGTTTTCTCTGGGTGTAATGGCACCCATTAAACCTCTTCAGGTTGCTCTTTAGCCCTAATGCGGATTTTGTTTATCGACGTTGCCGCTGAGCTAGTAATTCGGCTTGTTACTGAACAACATTTTGGTCGAAAACAGCAGATCTTCTCCGAGCTTTTAAAATGCCGAAATACTTAAATGGCGACGAGCAGGAACATCGTTACGCTTCAATACCTGCACGAGCTGTATTTTGTAGGTTTTCAAACCTAGATTCGTCCGAAAATACTCCAAGTTGTTCCATACGACAAGCCAAGTTGATGAGATCGGTGCCGAATCGATAACTGAGGGCTTTCACGAACACTCTCAACTAATGACGCTATGTGTTCCATACTTTGTGCTTTGTCAATGTTGGCGATGATAATCCGAATAGTGCGTTCTGTGGGCCATTTATGTCGACCATAAAAAGGTCAAAGCTCACGAAAAACTTTTCTCACTGAACGCTTATTTCCATAATACAGTTGCACAGTTTAGAGACGTTGTTGCGGTGAAAGTCTCTCCATGATGAAATGGCAAACAATACTGAAAAAAAATTAAGTTTTACACAAAAAATACCTCTAGATTGATCACCCGTTATTTGCAAAAAAGGAATTCCTGTGATTTTAATCCCGCACAGTGAAATCCTTGTCAAGGGACAGATAGCATTAGAATACAAAAGAAGATTTTGGCTAAATCGAACTCATTTTAATGATAAAAAAAACTGCGAACTACTATCATTTTCAGTCACTGAGATTTTTTATTTAAGCGCATTCGTTTAAAATAATGACGCCTGTGTATGTATAAAATTCTAAGCTCCTTAAAATTCCAATAGTTAACAACGTTGCTGCAAACAATGGCTACGTTTCTCTTAAAAATTTAACTCTCTTGATTACTAGTGCTCTTTCAGTCGTCTTCTCTGCTCTGGTCAGTAAAACATGTTTATTTTCCAACAATGAGGGGAGGTATTCTCTTGTTTTTCGTACTACACCACTTGGGTTCAATCAAACAGCAACACACAACCACTTAACAGATAAACGACCAATCACAAAGCTCGTCGATACGATTACAACAACACGAAACACAGAAAATTCTTCATGTTTGTTTGCAGGTTTGCCAGAGCGGAGAACATTGAACGTTGCTGATTGGCTGCAGACAGGGAGGCTATATAAAGCACGGGGAGTTGTTGTTGGTATGTAGAATTCCTGCTTACAGCAGTAGCAGCGAAAGGTGGTAAGTCTGTCATGAAAGTGTGTGCTGTGCTTGAATAGTGTGCGTAAATCGTGTGTTGCTCTCGTGTTGTTGGTGAGTTGGGTTTGATATTTTCGGAGCTAATGTTCAAATGGGGCGTGAGTGAATTTTTTTATATTTACAGTTTTTTTTTTTGTTTTTATCGGATTTCTTGTTTTATTTTTTGCTGTAGATGTTATAATAAAAAAAATCAAGTATTTTAATTAAACAGTTTTTGTTGTTGCTTCTTGTTCTGTCTTAAGTTGTTCTTTTTTAAAAATGTGTTTCTCGAATATTAACGGCTTTTAAACAACCAAAAAAGAAGTACATACTTTTACTCCCAATTATTCGTTTTGGTAGAACCGTTGTTTTTTTTTATTTAAAAATATTCTTAATTATAACTTCATATTTGCTAGACTTTCAAATGAATGGCTGCAATTTTATTGATGTGTCGACGTTTGGTCATAGAGACGTAGAGACGAACGGTGTATAGCGATAGACGAAAGGAGTATTGGGAAGAACAGGCAGACACAGATTTGCATGCAGACTTTTGCGGTTAATTAATATCTTTTGGTTAAATTCAAATATGGATTTTTCTGTTTGATGTACCTATTTGAATGTGAGTGTAGATGTGTGTTTGACGTTTACCCCTTCTTCTCTCTCTTTTATTGTTCATCTTCGAATTTATTGTTGTCCGTGAGTTTCGAGTATTGGCAAAAGTTATTGATTGTCTGTTTCTCAGATTTTTGCATAGCATATTTGTAATCTTTTTGAGGTCATGTTTAAATTTAATTGCCAAAGAATTTTCTTTATTTTTTTGTATTTACGAAACTAGCTTTATTGCATTTATGTATAGTATAACACAAAATAAACATACATATTGACAGATGTACGTATTTGTGGTAAATGTAATTTGCATTAACCAGTTGGTGTAATTCGTATGTGAGATTTATTTCCTCCGCAAGGACGAATTTAGACATAATTTTAGGGTAACCACAGATTTACCTCGTCATGAGGCGCAGGAGCAGTGGGGCACATGTTAATGTCAGAACAAATTAACAAATTATATCCCACAATTAAATAACTAAAATAGTAAAGCCATTAGCACTTTTTAAAACACAACAAGTACAACGTTGTTAAATACGGCCAGGCCGAACCTTATTTGGGTATTTCTAGAGAAAGGTGACCTAAAAAAAAATCTATTATATATTACAACCGAACCTTGATAAGTGCACACAGAGAAAAAATTAGTTGGAAACCGGTTTCCAACTAATTTTTTCTCTGTGTGCACAAAAATTCTGTTTGTTGCTACAACCATATTCATAGCCAATAAAACAGTTATACAAACTGAATTCAGTTTAACTATTGGTTGCGACAACTGGTGGTTATGGCAACCAACCAATTGTGATGTATATGAAACTTTGGTAGCAATCATTGGTGGTTTCAACTGACTAGTTTTTTGTAGTGACCAAACCCTGCCTGGTTATTTCAACATCAACATATGGAAAGGCCTATGGAAAGGTGGCTTATGACTCAAAAAAGAAATTCCGAGAAAAACAACTGTTAAAGTTAAGTCAAAGTTAAAGATTAGTCATAAGCCAAAGTTAAAGATGAGTCATAAGCCACCTTTTCATAGGCCGGATCACATATATACCCTGTAATATTTTATCGGTCCTAGTCAGAACAAAATCTTTGATTGCGACGAAAAGATATTTTCCAAACAATTTATTAAAAGAAAAAAAATGTCAGATAGTTTAAGTTGCTTGGGTAAGACGGTTAATACGAAATAAGCTAACTGTAAAAAATATTTTGCGGAGTATAGAAATAAGCTTATCTTTAATGTAGCAACATTACACACACTTGATCAGAGTGTTTGTCATAGATAGACCTCCTTATTATTATTTAAAACCACAACCAATTTTTTTTCTAGATCATCATTGCAATGCCTATCAAAACATCTAAACACAAACAAATAAAATAAATACCCATTTGGTCAAAGAAGAAGAATCAAAGACATTTTCATTTTACTGGTCAGTTGATCGATTGCAAGGCAGTACAATATTACTTTTTCAAAAAGTACTAATAACCAACAATCTAAAATAACACCCAATACATGTACAAATTCAGTTCCAATAATCATCTTAACCTGTTAGGATCTCCGATACGTGTTTTCTTCAACTGAAAGTGTCAGTTCCCTCTACTGAAAAATGCTGTCTTCCCAATCAACATTCGGTTGAAACGATAGAATGCATAGATAGTACGTGCAACCACCAACATTCGGTTGGCAAAAAAAATCAGTTGTGGCAACAAATCTGTTCTCTGTGTGTGGGATGCCAGTTTAATACCACTTAAAGATGTTTCCCACTAATACGGTTTTCCACTTATCCAGGTAATTTGATTTTTATCGTACTTAAAGTGTTAAGTTATGCTAATTTATTTTTAGAAAAAGGTAGTTTGTCTGGTTTCCATTAAAGACATAACAATTTTAAATATTAATAAAACACAGAATATTTAAGATATAGAGTTCAAATGTATTCCATGTGCAAAAGTCACATTTTTTAGAATGAAATTCGATTTCGAAAATTTAAATTCTCCTGAACCTCGAGCCATTGTAAAGCGAACTATTCTTTGATTTTTTACAACTCTTGCACACATTTCGACCGGAACTATTGCAATTTCGCGTTGGATCTTGTATCTGAGCTCGTCTAAAGTTTTTGGCATACACCAATTACTTCATGTGGCCATATAAAAAGAAATCCAATGGCATTACATCACATGAACTACGTGGCCATTCAACCGGACCATATCTCGAGATAACACAATCACCGAATTTGCCTTTAAGTTAATCGATTGTAACGCGTGCTGTGTGGCTAGTAGCACCGTCTTGTTGAAACCTCATATCGCCGATCTCAAGCTGATCCAATTCTGGCCAAAAATAATTTTTTAAAATGGCACGATAGCGCTCTCCATTGACGGTAACATGACGATTGGTTTCATCGACGAAAAAATACGGCCCAATCACACCATTTCGGCAATCACACGATCCCTTACAAAACAAAAAATATCCGAAAATACAATACCTAAATTTAGATGGATTACACTGAATAAGAATCCGAAAAAGTCAGCTAATTTATAAAAAGAACAATATTCTGAACATGAAGAAATCTTTATATATATTTTTATCTGTGTAATCAATATGTCCCTTTTTTAATTTCAGAGAAGAAAATGTCTGTCAGCACTCATCCATGCTGTTAGTCTTTAATGAGGCTCTTAAGCAATTTTTAGAGCAAGGGGCAGCACATGTGGGTTTGTTGCTGTCCAATAACGCATATTTTGTTTGTTGACAAAACCACTCTGCCACAAATGAGCTTTATATCTGAAGATTATTTTTCGAAATTCTGGGTTTTCGTTAAACTTTGGCGGAGCCCAATCAGAGAAGTTTCAACGTTTCAAATGATCAAGTGGCTTTAGTTCTTGAGTCAGTTTGATCTTATAAGGATCAGGCCAAGATCTTTTCGCAAAATGCGCCACAGTGTGGTTCGAGAGATACCCAAATCCTGAAAACGACGTGGAATCATTAAAAAAAAATATTTTCGTCGCTTTGAGCGGTATGGCATCTCTTTGACGCCGGAACATACAAAAGTGAAAATTTGGTTCCAAATTTTTGGTTCCACGCACAGCCTGTCGGGTGGTACGATTATTACGGCCGAAATTGTAGTAAGAGCTCTTAGTTGCGGTGGTCGCAATTTCGGTAGTATTTTTTTTTTATTTCCAAACGTTGCTCGTAAGTGAACTCTCGAAATGTGAACTTCGACTAACGTTTTGGCACTAAAAAAATCATTAAAAATGTTTGAGAGAACGTTGTCATACAGATACGAAATTTCAATGTCCAAATTGGAAAACCGTATATGTGACGCGCAAAATAGAAAGGGACCTAAGGGTAAAAACCAGTTTTGTTCAGGAGAGCCATTTTAAAGATTTAAATACGTGTATCTTTGGTGTACCATCACTTTCATAAAACGCGCATATCTCTGGGAGGGAACACTTTTGGGGCATGGGATCGGTCTCATTCGATGCTCAGATGTTGTCCACATCAAAAAAATGAAAATTGATTGTTTTACCCTTAGGTCCCTTTCTCTATGCGCTGTCACATATATTCCTTAATTATGTTTATTGGAATTAAATTCAAATTCAATAGTTTAATTAAAATGATTACAAACAGAAGTATTCAAAAATAACATAAAAACTAAAAGAAAGAAGAGAACCGTGCACTCGCAACATCGCACCGGGGCTGCCATTTTTTCGCCTCTGACGCTAAATTGTTGGTCAAAATTACCCAAAAAAATCGCCAAACACAGTGATACTATCTATGCACCTCTAATTCCTTCTTATAGAGGTAAATTCTAAAAAATCAAGTCCCACTTAAAGAGGTTTAAACTCCTGCTTAAAGAGTTTTTTTATTCGAAGTGTGCAGGGACTTACTTAACCAGGTTCGACTGTATTAATTTTTAATCTTACCAGTCTTACTCTGTTGTTACGACGATAAAACTGAAGGCGAAAAAAATTGCTCTCTTTCTCTAATGGCAGTTTTATATTGTATTTTGTCTTTGTCTGTAAATTTTAAGTAAACTTTCCGTTTACATCCTTTTTCACACGGAAAAAATGTTTTACACAATCAAATAACTTAATAAAAAGTCAAAAAGAAATAGAACTCTTTTAACATTGTATTTCCATATCATTTGATTTAGACGACTTATCCGATTTGCATATACCCTTACCCATATATGGTTGATTCTGAGATTATGGGCCACTTTGCAGTCCTTGGTTGTTTCAAGCGGGAAAAATAAAATCTATACTTATACTTACTCGTATATATATACTTTATTATTTACTATGTTCAAATATCATTACCCTGGTTGTCCCTAACAATACTTTCAAATAAAATTTTCTCAATTTTTTACAAAAATATTAATTATTTATTTAATAAAACCAGTCCAAAGTTAAAAATAATATTCAAAAAATTTGTTGCTATTAATGATTATAATTTGTTATTCAATTTATATTTTTATGGATGTTTATTTTCTGTCCCTAAAAATACACAGTATTCCCCTGTATAATCTAATATTTGCTAAAATTTAAATTTCCAAACCAATCTTGATTTAAGCAACTCAAATATGATTGAACATTTCATGAAGTGGGTGCACATCTAATAGTTTTTTCGTCGACAGTCTTATTATTAAATTAAATATTAAATTATGCAAAAAAATCGAATGCCAAAAATGATGTCGAAATTGGCCCATAATCTCAGAATCACCCGTATACTTTACATGTTAAATTTTCCATCGTTCCGTCATCCATTGCCACAAGCGTCCACCGATTTTATTGAAATCTCGTAAAATGTCGTATGCGTGGATGGTAAAAGAATGGGGGGCATGCCCCATGCGAATACAAATATTAGCAAGTTTTCAATTTAAGCAAACGTCATGCACTAGGAGGCAAATTATATGATTTAAAACTGGGTGAAGTGTGTGAAAGTTGCCAAAAGAAGTGTGGCTAGAAGTCAAATTCTTTTGTCAACAATAGTGTCTTATAACTCCATTCTAAAGTATTGATTTTTAGTTAGCGTACAGTATTAAGGATATAACAAGAATACCAAAAGTGGGCGTAATGGAACATTTGAGTGGCAGACATCATAAGGGGTTGGGCCGAAAAGTCCAATTTTCAATCCCATAGGCAGCTTTAGAAAAATATTATGACAGGAAAAATTCAAAACGATTGGTATCTTCTTTCGAGAGTTGCCACATCCGAAGTTTTTGCCAAACGAATGATTGACGTTGCATGCACCTCAAGTATTTCATCAGTACAACCGAATGGAAGTTGGTGCTCTGCATATTTCAGTTAGTGGAACTAAAGTTTCGTTTCAACATACGAAGAGACAAAAAACTGTTAACATACCAAAAGTTCTCCGAAACATAGGAAGGTCATGTTGTTATTATAACGCCTAAACAAAACAAAAATGTACTATTTGACAATCCATTATGGTTATATTTAAATTGTAGTTATCATCAATGGCCCTATGCTTCACACTGGAACGACGGGAATAAATATATATCATCATTATGAATTGCACTACCAGTTGTATCAACTAAGTAACTTTCCCACGTTTCATTCACATGACCGATCAATTAGTTTTGTGTACAATATATTAATGATAATAATTATCATCTTGTGGTATGTCGAGCCGAATTTGGTGAGTGCAACCGAAATTCTTCTTCTGCAATGGAATTTTTGAAGTTCCAACCAACTTCCACCTAATTTGGTCTTTGTGTATAGAAGTTAATACAGTAAGACGAAATAATTGTATATCATCAAAAGTTGCCTAGTAAAGTTACTGAATTCAGTTCAGACGGTACAATTTAGTTCCTTATGCCAAGGACGGACACGGTTAAAAAAAAGAAAATCAGAACAGATTAAAATATAGCTCGCACATGTTCAAACGTTTTTACCAAAAACAATCAAATTTTTTAACAAATTCGAATTTGTCATAAGTTTAAATACCTAGGTAAACTAGGAGCTTGTCTAACGGGAACCAAACCCTATTTTACTCGGCTTTTCTAAACATCCAGAAGTGCAGAATATTTTATAGTCGTCCACACCCGACTTTAGCTTTATTTTACAAGTTATACCTTGTCTTTATTTATGTTAAGAATTTTTAAATAAAAAAATTATACAATATTGAGAACCATTACTTTACTTCATATTTAAATGAGTTGCATCAAAAAATGTTATCGCTTTTCGCAGATTATTCCAATTGTCACATGACGAACGGCGTCTTAGTAGTTAATATATTCGCACTAAAATTTTAATGTCATTTAACTTTTTCATTCAATGAAGTGCTACAAAGAACACTATTTAAAAATTTAAAAGAATGTATTTAGATGAAATACAACACTGCTTCCATCAAGTACCATATGTTAATAGACTATTGTCAAATTTTGAGAGAGTTCCGTCATTTAGTTTGCGCTTAACAGCTGTTCAATAAATACAACCTCGTGGATTTTTTTAAAAAGGAAAAAGTTGAATTTCGTTTCAAAAGGAAATACAACACTGCTCCCATCAAGTACCATATGTTAATAGACTATTGTCAAATTTTGAGAGAGTTCCGTCATTTAGTTTGCGCTTAACAGCTGTTCAATAAATACAACCTCGTGGATTTTTTTAAAAAGGAAAAAGTTGAATTTCGTTAAAAAAAAAGGAAAAAAGGGATTTTCGCGTGCTCATTAAACAATATTTTTGGCAAAAAAAAACTCGCCAATCAAACCAAGGAAAAGCTTGATAACTATGTACTTTGAGGACTCTGTACCATCGATTTCAACGGTAAAAAGTGGTTCACTGACTTTCGTTATGTTCGCATAAGTACAAATGACGCTAAACGCTCTAGACGGCCAATTAAGGTCAATACACCCGAAAATGACCAAAAAATCCACGACATGGTGTTGACCGATCGAAGACTAAAAGTGCGTAAGATGGTTGATGTCATACACGGGTGCACACGTGTGTAGTCTCAACAGCAAAATTGCTTGGGTTAAGATTTCGTACCTCACCCGACATATTTTCCGGATTTATCCCCAAGTAAATATTTCCTGCGTCCATACCTAAAACGATGAAATAATTAATGAAACAATTCCTATTTTATTGACCTCGAAAATCCTATGTTTTGGAAAGGATACAAAAATTGGAGATAATGTTAACATAAAAGGAGATTATGTTGAGATTTTTTTTTTGCAAAAAAAAATGTGTTTTATTCGAAAAGTCACCAATTTATTGATATGCCTTCGTATGCTCGTATGTCCGTGGGAAATATTCATATATACTCCACGTGGAAAAAATGGTCCATTTCTTTTGGGCCTTGAGTGCTATCCCAATCTCAGCGATCCGAACCGAATTAACGTTTTTATATAAACGGCATTAAAAAAAGTAAAAAGTTGTGTGGTATAAATTTATATTTACCACCCGTTTTATTTTCAAAGGGGGGAATAACTTGAAGTATATGATCGCCATTTCAGTACATATCGGTGATCAGTCTTGAAGTATATTTTTGAAAACAAAACAAAAAAAAACAAAAAATCAAATCAAGTGTCGAATCTTTGTTGTTTATTCGAAATGACATTTTGTGCCATTTATGTTTTAAATATAATTTACTTCAAATGTTAATCGCGACTAAGTCTCAGCGTGTCCATTCAGAAGGTCCAATTTTGGATGACTCGTTCGAGGATTTTGAGCGGTATGGCGTTCATGACGCGCGTAATGTTGGCTTCAAAACCTGATTCTCAGCTGGTTTGTCAGCGTAGACTTTACACTTTACGTGGCCCCAAAGAAAAAAGTCTAAACTCGTGATATCACCCGATCTAGGCAGTCAACTCACCGGTCAAATACGTGAAATTAGCTGCTCTTTGAAATGACCTCTCAATAAATCCATTGTTTGAGCAGCTGTGTGGCAAGTGGCACCGTTCTGTTGAAACCAGAACGGTGATCAATTTCAGGTTGCAAAAAGTCCGATATCAAGGCGCGATAGCGAGCACCATTCACCGTTACGTTCCGGCCATCATCATTTTTGAAAAAAATGGACCGATGATTCCACCAGCCCATTAATTGCATTAAACCATGGTTTTCTCTGGGTATAATGACAGCTCTTGAACCTCTTCTGGTTGCTCTTCAGCCCAAATGCGGATATTTTATTTATTGACGTTGCCGTTGAGCCAGAAAGGGGCCGCATTTCTCATTTCCATAATTCAGTTGCACAATTTGGAGACGTTGTTGCGGTGTTAGTCTATCTATGATAAAATGGCAAACAATACTGAAAAAAAATAAAGTTTAACGCAACTCAGGCGAAACTCTGAAAAAACCCCTATGGAAAAAATACCTCTAGATGGATCACTCTATATATTGCTTCTTTCTTGTTTCGGAATTACTCATAATTCCATTTTTTAATCGGGGTTATAAGTAGAATCGTTTTAAAGATGCTTTACTATCGTTATCAGAATCAGAAAAAAATGTACTAAAATAAAATCAGCCACCAGTTGTGAAGTCACAAATGAAATTTAAAACCGTTCGATTTTGAAGCAGAAGTACACCTTAATTAAATTGTTTTGACATATTTTTAAGATCAACTACTTATATTTCATTATTATTAATTTTTTATTTTCAAAACTAAGAATGTAGGGTTATTAATTTGAATTTCATTTTTGAACCTCTTCTTTCCATTTGGAATACTTTTTAAAATAAATGTATAATGATTTGATTTGACTAGTTGGAATGCTTATATATGTGTATTAAAAAATATGCCCAATGCTTGAACGTTGTCACATTCTTCTGCGGCATCCAACTCTAATATTCAATCCATTTTTTTTCAGCGTGTTTTTTTTTGGAGGTGTCGATAAATTTCCAAATCGTCGTCTATTTTGTGCGTTTAACCAATTCTGGCCATGGCTTCTTTGTTCAGCATTATCCATAGAATATTTATTTCGTTCTCATGCCACTTGGTGCAATAATTCTGCCGATTATGATATTTATAGTTCATATAGAATAGCAAAGTTATAAAAAATACATATTCTACGACGATCAATCCAAGTCCTAAAGCTAGGCCCTGAAATCATTTATCAGACAAGGGAAAAAATTTTCCTTTAAGGGTCTAAAGGTACAAAAGATACCCTTTTTTGAGTACTGTTCTAAACAAACGGGCAGAATAGTAATAAGGGTGAGAGAATTTCGATTATACGAAGTCAGCTGTTTTGCCTCAGCTGTTTTGTTTGTTTAACAGTTTGCATTTTATTTTAATGAACTTTTAAACGTACAGTGAACATAAACAAAAAAATATTAAAATAACTATATAAAAAAGTTCAGTGTAGCGTTTGTGATGATAGCAGAAAACTGCTGCTGCATATTGGGGCCTTCACCAGTTCCTATGGAGAATTTGAGGTTTTGTGCCGCCTTGTATAGTACTTACTTCTTTTGATCGGCCCACTGTGGTCAATATTTTGAGATAACCAAAACTCCTTTTGGTTTTTGTTCTCCGATTTTAAAGTTATTAGACTCATATGACAGACAGTAGTAAACCTCGGGAGCCAAAAAATTAGAACTCTATTTTAACTATTTTACTGAGAACAGGGTGGTCCAAAATGGGCTTTTTCAGAATTTAGTAATTATGATATTTTTAGTTAATTTTTAAAGTTGAAATGATCATAACTTTTTTGTTTTTCAAGATTTTTGGACGAAATAAATTTTGTGTTGTAACTTAACTTATTTCCTATCACTGGTAGAAAAAATTGAAGCTCTACTGTTTTCAGAACAATTTAAATATTTTTTTTAAAAAAGGTCTAATTTATCGGAAATTTCCTACTTCATAGAGCACAACTCCTGTGAGTCAAGCTGAGTCAAAACACAAATTTACTATTTTGTAGTCCTTACCCTCCCCTACATTCCTATATATACATGACCATGCATCGGGACTGCACTTTTTGAGCTACAGCAATTTTTCTGACCCAAGGTAAGATATTCGGTACAAATGCACGTCATATTTTTTGAGAAGTTATTTGTATGTGAAAGTTGCTATTATGCATATATTTTGATAGAATTTTGTACAAGAGTTCTTATTGACCCAAAAAATAATTCTGTTGAAATTAGGAGAATTTGGCCCATATTTGGACCTAGTCCACATAGAAGAGTGTATCAAAATTTTGACAAAAATGACAATAGAATCTGACAACATTCGCTTTGCTTACAAACCAAATAGAACATTAAATTCAATTTTTACCAACATTAAGGCGCCCATTGAAAAGGAACATCAAAGTAATGTTGTTTACGAAGTTCAATGTAGCATCATAAAGGATTCATTTCTGCATCAAATTCAACCATCGAAAACTAAAAAGAGTAAAATTGCTATCATTGAAAAAATAGTGGAAGCAAGCCCCAGACGCACAAAAAGGAGTTTAGAAAGTATGCCGACACCAACTGAAGAAAATAAATTTACTCCAGAAGTAGCATTTGCACTATTTTTGGATTTGAAAATGACTAAAAACCAATATACAGAATTGCGGAAGCGAACCAATGAAAAAAATTGTGGAATTTTTCCATCATATCGAGATTTAGTTTCTGCCAAAAAAGATTGCTTACCTTCACCAACTGCTATTAGTGTAACTTCAAGTTCAGCAGAAATAAAATTGCAGGATCTTCTTGAACACACTGCAGAACGATTATTAAAGACATTTGATGCTGACTATTTAAAGAAGTTTAAAAATTGCAGCATGACTTTAATTTCTAAATGGGGATGTGATGGGTCCTCTGGCCAGAAACAATACAAACAATGTAATGCGGAAAATTCAGCAGATGCCAATTTTTTCATGATTTCTTTCGTTCCATTACGTTTAACAAAAACTTATATTTGTTCAGAGCCGTCAACTAGTAGAGCTGCAGAGATAGATGTATGGAAGAATGAAATTCCCTCGTCAACAAAATTTTGTAGACCAATAAAGTTTGCTTACAAAAAAGAAACTAAAGATGTCATAACTGAAGAAGTTGGCAAAATAAGATATGAAATTAAAGAACTTCAACCAGTGATATTTGAATTTAATGACCAATGCATCGAAGTTAACTTTAAAATGTCACTTACAATGATCGATGGAAAAGTTGCACAAGCTTTAACCGAAACAAAGTCTTCGTCAAGCTGCACCATATGCCAAAAAACATCAAGTCAATTGAGCCAACCACCAACACAAGACGATAGTTTTAATGAAGCATATGAATTTGGAATGTCACCTCTTCATGCTAGAATTCGTTTTATGGAGCACATTCTTAAGTTGGGATACGATTTGGAATTTGGCCCGTTAGGCGAAACAGTGAGAAACAACAAAGAAAATTTGGAAAAAAGAAAGCAAAAAAAAAAAAGATATTCAAGAAAAATACCGTGAGATAGGCCTTATAATTGACCAGCCAAAGCAAGGAGAAGGAAATTCTAATGATGGAAACACAGCAAGGAGATTTTTTTCCGATCCAGAAACTGCAGCTTCTATAACTGGAGTAGATTATGATTTAATACGACGATTCCAAATCATATTAGAAGTTATAGCATGTAGCAAAAAGATAGATGCAAAAAAATTTGGTCAGTATGCTAATGAGACAGCAACCCTTTATATACAAAAATATTCTTGGAGACATATGCCAACCACAGTTCACAAAATTTTGTTCCATGGGGAACAAATAATTCAGCACAATATGCTTCCAATTGGAGATCTCTCAGAAGAAGCGCAAGAAAAAAGGAACAAAGACTACAGATTCTTTCGCGAGCACAATACAAGAAAAATTTCCAGATATTGTACTAATGAAGATCTTGTTAATATTTTGTTGTGCACATCAGACCCATATATGTCCAGTATTCGACAAAAATGGAAATCAACCTCATTAGAGTTAGATGAAGAAGCTAAACAACTACTGCAAAATGAAAATCAAAGCTATTTGGAAGAAATTTTTACTAATATTGTTTAATTAACACTAGTTTAAAGATTATAATTTGTTTCTAATTTTAGTATAAATTTTTATTAATACATTTAAATAAAATATATGTGCACTTTAAATCAATAGTAAAAGTTTACTTAAAATTTTATCGATGTTGTGTTCTGTATATAATATATCCAAATGGTATTGATATTGTTGGGAATTTCAGTGTTATTTTTCAGTTTAATCCTCACAAGAATTAGCTTTCTTCCACAAAAACCAACCTTTGGCCCCTGTGAATATTGAGACTAAATAAATGTCAGGGGCCAAATGTTGGCATTTTCTGACCAAAATTAAGTTTAGGAATAATAAATAAGTATTGGTTGTAAAATACGATTGAAGAAAATAAGAAATTATAAAAAATATACCTATTTAAAATGTCAAAATATTCAACTTTTACATGGAAACTCAACAAAAAATTAAAATGCATTTTTAACTCCACATTACTTACGTTCCTATCAGTCGATTTTTACGTTTGAACACGCAAATCGAAGCTTAAAGTCCCTCCTATTGAACAAAACAAATTGCGTAAAAAAATACCAATCCGGCCAAAAGTTATACAGTTTTGACCGCTATCTCGCGAAATTGACCACTGTGTGGCCCATACCTGAGAAAGGTTTCGCATATTCGTCATTTGTGTATTGTAAAGGGAGGCGTTCAAATTAAAATGCACTTTGGGATTTTTTTGGTCAGCATAATCGACCACATGTGTCCACATTGGATTCGTCAACAAGCTGAATTGCCTCATTTGGGCAAATGAAATCCAACCGTGATTGTTGCAAAGCCGATGCATCCACAAAGCGTGTCTGTTTGGTTCGTTTTCTGGGCTGGCTGCGTCATTGGGCTGGCCTAGCAGTTACCGTGAATGGTATTTGCTATCGCTATATGATAACGGACCTCTTGTGCGAAAAATTGAGGAGAAGGACCTGGACGATATGTAGTCATAACAGGATGAGATACAGGATGTCTCAGAGTCATTAAGAGTCATTTGGACCAACGGATAGAGGTATGCCACCGATGCTGTGACGAGCATTTTGTTTCACACATAATTGTCACAAATCCTTCGATCATAATAAAAAATATTAATATTATTCTCTGAAAATTTTTTGTTTAATTTACAATTAACATAGCGCGTTTTAGTTGGTCGACCCTTTATAAATAAAATTTTGTTGTACAAACCTCTTTCCACTCAACAGCACTTTTTGACGGTGGCCCGGCTGCATTCAAATTCCCCTTCCTTTTTCATGAAAAATATTAAATGCTCGTACTAACATATCTTGGCGAAATAATTCTCCAAATTCTCCCAAAGGGAATAGGGAAAAAATTCCTGGGGAATTGTCATTCAGAATCGGGCTGTCTGCCTACTTATTTTATTCAAATTTGTTGTCCATTAATCGTGGTTTTATTGACACTTTATATCGATATAAACATAAACTGTGAATAAATGCTTAAAAACAGCTTTAATGCAAGCGTTAAAAATAAAATCTAGTATAATCACATAGATAAAAAAATGGGTAGTTTTAGTTATAATAATTATAATTATATAATAAAGCAACAACTACGACAACTTGACAATTTGAAAATTAAAAAACCGCTATATCCCTGAAACTACTTATATATGCATCAAATAACAGATTCGTGATTACCACACAAGAAATTAGTCAAAAAAATTACTAAGCCTAATGTCCATACATCAGTAACACAAATGGCAATATTCAGAGAACTCTACTACAGCATTTAATTACTGTATCTGGGGCATCCACGATCACGTTTGCAAAAACCACATTAGAAACTCCATCCGATGGCATAAATTGTGCTGCATACAGCATTTGTATAAGTCTGAATGTAAAATTCAAATAAATCCAATATGTAATGACGATAAACGATTCGAAAAACCTTTGTATACCATCGTAGCATGGTTTTGCTGGGAAACTAACGTCAAGAGTGGTCTGGATAACAACTGGAGCAGCGCCATTCAGGCTGCAAGAAACAGTACAAAAAACTCATTAAATTTAACACGTAATAAAATTCTAAGAATATTTTTTTGCAATTAGGTTTTTTCTTTTATTATATAAAAATCGATAGGGATTTGTTGTTACAATGAAAAGCCACAAGAAACAGAACTGTATGGACATGTGTAACAATGAACCGAAGAATTATAACGAATTTGTTATACCCTTTAATTTAAGGTGCAATTTTTATATACTAATTTCTATCGTAACCTAAACCTAACGACATATATGAACGTCACAAACATATTGAGAACAAAGTATCGTGCCACATAAAGTGTGAACAATTTAATGTTTTTTCCAGATCACTTATGACTGGTGTCAACCTGTTATAGTTTTATACTCCGTTTGTAACACCTCGAAATACTTACTCACGTTCGCCCTTTCGTCTGTCAGTCGGAAAAACGATTCGGTCTTATCAAAAATAGCTTGGGAGTTCTATCATACTCGTACTACACCGAAATGAGCTTTCTGAGAAAAGTTAGCTTATTCCTAATGTTACTGAGTGCATCCCTAGCAATCGCTTATCCATAAGTTCTCATACAGTTTTTGTTAATTGGCATACACTGAAAAAATATTTTATATAGATTAAGAAAAGTGTCTTATTTATTCAGCCAAAGAATCGTAGAAAATAGGAAAAAAAGAATTATAAAATTGGTTTGATGATAACAATTCCTGATTTCTAAGAACATAACGAATAGTTTTCTTATTTTTTTTTAAATCTGTTTCATAAGTCTACTTTTCATACGTTTTATGAAGTAGTTTCAAATTTTATATGAAATATTACTGAACTATTACTTATTATTCATGAAATTGTTATCACATTTTTCTTGGGTACTTATTCATAATATACGAGGGTAATTAGGGTACTTATTCATAATATACGAGGGCATATCAATAATTCCGCGATTTTTAAAGAAAAAACTGTTTTTTGCAAAAAAAATAATTTTTCAACATACTCTTCTTTTAGCACAATACACCTAGTCAAAGTCCCCTTGGCCTTCGATTCACCTTAAGAAACCCATTGTTTAGACTACTGCTTGGTCTCCGGAGTGTTGTAATGGATCCATGTTTCATCCACAGTTACAAAACGCCGCAAAAACTCATCCGAATTGCTGGTAAACAACTCCAAATAATTCTTCGAAGTTGTCACACGATTACGTTTATGGTCAATTGAGAGCAAACGCGGCACCAATCTTCCAGGCAGCTTTCTTAAACCCATGTTATCATGAAAAACCGAAACCACACTGCCATATGAAATGCGTATGACATCAACAATCTCACGCACTTTTACTCTTCGAGCGGGCAACATCGTGGATGTTTTCGACATTTTCGGGTTTAACCTCATTGGCCGTCCAGAACGTTCAGCGTCATTTGTACTTGTGCGACCACAACGAATGTCAGTAAGCCACTTTTTTACCATTGAAATCGCCATAGTATTTATCAAGCTTTTCCCTGGTTTGATTGATGGTTCTTTTTCGGCAAAAAATAATGTTTAATGAGCACTCGAAATTCACCGCTAATTTTCAACTAATAAAAAATATCAGATATTGAAATGCTTTTAAGTGAATCGAAACAGCAAAAAATGCGAAACAGCCTGCTCTTAAGTACATTACCGCACATTGCTTGCTTGAAGTCTTATGATGGTGAAATGGCGCGTACCGAAACTGTATATATTTGAAAAAAAATATATTTTTTGTAAATGTGTGAATTTAGTCAAAAATAATATGAAATAAATTTCTAATATGAAGTTATATGAAAATGTTCCTAAAAATTGCGACGACTTTTCATACAAAATAAGAAACTTTTAAGAAATCACATAAAGAACAACTAAATAATTTAATCGTTACCGTATGGTTGGGGTAACAATATTCGTAGAGCTTCATAATATTTTTGGTTATATGCTTGTGGCACAACAATATTATGATCATCACAACAATAGTATGTTTCACAAAAAACCATACTATGATCCCCACATCAATATTATGGTCCTTACAACAATAAAACTATTCACACACAGCCATACTATGATCTCCACAACCATATTATTATTCACACTAAACCATACTATGATAACCACAGCCATATTCTGATCCTCATAACCATAGTATATTTAACATACAACGATAGTATGATCCTGATAACCATTAGTATGACTCCACAAAACCATAATATGATCCCCAAAATTTTTTTTAAGGATTGGGATAAGTTATTATTCAATTATAGAGATTTTTCTTAAGTAAATTATGTAACAATAAATTAAACCCTTAATACTCTTATAGGAGTTATTTATTTACCAGCATAAAAAAATAATTTATTAAAATAGTTAATTAACATAAAAAAGTAAGACTCGCAACATTAACATTGTCAAATTAAAAAAAAATACGATTTTGCCGGTATGATTGCCGTAATTTTATTATTGTTAATATAAAATCAAAAAAAAACAATTCTTTTGTCGCACCAACCATATTTATACTCGTATTGCAGCTACAGCCATATTTTCATTTTTAAATTTTCCAGCAATACTATTGTTACATTAAATAATATAAATATTGCCGCAAAAATAAGTATACTATTGCCAAAATTAAATTTAAAAATCAATACTATTCTTGCGACGACAATACTTTTATTCCAGAGAACATACTATTGTTGACGTGACCATATAGTAACCATATCTTTTTTCTGCGTGTAGTAGCAGAATCTTTGACAATTATGCGTGAACGAAATATCGGCCAAATACTTGCCACAGCTTACCTTTATTGGAAGGTTCATATTTTTAATGACTCTGAGACATAATGGAAGTTCAATGTCGTTAATGTGCTGAATAATCTCATCCTTAAGCTCTTGAATTATTCTTGGCTTATTGACGTACACTTTTTCTTTTAAATATTCCCAAGGAAAGAAGTCCAACGGCGTCAAATCTTATAATGGTGGCGGACAATTTCATCGCCACAACGTGAGACAACATGGCCATTGAATTTCTCTAGCAAAATAGCCGTGACAAGTGGATATTTTCCATCCGGTTGGAACCACATATCGTCCAGGTCCATATCCTCAATTTCTAGCCACAAAAAGTCCGTTATCATCTCGCGATAGCGAACACGCACGCCAAAAAGCATTCACGGTAACTGCTTGTCGACCTCACTTTTGATGAAGTACGGTCCGATGACGCCGCCTGCCCAGAAATTGCACCAAACAGTTACTGTTTGTGGGTGAATCGGCCTTTTTTACAATCACTTTTGAATCCTCATTTGCCTAAATGCACCAATTCTGCTTGTTAACGAATCCACTTAGGTGAAAGTGTACGCCGTCGTTTTAGATGATTAGATGATTCTTTGTAAAGTCATCAGTCACTACTGTCTTTTCAACCAACCATTCGTCATACTCGTACGAGGGTTGCTATTTATATTTCTGGTCCTGACAATACTAGTGTTCCCAGATGCAAACTGGAACTTCCATTGGAAACTCTGAAATTTTTAGCATAACTTGACTCAGAACCTGTTTGTCATTTGAAGGCGAATTGTTTTGTTTACGGTGTGTTGAAAAATTCATCTCAGTCAAAAAAATAACATTTATCGAGACAAGAGTGTTTAAAGCAACTTGTTCGACTTTTG
Organism: Hydrotaea diabolus; assembly: GCA_963513945.1. NCBI lineage: Eukaryota > Metazoa > Arthropoda > Insecta > Diptera > Muscidae > Hydrotaea > Hydrotaea diabolus. The sequence continues at coordinate 150,731,625 of OY740718.1, read as the reverse complement.
GCGATAAAGCACCATCAAAAACAGTCTCGGACGCCGTTCGCTCCAGGATGAATTTCGCGAACCATCGATGCGTGAACTGATTAAGCAAGACCGACATGTGACATACCGTGAGATTGATGCATCCTTGAGCATTAGTATGACAAGCATCAATAAGATATTGCATGTTTATTTGGCCGTTATTTCTCGTTGGATCCCCCATAATTTGACGAATGCGCAAAAAAGGCTCTTATGGATTGGTGCAAAGAGATGTTGAAAAAGTATAACTGCCGTAGCTCAAAGGCAGTATATAACAAGAGAAGACGGATCACTTTGCAGCACGACAATGCGAGCTCTCACACATCAGCTGAAACGATGACCTATTTGACCACTCAAAATTTCGAATTGATGGGCCATCCACCGTACAGCCCTGATTTGGCACCCAGTGACTTTTAAGCGCGTAAATTCAAATCGTTATTCAAAATTCGCATCATTCTACGAACATATGTTCAATTGTTGGACACGACGACGAGTCGGGGTTGATGGTTTTTCTGCCACACTACATCAATGTTTTTCGCATAGCGGATTGGGCGAGCATGCACAAGAGTTTTCAAATTTTCTACAGACCCTGGTTTCTAAAATTTGTGCACAATTGTCCCGATTTTACTGCCCAAAAAATCAGCAAGTGCATAAAATGCATTTTGATTTAAACGTCCATTTTCGTTAAAGGCTTCAGCAATCTTAACGCGCTGTTCAGTAGTGGACCGACCACTCCCTGGTTGAATTTCTCAAACACTGACTCACAATTAACATCGTGCTTTATGGCTTGACCATCCCTTATGAAGAATGTACGAATATCTTAATAATAAGAAGAAGAAGTTATCGTAAATATGGGGTGATCCATCTTGAGGTATTTTTTCCAATAGCCCCTTTTTCACGGATTTTTTTCACTTTATTTTTTTTAGTATTGTTTGCAATTTCACCATGGAAAGACTTACACCCGAAACAACGTCTCCAAATTGTGCAACTGTACTTATACTTTATAATGGAAATAAGCGTTCGGTGAGAAACTGCTTTCGACCACAATTTTGTTCAGTAATGAGGAACATTTCTAGCTCAACGACAACGTCAATAAACTTAATTGCCGCGTTTTGGCTGAAGAGCAACAAGAAGAGGTTCAAGAGGTGCGAATTTACCCAGAGAAAACCACGGTTTGGTTTATAATCTGGTGGAATCATCGGTGCATATTTTTTCAAAAATGATGATGGCCGGAACGTAACCGTGAATAGTGCTCACTATCGCGCCGTGATAACGATCTTTATGTTACCTGAGATTGAAGCCCGTAATCTTGACGACATTTGGATTTAACAGGACGGCTCCACTTGCTATACAGCTGCTCAAACAATGGATCCATTAAGAGGTCATTATGAAGAGCAGCAATTTTTACGTTTTGGACCGGTAAGTTGCCCGCCTACATTGTGTAATATCACAGACTTTTTTCTTTGGGGCTACGCAAAGACCAAATTCAGGTTTTGGAAGCCAACATTACGCGTGTCATTAAAGCCATAACGGTCGAAATGCTCAAACAAGTCATCCAAAATTGGACCCCAGAATGGACACCCTGAAGCGTAGTTGCGGCCAACATTAAAAGGAAATTATATTCAAAGAATAAATGGCATAAAATGTCCTTTCGAAAGAACTACAAATATTCCACTTTTTATTTTATTTTTTATACCCGCACCACATAGTGGTATGAAGTATAATGGCTTAGTGCTTGCGTTTGTAACACATCGAAGGAATCGAGTTAGAATACCGGGACCAGAGAGAAAGTTGCTCAGAATTACATTTTGAGTCGATCTAGCCATGTCTGTCTGGCTGGCTGGGCGGCTGGCTGGATGTAAAGATGTCCATCTATTCTTGTAATCAAAGTACAGGTCGCATTTATGCACCGATCTTGATGAAACTTGGCATGTGTGTAATATATTGGGACAAGGACGGACGCTATTGAATTTGGTCCAAATCGGAGCACTTTCTGATAGACCCCCCATACAAAGGAACTCCCGGATTTGGTCCAAATCCAGTTGATGTCGCGTGTATTGGTCAACAAATTAAAAAAATATGTCATTCGATGTAGAACTGACCACAAAATGTAAAAAAAATAGTTGGACCCGCCTCTCGGACCTACGGGGCCTTCAGAACCCAAAAAATGGACCCATGATTTTAAATATAAGTGTGACCCCTTAAATGAAAGGAAATTATCTTACAATTTTAAATACAGAAAAAAATTCAACCTGTTTGGGCCCCAGGGTCCATTAGGAGGGTCCAAAAGTTTCGGTTTACCCGGATTTTAGTGTGACCCCTCAAATGACAGGGAATTGTCTCAGGACTTTAAATATGTCAAGCCAAATGATTTATCTCGTCCGTGGGAGGGCACAGGGTCCGAAAACAAGGTATGAAAATGTGGACCAACTATAATTGTTATACCCTCACCACATAGTGGTATGGGGTATAAAGGCTTAGTGCTTGCGTGATAGATAGATAGAAATAGCGACGAGTGCTTTCGATTAACAGGAGACTTAATCACATTTATAGTGGTGCGGGTATCATAGAGTCGGCCACGCCCGACTATAGCACTTACTTACTTGTTTATTTTGAAAAATACCTTTAGATTTGACACCCGATAGTACGAACATAAATCTTTCCGTGTTCTGATTGTACCACACATTACAGGGAGAATTCGAAATTTCGCCTAGTTGTCTCTAATGGAAACAAACTCGCCCCAATGTTACTATATCCCATGTCGTTAGATATCAAAATTGTTGTTCTTTAATTGTAGCCTAAGAAGTTATTTCTCAAAGACAATTCGCCAAATTAAACCATGGTTTATCCCATTACTTAAAAAAGTTTCCTTCCAGCTTGTTACCGTAGAAATCAATCCATAACACCTTCTAATTTATCCGTTGCAACCAACGGAATGACAGATTTAATATAACACTCATTGAGTTTTGTCTTTAGCGAAATATAATAAGGACGATAAGACATACATTAAATGCGACGCTTTTTGTAAGTACGACACGGCACGGTCAATTATGCTTCGTGTGTGATGTCAATTCAAACCAGACGATCGTGAGAAAAAGTTTGTGTATCGCCGCGCAAACTTTTTTTTATTTTATTTTAATTAAACTTATATGAGCGCGAAACAAATCTTATCACCTTCTCGTTGGTTTTTTGTTTTTGTAACAAATTAGAAGTTTGTATATTGCAAAATTTATTAAAATAAAATACATACACACGAACACTGTAGAACGTATGTATGTATGTATCAATGTGTGTGTCTTGCAATACACAACAAGAAAATCAACGCTGATAAGAAAAAATAAAAATCCCACAAACCAAAAAATAATTACGACAATATTTAACAGTGCGGTTCAAAAATCTACGCACACGTAACGAGTGTGGTGTTTTAAATAATTGGTAGAAGATATGAAAAAATATTAAGATCATTACAAAAAATAAGTAGTAGTTTTTAAAAAGGGGTAGTTTTTATACTCTCCCCTCTCTGGCCTTTTGACAGAGAAAAGATATGGTTACTACATGGTCACGCCAACAATAATATGGCAATAAAAGTATGTTCGTCGATACCATAGAATTGTTTTTTTTTTGGACTTCATTATATAGGGTGATTAATTATGAGGTTCCCTACTTTTTTAAAGAAAAAAACACAGAAAATTCAAATTGAATGGGGAATGTTTATTTTCATTTGAAAGAACATTCTTTGGCATTTATTTCTGTAGATTATGTTAACAAATGTTGGCCGCAGCTACGTCTCAGATGGCCCATCCTTTAAGTCCAATTTTTAATGACTCGTTCGAGCATTTCGACAGGTATGGCGTTAATAACACGAGCAACGTTGGTTTCCAAAACCTAAATCGTAGCTGATTTGACAGTATAGACTTCGGACATTACGTAGCACCAAAGAAAAAAGTCTTACGGTGTGATATCACACGATCTTGGTGGCCAATCGACCGGCCCAAAACGTAAAATTATCCGCTTACCGAAGTGTTCTTTTAATAAATCCATTGATTGGTGCGATGTGTTGGAAGTGGCGGTTTTCATGGCACGATAACGATCGCCATTGACGGATACGTTCTCACCGGCATCATTTTTGAAGAAATATGGATCGATGATTCCACTGGACCACAAACCACACCAAACTGTTGTTTTTTCTGAATAAAGTGGCAGCTCTTGAACCTCTTCTACTTGCTCTTCGTCCCAAATGCGGCAATTTTGCTTGTTTACATACCCATTGAGCCAGAAATGGGCCTCATCGCTGAACAAAATTTGGCACGAAAACGTCGGATCTTCTTGGTACTTTTTAAGAGCCCATAGAGAGAAGCGATGTCGCTTGGGAACGTCGGGCGGCTTCAATTCTAGCACAAGCTGTATTTTGTACGCTTTCAATTTGAGATCTCGACGTAAAATGCGAAATGTGAAGGACGTCCAACTTCGGTCACTTTGCCAGAAACCATCGATGTTGTGCGTAAACTGATTAAGCAAGACCGATATGTGACATACCGTGAGATTGAGGCATCCTTGGGCATTAGTATGACAAGCATCAATAAGATATTGCATGTTCTTTTGGTCGTGGAAAAAATTTGTTCTCGTTGGATCCCACATAATTTGACGAATGATCAAAAAAGGCTCGTATGGATTGGTACAAAGAGATGTGAAAAAAGTAGAACTGCGGTAGCTCAAAGGCCGTGTATAACATTGTCACAGGTAACGAATCATGGATCTATGCATATGAACCCGAAACAAAGCAGCAATCGACCGTATACGTCTTTCAAGACGAGCCAAAGAAGAAGTATGTAAATCGAAGCAAATGATTGCGTTTTTTTCGGTATAACCGGCCATGTTGCATCAGTGCCTTTAGTGAAACGTAGGACGGTCAATACTGAGTGGTATACAACCATCCTACACCTCTTATATTCTTATATACAGAAGACATATAACTTCTTTAAAGAGTTTGTAAAAATATCTGATTTAAAATTCGTCTACAGGTCCCCAAATCGCAAGGGACCTTAGTATTGGGACTATTGAAAAAACAATGACCCAATTTTATCCGACTTGGTTATCGATTAGAGATTTAAGCGCTACAAGTCAAAATTGACATTTAGATGGCATGGCAAGTGCGGCTTGTAGTGCGGCACCATCTCAGAGATGTGGGTCCATAGTATTGTTGCTAAAGGTTGCATGATTTTTGTCTGGTAAAGCTTCTAGATTTATATTTTTTTTTTAAAAAATTCGAGTAAATTTAGACGTTTGCTTAAGGAACAAACAAAATCGGTTTTTTTCTTAACAAATTACGAGGGCGACCGCAAAACTAACTGGCCTGGCACATTTTCTGTTTTACTAGCAACTTTTTTTTTGTTTTTTAAAAGCAATCTTTTATAAGCCATCTGTCAAAATTTCCGAAATATTTAATGATTATTTTCTTTGTTAGAGGTGATTGAAGTAAACAAGTTTTATAATTTTTGAAAAATGGAAAATAAAGAGTTTCATACGGTAATTAAACACTTTTATATAAAAGGTTATATGCCACAATTAATGAAAGATGAATTGGATTCTGTTCATGGTGATAATGCACCATCATTCTCCACCGTAAAAACCTGGGTTCAACAATTTAAAATGGGTCGTTCAAGTACGGAAGATGGACAACGCTCTGGAAGACCGAACACTGCTACTACTATTGAAAACATTAGAAAAATATTTAATGAAGTGACTAAAGATAGACGAATAAAGCTCAGAGAATTTGCTGATATTGTTAAAATACACGAAAAACAAGTTTGCAGTATTTTACATGATGAACTCTACATGAAAAAGCTATCCGCAAGATGGGTACCGCGTTTGTTGACTTTGTCCCAAAAAATCGTCCGTTGGACCAATTCCGAGGAGCTTTTAGTGATTTATCAGCGTAATCCAATACAGTTCTTGCACCGATTCATAACTGTTGATGAAACATCAATCCATCACTACATCCCAGTATGCAAAGAACAGTCAAAACAATGGATAGAAGCTGGTAAAAGTGGTCCCAAGAAGGCGAAGACTGTTAACTCAGCAGGAAAAGTAATGGCCACAGTATTTTGGGATGCAAGGGGTATAATATTTATTGATTATCTTGAGAAAGGTAAAACTATAAATAGTGAATATTATTGTGCATTATTGGATCGGTTGAGTGAAGAAATCAAGATAAAACGAACTCATTTAGAAAAAAAAGTTCTTTTTCATCAAGATAATGCTCCTTCACACATAGAATTTTTAACACAATAAAAACTGGCCGAATTACGATATGAAATTGCTCCGCATCCACCATATAGTCCAGATTTAGCTCCTTCTGATTACTTGTTGTTTCCAAATTTAAAAAAAATTCTCGGTGGCAAACATTTTTCGCCAATAGCGAGGTTATTGCTGAAACTGAGCATATTTTGAAGGTCTTGAAAAATCTTATTTTTCGGATGGAATTAAAAAACTTGAAAAACGTTTGATGAAGTGTATTGAGTTGGAAGGAGATTATGTTAAAAAATAAATAATAATAACTCCAAAAAAACGGTTCTTTTTATGTTAGGCCAGTTACTTTTGCGGTCGCCCTCGTACTTTTGCGGTTTTGCTATACCGTCTAAGATATCGAGGCTTAACCTAAAACACCACTATTATTGCTATAGAGATATTTTTCTCTGAGTGTTCTACTAGCTTTGTATATAAAAACCTATCAACATTATTTCTTCTATAATTTGGATATAAATACAAGTTGATTTTGTTGTTGTTTTATTTTTTTTTTGTTTAGAGGTCAGGTTTTGGAAATGTGAATTTTGGAGAAAAAAAACTTTATTAAAATTGATAAGAAAAAAACATATTTTTTTTGCTTTTCTTCCAACGACCAGAATATGCAACATGTTGTTTTAGGTTTTTTTTTGGTGCGGCTTGTGTGTTATTTTTAATTAAACTCTAGTTCCCACGACATATGAAAAGTTTTCTTTCCTTGTGATAAGACTCAATATTATTTTAAAATTAATACTCACTCGTTCTTAGTCTAATCTAAGAACAACATTCTAATAATCGCACAATATACATTTCCCGAGCGACACACATTCCACGGCCGCCTACGTCTGTTCTTTGACGTAATCATGCTGTGCTCTCTGCTGTATGGATATGACTGGAGACTGAGTTGGCTGGTGGAGGAGGAGGTGGTTACTAACCCAAAAGTCTTAGGAGATAAGTCATTGCAGTACGTACGTAGAGCTCTTTTACTTGGATGAACTTTGGACTGGATTTGTTATTTTAGTGGCCAGTGCTAGAAGAAAAACGAAAAAATAAATGTTCGATATCATTCTCATTGGCATAAATATTAAAAATATTTATCAGTTAACATCACTGGTGCTACCAAACAATCCTAGCACACTTTATTTGGCCGCTATCGTGTTTTCAGCAGATACACAGCGGACATATGTAACTAGATTGTCTAGCCATGTCCGCCTGTGTATCTAATCCATATTTCGAGGTTTAAACAAGGGAATGAAAAATATCAAATATACAATACATCCAATAGTTGAGGGCATAAAAACAATAATCTGACGCTTATTTAGCAACGAGAGTGCAAGTGTTTTGGACTTAATTGTCGGAATTCACCGCAACATTAGTAGAGTCTTAATGTCCTGATATCTGCTAAGTCACCAGAGGGTGACTACGCGAAGAAAAAAAGGAGGAATGGAATGACAATATTCGAAGAGCATCACACTATTGTTGGGTATATGGTTGTGGCACAACAGTGTTATGATCCTTACAACAATAAGTATGAACCACACGCAGAGAAAAGTTATGGTTACTATATGGTCACCGCAACAATAATATGTTCTCTACAATAAAAGCATGTTCGTCGCAACCTTAGTATTGTTTTTTGAATTTTATTTTGACAACAGTATGATTACGGCAATATTAATATTGTTGAAATGGTACAATAGTATTATTGCCAAATTTGATAATATGTTTGTAGCAACCATGTAAACATGATTGGTGCAACAAAAGTATTGTTGTTTAAAATTAACCTTAACAATAATATGATTACGGCAATCATACCGTATGGTTGCGAATATGAACATAACAAAACAGGTTTATAGAGCATACATGTTTTTTTTTATTGATATACCAAAAAAAACACATACACACAATACAGTGCATGGTTGTTGTCCATTATAAAAAAACAACAACAATCGGAAGGTAGTTCGAGCGATTTTTATTGTGTTTACTTTGTTCGGTGAAATACTCTACTACCGACTGGTTCTCGTTTATTTAAAATCTGCCTGCACTTAAGTAAAGTATATAGCCATTGATCATGGTTTAATTACATTCGTTACCCCTTGCTGGCAACTAAAAGTATTTTCGACTGCCGTTGGAATATATATATTTTTGTTTCTTGAATGAAATGTTCAACAAAAACATGGCCTCAAATCTTGGTGAGAACTAATAATAATGCAATTTAATGTCACTTACTTACAATCCTAATAAATTATTTTCGAAATCCATAGTATGGTTGAGTGTGAATCATACTATGGTTGTGGGGTTCATAGTATGGTTGCGTGTGAATCATACTATGGTTGTGAGCATCACACTATGGTTGTATGAGATACATACTATGGTTGTCAGGATCATAATATAGTTGTGGAGATAATAGTATGGTTGAGTGTGAATAATACTATTGTTGTGAGGATCATAGTATGGTTGTGGAGATCATACCATGGTTGTGGGGATCATAGTGTGGTTATGTGTGAATCATACTATTGTTGTGAGGATCATAATGTTGTTGTGCCCCAATAATATATCCAACAATAGTATGATCCTCTTCGAATATTGTCACCCAACCATACTTTTTTTTGCGTGCACACACAACAATACTGTGATCCCCACAACCATATTATGATTCATACTCATACATACTATGATCCCCACATTCATATTATAATCCCGACAACCATAGTATGTTTCACATACAACTATAGTTTCATCCTCACAACCATAAATTAATTCATACGCAACCATGTTTTGATCCCTACAACCTTAGTATAACCGCACTCAAAAGAAGATCCTCTAAATTATTTATTAGGATTGAGTTACGTTGTTATTCAACAAAGAGTATATAGTTAGGTAAATTATTTAAATTATTAAATTAAATTTATTAAATTATTTTAATTCAAAATAAAGTAGTGATTTATTTAACAGAAGAAAAAATATATTTAAAGATGAGAGTTTCATTTTGTACAAATATTTCAGTTATACAAATCCAAAGAAGATTGTTGTGACAAATTTTAATTTACACATAACAAGTACAATTATTGCGTAATATTCGGAACAATAATATTATTCTGAAAACCATATTCCACTTTAAACAATACTTTTGTCTCACCAACCATATTAATATGCCACAACCATATTTTCATTTCGAAATTAGCAACAATAGTAACATCGCCGCAATTACGAGTATAATATATGCCGTGTTCTGTACTCGGTAAGCAAGCGAGTTGGCTGTTTACTCGAGTAAATAAGTAAAAGCCTGCTCAAATGTCTCAACCTAACAGAATGTGTTTAACTAAGTAAACTATTAACTATGTAAACGATCTATAAATAAATAGGTAGGAACCAACTATAATCATTTTTTCTATCCTGCTTAACAGCAGACTAAACCGAGATTTAATTTTTTCTAGGAATCCACACGCAGAGAAAAAAACATGGTTACTACATGGTCACTGCAATAATAATATGTTCTCCGCAATGAAAGTATGTTCGTTGCAACCATAGCATTGTGAACTGAATTTATTTTTGACAATAGTATAATTGCTGCAACATTAATATTGTAGAAATCTAACAATAGTATTATTGCCAAATTTAAAAATGAAAATATGGTTATAGCAACAATATAAATATGGTTGATGCGACAAAAGTATTGTGTTTTGCGTTTTATGTTAACAATGATATGATCATACTGAATGATTGTAATTTTTCTTCAATTAAATATGCTTTTTAGAACAAATGTTATTGGTACGGATCTAATGCAATAATTATACTTTTTTTTATTGAAATTAAAATTTTTTAAACAAGCTGCTTTGGCTTTGTTGAACTGAAATATTTTTAACTAAAACGCGTAGGTTTATTTAAACTTATTTTTTCTACTCTGAAATATATCACTCCTATTATTTTGAATTTAATGTAATTTTGAATAATTTTCATAATTCAAATCTATTGTTGACAACTTAAACCAATACCAATAAAAAATATTGGGGATCTAATCTATTGTCGACAACTTAAACAAATACTAATAAATTATATTGGGGATCATAGTATAATTGTGTGTGATCATACTATGGTTGTTGGGATCATAACACGGTTGCGCGTGAATCATACTATGGTTGCGAGGATCATACTATGTTTGTATATGAAACATACTCTGGTTGTGAGGATCATACTATGGTTGTGGAGATCATAGTATGGTTGAGTGTGAATCATACTATGGTTGTGGCGATCATAGTATAATATTGTTGTACCACAACCATATACCCAACAATAGAATGATCCTCTTCGAATAGTATCACCACAACCATACTTTTTTCTGCATGCAAACCATAGGGGTATTTATGATGTCCATAAATATTTATGATGTCCATAAATCTACAGGGTGTCCGCCGGGAAGGTATACTTCTTTGTTTTGCCGCCTTTTTGGTAAACATAAGTCTTGACAGTTCATATTGGGCAGTCGCGAAGTACACGCAGAAAAAAAGTATGGTTGGGGTGACAATATTCGAAGAGGATCATACTATTGTTGGGCATATGGTAGTAGCACAAAAATATTATGATCCTCACAACAATAGTATGACTCACACATAACCATACTATGATCCTTACAACCATAGTATGATTCACACTCAACCATATTATTATATCCACAACAATAGTATGATTCACACTCAACCATACTATGATCTTCACAACAATAGTATGATGCACACTCAACCATATTATTATCACCACAACCATATTTTGATCCTCACAACCATAGTACTTTTTTTATTCAACCATAGTATGATGCTCACAACCATTGTATATACCATACTATGATCGCCAAAATTTGGATTGGGGGTTTTTGTTCAAAAATAAATTTTTATCAAGCACACGCAGAAAAAAAGTATGGTTGGGGTGACAATATTCGAAGAGGATCATACTATTGTTGGGTATATGGTTATGGCACAACAATATTATGATCCTCACAGCAATAGTATAATTCACACATAACCATACTATGATCACCACAAATATAGTATGATTCACACTCAACCATACTATGATCTCCACAACCATACTATGATCCTCACAACAATAGTATGATTCACACTCAACCATACTATTATCTCCACAACCATATTATGATCCTCACAACCATATTATGTTTCTCATACAACCATAGTATGATCTTCACAACCATAGTATGATCTTCACAACCATAGTATGATCTTCACAACCATAGTATGATCTTCACAACCATAGTATGATTCACACTCCACCATACTATTATCCCTACAATTATAGAATGATTCACTCAACCATACTATGATCCCCAAAATTATTTATTAGGATTGGGTAATGTTGTTATTCAAAAAGAGAGATTTTTATCAAGCAAGTCATTTTAAATCGCATTACACTAAGTTGATAGCCAGATTTGAGGCCATGTTTTTATTGATCATTTCATTCAAGAAACAAAAATATATATTCCAACGGCAGTTGAAAATACTTTTAGTGCCCAGCAGGGGTGAATGCTACTTCACCATGATCAATGGATATATCCTTAAGTGCAGTCAGATTTTAAATAAATGAGAACCAGTCGGCAGTAGAGTATTTCACCGAACAAAGTAAACGCAATAAAAATCCCTCGAACTAATGGACAACAACCATTCACTGTGTCGTGTGTATGTGTTTTTTTTTGTATATCAAAATAACATACGGACACACATACATGTTTGCTCTATAAAACCTGTTTTGTTATGTTCATAGCCGCAACCATACTGTATAATTGCCGTAATCAAATTATTGTTAACGTAAATTTTAAACAACAATACTGTTGTTGCACCAACCATGTTTATATGGTTACTACAACCATATTTTCATTTCTAAATTTGGCAATAATACTTTTGTTACATTTCAACAATAGCAATATTGTCGCAATCATACTATTGCCAAAATGAAATTCAAAAAATAATACTATGGTTGCGACGAACATGCTTTTATTGTAGAGAACATGTTATTGTTGCGGTGACCATAGTGCAACCATATCTTTTCTCTGCGTGCATGTAATTTTAAATTGCATTACATTTAGTTCATGGACAGGTTTGGGGCCATGTTTTTATTGAACATTTCATTCAAAAAACAAAAACATATATTCCAACGGCAATCGAAAATACTTTTAGTTGCCAGCAGGGGTGAATGCAACTTCATCATCCGTAGACACCAAGTAGCGAATGTGATTAAACCATGATCAATGGCTTTATACTTAAGTGCAGGCAGATTTTAAATAAACGAGAACCAATCGGTATTAGAGTATTTCACCGAACAAAGTAAACACAATTAAAATCCCTCGAACTACCTTCCGATTGTTGTTGTTTTTTAATGGACAACAACCATTCACTGTATCGTGTGTATATGTTTTTTTGTATATCAAAAAAACATACGCACAAACCTGTTTCGTTTTTTTCATAGTCGCAACCATACTGTATGATTGCCGTAATCATATTATTGTTAACGTAAATTTTAAACAATAATACTTTTGTTGCACCAACCATGTTTATATGGTTCCATAACCATATTTTCATTTCTAAATTTGGCAATAATACTATTGTTACATTTCAACAATAGTAATATTGTCGTAATCATACTGTTGTCAAAATAAAATTCAAAAAACAATACTATGGTTGGGACGAACATGCTTTTAATGTAGAGAACATATTATTGTTGCGGTAACTATAGTGTAACCATATCTTTTCTCTGCGTGTAGAGACGTGGCAAATTTATTATGGAAAAATTTTCAATAAATCGTTAAACATTTTATCAAAATCAATCAGCGATTGCTGTGACGATGAGAAAGTTACATGAAATTTTTAGGAGAAACAACGTGCCAACAATTTTATCGTGTAGTGAATGATTTCGAAGAAAGAGGGTCTGTAGCTGGTAGGCCCCAGCATAGACCACAACATACTGCAAGATCGGCTGAAAATATAACTGCTGCTCATGAAAGTGTTCAAAAGAATTCATCAACCTCAATTCGACGCCGTGCTGAATAAAATGAAAAATGTGCTCAAAAGTGCTAGTATTTGTGAGTCTAACAGAGGCTGACATTTATCTGATATTGTATTGCATACATAATTGCCGACATTAAAAAAAACATGTATTTCCATGCCTATAAAATGCTTTAAAATTTCGGAGCCGGCGTTGCACAGTAGGTCCCGGTCAGTGAGTATTAGAAAAAGTGTGTTTTCTTGCAAATTTTTACTGGATCGTGTTCGTTTACACAAAAAGTCCATTAAATGAGTGCCAGAGAGAGTGACAGTTCGTTTGGTTGGAGAAATTTTAGCCAATCAAAATTTGCAAGATAGAACAGATGTTTGAAATCAGCTGATTTATGTAAACAAATAAAATTAAAAATAAATTTACAACAGAATAGGTAAGTAAAATTGGAATATTATTTCATTTTATTCAATGTATGTGTTAATCACTGAAATTAGAAAGAAAAAAAAGTTTTCTTTCTTATCAATTTAAAATTCAAAATTAAATGAAATGCAAACAGTAAACAAAATCAGCTGTTTCATTGCAAATTTTTGCTGGAAGCTGTTCGTTTACTTTTCTTGCAAATTTTAAAAAATTTAAAAAAAAATTTTACTGGGAAAGTAAACGAATACACTTAATAATATCATGCAAAGCTCACTAATTTGAGGGAAGTTTGCCCTTGTTTCTTAATGGGATGTTGTGGGAAATAAGTAAGTAGGTACGTATGTATGTATTAAATTCAAAGAATTAATGTATTTTATATAAAACCAAAATTGGTGTTTTGGAATCCCCGGAGTTTTGTATTAATATCTCGTCTTGCAAATCAAGCATTGAAATCTAAAAGTTGAAATTCCGTAAAATTTTGGTAAAATCCCCAATTTAAACGTACGAAGAATCCCCGGAGTTTTGTATTAAGCATTGAAATCTAAAAGTTGAAATTCCGTAAAATTTTGGTAAAATACCCAATTTAAACGTACGAAGAAATGATTACGTGTGCTTAGTGCCTATTAAAGTATGCATCATATCAGCGGTCGGTACAAAGATATGAGCCAGAAGAGTGAATAATAGCACTGACCAAAATTTCTTTTGGGTTTTCTCAAAAAGCTTGTTGTATTAAAAATTACGGAAAAAATAAAACTAGTTCAGTCCAAACAAAATATTGATCCATTATGCCAATTCTTCACATATAACGTCGAAAGGTTTGAGGGAATTATATCTGTTATTTATATTATACTCGTATGTGTTTGAAGGAAATATATCTAAAGTTGGAACTGAGTCATTTCCATTCCATCCCACTTTATGAGGTAAAGAATGTTTTTTTTTTATTTTATTATGTTTTTTATTTTTTGAAAATGGTGTAAGAGAAATTCTCAAATTCTATTTATTGGCATTTTATTCAAATCCTATAGTTCAATTAAGAAGATTACTTTGTAGGGACATAAATACTGTTACACACGTTTTATGCTGTAAAATAAGAAGTACATACTGAATGTGTTTGGACCAAATATTTTTTAATATATTTATTGATCTGTATTGTATCCAAAAAGAATATACTTATTCGAAATGTCCGCCTTTTGTCTTTTCGTCAATAGCTGCACGAACCTCGTCCATTGGAAAATTGGCCACAGCTCGAACCAAAGCAGTCTTAAGAGATCCAATCTTGGGGTATCTTTTGTGACAAACCTTGTCCTTTAAAACCGTGCACAATTTGTAATTTAATGGGTTCAAATTTGGACTGCCTGAGAGCCATTCTTCAAAGGAAATGAACGCTGGTAAATTTTTTCGAAGCCAGGCCTGGGACGTTTTAGCCTTGTGAGCCGGCGCAGAGTCCTGCTGGAAAATCCATGGCTGGTTTTCAAAGCGGTTTCTTGGTAATCTGTGGCCGATGTTTTGACTCCTTGTTCGCAGCAAATGCAGGCCAGTGACCCCATCGTAAGAGACACCCCACCAAACTATGACTGCAGCTGGGTGATGACCCTTTTCCACCCTTGGGATAAGTTCAGATGTTTCCTAAGATGACCGCGCATACACTCTATCATTTTGCTTGTTAAATTTTTCCTGAACGGTAAAATTTTTTCATCGGTGAATAAAATTTTTCTGTGCAAGTTATCAGCGTGCTTTACCAAAAGACGTTTGCATTTTTCAATCTTATTTTTTTAAGCTGCAGTCAATAAATGATTCGACTCATGGATTTTTGCGTGATATTCATCTCACGGGCCATGATTTTCTGTTTTCGGAGCGGATTTCTGTGAATTCTTGATTTAACGGCTTTGATGACATGCGGTGTTCGAACAGAGCGTGGGCGGCCCGACCGGTGGCGGTCTTTTACATCTCCAGTCAACTCAAACAGTTTTATGCATCGGTAGACGAACATGCGGCTAATCCCTAGTGGCCGGAGCGTTTTGAAAATATCGATTTTTTCATTTCACACTTGAAAAGCGCTATTACAGCGACACGGTTCTCATTATCTGACCACTCCATGATGAAAGTTGAAACAATTTTAAAATCCCGTTACAGACTAACGCTAATGAGGTTAGCTTTTAAAGCCCATATGACAAACGGGGTATGTTCAGTTCTATTGAAATGGGTGTGTTCAATGTTGTAACAGTATTTATGTCCCTACTAAGTAGAAGTAGAATGGAGTAAAATGTCAGCAGAAATTACTCAACATCTGGTTGATTCTATTCCAAATCGCCATAAAGGGATACCATACTAAATATTAAAAGTTGCAGAATTTTTAGTATTAAAGTTATGAACATCATAAGTAGCTGCATATAATAAGCTGTGATTTGAAAATTAGCAGTAATTTTGTTTATTTTTAATTTTAAAATTAATATTGACAATAATTAAAGTTTCATGGGTAGTCGCATATATTTTCTTTCAAATGACATCAAAATTGTTTTTTTTATTCCTTTTACTTATAAAGTTATATAGCCTAAAAATTTTATATATGGTTGATTCTGAGATTATGGCTCACTTTGCTGTCCTTGGTTGTTTCAAGCGGGAAAAATAAAATATAGTATACTTATACTTTTTTTATTAACTATACAATAAATCTTTAAAGGACCTTTAAAGTCTTTAAAATTGTTTTTTTTTTAATTTATTTGTTCTTCAAAAAATTGCCTACTAAGTGTTCAAATATCATTACCCTGGTTGTTTCTAACACTACTTTCAATTGCAATTTTATCAATTTTTTACAAAAATATTCATTATTTATTTTAAAAAACCAGTCCATAGTAAAAAAATAATATTCAATTAATTTTGTCGCTAGTAATGATTATAATTTTTTATTCAATTTATATTTTTATGGATGTTTATTTTTTGTTCCTGAAAATGCAAAGTATTCCCTTGTAAAATCTAATATTAGCTAAAATTAAAATTTCAAAACCACTTTTCTGTCCTTGGTTGTTTCAAGCGGGAAAAATGAAATATAGTATACTTATACTTTTTTTATTAACTATACAATAAATCTTTAAAGGACCTTTAAAATTGTTTTTTTTTTTAATTTATTTGTTCTTCAAAAAATTGCCTACAAAGTGTTCAAATATCATTACCCTTGTTGTTTCTAACACTACTTTCAATTGCAATTTTCTCAATTTTTTACAAAAATATTCATTATTTATTTTAAAAAGCCAGTCCATAGTAAAAAAATAATATTCAATTAATTTTGTTGCTAGTAATGATTTTATTTTTTTATTCAATTTATGTTTATTTTTTGTCCCTGAAAATACAAAGTATTCCCCTGTAAAATCTAATATTAGCTAAAATTAAAATTTCAAAACCAATCTTGATTTCAAGCAACTCAAATATGATTGAACTTTACATGAAGTGGGTGCACATCTAACAGTTTTTTCATCAACGTATTATTAAATTAAATATTAAATTTTGCAAAAAAAAATCGAATGCCAAAAATGATGTGAAATTGGCCCATAATCTCAGAATCACCCATATGCACTGCAATAAGCTTTGAACAGCTGTAGGTAGCAAAAATTCATAAAATTGCAATGTACGGAGGCTGTTGACTCTACCATCTCTTTCGTATGGTTGTAATGTTTTGACTGATTTTTAAACAAAAAGATCTTTTTTATATTTATTAAAATATAGACAATACATTTTAAACAAAACTTCAGAAACAACCAGGAATGATTTTCAGACGAAAAATGTTAAAACCCCTAGAGAAAAAAGTCATCTGTAAATAGAATCTTACAAAATCCGCATCATAAACACCTTGCAGTAAAAAATCGCCAAAATAATATTTCGTATGTTCTGACATTCTTTATACGGCAACCCTGTACCCTCAAACAGCTGTTTTTTGTGTTGTTTTGTTGTATTTGTAAAATAACACGCGACAGTTGTGTTATTTTTGTTTTTTTTCGAGTTTAGCAATTTTTTTGTTTTAGTAATTTGTAATTTTTTGAAAGCCTAAGGAACAATGTTTCTGTCCAATTTTAGAATATTAAAAAGAGCCACAAAAACATTGACTAATGGTGGTTTCCCAGCGAAGATACCTCAATTCAGGCCGGTTTATCACAAATTCTACACGACAAAAGCCATTGAAAATGAGGAGAGCATACAAATTGGTGATGTAACGAAAACAATAAAACCACCAAAAAACCCCGAACTGGTTCCACAAAAGTATAGTAAGTTGCCTCTTCGAAAACTTCTGAATGAAATTGTAAGTGTTTCACCCTAAATTCCAGTTCAATACGGCGAAGATGGATCCATGGAACTAACACAATCGGCTTTACATCATTTAAGATGGATGCTGCAAAAAGATACGTTGAAGCAAGACATGTTCCTGCTGGGTCAACCTGGTCCCTTGAGGCGACAGTTGGCCATGCAGTTTCTGCAGTTGACTCAACGGGAGTTGGAATACATAGCATTGAGCAGAGACACCACGGAAAGTGATTTGAAGCAAAGGCGTGAAATTAAAGACAAGGCTGCCATTTATTACGATCAAGTAAGTGTGACCTTTGAACTCGTGATAAATGTTCACTGCTCTCAATGAATACGGAATTCAATCATTGTTAGTGCGCTGTACGAGCTGCTGTCAATGGCCGTATTTTAATATTGGACGGCGTTGAACATGCGGAACGCAATGTTTTGCCCATATTGAACAATCTATTGGAAAATCGAGAAATGCATTTGGAAAATGGTAAATTCTTAATGGCCCCGGAACGCTATGATACATTACTGCAAGTGAGTGTTATAAATATGTATGGTAAATACAAATTTTTAATATTTTGTGTTTGTTATTGCAGACTTATTCCAAAGAAGAACTGGATTCATGGGGCTTGCTAAGAGTTTCTGAAGATTTCCGTGTAGTGGCTCTTGGCTGTCCCACACAAAAATATAAAGGCACACCCTTGGATCCTCCTCTACGATCGCGTTTCCAATCCCGCAATGTTTCACATTTCTCTTTTGAGGTAAGTAATACTTTTAAAAGGGAACATTTTAACATTACTTCTACGGTTCAAATAACTTTGAGACATTGGCCCATGGGTCTAAGGTCCCTAGGTTGACGATTATTAATCATTTCTAAGATCGAAGAGGGTCTGTGGCTGATAGGTCCAAGCATGGACCACAACGTACTGCAAGATCGGCTGAAAACATTACAGCTGCTTAAGAAAGTGTTCAAAACAATCCATCAACCTCAATTCGACGCCGTGCTCAGGAGCTTGGTCTTCAAAAACAACTTTGGCCACAATTGTGCACAAGGATTTGCATTTGTTTCCATTTATGATTCAGTTGACGCAAGAGCTTCTTCCACAAGACCATTTACGCCGCCGTAGGATGTTACACCTCGCCCATGACAACCCCAATTTTCATGAAAAAATCATAATGAGTGACGAGGCACATTTTCATTTGAATGGATATGTCAATAAACAGAATAGCCGGTTCTGGGCAATGAAAAACCCTTAAATTATTCATCAGTTGCATCCATTAAAAGTAACAGTCCGGTATGTAATTTGGTCAGGAGGAATCATTGGACCATAAATCTATGATAATGAAAACGGCGTAACGGTAACTGTCAATGAATGGGGAGCGATATCGTGATATGATTGAAAACTTTTTAACGGCAGAACTGCATGCTTTGGGCTTGATTGACATGTGGTTTCAACAAGACGGTGCCACATCGCATACAGCCAAGATTACAATGGCATAACTGCGACCCCTCTTTCCACAACAAGTTATTTCAAGAAATGGTAATGTTGATTGGCCTCCACGGTCGCCTGATTTGATTGCTCGGGACTTCTTTTTTGTTGGGATATCTGAAAAGAAAGGTTTATGCAAACAAACCAGAAACGCTTAAGCAACTCAAACAAAATTCGTGATGAAATACCGCGTGAAATGCGTGAGAATGTAATGAAAAATGTGCTCAAAAGGGCTCTTATTGGCGAGGCTAACATATATATGATATTGTATTCCGTACATAATTTCGGACATTAAATAGAACATTTATCAATATAAGATCCATTATATTTCATTTAATCAAAAATTTTAAACAAAGTAGTATACCTTCCCGACGGACACCCTGCATAATCAACCCTGGTAAAAAAAGCCCATATCGTTCCATATTTTCATGTAGCTATATACAAAGGTTTCTCCCCATATGAGTCCCTGTCGCTCTAAAAGCCACATACTAAATACGATTTAGCTCAAATTCAGCATAATACGTTATTAGCGACTAAAAACACATGTAAAAAAGTACTTTCCGATTTGAGCTACTGCCTATTTCTTGGTCATATTTAAATTTTGATGGTATTACATAGTCAGACCCGTCCGACTAGCATTGTTTTAAACTAATTTGAATTTTAAAAAAAAAACTCAGTTGAATAGGGTGTTTTTAGTTAGTTGCATGGCAAATGTTTGTAACGACGACGAATATTTTAGTAATGCCCACCTTAAAGTGTACCGATCGACTCCGAATCATAACTTGATTCGATTAAACGATGTTTCTACGTTAGCAGCTATAGTTTGATTTTCATGAATTGTGGCACAAGATTGTTTTTGGACCAGGGACGGACGGTTTTGAAATTGAAGAAATTTGGGTCAGATTTAGATATTGCTCCCACCCATATATTTCACCGATTTAGCTCTTTAGATCTAAAAGCCTCATATTACATCTTGAAAAGCCTCATATTACATCTCTGTTACGTTCGATGAGTAGCCACCTTGGATAAAATGGGTAACATCGGCACTCGTTTTGATATTGCCCCAGTACAGAGGTCCTCCCAACTTTACGTACAACCGTTCCAGACACCCATAATAATTCTCATATAAATTAGTTTGTTACAGTTGTTGTATACAAATATTGATTGTAGTTTTTTGGTTTTTTTACAGTTTGGCTAATTTTTTTTTCCACTTTAGAACCTACAGCTTAAAAACCCATATATTACATCCGATGTCGAGTGACCAACAGCCATCTCTGGTGTTGACCATATCAGTCCATGTTCTCGAATAGGTCCCACACAAAGTTTCCAACCGATTTGACATTTTCACAAATCATACATGATCATGCCTTAAATTTGCATGGTATGTTATAAGTGATCATTAATTAACTGTGGTAAAACTGGACCACATAGGTCGATACTTTCGTATAGCCCCCACACAAAGGTCCTTCCCGCTCTCGGAACCTGCAGTATTAGAAGCTCCATTATACATCCAATTCTTACCAAATTTCGCATGGACCGTTACAAGCGACTGATACTCATGTCGTGTAGCTGGTCCATATCGGGCCATGTTTTCGAGTAACCCTCACACAAAGGTCCATTCCGATTTGAGGTCCTACAGCTCTAAAGGCTACAAATTACATTTTTGAGCGATAATTAATTTACTGTAGTGAATCTTGACTACATAAGTCCATGTTTTCGTATAGTCACGGTACTAAGGTCCTTCCGGATACTTTCGTATAGCACCCATACAAAGGTACTTCCCGCTCTCGGCACCTGCAGCATTAGAAGCCACATTTTACATCCAATTTCTACCAAATTTCGCATGGACCGTAACAAGCGACTGATACCCATCTCCTGCAAAGTTGGACCAAACCGGGCCATGTTTTTGTGTAGCCCCCACACAAAGGACCATCCCGATTTGAGGTCCTACAGCTCTAGAGGCAAAAAAATACATTTATGAGCAATCATTAATTTACTGTGTGAATCTTGATAACATTAATCCATATTTTACGAAGGTCCTTCTTGATTTTAGAAGCAGCAAGTTTAGAATCTATATTTTACATCCGATCCCTACCTTATTTTGCATGGAGCGTCATGAATTGATCTTATCAATGGACCATATCAGTCCATGTTTTCGAAACCACCACCCAAAAGTCCCTTCCTATTTGGGTCCTGCGGCTTTAGAAGCCAACAATTTTAGACTTTCACGCTAAGATGTTGTATGACACGTTATGTGCGACAAATAATTAGCTTTAACATATTAAAACCGACCTTGCTCCGGACAGAGGTGCTTAATCGCCTAAATAGCTGAGTGGTGTAGGGTATTTTATAGACGAGCACGCTCGACTTTTTTATATTTGTTTTAATGTTGATTTTGCTTGTATTTTGTATCATTTGTAGGAAATGCTAATCGATTTACGCGCTCAAGCTCCTAATGCTTCCGTCGAAAACCTTAAAGCGTTGCTATCCTTTGGTTTAGCTGTTCAATCCGCTGACTCTTCGGCCAACTTACCCGACTTTCCTTTGGATAATCTGCACCTAATAGCTAAAATGATGGTATGTTCTTTAAAAACAGTTTACACATCCAAATACTTATTCTTGTTTTTTTTAATAGAACTCCAACCCTAACCTCACCACCTACGATGCACTTAACCGTCTCTATCCATATCGTACATCACTGAAAAAGGAACAACAGGATCGCATTAAAACTCTCTTGAAGTCTTTCAAAATCGAAACGATTGCTACTAAACCCATCAAAAAGATTGTCAGCCAAAAACTTGACAAAGATTCGTCCCATAGTCCAGTTCAATTTCAAATGGATAAAGTTACCGTTAATGTCCCTGGTGGTCATCATGTTAGTCTTACACAAAAACAAAAAGAATTTGTGGACTTGGATCACCAACGTAACATTTTGGCTCAAATGATCCAATCCATTGCAGTGGGTGACATATGTTTGATGGGACAAAAGGGTGTGGGCAAGTATACGCTCACCCAACATTTGATGCATCTCTTGCAACAGTCCATGGAGCCTATGGTTCTCTATGAAGACATGACTTCCCGTGACTTGGTGCAGCAACGTATTACTACACAAGAAGGTGACACCGTGTGGAGGGATTCTCCACTAGTAAGAGCTGCCAAAACTGGATCCGTAGCTTTATTGAATGGTATCCATCGTTTACATAAAAGTACGGTTACGGTTTTGCAGCGCTTAATACACGATCGTGAATTGCAGCTGTGTGATGGCACCACACTTGTGGGTGGCGCTCGTTATGAGGCCTTGTTGCAGCAGGGATTTACCAAATTACAATTGGCTGAGAAGGGTATTTTGAAGATTCATGATAGCTTTAGACTTATTGCTTTAGCCGAACCTCCAAATCCGAATTCTACTACACAAAACTGGCTAACTCCTGAAATGCTGAGTCTTTTCCTATATTTAGAAATTCGCCCCTTGCAGCAATCCGAGGAGTATACGATTATGAAGAAGTTGTATGACAATATTGATGATAGTATTCACAAGGTTATCGACTTATCGCACATATTAAGGGATTCTTCTGATACCACTTTGCAAAACCTGTCGGGTACACTATCCACCAGACAATTACTGAAAATAGCACGGCGCATGTCTTCCTATCCCACGGATGTGTACGAAATTATAGAGAATACTTTTCTTACCAAATTTATGCCCGCCTTACCTAGAGCTGCATTAGAAAATGCAATCCGACAGGCGGGTATTGATACGGAGAACTCTCACGAGGACGGGAGACGTAAGATATCCGTGGAAAACAATATTCTGAAAATCGGAGAAACCGAAATGAAGTTAGAGGCAGCCTCGGAGGAGTCCAAAGTTCCTAGTACGTTGTTCTACGAAATGCCTCAACATGTAGCTTTACTGGAGCGCCTACTGCAGGATTTCCTCATAGGAGACCATCTCTTGTTGGTGGGAAATCAAGGTGTGGGCAAAAATAAACTTATCGACAAGCTGCTGCAATTGATGAACAAACCTCGAGAATATTTGCAGCTACATCGTGATACTACCGTCCACAGTTTAACTGTACAATCTACACTTCGTGATGGCCAAGTTGTCTACGAGGACAGCCCTTTGGTTAAGGCTGTAAAGAGTGGTCATATTTTGGTTATTGATGAGGCGGACAAGGCCCCGGTCAATGTCACTTGCATTCTGCGCACCTTAGTTGAAAGTGGCGAAATGATGCTGTCCGATGGCCGTAAGATTGTGGCGCCCGGAGACAAGGCAGCTGCTTTGGAAGAAAATCCCGCTCAAGAAGTGATTGAAACCCATCGAAATTTCCGCTGCATAGTATTGGCTAATCGCCCTGGCTTTCCCTTCTTAGGCAATGATTTCTTCGCTTCTTTGGGCGATGTTTTCAGTTGCCATGCTGTGGATAATCCCTCTCCAGACTCGGAAATATTCCTATTGCAACAATACGGCCCTTCAGTGCCTAAGAAAACGCTGGCGACTTTGGTAAATGCTTTCGGTGAACTGCGTCAAATGGCCGACGAGGGACTTCTCAATTATCCCTATTCCACCAGAGAGGTGGTGAACATTGTTAAGCATTTGGAAAAATACCCGAATGAGAATATGTCCGAATTGGTGGGCAATGTTTTAGACTTTGATAAGTACCAGCCTGAAGCTTTGGAACAAGTCACCGGAGTTTTGGCCAAACATGGACTTTCTATTGAAGCTTATGCCCGCAACGAATTGTTCGCCTTAAGAAAGAAGAAGGAAATCCAATTAACCGTCAACCGAAAAAGCGGTTTGGGTGTGTCGGGACCGAAGTACGGTAAAGTGGATCCTAAAAATGAGCCACATGTAGGAGGAAATACTTGGGCCGGTGGCAGCGGTGGTCGAGATACCGCTGGCTTGGGCGGCAAGGGCGGGCCCTTTCGTCTGGATGGTGGCCATAAAGTGCATCAGTTGTCCGACGAGGAGAAGGATGATATACCCGAAGAAGTAAAGAAGGCAGCTCGTGAAATGAATCGTAAAGCGTTTGAGGAGAAACTCAAAGAAATCCGTATGTCGGCTCATGATCATCAACTCTACGCTCAATTTAGTGATCCTATACGAAAACAGGTGCAACAGCTAAAGGCCGTCCTCGACGCCATGCAGACAAAGAGTAAGGAAAGACAATGGCAGAAGTATCAAACCCACGGAGAACTGGACGACACCCGTCTCATAGAAGGCATAACCGGAGAGAAGAATATCTACAGGCGAAGAGCTGAAGCCAATCCTTGGGCTGATCATGTTCAGGAGAAACCTAATCGTCTTAAACTTGTGGTCGATGTCTCTGGTTCCATGTACCGCTTTAATGGTTACGACGGTCGTCTGGATCGTGAACTGGAGGCGGTTGTCATGGTAATGGAGGCTTTAGAGGGTTACGAGAAGAAAGTCGTTTACGACATTGTCGGTCACAGTGGTGAAGGTTGGGAGATACCCTTCGTTAATGCCGGCAGCCCTCCAAAGACAGATAAGGAACGTTTCGAAACGATGCGTATGATGCATGCCCATTCACAATTCTGCTGGTCAGGTGATAGTACGGTAAAGGCTGCTAAGGAGGCGGTGGATTCTTTGGCCGCTGAGGACTACGATAATTCGATTGCGGTGGTCTTAAGCGATGCCAATTTGTCCCGATATGGCATACAACCGAAAGATTTCGCTAAGGCTTTAATGAATGGTGAACCAAAGGTTAAGGGCCATGTGATATTCATTGGCAGTTTGGCTGAGGAGGCTGATGTGTAAGTATTGAATTTGTTACTTTGTTTAAAATAGAGCATTTTTACCCTTCACCATTAAAAGAGTTTACATTATTTTAAAATTTCAACTCTAAAAACACAAAATATTGACCTGGACTCTACAATGTGTATTCGTGGTTCTATGACTATGTAGACGTGTCTGTCGGTTTTAAGCTTTTCCGTGTAAAGCACCTTTGATGTCACAATAATGATCTCTAGACTGCCAGTCCTATGGATTGCAAATTTTTCTTATGCTAGGCTTTTTTCCCAAACAACATTTGTAAAAAATCACTACTTGGCAGTATTGATTGGTTCATCGGCTCTTTACTCCCAATGATTGGATGTGGCCATGTAATGAAATTGTTCTTTGTTGAAATTGTCTCGTGGAGCCACCTATTGATGTTTGAGTTCTTTGTTACGATAATATGTCGATTGTAGTCTATGGCGAAGGGTATATAAGATTCGACCCGGGGTAAATCAATACCTACCCCAACTTGGGGAGCCGACAAAGATAAATTGTTGACTTCTTACAAAGCGATAGGTCGGTCTCTAGTAAACCACGCAGCGCCGGTGTGATCGGTGAACGTGAGTACGATGCAGTGAAAGAAAATTTAGACTCGCCAGAGCGCCGCTCTGAGAACATCATCGGGGTATCTCCTAATATCTTCAGAGGGCTATCTACATGAAGAGACGAAGGTCCTTACCGTGTGCAGTCACAATTTCTTGCTAAGACAGTACCTGCTTGGGTGTTTTCGCAGTAGTCATCCCAACCACCATCTCATGGACAGAATGCCTCCTCCCAGGCAGATCGGGTACGATCTTCATGATCTAGAGAGAGAAAGTTCCAGCGGTACAAGAGAGAAACTTTAGATCATCGAAACTACCAGGAAGGTCTGAACAACATGCACGTTGATGAAGTCGCAGCAGCAGTATCCAGCTATAGTGTGAACGTAGTGCTAGGGGAACATACCCCGGAGATTTCACCTGAAAAGAACGTGCTACCTCGGCAGATGCCCGAGGTAGCACCTGAGATCTGGAATGTGCAGCCGCCTCAAATCGTATTGGGCACGAATTGATGCTAACGTTCTGGACGTTTGTCTCGCCGGACATCAGGGACCACACGACGTGCTGCACCTCTTTAATTGTCCGGCCAAGCCCACTCAGCTGACACCCAAGTCTCTGTGGACGCATGCAGTTCAAATGACGCGTTTCCTTTACCTGGATATAGAAGCAGATCCCCTATAGACGAACAGGACTTTAAAACAAAATATATCACAACAACAACCAACCCTAACGGGGACCAAAATCTCAATATCGCTTTAATCGAAGTGTCAGCTGCCATGACAGTCCGCTATAAATGTTACGAAAATTCGTTAATGGGTTAACTCCGAGTGCAACCATTACTTCATAAGAACGATGACGAGTTGATGTTGCTGGATTCTCAGTCACAGCATTAATGTGACTGGACGAGAACGTACTCGGGTTGGTTTGTCCAATACCGATCCATTTTCATAAACTCACAAATTGAAGCACAAACTTAACTGAAGGCCGATCTCTTCTCGAATACTTTTCACGACAATTTCTTGTAGTTTGCGTTAAAGACTCACTACTTTGGAAGTAGAGTTTTAATATTTCCCAATTTTGTTCGAGCGATCAGCATCCCATTTTGCATATATCAGACATAAACCTTAAAATAAAAAAATGTTGTTCACCGGCAGACAATGTGAACCATACCAATTGGATAGCAGCTACACTTATAAGGCTGAAATTCGAGCTATAGAGAAAGCAGCACATCTTATGCAGAAGATATATTCAAAGATACTGAATTTTCTCATCATTCATTTAAGGAACAAAAGAGGACATTCTCTCAAATCCGTGAGTTGGGAACGATCTAATACGTATACTCACTGACCAGGACCTACTGTTAAAGGACCTATTGTCAGAACGGCTAAGGCTTTTAGTACAAGAGCTTTTACATCGATTAGAATTAAAGATGCCGGCATCTATATAAAGGGTGGATCAACTAAAACGTACGATGTTTATTGTAAATAGAGAAAAATTTTTCCGAGAATTATCTTAATATTTTTTTATTATGAGAAAAGGATCTAACACATGTGTGTGAAACAAAATATTCACATATCGTCCAGGCCCATATCCTCAATTTCTGGCCACAAGAAGTCCGTTATCATCTCGAGATAACGAACCCCATTTACCATAACTGCTTGACCAGCCTCATTTTCGACAAAGTACGGCCCTATTACAGAACAAACTAGGCAAGCACGAAAAGGTGTTTTTACATTTCTTATAGACCCGGTTTGCTGAAATTTGCGCACAATTCTCCCGATTCTGGACACATTTGGTCGATTAAGCTGACCAACAAATAACGAAGTGCACAAAATGCATTTTAAGTTGATCGCTCATTTTCGTAAAAGACTTGAATAATCTTAACGCCCTGTGCAATTGTATAACTCTTCATACTTGAATTTGTCAAACACTGAAATAAAAAATGTAAAATTAAGTTGTGAAAAAACTTGACTTTTAGTTGTGACTCACAATTATCATCGTGCATTATGTTTGGACCACCTTTTATCAGCTCCTTAGCAGAAGGCGATAATGTACCATTTTAGCTGATGGTAAAGGGCATCATCTTTACCCTCTAGTGAGTTAAGATACGACATCAATTTATCCATACAATTTGCTAAGAAAAAGGCATGGCTGATGATGATAAAAATGACTCCACGGCTTGTGTCAACATTCTTGACATAAGTTTGCTTTACATTGCTTGCTACGTCCTCTCCAGTAGATTATGTGAGCAGCACAGTAAACATTTTCGTGCAATGATTCTTTACGATTTTCGGCGTGGGTTATCGAGACAAGAGTGTTTTAATCAACCACTGTTAATCGCTGTTATTAAGAGTTTAGTCTCGGACGCCGTTCGCTCCAGGATGAAATTCGTGAAGGACGTCCAACTTCGGTCACTTTGCCAGAAACCATCGATACTGTGCGCGAACTGATTAAGCAAGACCGATATGTGACATACCGTGAGATTGAGGCATCCTTGGACATTAGTGTGACAAGCATTAATAAGATATTGCATGTTCATTTGGCCGTGAAAAAAAATTGTTCTCGTTGGATCCCATATAATCTGTCGAATGCTCAAAAAAGTGTCGTATGGATTGGTCCAAAGAGATGTTTAAAAAGTATAACTGCGGTAGCTCAAAGGCAGTGTATAACATTGCCACAGGTGACGAATCATGGATCTATGCATATGAACCCGAAACAAAACAGCAATCGACAATATGGGACTTTCAAGACGAGCCAAATCCAACAAAAGCTGTTCGTGGAAGAAGTACTTATACATCTAAGCAAATGATTGCGTTTTTTTTCGTTGTCACAGTGCTTTTAGTGGAACGTAGGATGGTCAATTCTGAGTGGTATACAACCACCTGTTTGCCATCAGTGTTTGAAGAATGAGATAAGATAATCATGTCGATTATGCACGCCGACGGATTTGCTTCGGATCGGATTGACTCGAACCGCACTCGACTCACTTTGTTAGGAAAATGGTATTAGGTAATCCGTCGGATGACTACATTACCAACATGAAGCCGATGTTACATTACAGCTGCGAAATTGACATTTATAAACAAATAAAAAACAAAAGTAATAAAGAAAGTGCGCTCAAATTGTCATAAATTTTAAAAGAAATAAAATATATACAATTATAAAAATTTGCAATGAATTCGTCAATTGGATTTTTTATAAATTGTGAAGAAAAAAGTGGCAATAGTGGAAGACAGGTACGGAACAGGGCCGTAAGTGCTTTTAAGCTAGCTGATGTAGCTGGGCCTTCCACCTCTTCGGTTGCCTGTTCCACCTCAACATCAACATTCATTGATTCCACCGCCCTTGAGGTTGAAGGAATGTCATCGCGAGTTCTTACAGTAAAGGCGCCTTCATTTCTCTCACGCCCTGGCAATCCAAAACTCGCCACCTTTGGTATGCCATCGACAATGGTGTTCATGGATGTGATGGCAACCACTTCTTCCTCCAAACTGGACAAAAACATCTGGGTGTTTTGACCACCTCCAGTGCTGTTCTGCTCTCTCTTGTTGTGGGTGAGCTTCTTCTTAATGCCGGACTTGTAGTCTGACCACACCTAAACATAAAGTAACTTTCATCGAATGTTGAACCAGAAGAAACTTTGATATACGTACCTTCTTCCACTCAGCGACGCTCTTACATGGCGGTCCTAAATTATTCAGCTCTGCCGCCAAGGAGTCCCAAAATTGTAAAACAGCATCTGGAGATTGTTTGGTCATGTTGGTGGCAATGTCAGGGTGCTTCTTCATATTCTCTACCATAGTAGTGAACTGAGAGCGGTTTGTCGTACGCTGTCTATAAAAAAAACAAATAATTTAACCCGTTTACATACACATTTTATTTTTTCTCATCTTACCTCTTAGCTTCCATTAGAAAATAAATTAAATCAAATTAAATAAAGAAAAACACAACCAAAAACTAACATGTCCGCACCAAATCAGCGATGATTTTCTTTCGGATATTTTTGTGTGCGAAGTGAGTCGCATTCGGAATACATAATTGCCATTTTTCCGCAACTGCATTACCATCGGCTTATATAATACCAAAATACGCAACTGCGGAAAAAATCCGATCCGATGCCATCCGTCGGCGTGCATAATCGACACGAATAAGAGAAGACGGATCAATTTGCATCACGACAATGCGAGCTCTCACACATCAGCTGAAACGATGAGTTATGTGACCACTCAAGATGTCGAATTGATGAGCCATCCACCGTACAGCCCTGTGTTGGCACCCAATGACTTCTTATTGTTCCCTAGCATCAAGAAAAAAAATGCGTGGTCAACGTTTTTCATCGCCCAAAGCAGCTGTTGAAGCGTTCAAAAATCATGTTTTGGAGGTGTCTCAATCGGAGTGGAAAAAGTGCTTCGAAAATTGGTTTGTGCACATGCAAATGTGTATTGATCTTATTGGAGACTATTTTGAAAAACAATATAACCATTTCCAATGATATATAATTGTGTTTTTATTGCCGGATCCGAAATATAAATAGCAACCCTCGTACAAGTGCAATTTCAATCCTTAATCCTAAAGAAAATCAGTGAAAAGAAAAATGACGCAAGTACGAGTATTAAATAAATTATTAAAAAATTAGCGTCCAAAGTACTTTTTATAAAGCGATTACAAAATTGTTAAAAAAGAGCATCCATTCTATTATAAGCCTTTGTACAAATAAAGCGATCCGAATAACAAGTTTTGGGTTTTCCACATCTTTCGATAGTCTATTTATACCCTTACCATACTGTGGCACAGGAGTATAATTAATTTTTAGCAGAGGTTTGTTGTTTGTAACGCCCAGAGAAAAGTGTTAAAGACCGTTGAGTGTGTATAGTTGACATTTCGTATTTCTATCTTCAAATGTTATTTTTGGCTTATTTGGTCATAAAATAAAAAACTTGTCTTTTTTATATTTTATTTTGATCTTTCCCAATATTTCGACGACTTTGTCAATTATACTTAGGAGTGTCAATTAAAAGCAAAGAAACACTGTCGTTTGTCAGTCTGACTTCTTGTTTTGAAATCATAAATCGATTAATAATTATCTTTGTTATGCTCTTTTTTCACTAGGGACTTTTGAAGTGTTTTCAAGTTTGGCCAAAACAAGTCAAAATGAAACGTTTTCCCATACAAATTCAAGTGATGAAAACGTCTCACTTTGACTTGTTTTTGTACAAAACAGGAACGAAAACATTTCGCACAGGCGATGCCACCTTAAAAAAAGTGTGTCATCTCCAAAATAATCGTTTTTTATCGTTGGTTTGTCATCTCAAGTCATACATTTTTAATCAATCGTCAAACATATTTGGTGAAATAGATATTTTATGAAGTAAAAGTAAAAATGAGCGTGCTTAAAGACAAAAAAACTTAATTTCATTTATCCATTTGTTTAAGAAAAATATGTATTTCAGTATTTTAATAGTCACCACGTTGTTCTTTGTTTGTAAACAATAATGAACTGTCAAACGAAAACCAAAACGAGAATGAAAACGACCACACATTGTGTGAAAATTGGTTGAGACGTTTTGAAAAGTTTCGAGCGAAAACGAGAATAAATTTCCTAATGAAAATGCAGCATTACAGCCACTTTAAGAGGACAAAAGTGTTCATAACTGGGTTTTTAACCGAATTTCCATATTTTTGTAGTGTTATGGAATTTTACAAACCGATACTTGTTGCACACGAAAAGACCTGGAAGAAAAATAGTCACATTCCAGAATTTGTTTTCTGTCGCATAGTGTAGTATTTTAAATATAGAAAACTAGCAATGGGTTGCTGGTCGTATAATTGTCATTAAGAATGCATGTTTAACCGGTGTCGGTTCCAGCTTGTATTAGAACCGGAAGTCGGTTTGTTTAATCGCCAGATCGAGGGCCGTCAACAACTACTTGTGTCTCCATCCTCAACGTTACTCTCTTCAGGTTCCGTAATAATTGTCGGTCAATAGGAACTTTACCAATTCATTAGAAAATGTTAAATATAATCCGTTGTAACAACTTTTTCTATTTTATTAGCTTTGTGTCTAAACTTTTATCACGTCTACTCTTTCAGCATAAATTCCCAAATGCCTGCCGGACATAGTTACGTCTGCATGGATGTCTCGACTCTGCCACAAATCCTGAAACAGATTTTCACATCTTCCTTATTGTGATAGAATGTAATACAGCAAGTACCTACGATTTTAGTCCGTAAGTCTGTTATAGTGAAATTAGATCAATTTTTTGTTTTTACGTTGTCGCTAGTGCAATATTTAAATGTAACGTATGTATTTTTTTATATATAACAATATAACCTGTAACAAAGACCCGTGATGTGAAGCATTTATTATTTTACTACAAAGATTACCATAAAAACCAAAAAAAGAAGAAAACTAAACAAATACATTTATTTCTTATACGATTTTTCAAGTCTTTTTATTTACAAATATATAATATTATCGTATATACTTAATATATATATATATATTTTTTTGGTGTATAACATTATTTCTTAAATTAGGGTTTCTTTAACAAACATCAGTTAACTTAAAAAGACAGAAACAAAACATAAATTAAAATAGGGGAGGTATCTAATTGTAGCTACAAATAAGGGGCGAGTGTGTTGTGACGGTGCAATTAAACATTCGAATAAATTTTGAGGATTAATTAAAAATATACTAGTTTCTGATATAATGGTAACAAAGACCGTCATTAATTTTTCTTAAAAACAGCCATTTAGGCTTTAAGTTATTGTATTGCTGTCATGGTTCCTATTGCCCAATTTTAGAATTTCATAAATGCTGGTGGTGTACGAGTAGCTACTTTGATAATTGGATATCTTTGTAAAATAAAGCAAAAACAACATTTTCATCGTAAACTGTTTTTAAAAGAACAGGAAAAAATAATATTGAAAATATTTATCTTTTTACATTTTAACAAATTGATTGAAATTGAATTTATCAGCATTTTTCGTTTTTTAATAACAGCAACACTAAGTGTTGCCTGGCGCCATCTGTAATTTCCATGGAAAAGTTTGATATTTTTACCATAAACGTACTCAGAACGTTTTGACGTACGACCATCATTTGTGTTGTTTACAGTGACTTGAACAAATCAATTTGGCAAAAAAATAGAATTAACTCGTGAACATTTTCGTGCGATCAATTTTCACAATCATAAGAACGCCATATAGTCTATATTATAATAGAAAACACTAAATTCGCACAATTAAAACACACAAAAATAGCATTCCCAAAATGATTTTTACTCATCTCAGTTTTTCGATTTCTCGATAAAACTCGTATTGCCCATCTTGTACAATTTATCGTCTTTGGACCTACAGGAATACTAAAATGTTGTTAATGTAAATCAATGACGACACGCGGTGACGTTGTCTCAAAAACGACGGGAGTAGGGTTGATTGATTGATTACTTTTTCTTTTTGGATAAATCACTGTATCTTTAGCTGAATTTTTTGTGTGTTTTCTTCAAAAACCTTTTTTTTTTTTGAAATTTACGGAAGACTTCACACAAAATCAGTGAACTTTAACGATATACACAATTTCTATATTTACGGTTCTAAGCAGGTTCACTCGACTTTAAAGCCGGGTTCAAGTGACAAATGCAATTTTAAAAAAGTTTTATTTCAAGAACACTCTTGTATAACTTGAAGTTTTTGGGGAATCAAAAATTCAATGGTTTAATTTTCAATACCACAACTTTATGCAAAATTTAAAACATGTCCGATAAATGCCGCTTTTTAATCGATATAACGGATATAAGAAAGTCAAGAAAACCACTAGTTTTTTCTTATAAGCGTTTTTTCTCGTATAAGCAATTAAAAGTTATAAAGGGTGCTTAAATTTTAAGGGCCGATGTTGATTTGTCGCGCAAAAGAGCCATAGTTTCGTTAGCTGAGTGGCAAGTGACACCGCCCTGTTGAAACCACATATCGTCCACATCCATCCACATCTTCCAATTCGGGCCATAAAAAGTTACGATAGCGAACACCATTTACAGTAACTACCTGACCGGCCTCATTTTGGAAAAAATACGGCCCGATGATGCCGCCATTTGAACTGGATGCGTCCACAGAGACCAGCTGAGAGGGCTTGGCCGGACAATTGAAGAGGCGCAGCACATCATGTGGTCCCTGATGGCAGGCGGGACAGATGTCCGGAACGTTAGCATCAATTCGTGCCCAGTAAGAATTGAGGCGGCTGCACCATCCAGATCTCAGCTGCGCCAGAAACACGCGCGTCTGCCGCGGTAGTACCTTCTCTTCAGGTGAAATCTCCGGGGGATATTCCCCTAGCACTACGTTCACACGGTAGCAGGATACTGCTGCTGCGACGTCATCGGGGTGAATGTTGTTCAGACCTGCCTGATAGTTTCGATGATCTAAAGGTTCTCTCTTATACCGCTGGACCTCTTTCTCTAGATCATGAAGATCGTATCTGATCTGTCTGGGCGGAGGCATCCTGTTCAAGAGATGGTGGTTAGGATGACTGCTGCAAAAACACCCTAGCAGGTATTGCTTAGACAACAGGAAATTGTGTCTGCGCACGGTAAGGACCTTCGTCTCACCACACGTATAAGTACGGTCCTCGTGGCTCTTGACCTTACAAAAGCCTTCGACACGGTGAATCATGCCACTCTGTTCGAGGACATTGATGAAACGTCCCTTCCGCCCAGTTTGAAACGTTGGGTCGAAAACTATATGTGTGGGCGCCAGTCATATGTAGAATTTGGAGACAGAAAGTCGAAGCCCGTAGAGTTAAACAAGGAGTTCCCCAGGGTGGAGTTATATCCCCGGCTCTGTTTAACCTCTACCTCTCTAAACTTCCTGCACCACCAGACGGCGTTAAATTGTGTCGTACGCTGACGATTGCACAATTCGGGCGTCAGGACCTAAAGTGGATGACATTTGCGAGAAAATCAACTTTTACCTCACTGACTTAGCACGTTTTTTCACTGCGAGGAATATGAAAATATCCGCCTCCAAATCACCAGCCACACTGTCTACTGCATGGATCGCAGAGGTGCGGTTGTCACTCAACGTGGAAGTCGATGACGTCAACATTCCGACTACCAACTACCCCAAAATCCTTGGGGTCACATTGGACAGCCTTTTAGATCCTCTGCACATGCTACAGCTATCTGCGATAAACTCAAAAGTAGAAACAAAGTCCTCAAGTCACTTGCCGGCAGTACTTGGGGAGCCGACAAAGAAACCTTGTTGACCTCTTACAAAGCGATAGGTCGGTCTGTAGCAAACTACTATTCGTGGGTGTATTGTTTTTTCGACAATCACTCTTGGATCATTCGCCCAAATGCGGCAATTCTGCTTATTGAAACTATGGTGAAAATGTACCTCATCATTGAAGATGATTATCTTGGAAAATTGATTTTTATTTTCTTAATAAGCCTGAATAACTTTAACGTGTTGCTCGCTTGTGTATCTTTCCATGGTTCAAATTGAGTTAGTCTGAAATCGAGAAATATCAAATGAAATGCAAAAAAAAACTTGACGTTTAGGTGTGGTTCGCATTCAACATAAGCCCTTAAAGATTAGCCACCCTTTAGTTAATTGCCCGGTGATTTGCAAAAGTTTCTTATATGCGTTTGTTTTTTATAAAATACGTTCTTATATCCGTTACTTACTGCATGTATATAGTAATGGGCCCGAGAGGAGATTCGTATTGGCATTATTTTGCCTATAACAAATACTATACTTCTGGAATTAAAATCCCTCTTTTGTTATCTACAAAAATAAGAATCTGTTTAGTGAAATTTGAAAAAAAAGCCGAAAAATTAAAAATTACTGCGGACAATGTTATTCGCTCTAAATTTTGAATATTGCTCCTAGAGAAGATAAAACTCCGGGTAAAAAAAAATTAATTTCATTTAGCTTAAACTCACTCACATATTAACTAATCCCTTCGTCTAATTGAACGCTTAATTGCACAGTCCTTTTACTAAATAGATAAAAATCTCTATAAAGCCTTTTAAAACTTTATACGCATTTTTGGTTTCTTTTACGTTACTAAACTTAAAACTAATCATAATTTTTGTAGTTTTTTGTCCTTAAAACCTGAGATCACATACGTACATATACATGCAGAAGACAAGGGTAGGCTGCTCCTATGCTGCCGAGGAAGGGAGGAATACCCCTTCACATACACAGACATTTTATATGCCTGTATCGTCCATTGAATGACACTAAACTTTCCGCAAATTCTTCTTCCGCCGAATACTACGAGTTTTGATTGCGATTTATGACCACCCAACTATCATCGGGCACCAAGTCGCCATTTGCATTTGCATCCGACCTGCCCGGTATGTCATCCATGGGCTGGGAGGAAGAACGCACTGTATCCCAATGTTGTTTGAGATTATTGTACAGCTCCATTAGTTCTTGCTGCAAAGAAGGAAATTAATAATAAAATCAGTAAGTATTAATATTTTTAACGCAATGATTTTACCTTTTCTTTGATTTTCTTTAGCAGCTCCTGTTTCTCTTGCCTTTCCTCGGGTTCCATTTGTATTAATATTCTCTCCTTTATATCCTGTGCATAGTAGAGATTTGTATTGACCCTTAGATATTCCATTGCCAGGCGCCGATGCTCTTTAAATATCTCCTGTGATTCTGCATTATCCGGTATGGGATGTTCTGGTTGTAGTTCGGGATCCAACAACTCCTCCAGTGGTTGTCCATTCTCTTCGTCTTCATCCAAATCGGCGTCGGCCGTTTCAATGGGTAAATTGGGATTGGTTTGATCGACAGACTTGATGATGGGCTTCGCTTCGGTAACCATTATACGTTCTTTACCATCACTTTTTGCTGCAATAAAAAAAGTAGAAATAAAATTAACCAGGGAATTCAGTACAATTTACCAAAATACAGGGTGGGCGATTTAACATTTAAAATTTGAATCGGCTGTAAAAAAGTACTTATACTCGTAAGTATAATCTTTTCAAATTTCTGGTTTTATTGGAAATGTTGAACTTTGTCCCACCCTATAAAGATAGGGCGAGCGTAATTGGCGGATATTATTGACGTAAAAATGTCAAAGAAACTTTAAATACGAGGGCATATCCATAATTACGTGACTTTTCGAAAAAAAACAGTTCGTTTTTGCAAAAAAAAAAAATAATAATTTCATCGTTGGCGCTGAAGCTCTTTCCACCGAGCCATTTCTTTTGGTTTGGAAATAGTCACTGAAGACTAAATGCGGAGACTATGGCGGATGAGTTTCCAATTCGTAACCCAATTCATGCAGTTTCGCCATTGAAACTGCACACGTGTGCACCCGTGCTGTATCTTGATAAAAAATAATTTTTTCTTGGCCATATGGTGTTGTTTTTTTAAATCCTCGTTTAATCGGTCCAATTAGTTGACATTATTTTTGCCGTCTATTGTATATCCCTTTTGAAGGTAATCGATGGGGATTATCCCGCGTGCATTCCAAAAAAACTGTTATCTTCATCTTTTTGGTCGATAAAGTCATAGTTTATACTGCTGCTTGGTCTCCAGATTGAGAGCAAACGCGGCAGACAGCTTGCAGCAGCTTTCTTAAACCCAACTGATCATGTAAAATCGAAACCACACTGCCATATGAAACGCACTTTTACTCTTCGAGCGACCAATACCATATCGTGGATTTTTCGACTTTTTCGGGGGTATATTGACCTCAACTGGCCTTCCAGCTTCATTTGTGCGACCACAAGGAAGGTGCAGGCTCCGCATTGTATTTATCAAGCTTTTCCTTGGTTTGGTTGACGGGTTTTTTCCGCAAAAAATAATGTTTAATGAGCACTCGAAATTTACTTTTCCACGAGATGGTATGTTTCGAACAGCTGTTAAACACAAACTAAATGACGGAACTCTCTCAAAATTTGAAAGTAGTCTACACGCAGAGAAAAAACATGGTTACTACATGGCCACGGCAATAAAAGTATGTTCTCCGTAATAAAAGTATGTTCGTCGCAACCATAGCATTGTTAACTGGATTTAGTTTTGACAATAGAATAATTGCTGCAACATTAATATTGTAGAAATGTAACAATAGTTTTATTGACAAATTTAAAAATGAAAATATGGTTATAGCAACAATATAAATATGGTTGGTGCAACAAAAGTATTGTGTTTTGCGTTTTATGTTAACAATAATATGATTACGGCAACCATACTGTATGATTGTAATTTTTCTTCGTTTAAATATGCTTTTAAGAACAAATGTTATTGGTACGGATTTAATGCAATAATAGTACTTTTTTTATCGAAATTAAAATTTTTTAAACAAGCTGCTTTGGCTTTGTTTAACTGAATTTTTTTTAATAAAAACGCTAACGTTTATTTAAACTTATTTATTCTATTGTGAAATAAATCACTCATATTATTTTGAATTTAATGTTTTTTTTCGAATAATTTTCTAATTCAAATCTATTGTCGACAACTGAAACAGATTCTAATAAATTATATTGGAGTCATAGTATAATTGTGTGTGATCATACTATGTTTGTAGGGATCAAAACATGGTTGCATGTAAATCATACATTTTTTCTGCGTGTATTAACAGATAGTACTTGATAAGAGCAGTTGCATTTCATATAACTACTAGGGAAGTTGGAATAGTCAAGAAATTATTGATATGTCCTCGTATATTAAGTTATATTCCTCCGAAAAGTGATATAAGTGTTTATAGTTAACACATTTATTTCCAACAATTATTTTAATAATAACACTGTGCGACAGCCACAATCGGTTTGGGATGAAACCACCGGGGAAAGTTATATCGGTCAAAAAAAGGTCATACGTGTCCCAGCGTTTCGTTGGGTCTCATCTAGGAATCGAGATATATCGATTTGAAGTTAGTAAGTATCGTATAGGGGAATTTGTCACGTTTTTGGCTCTTTTGCATCGATTTTCATGATTTATGTCTCATTTGGTCATAGGTTATGTGACTTTACGTGAAAGTAATAGGACTTGACACTTTTTACCGTTTTGGATTTTTTATGAATTAAAAAAAAAAAATTTTAATTTTTTCATACATTTATTTATAATTGCGAAACTGTTGCTTAAGTAGGAAAACGGTTTAAGAACAGATTAGAGGAATTGTAATTCTTAATTTTTCTAAATTTGTTTCAGCTAAATCGGACGAGTGGTTCTCGAGTTATGTCAAACAAAAGAGCCTAAAACGTGACAAATTCCCCTATACGATACTTACTAACTTCAAATCGATATATCTCGATTCCTAGATGAGACCCAGCGAAACGCTGGAACACGTATGACTTTTTTTTACCAATATAACTTTCCCCGGTGGTTTCATTCCAAACCGATCACTGACCCTTACCATTTGTCGCAGAGTGTTATGAATGGCATTTTAGTATATCAAACCAATATTAAATTCCATTTAATGTCAATAAAGACAGAATCATTAGTAGGCGACCATATATACTCGTTAGAACTTTTCCAAGTTAATGATGTACAGTATGTTATGCACAGAATATTGGATTTGGTTTTTATAAAAAATGATTTTAAATCCGATTAGCCAAGTGCAATATGACTCTTACTATTTAAAAAATCTAAGTACGAAAACACATAAGAAATATAAAAAACGAATAAAGCTACTGATAAGGCAAAGTTGAAAGGAAATTAAACTTCTTGCTGATTTTCTTTTAAACTTTCTATACAAGAATTATATCCATAATATTGAATCTGCTATAAAACACAATTTTAAATCGTTTTGGAATTTTTATAACATGAAACGCAAGTCAAATGGTTCTCCAACTTACATGAAGCATGATGAAATCGCCGCTAATGGCACAGAGTCTATTTGTAATGCTTTCGCCAATTTTTTCTCTTCAGTTTACAACGTTAATACTGAATTAAGTATAACAGATTTTTCACATTTACCTGAACTATTTGACGTTGGTGAAAAAGATTTTGATGTTCATGAGGTATTTCAAGCGTTGCGTACATTTGATGCATCTTAAAGTGCTGGCTACGATCAACTTTCTTAAAAGAATGTGCATCGGCTATTTCGATACCCCTCTCTAAGATTTTTACTAGATCATTATCATCTGCAGTTTTTTTACAAGAATGCAAATTTTCATATATTTCACCTAAAAGGGCGACCGCAAAACTAACTGGCCTGGCACATTTTTTGTTTTACTAGCAACTTTTTTGTTGTTTTTTAAAAGAATTTTTTTTAAGCCATCTGTCAAAATTTCCGAAATATTTAATGATTATTTTCTTTGTTACAGGTGATTGAAGTAAAGTTTTATAATTTTTGAAAAATGGAAAATAAAGTTTCGTGCGGTAATTAAACACTTTTATATGAAAGGTTATACGCCACAATTAATAAAAGATGAATTGGATTCTGTTCATGGTGATAATGCACCATCATACTCCACCATGAAATCCTGGGTTCAACAATTTAAAATGGGTCGTTCATGTACGGAAGATGAACAACGCTCTGGAAGACCGAAAACTGCTGCTACTATTGAAAACATTAGAAAAATATTTAATGAAGTGACTAAAGATAGACGAATAAAGCTCAGAGAACTTGCTGGTATTGTTACAAACAAGTTTGGAGTATTTTACATGATGAACTCCACATGAAAAAGCTAGCCGCAAGATATGTGCCGCGTTTGTTGACTTTGCCCCAAAAAATCGTCCGTTGGACCAATTCCGAGGAGCTTTTAGCGATTTATCAGCGTAATCCAATAAAGTTCTTGCGCCGATTCATAACTGTTGATGAAACATGATCCATCACTACATCCCAGAATGCACAGAACAGTCAAAACAATGGATGGAAGCTGGTAAAAGTGGTCCCAAGGGGGCGAAAACTGTTAAGTCAGCAGGAAAAGTAATGGCCACAGTATTTTGGGATGCAAGGGGTATAATATTTATTGATTATCTTGAGAAAGGAAAAACTATAAATAGTGAATATTATTGTGCATTATTGGATCGGTTGAGTAAAGAAATCAAGATAAAACGACCGCATTTAGAAAGTTCTTTTTCATCAAGATAATGCTTCTACACACACTGCATTTTTAACTCAACAAAAGCTGGCCGAATTACGATTTGAAATTGCTCCGCATCCACCATAAAGTCCAGATTTAGCTCCTTCTGATTATTTCTTGTTTCCAAATTTAAAAAAAATTCTCGATGGCAAAAAATTGTTGTCCTATAGCGAGGTTATTGCTGAAACTGAGGCATATTTTGAAGGTCTTGAAAAATCTTATTTTTCGGATGGAATTAAAAAACTTGAAAAACGTTTGATGAAGTGTATTGAGTTGGAAGGAGATTATGTTGAAAAATAAATAATAATAATTCCAAAAAAACGGTTCTTTTTATGTTGGACCAGTTACTTTTGCGGTCGCCCTCGTATATTTAAATCTGATCAAAAAGATTTTATTAGTAATTATACCCCAATTGTCAAATAATCGGCGATACCAAAACTATTGGATTAGTTGGTAATTCTTCATTGTAAAATATAGAATAAACAAATGGCAGCTTGGCTTTTATAGTGGCAGATCCACCTCAACAAATTTGGCTCTATTTTATAATAATTGCAAAAATTCTATGGAAAATGGGTTTCAAACGGATGTGTTATACACAGACTTTATAAAAGCATTTGATAGAGTTAAACATAACTTGTTAATTTATAAACTTAAATGATTAGGTTTCTATTCCAATATGTTAAATTGGTTAAATTGTTATTTGCCAATAGAATACTATTTTTAATATAGATAACTGTATTTCTGAACCTGTTACAGCTTATTCTGGCGTAACACAAGGCAGCCACCTTGGTCAACTTTTATTTTTGCTATTTATCAATGATATTGAATATTCAAACTTTGTTTCGTCTTATTATATGCTTAAAGTCATAATGGTTGTCCGTTTTTAATGAAAACTGGCATTAGAAGAAGCTCGTTTCCGAGTTGATTTATGTTTTAGAAGGTCTGCTTATGTACTTTTGTTTTACGAGTTAAAGTGGAAAACGACAGTTTAAAAAAAGTTCTTTAAGAGAAGAAAATAAGTACGGGGACGGATTTGTAGTAAATTTTGTAATAACAATAAAATTCCGTAAAAAAGAGTGCGGGAACGAGATTTGTAGTAAAATTAGTAAAAACATTAGTCGCCAGAATGTGATAAATAAAAAATATTTAAAAACTCTAAAATCACAATTTTTTGGAAAACGACTGAAATTATTTGTTTTGTTTCCATTCTAGATTAATATAAAACTTCTTTATTCTTTGGGTTCTTTCTTTGAACTTACATTTAATATTATTCAAGTTAAAGTTTACGAAAAAAATAGAACGATACGTGGTACAAAGAGAACGGGGATATGGGTTTTAAATGAAAAAGTTGTAAAGTGGTAAAACTACGAACGAACCGTGCTACAAAAAGTAAAATCTAATAACTGTATTTCTGTGTAAACAAACGCCTTATTCTTTATTTTATTTGGAAGGTTAGCATTTAGATTTATTAAAAGGAATGAATGG
Source organism: Hydrotaea diabolus (assembly GCA_963513945.1). NCBI lineage: Eukaryota > Metazoa > Arthropoda > Insecta > Diptera > Muscidae > Hydrotaea > Hydrotaea diabolus. Next base: position 150,689,270 of record OY740718.1, on the reverse strand, counting down.
GATACCGAAAAGGGGTTCGGTCCTGAACTTCCGTCCGAAAGGAGTTTAGACGGGAGTTTGGCGAAATTCCCCCACTACTTAGTAGGGACATAATACTGTAACAACATTGAACACACCCATTTCAATAGTAGAACTGAACATATCCCGTTAATGTCATATGGGTTTTGAAAGCTAACCTCAATAGCGTTAGTCTGTAACGGAATTACGGAATTTTAAAATTGTTTCAACATTCATCATGGAGTGGTCAGATAATGAGAACCGTTTCGCTGTAATAGCGCTTTTCAAGTGTGAAACGAAAAAGGCGATATTTTCAAAACGCTCCGGCCACTAGGGATTAGCCGCATGTTCGTCTACCGATGCATAAAAATGTTTGAGGAGACTGGAGATGTAAAATACCGCCACCGGTCGGGCCGCCCACGCTCTGTTCGAACACCGCATGTCATCAAAGCCGTTTAATCAAGAATTCACAGAAATCCGCTCCGAATGTTGTGATGTTGTGGGATGTTGTGGAACTTCAATAAGTAAGTTGTAATTGAGTTCGACTTCCGGGATGCAAATCAGTTTTTTTTTAAATGCCTTTAGCACGAGCCATTTGAAACAAAGTGGGTAATTAACGTAATGTTTAGGTTATAAGTAATGTTGACGTAGTTTTAAGCCCTTACATACATTGAAAACTCAAAGGGGTCCAATCTAGTCCATTTTTTCTAATTCATTTAATTTTTACAAATAAATATTTAAAATTAAAAAATTTTTTTTTGCCCCAGCTCCACTTAGACATTGTTTTAGATACGTCCTTATACAAAGATTCCGTCGAATATGTGTGTGGAATATTGTTAACAATTCTTAGCGCTTTATTTTGTGCTCGTTGTAGATATCTAAGCATGAGACATTTTTTGTATGAATATATCATCGGTAAGTAATTAAAAAAAAATCGGTAATAATTAAATAATTAAATTTCCTCCTAAGTATCGAACTGAACTGGATTCAACAACATCTTTCCCACAAAGAGAAATATCGAAAGCGTTATGACCAACTAAGTAAGGTCGAATTAGCACCAACTTAGTTTTGTCGGCATGCAACACAAGTCCATTCAATAACTATTAATGAAACCCGTAACCGTTAGTCAACCGTTCAAACCCGGTGCATCGCCAGTGCTTGTACCAGCAGCACCAAGCGTCTGCAATTTCGAACTAGGCGGTTATATTTCAGCCCGTCAGTTGATCGCATGAAATTAAGTGTAAATACTCGTGTATGTTTACTAGTTACTCTTTGATATAGAAAATAGGTTAAATGGTTCCAGAAAGGTACAAAATTTGTAAGAGTTGATATTTTTGGGTTCTTTGGACCAAACAAATACAGATTCATGTAAGTGCGGCAACTCGAAAGAATAGTAAAATATGGACGTGGCATTAGGAGGTTTGTTTTAAGACCAAAAAAGTGAACCAATACGGTTAGGGTGCCCGTCAACCGAGATTCGTGCTGAGTCGGCGCAAAGACTTTTCGTAAAGCTACGTCGCAGTCATTAATCGACTTAAGATCAACCGCCGATGTTAAAAAAAAATCGGAATGGCTTCTGGGTTCTGTTTGCGAAGCACATTAGCGCAGAGTAGGGCAAATTACACTGGGCAACAAAATTTGCAAAATAAATCTGCGGCAGAAGGGAAAAGGACCTAAGGGTAAAAAAATCAATTTTCATTTTTTTAATGTGGACAACATCTGAGCATCGAATGAGACCGATCCCAAACGTGTTCCCTCCCAGAGATATGCGCGTTTTATGAAAGTGAAGTCGACGATTCTAAGCGCAAATAGAAAGGGACCTAATCTTTAAAATGGTTCTCCTTTCTATTTTGCGCGTCACATATATAGTTGATTTGAAACTGCTGATTACGAATCAGGCCCCCAATTAGCCAGATTCGTTGTAGTTTGGGAGATTTTCACATAAACCTCTAAGAGCTTTATTTGTGAACCGATATTCACAGCTTTATTGTGAGCCGAGCGCGGTGATTAGAGGAAAAATTGAACTTTTAAACGATATGCAGCGCTTTTATTTCGGATAAGAGTAATTGAAGATATAGGCAAAATTCTACAAAAATTTCTAATTAACGTTACAAAAAATCGATCGAATCGAGCAGATTCGTGATCAGCAGTCCCAACTCAAGTTGAGTTTAATTTGAAATGTAAACAAATGTTATATTAACAAAATTATCCAGACTCCGAAAAACTACTGGTTATCATGGATATGCATCAACTCTACATGTGTACTCGTACCATAAAGCATGATTTACATGCCAAGAAATCAAGTGAAGAAAAAAGCTATGGCTCTATATCTGCTTGGACCTTGAGCCTATTCACTCACACTAACGAAAACTAGTAGTTTTTCCATACAAATTCAACAAATGGCTGGCAATTTACAATTTTCCAAAAAGAGAAAACGAACAATTTTTTTGTTTTGACAGTCTAAAATAGATGATTATACGAATAAAACTTGTAGTTTTCCAGATACACGCAGAGAAAAAACATGGTTACTACATGGTCACGGCAATAATAAAATGTTATCCGCAATAAAAGTATGTTCGTCGCAACCACAGCATTGTTAACTGAATTTAGTTTTGACAATAGTATAATTGCTGCAATATTAACATTGTTGAAATGTAACAATAGTATTATTGCCAAATTTAAAAATGAAAATATGGTTATAGCAACAATATACATATGATTGGTGTGACAAATGTATTGCGTTTTATGTTAACAATAATTTGATTACGGCAATCATACTGTATGATTGTAATTTTTCTTCATTTAAATGTGCTTTTAAGAACAAATGTTGTTGGTACGGATCTAATGCAATAATAGAACTTTTTTTTTATAGAAATTGAAATTTTTTAAACAAGCTGCTTTGGCTTTATTTAACTGAAATATTTTTAATAAAAACGCTTACGTTTATTTCAACTTATTTTTTCTATTGCGAAATAAATCACTCGTATTATTTTGAATTTAATGTACTTTTGAATAATTTTCATAATTCAAATCTATTGTTGACAACTTAATCCAATTCTAATGAATTATATTGGGGATCATAGTATAATTGTGTGTGATCATACTATGGTTGAAGGGATAATAACATGGTTGCGTATGAATCATACTATAGTTGTGAGGACCATACTATGGTTGAATATGAAACATACTATGGTTGTGAGGATCATACTATGGTTGTGGAGATCATAGTATGGTTGTGTTTGAATCATACTATGGTTGTGGAGATCATAGTATGGTTGTGTTTGAATCATACTAATGTTGTGAGGATCATAATATTGTTGTACCACAACCATATACCCAACAATAGTATTATCCTCTTCGAATATTGTCACCACAACCATACTTTTTTTCTGCGTGTACAAATCACACAAGTGGTTGGAAACTGAAACTCTTTTTGTAACCGCACGCAGAGAAAAAAATGGTTACTATATGGTCACGGAAATAATAATATATTCTTCGCAATAAAATTATGTTCGTCGCAACCATAATTGCCAAATTAAAAAATGAAAATATGGTTGTAGCAACATTATAAAAATGGTTGGTGCGACAAAAGTATTGTTGTTTTGGCAATCCCACTGTACGATTGTAATTTTTCTTCGTTTGAATATGCTTTTTAGAACAATGGGATTGTAACGGATCAAATGTAGTAATAGTACGAGGGTTGCTTTTTAAATTTCGGATCCTGACAATACTAGTGTTTCCAGATGCAAACTTGAACTTCGATTGGAATCTTTGACATTTTTTAGCATAACTTCACTCAGAACGTTTTGTCATTTTTGGGGGAATTGTTTTGATTACAGTGTGTTGAAAAATTCATCTCATTCAAAAATTCAATTATCCCGTGAACATTTTCGTGCGATGATTTTTTACGATTTTCGGCGTTGGCTATCGAGACAAGACGCAAGAGTGTTTAAATCCACTTGTTTCGACTTTTGGCGATGAAGCACCATCAAAATCTAATGTTAATCGCTAGTACCAAGAGTTCAGTCTCGGATGCCGTTCGCTCCAGGATAAATTTCGTGAAGGACGTCCAACTTCGGTCACTTTGCCAGAAACCATCGATGCTGTGCGTGAACTGATTAGGCAAGACCGACATGTGACATACCGTGAGATTGAGGCATACTTGGGCATTAGTATGACAAACATGAATAAGATATTGCATGTTAATTTGACAGTGAATAAAATTTGTTCTCGTTGGATCCCACATAATTTGACGAATGCTCAAAAAAGCCATACGAGCCTTTTTTTGAGCATTCGTCAAATTATGTGGTGCAAAGAGATGTTGGTAAAGTATAACTGCGGTAGCTCAAAGGCAGTGTGTAACATTGTCACAGGTGACGAATGATGGATCTATGCATATGGACCCGAAACAAAACAGCAATCGACCGTATGGGTCTTTCAAGACGAGCCAAATCTTACAAAAGTTTTTCGTGAAAGAAGTACATCGAAGAAAATTATTTTTCGGTATAACCGGCCATGTTGCCACTGTGCCTTAAATGGAATGTAGGACGGTCAATTCTGAGTGGTATACAACCATCTGTTTGCTAACAGTGTTCGAAGAAATGAGGAAAGGTAATAAGAGAAGACGGACCATAGTGCATCACAACAATGCGAGCTCACACACATTTCCTGAAACGATGAGCTATTTGACCACTCAAGATGTCGAATTGATGAGTCTTCCACCGTCCAGCCCTGATTTGGCACCCAATGACTTCTTTTTATTCCGTAGCATCAAGAAAAAAATGCGTGGTCAACGTTTATCATCGCCCGAAGCTGCTGTTGAAGCGTTCAAAAATCATGTTTTGGGGGTGTTTCAATCGGAGTGGAAAAAGTGCTTCGTAAATTGGTTTGCGCATGCAAAGGGTATTGATTTTAAAGGAGAATATTTTGAAAAACAATAAAACCATTTCCAATAATAAATTATTGTGTTTTTATTGCCGGACCCGAGATAAAAATAGAAACCCTCGTATTTTTTATGTGTAAATTAAAATTTTTCAAACAAACTGATTTGGCTTTGTTAAACTGAAATATTTTTATTAAAAACGCTTACGTTTTTTTAAACTGATTTTTTGTACTGTTAAATAAATCATACCTTTTATTTGGAATTTGGTGTCTATTTAAATAATTTTCATAATTCAAATCTATTGTTGTCAACTTCACCCAATCTTAATAAGTAATTTTGCGGATCATAGTATAATTGTGTGTGATCATAGTATGGTTGTAGAGTTCATAACATGGTTGAGTGTGAATCATACTATGTTTGTGAGGATCATACTATGGGTTATGAGAAACATACTATGGTTCTGAGGATCATAATATAGTTGTGGAGATCATAGTATGGTTGAGTGTGTATCATACAATGGTTGTGTAGAACATAATATGGTTGAGTGTGAATCATACTATGGTTGTGGGGATCATAGTATGGTTATGTGTAAATCATACTGTTGTTGTAACGATTATAATATTGTTGTACCACAACCATATACTTAACAATAGTATGATGCTCTTCGAATATTGTTATCCCAACCATACTTTTTTTTTCTACGTGCGGAAATTGAGCACAAAACTACATGTTTTGTCAGTCTTGAAAAGGCACTTAACGGACCGGCAATGTTACATAAATTATTCCTCCAAAATGCATGCATGCAATGGATTAAAATTTCTATTAGATTAGCTAGACAGGCTAGACATTAATAAAAATTAATACTTCTGCTTACTATAAATAATCCAACAGCTGTGCAAATCCGTTTGTTTCAATGGCGCAATCAAAGTCGTCGAATCACACATTTCCGAAATTCATTTGAAAATTTCATAGGAAATTCCGCGCACTTTTCCACAACACAAGTTTTATTTGTTTCTTTTTAGATTTTATTTAAATGTTGCCACTTGATTTCCTATGAAAACAACAACTACAGCAGCAGCGGGCATTTGATTTTAATTAATTTGTACACAATTTTCAACATGTTTTTGTATAGTATGCCATTTGATTTTCAATTGGGATTTGAATTTGAGTATTTTTCTTTTATAAATAAACTCTTATTAAACATTTGTTGCTTTCCCTTCTCTTGGTTATGATGCCTCCTCTTGCCACGCTTCCTCGCACTACGAGTATAAAAGTCGGGAAGGAGGTGTTGGTGAAAGGTTCATATAATTAATTTCAATTTACTTTTTTAACATTAACAACAATTACACATTGATTTCATTTTTTTAAGTTATTGTATTTGTTGTCATTCAAATAATTAACAACAAATCTTGCAATTAATGTTTCATGTAATGATTCCGATTTTGTCATTTAACGACTGTAAATATTATTTAATACTTTGTAATTATTATTATTTGTTTTTTGTTTATGACAAAAAAATACTACACGCCTTCAGGAATTGTAATGTATTTTGTGTAAGTCTTGCTTTTACACACGCTAATACGTGAACGCGTCAATATGCGAATATCTACTGAGTCTACGTAAAAAATAAAAATCTGTTCGAGCCCCATCAACTGCTAGACGGACAGATTCACCTCTCAGAGAAGCGCAACGCAATAATTGCTCTGTTTATGCGGCAAGCAAAAGAATAAGAAAAGATGCTCAAAAACAGTGCTGCCAAATAGATATTTTTTGGGAAACGCCGTCAAGTTAGACCGCTTTTTAACGATGCAAGTTTTGCTTTAAACTCGAGCGACAAAACACGAGTTTGTGGATGCGAAGTGTTAAGAAGCAAGAGGGGCAGCCAAAGTTGCACGAATTAAATTGTCATGCGATTTTTTGGCGTTTCTCTTTATCAAGTTTCATATTTTTGCACAGGGATGGATAATGTTGGACAGAGATGAAACAAATGTAGCACGAAAAAGTGCTGAAATGAATTTTTGGTATAAATAGAATTGTTATAGGCACTCATTTTGCTAATAATCGTAACAATTACAACCAACATCATTACTTATATAATAAACAAATTTAACGGCGACTTTGGTTATAAGTATTTCCGCAATTTCTCGTTTTGATAATTCCGACATTTTTGTAATTGTGTACACACTGCAAGGTTTCACGAATGAGAAAGAAAATGGGATAAAACCCGCCATGTTCCGATGTGTAAAGAAGTTCAACATCTCTTTAGAAATCATTTTTTTTATATACAGTGAAGAAATAAAGCCAACATTACGATTTAAGATTTTGGCCAAAATGGTAACTAAAATTAACACAATTTTTTTGTCAAATTTTAATTATTTAAAAACAAGTTAATTTGAAGAAAAAATTATGTGAAAAAAGTATATAGCATTACGAAGATTATTAATATAATGTAAAATTGGCAGGAAAAAGATCTACAGACAGCGTGGCAACTCCTACATATATGCAGGAATGCAAACTTTGTAAAAGGGGAAGCCCATTTTTATTTTAGTATGCAGAGTGTTCTCAAAAACTTGTTTTTTTAATCGTTTGTCTAAACGAAACACAGATTTCCATTAGAAATCTAATAATAAAGCTTGAAAAAGAAAATAAATCTTACAGAGAAATCTCCAAAACTTTTAATTTAAGCCGTTCAGCTGTACAAACTACTTAGTAGGGACATAAATACTGTTACAACATTGAACACAATAGTATAACTGAACATACCCCGTTAATGTCATATGGGGTTTGAAAGCTGACCTCAATAGCGTTAGCCTGTAACGGGATTTTAAAATTGTTTCAACTTCATCATGGAGTGGTCAGATAATGAAAACCGTATCGCTATAATAGCGCTTTTTAAGTGTGAAATGAAAAAAGCGATATTTTCAAAATCCTCCGGCCACTAGGGATTAGTGGCTACCGTCTACCGATGCATAAAACTGTTTGAGGAGACTGGAGATGTAAAAGACCGTTGCCGGTCGGGCCGCCCACGCTCTGTTCGAACACCGCATGTCATCAAAGCCGTTAAATCAAGAATTCACAGAAATCCGCTCCGAAAATCGAAAATCATGGCCCGTGATATGAATATCACGCAAAAGTCCATGAGTCGAATCATTAAAAAAAGACTTGGGACTTTCAAACGACGTACCGGACATTTACTGACTGCAGCTTAAAAAAAATAGGATTGAAAAATGCAAGCGTCTTTTGTTGAAGCACGCTGATAACTAGCACAGAAAAATTTTGTTCGCCGATGAAAAAATTTTTACCGTTCAGGAAAAATGTAACAAGCAAAGTGATAGTGTATGCGCGGTCATCTAAGGAAGCATCTGAACTGATCCCAAGGGTTGAAAAGGGTCATCACCCAGCTTCATTTTGGTGGGGTGTCTCTTACGATGGGGTCACTGACCTGCCTTTCTGCGAACAAGGAGTCAAAGCATCGGCCAAAGTTTACCAAGAAACCGTTTTGGAAGCTGTTGTAAAGCCTCTTAATAATTCCCTGTTCCAAAACCAGCCATGGGCATTCCAGCAGGATTCTGCGCTGGTCCATAAGGCTAAAACGTCCCAGGCATGGCTTCGAAACAATTTGCGTTCATTTCACTGCCAGATTTTAGGCAGTCCAGATTTGAACCCATTGGATTACAAATTGTGGACGGTTTTAGAGGACTGGGTTTGTCACAAAAGATACCCCAACATTGGATCTCTTAAGACTGCTTTGGTTCGAGCTGTGGCCAATTTTCCAATGGACGAGGTTCGTGCAGCTATTGACGATTGGCCAGTGCGACTTAAGGCTTGTGTAATGGCAAAAGGCGGACATTTCGAAAAAGTAGATTCTTTTTGGATACAATATACGTCAATAAATATATTAATAAATATTTGGCCCAAAAACATTCAGTACTTTTTATTTTACAGCATAAAACGTGTGTAACAGTATTTACGTCCCTTCTTAGTATTCCCCAAAAAATTAAATGTAGATTTTAGAAAAGGAAACATTTCTTAATTGTACCAACGTATTTTTGAAGCTAAATTTAAAAAAAAAAAATATTTATAAACGTTTGCATCCCTGCATTTAGGACATCAATTTCTACGCTTTGTCTTTTCTTTGAATATTGGCAGCACTCTTTTGCTTTATTCCTCAAACAGAGAATGTGTGCTCTCTCGTTCTCTTAGAAGAATTACAAAACATCTCAGACGTTCATTATTCGGTTTTGGTTAAACAGCATGATTTGATCATAACCTACACCATTATGAATTTGTAGTTACATGTCCGTGCTCGCTACGTGCCTTCTCACACTCCCCCTCATGAGCATAGTCCGCCGACCAAAATACTAAAAAGAAAACCTAAAAAATTGGCATTTTTCCGAAAACTGGTCTTTATTAGGAGAGACAAACCATATAAATTGTCAACATGATCATTATCGTCATAATAAGGCAACTAATGAAACAAATAAAGGTAAATTCTAATTTATTTATTTTTTTTGAAATAAAATAATTTGTATTTTATGGGAATTCTGTGACGAACATTGTGAGGCACGACACGATGATTTCATTTAAAAAAAGATCAAACAAAAGCCATTTCAGTTGAAAGGTGCTTGTTTTTTGTTTAGACATTCATCCAGGAGAAATGGAATGTAGTAAAAAAAATAGCAATTCTAGGAAAATGATATGGGTCACCACCACGGTTGAGTTGGTTCCCACAGTCGCGGTGACTTATGGAATTCAAAAGAAAACTGATCGTTCATTTACCTTGTAAAGAGGGGGTAGATGCGAACAAAGCATTGGTCTTTGGGTTAGTTATATTAGGTTTACGAAACTTTAATTTTTAGACTCAAAGGAGAAGCCTTAATGACTCATACTGTAAGCCTGATTCAATTGAATCTATTCTAGCGTCAGAACTTAAATCGTTAAAATTAACTGATACCTCATTGATTTAGCACCCTTCTTCACTACGAGGAATATAAAAAAAAATCGACTCAACATTTACAACCCCACTGTTCACTGCATGGACCGCAGAGGTGCAGTTGTCACTTAATGAGAAAGTCGATCACGTCAACAACCCGACTAGCAATTACTCCAAAATTCTTGGGTTATATTGGACAGCCTTTCCCGAACTTTTGCATATGCTACAGCTATCTGTGATAAGTTGAAAAGGAATAAGGTTCTCAGCTCACTCGCAGTATTTGGGAAGCTGACAACGAAACCTTGTTGACCTCTTACAAAGCGAAAGGTCAGTCTGTAGCTACCAATGCAGCGCCGCCCTGGTAGGCGAATGTATGTTTGTATGACGAATTTCATACCTGCCAAAGTGGCGCCTGAGAACTTCAACACGCTGTCTCCTCGTGTCTTCTAAGAACTATTTACAATGAAGACGAAGATCCTTTTAGTGCCAAGTCACAATATCTTGTTCTCAAAGCAGTATCTGTCCATCTCACGGACATGATGCCTCCGCCTAGTTAGATCAGGTATGATCTAGAGAGCCAGGCCCAGCGATACAAGAGATAGCCTTCATTGTAACTACCAGGCAGCTCTAAACGACATTCACGTTGATAATGTCGCGGCGGTTGTGTCCAGCTAAAGCATGAGTGTAGTGCTTGGGGATTACTTCACGGAGATTTTACCAGAGGAGATGAACTACGTAGGCAAACGCAAGTGTTTTTGGCTCAGCTGAGATCTAAATGGTGCATTCGCACTGGGCGCGAATTGATGTCAACGTCCCGGACTATTGTTCCGCTTGCTATCAGGGACGACATAACAGGTACCAGCATCTCTGCATTGTCCGGCCAAATCAACTAAGCTAGCCCTCAGGTATCTTTGGACGCATCCAGTGTAAATGGTGCGTTTCCTTCACCTGGATGTCATAGCAGATTCAGCAGTGGCGAACAGGACTAACAACAACCTAAACAAAATGTAAGTCAATTCCAACTTTAAAAAATAATATTTAAATCAAAATCTTTAAAAACTAAATTAACACGCCGTAAAGTTCGACCGACGGAACATTTTATACCCTTCGCCGTGAATTAAGTCCCTGGGCACTGATGGTATTTGGGCACTTGTTCTATGTAAGTGCTCTTCGACGCTAGCCTGTCATTAACGCACTCTTTTTAAGCTTGTATACCGTATGGGTGACTTTAACCCCCAAAAGGGTAAATAATCCTGTAAACTTCGGGCAATTGCGTTTTGCTATGCGCTCTCCAATGTTATAGAGAGAATGGTTAACGAATATCTTGCAGAGTATTGAGAGTCAAACGACCTTCTTAGTGATCGACTGAATGGCTTCCGTGGAAAACGCTCTAAGAGAGACCAGATGGCGTTCTTGTCGGAGCGTTGGAGTTGTTTCATCCACCAGTTTGGCGAGAGCAAGTTTGTGGCTCTATACATCAAGGTTTTTTTGGAAGGGAGGACATTTCTGCCAAAAACGAAGGACATTTGGGACATTTACAACGAGGGAGAGAGAAAAATAAAAAACATTAATTGGAAAAAATACGAATTTTTTATGGTCACTTATTCAATATAATTTCGTTCAAAAGGATCAAGTGATATTATTTTTTGTGTATAGAGTAAATATGGACCGCCGTGTTTTGATGGGGGTTTGCACGTCTATCATGCCAGTAAACCAAAGTTTAAATCCAGGCCAGAACATCTAACAATTATTCAGTGCGAGTTTCCACCTTGTCAATGATGTCCAGCAAGATATTTATATCTAAGCCGTGTAAGAAACTCTTTATATAATGCATTAGCCGTTCGAAGCTGGCGGTAAACAGTAGGTCCCGGTCTGTGAGTATTAGAATTATTTTGTGCACAGCTCACTAATTTGGAAGAAGTTTCCGCTTGTGGCTTAATGCGATGTTGTTGGAATTAAGTAAGTGAATTTGGACAAAAAGAAAAGAGGAAAAAATGAGACTATTTTTAAAAAATATTTATTCGTGACGTAGGCGAAATAAACATGTAAAAACTATAAGGTGATCCATCTAGAGGTATTTTTTCAGAACAAAAAAATATAAAAATTCAAATCAAGTGTGGAATCTTTATTGGTAATTTGAAAGGACACTTTATGGCATTTATTTTTTGAATATAATTCCCTTCAAATGTTGGCCGCAACTACGCCTCAGGGTTTCCATTCTGAGAGTCCAATTTTGGATGACTCGTTCGAGCATTTCGACCGGTTTGACTTTAATGACACGCGTAATGTTGGCTTCCAAAACTTAATCGTAACTGGTTTGTCAGCATAGACTTTGGACTTTACGTAACCCCAAAGAAAAATGTCTAAAGGTGTGATATCATTCGATCTAGACGGCCAACTCACCTGTCAAAACGTAAAATTAGCTGCTTTTCGAAATGACCTCTCAATAGATCCATTGTTTGAGCAGCTGTATGGCAAGTGGCACCGTCCTGTTGAAACCAAGTGTCGTCAAAATTACGGGCTTCAATTTCAGGTAGCATAAAGATCGATATCATGGCGCGATAGCGAGCACCATTCACGGTTACGTTCCGGCCATCATCATTTTTGAAAAAATATGCACCGGTGATTCCACCAGCTTATAAACTGCACCAAACCGTGGTTTTCTCGGGGCATAATGACCTCTTGAACCTCTTCTTGTTGCTCTTCAACCCAAATGCGGCAATTTTGTTTATTGACTTTGCCTCATCACAGAACACAATTTTGGTCGAAAACAGCGGATCTTTCCCGTTTCCATAACACAGTTACCAACATTTGAAGGTAATTATTTTCAAATAAATGCCATAAAATGTCCTTTCAAATTACCAATAAAGATTCCACACTTGATTTGAATTTTTATATTTTTTTTGTTCTGAAAAAATACCTCTAGATGGATAACACTATACAATAAAAATAGTGGTGTTTTAGTTTAGGAGCACACAGCGAAGAGATTTTTTGTCAACACCGAATTTTTTGCCAACAAAATGTTGGTGGTTGCACGTACTATCCATGTATTCCATCGTTACAACCGAATGTTGATTGGGTGCACAGAAATTTTCAGCAGACACTTTCAGTTGAAGAAAACGTGTATCGATAATCTTAACAGATTGGGATGAATGTTGGAGCTGAATTTGTATATGTATTAATTGTTGTTACAGATTAATGGTTATAAGTATTTTTGAAAAAAAAAAAAATATTTTACGACCTTGCAAGGTTCAACTAGGTAAAGTCAATAAGTCTTTGGATAGATGTTTGGATCAGCAATGCAATGATGCCCAATATTAATTGGCAAGCTTTGAGCGGCCGTAAGTAAATAAGAATTGGGTCGCCACCAAAAAAATTGTTTGTTGTTTTGAATAATAAGGAGGGGTAGCTATGGCGAAAATTTTGATCAAGTCTAAGTAATGTCGCTAAATTACAGTAAGACCTGTTTCTATATTCTGGAAAATATTTTTTTGTTAATACTTCGTATATGTGACACGCAAAATAGAAAGGGACCTAAGGGTAAAAACCAGTTTTGTTCAGGAGAGCCATTTTAAAGATTTAAATACGTGTATCTTTGGTGTACCATCACTTTCGCATATCTTACCATCACACGCATATCTCTGTGAGGGAAAAATTTTGGGGCATGGGATCGGTCTCATTCGAAGCTCAGATGTTGTCCACATCAAAAAAAAAAGTGAAAATTGATTTTTTTACCCTTAGGTCCCTTTCTCTATGCGCTGTCACATATTTATATGGCAGTATTCTTTGGAAGCGTCTAACCCAAGAAACTAAAACTGTCTGACCTTTATTTTAGTTTTTATACATTTTTTTGGGGACAACCATAGTATGATCCTTACAACCATAGTAAGATACACGCATGATCACATACAAATATACTATGATCCCCAAAATTATTTATTAGAATTGGGTTAAGTTGTCAACAATAGATTTGAATTATCAAAATTGTTTAAAAATACATAAAACTCAAAATAAAAGGAGTGATTTTTTAAACTGTAAAAAATACAGTTTAATAAAACGTAACCGTTTTTATTAAAAATATATCAGTTAAAAAAATCTAAAGCAGTTTGTTTGAAAAATTTTGTTTTTATTGCGTTAGATCCTTATTATTGTATTAGATCCGTAACAATAACATTGTTTTAAAAACCATATTCAAATGAAGAGTAATAACAATCATGCAGTATGATTGCCGTAATCATTTTTTTGTTAGCATAAAACCCAAAAAAAACAAACTTTTATCGCTACAACCAATTTTAATTTTTTAATATGGCAATAATACTAATGTTCTATTTCAACAATAATAATATTGCGGCAATCATACTATTGTCAAAATTAAATTCAAAAAGCAATACTATGGTTGCGACGAACATACTTTTATTGCGAAGAACATATTATTATTGCCGTGACCACATTTTTTCTCTGCGTCTGTGTATGATGGATCCATGTCTTAATTTTAGCCGGCCTTTGTGCAAAAACTTATTTCTGAAATTCCAAATTCTGTCATGAAGATTAGACAACATTTGCAATTTGTACTTTGAAAACGTGCTTTAGATAGACAGCTGACGGACGGAGGTACCGATAGACAGACAACTGGTGATTTTGAGTCGATTTGAACACTAAAAGGTGAGTCCAGATTTTATTGGTATAAGTAGCTACTTATTCCGTACTTACAAATTATAAATTTACTTTGCTTTTACATACAGCAAAAACCGGAAAACCATACAGCAAAAAATCGGTTTAACCGACTTGTCGGGTTTAAACTTTATTCGAGAAACTGACTCTCGGGACTGGATATAAAAACCGGAATGACGGTTTTCGGTTCTTTATAATCATAAAGAAAGGGTGAGAGTATAAAAAACTTAAATCTTACGAGTTTCAGGACGATCAATTATCTATTTTAAAGAGTCGTTAAGTCGATCGGTGCACTAGAGGTGAGTCTACATTTTTACTTATTCCGTAAGGGAAAAATATTAATATTCATTGCTTTAACATACAAATACCAAAAAAAGGAAAACTCGACAACAAAATATCGGGTAACCAAAAATGTCGGGTTTATACTTATTTGAGATACCGACTTTCGGGTTAGGACATAATAACCAGAATATCGGTTTTCGAAACTCTAACATATACCCTTTTAACCCCTTAAGTAGGGCGAGAGTTTCAAAAATCCTAAATCTTTGAGTTTTTCGAGATCAATAATATATGTTTTATTGGGTCGATGATAGGAAAGTATTTCGACATGATTTAAACGAAACAACAAACGTATACAGGGTGGGCGATTTAACATTTTAAATTTGAATCGGCTGTAAAAAAATAATGATAATTTTTTTCAAACTTCTGATTTTATTGGAAAGTTTGAATTTTTTTTACAGCCGATTCAAATTTATAATGTTTAATTGCCCACCCTGTATATGCACTCCATCCTATAGTGGAGGGTATTAAAAAATACTTTGTAAAAATTCGTACATCTCTAAAAACAAATGATCCTATTTAAAGATATTTATTATGAGCGGACGTCACAATGACTATTGACGCGTTTCGTTTATTTCTCCTTACACTGGTCAGTCGCTCATAAGTGTTAGTCCAAATCGGCTATTGCTTAATGTTTCACAAAATCCGGAAAAACAAAAAACACAACACTTGAGAAAAGGCGAAGAGAAAGACAAAAATGATTAATGATTTCAGTATGTGATGGAAACGTTGGCCGATTACTGCTTAAGGTCGTTCAGAGGAACATTAAGCCAAACGAGAAAAAAACCAAAACTTTCACAACTACGACACCATAAATCTGTACTAAGGAGGGGATATCCCCGATCCAAAAACATATTTTTACAACCACATTGAAAAAACTCGCAAACCATTTGTCAATCATTCCTTGGGTTAGGAACTTTTGTAAAAGCCCAACAACAACATCGGAAATAAAGAGAACCTAAACAATTTCAGTTTGTGACATGATGTTCAGCAATTTTCCCGTTGTCGTAAAAATATATTCACTTTTAATGCCAAAACAAAATATTTTTTTTTCCTCTGTGAGGCGAATACCGTGGCATCGCTAACGATCTCTGATTTTTGTGCTTCTTCTTGTTATTATTATCATCATTATTGTTCTCAATAAAAGGCCTTTGTGCTAGTCTGTCTGTCCGCCCGTCCATCTGTCCTCGTCGTCGACCCGTATAAGTGTTCACATTTTAGAGGAAAATTTTGTTTTCTTTCTTATGAAGCGGAAAAAGAAGAACAAAAATAGGCAAAAAAAAAAACAAATCGAATTCAAAATAAAAGTGAAAATGAAAACGATTGTGGGCATGAGTCATGCGTTAGTATTAATTTTCATTACGAGTGCCCGCTGCTCGACTTCTTCGTTCACATCTGATGTTTGCGTGTTCTGGTCACCACCGAAATGTTTCACAAAAATCACGCTGTCTGCCTATGAAGATTTTGACGAAAAGTTTAGTTTTCTACTTTTGTTCTAGATTTGACTAAGTATTTAATTTAATTAGGACCACAGCAGTAATTTGTTTGCAAAACGTTTTAGGTTTAAAAAAATTTGGTACCTAAAAACTATTGATGAGTAGAAACTATCAAATTATGCGTAATATTGACTATTTGTCAAAATATGTGACGCGCAAAATAGAAAGGGACCTAAGGTTTAAAACCAGTTTTGTTCAGGAGAGCCATTTTAAAGATTAGGTCCCTTTCTATTTGCGCTTAGAATCGTCGACTTCACTTTCATAAAACGCGCATATCTCTGGGAGGGAACACTATTGGGGCATGGGATCGGTCTCATTCGATGCTCAGATGTTGTTCACAATAAAAAAGAAAAAAATGAAAATTGTTTTTTTTACCCTTAGGTCTCTTTCTCTATGCGCTGTTACATTTACTGATTGGAAATAAAATTTCTTGAAGAGACGGAGTCGTGACTGGTGTCATATGCGTCACATTCCCAACTTAGTTTTATTCTCTATGAAGTCATTCATATGAGGTTTTAAAGCGTTCACGTTTTTTTAAGCTTAAGGAATTTTCAATTTAAAATAATTCCGATCGCGAGTGGTGCAAATGTCAAATTGAGAGAACTTATTCTGCTTTGAAATTTAATTTCATCGATACTGTACTCAGTAAAATACTACCTAAAGATTAAGGATATAAGAAAGACAACAAATGCCACAAGTTTCTTTCTTAAAAGTAAAATTTTGTTACCTACTAGACCACAAAAAGTTATCGAATAGTTAGGGAAATTTGTCACACTAATTAAAAATCCTGTTCACATAGCAAAACTGATCGAAAGATTTAAAAAATCAGAATAGCACAAGGCAACATTTTCAAAATTTTCCAAACACATTGATTATACAGTTTGATTATTTCAATGGCTTCTTCAAAATTAGGAAAAATGTTGAAGAAGAAAAGATATTATTTTTAGATTATTCATTATCGAAAATAAAGTCGTGACACTAAGTACAACTAGACTGTCTGTGTGGGAGGTATACAAAACAAGTACAAAAGGTTCAGTGGGTTCCTTCTTCCGTCCTCCATTGCTAAAGAGAACCAATATTACGAAACCTCGTACGAGGGCGACCGCAAAACTAACTGGCCTGGCACATTTTCTGCTTTACTAGCAACTTTTTTTGACATCTGTCAAAATTTCCGAAATATTTAATGATTATTTTCTTTGTTACAGGTGAATGAAGTAAACAAGTTTTATAATTTTTGAAAAATGGAAAATAAAGAGTTTCGTGCGGTAATTAAATACTTTTATATGAAAGGTATACGCCACAATTAATCAAAGATGAATTGGATTCTGTTCATGGTGATAAAGCACGATCATACTCCACCGTGAAATCCTGGGTTCAACAATTTAAAATGGGTCGTTCAAGTACGTAAGATGAACAACGCTCTGGAAGACCGAAAACTGCTACTACTATTGAAAACATTAGAAAAATATTTAATAAAGTGACTAAAGATAGACGAATAAAGCTCAGAGAACTTGCTGATATTGTTAAAATACACGAAAAACAAGTTTGGAGTATTTTACATGATGAACTTCACATGAAAAAGCTATCCGCGTCTGTTGACTTTGCCCCAAAAAATCGTCCGTTGGACCAATTTCGAGGAGCTTTTAGCGTTTTATCAACGTAATCCAATAGAGTTCTTGCGCCGATTCATAACTGTTGATGAAACATGGATCCATCACTACATCCCAGAATGCATAGAACAGTCAAAACAGTGGATAGAAGCTGGTAAAAGTGGTCCCAAGAAGGCGAAAACTGTTAAGTCAGCAGGAAAAGTAATGGCCACAGTATTTTGGGATGCAAGGGGTATAATATTTATTGATTATCTTGAGAAAGAAAAAACTATCAATAGTGAATATTATTGTGCATTATTGGATCGGTTGAGTGAATAAATCAAGATAAAACGACCGCATTTAGAAAAAAAGTTCTTTTTCGTCAAGATAATGCTCCTTCACACACTGCATTTTTAACTCAACAAAAACTGGCCGAATTACGATTTGAAATTGCTCCGCATCCACCATATAGTCCAGATTTAGCCCCATCTGATTATTTCTTGTTTCCAAATTTAAAAAAAATTTCTCGGTGGCAAAAAATTTTCGTCCAATAGCGAGGTTATTGCTGAAACTGAGGCATATTTTGAAGGTCTTGAAAAATCTTATTTTTCGGATGGAATTAAAAAACTTGAAAAACGTTTGATGAAGTGTATTGAGTTGGAAGGAGATTATGTTGAAAAATAAATAATAATAATTCCCAAAAAATTGGTTCTTTTTATGTTAGGCCAGTTACTTTTGCGGTCGCCCTCATGAAGGGTCGATAAAGTGGAAGGTTCTAAAATGAGGCGTGCCACAAGGGGAAACTTTTCTCAAATCAGTGAGGTGTGCACGATTCAATTTGAATACTCGCCGACCGGGACCTACCGCTAAACAATTGTTAGATGTTCTTACTCGGGGTTGAACCTGGGTTTACTGGGTCGTGCACACTTCCATTACACCACGGCGGCCCACAAATTCATTCATACATTCGGAAAACAGTTATGTGGGAGTAAGCTGCGCTCGGATAGTTCCGTGTGTGTAGACATCCTATTTTCCTCAGCTACGAGTAGTCTAATTTATATTCTATTTGCTTATTACTTATTTTTTGCAGCATCGTATGAATATTATTAAAATTATTATGGGAATACAAAAGTGGGCGGAATGTTGCATTTTCACTTTTTTCGTACACGTGAATAAAGCCGTTATACAAATATTATGGAGTTCAAAATTAAAGCGAATTGCACGCGCTGGGTGACAACTTATGAGGCTTCTAATCTGCACACAACAAAATTCATTTGTGTGGAAGGTACTAGAAGTGGCGTGGCTAGGAATCAAATTATTTGTCACTGTGTTAAGCTTATAGCCCTGATCCTTAGTATTGATTTTGGGTTAAATTTTATTAATACACCTAATCCTGTTTTTACACGGTCTTTTTTACACTATTTTGAAATAACACGGTCGACAGAAATAAACTTATCCTGCTTTTACACGTTTTTCTAAATAGCAGCAAAACACTTATCCGGTTTTTACACGTTTTTTTAGACGGAAATAAAATCTATTTTGAATTTAACTGTGATTTTATCTACATATGCATAGTTTTTTCTCTCTTCAGCATTGCCAGTTAATAATGAAGTTTTGCCACTGTTTCCACAAGGAACTGCCATTCAAATATTATTTTTCCGTATATTTTTTAAATATGGCAACACAATGTGATTTTGACATTTCATTGCAAATTATACCGATAGTTAGGGGAGCTGTGAAATTTCAATCGGATCTACAAACCTGTATGGCTCGATACAAGGAACTGTACAAAGAACTCTCCAAAGTAGGATCGCAACGTACTATAACTGAATTTGCTATTAAAATAAATAAACCTGTGCCTGAAACAAGTTCTGATATGCAGTTACCAATGAACGCAGTTGAAGATGTGGACGTAGAACTGAACAATTCTACTGACGAAACAGATATTGCTCCAACGCAGCAGAAAAGAATGCGCTTACATTCAGAAACTAATACCGAATAGAATTTACCCTTATACCATTTTTTATATTTTTATACAACTTTTTTATGTTCCTTGCATAGGAGATTTTTTTGTTTTTAAATTGGATTTTTATTGCTTAAAAACTTTAAAATGATTTTATTGTTTAAGTTCCTTTATATAAAATTAGTTCCTTTATATAATATGTGAAATAAAATGGGCATGGTATACTGAAGAATAAAATTTATGTTTATTTTACCGAATTATGTATTAATTTTCGTAGGCTTTCTTGGGTTGCTGAACCAATCTAACATTTTTCCATTAAGTAGTGTCTTTATTTACACGATTTTTTTTACACGATATTTTCTGGAACACATGTACCGTGCAAAAACAGGATTAGGTGTAGTACTAAAGATATATCAAGAATAAAAAAGTAGGCGTAATGGTACACTTGTGTGGGAGGTAGACGTATGGTTACATAGCTCATTTTTAAACCCATAGGCAGTTTTGGAAAAATATTACGCAAAAATTAAAAACAATATTTAAAACAGATAAAGATAAAAGATATATACTTTTGTATCGTTCATATTTGTAGGTTATTTAAAAAAAGGTGGAAAAGATTTAATTTAATAATTAAATTTACATAAAGCATTCATTTACTTTTATCAAAATTTTTTTTTTTAAAAAAAGGTTTGAGGAGCCTTTTTATTTTGATGATATATAAAACGATATATTCTAAAATGTTAAAAGAAGTAATTTGGTAAGACATTTTAATCCAAAAACGACCATTTTTAAAAACATTTATATAGGGTGATCCATCTTGACGTATTTTCTTCAGAACAAAAAAAATATAAAAATTTAAATCAAGTGTGGAATCTTTTTTGGTAACTTGAAAGGACATTTAATGGCATTTATTTTTTGAATATTATTTTCTTCAAATGTTGGCCGCAACTACGCCTCAGGGTTTCCATTCTGAGGGTCCAATTTTGGATGACTGGTTCGAGCACTTCGACGGTATGGCTTTAAGGACACGCGTAATGTTGGCTTCCAAAGCCTGAATGTAGCTGGTTGGTCAGCATAGACTTTGGACTTTTCGTAACCCCAAAGAAAAATGTCTAAAGGTCTGATATCACTCGATTTTGGCGGCCAACTCAATTGTTCAAAACGTGAAATTAGCTGCTTTTCGAAATGACCTCTCAATAGATCCATTGTTTGTTTTTGTTTCTGTATGGCAAGTGGCACCGTCCTGTTGAAACTAAGTGTCGTCAAGATTACAGACTTCAATTTCAGGCAGCATAAAGATCGATATCATGGCGCGATAGCTAGCACCATTCACGGTTACGTTCCTCATCATCATTTTTGAAAAAATATGCACCGATAATTCCACCAGCTTATAAACCGCACCAAACCGTGGTTTTCACTGGTTATAATAGCATCTCTTGAACTTCTTCTTGTTGCTCTTCAGCCCAAATGCAGCAATTTTGTTTATTGACTTTGCTGTTGAGCCAGAAATGGGCCTCATCACTGAACAAAATTTTGGTCGAAAACAGCGTATCTCCCCGTTTCTCACCGAACGCTTATTTCCATAATACAGTTGCCAAAATTCGAAGGTAATTATTTTCAAAAACTAAATGCCATAAAATGTCATTTCAAATTACCAATAAAGATTCCAAACTTGATTTGAATTTTTATACTTGTTTTTTGTTTTGTTTTAAAAAAATACCTCTAAATTTTTTGTTCTGAAAAAATACCTCTATATACAACTTTACTTTTTGAAAAAACAAAATGAAAAGAACACTTCAATCTTAAAGATAAGTTATTAAAATGTTTCTACGAAAATAAACTCCATACAATTTCACTTCAGATATCTTATCACGAAAATTCGCTAAAACAAGGAATATTTACTACTTTATAACTTATTTCATACGGTATAGCATTTCAAAATGAAAATTTCCTCGGCCGCAAAAATAACTGGAATCTTCTTGGGACGTCCTTTTGGAAATTTACTCTAATAACCTAAGTCTTTCGTTTCTAGAAGAAATCAATCACCCCCCGATAAAGTCCCAACTTTTGTTGCATGAAACAACAGCGAACTAAACAGGGTTTTGTTACTACAAACAGTTTATTTGTTGTCACCATCAATTATTGGCACCAAAGTAACATGCACATTATAATTGATTGGTTGTCATTACCACCAGTTGTGGCAAACAATATGGTTTTACGAAACTCGGTTGGTATAACAGATTTATTGGCTGTAACAATCGTAATTTTGTTGGCGTTTCCATCATATAGTAAGTGGATCCATTTAACCATGAACTTATAAGTATATACCATGGAATGTTAGTGATTGCAAATGAAAGTATGCTTATCCAACCGAATATTTTAAGTTCGACTCAATTTCCAACTGATTTTTTCCAGTGTGAATATAAAATTAATTTAAAATTTAATCCAAACATTAGCCAACAATCACTTCTTTTTTTCACAGTGTAACTAATGTTTGCTTTGAGGCGCACTATTTGCAACGATCTGTGCAATCATTGACAAATCACATGCAACTAAAAATTTAATGAGTCTAAATGAACTGTGAATTTTATTCCTCAATTTCGGCAACAATGTTGCGAATATTCGACATTTTTTTTGTTGGTTTTACGATTTTGTTTTTCTTTCACTACCGCCAATTTATTAAGAATCACCCATGGCAGCCGTGGCCAATGATTTAATAGCCTATGGAATGCCACTGCGACATTGAAAAGAATGATCCATTTTTCATATGAAATTTTCATTTCAATACAAAAACACAACAATTGAAGATGAAGAAACCAAAAAAATAAGAAAGTGTCATCAAAGTGAAATACATACGAGTATAGCTAAGAAAAACACCTCACACTAAATTTGCAATAATAAATAATGATAATTATTTGATGACAAACTCAAAGGTGAAAAAATATTACAAACTGGGTCCATTAAAATTAATAATAATAAATCAAAATTTTTAAGTATGAAATATAATTTTGAATTCGTTCTTTAAAGAAAATAGTTTTTATTAGTTAAAAAGTTTGAGTTCTCCAACTAAAATTCTGTGGTACAAAGTTTGGGTATTACACACACAAAGAAAAAATTAATTAAATATCGGTTGGAATTACTAAAGTTTCGGTGCAAAAAAAGAATTTCGGTTTCAATCACCAAATGTTTATTATTGTAATTTTTATTCGGTTCGACATACCACAAGATGATAAATATGATAAACGTGTTGTAGACGCAACTAATTTATCGGTCATACCAATAAAAGGCAAAACATATGTTTAGTTGTAGAATTGATGATTGTAGCAACTAATAGTTCAGCCAACATTTTGTTGTTGTAACCAAATATTGGTGATAATATCTAAACTTTCATTATAACCAAAAGCGAAAATAATCCTTTTATTACTGCAAATCGTTTGATCTAATTTATTCAGTAAAAATATTCCATCATCTTTTTCCTCGACACTCTTTTTACTCTTAAACACTCAAGAGTACTTCAGGTTTATAGGAAACAGTTTTATGCCTCTACCGAATATTTAAAATTTGTACGAGGCTGCTATATATATTTCTGGCCTAATAATGAAAATGCGTATATTTATCATCATAAATAGTTTTATTGTTTTTCAAAGTATTCTCCAGCATGATTCATATTCAAAACAGAAAGGGACCTAAGGGTAAAAACCAGTTTTGTTTAGGAGAGCCATTTTAAAGATTTAAACACGTGTATCTTTGGTGTACAATCGTCGACTTCACTTTCATAAAACGCTCATATCTCTGGGAGGGAACACTTTTGGGGCATGGGATCGGTCTTATTCGATGCTCAGATGTTGTTTACATCAAAAAAAAAATGAAAATTGATTTTTTTACCCTTAGGTCCCTTTCTCTATGCGCTGTCACATATACTTTTGCATGCGCTCAAACCAATTGTCGAAGCCATTTTCCCCCTTCGATTGAGACACCTCCAAAACATGGTTTTTGAACGCTTCAACAGCATCTTCTGGTGACGAAAATCGTTGACCACTCATTTTTTTCTTGATGTGCGGAAATAAAAAGAAGTCATTGGGTGCCAAGTCAGGGCTGTACGGAGGATGACCCATCAATTCGACGTTTTGGCCGGTCAAAATGGTGCTGGTTTGAGCCGATGTGTAAGAGCTCGCATTGTCATGGTGCACAATGGGTCGTCTTCTCTTGTTCGTTTTTCGAATTTCTCAGAAGACTTCAGGCAAACAAATTGTGGTGTGCCACTCAGAATTGAGCATCCTACGTTGCTCAAGCGGAACAGTCGCCACATGACCAGTTTTGCGAAGAAACAGGCGACCATTTTCTTCGAAGTGCTTCTTCCACGAACCACTTTCGTTGGATTTGGCTCGTCTTCGACGATCCACGCGGTCGATTGCTGTTTTGTTGTGGGCTCTTACGCATAGATCCATGATTCGTCACTTGTGACGATCTTATAAACCTCTTTTGAAGCAACGCGATCGTATTTCTTCAAAATTTCTTTGCACTTATCGAAATAAGCCTTTTTTAAGGGATTATCAAATTGTGCGGGATCCAACGAGAACAAACCGTTCTCAAACCAAACCAGTCTTAAGATATCCAATGTTGGGGTATCTTTTGTGACAAACCTTGCTCTCTAAAACCGTCCACAATTTGTAATCCAATGGGTTCAAATCTGGACTGCCTGAGGGCCATTCTTCAGAGGAAATGAACGCTGGAAAATTGTTTCGAAGCCAGGCCTGGGACGTTTTAGCCTTATGGGCCGGCGCAGAATCCTGCTGGAAAGTCCATTGCTGGTTTTGGAACAGGGAATTTTTAAGAGGCTTCACAACAGCTTCCAAAACGGTTTCTTGGTAAACTTTGGCCGATGTTTTGACTCCTTGTTCGCAGAAATGCAGGTCATTGACCCCATCGTAAGAGACACCCCACCAAACCATGACTGAAGCTGGGTGATGACCCTTTTCTACCCTTGGGATCAGTTTAGATGCTTCCTTAGATGACCGCACACACATTCTATCATTTTGCTTGTTAAATTGTTCCTGAGCGGTAAGTTTTTCATCGGTGAACAAAATTTTTCTGTGCAAGTTATCAGCGTGCTTCACCAAAAGACGTTTGCATTTTTCAATCCTTTTTTTAAAGCTGCAGTCAATAAATGTCCGGTACGTCGTTTAAAAGCCCCAAGTCCCTAGTCTTTTTTAATGATTCGACTCATGGACTTTTGCGTGATATTCATCTCACGGGCCATGATTTTCTGTGTTAGGAGCGGATTTCTGTGAATTCTTGATTTAACGGCTTTGATGACATGCGGTGTTCGAACAGAGCGTGGGCGGCCCAACCGGTGGCGGTCTTTTACATCTCCAGTCTCCTCAAACAGTTTTATGCATCGGTTATCGGTTAACATGCGGCTTATCCCTCGTGGCCGGAGCGTGTTGAAAATATCGCTTTTTCATATCACACTTGAAAAGCGCTATTACAGCGATACGGTTCTCATTATCTGACCACTCCAAGATGAAAGTTGAAACAATTTTAAAATCCCGTTACAGACTAACTCTATTGAGGTTAGCTTTCAAAACCCATATGACATTAACGGGATATGTTCAGTTCTACTATTGAAATGGGTGTGTTCAATGTTGTAACAGTATTTATGTCACTACTAAATAAAGAAACAGGCCTTACTATATTTTACCGACATAATAGAGACGATCAACATTTTTCTTTCAATAAAAAAGTTGTTATTATGGCCAGATAACCGAATACATAAAAATTTAACCATCAGTTGGTCCAGTTAACAAATGCTCGTGGCATTGACAATCAAATTCAAAAAGCAATTTTAACCAAAAATTTATAACAACAACCAATATTTGACAGCGCACAGAGAAAGGGACCTAAGGGTAAAAAACAATCAATTTTTCTTTTGTTTCTTTTTTGATGTGACAACATCTGAGCATCGAATGAGTCCGATCCCATGCCCCAAAAGTGTTCCCTCCCAGAGATATGCGCGTTTTATGAAAGTGAAGTCGACGAGTCTAAGCGCAAATAGAAAGGGAGTGACCTAATCTTTAAAATAGCTCTCCTGAACAAAACTTTACATCAACTTTTCACTTTTTTTTTTATGATGTGGACAACATCTAAGCATCGAATTAGACCGATCCCATGCCCCAAAAGTGTTCCCTCCCAGAGATATGCGCGTTTTATAAAAGTGAAATATTATGCAACAACTAGCATTCGGTTGTCTTAAAAAAAAACTTTTCTCTGCGTGTAGCTGATTAGGTTGAGAGAAATACGTTCCCAGTTTGTTCTTTAATGGCGTGTTGTGGAAAATATGTGTGCATCGGCGTTTCCTTCGTAATTTCAAAAGGTATATGGTCCGATAATATCGTCCATGTCATTATCAGCACTTAAGCGTCAAACCGAAAAAAGATAGCGCAGAAAAAGAATTTGTTGTGGTCAAATTTCGGATCTCTGGACAACATTTCCAGCGCTATACTAGCAAAATTACTACGTTGTGTGTTATCGGCCGACTTCAGTTCTTGCGTCTGCACGACCTTTAAAGGACGTGGGCCCAACCGGAAGAGATACCGGGTCAGTTCTCCAGCGATTTTAATCGAAATTTCGTCATCTATCCTATTTATTTTTAAAATTGTATACACTTTTGACATGCGTGTGATGAATACAATAAAATGACAAAACTTTTTTTTAACCTTTAAAGGGCTACTTGGAATTTATATTTTTTGTCAGCTTCTGAATTTCAACAATTGGAAAAACTATTACTTCTTTTTGGTCAATCTAATTGCTGCAGGACAAAAAATTGTACCTCGGTAAGGGAGCCTAGAGTGCCTAAATAAGTGTCTCAATTTAAATTGGTCCATGCTTTAGTGGTGTTTTTATTTTTCGTTTTTTTTTTGCTTCAGTTTTTCTTGTGGATGTTTATTACAATCGCGCCGTGTGAAAATCAGCTAAACAATTATTATCAAGAAAAAAAAAACAACAACAAAAAACCATGAAGAAAAATGATTACACTCATAAAAGTTTAGCCGCATCATTTATCAATATTTTAATTGAAATTTATGGCAACTCAACACTTTCGAATCATAAATTTTCGATTAATTGTAAAATAGTCGGATTTCCTTCGAGGAACACTCACACACAAACAATAAAACGCCCTCCCTCCTACTCTCCCCCCCCATTGGCAGAAATATTTATGAGACGTTGTTCGTCTGTTGGCCAATTATGATCTTTAGGTGTGTGTGTGTGTTAGGCCGAGGCCGGGTGTGTGAGTGAGTGTCTGTGTGACTCATTGCAATAATATGTTGTGAGCCAAAAAGATGAACAAAAATTATGATGAACATATTATAATAAAATCAACAAGCATCAGACAGACAGACATAAACAAATTCTGATACAAATAATAATAATAATAATGTTTATTTAGCTGTTGCGCTTCTTCTTCTTGATCAGCCGACTTCGTTATATGACACGCACTGTATATTTGCCAACATCCATGGTGCGGTTCAACACGGCACAATAGCAAAAGAATTGAAAAAGAAAATGTTTAATGATGCAATTAAACATGTAGAAAATTTCAGTTGCTTGAGCCGACTTACATATACCCTCACCCATGTATGAAATTAAAATGTTACTTTTTTCTGTCCTCCATTGCCAGAAGAGTACCGGTTTGATCGACACCTCGTAAAGGGTCGATTGAGTGGAGGCTGCCACAATTGGGCGTGGCATCCACATCTTTCTTATGCGCATGCAAAGATGAAATAAGTAGATTGCAAGTTCAAATTCATTTATGAATTAGGAAAAAAATTCTCAAGTTCGAATAGTACCGTGTGTGTAGAAGGTGCAAGAAGGAGCGTGGCTAAGGCTCCAAATATTCGTCTCCTAATCAAATATATATTCTAGTTGCAAATTACTAATAAAGGGTGGTCAAGTTTTTTGCCTAACTTAATTTGACATTTCTTTGTTTCAGTTTTCAATTCAATTCAAACATTGTGAGGAACACAATTGAGCAGCGCGTTAGGATTGTTGGAGCCTTTTACGAAAATTGGCGTTCAAATCAAAAAAACATTTTGTGGACTTCGTGATTTTTTGGTCAGCATACGAGGCACACGTTCACCTCAGTATATTCCTTAACGCGCAAAATTGCCACATTTGGGCAAATGAGAGTCCACGAGTGATTGTTGAAAGCCGATGCATCCACAAAGAGTGACTGATTCATGCGATTTATTGGCTCATCGGTCCGCACTTCTTCGAAAATGAGGTCGGCCAAGCAGTTGCCGTGAATGGTGTTTGCTACGCGAGATAATAACGGACTTCTTGTGGCCAGAAATTGAGAATATGGACCTGGACGAAATGTGCCACACAGCCAACGAAACAATTGCTTTTTTGCGCGAGAAATTGAATGGCACTCACGTCGAGGTGGAGTTAACTGACCGTCACGATCATGTGATTTAACACCGTTGAACGCTCTTTGGGGATATTTAAAAGAAAAAGTATACGTCAATAGGCCAAGAACAGTTCAAGAGCTAATTTGGCACATTAACGACATTGAACCCCCTATTGTGTCTCAGTTATTGAAAATACGGACAATCGGATAGAGACATGCCACCGAAGTCGTGGCGAGCATATGGTCGTTTCACTCATAATTGATAAGATCCTTCTTTCATAATAAAACTACTGAGACACTTTTCTGAAAACTTTTTGTTTTTTTTTTTACAATTAACATCGTGCGTTTTAGTTGGACAACCCTTTAAAAGCGGAATCCTATGAATAATATTAAAATTAGGAATCAAATTATGTGTCACAAAGTTAACCTTATAAGTGTGGTCTTGAGTTTTGATTTCAGGTTAGATCGTATGAGTACCATTACAGATATTTTAAAAATAAAAAAGTGGGCGAGATGGTGCATTTGTATAGGATGTAGCAGAATGGGGCATGTCAGCCCCAAGTACAAAGCCGTTAAAAAAGGTTACGGTTTTCACAATTTAAGCAAATTTCACGAACTGGGTAACAACTTTTGTGGGTCCTCATCCGCACTGAAAAAAAGTCATTTTTGTGGGAGGTACCAGAGTGGAATTCAATTATTTGTCTGTCACAAAGTAAAGCTTATCGTGAGTATTGATTCTGGGTGAGATCGTGTGAACAGGTTTAAAGATATTTCAAGAATGCCAAAAGTAGGCGTAATGGTACATTTGTGTGTGAGGTATAAGAAGAGGTGTGGCTAAATGGCAAATTATCAATCCCTTAGACATTTTTGGAAAAATGTTGCAACGTGCAAAAGTTAAAAACGTTTTCTAGCACCTTTCACGAGTTATCGTTTTAACCAGCAGCAGAGACGGACATGGCTCTAATGACTTAAAATGTCATGAAACGTATTTTGTCAAAACTTACGGGAATGAAGGGTCTACAATTGTTTTTCGAAGCATTACACTTTTTGTCTAAACTTATTAATAAAAACCCCTCTTACCCGGTAGGGTGAGGATATAAAATTATAAAAATTATAAACAAAACATTTATTTTTACGGCGACCGAAAATGGCAACAATAATAATAAGGAATTGATATTAAAAGAATTCCATAGGAGCAAAGAAAGTTATATATTGCCCTAAGCACCCTATTAAGATACCAACAGAAAACATCTATTGAATCTGAGACCTGTGCACAATATGCCTTTTTTTTACAACTGTGCAAATCCGACTATAAACGGCTTATGCATTTTACAATAAAGTTTTTACAAGGTTTACAGATTATTTATTACGCGATAGAGGTAAAAATCTCCGACGCAGAATATATTTTGAAGTTCTTTCCCGGATATGAATTTGATAATAGAATGGTGCACATAAAAACTTATTTGAAATCGTATTCAAATATCGTTTTGTGTACCCAAATGTCCATAACTGCAATGGGCCAGAAATAATAAATGGTTGCGTGGGATCATAATGTGGTTGAGTTTGATCATAATATGGATGTGGGATTTATAAAAAGGTCTAGGCAATTATACCACGTTGCGTGGGATCAAAATATGGTAACGTGGGATTAAATATGGATGTGAGAATTTTAAAAGGGATCAAACTTACTAGCAACTTTTTTTTTGTTTTTTAAAAGCAATCTTTTATAAGCCATCTGTCAAAATTTCCGAAATATTTAATGATTATTTTCTTTGTTACAGGTGATTGAAGTAAACAAGTTTTATAATTTTTGAAAAATGGAAAATAAAGAGTTTCGTGCGGTAATTAAACACTTTTATATGAAAGGTTATACGCCACAATTAATCAAAGATAAATTGGATTCTGTTCATGGTGATAATGCACCATCATACTCCACCGTGAAATCCTGGGTTCAACAATTTAAAATGGGTCGTTCAAGTACGGAAGATGAACAACGCTCTGGAAGACCTAAAACTGCTACTACTATTGAAAACATTAGAAAAATATTTAATGAAGTGACTAAAGATAGACGAATAATTGTTAAAATACACGAAAGACAAGTTTGGAGTATTTTACATGATGAACTCCACATGAAAAAGCTATCCGCAAGATGGGTGCCGCGTTTGTTGACTTTGCCCCAAAAAATCGTCCGTTGGACCAATTCCGAGGAGCTTTTAGCGATTTATCAGCGTAATCCAATAGAGTTCTTGCGCCGATTCATAACTGTTGATGAAACATGGATCCATCACTACATCCCAGAATGCAAAGAACAATCAAAACAATGGATAGAAGCTGGTAAAAATGGTCCAAAGAAGGCGAAAACTGTTAAGTCAGCAGGAAGAGTAATGGCCACAGTATTTTGGGATGCAAGGGGTATACTATTTATTGATTATCTTGAGAAAGGAAAAACTATCAATAGTGAATATTATTGTGCATTATTGGATCGGTTGAGTGAAGAAATCAAGATAAAACGACCGCATTTAGAAAAAAAGTTCTTTTTCATCAAGATAATGCTCCTTCACACACTGCATTTTTAACTCAACAACTCTTTAACTCTTCAGTTAGTAGTGGAGTTTCTCAGGGTTCTGTTCTTGGACCGCTTTTGTTTGTAATGTATATTAATGATATGTTTGTTAGTGTTGAAACCAGCTCCTGTGTTCCTTTTGCTTTTGCTGATGATGTTCAATTGTTGTTTAAGGGAAACTCGGACTTCTTGGACGTGTTGCAGAGTAATATTAATTTCGTAACATCTAATTTGGCTGTTTGGTTGTCCAGTAATGGACTTACAGTCAATGTGAATAAAACGAAAGCAATGTTCTTTGGCAGTCCTTTGGAGAGCAATGTTGTAGTGTCTGTATCAAATAGTGTAATCGAATTCGTTGATAATATTCAATGTCTTGGTATTACTCTTGATAATAAGTTAAAGTTTGAGGCCCATGCTGTTTCCATGGTTTCCAGAGTTAACTTTACTTTGCGAAAGTTGTACAACTTGGAACTGTCTCTTCCACTACACATTAAAATTAGGATAGTTCATGCGATTGTTATGCCAATATTTCTGTATTGTATTGAAGTTTACTCTGGAGCAGTGGCTCAGGTCATGGATAAGATTCGTCGAGCATTCAATCGTGTGGTGAGGTATTTATATTCTCTTAATATTCGGCGGCACGTTTCGGAGTACATTGATCGGTTTTTGCACTGTAGCTTTATGGAGTTTACAAAAATAAGGAGTTTACTTCACTTCTATAAGATGTATAAACTTCAGACACCAATCTTTGTAGTTAAATTTTTCCAGTTTGGAAGGTCCAGAAGAAATCCACAGCTTACAATTCCCCGATTGAATTCAGATTTAGGTCGATCATTTCACGTAAGAGTTGCTCGCATTTTTAATAGTCTGCCTGTCTCGCTCAGATCATTTAATTACTCCTGCCATACTTATAAGAAAAAAATATTTCAACATGTGAAACATAATGATTTGTAAATGATTAAAAAAAAAAAGCGTTTTCTACGGGTATTGCTTTGTCTTTGATTTAATTTGAAACAATAGTATTGGCTAGTAGTCTTAGTGTGTTGCACTTTCATGCTGCTGTTACACTACGAAACTCGAAAGTAGTCGTTCATTAATACCTTTTTTTGCGTAATTTGGGATATCAAAATAAAATAAAATAATTAAAAAAAAACATTTTTAACGTATGCTTAACTTAATACTTATTTATATAAAATAGATTAATCTTACTTTAAGTTTTTTTTGTATATTTTAAACAAATTTGAAGTAATTTTGTAACTATATAAGGCCTAAAGGCTCGGTTACTTTTTGAATATCAATAAATGAATGAATGAATGAAAAACTGGCCGAATTTACGATTTGAAATTGCTCCGGATTTAGCTCCTTCTGATTATTTTTTGTTTCCAAATTTAAAAAAAATTCTCGGTGGCAAAAAATTTTCGTCCAATAGCGAGGTTATTGCTGAAACTGAGGCATATTTTGAAGGTCTTGAAAAATCTTATTTTTCGGATGGAATTAAAAAACTTGAAAAACGTTTGATGAAGTGTATTGAGTTGGAAGGAGATTATGTTGAAAAATAAATAATAATAATTCCAAAAAAAAAAAACGGTTCTTTTTATGTTAGGCCAGTTACTTTTGCGGTCGCCCTCGTACTCGTATATATATAACAAAAGAAAATATGCTGCAAAAATTCCAGAAGTCTAAAAATACCCGAAATCGCGAAAAATCCCGGGAACCTGGGATCTCAGCTTTTGGATTCCGACTCCGGGGAATTCTAAGAGTCAGTATCGATTTACTTATACATGCCCAGTACCGACATGGTTCAATTTCATCAAATTTACTTAGTGGCCTTGTACGAGTCTACTGTACTATACCGATTTTAATATGTGATTTTTAGACCGACAGAGCTTCACATCAATAAGTACCTTTAAAGGCTATATGAAAATTATTTGTCGCTCATATCAAACAGTTCAAAATTTAAGAATAAACGATTTTATATTTGAGCTTTAGAAAAAATGATCTTACAATCAATGCAAGGATACTTTGGGTATGGGCTACTCTAAAACAAGGACCAATAAGATCCAGCTTTAGCAGTCAAGCAATTTAAAGAAAGCGGCGTGAAGCAAGTCCAAAATATCAAAAGATAATTGTGAATGCCCAATGAGTGTTCCATTCATGGAATTGTATGGAAAACACTTTTAAAAGCCGCGTAAAACCAATCGGGTCTCTTTCTACACTAAATGAAAATCTAAGCTAGCAGTATAACAGAAATAGTCCTAATCCGTGACATTTTTTTTAATAGCCAATACTCAGGTTTTAACCCCTAAAGATGCAATGTATTTACACATGCTTCTATAAGGATTTAAATATGTAGAGGCCCAACGAATCAAAAGCGGCACACCGACTAAACATTTTTGATATTCTATTCGGTCCACAGACTTATTGCGGTACCAAAAAATTACAACAGCTTATTTTTAACGCTTTTTTCTAATAAACAATCACTTGGGCAATTCATGTAAACAATTTTACACTTTTTTTTAACAAATGACTTAGTGCAGTATTGTTTTTAAAGTAATTGCCCAAACCCGTGTAAGTGCTGACGTTTTTGGCAGTATGTACTATAGTGAAAAAACTATCGATAGTGAATTGATATTATCGATAGTTTGATAGCTCAAGTGTAAACCACCCTACAGTACTTTTAGAATAAATTAATGAAAATATAAAGGGTGGTTAAATTTTAAGGTTACACAAGCGAGCAACGCGTTAATGTTATTCAGGCTTCGGGCAACAGTGGATGATCAATTTTCGCAGAAAATCATCTTCAGTGATGAGCCACATTTTCACCTCAGTGAATTTGTCAATGAGCAGAGTTGCCGCATCTGGGCGAATGAAAATCCAAGAGTGATTGTCGAAAAAACAATGCACCTACAAAGAGTGACTGTTTGATGCGGTTTATGGGCTGGCAGCATCATCGGGCCGTATTTTTTCTAAAATGAGGCCGGTCTGGCAGTTTCTGTGAATTGTGTTCGCTATCGTGATATGATAACGAACTTTTTATGGACCGAATTGGAAGATATGGATGTAGACGAGAAGTGTTTTTAACTTGACGGTGCCACTAACCACACAGCTAACGAAACAATGGCTCTTTTGCGCGACACATTCAATGGCCGTGTTATCTCACGTCATGGCGATATTAATTGGCCGCCAAGATCATGTGATTTGACACCGTTGGACTTTTTTCTTTGAGGTTATTTGAAAGAAAAGGTGTACGTCTATAAGTCAGCAACAATTCAAGAGCTAAAGGATGAGATAATTCGGCACATTAACGGCATAGAACCTCAATTATGCTTCAGCGTCATCGAAAATGTGGAGGTGTGCCGTTGAGGTCGCGGCGGCCATTTGGCCGATTTTTTGTTTCATACATAATTGAACCATACCAATTTTATTATAATAAAAAGAAATTACAATAATTTCCTAAATAATTTGTGTTTTATTCAAAATCAACATCGACCCTTAAAATTTAACCACCCTTTATTATACAAATACTCAAAACATCTCGAAAATTAATCAGAGACTCCATAAAGTATATCTATTGTCGATCTAAATAGTACACACAGAAAAAAAGTATGGTTGTGGTGACAATATTCGAAGAGGATAATACTATTGTTGGGTATATGGTTGTGGTACAAGAATATTATGATCCTCACAACAATAGTAGGATTCAAATACAACCCTACAATGATCCTCACAACAATAATATGATTCACACATAACCATACTATGATCCCCACAACCATAGTATGATTCACACTCAACCATACTATGATCGCCACAACCATAGTATGATCCTCACAACCATAGTATGATCTTCACAACCATAGTATGTTTCACATACAACCATAGTATGATCCTCACAACCATAATATGATTCACACGCAACCATGTTATGATCCCTACAACCATAGTATGATCACACACAATTGTACTTTGATCCCCAATATAATTAATTAGAATTTGTTTAAGTTGTCGACAATAGATTTGAATTATGAAAATTTTTAAAAAAAATACATTAAATTCAAAATAATAGGAGTGATTTATTTTACAGTAAGTAAATAAGTTTAAATAAACGTAAGCGTTTTTATTAAAAATATTTCAGTTAAACAAAGCCAAAGCAGCTTGTTTAAAAAATTTCGATAAAAAAAGTACTATTATTGCATTAAATCGGTACCAGTAACATTTGTTCTTTAAAGCATATTTAAATGAAGAAAAATTACAATCATACAGTATGATTGCCGTAATCATATTATTGCTAACATAAAACGCAAAACACAATATTTATATTGTTGCTACAACCATATATTATTTTTTAAATTTGGCAATGATACTATTGTTACATTTCAACAATATTAATATTGCAGCAATTTTACTATTGTCAAAACTAAATTCAGTTAACAATGCTATGGTTGCGACGGACATACTTTTATTGCCGAGAAAATATTATTATTGCTGTGACCATGTAGTAACCATGTTTTTTCTCTGCGTGTAGGGTCCGTACCTCCATGAGTCTGTAGAAAGCACGAAAGCGTTTAAACTAAACAACCTAAGATCCTGAAAAAGGGCATAGTTGCTGGACGTTTCGGATCTTGTGGTCCAAAAAGCATACCATCAAGGACTGTCCATATTCAGTTAGGACATATGGTCCTATTAAGGTAATTTTTACTACGAATCCAAACATTGATTTATTTTAAACTTTAGGCTGATATTAGGGTCTGACGCCTGAGCCAAAGGGACCCAAAACAGTCCTTTTGTTCAAAAGAAGAATATGGGTACTCACATCAAAGCAAATTTCGTCTTCAGGACCCAAAAAAAGAAGAACTGTAGGAAATAATTAGATTGGCATAGGCATAGTCATCGTTATGTAGAATTTAAGGGTCTTATCCCATTTAATTTGACCCGAGTTTCCAAAGAACCAATAGAGAATAAAGGGAAAAGTAAAATCGTTTTCGAATTTTACAGGAAGACATACTTATTAAGGGGCTTTGATCAATATTTCGATTTGTTGCAAACGAAATAACAAATTAAGCATACACTCTATCGTAGGGTGCAAAGGCATAAAAATATAAAATAATTACTAACAAATATTCAACGGTGCGTATTTTTGCGAGTGTGTATATTTAGCACCGTTTTTAACAGCATGTTTTATTTCCATTCACACCAAGGTGGATGTAAAATTCTTCACTTTTTCCTTTGGCGCTTTTTTCGGTTCTGCTAATAAACGAAAAAATAATGAAAATTGCCAAGAAAAATATGTGTGAACCATGATTTCAATGTAATAGTTTTCGTTTTTTTGCTGTCTCTGAAATATGATTAATTAAAATGATTCATAATCATGTGAGAAAACACACTACAGGGTGCTGCAATGTGTACGCTATGGTTTGAAATGGTTGTAATATTTTTGAATTTTGTTAATCAACGTTTTGTAAAGTAGATTTGGAGCTGTTTAAATGAAGAGAGTTAGGATTTATTTTAGATACAATGAAGAATAACCTTTAGTTCATTTCTGTGGTCTTAACTGTAAGATGGAGTATATATTGCTTTTTTTATTTCTCGAAATATTGATATGGGGTCTCCGATAAAATAAAATGAACCTATACTATTGATAGTCTTTAAATTCTAAAACGATCTAGCCATGTCTACCCCGAGAGTCTGTTGTAAGCACGATATGGTACAAAACTAAAAAAGATAGAACTCTGAATTTGAGCAAGATGATTGCTTGAGAAGCTGCTTAAGATTTTACTGAATGGGAAAAATCGGCCCAGAAAGAAAAACATTTTTTCTCTAAGGGACAATAAAAACATCTGAAAGAAGTACAAGTTTTGATTATTGACATACTATATCTTCAATATTTGCGGACGAACCATGGCATATTTCGGATCATTGATGAAGGAGCACATAAGACATGAAAAATAGGGATGGGTGTTTGGACCTATAGGATCTAGTGGTCCCAAAAATCGGCCTCTATACTTAGTTCTAACAACTGTTTACTAATAAACATGGACATATGTTCGGTTGAATATTCTAGAAAACTCTCTGGGTATCTGCCTGCTATTAAGTTTAAAGCCGTTGTTCATAGTAAAATCACATTCGTTGCTTGGGGTCTGTGGATGGTGAAGAAGAATTAACCGGAACAGCAGTCACCCTTGTTTGCAAGTAAGAGTATTTTCGACTGCCTTTTGAATAACATTTTGATTTGTATTGAATGAAACGTTCAAGAGAAGTATGGTCTCAAATCTGACTATAAACTTAGCATTTTATACAGGGTGTTTTTTTTGGCATGTGGTATTCAGTCTGGTCACACTTTTTTTGGAGTTGGTCTTTTTGAAAGCTGTCACTTGATTTATGCTCAGTTTGGTTTGACATTTCATAACGAATATACTTATACTTACTCCGGAACAAAGGTGAATGGACCCAAAACGAGATGGTCACCGAACCTAATTTTTACAAGAAAAGTTTTTTCAGCCATGATGCTCACTTTTGGTTGAGTGCGTACGTTAATAATCAAAATTGTCGCATTTGGAGTAATAAAAATTCACAAGCCATTGTTGTGAGACGCCGTTACATCCTTAAAAAGTCACTGTTTGGTTTGCTCTATGAGCATAGGGAATCATTGGTCCATATTTCTTTATAAATTAAGCCAGCCATAATGTTCCAATTGTGAATGCTATAGAGCCATTATTAATGACTTTTCAGTGCCTGAATTGAAGGATTTTGATGACCTTTGATTCTAACAAGACGGTGCTACATGCCATACCGCCAACGACACAATCAACTTATTGAATGACACTTTTGGTGAGCGCATTATCTCTCGTCGTGGGGCAGAGTCGTGGCTTTCAAGATCGCCTGATTTAACGCCGCTGCATTATTTTTTTGTGGGGTTATGTTAAGTCGCTTGTCTACGCAGATAAGCCCGACACTGTTAACGCATTGGAAGAGGATATTCGGCGCGTTATTGCTGACATAAGGCCCCAAATGCTGCAAAGTGTTCAAAAATTGGGCCTCTCGGCTGGAATTTATTCGAGCTAGCCGCTGCGGCCACTTGCCCGAAATCATTTTAAAATCATAATGGCAAAACCTTTCTTTATAATAAAGCTAAATTCTTGGCCATAACATTAAATTATATGCGTTTTATTTCTTCTTGAAAACCACACGATTGAAAATATCACTCATAATATGAATCTGTTATCAAGATAAGCTTAAAACTCGCATGTTCTGATCGATCTTTGGCATGCAACCAGAGTGTTGGACGTATGCATATCTATTCGGACCACAACCTTGCAGCACCAAAGGTACGGTAAGGCACTGTTACACACACATAAAACAGAAATTGAGGTTGATCGTATGTATGTTAGGTCGAGTTATCCTGGTCAATACACAGTTTTGAGCCCAACAAATATCCGGGACCAGATTGCATCGTTCCTAAGATGAGACAGAGCTCGGAGAGTATAAACACACCGTGGCTGCTTAAGATATATCATCTCTATATAAACTTCATTCCGAAAAGTTCAAGAAATGTTAGGGTGGTATTGATTCCCAAGTTGGGCAAGCGGAACCATGCAATGGCAAAAGACTTCAGAAATGATGTAAACGCTAGAA
The DNA here is from genome assembly GCA_963513945.1 of Hydrotaea diabolus. Taxonomy (NCBI): domain Eukaryota; kingdom Metazoa; phylum Arthropoda; class Insecta; order Diptera; family Muscidae; genus Hydrotaea; species Hydrotaea diabolus. Next base: position 150,650,801 of record OY740718.1, on the reverse strand, counting down.
AGGTTCGTGGACGTACAAATTTGCATAAGATTGGCGTGTTAAGCCCAATTATCTAGAAGCTATCATGCATATGTATGTCAAGGGTCTTTCAACCGAAACAGTTCTGCCTAAAGAAGTTTGAGTTATAGAAGGATCACTACGATGCAAGCAGTACACACTCGCGGCCTTCTTAGACATAGAAGGCGCATTCAACAATGTCACCAAAGAGGCTTTAGGAAATGTCTTACTCCGTCTAGGCGTGGTAGGATTCATGAGCAAAGGGACTGTCACCATGCTCAACGGCCGAATCATCACCGCTGCGTTCTACTAGTCTTCGACAATGGGGGCATTGACATGGTAGCAGATGACGTAGTAGTACTGATTCTGGTGCCCTGCATGCACGATGCCCTTCATACACTGAACTCCTGCGCCATCAGCTGTGGTCTTGGCGTGAACCCGAGCAAAACAGAGTAAGTGGTTTTTACGAATTCCGGCCTACATCCTTTTTTAGCCTCAGCGGACATAAGATGCAACTGTCAAATCATACAAAGAACCACGACGCGATTTTGGACTCAAATAATATTAAATAAATATTTTTAATTTCAAAAGTTGTTTTCATTGACAAATTGACAAATTGACTTGTTTTAAAATACTTCAAGTAAAACGTATGCGGAATGAAATCGCAACAAAAAAAAAACATTTCTTTTTCTTTTAAACAAAAACAAAAATTTTATTTCAATTTTTTTTAAGATAATACATTGTACTAGTTTAATGTAAAAAAATATTTGGTCCCATTCGAGCTGCTTTGCGGCAATTTTGAGGAACTTTTTCCATGGATGTTGAAAATGTCGATGTTGGCATGTTTTGAAGCTCCTTTCGAATTTTTTGAATCAAATTTTTGGTAGTTTTGGGTCTGAAGTTATTTGCATATACTTTTCGTTTTAAATTTGCCCAAAAATCCTCAATTGGGCGTAATTGGGGTACATTGGGTGGATTTTCTTCTTTACATACATATGGAATTTGAAGGGTGCCCATTAGGGCGTACCTCAAAAAAAAAGTTCGCCGTACACCTTCGAATATGAAGTATTATTGAAAGGTAGTTTCAAATTTTTTTTTTTATTTTTTTATGCCGAACGTAGGGGTCGCGCTTTTACATTTTTCTATATAACTTCTGCATTTATAAACGGATTTTAAAGTGTGATACATCGATGTTTTTGTCTCAAATGACTTTGTCTTTGAAGTCATTGAGCTCAAGCACCCCCTTCTGGTACTTACCCATCATATCTCAGTTGCTACTACCCTAATGTACCACTCTAATATCAGAAAATTAAAGCTCGCGCGGGGTGCTTGAGCTCAATGACTTCAAAGACAAAAAATTCGGCCTCGTCGAGACAAAAACATCGATGTATCACACTTTAAAATCCGTTTATAAAAATTGTTGCGATTTCATTCCGCAAACGTTATATATATGCAAGCTGATTTATAAAGACAAAAAAGATAATAAGATACTAAAAAATATTGTGGAGGTTCCGATACTGTGTCACTTCTACCGATACCAGCGTTACCGTTGTGCGACTAAAGTGGCGATTTGACCCTTTTTGGAAGCCATGCGACTTTTGCTGCCACTTTTTCACAAATCCCCTTTTTGACACTTTTTTAAACATTTGCTACTCTCCACAACTCGAAATGTGTGTATTGCTTTTAAAAGATTTTTAAGGCTAATGGTTGCCCCGAGGAAAAAAAAATATAATTTATTTGGTTATAACCTGGCGCTTACGCCAGGCATTAGGAATACTCGTAGTAGTGTGTCAGAGCATCTATATGTGTATTGCACATAGGCTGCGAAGACAACCTCCAAACAGTCCCTCCGAACATCTATGAAACGAACGTATTACATCCATATTACATTTTTTCGCTTTATTATCGTATATTAGAGGGTACATGAGGATCAGAAATTGAATTGTTTTTAGTTTAAATGTGTATTTTACCTCTGATTTCGTGGAACTTAGTTTTTACTCTTATGTTTGTTACTTTTCTTATTAAATTTAAATGTATTGTTTTAATAAGATTAACTTACGAAAAGTTTGTGACTTTTTTTAAAAATACCATTTTTGTGCCACTTTTTTAAAAATAATCCCCTTTTTGTGCGACCTTTTGAAATTTGGCAACGGTAACCCTGACCGATACTCTCATTTCCATTTACGGAAAATTGAAGTACAACCACTTTAGTCTTAATGGACATAGGATCCAACTGTCAAATCACTCAAAAATAATTTGATCCAGGAACAAATTGTAGAGGATCTGTCACTTCTACCGATTCTTTCTGTTCCATTCACGGAAAATTAAAGTGCACCAATTAACATTTAGTTGTACTGCTGAAAACGTTCATGCAACCTCAATTATTCAGTTCACAAATTTGGTTGTGGTGACGAATCTGCTCTTCGTGAGTATTAAGGTTAAAAATATTTTGAAAAGGAGTACTTTTTTCGAGGTACCTTTAGTCGCTAAATGAAATACTTTTTTCACAGATAGCTAACTTCAATCGTAAATTTTGATACAAATATTTGAGATTTAATGTAAAATGTTGGTGTATGCCAAAACTTTTACTTTCAATTATTAATACTACTCAACAGAGCTTAAGTCGGTCGGGGCAGACTATGTTATACCCAGAAATTCTGGATGTTAAGAAAAGCTAGCTGGTGATAGGCTAGTGATATTGCGAAAATTATATTTTTTTGGCTACCCGAAAAATATTGTATAGTTATTTGGTACCCATTTGTATCTAAATCGCAATTTAAATGGGGTTTCTAAAGTGCATGTTTATAAAATCGGCAGGGGACCTTTTTACTGGGTCTATATCAGGACTTGAACCTATAACTCACATTTTAACCCAGTTCGATCGTAACGAACTGGGTCAAAATTTCTTCAAGGGTAGTTGTTTAATGTGGCTTGTAGAGTAAAACACTTAAATCGGTTATATCGGGGGAGCTGTATCTTAATCTGAACTGATTTTTTCAATTTCAATAATGTCTTATCTTGGTCAAAAAAAATGTGTGTAAGATCTGGATTCTAGAGCTAAAAACATAAAAATCAGATGAACATATGTGTAGGAGCTTTATTCGATTTTCTTCAAATTCAATAGAGTTCTTGTTTTAAAAATCTTACTTATGGCAAATTGCATAAAGACCGGACAACAATTGTACTTTTATTACAAGCTTTAGATGGACGGACGAACAGATACGTAGACATCGTTAAATTAAATCAGCTTCGACTGGTATGCTTAAAATAGGGTATTGCTCAAATATTTTTGGTAGTTACAAACATTTGCTATGAAACTATAATACCCTGTCCAAAAGAGGTGCAGGGTATAAGAAGTACATTTTTATAATGATTTTACATGAAATATATATATAGCCAAAGCCAATCCGCCCAACTGGAAAGTCGGTAGACGACAATTATCACGAAAAGATCAAACTGGGAAGACCGAGACTCCGGAGATACCATGTTCGACAATTATTGGTCTTGAAAACTGGAGAAAGTAAAATCGAAGTGTTGATAAATCATTTATTTACTTGGCTTGGAGCAAGTTGGAGTTGGAGCCAGTTGGAGTTGGAGCCAGTTGGAGTTGGAGCCAGTTGTGGAGCCAGTCTGAGTAAGACAACTTAATATTCGGCCTCGTGTACCATAAGGGTTTTGTCAAAATTATAAATAGGGACATATGAGTGCTCAAATGAAAACAAATTTTATTATAAATCCAAATATGTTTTTTTTTTTTTGAAAATTTGGTTGAGGTTGAAGTGGGACTAATGGACCCTTCGGATCATAAAAACGACCCGAATGTAGTCAAAACTAGGTGTTTTGTAGTAAATATGGTCTTAAGTGAGCTCACATTAAACCAAATGTGAATTTATTTTTATGAGATTAGGGCTAAGGCTCATGGAGGCTAGAGGTCAAGAAAACGTATAGTCCGGTTGCAAAGAATGTTCGTATATGTGACAGCGCATAGAGAAAAGGATCTAAGGGTAAAAAATCAATTTTCACTTTTTTTTTGATACGGACAACATCTGAGCATCGAATGAGACCGATCCCATGCCCCAAAAGTGTTCCCTCCCAGAGATGTGCGCGTTTTATGAAAGTGATGGTACACCAAAGATACACCTTTTTAAATCTTTAAAATGGCTCTCCTGAACAAAAATGGTTTTTACCCTTAGGTCCCTTTCTATTTTGCGCGTCACATATGCAAATCATTCGCATCATAGCGAACTTTCGCATTAGCAAAAAACTTATTTGGAATAATCGCTTTCGCATTCACAAAATAAACTTTACGGTATTCGTTTTTTTTTAAAAGATTAAGGCTGCATAAGTTTCATTATTGAATAGCAAAGCTTCTTCTTGATAAATATTGAATGGCTCTACTAAACTTTGCATTTTGAATCTAATAAACTTTGAATTTTGAATATATAATTTTTAAAATATTACGAAATACTTAAGTATATAATTAGCTTAGAACTTAAATTCTGTGAATTATGTTTCACGTGAAAATGTGTCGAACTTTTTAAAAAAAGTTCTGTAAAACTGCATTTAAAGTATTTAATCGATATGATTGTTTCGCGTTCAAATTTTGGAATATTTGCTTTTGCAAAAAATAAGTATTTCAGTATTTGCTTTCGCAACAAATATACATATATATTTTCCATCGCTAAACCCCAATTTTGTCACATCCCTACTCGAAACACGCGACTTATAGACATGCATATTTGGGAACTTAAAAGTTAAGGCAAATTTTACTACGAATCAAAATATGTAATTATACTAAAGATTTTAATGCCATTAGTGTCTGTGACCCAAAGAGCCAAAATTAGGGTCAAGAAAAGCATTTACAAGTTGAATACATGGTTAGTCAAGTTGGGCACGTGGTTAGTCAAGTTGGGCACATGGTTAGTCAAATTATAAAATTAGTCAATAATAAAATAATTTAAGTTTTGTCAGCCAGGTTCACATCTACTTTGTAGGGACATAAATACTGTTACAACATTGAACACACCCATTTCAATAGTAGAACTGAACACACCCCGTTAATGTCATATGGGTTTTGAACGGGACCTGTAACGGGATTTTAAAATTGTTTCAACTTTCATCATGGAGTGGTCAGATAATGAGAACCGTATCGCTGTAATAGCGCTTATCAAATGTGAAATAAAAAAGCGATATTTTCAAAACGCTCCGGCCACTAGGGATTAGCCGCATGTTCGTATACCGATGCATAAAACTGTTTGAGGAGACTGGAGATGAAAAAGACCGCCACCGGTCGGGCCGCCACGCTCTGTTCGAACGCCGCATGTCATCAAAGCCGTTAAATCAAGAATTCACAAAAATCCGCTCCGAAAACAGGAAATCATGGCCCGTGAGATGAATATCATGTAAAAGTCCATGAGTCGAATCATTAAAAAAGACTTGGGACTTGGGCCTTTCAAACGACGTACCGGACATTTATTGACTGCAGCTTTAAAAAAAAAATATGCAAACGTCTTTTGGTGAAGCACGCTAATAACTTGCACAGAAAAATTTTGTTCACCGATAAAAAAAATTTTTACCGTTCAGGAAAAATTTAACAAGCGAAATGATAGAGTGTATGCGCGGTCATCTAAGGAAGCATCTGAACTGATCCCAATGGTGGAAAAAGATCATACCAAGCTTCAGTCATGGTTTGGTAGGGTGTCTCTTACGACGGTCACTGACCAGCATTTCCGCTGACAAGGAGTCAAAACATCGGCCAAAGTTTGCCAAGAACCCGTTTTGGAAGCTGTTGTGAAGCCTCTTAACAATTCCCTGTTCCAAAACCAGCCATGGACTTTCTAGCAGGATTCTGCGCCGGCTATACTCGTGAGGCTAAAACGTCCCAGGCCTGGCTTCGAAACAATTTGCCAGCGTTCACAAAAGATACCCCAACATAGGATCTCTTAAGACTGCTTTGGTTTAAGTTGTGGACAATTTTCCAATGGACGAGGTTCGTGCAGCTATTGACGATTGGCCAGTGCGACTTAAGGCGTGTGTGTGCAAAGGCAAAAGACGGACATTTCAAATAAGTAGATTCTTTTTGGATACAATATACATCAATAAATATATTAAACAATATTTGGTCCAAAAACATTCAGTACTTTTTATTTTAGAGCATAAAAATATGTATTAAAATTAGGTTTTCTATCACTTTAATAGAAAACAAAGTTTTTACTTATTTTTCACGAGCATTCTTAACAGCTAAAATCATACGATGCAAATAATATTTGCATATACCTTTTCCAATTTTTTTTTGAACTTGGCCACTTAAAACATTTATCTGCCAAAGCATGAAGCGTGTTTAATTAAATTAGCATTAAGATTCAATTATCACAATTTCTAGTATAACTCTGTTGCGCCTACACCAGACACTATCTTTCCACCCCCCACCCAAATTTTCAAATCATATTGTATTGTATCTCTAGTTGCACACGTCTCCCAACGGTCTGTGCCAGTCGGTATGCCAATAAAAAAGTTCTAAAATTATTAAAAACGGTTTTAACACTTTTTTAATGCTCATTATGAAATATGGCCGCGGTACTAAAAGAAAATCATAGGGGATTAATTTTGTCTGACATTAAAAAACAAACAAATCGAAAATTAAAAAGAAAAAAAAGTGACACGTGTGTCATTCACTATTTAACGGTTGGTATTTCGGGGAAAACTGACTAAAAACCATAAAAGACAGCCAAAAAACAAATCAATGAAAATCGTTTCATAAACAAAACATTGGTACAGATAAACACACACACACATGTGTATTTAGTGGGAAATTGTACAAAAGTTTGTTAGGATTTGGGTCAAATCTGTTGGTGGCAAACAAATAAAATCGTTTTGGAAATTGTAGATAAACGATTACGTGTATTCTCCTGTTCACACCACCCCCTTAAAACGAGCAGCAACTTTTAATAAACGTATGTGTATGTCATACTTATGAGGGTCGTCTGGAAAGTTAAGTAAATAAAATAAAAGCATAACTTAAGTTATAGAAAACGGGTCGACATAAAATACATAAGAAAATAAAATCGGTTCGAAAATCGAAAATTCTTTGGTATTCCGTTGCAATCACTAAATCTTTAAAAAAATGTTGTTAGATATTCAGTTCGACATTTCATTAAATTATAGCTATGTTTATATTATTAGTTATTAGTTGTCGCAACTACACCTTTTTTAATTGTAGTTCAGAAATTTTTCAATAGAAATTTTATGATATTCAGAAAATATTAATTAAAATGCAAAAAAATGCCAATTGAAATTCAAAAGACATGTATAGAAATTTTCAAAATTCCTTTTAGTTTTTTTAAATAATTCATTAAAAATTAAAAAGACATCAACTGAAATTCAGAAAATTCCTTTTGAAAATCATGATATTTTATTTGAAATTTAGAAGATATCAATGGAAATTCAGAATATTCTCTTTAATTTTTGAATTTTATATTTGAAATGCAGAATCTTATTTCTAATTTTGGAATATATTAAAGGGTTTTCCAATAGGGACATAATAATTTCGTATTTTTATGCTAACACACCCTCAAACATTTTTAATGATCTTTCATGTCAAAAAGTTAGTTGAAGTCAACATCAAAATAACAACCGAAATTCTGAGCCAGTGGTCGTAACTTTAAGAGCGCTTACTCCAATTTTGGGCCGTAATAATCGTCTCACCCGACATGCTATGCGTGCTATAGTGGATACATTTGGATCCAAATTTTTTCTTTTGGTTGTTCCGGCGCCAAAGAGACGCTCAAAGCGACAAAAATATAGCAGCCGTAAGAGTATTATTGAGCCAAATATATCGTTCCACGTCTTTTAGGAATTGTGCATCTCTCAAAGCACACTGTGGCGTATTTTGCCGAATGATCTTGACCTTCATCCCTATAAGATCAAACGGACTCAAGAACTAAAGCCACTTGATCTTTTAAAACGCCGAAACTTCTTGCATTGGGATCTGGCAAAGTTTCACTAAAATCCAAAATTTCATCGAAAATCATTGTCTTTTCTGGCTGAGTGGTTTTGTCAATTACCTAGTAGGGACATAAATACTGTTATACACGTTTTATGCTGTAAAATAAAAAGTACGAAATGTTTTTGAAACAAATATTTTTTAACTTATTCGAAATGTCCACCTTAAGCCTTAAGTCGCACTGGCCAATCGTCAAAAGCTGCACGAACCTCGTCCATAGGAAAATTGGCCACAGCCAAAGCAGTCTTAAGAGATACAATGTTGGGGTATCTTTTATGACAAACCTTGTCCTCTAAAACCGTCCACAATTTGTAATCCAATGGGTTCAAATCTGGACTGCCTGAGGGCCATTCTTCAGAGCAAATGAACGGTGGCAAATTGTTTCGAAGCCAGGCCTGGGACGTTTTAGCCTTATGGGCCGGCGCAGAATCCTGCTGGAATGTCCATGGCTGGTTTTGGAACAGGGAATTGTAAAGAGGCTTCCCAACAGCTTCCAAAACGGTTTCTTGGTAAACTTTGGCCGATGTTTTGACTTCTTGTTCGCAGAAATGCAGGTCAGTGGCCCCATCGTAAGAGACACCCCACCAAACCATGACTGAAGCTGGGTGATGAGTTTTTTCACCCTTGGGATCAGTTCAGATGCTTCCTTAGATGACCGCACATACACTATCATTTAGCTTGTTAAATTTTTCCTGAACGGTAAAAATTTTTCATCGGTGAACAAAATTTTTCTGTGCAAGTTATCAGCGTGCTTCAGTAAAAGACGTTTGCATTATTCAATTCTATTTTTTTAAAGCTGCAGTCAATTAATGTCCGGTACGTCGTTTGAAAACCCCAAGTCCCAAGTCTTTTTTAATGATTCGACTCATGGACTTTTACGTGATATTCATCTCACGGGCCATGATTTTCTGTATTCGGAGCGGATTTCTGTGAATTCTTGATTTAACGGCTTTGATGACATGCGGTGTTCGACCAGATCGTGGGCTGCCCGACCGGTGGCGGTCTTTTACATCTTCAGTCTCCTCAAACAGTTTTATGCATCGGTAGACGAACATGAGGCTAATCCCTAGAAGCCGGAGCGTTTTGAAAATATCGTTTTCTGCATTTCACACTTGAAAAGCGCTATTACAGCAATACGGTTCTCATTATCTGACCACCCAATGATGAAAGTTGAAGCAATTTGAAAATCCGGTTACAGACTAACGCTATTGAGGTTAGCTTTCAAAACCCATATGACATTAACGGGAAATGTTCAGTTCTACTATTGAAATGGGTGTGTTCAATGTTGTAACAGTATTTCTGTCCCTAATTAGTATGCGTTATTGGACAGCAACATACCCACATGCGATTCAAGAGACACAATGGCATCCGCAAAAAATGACTGTATGGAATGGTTTTTATGCCGGAGGCTGCATTAGAGGGCTCTATCCATAGGGCCACGAAAAATAAATCCTGTAAAACATATATCCGCCACCAACAATTATATCACCTCCGCTACCTATAATGACATACCGGAACGTTTCCATTATGGTGTACATATAAAAAGCCAGGTCGACCTTAGAAATTTTCCACTTCTCATAAGGCCCTCGAACAAATCTTTTTCTTTCTTGTGTTACGATTAGAAGAATACAAATAATTTTTTGTTTAGATACCAAGTAGCAAGACATGTCAACATATACACATTTATGCGGTACGTACATACTAATGTCGTGTACAATATCTCAAATCTTGCGGGATACTATTTAAAATACCAACAACAGGTGGAACGACGACTGCGACGAGTCCACCGTTTGGTACTGTCAAAACAATTTGTCAAGAAGATTTCGCCTGAATAGCTGCAACAGCAGCGGCAGCATCACCGTTGCCAGTGAACGCGGCGAACTCAGCGCTCACAACGAGCAATCATCATTTGCACAATTGTTAATGAATGCAATTTACAATAGAATTTCTCGTGTGTTATTCAAAAAAAAAAACCAAAAAAAAAAATATGCAAATTGTTTTTGTTGTTGTTGCGTTCAAGTAAAAACAAAAATATGATTCTAATTTTAATTACCAATGTGGGTTGACAGTCTACAAATGAATTGAAAGATATCTGTCACAAAGAAAGGTGAACGAGCGGGGTTGCTCGGTTGCCTTTTGTTTGTTTCCTTCGATATTTATTATGTTTTGTTCTGTTTGTTTGTAATATTTCCATTAGTTTGTCACGCCATTACTAATACCCTTTTAAAGGCATATTGGGGTGATGTTGTAGGCGCTGGGACAGGGTCACAACGAATGTCACAACATCAAGAGTTATGTAATGTACACAGGGCATCAGCTACTTTGTCATAGCTAATTTTTCTCGGCTAACCCTGGAAGTAAAAATTTAAAGGCAATAAAGCTTTAATGAAGAATGAAACGGCTTATTTCTGTCCTCTACAAACAATACTCCGCGCGCTGTTTGACATCGGCGGATACATATCCTCTTTTGGTATTTTCGTTTTGTTTACAGTTATTAGGTATATTATCATTATTATGTCTTGAACATTTTTTTTATTAAGACTATACAGGTTGGTCCAAATCAAAGTTTCTTTAAAAAAATTCCAAAAAAAATAAAAGCTATTTCTTTTTGCAATATTATTGGGTTATTTAAATGAGCAAATATTCCCATTATTTATGGAACACAGTTTAAATAATGAGGTTGACTTCGCATGCGAAAATCAATAAATTAACTATGAAATTTTAATATTAACAATTCTTAATTTTAATGGTTAAAAAACTTAACAATCCATTGTTAAAACAACAATAATTATTTTAAAATTAACAATTTTCATGTTTAAAAAATTCAACCATAGAAAAAAAGTAAAATTAACTATTACTATTATTGTTAAATACCAGTCAACAACAAAATGTTTAAATTAACCTTATATTACGTAGACTCCAAATCTCGTTCATTTATGGTTAAGTTAAGCTTATATTTATAGAAGGTTATTTTTCTTCTCAGTGCAGTAATGCATCTTGCATGCCCAATTTTGCAATACCAGTACACTAAGCTTCTGGCTATATTTCACGAATAGGTTCATTCATATTCGCCTCAAGGGCCTGACTTCTTAGTCGTTTTTTTGCACAACCTCGGCCCTTCACGGTACTACACCAAAAGTCAAACAAGCTTCCAATCGCTGCTCCGAGGGAGCTAACTGGCCAAAGTGATTACTGAACTTGGTACGTTAAAGATCGACTGTGGTGTAGGCTGTGCGCAATGGCAGGCCATCTTGACGAATCCTAAATTCATCCTAGTCCATGTGTCTAATGTCCGACTACGAAAAATGGTTTATGATGCCTCTGTAACGTCCATCGTTAACCGAAATGGCGGTTCCGCAGCATTTTTTAAAGAGACAATTGCCAATGATGATATCGTATCCGTACAAAATAGTCAATCTACATAGAAACCATGACCACCTTAAAATGTTAACAAAAAAGTTGGTATTTTACCACTCAATTAAATATTTTGTAAAAAAGCTTAACAGTTTATAGAATAAAAAAAATCATGCGAAAAGACTAGAGCTGTAAAACTATCGAAAATACCGATAGTTTTTTTTCGGCGTTAATGACTATCGATAGTATCGGAACAAATGTCATCACTTGCATAAATGTTGGGACACCGCGAATTTTGGCAAGTAAAATACAAAATAAAAATTATTGACTAATTCTTATTTTAAAATAGGTAAATCTTAATTTAAGTTGACGGTTCTACATGTCATGCCAACGAGATGACGACACTCCAGCAACTTGGGAATTTTCTCCAAAGCTGGCTCTATACTCGTAATTTTTATCAGAAGAACTTGCTTAACATCCAAAAATGTTGATATGCTTCTGTTTCTCATCAACAATTATTGGATTACCCAATAATTTAAAAGCTAAACAAGAGATTTTAAGAGATGCCTTGAGATTCAAAACTGATAGCAAAAACTCAATAAGTATGGAAGAGTCAAACAGCACTTGACTCTAAGAAAATTTTTGTAAAAATAATGTGTTGTACCCGTTTTGGTACTAAGTCTTGATAGGCATTAAGGATAGTGGCATTAATAAGGATTCTAAACTGACAACGATTTTAAGAACTTTTAAAAGTACTCCTCTGCCTTTTTAAATACTGTTCTGCCTTTGGAAAGACACATAATTAAAAAAATGTCTGTTGCTACTAAAGCATAAAGTAGTTGCTAGTTTTTTTCATCGAATCTTTCTTTAAAGATTATGTTTTTTTAAAGTGTTGGCCGTTAAAGGTCATTTTTAAGTTTTTAATCTTTCATTAATGATACGTGGGTTAAAAAGGGGCTATAATCTTCACTATCGGTAACTCTTGGTTTTAACGTGTTCGTAGAAAGAAAATATGTACATTTAAAAAAAATTGATTTTGTAAAAAACTCATGTTAAAGAAGCAACAGAGAGATTTTTATGTACTTAAAATTGTTATAGAAATTCCGTAAACATAATTTGTTTCCGAATAGTTAACTGTAACAAAAAAAATATATATTTCTGCTGAGTACTATTAGGCATTTCCTATATGTATGGCTTACGTTTTGCCTTTTGCTGCCGCTCTTATACTCTTAGGCATTAAGATTTCATAAAATCATAATAATCTGTTTTTACAACAACTGTTTTTGGACCATCCAATGATCTCATGAATAAACTAAGTCATTACAATAAGCGTTTTGTTTTCCCTTTTTAATATAAGTGAATTAATTTCAATTTTGTAAAACAACTTTGTAGTTTTTTCTTAAGAAAGTGTGTTTTTGTAGAATAAAACAAACATACGCAACTTAGCCGATAGTATCCATAGTGTTCACAAGAACTATCGAAACTATCGAATGGGGCGATTATCGATAGTTTAATAGCTCTAGATAAGACTCACAACGCCGATTGTTGTTGTTGTATTTTAATGGACAATTACCACGGGTGTGTGCATAAGTTTTGGTATGTAAGCAGTGCAAGGGATTTTTATTGTGTTTACTTTGTTTGGTGGAAAACTCTACAGCCAGCATTTCTCGTTAAATGCGAATCTGCAGGGCCTTAAGTGTATACCCACTAATTGTGGTTACAGCACATTCGTTAGTGTTGCCAACTTTTCAGAAGCAAAAATCGCTACAGAAAAATGCGCAAAAACCCGCTACAAATCGTTACAGAATGTAAAAAAACTCAAGACTATGGCGGAGCGTATGGGCATCCCGTGTGGAGACTGTTGTTGAAGTTGCCAGGACACAGAAAAAGAAAAGTCAGTAGATCATCTGCTATGCTGCTATGCACATGTACGGGTCTATACGAATGCAGACTTGCCTTTCTATGCAGTAAATACTTTGATGATCTGACAGAAATAGCGGATGTTCCTCTTAAGTCTCTCTTGAAATTTTTTGAGAGGTCAGGCTAGTTTCGAACTGCTCAAACTAGCTGATAAGCCATGACGTATAACATATGAGGGCAAATGAACAATTCCGTGACTTTCGAATAAAACACAGTTTCTTTTTCGCTATAAAAACATATTTTTCAACATAATCTCCTTTTAGCTCAATACACTTAGTCCAAAGTTTCGAGGTCCATAAAAAAGGCATTTGTTTGATCAATAATTTCATCGTTGGAGCTGAAACTCTCTTCACCGAGCCATTTCTTTAAATAGTCACTGGGGGCTAAGTCCGGAGAATGTGGCGGATGAGGAAGTAAACAAGTTTTGTTGAAGTTGAAGTTGCCAGGACACAGAAGAAGAAAAGTCAGTAGATCATCTGCTATGCTGCTATGCACATGTAAGGGTCTATACGAATGCAGACTTGCCTTTCTATGCAGTAAATACTTTGATGATCTGACAGAAATAGCGGATGTTCCTCTTAAGTCTCTCTTGAAATTTTTTGAGAGGTCAGGCTAGTTTCGAACTGCTCAAACTAGCTGATAAGCCATGACGTATAACATATGAGGGCAAATGAACAATTCCGTGACTTTCGAATAAAACACAGTTTCTTTTTCGCTAAAAAAACATATTTTTCAACATAATCTCCTTTTAGCTCAATACACTTAGTCCAAAGTTTCGAGGTCCATAAAAAAGGCATTTGTTTGATCAATAATTTCATCGTTGGAGCTGAAACTCTCTTCACCGAGTCATTTCTTTAAATAGTCACTGGGGGCTAAGTCCGGAGAATGTGGCGGATGAGGTACCAATTCGTAACCCAATTCATGTAATTTTGCCATTGAGACTGCATACGTATGCACCCGTGCATTATCTTGATAAAATGGTAATCGCGGCACGCATCCTGAAAATGTTTTTGTTTTAACCTGATGAAAAATTCACATATTTACAAAAAAGTTGTACATTTTTTTTTACAAATTAGTCTAAAAGACGTTTAGTTACAAACAGGGGTGACAGCTGTTTCAGTGAGCGCCACTTCGTCATCATAAGATCTCAAGCAACAAATGTGCTTCAACTACGTTAAGCGGCTATACCCTTAAGAGAAGACAATCTCATATTTAATGAGAACTGCCGACAGCTGAGTTTTCACCGAACACAATAAAAATCCCTAGCACTGCATGTATACTTAAACACATACACTTGCAGGATGTGGTGCATGAATTTTGCGAATTGATTTGTTGTTTCTATTTATTAAATATCATTGGGATAACTAATAAATAGTTAAGCTTGTTTGCGAAATTTTCAATTGAGAGGTAAAGATATAATAAATCTGGTTGAAATAAATGGATGTCTCTTTTTTTTACAAATTAGTCTAAAAACGTTTAGTTACAAACAGGGGTGACTGCCGTTTCAGTGAGCGCCACTTCGTCATCATAAGATCTCAAGCAACAAATGTGCTCCAACTACGTTAAGCGGCTATACTCTTAATAGAAGACAGTCTCATATTTAATGAGAACTGCCGACAGCTGAGTTTTCACCGAACACAATAAAAATCCCTAGCACTGCATGTATACTTAAACACATACACTTGCAGGATGCAGTGCATGCATTTTGCGAATTGATTTGTTGTTTCTATTCATTAAATATCATTGGGATAACTAATAAATTGTTAAGCTTGTTTGCGAAATTTTTAATTGAGAGGTAAAGATATCATAAATCTGGTTGAAATAAATGGATCTCTTTTTTGTGTACGAATGGAAGATTTGGGTCGTCGTAGTGCGGCCATAAAGATGGTAACAGTCAGTGAGTATAATATTTATAACGTCCTTAATGACATGTTGAGGGAATTAAGTGAAGTAAGTCTCCGAGATGAAATGTGGCAACAAATATTTGCGAAGCAAATTGTCCAAATATTGCTCATAATCTAAACAAAAATAATTTTGCCGTTTTCGAAAATCTTTTTTTTTTCATTATCAACTACAATCTCATTTTTGGTAATATGACACATCGCAATTCTTTGCGCTTGCACTAGCGTGACACTAAAGCTGTGCAAAATATGAAATTGTAATGGACTAGAGTGTAAAATGAAAACACCATTTTGTTGACGGGCTCGTTCTCGTTTTCTTTGCTGTTTCTTGCTGGCATTGCAGTTGCATTTTTTGCAAACGAAAAAGACATCTGTTGAATGTGATTTGTGAACAAATTCTTGCATATAAAAATGCAACAATTTGATTTAAATTTAAATATGTCTGCATGTATTTTAGAACAGTGACGAAGGAGTGGTGGCCCCAAGAGCAAGGAGAGGGAACACACACAGCACACATAGAAAATAAAAATACACAAAAGGCCATACGAGTTTTCATCATCGTCTGAAAATAAAAACGGTCAAAACCCAAATAAACACCATGTATCCATTAAACGGACATCGCGACCGACCGACCGCCTAGCCAGCCAGCCAAACAAACCATCAACAATTACAAATCTTTAAATAATTTGTGTGCTTTATATTCAGATCGATATAATGGATATTAGACGGTGACAGGCGGCATATTGTGCCGATTAAATGAGTTGAGACATTTGGGGAAATTGAAGTTTTTTCTTAAAATTTTTTAAAAAAAAAAGACAATAATTATTTTTTTCGCATATTAGACTAGTTTGCAGCATTTTGGTTCAGAGTTCAAAATATTTGTTTCCTATAGATTTTGGTCTCCTAAACCCGAAATTGAGCTTTAAAAAATGGCCCCTGATTAGTTTTCAAGATAGAATTTTTGGAATATCTCAGCTTTTTGGACCGTAACTCCCAAACGCTATTACAGATTTCATCAAGAGTGGTCTCAAATGAAGAGTTAAAGTCCAAAAAGCTGAGACACCTCATAAAAAATCGTATAAAAATTCAAATTTTTTTAAAATTCATTTTCGTTTTTAGAAGGTCAAAATCTATGGGGAAAAATATTTAGAACTCTGTACCACGAAAAAAATCATAATTTGTAAACTAGTATTATTGATTTAAGCTGACCATCTAATATTTCCATTATTTATTTGGTCACGCCAACGACAATATAGTCTCAGCAATAAAATTATGTTCGTCGCAACAATAAATAGTATTGTTTTTTTTAATTTCATTCTGACAATAATATGATTGCGACAACAAAAATATTCTTGAAATGAACAAAAGTATGATTGCCAAATTAAGAAATGAAAACATGGCTGTATATCCATCTAGAAATTTTTTCATAACAAAAAAAATATAAAAAATCAAATCAAGTGTGGGAATTATTTTCAAAAAATAAATGCCATAAAATGTTCTTTCAAATTACCAATAAAAATTCCACACTTAATTTGAATTTTTATATTTTTTATACCCGCACCACATAGTGGTATGGGGTATAATGGCTTAGTGCTTGCGTTTGTAACACATCGAAGGAATCGAGTTAGAATACCGGGACCAGAGAGAAAGTTGCTCAGAATTACATTTTGAGTCGATCTAGCCATGTCTGTCTGGCTGGCTAGTCGGCTGGCTGGCTGGTCGGCTGGCTGGCTGGTCGGCTGGCTGGCTGGTCGGCTGGCTGGCTGGTCGGCTGGCTGGTCGGCTGGCTGGTCGGCTGGCTGGCTGGATGTAAAGATGTCCATCTATTCTTGTAATCAAAGTACAGGTCGCATTTATGCACCGATCTTGATGAAACTTGGCATGTGGTAATATATTGGGACAAGGACGGACGCTATTGAATTTGGTCCAAATCGGAGCACTTTCTGATAGACCCCCCATACAAAGGAACTCCCGGATTTGGTCCAAATCCAGTTGATGTCGCGTGTATTGGTCAACAAATTAAAAAAATATGCCATTCGATGTAGAACTGACCACAAAATGTAAAAAAAATAGTTGGACCCGCCTCTCGGACCTACGGGGCCTTCAGAACCCAAAAAATGGACCCATGATTTTAAATATAAGTGTGACCCCTTAAATGAAAGGAAATTATCTTACAATTTTAAATACAGAAAAAAATTCGACCTGTTTGGGCCCCAGGGTCCATTAGGAGGGTCCAAAAGTTTCGGCTTACCCGGATTTTAGTGTGACCCCTCAAATGACAGGGAATTGCCTCGAACTTTAAATATGTCAAGCCAAATGATTTATCTCGTCCTTGGGAGGGCACAGGGTCCGAAAACAAGGTATGAAAATGTGGACCAACTATAATTGTTATACCCTCACCACATAGTGGTATGGGGTATAAAGGCTTAGTGCTTGCGTGATAGATACAGATAGAAATAGCGACGAGTGCTTTCGATTAACAGGAGACTTAATCACATTTATAGTGGTGCGGGTATCATAGAGTCGGCCACGCCCGACTATAGCACTTACTTACTTGTTTTGTTCTGAAAAAATACCTCTAGATGGATCACCCTATATAATAAATATAGATATGGTTGGTGCGACAAAAGTATTGTTTCTTAGTTTTATCTTTTATAATATTATTACGGCAATCATACCGTATGATTGGAATTTGTATATGGTTTTGAGAACAATATTATTGTTACGAATCAATTGCAATAATTGCACTTTTTATCTGTAAATCAAAATGTTATAAAACAAACTGCTTTGGTTTTGTAAAACTTAAATATTTCTTATAAATAAAACACTAACGTTTTTTGAAACGTATTTTTTATTAGTAAATAATCTTTCCTATTATTTTAATATAAATGAATTTTAAAATTACTTTCTTAATTAAAAACTCAATCGTTGAATATGTTATTATTGAACACAATCCTAATAAAAAATTTGGGGATCATAGTATGGTTAAGTGGGTTCATACTATGGCTTAAGAGATCATTTCATTGCGTGTGTATTATACTATGGTTGTAAGGATCATACTATTGTTGTATTTAAAACATAATAAGGTTGTGAGGATCATACAATGGTTGTACGTAAATATATTATGGTTGTGATGATCATAATATGGTAGTGGGGATCATCGTATGGTTGAGGGTGAATCATAATATAGTTATGGGATCTTGTATGGTTGTGTGTTAATCATACTATTGTTGAAAGGACCAACATGTTGTTGTGCCATAACCATATACCCAACAATAGTATGATGCTCCAGGAATATTGTCACCCCAACCATACTTTTATTCTTCGTGTTGTAGCATATCCTCTCAACAAAATTTTCCAAAAACTTGGTGACAATTTCTGGCTTTATCTGACGAATAGGGCCAGAATCATAAGTGGATAATTGACAACATAATTTCTTCCCAGATGCGGCAATTTTGCTTGTTTACTTATCCGGCGAGATAAAAATGTGTTTCGTTAGAAAATGTCTATGTCCATTTCGAGCGCTAAGGTCTACCCTGAGAAGCTAGAATGAATCGGATGTTCGTGTGTCTTTTATAGCCGATTTAATTGGACCTTATAAGCGACGAAAGCGATATTTTTCGCATCAGAATGATGCGTAAAATGTTGAGTTGTTGAGTTTGATGGTGGTCGCCCATTCGCGACTACGGCTGCCGCATTTTTGTTCAACATTTATCCAAAGCGCCAAGGAAAATATTCATAAAGCAATGATTTCTTGTACTAAGCTACGTTAAAGGAAAAGGGCTCGTCACCATCTGTGTCAATTTTGGTCAGGACTTTTTATAGTCCCTTTTCCCTTTTGTCCGATTTGGTCCATTTTTAATACTAACCACTAACTAAAAGACTAAAAGACAAATGTCTGGTCATTTATGAGCGTAAGAGTAAAATGAGCTTTTTTAGCGAAATAAGTCTTACGCATAGACGAATTAAACGTTCCATAATTGGGTCTATCCAGAAACAGTCAACATTTCTCACAAATCCAAATATGTAACTACTTATATAAGATTTAAGGTAACTTGGGACTCGGTACTATACCCTGTGGGGTAGCTTCATACAATTTAAAAAATTTGAAATTGAAAATTTGAATTTGAACTACCGCTTACTTCGAAAAGTAGAACTTAATTAATTTTTATATTTATTCAGGTGTATGTTTGACATTCGCAAAATGAGACGCTATACGTTCGAACAAAATGTGGAAATTTAAAAAACTTAGTTCCAAAGTAGTGAGTCTTTAACGTATACTGTAAGAAATTTACGTGGAAAATGTTCGAGAAATAGATCGGCCTTTAGTTTAGTTTGTGTGGCAAATTGTGAAGCGAGTTCATGAAAATGGATCGTTATTGTACAAACCAACTCGAGTACATTCTAGTCCAGTGCGATCAACCGAAAGCATGGCTGGTGTGGTTGAGAATGTCCAGGAGCATCCATGAGCTTTAACTCGACATCGTTCTTAGGTAGGAACATTTCTCGCACTTCTTTGTGTAGAATTTTGTATAAAGACCTATGAAGGCTTACAAAGTTCAATTGGTCCAAGAACTGACGCCTTATGAAACTCCGATGCGATTTCTCTTCGCCTTAGGGGCTGAAGATTGTTTGGCGGGAGATGAAGAATTCTACAAAAAATCGTTTCTTAGATGCAACTTACATTCATCTCGTTTGCTATGTCAATAAGGGAAATTGTCATATGGGGTTCAGAGGATCCACACGTGACTATTGAGAAGCCAATGCATCTACAACGAGTCACTGTTTGGTGTGGATTTTGGGACGGCGGCACCATTGGGCTAATTATCTTCGAAAATGAGCAAGGAGCTGCCGTTAACAGTGAGCGTTAGCGCGCCATCCTCAACGAATTTTTGTTTCCCATAATTCAAAAGAAAACCAGAAAATCTCCAATTTGAGAAAGTCGCCGGTATTTACGGGGTAGAAAACCCGACGCTGAAAAATTGTTAGTGTTGAAACTGGGTTAACTGTCATGATAGTTGACACTTCCATCACACCACGGCGGCAAATGCTATATAATTCAAATATATTACAGTCAAATGGTATTATGTCATAATCAAATGGTAGATATGGGTCACTGAATTGCATGAAAATATAAGTCAACTAAAATACAATTTAAAAAAAAAACGTACGAGCACATTAAATATAGATTTAGATTTTGGTATTTCTTTTCAGAATTGTAACATTAGCGGTGTCATTTCAATACCTCGTTTAGTCAATGTGTTTCTTTATAAAAATCTGAGATACGAGTATGACCCTATTTTACTGTGACCACTTTAAATGGAATTGGCGGTACAACAGATTCATTTTCAATGAAATTATTTTAAAAGGAAGTCTACTTCTTTTGTATTTTATTGAAACAAAATAATTTACGATATTTTCCCATGAAAAATGGCTTGACAGAATCCATCTCGCAAATGTGATGACTTCTCTTTTCCTCTCAATTTTCAAAATGCGTAATCTACTGATCGTTTTCAAAACTTCTATGCTTTCATAAAATATGAACTCACTAAAATGTTCATCCAATTAATGTTTTTCCTCAAAGCTTTTCACATCGGTTGATATATCGTTTGTTCGCATGTATGTTCGAATATAAATTAAATCTTCTGCGAATCCGATGCGTCAGACACACTGGGCAGGGCAATGCTTGTTGGTGTTGCTTGCCTGTCGCCATTTCGTCGAGAAATCTTGATTTTTCTGCGTAGATCAGCAGCCCCGCCCCGACCCGCTGCCATCCGTAGTCCGCAGCCTCATCTGCTCCTCATGAAGAAAAATAAGAAATATACGAGTATGTAGGATGTTGGATGTATTGCGTTTATGTACGACACATGTGTGTTGGATAGATGTACATATAAATTATGTACACAGAGACAGACATAGTAGATCCGTATATACAATCGTATATATATAAACGAATAATACAGACATTATGATGACTCATTTGTATGGTTAACGATTTAATGACCGATCGAGCCTGGTCACCGAAAAAAATACAAAAAAACTCAGGGTCCCCTTCTGACTACCCCTAAGTGGGGAACAGTGGCGTATTTTGAAAAAATTGTTTTCTAAAATTTGTACGCGCTGACCAAAATCTTATAATAGCTTTTTTGCTTTTCAGGTTACTAAACAAGTATGGAAGTTACACGGTGAGCAATCGAGTTGTCCTTAAAACGCTAAAAAAACGTGTTGGAGTTAACACTCTTAGTTTTTTTTTTACAATAAATCAAACTTGACACACCCTGCTTTATAAACATATGTTGTATGTTATGTATACCGAAAAAAATTTAACAAGAAGAGGTCTCATCGACGATTCGTATTGGATACATCTGTACGAGATATAATAAGTAAGACTAGAAATCAACTGAAACTAAAAGTTCAAAGAAATTTTACACATGCTCGTATTTACAGAGCAAAAGTGTAGCAATTAATTGATTTGTTATATTTTATTAATTATTTATTGCATTAATAGTTTTAAATTATCTGTTTTTGAAGGCGATGAACCTTATTGTTGTTGAAATCACTTTGGTGTATAGAAAGAAAAACAATGTTGCCACATTCCTATCAATTGTGCTCAATGTGGCCATATTGCAAACTTACTAGGTAATTAAGCAAGTAACTATAAAAGACTAAGGCTAATGTTACAGAGTTAACCTAGCATCAGTGATGTGTGGTCCCACTTTTTTTAAAAAAAAAGGAAGTAGAAAGGCTAAACTACTCTGCTATTTAGAAGACGCCGCGTTCGGTTCAGAATTTTATAACGGATGGACTACATATGTCACTTATAGAGAGAGGGACATATATCATGGGGGCTTTATGAAAACAAAAAGACATATCCAATTCATGGGTCGCAATCCAGTCAAATATCAAATATCGCTCAAAGACAAACGTCGTCCTAAAACAGACGTTGTGCCAGAGAACATTGATGCCGTGCGTGATCATAGATCTTGGTGATGAGACCGAAACAAAACAGCAATTGACCGTGTGAGTCTTCGAAGACGAGCCAAATCCAAAGAAAGTTGTTCGTGGAAGAAGCACTTCGAAGCAATTGGTCGCCTGTTTCTTCGACAAAACTGGTCATGTGGCGACTGTTCCGCTTGAGCAACGTAGGACAGAGCATTCTGAGTGGAACACTACAATTTGTTTGTCTGAAGTCTTCGCAAAAATTCAAAAAACGAACAAGAGAAGAAGAATCATTTTGCACCATGACAATGCGAGCTCTCACACATAGGCTCAAACTAGCGCCTTTTTGATCGGCCAAAACGTCAAATTGATAGGTCATCCGCCGTACAGCGCGGACTTGGCACCCAACGACTTCTTTTTATTTCCGCACATCAGGAAAAATATGCGTGGTCAACGATTTTCGCCGCCAGCAGATGCTGTTGAAGCGTTCAAAAACCATGTTTTGGACGTGTCTCAATCTGAGTGGAAAAAGAGCTTCGACAATTGGTTTGAGCGCGTGCAAAAGTATATAAATTATGCTGGAGAATACTTTGAAAAACAATAAAACCATTTTTGATGATAAATGTTTGCATTTTCATTATTAGGCCAGAAATTTATATAGCAGCCCTTGTGTGCAAGGAAAAACAAGGACAAGCGAATGCAATACATAACACAATGGCAACGCAGGAAGATTAGTAAGCATTTTTTCTAATTTGTTGATATAAATGAGACAATGCATTATGGCAACGTATTAAAGCAGTAACTACACAATGTATTAACGCTGTTTTGATACTGTATTGATACATTGTAAATATACCTTTAGGAAGTCAGCCTAATTTTTGCTTCTTCCATCTGGCATAATAATTCCGTCATGCAAAATGTTTAAAGATGATCAACAACAAACATTGGGGATATTCAACAACAGCCCATACCGGCTATGAAATTCTCAAAAACTTCATACAACGCATAAATTTAAACCATTTTCGAAAAATTGCAGACTCTCCTTATGAAATATTAAGAGAATGTATCGAAATATAAATCTTTGTATTTTACAATAAAATTGAGAGAATGTATCGAAATATTATAAATCTTTGTATTTTAATGTAATGTATATGTAATGTATCTAAAGAAAAGTATTTGTTATAAAAATTAAACTATTTTCAATATTTCTTTTTGTGTTTGAATCTTAAAGTAGAAAAATACAGAATAAGGTTTTTATTACTATCCTTTTTACCTTCCTAACAATCGTAATGAAATTAATTTCTTCAAATAAAAATAACCATGTATCTCTAATTGCGGAAATATCCTTGTGATAAATCTTAAACTTTTGTAACATTTCTTATATATGGTGATCCATCTTGAGGTATTTTTTTCAATAGCATCAGATTTCGCGTGAGTTATGTTCAACTTTATTTTATTTTTCTTTTCAGTATTGTTGGCCATTTCATTATGAAAAGACTTACACCGAAACAATGTCTCAAAATTGGTCAACTTTATAATGGATATGAGCGTTCGATGAGAAACTGTTTTCGACCACAATTTTGTTCAGTGATGAGACACTTTTTTGGCTCAACGTCAACGTCAATAAACATAATTGCCGCATTTTGGCTGAAGAGCAACCATAAGAGGTTCAAGAGGTGTCATTATACCCAGAGAAAGCTACGGTCTAGTGCGGTTGATGGGCTGGTGGAATAATCGGTCCATATTTTTTCAAAAATGATGATGGTCGCAACGTAACCGTGAATTGAGCTCGCTGTCGCGCCTTCATATCAAACTTTTTGCTTCCTGAAATTGAAGCCCGTAATCTTGACGACATTAGGATTTAACAAGACGGCTCCACTTGCCATACAGCTGCTCAAGCAATGAATTTATTAAGATGTCATTACGAAGAGCAGCCAATTTTACGTTTTGGACCGGTGAGTTCGCCGACTAGATCGTGTAATATCACACCTTTAGACATTTTTCTTTGGGGTTACGTAAAGTCCAAAATCTATGCTGACAAACCAGCTACGATTCAGGTTTTGGAAGCCAACATTACGCGTGTCATTAAAGCCATGCCGGTCGAAATGCTCGAACAAGTCATCCAAAATTGGACCCCCAGAATGAACACCCTGAAGCTTAGTTGCGGGCAACATTTAAAGGAAATTATATTAAAAAATAAATGGCACAAAATGTCCTTTCGAAAGAACCACAAATATTTCATATTTCATTTCATTTGATTTATTTTTTATTTTTTTTATATTAAAAAAAAATATCTTTAGATTGATCACCCGATATAAGATTATATAAGATTTATTTGTGGAAAATTGATCTTCACATTTGACCTGTATAGCTGCAGGGCCTTAAATCGGAATACACCTTTGAACGGAGGCCATTACAACGCACCGATATGATCGATCTTCGGTAGGAATAGTTATAAATCGTTCAAAACGCACTATATCGCAATATCGTATTTGTAATGAGGCTGTATGAGGGTAGGACCTGAAATCATTTTCCATAAATGAAAGCATAGAGCTATATAGTCCAATACCACCGGGGATAGTTCACGTTAAAGAAAGTTTGCTTAGTTTGAGAAAGATCGGTTATATAATACGGAAGGTTCTCAAATCGCAAAATACCTTCGAGGGACCACCACGTAGTATGCATAACTTGAGCGCAATAGGATTTAATTTGTGACTTCTGGAACGTGAGAATAACAGCATGAAAATGTGGACCGACATGGTTCAGTATAAATCTCGCATACGCTCTTTATATATTTTAGTTATATACAAAATTTGGTCAAAACCGGATGTAATGTATGGTTTCTAAAACTGCGAAATCAATTAATATTGCAACAACAAATGGACAAACGCACGGACATAGGCCAAAGGAATAGCGATTGAGAACCGAAATGGGTTCTATTTCCTTCTTGTGCGGCTTTACAAACATCAGCTCGACATGAAAATGCCCAAGTGGAAGAAGGAAGTCTCCGAAGGACGTTCTTACGATGTTGCTACAATTAGTTGCTGCATCTGTACTTTCATTGCAACGATGGAAGGATAAAAAACGGACATATGTCAAAGGAATCGATAGCAATTTCAAACCGATAAGGGTCCTATCTCCTACTTATGGGGTATAACAAACATCAGCACGCAATGAAATTTATAAGCGGCAGAAGGAAGCTCTCTGTAGGTTGTTCTTATGAAGTTGCCATAATTTCTTGCTGTATTCGGCTCTTATATTAACTCGACAATACACGGTTTAATTGTAGAGATAAGCTTTCCTTCTATATGCATGCAAAAAATATATTTAAGAACGCATAAAAAATATAGAAATATTACAAAAAAATCCTAACTGGAAAAATAATTTTAAATTACTCTAATTTGTTTTATTTTAATTGCCACAGCTGAATTTTAACTAATTCTCTTGCTAGATCGATATGCTACGGACTGGCCCACAATATTAAATTGTGTGTTAACAAACGGCATATAAAAGGTGGTCCAACAATGTACGACGTTAATAATGAGCCACATCTTAACCTCAAGTTTTTTTGCCCATCTTAAGTTGGCCTTTCTTTGTTTCAGTGTTTGACATGGAGAGGTTCACAATTAAGCAGCGCGTTAAGATTATTGAAGCCTTAAACGAAAATGGGCGTTCAAATTGAGATGCATTTTGTGCACTTCGTGTTTTTTTTTTTGGTCAGCATAATCCGGAAAATTGTGCGCAAATTTCAGCAAACCGGAAAGGTAAATGGCCGTATTATCTCACGTCGTGGCGATGTTAATTGGCCAACACGATCATGTGATTTGACACTCAACAGACGTGGCAGCATGCCTTTTACAAAAAATGGAAGGCATGCAGCCTTTCCAAAGAATACACAGAGAAAGATTTATGTGCTTAATTAGAGCCACATGAGAACGTAAACGGTATAGTTCCAGAATGTCTATTTAAAGAAGGCATTAAAGTCCTTCTGAAAAGAGGAATGCAAATGTAAAGTAATTTTAAAGTTTTGACTGAGATAAGGGACAGAGGCATGGGTCACTTCTTAAGTCTCCAATTAAGGAAAAAGGGGAAACTTCTCTCAAATCAGTGAACTGTACACGATTCATTTTTTATACTCACTGACTGGGACATTCTGTTTAATGCCAGATCCGAAAGTATAATGTATTTTATAGAAAAGTTTTAACATGGCTTAGAGAAAAATCAATTACTCCTAAAGTCGCCGGAAGTATAATGCATTTTATACGAAAGTTTTAACATGGCTTAGAGAAAAATCAATTACTTCTAAAGTCGCCGGCATTTACGAGGTGGAAACCCGCCACTGAAAAATTGTTAGATGATCTTAACCTGGGTTGAAGCTAATCGTGCACACCTTCATCACACCATGGCATGGGCCAAAAGGGGCGCAAAAACGGACCAATCGTCTCCTTTGTTCATATAAAATCAAAATTTGAACCCCCAAGAAACATGACTGGTGCCACGAAACACGTCCAAAGCTTAATAGCCTGTTTTTGGATGTCGGGAGAAGCATTCATTCGCTTCGTCAGCGAAGAAACTCTGATTTGAGTTTCACTGACTAAATTTTACACGAAAGATGATCGAAAGACAAGTCGAAACAAAACAAACGTCTTTACACAAAACTGGGTTTCTCTATTTCGAACACTGCGAATGGAAGTGATAAATTCAAACCCACAATTTGACAAACGCAAGTGCAGACGAAAAAAAAACCTTTGAGATAGTGAAACCCAAATTTATTCGAATTCGAGTGACTATCATTCGTTCGCTCATTTTTTCGTTTGTCATCGAGAAACAGGCTTTAAATCTTCGAAAATCCGAATGATTCTTAATATTATTTTACCCCACTGTGAGTCGACGGCGTGTGTGAATGTGTCAACATAAAATTTCGTGTGCTATATATATATAATTTTTGTTAAATATACTTATATATATAACAATTTTTTTCTGCATGTGTTTTTATAAATTTTTTGTTTATATTTATTTTTTTGTTGTGAATGTTGAATGACATTTTGAGTAGATTTTTTAAATATTTGTTTTCAACATTATATTTTAAATGTTTCTGTTTTTTTTATAACATTTTTGCACTTTGTCGAAAGATATACGGAGGTATAATCGTCTAATAATGACTAAAATAAGTTGCTACTTTTAGAATATTTTTGCAGAATTTATAAGAGTAAACGATCTGAAGACGAATAAAACAAACCAGTGACACTCTGTCAACGCGCAATCTAGAGGTAGATATATGGTGGTGATTGAATGGGATTTACAATGTAGTGGTTGTATTTGTTTTTTATGAATGGAATTAAAAAAAATTGGTAGAGAGTTCTGGGAGAAACATTTAAGGGATCGATAAACAATCGACTTTGTAAAGAACGAACAGAGTTCGGAACATTGTCGCGAAGCATGTGTCTAATTTTTCTGTGCTCGTCTATAAATTAAAGCCTCACCTAGCACTTAACTTCAGAATAGGGTTGTAAAAAATTAAACAAATATTTTTTTTTAAAGAAACACTCTCATATGCTAATGAGTAATGCATACAAGTTTAATAATCCGCGTTGCTTTTTTATAGATTTTAATCTCAGTAGGCCAGGGAATGAAGCAGATTTGGCGGACGTCATAACTTTTTTTTACATCGATTCGCCTGCGGATAACATAACTCTTTTGTCGAAAAACTTTTTTTTATTTATTTTGAATCCCTTATAAAACGCAAAGACAAAATACAATACGGGAGCTTAGAATAGGTATATACTAATGTGTAGACGATTGGGCGGACGTCGGTACTTTTGTTTACCTCGAATCGCCCGCGTTGACATCGGCTACAACTCTTTTGTCGAAAAACTTTTTTTTGCGTCCGTAATAAAAAAGCAAAGACAAAATACAATTCGAATGCTTAGAACAGATCTACACTAAAGTGTGATACATTAAGATTTTCCTTTGGCGTATTTGATCGATAATACCATATCCAGTCCGTATTAAGACGAATATTGCGGCTTGAGCGGAGTGTCGCTGACTACATGGCTAATGCATCGCGAATCTTCTTGATTCTTAAATGAGTAATATCTTGTAAGGCATTAACAAGATCTCAGTCATTCAAGAATTGAAGCCGCCAGACTTAGATTTACACTTTAATTTTGATCAATGGGTTTTGAAACAGCTTACCAAAGATCCACTGTTTTCGCGCCAAATATTTTAAGCGCCGAGCCGCAGGCTTAATGGAACAAAATCGCTGCAAATGTGCTGATTACACGAAGACACACGAAGAGATTCTCAAACTACTATTACATCCATTAAAATGCACTGTTTGATGTGGTTTATAGGCAATTGGAAGCAATCGGCTGTATTTTATTATATCACCACACCATGATAAAGATCTTTTTGTTTTCTGAAATTGAGGCCCGTGAGGTATTTCAAAAGTTATTGTCGATTAACCAGCTACGAGTTAAGCATATGGAAAAATGCATTACTCGTGTAATTCTCGAGATACCGGTGGCAAAATTGTACATTCCGAATAGACCACCTAGGGGGTAATAGCGGCCAACTTTTGATTAAAGCTATAATTAGCAGTCAAAAAATTCTAAGTTCGCTAGTCTACTAAATCTGGACCATATCGGTTCATATTTTCATATATCCCGTCACACAAAGGTCTCACCCGATTTCAGGTCCTGACCCTCCCCCCCTCTAGTAATCACATATAAGATCCGATCCTGCTGAAATATAGAACGGTGCGTTGTGCGAGAGCTATATGTGACCATGGTCCTTATCTGTTCTTGTTTTTGAATATCCCCTGTAGAAAATACTCTCCAAATTCGAGTCATTGTCGCTCTGGAAGCCACAAATTAAATCCAATTGTACTTCTATTTAGCTGACGCGTTATATATTTAGGTCCGGAAAAATAGAATATATCGTTCGAAGTTTTTAAATAGCCCTATTTCAAGGTCCTTCTTGATTTCAGGCCCTGCTTTAGATAAGACATATAAAATCCAATCAGGTTCCTATTTTTTAAGGAGCCTATAACTAACCCTTGAAAAATTGGACCATATTGGCCCATGGCCCTCACTAATAGGTCCTTATAGATTTGAATTCTGCCGCTCTAAAGTAAAAATTCTATGGGACTAGTTATTAACTAATAGGACCTTATAGATTTGAATTATGCCGCTCTAAAGTAAAAATTCTATGGAACTAGTTATTACCTATGGTAACGCTGGTACATATCGGTACATGTTCTTTTATAGCTTCCATGAGGTCATGGCTACCCCACAAGGCACATTTAACTTCCGACCTTGCTCAATGGCAGCAGAACCTCAATTCGGAAGGTAACTTTGTGTGGGGCTTTATCAAAACTCGGTCCATACCTTTCGAATTGAGGTTCTGCTGTCTAGAAGAAATTTCCTCCGATTGTTCTTTAATTTAGCATAATGCGTTATATGCGATAACCATTCCTACCGAAGCTCCACCATATTGGTTAATTTTGGATAAGGCCACCATATAGATGATCTTTTAGGTTTAAATAAGGCAAAGCATTTTAAGCGCATATCCTCTCTAGAGTGACATATTATGAGCTATCGGAGGTTAGGAGAATGGTGTAGGGTATCTGATAGTCAACACCGCCTTACTTAAGCTATTTTACTTTTTTTAATTTAACAAAGATTAGAATGCAGACTCATGAATTCGACTAATTCTAAATGTCGAATCTAAATATCACTACGAATCCAAATACGATTTGAAGATTAAATTAATTTAATCTTCAAATCGTATTTGGATTCGTAGTGATATTTAGATTCGACATTTAGAAGTAGTCGATTGTTTTGGATCCTTCGGTGTAAGTATTACGTACCCTGTGGGCCCGTGAAACGGCCGTTATAGTCAAACTGCTATTTCTCGCATTTAAATATCCAACCCATAGTGGCGGGCCTGGCCTGGTCGAACTAAATTTATTTTTTACTTGTTCGTCCTTAAATCGTACCGTGTGACATGACTGGATCGGGACTATCGGATTCACACTTA
Organism: Hydrotaea diabolus; assembly: GCA_963513945.1. Classification (NCBI taxonomy): domain Eukaryota; kingdom Metazoa; phylum Arthropoda; class Insecta; order Diptera; family Muscidae; genus Hydrotaea; species Hydrotaea diabolus. The sequence continues at coordinate 150,620,648 of OY740718.1, read as the reverse complement.
GGCCTTTTTATATGCGGATTTGAATTAGTGCGGTTTTATAATTTTCCCTCTTTATACCCTGCATCACTTTGTAGAACAGGGTACTACAAGTTAGTTTCATGGCAAAGGTTTGTAATTACCAAAAATATTTTAGCTAGATCTACCTTTATGTGTACCGATTGACTCAGAACTACTAGTTGATTCGATTTAACGATGTCTGTCTGCAGTCCGTCCGACCATCTTAAGCTTGTAAACAAATTACAGGTCGAAATTGTTGCCTAATTTTCATGAAATTTGGCCGAAGTAAGTTTTTTGGACCAAGGACGGACGTTATATTAAAGAAAATTGGTTCAGATTTAGATATAGCTCCAACATATATTGGCTCATCCAATATTTCTGTTTTTAGCTCTAAAGGAAATATCTTACATCTAATTTTGATGAAATTTGGCAGAATTATTTTTTTTTTGGCCAAGAACGAACATTATTTAAATTGAAGAAAATGTGTTTAGATTAAGATATAGCTCCCATAGCTATATATACATCCTATTTTATGTTTTTAGTTCTAAGAGCCACATATTACATCCAATCTTGATGAAATTTGGCAGAAGTATTTTGGACCAAGCACCAAAGTTATAGAAATTTGAGGAATCGGTTTTTATGTTTCTTGATCTTCATGAAATTTGGCACAAATTAGTTTTTTACGCCAAGGACGGAAACTTCTTAGCCTAGCACAAAAAGCGCGGTATAAACAGAAAAAAGTTAAGTGTTTTGGAAACTCCCATCTCTGCTATGAACACATGTTTAATTTTGTTTTGATCTGGCAACTCCTTCATATAGAAACAGGTGTTCACAAAAGACGCATCCGCGATTTTTTTACAATGGAAAAATTAGAAATGCGTGGTGTCATTAAATATTTACATAAAAAAGGTTTATCGGGACAAGAAATTCATAATGATATAATGAGTCCGCTTAATTTTTCATGAAGAACTACACATGAAAAAGCATTCTGCAAGATGGGTGCCGGACTTGTTAACAGTCGACCAAAAACGCATAAGAATGAACATTTCTCAAGCTTGTTTGGATCGTTTTCAGCGAAATAAAATGGATTTTAAGCGTCGTTTCATAACTGTTGATGAGACATGGATCCACCACTATACTCCAGAGACAAAAGAACAATCCAAACGATGGACTGAAGCTGGAGGAAGTGCCCCAAAGAAGGAAAAAACAATTCAATCGGCTGGTAAGGTTATGGCAACGGTTTTTTGGGACTTCAAATGTATTTTATTGATTGACTATCTGCAAAAGGGTAAAACAATAAATTCGGAGTACTATTGCAACCTTTTAGATCAATTAAATGTACAAATTTGAGAAAAACGTCCTGGCTTACAACACGAAAAAATAATTTTTTATCAAGACAACGCACCAGCGCACAAGAGTGTTTTATCAACGAATTAAAGTACGAGTTGCTTGACCACCGACCTTTTTCTCCTGAATTAGCTCCCAGTGACTTTTACCTGTTCCCAAATCTAAAAAAATTCCTTGCTGGCAAGCGTTTTACCTCAAATGAAGATGCAATTACAGTTGTAAACCACTATTTTGAAGACCTTGAGGAAAACTATTTTAATCAAGGGATAGAATTGCTAGATAAGCTTTGGACTAAGTGTATAGAACTTTCAGGAGATTATATTGAAAAATAAAAATATTTTTGAAAAACTAACTATTCTCTTTCATTGATAAGAACTTTCCGAACCGCCCTCGTATATGTCTAAACGATTTTAGCAAAAAAAAAATTAATTTTCTCACAAATTTAAATAAAGGGTGGTTAAATTTTAAGGGCCGTATTGAATATGAACCACACCTAAACGTCAAGCTTTTTTCTGCATTTCATTTGATATTTCTTAATTTCAGACTAACTCAATTTGAACCATGGAAAGATACACAAGCGAGCAACGCGTTAAAGTTATTCAGGCTTACTATGAATTGGATGATCAAAATTGTTTTCGGTAAAAAAAATTGTTTAGGTGCAACGACAAAACAAATGATTTATATGAGCATTTCTAGCGGCAGGTCCGCCGAGAGGTTTTTCTTCAGCAGTCTTTGGCAACGAGTACTTCGGCTACAAATCAAATGACAAATGACAGACAAATGACTTGACTTAAACAACACAAACATATTTCTTTTTAATTTTTTTACAGGTACTTTACGGGATGTGCTCTTCTGAGATAGGTGATCTCTTGGCGGAGGTTCGTCCGTAACACCCGCTTCTCTAGAAGTTCGCATCCATTGTAATTGATTGGTCTACTGATCGCACGACGCATTACAAGGAGAATTCGTTTTTCAGCCGTGTTGTCCGTTTGTGAAACAGACTTCCCTCAGAGGTGTTTCCTGCCACGTACGATATGAACAGTTTCAAATCAAATGTCCATAAATATTACTTCCTCTTTCCCTCCCTACCCTAACCTATCTTCCTTTGACCTATACAATGCACTGCATATATAAGGGACAACAAAAACTTATTTTTTAATGGTTATTATGTGTAATAAAAACTTAAGCAATTATGACTTTAATAAGACAACAAATTTTATGTTTTTATAATTGTATATTAACTTTAAAGCGTAAGAGTCCCGTTCGCGATCCTGAAAATACCCATATACTACATAAAACGAGTTCCCAGTTTATATCGAGCTCAGCTTACTGATTTAAGAAAAGTTCAGCAGTTCTCAGTTTGTTCCTTAATACCAGAAAGTTTTAATGAATCACCCATTACTTTGTATACATTTTGGTCACAAAATGAACAGATTTGGCACAACAAAAAATTAATTTTTGGATCATGTCATTGGAAAGGGTAAATCACATAAAACAAAAGTTAACATACAAAAAAGGTCCATTTACCCATATTGTTCCAGTTCAAAGCAAAACACAGTTCCTGAGCAGCCACGTTGAAGTCACACCAAACAAAATATTGATTAGACGAACAAAATTATACAATTTCGTTTCAATCGATGCTAATGTAAATACAATTCAAAATACATGGATTTCGCTTCCTTTCAACAATAATTAATTGTTTTTTCAGCGAAAGCGTATTTATTTATTCGACACAATAATATTTATTAAAGTTTATAAACGGAATCGAAAGAAATGCGCGTAAATATATAAACAAGCGTCGTCGCCGTGGTCGTGGTCGTCTTCGTCATGGAACAACGAGGCGCGGCGTTTTTTGTTTTAGCTCAACAAATTCTTCAACGGCAAAGAAAGCGGCGGTTTTACGCCAATAGCAAAAAAAAAAGAACTCACGATACCGCGCTAAAGTAAAACTACAAACGATATCGTTATAGCGTATGCAAATAAATAAACAAATTCGAAATCAATTCAAAAGGAACGAACAGAAGAAAAACGCAAAGAAACCAAACGAAATGAAAAACGTCGCAACAACGCGAATTCGTGCAATGCTTGTCTACAACTGAGCGCAAACATTTAAATGTGACGACGGAAACATTTGCACGAACCCCAATAGCCCAGAAAGAAGGCTAGAGCAACTAGAAGCCACCAAACCAAACCGAGGATACAGGACGGGCAGAGGTGAACGGCTGCGGCCGACACTAGGCGGGCATTACTCGAATTTACTACACAGGCCATGACGCATCCAACACTAGCAGGCAGCTCATAGAACCAGACATGAAGACGTTGGTCGTCGGTGAAGAAGCCCCAACAGTTGTTTTTTTTTGTTGGCGGGAATGCAACAAGTCAAACGGCGGCGGTGTCACCAAAAATGTCGAAACAATGCGTGTGTGTTTTTTCGATTCTTTGAATTGTTTTTCATTTAAAAGAAAAAAAAACCAACGCACTTTTCCCCAAGCGTACGTACGTAAACCCGTCGTAGTTAACTCAATTTTCATTCTAAATACAAACAATGTACGCGGCTCTACGCCGACGATGATGAGGATCGTATGAATCACACATTTTCCCCGTGCCTTAGGGGGTGAAATCTCCACCATTTACCCACTCTCGTCTCACTGTCGCGCTCGTTTATAGTTTATGTTTGTTTTGTTTTTGTGTGCAATGAATTGAATTAGTTTTTATTGCTGTTGTTGTTGTTGAATTTTAATTTATTTATTAATTGTTGCACAATTGCATCAGTGAGTCCGGCCCAGCATTTATAAGTTACGACGCGATGCATCGCACCGTCGGCATACTGAGCGTATGAGTAATGAGAGGCGGCGGCGTTGGTGGTGCTTTGCATTGAAAATTATGATGATAAATTGTATGGGGCTGTATGTCTGTAAGTTGGTAATCACATTTCATCGGATTTAAAACGCATTATTGGAATATCTGCCACTAATGAATTGGAATGATAAACAAGTTCCAAACATATCGACACACGGCACAGTGGGTAGGAAACGATTTAGAATGCACTCCAGCATAGAATGGAGTTACGTTGCAAAACCTCGAAATTTTAATAGGAGACCTTACGAGGGTTGCTATATATATTTCTGGCCTGACATTTCCATTGCAAAGTTTGGCATTTTTTAGCACAAACGTCCTCAGAACGTTTTGACGCACGACCATCTTTTGTGTTGTTTACAGTGACTTGAAAACATCAATTAGGCCAAAAAATGGAATTAAATCGTAAACATTTTCGTGCGATAAGTTTTCACAACTTTCTACGTGGATTATCACGACAAGAGTGCATCGATGAACTTAAATTTTTGTATGGCGATAAAGCACCGTCCTATAAAACTGTGAAAAACTTTTTAATGAATTTAATCGTGGCTCGCTCAAGGACGAAGGTCGTCCAAAAACGGCCGTTGTGCCAGAGAACATTGATGCCGTGCGTGAACTGATAATGCAAGATCGTCATGTGACAAACCGTGAGATAGAGGCATCTTTGGGCATTTCTTCCACCAGCATACATTCGATATAGCATGAACGCCTGACCATAAAAAAGATTTGTTCTCGTTGGATCCCACACAATTTGACAATCGCTCAAAAAAGCTCGTGTCGATTGGTGCAAAGAAATTTTGAAAGAATACGATGGCGGTGCTTCAAAAGACGTTTATAAGATCGTCACAGGTGACGAATCATGGGTCTATGCGTATGAGCCCGAAACAAAACAGCGATCGACCGTGTGGGTCTTCGAAGACGAGCCAAATCCAACGAAAGTTGTTCGTGGAAGAAGCACTTCGAAGCAAATGGTCGCCTGTTTCTTCGTTAAAATGGGTCATGTGGCGACTGTTCCGCTTTAGCATAACGTAGGACGGTCAATTCTGAGTGGTACACCACAATTTGCTTGCCTAAAGTCTTCGGAGAAATTAGAAAAACGAATCAAACGAAGACGAATCATTGTGCACCATGGCAATGCGAGCTCTCACACATAGGCTCAAACCAGCATGTTTTTGACCGGCCAAAACGTCAAATTGATGGGTTATCCGCCGTACAGCCCTGACTTGGCACCCAATGACATTTTTTTCCCGCACATCAAGAAAAAAATGCGTGGTCAAAGATTTTCGTCGCCAGAAGATGCTGTTGAAGCGTTCAAAAACCATGTTTTGGAGGTGTCTCAATCGGAGTGGAAAAAGTGCTTCGACAATTGGTTTGAGCGCATGCAAAAGTGTATAAATCATGCTGGAGAATACTTTGAAAAAGAATAAAACCATTTTTGATGATAAATATTCGCATTTTCATTATTATGCCAGAAATATATATAGCAGGTCTTTCATCAGAAATATATTAACTAAAAATTCATTAATTATTAAAAGTTTAAAGGCTCTTATCTAAGCTCGTGCAGGGTTATTTTATTTGAATCGGAGATAACAAAAGGGTTGTGGATCGGGATCAAATTTTCAATTGCTGGTATTACTAGAACAACAAGAGAGGACTGAAGGGTTAAAAAGAGGAGCAAAGCCATTGGCAGTTTTGATACATGCTACCCCCAAAGGTATATTAAGCCGGCTCAGCCGACATTTGTTTATTTATCATTACATGTATATTTTTTTTAAAAACTCAGTTTTGACTTTGACTTTATCTTTTTCAATTATAATTCAGAAAATTTTAATAATTTAGAAATTTTACATACCTATATGTATACGAATAGCCATTTAAAATTCACAAATTCCATTTCAAATGCAGAAAACATTAAGACAGAAATTGAATTTCAAAAGACATCGATTTAAATTCAGAAAACTGTATATGAAACATAGAATATTTAATTGAAATTCAGAATACTTCATTTGAAAGATACAATATTACATGTTACTCGTACGTTCACCATGTTCCATTTAAAGAAAATTTCATTAGAATTTGAAATATTCTAAAGGGTGGTTAAACTTTAAGGGCCGATGTTGAATGTGAACCACACCTTAACGTCGTTTCTTTCTGCTTTCCATTTGATATTTCTCAATTTCAGACAAACTCAATTTGAACCATGGAAAGATAAATAAGTGAGGAACGCGTCTAAGTTATTCAGAATGCATGTCGTGCTCTTCGTGGTTTTTTCGTTTAATTGAATCGTCCAAATGAGCGTACAATCGAAAAAATCGTACACAAATTTGAGCAAACTGGGTCTGTTGGAGATGTGAAAACACCTGTAAATGCTCCTACTGCAGTAGGAGCATTTACAGGCAGTAAACATTGCTGCTATTCCCGATAGTGTGGCTGAAGAGCCGTCCACCTCAACTCGTCGTCGTGCCCAACAATTACACCTTTCACGCTCGTCGTTGATGAACATTATGCATAAAGCTTAGCATTTACACGCTTACAAGGTGCAATTGACTCAAGAACTAAAGCCTCTTGACCATTCCAAACGTCATCAACGTTCAAAATGGTGGCAAGAAATGTCATCAGCAAATTTAATAACCGTTTATTTAAAATTGAGAAAATATTCCATTTGAAATTTAGAAAATATTCCATTTGAAATTTAGAAAATATTCCATTTGAAATTTAGAAAATATTCCATTTGGAATTTGGAAAACATCAATTGAAACCCAAAAGACGCCAAATGAAATTTAGAAAATTTTATTTAAATAAAGAAAATCTAATTTAAAATTAGAACATTTCATTAGTAATTTAGAAACTTTCATTCGAAATTTCGAATTCAGAATATTCAATTCGTAGAAAACTTTTTCGTTGGAAATTCAGAAACTATCAATTAAAATTTAAAAGACGCCAATTTAAATTCTTAAATTATTAATTAAATTTCAGAGTATTTTTTTTAAAACTCAAAAGATACCAGTTGATATTCAGAAGATGTCATTTAAAACACAGACTATTAGAATTTTATTTTTTTTTAGAATTTTGAATTTGAAATTTATAAAATTACACTTTTATTCATCAGTGTTTTACTTGAAATTCAAATAATTGCTTTTTAGTTAAGGATGGTGCCTTCTGAATTTCAAATAAAATATTCTGAATTGCAATTGATGACTTTTTAAAATCATGGTTTATGAATTTCTAGTGGCATATTTTCGGAATTTCAAATAGAATATCCTAAACTTCAATTGATGGCTAATAACTTTCAATTGAAGTTTTCTTAATTTGAAATGGAATACTAAATAAATTTGTATTGAATATTCTACTTATATATGTATAACGCGTGATCCATTTCGAGGTTCCCTACTTTTTCAAATAAAAAAACACAGAAAATTCAAATTGAATGGGGAATGTTTATTATCATTTGAAAGAGCATTCTTTGGCATTTATTTTTTGAAGATTATGTCTATCAAATGTTGGCTGCGGCTACGTCTCAGATGGTCCATCCGTTGAGTCCAATTTTCGATGACTCGTTCGAGCATTTCGACTGGTAGCTGGCGAAGAACACGTGTGAGGTTTTGCTCCAAGGCCTGAATCGAAGCGGGTTTGTCCGCATAAACTTTAGACTTTACATATCCCCACAGGAAAAAGTCTAACGGTGTGATATCACACAATCTTGGTGACCAATCGACCGGCCCAAAACGTAAAATTATCTGCTCACCGAAGTGTTCTCTTAATATATCCATTGATTAATGCGATGTGTGGGAAGTTGCGCCGTCTTGTTGAAACCAAATGTCGCCGAGATCACGAGCTTCAATTTCAGGCATTAAATAGTCGGTTATCATGGCACGATAACGGTCTCCATTGACGGTTACGTTTTCACCGGCATCTTTTGATGAACTATGGACCGATGATTCCACCGGCCCAAAAACCACACCAAACCGTTGTTTTTTCTGGATGAAGTGGCAGCTCTTGAACCTGTTCTGGTTGCTCTTCGTCCCAAATGCGGCAATTTTGCTTGTTTACATACCCATTGAGGTAGAAATGGGCCTCATCGCTAAACAAAATTTGGCTCCAAAACGCACGAAACACATTCTTCACAGAACGTGAATTTTCGTAATAAAGTTGAACGATTTGTAAACGTTGTTTAGGCGTAAGTCTTTCATCTCCAAACAATACTAAACAAAAATAACATGACAGCATGACAAGACTCCCACGTGATCTGTCAAAAAAAGACAGTGGAAAAATTATCTCGACTTTGATCACCCATTATTAAATGACATTTTCTGAATTTCAATTGATGTCTTTTGAACCTTAAATACAAAGAATATTCTAAATTTCATTAATATCTTTTAATTTAAAATGGTTTCTTTTAAATGTCAATTGAAGTAATCTAAATTTCATACGGAATTGCTAAATTTCAAATAGAATTTCGATTGTAGTTTCTGAATTTAAATTTGCATTTTCTGAATTACAATTAAAAAAGACATTTTGATTTTAAGTTAAAAATAGAAATTATTCCAATTACAACAATAATTATTACAATAAAGGTTTCGAAATCCCACTGTGCATCGGGTGGTTTCGTGAACCGAATAATCTTAGCCAAACGATTAGAACCGATCGACTACAATGATGTGGCTGGCTATGAGCAAATACGATTGATTTGAATTGATAAAAATATGTAAATAAAGAAAATTCTTGGCATAAAATAGGGAGAGCGAGTGTGCAAAAGCTACAAGCACACATACTCAAACAAAATCGAAATTACGATTTACGAGTAATCGTACGATAGGAGGCACTCCCCACAAATGACAAACACAAAAGAACTATGCCGCCAAAATGTGGCCACCCTTTACCCCCAGTTGGCTTTTACCGTCCAACAATCTTGGTACCACCGGATGATTCATGGTGGTGATTTCGTTTTCATTTTCAGTTTGATTTGATTCGATATCCATTAATTATATCGAATAATAACAGAGTGAGTGTTGTGTTAGGTGGGTGGGCTGGTGCGCTGGCTGGTATGTGTATGCGCTGTAAATCTTGCCGCCGATTTTCACGATTTATGACCATACATACTTGTAATATTGGATATTATTGTTTTATTGATTTCGAAATTTTGTACAATTGTGTAATTCATAATAATTTTTTCAACTGTCCGTAGGTTTATCTCCTTGAACATTTGTTTTTGTTTAGTATACTATCATAATATTTGGGCTCTTTGTTGTTAGAATAGGTGAAATATTTGCTAATTATTTGAAAAATTAAACATTATCTATTCAACTTTTGTTTACTAGCCTTCGTATTTATCTTGTTTTACACACGTAGCAGTAGTAGACTGCTTGTCTTTTTTATTAAGAGATTATATTCTTTGTGTACAAAGAAACGAAGAAAAAGTGTCTGCAGAAATGCTATAAATTAATTCAATTGAACATGACATAAATCCTCCTACCAAGAAAATGACAACAGACAAAAAAAAAAGGAAATTCAAAGAAATGCCATCGACATCATCATTTTACTTGGCTTAAATTTTGACAGTCGCATGCCAGCGTAAATGCAGTTTATAACAGCTAAAAAAATAAATATTCAGAGGAACAATGGGTATGCCACTTTGAATTAGAATTATTTTCAAAATCATTAACTAAATAAATTTTTTGCCAATGCTTTAATTCTTCTGTAATGTAGTATTATTCAAATGAGTTCTACAAGGGTTGTGGTAAAATTTACTTTCAACTAAAATTGGAAATAAAATCTGAGTACAGAAATACGAGTTCTAAATTGATTTCAATTGTTGACGTATCCCGTATCTGTTAGAAATTGCAAAAAAAATGTGTTTGAAAAAAATTAAACCCTTTTTACAGAAGAAACAGCACACAGTTAGAGCTTTTAGATAATAGTAGCAATAAAAATGGAACATCGTAATAAAAAGTCTGACCGTAATATAGTTGACGAAAATATAATGTGGACGAGTTGGTCTCTCAAAATATTGATTTCTGTTTGATCACATTTTGTGTTACAGGGAGCCAAATTTCCCAAACGCTAGTGTGAAAAATCTTTGAAAGTTTTTAAATTGTATAACTATAAACCGATTTCCACGTTTTATTGATTGTAGTAACCCCCTATACATCGATTTCCACGTTTTATTGATTGTAGTAACCCCCTAGGCTAAAAAGTTATATCTATCTCTATGGTTTATTTATTAAAGCATATAAATTAAATCATAAAAAAATAAATTTTTGGCTCGAGATCTGTAGGTCTTTGCTTAATAGTTACGAAAAATTCTATAAAAATACTTCCGTAGATTAACTAAAGGTTGGTCCAACCATAATGCATGATGTTAATTGCGAGTCACACCTTAACTTCAAGTTTTTTGTCCGACTTAATTTGGCACATCTTCGTTTCTGTGTTTGACAAATTTAACCATGAAGAGGTACACAGTAAAGCAGCGCGTTAATATTGTTGAAGCCTTTTATAAAAAAGGGCATTCAAAACAAAAAGCATTTTTAATATTTCGTGATCTTTCGGTCAGTATAATCGACCACAATCGGGGAAATTGTGTGCAAATTTCAGCAAACCGGGTCTGTAGGAAATGTGAAAACACCTGTGGATGCTCGCCCAGTTCGTTCTGTCATCGGCCCGTACTTCTTCGAAGATGAGGTCGCGAATGGTGTTTGCTATCGCGAGTTGATAACGAACTTCTTGTGTCCAGAAATTGATGATGATATGGACTTGGACGATATGTGGTTACAACAGGATGGTGCCTTTTGCCACACAGTCAACGAAACAATGGCTCTTTGGCTATAGCAAATTCAATGGCCTCCACGATCAAGTGATGGGACTTCTTTCTTTGGGAATATTTAAAAGAAAAAGTGTTCGTCAATAAGCCAATACAACAATTAAGAGCTAAAGGAAGAGAGAAGTCAACACATTAAACCTCTACTATGTCTCAAAGTCTCTGAAAATATGAACCATCGGATAGAGGGTATGCCACCAAAGCCGTGGTAAACATTTTGACGATATTTTGTTTCACACATAATTGTCATTAATCATTGTATCATAACAAAAAATATTAAGATAATTCTCTGAAAACTATTTGTTTTATTTACAATTAACATCGTTTTAGTTGAACCCCTCTTTAGATTGAGCTCTTAGTGAATTAAACTAGAATCAATAATAACTATTGAAATCGCGCGAATTGTAGAACAGATTTAATACAAACTTAAACAATTCTTATGATAATTTGAATTGTTTCAGAAAATTAGAATTTCCCATGTTGCACATTTAAACTGTGATCTCAAATCAAAAGCTTAGAAATACCCTTAAAACTTTTTTTTCAAATCTTAAAAATACAAATTTTGGTCTAAAAGTAGTAGTGCCAATTGTAGGGCAATAGCTAAATATATATTTAAACGTATTGTTTACAAAGAGACGGCGTACCGCTCGAAGCGACGAAAATATCGCAGCCGTAATCAGTCGATTCCACGTCGTTATCAGGAATTGGGCATCTCTCAAACTACATTGTGGCGTAGTTTGCGAAAAGAAATTGGCGTTTATCCTTATAAGATCAAACTGACTCAAGAACTAAAGCCACTTGATAATTTGAAACGCCGAAACTTAGCCGATTGGGCTCTGGCAAAGTTTACAGAAAATCCAGAATATCCAAGCCAAAAATCATCTTCAGCTCATTTCTGGCTGATTGGTTCTGCCAATTAACAAAATATGCGTTATTGGACAGCAACAAACCCACATGTGCTTCAAGAGACACAATTGCATCCGCAAAGAAATACTGTGTTGTTTTCATGACGGAGGTGTGATTGGGCCGTATTTTTTTGTCGAAGAAAGCGATCGTCATGTTACTGTCAATGGAGAGCGCTATGGTGCCATGTTCATATATTTTTGGCCAGAATTGGATGAGCTTGACATCGCCGATATGTGGTTTCATCAAGTCGATGCCACCTAGCCACACAGCATGCGTTACTATCGATTTACTGAAAGGCAAATTCGATGAACATGTTATCTCGAGAAATAGTCCGGTCGAATGGCTACTTCACTTCGTTCATGCGATTAAACGCCATTGGATTTCTTTTTATGGATCCACATCGTCATTGGTCTATGCTAACAAGCCGACAACTTCAGACGAGCTCAGAGACAACATCCAACGCGAATTTGCCAACGTCGAAATGTGGAAAATTGGGTCCAAAGAATAGATCGATGTACACGGGTTCGTGGAGGTCATATGACCGAAATCGAATTTCATTCTTAAAATGCAACATTTGCACTACACCTGGAATAAATTTGAACTATATATCTTACATATTCTGTGTTTTTTAATATAAAAAATTGTTATGTCCCTAATGGAAATCCTTGTATATGCTCTGTCGATCAATTCAATTATTATGAAGTTATTTATTACCATTTTTTCTAAAAGGCACACTGTGCGTCGGCTCTTTACCTGCATGGATTGCATTTCAGTATTACATTGGCATTATGCTGTTGGTGGTGGATTCAGAGCCACACGGACCATTTACTCATGGGTGAAGAAAATTCAGCTAAATCGTTAGATTTATGCCATATTCAAATTCGAGGGAAATTTCATTGCTTTTGTTTGGACTCGTGGATCCATACTGGAAATTTAAACATTTTTTTAAAGTTTGTGTATATGTGTTTACGATACTTGAGGACATTCCAGTGTTTTTAAATGCCCAAGTGTCCACGTTCTAAAGGACCTTTTTGCGGTGCCTTTAGACCTATCCAGCCTCAAATTTTGTCTAATCAAAGAATGAATTTCTTGTTGGAATTCGTGACTAAATTTATTGGATTTTTCATACCCATATGTCCATAGTAAAAGTCCAAAATTAAAACAAATGTAAAAATAGGTATATATTTTGGTTTGTGAAAACATTACAATATTTCTGATTTTTTAGACCATAGTGCCCATTGGCCTCGCCCAAAGGTCAAGGCCTCCAAAACACGAAAATCGTAAAGATAATGTCAATATAGATTCGTGAGAAAATGCCAATGTTTCTGAGCGGCCATATGTCCAATTTTTTTAAGGACTCATTTTATCATTCGGATTAGTATATATTTAAAGTGTGCCATATATAGGTAAAAGGCCCCTAGAGCGCATATAAGCTTAATTATTGGTACATATTCAGATGCCCGTATTTACCGAACATCACTTTCTAACATAATTTCCACAACAGTCGAATTAAGTCAGAACAGTGAGCAGTGTACGGAGTTAAACCTGGCTTTACGGACATGATAGTCGTGCACACTCCCATCACACCACGACGGTCTCCAGACAAAGGAAGAGGATGATCACGCCCTTTATGAGACTTTTAAGGCGTCTATGGCTGCGACTTCCAAGCAAAACAGTTTGTTAGGATTATTATTAAAGTTAAGATAGATTAAAAAAAAAATTGGTCAGAACTTGTTTCCCTTAAAGAAAACATTTTCCCCTTGGTCTTGATTTGGGCCATTTCCAATACAAACCGAACTTCTACTAAAAGACATACTTAGTAGGGACATAAATACTGTTACAACATTGAACACACCCATTTCAATAGTAAAACTGAGCATAGCCCGTTAATGTCATATGGGTTTTGAAAGCTAACCTCAATAGCGTTAGTCTGTAACGGGATTTTAAAATTGTTTCGACTTTCATCATGGAGTGGTCAGATAATGAGAACCGTATCGCTGTAATAGCGCTTTTCAAGTGTGAAATAAAAAAAGCGATATTTTCAAAAAGCTCCGGCCACTAGGGATTAGCCGCATGTACGTCTACCGATGCATAAAACAGTTTGAGGAGACTGGAGATGTTAAAGACCGCCACCGGCCGCCCACGATCTGTTCGAACACCGCATGTCATCAAAGCCGTTAAATCAAGAATTCACAGAAATCCGCTCCGAAAACCGAAAATCATGGCCCGTGAGATGAATATCACGCAAAAGTATTAAGATTTCTCTGAAAACTTTTTGTTTTATTTACAATCAACATCGTGCGTTTTAGTTGGACCACACTTTACTTTATAGGGTTTCCGATCAACTTTTCAAGGTGTTGGTCGGAATGACGTTTAGTATACATTTCTTCCTTCAGTGGGAGGTACAAAATGTTACATTTGTATCGGAGTCGTCAGTTTTTTTTTTTAATTTTTTCCGATAGGAAATTCCTTATTAAAGTTATTATGGGAACCACCAGTATGTAGCTCAAAGAGCAAACTGTCGATTCGTGGTCGTTGTAGCGGCAACTGTGTGCCGTAGTGACAGCCCTTGGGCGAATTGCTGCTTCGGGTCAATCCGGTGCATAGCACCGGCTATCGTAGGATTGCTGTCGATTTGTTAAACATTTTAGCGAACCAATTGATATGTTCCTCCCACTCCAGTACTGTAAGGGTAAAACAAAATTATACCAAACACCGTACACATGGTATGAAACCCACAGTTCTTCACAAGATTGAACCTCAAAGAAAAAAAAAGTAGGTGGAATAAATCTCAGAAGAAGTGCGCAGCTAATAGAGGTCCGACAATTTGTTAAAATTAGACTGAGGCCCAAACCATGCTGTCAGCTTCTGTAGAAAAGAAGGAAATCTGATGACGGATACAGAAAATTTTGTGTTAACATCTAGAGAACAATTTTCGACCTTTTGTCACCAGGATGTTCTGCTGGAGAAAATATCCCAGTACAAATCATAGATGACTGCATAGGATATCAATTTCATAGCCCCGAATGAGTCGACTGCAGTTAAGAATAATAGGCTACAGGTACTGATTGACTACCGGAAAAGCTGTTGAAATCTGGTTAAGAGCAAGTATCAACTTCTCCCCACAATTTTGTTGAAAGTAAGAATGTCTTATGTTTGAAATATTAGTGTACTGACAAACTTCGCAAACATCCAACTTAAATCAAAAAAGAACGTTTTCTCGAGTCTGTGCACATTATTTTTTTCTCTAATCAATTTCATGGCCCTTTAACTAATGTTAAACGCTTCCAGCCAGCCACGCGGATGGCCATAATACCCTGTTAATGAACAATTTTAGCGCAAGGGTTCCTATTTACAATTACTAGCTTAGTTCTGTGGAAAAGTTTAAAAGTAGCAAGCTAGTAGCGCGATGAGAGCTAAGATTCTAAGATAATGTGCTTAGTTCTTGTTCCCAAAATTGAACTACAGGTATAAAAATCATTTACAGTATAGCGATATAATGATTGCACAGCCATCCTGCATTCACACCACTTTATGTGCAGCATTCAGACAAAGTATTGACATTAATCAATTTGTAATATAAGTAAAAATTCTGTCATCTTGTGACTTACCGAAATTACTTGCGATATCACCATTATTCTCAAGTTCCCAAGCATTCTACAGGTAATACAAACAAAAAAAACCTCAATAGAAAGAAATCCACAAAGGTAGGGAATAAAACACTTACCGGATCTACATCAATTGCCAAAGGCAACATTGCTACATTAGCATTTTCCAACATACTGCTGCGTATAGTTTCAAAACGTTTCTTTGACTCTTCCGAGGCGTTCAGATTGAATGTTTCACCGGAATCGGCTAGATCTTCAGTTGGATTATTTGCAGACTCAGCCTCTTCGGGTATGACATCCCAACGTATAGAATCAATATGGGCTTGCAAAAAGGGATTTGTAGGTGTAGCCGACGAAGAACAGTTGCTACCGCTGTCCTCAGTGCCTTCAGTTTGACGTGTTACTTGGGTATTTGAAGTGTCATAACTAGATGAATTGCTGCAATCACTAAAATCTAAAACGAAACTATCACCAGTAGTCCCATTTATATTCGGACTAACGATCTGCAAAGAAAAGGAAGATTAGATATTATATATAATTTTTTTAATTTATGGCTAAAATACCTGTTGATTTATAAATTCATATTCTAATGGCTCATCAGCTCCCGGAAAAGATTTTACCAACTCATGCATTACATCCACAACCAACTGCATTGAGGGTCTCAAGTCCGGTTTAGTGGCCCAACATGAGGTCATTAGATTCTGTATTGGCTGAGGCCAATCTGTGATGATGGGAGGTCGTTCTCCCTTGTGTATTTTCCACATTATCGAATATGTGTTGTCTACATCTTTAAAGGGCTTTTGCCTTGACAGTACCTCCCATAGTACTATGCCCCAACTGAAAATATCACATTTTTCGGTATATTTGGAACCTTCAAATACTTCGGGCGCCATCCAAGCTGCGGAACCCTTATTATTGGTCATCAGTGTTGACTTATCGGCCACAGTGCCGAAATCACAAATTTTCAAATGACGTCCTTTGTTGGTAAGCAGAAGATTGAGGGGCTTCAAATCACGATGTATTAAGGGCTTTGGTTTCATAGCGTGTAAGTAGGCGACACCCTGAAATGAAGGAAATTTAATATGTTGTAATGTTAAGAATAATTGGAAATGTCAGGCTAGTCTAAACTCATATGTAAATACTTGGCGTTTCTAGAAAAATCAAACTCAGATCCAAATTACGGAACTGTAAAATGTCACGTGTGACTTAAACTAGAGGACAATACGCTAAATTCGCAAGTGTCGAATCTTATATACCCTCCATCATAGAGTGCATTCTACATTTAAGAGGCGTGGCAATTCGAAGAGCTTAAGGTCTGTTACTATATTTTATTATACCCCGCATTCCCGGATCAACTTCAAATTTCTACTATAGATAACATTCTTTATTTGAAACCAAAAAATAAAAGAAAATTGAGGCTGCAAGCCTTGTTTCGTAAGTAACGGGCCGCTAAAGCTTAAAAATAAAAATCATTACGTATATTTTTCTCAATTCTTATCCGATTAGAGTAGTATGGATATCATTGCAAAGCGTATCAGAATACCTTTCCAACTACGCAGTTATTTTAAAGGAGGTTGTTTGTGACTTTGCACTTGATTTTCACGAATTAAAGAATATCACAAAAAAAAAAACTATACGAATGATCAAAAGCAGAAGGGGCCGAGTCCCTTAGACAGGTCTATTCATACCTGACAGGTCTATCCATAGCTGAAAGCATTTAAGCCAGTTTTTTGGTGGGTCCAAGCGTCCGTCCCTAATCTTAGTCAAAACTTCAAAACTACTCTATTCTTAGCTTAATTTGACTACACATGTGCCCATATTGCCTATTAATGGGACGTTTTGTGCATGCGGGATTTTGGGGCAGGTCAGCCAAAAAGCCCAGCAATTATGCTCTTTTATGAGGTAATTAGTGCTCCCCATCTAACACTACCAATTTAAGCCATTGTACTTCCACATGAAATGAACATCGTCGCAATGTGGGTTGCGTGTCGCTGTTCTATCGTAACTTTCATGGTGTGTGCTCCACGGACATCCGTTGATTTTTTCCTTTGGTGAGAAAGTTTGCAGGAATACGCGACTTTCCAGGAATTCAAACCGGTTTGTTACGATGGTTGCTATATATATTTGTGGCCTAGGCAACACTATGTGTTGCCTTGCGCCATCTGACATTTCCATTGTAAAGTTTGACATTTTTTTGGCATAAACGTACTCAGAACGTTATACGTACGACCATCATTTGTGTTGGTTACAGTGACTTGAAAAAAAAACAATTTGACAAAAAAATGGAATTAACTCGTGAACATTTTCGTGCGATCATTTTTCACAATTTTCGACGTGGATTATCACGACAAGAGTGCATCGATGAACTTAAATCTTTGTATGGCACCATCCTATAGCACTGTGAAAAACTGGTTAAATGATTTCAATCGTGGCCGACGCTCGCTCAAAGACTAAGGTCGTCCAAAAACGGCCGTTGTGCCAGAGAACATTGATGCCGTGCGTAAACTGATAATGCAAGATCGTCATGTGACATACCGTAAGATAGAGGCATCCTTGGGCATTATTTCACCAGCATACATGCGATATTGAATGAACACCTGTCCGTAAAAAAGGTTTGTTCTCGTTGGACAATCGCTGGAAAAAAAGCTAGTGTCGATTGGTGCAAAGAAATTTTGAAAAAATACGATGGCGGTGCTTCTATGCGTATGAGCCCGAAACAAAACAGCAATCGACCGTGTTGGTCTTCGAAGACGAACCAAATCCAACGAAAGTTGTTAGTAGAAGAAGCACTTCGAAGCAAATGGTCGCCTGTTTCTTCGGCATAACTGGTCATGTGGCTACTGTTCCGCTTGAGCAACGTAGGAGGTCAATTCTGAGTGGTACACCACAATATGTTTGCCTGAAGTCTGCGGAGAAATTCGAAAAACGAACAAGAGAAGACAAATCAGTGTGCACCATGACAATGCGAGCTCTTACACATTGGCTCAAACCAACGCCTTTTTGACCGGCCAAAACGTCGAATTGGTGGGTCATCCGCCGTACAGCCCTGACTTGGCTTATTTTTATTACCGCACATCAAAATAAAATATGCGTGCTCAACGATTTTTGTCGCCAGATGATGCTGTTAAAGCGTTCAAAAACCATGTTTTGGAGGTGTCTCAATCGGAGTGGAAAAAGTGCTTCGACAATTGGTTTGAGCGCATGCAAAAGTGTATAAATCATGCTGGGGAATACTTTAAAAAACAATAAAACCATTTTTGATGATAAATATTCGCATTTTCATTATTAGTCCAGAAATATATATAGCAGCTCTTGTACGATTTTCCTAAATTTGGTCTGAACCCCTAAGCCCTATGGCCTAACCACCATCGATAAATAGGTGAATGCGACAATACTGACGAGTTAGCTTAATTTGTGCAATTAATCCTCTTTGGCAAAACCCAAATATTGGTGGAAAATAATTTAGTTTAACTTTAAGATTAATTTACGTTTAGTACTTATGTTATATATTCTGCTAAACCTACCAAAATATGACTTAGCCTACCATTCTACCGTATGTAAATAAACCTACCAAATTTGGTAAAAAAAAGCCCAAAACGGTAACACTGGTCATGACACTGGTAAAGGTCTTTGCATCATATCTAAGATATGGACGGATTTGGACCAATTTTTATAGGGTTTTGTCGCGTGTATCTTATATTTTTTTGGTAGATAAAATAACTATCATAAGTAAGTTGTTTTTATAACAAATTTAGAGAATCAATTAAACTAGGAATTGGCGTATTTTTTGAGTTGATTTTTTCGTGCAAATGTTACAAATTTAATAGGAAAAGAATATGTAATACTATCACCACACTCGTTAGACCCCATCGTCTTTGTATGGGGTGATCCATCTAGAGGTATTCTTTCAGAACAAAAAAGTATAAAAATTCAAATCAAGTGTGAAATCTTTATCGGTAATTTGAAAGGACATTTTATGGCATTTATTTTTTGAATATAATTTCCTTTAAATGTTGGCCGCAACTACGCCTTAGGGTTTCCAATCTGAGGGTCTAATTTTGGATAGCTCGTTCGAGCATTTCGACCGGTATGGCTTTATTGACACGCGTAATATTGGCCTTCAAAACTTGAATCGAAGCTGGTTTGTCAGCATAGACTTTGGACTTTACGTAACCCCAAAGAAAAATGTCTAAAGGTGTGATATTACTCGATCTAGGCGGCCAACTCATCTGTCCAAAACGTGAAATTATCTGCTTTTCGATATGACCTCTCAATAGATCCATTGTTTGAGCAGCTGTATGGCAATTGTCACCGTCCTGTTGAATCCAAGTGTCGTCAAGATTACGGGCTTCAATTTCAGGCAGCATAAAGATCGATATCGTGGCGCGATAGCGTGCACCAGTCACGGTTACGTTCCGGCCATCATCATTGTTGAAAAAATATGCACCGATAATTCCACCAGCTTATAAACAGAACCAAACCGTGGTTTTCACTGGGTATGATGGCACCTCTTGAACTTCTTGTTGCTCTTCAGCCCAAAAGCGGCAATTTTGTTCAGTGATGAGGCCCATTTCTGGCTCAACGGCAACGTCAATAAACAAAATTGCAGCTTTTGGGCTGAAGAAAACAGCAATTCTTCCCGTTTCTCACCGAACGCTAATTACCATAATACAGTTGTCAACATTTGAAGGCAGTTTTTTTCAAAAAATAAATGCCATAATGTCCTTTCAAATTACCAATAAAGATTCCGCACTTGATTTGAATTTTTATATTTTTTTTTGTTCCTGATCCTATATATAGCCAATAATTAGAAGAAGTACTCGGAACAGGAATGCAAATATTAATACAATTGTAATTTTTTGATACATTTTTGGCATCGAAAGTGCAGTGATACAACCGCGCATATATGGGGGCTCAATTGGTACATTTAGTGCAGGTTCCGATCATTTGTCTCTTTATATCATACACCACACTGCTGTTATTTGTAGTTCCTAAGAAGAAATTTAGATAGAATCCATGTTTATTATACCGATGGATATAGAATCTTTATCTGATTTATAATCTTTATCTGATGTCCTTTTGTCCCTCCGTAAGTCCTTCTATTGTTGTAATTATAGTACATGTCGCAACTTCATTGTTAAGGTTTGGTTTAAATGTAGAATTAGGTTTAAATGTAACGAGACAGCGTGTCCAGCAAGTGTTAAAGGACGACTTGGGTCTGCAATATGAAAACAAAATGCCTAAACCGCGCTTAACCCAACGTCATAAGTCTGCACGTAATGCATTTGCTAAAAAGTACAAATTTTGGGACAACGAATTTGATAAGGTTGTGTTTACTGATGAGAAAAAGTTCAATTTGGAAGGACCTGATGGTCATCATAAATATTGGAGAGATTTACGATTTCCTCGTCAAACGTGCTACAAGCGAAACCACGGTGGTGGATCTCTTATGAGACGGACAGCATTTGGAACACGAGGAAAGTCCCAAATGTGCTTTGTCCCAACTAAAATGAATGTGGAGGCTTACGTTGACTTGTTGGATAATAATTTAATTGACTACGCTAACTATTTACTTATATATGGAGCTAATTCTACAATGCCCCGATTCATGTTGCTCTACTCACAAAAGACTTCTTTAAGTGGCGCAATATACCGTTACTGGAGTAGCCAACCTTAAGTCCTGATCTGAGTCCAACTGAAGACCTCTGGCGTGTACTTTCCGCCAAGATTTTTTCAAAGTCAATGCAATATTCAACGCTGAAAGAACTCAAACAGGCCATATGGTGGAATGGGACAAATATGATATGAGCACATTAAAAAACTTGGCAGTTTCTATGCCACGTCGGCTACAACAAGAAAACTGGGGTCATTTAAGTGACATTATTTTTTATATTTAGTGTAGAAAAATTTTCATTTGTATATTATAAATTTTGAGTAAAAAACATAATTAAGGAAAAAGGTTATTTAAGTTTTTAACCCCATTATAACTTTTGTCCCACCCTGTACTTATAAGGGTCCCAGATTAATAATTCGTAGTGTTGCTCACAGAATGTAAATTTAATATACCATCCACCTTCGATGGAGTGTATACAAAAAATCATTTAGAATTATAAACTAGTGAAAAAAACTAAATTTGGGCGCAGCGACTACAAATTTTAAATGTGCGAAAAAGCCAAATGAAACAGGTATATGGATTCCTTGGACGGATTCTAAATTTCTCCAGATTTTAAAAACAATGTCACAGTTGGATTTGTGAGAAATTTTCATTTGTTTTTTTGCATACTTGCATTCTTTTCGAATATTTCGTCACCATGCCATGCCGTTTTTTCGGGCGCAAAAGCAATTTCTATGGTTTGGGGCCCAACTGACATAAAAACGGAATATATGCTTTAGTTTTAAACTGGTCCAATTAATTATGGCGTTCTAGAGCAGTTGTATGTAAAATCAAGAGGGAACTTTGTACTGGGGCTATATTGAAACGTAGACCGATATATCCCAATTTTATCTGAGAGGGTAACTAATCAATCGTTATGAACTCATCAAGATTTAATGTAATATTGACTCAAGGGCCAAATCGTATGAAAGTTCAATAAAGCGAATCCTTGGCCCTAAATTAAATCGTCATCTTTTATCAGGATTAGATAAAATGTGTGGCCTCTAGAGCTAAAAACATAGAACCGGCTCAGTATATGTGTGGGAGATTTATCTAAATCGGAACCACATTTCTTCAAAATCCAAAGCGTCTGTGATTACAAGCTTTATAGCAGACAGGCGGACAGTCGAAAAGACAGACATCGTTATCGAATCAGCTAGGGATTCAAAGACCTGCCTTTGCATAACAAGCCCGAGATGGACACCAGAAGAACGGGCGAACAGATAAACGACTCGGCTTGCGATTCACTTAAAGATGGCTCTAGCTCAAATATTTGCTATAAAACTAACTTATAATACCCTGTTCCACAGTGTGGTGCAGGGTAAAATTATTTGTGCAGCCGATCACAACTTTTTCAATTTTTGCAACCAAAAAGTCGTTAAGTCGACTAATCGATATCGACTTTCAGAACCCTATGGGACACATACTACTTATATCCATTTTCTACTTTTTTGGAACTCAATTCCCGCCACACTTATTATTCCATGCATTTGCGACATGTTTCGACATCGATTGTGTATCCCCCTAAACTCATTAACTTTTGATTTTGATTTGTTTGGTCTTATCTGCATTTCTAGCCATTATTTACGATGTTACAAATTTCCCGCCTCTTTCACTTACCTCGGCACACTGTCGCGCCCAACTCATAGCATGTGCTTTCGCATAGTACGGTTTGACTTTGCCATGCAGAAAATCATACAACGAACCACCTTCTGCATATTCCATTATCAAATACGTAGACATTTGGTTTAGAGCAATGCCATACAGGGCTATGATATTTGCATGCTGGACCCGGGACAGCTGCTTGACTTCAGTTTCGATGGCTTTCTGTTCGGCTTTAGGCCCGAATTCCTTTACGGCCACATATCGATCGTGCCAAACGGCTTTGTAGACCACACCATAAGAACCATGGCCGACTTTCTAAACGTGGGATAGAAGAGGGGAGAGGCCATTATATAACATATATGTAGGCTATAGATAGGTGGTGCGGGGCGTAGTACCGTCCCGCCAGAATCAAACCTCTTTAAAAGAAATCTCCGAAAAGTCCACACCGGGACACAACAGGCTAAAGCCGCCGCTGCTTAAAATGCCCTGAGTAAGCTGTGGCGGTGGAAGGGCTAAACTAACAGCACCTCCTTCTGTGGTTACGGGAGTTCCGGTAGTGGACGTTGATGCTGTTGCTGTCGGTGTAGAAGCTGAGGTCGCTGCATTCTGTTGACATTCAGGCGACGATTCATCGGTCATCGTTCGTTTGGTTTGGCAAAAATTGCGGTATTTTCCAGTTGTAGTGGATCCGTTGGAGGGGTTTTTCGGTTATATCGATAAAAATATCACTTCTCCCCTGATCTGTTCAAACGGGGTTCTTCTAATGCGTCAATTCTTTTATTTTCACCAAACGACGACGACGAGAATGATGGTTTGCTTCGTTTCATGTGTTATTATTTGCCGCTGTTGTTGTTGTTTAGTGTTGAAATTACATAATTATGGCCCAAACAGTGGACGCAATTATTGTTTTGGCCTTTTATTTTCTTGTTTAACGTTCTTTTTTGTGTATTTTTTGTTGGCAGACAATTTTTTTGGAAAATGTTCTGCTCTGATAATTGGTAAAAAGAAAAGAAGAAGAGCTGAACTGTCAGAGAAGGAACAGCTGTTGTCCGAACGTCACATTTTATGGGAGATGGGCAACCCTAATTGGCTAAGAAGATGTTTGATGCAGGCAACCATGCTACACTTGTGGAGACATAAGCCGTTGTTACACCACCTACGATGATTGGTGTCTTTGCTATTGAGTAGTTTTTTGAAAGTATACAGAGGTCGTTTAGAAAATTAGAAATTTTTTATTTCTTTGGATGTTGCACAGTGGCTAGAGTAATATAGAGTTAATTGAAATTTAAGAGAATTGGCAGATTTTAATAAAATAGTTAATTTTCTAACATTTACAATTATGGAGACGTACAAATTTCTGGTAGGAGAAAAAATATGTTATCTGGAAATAATATTGTGGCTGAAGACATGGGGCCATATGAAAAAATGTTTAAATCATAAAGCCTAGTTAGTATTCACCTAAATCGGAATTTTCGCTCCCATTAGAAATACATATAGGAAAGAAACAAAATAAATCATTGATATATTCCGACTAGCTATTTTTGTTTGGTAGTACTCAGCTGAAACGAAAAGGTGGCGGAATTTGTAACTGTTACTGCGATGTTTATACCAGCAGTGTAGACTTTTTTCACCATCTGCAAACGAAAATTTATGCTGTGATAATTGTTTGGTCCAGGTATTTAAATGAATATGTTTAAAATAATTTATTTTAAAGTAAATAACGGCTGCTTTTTCTACACTGCTCTACACTACAATTTTTCCTTGTAGAGATAAATGCAAAACTCCTAAGCGAAAATTTCGTTTTAGGTGAATACTAGGCTTAAACATGGACAATGCCAGCCGTTTGTACCGATTGACTAGGCGATTCGATTTAACTTTAATAAAACTATCGGTCTCAATTCCTGTCCGATTATCATGAAATTTGGCAAAACTAAGGTTTTTGGACCAAGGACGTAGATGAACACTAGGCTTTACACATTATGTCCCCATTTACATTTGGTATTAATATCCCTAAAACAGACGTTTTTTGGGATCCATAAGTCTAATCACAAATCTTAGTTGAATCAAAAAATGAATCCATACGTGAATTACTACAGAAATTTGTTTTCGTACAAATGTAGAAAAATAATAAGTATTCGACCTTCTATATGATGAAATAATTGAATACTCAACCTCAAGGTCGTGATTATGTATTTATAATCTTTATATTTTTTTCGATATTTCGTCCCTATTTGAGAGACATCTTCAGGAATTTAATTTTAAACATATAAAACAAAAACAAACTATTCCGATTAATTATGCTGTCTGGTTAAACTCCAACCACTGGACAGCATAGTTCAGCGGAATGTTGTTGTAACAACAATATATTTTATTATTAAGTACTATAGGGGATCTGTTTCGATATCCCGGGGGAAGAATCGCGCCATTTGAACTGGATGCGTTCACAGAGACCTGGGGGTCAGCTGAGTGGTATTGGGGACAATTGGTCCCTGATGGCAGGCGGGACAGATGTCCGGAACGTTAGAATCAATTCGTGCCCAATAAGAACTAAGGTGGCTGCACCATCCAGATACCAGCTGAGCCAGAACCACATGCGTCTGCCGAGGTAGTACCTTCTTCTCAGGTGAAATCTCCGGGGGATGCTCCCCTGGCACTAAATTTTTACTGTAGCTGGACTTCATCAGCGTGAATGTTGTTCAGACCTGCCTGATAGTTACGATGATCTAAAGGTTCTCTCTCTGGACCTCTCTCTCTAGATCATGATCTGCCTGGGCGGAGGCATCCTGTCCAAGAGATGGTGGCTCTGATGACTGCTGCGAAAACACCCTAGCAGGTATTGCTTAGACAGCAGGAAATTGAGTCTGCGCACGTTAAGAACATTCGTCAGCTCATGTAGATGGTCCTCAGAAGACATAAGAAGACACCCTGTTGATGTTCTGATGGCGGCATCCTGGCAAGAGGGATTTTTCTTTTACTGTGTCGTACTCACGGTCACCGACCACACCGCTGCTGCGTAGTTCGCTATAAACTGACCAATCGCTTTGTAAGAGGTTACCTAGGTTTCTTTGTCGGCTCCCCAAGTACTGCTGGGAAGTGACTTGAGGATCTTGTTCTTACTTGTAAACAAATCGCCGAAAGCTGTAGAATCGAAAATGGATGGACAATGTGACCCCAAGGATTTTGGGGTAATTGGTAGTCGGGATGTTGACGTCATCGACTTTCACATTTAGTGACAACCGCACCTCTGTGGTCCATGCAGTCAACAGTGTGGCTGATGATTTGGAGGCGAATATTTTCATATTAAGTCAGTGAGATAAGAGTTTATTTTCTCGTATATGTCATCCGATTTAGGTCCTGACGCCAGAATTGTGTCAACATCACACATATTAAATTATTAACATATTAAACGCCGTCTGGTGGTGCAAGAATTTAAGGCAGGCGGAGGTTAAACAGAGCCGGGGAAATCACTCCACCCTGGTGAACTCCTTGTTAAACTGTACGGGGCTTCGACTTTCTGTCTCTAAATTCTTCATATGACTGGCATATAGTCTACTAACAAAAGTGGACAAACAAAAAAGCGCATACAAGAACTAGTCAACGGCGTCGGCGCAGCGTACTGTTTTACACAATGAGAGTTTAGACGAGTAAACAATTGACTTGCTTGTTTCGGACCATAAAACAGCTGTGCCAATTGTTCCAATTTCATCGCGGGGAGAACTTCGGTTCGATGTGGAGTTGCGTTGCGACCGGGTGCTGTGACCCATAGAACAGCAGAGGTTTAGATAGTCCTCGACCCCTAACCAAGAGGGAAGCCATGACCCATAACTGTCATGCTTCGAATTGGTACCGGCGGAGTTAATCCAATGGGGCGTTGGCCGTCGCATTGTTACGGCCCCAGTGTGATGACACACCGTGGTTCAGGCTGTCGTGGCGATAATCACGTAAAACCCGGCGACTCTGTTCCAATTTCATAGAAAATCTTGAATATCTCAGTCAAATAGCTTGTTAAACTCGAAGTATGGAACTCAGGGCTGTGGACTTATAAAAAATGATAAACTTATAAATATTCTTAAATACGATTTTTCTGGTTTTTTTCCTTAGCTCTTTAATCCATTTCAAATTGGTTGGCGTCATTTTATGGGCAAGTAATGCTTTTACAAAAACAATCATAGTAAGAACCGATATTAAAAAAAGCCAATTAGACTAAGGCAGTGTTCTAATGGTAACTTGCTTAGGGGGTCGCTAACGCGATAGCTTTAAACCATTGCATAAAAATGATTTGCTTTATAAAGCGTGGTTAAATTTTAAAGGCCGATGTTAAATGTGAACCACACCTAAACGTCAAGTTTTTTTCCGCATTTCATTTGATATTTCTCAATTTCAGACTAACTCAATTTGAATCATGGAAAGAAACACAAGCGTTACAAACGTCATCAATGGTCAGAATGGTGGCAAGAAATGACAACAGTGGATGATCAATTTTCGAAGAAAATCATCTTCAGTGATGAGGCACGTTTTCACCTCAGTGGATTCGTCAATAAGCAGAATTGCCGCATTTAGGCGAATGCTAATCCAAGAGTGATTGCCGAAAAAAAATGCACCCACAAAGAGTGACTGTTTGGTGCGGTTTACGGGCTGGCGGCATCATCGGGCCGTATTTTTTTTCCAAAGTGAGCCCGGTCAGGCAGTTACTGGGAATGGTGTTCGCTATCGTGAGATAATAACGAACTTTTTATGACACGAACTAGAAAATATGGATGTGGACTATATATGGTTTCAACACGACGGTGTCACTTGCCACACAGCTAACGAAACAATGGCTATTTTGCGCGACAAATTTAACGGCTGTGTTATCTCACGTCGTGGCGCTGTTAATTGGCCGCCAAGATCATGTGATTTGACACAGTTGGACTTCTTTCTTTGGGGTTATTTTAAAGAAAAGGTATACGTCGATAAGCCAGCAACAATTCAACAACTAAAGGATTAGATAATTCGACACATTAACAGCATAGAACCTCCATTATGCCTCAGCATCATCGAAAATTAGGACCATCGAATGGAGGTGTGTCGCCGAGGTCGCGGCGGCCATTTGTCCGATATTTTGTTCCATATATAAATGAACCATACCAATATTATCATAATAAAAAGTAATGACAATAATTTCCTAAATAATTTGTGTGTTTATTCAAAATCATCATCGCCACTTAAAATTTGAACCACCTTTAGGAAACTATACTTAGTAGGGACATAAATACTGTTACACACGTTTTATGCTGTAAAATAAAAAGTACTGCACGCAGAAAAAAAGTATGGTTGTGGTGACAATATTCGAAGAGGATCATACTATTGTTGGGTATATGGTTGTGGCACAACAATATTATGATCCCCACAACAATAGTATGATTCAAATACAACCATACTATGATTCTCACAAAATCATCAATAGTACAATTCACACATAACCATACTATGATCCCCACAACCATATTATTATCCTCACAACCATAGTATGATAGCCACGACCATATTATGATCCTCACAACCATAGTATGTTTTACAGACAACCATAGTATGCCCTTCACAACGATAGTATGATTCACCATCATGATCCCGCTTAACCATACTATGATTCTTAAACTTATTTATTAGAATTGCGTTAAGTTGTCAACAATAGAATTGAATTATAAAAATTATTTGAAAATACTTTAAATTTAAATAATATGAGCTATTTATTTAACAGAAGAAAAATTAGTTTAAAAAATTTAAGCGTTTTTATTAAATATATTTCAGTTAATCAAAGCCAAAGCAGTTTGTTTGAAAAAAGTAATTTACTTTAAAAAGTACTATTATTGCATTCGATCCGTAACAATAACATTGTTTTAAAAGCATACTCAAACCAAAAAAATTTACCATCATACAGTATGATTGCCGTAATCATATTATTGTTAACAACAAAACCCATAAAACAATACTTTTGTCGCACCAACTATATTTATATTGTTGCTACAACCATATTTTCATTTTTAAATTTGGTAATAATACTATTGTTACATTTCAACAATATTAATATTGCGACAATCATACTATTGTCAAAATAAAATTCAGAAAGCAATACTACGGTTGCGACGAACATACTTTTATTGCGGCGAACATATTATTATTGCCGTGACCATATAGTAACCATATTTTTTCTCTGCGTGTGAATGTTTTTGGACCAACTATTTTTTAATATATTTATTGATGTACATTGTATCCAAAATGAATCTACTTATTCGAAATGTCCGCCTTTTGCCTTTACACACGCCTTAAGTCGCACTGGCCAATCGTCAATAGCTGCACGAACCTCGTTGGCCACAGCTCGAACCAAAGCAGTCTTAAGAGATCTAATGTTGGGGTAGCTTTTGTGACAAACCTTGTCTTCTAAAACCGCGCACAATTTGTAATCCAATTTGTTCAAATCTGGACTGCCTGAGGGCCATGCTTCAGAGGAAATGAACGCTGGCAAATTGTTTCGAAGCCAGGCCTGTGACGTTTTAGCCTTATGGGACGGCGCAAAATTCTGCTGGAAAGTAAATGGCTAGTTTTGGAACAGGGAATTGTTAAGAGGTTTCACAACAGCTTCCAAAACGGTTTCTTGGTAAACTTTGGCCGATATTTTGACTCATTGTTCGCAGAAATGCAGGTCAGTGACCCCATCGTAAGAGACACCCCACCAAACCATGACTGAAGCTGGGTGATGACCCTTTTCCACCCTTGGGATCAGTTCAGATACTTCCTTAGATGACCGCGCATGCACCCTATCATTTTGCTTGTTTAATTTTTCCTGAACGGTAAAAATTTTTTCGTCGGTGAACAATATTTTTCTTTGCAAGTTATCAGCTTGCTTCACCAAAAGACGTTTGCATTTTTCGGTTCTATTTTTTTTAAAGCTGAAGTAAATAAATGTCCGATACGTCGTTTGAAAGCCCCAAGTCTTTTTTAATGATTTACATGGACTTTTGCGTGATATTCATCTCACGGGCCATGATTTTCTGTTTTAGGAGCGGATTTCTGTGAATTCTTGATTTAACGGCTTTTGAACAGAGCGTGCGCGGCCCGACCGGTGGCGGTTTTTTACATCTCCAGTCTCCTCAAACAGTTTTATGCATCGGTAGACGAACAGTGGCCGGAGCGTTTTGAAAATATCGCTTTTTTACATTTCACACTTGAAAAGCGCTATACCAGCGATACGGTTCTCATTATCTGACCACTCCATGATGAAAGTCGAAACAATTTTAAATTCCCATACAGACTAACGCTATTGAGGTACGCTTTCAAAACCCATATGACATTAAGTTCTATTATTGAAATGGATGTGTTCAATGTTGTAACAGTATTTATGTCCCTACTAAGTAGAAAATTTTCGTTAAAATCCCTTGTGTTTTAAATAATTAAAATTTTTGGGAAGAAAGTTATTCAAGCATAACTTTTAGCGAGTTTAAGCGAGCTCGGTTATTTAACGCTTTTAGTATTTTTTAAATAACTTTTTTTCTACAAATTACAGAATTTTCAAAACAAACGAATTATGATACGAGAGCGGCCGCAAAAGTAACTGGCCTAACATAAAAAGAACCGTTTTTTTTGGAATTAGTATTATTTATTTTTCAACATAATCTCCTTCCAACTCAATACACTTCATCAAACGTTTTTCAAGTTTTAAAATTCCATCCGAAAAATAAGATTTTTCAAGACCTTCAAAATATGCCTCAGTTTCAGCAATGACCTCGCTATTGGACGAACACTTTTTGCCACCGAGAATTTTTTTTTTAAATTTGGAAACAAGAAATAATCAGAAGGAGCTAAATCTGGACTATATGGTGGATGCGGAGCAATTTCAAATCGTTATTCGGCCAGTTTTTGTTGAGTTAAAAATGCAGTGTGTGAAGGAGCATTATCTTGATGAAAAATAACTTTTTTTCTAAATGCGGTCGTTTTATCTTGATTTCTT
This sequence comes from Hydrotaea diabolus, assembly GCA_963513945.1. NCBI lineage: Eukaryota > Metazoa > Arthropoda > Insecta > Diptera > Muscidae > Hydrotaea > Hydrotaea diabolus. The sequence continues at coordinate 150,589,875 of OY740718.1, read as the reverse complement.
CACTCAACCGATTCAATAATGCACAATAATATTCACTATTTATAGTTTTTCCTTTCTTAAGATAATCAATAAATATTATACCCCTTGCATCCCAAATTACTGTGGCCATTACTTTTCCTGCTGAACAGTTTTCGCCTTCTTGGGACCACTTTTACCAGCTCCTATCCATTGTTTTGACTGTTCTTTGCATTCTGGGATGCAGTGATGGATCCATGTTTCATCAACAGTTATGAATCGGCGCAAGAACTCTATTGGATTACGCTGATAAATCGCTAAAAGCTCCTCGGATTTGGTCCAACGGACGATTTTTTGGGGCAAAGTCAACAAACGCGGCAGCGTTCTTGCGGATAGCTTTTTCATGTGGAGTTCATCATGTAAAATACTCCAAACTTGTTTTTGGTGTATTTTAAAAATATCAGCAAGTTCTCTGAGCTTTATTTGTCTATCTTTAGTCACTTCATTAAATATTTTTCTAATGTTTTCAATAGCAGTAGCAGTTTTCGGTCTTCCAGACCGTTGTTCATCTTCCGTACTTGAACGACCTATTTTAAATTGTTGAACCCAGGATTTCACGGTGGAGTATGATGGTGCATTATCACCATGAACAGAATCCAATTCATCTTTGATTCATTGTGGCGTATAACCTTTCATATAAAAGTGTTTAATTACCGCACGAAACTCTTTATTTTCCATTTTTTCAAAAATTATAAAACTTGTTTACTTCAATCACCTGTAACAAAGAAAATAATCATTTAATATTTCGGAAATTTTGACAGATGGCTTATAAAAGATTGCTTTTAAAAAACAAAAAAAAGTTGCTAGTAAAACAGAAAATGTGCCAGGCCAGTTAGTTTTGCGGTCGCCCTCGTAAATAAAGGCAATCGTTTTTTGAATACAAAGAAATTTAAAAAATGCTCGTAAAGTTTTAAAGTTATCGCCTTAGCCACCACTTACAGGTTTAGTTAGCGAGTACCAATGGAACACGCCTTACGTTTCAGATCACGAACTGAACAATATTCTTAAACGACCGCTAAAAATATGTCTTTAAAAAAGTGGTACAAATATATGCTCTTTGAAGATTCCTTCAAAATAATTATTCCATTTAAAGTCGATTTCTCCAGGGATTACAACATCTTAAATTCCCCCCCCCCACACCTCAAAAAGAGGCTATCGTCAAACTCAAATTCAAAACAAAAGAACATCGATTATTCTTCATTCAAAACAACAAAAGGACAAATGGATGGATTACATTTCAATAAAATTAAAAGAATCGAAAGAAAACAGCACTTTTTATTTATAGCAAATTTTGCATTAAAGTTCTTTCTTGGCTTATGGTAAAGGGATAGAAAAACTAATTTGAAGAAAAAACTTGCAAATGTCCCAAAGTGCTGACTACTCCAATGACCAATACAAAAACAGCAGCTATCCTGGGACAAACGATGGCGAAAGGACATTATAGAATTGTTTTATAATAAGGATGCACACACAGGCAGACACAAAGGCTAAGGACACCACTTAGAGCCGAAGACCCTCATGATGGGATGGATACAAATACAAATAAACGCAAATACTTTTTTTCCCACACACACACTGACAAAACAAAATATTCATATGCTCATTGCTGGCCTTAAGTAAGTATGTGAGAGAAAGGCGAACGAAAATCTTTTCGCTATAGCGAAAAACAAAGAAAATCCAAACGAATTTCCACAGACAGGCGGAGGGACAGACGCACATGCAGACGGATGGACACAGACGCGCACATACTTACAAATGAGGCTGGCTGGTAAGGAAGTAGAGCTTCCAAAAACAAAAACGCATTACATTTCCTGCTTTAATGTAAATGCATTTATATCCTTCAAAGTATCCTTTGTTCGTGCTGTTTTTTTTTTGCTTTAGTAAAAAGTAAACAGCAAAAACAACAACAGCCATAAAAACTGTGAACCCATTAAACAAAGTAGAAAATATTTTAAGGTCGCCCAGATTGAGTGGGTGTGGGAATAGGATCTCGATCCAAACGCAAATGTGAAAACCGAATGCAGATTAAGTGTGTAGATGCAGTAGACGCATATAAAAAATTGCAGTAAAATAATCTTCTCAAACACCTTTCTAGAGGATTTCTATCTCGTTTTGAATTGTGGATTAAAAAAGCGACACATGTGAAGCCCAAAGTACAATAGGCTTGTTTTATGTGACAAACTAAAAAATCCGCTTAATTCTGAACCAGTGGTCCCTTTTTTATCTCTTAAAAGATAGCCCTGCCTTTCCAAAATCACCTAAACGAAGCCCAGAGGATTCCGTTCCAAAGTTATGACTATTTGACTGAAATGCAAAAAATTTGTTTGTGTTAATTTACAACATCAAATAAATGTGTGCTGTTATTTCGCTCCCAAAAAAAAATATAAAAAATCTGACCACTGGTTCAGAACTTACGAATTTTACTCTAGTACTCCTACCCTCCGGCCACCAATCCGAAAATTTTTATACCGCTGACATTTCGCACATTTCGCCCCTTGCATTTTCGGGCATGGTCGTAGATGGACATATTTAGATGAAATGAGCCAAGGAATGCACTGTGTTTGTCAAGTCGTGAATGAATCACCTTATATATAAAACTAGCGGCGCGCTTCGTTTGAGAAATGTTTTTGAGAAATTAATATAAGTTACTTATATACTTAGTAGGGACAAAATACTGTTACAACATTGAACACACCCATTTCCATAGTAGAACTGAACATACCCCGTTAATGTCATATGGGGTTTGAAAGCTAACCTCAATAGCGTTAGTCTGTAACGGGATTTTAAAATTGTTTAAACTTTCATCATGGAGTGGTCAGATAAATAGAACCGTATCGCTGTAATAGCGCTTTTCAAATGTGAAATGAAAAAAAAACGATATTTTCAAAACGCTCCGGCCACTAGGGATTAGTCGCATGATCGTCTACCGATGCATAAAACAGTTTGAGGAGACTGGAGATGTAAAAGACCGCCACCGGTCGGGCCGCCCACGCTCTGTTCGAACACCGCATGTCATCAAAGCCGTTAAATCAAGAATTCACAGAAATCCGCTCCGAAAATAGAAAATCATGACCCGTGAGATGAACATCACGCAAAAGTCCATGAGTCGAAGCATTAAAAAAGACTTGGGACTTGGGGCTTTCAAACAACGTACCGGACATTTTTTGATTGCAGCTTGCTTCGAAAAATGCAAACGTCTTTTGATGAAGCACGCTGATATCTTGCACAGAAAAATTGTGTTCACCGATGAAAAATTTTTTACCGCTCAGAAAAAATTTAACAAGCAAAATGATGCGCGGTCATCTAAGGAAGTATCTGAATTGATCCCAAGGGTGGAAAAGGGTCATCACGCAGCTTCAGTCATGGTTTGGTGGGGTGTCTCTTACGACGGGGTCACTGACCTGCATTTCTGCGAACAAGGAGTCAAAACATCGGCCAAAGTTTACCAAGAAACCGTTTTGGAAGCTGCTGTGAAGCCTCTTAACAATTTCCTGTTCCAAAACTAGCCATTGACTTTCCAGCAGGATTTTGCGCCGGCCCATAAGGCTAACACGTTACAGGCCGGCTTCGAAACAATTTGCCAGCGTTCATTTCCTCTGAAGCATGACCCTCAGGCAGTCCAGATTTGAACAAATTGGATTACAAACTGTGGACGGTTTTAGAGGACAAGGTTTGTCACAAAAGATATCCCAACATTGGATCCCTTAAGACTACTTTGGTTCGAGCTGTGGCCGATTTTCTAGTTTGACTTAAGGCGTGTGTTATGGCAAAAGGCGGACATTTCGAATAAGTAGTAGATTCTTTTTGGATACAATATACATCAATAAATATATTAAAAAATATTTGGTCCAAAAACATTCGGTACTTTTTATTTTACAGCATAAAACGTGTGTAACAGTATTTATGTCCCTACTAAGTATATGTGACGCGCAAAATAGAAAGGGACCTAAGGGTAAAAACCAGTTTTGTTCAGGAGAGCCATTTTAAAGATTTAAATACGTGTAAATTTGGTGTACCATCACTTTCATAAAACGCGCATATCTCTGGGAGGGAACACTTTTGGGGCATGGGATCGGTCTCATTCGATGCTCAGATGTTGTCCACATCAAAAAAAAAAAGTGAAAATTGATTTTTTTACCCTTAGGTCCCCTTCTCTATGTGCTGTCACATATTCGGTAAAATATGTGTACTAATACTTATAAAATTAATCTTTCTGTAATACTATTACAAATTAATTTGAGGGGTTTCCCAACACACGACAATTCACGTAAAGTAACTATGTATGTAAAACTACCACAACTAATGGTTGCCACAACCAATAGTTTCGCAAACATTTTGTTGTTATAACCAATTATTAGTAATGAAACATAAACTTCATCATGACCAAAAACGTTTTTCATTTTTTAGTTTGTTAAAAATAAAATGACACTGTGGAACAAATTCAGGTTAGCAAAAGTTAGGTCTATTCTGAGAGTGAGGGTTTTTAGGGCCTAAATTAGAAGACCCGTATCGCGGCGTTTGTTTATGTTAGTTCATTTTTTTAATCGACCTTCGAATTTTGCAGTCAATTGCCGATTTTCAGCATATTGTTTATATGGATTTTTGGCTATAACTCGTCGACTAATTGATTTTTTTTAATCTGTAAAATCCAAATTATTGCTAGAGACCTGTCCAACAATTAAATTTTTTTTTTACAAAATTGATTTAGAAAATTTTTGTGGTGCTTATGAAGCAAAATGTTAGCTCGCTTTTACGAATTAAAAAAAGTCGCTACCGCAAGAAAGACATCAGCTTCGGCTGAGTTTCGAGTCTTAACTGAATCTTTAATTTTGAAATTAGTTCGCTTGTACGAAATAAAAAAAATTCGCAACCTGTGCGGTGGTTGAAAACAAAAAAGTTGTTTTACTAATTCTTAATTCCTAGAACTTCCCTTTTTAATAACTTCTACCTCTTTTACCTTTTCAATGTTTCTTCAAAACCAACACTGAACAAAATTGATACATAAAAAGTGAGAAGTAAATTCATATTTAGCTGAAAAAAGCAAGTTTCGTATTATGGTTGTTTTCTTTTCACATGAAATTTATTGAAGAAACCGAGAAGCATAATATAGATCAAACAGAAAGCAAAAAAGACTTTGTTTTGTGAAAAAAAATTCCAAAAAGCATGAAATAAAAATAATTTTTCCAATATTTTGCTTTTGCAGCACAAAAATTTTCTAAATCAATTTTTAAAAAAATTTTAATTGTTGGACAGGTTCATGTTCAATCTTGCTGTAGACTTCTAAGAAAATCAGTTAAAATTAAGCTAGTATTCCCACACATATAGGGTGATCAATCTAGAGTTTTTTTTTCAATAGGTTTTTTTACAGATTACGCGTGAGTTGTGTTAAACCTTTTTTACTTTTCAGTATTGTTTGACTTAAATTTTTCGAGCATTTGCCCATACCGATCGAAATGCTCAAACGAGCCATCCAAATTTGGACCCTCAGAATGGACACCCTGAGGCGTAAATATAAATGACATTTCGAATGAACAATAGAGATTCCACAATTGATTTGAATTTTTGTATTTTTATGTTGATTTCAGATCTTTAGCCCTAGTAGCCACATATTACATCCATCTTGATAAAATGTAGACATGTTTCTTACGATCGATCAGTAATCAGCTCAGATAAAACTGGGTGATATTGATCCACGTTTTGATATTGCCACAGCACACATGTTACAAAGCTACATACGGGCAGTTCGGAAACTTCTTAGCCTAGCACAAAAAGCGCGGTATATACTTGGAAACTTCCATCTCTGCTATGAACACATGTTAAATTTTGTTTCGATCTAGCAACTCCTTCATATAGAAACAGGTGTTCTCAAAAGACGCATCCGCGATTTTTTTACAATGGAAAAATTAGAAATGTGTGGTGTCATTGAATATTTACATAAAAAAGGTTTATCGGGACAAGAAATTCATAATGATATGGTGAATGTGGTAGGTGAAAGTGCTCCTTCATATGCAACAGTAAAAAATTGGGTTGCTAAATTTAAACGTGGTCGTTCAAGCATTGAAGATGAACCACGTAGTGGACGTCCAAAAACAGCAACAACAACAGAAATTGTAGCCAAAGTGCATGATATGGTATTAAATCATCGACGAATAAAAGTGCTAATATCATGGGCATCTCAAATAATCGAGTCCATTTAATTTTGCATGAAGAACTACAGATGAAAAAGCTTTCTGCAAGATGGGTGCCGCACTTGTTAACAGTCGACCAAAAAGAATGAACATTTCTCAAGCTTGTTTGGATCGTTTTCAGCGAAATAAAATGGATTTTAAGCGTCGTTTCATAACTGTTGATGAGACATGGACCACCACTATACTCCAGAGACAAAAGAACAATCCAAACAATGGACTAAAGCTGGAGGAAGTGCCCCAAAGAAGGCAAAAACAATTCAATCGGCTGATAAGGTTATGGCAACGGTTTTTTGGGACTTCAAAGGTATTTTATTGATTGACTATCTGCAAAATTCATAGTACTATTTCAACCTTTTAGATCAATTAAATGTACAAATTCGAGAAAAACGTCCTGGCTTACAACACAAAAAAATAATTTTTCATCAAGACAACGCACCAGCGCACAAGAGTGTTTTAACCATGGCTAAAATCAACGAATTAAAGTACGAGTTGCTTGACCACCCACCTTATTCTCCTGATTTAGCTCCCAGTGACTTTTACCTGTTCCCAAATCTAAAACAATCCTTGCTGGCAAGCGTTTTACCTCAAATGAAGATGCAATTACAGTTGTAAACCACTATTTTGAAGACCTTGAGGAAAACTATTTTAATCAAGGGATAGAATTGCTAGATAAGCGTTGGACTAAGTGTATTGAAGTTTCAGGAGATTATATTGAAAAATAAAAATATTTTTGAAAAACTAACTATTATCTTTCATTGATAGGCTAAGAACTTTCCGAACCGCCTTCGTACGAGTGAAACTCCTATAAAAAGCCATATTAATTCCTATTTGGATCAAATTTAATACAAAGGGTGGTTATATTTAAAGAGCCAATGTTAATTTTGAATAAAACACAAATTATTTAGGAAATTATTGTCATTTCTTTTTAGTACTCCTATGTTAATATTGGTATGGTTTAATTATGTATGGAACAAAATATTGACCAATTGGCCGCCGCGACCTCGGCGGCACACCTCCATCTGACGGTCAATGACGCTAAGGCGTAATTGAGGTTCTATGCCGTTAATGTGACGAATTATCTCATCCTTTAGATCTTGAATTGTTCCTGCCTTATCGACGTACACCTTTTCTTTCAAATAACCCCAAAGAAAGAAGTCCAACGTTGTCAAATCACATGATCTTGGCGGCCAATAAACATCGCCACGACGTGAGATAACACGGCCATTGAAATTGTCGCTCAAATGAGCCATTGATTCTTTAGCTGTGTGGCAAGTGGCACCGCATATCGTCCACATCCATATCTTCCCATTGGGGCCATACAAAGTTCGTTATCATGATCGATAGCGAACACCATTCACAATAACTGCCTGACCGGCCTCATTTTGGAAAAAGTACGGCCCGATGATGCCGCCAGCCCACAAACCGCACCAAACAGTCACTCTTTGTGGGTGCACTGTTTTTTCGACAATCACTCTTGGATTATCACTCGCCTAAATGCGACAATTCTGCTCGTTGGCGACTCCACTGAGGTGAAAACGTGCCTCTTCACGGAAGATGATTTTCTTCGAAAATTGATCATCTACTGTTGCCATTTCTTGCCACCATTCATGACGTTTGTAACGCTTGTGTATCTTTCCATGGTTCAAATTGAGTTAGTCTGAAATTGAGAAATATCAAATGAAATACGGAAAAAAGCTTGACGCTTAGGTGATGTTCATATTCAACATCGGCCCTTAAAATTTAACCACCCTTCAGTATATTACGTACAATGCACACTGGTCTAGAATCAATTTTTTTTTGGCATAAATTCGAATAATGCCGATAGAGACTTGTAATCTCACCTGTTTGTAAGGTATTTCAATAATATGAAATTTACGAGTTTTTGAGGTGATCGGGCCACGCCCACTCCCGCCCCCAGATGAACTACAAATCTTAGTACGATTAATTTCACAAATTTTCGTATGACCTTTATTGTATGGAAACACTTTCCACAAAATGTTGATAGATATTTATTTGTGTATTCAAAATAATGTGAGGAAGTTTCATTAGATAACATAGTGTGATTTATTTGCAATAGATGGCGCTTTTCAGGCCATAGACCGCTTTGGGCTAATCAGAAATTGAGCTAAAATAAAAATTTAAATTTTATGAGTTTGCTGGAATTTGCTGGGGAGATCTAAGTTTCCACAAATAATAAACACATTGACGAATACTTTAACGTTTAAACTTCCGTGCAAGTTCATGCCCAGACCCAACTTTCCAACTACCAAACATATAGGTTATGTTGAATAATAAAAACATAATAACATAACACTCAAGAATAACGACAAGGACACAACAAAAATTAAATTTTAAATAATGTATGTAAACTACTTACCTTGATCTTCAATATCCATTGCACAACTTTTTTATACTTTCCTTTTTAAATTTTTACTGTTAATATATTTGTTACACTGTTTTGACTTCGAAGTAATAACACGTGCTAAAACATTTAACTTTCAATGCTTGCCAAACTTGCAGTGTTGCCAATAACTTTTTTTTATTTATTATCGATGATTGCTTGGAATGTTGCCATTGAGAAAATATGTAAACTTCTTACAATTTCTTAATTTTTTGGTTTCGAATTTATGCCAAAAAAAAATTGATTTGGGACCACAGTGCAATGGACAAACAAACAAGCTGGGACCGATTTGGACAAAACAAACTATTTTTTTTTACTTAATGGCTTCTTATATAGATGTATATGGCTTTAAAATATCTATAAAATTGTGTCTAAAAAAAAGTCAAAATAAACCAAATTTGCAGGTTGGCTAAATTTGGGTGCTGGACCCTAAGCCATTTAAACATGGACATGCCAAATGGGTACAAAAAACAATGAAATATTCTAACAACTTCAAATATTACCTTTTTTTGAATCTGGGTAGAGAGGGGGATTCAAAAACCTGTTTTCAATTGGCTTTTCTCCACTACCTGAAGTGAAAGATATAATAAGTCGGTTATGCCGCTCTTAAGCTACTGTTTCTTTTTTTTAATTATGGAGTCTTGAAATAGAGACAGTTTCTATTTGGACAGTAGAAATAGAGACAATTTCTTTACTTCTGATTAGGTAAATGGTTTCTATTCCTTGGCAAAGGACTAAAACTGGAATGTGGTGTAATGCCGGTTTCTTACTTTTAAAATTACTGAATCCTTTTTTTAGAACACGGTTTAAAAAAGGCCAAAATGCAGGCATTCTAAAAACCTCGTTTTTTGCACTGGACATCCATGAAAGGATTTATAATAAAATGGTAAACTTAATAATTATTTGGACAGTTCCGCAATATTGAAAACTTGAACAGCTTCTGAGATCAAACAATTGGAAAAATAGCACTGCTAAGCTCTCGTTCTGTACATTTGCTACGGAGAGTGAAAGAATGCCGCTAAACAACTTTAGATATTTTTTACGGGAGATGAACCTAGCTTTATTATGCGTTAGATGTACAAATTACCTATCGCACTGTTCCCGGTCAGAATTCAGGCTAAGTTGGTACCATCGAATTATAAACTACAAATAAAATAATGTTCCGTGTCTTTTCTAGCAAAAAGAAAAAAATTCAGAATTTAAGACATAACTGCGCTGTTGATACATGTATAAGTTGTTGTTGTTTTCAAGTTCCGACATCCATTACATATGTATGTAAATATTTAAAAGGAAGTCTCTCATGCAGCGGATAGTGCTTTGGCAAATGACCCCGTCGCCGCACACAAACCATTCACTTACTTTGCCATTCATTCAACCGACAATCCATCCAGCCATCCATCCATATGCAAGTATAGTCGTCCATTCACTCATCCGTCCAACACAACACATCCTGCCTCCACCCATGGCCATTGCGCCGACCAGATGCCATTGCCGATGTCTTCTAATGCGAAAATGTGTTGTTGATTTTCTGTTGTTCCTCTTCATGTTTGTATGCATGGGAAGAAAAAGTTTTAAAGTTTAGATTTATTTGTGGGTCGTAATTTCGTATTCGCATTCGAATTTCCAGCATCCATATCATTATTTGCATATGTATGTAGGTAGTGTAAGTGTGTGTGTGTGTGCGTCTGGAGCAAGGAAATCTTATGATGCAATATGGGTGGGGTTTCATAGGGTGGTCGGTCACCCATATGCATGAGTATGTTGAAACTTTGTTTTAATTTTAATGTGGGTCCTTTTTTTGTTTTTGGTGTGTGCCCTTTGTTCGGTATGGAAAGTGACTGATGTAAAGTCGTGCTTGTCAGCGTATCCGTAGAGGTCGAGGCGGCTGGAGCAAAGTAAATACTTGCTTGAATATCCATTCTTAAGTATGCGAGTGTGTGTGTGCGTAAAAGATAAAAGGATATGCTCGTATTGTTTTCCATCTGTAACCCATTCCCATTTTTCCCATATACACTCACACACATATAAATGCAAGGATACAAAGCAGAAATAAATACACTCTCATATTTAGCAATGAACAGTGGTGTTAAGCGACAAAAATAGAGATCCATGTTTGTACTAGTAGCACACAGACAGAACTGATTCGTTGGCGCAACCGAATTTTTTTGTCAACCATATAATTTAGGTTGCACCTACCTTGAGTATTCCATCAGTACAAACGAATGTTAGTTGTTGCCCTGTAATTTTCAGTAATTGGAACTGAAATATCTGTGAAAAAGATAAAGTACCCACAGAAAAGAATTTTTGGGTCTAAAAAAACACATGCATTTTGTTGAACTCAAAAATGTAAACACTTCAAGTACTCTAAAGCAGAGATGGAAGGAATATTTTTACTAAAAAAAAATTGGTCTTACCGATTGGCTAAGGGTCAATAGTAATTGAATTATACTACAATTTTAATAATAGATATTCAAACCAAAAAAATACTTTTTAACGATCTGTTATGATGAAATTTTAGTTATCATCACTAATAATTGGTTGTAACAACAATTTTTTTTGGCAAACTATTGGTCGTTACAACGACCAGCTATTGCAGCCGCGATTCGCTGGTATGACCAATTAATAAGTTGTATGTACAATACGATGATAATATTTTTTATCTTGTGGTATGTCGAAACGAATATTCATTACGATTATAAACTTTTGGTGATTGCAACCGAATTTCATCTGTTGCAACCGAAGTTTTGTAGTTCCAACCGATAACCAACTGGTTTTTTTTCTATTTATGTATTAGTACGTAAGGGAGAACCGGTAAACAGAGGTCATCTAGGTCTAACTCATCTAGGGAAGCGAACTTATGGTAGCAGTGGCGAAATTCACCAAGCATTAAATTGTAGCAAAATAACCACAAAATTATACCAAAACTAACGTGCATGTACCAAAATAAATCTTTTTGTTTGAAACTCTAGATTTGTGTTCTGTACGGAGAGGACAGATTTGTTGCCTCAAGCAAAAGTTGGTGGTTGCACGTACTATCCATGTATTCCATCGCTACAACCAAATGTTGATTGTGTTCACGACAATTTTCAGTAGAGAAAACTGACATTATCGGTTGCAGTGACAAAGAATCGGTAACCCTAACAAGTTAGGATGATTATTGGAACTGTATTTGAACATGCATTGGTTGTTCTTATAGATATTGGCTTTAAGAACTCTTTGCAATCTGTTGCACTACCAAGAGCATTTGTTAACTGGACCTACTGATGGTTAAATTTTGTGTATTTGGTCTGACCGAAATAATAAAGTTTTTTTTTACAATTGTAGATAAATAATTAATATTTGACCTTCTATATGAAACATAAATTTTAATTTATTCAATATTTCGTCCCTCTTTGAGAGACTTTTTCAGGAATTTTAACTATAAAACAAAAACTACTCTATAGGAAGCCTAGGGTCAAGTGTCTCCAAGTCAACACTATTGTCTGCTATTTTGGTTAACTTCGTGTTGACATTGTCTACGAAGCATCTACACTTTTTATTTTGCCTTTAAGACTACACATTGTATCGGAAGGTCTTAGATATACTTATAGTTCATAGATAAAGCCCCGATTTTGTTTATCTTTATAGGGCGGTAGAAACAAAATTTCCAGAAAAAAAATTATGTGAAAAATATACTCTCCAATTGTTCTAGTTTGGACATCTAGTAAAAATAGCCAAAAGTGTTGACTACGATTATTAAAATGTACCACCGAATCTCTAGTTCCAATGTCTCCATATGATCCCATAAGAGCTACATAGACAATAGTGTGACAATTGATTAGAAACTCCCTATGTAGACAGCAATTATGACAAAGAAGTAGTAAAATTGGTTCCAATGTCATTAGTGGATTCTCAATGACAAACACGTGTTAAATGTCTTTAGCAGAAAGCATTGCCTGGGGTATACGAAGGCGACCGCAAAAGTAACTGGCCTATCATAAAAAGAACCGCTTTTTTGGAATTATTATTATTTATTTTTCAACATAATCTCCTTCCAACTCAATACACTTCATCAAACGTTTTTCAAGTTTTTTAATTCCCTCCGAAAAATAAGATTTTTTAAGACCTTCAAAATATGCCTCATTTTCACTATTGGACGAAAATTTTTTGCCACCGAGAATTTTTTTTAAATTTGGAAACAAGAAATAATCAGAAGGAGCTAAATCTGGACTATATGGTGGATGCGGAGCAATTTCAAATAGTAATTCGGTCAGTTTTTGTTGAGTTAAAAATGCAGTGTGTGAAGGAGCATTATCTTGATGAAAAATAACTTTTTTTTCTAAATGCGGTCGTTTTATCTTGATTTCTTCACTCAACCGATCCAATAATGCACAGTAATATTCACTATTTATAGTTTTTCCTTTCTCAAGATAATCAATAAATATTATACCCCTTGCATCCCAATACTGTGGCCATTACTTTTCCTGCTGACTTAACAGTTTTCGCCTTCTTGGGACCACTTTTACCAGCTTCTATGCATTGTTTTGACTGTTTTGCATTCTGGGATGTAGTGATAAATCCATGTTTCAGCAACAGTTATGAATCGGCGCAAGAACTCTATTGGATTATGCTGATAAATCGCTAAAAGCTCCTCGGAATTGGTCCAACGGACGATTTTTTGGGGCAAATTCAACAAACGCGGCACCCATCTTGCGGATAGCTTTTTCATGTGGAGTTCATCATGTAAAATACTCCAAACTTGTTTTTCGTTTATTCTAACAATATCAGCAAGTTCTCTGAACTTTATTCGTCTATCTTTAGTCACTTCATTAAATATTTTTCTAATGTTTTCAATAGTAGTAGCAGTTTTCGGTCTTCCAGAGCGTTGTTCATCTTCCGTACTTGAACGACCCATTTTAAATTGTTGAACCCAGGATTTCACGGTGGAGTATGATGGTGCATTATCACCATGAACAGAATCCAATTCATCTTTGATTAATTGTGGCGTATAACCTTTCATATAAAAGTGTTTAAGTACCGCACGAAACTCTTTATTTTCCATTTTTTAAAAATTATAAAACTTGATTTTAAAAAACAAAAAAAAAGTTGCTAGTAAAACAGAAAATGTGCCAGGCCAGTTTGTTTTGCGGTCGCCCTCGTATTTGATCAGTACTCGTAGTATTGGTGACAAAGTCAAAAGTGAGTTAGTACAGTTTTACTATCGACATTTCCTACAGGGAAACTATTCCTCTTAACTGTGCTGTCCAATGGTTGGAGTTTAATTTTTATATTTAAGCATTAAAAAAAAATTATACAAAAATTATATTCTTTAAATTAGGAGCAGGCTTTTGTACAAGTTGAACGATTTATGCACCAAATTGGTAAAGTGGCTCAAAATAATTCATGTTATCCATATATGGATGGCTCTACGCTATGACCGTGTGACGCAACTGAATAAACAATCAAGGACTACTCATATGTAATCCCAACGCTCTTGATTGACCGACCCGACATACTATAATGATTTCAAGTTTAGCGGAAAATGGTTAACAACTTCCAGCGGAAGATAACGCTTGGACCCAGATCAGATTGGGAAAACAACAATTTTCAGTAGAGAAAACTGACACTTTTGGTTGAAGAAAACAAGTATCGGTAATTAACAGATTAGGATGATTATTGGAACAAAATTTTTATATGATTGGTTTTTATAGATTGCTGGTTATAAGTACTTTTTGAAAATAGGAAATATTTTACCGTCTTTCAATGGGTCAACTAATTAGAAAGAAATACGTCTTTGGATAGATGTTTTGATAAACATTGCAGTTATGCCCTAATCTGAAAAGAATGAATTAAGGTATACAAAAATATTTATTATCAAGCTTTAGGTGGCCGAAACTCGGATAAATCGGGTAGCCAACAAAAAATAGCTTGTTGTTTTGAATAATAAGGAGATCTTTCTATGTTGAAAATTCTGATCAAGTCCGGGTAATGACGTTAAGTTTCTATGTTCTATATTCTGTAAAATATTTTTTTTTTAGTTCGTTTATTTTTATGACAGTATCGTTTGGAAGCATTAACCGTCCAACCCAAAAATTTAAACTGGCTGACAATTTTTTTTTTCGAAATAGGTTTCGTCGTAAACGTAAAGATTTTGTTGTAACTAGGACCGATTAAATATTATAGGGTTAATATGTTGATTTTGGAATATTATGTAACAACGGCCAGCTAAACAGGATTTGGTCACTACAAAGAACTAATCTGTTGTCACCACTAATTATTGGCATCAACGTAACATGTACATCACAATTTGTTGGTTGCCATAACCGCCAGTTGTTGCAGCCAATAGTTAAACTGAATTCGGTTTGTATAACTGTGTTATTGGCTGTAAATACCGTGATATGGTTGTAGCGACCATCATATAATATTTTTCGTATTTCGCTCTTCGTGTGGTTTCGATACCAGCCCGCTCCAAAGCAAACAGTTTTTATCTAAGAAAAGTACGTTGGGCTGACCTCAACCACTTTTCCAGCATTTAAATTTGAAGCTTTGTATTCTTCTGGATACTGACATAAATACTGCGGCTGAAATGATCGAAAACATAATTTTATTTGGAATGAAGACATTTATTCCAGTTATGTGGACTAACCAGCCAAAAACAGTTCGTTTAATCAGTCATGCAGGGATTCTGTCAGAACTAAATAAGAGGAAAAATAAGAGTCTGAACAAAAACGCCAATACTAAACTGCAGCGTAAACAGGCAAGAACTTCTTATGCTAGAGTGCTTAGGCATGAAAAAGTTCTGCACGAACAATGGCTACTTACAAAAGTTCTTGCCTCCCCAGAGAAAGTAAGAGCTTTGTGTCTTTTAGTCAAATATCGGACCATCCATTATACGAGGGCGGTTCGGAAACTTCTTAGCCTAACACAAAAAGCGCGGTATAAAAAGAAAAAAGTTAAGTGTTTTGGAAACTTCCATCTCTGCAATGAACACATGTTAAATTTCTGGCGATCTGGCAACTACTTCATATAGAAACAGGTGTTCACAAAAGACGCATCCGCGATTTTTTTACAATGGAAAAATTAGAAATGCGTGGTGTCATTTAATATTTACATAAAAAAGGTTTATCGGGACAAGAATTCATAATGATATGGTGAATGTGTTAGGTGAAAGTGCTCCTTCATATGCAACAGTAAAAAATTGGGTTGCTGAATTTAAACGTGGTCGTACAAGCATTAAAGATAAACCACGTAGTGGACGTCCAAAAACAGCAACAACAACAGAAATTGTAGACAAAGTGCATGATATGGTATTAAATGATCGACGAATAAAAGTGCGAAAAAAAGCTAATATCATGGGCATCTCAAATGATCGAGTCTATTTAATTTTGCATGAAGAACTACAGATGAAAAAGCTTTCTGCAAGATGGGTGCCGGTCTTGTTAACAGTCGACCAAAAACGCATAAGAATGAATATTTCTCAAGCTTGTTTGGATCGTCTTCAGCGAAATAAAATGTATTTTGAGCGTCGTTTCATAACTGTTGATGAGACATGGATCCACCACTATACTCCAGAGACAAAAGAACAATCCAAACAATGGCCTGAAGCTGGAGGAAGTGCCCCAAAGAAGGCAAAAACAATTCAATCGGCTGATAAGGTTATGGCAACGGTTTATTGGGACTTCAAAGGTATTTTATTGATTGACTATCTGCAAAAGGGTAAAACAATAAATTCAGAGTACTATTGCAACCTTTTAGATCAATTAAATGTACAAATTCGAGAAAAACGTCCTGGCTTACAACACAAAAAAATAATTTTTCATCAAGACAACGCACCAGCGCCCAAGAGTTTTTTAACAATGGCTAAAATCAACGAATTAAAGTACGAGTTGCTTGGCCACCCACCTTATTCTCCTGATTTAGCTCCCAGTGACTTTTACCTGTTCCCAAACCTAAAAAAATTCCTTGCTGGCAAGCGTTTTACCTCAAATGAAGATGCAATTACAGTTGTAAACTATTTTAAAGTCCTTGAGGACTTTTTTTATTTTAATCAAGCTAGATAAGCGTTGGACTAAGTGTATTGAAGTTTCAGGAGATTATATTGAAAAATAAAAATATTTTTGAAAAACTAACTATTCTCTTTCATTGATAGGCTAAGAACTTTCCGAACCGCCCTCGTAGAAAGAATTTATTTTTAAAAGGACTGTCGGAATGTGGTTTTCTATGATGATATGGGATATTTGGCCTTATTATGAGGATAAGAGGTCTATGTGTATTTGACCAGCTACCAATCTGGTTGCCACCTCAGAGATTGTACGGAACCAACTGATGGAGCAGTTTTCGTCCTTCGACATTGGGCAGGGTCGCAGCTAGCATGACCGGGACTCTTGTCGATGTGTTCTCTAAACTTAGTCTGTTGTCAATCTTGATTGTAAGTTGCGTCCGGCACTGGTTTGTTTTATTCGATTTTCGATTCGTAAAATACTGCATCCTTCAAGCTTAAGGAGTCAGTTACGTTTTGACCTGCGCAGTAGCCAATTACTCATTTACTTCGTAAATGAGTAATTTCAGCGGGACGCAGGTTTTGTATCCTTTTTTTATAGCGATACTTGCCTATACTCGTTTCTCTTCCACCGATGTTTGTCACACGAAAGGTCGCTACGCCCTACAGCGTTGTGGGCAGCAGAGCTATATTCTTAGTATTACGTATATGGATTTCAATATACTGTTGAACATCTACCAGTTAGAATATACTTGCATATGTGACGCGCAAAATAGAAAGGGACATAAGGTGAAAAACCAGTTTTATTCAGGAGAGCCATTTTAAAGATTAGGTCGCTTTCTATTTGCGCTAAGAACCGTCGACTTCACTTTCATAAAACGCGCATATCTCTGGGAGGGAACACTTTTGGGGCATGGTCTCATTCTCATTTGATGCTCAGATGATCGGTCTCATTCGATGCTCTGATGTTGTCCACATCAAAAAAAAAGTGAAAAGTTGATGAAAAGTTTTGTTCAGGAGAGCCATTTTAAAGATTAGCTCCCTTTCTATTTGTGCTTAGAATCGTTGACTTCACTTTCATAAAACGCACAGATCTCTGGGAGGGAACACTTTTGGGGCATGGGATCGGCCTCATTCGATGCTCAGATGTTGTCCACATCAAAAAAAAATGTAAATTGAGTTTTTTACCCTTAGGTCCCTTCGCTATGCGCTGTCACATATTCATACGAGTCACTCAAAGAAATAAGTTTAAACCTCTTTAACCACTGTGCAAAACATACATAGCCTGGATGTCAGTATAATGATATGCATGCTGAAGTATTTTAAATAATTTGAATTTCCTTTAGATTGAAGCGGCCTCATGTTTTCCCTCATGGAGTATGTATTTCCATAATTGTTTTGGGTGAGTGTGGACGGACGTACGTATGGCTGGTGAGTGTCGAAAGCAACAAATCCTTTTTCGAGAAGTTTATATCTCATGTGCGTGTGTGCGGTGTGTGGAAAATAATCAGGTGGTGTTGTTGAGATTTCGGGGTCAATATAAGGGTTAAGTTGTCATATCATCGAATACGCATTGTCAAGATTTATTTTCCACATGTTGTCTTGCCACCACTCACCACTGATGGACGGATGCAGGGCGTTAACTTTGCTCGGCAAAAGAAAGGCAATTCAATAGATTTTACATTATCGAGAAATGATACTTTGAATTTTTGAGTTTTGTAAGCCCAGTATACGGGATATAGTGAATTATTTGGCAATTTGTTTGATGTCGGAAAGGTGGCGCTTTTCTTTCGATGGGGTTGCGTGACAAATTGTTATGGCTATTCAAATATGTGAAAGGGGGGTTTATATTTATGGTTGGTAAATGTTGGTTTTTGTAAGGATTTTTTTTTGGGAGTTTTGATGTAGACCAAAGTTACACTCGATGCCTACTTTGAATAAATATAAGAATCCAAGGGCTTTGGGGTATTGGAATCGTTTTGTAACTTAATGATCCGATAAATGAACCAAACTTTAAAATATTTACGGTTATTTACCATCAAACATTCGATCCAAAAATATAACCCGAATGGGCACATCTCCCAAATATAAAAATGGACTGAGTTCAAGATAGATAGCGAATATGATTAACCGCATTAAATGAATATTTAATTTTAAAAATCCTCCAAAAAATTGAATATTTTATGACCAACACTTAGACGATATATGTTTAATAATGCTATATATGTTTAATAATGAAAATGCGAATATTTATCATCAAAAATGGTTTTTATTGTTTTTCAAAGTATTCTCCAGCATGATTTATACACTTTTGCATGCGATCAAACCAATTGTCGAAGCACTTTTTCCACTCCGATTGTGACAGCTACAAAACATGGTTTTTGAACGCTTCAAGTCAGAAATTTCGAAAAAAAATTAGATCGCGGTGCTTCAAAAAACGTTTATAAGATCGTCACAGGTGGATCTATGCCTATGAGCCCGAATCAAAACAGCAATCGACCGTGTGGGTCTTTGAAGACGAGCCAAATCCAACGAAAGTTGTTCGTGGAAGAAGTACAAATGGTCCCCTGTTTCTTCAGCAAAACTGTTTATATGGCGACTGTTCCGCTTGAGCAACGTAGGAGGTCCATTCTGAGTGGTACACCACAATTTGTTTGCCTGAAGTCTTTCGAGAAATTCGAAAAACGAACAAGGGAAGACGAATCATTGTGCACCATGACATTGCGAGCTTTCACTCATCGGCTCAAACCAACGCCTTTTTGACCTGCCAAAACGTCGAGTTGATGGGTCATCCGCCGTACAGCCCTGACTTGGTACCCAATGACTTATTTTTATTCGCACACATCAAGAAAAAAGTGCGTGGTCAACGATATTCGTCGCCATAAAATGCTGTTGAAGCGTTCAAAAACCATGTATTTGAGGTGTCTGAATCGGAGTGGAAAAAGTGCTTCGATAATTGGTTTAGGAGCATGCAAAAGAAATCATGCTGGCGAATACTTTGAAAAACAACAAAATCATTTTTGATGATAAATATTTGCATTTTCATTATTAGGCCAGATATTTATAAAGCAGCCCTCGTATAACTCCCACACATATCTTGATCCGATTTTATGTTTTCACCTCTAAAAACTACAAATTACAACTAATATTAATGAAGTTCGACACACACGCAGAAAAAAGTATAGTTGCGGTGACAATATTCGAAGAGGATAATACTATTGTTCGGTGTATGGTTATGGTACAACAATATTATTATCGTCACAATAATAGTATGATTCAAATACAACCATACTATGATAAATCACAACCATACGTTGATCCTTACAGCAATAGTATGATTCAAACATAACCATACTATGATCCCCATAACCATAGTATCGGATCAAGATATGTGATTCACACTCAACCATACTATGATCTCCACAATCATATAATGATCCTCACAACCATAGTATCGTTCACACACAACCATAGTATGATCGTCACAACCATAGTATGATTCACACGTAACCATGTTATGATCCCTACAACCATAGTATGATCACACACAAATATACTATGATCCCCAATATTATTTATTAGAATTGGGTTAAGTTGTCAGCAATAGATTTGAATAATAAAAATTATTTAAAAATACATTATATTCAAAATAATAGAAGTGATTTATTTAAAAGTAGAAAAAATCAATTTATAGGTAAAAAAACGTAAGCGTTTTTATATAACATTTTCAGTTAAACAAAGCCAAAGCAGTTTATTTGAAAAATTTTAATTTCCTTATAAAAAGTACTATTATTGCATTCGATTCGTAACAATAACATTGATCTAAAAAGCATATTCAAATGAAGAAGAACTACAAGCACACAGTATGATTGCCGTAATCATATTATTGTTTACATAAAACCCAAAAAACAATACATTTGTCCCACCAAACTAATTTATATTGCTGCTACGACCATATTTTCATTTTCTAATTTGACAATAATACTATTGTTACATTTCAACAATATTAATATTGCGGCAATCATACTATAGTCAAAAATAAATTCAGTAAACAATACTATGGTTGCGATAAACACACTTTTATTGTGGAGAACATATTATTATTGCGTGCAAGTAACAAGTTTCGTGCCAAAGACGGTAACTGTTGAAATTGGTTAAGATTTGGATATAGCTCCCACACATTTTACTAAAAATAATAAAACTTTCTCACAAATTCATATATGACATGAGTTTTAAAATCTGGATAAATGAGGTCCAAAATGCTATTTTTGGTTGGCTTTTTTAAACATCCAGGAATGCAGAGTATAATATTGAAGGCACGTTTGACTTTAGCTTTTTTACTACTTTGAATTTTACAAAATAAACTTAGATTTGTTATTATATTTAACACTGATCATTACAATGGGTAGCGAGTGAAAAACAACGCTCGTACAGTCCGCCAATAAGTTTCAGTGAGTCGCCTTTGCCCTCACTCTTTGGCTTAATAATCATAATCATTTTAATTTTTATTTTCAGGTTTATGTTTGACATTTACAAAATGGGGCGCTATACGCTCGAACAATATAGGGAGATACTAAAACTAACTTCCAAAGTAGTGAGTCTTCAACAGAAACTTTATGAAATTTAGGTGGAAATTTTTCGAGAAGAGATCGGCCTTCTAGCACTTCTTTAAGTATGGGTAGCGAGTGAAAAACAACGTTCGTACAGTCCGCCAATAAGTTTCAGTGAGTCGCCTTTGTCCTCACTCTTTGGCTTAATAATCATAATCATTTTAATTTTTATTTTCAGGTTTATGTTTGACATGTATACGCTCGAACAATATAGGGAGATACTAAAACTAACGTCCAAAGTAGTGAGTCTTCAACAGAAACTTTAAGAAATTTAGGTGGAAATTTTTCGAGAAGAGATCGGCCTTCTCGCACTTCTTTAAGTATGAAGGCTTACAAAGTTTAATTGTTCCAAGAACTTAGGCCTCATGACCATCCGATGCGTTTTCGCCAGTATTCTTCGAAAATGAGCAAGGAAAAATTGAAGAATAACATGGAAAAAATTTCAACAATACAGAGAAAGTCGATTAATCAACCGAAATTGTGATGTCAATTGGCCGCCTTGCAGCGTTGATTTAGCTCTTTGGATTATTTTCTGTGGGTAACCATTAAGGATACATTTTAAGCAGTACATCAAGGACAATTAAAGCGTTAAAACATAAAATCGAAGTTGAAGAGATTCGATTCGAAACAATCGAAAATGTACTGAAAAAAATGGTAGGCGTCTACCGGACGGTGATGAGTTTTCTTTATCTTCGCTGACTTACTTTTACTTCCCGATACGAAAAACAAAAACCAACCTGATTTGATAAACTTGTGTAGTTATTCACTCTTTCAGAAATAACATTAAAGTAAAATGTTCTCGTACTGAAAAAGCGTCATTCGGACAGTGTTGTCAATATGGTAGGAGTTGTTTCAGTGAGTCTCATTTGTCTCACTCTTCGACAATAATATTTCTCATATGCAAAATCAATGCAGTACTTACTATAGATCGTTAAACTAGTCGATACCATGTCGGCAGCACACATATACGAGTATGGTACCGAAGAGCCGTCCCATACCTACGGCGAAACGTGCGTCTACCAGGTGGTGATGTGTTTACTCTAACTTCACTGACTTACATTTCCTTTCCTCTATGACAAAGAACAGCACAAAAAACCTGATCTTATTACCTCGTGGAGTAATTCACGCTTTCAAAAAATAATAACAACAAATGATCACAACAAACCAAAAAAGCTCTAAGAACATTAAACTTCATTGACCTTAAAAATTGTGCACTGATCACACGCTGCTTTGGCAAACCCGGTCAATCTTACTGTATTATCAAAGTTTTACTCATCATGAACTCCATCGCATGAACTCCATTTGTATTTGCGTGTATTTTTTGTGAAGCCTTTAAAACCTACTCAAGATCTTAAAGTCATCACTTTAGCACGCTGAGTACACGTATGAGTATTTATTTTAATTAATTCAATTTGCAATGCTCATCCGTATTCTGCATTTGAACAAATTCGGAACAAATTTATAAAATAGAATTAACCGCCCGACCATTATTCTCCAGTGACCTTTGGCACTGGCACTGTTAAATCTATGTAAAGTAATTGTGATCCCGACTATTATAATTGAGGATTTTACGTATTTTACAAATTGGCTCAATTGGAATTTTATCAAACATTCACATTCGCACCGGCACAAACTGAACGAACGAACGGACGGTAGAGTCATGGGCCATCCATCTCCAACCACCAGACCTAAGGAAAATCCCTCAAAAAAAAGAAATGCCGACAAGCAGAAAAAACAAGAAAAGATGATACACACGAGAATACAAAAAGCAAAAAAACAGAAGCGTTGAATGGTTCGTAACTTTTACCACCATATGTGTTCAATTGTGGACACATACGAAAGCAATTCGTGTCCACACGCAGACAGACAGACGGAGAGTCACTCACATGTGCATGTAACCGACCGCCCAAACACCCTCTGCCATGCCTCATCCGCTTTCGCAATGGCCGTGTCCTTCCGAGCTCTTCTTTGGAGGAAAATAATAATTGCTGCCATGGCCGCCACTGCTGCTGGTACATATCAATATTTGCTTGAGAGTGAAACAAGTGACCTTTTCCTCCATACACTTCCTTCCGTCTGCCGCCCTCGGCTAAAGGCTTTGCGTTAATGGACATCGGAGATATTTGTAAGGGTATCATGGCTTAAAAATTGTATTACACCTCAATAACAATACCAATACATGGGCAATCATTGTGATGACGATGATGAGGACAACAAAAACGAAAGGACCATGGCGACATCGATGAGAATGAGATGCGGTGTTGATGCCGCTGCTGCTGCGGATGATGACGATGATGATGAGACTTACAAGGACACCGCCAATGTTGACCATTATATTACATGAATCTATTCATCCGGGTTTTTTTGTCTTTGTCATTCGTTTTGTTATCACTCGTTTCATATGAGGAAGGTATGATAGGTTTGATAAAAACAAAGGTTACAATATACGAATTCCTCGTGTTAATAAAGGCATCTGATCTTAGGAGTGTTCATTTATGAGGCAGCGCATAGAGAAGGGGACCTAAGGGTAAACAAATCAATTTTCATTTTTTTTTCTTTTTTTTTTGATGTGGACAACATCTGAGCATCGAATGAGACCGATCCCATGCCCAAAAAGTGTTGCCTCCTAGAGATATGCGCGTTTTATGAAAGTGAAGTCGACGATTCTAAGCGCAAATAGAAAGGGACCTAATCTTAAAAATGGCTCTCCTAAACAAAACTTTTCATCAACTTTTCACTTTTTTTTTTGATGCGGACAACATCTGAGCATCGAATGAGACCGATCCGATGCCCCAAAAGTGTTCCCTCCCAGAGATATGCGCGTTTTATGAAAGTGAAGTCGACGATTCTATATATATACGATTCTATATATATAAAAAGTTCAGTCGGTATTATGTGTTTTTTACAGATTGTTCGTAGCTGGTACCGGAAGGTCGTTATGATTAGTTTGACCAATTCGCGTGGACTCCAGACACAATAACGGGCTCTAAAACAGGTCAATAAATGCGCCAGGAAACAAAATTGGGTTAGTAGGCCTTATGAACAATCCGAAGAAATTCATGAACTGCGGTAACGTCCGCGAAAATGCACTGTTTGTTGTGTTTCATGTACAAAAATATGCGTTTAAAACTAAAAAACAAGTAAAACAGGGCTAAAGTCGGACATAGACGACTATGAGTTACCCTACACCAGTCTGCCATTCAGAAGAATAAGAGCCTCTGCCTAGAGCTTGAACAAGGTCGGACTCAATATGTTACTTCTAGAGCAGGAAGGACTTGATGGTATACCAAATAAAACGTATCCCAATCGAATAATTTATCTCATATAGGAGTGTCGAAAGCAGCCTTATAGTTAATGCAGACATGTTAAGTATCTTTGATTCTAGTGGACTTGACGCAGCGTAAAGATTTGGTCGAACGTTGACTTATTCGACCTGAGCATCACTAATACGGCTGTATCAGGTTGGCGTCTTCACATAACCCGATAAAAAAAATAGTCCAGCGGTGTTAAATTGCACTACGCGAGAAAATGCGCTCACCAAAAGTTTCCTTCAATAAATTGTTTCGTTGGTTGTATGGCAAGTAGCGTCGACTTGTTGGAACCAAAGGTCGTCCACATCAACATCATCCACGGCAATGTCATTAATCATGTTTCTATAGCGTTGCCTTATTGACTGTAACTTTATGACCGGCTTCATTTTTGAAGAAATATGGACCAAAATGACTCCTAACTGATGTATTTGTGAACCGATATTCAAACACGAAAGCGCGGCGTTTGGAGGAGAAGTTGATTTTTTTAATGATATGCATCGCTTTTATTTCGGAAAAGAATTGTTTAAGATACGAGGGTTGCTATATGTGACGCGCAAAATAGAAAGGGACCCAAGGGTAAAAACCAGTTTTGTTCAGGAGAGCCATTTTAAAGATTTAAATACGTGTATCTTTGGTGTAGAATCGTCGACTTCACTTTCATAAAACGCGCATATCTCTGCGAGGGAACACTTTTGGGGCATGGGATCGGTCTCATTCGATGCTAAAATGTTGTCCACATTAAAAAAAAGAAAAAAAATGAAAATTGATTTTTTTACCCTTAGGTCCCTTTCTCTATGCGCTGTCACATATATATTTCTGGCCTAATAATGAAAATGCCAATATTTATGATCAAAAATGGCTTTATTTTTTTCAAAGTATTCTCCACTATGATTTATACACTTTTGCATGCGCTCAAACCAATTGTCGAAACACTTTTTCCACTCCGATTGAGACACCTCCAAAACATGGTTTTTAAAAGCATCAACAGCATCTTGTGGCAACGAAAATCGTTGACCACGCATTTTTTTTCTTGATGGGCGGGAATAAAAAGAAGTCATTGGGTGCCAAGTCAGAGCGGTGCCGCGGATGACCCTTCAATTCGACGTTTTGGCCGGTCAAAAAGGCGCTGGTTTGAGCCGACGTGTGAGAGCTTGGATTGTCATGGTGCACAATGATTCGTCTTCTCTTGTTCGTTTTTCGAATTTCTCTGAAGACTGTAGGCAAACAAATTATGGTGTACTACTCAGAATTGACCGTCCTACGTAGCTCAAGCGAAACAGTCGAAACATTACCAGTTTTGCCGAAGAAACAGGCGACCATTTGCTTCGAAGTGCTTCTTCCACTAACAACTTTCGTTGGATTTGGCTTGTCTTCAAAGACCCACACGGTCGATTGGTGTTTTGTTTTGGGCTCATGCGCATATATCCATGATTCGTCACCTGTGACGATCTTATAAACCTCTTTTGAAGCACCGCGATCGTATTTTTTCAAAATTTCTTTGCACCAACCGGCACGAGCCTTTTTTTAAGCGATTGTCAAATTGTGCGGGATCCAAAGAGAACAAACCTTTTTTAAGGCCAGGTGTTCATGCAATATCAAATGTATGCTGGTGGAAAAAACGCCTAAGGATGCCTCTATCTTACGGTATGTCACATGACGATCTTGCATTATCAGTTTACGCACGGTATCAATGTTCTCTGGCACAGCGGCCGTTTTTGGACGACCTTCGCCTATGAGCGAGCGTCGGCCACGATAGAATGGTGATTCATTGCCATACAAAGATTTAAGTTCATCGATGAACTCTTGTCGTGATAATCCACGTCGAAAGTTGTGAAAAATGATCGCACGAAAATGTTCATGAGTTAATTCCATTTTTTTGCAAAATTAATTTTTTCTGTAAACATCACAAATGAAGGTCGTACGTCAAAACGTTCTGAGAACGTTTATGCTAAAAAATGTCAAACTTTCCAATAGAAATGTTAGATGGCGCCAGGCAACTCTGAGTGTTGCCTAGGCCAGAAATATAGGGTGATCCATTTAGAGGCTTTTTTCAGAAAAAAAAAAAAATATAAAAATTCAAATCAAGTGTGGAATCTTTATTGGTAATTTGAAAGGACATTTTATGGCATTTATTTTTTGAATAAAATTTCCACTATATATAATTTCGAAGGTATTTTTTTTATTGGCAATGATGATTCCAAGTGACATTATAAAACTGATTCAATTAAAGGGTCAACGACTCACACAGAACCAATCAATTTGAAATTTTCATCCAAAATCCGATAAAAATAAAGTCTTAAGGGTTTTTTGGATAAAGTTCAATGGGAATGGTAATGAAACACGATTTTATTGATCTGACTGCCTCCCAGTGGCTATATGTGACGCGCAAATAGAAAGGGACCTAAGGGTAAAAACCATTTTTGTTCAGGAGAGCCATTTTAAAGATTTAAATACGTGTATCTTTGGTGTACCATCACTTTCATAAAACGTGCATATCTGTGGGAGGGAACACTTTTGAGGCATGGGATCGGTCTCATTCGATGCTCAGATGTTGTCCACATAAAAAAAAAGTGAAAATTGCTGTCACATATAGTTATAATATCCAAATTCCTAAGATATATTGTTGGGGCATTTCGTATTTGACGATCACGATTAGCTCGTTTTTAGTATAAATGAGGCGAACTTTTAGAAACGTTTATTAGCAACGATATTTAACAGCAGCCAAAAAATGTCAAAACAGCTCTTCTGTATACCGACTTTGTAGGTTGTATAAATTCAAAAGTTTTCGTAGATATGCCAGCTACAATTCAATGCTTGGAAGCCTCCATAACTGGCTTTATTCGCCAGATACCTTTTGCAGGATGGAAAGAGTGGTCGAAAGTTCGAATAAACCACCTATACCGTATTCGCCGTAATCGTCATTTGACCATACCGATTCTTATATATTTAATACCTCCCTCGTCTCTTGTTTTATCACCTCGTATTCGGTCAACATGTGTGTGACAAGTGATGCGTGTTTCGTTGTGGCACTCCTTAAGTGGTAAAATTTGTGTCCTTTTTGTGATGCCACTGTGGTTGTTGTTGTTCACTCTCCCTCGCACTTCGTGCTACAGCTACCGACGATGTTCTTCATTTGCTCTTCATTGGTTTTCCATTCCAGTGCCATCATAGTTGTTGTTGTAGTTCGTTTTTTATTACTTTTGTTCGACAAAAAAATACGAAAAGAAAAACGAAATTTTCTTCATGCTTAATTGAATGGGTCAGTTTTCTTTTTGAGCTGAAGTTCCTCCTCGTATCGTAAGAAGAGCCCATTATAATGATGACACTACTTGTGCCACTGCCGCTTCTGCTGTTTTTTTAGTTGTTTTTCTGGACCTCCATACGTGTGTTTTTTTAAGTTTTTCTTTATTTCTCTGGGCCGGGGGAATTCATGTGTGCTGTGTAGTCGACTTGGAGTTGTTGTTGCCTTTGTGGAGCATATTGTTATGCGTATCGGGTGTCCGAACTCAAAAGAGAAAGAAAACTTAAGTATCTAACGGAAATTTATATCAATTCAATTTTCGAACTTTACCAATAAGTGTTGTATGTTGTTGTTGCTTTTTGCCATTTATTTTCCCTTGAATAGCAGTTTACCCAATAACAGTGGACAGAATGGGGAAAAGTGAGATCGCTAAAATAAGGGATAATGTGTTATTGAAGCAAGAGAAATTAAAACATATGTAAAGGGTGTCCCAAGAAGAACGCAATTTTTAAATCTGGCAACATTCGAAGTGTCATTGTTTGACATTTGAACAATTGTTATTGTCTGTTAGTAGAAGGTACGAGGTTAGTAAAAATGGAGCGCTACACGAATGAACAACGCATTCTCATTGTGAAATTGTTTTACCAAAATGGTGAAAGTTTTGCGGCTACAGTTCGCAAATTGCGATCAATTTGGGGTCACAATAATGCTCCAAAAGAGTCAACTGTAAAGAGATTAATGGATAAATTTGCCGAAACTGGGTCTGTTAGTGATGTAAAGACAACAACGCGCCATCGACCAGGTCGTTCGACCGAAAATGTCGCAGCTGTACGTGATGATGTCGCTCAAACTCCATCCACCTCAATTCGACACCGAGCTCAGCAAATTGGTGTCTCCAAATCCACTTTGCAGCGAATTTTGACGAAAGATTTGCATCTTCATGCATACAAAATTCAATTGGCTCAGGAACTGAAGCCAGCTGACCATGGACAGCGAAGGGAGTTCGTTAATTGGGTATTGGAGAGACAACATGAAAATGCTGATTTTGCCGATAAAATCATCTTCAGTGACGAGACCCATTTTCATCTTGATGGCTTCGTCAATAGGCAGAATTGTCGCATTTGGGGTGCGGAAAATCCTCGAGTGATTCACGAGAAGCAAATGCATCCTCAACGTGTCACTGTGTGGTGTGGTTTTTGGGCTGGAGGAATCATTGGACCTTTTTTTTATGAAAATGAGGCAGGTCAAGCGCAAACAGTCAATGGTGTTTGGTATCGTGAAATGATAACCAGTTTTTTCTTGCCTAGAATTGAAGAAATGAATGTGGAGGGCATGTGGTTCCAACAAGACGGCGCCACATGTCATACAGCCAGAGAAACAATTCAATTGCTGCATCAGTCATTTAAAAATTGCGCTCTTCTTGGGACAAGTAAAAAATGTTAAGTTTGGCTGTGCCGAACTTTGGATACCCTCCACCAGATTCCCAAATAAAACCAAATTTGGTGCGGAAGTGGGTTCTATATAGAAATCTTTATGTGCAAAATTTCATTTCGATAGGTCAAGTTTGTGGTGAGTTATAGTCATATTATTTCTCAAGGCCCATTAGGCCGTTTGTATGGGAGGTACAAGAAATGGTGGCCCAATCTAAACCATTTTTACATAGATGATTGCGCCTATATAGAGATTATTATTGGCAAAATTTCAGTGATTTTGCTCAAGAAACTTGACGGATATTTCCAAATAAAAAACTAATTTTTATTAGATAGTGTCGGTTGAGGGTCTCCAACACCAACTTCCAAATTTCAGCTCCCTAGCTGTTGCTGCAGGCTCTATCTTGTTTTCAACAGACGGACAGACGGACAGCCGGACAACATGGCTAGATCGTCTTAGAATTTTACGAGGATCAAGAATATATATACTTTGTTGGGTTTCCGATGATTATTTCAAGGTGTTACAGACAGAATGACAAAACTAATATACCCTCAATTGTATGGTGGAGGGTATAAAAACAGATAAAGGATGGTCCAACTAAAACGCTTGAGAATAATTCCTCATTCGAAAAAAGTTTTCGGAGAATTATCTTAATATTGTTTATTATGATAGAAGAATATATGGCAATTATTTGCGAAATAAAATATCGGCCAAATGCTCACCACGGCTGCGGTGGCATACCTCTTTCCGATGGGCTATATTTTTAATGACTCTGAGACATAATGGAGATTCAATATCGGTAATGTGCTGAATAATGTCACCCTTTAGGTCTTGAATTGTTCTTGGGTTATTGACGTACACTTTTTCTTTTAAATATCTTCAAAGAAAGAAGTCCAACGGTGTCAAGTCACATGATCGTGGCGGCCAATTATCTTTGCATAGGCTTGAGATAGCACGGGCATTGAATTTCTCTCGCAAAAGAGCCATTGTTTCGTTGGCTGTGTGTCAATTGCGACCATACTGTTGAAACCATATATTGTTCAGGTCCATATCCTCAATTTTTGGCCACAAGAATTCCGTTATCATCTCGCGATAGCGAACACCGCGCAAGGCAGACGACTTTTCTGCCACACTATTGCAAATATCATCAATGTTTTCCGCAGATCTTAACGCGCTGCTCATTGTGTACCTCTCCATGGTTGAATTTGTCAAACAATGAAAGAAAGAAATGTCAAATAAAGTTGGGCAAAAAATTAAACATTAATGTGTAACTCACAGTTAACATCGTGCGTTAGGGTTGGACAACCCTTTATGTAAACATAGCACTTGTTCGACAAAAAGGTACTAACAAAAATTTGTTTATTGATTTTTTTGTGATTCCTATGTTTTTTCCATAGCAACATCAGGTATTCCAGCTTCTATCGTCGTCGTAGTTCAGAGTTAAATAGGTAGTGCCCGCCCTTTTGTTTTATTTAAATAAAATATAGTCTTCTACCTAAACAAGAAAAGGAATTTACTAGTCGTCAAGTTAATTTTGCTAAAATTTTATAACAATCTGTCTATTATTCGGGCATCAAGGCAACTTTTTAAAGAGGGCGTGGCATTGGCCTTTTTTGCACAAGGGTGTGTTTCGTTCTGTAATCATATATATTCCATAATTCATCGCCAAACCTCTAACAGTTCATAATATATGAACTTTCTAAATTCTAGTTTGTTGGCGGTGCCACGCCCTCTAGTCCTATATACCCTAACAAAGGTCCTTGTCGATTTTTGGTTTTAGTTACGAGCGACCAACACCCATCTGTCATTAAATTGGACCATATCGATACTGTTTTAGAATATCCAACACAAAAAAGGTTCCTTACGATTTTAAATCCGGCCGCTCTTAAGGCCTCATTGTAAATCCAATCGAGCTTAAATGAAGCGCAGTGCGTTATAAAATTATCCCCGGTGCAATTACGTTTGTCTGTGTTTATATGGCTTTACCATATATGTCCTTTCCGTTCTGGAAGTAATATGTAAGTTGTGACTTTGTTCAAATTCTTATTAATATCAGATGTAGTGTGTCTCATAGTCGGCAATGGCTAACTCAATCCATTTTCATTGGCTTTTAGTAAGCGTCATAAATGCTTTATGTGACTTTTGAAGCGATAATACCCCAAATCGGAAATATTCTTTGCGGAAATAATATTCTTAGCTAATAAAGTTATATGATAAAGTTCATATTCTAGAAAAATTTCAGCACTCGTAATGTGCCATAAATGATATAAATCGGAAGT
The DNA here is from genome assembly GCA_963513945.1 of Hydrotaea diabolus. Classification (NCBI taxonomy): domain Eukaryota; kingdom Metazoa; phylum Arthropoda; class Insecta; order Diptera; family Muscidae; genus Hydrotaea; species Hydrotaea diabolus. The sequence goes on along the minus strand of OY740718.1, from coordinate 150,558,421 downwards.
GGTTAAACCACAAACATAGAGAGAGAGAGATAGTTTTGTATTGGGCTATACCAAACCGTGCAGCGATTAAGTCTTATTTACGTTTGGTTTATTCTGAATAATGTCAAATGTGATCAATTTCATTTATTATCTTGATTCTGGATTTTCAATAAAATTCTGTTTTTCTTTCATTTGTGCTCTTCTTTCTCTACATTTTTAGTACACTTCTAAGCAAGTTAGGACTTTCTAGTTTTTACCACGTGAAAGAGCGTCTCAAAAACTATCGAAACCAAAAAAAGTGGAAAACTTCATTTGAGTCATAAGCAACCTTTTCATAAGCCGGGCCACATATAGTGCCTACATGCGATCAAAATCTTGTGTAAATAGCGCCTTCTGCTGTAGTAAGACTTAAAAAAATTAAAAACTAAAACCTTGTGGTCGACAAATTCGCTTGAATTTTACTAATCCGACATTTAAAAACTAAAACCTTGTGGTCGACAAATTCGCTTGAATTTTACTAATCCGACATTCGATTTAGAAACAGCTTCCCCAAAAAACCTTTAACAAATGATACGCCGTTCCTATTGCTTCAGATTTATGAACGTTTTTTTTTCGTTTTCCAGCCCACCGTGCGTTTGGCCCCTCTCACAAAAATTGTCATTTCGATAACGTCGCAACCAAAGAAAAAACACACAAAAGTTCCCAAACATTAAATTTGACAATGGTCAGCCGTTTTTTATGGACTCGCCCCATACATACCCAACAGCAACGAAAGTACCGAGGGGGAAAGTGAACATTATTAACATTATTTGCCATAGTCCGTGGAGAGGAGTGGTCCGGTCCGGTACGGAGGCCATGATAATATTGGTAATGATGACCTTTTTAACAAACAGCAGCGGTACGGTCGTATGTAGTATGGCGGTATTTTATTGCTGAAGGTTAACAGGAGGCAGAGCAAAACGAAGGTGTGGGCAAGGTGATGGACCCTTAAACGATGCTGTGTAATCATTATGAATTCCAAACACAGAACAGCGATAACTTTCAGGACAGAGAGTGTCCTTTTTTTTGTTGGTGGTTGGCGGTGGTGTCATTGCAAATTTCCGTATAAAAAAACGAGTCGTTTTCTTTTTTTTGGCCATCGGAATTGTGACAAATTTAATAGCGCGGGTATTCGGAGTAGTAGAACTTTTATGGGTGTGCGGCCTGAAATAACAAGCGGGTTTTCCACTCACCACCCTCGTGCCCTTAGACTCTTGAAGTAATACTTCTCCCTCCCCTCTCCCCCCATCCAGCTGCTCTTTAGAAGTGTAATAAATTGTAATGGTTTGTTTAACTGATGTCCAATCAATTGCTAACAAAACCAATGAAGTTTTTTATGCTGCTTATTGATGTTGCTGCTGCTGCTCTTATCATTGTCAACTGTTTTGTTGTTGTTTTGCTTGTTGGCTGTTCTTGTCAGAACTAATATTACGCGTTTACAATTTATTAGCGTTTTGAGAGTAAGAGTGCTATTGCGATTTCGAAAGAGGGGCCTTGTTTTTTTTGCAAACCACCCCTTTTCGGTTGCCCTTTATCGTTGCTTTCCGCAACGGCAGCGTATGTTGAATGTTATTTGGCAAATTACTTAAGTCTATTAGTTGTGCGAAGGAAAAAAATGTGACTTCTCATTTTTTAAGGGATTCTTTTTTTTTGATGTTCCTTCTTGTTACTGTGATCAATGAAAACAAACCATAAAACGCGGTTACAGCTCCCATGTGTGTAATCTTTGCTTCAGCTGTAGCCGTCTCCATGCCTGGCCATATTGACACTGCCATGGCAGCAGGATATGAAAAAGAAATATCCTATGGGGTTGTTGGCATGCGAATATATTATGCTTTTGTTTTTTTTATTGTGGGACTACGAAAAGAACATTTTTAAATTCGTGTTTAATGTTTTTAAACTTTTAAATGCTTCAATGTTGTTTTTTGGTTTCACTGAAGGATACTGATTTTGAAAATCATACTCAGATGTGTACTTTTTATTTTTCTCTTAATGGAAAGGGAAACAATAGAAAAGTCGTAGATGTAACTGCCTTATGTAAAAAGGGAGTTAGATTTGTTTATAGCTCAGAAATGTTGAGCCTTACATACTTAATTTTACTCCCCAAAAACGGGCCATACAAATAAATGAACTAAAAGCAATAGTTCTGATACTAATACAAGATACAAATCGAATAATTGTTCATACCTGTCTCAAACAATTGTCCGTACCCTATACAACTGAAAATATATTTGATTGCAATTCGAAAAATAATTGCTCAATTCGAATGTAGTAAATTGTTTTTTAAAGACCAACAAGTAGTTATAAAAATTGCCAATTAATAGTAGAATAAAAAAAAATCACTTTTATTTTTAACAAAAAAACTTAAAAATAGTTCAAAATATTAACTCAAAAAATTGGGCGTACGCTACAAAAAAATTTACGTATGTACGAGTATTTGTAAAATGAATATTATGCTGATGTATTATTTCCTTAATATTTAGTGTGGTATCCTTTAGCAGCGATTACGTCTCTTAAGCGATTTTTCATCGACAAAGCCAGTTCTTCTGTGGTTTCTGCTCAAATATTCCGCCATTCTTCAACGATGACATCTTTCAGCATTTGCTTATTAGTTATTTTATGATGGAGAATTTTGTTTTCTACAATACCCCATAGATGTTCTATGGGATTTAAATCTGGGCTCTGGGGAGGATGAGGCACCACTTCCTTAACGTTGTAGAGTAGCCATTCTCGCACAACCATGGAAGTGTGCTTTGGGTCGTTATCGTCTTGTATGCCCAAATTAGTGGCGCTTGCTTTTAAATTTTCCTTTAAAATATTCAAATATCTAAATTTGTCCATCGTTGTTTCCACAAACACGAGATTTCCCACACCTCCAGCTGCCATTGCACCCCACACCATCACCGATCCACCAACACGCAGAGAAAAGATATGGTTACACTATGGTCACCGCAACAATACTATGTTCTCTACAATAAAAGCATGTTCGTCGCAACCACAGTATTGTTTTTTGAATTTCATTTTGACAATAGTATGATTGGGACAATATTGCTATTTTTGAAATGTAACAAAAGTATTAGTGCCAAATTTAGAAATGAAAATATGGTTGTAACAACCGTATAAACATGGTTGGTACAACAACAGTATTGTTGTTTAAAATTTACGTTAACAATAATTTTATTACGGCAATCAAACAGTATGGTTGCGACTACGGCTATAACAAAACAGGTTTTATAGAGCATACATGTATGTGTGTGCGTATCTTTTTTTTGATATACAAAAAAAACACATACACACGATACATTGAATGGTTGTTGTCCATTAAAAAAACAAAAACAATCGGAAGGTAGTTCGAGGGATTTTTATTGTGTTTACTTTGTTCGGTGAAATCCTCTAAAATCGACTGGTTCTCGTTTATTTAAAATCTACCCGCACTTAAGTATATAGCCTTCGATCATGGCGTTTAATTACATTCTTTACTTGGTGTCTACGGATGGTGAAGTAGCATTCACCCCTGCTAAAAGTATTTTTGACCGTTGGAATATATATTTTTGTTTCTTCCATGAAATGTTTAATAAAAACATGGCCTGGCTGTGAACTAATAGTAATGCAATTTAAAATAACAAACTTAATAAAAATCTCTATTTTTGAATAACAACAAAAACCAATCCTAACAAATAATTTTGGGGATCATAGTATGGTTGAGTGTGAATCATTCACGTTCACGCAGAAAAAAAGTATGGTTGGGGTGACAATATTCGAAGAGGATCATACTATTGTTGGGTATATGGTTGTGACACAACAATATTATGATCCTCACAACAATAGTATGATTTACACGCAACCATACTATAATCCTCCCAACAATAGTATGATTCGCACATAACCATACTATTCCCACAACAATAGTATGATTCACACTCAACCATACTATGATCTCCACAACCATAGTATGATCCTCACAACCATAGTAGGATTCATATACAATCATAGTATGATCCTCACAACCATAGTATGATTCACACGCAACCATGTTATGATCCCTACAACCATAGTATGATCACACACAATTATACTATGATCCCCAATATTATTTATTAGAATTGGTTTAAGTTGTCAACAATAGATTTGAATAATGAAAATTATTCAAAAATACATTAAATTTAAAATAAAAGGAGTGATTCATTTCGCAGTAGAAAAAATATGTTTAAATAAACATAAACGTTTTTATTAAAAATACTTCAGTTAAACAAAGCCAAAGCAGCTTTTTGAAAAAATTTTAATTTCGATAAAAAAGTACTATTATTGCATTAGATCCGTACCAATAACATTTGTTCTTAAAAGCATATTAAAATGAAGAAAAATTACAATGCCGTAATCATATTATTGTTAACATAAATTGCAGAACACAATACTTTTGTCGCAGCAACTATATTTATATTGTTGCTATAACCATATTTTCATTTTTAAATTTGACAATAATACTATTGTTACATTTTAACAATATTTATATTGCAGCAATTATATTATTGTCAAAAATAAATTCAGTTAACAATGCTATGGTTGCGAAGAACATACTTTTATTGTGGAGAACATATTATTATTGCCGTGACCACGTAGTAACCATGTTTTTTCTCTGCGTGTATGTACGAGTATATACACAGCAAAAAAAATGTTTTGTTTCAATTTATATAGTCGAATATTAAAAAAAAATTAATAAGGAACCCTGCTATAAAAAATTGTATATATTTACTACATTTGTATTTATTTATATTAAAAGTAAATATTACCGATTATAATCATTTAACAAATTCTCATATTAACAAAAAGAAATGTAGGCCTTTTATCGCAAATATGTTTGTTATGAGGTGATGAAAAAATGCATATACCGGGTGATCAGTCTAGAGGTATTTTTTTCAAAATAAAAAATTATACAAAAATTCAAATCAAGTGTAGAATAAAACGTACAATAAAGATTGTTAACTCGAAAGGATTTTTTGTGCCATTTATTTTCAGTTCGTTCGAGCACCGGTATGGCTTTAATGAAAAGCGTAAAGTTGGCTTCCAAATCCTGAATGCTAGCTGGTTTGGCAGCATAGACTTTGAACTTCACGTAGCCCTAAAGAAAGTCTAAAGGTGTGATATAACACCATCTAGGTGGCCAACTCACCGGTCCAAAAATTAAAATTAGCTGCTCTTCGAAATGATCCCTCAATAGATCCATTATGTGAGCAGCTGTATGGCAAGTGGCACCGTCCTGTTGAAACCAAATGTCGTCAAGATTACGGGCTTTAATTTCTGGTAGCAAAAAACCCCTATATCATAGAGCCATAGTAAGCACCATTGGCGGTTAGATTACACAGTACAACAGCCAATCTGGGAGGTGAGAAATGCCAAGTCAGGGTGATGGTACTAGGTCAGTATATTAAAACCCTCAAAGGGTTTTGCGTTCGTATGTGCCAGTTTTTTTTTATGACCTTTTACATTTTTTCCTTATCTTGATATTTTTTCGCTTAGTTGTAAAATCTTGGCAAAAACGTAGTTTGACATAACTCGAGAACGACTAGTTCGATTTTGCTGAAATAAATTGGGAAAAATTAATAATTACATTTTCTTTAATCCATTAATATACTGTTTCTCTACCAAATCAACATTTTTGCAATTAGAAATAAATTTATGAAGAAAATTTTGCCAAAAAAAAAATTTTTTTTTTATTTAAAACATATAAATCCCAAACGGAAAAACGTGTAGAGTCTTATAACTTTCATGTAAAGTCACATATCCTATAAACAAAATGCGACATAGATCATAGAAATCGATTAACGCGTTCTGCTTTTATTTACAATTAAGTGAAGTTACTTAATTGAAAATAAAAGCAGAACGCGTTAATCGATTTCTATGATCTATGTCGCATTTTGTTTATAGGTTATGCGACTTTACGTGAAAGTTATAAGACTTCTACGTTTTTCCGGATTAAAGAAAATGTAATTATTAATTTTTCTCAATTTATTTCAGCAAAATCGAACTAGTCGTTCTCGAGTTATGTCAAACTACGTTTTTGCCAACATTTTACAACTAAGCGAAAAAACATCAAGATAAGGAAAAAATGTAAAAGGTCATAAAAAACTGGCATATACGAACGCAAAACCCTTTGAGGGTTTTAATATACTGACCTAGTACCATCACCCTGACTTGGAATTTCTCACCCCCCAGACAATAACCCCAAAAATGTTCCACAGTGTTACGGCTATCATCATTTTTGAAAATATGGACCGATGATACCACCAAACCATTACCCGCACCAAACCATGGGTTTCTCTGAGTATAATGACTTCTCTTGAGCCTCTTCTGGTAGCTCTTCAGCGCAAAGGAAGCAATTTTGTTTATTGAAGTTGCCGTTGAACCAGAAATGGGCCTGATCGCTGAACAAAATTTTGGTCGAATACAGCGAATCTTTTTCGAGTTTTTGAAGATCCAAACACTAAAACGGCGACGAGCAGAACATTTGTACGCATTCAAACCAGGATCCTTTTGAAAATGCTCCAAGTTGTTCCATACGACAAGCCCAGTTGTTGAGAACGGTGCCGAAGCGATTCCTGGGGGTTTTCACGTACACTCTCAGCTACTGCCGCTGTGTTTTCAATATTTCGTGCTAGATGTAGTCTATGGGGTCGAGTGTTATGTTATAGTAAAAATTGGGTTACAATGTTGGCGATGGTTAACAGAATAGTGCGTTCTGTAGGCCGATTATGTCGACCATAAAAAGGGTAAGCGACCTAAAAACGCTTCTCTCCAAACGCTCATTTCCATAATACAAGTACAGTTGCACAATTTGGATACGTTGTTGCGGCGTAAGTCTTGCCATAATGAAATGGCAAACAATACTGAAAAGCTAAAATAAAGTTTAACACAACTCACGCGTAATCTGTGAAAAAAACCCTATTGACAAATATCTAGATTGATCACCAGTTATATAAAAAAAGTTGGCAGCCGTTTATCGAAAATAATTTCATATCAGGCTACTATTTCAAACTTCACATAATTAAGACAAAACATAATTTGTTTACAAAAAGCAGTCTGAAAGATTTTTTTTTCAAGCGGGGATGTCATATAAGACCCCAAACAAGGAATGTGCTATAAATATGTTTATCGAATATACACATGAAGGAAGTCAGTTTTGTATTTAACGAGAACTGCTGGCAGTAGACACAATTAAAATCTCTCGCACTAAGCGATACAATGTATGCATTTTTAGAATTTTTTTGTTCTTACATTCATTTAACAGCATTGCGATAACTGATAAATAGTTTAGCTTATTTATGAAATTTTTAATTGAGTATTGCAAAATGCACATAAAAGGAGAATTTTTTTATTGAAAGAGACTATGTGACCCTTTTAGATTTTTAGCTTCGTGATCTGAAATTGGTCTTGTACGTACAGACAGAGATAACAAATATGTTTACTAAAGGGTGGTTCAACGCAAGCGCACGATGGTTATTGTAAATAAAACAAAATCTTTTCATCTTTTCTTAATATTTTATGGTAGAAGAATTATGGTAGCCATTTATGTGTGAAACAAAAATGTCAGCGAAATGCTCGCCATAACTTCGGGGGCATAAATCTATTCGATGGTCCATATATTCAATGACTCTGGGACAAAAATTATCTTATCCTTTAGCTCTTCAATTTTTCTTGGCTTTTATGACTTTCACTTTTTTTTTTAAATATCCCCAATGAAATAAGTCCAACGGAGTCAATTATTCGTGGCGGCCAATTAACATTGCCACGACATGAGAAAACACGGCCATTGAATTTCTCGCTCAAAGGAGAACTAGTTTTGTTGGCTATGTGGCACGACCCTGTAAGACCTCATTTTCGAAGAAGTACGGCCTAATGACGCCGCCAGACTATAAACGGCACTAAAAAATCACTCTTTGAGGATGCATCGGCTTATCAAAAATAACTCTTGAATTCTCATTTGCTTGTTAACAAATTTACTGTGGACACATTTGGTCGATTATACTGACAACAAAAAAAACACGAAGTGCGCAGAACTTGAACGCGAATTTTCGTAAAAGGCTTTAAAAATTTTAATGCTCTGCTTAATTGTCAAACCCTGAAACAAAGAAATGTCGAATTAAGTGGGCAAAAATCCAGACGTTAAGGTGTGACTCTTAATTAACATCATGCTTTATGGTTTGACACCTTTACAAGACAGCGTTGATATTCTTTCAAAAGAACACAATTAATCTGGGATAGTGGAACTATGGTTTGACATGTCATTTTTCGCTCACGAAGTAGTGGGTGTCATATATTTTTCGTATATTGTACAAAATATTCCTGCAGCAATTCCGTTTTTGCTACCCAAATTTACATGTTTAAATGGACAAAGTTTTTGGCCCCGGCACTCAAATTTAGTCGCATCTAAAAAATAGTTCAAATTCTTCAGATAATATTATGACAACTGGTTTTTGAGACATATGTACCGATACCAATGGGACCGACTCGATAACAACATGCAACTAAATTTTGGACTTTCCCAATGGTCAGGATTATTCCTTCTGGAAAGAAAAGACTCAAGCGAGTTTAGTTTTAGAACAGAGTCTTGGTAGGTCTTAGTTAGACTGTCTCACTTATTGTTTTATGGGCCGAAAGCTTTTTCATTTTGCAAAGCATTACCGTATGAAATAACTAAAAAATAGTAGACTTAATTTTATTAAAGGTTATCTTATCGGTTGGCCGTGGCCGACATCTCTGTCTTAAGTGAATTCGTATGGAGATTATTTTCGTAGAACAATTGAACATGTCATCTCTCAGATTAAAAAAGGAGTCCCACTGTGCATTTCAGATAAAAAGCAACAAGTATAATGTCTACAATCGGATACGGCCGATAAGATACACTTCACACCAAACGATTCATCGAATCTATTGACCGTCAATCGCGATCGACATGCTTCCTACATATTAACGATGAAGATTTGGTCGTTGATAAAGTTCTAAATCAATAAGCTGGCGCCATCCGGAAGTCAGAGTACAACTGTATATAGTCCTAACTCCTTCGAGGATATCCATTAAGGTAAATTCAGTAGGAGTCACCCCTTGTAAGAAATTGAGTGAATAGGGTAGTTTTTGGGCAAAAACAATCCACTAAAGTACAACTACAGGGTGGGTGATTTAAAATTTTAAGTTTGAATAGGCTGTTTTAAACAAGTACCGACAACACAGTACAACACATGATTTTGGGACTCAATTCTGATAATTGTTTGTGAAAGTAGTCCCAAAAAGAAGAACTTCAGCATCATTCGTTTGGTCAAGGTACATCAAATAATAATATAATAATTAATTAAAAGTTAGTAAGTATCGTATAGGGGAATTTGTCACGTTTTGGGCTCTTTTGTTTGTCATAACTCGAGAACCACTAGTCCGAATAAGCTAAATCGAATTAAAAAAATACAAATTACAATTCCTTTAATCTGTTCATACAACGTTTTGATACATAAGCAATAGTTTCGCAGTTATAAATAAATGTATGAAGAAAAAAATATTGTTGAAAAATGTTGTACTGTGTAATTTTTTCAAATTTCTTGTTTTATTAGAAAGGTTAAACTTTGTCATTTAATAATGGAACACAATATCATTCATATAACTACCACAACTGGCTCGGCAGTACCTTATCCGATCAACAAAATTTTTCAGTACATTTTCGATTGTTTCAGGTCGAATCTCTTTAATGGCAAATTCGATTCCATGTTTGAACTCTTCAATTGTCTCCAAATGCTCTGCGTAACATTTATCCATAATGGATAAATGACAGAAAATAATCCAAAGGGCTCAAATCACAGCTCCGAGGCAGCTAATTGGCATCACAATCTTGGCCGATTATTCGATTTTCAAAAACAGTGCGTAAAATATCAATGGTCCGTATATGGTCACTGCAACAATAATATGCTCTCTGTAATAATAGTATGTTCGTCGCAACCATAGTATTGTTTTCTGAATTGCATGTTGACAATAGCATGATTGCGACAATATTAATATTGTTAAAATGTAACAATAGTATTTTTGCCAAAAAATGAAACTATGGTTACAGCAACAATATAAATATGGTTGGTGCGATAAAAGTATTGTTTTTTGGGTTTTATGTCAACAATAATATGATTACAGCAATCATACTGGATGATTGTATTTTTTTTGACTCGTGGCTGTGGATGCACTGGCTTCTCAATAGTCACGTGTGGGTTCTCTGACCCCATATTCAGCAATTTTGCTTATTAGCATAGCCTCCAAGATGAAAATGAGCTTCATATGAAAACACGATTTTGCGATAAAATTTTTTGTCTCCTGCTAAATAATCTTTAGCCTACAGGACGAAGCGAAAACGCCTCAGATAGTGATCCATTATTTAAAACAAAGTTCAATTTTTCCAATAAAACCAGAAATTGAAAAAAAAATTACAGTACTCTTTGTTTACAGCCGATTCAAATTAAAAATTTAGTTCAACGTTTGTCCAATTTTTGTATCCATTCCAAATAATAGGATTTTTGAGGACAATAAAATAGGCATTACTTTGATCAATAATTTCATCGTTGAAGCTGGATCTCTTTCCACTGAGCCATTTCTTTAGGTTTGAAAATAGGAAATAGTCACTGGTAGGGGGGGGGGGGGGGGGGGGGGGTATAAATCCGGAAAATATAACGGATCGGAAACTTATCCGTCCGTAACCCAACTTATGCAATTTTGCAATTGCTACTGCACACGTGTGCACCCGTGCATTACTTAATGAACTAATAATCGCGGCACACACCATGCAGACAGCTTTCTTAAACCCAACTGATCATGTAAAATCGAAACCACACTGTCACACTGTCACTTTTACTTTTCGATCGGCCAACACCATATCGTGATTTTTTTTTAGAGATTTTTGGGTGTATTGGCCTCAATTGGCCGTCCAGAACATTCAGCGTCATTTGTACTTGTGCGATCACAACGAAAGTCAGTAAATCATTTTTTTACCATTGAAACCGATGGTGCAGATTCCCCACAGTATTTTTCATGCTTTTCCTTGGTGTGATTTAAGGTTTTTTTTCGCAAAAAAATATTGTTTAATGAGCACTCGAAATTCTATTTTTAACAAAATCCACGAGGTTGAATCTTTTGAACAGCTGTTAAACACAAACTAAGTGACGGAGCTCTCTCTTAAAATTTGACAGTTGACAGTCTATTAACGGATGGTACTTGATGACGATGAAGGAAGTTAAAAAAGTCACGGTATTTTTTTTACTGCCCTTGTATGAGCCCTAAACCCATAGTATGATCCCACTTTTTCATAGTATTATTATCCAAAATTATTTTTTAGAATAGGGTTTTGTTTATATGTAAAAATAGATTTTTATTGAGTAAGCTATTTAAAATTACACTGAGTTCCAAATAATATTAGTGATTTATTAAACAATAGAAAAAATCCGTTTAAAAACACTTAAGTATTTCATTTATTTACAATATTTCACTTCCACAAATCCAAAGCAGTTTGTTTTGAAAAAAATTAATTTACAGGTAAAAAGTATTGTAATTGCATAAGCAAAACCATACTCAAATGTTTAAAAATTACAATCATACGGTAGGATTGCCGTTAACATACGAGGGCGACCGCAAAACTAACTGGCCTGGCACATATTCTGTTTTACTAGCAACTTTTTTTTTGTTTTTTAAAAGCAATCTTTTATAAGTCATCTGTCAAAATTTCCGAAATATTTAATGAGTATTTTCTTTGTTACAGGTAATTGAAGTAAACAAGTTTTATAATTTTTGAAAAAGGGAAAATAAAGAGTTTCGTGCGGTAATTAAACACTTTTATATGAAAGGTTATACGCCACAATTAATCAAAGATGAATTGGATAAATACTCCACCGTGAAATCCTGGGTTCAACAATTTAAAATGGGTCGTTCAAGTACGGAAGATGAACAACGCTCTGGAAGACCGAAAACTGCTACTACTATTGAAAACATTAGAAAAATATTTAATGAAGTGACTAAAGATAGACGAATAAAGCTCAGAGAACTTGCTGATATTGTTAAAATACACGAAAAACAAGTTTGGAGTATTTTACATGATGAACTCCACATGAAAAGGCTATCCGCAAGATGGGTGCCGCGTTTGTTGACTCTGCCCCAAAAAATCGTTCGTTGGACCAATTCCGAGGAGCTTTTAGCGATTTATCAGCGTAATCCAATAGAGTTCTTGCGCCGATTCATAACTGTTGATGAAACATGGAAAGAACAGTCAAACTAATGGATAGAAGCTGGTAAAAGTGGTCCCAAGAAGGCGAAAATTGGTAAATTAATAGCCACAGTATTTTGGAATGCAAGAGGTATAATACTTATTGATTATCTTGAGAAAGGAAAAACTATAAATAGTGAATATTATTGTGCATTATTGGATCGGTTGAGTGAAGAAATCAAGATAAAGCGACCGCATTTAGAAAAAAAAGTTCTTTTTCATCAAGATAATGCTCCTTCACACACTGCATTTTTAACTCAACAAAAATTTTGAAGGTCTTAAAAAATACATTGAACAGGGATTAAACCGGCTCAAGACCTCTTGCTTCTATATTTAAATAGAAGACAAGTTTTTAACAAAATGGCAAAGTGACATTGATTTTCGTGGCTGCACACTACTTTTATCATGATTTCGGGTCCGTGACAACCCTCTTCAGAAAGCATTGCTGCAATTGTTGAAAGTAAAACCGAACTCTATAAGGCCAGGCTTTTAAAAATCTTATTTTTCGGATGGAATTAAAAAACCTGAAAAACGTTTGATGAAGTATATTGAGTTGGAAGGAGATTATGTTGAAAAATAAATAATAATAATATTTCCAAAAAAACGGTTCTTTTTATGTTAGGCCAGTTACTTTTGCGGTCGCCCTCGTATTATTGTTCAAATTAAACACAAGAAAACAATTCTTTTGTCGCACCAACCATATTTATATTGTGGCTACAGCCATATGTTCATTTTTAAATTTGACAATAATACTATTGTTACATTTCAGCAATACTAATATTGTTTGCGACAAACATACTTTTATAGCAGAGAACATATCATTGTGAAAATGTAGTAACCATTGCTTTTCTCTTTGGAAAAAATCCAATTAATTAAGATCAATAAGCCAATTCCTCACTTCTTTCCTAAATGTATTTCCTTATAAAAATGCTTCAGATTCTCATATGCAATTTGCAACAATGACATTTTCTGTTTCTGTTCCACGTTCATGTACCAACCAGCTCAGTCGTCTCCACACATCCTCCCACCAGCCCAGGTGCATCTCTAGCATAAATGTTTATTTATGGCCAATTAAAATATAACCTAAAAACACGCATCGTCGTCCTCAAGTGGTAATGCCCGCGCACCGACTCTTTCGGACGGCTCTCGTCTAATACAAGTGTGGCCTAAAAGCAATTTTAATGGTTCCGTTTACAACACTTTTTTCTGCTCACAGCAAATTGCCTCCCTCCGTCTCCGTCCTGAGTCCGTTCGTCTGTGTCAGTCAGTGGTTCTTTGTGAGCGAGTGAGTCCTGGTTTCTCGTTCTCGTTCTCGAATCTTGTGTTTTTTGTTGTTATTTATTTGGTTCTCCGTTCAGCGCCGGAAGTTCTAAAAGCTCTTGAGCTCGGAAAGCGGATAAAAAAACAGATGATGGAGACTAGGGGGACAACGATAAAAACGGCATTTGTTGACACATGCTATGCGCTTTGAGCTTTGAGATATGGGGTTCATCCTTTGAACGCAAATGGCGCTCTCGCAGTGGGTTGGCGTTCTTGGTTCTTGTTGCTGCTGCTGTTGTTATTGTTGCTGCAATTGTACTCGTATTGTTCAAAATCCTTGTGAAAAATATAACAATTATTTTTCATTTGTTATTTCGCATTTTTTTCTGCACTTCCACTTCTGTTGCTGCTGCTACTTCTCATATTGTTCCACTTTAGTTGTGTAGGTACGAGAGTGTTTTTTCCCCAGTTTTGTTGATTTTTCTTTTAATTGTTGCGGATTTGCATTCTGACACATTTGTCAACCTCAGCAACAATGACAAAAGGGTAACCAACGTTTCGTGCATCGGGTTATTTACATAGTGTTCAGAAAATCAACATCACAGCCGTACAAAGGAACACGATGATGACGACGAGAAGGAGTTGGATTTGGTTGTACATAGCAGATGATGAGGATGACGATGACAGCGAGTGACTAAGTGAATCAAGTGTGGCACAGCGTCTACGACTGTGGCATGCATGATTGTCCTCAATGTTTTGGCTGGTAGTGGTATAATAAGTTGGTTAAACTTTGAAGAGACTAACATCCGCTTTGGTGAAAGATTGTGACCCCTACTCAACATACCCATGTCCCACTCCATCTGACATGTTTGATCACTTTCGTGCCAACAAATTTTCGAGTAACAGATAGGTATGTTAAGATATTTATAACGCGCGATCCTTTTCGAGGTTCCTAATTTTTTAAAGAAAAAAACAGAAAATTTAAATTAAATGGTGAATGGTTATTATCATTTGAAAGAATATTCCTTGGCAAATTGATTATTTTTTGAAGATTATGTCTATCAAGTGTTGGTCCAATTTACGATGACTCGTTCGAGCATTTCGACTGGTAACTGGCGACTGACACGCGTGATGTTTTGCTCCAAGGCCTGAATCGAAGCTGGACCGATGATTCCACCGGCCGACAAACCACACCAAACCGTTGTTTTTTCTGGATGAAGTGACAGCTCTTAAACCTCTTCTGGTTGTTCTTCGTCCCAAATGCGGCAATTTTGCTTGTTTACATACCCATTGAGCCACAAATGGGCCTCATCGCTAAACAAAACTTGTCTCGAAAACGTCGGATCTTCTTGGAACTTTTCAAGAGCCAATAGAGCGATGCGATGCCGGATGGCTTCTGTTCTGTTGCCAAATCGACTCTCCACGGTCTTGGTGTACACTCTCAGATACGGCCGCTACATTTTCTTCACTGCGTGCTGGACGTGGTCTATTTGGTCGTATATTATCCAATAATGAATGCTGGGTCTCAAGATGGGCGATGGTGTTGCGAACAATACGCTCTGTAGGCCGCTTATGTTGACCATAAGTTGAACGAAGTGCACGAAACACATGCCTCAAAGAACGTGAATTTTCGTAATAAAGTTGAACGATTTGTAAACGTTGTTCAGGCGTAGGTCTTTTCATTATGAAATGCCAAACAATACTAAACAAAAACAATATGACAACATGACACGACTCTCACGTGATCTGTCAAAAAAAGGCTATTGAAAAAAATATCTCTACTTGGATCATCCATTATGTATGTATATATAGAAGTATCTATATATATTTCTAGCATAGGCAACACTAAGTGTTGTCTGGTGCATCTGACATTTCAATTGGAAAGTTTGACATTTTTTAGCATAAAAGTACTCAGAACGTTTTGACGTACGATCATCATTTGTGTTGTTTACAGTGACTTGAATCAATTTGGCAAAAGAATGAAATTAACTCGTGAACATTTTCGTGCGATCATTTTACACAACTTCCGACGTGGATTATCACGACAAGAGTGTATCGATGAACTTAAATCTTTGTATGGCGATGAAGCACCATCCTATAGCACTGTGAAAAACAGGTCTAACGAATTCAATCGTGGTCGATGCTCGCTCAAAGACGAAGGTCGTCCAAAAATGTCCGTTGTGCCAGAGAACATTGAACTGATAATGCAAGATCGTGATGTGTCATACCGTGATATAGAGGCATCCTTGAAATGTCTTCCACCAGTATACATTCGATATTGCATGAACACCTGGCCGTAAAAAAGATTTGTTCGAGTTCGATCCCGCACAACTTGACAATCGCTCAAAAAAGGCTCGTGTCGATTGGTACAAAGAAATTTTTTACAAATACGATCGCGGTGCTTCAAAAGACGTTTATAAGATTGTCACAGGTGACGAATCATGGATCTATGCATATGAGCCCGAAACAAAACAGCAATCGACCGTGTGGGTCTTCGAAGACGAGCCAAATCCAACGAAAATTGTTCGTGGAAGACGCAGTTCGAGGCAAATGGTCGCCGGTTTCTTCGGCAAAACTGGTCACGTGGCGACTGTTCCGCTTGAGCAACGTAAGACGGTCAATTCTGAGTGGTACACCACAGAAATACACCACGAGAAATTCGAAAAACGAACAAGAGAAGACGAATCAATGTGCACCATGACAATGCGAGCTCTCACACATCGGCTCAAACCAGCGCCTTTTTGACCGGCCAAAACGTCGAATTGATGGGTCATCCGCCGTAGAGCCCTGACTTGGCACCCAATGACTTCTTTTTATTCCCGCATATCAAGAAAAAAATTCGTGGTCAACGATATACATCGCCAGAAAATACTGTAGAAGCGTTCAAAAGCCATGTTTTGGAGGTGTCTCAATCGGAGTGGAAAAGTGCTTCGACAATTGGTTTGACCGCATTCAAAAGTGTATAAATCATGCTGGAGAATACTTTGAAAAACAATAAAAACCATTTTTGATGATAAATATTCGCATTTTCATTGTTAGTCCAGAAATATCCTTAATGGAATGGATAAGAAATGTCCTTAATGGAAAACCCTGTATATTTAAATGAAGTTAATTAACAAAAAAATTAAATAAATAAATAGTAAGACCGCAACAGTTATGTTATTCGTTAACAAATAGTGCCTATTTTGAGCATGTCTCGATTCTTGAAAAAGCATTTTAGAAAAATAACTCAATGCTCGATTGTTATGCAGGTTAACTTGTAAATTGGCCAAAAATAAAAAATAATAAAATAATTTTACTACTTTTTTAATTTTTTTTGAAGTCTAATACTTCTTGTCTGTTCCCTTTGACATGAACAGCATTGACACTTTTTGTTTTTGAATGACTTACCTAACGCGGTTTTTGTAATCTAGTCTTATTTGTCGAGACATAACCTAAAACACTACGATTGTCAATTTATCTATGACTTTCAATATATTCGGAAAAAGCCGATATAGTCGGAAACAGCCGATTTCGGGCCGTTTTAATTGGTTTTTGGTAATATTTTGGTCGGACATTAATTGTCCAGCGGCAACAGTGATCCTAAGCGGCAGAGCTTCAAATAGCGATGGACCTTTGAGTGGTGGCTATACAAATTCATGGGCCTACAGTGTTACATCTTTCTTAGATTAAGTACAGTATTTACAAACTTAAGTCCCACAACATCCTATTAAGGAACAAATTAGTGAGCTGTGCACGATTCAATTATTATACTCTCTGATCGGGACCTGTGAGTATTAACGCCGACTATGAATGCTTAATGCATTTTTTACAGAAGTTTTTACAAGGCTTAGAAAAAAATCTCTTACTCATAAAGTCACCGGCATTAACAAGATGAAAAATCAGCCGCTAAAAATTTGGTGGTTTGCGGCTGAAACTGGTTTAACTGGCATGATGGTCGTGCACGCTTCCATCACACCACAGCGGACCACGGTTTAAGTACATAACATATAATACACTTATAAATGACGCTTTATTAAAAATAATACGCTTCTTATCGGGAGGGCGTTTGTGTGGGGGCTGTATTTAAACAGAGTTCGATAAGGTTCAACTGTACCAGGCTTGGTTAATGGTTTGAGAGCGTTCTATTCAAGATCAGTCTTAATTTGTTGTTCTCTGAGCGACTTAACATACCGCCCTCGATGTGTTAAGTCGCTTTGTCCTTTTCTGCTCTCAGGTGTTTTGGCTTGTGTGAAAGTGGTGTGTGCGTGTGCATGTCTTTGTGTGTGTTCATGCTCCTTTTGTACCCACCATTAGACAGTTCATATGGAAAAGTTTGAAATCTAATCGTCATTTGTCATTGTCTTCCATTTCGGAATTCATCTTTTGTCGGCGTCGGTTTGTTGCTGCCGCCGCTTGTTGTCATCTTGTCGTCTGTTTTTTTTAAATATTTTATTGCATGTTATTAATATGAGACGGAATGGACGGGCTGAGTGAGTGACATGTGTCAAAACTACGAATATGTGAGTGTAAATATTTTAGTTAACACAATAACAACAACGATTAACCCTTTTCTAGACAGCAAAAAACAGCAACAACAAATGAGTTTCTTTTCAGTGCTGCTAAAAAGAATCTCTGTTCTACATTTTGTCAAGTGCTCGTATGTAATTCTCAGCTAATTGAAACATTTTCGAGAACAACAAATTTATTATTCTTCTCAGTACTTCAAGAATTGAATTTGCGACATTTGCAATTTCCTTCATGTACCAAGAGAATTTTTTTCGCGGTAAACCTTAGTTGTAGCAAATTGTATGTTTTGTATGAGGTTTCGTTTTTGACTTGGCATAATGTTTCTGTGGGCAACCCAAGCTAATGTTTTCGTAAACTTTTTTGGTCTTGAATAAAAAAAGTCTGTTGTACGAGTATCATCGGATATTGTATCGATTTTTGTAAATTATTCTAAAATTGGTATGTACATTGGTGGGCCGAAAGTTACCATGGGGCTTAAAAATTTAATAACTTTTTCGTTTATATATTTTTTTCAGTTTATACAAAATAACACTTAGAGAATAAATGATGTAGAGAGTCCCAAATGAACAAAGAACCAGAATAATAGATTTTTTATTTAAATCAGCCATCAGTTATTTTAACACAAAGTGATGAAGCTCATTTTTATTTAAATGGCTTTGTTAAAAAGTTGAACTCTAGGTTCTGGGGTTCAGAAAATCCAAGAGCCAGTCATCTAAGCCAAGCTAAGCTAAGGACCCCATTAGGTGTACAGAATTGTGTGGGATCACATCTGCATATATCATTGGGCCTTACTTCTTCGAAAACGAAGATGGATCTGTTGTAACCGTAAATGGAGAGCAATGTCGGTTTATGATAGAACATTTTTAATGTCCTGCTCTTGAAACCAGACCTGAAATGTGGTTTCAGCAGGATGGATCCACTGCCCTCACTGCTCGAGACACAATGACACTTTTAATTAAAATTTTATTTTGCCAGTGCGTTTGCCAGATTTGTCAGCACCCGACAATTTTCTTTGGGGTTATTTTAAGGAGCGAGTATATGTGAACAAACCCGAGACAATCCCTCAACTCAAGGCCAACATTGTTGCAGAAATTCGAACGCTACAGCCACAAATTTTGAAAGATGTTATAAAATGAGCCCATTATTGGGAAGCTGAAAACGGGGGTCGTTTTAGAGACATTATTTTTTATACTTAGTGTAAAAAAATTTCCATTTTGTATTTATATGATCTAAGAAAAAAATTAATAAACGAAAATGTTATTAAAGTTTTTGACCCCGTGGCAACTTTTGGCCCACCAATTAATACAACAATTAAAACACTGAAAAAGGGCAACCCTTAAATTTCAATTAAAAAAAATCAAAATTTAGCTAAACAATTTATCAAGTATAGTTGTTGTTATTGTCGGGTGACAGCCCTTGGCCGAAGAATTGCTCTTCGGGTCAATCCGGTCTAGAGAACCGGCTGAAGAACCCATTTTTCAAATATAGTAATTATATTTATTGAAGGGGATCAACAAATGAAAAAATCTTAAAATAAGGCTGACACCTCTTGTCTTTTGCTGTTAAAGATTTTTAATGAACCACGGCCATGCACTATATCGTGTGTGTGTGGGTGTATGCGAGGGTTTTTTTATTGTGTTCCGTTGGAAACTCAGCTGCCGGCAGTTCTCGTTAATTATGAAACTGCCTTCTTTAAGTACTTATAAAAGGTGGTCCAGCCATAATGTATGATGTTAATTGTGAGTCACACCGTAACGTCTAGTTTGACTAATTCAACCATGTATAGGTACACAATTATCCAGCACGTTGAGATTGTTAAAGCCTTTTGCGAAGATGGACATTCAAATCAAAATAAATTTCGTGCACTTGGTGATTTTTTGATCAGCTTAATCGACCAACAGTGCATTGTTGCCGTTTTGGTCGGTTTCGACCAAACGTGGTCGGAAAAAGTTCAACATTTTGAGCTTGGTCCGATCTTGGTTGGATTTTTGGTCATTTTTGCCGTTTATTATTATACTTATATGTTCAGCCTCGATAAATACGACTTAATAAATTACAATGAAGTCAATTAACAAAATAATAAAAATAAATAAGTTGTAAAATCGCAACAGTTCAAGCATTTGTAAACAAAAAGTGCATATATTTAGCATGTCTCGATTGGGGAAATAAATTGTGAGATAAATAGTTTTCTGCACCCTTTTTAGTAGTTAGCATGGATAGAGGATTCTGCTCGATAGTTATCTAGGTAAGGTTCATGTAGAGAATAAGTATTGTTGGGTATATGTTTGTGTTACAACAATATAATGATCCTCACAACAATAGTTTGATTCAAATACAACCATACAATGATCGTCACAAACATACTATGATCCTCACAAAAAAAGAATGATTCACACATAACCATACTATGATCCCCACAACCATAGTATGATTCACACCCAACCATACTATGATCTCCACAGTCATATTATGATACTCACATCAATAGTATGATCCTAGCAACCATGTTACTATCCCAACAAAATTCTTTATAAGAATTGGCTTAAGTTGTCAACAATAGATTTGAATTATGAAATTTATTTAAAAATACATTAAATTCAAAATAAAAGGAGTGATTTATTTAACAGTAGAAAAAAACACTTTAATAAGACGTAAACGTTTTTATTAAAAACATTTCAGTTAAACAAAGCCAAAGCAGTTTGTTTAAACATTTTTAATTTCCATGTAAAGAGTACTATTAATACTATTAATTAGATCCGTAACAATAACATTGTTTAAAAAAGCATATTCAAAAGAAGAAAAATGACAGTCATACTGTATGCTTGCTGTTATCATATTATTGTTAATATAAAACCAGAAAAACAATAGTGTTGTCGCAACAACCATATTTTTATATTTAAATTTAGAAATAATACTTGCTATTGTTATATTTTAACAGTATTAATGTTGCGGCAATCATTCCATTGTCAAAGTTAAATTAAAAAAAAAAACAATAATGTGGTTGCGACGAACATACTTTTATTGCGGAAAAAATATAATTTGTCATGGCCCTACCTAAAACACTATTATTATTATTATCGATTTGGTCGGAAACAGACGAGTTAGGGCCGATTTGGTCGGTTTCTGGTAATATTTTGGTCGGAAAAATTTTTTCCAGCTGCAACACTGCACCAGATCTGTTGGAAATGTAAAAGCACCTCTGCACAGTTTAATCTGCCATCGTTCTGTCATCGGGTCGTACTACTACGAAATGAGGTCGGCCGTAAATGGTGTTCGCAATCGCGAGATGATAGCGGACTTCTTGTGGCCAGAAGTTGAGGATATGGGCCGAGACGCTTTGCGGATCCAATAGCATGGTGCCACCAACGAAAAAGGGCTTTTTGGCGCGAGAAATTCAATGGCGATATTATTTGGCCGCCACGACACTGTTGGACTTCTTTCTTTGTGTATGTTAAAAAGAAAAAGTGTAATTCGGCACATTAATGACCTTGAACCTTCGTCACATTAATGACATTGAACCTTCATTATGTCTCAAATTTATTGAAAATATGGACCATCACACATAATTGTCATAGGTCCTTCTATCTACGGCTAACAATTTTGTTTTTGGGGATATGTAAGGTGTTTTATCGCTTCATACGAAATTATTTTCGATAAACGGCTTACAACTTTTTTTGTAAATAAGTGAATTTATTCAGTATCTCATAGCGAAAATATTTTCGATAAAAGGCATACAACTTTTTTTTTGTTAATATTTGAAATTGTTTATCGCCTGAAATTTTAAATACACGTAGAAAAAAAGTATGGTTGGGGTAACAATATTCGAAGAGCATCATACTATTGTTGGTAGTGTGCAGCCACGAAAATCAATGTCACTTTGCCATTTTGTTAAAAACTTCTCTTCTATTTAAATAAAGAAGCAAGAGGTCTTGAGCCGGTTTAATCCCTGTTCAATGTGTAAAAGCAACAGACCGAAATAAAACAAACGAGCTAAACATGTGTGGAATCTTTATTGTTCCTTCGGAAGGACATTTTATGTATTTTTTTTTAACATAATTTCCTTCCTAAGCCTCAGGGTGACCAATATGAGGGTCCAATTTAGGATGACTCTTTCGAGCATTTCGACCGGTATTGCGAAATGACCGAAAACCGTGGTTTATAAGACTTATATAAATTCCTTGTTATATGAATTTATATAAGTACTCATGTACGAGTATGTTGAGTTGTATGTTGTATTGCGCCTAAGTTGCGTGGTGTTGCCATAATGAATTTTTATGTGATTTAGTTGGGAATAGCACTGATGGAAAAGGCATCAGTATACGAAATTAGAGGTCGTGGTTCATCTGCTGTTAATGCTAATTGAATTTTCTTTGAGTTATGGAATAGGTTAAGAAAAATAGCATTCGAAGCTATCATTTTCTTAATGAAAATTTAAAAAATTACCACCTGTCTTGTGACAACAATGCTGCTTGAAAACCATTGATTTCGATGCAACTTGGAAATATAAGAATAAAACTTTCGGATCTTTTCGATTGCTTTGGATGTTCTACTTTTGCTGAATGGACCGAACAGACAAAAAACTGTTTCATAAAAAAAATCTGCGACAGAAGGTTTGATAGTCAGTTTAGTAAATTTGGGGTTGCCGATCACGAATATGGCCTCCGATTGGCCGGATTTACTACCGTTATTTTCGTTTTTCTTTTAATAAAAGAACCGCTTACTGCTTAATTTGTGAATGGATTTTAAAAACTGAATATTTCAACTACAGGGTGGGCCAAAAGTTACAATGGGGTTAAAAACTTTAATAACTTTTTCGTTTATTATTTTATTTTTTTATTTTTTCTCAGATTATATAATATAAAAAATGGAATTTTTTTACACTAAGTGTGAAAAAGAATGGCAATTAAATGACCCCCGTTTTCAGATTGGCAATGACGGGCTCTGTTTAGAGCATTTTCCATAACATCTTATAAAATTTGTGGCTGTAGCGTTCGAATTTCTGCAACAATGTGGGCCTTCAGTTGAAGGATTGTCTCGGGTTTGTTCACATATACTCGCTCCTTTGAATAACGCCAAAGAAAATAGTCGGTTGCTGACAAATTTGGCCAGTGCGATCTGGCCAAATAATTTCCGAATTTCTGGAAATGATTCGCTTCAAAAAATTGGCTTAAAAATGCGATTGTGTCTCGGGCAGTATGGCAGGATGGACCTGCTGAAACTACATCTCAGGTCTGTTTTTAAAGCAGGACGTAAAAAATGTTCTATCATAAACCGGTACCGCTCTTCATTTACTCGTACGGTTACAGCACTTCCATCTTCATTCTCGAAGCAGTAAAGCCCAATTATATATGCAGATGTGATCCCACACCATAATGTACACCTAATGGGATGCAATTGGCGTTGATGAATGACTCTTGGATTTTCAGAACCCCAGAACCTACAGTTCTGTTTATTTACAAAGCCATTTAAATGAAAATGAGCTTCATCACTCCTGAGTTTGCGTTATAATAATCGATCGCTGATTTAAATAATAAAATTCGATTATTATGGTTCTTTGTTCAGTTGTGAATCTCTCCATTATTTATTCTCCAAGTGTTATTTTTATAATCTGAAGAAAAAATATTAAAAAAAATATATAAACGAAAAAGTTACTAAATATTTAGACCCCATGGGAACTTTTGGCCCACCCTGTTTATGTACCACATTTATTTCGAATAAGAATTGTTGAAGATATAAGCAAAATTCTGCAAACATTTTGAATTTTTGTTACTTATACAAAAAATTGGCAAGTCGGCGATTAGATTCGTGATCAGCAGCCCCAAATCAAACTTAAGTGGACTATCAAACCTTCGGTCGCAGTTTTTTTGTTTTTCAAATCTAGTTGCCCAGTGTTATCAATAAAGTATGAAACAGTTTTGTCTGTTCGGTCAGAACATCCAAAGCAATCGAAAAGATCCGAAAGGTGTGTTCCGGATGTATTTCCAAGTTGCATCGAAATGGTTTTTACACAGGACTGTCCTCAAAAAGACAGATGGTCATTTTTTAAATTTTGGCAACGCTTCTTAATAAGTGCTTCGAATGCTATTTTTCATAACTTATTCCATATCTCAACTTGAATTGGTTGAATTGGTTACCGACGGAACAGCAAATTATTCTAAAATTTGAAGGAAGAAATATAGTGTCATCCATCAAGAGGTATTTTTTCAGAACAAAAAAAAAATACAAACATTCAAATCAAGTGTGGAATCTTTATTGGTAATTTGAAAGCACATTTTATGGCACTTGTTTTTTTTGTGAAAATAATTACCTTCAAATGTTGGCAACTGCATTATGGAAATGAGCGTTTGGTGAGAAACGGGAAGATCCGCTGTGTTCGGCCAAAATTTTGTTCAGTGATGAGGCCCATTTTTGGCTTAACGGCAAAGTCAATTAACAAAATTGCCGCATTTGGGCTGAAGAGCAACAAGAAGAGGTTCAAGGGGTGCCATTATACCCAGAGGAAATCACGGGTGGTGCGGTTTATAAGCTGGTGGAATCATCGGTGCATATTTTTTCAAAAATGATAATGACCGGAACGTAAACGTGAATGGTGCTCGCTATCTTGCCATGATATCGATCTTTATGCTACCCGAAATTGAAGCCCGTAATCTTGACGACACTTGGTTTCAACAGGACGGTGCCACTTGCTATACAGCTGCTCAAACAATGGATCTATTGAGAGGTCACTTCGAAAAGCAGCTAATTTCACGTTTTGGACAGGTAAGTTGGCCGTCTAGATCAAGTGATATCACACCTTTAGACATTTTTCTTTGGGGTTACGTAAAGTCCAAAGTCTATGCTGACAAACCAGTTACGATTGAGGTTGTTGAAGCCAACATTACGCGTGTCATTAAATCCATACCGGTCGAAATGCTCGAACTAGTCATCCGAAATTGGACCCTCAGAATGAAAACCCTGAGGCGTAGTTGCGGCCAACATTTGAAGGAAACTATATTCAAAAAATAAATGCAATAAAATGTTCATTCAAATTACCAATAAAGACTCCACACTTGATTTGAATTTTAATTTATTTTTTTGTTCTGAAAAAATACCTCTAGATGGATCACCCTATCGCCCTATATATATAAGTAAAATGGAGACACACACCAGCTTTGACGGCACTCGATCTGTAAATTACTAATTTGGGCAATAATCAACGAGAAATTTTTTATAGGTGTGGATGTTCTTATTGCAACCAAAAAATGTCATACTTATTCTATAAGTAGCTGGTCCAGTCGCCGGTTCAACATTCTTGTGGTAAATATTTGCAGTGACATTAGTTTTTAGGACTACCAACTCGGAACGGATCCGGCTAGTTTTTAGTAAATAAAAAAGGTAAAAAACTCCAAAACAAAGTTCAATGTTTTTTATTACAGTTTAAAATTTAAGCCTTAGCGGAGTTTTGAGCGCCTATTTTTTCTTTTTGCTTGTCAAATAAAACACTCCTAGTATTTACGTAGATAAGAACACACACATTTCAAACACAGAGGGAAGAACGACAATTATTATTTGCTTCGAATAAATTTTATTTAACTTTATCAAAACGAAATACTCTAGTTTCGTTTTGAACGAAATAAATGAATTGAGATTACAATACAGTTTGAGAAACCGTCGCTCGACGCTGCCGACGCAAAGTCGATACATTTATTCATAATTTCTTTATGCCGCCGATGGTAGCAGGAACGAAAAAAATATTGCCCGAAAATAGTCCAAGACTGTGGACGGATACATGTTGAAATTGAGGAAATTGAAATTGAAGAAAACGGGCGTACTTTCCAATGCGATGGCGCATACTCGTACCATTTATCCAGAGGAGGGCATACTCTGGAAGCAAATGAACAAATCTCAGACTTATATACCATGAAACGGCCCCCTATATACTAAGGTTTATTCGAGGGTATATATCATTTGCACTTGTAGTGCATATATATTTTTTTATATATATAGCCGGGCAGCGGAGGCAGGTGAGCTTTGGAGGGATGGACTGGTATACATTTTAGCATATTTTTGGTGGACCACGAAACGTTGTCAGTGGGAGACCATTCGCGTTTAGCCGCAATGAGTTTGTTGTACTTTAAAGGAAAATAAAATTAAAAAAACTGAAGAAAATGGAAACAAATTAAAAAGGAAACGTTAAAGAATTGCCAAGAAGAATGTTAAATAAGTGAGGGAGGAGCAAAGGAGAGTCAGAGACAGGAGCGCTTGGGGGTTTTTTTGAAATGGTAAAAAAGAAAAATTGCATGAAACATAATTTAATTAAGTTGAAAGGAAGGACCTTGAAGCACCTAAAGAATAGAAAGTTTGGCGGCAGAAGGTTGAGCTGGCGATTTCTTAAAGAGGTGGCCATTTTATGTTTACGATAGTTCTGCTCGAATATTTTATAAGGACGGCGCGTCGTCTTGCCATTGGTGGTTACTGTTCGGCTGTGTTATGAGTATTTTTCGGAAACCACAAAATGTGGTTAAAAATTTTCTGTGGTTTCGAATATAAAACCGCAAAACACCCTTGTGGTGGCGGTAAACGATTAGGCCGTGGCTGTGGTGGTGGTTTTTAGGACTATCCAAGAAGAGAGGGATGATGGTGGCGGTGGCGGTATTTCGATCCTAAGACTCCGCCTTGCACACATATGTGGTTTATTAGTAGATGTCTATGACAAATGGAGAACAATTTTTTTTATTTATTCTAATTCCAAGGAGGAGGTTCTTCTTATGTTCCAACCAACTCTCGCCGTATATTATATAGCTACTATGCATGTCCGTCTTTGCCTTTTGGGGTTTACCGAAATTCTTAGGTGGCAAAAACCAAAAAAAAGCAATGGGTTGTCTTTAGCCACAAATGTTAGCCGCAATTTGTGTTATGAGTAAAATTTCTCTTTGCTCTCCAAAGGAAGTCGCTGCTCTTTTACACAGGATATCCAATAAAAAAAACGCTAAGAACGAAAGTTTCACTTCGCGGAGCGGAGGCTGAGTTTTTTTCGACTTTTTTAACCACCGCTATTTGAGGCTTTTGAGGTTTTTCTTATCTTGAGCTTGGTAAGTGCGTGTGTGTGGGGTTTTCGCTCTCTTTAGCTAAAAAATGAGCACATAAAATGCCACTCATAATCAACGGCTCCCACTTGTCATTTCTCCCAGAGTAGGAAGTCCACGTTTGCCTCCACTAGCCTCGTTTCTTTTCGAAAGGACGCTTTGGCAAATGTTGTTGGACCTTTTCCCGCCCGTCGATTCTGAGGCTCTTTCAGCTGTCTAAGGGGGTGGAATTTCTTGGTCTCAATAATTTTTTTCTTGCTGCTTTCTCCAAGGTATCACATTATTTGTGTGTTGTCATAAACCATTATTTTTTTTTGCACTTCTTCCTCTTCGCTTACAGCATCTTTGTTCCCTCCACTCCCCTTTAGGCCTTCCAAAAATGATGATATTTGCCACCCTTAGAGTGCAAAGAAATGAGTAGCAAAACAAATGCTACTCAAACTGAAAACAGAAGCGAAATAGCGAGGAAGGGGATGAAGGCCACAGCATCCTTCGGCGGGCGCGAAAAAAGAAAAAAGGGAAGAATTTTTTTCTGGTTCATCTAAAGTAAGGGGGTCAGGGGTTAAATACAGGATGAAAAAAAACTGTGAAGGAAAAATAAAATCTTAGACTGCCTAAGGGAACAAGCGAGTGAAGGGGGAGGCAGGAATTGTTTCCAGGAAGAAAAAAAATGAGTTGGGAAATCACTTCTAAGACAGTTTAAGGGGTCAATCGAGGGGGTGCAGGACTTCTTGGAATCTTACAACTTTGACAGTCTGAGAGGTCGGACAGGGGTTAGGGGTTTAAGGACTTTTTTCGCCTTCTTCCAACAAAAGACATTTTGGAGGAATAAAAACTCATTTGAATTGCCTAGAGTCAAGGGGGGCAAACAAACGCAAAGGACATTTTTACTCTAACCAAATGTTATTGCTTTCTGGAAGAGAAAAATATTTGAGTGCTGAAGAAAAATGTAAGAAGAGGGGGCGTTTGTAAATTTACAACAGGATGAGAGGGGATAAGGACTTTTCCATTTTGTGAGTTTTTCTTTATTGGAATGAACAACAGATGTCTTAAAAAATCATTTTTTTTCAACGGGTCTCCGTGAAGAATTCTTTCAACAGCATTTCAGTTTTAGCGATAGAACAACGATTTGAGTAATTTTTTCTACAGGGAGACCAATGTGGATACTTTTGGAAATAGGTAACGAATTTGATTTTAGAACTGGTTGCCTTGTTAACATTAGAAAGGATAAGAGCGTTTAATTTCTTAAACCTTTTCATCTGGGGGACTAATAAGGCAATGTTTTTTTTTTATTTTATGATGCGTTTCTTCTAGGAACAGAGGAAGGCTCTTTAAAAATGCATCGAATAAAAAATGAGCTTTAGTGGAAGAACACTTGTTTTAGTCGACTAATCTACAACGGGGCCAATAAGAACATTTTTGAAGATACAAAAAATCGGTTTTAGAACTTATGACACTCCTAAAAAAAGGTAAGCCGGCGAGGAACGGAAAGAAGAAAGGTTGTTTTACTCTTTAAAACATTTTTTAAAAACTAGAATATTTAAAATTCTGTAGTATGTATTTAGGGTATGAACGAAATTTCTTTTAAAATTTACATCCTCTCTTACATGCGTCAGGGACAGGTCTCTTCCGAGTTTTTTCTAGAATCATTTGAGTTTTAGTGGACGAAAAATTATTGCACACAATTTTCCTGCAACAGGAGCATTAAGACCATTTTCGAATAAGTTGTCTTCACCCAAAGAATAAGGCAGGTTGATAGGAAGGAACAGATGACAAATCTTTTATACCAAAAAATATATTCGTGCGGAGGCCATTTCTTTGGGAAAATAGAATATAGGACTATAATATGACTCTCCGGTTGCTTTTATAATTATTTGTTCTGAAGCTACAGACAGGATGATTAAATAGGACAAGGGAGTACAAATTTTTATTATAAAAAGTTTTTTTTATTTAAACAATTAAATAGAACAACAAAATAAAAAAGTAATATTAGTCTAAATTGTATAGGAGAAACGCTTATAATAGCTGATTCACTTAGAACTCAAAACTGACCCATGATAATTTTCTAAAAATTAAAAAAAAATGAAGAAGAGAAAAATTACGGTAAGAAAGGAATAAGAAGGATTTTTTCTCAGCCAAGCTTTTCAACAATGAGTCAGGAGATGTGCCACGGATGAGATACTTGAGTAGCATTTGCGATTGTCAAGTGCCCTATAAAGACTATCATGGGATTGGTAATAGTCTGAGGTGGAGACTGAGGATTCCTTCAGTATTCCATTCACAACACATATGCGAGCCGTGGACTGTTATATTGTTTAGTATAATATTTTCCAATTCCTGTTGTGATTATGTCACTGTGACCGCACATAGGGCTCAAGATAACATCATTATAGACATAGAAATATGGCTAAATGAAACAACAATTCACACTTTGCCGGGAAATCACTGTTGGTAAAGGAGTTTAAGCATTTTTCAAAAACTGTTGTAAGTATTGGAGGTAGTATTGGAAGTCAATAATAATAATTTAGTAGAATATTTTAATCTAAAAATGAATAGGACATTTTGAATCTTCTTCGCAAAAAAGACTCTCCAATCTTATGGATAAAATGTTAAAAATGTTCTTCGAAAATAAATTTCATACGATTTCACCTAAGACATCTCATCACGACAATTCGGGAAACGAATGCATATTTAGTACTTTTTAGCTCATTTCATTTCGAAGGCCGTCGTTTTGGGAATTTACTATAATCACCTTAGACTTTTATTTCTAGAGTAAATTATTCAACCCCCGAGAAAGTCCAAACTTTTGTTGTATAGTGTAATCTGTTACAGCAGCGAACTAACCTGGGTTTGGTTACTGCAAATAGTTTATTTGTTGTCACCACCAAAATTACTGTTCTACAACAATATCCACTTTTCGACGAATCCAAATGATCCTTAGGTAAAATGATCTCCGGAATCCGAAGTTTTGCCCATTACGTATAGTTTTCGATATATTGTGAAAATTTATTCCTATGATTTTTTAATAAAAACGACTTTCATCGCATTATTAACGAGTAAAACACGTTGGAATCGTTACAGTTCGTCCTCATAATTTTGTGCAAAAACTAGCGGTAGAGATGCAGAATAGAGGTAAAATTCGTAGTTGAAAACAAAACTTTTAAACAAACAAACATTTTGATTTCTTTTGGCTGTAACTTCCACAATTTTCATGCGTGTTTTTTGCATGAAAGATGCATTCCTTACCAATAATTATTATTACTCATCATTAAGTGAATCGGATATGAATTGCTGAAAATTTATATAGATTAATGAAAAAAGTCAGAAAAATTTTATGTTTACGATGTCTCGAAAACTGTACGTAGTAAGCCAAATGGAACATTCAATTCGGATTCAGGAGATTGTCCGTTGGTTCGTACAAAGGAACGATTTGGTTGCAGAACAATGTAATAGGTGGTGACAAAAAATAAACTCTTTGCAGTTACTAAACCCCGTTCAGTTCGCTGCTCGTCATGTTGCATAAGGATCAGTTGATTTTGTCTAAAGCAGGGCTTAAACGTAAACTTTTGCAGAACAGTGTTATAAAACTAAACCATCCTCCAGGAAGTTCCGATAATAACTCATAACCTAATAAACGAATATAAGGAGACGCCCCGCATATGTCAGTGATTTTACGTGTAGTAGTGCAAATCCCTGCAATAAAATTAATGACCGCTTGGATGTCGGATAAAATGCACTTTCCATCCTGACCACACCTAGTATATTCTGCAGCTCATATGGTCCGCTGGCCGACTGTGTATAAGTATACAAAAAAATAACAAGGTCAATATTTTAAAAAAAAGCTATTAAAAAAAATTTAATCAAGTTATGTTTTTGCTGAGTTTTTGAAATTTCTATTCAAAGCCAAAGAAATGAAATATAGCACCAAATTAAAACTTTGAATAAAAAATTTATTAGAAAGGGAAATCATTTTCGAAAATTTTAATTCATGCACGCAGAGATTAAATTAGATTACAATCGGATGCAATCACTTAATGTTAGTAGTCGTGATGGAAATTCGGTTTAAAATACTATAAGATGACAACTTGAATGGCATATGGCATAGAAAACTAACAATTCGGTTGCTCTTGTCAAATGAAGTCAATATAATTAGTTACCAGAACAGCCTGTTGTTGCAACTTATATTTTGACTTAGAATTGATCGTTGTTACCAACATTTGATAAAGACAACAAACATTTGTGTTAAGCTAATAAAAGTCAATATAGACGCATATGACTCAAATTAAAGACAATTATTAAAACGAATTAAAATATGGATTTATTTTGAAATTTTGGCTACGATTGTGGTAGGGATCACGGACTAAAGGCGCCAAAAAATGGTGTTTAATGTTAAAAGACTGGAGCTCCGCTGCATATGGGCAAAGGAAATTTCGTAAAGAAATTTAAATATAAGTTAATAATGAAAATTTGGCTAAGATTTAGATATGAATTAGGTAATCAAGTTTCCAAAAAACGGGTCACTTAAAAAGCGAATTCACGGTGGTGGGTAAATATACAAGATTCGGCCTGGCCGAACCTAACGAAATTTGTACTTTTTAATATTTCAGCGTCGTTCTTTTTAAACTGAACTGATAGAAGCTAGGAGCCTAAAGCTGACAAATCTAGTTCCATTTACAGAAATAAATAGTTGAAGCTAAACTGATTCGGTTGCAAAAGAGGATTTTCTGTTGCAACCACCAAAGTTTATAATCTAATGGATATTAGTTTTGAAATATCACATGATGAAAAATACAATCATAGTACTGTATAGGTCATACCAATGCAACGCGAAAAGGGTATTTGGTTGTCACAACTAGTTTTGCAAACATTTTGTTGCTGAAACCAAATATTAATGATGAAACTTCATCATAACCAAAAAAGGGCTGTTTAGAGGTTTAAAAATAAAATGATTCGATTATTACTTAGTTAAAGCCAATTAAATAACCATTTTTTTGCTGTTAAAATAATCCTTCATTTGTGCACTTTTTCCTTGTCAACACCGTTCCTATGAGTTCTTTAATTGTATAAGCAAAAAGTTTTCTGCCTCTGAATAAAATTTTAATTTTTTTCGTATGGCATGTGGATTTTTTGATCCAAAACTTAATTTCTAGAGCTTCGAATACTTCGTATGTTCCACCGGTACTTCAGTTCCAATTACAGAAAATTACAGAGCTCCAAACAACATTCGGTTGTACTGATGGAATACTCGAAGTGCATGAAACCTCAATCATTCGGTTGGCAAAAAATTCGGTTGTGGCAACGAATTAGTTCGCTGTGTGTATGATTTGTTGCTTTCAAACAATTTATGGTTTAGGAAAAAAAGATCCAACTCCTAACGCTATCATCGATGCTTCCATAGCACAATTCTCTCGAAGCTCTTTAAGGGCTTCTTCCCAAACTTCACAGATCTACTCAAACCGTTAATTGAGTTTTCTTGTAAAGAAAAAAAACAGGTTTGAGTGGAAAATGCTTTCCAAAGATTCCTTATACAATTTGGAAAAAAAAAATCTCTCAAACAACTTTTGAATTTTTTTCTCTCTTCAATTTGAGTTTGAGTGAAAGATAAAGCAAAATAACGCACTTGCGACTTTCCACGAAAGCAGCATCATTAAGGATTTACCGCCAATGAACTTTTTTCTCTTCAAACATTTTGAGTTGTTGTTAGCGGGTGCTTTTCCAAGACATTTCAAACATTCGAGTTAGATTTGTTTTTTCGCGAAGTGGTCTTTACTCTCAACTGCCACCTCTTCAACTCTCTAGCACAAAGAAGACAGAAAAAAAGAAGGAGAGCATCTTGCACATAGCGCTCATCATTTGGGGTTTCCTTTTTATCCACAGAATATTTGTTGGATTTTTGTTGCCCTGTTGGTTGGGTTACGGGTGCGGTATTGAGTACACCACAAGAGTAAACCACTGCTACTGGTTCTCGCGGTTCTGTGTTAAGCCAAGAAGGAGCACAAGAAAAAAAAAAACAAAAATACAGCGCTTACACACACACACTCCCATGGAACGGAACAGAGTCCTGAGGAGCGATTTTTACGGAGACCATTCATCGGCTGCCGTCGCTGCTGCGACAGAGCTCGATAAGGAGGAAATGGAGGTGTTGTTGGTATTGGTGGTATCACTATTAGACATCTCTATGCATACTCGGCGCTAGCTCCTTACGTACGTATGTATGTGTGTTTGTCGCTCGTTCTTTCGGTCGGACGGTCGGTGAATGGGGCGTTATTATGCTGAATCAAAAGAAAAAAAAAACGCAGCCGCCAGCAGCCGTAGTGGAAGTCTGAGTCTGAGAGGGAGGCTGTACTGTTGTTAACCAAAAATGGTGATGACAATATGTTCTATGTAGTGTGCTCTGGCCGGAGCAGGCTGGCTGGCAGGCTGGCAGGCGGACAGACGGGTGGAGAGGTTTTCTGGCTGTTATCACACGCTTGCAATGGATTGTTTTTGTGTGTTTTTTTTTCGTTTTCGTCTTATGGCATAGACGTCGTTATAGCCTAAGCTTTTAGCCAGCCAACCAGCCATGTATGGTTGCGTGTTGTTGTCGCCTTAACCCCAAATGTTTGTAAAGGCGTTTAGTTTCTTACGTTTCGGTTATCTTTTTTTTTTGCTTCGTCTTCGTTGGTGCGACGATTCCTTCAACTGCGTTTGGTGTATTTCTGTTGGCCTCAGTTGTTGTTGTTTTGCTTTAACCACCTCCATCTTCATCATCGTCATCATCATCGGCATGAGCATCAGCATCATCGCCAGCGTCGTCGTCGTCGCAGTGTGGCAGTCGTCATCTCCATATCAGCAGCAACACAACAAGAACAACAATAAACCAAACAACAGCCGCTCACACAGTGGCGGCAGCAACAACAGCAACAACACCACCACACCAGCATAACCATTAACATTTTGGCCATATCGTCGTCGTTTGCGTCGTCAACATTTTGTGTGATATTTTGTCGTACTTGTGGTACTCATATAGTGGTCGCGTTCATGTTTTACCGCAAAAACCGAAAAACGACAATTTATATATACTCGTGTATATAGAGTTTTAATATTATCGTAACATCTGAATCGATCACCAACCAAGAGGACTCAACCAAACGTCGACTTCTAAACACCGCAACGACGGTTAACCACGGTTAAATACATCAAAAAAAAAAACAAAAAATTAAATTTATTTTAAATTGAAAAAATAATTGAAAAAACATGTGCTTGTGATATTCAGAATTTTAGCTGAAATTTTTAAAAATAAATAAAAAAAAAATTACAAAAAATGTACTAGACAAAGAATAATAAAAAAATTCTACAAAAAAGGTTTTAAAAATAAAAAAATAATTGCAAAAATTAACTAAATCCTTAACACAAATTTTACAAAACGAAAGGCTGGCTTAAGAAGTGTAGTAATACTTGTAAAAAAACATTATATTTAATTATAAACTTGATGTTTTGACAGAGTATTTAGGGTCTTTAATTACATGTGGACCGAATACTGGGAAATCAGCATAGTTTATAGAGATATCAAATATCTCCAACAACAATGATTCCCAGTTTAAAAATTTGACTTTTATTATTAACAATTTTTGGTTTATTGGTTAATTAAAAAACAAAACATTTCAAGTAATTTTCAACAAACAATAAAGCTGTTAGTGATTTTAGGAACAAAAATCACCAAATGTCCACATAGTATTTACAGAGGTATAACACAAGTGACCGCATTTAATTTTAGCCTCGATTGGCATACCACAACTCAAACAAAATTTGTATTAATATTTGTTGTTCCTCAGGTCTAAGGTTTCCCATGCAAATATGCAGCTAGATACTTTTGAAATATTTTAGTTCCACCGCATTGTCTCATGCAGATTACAAGATATTGACATTAAAAAAGGAATAAAAACGCTACACAGTGTGACAGAAAAAAAACACCAGGAAAATGCTATGATTTTTCTTGTAGATCTTGCTGAGTACAACAAGAAACCGGTTTTGAAATTTCCCAAACACCTCCAAAATCTAAAGTTACAGGTAAAACAACGGTTTTTCGGATCTTACGCACTTATATGCCAGTAACTGCGTTGAATATCAACCGATTTTAAGTTTGATTTGGAAAGGAAAAACTGCAGCCTTTCGAATGGTGTATACACTTTTAAAATCACACTGAAAAAAATCAGTGTATTTTCCCTATAAACTCGTTTTTTAATTTTTTTTTGTAATTTTTAACTTTTGAGGCGTTTTTACAGAGATTTTTTTTAAAAAGAAGAGAACATTTTTTGAACTGAATAATAAAGAAAGTTCTTACGAATATAATTCGGTGTCATTTTTAAAAATCCGTTAGAAACTGATTGAGTTATTCAACTTGTATTAAAACAACATTTTTTGAAAAAGTACAATTATTGGCAATACTACTTAGAAATGTTTGTTTGACCGTTTTCTTTTTAATTGAGCATCATCAGTATCCCGTTTAAGTCACCAGCAATATTCGGAAATCATTTTTATTTTATCTTTTCTTTCAAAACGTTTTTCCATTGTAATTACTTCTTGATGTAAGTGTTCGCCTTGTGCATCACTGAATGGAGATGTGAATGGAGGAAATGAATTTTAATTGACGTGTTTTTTTTTTTGTTAAATAACCAACACTCAGTGGACGCTCCCTATACTTGCGGTGCATTGCGTTGGCGAGTGGAAAGTGAAGGATCACATTCCGACGATGATCAAGGGAAACAATAGAGTTGGATACCCTACTGTCACCAATCAGCACCATCGCTCTCCTTTGAACACGGTCAAGTAGCTCCAAGGATGATTTTGGAGCACCTGCCCATATATGGGAGTTGTATTCCATCTTCGGCCTGATGAAAGTTGTATAGATATTGAAAAGATCAGTAGAAGTGAAGTATTTATTGTCTCGCCCAACGAGCGTCACATTGTATTTTCATGTCCAGAACATCAAGAGCTTCTGATTGTTCAATATCTATACCATCAATAGAAATTGACGATATTGTTGGGTCAGCGAATCGCTTGTGAGACAAAAAGCAGCACTGTGTCTTACGTGAATTTAAATCTACTCTATTCACTCGACCCCATTCGGAAATGGCCAGTAGATCCCGGCCAAGTGTCTCATCCATAATTCGCCTTTTGTCTTCAATATCTTGAAGACTCGGCCTACGGTCGAATGAATATGCATGACAGAGGTTACTGTCATCCGCAAAGGAGTATATTGGATTCACGGTCTGACCCAAAAGATCATCAATGAAAATTAGAAATAAAGAGGGAGAAAGGACAGAGCACTGTGGTAAGCCTATGTTTGTTGGAAGAGAACCCATCTACAACAACTCTTATAGTGCGATCTCTAAGAAAGCTCGATATAAAACGAGCGAAAGTATCACCGACACCAAAAGCCATCAGCTTTGATCTTATCAGCGTGCCAGACTCTATCAAAGGCCTTGGAGATATCCAGAGCCACAACCTTACTCTCACCAAACTGGTGGATAGACCGACTTCAGGGCTCAAAAATTCATCAACAATCGCGACATAGTTGTCGCTTCTGTGATTACCAAGAAAGTTATCACATAGTGCAACAAAAATTTTCTATGCGCGTTTTGCAACGGAACTGAGCTTGTTGATAAAATTCTCAACTCTCATAACTTTACGAATTTGAGGTCCAATGAATATATTTGAAATTTATCAGAACTTAAAATCGGTTGAAAAAACGGATTTTAACCCGTAACTCCAGATTTTGGAGGTGTTTGGGAAATTTCAAAACCGGTTTCTTGTTGTACTCAGCAACATCTACAAGAAAAATAATATCACTTCCCAGGTATTTTGACTTCATTCTATTTTGTTACACTGTGCTATTAGTATGACCAGGTAAAATCTTAAAAATACTCCACCATGAATTCGCCATTCAAATGTTGAAATTAACAATTATAATACGTATTTACAGATATGGACAAAACATTAGGTTCAATTAAAATTATTTTGGAAGAAACAAAAAAAGGACATTTTTTTAATTCTAGAGTTGCAGACCTTAAATCGGGAACGACCTTTGTATGGGGGATATTCGGAAATTTGGACCAAAATAGTCCAATATTAGGGGACATTGGTGTTGGTCGTTCGTAACACTCGGTTCGAAATTTGGTATGAATCGAATGAAAAATCTAGCATCTTAAGCTGGAAATTCCGAAATCGGGAACCCCGGTGATAGTATAAGAATTGAATTGTGCAGAGTCCACTGATTTGAGAGAAGTTTTTTTGTTTTTCTCCAATTATCTAATTTTTTACATAATTTAAACAATCTTTTAAATAAGAATATTTGGTCATAAATTAAAAGTATTAACAATTGGTTAGCTAACAGGTTTTCATGTGATTTCTAGCAGTAGCACTGAAGGACCCTGTATCATTGACTGACAGTTTTGGATAAAATAGGGCGCGTTGGCAGGCGTTTAATAGACAATTTCTACTTCAAAGCTACTTCCTGAAAGACCTCAAAAATATCGCCTTCCATTTATTTGCATTGAACAAAAAATTTCAATCGTTAGAGCCGATTTACTTAACTAAGATGAAACCAGAAGCGGTTATTGAAATATAAGTCTATATTGGAGCAAAAAAACGGGGTTTTTCGGAAAACAGGCATTTTTTTAAAACCGTGTTTTTAAAAACCGACTGTAGTCTTTTTTTGTTAAAAAAGTAAGAAACCGGCATAAACCGCATTCTGGCTGTAGCTCTTTGCCTTAGAATGAAAATTATAAATGTTAAAGTGCCTTGGGGTAGCTTTACATTTACCCAGATTTAAAAAAAGATTCATATTTAAATTCGTATTTTCGGAACCAACATATCCACGTTTAAATTTGTCATATTTTGGACAATGGGACCTTCATCCAAACTTAGCCAAACTGCGAAAATAATTTTATTTTTTATACTTATACATAAGTTTATATAGTTAGTTTATAGCTATTTTATATAATTTATCGTTATGGCCAAGAATTTAGCTTTATTATAAATATAAGGGTTTGTCAATATATTTTGAAAATGATTTGGGCAAGTGGCCCTCGCTGCTGGCTTGAATAAATTCCAGCCGAGAGGCCCCATTTTCGACCACTTTTTGCAGCATTTGGGGCCGTATGTCAGCAATAACGCGCTGAGTATTTTCTTTCAATGTGTAAATCGTGCCGAGCGTATCTGCTTGGACAAGCGACTTCACTTAAACCCACAAAGAGTAGTCCAGCGGTGCTAAATCGCACGATCTTGGAGGCCACGCCACAGACACACGACGCGAGATAATGCGCTCACCAAAAGTTTCCTTAAATAAATTGATGGTTTAGTTGGATGTATGGCATGTAGCACCGTCTTGAGGGGAACCAAAGGTCGTCCACATTCTCATCCTCCAATTTAGGCACGAAAAAGTCATTAATGATAGCTGGAGCGTTCCCCATTGATTGTAACATTATGGTCGGCTTTATTTTTTAAGAAATATGGAACAATGACTTTCTCTGTCCAAAGAGCACACCAAACAGTGACTGTTGGAGGATGTAACGGCCTCTCAACCATGGCTTGTGGATTTTCATTACTCCAAATGCGAAAATTTTAATTTTTATAGCACCCATTCAGCCAAAAGTGAGCTTCATCGCTGAACTAAATTTCTTGTAACAATCAGGATAGGTGGCCATCTTGTTTTTAGCCTATTCAGCACGATTTGCAACCGTTGTTCCAAAGTAAGGCTATTTATTATGTAAAGGCAAACCAAACTGATCATAAATCAAGTCACAGCTGTCAAAGATACCAACTCCTAAAAAATATGTGTCAGATTGAAAAACTCACGACTAAAAAACCCTTTATAACATTTTACTTATATAGTTATTTTAAAGCCATGTCCATTAAGGGCATGTCCATATTACTATATGGAATCCATTATTTGGTCCCCAGAGAATGTTTACGGGAACTATTTTAAAAATTTAGTCAATATGACTCAAATTTCCAAAATTAGTTGCTTATTAATCGAAATATTTCATACAAAATTTGATTGAAATCGGAATAAAAATGGATGTTCTAGAGCACTGGGACTATATCAAAACGTGAACCCATATAAACCATTTTCATCTGAGCTGATGAAAATGGAACTGTAACTAGTGCCATATATATTAAATATACAATTTAGCTTCTAGAGCTAAAAACATAAAATCGGTTGAACATATTTGTTAGAGTTATACCAAAAAAATTAAACGATTTTCATAAAATCCAACATCCTTTATCCAAAAAACTTACTTTTGGAAATTTTATATTGATCAGACAACCACTGACACCAGTGGTTTGAGAACAAGCTTTCGAAAGACAGCAGACGGACAGGCAGATATTAAAAAAACCAACTAGAAGGTGGGTCAAGCTTAAATATTTTTAATATTTACCTATTTTGTACTTAAATATTATAACTATTTCTTTGCTTTGACATACAATAACCAAAAAACAAAAACCTCACTGCAAACCACCATGAAAGTCATGTCGCATTTTAGCTATTTTTGAGAAACCGAATATCGGGTTTGGAAAACCACTCAGTTTTGGCCACTCTAGTGGTAACGTGGTAAATTTATAAACGATTAGTAAATCGTGTTTTCTTTTAATATATAGGGTATTATTGGGATATTCTGTTTATAGTTTGGTACATTTATTGAGGGATATTCCAAGATCTCACATATAAAAGCCAAATAATAAGAGAAATTGTATCGAGATCATTGATTACAGAAACAGACCAAAGATTATAAGCCGAATTAGCGGTTCAAAACTAAAACAAAATTACTATTTGTTGTTCTTCGGTCAATTCTATGGTTTCACATGTAAATGTGCACTAGAGACTTTTGAAATTTCTCAGTTCCACAGTTCATGCAGGTTACAAGATATTCACATTAAAAAAGAAATAAAAAACGCCAGGAAAAGTCTTATAAATCCTACACCATGAATTCGCTATTCAAATATGTGACAGCACATAGAAAAAGGGACCTAAGGGTAAAAAAATCAATTTTCACTTTTTTTTGATGTGTACAACATCTGAGCGAATGATGCTCAGATGCCCCAAAAGTGTTCCCTCCCAGAGATATGCGTGTTTTATGAAAGTGATGGTACACCAAAGATAAACGTATTTAAATCTTTAAAATGGCTCCCCTGAACAAAACTGGATTTTACCCTTAGGTCCATTTCTATTTTGCGCGTCACATATAGAAAATACAATTTTTATATGTATTTACAGTTACGGCCAAAAAATGAGGGTCACTTGAAGTTTTTTTTGGAAGAAGCGAATATTGGAATGTTTTTTTGGTTTTCTAGAGTTGCAGGACCTTAAAGTGGAATGGACCTATGGGGGCTATTCGGAAATATGGATCAAAATGGTCCAATACTCGTATTGCAGATCATGGGCATTGGTCATTCGTAACGAGCGGATGTAAAATGTAGCTTTTTAAGCTGCAGATTCTGAAATCGGAAGTTCTTATATGTGGGGGATATACAAAAATATGATCAAATTTGGTTTAGTTTGGTTTAGTTTCCAACAATCGCTCAGAAATACTCGTATTGCAGATCATGGGTATTGGTCATTCGTAACGATCGGATGTAAAATGTAGCTTTTTAAGCTACAGATTCTGAAATCGGAAGTTCTTATATGTGAGGACTATACGAAAATATGATCACATTTGGATTAGTTTCACCACAGTCGCTCAGAACGCATCATTCAATTTGGTCGTGATCGGGTTTAATTTGCGGCATTAGAGAAAAACCTGTGTATGATAACAAAATATAGTAATTCTGAATCAATCGGTGTAGTTAACATAGGTTCTATCTCTATTTCTTTAAGGTGTTGCAAACATCAGCACTAATTCATAAACTGATAATATTCTGTACCACAGCTTTAAACAGACACACTGGCGGACATACAAAAATCACCTAAGAATTTGAGAGCCACCTATAATTACGTCGATTTATTGCAAAATGTAAAATTTTATATAGACTTCAACTTTTGGTGGATGATATAAAATGTGCTGTATTCCAATTCCATCAGGGTTGGTGCTACTTGCAAAATATTTTCATATGCTAATTTTAGAAAGATCGAATTTCTTTGTGGCGTTCATTGGAGTTGGACCTAAAATGGGTAGATACCTTTATGCATGGGTTATATGAAAACGAAGTTCAGTTGCTCCAGGGCTTCTTGTACATTCACCATTGTAAACTGTGCCAAATTACCATAAGGTTCCACATATTTGAAGGTTAGTTTTAATTCAAATTTAAAATGGAACAAAAGAAGATTTTTGTTTGTCATATAATTGGTTTGTGGACCGCCGCTATTATGCCAGTAAACCCAGGTTCAACCCTTGGTAAGAACATATTAAAGCTTTTCAGAGTTTTCAGACTTATCTCAAAACCATGTAAAAAATTTCCTATAAAATCCATTAGCCGGCGTTAAACAATAGGTACCGGTCAGTGAGCATACGAATTGAATCGGGCTCAGCTCACTGATTGAGAGAAGTTCCCCTGTTCCTTAATGGGAGGTTGTGGGACTTAAGTCAGTAAGTATTATTGTTTTACTCGAAAGAGTTTATTTTCCTTAGTATTTATGGAACAGAATTTTATTCATGTCGCTTCGTTAGCTGGCACCGCTTAGTATATTCTGTGAAACCAATTTTCCAAGACCTAGGTTAACGTTTCTACCTCCATCTTACGAATGGCTAGCTTAATATTTGCTTAAGGGCGTGAACTGTTAATCGATTATTCGAATAACAATAGTCCTTCACAATACCCCACAAAAAGGTCTCACGGCCTCAAAGCGCAGCTCCGTAATGGCCAATTGAGTTTGCTGATATGGCTGGTAAAATGATTGCCGAACATGGCGTGCAAAATATTGAATGTGGCGTAGACTGTGTTGCGAGCTGCTCTAAAACCTTAACTAAGAAGTGGAAATTCACTTTCTTTTATTTTCTAAGTCAATTGGGCAATGTAAGCGAATAATGTAAGATCTTTGTGTAAAATTCTCTTCAAGCTGATGCATAAAATATTATGTTTTTGAGATCGATGACTAGGCAATGTTCTAGTATTAAGTCGCATACTCTAGTCTACGTTTAGTCACATTCTCGTCAGTTTCACGAACTTTTTGCACAAACTTGCGTACAGCAGTTTTATTAAAGCGATTCATTTTGTTCCGAAAAGATGGAATAACAATATTTCGAACTAGAAAGAGCTTTCACTATCAATATAACACATGATTCAAAGCGAAATCACTAGATGAACAATCTTAACCCTAGACTCTTTGCTTAATAAGTCACATTGAAGTGGCTTATCTGTATCATGAAGAATTGAAGACTTTCGATCTTTTGTAACACTGTCAGCAGCAAAAACAATATTCCTCTTAAAGTGCGTAGTTCAATATCGTAAAGAGACTGATCGATCACTATTAAAACTATTTTTTTCGACAAAAAAAGTTGTAGCGATATCCCTAAGTTTAGTAATAGTTTCTTTTGGATTTCAGCAAATTAGCCATATAGTAAATTGAATAATGCTTCATGATAATGTGACTTGTGATTAAGACTAACGTTTAGAAGCAGTTTTTTAGGTCGTTTCAGCATTTAAATCCATTAATATTTTTTCTCAATTATTTATATTTTGGAAAATGACTTGTTTCTTTTGTCCGAGAAGATCCTAAGCCGTTTTTTTATTCTTAAAAGGTCCTAAGCTTCTTAAAAGGTCCTAAGCTTTCAATATATCTATTAAAATACAACTCACTTACCTACTCAAATATATTAAATGCAGCTGAACTTTAAGCAATTAAAAAAAGCAAAAATCTCAAAACATATTTAATCTCAATTCATTT
This sequence comes from Hydrotaea diabolus, assembly GCA_963513945.1. Classification (NCBI taxonomy): domain Eukaryota; kingdom Metazoa; phylum Arthropoda; class Insecta; order Diptera; family Muscidae; genus Hydrotaea; species Hydrotaea diabolus. The sequence continues at coordinate 150,515,427 of OY740718.1, read as the reverse complement.
CTATTGGTTAGACACTAATTTACTCTTATGCAGGCAGTTTTCAAATACACCTACAAGCGTCTATACGCACACATGCACGTGCACAGATGCATATGTATAAGTGCAGTGGCTTATATGTTTTAAACTGTTTTTTAGTTTAATTTACTATTAACATTTCAGATTTTTAATTGTGCATTATAGACCGCACCACCACATCTGCGGTAACAATAAAAATAATCTTTGTGGCATTACGATCAGTTGCATTATTGATTCAACACCATCACACATACAAGTAGATACATTTTACACATACAGACTTACGTACGTACGAGTATCTATACAAATGTATCGCTGATGATACGATAGACAATATACGGGGCGGTACAAAGAATGTATAGGTTTACTTTAGAAATATGTAAATATTTTTTTACATACAGAAAAGTAAATTGGCGAGGAATGAGATTTGAGGTTCAGGCGTGGCGTGATGGATATTGTACAGCCGATATCAGTCAATATAGTGTCATGTAGAGTATCAACTACGTATTAATATCGGGTGATAAATTTGGAGTTATTTTTTCAAAATCAAAAAAAAACATAAATTCAAATCAAGTGTAGAATCTTTATTATTCATCGAAAAGACGTTTTATGTCACTTATTTTTTGAATATAATTTCCTTTAAATGTTGGCAGGAACTTTGCCTCAGGGTGTCCATTCTGAGGGTTAAATTTTGGATGATTCCTCCGAGCATTTTGACCGGTATGGCGTAAATGATACGTGTAGCGTTGGCTTCCTTAACCAGAATCATAGCTAGTTTGTCAGCATAGACTTTGATATTTACGTAGCACCAAAGAAAAAAGATGAAGGTGTGATATTAAACGATCTAGAAGGCCAATTCTCCGGACGTGAAATTAGCAGCTCTTCGAAATGACCTTTCAATAGATCCATTGTTTGAGCAGCTGTATGGCAAGTGGCAGCATCCTGTTGAAACCACATAGACATTTTTTTTGGGGTTACGTAAAGTCCAAAGTCTATGATGACAAACCACCTACGTTTATAGCCATACCGGTCGAAAAGCTCGAACGAGTCATCCAAAATTTGACCCACAGAATGGTAATCCTGAGGCGTAGTTGCGGCCAACATTTGAATGAAATTATATTCAAAAAATAAATGCCATAAAATGTCCCTTCAAATCGCCAATAAAGATTCCTAACTTGATTTGAATTTTTATATTTTTTTTTTGTTTTGGAAAAATACATATGATGGATCCCCCTATATATTTAAAAAAATTGGCCTCAATACTAGGAAAAGAAAGATTTTTCCAAATTTAGTGCGATATTAAAAATTGATTTAGTTCTAACATGGCAGTCGCAATGTACTTATACATAAAATTTTCTCGATGCGGGTCAAAAATAATTTTGCGCATGCGCACTTTACTGAAGTGAAATATGTACTCGTATTACATTAAAAATGGTTTTATTGTTTTTAAAAAGTTTTCTCCAGCTTGATTTATACACTTTTGCATGCGCTCAAACCAATTGTCGAAGCACTTTTTCCACTCTAAAATATCTTCTGGCGACGAAAATCATTGCCACGCATTTTTTTCTTGATGTGCAGGAATAAAAAGAAGTCATTGGGTGCCAAGACAGGGCTGTATGGCAATTGACCCATCAATTCTACGTTTTGGACGGTAAAAAAGGCGCTGGTTTGAGCCGATGTGTGAGAGCTCGCATTGTCATGGTGCACAATGATTCGTCTTCTCTTGTTCGTTTTTCGAAATTCTCCGCAGACTTCAGGCAAACAAATTGTGGTGTACCGTCCTACGTTGCTCAAGCGGACCAGTCGCCACATGACCAGCTTTGCCGAAGAAACAGGCGACCATTTGCTTCGAAGATCTTCTTCCACGAACTACTTTCGTTGGATTTGGCTCGTCTTCGAAGACCCACACGGTCGATTGCTGTTTTGTTTCGGGCTCATACGCATAGATCGTCTTTTAAAGCACCGAGCTTGTATTTTTTCCAAATTTTTTTGCACCTATCAACACGATCCTTTTTTTGAGTGATTGTCAAATTGTGCGGGATCCAACGAGAACAAACCTTTTTTACGACCAGGTTTTCATGCAATATTGAATGTATGCTGCTGGAAGAAATGCCCAAGGATGCCTCTATCCCACGGTATGTCTTAAGACGATCTTGCATTATCAATTCACGCACGGCATCAATGTTCTCTGGCACAACGGCCGTTTTTGGACGATCTTCTCGTCCTTGAGCGAGCGTCGGCCACGATTAAATTCATTAAAACAGTTTTTTTTACACTGCTACAGGATGGTGCTTCATCGCCATACAAAGATCTAAGTTCATCGATGCACTGTTGTCGTGATAATCCACTTCGAAAGTTGTGAAAAATGATCGCACGAAAATGTTCACGAGTTAATTCCATTTTTTTGCCAAATTAATTTTTTCAAGTCACTGTAAACAACACAAATGATGGTCGTTTGTCAAAACATTCTAAGTACGTTTATGCTAAAAAATTTCTAACTTTCTAATGGACATGTCAGATGGCGCCAGGCAACATTTAGTGTTGCCTAGGCCAGAAATATATATAGCAACCCTCGTATGAAAGCACTTATTAAAACTCAATTATGTGAAGTCCTTTCAGCAGCCCCTAAATATTTTTCGATTTGTTTAAATTTTTGCAGAAAGCAATACTTATGAAAAAGGAACAAAATAAGCTACTACGTATGCATAATCAAATTCAATTTTTTTTGTGAACAGCCCTAATGTCCATAAATATGTTTCGAAAAAAAGCGGCTTTATCTGTCATGCCAAAAAGGGCAGCCTCAGTAAATCTATATTTTAATGCCTTTTTTAGGAAATTAAAATTTTTTTATTTATTATAATTACGGTATTTTATTTTTATTTTTTATATTGACATGACGGGTGGACACTTCAAAAATGTCACTTCAACTTCTACGTCCCCTTTCAAATCGATATCTCACTGCAAAGTCCAACAAATGACTGATGCTGGACGGCTCTTTTTTTTTGTTTTCATTCACGATAAAAATAATTGTTGTTGTCATTGTTGGACCGCGATGTGCTTTTTTTTGTACATATTTGTAGCGATTTTTTTTTGTTGGTCAACCATTTTCCGCAACTGTTAATTTACCAACTCTCATATTTATTTACTTCGTTTTTTATTTATTTTTATTCCATGTTTTTTTTTTGGTGGTATGGCGGCCCACTCACACATCTGTGGAAAACCGATTTCAATTCGACTCGCAAGTGGGTTCCATATGTTCGGCGTGCCTCCTCCCCTGAATATGCGAATGTGTTGGTTGGCGTTGACCAGAATGCACGCAATATGGCCAACAATTCCAACTTGTATTTTTTTTTATTTTTTTCTTACTTCTCGGCCTGCTGTTTGTCTCTGTGTATGTGTGCATTTTTCCGCTGTTGTTTTTCATAACATAAAAAATCGGCGGAAGCAAAAGTTTTATCATTTTTTTTCGCCAAAGCACAGACAGCATTTCACAGTTTAAACTGAAAGAGGATAACTGGAGATGGAGGTCCGTTAGCCGGGTGTGGGCATGTGTGTTTGTTAATCCGCATGCGGTGCCATTTGTTTGTAATTTTATTGGTGAATTGCGAAAAACCAGCAACAAACTTCCATTTTTGTGTTATTTTTTTTTTGTTGAAATGTGTGAATTGGGTCCACATACTCCAGTCGTAGGGCAGACAAATTGCCGCGAAAGGTCGTCGTCATCAGCGTGATCTCGGTTGTTATCGTTCTGATTACTACTTAGGAGAGATTCTTGGAATGGGTCTGTTTTGTTTTACTTTACAATGAAGTGGATTTTTATTTAAATTCATTTAATTTGGGATTTAAAAAATTTCTGTAATAATTGTCAATGTATTTGAAACACTTGGCAAAGCCCGACGAGTGCTGTTGTGACGATGAGGATAAACGTGCAGTCACAGTGTTTTGAAACACATGGATTAGCTGTCCTTATGAAATTTCGGGGATAAGTTTTTTATATACTTGGAGTTTGATAAATGTTTAATTTAAATTACGGGGATAAGTTTCTTATATACTTGGAGTTTAATTAAAAGCATAAAACAACCTAAAGACCAAAGTTTTTACCGCTTTCTGTGGAAAATTCTTTTACGAAGTACTCGTCAATGTTACCACTTGAGAGGATACACTGGGTGTCTGCCGGAAGGGTATACTACAGGGTCTCCATCGGGAATGTATACTACGTTGTTTGTTTATAATTTTTGATTAAATGAAAGACATTGATAAATGTTTTATTTAATAACAGAAATTACGAGCGCTGCTCGTTTCTGGCCTAATAATGAAAATGCAAATATTAATCATCAAAGATGGTTTTATTGTTTTTCACAGTATTCTCCAGCATGATTTATACACTTTTGCATGCGCTCAAACCAATTGTCGAAGCACTTTTTCCACTCCAAAACATGGGTTTTGAACGCTTCAATAGCATCTGCTTGCGACGAAAATCGTTGACCACGCATTTTTTCTTGATGTGCTGCAATAAAAAGAAGTCATTGGGCCAAGTCAGGGCTGTACGGCGGATGGTCCATCAATTTGACATTTTGGATGGTCAAAAAGGAGCTGGCTTGAGCCGAATTGTGAGAGCTGGCATTGTCATGGTGCTCAATGATTCGTCTTCTCTTGTTCGTTTTTCGAATTTCTCCGAAGTCTTTAGGCAAATAAATTGTGGTGTACCACTCAGAGTTGACCGTCTTACGTTGCTCAAGCAGAACAGTCGCCACATGACCAGTTTTGCCGAAGAACCAGGCGATCATTTGCTTCGAAATGCTTCTTTCACGAATAACTTTCGTTGGATTTGGCTCGCCTCGAAGACTTACAGGGTCGATACCTGTTTTGTTTCGGGTTCGTACGCATAGATCCATCATTCGTCACCTGTGACGATCTTAAAAACGTTTTCTGAAGCACCGCGATCGTAATTTTTCAAAATTTCTTTGCACCAATCGACACGAGCCTTTTTTTAAGCGATTATAAAATTGTGCGGGATCCAACGAGAACAAACCTTTTTTACGGCCAGGTGTTCATGCAATATCCAATGTTTGCTGGTGGACGAAATGCCCAAAGATGCCTCTATCTCACGGTATGTCACATGACGATCTTGTATTATCAGTTCACGAATGACATCAATGTTCTCTGGCACAACGGCCGTTTTTGGACGACCGAGCGTCGGCCACGATTGAATGCATTAAAGCAATTTTTCACGGTGCTATAGGATAATGCTTGATCGCCATACAAAGGTTAAAGTTTATCGATGCACTCTTGTGATGATAATCCACGTCGAAAGTTGTGAAAATTTATCGAACGAAAATGTTTACGCTAAAAAATGCTAAAAAATTTCAAACTTTCCAACGGAAATGTTAGATGGTGCCAAGCAACACTTAGTGTTGTTTAGGCTATATATTTATATAGCAACCCTTGTAGCATGTTAAAGTGGTTGTCATTACAGTTCTTACTATTAAGTCAAACTTGTTTGTCTTGGAGTCTAAAAAGTATGGTGACTTTCCTTAATCATTTTTTTAATTTTAAAATGCTCAAAAGTCCTTTTGTCCTTCCTCAGTATAACTTGAACTAAGGAACTAAGGAAGCAAGTTCCTTAGTTCAAGTTATACTTAGTATGGACATGAATACTGTTACACACGTTTTATGCTGTAAAATAAAAAAGTACTGACAGTTTTTGGACCAAATATTTTTTAATATATTTATTGATGTATATTGTATCCAAAAAGAATCTACTTATTCGAAATGCCCACCTCTTGCCTTTACACACGCCTTAAGTCGCACTGGCCAATCGTCAATAGCTGCATGAACCTCGTCCATTGGAAAATTGGCCATAGCTCGAACTAAAGCAGTCTTAAGAGATTCAATATTTGGGTATCTTTTGTGACAAACCTTGTCCTCTAAAACCGTCCACAATTTGTAATCCAATGGGTTTAAATCTGGACTGCCTGAGGGCCATTCTTCAGAGAAAATGAACGCTAGCAAATTGTTTTGAAGCCGGGCCTGAGACGTTTTAGCCTTATGGGTCGGCGCAGAATCCTGGTAGAAAGTCCATGACTGGTTTTGGAACAAGGAATTGTTAAGAGGCTTCACACCAGCTTCTAAAACGGTTTCTTGGTAAACTTTGGCCGATGTTTTGACTCCTTGTTCGCAGAAATGCAGGTCGGTGACCCCATCGTAAGAGACACCCCACCAAACCATGACTGAAGATGGGTGATGACCCTTTTCCACCCTTGGGATCTGTTTAGATGACCGCGCATACACTCTTTCATTTTGCTTGTTAAATTTTTCCTGAACGGTACAAATTTTTTCATCGGTGAACAAAATTTTTTTGTGCAAGTTATCAGCGTGCTTCACCAAAAGACTTTTGCATTTTTTAATCCTAAATTTTTTTAAAGGTGCAGTCAATAAATGCCCAATACGTCGTTTGAAAGCCCCAAGTCCCTAGTCTTTTTTAATGATTCGACTCATGGACTTTTACATGATATTCATCTCACGGGCCATGATTTTCTGTTTTCGGAGCGGATTTCTGTGAATTCTTGAGTTAACGGCTTTGATAACATGAGGTGTTCGAACAGAGCGTGGGCGGCCCGACCGGTGGCGGTCTTTTATATCTCCAGTCTCCTCAAACAGTTTTATGCATCGGTAGACGAACTTGCGGCTAATCCCTAGTGGCCGGAGCGTTTTGAAAATATCGTTTTTTTCCATTTCACACTTAATATACGGTTCTCATTATCTGACCACTCCATGATGAAAGTTAAAACAATTTTAAAATCCCGTTACAGACTAACGCTATTGAGGTAAGCTTTCAAAACCCTTATTGACATTAACGGGGTATGTTCAGTTATACTATTGAAATGGGTGCGTTCAATGTTGTAACAGTATTTAGTCCCTACTAATTAAAAGCATGTCTCCAAGCCCACTGTGCAGTATGATTTGACAGCAGCAGCTAGCTAGGAAACAACCTTATGGTGATTATTTAATTCTTTTTTGTCATTTGTAAAAAAATCGTTGTAGAAAAACGGAAATTGTTAATATGAAAAAAATAATCAAACATTTCAAAAGTGAACATTGCAAAAAACAAATAACAGAAGAACGACAACAACAAAAATTGCTCCAACATTATAAATGAATTGAAGTGAAAAAAAAATCTGATGGTCTTTGCAGCAGCAACAACTGCTGAAATTATGATACACCATGCGGCCGTTAACAGGATATTTTTGGTGTATTAAACGGGAAACAGATGTGTTATGCTTATATGAGGTTTAATTGTGTCTATGTGTGTGTGGGTGTGTGCATATAAGTGGCATGGTGAAAATGGCTCCAATAACCGTTTTGCCCACAAATACATGGACAGTGATTTTTTTTTTATTTTTCATATTCGACTTTTTTTTAAAAACGACAGCAAACAATAAAAAATTGTTAATCAAAAGCTTTTAATCGCCCGTCAAATGTTGAATTGAAAGGACGTCACTTACAAAGTGACAGCGTTAAAGTGCAACCCGATAAAAAAGAAACAAATTGTTAACATAAAATAAAATAATTAATTTCCATAAAATGCCGAAAAATGTTTAGTACTTCATCAAAATAAATTAAGCGGTGATGGATCTCCAGAGACTATACTAATAACGCAAAAAACGTGAGAAAGACTAACTCACACACTCACTCACTCATGCACGCACATCACAAAGTTTTTTCTTTCATCAATTTCCGCTTCCGCCAAATAAAATGGGAATTCAACAGGTCTCTATTAAGAGATCTCACACAACCCATTAAAGCCTTTCGTTTTGTAGCCAGAAAGGGCATGGGAAGAAGGCCCTCTTTCAACACTGTTCCCCCTTGCTTTCGACACAATTGTGTTTTTTATCCTTCTTCGGTTCATTTGCTTCATTTGCATTTTTATTTAATACCCTCAAAACAGTCAAAAAAAAGTACATGTGTGTCTGTGTGTTTGTGTTTCATCTCCCTTTCAATCCCACAGCAGTTAAAGTAGTATGTTTTGCTAAAAAGAAAATAACGTGGAGAAGGAAGAAAAATTAAAGTGTATCCTGAGATAATTTGGAGAAAAAAATGCACATTACCAGTGAAGTGAGTTCAACAACGGCACCAAATATAAATTCGTCGAAAAAAGGCAACAGCCATAGCCGCAGTGCAAATAATGAAAATAATAACAATAATTCCAATACAACAAATAACAACAACAACAATGGTGCTTCGACGAAAAAGCCCGTGGACACAAGTCCGTATTTAACACCGGAAAATCTTATAGAACGAACCGTTGATGTTCTGTTGGCCGAACACCCGGGAGAACTTGTTAAGACTGGTTCACCGCATATCGTAAGTTTTATTTGTTTTTTAGAATTTGTTTTTTAGAAATTAAAGAAATTTATCTAAATTCACTCATATCATATCTTAAAATTTACACAGGCCGCCGCACAGTGTCATGATTTAATAAATTATGCAGTAAAAACTTTAATGAGCAATCGTAAAAAACTAATATTTGTAACATGTTAGCTATGACTCGTAGTGTGAAATTATGACAAATTCGGATGACATACAATTTAAGGGCTGAGCTAACTATTTTGAAAGACTCATCCCTTCTATTCGGAATTTCACCAAGCTTTGGTTAAAAATGTGACTTCTAGTGTGACAGGACTTCAAATATGGAGGAAACTTTTAAATGATCAACAGGATTGGCTATAGGTTAACCAACGCGAGAGCCATTTATAAGGGTTGCTATTTATATTTGGGGTCCGCCAATAAAAACACAATAATTTATCATTGGAATGGTTTTATTGTTTTTCAAAATATTCTCCTTTAAGATCAATACACTTTTGCATTCGCACAAACCAATTTTCGAAGCACTTTTTCCACTTCGATTGATTCACCTCCAAAATATGATTTTTGAACACTGCTTTGGGTGATTAAAAACGCTGACCACGCATTTTTTTCTCGATGATAGGGAGTTAGAAGAAGTTTATTGGGTGCCAAATAAGGGCTGTACGGTGGATCAATTCGACATCTTGAGTAGTCAAATAGCTCATCGTTTCAGCTGAGGTGTGAGAGCTCGCATTGTCGTGATGCTAAATGATCCGTCTTCTCTTATTACCTTTCCTAATTTCTTCGAGCACTGTTGGCAAACAGATGGTTGTATTCCACTCAGAATTGACCTCCTACGTTCCACTAAAGGCACTGTGGCAACATGGCCAGTTATACTTAAAAAAACGCAGACATTTGCTTCGATGTACTTCTACCACAAACAACTTTTGTTGGCTCGTCTTGAAAGACCCAAACGGTCGATTGCTGTTTTGTTTTGGGTACATATGCATAGATCCATTACTCGTCATCTGTGACAATGTTATGTACTGCCTTTGAGCAGTTATACTTTTTCAACATCTTTTTTAACCTTTTTTTAAACATTCGTCAAATTATGTGGGATCCAACGAGAACAAATTTTTTTTCACGGCCAAATGAAGATGCAATAAATTATTGATGCTTGTCATACTAATGCCCAAGGATGCCTAAATCTAACGGTATGTCACATGTCGGTCTTGCTTAATCAGTTCACGCACAGCATCAATGGTTTCTGGCAAAGTGACCGAAGTTCCTTCACGAAATTCATCCTGGAGCGAACGGCAGCCTAGACAGAACTATTGGTACCAGCGATTAACAGTGGTTTTTGATGGTGCTTCATCGCAAAACGTCGAAACAAGTTGATTTAAACACTCTTGTCTCGTTAACCCACACCGAAAGTCGCAAAAAATCATCAAAACACTGTAAACAAACAATTAGCCCTCAAATGACAAGAAGTTCTGAGTGAAGTTATGCTAAAAAATGTCAAAGTTTTCAATGGAAGTTCCAGTTTGCATCTGGGAATACTAGTATTGTCAGGATCCGAAATATAAATAGTTAGCCTCGTATGTTGCTTACTTAATTTTGCTAAATCGGACTTAATATATTGTTTTTAGAATTTAAGAAATATTTTTTCCCAACCAGAAAAGCAATAAATGTCCACATTTCCAAACAACAGTGTGAGCCATTTAAAATTTTAAATTGAAGCGGCTGTAAAATAGAATTACTGATAATTTTTTCAATAGGAACAATTAAATCTTTTCAAGAGAACATATATTTTTGTGTATGTGTCAACAATAGCTACTCTGACCTCGTACAGATTCCAGCTGGCGTGCCTAAGGGCTCAGTCAAGGGTCCGATTTTGTACATTTTATACTGTTCGGACATCCCTGAAAAAAATGAATGTAATTGCGCGTTGTATGCTGACGATACCGCTCTGTTTTTTTCTGACGAATACGGCCAAAATATGCTCTAGATGCATTGGTACAACACTTCTAGAAATGGAGAATTAAATTGAATGAAAACAAGACACAAGCTGTATTCTTTAGCAGAAAACAAACTCCATGTTTCTATCCGCAAGATCAGCTTAAAATAAACGAGACCAATATACCATGGAGTCCAGATGCTAAGTATTTAGGTGTGGAAAATTCCATTTCATGTTTAAATGCTTCAATTGCTCTGGATAGAACCTAATTCAAAGGGCAACAATCACAGCAATCAAAAATACAATATTGGCTGATTATTCGATTTTCAAAAACAGTGCGTAAAATGTCGATGGCTGCGTTGGCTGTGTGACATGTGACCCCGTTTTGTTAAAACAAAATGTATTCCATGCTATTCTCTTGAATGATTGAAAAAAAAATTCGTGGAACATGGCGCGGCTTCTCCTTGCTGATTTGCGGAGAAAATGCCCAAAATTCACACCATAGCCTCAGATAAAAAAGAAAGTCCTCTGAAAACTCGATTTTTCGGTAAATTTCTGATTTTCTGCCAAACAAATTACAGGCCATTGGGCGAAGCGAAAACGCATCGAATGGTGTTTCATTATTAAATGATAAAGTACAACCCTTCCAGTAATACCAGAAATTCGCAAAAAATTATCAGTACTTTTTTTTTTAGAGAATTTACAAAAATCCGTTCCGAAAACAGAAAATCATGGCCCGTAATATGAATATCACGCAAAAGTCCATGAGTGGAATCAATAAAAAAGACTGGGGACTTGGGGCTTTCAAACGACGTACCGGACATTTATTGAGTGCAGCTTTAAACAAAAAATAGGATTGGAAAATGCAAACGTCTTTTGGTGAAGCACACTGATAACTTGCACACAAAAATTTTGTTCAGTGATAACAAAATTTTTACCGTTTAGGAAAAATTTAACAAGCAAAATGATAGAGTGTATGCGCGGTCATCTATTGAAGCATCTGAACTGATCCCAAGGGTGGAAAGGGGTCATCACCCAGCTTCAGTCATGGTTTGGTGGGGTGTCCCTTACGATGGGGTCACTGACTTGCATTTCTGCGAACAAGGAATGTCAAAACATCGGCCAAAGTTTACCAAGAAACCATTTTGGAAGCTGTTGTAAAGCCTTTTAACAATTCCTGTTCCAAAACTAGCCATGAACTTTCCACCAGGACTCTGCGCCGCCCCATAAGGTTAAAACGTCCCAGGCCTGGCTTCAAAACAATTTGCCAGTGTTCATTTCCTCTGAAAAATGGCCCTCAGGCAGTTTTGATTTGAACCCATTGGATTACAAATTGTGGACGGTTTTAGAGGACAAGGCTTGTCACAAAAGATACCCCAACATTGGGTCTCTTAAGACTGCTTCGAACTGTGGCCAATTTTCCAATGGACGAGGTTCGTGCAGCTATTGACGATTGGCCAGTGCGACTTAAGGCGTGCATAAAGGCAAAAGGCGGACATTTCGAATAAGTAGTTTCTTTTTCCATACAATATACATCAATAAATATATTAAAGAATATTTGGTCCAAAAACATTCAGTACTTTTTATTTTACAGCATAAAACGTGTGTTACAGTATTTATGTCCCTACTAAGTATATAAATGAAATAAAACCTACTGCTACGAAAGAATAAACTATTAGTGGCCAACTTTATTATCAAACAGGATCTATTTACAATATTTCAAAAATAAGGTCAAATTTGTATTTGACCATGTCCAAGTTTAAAGGGCCAGATTTTCGGACATAGGTTCCGTCACCAACATTTATCTAAACTGCAAAAATAATTTTATAATTGTCTTCGTGGGAAAATTTTATAGTTATTTGTTTTTTTTATATACTTTTATCGGAGTGGCTCTTTTTGGCATCTGATACATGATTTATGCTCTGTTTGGTTTGGTTTTTCATTACGAATAGACATACTCCGGAACAACGTTTGCAAATCGTGGTAAATAGGCCCAAAACGAAATTGCGACCGATCCTGATTTTTACAAGAAAATTTTGTACATTGAACAGGGATAAACCGGCTTAAGACCTCTTGCTTCTATATTGAAATAGAAGACAAGTTTTTAACAAAATGGCAAAGTGACATTGATTTTCGTGGCTGCAAACTGCTTTTACGAGTATCATCATTTCGGGTCCGTGACAACCCTCTTTAGAAAGCTTTGCTGCAATTGTTGAAAGTAAAACCGAACTATATAAGGCCAGGCTCTCCCCAAACGAATGAGAACTACTGTTGTAAACCTTACATTTCAAGTTTTCTTCACACAATTACCCACGAAAATACAACTCACTCTTGCCACTTCTAAAGAGACTCGACATCGAGAGCCATCAATAGATTTCTTTTACAACAGCGTGTGCGTGTGTTGTAAAAAGAGTTTAGTCGACTATGTCAACTTGTGTGCTGTGCCGTGCATGTACGTATGTTTAGCTCGTTTTTGTTATTTTATTTTTGTTTAGTTATGTTGCTCACTTTTGGTTGAAAGAGTACGTTAATAACCAAAACTAATGACAATCCTCAAGCCATTGTTGAGACGCAGTTACATCCTCAAAAAGTCACTGTTGCTCTATGTGCAGAGGAAATCATTGGTCCACATTTCTTCAAAGATGAAGCCGGCCATGTTGTAACTGCCAATGGGGAACGCTATAGAGCAATGATTAATGACTTTTTCGTGCCTGAATTGGAGGATGAAGATGTGGACGACCATTGGTTGCAACAAGACGGCACTTAATGCAATACAGCTAAATTTATTGAAGGCAACTTTTAGAGAGCGCATTATCTAGCGTTGGCCTGTAGCTTGGCCTCCAAAATCGTGCGTTTAACACAGCTGGGCTATTGTGGGATTATGTAAAGTCACTTGTCTTCGCAGATGAGCCCGACACGATTGACAGCTTGGAAGGGAAAATTCGGCGCGTCATTGCTGACATACGGTGCTGCAAAAGTGGTCGAAAATTGGGTCTCTCGGCTGGAATTTATTCGAGCTAGCTGCAGCGGTCACTTGCCCAAGATCATTTTTAAAACATAATGGAAAACTCTTATCTTTTTAATAAAGCTAAATTATGCGTTTTATTTCTTCTTGAAAACCACACATCTAAAAAAAAAACATTCTTTATTTTATTTTATTTTATTTTATTTTGTTTAACCACGCACTACAGGATGTAACATCCTATATATTCCAGTGCGGGCTTAGTGGATTGTAAGATTAACATTTTGGGAAATTTTAACAATATTACAATCAAATTACAATTACATAGTTTAAATTAGGTTGTACTAAAACTAATAATATACAAATTTACTATTTATAGAAATTAAGTAGCTCCTTTTTAAAAGTTGTTACATTGCTTATGACTTGAAGGCTTGACGGGAGATTGTTCCAGAGACGTGTACTGTACACAAAGAATTGTCGTTTAGATGTTAGACTCTTAATTCTCGGATATAAAAGTTTCATTCCCCGATTGGATCGAGCGAATTTTAAGCGGTTAAAAAGATACTCAGACTCTTTGTTATTAATGATTTTATGGAGTAGTAAAAGACATTTGACTTTGAGTAAATTCTTAAAACATATGTTAAATATTTGATATGAAAACTCAGAAATTCGGTCGTATCGCTTTCTGTTAAAAATATATCTTGCAATATCATTGTAAGCCACATTTAGTTTCCGACTGTCTTCTGAGTCGCAATTGGCGAATATTTCTGACCCATAGAGAAGTGTTGGGATTAGATATGATTTTGCTAACAACATTCTAATTTGAAACGGAGTAGAAGTTCGAACTGCCCATAAATTTCTCAGCATTCCTCGCACCTTACCGACGGTTCCATTAATGTGATTTGTCCATGTAAGTTTTGAGTTAAAGGTTATTCCCAGATTTGATGATGTCTGAATACAATCTATCATAGTATTGTCAATCATAACGTTGTAATGTATGGGAACAGCTCTTCTGCTTATAGCAATTAATTTTGTTTTGGAGGGATTGAGGCGCAATCCGTTATTCTTAGCCCATTTATAAATTAAATCTAAATCTTTGTTTATGAGCGAAATGCGTGAATGAACATCTGTTGATTTAGCGCAAGTGTAGAGCTGCACATCGTCGGCATACATTTGCATATTACATGTTTCCGGGACACCAGGGAGGTCGTTTATGTAGATTGAAAAGAGAAGTGGGCCGAGAATGGATCCTTAGGGGACGCCACGAGAGACACTTAGAGCATTCGAGTGTAGATAACCAACAATAACAGTTTGTGATCGATAAGATACGAGGACAAAAGATTGCAAGCAGAGTTGGAAAAAAGAAAAGATTTTTTAGTTTGGAGATAAGTATGTTGTGGTCCACAGTGTCGAAGGCTTTGCAGTGATCTAACAGGACCAGAAGAGAAACCATTTTATCATCTAGATTAAGCCTTAAATCTTCAACTACTTCAATTAGAGCAGTAATGCAGCTTATTTTCTTTCTGAAACCAGATTGTTTCTCAGACAGTAATTTGTGTTGATCCAGGAAAGTAATAATTTGTTCAGTTGTGATGTGTTCCAGGGCCTTGGAAAGCGAAGATAGTATAGCAATAGGACGATATTCATTTCGGAAGAGAAATTATTTTAGCCATTTTCCATGCGTGGGGGAAAATAGAATTAGTGAGGACAGTATTAAACAAAAAAGTGATGTAGGGCAGCAACTTAGGAAGAATAATTTTTAGAAATTTTGGATTGAGACCATCCGTGCCTACTGCATTTGATTTTATTCTAATAATGCTCTGAAGGACTTCAGCGTCGTCAACACAGCGAAAATGAAAGGAATTTTCAATTGGTACAGTGCTTATGTTTTCGTATATATTATCTTTACTAACCAAATTTGATCAAAATCGAAAGCGGTTGAATGTAGTGAGCTGGGGTGTGGGAGCTATAACTAAATCTGAACTGTTTTCTTTAAAGTCAACAGACTGAGTTCTTTGTACAAAACTTAATTGTTATCCGTTAAGATCGGATAACAATTGCGTACTGTTTATTAGGACTTATATAAAAAAACAATAAATGGTATCGTGAGAGCAATAAAATAAAAATCAAAAATAATAATTTTTAAAAGAGTTAATTACTGCATTAGCTGTCAAATGGGGAAGGATAAGTAAGTCAGCAAAGTTATAGGGGGCGGCTACTCAATACCACATATATGTGCTCCCGAAAATGTTTTTACCATTTAGCGATCTATATACAGGGTCATTCATTCACGACTGGACAAATTTCACCAGCGTATTCCTTGGCTTATTTCATGAAAATATGTCCATCTACGACCATTCCCGAAAAAGCAAGGGGCGAAATGGCAGCGGTTTAAAAATTTCCGGATAGGTGGTCAGAGGGTACTAGGGTAAAATTGCTTAGTTCTGAAGCAGTGGTCGGATTTTTTCGTCTTAAAAATAGCCCTTCGAAGCCCAGAGGTTCTACCGGTCCAAAGTTATGACTATTTAACTGAAATGCGACAGAACAACGATGTCGTTAATTGCTATTTTCTGATTTTTAAAAATTTAAATGAAAATAACTGTTATGTGAAGAGCAATTCAATAAAAATCAAATAATAAAGATTAATTTTTATGATAAAACTTACAATTAATACGGTCCCTGGTTTTTACAATTTATTTCAGCAAATCGTTACCTTTACCCTAGGGAGCGTATAAGTAGCGCGCTATGTTTGAAATCAATCATACGCCTCTTATGATCCCTCTCTGCTGATTTTCATAATTATACTCGTAGTCTTTTCATTTATTTTTCATAATTATAGTCTATTTATAACTCTTATAGCCACCAACTTTAATATGATCTTCAGCGCATTTAAAACAAAAAAGGCTAATAATTTTATCGAATTTCATTTAAATGCCATTGCAGGTCTGCACAACACTACCCACACATTGGCGCTCCAATAAAACGCTACCGATTGCCTTTAAAGTTCTCGCCCTGGGCGAGGTGATGGATGGCACAATTGTGACGATACGTGCCGGCAACGATGAGAACTTTTGCGGTGAATTGCGTAACTGTACGGCAGTGATGAAAAATCAAGTGGCCAAATTTAATGATTTACGCTTCGTGGGCCGCAGTGGGAGAGGTAAGTGAACAGTGCCAGCAGACAGTAGACTTATATAAGTAACTAAAAATTTAAATCAAAAACGAAGCATGCACAAAAGGTAAAGGAAGAAAACAAGAGAAAACCGGCACCAACCCGAAGATGACAAAGAATATAATGTTGTTTTTTTTAGGGGGAAACATTTAGGGGAACAAAATTGAAAGACCAAATGATTGCGGCATGATTTGCTGCCAATTAAGTTGAGGAAAATGAAGATTGTCCTTCTTGCTTGAGAAGTTGTCTTGAATACGAAGAAAGAGAAAAAAACCAAAGATTTGAAGTAGAAAAAAAAAAACTGAAATCAACTGTAGCATTTAGATACATGTCATTGTCACGTTGGCTGGTGCGTCATTTTAAATTGACATTTGAGTGGAGGTTTAGTAATAAGGGGGTAGGTATGATATGTTAGAGAAAAAAAGAAGTTAGAGTTTTAACAAACTAGGCGGAGTTGCAAAGTTAAAAAAACTTATTATTGATTGAGCGAATGGTAGACCAGGAGTAGTAAAAATGTTTTTTGTTGTAAACTGAACAACTGAAAATATTTTCAACTGCATATTGCATTCAGTAAGGTAATTTTTGTTAATAAATTATGGAAAAACTCTTGGATAAAGCATAAGTTGTGGCATGGGAAACACGGAGAAGGAATCTCAGGCACAAGAATGACTTGATCGAAAGAAAACATTTCTTTTGCGTGACAAGACCAGCAACAGATTTTCAACTGCATATTGCATTTAGTAAGGTAATTTTTGTTAATAAATTATGGAAAAACTCTAGGATAAAGCATAAGTTGTGGCATGGGAAACACGGTGAAGGAATTTCAGGCACAAGATTGACTTGATCGAAAGAAAACATTTCTTTTGCGTGCCAAGACCAGCAGCAGATCCGGTTGTTCTTCTTAGATGATTTTTTAAATATAAACAAGTATCAAATGTGATAATTTTGAGTATATTATGTTCACATCTTTATGGAATAAAAAAGATTTATCGATTGTGAATGGAATTCAACTAAGATCTAGTTTAAATTATGATTTTTGGATCGATAATACCTCATTCAGATGAAACACTTTTAAGGGGGTCTAAATACACAGTGCAACATTTTATTGTTCATCGTCTCTGGCATAAGTTTTGTTAATAGAGAATGAGAGTACAGGGTGGAGCGCGGTAATTTGTTTTTTGCACTGTTGGTCTAGTGGCGGACGGGAGATTTGTATTCGTCTGGGTTTCAGTTGTCATTTTGCATTGCACACGTGATAAGAGGTCATTTTGTGTTGAAGTGTATTTTTAAATGCGCACTCGATCATTGCAGTGCAGCGTGATTTTCGTTTATGATTCGCTATTACCTCAAATATGCGGTACTGGAGTGAAACAAACCCCTGAGAACTTCGCCAAAGAACTCAGCATTCGGACCGCGTCACTGTGTGGTTCGCCATATCACGAGTAGGCATCATTGGCCCTTACTTTTTCCAGGCTAACCGTTTTGCCGTAACTGTGAACTCCAAAAGGTACTTGACCATGATAAAAGATTTTTTTCAGCGGGTTCTTGAGCCAATGTAATAAGAGGATACATGGTTTCAACACGATGGTGCCACTGCACACACAGCGAGGGTTACCATGAACTGTTTGAGGCAAATGTTTCCTAGATGGCTTATCTCTTTGAGGGGTGATGTAAACTGGCCGGCATGCTCACCAGACTTAGCCCAAATGCTTTTTTTTGCCTTTGGGATTACCTGAAGTCGAAGGTGTATATCAACCGTCCCAACACCTTAGAAGACCATTTAACCAATATTGAGACTGAAATTGGCAGAATACCAGTCGACATGCTTGTTAGAGTTCATGAAAAGTTCAGAAAAAGTATGCAGCAGTGTGTGAATAGCGAAGGTCGACATTTGCCAGATACACTGTCTTAAACCATGTATAAGTAATTTAAAAATTCCCTAACTGTTAAATATAATTAAGATATAAAACAAATTTTTCTAAGGTTAAAATTTTTTGTTATTTTAATGCCAAATATGCGAATTATCGCGCTCCACCCTGTGCATCCCAAAACTTGATTTTGGCATAACACGTTTTGCAAATTTGGCTCGTGTTTGACTTTTTGCATCGTGCATTTTTTAACACTTTTTGGGGCGGCTATATCTTGGTCAACCGAACGGAATATTGCTATAGTATATAAGCAAAGTAGTAGATATTAAAAGGTTATTGCACTGTAATTATAGGTCGAACATCACGTAGTCTGCCTTATGGAATTAAAATTGTGGCTTTTGTTGCTTTGTTCAACAAAAAAAACTGACAACTGTTGAAAAAACAAACGAAATTATCCTATAGCCGTTAGCCTCAAATCGGTGACCCATGTATAGGAACTATAAGTATATATAGCGCATAGAAAAAGGGACCTAAGGGTAAAAAAAAATCAATTTTCACTTTTTTTTATGTGGACAACATCGGAGCATCGAATGAGACCGATCCCATGCCCCAAAAGTGTTCCCTCCCGTAGGTATGCGCGTTTTATGAAAGTGATGGTACACCAAAGATACACGTATTTGAATCTTTAAAATGGCTCTCCTGAACAAAACTGGTTGTTACCCTTAGGTCCCTTTCTATTTTGCGAGTCACATATACTAACATGGAACAATAAGAACCAATTTCAACTGGGTTGCATATGGAACTTGCGAAACTCACTATACGAAAATTAACTAATCGCATCTGTAATGTGGTAGCGAGCGAGGCAGCAAGGATAAATGGGAGTGTCATTTGTGAGAGGGCAAAACAATATGGTGCACTTTCACATATCTAAGTTATGAACATCGAATTTTACGGTAAATTCTAGAGCGTCAAAACTTTAAATCGGGAGGAATAATTGTGGGGCTACTATATGATAATATTAACCGATATGGTCCATCATCGTCGTGAATATGACATGATCGTATTTAAGATGTAACTTCTCGCATCGGTTAGGGCCTATATATGGAGGGCAGTATCAGAAAATATAGCTTTATGTTTCGATAGGAACCGTTACGTGTGGCTTTTAGAAAACAAAGCCTGATCTGACCCAAACTTACTAGGCTTGATACACTTTACTAAATTTAAATAAAATAAAAATAAAAGTGTGGCTTGTGAGGTGGCATAGGGGAGTGACCTTTGCATTGTGGTTTTTAGAATATATGGACCAATGTGATCGAGCTTTATCATATTTAAAAGCAGGTAGAAAGTTCGATATCATGCGAAATATGGGCAAGATTGGATTTTATGTGTGGCTTTTAGAGTTGATTACTAATCGTTCTGGGCAAAATGTGAACAGGATCGGATGTACTTTGGCAAGGCCTTTTGAATCATATATAAACAAGGACCAGTATAAATCCAGGGTTCGTTAATGACTAACATCTGCACAATGTGCCTAGCTTCGTTCAAATCGGTCCATATTTGCGACTGTTCAACAAGAATTTCGTATTTTAATTCTATAAGTACATTTCTTTTAAATAAATAAAATACCTGTCAAACAAAGCAATGGCCTGAAAGGTGATATGGGAACTCTGCTAAGAAACAAACAAAAATAGCTGGTATTCTGACTTTAAACGCGGTGGTTTGATGCAGAACACAGTCTACATCGAAATGAGCAAATATTAAAAAAAACACCAAATCCCGGAACTGCCGATTTTATGTACCGGATTGACCCGAAACAAACACTCTTTGGCTAGGGGCAGTCACCTTAACAATATGAGTTTTTTTTTGTTTGTCCAAAAAACCCCCCAAAATAGTTTCAATGACTGAAAAGTGCAGTTGCATTTGTAAGCTCACATGGTAAAAAATAAAATCACGCGTTGGCTTTATATTCTATGAGCATTTGCCCATCAGAAAACACTTTCGAAAGTGGGTGCCGCGTTTACTCACTGTTGCCCGAAGCCAATAATGTGTTGACAGTTTTAGGCAATGTTAAGCCATCTTCAAACGTAACAAACTAAAATAAAGCGGTATATAAAACATGTATACATCACTTCACTCTGGAATCAAAACTATCGTTATCTGAGTGCAAAGCAACTGGCGAACCCCGTCCTAAGCTCCGGAAAACTCAGAAATCAGCTGGTAAGATTATGGTCTCAGTATTTTGGAACTCGCATGGTATCGGATGATCAATCTAGAGGTATTTTTTTCAAAATAATAAAATTGAAAAATTCAAATCAAGTGTAGAATTTTTATTGTTCATTCGAAAGGACATTTTATACCATTTATTTTTTAAGCAAAACTTCCTTCAAATCTTGGCCTCAAGTACGCCTCAGGATATCCATTCTGAGGGTCCAAGTTTGGAAGACTCGTTCGAACATTTCGTCTGGTATGGCGTTAATGACACGTGTAATGTTGGCATCAAAAACCTGAATAGTAGCAGGTTTGTCGGCATAGAGTTTGGATTTTACGTAGCCCTAAAGAGAGAAGTCTAAGGGAGTGATATCATACGAACCTAGCTGACCTCCCAATAGATTCATTATCTGAGCAGCTGTATGGCAAGTGGCACCTTCCTGCTGAAACCAAATGTCGTTAAGATTATAGGCTTTAATTTCAGGTAGCTAAAAGTTCGCTATCATGGCGCGATAACGAGCATCATTCACGGTTACGTTCCGGTCATAATCATTTTTAAAATATGGGCTTCATCTCTGAACAGAATTTTGGTCGAAAACAGAGGATCTTCTCTTGATAATTTCAATAATACATTCGGAGACGTTGTTGCGGCGTAAGACTTTCCATGATGCAATTGCAAACAATACTGAAGAGAAAAAAATAATGTTTAACATACCTCACGCGTAATCTGCAAAAAAACCTATTGAAAAAGAACCTCTTGATTGATCACCCGTTATTTTATGTACGCTACAAAAGCGAAAAAATGTCAAAAATGTCGCATAAGGTCCTGTCGGCTAATGCGACCATCCTTTATCTCAGCCAAATTTTTTTAGGATTAGTAGCAAAATTTTTCCATTTTTGGTATTGTTCGTCGACAAAAAATATCAAAACTTACTTTTGATCGAGGTGCCTTTAGAACCCTAAAAGGGAACTTTTTTCCTTTAGATGATTCCGCCTTATAACTTAAGCCATCATCGTGCAAAATTTCAGGTTCCTGGAAAAGAGGATATAACGATATAATAAAAGGAAGTAGAACATTTTTCTATTAGGCAAACAAATTACTAATGTTTTATTCCAAAATTACTGGAATCGCCCCAAGGTCGGATTTACAGAAATTATTTATCTAAATCGGTCGGTGCTGTCCAAGATACAAGCAAGACATTTTAGGTACCTTTAAGTGGCTTTTTGTGAGGTCCTTAAAAAATAGTTCTCTTTAGTTGAATTCCAGTATCATGTTGACCCACGTAGATTACATTTTCTGTTCTAATGTCACAATATTTCGCTTTAAGATTTCTTTCACCGCCAAAGAAGTTTGTGGACAAAATTGTTCATATTCATCTGCGTTCCTGTAATTTTTGTGACCAGGGAAAGGCAAACACATTTTTTTTGTGTTGGGACATATAACATAAATTTTGTGCTCAAAAAATATACTTGAATGACACCTCTAACTATATATGTGACAGCGCATAGATAAAGGGACCTAAGGGTAAAAAAATCAATTTTCATTTTTTTTTTGATGTGGACAACATCTGAGCATCGAATGAGACCGATCCCATACCCCAAAAGTGTTCCCTCCCAGAGATATGCGCGTTTTATGAAAGTGAAGTCGACGATTCTAAGCGCTAATAGAAAGGGACCTAATCTTTAAAATGGCTCTCCTGAACAAAACTGGTTTTTAACCTTAGGCCCCTTTCTATTTTGCGCGTCACATATACAGTTTTTAGTGACTCGCTCATCATACATCCCTCATTTGACAGAAATATCTAACAAGGAAATAAGATACATTCTCCGGCCAAGGCACAAAACAAAACCAAAAAAAAGAGCAGAACTAGAATCAGTGCAAGAGAAAATTAAATCAGCGTAACTGTTTATTTAAATCCCCGCATCATTGGCTGTTTGTTAAGTGATTCTTTTCCATCCTCCTCCATGCTATTTATATACACTTTTTTCCTCTTTCTTAACATTTTCTTACGGTCATGCAACATTTCAAGTTTTTTCCTTTAAACTTTAAGGGTGAGCGAAAACAATTTCCTTAGACTTTTTTCATGCTTCACTTTTTTGCCATCATCTTCCGTTGACAATTGCTCATTAAAAGTGTCCTTTCGTTTATGTTCGTACCATTTCTATTACAATCTTCCCCCCCATCTTACAGCTGACCAGTCGGCATTTCATCCCTGAACATCCGTGGCCTATGCGTAGCGCTCCTTGCCCATTTGCTTGCTGCCATCGTTGCGACGCACTGTGTTAGAGGAGTGGAGTGTGTGGGGGTGGGGTGGGTTGATGCCATGCCTCAACATTATAATTCTTTGTGACATTTTAAAGTGGCATATAATTCCCGTTGGATTTTTTTTGTATTTTTTTGTCAATTTAAGCTTCCACTGTCCCCCTGGACGTGTCTAACATGATGCCCTCCGTTTTTTTGGTTGAGCTCATTTGTTGGAATCGTTAGAAAAGTTGTGTTGTAAAATGGATTAAAAAAGTATCCTTTTTTCGTAGCATTAGCTTAGAATTATTTGTAATAAATTTACAAAAGGATTACTTGGGTTGCCAGCAATTTTTGTGTATTCTGCTGTCGGTGTTCTCTTTTTTATGAAACTTTTTTTATGATTTAAAAATCCTGTGTTTATTTGTTAATTTTTTGGGGATTAGTTAGTCATTTTTTAATGGGATGTTCGAGTATTTTTTTGAAAATCTAAATTAAGGCTTTGTTTTTTTTCCTTAAGGGGGAGAGGGTATGGTCTTAAAAGGATTTGTTGGAAATTGACTTTAATGTGGGGACTTCTAAATGTTCTAAGGTCTTATTTGAACAAGTGTTAATATTATTTGCAAGGCAACATGGTCTTAGGAATTACGAGGTATTTACTATACCATACACCAACAATGTGTTACGGAGTATTTTGACTTTATGCTGATGTTTGAATCACCTTAAAGGAATAAAGTTAGACCCTATGTTAAGTATATCAATCGATTCAGAATCAGTATCATAAAGCGATGTTCGCCCGGTTGTCTGTTCATGTATAATTGTAATCAAAGTTCAATGGTCTCTCCCGATTTGAGGTCCTGCAGATCTAGAAGTCGCAGATTATTCCCGTCATGGTGCGTTATGAGCAACAAAAAAATAACTATAACATATTAAGTTCGACCTTGTTGAAGCTCTAGAAAGCGATGCTTAAGTCCCTAAACTTCACAGTGGTCTAGGGTATCTCGTGGTCGGCCAGGACCGACTTACGACTTTGCTTTAGGGTTTTTTATTGCAGCACGTCTAAATCTGTTAGTTTTTTTCTATCACTAGGTAACTGCAATTTTACGATCTGTTTTAGAAATGTAGGAGCCTTTAAACGAGCGTCAAGTTTTTGGTTTGTTTTGGCCTGCGAAATAAATGATTTATAAGAACTTCGGTCTTCAACTTGCTTGCAATTGCAAGTATTTTTGCTACTTTTTTTTAATTGAATTCTCGGCCTACCCGGTCTGAGCATTCCGTGGTTGTTGCAATTGCAAGTATTTTTACTTGAATCCTCGTCCTACCCTGTCTGAGAATTCCATGGTTGTTGTCTTGTAGCACTTTCTTGCAAGAGCGCTGGTTTCTATTCGACCAATATGCCCCAGTCAGTGCAAATTCTATGTCATGTTAACAGCTTCCTCAGTTCACGGTTCGTTGTAACCCTTCACTTCCCATCTATGCAGGTGGGCGCGTAAATAATTAGACCATATCATCTGTTTTAGACAGTACGTCTACTTCTAAAGGGTGCTTTCTTTAACGCGTGGCTTTCAAGAAAAAATTAAACGCATATAATTTTATGTTATGACCAAGAATTTGGCTTTGTTAAAAAGATAAAGGGTTGCCCTTAAGTTTTTAAAATGATTTCAGGCAAGTGGACACCGCGGCTGGCTCGAATTACTTCCATCCAAGGGGCCCAGCAATAACGCGCCGAATATTCTCTTTCAATACGTCAATCGTGTCCGGCTGATCTGCGTATACATGCGACTTTACATAACCCTGTAGATAACTGCAGATATATCATTGTCTTGTTGGAACCGAAGGTCGTTCACATAAATATCCTCCAATTCAGGCACGAAAATTTAATAAATCATGGCTCTATAGCGTTCCCTATTGAATCTAACATTATGGCCGGCTTCCTTTTTGACGAAATGTGGACCAACGATTCCTCTGTCCATAGAGCACACTAAGCATTGTGGATGTTGCGGTGTCAACAACGGATTGTGGATTTTCATTACTCCAAATGCGACAATTTTGGTTATTAACGCACCCATTCAACCCAAAGTGAGCTTCATTGCTGAACAAAATGTTCTTGTAAAATTCAGATAAATAACAATAATTTTTTTTTGTTTTATTTTTCCAATCAAATTGTTTTTAATATTCACCCGTTTCCGGATATTAGAACGAACAAATTTATTGTCATCACCAATTATTGCTGGCATCGAACAGTTCTATACACAACTATTAGTTATCACATTTACCAAACAGGATGTTGTCTATACTATAATATAGTCATAGCAATTATCGTATGGTACGTCCAACCGAATTTTTCTCATGATTTTTACATTTTGTGATTGGAGCTGGAAGAGTTTTCGTCTAGCAGATATTTGGTAGTTCGGACCGATTTCCATATGACTTTTTCTCTGTGTGAAAAGTGAGCGGCGAGGAATAAGTTTTTTTGTCCTACATCATACAATGGAATACATATTCACATTTCTGTTCCGTTTGCAATACCTCGAAATTGTGATCTTCCTATAAAGTATATGTGACAGCGCATAGAGAAAGGCAAGGGTAAAAAAAAACAATTTTCATTTTTTTTTTTCTTTTTTTGATGTGGACAACATCTGAGCATCGAATGATGCTCAGAGATATGCGCGTTTTATGAAAATGAAGTCGACGATTCTAAGCGCAAATAGAAAGGGACCTAATCTTTGAAATGGCTCTCCTGAACAAAACTGGTTTTTATCCTTAGGTCCCTTTCTATTTTGCGCGTCACATATACATATTTTTTTCATTGGCGTAATATTTTAATACACTGACTTTAAAGGGTATTATTAACCAAAACGGCTAAGCCAGGCGAATATTAGCCATACGAGGGCTGCTATATATATTTCTGGCCTTATTATGCTTTTATTGTTTTCAAATTATTCTGCAGCATGATTTATACACTTTTGCATGCGCTCAAAACAATTGTCGAAGCACTTTTTTCACTCCGATTGAGACACCTCCAAAACATGGTTTTTGAACGCTTCAACAGCATTTTCAGGCGACGGAAATCGTTGACCACACTTTTTTTTCTTGATGTGCGGGAATAAAAAGAAGTCATTGGGTGAGGATGACCTATCAATTCGACGTTTTGGCCGGTCAAAAAGGCGCTGGTTTGAGCCGATGTGTGAGAGCTTGCATTGTCATGGTGCACAATGATTCGTTTTCTCTTGTTCGTTTTTCGAATTTCTCCGAAGACTTTAGGTAAACAAATTGTGGTGTGACGGAACAGTCGCCACATGACCAGTTTTCTGAAGAAACAGGCGACCATTTGCTTCGAAGTGCTTCTTCCACGAACAACTTTCGTTAGATTTGGCTCGTGTTCGAAGACTCACACGGTCGATTGCTGTTTTGTTTCGGGCTCATACGCATAAATCCATGATTCGTCACCTGTGAAGTTCGTATAAACGTCTTTTGAAGTCAGCGATCGTTTTTTTTTTCTTCAAAATATCTTTGCACCAATTGACACGAGCCTTGTTTTTGAGCGATTCTTAAATTGTGCGGGATGCAACGAGAACAAACCTTTTTTACGGCCAGGTGTTCATACAAAATCGAATGTATGCTGGTGGAAGAAATGCCCTTCTATCTCATAGTATGTCACGATCTTGTATTATCAGTTCACGCACGGCATCAATGTTCTCTGGCACAACGGCCGTTTTTGGACGAACTTTGTCTTTGATCAAGCGTCGGCCACGATTGAATTCATTAAGCCAGTTTTTCACAGTGATATAGGATGGTGCTTCATCGCCATACAAAGATTTAAGTTCATCGATGCACTCTTCTCATGATTATCCACGTCGAAAGTTGTAAAAAATAATCGCACGAAAATGTTCACGAGTTAATTCCAATTTTTTGCCAAATTGTTTTTTTCAAGTCACTGTAAACAACACAAATGATGGTCGTACGTCAAAACGTTCTGAGTACGTTAAGGCTAAAAAATGTCTAACTTTCCAATGGAAATTTCAGATGTCGCCAGGCAACGCTTAGTGTTGCCTAGGTCAGAAATATATAGCAACCGTAGTTGGAATGCACTTAATTCGTCAAAAAGATCAATGTTGCTAGACATTTTGGCTCGTGTGTTCCAACGGTAAATACGGAGATCAGTAGTCAATTTGGAGATATGGGTACTTAAATTTAGCACATTCTGCTACCAATCTGTAAGTCTACGGAATCCAATCTATTAAATGTAAAAGGTGGTCCAACTAAAACGCACGATATTTATTGTAAAAAGCGAAAAGTTTTGAGAGAATTTTTATGATAGAAGAATCTATGACAATTATGTATGAAATAAAATATCGGCCAAATACTCTTCCCGGCTTCGTTGGCATACCTATATCCGATGTTCCATATTTACAATGACTCTGACACATATTGTAGGGTCAATGTCGTTGGTGTGCCCAAAAAACGATACCGCGGATCATAACGTGCAAATAATTGTTAAAATGGTGTTTGGGTTCTTAAATTGAAGCCAGATTTACAGCGATTCCAATAAGGGCTAATTTCGAATCAGTGGTTGAGATTGTGCTCGGACCTTTGGGCCCAATTGTCACTTTTCATTTATCATTTCAGTTTAAGGATTAAAGAATTTGTATACCTCCACTACTAGATGTAAAAACGGTCGTATTTTAGTATGTAGTCTGTACAATGAATTCTTAGGTTCATAACACGCTAACCAACATCTGCAATTTGTTAAGCAGTAGTTCAACCCCTGATGTTAGCGATGTTCTGTTTAAAAAATAATCGCTTTTCTTGTTTATAACAGTAGACATATAGAGCAAGTCCTCTTCACTGAAAATGAAAATTATATCTTTCGCCGGATTTTAACAGTTTCTCAAAAAAAATATTTCTGGTAACATGTTCATACCATCTAAAATTGTCGCAAGAAGGCATGTCCGTGAACATCTTTTCTCACGCATTTGACCTTTGCCCATTCTAATATACTCGTACATGCATATGTATAGATTAGTCTTCAAGATAATTGAATTTCAACATTCCACAATTGAACGATGGATTATACATATTTGCAGTAAGCCGTTATGGCCGCCTGAACCCGCCCGCTGAGTACGCCACCACCAGCATCAATTTCGATGCCAAAAATATTTGATTATGTGTTAAGTAAATTTAATAATTCAACACCCTCCAAATAACCCCCCCCCAGAAATGTCTCTGTTCCTCCTGCAACCCACCAAAATGCCAAGCAGGAGGCATACATACGAGTACGCACACATATGAAATATTTAAATAATTCATAAAATTTAAACACATTCACACACACGCATGCATGCAATGAATCAATAGCATGTGAGTATGTGTGTGCGTGTTTGTATGAACCACCATAACCTCTTGTTTTCGCATAAGTATGAGTAAATATTTTCTAATGGTGCTAAAGAATTTATTCGAGTGTCTATGCGTATGCAAATGTATGCGTATATTGACATATGAGTACATGTATGAGTGTGTGCGAGTGTTGGGGTATTGGTAAGGTTATGTTCGTGTGCGTGTCTGTTTCCCGGAAATCGTGACTGCAATTAAATTCCTTCGATTTTTCAAAATGATACGAAAAAGCAAAGGAAACATTCCATACATGCATAAGGACCCACGCACACACACACAGCCATAAGTAAATTTTGTGAAATTGGATACTGTTTGCCAATGAACAACAGCAGCAAAAAATATAATGAATGCCATAATATGTGTGCATATAGCTATGTATGTGTTTGCTTCATGTATGCTTGGATATTCTATGAGTGTATGCGTGTGTGTCTGTTTATCTAATAAAAATAGAATTTAATTGTGAATATTTGTCTTTTAGCAAATATTTGTTGTTTGTCGGAGAAATGCGATTCAGAACACAAAAAAAACAATCACAATTCAATTTCAAATATCAATTTGTTTGCTAAGGATTTATGAACGTACAAGTGTGTACATACATTTGAAGGGACACAAACATGTCTTTCATTAGGGTGCACCGGAAAAGTCGACTTTCAAAGGCTACTGTTTAAAAGATTTTAGTTTAAGAAGCTGATAATTAGGAGATCATTTTTTTAAGTGATGCTACTTTATTACATTCTATTACATTCTATTAGAAAGCAATAGGAAAATTTCACTCAAATCGGTGGGCAGTCAACCATATAATTGCTGTACTCCCTGACTGGACTTTACTGTTTAATGTAATAATCAAACGGTCGATGCATTTTATAAAGAAAGTTTTACATGTTGTAAAACATTGTTGGCATTTAAGAGGAGAAACCCCGCCGCTGATCCTTTTATCCGTAGATGCATTTCTGGTTGCTATTTATATTTAAGGTTCTGACAATACTATAGTTCCCAAGTGCAAACTGGAACTTCCATTGGAAACTTTGACATTTTTTAGCATAACTTCACTCAGAACGTTTTGTCATTTGAAGGCGACTTGTATTGTATACAGTCTGTTAAAAAATCCATTTCGGTCAAAAAATGGAATTATCCCGTGAACATTTTCGTGCGATGATTTTGTACTATTTTCAACGTGGGTTATCGAGACAAGAGTGTTTAAATCAACTTGTTTTGACTTTTGGCGATGGTACCAAGAGTTCAGTCTCGGACGCCGTTCGCTCCAGGATGAATTTCGTGAAGAATGCCCAACTTCGGTCACTTTGCCAGAAACCATCGATGCAGTGCGTGAACTGATTAAGCAAGACCGACATGTGACATACCGTGAGATTTAGGCATCCTTGGGCATTAGTATGACAAGCATCAATAAGATATTGCATGTTCATTTGGCCGTGAAAAAAATTTGTTCTCGTTGGATCCCACATAATTTGACGAATGTTGATAAAAGTCTCGTATGGGTTGCTGCAAAGAGATGTTGAAAAAGTATAACTGCGGAAGCTCAAGGGCAGTGTATAACATTGTCACAGGTGACGAATCGTGGATCCGAAACAAAACAGCAATCGACCGTATGGGTCTTTCAAGACGAGGCAAATCCAACAAAAGTTGTTCGTGGAAGAAGTACATCGATTGATTTTTTTTCGGTATAACCAGCCATGTTGCCACAGTGCCTTTAGTGGAACGTAGGATGGTCAACTCTGAGTGGTATACAACCATCTCTTTGCCAACTGTTTTCGAAGAAACGAGGAAAAAATAAGAGAAGACGGATCATTTTGCAAAACGACAATGCGAGCTCTCACACATCAGCCATAACGATGAGCTATTTGACCACTCAAGATGTCAAATTGATGGGCCATCCACCGTACAGCCCTGATTTGGCACCCAATGAACTCTTCTTATTCCCAAGCATCAAGAAAAAACTGCGTGGTTTACGTTTCATCGCCCGAAGCAGCTGTTGAAGCGTTCAAAAATCATGTTTTGGAGGTGTCTCAATCGGAGTGGAAAAATGCTTTGAAAAATGGTTTCTGCGAATGCAAAAGTGTATTGATCTTAAAGGAGAATATTTTGAAAATCAATAAAACCATTTTCAGTGTTAAATTATTGTGTTTTTATTGCCGAACCCGAAATATAAATAGCAACCCTCGTATGTGATGGTAGTAAACTTTTCAAAATATAAACGAGGATTAACTCTAATAACGGCTTATCAATGTAGAGGTATTTTTTCAAAATAAAAAAATACAAAAATTTAAATCAACTGTGGAATTTTTATTGTTCATTCGAAAGAACATTTTATTCCATTTATTTTTTGAATATACTTCCTTCAAATGTTGGTCGCAACTACGCCTCAGTGTGTTCATTTTAAAGGGTACAATTTTGCATAACACGTTCGAGAATTTCGTCTGTTACGGCGTAATTGACACGCTTAATGTTGGCTTCCAAAATCTAAATCGTATGGACTTTACGTAGCCTCAAAGAAAAAAGCCCAAAGGTGCGATATCACACGATCTAGGCTGCCAACATACCTGTTCAAAAATGAAATTAGTTGCTCTTCGAAATGACCTCTAAATAGATCCATTATTTGAACAGGTTTATGGCAAGTGGCACCGTCCTTTTGAAACCGAATGTCGTCAAGATTACTTGCTTCAATTTCAGACTGCAAATAATCCTATATCATGGCGCGATAGCGAGAATCATTAATGGTTACGTTCATCATTTTTAAAAAAGTATGGACCGTTAATTTCACCAGACCATAAACCGCCCCAAACCGTGGTTTTCGCGATGTTTGTATTTTCAAAATGAAATGGCAAACAATACTGAAAAGAAAACAAATAAGGTTTAACACAACTCACGCTTAATCTGTGAAGAAACCATATTGAAAAAATAACTCTAGATTGATCATATATTACAAATTTGAAAAAAATGGACGATGATTCCACCAGCCCATAAATCGCACCAAACCGTAGTTTTCGCGGCGTGATGAAATGGCAAACAATACTGAAAAGAAAAAAAACTATTACACAACTTACGCGTAAAGTGTGAAAAAATACCTCTAGATTGATCACCCGTTATCAAAAAAAAAGTTATTTTAATGATAATTTAACTGACAGTTTATCTATTTTTCCGCCCATCGATCGTTGTAATCAACAGGTCACAAATTTCGAAAAAATGTTGATCAGTGTTCAAGTTTCGGCCAAGAACGAACATATTTATTTCCACGTATTATTTCTTACAGTAGTAAGAAGTAAGAAGACTCGTTTTGTTTCGTTTTAACAGAATCGTACCTTTGTCCGACATATGGACATAGCTAGAACATCTTAGAAAAACTTTTGGTCAACTGTAGTTGCCCGTGATCCCCTTGGCCTTCTACACGTTTCCAAACAAAAATTGTTGGCTAACTTCTTTGAAAAGTTATTTCTTAGGGTTCACGAGATTTACAGGGTGGCTGATGAATATTGCTACATTAAGAAACTCAAATAACTTTGTTTTCAGTGTGGAATTCATTTTTCTTTTATTCATATTAAAGCTCATTCGACTTTATTTAATGTAGCTTAATTAGTTTTAAAAATAATGGAATTTAAATGTCCCTGCTCGTTGATGCATGTGCGGCATCTTCAAAAAAGTTGTTAATTACTGCTTGGAGAGTTGAGGCAGGAATAGTCGCAATTGTTTCTCAAAGTAGTTGATTCGAATTTGTTGGTTTTGTTTTGTAGACTTTCCACAAGAAAAATTCAGATGCAGCCAGGTCAGGCGACCTGGGGAACGGAATATGGAGTTTCTGGATATCAGCTTATTGGGAAATTTTCGTAGAAATTCTGTCATAACATGCCGGGCTATGTGAGGAGTTGCACCATCTTGCTGAAACCACACAGAGTTGAAAGAAATTCTCATTCGGCGTAATTCTGGATAGAAAAACTTTCTCAACATGCTCAAGTAATGGTCTCCAGTAACCGTAACGATGTGACCGTTTTCTTCAAAAGGAAGCCCCGACAATGCGCGTGATGAAACTTCACACCACACTGTGACAAGAAATGAATGCAATCCCGTTTCGTGGAGTGTCTCTGAGTGGGAAGTACTCCATATTCGACAATCGTCAGACATGAAAAGACAGTTCAACATGTTTTCGTCCTCTTCAGCCATTTGAAGTATTTTCTGGCAAAATTGCAAGCCAATCGGGAAGTATACTGACTTCATTTTGTGGGCCATTTGAATTTTATACGGAAATAAGTCCAAATCGTTGTGCATAATTGACAGCAATGACTGTCTGCCCACTTGAGCAGATAAGCTTCTTGTCGAAAATCTTTGATTGTTTTGTATGATAGCAGCTACAGTAGCCATTATTGTCTCCGTTCAAACTGAAGGGTTTCGATGGTAAAGTCTTCTGTTGATCGGTAAAATTGTTCACAAGTCTCCTTATGGTCCATCTGCTCAAAGGATTGACGCCAAACGTGCGCCTATATTATTTTTGAACCGAAACTACGGACTCTAGTGCTTGATAGAGGCGGACAAACCAAATTCTTGTTTCAGCGCCCCAATTATCCATTTTTGTTAAATCTGAAAAAATGCAAAATATAAAAAAAATTAACCAGATTCATTAAATAGAAAAAAGTTATTAAATTTTTTTTGATAGCGGCTTTCATTAGCCACCCTGTACGAACTTTTTAATCAGACCATTTATGAGTTGTATGACGATTGCTGAGAGATGATATGATGCATTCCAACCAGTTTAGATACTGTTGTAGCCATCAAGATGACTTTCCAAAACTGTAGTATCATTATGTAGAACATTTTATTTATAGAAATGTATTTCGCATATGGATATCTTTGTTAATAGCCAGTCTTGTTCGTCGTGAGAACCACAGTGTTACGCGTTTGATGAGCCTTGTACTAATCAAGTAAACACTAGCCCCCCTTTTAATATGTTTGCTGAAAATTTTTAAAACGAAAATTTTAATTTTATATCTTCCATGAGTATGGCCCTAGCATTCTAAACTTGTGGATTTCTTGGGTATAAAAAATAATTAATAGCATTTATCAGAACACCCTAATGTCAATACACACTCATATAAGAGGTTAAACTGAGCATACTCGTAGAAATGCACACACATGCACACACATAACTATCCATCAGTATTTGTGTATGCATGTTAATCTGTAGACACACCCACATAATCACAAGTGTATTGAATTAAATCATATTAAATGTGATTAGAAAGGAGTCCATCCATGGTGGGGGCGGATCAGTCACGGGGATAAAATACAACTACACTTATAATTAAATCAATAATTATAGTCAGCTAGAAACTCTGGCAATAATTTGTCATGTAGTGGAAAATCGAGATACAGCCAACTCGGAACAAAAAACCCGTTTCCGTTAACATTTTTGTGGTATAATTCTCGGACGATCTAGAGAAAAATGTATTTTATATTTTAATTATATTAAACAGTAAGGAAATTCGCTATCCACACACTGCGGAATACGTTTTCTGCAGTTATCATGAACTCTAAAAAGTATATCGACAGGTATTCTGCCAATTTCAGCCTCAATATTGTTAATTAGATCTTCCAAGGTGTTAAGATGGTTGGTATAAACGTTCGTCTTCAGGTAATCCCAAAAGAAAAAAATGCATGGGGCTAAGTCTGGTAAGCGTGCTGGCCAGTTCACATCACCCCTCGAAGAGATAAACCGTCCAGGAAATATTTGCCTCAAACAGTTTATAGTAACCCTTGCTGTATGTGCAGTGGCACCATCCTGTTGGAACCATGTATCCTCTAATTGCATTGCCTCAAGAGCCGGCTGTAAAAATCCTGTATCATAGTCAAGGACCGTTCGGAGTTCACAGTTCGGAGTTCACAGATTGCAGTAGTGCTGCTCTAACTCTCTCGATGATTTGTGGTGTTGTAGTCCTTCTCTCAGTTCCCCTTCGTACACTTGACACATTTCCTGCTGTTATTAATGAAGTTATGCAGAAACACGTCCGAGTGAGAGGAACAGCGAATCGCAAACGAAAAGCACGTTGCACTGCAGTGATCGAGTGCGCATTAGAAAAATACGCTTCAACACTAAAAGGCTGACGAATACAAATCTCCCATCAGCCACTATAAGCCACGCACACTCTCCACTATTTTCGACCAACAGTGCGGTGGGATGACACCATATATTTTTTGCAAAAGCTAAAAGGAGTGTTCGTGGATCATTGAAAGTTGGCATCGACTAAATTAAAAAAAATATATATTTCAACATAAAATACAAAGCGGGTTTTTCGCACAAAATATTTTCTATCCAAGCACAAGTGTTAAAAAAGAAAACACAGAGAAAAAATCAGTCGGAAATCGGTCCGAACTACAAAAGTTCGGTTGGATAAACCGAATTCCTGTTGCAATTCATTCCACAGTATTGATGGTCACAAGGTTCGAAATATTATATGATGGTTGCTTCAATCATATTATGGTATTCACATCCAATAACACAGTTATTCCAACCGAATTCAGTTTAACTTTTGGTTGCGATAACTGATGGTTATGGCAACCAATCATTTGTGATGTACATGTTACATTAATGCCAATAAATGATGGTGACAGCTGATTAGTTTTTTGTAGTGATCAAACCCTGTTTAGTTGGCTGTTCTAACATAATATTAGTTATTCTAACATCAACACCAACCTTTGTTTATGACGAAATCATATTTCGAAATCCGCAAAAAATGTATAAAAACAAAATATATTTTAGACAGTATAAGTTTCTTGGGTTAGACGGTAATTGCTTCCTAATCATAAAGATATACAAACTGCAAATAAACGAAATAATGGGTGATCCACCTGGATAATAATTACATTCAAATGTTGGCAACTGTACTATGGAAATAAGCGTTCGATGAGAAACGGGAAGATCCGCTGTTTTCGACCAAAATTTTGTTCAATGATGAGGCCCATTTCTGGCTCAACATCAAAGTCAATAAACAAAACTGCGGCATTTGGGCTGAAGAGCAACAGGAAGAAGTTCAAGAGGTGCCATTATACCCAGAGAAAACCACGGTCTGGTGCGGTTTATAAGCTGGTGGAATCATCGGTGCATATTTTTTTCAAAAATGATGATGGCCGGAACGTAACCGTGAATGGTGCACGCTATCGCGCCATGATATCTTTATGCTACCTGAAATTGAAGCCCATAGTCTTGACAACACTTGGAGTCAACACGACGGTGCCACTTGCCATATAGCTGCTCAAACATTGGATCTATTGAGAGGTCCTTTCGAAAAGCAGTTTATTTCACGGTTTGGACGAGAAAAATGTCTCAAGGTGTGATATCACTCGATCTAGGCGGCCAACTCAGCCTAGATCAAGTGATATCACACCTTTAGACATTTTTCTTTGGGGTAACGTAAAGTCCAAAGTCTATGCTGACAAACCAGCTACGATTCAGGTAGCTGGTTTTTTTTACGTGGTCATTAAAGCCATACCGGTCGAAATGATCGAACGAGTCATCCAAAATTCGAACGAGTTATCAGAATGGAAACCCTGAGGCGTAGTTGTGGCCAACATTTGAAGGAAACTCAAAAAATAAATGCCATAAAATGTCCTTTCAAATTACCAATAAAGATTCCACACTTGATTAGAATTTTTATATTTTTGTTTGTTCTGAAAAAATACCTTTAGATGGATCACCCTATATGAATAAAAAAATATTTTCAGAATATTCGTATAGAAACGGGCTTAACTTATTTAGTGGCATTACTCAGAATTGATCACATAGACTTCTGTAGATAGACCTCTTTATTTTTCAAACCAACAACCTTTTTTTATTGGCGACCCATTGACGATAAATATTGTTATAAAACTTAATTAATTTTTTTAGTTAACCCATTGCAAGGCGGCAAAATATTAGATATTTTTAAAAAAGAAAAAAAGGACTAACCTACCAACTATAACAACAAATACATGTACAAATTTAGTTCCAATAAAAAGAAAAAAAGGACTAACCTACCAACTATAACAACAAATACATGTACAAATTTAGTTCCAATAATTATCGTAGTCTGTTAGGATTACCAATACTTGTTTTCTTCAACCGAAAGTGTCAGTTGCCTCTACTGAAAATTGCTGATTACCCAACCAACATATCGATGGAATATATATGTATAGTTCTACCAACCACCAATATTCGATTGGCAAAAAATTCGGTTGGGGCAACAAATCTATTCTCTGTGTGTATACATTCTACAATAAAACACCGATTTATGGATTGTTTCATCAAAATCGGCCACGCCCACCGCCCAAATAATCCAATATGGTTTTCGACTTTAAGCTCAAAAATCCTCTGTATATCTTCAGACAATTTTCTTTCTTTTTAACAAAAAAACAAAAAGCTAAAATCTCCCTATCCCTGCATGCCCCAACATTTGCCTCTAATCACCAACAGTTTACTTGTAAATCAAAAACCAATAAACCATAACAAATCACTGTATGGTACGAGTATAAATAAGAAAAACAGGCAAACAAGATAAGTACTTGTTAATAAAAAAAACTTTTTCTTCTCCACAAAATCTAGTATTTCTTAAATCCACTCATGGTCGCACCGAACCAACAGTTAACAAAACGACTGCTCCTTTCAGCAGCGGCTCCCCAGTCATTCACTTGGCAAACATTGAGTTTCTCAAGTGTTCCCTTTTGTAGAAATGCTATTTTGTCTATCCGTCCTCTGGCAACCCCCGTCCAGCCGCCTGGGCACACCTCACTCATGAATTTAAGATAAAAATAATGAAATTCAAATAAAGTTGAAAAGGAATTTCCCCTTAAAAAACGGAAAGAAGTTAGAAGAGAGGATAGAGAGTCAAGAAGTAACAAAAAAAACGTAATCCCAGGCACAAATAAAGATGGAAATAATGAAGAATATTAAATTTTTAATGACCTTTAATGGATGGCGGAAGTATAGCATGCTGCAAAAGAGAAAAAAAAACAAATACCGGATAAATGGGAAACTTGAAAAAGTATAAAAACGAAAGAAAAACGGAGAAAAATACAGGATTTCGGTAAAAAAAAAAACAAACTTTCTGAACAAAGGCGAAAATAATAAACAAATTCTCAAAACAGGAAGTGAGGTGAGAGAACCTGA
Organism: Hydrotaea diabolus; assembly: GCA_963513945.1. Classification (NCBI taxonomy): domain Eukaryota; kingdom Metazoa; phylum Arthropoda; class Insecta; order Diptera; family Muscidae; genus Hydrotaea; species Hydrotaea diabolus. The sequence goes on along the minus strand of OY740718.1, from coordinate 150,478,118 downwards.
TAAAAGGCGGAAGGCAAAACAAACAGGAAATGAAGTTAAATAGCACAGGTGCGGTGTGGCATGCTAAGTGTGTTTGTGTTGTTTGTTTTCAAACAGTTCGTTTCTATGCCTATTTCAGAAGATTTGGTTGTTGCTTTATGTTTTCTTCGAAAACGTTGGTGGTGTTCATTATGTTTAGGAAGTGATGTTATTTTAATGAAGACATTAATTTACAGGAATTCTTCTAATACAAGGAATACATTTATTTTTTCTTTCTGTTAAATACTGAAAGTTCTTTAATATGGTGTTTTGTCAATTATTTTTAAGCCTTTTCTAACCTAACAATCGGTTTATGTTTAGATATATCCCCTCTACGAATGTACCTCATGATTGAAAGTATTAAAGGGCTGGCAAACTGCTACTAATTTACTGGCCGTTACTTGATGGAGAAAGTCGGATTATGGTCATGCCATTATCTTGGCAGGAGTTAATAAGCCCTTGATGTTGTCTATGTGACATCCAAGCCCATCATGAAATAGAAAGTATATTCGCTTTAGTTTTTCATTTCCAATACCTTGAAATACTGGTCGGAAACCTGTAATTCGAATCATCATAAAATTCTAAGATGGTCTGGCCATGTCCAAAACCGAAACTGGTAACCGACTTTCCGGTTTTTATGCCCGACAGTCGGTTTCAATAAAATAGCTTAAGAATTCCGGCTTTATCTATTTTTCGGTTTTTTATCTCCGACATTCGGCTTCAATAAAATATATAAAACCCCACATGTCGGTTTTTTTGCTTTCGGGTTGTTCGGTTTTTTGTTAGTAAGTGTAAAATCAATGAAAATTAATAATTTCACGTACAGAACCTATTAAGTAGAACCACCTTTAAGGTGGTTAAATCGCATCCACCAGAATCACTGGTTGATGCGATTTAACGATATAATACTTATATCTGTGTCATATTATGTCTGTCCACCCCTATGTCCGTCAGCCTTCCATCAAAAGGTTGCTATTAATCTACAAGAAAATCGGCTAAAATTAAGATAATCTCCTACACAACCGATTCAAGCGACTTCATGTCTTTAGCTCCAAGAGCAAGAGCAACATATTACATCCATCTTGGTGAAATTTGGGATAGTTATTTATGATTGGTCAGTAATCAACTTAGATAAAATGGCTGATACACGATCAAATTTGGTATCGTACACAATCTTGAACCGATTTTGATCATTTAGGCAACTTTTTTGGATAGAGTCCCCGTACAAGTTGTCTGAGTACCCAACAAATTTCTTTCAATATGCATGAATATAACTACGAGTATAAGTTTTTTATGAAGACCAAAATCTGATCCATTTAAACATAGGCATTTGGGTGCCAAAAGCAATACAATTTTCTGACAACACATTGAACAGGGATTAAACCGGCGCAAGACCTCTTGCTTCTATATTTAAGTAGAAGAAAAGTTTTTAACAAAAATGGCAAAGTGATAGCTGCACACTACTTTTATCATGATTTCGGGTCCGTGACAACCCTCTTCAGAAAGCCTTGCTGCAATTGTTGAAAGTAAAACCGAACTCTATAAGGCCAGACTCTCCCCAAACGAATGAGAACTACTGTTGTAAACCTTACTTTTCAAGTATTCTTCACACAATTGCCCACGAAAATACAACACACTCTAGTCATCTCTAAAGAGACTCCACATCGAGAGCCATCAAAAGAATTATTTTACAACGTGTGTGTGTGTTGTAAAAAGAGTTTAGTTGACTATGTCAACTTGTGTGCCGTGCCGTGCATGTACGTATGTTTAGCTCGTTTGTTTTATTTCGGACTGTTGCTTTTACACATTGAACAGGGATTAAACCGGCTCAAGATCTCTTGCTTCTATATTAAAATAGAAGACAAGTTTTTAACAAAAATGGCAAAGTGATATTGATTTTCCCTGTTCAATGTGTAAATGTAACAGGCCGAAATAAAACAAACGAGCTTAACATTTTCTGACAAATTTAAATAAAAAAATATCAAAATTCAAATCAAGTGTGGAATCTTTATTGGTAATTTGAAAGGACATTTTATGGCATTTATTTTTTGAAGTTAATTTCCTTCATATGTTGGCAATTGTATTATGGAAATGAGCGTTCGGTGAGAAACGAAATGCCGGTTTTCTGTAAGCCACGGTTTTTTGGATACTTTAGTCTGTATGTCCATTCTTGTGTCTGTTGAAAGATTGATAGCCTTGAAGCGAATCACTCTAGGATCCTGACATTTTCCATGATGATGGCATATGTTCACTGGGCAGCGCGGCGAAATCGGCCAAGTGGGTAAAGAATTTCTTTAATGATTAAAAGTTACCTATTTGGTGTAGATGTTTCCGTTTAACCCTGCCTCCTTTGGAGGAAATGCTAAGATATTTAATGGCTACATTTATATTGGTTTTGACACTTAGCGACATTAATAATTATTGCAATTATTAAATAATTGCAAGGCCGATGTAGATTCCCTAGATTCAAATAAGCACTTTTGTACGGTTTGCATTCTTCCTGCGAGGCGTAAGCAGCTTATCTTCCAAATACTTAACTACGAGGGCATAACAATAATTCAGTGACTTTTCAAAAAAAAAATTTTTTTTTTGTAAAAAAATAATTTTTTTGTAAAAAAAATTTTTTTTCAACATAATCTCCTTTAGTTAAGTATTATTGCAATGTAGTTTTGAAATTTTTTTTCTATTTTTTTTTGCCGAACGTAGGGTTCGCGCTTTTACATTATTCTTTATATCTTCTGCATTTACAGTCGGATCTTAAAGTGTGATACATCGATGGTTTTGTCTCGAAGAGACCAATTTTTCAGTATTTGACTTCATCGACCCCAAGTAGCCCCTACTGGTACTTACCCATCATATCTCAGTTGTAACTACCCTAATGTACCACCCAATTATCCAAATATTAAAGCTCGCACAAAATTATTAAACTCTTGTTCAGGCAGTATGTCGAAAATCCCAGCAGAACAATATTTAAAAATGTTTTAGACTATTTTGCCGAATGTAGGGGTTGTCTTTGTATGCTGTTCTTTGTGTCTACGGTGTTTGCAGTCAGATGTTAACCCTTTCGCCGCGGCTTTCAGTTTTAAGTACTAAATGACTTTTGATAAATATATTACGTTTAATCTAGTCTGAAATGTATGATTTAAAAGTTTTTTTTTAAATATATTCTGGGGGCGGGCTGGAGGGGGTGGGACAAATATGTCCCATTCGCCTTTTGTGATGGGTCATATATGTCCCAACAGCCTTTTGAAACAAATATTAGCTACAAGAAAAACAATCTATCTGAATAAAAATAAAAGAAATTCATTTATTTGTATGAAATAAAAGTAAAGTAAAAATATATTCCAGGTTTAAAAATAAGATCTATACACTTAAATTAATTATATTACATATGATACTCTGCAAAACAGTCTTTGCATAAAGGAATTTCGCATTCTTTACAAATTGTTTTAGTTCGCTTTTCCTTTTTTGAGTCAGCACATTTTATACACCGTCTTCTAGTCGGACCTTCTATGGGAAGATGAAGACTGACATTGCCAAGCATTTTTCTTTTTCTGGATACACGACCATTTTTGTTGGAGCGACGAATCGTTGCAGTTTTTGATCCATCTTCAATAATACCTTCTGCTAATGTTACAAGGAAATCAAGAAAAGGTTTCTTTTTTCGATTCAGCTCACAATGAACTACCCATGCATTGACCGCTGACATCATCAAAAGTCTATAGAAAACCTTTTTCCACCATTTGTTTGATTTTCTATCGAGTTCATATAGAGTGGACATTTTGTCTGCTCTATCTACACCGCCCATCATATCTCTATAATTTTTTATCATTTGTGGGCGAGAAACTTCGCATTTCTCTCCATTTGCATGCGTTTTGTTTACCATTGTTGTAGATGCATTATGGCAGTTACTCAAAAGCAAAACTTCCTTAGTATCTTGCCACTTTGTAAAAATAAGGCCACTGCTATTGACTTTGAATATGCTATTGCCTCTCTTCAATTTTTCTGATAATTTTGGTAGATTTTTTCTATTAGAATTGCATGTTCCCAATGCGGCAAAATTAAGCGTTTCTAGCAAGGAGACGCTTGTGAAAAATCTATCACAACACACTGCTACGTCCTTTTCACGAATTGTTTCCACTAATTTATTCCCAACACGTTCTCCCAAAGTGCCCTCAGCAGGATTTAGTTCTCTTCTACTATAAATATTGAAATCATATGTATATCCCGTCAGTGAATCACACCTTAGCCACATTTTGATTCCTCTTTTTGTGGGTTTCTTTGGCATATATTGCTTCAATGAAGACCGACCTTTAAATTTGGTCATTGATTCGTCAATGCTTTGATATACGCTATCTTGGCGATTATTTTGGAACGTTTTTTTTAAACATTCCACGACGTCGTCAATATAATATGTTTTGGTAGCATTTGCAGGTTTCTCAGGACTAGCAAAATACATTTTAGATGATAATATCCTGAATCTATCTCGTGATATTGCTGTCTTTATCATCATATTACACAACGAAGAATGGTGTGACCAGTAATTCTCCATGCTTGGTACGCGGTTATATGACATTACAAACATAACCCCCAAAACAATCATCATTTCACCACTATCAGTTTCTGGAATGCTACTCGCTCTAGGTTTTGTCTTATTGAGCATCTCCAAACCTTCATTTGTGCATTGAACGATGTAGTTTATCAAGCTTTTTGGGAAAAACTTATAAAATAATTCAATATGGCTATATTCGCGCGAAATAATGGTACTGCATGAACGGAATATTGGTAATGTTTGTTTTGGTTGAAAAGAATCGTCTGGGTTAAACCAAATATGTGACGGAGGGGTAAAGTTCAAATTGGATTCGTTGTCATCTTCTTTAGTAGGTAGACCATTTGTTGTGTTTGAATCGTCATCATTTTCATCACTTCTCTTATCATCACTATCTGAAGTTATATTTTCATCTTCAGGTTGAAAATCTGGATCAATTTCGCTGTCACTACTTCCAAAAGGATCATTACTAAGTGAGCTATCGGATAAGTCCAACAAATGTTATTCAATTTCTTTCCGATTCATTTTCCTAACAAGAAATAAAATTAAAATAAAAAAGTTTACAGGACTGGTGGGACATATATGTCCCCTCAAAAAAGACGACTGGGATAAATATGTCCCGCAGCGAAAAACTTAAAAAAAAACCTATAAAAAAAATATCTATTGTACTTACCTTTTACTAAATACTTCCAGTAATAACGTTTTTCACTTATTTTAAGTACAGAACACTTCCTTCTTGATAATATTATTTTTTATTTAGAAAAAACAATAATTTGTTGTCAATTGCGACTGCACTCCACAACTTCTAATACAAAACTAAACACATAAATAACTCAGAAAGACAACCAAAAAAGTAAATACCGTTAGACAACATTCCAAACGACGATTTGGTACACATATATCCCATATTGAGTGTAAACTTTTAAATTCAGTCGTCTTTAAACATTTGCTGGGACATATGTATCCCTGCAGATGCGAAAGGGTAAAAGTGTGATACATCGATGTTTTTGTCTTAAAGAAACCAAACCAATGTTTTTAATATTTATATACCAGTAAAACGTTACAGACAAAAAAATAATTTGCTTGGCATGGACGAACACAAGACACGCAAAGCGATTTCTTCAGAATTCATCTTTGAAACTTCGAAACGGTTATTATTACGGGTCCAGGTCTTTGGGCAGGCACGCCTAGAGACTACGACTGTCGTACAGAGACTTTAGTAGAGGTTGCAACTCTGAGAAAGAAACAGACTTAACAACTTTTCTGACCGAATTTTGTGGACTAAAGGCGAACTCTGTTTCGTCTTCCTACTCTAATTGACAAGACGTGCCTTTGCAGTAGTAATGTGGGCAGCATTCATTCTTACAGTGTGCCAACGGGCGGGCTTAATGATAAAGGGGACCATGATCAAGAATCTTAGGATGCTCTGCTACGAGATGACGGCATCACAGCTGGCATTATCGGTTTGCTTGCTTATATTACCCAAGGCAGATTTAAAAGGCTTTAATCGAAATTTGTATATTCTTTCCTATTTCCCTTCCTATTTTAATGGTCAATAGCTTAAGAAATTCTAAGAATTATTTTCTGGATATGTAAGTTTTGCTTTTATTATTATTATTTTTATTGCTTCAAATATACATCAGACGACAAGTAATAAACATTTTAATTAAATTTATTTCGCATTATGACACAAATCTCCTTGTAAAGTTTTCACCCATTACAAATGGAGGTGTGTGTGCTGGAACTTATGGCAGCTATAAATTCTAGATTGTTTGCAAGTGTGCAATAATATGCCCGTAATGGAGGCATGCGAGGGTAGAATGAGAAGTTTATTGCTTGTATAAGTTATCAGTTTACTTAAAACGAAAAAAGTCGTTAGGTTTGGCCAGTTCGAACCTTATAAAAGGTGGTTAAATTTTGAGGTCCGATGTTGAATGTGAACCACACCTAAACGTCAAGTTTTTTCTGCATTTCTTTTAATATTTCTTAATTTCACACTAACTCAATTTGAACCATGGAAAGATACACGAGCGAGCAATGCGTTAAAGTTATTCAGGCTTATTATAAAAATGCATATCGTGCACTTCGTGATTTTATCGGTCAATTTAATCGACCAAATGTGCGTACAATAGGAAAAATCGTGCACAAATTTGAGCATTTAAAACACCAGTACATGCTCGTACAGCTCGTACTGCTGCAAATATTGCTGCTGATCGCGATAGTGTAGCTGAAGAGCCGTCCACCTTTATTCGTCTTGCCCAACAATTGCACTTCTCACGCTCGTCGTTGATGAACATTATGCATAAAAAGTTGCATTTACACATTTACAAGGTGCAATTGACTCAAGAACTAAAGCCTCTTGACCATTCCAAACGGACATAACAATTTCGTTTTTTAATGTCAACGCACCCTTAAGCATTTTTAATGATCTTTTGGGATCAAAACGTTAGTCGAAGTCAACATTTTCGTCATGGAAATGTTCACTTACAATTAACGTTTGGGAATCATTAAAAATTACTACCGAAATTCTAAATCGGTGACTCTGGTAAAGTTTTAAGAGAATCCAGATTTTCACCGAAAAGTCGTCTTCAGCGATGAAGGTAATTTCTGGCTGAGTGGTTTTGTCAATAAACAAAATATGCGATATTGGACATCAACAAACCCACACAATTGCTTCCGCAAAAAAATACTGTGTGGTTTTCATGCCGGAGGAGTTATTGCGCCATATTTTTTCGTCGATCAAAACAATTGTCATGTTTCCGTCAATGGAGAGCGCTATCGTGCCATGTTAGAAAATTATTTTTGGCCATAATTGGATGCTTGACATTGCCGATTGACATTGCCGATATGATGTTTCAACAAGACGGTGCTACTAGACACACGCGAAACAATCGATGTACTGGAAGACAAATTAGGTGAACGTGTTATCACGAGAAATGGTCCAGTCGAATGGCCACCTCGTTCATGCTATTTAACTCCATTAGATATCTTTTTATGAGGCCACATCAAGTCATTGGTCTATGCCAAACAGCCAACAACTTTAGACGAGCACAGAGACAACATCTAACGCGAAATGTGTGCCAACGTTCCGGTCGAAATGTGTGCAGGAGTGGTGGAAAATTGGGTCCAAAGAATACAGTAGATCGAATTTCATTCCTAAAGTGTAACATTTCCAATACACCAGGAATAAATTTTAGCTCTATGTCTTAAATATTCTGCGTTTAATTAATATTTTAAATTGTTATGTCCTTAATGGAAAACCTTGTAAATCGCAATAAAGGGGTCCTGTCGGCCTAGACGTCCATCAGTAATATCAGCTTAAACTTCACAATGACTTTACTATATTTGAATTCGAACCAAAATTTGATTTAATTTGAGATAATCTTAGAATTTTACGACTATCAGCAATAAATTTACACAATAGGATCTCCGTTCAATATTTCGGGGTATTGCAAACGCAATGACAAATTTGGTATACCATTTATTTTGTTAGTACGAGGGCGACCGCAAAAGTAACTGGCCTAACATAAAAAGAACCGTTTTTTTGGAATTATTATTATTTATTTTTCAACATAATCTCCTTCCAACTCAATACACTTCATCAAACGTTTTTCAAGTTTTTTAATTCCATCCGAAAAATACGATTTTTCAAGACCTTCAAAATATGCCTCAGTTTCAGCAATAACCTCGCTATTGGACGAAAATTTTTTGCCACCGAGAATTTTTTTTAAATTTGGAAACAAGAAATAATCAGAAGGAGCTAAATCTGGACTATATGGTGGATGCAGAGCAATTTCAAATCGTAAATTCGGCCAGTTTTTGCAGTGTTCGAAGGAGCATTATCTTGATGAAAAAGAACTTTTTTCTTCTAAATGCGGTCGTTTTATATTGATTTCTGCACTCAACCGATTCACTATTTATAGTTTTTCCTTTCTCAAGATAATCAATAAATATTATACCCCTTGCATCCCAAAATACTGTGGCCACTACTTTTCCTGCTGGCTTAACAGTTTTCGCCTTCTTGGGACCACTTTTACCAGCTTCTATCCATTGTTTTGACTGTTCTTTGCATTCTGGGATGTAGTGATGGATCCATGTTTCATCAACAGTTATGAATCGGCGCAAGAACTCTATTGGATTACGCTGATATATCGCTAAAAGCTCCTCGGAATTGGTCCAACGGACAATTTTTTGGGGCAAAGTCAACAAACGCGGCACATATCTTGCGGATAGCTTTTTCATGTGGAGTTCATCGTGTAAAATACTCCAAACTTGTTTTTCGTGTATTTTAACAAAATCAGCAAAATATCTGAGCTTTATTCGTCTATCTTTAGTCACTTTATTAAATATTTTTCTAATGTTTTCAATAGTAGTAGCAGTTTTCGGTATTCCAGAGCGCTGTTCATCTTCCGTACTTGAACGACCCATTTTAAATTGTTGAACCCAGGATTTCACGGTGGAGTATGATGGTGCATTATCACCATGAACAGAATCCAATTCATCATTGATTAATTGTGGCGTATAACCTTTCATATAAAAGTGTTTAATTACCGCACGAAACTCTTTATTTTCCATTTTTCAAAAATTATAAAACTTGTTTACTTCAATCACCTGTAACAAAGAAAATAATCATTAAATATTTCTTAAATTTGGCTTATAAAAGATTGCTTTTAAAAAACAAAAAAAAGTGGCTAGTAAAACAGAAAATGTGCCAGGCCAGTTAGTTTTGCGGTCGCCCTCGTACATGCTCAAGCTCTTAGGAGTAGACCGACTATTATGAGTTCCTTGTGTCGCAAAATCTAAGCACTGCTTACCAATGGGAAACAACTTCAGCTACAACCCTCGTATGTGAATACTTCGAACATGTCTTCATTATAAAGATTTTTGTGTAATACGAAAATGCATTCGACCATAAATGCACACATAATCCTCCGTATGCAATTGCATTTTAGAGATTTTGCAACTAATAATGAATTGCATCTGATGCCGGTGTTACACACTCCGGCCCCCTCCCAACCCGATTGCACAGAGCACCCAGTCAACAATCGTACCATGGCGATAGGTTTGGACATAAACTCATACTAAGATACCGATAATGACCCATTTGCCATGTTGTCGATGTTGTTGCTTAAAGTGGCCGACACACACCCACATTATAAATTAAAAGTGTGTAAAAGGATATCTTAAGGATCATGTCCTTATGACACAAGTGGGGCGGTATGGCGAGAACGCCAGTGCATTTTATATTGTCTGCTCTCGCCTGCAAGCCTACGTATGTGTATCCATGTGTAGGTATTGTTTTACATACCACGGTATATGTTAATTATCTCTAGGTTTAGTCTTGGACTGGCCAAGGATATAGTCGAATGTGTGTTAATATGTGTGCATTACAAGTTGAATCGTTGGGCATTATTTTAAATGTATAATTACGTACGGGGTTCTAAGGAGGTCGGGTGGCTGGGAGACCGGACACTACCTAAGATGCAATGCATTAATGGGCATCTGTCTGCCGCACTCAAATGATCAAAATTCCGTAAAATGCAAACGCATTTTAAGATTTTACATAATGCGGATTAATTTAACACGACGAAGGACTTAATCATGGCATGATTTTTATTAAGCGTTGGCAACGACGGTACGGTCTCTTAGCATCATTATGCCTCAATGATACTAATCGAACAATGTGAGTTTCTCTGAATGAGGTTAAAATGACTTAGGTGGGGTGACAACACAGTGAAACTATTTGGAACAACCCAATTTGTCTTTTACTAGGTATTTATAGTACGAACATTAAAAAAATGGTACATCCTGCAATACGAGTAGTTTATTAAGTAAGAAATCGACACTCGGACTGGACGGACTATATGACACTTTACACACACGATAATAATCGTTTCTTTAAGTTATTCTGAAAAGATCTGATTTTAAATGAAACTAACTACCAGAGAGCATGACCTTATTTGATGGGACCTACTTGAAAACATGCCTATGTTTTCTTTGTACGATGGTTGGCTATTATTCGAATATCACGCATTATGACTGATTTCCATAAGATCAGACTTACACTAAGTGTTGCCTGGTGCCATCTGACATTTCCATTGGAAAGTTTTACATTTTTTAGCATAAACGTTTTGACGTACGACCATCATTTGTGTTGTTTACAGTGACCTGAAAAAATCAATTTGGCAAAAAAATTGAGTTAACTCGTGAACTTCGTGTGATCATTTTTCACAATTTTCGACGTGGATTATCACGACAAGAGTGCATCGATGAACTTAAATCTTTGTATGGCGATGAAGCACCATCCTATAGCACTGTAAAAAACTGGTTTAATGAATTCAATCGTAGCTGACGCTCGCTCAAAGACGAGGGTCGTGAAGGTCGTCCAAAAACAGCCGTTGTTCCAGAAAATATTGATGCCGTGCGTAAACTGATCATGTGACATACAGTGAGATAGAGGCATCCTTGGGCATTTCTTCCACTAGCATACATTCGATATTGCATGAACACCTGGCCTTAAAAAAGGTTTGTTCTCGTTGGATCCCGCACAATTTGGCGGGCGACTTTTCATGGATGTATGCGTATGAGCCCGAAACAAAACAGCAATCGACCGTGTGGGTCTTTGAAGATGTGCCAAATCCTACGAAAGTTGTTCGTGGAAGAAGCACAAATGGTCGCCTGTTTCTTCTGCAAAACTGGTGTCGATGGGTTCAAAGAAATTTGGAAAAAATATGATCGCTGTGCTTCAACAGATGTTTATAAGATCGTCACAGGTGACGAATCATAGATCTATGCATAATAGCCCAAAACAAAACAGCAATCGACGGAAAGTTGTTCGTGGAAAAAACACTTCGAAGCAAATGGTCGCCTGTTTCTTCGGCAAAACTGGTCATGTGGCGACTGTTCCGCTTGAGCAACGTAGGACGGTCAATTCTGAGTGGTACACCACAGTTTGTTTGTCTGAAGTCTTCGGAGAAATTCGAAAAATGAACATGCACCATGACAATGCGAACTCTCACACATCGGCTCAAACCAGCGCCTTTCAGACTGGCCAAAACGTCGAATTGATGGGTCATCCGCCGTACAGCCCTGACTTGGCACCTAATGACTTCGTCGCCAGAAGATGCTGTTGAACGTTCAGAAACTCATTCGGACTGGAAAAAGTACTTTGAAAATTGGTTTGAGCGCATGCAAGAAAATTCCATCGTTTCTAAACACCTACTCTTAGTTTGAAGGGGCCTGTATTTCCATCTAAAAATTGTACTCAAATCTAAAAAAGTTCACATCTTGGATTCTTGTCGTAATGTCTTTGTTAACCTGTACCAACATGTCTACGGTCAAAGAGGCATAGCTTAGTGCCTTTGCGACAAGGCCAAGTCCCAAATGAATAAAATATGGATTTGTGAGAAGAACTTATTTTCTGTTGTCCATGATTAATGGTGTCAGTTTTGGGGACCCTGATCCAACTGGCGTTTCATGGACGGCCATAATACCATTTAATTTTTATGAACTTTTTTTGCGTTTATTGAATTGATGTACAATAGTCTATTAATGTACATTATTCTTCAAATTAATGTACATTATTCATCAGATTAATGTAAAATATTCTTCAGATAAATGTTCATAAAATTAATGTAAGCAATTAAGAGTTATTTATGAAAATTTTTATATAAAACTGAAGAAAAGTAGTTCAAGTATGTCCAAATTCATCAAACTAATTTACGAATTCATCGAATTGAAAAACTTTCCATTCACTGTCAGGTCATGATGAGACAAGGGGTCGAGGTGCCGCCTACACAATCTTACAAAGAGATGACTTTGTATACACGAGTATGATTCTGGTACGGAAAAAGCATACTGTGCAAGAGTAGTTTGTGTCACTTCCTCCTAAAAATCATCTTAACGGTCTAAATAATAAACCTATCTACACGCAGAAAAAAAGTATGGTTGGGGTGACAATATTCGAAGAGGATCATACTATTGTTGGGTATATGGTTGTGACACAACAATATTATAATCCTCACAACAATAGTATGATTCACACATAACCATACTATGATCCCCACAACCATAGTATGATTCACACTCAACCATACTATGATCCCCAAAGTTATTTATTATGACTGGTTATTGTTGTTATTCAAAAATAGAGGTTTTTATTAAATTGTTTTTATTAAATTAAATTGCATTACTATTAGTTCATAGCCAGAATTGAAGCCATGTTTTTATTAAAATACTTTTAGTTGCCAGCATGGCCGAATGCTACTTCACCACCCGTAGACACCAATGTGATTAAACCATGATCAATGGCTATATACCTTAGTGCAGGCAGATTTTAAATAAACGAGAACCAGTCGTTATTAGAGTATTTCACCGAACAAAGTAAACACAATAAAAATCCCTCGAACTACCTTCCGATTGTTGTTGTTTTTTTTAATGGACAGCAACCATTCACTGTATCGTGTGTATGTGTTTTTTTTGTATATCAAAAAACATGCTCTACAAAACCTGTTTTGTTATGTTCATAGTCACAACCATACTGTATGATTGCCGTAATCATTTTTCTGTTAACGTAAATTTTAAACAACAATCCTTTTGTTGCACCAACCATGTTTATATGGTTGCTACAACCATATTTTTATTTCTTAATTTGGCAATAATACTATTGTTACATTTCAACAATAGCAATATTGTCGCAATCATACTATTGTCAAAATGAAATTCAACAAAACAATACTATGGTTGCGACGAACATACTTTTATTGGAGAGAACATATTATTGTTGCGGTGACCATAGTGTAACCATATCTTTTCTCTGCGTGTATAACACTAAAACAGAATGGTTAAGATACCTACATTTTTTTATAATATGGTCAAACAGCCATTTGCAATTATTTAATGGCACCGAGCTATAATGAAATTGCGTCAAAAACTTACATATCCGATCTTAAGATTGATCAAGAACACTAATTTATAACGAACTCAGAAAATTCGATTTGTTGCCACGAGCTTTAGAACAGTTTATGTATCATGTCAGTAAGCCCAGGATAAAATCCGGATTAAAACATCTAAAGATTTATCTCTAAGCCATGTAAAAGAAACTTTTAAATAAAATGCATTAGCGGTTAAACAGTAGGTCCCAGTCAGTGAGTATAAGAATTGAATCGTTCACAGATTACAGATTTGTGAGAAGTTCCCCTTGTTCTCCAATGGGATGTTGTGGGACTTATGTAAGTGTGTTAACGATAAAAGAACCATACAAGCCATATACAAATTTCATTTCAACAGTAACAACAGCAAATCAACCAACAAACACATCGACATATTCACCATCATATTAGACGACAACAAAAAGAACCAAAGGAAGTAGCAGGAAATAAAAGTCAAAGGAATACTTGACTAAACAACAGTCAACAGTCCTGAGGCGTTAAAATTAACAAATAACCAACGAACAGCAACGGAAGACACAACACAAACACACTCCCCATCACTCGTAATGTGTACTCACCCACACATACGCAAAAAAAAACGGAAGGAGCAGGAAGTGGAAGGCAGCAAGAAAAAATGGTGGGCTAAATAGGCAAACAACCCGTAAAAAAGATTTACTGGTAGAAGCGGAGAAAAAGCAAAGAAACTCAATTGAAGTTGTTGTGTTATTAAAACTAGAAAGACGAGCATGGCAAGACAAACAGACAGACAGACGAAGTAGCTGGGAAGGAACGGAAACAGGCTCATAATAAAATAACAAACAAGGGCAATGATTATAACAATCACCATGAAAATGCCGGGAGACAAGCCGGTGCGAAAACGGATAGGCGGGCGTATGGAGAAATTGTTCAAGTTAATATGATACCATTGAAAAAGTAAGGCAGAGTCAGAGAATTTAAAATAAGAAGAAATCATGTTTTTGGGGGGACTTTTACAACACTAGGAAGAATAAAACACAAGTCTTTATAACCAATTTCTGTCTTTATTTATATTTTCTGTATTTTCTGAACAGTTGGCTAAGCCTTGTATAATGTTCAGAAAAATAACACACTCTATAGATCGACAAAGAACAAAAAAAAAATGCTTCTAAGTTGATCAAAATACTGCATCAACAAGTGGATAGTCCCAATATTTAGGCCAAACCTTAAATTTACCCAAATCACTCAAATCAAGTGCATAGTTTCACTCGTGAGAAAATTTTGAAGTTTTTGTCAACGACATTTTCATATCACTATACATGGAACAAATTTGTTGCCACAACAGATTTTTTTGACAACCGAGTGATGGTAGTTGCACGTACTATCCATATATTCCTTTGCTTCAACTAAATGTTAATTAAGTACACGGCAGTTTTTTAGTAGTAGTAACTGACATTATATGAATTTGTATATTTATTGTTTGTTGTTATAGATTATTTGCTATAAATTCTATCTGAATTTGGTTGTCATTACCAACAGCATTTGTTTCCTGGACCAACTGATGGTTGAACTTTATGTTAGTTAAGTACACTGCAATTTTTTAGTAGTAGTAATTGATAGTATATGAATTTGTATATTTATTGTTTGTTGTTGTTCTCTCTGAATTCGGTTGTCATGACCAACAGCATTTGTTACCTGGACCAACTGATAGTTGAACTTTATGTCTTCGGTTATCCAAACGAAATAAAATTATAGTTTTATTTAATTTTATATTTAACGATATAAAAATATTTATTCTGTTAGGTATTTTTTTTTTAACTTAGTTTTTGCTTTCGAATCTAATAAAGTTTGTCTGCGCAAGTGTAACGATTTTTGCATCGAATTAGTAAAGTGGGTCATGAAAATTTTTATTAATTTTTTGAAAAAAGAACGAAAAAGGTCTGTTTTTTAAGATGATAAAAGCAGTGTGCAGCCACGAAAATCAATGTCACTTTGCCATTTTGTCTTTTATTTAAATATAGAAGCAAGACTTCTTGAGCCGGTTTAATCCCTGTTCAATGTTCTGTTCTTATTTTAATCGATCTATACTAAAACTATAGTAGTTGTAATTTAGTGGAAATTTTAACCCAAAAATAACCAAATTTATAAAATACAATTTTATTTAAAAAAGGACACACTGAAATTAGTTTGACAAAATTTTTGTAGAACATCGAAATACTCAAACTTTTCTTAAAGAAAAGAAAGAACCCCATTTTTTAAGTTTTCTTCACTTTTTCGGATAAAGGATGAAAAGGACAATACAATCTTGTCGGGACCCTAAAAATAAATAGCAAATAAAACATGAAAATTTCTTCGGGCCATAAAAAATATCTGGGACCTACCAGAGCAATCCTTTTGAGAATGTTTTAATTTTCAGCAGAAAGTATTAGCTTTCCGAGATAGTCCGAAATGTTGTCGCATAATGTTTTATGTTACAACTGCGAACTAAACGGCAGTTGGTTACTACAAAGAATTTAACTGTTGTCACCAACCAATTATTGGTACCATAGTAACATGAACTTAATAAATGTTTAGTTGTCATAACCACCAGTTTTGGCAATCAATATTTTACTGAGTTCGGTTGTTAAAACCGACATATTTGGTGTAAGTATCGTAATATTATTGTAGCTACCATCTTACGGGATGTCAAATCATGTTACCATCAATATCTAGGAATGCTGGTGATTGCAATAGAAAGTATGTTTAGCCAACCGATTATTTGTAGTTCGAACCGATTTCCAACTTTTTTTTCCAAACAAATTATCGGGCCAAGGAACCTAGAAAATTTAGTTCGACCGCTATCCTGATTTAAACTAACAAACAGGCACACAATTGATGGATGGATGGACATGGCTAGTTCGTCCATGGGTTTGTATGTTATAGAGTCTCCGATTAATATTTCGTGGTGCGTCAAACTAAACAACATAATAGACAATGGGTAATCCAAGTAGAGATTTTTTTTCAAAAACCTTTTTTGACTGCTGCATGCTGTCACGTTATTTTTGTTTAGTATTGTTTGGCATTTCACAATGGAAAGACTTACGCCTGAACAACGTTTACAAATCGTTCAACTTTTTTGCGAAAATTCACCTTCTGTGAGGAATGTGTTTCGTGTACTTCGCTCAACTTATGGCAACATAATCGGCCTACTGAAAATACTATTCGCAACACCATCACCCATCTTGAGACCCGGCATTCATTATTGGATAATATTCGACCGAATAGACCACGTCCAGCACGCAGTGAAGAAAATGTAGCGGCCGTAGCTGAAAGTGTACACCAAGACCGTGGAGAGTCGTTTCGGCGCCGTTCGCAGCAACTCGGACTGACGTATGGAACGACTTGGGGCATTTTACGTCAAGATCTTAAATTGAAAGCGTACAAAATACAGCTTGTGCAAGAACTGAAACCGCGCGACGTTCCCAACCGACATCGCTCCGCTCTATGGGCTCTTAAAAAGTTCCAAGAAGATCCGACGTTTTCGAGCCAAATTTCTGGCTCAATGGGTATGTAAACAAGCAAAATTGCCGCATTTGGGACGAAGATCAACCATAAGAGGTTTAAGAGCTGCTACTTCATCCAGAAAAAACAATGGTTTGGTGTGGTTTGTGGGCCGGTCCATATTTCTTCAAAAATGATGCCGGGATAACGTAACCGTCAATGGCGACCGTTATCATGCCATGATAACCGACTATTTGATGCCTAAAAATGAAGCTCTTGATCACGGCGACATTTGGTTTCATCAAGACGGCGCCACTTCCCACACATCGCATCAATCAATGGATTTATTAAGAGAACACTTCGGTGAGCAGATAATTTCACGTTTTGGGCGGTCGCTGGCCACCAAGATCACACCGTTCAACTTTTTCCTGTAGGGATATGTAAAGTCTAAAGTTTATGCGGACAAACCAGCTTCGATTCAGTCCTTGGAGCAGAACATCACGCATGTCATTCGCTAGTTATCAATTGAAATGCTCGCACGAGTCATCGAAATTTGGACATAGCAGCGGCCAACATTTGATAGACATAATCTTCAAGAATAAATTCCAAAGAATTTTCTGTCAAATGATAATGAACATTCCCCATTCAAATTGAATTTTCTGTGTTTTTCCTTTAAAAAGCGGGGATCCTCGAAATGGATCACGCGTTATATACACTTCATTCTATGGTTCTATGGTTGGTTCTGTTCAAAAATGAAGCTCAGTCTTTAACAAAATACGAATTCGTGAAAAAAAATCATATTTTTCAAAAATCGTTCCGTTAACAGTTGAAATATTCCTTACAAATTTAACAAAATATGACATTTTTTTTACTAATTGGCTGAATTAGCGTCCTTGACCTGCGGCCGTGCCCTGGTGCCTTAGGGGCCCTAAGTCCGTCCCCTGATGATTGTGACCTACTTAAGTGGTAAGGTTTGAACCAGTTTCAGTGTGTTAGTTTGCAATCTCTGTAATAATCTCAATTTCTTGTTTTTCCTATAAGCATATATCATAGGCAAATAAGTAAAGTGGCTGTGATTAAGCCCATTGTATATAAAAAAACTTGGTTCTCTCATGGAATTTCCTGGAGCTGGAGTAAAATTGCTAGAGCTATTTACACCTTATGTATTGTATGTGCAAATTGCATGATAAATTAGACTGCAAGTACATACCCAAGTATTTCAAAGAACTGGTCTATGGTTCATCCCTACCACCAACAGAAATGCTTAACACTTTATCACTAATCTCACTTAGTTTTCTTAGCTTCTAAAACCGATATTTTACTCTTGTATATTCCATAATAATCTCTGCATCTTTATCCATTTGTGCCCTCAGAACGACATTATATTTTTAGGGATAAAAGAGACTTATATCATCGGCATGCAATTTCCCATGTAAGCTCAAGTCTCATTCAGATAGATCGTAAATAACAGTGGGCCTTACACACTTCCTTCGGAAACGCCATGATCAACTTGTCCTATACTACTTCTACAGTCCTCTATTTCCACATACTGTTTCCTGTTACAAATGTAGCTCTCTGTCAGTTCAATTTGAATTTGAGGCCTTGTCCCACGAATCATAGACCACTGAAAAAAATTTCTTTTATGCAAACAATGGAATTTCCTCGTGAATCAAAATACAACGTTAACTATACGATTCGGCTAAATCTTTGACGTGACCCACCAGCCAATGACCCATAGGATACTGTAAATGAGTTCCTGTCAAACATAGATCTACTGCCACTAACCATTTCCACAATGATGCCAATGTCGAACTGGAATGACGTTCCTGTCCCACTAACCATTTCCACAATAAACCTAATGTCGCACTGGAATGAAGTTCCTGGTTGCTTTGGACTGGCCGAATTTAGGAATTGTGCTTTTGATTTTTCTATACAATCTATTCTTTGTATTGGCTAAAAATCCAAAATGTTCTTTTGGTAGATGTGGCGTCGCCGCCAATAGCTTTTACAAACTGTTTTCTCATATTTATTTTTTGCCTTTCTTTTACTTTGATTTAAGCGTGAACAATAAATGTCATCTTAATCTTTAAATAAAAACAAAAACGAACTTATGTTCCCTTTTGCTTTCTCTTCTTTACGAATTCTTGTTGGTGTGTCTTAACAACCTTAAATGTCCTTTGTGCGGGAAAAAAATGAAATGGGACTGCAGGATTTTTTTCTTAAGACCTTTACAATTTATGGCAATTTAAGTATCATCAGATTACAAGGATTTTTATGGCATTTTCCTTGGCCGAATTCTCCCTCTGAATTTGGTAAATAATATCGTATTTGGTTTTCGTTTTACATTATCGGGTTTTGTAGTTTCGGCAAATAAAACCAATAAAGCAGTAACAAATTTATTGGTTAAGCAATTGGTGTCAGTTTTTTTTTGTTGATAAAAAATCGACCATATTTTTACTGGTAGAAAATATATACTTAGTCTCTCAACTTTGTGGAGTAATTATTAAGCGGATAAATAACGATTTTCCGTTTTCTGACCACTTGAAAAACTACAACATTTAAGGAAAATTTCATCTTTTTTAGCTGACGAGTAATTAATTATTTAGAATTTCTCTCAACAGTCGGTTAAATTCTCACTGACCAGTGAGCTGTGCACTATGATGATACTCACTCACCGGGTCTTAGTTACGGCTAATGCATTTAAGAGGAAATATTTAATATGTAATTTGCCAGCCACGGTATATAGTATTTGTACTTATAGAATCTCGATATCGGGTGTCTCATACCAAACAATTTTTCAGAAATTATAGGCACGAAGCGTGTAGCAGCGAATTTCGTTTCAAAATTGTTACTAACTCACATTGTTTCTTAGTAATTTTTTGACGGAAAAAAAATATTTTTTGAGAAAAAAAATAAGTTTTACCTTTTCACGCCTATTATTAACCGTCGTAAAAATCTAAGACAACGTACACATGCCCATCCGTTTTTCCCTCCTTCTGTCTTATAAAATCGCGATTCAGCCCAAATAAAAAGAGCTTGAGTCTTCTAGAGTACTTGATTTATTTCCAAGCTGTTGATATTGAAACTATATCAAATCGGGCAAAATTAAAATGTCCTTTTTAAGGACTAAGTCAAGACCAATATGATCGACATTTTCAATGTAATGGGTGTGTTTCAGACGTGTGGCTTTTAAGATGAAATAAAACTCATATAATTTAATGTTAAAAATAAGGGTAAGTCATTAGGTTTTTAAAATGATTTCGGTTAAGCGGCTGCCGCGGCTGGCTCGAATAAATTCCAGCCGAGAGACCCAACTTTTTGTAGCAATAACAAGTCGAATATTCTCTTCCATGGCGTCAATCGTGTAGGGCTTATCTAAGTAGACAAGCGACTTCACATAACCCCACAAAAAATATTCCATCGGTGTTAAATCGCACGATCTTGGAGGCCACGCCACAGGAATCGCAAAATCATAAACTCACCGAAAGTTTCCTTCTATAAATTGATTGTTTCATTGGCAGAATGGCATGTAGCGCCATCTTGTTGGAACCAAAGGTCATTCACATCAACATCCTCCAATTCAGGCACGAAAAAGTCATTAATCATGGCTCTATAGCGTCCACCACTGACTGTAACATTATGCTCGGCTTTATTTTTGAAGAAATATGGACCAATGATTCCCTCTGCCCATAAAGCACACCAAACAGTGACTTTTTGGGTATGTAACGGTGTCTCAACAATGGCTTGTGTATTTTAATTACACCAAATGCGACAATTTTGGGTATTGGCGTGCAAAAGTAAGTTTCATCGCTGTAAAACAAATTTTTCCAGTAAAAGTTTGAATTGATGTTTGTTCCGTTTTGGGCCCATTCACCACGATTTGCAAACATTGTTTTGGAGTGAGTCAATTTATTACGAAATGGCAAACCAAACTGAGAATAAATCAAAAACCAGCAGTCAAAAAGACCAACCCACTAAAGCCGGTTCTATGGACCGGATTAACCTGAAGAGCAATTCTTCGGCCAAGGGCTGTCACCCCGGCACACAGTTGCCGCTACAACAACAACCAACCCAACCGAAAAAAGTATGGCCAGATTGAAAACCACACGTCTAAAAAAACACCCTTTGTAACACAAGAAATAAGCTTTTTTGAAAGTCGTTGGCGTTGACTGATGACGTATGCCATAAATGAGGTGGCCGTTGGGTCCTAGGACCCAAAAGCGGTCCTTTAATGTTCGGGGACGTGTGGAGTATGGTGTATGATTCACAAATCGAAATATGTACCAATATATAATATATATGTCAATTTGGTACTCAAGGCGGATCATTTAGGTCCTAGGTGCCCACGAATCGTTGTAATTTAAAAAACAAAACATTTTTTAACAAAAATCGAATATACGATTAATTTTCCGTCCTTCGACTAAATCGAAGAACCTTACCAATGGATTTAAGGTCTCTAGGGTACCGAAAAATAAGCCCTTGCGAACTTCAACATATGGATACTCGGGTATAGCGAAGTTTACTTACGGATATAAATATGACATTAACATTACGATTTGGCTGAATTGATTGCCTTTACATGTGACGCGCAAAATAGAAAAGGACCTAAGGGTTAAAACCAGTTTTGTTGAGGAGAGCCATTTTAAAGATTTAAATACGTGTATCTTTGGTGTACCATCACTTTCCTAAAACGCGCATATATCTGGAAGGGAACACTTTTGGGGCATGGGATCGGTCTTATTCGATGCTCAGATGTTGTCCACATCAAAAAAAAAAGTGAAAACTATTTTTCTTTTACCCTTGGGTCCCTTTCTCTATGCGCAGTTTGTTTGTTTCATTGCAAATGTTTGTAACTACCAAAAATATTTAAGCTGGACCTACCTTTAAGTATACCGACGCACAGTGGGATGATATTAAAAAAAAAAAAACGGAAATGATTCAGCCATTTCTAAACTAACAGTCGGATTTTGATGAAATATCACACACGTATACTAAGCTGTCCGTGCAACTTAAGCTCGTTGTCAAACTTAGGTCGCAATTCACCGATCTTCAACATTGAAATTGAAGATAGTCTGATTTTATGTTCTCTCTAACAGCCACATATCACACAAAATCTTGATGAAACTTAGCACGAGTAAGTTTTTTGGTCCAAGGAACAACGTTATTGAAATTTAAGAAAATCGGTTCTCATTTATTTTTAGCTCCCACCTCTATGTTCATACGATTTTTATGTATTTGGCTCTGGAAGCCACATATTACAACATATCTTGATTAAATTTGGCACACGTTCGCTTTTCGGACAAAGGAAAACTCCTATTAAAATTAAAGAAAATCGGTTGAGATTTAAATAAAGCTCCCACATATATGCTGAAGCCATTTTACCAAAATCAATGGCATTTTTTCACAAATTCAAACATAAATTGGTTCGAAAAACATATTTCCAGTTGGCTTTTTGAACTTCCAGAAGTGCAGGGTGGGCCACGCCCACCTTTAGTTTTTTTCCCTAGCTTTCTTTGTTAACGAATTTTATAAAAATCGCATTGCCTTTTAATCAATTAGGCAACATTTTAAAGCTGACTTATATATTTCGCTTCAAACAAACGTCTTCAATGGAAATTTTCTTAAATATCCCCAACCCTTCATCTCTGACATCAATATTATTTTGCTTGCCGCCGCTTCAACCTTGCTGCCGCCTTAAAGGGTACACTTGGTAAATGAACATCACTCGTGTGGCACCAAAAAAGGGGTTGCTTTTCGTTGCTGCTGCCTCATACTGTTGTTGGTGTTGGTGTTGTTGAGGGCGAGAGTATCAGACAGTCTCAGTCGAAGGTTAAATACTTTGTAACATTTTTTACATAAAATTATATTGAAATACAGACTCACTCACACGCCTACCCAACAAACTCTCAAAGAGCTATATATATATACACACACATACTTTGTATGTATGCTTGTGTATTTTGGTGTAAGTGTGTTGGTATTGAAATGAAATACATTGGGTGTCTTTTAATGCTAATGAGATGAGGGCCTTCAGAAAAAAATTCATTATTTTACTTTGAGGATTTTTCCTATGCAGAAATCACTCGCACACACACTCAGACACAAAAAAAGAACAAACGCACACACATACGCACACCCATACCTAGTTACAATTCCATTCACAAGAAACTTTTTCACTTTAACTTTGAAGGCTTAAATATCCTGAGCAGCTGTTGTTTGTTTAGTATCACAGCTTCTTTGGTAGTATTAGTTGTTGGCTTCGCTCTTGTCGTTGTTGTTGTTCAAATTGTGTTCTCTCCGAGCCTTGTATCCCATAGCAGAGCCCGAGCATAGCAAGGAATGATAATGTGATGGTGATGGCGGTGTTGTAACCTCGTTAAGCTTAATTAATAGCAGCAAAGTGATAAACACCCCCATCCAGTGGCGCTGCCATTGCCCTCACCATCACCACCATACTTCTATCCTTCGTGCCATTTCAAATAATATATCCCTTTTATTAAGGAATCGCTAGAGTGTCAAGGAAAATGCCGCTATTTCTTGGGAAAACAAGTTTTGGATTAATCATCATCATCGTCACAGGATTGTTGAGAATATCAGGTGAATTAAGTTGGACCTTTTTGCATCGGGCAATAGAGAGCAGAAGGGGCCTCAAGGCTTCGACTGCCTAAATGATTGACATTAAGGAAAGACAAACATAACAGCATAAAGTAAATGGAGAGTACTCGTATTGAAAAAATTGATTAAAAGCTTAGTTAACATAAGCTGGTTGATGAGAGGGGTGGTTTCTTTATTTTTTGGTATTGGTTATTATTTTTCATAACCTGTGGTGGAAACAATGGCGGACCATCGAATGATGGCTAGTGTAAGCGATAAAACCTAGTTTAAATCTGATTAAAACATCTGATACTTTTCTATGTGGCTGCGGCTTTTGCTATTATGCGTAGCTGACATATCGCTTAGGACTTCTCAAATAGAGTGAGTACATCGCTTTGCCTTGTAGCTCTCTGATTTGCGAGATTTGACTACGTTAGTTTTTTTGCTGGGGATGCCGTTAAGAGCGATGAATTATCTAAAAACACTTTAGAGCCTTTATAGTGAGTTTTGCCCAATAAATGCCGGAAATCTTTAAATATTAGTTAGTACTTATAATTTAGGTTTGCTAGAAGTAGCAAGTTTTGCCCAATAAATGCCGGAAATCTTTAAATATTGGTTAGTACTTATAATTTAGGTTTGCTAGAAGTAGCAGGCGCATCGGGTTCAAGTCCGGTAAAGTTTAACTGAATCGTTCACAGTTTATGGTAGTCACAACCCTAAAAAATGTCGATATAGATGAAATAACTTTACGTTTTATTTCTTAGGGCAACCCTAGTCACAACCCTAAAAAATGTTGATATAGGTGAAATAACTTTACGTTTTATTTCTTATTCGAAAATGCTTCAAATATTGCAATGGATATATACACAGGGTGGTCCATCTAGAGGTATTTTTTTCAAAATAAAAAAAATACTAAAATTCAAATCAAGTGTGGAATTTTTTTTATTCGTTCAAAGGAAATTGTATGCCATTTATTTCTTAAATATAATTTTCTTCAAATGTTGGCCGCAACTACGCCTCAGGGTGTCTATTCTGAGGGTGCAATTTTGGATGACTCCTTCGAGCAATTCGATCGGTATGGCGTGAATGACACGCGTAATGTGGGCTTCCAAGAATCATAGCTGGTTTGTCTGCATAGACTTTGGGCTTTTCGTAGCTCCAAAGAAAAAAGTCTAAAGGTGTGATATCCCACGATCTAGGTGGCCAATTCAACGGTCCAAAATGTAAAATTAGCTGCTCTTTGAAATTAACTCTCACTAGATCCATTGTTTGACAAGCTGCATGGCAAGTGCAACCGTCCTGTTGAAACAAAATGTCGTCAAGAATACTGGCTTCAATTTCAGGTAGCATAAGGATCGATATCATGGCGCGATAGCGAGCACCATTGAAAGTTACATTTCGACCATCATCATTTTTGAAAAAATATGGACCGATAATTCCACCAGCCCATTAACCGCAGCAAACCGTGGTTTTCTCTGGGTAAAATGACACCTCTTGAACCTCTTCTGGTTCCTCTTCAGCCCAAATGCGGCAATTTTGTTTATTGACGTTGCCGTTGCGCCAGAAATGGGTCTCACTACTGAACACATTGTAGTCGAAAACAGCGTATCTTCTTGTTTTTCGCCGAACGCTCATTTCCAAATTACAGTTGCCAACATTTGGAGGAAATTATATTCCCAAGATAAATGGCAAAAAATGTCCTTTTGTATGAACTATACAGATTCCACTCTTGATTTGAATTTTTGTATTTTTTTTATTTTGAAAAAAATACCTTTAGATGGATCACCCCATATATATCTATTCTTTATGATTTAGCTCGATCACCACGATCCCTTATTCTATGGACACTTGGATGCACAAAGTCGTTGAAATGTCGTTCAAAAAGCCGGAGGAGAGCCAATAGTCTATCAGACTAGGTATATCTAAAAATAAATATGGACAATTTAGCGAAGGACCGTTTTTGTAAACTCAACCTTTCATACTATAAGTATAATGTGGGTAATGTTGTTGTTATATATAGACTGAAAGGGGGTTATGTTTTCTTCAAATTTCAGTTTTCGTATTTTTTCAAGGGTGCTTTTCGGAGTCAAACTACTAAAGAGTCCTGTTTCATTTAATGTCTTAATGTTCAGCTTAAAGACTACAAAAGGTATTGCTTCACTCTACTGACAAAAGTAATTCAACAATTTTTCGACTTCTAGTAATCAAGTAATTTCAACTTTCCTCTCTAAATTATAATTCAATTTCAAAATATTACTTTCAACAACTTCAGCCTAAGGTGATAATTTGATATTATTTACCTTTTGTACACACAAACAAAAACAATGCTGCGCCCGATATATATTCAAATCATATCCTTCGCACAACACCGTTTGATGATGTAAACAACAGCTAAGAAGGGCCAAACGCCATTCGTTTATCTCTTGATTAAGAGCCTCTTTCGAAATCCATCTATTACCGAGAGTTAAAGTCCTTAAGGCAACAATCTGGGACTTTTCTCTTATTAATGTGTTAAAATCCATCCTGTTTATCATATTTCCCTGACATGTCCTTGTACTTGGGCTACAATGAAAAGCTTCCTGTCGAAAGGGACCTGTTTACGGTTCATCTATTGAAGGGATGGCCGCTGTGATGTTCGTGCGAATGTATGTGAGTGAGTTCATTTCCGTATCCATGTCCTTGTTTGTATGAAGAAGTGGATGTGTGTGTGTGTGTCATTCTGTGTTGACATTGGTCAAGTTATTGCTTGTTCTTGCTGCTGCTTGCTGTTTGTTTGTTGTGCGTTTCTTTGTTTCGGTCTTTTGTTGTTTGCCCGTTTGTCCATTTGTTTGCTTATCAAAGAGAATTTTAACATATGATAAGGATCGACAAGTTTACATACTCCGTTTCTGGTGTGTCCACGTATGTAAATGTGAGTCCGCACATATACACACATACATATATGAATGAAGATTAATATCCTGATAAGCTTTAAAGTAAATAACGTCTTTGTGTGATACATGGATGTCATTAGATATTATGTACTCGCACATATGTATGTGTGTTTGTCTATTTCGTTTATAATGACATATTTAACTTTTCTTTTTAATTCATATTAATTACCCTTCCAAAAAAAAAGAGTGCAAAGGACTAAAGAACTTCGCCCGAGAATGTTACAAAAACGTAACGATGTTAACATGTGACAAATTACATATCCGTAGAGTATAGAAAATGAATATACACACACACTGTTAAGGCCACATAGAAGAAAATCTGGTGGAAAATCGTTTCGCTCTACGGATGTTTTATTGAAAAATAGTACTTTCGGCACCCTTTATCAACTTTTTGTGGGCGTCATGGTTAGACGGCATAAAATATCATACGTTAATAAACTACACGCGGAAAAAATATGTATCAAAATATGATCACGGCAATAATAATATGTTCTCTGCAAAAAAATATGTTCGTGGCAACCATAGTATTGTTTTTTTCTCCAATTTCATGTTCACATTAGTATAATTGCGGCCATACAAATTTTGTTAAAATGTAACATTTATTTTCAAATTTAGATAAAAAAAATATCGTTGTTGCAACAATATAAATATGGTTGGTGCGACAATTGAATTATTTAATTTGTTTAATGTTATCAATAATATGATTGCAACAATATCACCGCATGAGTGTAGTTTTTTTTTATAAATTTGAAAATGACTTAAAACAATGTTAATGTTATGAATCCTACTCAATAAGAGTACTTTTTATCTTAAAATCCAAATTGTGTAAAACAAACTGCAATGGATTTGTATGACTGGAAAATTGGTAATAATTAAAACAAATACGTTTTTTCTATTGTTAAATAAATCACTCCTCTTATTATAACATCCACCGTATTTTATAAGTACATTTGTCGTTCCGTTTGCAACATTTCGAAGTATTGAGTATACTTAGTAGGGACATAAATACCGTTACACACGTTTTATGCTGTAAAATAAAAAGTACTGAATGTTTTGGACCAAATATTATTTAATATATTTATTGATGTATATTGTATCCTAAAAGAATCAACTTATTCGAAATGTCCGCCTTTTGTCTTTACACACGCTTTAAGTCGCACTGGCCAATCGTCAATAGCTGCACGAACCTCGGCCATTGGAAAATTGGCCACAGCTCGAACCAAAGCAGTCTTAAGAGATCCAATGAAAAAAAGTATGGTTGGGGTAACAATATTCGAAGAGCACCATACTATTGTTGGTTATATGATTGTGGCACAACAATATTATGATCATAATAACAATAGTATGGTTCACACATAACCATTATATGATCCCCATAACAATATTATGGTCCTCACAACAATAGAATCATTCACACATAACTATACTATGATCCCCACAACCATATTATTATTCACATTCAACCACACTATGATCCCCACAACCATATTATGATCCTTATAACCATAGTTTGTTTAACGTACAACCATAGTATGATCCTAACAACCATAGTATGACTTACGCACAACCATACTATGATCGACAAAATTATTTGTAAAGACTGCAATACGATGTTATTCAACAATAAAAAATTTTATTAAGTAAGTTATGTAACAATAGGAGTGATTTATTTAACAGTAAAAAAAATCAAAAAATTGTAGTTACTACTAATCCGTAGTTTTTTTTAAATATAATTTTTATTACTATTATTGCGTAAGAATCTTAAAAATAACATTGTCAAATAAAAAAAAAATAAGGTTTTGTCGGTATGATTGCCGTAATTATGTTATTGTTAACATAAAACCCATGAAAACAATACTTTTTTCCCACCAACCATATTTATATTGTTGCTACAACCATATTTTTATTTTTAAATTTGGCAACAATACTTTTGTTACATTTCAACAATATTAATATTGCCGCAATTATACTATTGTCAAAATGAAATTCATAAAACAATACTATGGTTGCGACGACCATACTTTTATTGCAGAGAACATACTTCCAAAACGGTTCCTTGAT
The DNA here is from genome assembly GCA_963513945.1 of Hydrotaea diabolus. NCBI lineage: Eukaryota > Metazoa > Arthropoda > Insecta > Diptera > Muscidae > Hydrotaea > Hydrotaea diabolus. The sequence continues at coordinate 150,449,577 of OY740718.1, read as the reverse complement.
AAACTTTGGCCGATGTTTTGACTCCTTCCCCACCAAACCATGACTGAAGCTGGGTGATGACCCTTTTCCACCCTTAGGATCAGTTCAGATGCTTCCTTAGATGACCGCGCATACTGTCAACATCATTTTGCTTGTAAAATGTTTTTAAAGCTGCAGTCAATAAATGTCCGGTACGTCGTTTGAAAGCCCCAAGTCCCAAGTCTTTTTTAATGATTTGACTCATGGACTTTTACGTGATATTCATCTTACGGGCCATGATTTTCTGTTTTCGGAGCGGATTTTTGAGAATTCTTGATTTAACGGCTTTGATGGCATGCGGTGTTCGAACAGAGCGTGGGCGGACCGACCGGTGGCGGTCTTTTACATCTCCCGTATCCTCAAACAGTTTTATGAATCGGTAGATGAACATGTGCCTAATCCCGAGTGGCCGGAGCGTTTTGAAACTATCGTTTTTTTCATTTTACACTTGAAAAGCGCAGTTACAGCGATACGGTTCTCATTATATGACCACTTCATGATGAAAGTTGAAACAATTTTAAAATTACTTTACAGACAAGCGCTATTGAGGTTAGCTTTCAAAGCCCATTAACGGGGTATGTTCAGTTCTACTATTGTAATGGGTGTGTTCAATGTTGTAACAGTATTTAGGTCCCTACTAAGTATATATTCTTGATCGTCGTAAAATTCTAAGACGATCTAGCCATGTCCGTACTTTCGGGTGTCTGTTGAAAGCACGATAGCAGTCAACCGAAGTAACCTAGCATACTGAAATTGTACATGATGATGGCTTATGGTCATAAGCTGTTTACGATTTTATATGAACGAAGTCGGCCTAGGTGGCAAATAGTTTCCCTTCAAGGAACCAAAGATACTACGTCGGCACCAATAACATTTTCAGAGAACTCGCTTAGCAAATAATAATTTTTTGTGGACGGACTATGGTTAAGATAGGTACTATTGGGTGAGACGCACATAATACCTCAAAAGAGTTGCTGGACATTTTGGCTCATGTGGGCCAAATAACGTCCGTCCGTGTGTCTATCCCACTAGGATCCTGAAATTTTGCATGATATTGGCTTATAGTCATAAGCTGTTTTCCCTTATGGAAATAAATGTACCTTGGTGAAAAGTACTCTTTCTTGCGTATTTGCTTTACAAATCATCTTTTTTTGTGGACTGGCAATAGCCTCATAAAAGTGCATCGTTGACTCATTTGGCCTAAAAAAAATGCCCCGCATGGTCAAAACGGGCGATTTATAGTCAATATGGACATATGGGTACTCAAATTTAAACAAATTTTGCTGCGGATCAAAATGTAGAGTAGTTTTGAAATTTTGGCTAAGATTTTAACAAACGTATAGGCCAAAAAACGGCTGAATATTTTTGTTCTTTATCAGCGAAGGGACGGTGGAGGGTACGTAAGGTACAGCCAGGCCGAATTAAATGTATTTTGAAATAACTTTCTCAATAAAAACTTCTATAAGTGTAGTTGAATAACAACACAATAATAAATAATTTTAGGAATCATAGTTTGGTTGACTGGGATTTTACTACTTATATACTTGTAGGGACCTTTACATGGCTTTGTTTTCATAAAGCTATAGCTGCGGGGAAAAACTATGTGAAACATACAATGGTTGTGAGTTTTATAATATGTCTGTGGGTATCATAGTGTGGTTGAGAGTGAATCAAAGTATGGTTGTGGGGATCATAGTATGGTTAATTGTGAATCATAATATGGTTGAGGAGGTCATAGTATGTTTGTGTAATAAGATGGTTGTGGGAAACTTAGAGTTGTTGTAAAGATCTTAACATGGCTGAGTGTGAACCATAATATGGTTGTAGGGATTATAATATGGTTGGGCGTGAATCATAATCTTGTTGTAAGGATCAAAATATTGTTGTGCCACAACCATATAATGCTCTTCGAATATTTCCTACACAGCCTTATTTTTTCTTCGTGTAAAAACCCTTCTTCGTGTAAAAACCCATGAATTAGATGTGCAACCGACTATATATATTGTCGAAATATTAATTGTCATAAGTTTTGGTTGTAGCAACTATTGAAATCAATTAAATAATAAAAGTTATTTCTTCCTAATAATATTAACACCAATAACAATCTTAATAATAAAATCTTCCTTTGGACAAAACCAACTCATCCTTATATAAAATGATCTCCAGGATCAGAATTGAGTGTCCGTTTTGCCCCATCACTTTTAGTTTTCGAGATATCGTGAACATGAACATTTTTCTGACTGTTTCATTAATTTGAATAAAACATCGGCAATTCTTATCCGATTCATTTGAAAAAAGGCGATATTTTTTGGTAAGAAATGCGTCTTTCATAAAAATCATAACTAATTAAAATGGAATAGCAATTGTGGAAGAAACAGCCAAAAGAGTTCAAAATTTTGATTTTTCCTTAAAAAATTTTGTTTTAAACTGCCAATTGTACCAGTATTCTGGAGCTCTCCCACTAGATTTTGCACAAAATCATAAAGAACGTACTGCAACGTTTCCAACGTTTTATATATGTGACGCGCAAAATAGAAAGGGACCTAAGGGTAAAAACCAGTTTTGTTCAGGAGAGCCATTTTAAAGATTTAAATACGTGTATCTTTGGTGTACCACCACTTTCATAAAACGCGCATATCTCTGGGAGGGAACACTTTTGGAGCATGGGATCGGTCTCATTCGATGCTGAGATGTGGTCCACATCAAAAAAAAAAGTAAATATTAATTTTTTTAACCTTAGGTCCCTTTCTCTATGCGCTGTCACATATAGAGCTCAAAGGTTCAATTTTGCAGAACATTGTGTTTATTATATCAAAGCTCGCCAAAATAAACAATCATACGGGAGTTGACTTAAAGAGCAGAAATGGCCATGTAAATGACGTCGTTTTTAAAGTAAGAGATTTATCTCTAAGTCATCTCTATTAATTGCATAAGCCATTCTAAGCTGACGTCAAACAGTAAGTTGCGATCACTGAGTTGAGAGAAGTTGTTCCTTGTTCTTTAATGGGATGTCGTTGGAATAAAGTGACTTTGTGGTAAAATTGGAATATGGAGAAGGGGGCGTGGTACCACACAACACTGATCTGGAAAAGACAACATCTCATGAAATGATATGACGATGATATTTGGAACATATGATATTGGCATGGGTCGAAAACCATCCTGGTAACTGGGAGGTGTATACGCCTTGAAAAAATGCCATTTATAAACAATGAAATGGACCGATCGTCATCAAATTTTAACAGAATAAAATCAATGACTATGAATTTATTATAGGCTATGTTATGGTCAAATTAGACAAGGGATATATCAGTTTAGTGCGAGCATTGTGTTGCCTGCATAACCTATGCGTTGCCGTCTTGTTAATACCACAGATCGTATATAACGATTTAGTCAGGCTCTGGACTCAGAAAGTCGTTAAGCTTTGTTCTATACCGAAGACCATCTACGCTAATGGTGTATCCTTCATTATTTCGAAGAAAGTGTGATCCAAAGAAGCCGCTATGCAATAAAACTCACCAAACATTCAATCGTAGTGGTACAGCGATACTTGTTCAATGCGAGACAGCGAGACTCCGGTGAATGGGTTAATGAAAAAGGTGTAGAAATCTCTCACACAGTAGAAGAGGCTATTAAAACTTCTTGCTGTTTTTTGCTACACGATCGATTCGGAATCACTATATGATTCTATTGAGCAATGTCCTTCTGTCCATCTTTCGTGTGATAAAAAAACAGGTCGTAAATATTAACTAATTTCCACAGAACTTGGTACATTGTTCAGGTTTGGATTAAGAACGAACCCCCTTTGAAATTGGTCTATATTTATTCATGTTTTGTATTAACACAAAGACCTTTTCCCATTTTAGAAACTGCTGCTCTAAAAGTCACATTTTACATCTAGTTCTAACCAAATTTCGGACTATTAAAGCCGACCGTTATGAATGACAGATATGTTATATTTTCTTATCACCCTCAAACATAGGCCCTACCTTCGCATGGGAAGCGACGTTATAAGCGACCAATAATTATCTTATGGTGATTATTATATAAATATCTCGGTCTATTTTTCATAAAGCGCCCATTTCTCGCTGTATAAGAAGCTCCAGATTAGAACTCATCTTGCACAAATTTAGCACAGTGCCATGTTTTCATATTGACCTCACACACAAGGTTCCTGATTTGTACGAAGGTCGCTCTAAAAGTAACACATAAAATGAGACTGTGCTAAAATTGTGCATGCTACGTAAAGTGGCTTTAGTAATTGGCTCTACTGAAACTGTAGCAAAGCTTTCTTATAGTCCCTATGGAAACGTGCCTCCCAACTTATGGCCCTGGCACTCCTCCGGCTATTTTTTACTTCTAATCATCCTGTAGTTTTGTATAGATCATCAACTTCGAATTATTACTATCTTTAATAAAATTAAGCTATGCCGGACTATGTTTTTGTCCAGGCCCACACAGTGGCACCTCTCATAAACAGTTCCAACCTTGCCCAACCTAACGACAGAGGCGTGGAATCTTCTGAATAACAGGGATTAGTGCTGACCTTATCGTCAATTGCACAGTCGGCAACGCTTTAAGTTTTTTTGCTTGCTAGTTTTCTTTTAGCAATTTTACGATAACGTCCGTTGCATGACAATTGTCATCAACTTCATGCAGAAAAAAGTATGGTTGAGATAACAATATTCGAATAGCATCATACTATTGTTGGTTATATGGTTGTGGCACAACAATATTATGATCATCACAACAATAGTATGGTTTACACACAACCAAACTATGATCCCCATAACAATATTATGGCCCTCAAACCATAGTATGGTTCACACACAACCATACTATGATCCCCACAATCATATAAGTATTCACATTCAACCATAATATGAACCCCAATATCATATTATGATCCTCATACCCATAGTATGTTTAACGTACAACCATAGTATGATCCTCACAACCATAGTATGACTTACACACAATCATACTATGGTTCCCAAAATTGTTTGTAAAGATTGGGTTAAGTTGTTATTTAACAATAGAGAATTTTATTAAGTAAGTAATGTAATAATAGGAGTGATTTATTAAACATTAAAAAATGTATTTATTTAAAATATTTCAGTTATACTAATTCGTAGTTTGTTTCGAAAAAATTTAATTATTTTTACTATTATTGCGTAAGATTCGTAAAAATAACATTGTCAAATTTAAAGAAATACAATTTTGCCGGTATGATTGCCGTAATCATGTTATTGTTAACATAAAACCCATGAAAACAATACTTCTGTTCCGCCAACTATATTTATATTGTTGCTACAACCATATTTTCATTTTTAAATTTGGCAACAATACTATTGTTTCATTTCAACAATATTAATATTGCCGCATTCATACTATTGTCAAAATGAAATTCAAAACACAATACTATGGTTGCGATAATATACTGGGCTATTATTGCAGATAACATACTATTGTTGCCGTGACCAAATAGTAACCATATTTTTTCTCTGCGTATTGTTGGTAGCAAATGCCGTCCAACCAATGCCAAGCAATTGATTGTTTGTAAATCGGCTATTTTCAACTTTAAAAGGTCTTTAGCCGCGTTTAGGCATTAACTTTGCGCCCTTCTATCTCGTCGGCTTGACCTCCAGTCTAATATACCAAGAGCAGGTCTTGCTGGACTTCGTCTTTAGGCCCCAAACTAATCGGCAAAAATGTTCCGTGCTGGAACATTTTTATCCACCCGCACTGTAATCCAATCGGGAGGCAAAAAATCTATCTTGTCCCCAAATGCGGCATTGATGTTTCGTACACGAACCTATCCAATCAATAGTTCTTTTTAGATAAACAATTAAATAATTTTATCTAAAAAAAAATTATGCAAAATAATTTAAGCAACAGGCACATAAGCTCAGAAGCTTATCCTACTACTAGGCGCTGAGGTGGAAGCACGTCGTATGCAAGATAACGTCAGGACATAAAAAAATCACTTATGCAATGCTGACTGTACGCAAATACTATACTTTTTACACTGGTATCTCGGAATACTGTTACATTTTTCCAAGATTTTAAACGACTCTACCTACTACCTCAGCTCTTGTAGCTGCTGCTGTTAATACTTTTACTCGTTGCTACTGTTGTTGTTGTGTCATAAATTTCGCGTTTATTTACTTTATTGTTGTTAAACTTGTTTGCCGTTGTTGTGTTTTGTGTACATTTTGGCATTTGCAGCGACATTTTATGAATTATTTGTCTGCCAACATTACAACCCTTTTACGGAGGACTCCTTTTATGGCTAAACAGAGCAGATATTTACTCATGACAAGACAAACGGCGAATGTAGCATCTTACACAGAATAAAATAAAAAAAAATCCTATATAAAATTTTAATAACTGAAAAAATTGATTTAAACATGCAGAACAAGTATTTGCGGGTACTTTCACAGATATTTTTTCTTTTGTTATGCCACAGGAAACCGAAACTCTGTGTGTGTGTATGTGTAGATGTATGCGTGAATTTGGTTGAGTGTATAATATCTAATATCCGTTTATTTGTTAAAAGCCTAAGGCGTTGCAAAGCCATTATTAAGTCAAAAACACTGTTGCTCAGCGCAGGCTTTATTAAAGGACACGTACATACAAGCATACGGGCAGGCATTCGCACAAACAAAGGACATGAAGGCACACTCACTCACAGACACATTTGTAAAAAAATCGCGCGTTTTATGAAACAAATGAGTTGTAACAACACACTGAACGACAACAAAGGAAGTTTTAGTGTGGCTTTATGCACTCCACTTTCGACCTGATATTACCACGCGCACTGTTCCGGGAACAGTGGTTAAAAACCTGAAAAAAATATATATTTAGAAAAAAAAAACAGTGGTTACAATTTGCAATACCATAGCTTTAGATTAATTGATAATAGAGATCCTTGTTTCTGTTTAAAAAGCAGATCTGTGAAATATAAACAATGATAGACATTTTTCTATTACACCTTGTAACATGGGATTAGAATTATCTAAAGGCGGTTTACATTTTAAGGGCCGATGTTCAATGTAAACCACACCTTAACGTCAGGTTTTTTCTGCATTTCAGTTAATATTTCTCAATTTCAGACAAATTCAATTTAAGCCATGGAAATTTACACAAGTGAGCAATGCGTTAAAGTTATTCAGGCTTATTATGAAAATGCATATTGTGAACTTCCTGATTTTTTCGGTCAATTTAATCGGAACAATCGTGCAAGAATTTAAACAAACGAATTTTAAACGTAAAAACTCTTTAACATTAGCATCATCGAATGCCACTAGGTAATGTCTAGACTGTGGCAATAGCAAATAATAAATTTATCGGGAATCCCGGATTAACTTCCCGGGAAACCGGGAATAAAAAATGTCCTGGATTCCCCGAAATTCCCGCCATCTATTCTTAGGTTTCCACTTTGTCGCTTCCACGGATATATTCTTTTCAATTTACTGAACATTTCAGTACATCAGCTAATATACGGTTGCACTAATGGAAACTGGACCAAAAATGTCGATTGTGGTAAAGAATCTGCTCTCTTTGTGTATGTAAAAGTGTATGACGAAAGAAAAATGTTTCGTACTGAAAATTTGTCATTCGGACAGTCTGTCAATATAGTAGGAATTGATTCAGTTAGTCGATTATGTATCTCTCAATCTTCGACAATAATACTTCGCATATGCAAAATTTATGCATGCTTCGTATACTTTTATATAGATCGAGTAGAGGCAGCACTCATAATGTTATAGAAAAATCGTCCATACCAACGACGTAACGCGTCTACTAGACGGTGATGTGTTTGCTTTAACTTCGCTGAATTAATTATCATTCCCTCTATGATACTTATAAAACGTGATCCTATAAGCTTGTGGAGTAATTCCTCTATCAAAAGTAATAACAACAAATGATCACAACAAATCAAAAAAAAAACATAAATAAGGTTGTCGGGATAGGTAACACTTTAATCGCCTAACCTGTATTATTAGCCCCAAATATAGACGAATCGTCAGTTGCCTACACCCTCATATGCTATCAATGTTTGGTAATCATAGAGCAATTTAAAGACCAAAGAAAGCTTTATAGTTTGGACTGATTTCCACCCAAGGATTGTGCAGGGTCCTTCCACGAACTCAGCTGCGCATTTCTCCTCCCATAGAACTACTGTTCCATGTGCCACGTACGGTCTTTTCGTCCGCCTCTACTTCAACTGTCGTTGGCGTGAATTCTGTCAGTGCTTCGCCTTTGTACTCCAGCATGTTTTCAACACGACACAAATGTGGCAAACCAACTCGTGTTGCAACACTCGCACAAAGGCTCGCCTTCCTTGCAGCGCCTTCTTCTAACAACAATGCCATTTTACACACGTACGATTTTGTGACATTAAGGGTCACGTTGCACAGCAGCAGAAGCAACGCAAAAAAGGAAAATATGAATACTGAAAAGACTCCATTTATGCCATTCTAAAAACATCGTTAACCAGAGACTCACTAGCAACCAATTTTGATGTATACCAGTGAAGTCAGTGTTTTTTTTGGTGTGAGGTACACCTTGCATACCTCTGGCGGTGTGGACTGAATACTGGTTTTTATAGTTCGCAAAAGAGTTTATGTGTTCGCAGTTTATGTTTATGCCTTTGGAAAATTCATTTATGTCCTCTTATTTGTCACTACTGTCATTTGCAATGGCAGCTATCAAAAGTTTGGAAAAAAAACTTGTCATATTTATACGTGAATAAATGGCAAAGTAGACTGTTAAAAAGACTAACACTTTAGAATTGTGACGTGTCATATATGATACCTGCTGTTAATTTAAGATAAGAACATTTTTATGATTCAGTTGGGGAAATATTTTCTTTCGGCTCATTGCAGGTCAAGCTCTTTTAAGAGATACGCTTAAAAATCCTCTCGTCTTGATTGAAAAATGAGCTACGAGCAAAATGCCAGCAAACTCGAGATATTGTGTTCTAAAATTAGATTTGTATTAAAGAACCAACTTTAACTTAAAATTGAATTAAATCAGCCATGGATCTCATTTACAGGAACATACCGCGCCACTCCACCCCATAACGCCCACTCATTAACGGCAAAACAGACAGGCAGGGAGACAGTTAGTCGGGCGTGTAGACACCCAAGTCGTGAAGAATGCTCTTAAGATGGAAAACATTTGCGTTAATCTCAAAGCAAACATTCAAATGTAACGCGACAGCACCAAGAAGCTACGGCAGGATATTCCCACACCACACACGCACACGCAAAGGACAAAGAAAATTTGCAGCGAACCAAGAAAACCAACAGAATTTTAATGAAACTTTTTTAATTATGCCAGGACACCAAAGCGACGACAACACAAATGGAACAGCCACAGTAGCAACGAGGACAGAGACAACCAAAAGCGAAAACTCATAAGATTTTTAATGGGACAACACAGGACTCCTTGGCTGGTAGTGGGGTTTCGCGTGGGTGTGTGTGCGTGTGTCTCCTGTTCTCTGGATGTTACTCCTTCAAGATGTCGTTAGTATACTTGTTAGACGTTACTTGTTCCGTCTGCTGACTGCGACGGGGTTGTAAGATAATCGCAGTGGGAGCAGACACATAAATCTGTCACCATTGTTGTTGCTTTCGGTGTGTTCGCAACAAATTTCCACAAAAAGACACACATTGTGCGAATGATTCCTTCTCCACCTCCTCCACCTCTAGGTGTTGTGTTAAAATGCCTAGTGTCAACACATTGCAAAAAGTTCTTTGTTCCTTTACCGGAAACATGATAATTGCTTCACTACGAACTTATATGTGGCGGTAAATAGCTGAAACAAAAAAGAAATTATTACCATTTAACCCAAGAGATACTAGCATTACTTAGCAAAGTAGGTACTAACTAGTAGCAGTGTAATATTGAAGCCTTTTTGGACTAAATTAGGAAAAAAATATCTTTTAGTTATCATTAAATCTATATATATAAAAGAAAGTGTCCGAAGCGATGTAATCCCATAACTCGAGATTGGCCAAACCGATTTTGATGATTTGTACTTTGTTGGAAAGGTATTTTCTCAGCACGGGTTTAAAAAAAAAATAAAAAAAAAATAAAAAAAAAATAAAAAAAGAACTTCAAAATATCAAAATTTGAAAATGTCTGATTTTTAACAACCAACGTGTTTCGACAGGTTTATTTTCGTTTTTTTTTCAATTTTCTTTTTTCATTAAGTATATAAAAATGAAATGTGCTTTGCTACACCGCTTAAAACTTGAAAACGACTGGGGAAAACTGGATACTTCCTTCTGGGGGGTTGTTCATAATCGAAATTTTGGAGTGTGGGCGGAGGAGGCGTAACAAAACTGTTTTTTGAGCTAGAAGGCTGACAATCGGTACAAAATTTTAGGTTACGATGGTCTGTTGATGATTTATGTGTAGTTTGCATGAAACCGGCATTTCAAAAATATTTGGAATGATGGTTTAGTAACAAAACACATTTCATTTATATATTTATTAGGGTGATCCATCTAGAGGAATTTTTCAGAACAAAAAAAATATAAAAATTCAAATCAAGAGTCTTTATTGGTAATTTAAAAGGACATTTTATGGCATTTCTTTTTTGAAAATAATTTCCTTCAAATGTTGGCGATTATGGAAATGAGCGTTAGTCAAGAAACGGGAAGATCCTCTGTTTTCGTCCAAAATTTTCGAAGTCAATAAATAAAATTGTCGCATTTGGGCTGAAGAGCAAGAAGAGGTTCAAGAGGTGCCATTATACCCAGAGAAAAGCACGGGTTGGTGCGGTTTATAACCTGGTGGAGTTATCGGTGCATATTTTTTCAAAAATGATGATGGCCGGAACGTAACCATGAATAACGCGATAGCGCCATGATATCGATTTTTTTTGCTGTCTGAAATTGAAACCCTTAATCTTGACGACACTTGGTTTCAACAGGACGGCGCCACTTGCCATACAGTTAACTTAACAATGGATCTATTTGGAGTTCATTTCGAAAAGCAGCTAATTTCATGTTTTGGACACGTGAGTTGGCCGCCTTGATCGAGTGATATCACACCTTTAGACATTTTTCTTTGGGGTTACGTAAAGTCCAAAGTCTATGCTGACAAACCAGCTACGATTCAGGTTTTGGAAGCGAACATTACGCGTGTCAATAAATTGAACCCTCAGAATGGAAACCCTGAGGCGTAGTTGCGGCCAACATGTGAAGGAAATTATATTCAAAAAATAAATGCCATAAAATGTCCTTTCAAATTACCAATAAAGATTCTACACTTGATTTGAACTTTTATATTTTTGTTTGTTCTGAAAGATCACCCTATAGATGAAATCGTGAATTGGAACGCGAGCGTTCCTACGACACAATAACTTTGCAACAACAAATACAAACAAATATTCCACTGTTGAATAAACAACAAATGATTGCAAATGATACACTGATAAAGGCTGTCGATGATGAAAATGCGGGACTATTTTTCCTTGATGCGCCCGGCGGAACAGTGAAAACGTTCCTGCTATCATTGATGTTAGCAGCAATACGTGCTCAAAGTGGTATTGCTTTAGCATCTACCGGAATTGCTGCAACACTGTTGGAAGGTGGAATAACCGCACATGCAGCACTAAAGCTTCATCTAAACCAGCACATCAACGAAAATCCTGTTGGCAACTTTTTAAAGCAATCAGCCATTGCAAAAGGGTTGAAAAATTGTAAATTGATAATTTGGGATGAGTGCACGACGGCGAACAAACGATGATTAGAAGCACTCGATCGAATATTGAAAGATTTGCGCAACAATAATAATCGCTTTGGTAGCGTGAGGATACTGTTGGCAGGCGACTTCCGGCAAACACTTCCCGTGATTCCGAAATCAGATGAATTAAATGCATGCCTGAAGTCATCCTATTTGTGGCGATACGTGAAAACTATTCCATTGAGAACCGCAGAAGTTTTCTTAAAAGAACTGCTGAGAATCGTAAATGGAGATATTCCAGTAAATACTTCCAGTGGTTTAATATCGATTGCACCTACCATTTGCCAATTTATTTCAACCAAAGATGAACTCATCACTAATGTTTATTCGAACATCGTAACTACCATTGGTTGAGCGCACGCTTCATTTTATTAGCGAAAAATACTGATTTCAATGACTTAAATTGGACGATTTGAAATCAAATTCCGGGAGAATAGCTTTCATACAAATCGATCGATCACATTGAAAACGAAGACGATGTCGTCAAATATTCAGTGGAATTCGTAAACTCTTTAGATTTGCCTGGCGGCTTCATCATTTGTTTCTTAAAGTTGGATCTGTCATCATTATGCTACGAAATCTGCACCAAAACTGTGTAATGAAACTCGTCTGATTGTGATAAAGCTAATGAACAATGTGATAGTGAAAGGGCCGTTCAAAGGAGAAGAATGTCTAATTCCGCGAATTCCCTTGACTTCAACTGATTTGCCATTTCAGTTCAAACGAATTCAGTTCCCACTGAAACTTGCATTTGCGATGACCATAACAAGTCATTTCAAGGTTTATGCCGCTGGAAGTGTGCGGCATAAATCTGGAAATGGCATGCTTTTCACAGGGCATGTTTTCGAGTTGGGAAACCGTCCTCACTATTTATTTATGCAGAAATCAAAAAATGAAGTGTATCGTGCAGCCTTAAATTGAATACATTTATTGTTCTATTCTTTTTTTAGATTTCAATAAAATGATCAGAATACCTTATTCTATTATTTCGGCTCCAGCAACAGTTATTTGAATAAAATTTGTATCCCGTGCAACTGTCATTTGCACGGTGCAACTGCATTTCTTCATCAAAATATGAATCCACCACGACTTTGCAACTGAACCAGACTTTCAGTGAAAATAAAATTTGAAGGCAAAACAACGTTGGCCGGGTCAGCTAGTAATTAATAAATAGTGATCACTGCCAAAAGCGGGTTTACGAAAGTAAAAGTGAATAGGTTAAACTGCTGACCTGCTCAATTTGGAAAGCCAGTGATATCATTATTGGCGATATCTTCAGTTGTCTCACCAGTCCAGAACCGATTTTGGCCAACTTCGCCAGAGTGCATTATTAGTTGCTCATTATTTACCATACGAATTTGCGAAGTTTAGAGCTACAGAACCTGCAATAGGGAGGGACATTCGTTTAGGGGCATAATATTTGATTTTACAAAAGGAGGATACAGGTTGCTTCTTACACTCTTTGCGAAATTTGGTCAGAATCGGACGGCTATTACGGCTGCAGACTCTGAAAAAACGCTTGTATTATTTAAAATATGTACTGTCAAGGATAAATTTTAATAGAGTTCCTCTCTGGACATGAAAATGAAATCAGTACATATTTGCGACATTTGATTACAACCGGACGGCCATTGCTCCACAGAAGTAGTTTTTATACCCTCCATCAAACGGTGGCTGGTGTACTAAATTATTAATTTCTTTTGCAACACCACGAAATATTGATCGGAGACCCTTTTATGTATACGTTATTGATCGTCATAAAATTCGAAGACGATCTAGCAAGGATCCTGCAATTTTGTATTATATTGGTTGCGATAACAATATTCGAAGAGCATCATAATTTTGTTGGGTATATGGCTGTGGTACAGCAATATTATGATCCCCACAACAATAGTACGATTCAAATACAACCATACAATGATCCTCACAACCATGCTATGATCCTCACAACAAATAGTATGATTCACACATAACCATACTTTGATCCCCACAACTATAGTATGATCCACACTCAAGCATACTAAGATCTCCAGAACTTTATTATGATTCTCACAACCATAGTATGTTCCACATACTCGTACAACCATAGTATGATCCTAACAAGCATAGTATGATTCATACCCAACCATGTTATGATCCCTTCAGCCATAGTATGACCACACACAATTATACTATGATCGCCAACGTTATTAGAATTGGCAACAATAGATTTGAATTATGAAAATTATTTAAAAATAAATTCAATTCAAAATATTAGGAGTGGTTTATTTAACAGTAGAAAACATCAGTTAAAAAAACGTAAGCGTTTTTATTAAAACTATTTCAGTTAAACAAAGTTAAAGCAGTTTTAAAAATTTTAGTTGACCATATAAAAAGTACTATTATGGCATTAGATTCGTAACAATAGTCGTAACATTGTTCTCAAAAGCATATTTAAATGAAGAAAAATTACAAGCATAAAACCCAAAAAACAATACTTTTGTCGCACCAACCATATTTTTATTGTTGCTACAATCATATTTTCATTTCTAAATTTGGCAATAATACTATTGTTACATTTCAACAATATTTATAAGAATACTGCGGCAATCATACAATTAAGTTCAGAAAACAATATTATGGTTGCGACAAACATCCTTTTTTAGCGGACTAGATATTATTATTGCCGTGAACATATAGTAACCATATATATATATACGTGCTTGTGGCCATAATCTGTTTGGGATTGTAAATGGGTAAACTCGACTTTGGGGAGAAAAAGAGTTTCCCTTTGAGGTATTAAATATACCTTGGAAAAAGTATACCTTATAACATATATAAGTATGTTCTACTTATAGGGTGGTCGATTTAACATTTTAAATTTAAATCGGCTGTAAAAAAAACTAAAGTCCGTTTTTTCAAATTTTGTTTGTCTTTATTGGAAAGTTTTAACTTTGGCATTTAGTAATGGAACACAATATCATGCATATGTCTACCACAATTGGCTCGGCAGTACCCCATCCGATCAAACCAATATTTCAGTATATTTTCGAATGTATCGGGTAGAATCTCTTCAATGGCAATTTCGATATCAAGTTTCAACGCTTCAAATGACTTTGGATGCTTTGCGTAACATTTATCCTGAATAGCTCCCCACCGAGAATAATCCAAAGGTCTCAAATCCTAGCTCAGAGGCGGCCAATTGACACCAAAATGTCGGCTGATTTTTAGTTTTTGAAAAACAGTGCGTAAAAAATCGATGTTTTGCACTGGCTGTGCAACATGTGGCCTAGTCTTGTTGAAAACCAAATGTCGTCAATGTAATTTTCCTGAATTTTTGGAAACAAAAATTCGTTGAGCCTGGCACTGTAAAGCTCAGAGCTTATGATAAAGGCGGCTCCTTGTCCCAATGATGCCACCAGCCGGAAACCCACATAATGCATTGACTGCGAATGCATTGGCTTTGCAATAGGCACGTGTGGGTGTGGCTAAACCCCATATGTGACAGCGCATAGAGAAAGAGACCTTAGGGAAAAAATTCAATTTTTACTTTTTTTTTGATGTATACAACATCTGAGCATCAAATGAGACCGATCCCATGCCCCAAAAGTGTTCCCTCCCAGAGATATGCGCGTTTTATGAAAGTGATGGTACACCAAAGATACACGTATTTAAATCTTTAAAATGGCTCTTCTGAACAAAACTGGTTTTTATCCTTAGGTCACTTTTTATTTTGAGCGTCACATATGCTGCAATAGCCACCGAAATAAAAATAAGCTTCATCGGAAAACACGACTTTTCCGTAAAATTTTTCATCTCCTGCCAAACAATCTTCGATGCATTGCGCGAAGCTAAAACGCCTCGGATGGTGTTCCATTAATAAATGACAATGTTCAAACTTTTAAGTAAAACCAGAAATTTTAAAAACTTTACAGTACTTTTCATTACAGCCGATTTAAACTAAAATAGCCCACCCAATACATACTAAAATTATTTATGGACGAACATCGGCTTACATTGGCAGTGTTACTTAAGACGCACTTTATTCCTTGAACGAGGAAAATCTCAGGTCGGCGAAGACCGACCTGAGACCAATTAACAAAAGTCATATCTCTAAATTGTTGGTTTCCCCTATGTAAGAATGTTATAAAGGGTGGTTCAATTTAAACGCACGTTAATTGTAAATAAAACGAAGAGTTTTCAGAGAATTATCTTAATATTTTTTTTTGGTTTTGATACGTTGAAGGATCTATGACAATTATGTGTGAGACCAGAAATCAGTGAATTGCTCGCCATGCCGTTGGTGGCATACCAGTATCCGATGGTTCATATTTCAATGACTCTTAAACATAATGGAGTTTCAATGTCGTTAATGGACTGAATTATCTCAACCGTAAGCTCTTGAATTATTCTTGGCTTAATGACGTAAACTTTTTCTTTTAAATATCCCCAAAAAAAGTCCAACGGTGTCAAATCATATGATCGTGGCGGCCTGTTAAAATCGCCACGACGTGAAGGCCATTGAATTTCTCTCGAAAAAGAGCCATTGTTGCGTTGGCCGTGTGGCAAGTGGCACCATCCTTTTGGAACCAAATATCATCCAGGTCCATTTCCCCAATGTCTGGTAACAAGAAGTCCTTAATCATCTCGCAATAGCGAACACCATTTACGGTAACTGCTTGGCCGACCTCATTTTCGAAGAAGTACGGAAGTTTTCACATTCCATCTTCTGGGTTTAAGGAACAAAAAAAGTCTTCTTATGCAAACTGTCACCCTCAGGGTAGCTATACTAAACACAAGCATACAGCAACTTTATTAGCTAACATCCATTTAAACATTTTTCCGAATAAAGTTATGAAATTCTTTAGTCACACTTTTCATATATCCGCTGCAACACACGAGAAGCATGCCACACATACCTAACGTGCGACTGTAGCACTAGCGGGAGCATTCACAGACGTGTTGCGCAATATAATCAAAGGATGCTTTTGCTATAAATTTCGCACAATCATGCTGGGAGTTGGGGCATGGCGTACGCCCCCCCCTTTTTTCAGCGATTTCATAATGCCACAAATATAAAAGGGAAATCACAGAATCAGCCATGTACACTCGCATGAATGCTGCAAACGTATGAATGGTATTTATTTGCGAGTGCGAAATTTTCAATTTTATATCTTCATTTGAAAATGAAAATTTTGAATTTTATATGAGTCCTCCGGGGTGCTCCGAGATGATGGTTGCTTGCAATAGAGCGACACACACACACACCGATACAAATACCCTGCAATTGATGGGACTGTGTATGTGAATGTATGCATTCCATATAATTTGCGATTGTGTGCGTGCCAGGATATTCGTGTTTTGCCTGAAGAATGGATACTTTCATTTAGCCGCATATGCCAATTACCGTCCCCTCGTGGATGTGTGTCGTGTACCGGGAGTTTATCATAAAGTCTCATTTTAGTTTGCCGTATTTGCTGCCGTGCTCCCTTATTTCGCTCTGTTCGCTGGCTGCTCTGGCTCCTTTCCAGCAATATTTTTTTGTGCCGCCAGTTTATTTGTGCATTTTTGAATTTGTTTGTGGTCTGGGGAGTGAAAAGATTGCAAATATTTTATAGTGTCTATGAAGCCGCACTGGAGCGCTGTTGTGCGGTGTTCGGGAGAAATAGAAAATCCATAAATTTATAAAATAATTGCAAAAAAGCAGAAGCGGAACTGTGTTGATATAAATTTAGAGTTCATAGCGACGGAGGTATGATCAGTCGAAAACGCTTTATAGGCAAGTTTTGGACAATACTTTGTTGATGCGTTTGTCATGGGTGGCAGAAGATTCTGTAGACAATTCTTGTTTTAGATGCTGACCTGCCCCAACAATTATATTTTTAGACAATACTCCTTTATACCAGATAAGAACGATAAGAAAACTAATCATTATTATAATTAAAGGGTAAGTATCTTTTGTGACTCACCTTTAGGGTATTTAATGGAGGAAATTTCTTTGCGCTATTTAAGATAACGCATTAAAAATTAAATTACCTACACGCAGAAAAAAAGTATGGTTGGGATAACAATATTCGAAGAGCATCATACTATTGTTGGTTATATGGTTGTGGCACAACAATATTATGATCATCACAGCAATAGTATGGTTCACATACAACCATACTATGATCCCCATAACAATATAATGGTCCTCACAACAATAGAATTATTCACACACCACCATACTATGATCCCTACAACCATATTTTTATTCACATTCAACCATACTATGATCCCCACAACCATAGTATGACTTACACACAATCATATTATGGTTCCCAAAATTTTTTGAAAAGATTGGGTTAAGTTGTTATTTAACAATAGAGAATTTTATTAAGTAAGTTATGTAATAATAGGAGTGATTTATTAAACAGTAAAAAAATATAGAAGCAAGAGGCCTTGAGCCGGTTTAATCCCTGTTCAATGTGTAAAAGCAACAGACCGAAATAAAACAAACGAGCTAAACAATATTTATTTATTTAAAATATTTCGGTTATACTAATTCGTAGTTTGTTTCGAAAAAATTAAATTATTTTTACTATTACTACGTAAGATTCGTAAAAATAACATTGCCGTAGTCATGTTATTGTTAACATAAAACCCATGAAAACAATACTTTTGTTCCACCAACCATATTTATATTGTTGCTCCAACCATATTTTCATTTTTTAATTTTGCAACAATACTATTGTTACATTTCAACAATATTAATATTGTCGCAATCATACTATTGTCAAAATGGAATTCTAAAAACAATACTATTATTGCAGAGAACATACTATTGTTGTCGTGACCATATAGTAACCATATATTTTCTCTGCGTGTAATATTATAAAAAGGAATCCTCAGTAGTGGTTCTGTTGTTTTTATACTCTGCACCACGCTGTGGAAAAGGACACGAGTATCATGGCAAATGTTTGTAACTGCCAAAAATATTTGAGTTAGACCTACCTTCAAGTGTACCAATCGACGTTTAATTACCTGTTGATTCCATTTAACGATGTCAGTCCGTCCACCTTAAGTTTGTCATAAAACTACAGGTCGTAATTGTTGTCCGATTTTCATGAAATTTGGCAGAAGTAAGTTTTTTAACCAAGGAAGGATGCCATTGAAGAAAATTGTTTCAGATTTAGATATAACACTCACATGTATGATTATATGGCTCTAGAAGCCACTTATTACTTACAATCTTGATGAAATTTGGCGCACGTTAGTTCTTTAGGCCAAGAATGGACGTTATTAAAAATTATGCGAATCGGTTTAAATTAAGATATCGCTTCCATAAATATATGTTTATCTGATTTTATGACCCTAGCTCTAGAAGCCACAAATTACTTTGAATCTAAATGGAATTTAAGACCCGTTAGCTTCTTGGACCCAGAAAGGGCGTTATTAAAATTTAAGAAAATAGGTTCAGATTTAGATAAAGCTCCCACTAGTAATTTCATCTAATTTTTCTGTTTTTATACCCTCCACCATACAATGGAGGGTATATTAGTTTTGTCATTCGGTCTGTAACACCTTGAAATCGGAGACCCAACAAAGTATATATATTCTTGATCCTCGTGAAATTCTAAGACGATCTAGCCATGTTGTCCGGCTGTCCGTCAGTGGAAAACAAGATAGAGCCTGCATGAAAACAGCTAGGGAGCTAAAATTTGGCACAAACATGGGTAGTTAACCTAGCATGGTTGGTATTGAAAATGGGCTATACAACTTTACGGGAAGTTGGTGTTGGAGACCCTCAACCGACACTACCTCATAAAAATTAGTTTTTTATTTGGAAATATCCGTCCAGTTTCTTGAGCAAAATCACTGAAATTTTGCAAATAATAATCTCTATATGGGCGCAATCATCTATGTAAAAATTGTTTAGATTGGGCCACCATTTCTTGTACGTGCCATACAAACGGCCTTATGGGCCTTGAGAAATAATATGACTATAACTCACCACAAACTTGACCTATCGACATGAAATTTTACACATCAAGATTTCTATATACAGCACACTTCTACGCTGAATTCGGTTGAGAACGGAAAAGTCCTACTGGTAACTCCTACACTAACGGTCTCATGGGCCTGGAAAAATAATATGACAATAACTCACCACACAGTTGACATATCAAGACGAAATTTTCGGCAAAAAGATTAATATACAGAACAGACTTTTGCGCTAAATTTGGTTAAGATCGGAAAGGCCCTACAGGTACCTCCCACACGGTCTCATGGGCTTTGAGAATTAATAGGACGATAACTCACCACAAGCTTGACCTATCGAAATGAAATTTTGCACATAAAGATTTCTATATAGAACACACTTCTGCGCCAAATTTGGTTTTATTTGGGAATCTGGTGGAGGGTAACCAAAGTTCGGCACAGCCAAACTTAACATTTTTTACTTGTTAGTTCTAGAAAACACATCTTACAGCAATTACGGCCAGGTTAGGACGTTGTTAAAATTGAAGACAATCGGTTCAAATTTAGATATAGCTCCCACACAAATAGTTATAGGAGCCATATAATGCATCCGATCCTGATGAAATTTGACTCCATACAGTTTTTTGGACCAAGCACCGAAGTTATGGAAATTGGAATTGGAAAACGGTTCAGAAATAGATGTAGCTTCCACATATTCATTCGATTTTATGGTTTATGCTTAGTTTTACTTTAAGAGCCCTGAAATAACGATGTCTTAGATCTCTAACCACAGCTATGCGATTAACATCGCTTTATAACGAGAATCACTGTCTGTATTAATAAATCCTTTGGAATTTTATAAATCACATCAAACAGTCAATCTGTTTGAATACCTTGATGCTAGTGATCGCTTTTATAACGCCAGTTTTTACTTGCTGACATAGCCGCTTAGCCAAAAATGAGCCTTGTCCGAGAATATTAGATGATTGCCAAATAACAATCTATGGTTAACATTTCCAAACATACACGCAGAAAAAAAGTATGGTTGTGGTGACAATATTCGAAGAGGATCATACTATTGTTGGCTATATGGTTGTGCCACAACAATATTATGATCCTCACAACAATAGTATTATTCACACATAACCAAACTATGATCCCCACAACCATAGTATGATTCACACTCAACCATACTATGATCTCCACAACCATACTATGATCATCACAACAATAGTATTATTCACACTCAACCATACTATTATCTTCACAACCATATTATGATCCTCACAACCATAGTATGTTTCTCATACAACCATAGTATGATCCTCACAACCATAGTATGATTCGCACGCAACCATACTATGATCCCCACAACCATAGTATGATTCACACTCAACCATACTATGATCCCCAAAATTATTTATTAGGATTGGGTAATGTTGTTATTCAAAAATAGAGATTTTTATCAAGCAAGTTATTATAAATTGCATTACTATTAGATCATAGCCAATTTTGAGGCCACGTTTTTATTGAACATTTCATTCAAGAAACCAAAATATATATTTCAACGGTCAAAAATACTTCTAGTTGCCAGCAGAGGTGAATGCTACTTCACCATCCGTAGACACCAAGTAACGAATGTGATTAAACCATGATCAATGGCTATATACTTAAGTGCAGGCAGATTTTAAATAAACGAGAACCAGTCGGTATTAGAGTATTTTACCGAACAAAGTAAACACAATAAAAATCCCTCGAACTACCTTCCGATTGTTATTTTTTTTAATGGACAGCAACCATTCACTGTATCGTGTGTATGTGTTTTTTTTGTATATCAAAAAAACATACGCACACACATACATGTATTCTCTACAAAACCTGTTTTGTTATGTTCATAGACACAACCATACTGTATGATTGCCGTAATCATATTTTTGTTAACGTAAATTTTAAACAACAATACTTTTGTTGCACTAACCATGTTTATATGGTTGCTACAACCATATTTTCATTTCTAAATTTGGCAATAATACTATTGTTACATTTCAACAATAGCAATATTGTCGCAATCATACTATTGTCAAAATGAAATTCAAAAAACAATACTATGGTTGCGACGATCATGCTTTTATTGGAGAGAACATATTATTGTTGCGGTGACCATAGTGTAACCATATCTTTTCTCTGCGTGTACGAACATCATACGAAATCTTCCCGATGGCCATCGCCTTCGGCTGTAATTCTTGCGTCAACACAATTCTATACAAATTTACTTTAAGAGCCCTGAATAGGTAGGTTCAAATTCAATATCAACAAAAATTAGCGGACAAATTTAGTTCAGCCAGGCCTAAGCTTAAATACCCTCCCTCATGGATACCGGCCCAAAATGAAAATTTTGTCTACGGGGCGTGGCGACGGCTTCTTGTCCATTAGGCAATGCCTCAACGTCTTATTTAAACACAACATAGGCTATAATAACTTCCTAGTCCATGATTTCATTCTGGTAACATGTTATATCAGTCAGTCCATTACATTTCCCATTAACGCGGTTTTTTACAGAGGGCGTTAAACCGAACACTTTTTCTCCACACGCAGAGAAAAAATAAGGTTACTATATGGTCACGGCAACAATAGTATGTTATCTGCAATAATAGTATGGTCGTTGCAACCATAGTATTGTTTTTTGAATTTCATTTTGACAATAGTATGATTGCGGCAATATTAATATTGTTGAAATGTAACAATAGTATTGTTGCCAAATTTAAAAATGAAAATTTGGTTGTAGGAACAATATAAATATGGTTGGTAGAACAAAAGTATTGTTTTCATGGGTTTTATGTTAACAATAACATGATTACGGCAATCATACCGGCAAAATTGTATTTCTTTTAATTTGACAATGTTATTTTTACGAATCTTACGCAATAATAGTAAAAATAATTAAATTTTTTCGAAACAAACTACGAATTAGTATAACTGAACTATTTTAAATAAATACATTTTTTACTGTTTAATAAATCATTCGTATTATTACATAACTAACTTAATAAAATTCTCTATTGTTAAATAACAACTTAACCCAATCTTTACAAAAAATGTTGGGAAACATAGTATGAGTGTGTGTAAGTCATACTATGGTTGTGAAGATCATATTATGGTTGTACGTTAAACATACTATGGTTATGAGGATCATAATATGGTTGTGGGGATCATATAACGGTTGAATGTGAATAATAATATGGTTGTCGGGATCATAGTATGGTTGTGTGTGAATAATTATATTGTTGTGGGGACCATAATATTGTTATGGGGATCATAGTATGGTTGTGTGTGAACCATGCTATTGTTGTGATGATCATAATATTGTTGTGCGACAACCATATAACCAACAATAGTATGATGCTCTTCGAATATTGTTATCCCAACCATTCTGCGTGCAGAAAGTGTTTTAGTCCGTGCTTATATCATATGTTTCAAATATCATCGCATATTTCGAGATATGGTCTTTCGAAACTCAGGGTAGTGTGGGTGGTGCCACGCCCCCAAAAACCTCCAAAATTGCCTGTTTTCATTCTAACATAATTTTAACTGGGGCAATTCCAACATCTGCCTTCCGAAAGGAAGACCATCGGAACTTTGAGCCAACGTACCAGTCTATTGGTGTGGGAATATTTATATCTCCATCGTGTTAATTTTTTTAAAAGCTTCTTCGAACCATTACTATGTAGAATTATCCGAAATGACGGCTTGCTTGGTAGCTATCAAAAGGTGCGAGTCTAGGTTTCCAAGTTCCAGCCTTAGCAGTCGTGAAGTAGAGACGTGGCAAATTTATTATGGAAAAATATTCGATAAACTAAAGTGTTTAATCGTTTAAACATTGCATCAAAATCAATCATCAATTACTGTGACGATGAGAAAGACGACGTGAAATTTTTGGGAGAAACAACGTGCCAACAAAATGTACTATTTATCGTGTAGTAAATGATTTCGAAGAAAGTACGTTTGTACCTGATCGGCCAAAGCATGGACTACAACGTACTGCAAGATCAGCTGAAAACATTACTGCTGCTCAAGAAAATGTTTAAAACAATCCATCAATCTCAGTTCTACGCCGTTCTCAGAAGCTTGGTTTTCAAAAAACAACTTTGGCCACAAGTTTGCACAAGAATTTGCATTTGTTTTCATTTTAGATTCAGTTGACACAAGAACTTCTTCCACAAGACAATTTACGCCGCCGTACATATGCCAATGTGATATTGCAGCTCGCCCATGACAACCCCGATTTTCATGAAAAAATCATCATGAGTGATGAGGCACATTTTCATTTGAATGGATATGTGATATGAGAATAGACATTTCTGGGCAATGGAAATCCCTCAAGTTATTCATCGGATCACTTTGCATCCATTAAAAGTGACAGTCTGGTGTGAAATTCGATCAGGAAGAATCATTGGACCTAACTTCTATGAAAATGAAAACGGCGTAACGGTAACTGTCAATGGGGAGCGATATCGTGATGTGATTGAAAACTTGTTAACGGCTGAACTGCATACTTAGGGCTTGATTAACATGTGGTATCAATAAGACTGTGCCACTTCGCATACAGCCAGGATTACAATGATTTACAGACCTCTTTCTACAACAAGTTATTTCAAGAAATGGTGATGTTGTTTGGCATCCACGGTCGCCTGTTCTGACTGCTCCGGGCTTCTTTTTGTGGGGATATCTGAAAAGCAAGGTTTATGCAAACAAAGCAGAAACGCTTGAGAAACTCAAACAAATTTTTCCTGATGAAATTAATAAAATACCCCATGAAATGTGTGAGAACGAATAAAGAATGTGCTCAAAAGGGCTCGTATTTGTAAGGCTAAAAAAGGCGGACATTTATCTGATATTGTATTCCATGCATAATTGCCGACATTAAATAAAACATTTATCAATATAAGATCCATTCCTTTTCATTTAATCAAAAATTATAAACAAACAAAATAGTAAACCTTCCCGACGGACGCCCTGAATTAAAATCCACTTATTTACGCTAAGATTTATGGAAACTTATTAATAATAATAAATAAATTTAAAACGGGCCAGAAAAAACATGGCATACAACTTAAATATCCGCTAAGATACAAAAGGACTCGATTTAGAGTTTCCGAAATCGCCTAACAACTTTTAAATAAAAATTCGCAAAGAGACTTTTGGCCTTTTGGTGTCATCATTTTTGTGATACTAGCAGACTTGTGGACAGTACACCCGTTCCCGGTCTTTGCAAAGTAAGACCTGACGAAAATATGGCCATCGTAGCCGAGAGAGTGCGTCTAATATCGAATTACAATCGATATCAACGAACTCAAAATTTACGAATTTTACACAAAGAATTCGAGTTATTGGCTCACAAGGTGCAATTGACTCAGCAAGGCCCACAATCATCTGATTTATAATCAGCTCGATTTGTTAAATTGTTTTTCTGACAATGATTTGTCACTGTCGAAAAAGCATATGATCCAAAAAGAAAACACTAGATGGGCTGCCATTTAATAGATAAATATCAAAACAAAAAAGCAATTGAATTAGCAGAATACCGGAAACATAATATTCTCACAATTAAATACCCATTAAAAGCAAAGGCCAACCGACCTTTTCATACCGACCACCTCAACCCGACTATAAAATTTCACAAATTAATATTAGCTTTGCTGCAATCTAATCTCAATTATGCACATATATTGTATATTCTTTTTTGTTTAATTAGAACACTGTGGAGTTATTAATGTTTTCAATTTTCCAGGTAAAAGTTTCACGCTCAGCATTGTGATCTCCACGAATCCCATTCAAGTCGCCACGTACAGCAAAGCCATTAAAGTCACTGTGGATGGTCCGAGGGAGCCACGCTCGAAACTGCGCCATCCCGGCTTTCATCCATTCGCCTTTGGGCCTCAACGTTTTGGTCCAGATCCTCTTATGGGCGGTTTACCATTTAAATTACCCGGTAAGTAGTAATACCTGAACAGAGCCGTAGAGAAAATGAAACGATATTATTTGCCGTAGTAACAAAATAAATCCAGCAATAGCTCCGAGAATGGAAGGCAGTTAGCTCTGCTGCACTATTGCCATCGAATGGCTGAGGGATTTAAAAACACATTTGTAATCGTTGATATTGGGTGGGATGGAGAGAGAGAGAGAGAGGAAACTCATACTAGCCGCATGCGAGTGAGTCCTCGTTGGCATCATTACGCTGAGAGGCTTTGTGTGTTGTAATATTTTCTGTTTGCCAGTTTCATACGAATGTGGGTTGTTTGAGTGATACAGTCGTCATCGGCATCATCATCGTCTGATATGGAATCAGAGTCATCAGCATCTGTCCGCCGTCATCGTCAGTGTGTTGTCTGGTATTAAAGCATTTTATGATTGTCATGATTGAGCTTCTTTTATGCCAATCAATTTCAATCAAATCTGATGACGTGTATCATGACAGGATTTACAAAAAAAAAACGATTCTGTAATTCCCTTCTCCTCATCGTGTTGCTTTTTGTTTTCCGGTGCCGTACATGTAAAATCAAAATTTCTTTTATTGCGGCTTTTTGGCATTAACAACATTTTTGATTGGCCCTGCTGAACGATTGCAGATTATTTTGTGTACTAGTTTAAATTGACTGAATATTGGGATGGTATTCTAGTAATTACCGTGGAAAATGGCGTTGGAGATTATTTAAGAAAAATTTGAGCAATCTTAAGTAGAATGAATTAAAACTCTCATTTTCACGAAGAATTGAATTATATTTTCGTGGGCAATTGTTTAAACAAAACTCGAAAAGTGGAATGTACAACAGAAGTTTTTATACTTTTGATGAGAACCTGGTCCTAGAGAGTTCAGTTTTCCTTTTAACAATTGTTGCGAAGCTTTCTAAGGAAGGACCTAAAATCGCAATAAAATCAGTGTGCAGCACGGTTGTAAAAGTCGATTAGTCATCTAATCGACTTTTTGTTTCAAAAATTTAAAAAATTGTGATCAACTTTTGCGTCTGATTTAAATCTCAGGCGAGACTTCAAAATAAAAAAATATTTATTTTGACAAGAACAAAAACATCCAGCAACTATGTCCTTTTCTGAGGCATTAACATACCCAATTTTAACCATAGCCCGTCGACGAATTGTTATAATTTGTCGGTTAGTCCCTTCAAGAGGAAGTTTTTCCCCTGGTCCGATTTCGCGTATTTACAATCAGCTTATGACGTTTAGCCGTTATCATGCAAATGTTTAGGTTCCCGGTTTAATTCCTTTGACCGTTTTAAAACGATCAAAAATATATAATAATATTTCAGTATCCAGTCTAAATTTCGTGGTGTTGCTAACGGAATGACTATTTTAATATAGCATCCACCCATCGTTGAATGGTGTAAAAAAAATTGTAAGGTTTATAATTTCTTGAAGATTAAGTCGAAACAAAAAAGAGATTAATCGACTTTTTTTCTTCAAAAAGTCGAAAAGTCGGAAGTAGAATTTTAATATACTTTTTTTTAACAAAAAAAAATCAAAAGTCGACTTTTTGCCTCTACTATGAAACTAGGTGCAGCCACGAAAAAAATGTCACTTTGCAATTTTTTAAAAAACTTTGTCCTAAGAGGTCTCGAGCCAGTTAATCCCAGTTCAATTTTCTCTTATCTTAAGAAAAAGCGGAATCGCACGGTGCGCGATTTAACAATTTAAATTTGAATCGGCAGTTAAAAAGTGCTTATATTTTTTTATATTTCTGGTGTATTTGTCATTTAATAATGGAACACCATCCTATGCCTTTTTGGCTTCACCCAATAGGCAGTAGATTGTTTGGCTGGAGATAGAGAATGTTACCGAAAAATTGTGTTTTCATCACGGTGGCTATGTCAGTATAAGCAAAATTGCCGCTAAGGAGGTTTAGAGAACCCACACGTGACTATTGAGCTACTGCCAGGTCACTTGTGTTAGTCATGAGAAAGATATTATGTTCCTAATTAAATAAAAAGTTCAACATTTCCAATAAAACCAGAAATTTAAAAAATTTTTAGTACAATTTTTCACAGCCGATTTAAATTTAAAATGTTAAATGAAATATCAGCACAAACCTTTTTTCGCTTTTAAAATTGTTGGTTTTATGTCGGGATAACCCTTTATAAGACTCATCAAACAAAAGCTTGATTTTGGTTTTTACTACTACGTTATAAGTTGGCATAACCAATTGTTGTGCCAGCGAACAATAATTATTTTTGCCAAAATATACCTTTCTTACAACCCATTATTTTATATCTCTAACATAATATTACAAAGCTATCATCTCATGGAATGTCGAACGGAATATGCATTAATATTATAAATATTTGGTAATGTCAACAGATAGTCTTCGTATCCAATGGAATTGCTGTAGCTCAAACAACAAATCTAATTGTTGCAAAAATATGCCATTATATTATATCTCTACCATAATATTATATACTCGTAGCTATCATCATATGGAGTCTTCTTACCCAATGGAGTTGTTGTAGCTCGGCCGATTTCCAGCCAAATTATTTTCTTTTGTGTGTGGACAAACAGCACTAATTATATTACAGTCGAAGGTGGATAAGTGGAACCTGCATAAGTGGGAGTCCTCAGTTTTGTCGGACCGTGCACACTTCGAACAAAAAAATAAACTCTTTAAGCAGGAGTTTGAACCCTTTAAGTGGGACTTGATTTTTTAGAATTTTCCTCTATAAGTGGGAATTTTTACTCGTTTACCTCTACGAGTGGGATTTCCCTTTTCATGCTGCATCTACAAAAGTTAGATTTTTGTCTTGTTTTCTTTCTTATTATGCTTTTACTAAGAGAGTTTTGCGGAGTGTGGCGCAGGGTTGTCAGGTTTAACTATTTCTCGCCAAATATGGCGAGGTTGTAGACTTTTGGCGACATATATTTAGTGATTTGGCGATTTTACAGGAAAAATTTAGGCAAACGCCTTAATTTATCTGTTAAAGGTCTAAATGAAAAAGTAGCTAACTCCAAAATGACAAAAGTCTGCACTTTGGTATTTTGACTCATATCCAATTGAATGACTTCGTTTTATGCATTTCAATGCTTTCTATCATAGAAGAGAAGGGCACAAATATAAGCAATAGTATCATTGGAGATCCATCTAGAGGAATATTTTCAGAACAAAAAAAATAAAAATTCGAATCAAGTGTGGAATCTTTATTGGTAATTTGAAAAGACATTTTATGGCATTTTGATGAAAATAATTACCTTCAAATGTTGGCAACTGTATTATGGAAATGAGCGTTCAGTGGAAACGGGAAGATCCGCTGTTTTCAATCAAAATTTTGTTCAGTGATGAGACCAATTTCTGGCTCAACGGCAAAGTCAATTGCCGCATTTGGGCTCAAGAGCCACAAGAAGAGGTTCAAGAGCTGAAATCCACAGTTTGGTGCGGTTTTTGAGCTGGTGGAATCATCGCTTCATATTTTTTTCAAAAATGCTGATGGCCGGAAAGTTACCGTGAATGGTGCTCGCTATAGCCATGATATTGATATTTATGCTACCTAAAATTGAAGCCTGTAATCTTGACGACACTTGGTTTCAACAGGACGGTGACATTTGCCTTACAGCTGCTCAAACAATGGATCTATTGAGAGGTCATTTGGAGAACCAGCTTATTTCACGTTTTGGACAGGTGAGTTGGCCGCCTAGATCGAGTGATATCACATCTTTAGATATTTTTTCTTTGGGATTACGTAAAGTCCAAAGTCTATGCTGACAAACCAGCTACGATTCAGGTTTTGGAAGCCAACATTACGCGTGTCATTAAAGTCATACCGGTCGAAATGCTCGAACGAGTCATCTAAAATTCGACCCTCAGAATGGAGGCGTAGTTGCGGCCAACATTTGAAGGAAATTATATTCAAAAAACAAATGCCATAAAATGTCCTTTCAAATTACCAATAAAGATTCCACACTTGATTTGAATTTTTATTTTTTTTTGTTCTGAAAAAATACCTCTAGATGGATCACCAAATAAAAGCATATTCTTCTATTTAGAATGATTTTAATTGAACTATAAATTTAAGTTTAATGGTAATTAACAGAATTTAAGAATTTATCTCACACAAACTGATTTTTTGTATAAAAGAAGTATGTATGCTTTACGAAGGCGACCGCAAAAGTAGCTGGCCTAACATAAAAAGAACCGTTTTTTTTGGAATTATTATTACTTATTTTTCAACATAATCTCCTTCCATCTCAATACACTTCATCAAACGTTTTTCAAGTTTCTTAATTCCATCCGAAAAATAAGATTTTTCAAGACCTTCAAAATATGCCTCAGTTTCAGCAATAACCTCGCTATTGGACGAAAAATTTTTGCCACCGAGAATTTTTTTTAAATTTAGAAACAAGAAATAATCAGAAGGAGCTAAATCTGGACTATCTGGTGGATGCGGAGCAATTTCAAATCGTAATTGGGACAGTTTTTGTTGAGTTAAAAATTCAGTGTGTGAAGGAGCATTATCTTGATGAAAAAGAACTTTTTTTTTCTAAATGCGGTCGTTTTATCTTGATTTCTTCACTCAACCGATCCAATAATGCACAATAATATTCACTATTTTAGTTTTTCCTTTCTCAAGATAATAAATAAATATTATACCCCTTGCAACCCAAAATACTGTGGCCATTACTTTTCCTGCTGACTTAACAGTTTTCGCCTTCTTGGGACCACTTTTACCAGCTTCTATCCATTGTTTTGACTGTTCTTTCCATGTTTCATCAACAGTTATGAATCGGCGCAAGAACTCTATTGGATTACGCTGATAAATCACTAAAATCTCCTCGGAATTGGTCCAACGGACGATTTTTTGGGGCAAAGTCAACAAACGCGGCACCCATCTTGCGGATAGCTTTTTCATGTGGAGTTCATCATGTAAAATACTCCAAACTTGGTTTTCGTGTATTTTAACAATATCAGCAAGTTCTCTGAGCTTTATTCGTCTATCTTTAGTCACTTCATTAAATATTTTTCTAATGTTTTCAATAGTAGCAGCAGTTTTCGGACTTCCAGAGCGTTGTTCAACTTCCGTACTTGAACGACCCATTTTAAATTGTTGAACCCAGGATTTCACGGTGGAGTATGATGGTGCATTATCACCATGAACAGAATCCAATTCATCTTTGATTAATTGTGGCGTATAAACTTTCATATACAAGTGTTCAATTACCGCACGAAACTCTTTATTTTCAATTTTTCAAAAATTATAAAACTTGTTTACTTCAATCACCTGTAACAAAGAAAATAATCATTAAATATTTCGGAAATTTTGACAGATGGTCTGTAAAAGATTGCTTTTAGAAAACAAAAAAAAAGTTGCTAGTAAAACAGAAAATGTGCCAGGCCAGTTAGTTTTGCGGTCGCCCTCGTAGCTCTTTAAGTGGGATAAAAGTCAAGTTACTTGAATAAATGGGAACTGTATTAATGGGAAACCTCTTAAGGTGGGAATAAACAGGCCGAACCTTGCGATCACACTTATCCACGTTCGACTACATCATTTATTCAGTATTTGTTCACTAAGCAAAGTTGTTCACTAAAAATCCTGAGATATTGATTTATCATCATATGGGCCTCAAAGCTAAAACTTGTAATTTATTGTGATATAAGGAAATTTGAAAAATGTCCTTAGGCTAACTTTTATGTCATCCCTTTCATTTGTTCTCAATTACGTGCACCTGTTTCGCCTACTCGTAGAGAAAAAGTGACTGATTTCAATTTCATGCAAATGTAAGGCCTCCCTTAACGCAGTTGCAAAAAATTGGTTCGGTTTTTCAGCAATCCGTATGTAAAACGTTAAGCGTTTGAAACATTTAGCATTACGAGTTGTGTCTTAAATTGTTTATTATTAAATTCACGCCTCGTTATATAAATTGAATTTTCTTTCATTCTCTCCGAGCGTGTATGGGTGTATGTGTGCGCCTAATGACAAAGACATTTGGTGACTTAAATAAAATATGAAGTCAAAATATGCGCGAGCTACAAAACGACAGCACCCCTTTAATAGTCCTTCCTCTGCCCTATCCCAACCCGCCGCTCAAGAATTGTGTATATGTGTGTGTGTAAACACATTGAACACCCATTAAACACCATGTGTTACCTCAGAGCGAAGCACCCGAACCCAGACCCCGATGTGATTTCATCACAATTCAACTCTTCCGAAAAAGAAGCGTACAACAGCACTGTTACACAATAATAAGAGCAATGCTACCGAATAATCGAACAGCCGTGGCAAACAACCCTGTAAGGAGTTACCCTGTTGCCGGTTGCATAAATACAAATTTATGTAAATTATGTACGGCCTGTGTTGTACTCGTACTCGCAGATGAATGTGGCAATGTTCACAACTCGGTTTTGTACTTCAAAAAAGGCTGCGGAAGAAACAGGAGCAGGATCAACAACAACAACACAAAGTAACAACAAAGTACAATTTGGTGTTTACTAAAGCTTTAAGAATCATCGTCATCATCATACTTAACACGCGTCTTTTTTCCATCCATTCATCCATCCGTTCAGCTCAGTCCTTCTTTCGTTAGTCCTTTGAGCTGTTTGCACCAAACCACCCTCGGAGTGAGTCCTTCTTGAGGAATCCCACTAAACAGGGGCAAACGTTTATGCTCATAAATTCAATCCAATTTCCAGTAATTCGTAAGTCATTGTCTTCATGAAACACAAACTGTCACAGCGATTGTTTGCTTGTGCTCCTGCTCCTTTTTCGCTCTGTTGCTGTTTTGTCAGCCAGTTTCATTCGCTGTTATTGTTGTTTAAAGGATTAAATATTTTAATGGTTTTGAAGCATTTCTTTAGTAAATTATACTAGCTGGTCTAAGTGAATCTTTTTCAAGTTGTTTGTTCCTTGTTGGCTGTTATTGTTTGAACCATCATTTTCATACAGATAACAAATGTGCAAGTCTACGAGGGTGGATGGGGAATTAAACGTTATAATACAGACCTTATTTTTGATTTGTGAAAGGACTATACTGATTGCTGTAGGAGAATGTATATAATAACCAAAGGTTCAAAATTGCATGTATTTATTGACTTTTTTAGGCTGGGTCGACAGCCTCACGTTAATCCGATATGGTGGCATACTATAACCTCCAAGTACATAATGTCAATAGACATTATTGCATCGAGAAAATGTCATAAATTCTATTGGCATAATGACAATTTTTAAAGTGACACATTCGCCGTGTTTTTTTGGGGTAGCTAGCTTAATAACCTACACGAAGCAAAAAAACTATGGTTGGGGAACGCTATTGGTAGAGCATCATACTATTTTTTGCTTTATGGTTGTGTCAAAACAATATTGTGATCCTCACTGCAATAGTATGATTCACACATAACCATACTATGAAACTTTTCATGATTCACACTCAACCATACTGTCATTCCAACAACCATATTATGATTTACACTCAACCATATTCTGATCCTTACTATCATAGTAGGTTTCACATAAAGGGTGATCAATCTGGAGGTAAAAGGGTTATTTCACAGATTAGGAGTGAGTTGTGTTAAACATTTTTTTCAGTACTGTTTCCCAATTTATCGTGGAAAGACTTACACCGAGAAAACCATGGTTTGGTGCGGTTTATGGGCTGATGGAATCAGCAGGCTGAAGCATTTTTTTCATATTTGTATCTAGACGTATTTTTTTGATAGGGTTTTTTTCCACAGATTTTACATGGAAAGACTTACACCGGGAAAACTACGGTGTGTGTAATACCGGGCGAAATGTTCCAACGAGTCATTAAAAATTGGACCCCGAATGAACATCCAGGCGTAGTAGTGGCCAACATTTGAAGAAAATTGTGTGCAAAGAATAAATGGCTTAAAATGTAATTTCGAATGAACAAAAAAGATTCCACACTTGGTTTGAAATTTTGTATTTTTTTTTTGCGAAAAAATACCTCTAGATTGATCACCCTTTACAACCAGAGTATTATTTCCACAGCCACAGTTGTTGATTCATACGCAACGATGTAATGAACCCGGAGAAGTTATATCGAAGTCAAGAAGACTCAACGGAAACTTAAGGTCCAACAACTTCACTGGCTCCGTAACGCAAACTCAAAACTTAGCCTCGAATACAAGGTCCTGCTATACAACTGTCCAATCACACCTATCTGCTAATACGGTGCTCAGCTATGGGACAAAGCAAGCTTGAACAATCGCGACAAAATCCAAAGAGTTATGTGCAGAATGCCTTTTACTAGGACACGAGGTTAAAACCAAACGAGGTTTGAATTCTCTAACACGTGATCCTTAAAGCAGTCAGCACACAAAAAACCAACAGTACCGATATTGCGGAAATGTCTGGATATACGAGGACTGCTATATACTTATTTATTTCTGGCCTAATAATGAAATGCGAATATTTATCATCAAAAATGGTTTTATTGGTTTTCAAAGTATTCTCCAGCATGATTTATACACTTTTGCGATGGCGAGTTGATGTTCTTAGCGACAGAAGCAATATTTTCTATTGAACGTACTAGACGAGAATGTATCAGGTTGCACGCAGAGAAAAAACATGGTTACTACATGGTCACGGCAATAATAATATGTTCTCCGCAATTAAAGTATGTTCGTCGCAACCATAGCATTGTTAACTGAATTTAGTTTTGACAATAGTATAATTGCTGCAATATTAATATTGTTGAAATGTAACAATGGTATTATTGCCAAATTTAAAAATGAATGTATGGTTATAGCAACAATATAAATATTGTTGGTGCGACAAAAGTATTGTGTTTTGCGTTTTATGTTAACAATTATATGATTACGATAATCATACTGTATGATTGTAATTTTTCTTCATTTAAGAACAAATGTTATTGGTACGGATTTAATGCAATAATAGTACTTTTTTATCGAAATTAAAATTTTTTAAACAACCTGCTTTGGCTTTGTTTAACTGAAATATTTTTAATAAAAACGCTTACGTTTATTCAAACTTATTTTTTCTACTGTAAAATAAAATATTTTGAATTTAATATATTTTTTAATAATTTTCATAATTCAAATCTATTGTCGACAACTTAAACAAATTCTAACAAATTTTATTGGGGATCAAAGTACAATTGTGTGTGATCATATTATGATTGTAGGGATCATAACATGGTTGCGTGTGAAACATACTATGGTTGTGAGGGTCATACTATGGTTGTGGATATCATAGTATGGTTGAGTGTGAATCATACTATGGTTGTGGGGATCATAGTATGGTTATGTGTGAATCACATTATTGTTGTGAGGAGCATAGTATGGTTGTATTTGAATCATACTATTGTTGTGAGGATCATAATATTGTTGTACCACAACCATATAACCAGCAATAGTATTATCCTCTTCGAATATTGTCACCACAACCATATGTTTTTTCTGCGTGTGGTTTGTCCAATAACGATCCATTTTCAACAACTCGCAAAACGAAAACTCAACTGAACGAAAATTTTCCACGTAAATTTCTTACAGTTTACTTTAAGGACTTACTTCATTGGAAGTACGTTTTTAATATTTACCAATTTTGTTCAATCGTATCAAGCGTATAAACCTATAATACCTAATCTTTGTTGCTATAATTGGTTAAAAAAATCTTCTTTCAGTAGAAGGACAACTGCATCCGTATTGCAAATTAGCATTTTATCATGTAAGAGGTTCGTCAGACAGTCGATGCTGAGTTTTGACTGAAGATAGGACAGTTCCGGTGGTTATTTAGCTTGACTTTTGTCAGGACATAATGCAGTGGGTTGTTAATCTTTATTAGGTTACTATCTCTAGAGTTTTTGAGAAAACTCTTCTATTCATTTTCACTGGCCATTCAGACATTAACGACTGAAAATTTTAGAACGTCAATGAATTTCTTGAATTAAACCCAAGTGGTCGAAATAGAAGATATTTTTTAAAATTGTATAAAACTTTAAAACCTAATTTTTTTTCTTTTCATTACTCGTTATTCATTATTTTTGGACCAAGGAAGGATGTTACTAAAGTTTAAGAAAATCGGTTTGTATTAAGTTATACCAGGGTTGCTATTTATATTTCGGGTCTGGCAATAAAAACACAATAATTTATCATTGAAAATGGTTTTATTGTTTTTCAAGATATTCTCTTTTAAGATCAATACACTTTTGCATGCGCACAAACCAATTTTCGAACCACTTTTTCCACTCCGATTGAGACACCTCCAAAACATGATTTTTGAAAGCTTCATCATCTGCTTCGGGCGTTGACCACGCATTTTTTTCTTGATGCTAGGGAATATGAATATGAAGAAGTCATGACCCATGACCCATCAATTCGACATCTTAAGTGGTCAAATAGCTCATTGTTTTAGCTGATGTGTGATAGCTCGCATTGTCGTAATGAAAAATGTTCCGTTTTCTCTTATTATCTTTTCTCATTTCTTCGAACACTGTTGGCAAACAGATGGTTGTATACTCTGAATTGGCCGTCCTAAGTTCCACTAAAGGCACTGCGGCAACATGGCCGGATATACCGAAAAAAACGCAATCATTTACTTCGATGTACTTCTTCCATGAACAATTTTTGTCGGATTTGGCTCGTCTTGAAAAACCCATACATTCGATTGCTGTTTTGTTTCTGATTTATATTCATAGATCCATGATTCGTCACCTGCGACAATGTTATACACAGCCTTCGAGCTCCCGCAATTACACTTTTTCAACATCTCTTTGCAACAATCCATACGAGGCTTTTTTTAAACAATCTTCAAATTATGTGGGATCCAACGAGAACAAATGTAATATCTTTTGATGCTTGTCATACTAACGCCCAAGGATGTCTCAATCTCACGGTATGTCACATGTCGGTCTTGCTTAATCGGTTCACGTACAGCATCGTTGGTTTCTAGCAAAGTGACCGAAGTAGGACGTCCTTCACGAAAGTCATCCTGGAGCGAACGGCGTCCGAGACTGACCTCTTGATACTAGCGATTAACAGTGGTTTTTGATGGTGATTCATAGCCAAAAGTCGAAAGAGTTGATTAAAACACTCTTGTCTCGTTAACCCACGCCGTAGATCGTAAAAAATCATCGCACGAAATAATTCCATTTTTTGACTGAGATGAATTTTTCAACACATTGTAAAACCTATTATTGTCAGGACCCGAAATATAAATAAGCAACCTTCGTATTAAAATTACAATCCCGAAGTGTCCACCTGACATATCCAAGAGGCCAATGGTGCCAAATTCAGTGCAAAAATGGTGGAATATGGAGAGGCTCAGTGCGAGGTGACCAATTTCATTTCTTTATGTTTTAGATCTTGAAACTATGCACGTGCTTGGCAGAAATGGTGTAAGCATGTCATCACTTTTAAATTCAAAAAAATGTTAATTTACTCTCTCCATTAGAGAATAGAACTCTGCTCAAATATCTCATCAGCCTGTTGTGTGAAATGTTGGGTTCTTGAAATCAATAGGGTGATAACGTATCTGTAATTAGTCGTGCTAGTCAGTATGAGCCACCGCACAACGAACTGTGACTCCATCAAGCTGCTCCCATGTACTTATTGCGAAACTTGCATGCATCTAAATTCGCATAGTTATGGAACTTTGAAAAAAGGTAGAGATTGTTAATAATGAAACTGACTGACAGTCAAAATTTTTTTAAGCTGGAAACCTTTTCACTATCAAAATAACGGACGTGAGATGTTAAGTTATGTCGCTTTGATGCAATCCATTCCACTCTGCCCTCTCCAATCGTTGTAGATATTTTACAATACATTGAGGATGTATTTCTATTTCACAACAAGGATAAAATCGGTATAACCCATATCTTCATCGAATACACTCTGGAAAAGATTTCACCTCCAGAGATCAAACCGTTTCCCTTTTCCACCATATTAAGTGACGAACCGAAGTAATTTCACATTTCGAAAACGAGTGTGTAGTAATTTGTATTTTTAATCTCACATGACTTTTGGGTAAAAGCTTTGACATCCAACCGAACACACATTAAAAGTGAATACATTCGTGGGATAATAACGTTAAGTGGGAGTGGCATAAAGTATTTTAAAATTATTAAAACCCTTCGTCTTTACGTTTAGTACCCCGTCGAAAGTCACAGACGTTCAAACACCCGGCCTCACATACGACTGCGAGTATGTAATCATAATGATGGCGACAAGCGGTGGTGGTGATGGTACGTACTGCCACTGGTGATAACGATGATGGAAGACGAGTGCAAAGAATACTCGCATAATCAGGTCAATGCCTAAACACAACACATCGCTGCGGAGCAGTTACTTTTTAGCTCTGCCTGTCTGTTGTAGCTTTTTAATTTTTCAAAGATGTTAAAATGGGATCAAAAAGTAACTCTTTCTTATTGCTTATGACATGTTGGCAGCAGGAGATGGAGCTGGGCCAGGAACAGGCAACCAACCGTCAGAGCCAGAGTGAAAAAGGGTTGGCTCTGGAGTTGGAGAGGGTGGATAGAGGTTTTCCATCTTCAGTTTTTTTTTCACTTAAAACAAAAAGTTTTTAATGCCTTCCTCAGCGTGAGTGTATGCGTATGTGTGTAGCCTTTTTATAAATTAATTCAAGTTGAAAATTCATTAAAAATATTAAACACACGTACATTAAACACGAACATACTTAGCCACACGCGTACATACACATGTGTGCGTATATTTATTTTGTACGAGTATGAGTTTGTGTATATGTACATGTTGGTATATAGCCTTACATATATGGTATGTACTCATGCTTTTTATACATTTTGGTACTTTTCTCTCTCTTTTTTTGACAAATATTACATCAAGCAGAAAATTTTAATAAAATTTTCACTTAAAATATAAAGGAAAAGTTTCTTTTCACTCTTACATACACGTGTTCGTGTATTCATTCCCACACTCGATGTATCCTTAGAATAAAGGGTCTTTGCATTTTAGATGGCAGAAGTTCAGTAAAAAGCAAAATACCACAATATTGTAAAAATTTACATACAGGGTGGCTCAGATGCCCCATTATACTTGTTTGCATAAACCAGCTTAAAATCCTTTACAAAGAAATCGCTGCTCCACCTCGGGACAATTGACATCGATAACTTGTCGCACAAATACCTTCCTGCTGCAAGGAAAGATCTTACTAGTTAATGTCTTCACTCTCCGCTTGCAAAAATGCTTAGCGTGACTTTCTAGTACTTGTGGTTAAGCGAATGATGGTGTTTTCAACAGTATTTTCAGAGAAAAGTGTTTCAATAACTACTGCGCTCCAAAATCAGCTTCAAACTGTTACTCTCTGATGATGCTTTAGCAAATCGGCGATCAAGCGCTGGTTTTCGATCCCCTGCGCTCCTCAATCAGCTTCAAACTGTTACTCTCTGATGATGCTTTAGCAAATCGGCGATCAAGCGCTGGTTTTCGATCCCCAGATGCGGCAATTTTGCCTCATAATGTACCCGCCGAGATGAAAATGCAGTCCGTTGGAAAATATACTTTCTTAAGTCCCACAACATACCATCACCACGGCAGCTCTCATGTTAGAAAATATGATTACCCAAAATCTATGACCGTTTCGAGCTGCTCTAAAGCCCCTTCTGAGAAGCAATAACGAAGCGAATGGTGGTGTGGCTTCAATTGCTGAGACGATTGGACCTTGTAAGCGAATTAGGCAATATCTTTTTTTTTAAGTCGCGTCTAGCTGGTGCTTTGTCTAATTTTAGCACTAAACTATGATAATACTCTGATATTGTTATATGCATTATTTTTTATTATAAGTGACCCGGCCTATGAAAAGGTGGAAGGTGGCTTATGACTCAAAAAAACATTTTCCACTTTTTTTTTGGTTTCGATAGTTTTTGATCTTTAACGGCTGTTTCTCGATCTTTGATCTTTAACAACTGTTTGAGTCATAAGCCCCTTTTCATAGGCCGGGTCACATATATTATATTTTATTAATAATAATATTCTCTGATTTTATTTTGTTAAAATTTTATAACGACAGGTCCATTACTTTGGCCATAAATGCGAATTTTTAAATCTAGGATGTGTTTGATCCATGATAGCTGGGTAGTTGATTTTTCCAAAGGTTGTTACCTCTTGACCGATCTACCCCTTTTTCATTACCAACCGTTTCAGTCCATCAACACATGTTTCTGCAAACCTTCAGCCACCTACACGCAGAAAAAAAGTATGTTTGTGGTGACAATAGAAGAGTATCATACTATTGTTGGGTATATTTTTATACAATAGTATGATTAAAATAAACCATACTATGATTCTCCCAACCATACTATGATCCTCACAACAATAGTATTATTCATACATAACCATACTATGATCCCCACTTCCATAGTATAATTCACACTCAACCATACTATGATACCCACAAGCATATTATGATCCTCACAATCAAAGTATGTTTCACATACAACCATAGTATGATCCTCACAACTACAGAATGATTCACACGCAACCATTTTATGATCCCTACAACCATAGTATAATCCCCTTCAACCATATTACGATTCCCAAAACTATTTGTTAGAATTGAGTTAAGTTGTCAACAGTACTCGTAGAATCAAATTATGAAAATTATTTAAAAATACATTAAATTCAAAATAATAGGAGTGATTTATTTAACAGTAGCATATTTCAGTTAAACAAAGCTAAAGCAGATTGTTTGTATTTCCATATAAAAAGTACTTTTATTGAATAAATCCGTAACAATCCGTAACAATTCTAAAAAGCATATGCATATGTCATTCAGTATGATTGCTGTAATTATATTATTGTTATCATAAAACTCAAAAAACAATACTTTTGTCGCACCAACCATATTTATATAGTGGTAACAACCATATTTTCATTTTTAAATTTTGCAATAATAATTTTGTTACATTTTAACAATATTAATATTGCGGCAATCATACAATTGTCAAAATTAAATTCAATAAACAATACTATGGTTGCGACGAACATACTTTTATTGCGGAGAAAATATTATTGTTGTCGTGGTCATACGAGTATAGTAACTATATTTTTCCTCTGCGTGTAGCTTAAATAGTGTGACCTGTACATTGCTTTCCACGAACAGACTGACGTTGGTAGATTATCTTAGAATCTTACAACGATTTAGAATATAGGGTCTCCGGTTTTGCAAATGAATGCGAGTTTACCCTCTATCAAGTAATTGAAGGTATAAAAAGTTTGAGTCTTCTAAATTATCAATCTTTTAGGCGTAGATAAGTTTGTGTTGAAAATGAACCAATTCGAGCAAAATGGGAAAAGGTTCCCCTTTGAGGGGACTTATGAACTAATGATTTTTTTGTTTGACATTAACAACTTTAATTATTAACTGTAAAATAAGCTTTATTTAGAAGTCGTATAAACGTTGCATTAACGGCCGTAGTCATGGGATCCAAAAATCGTTCCCAATGTCTGAGGGCAGAGGGCAGTATTCAGACACTGAAGTTTTCCCAAAAATAAAAGTATATACTTTAGTTATATTTAAGATTTAGGATTACATGGGCAATATATCGTGTTAAAATAAACACTAAAATATTGCTGCGATTCCGGATAATGGTGATGTTTTTTTGTAAGATTATCGAGTCTAATAAGACTGGATGCAAAACCGCAATACTCGTAGCAATAATACAAAAAAGTTTATAGGGTGTTCGATCCATATTTCATGGTGTTGCATACGCAATGACAAATTCAGTGTACACTCTATTCTTCGGTGGCTGATATAAAAACTATAAATTTTAATAAAATAACCAAAAAAGTCAATAAATCTTTAATAAATCTTTTAATTACTAAAGTTTTGCTATGTACAAAAGTGTAAAATGACTTAGAAATAGTTGATTGATAGTTGCACTTATCCCATTTAAATACTATCGATTTCGCCGATGAGTCCTCATATTCTTTGATTTTTTATTTGGGTTGGATAACAAAAAACGTATCCATAATATATTCATATACCCAGTATTCCAAATTTTGCCGACTATATATAATATCAGACAATTCTGAAGAATATCTAAACTCTTTCGAGAATTCTTACCGAAATCATTACGAATTCGGTGCGATTTGTCTGAGAATTATTTTTATATTTATTATGTTCCGAAATATATGAGCGAATTCGGCCCGAATTCTGTTAGACTTTTATGTGGGAGTTTAATAATTTTTTGTTCAGACTTCTCTTAACGAATTCTTAACTGTGAATTTGAGGCAGTCTATTCGTTTAAAATTGTTGTTATTCCAATATATAAATTAAAAATACAGCAGGTTGTCTCATGTTTGACTTGTTGTTGTAAAAATAAGTAAGGTAAAGTTTACTCGTTTCATTAGCGACTTGAGACCAACTCGCCTGCTAACCGAGTAACTTGCTTACGGATGCTAGTTTATTAATCTGAAACGAACACAGCTAGACAATCGTTTGAGCGTAGACTTCTTTTTGTCTATTTTGGTGATATCAAATATATTTTAATACATTTTTCTTAAACGAATCGGTTGATTAATTTAATTTATAATAAAAAATAAAAACACAAACAAATATCTTTACACTGTAGACAATTAAATTTAAAGCTAAAAAGCTGGAAATTTGATTGCGCGCAATGCACTTAAAAGTCAAAATAGGAACTTAATTTGAAATTAAGGTCAACTTTTATATTAAATTAATATTTACTATGTCCTCCATTATTCTGTATGCCGGAGAAATTTCGATTTTGCGTCGATTCTTTTAAATTTTGAATAATTGTAAAGCTAATGTCGGGCCAGAAGTGTTGGTAATCGTATATTTTAGATCACAACTTGTTGAAATCTATCATTCAATCTCGTAAACCTTAACTTCGAGAATGCTCCATAGGATTTCTATTGGTATGCACTCAGGACTGCAAGCCGGCCATGGTAATACTTTGACGGTTTTGTCCAAAAACTAGGCTGAATCGAGGCATTATCTTGCAGGATAATTACTTTTTCGAAGACATTTTCATCAAGATGCGATATAAACACGCCCATCTTGTCCATCTGATGGATGGTTTAGACCTTAATTGCCGTACAATTATTGTATTAGT
The DNA here is from genome assembly GCA_963513945.1 of Hydrotaea diabolus. Taxonomy (NCBI): domain Eukaryota; kingdom Metazoa; phylum Arthropoda; class Insecta; order Diptera; family Muscidae; genus Hydrotaea; species Hydrotaea diabolus. The sequence goes on along the minus strand of OY740718.1, from coordinate 150,406,779 downwards.
AACTGAAAGGTCCAGTTTTTGTTTCATTTTGCTAGACGTTAGCCGATTTTGTCCATCTGATGGATGGTTTAGCCCTTAATTGCTGTACAATTATTGTATTAGTAACTGAAAGGTCCAGTTTTTGTTTCATTTTGCTAGACGTTAGCCGATTTTGTCTGGATTTCGCATGAATCCGTCCCTTATCCTTCAAGGTTATTTTTGTATTGCCTTTGGTTAGAGGTTGAGTGCCATACTTTTGCCTTTTCGGTTGAGTGGCATATTTTTGCCGAATTTTCTATTGCTCAGCCCATGTTTTTTAAGCGAATCTATGAAATTCTGGTCATGGTCTTTTAAACACTTACCCGAGACAATTTCTGCAAAACTTCGCATCGAAAAACAATTTTTTAAGTGATTGTTATTTTGTAACCTATTAATTTGCATTTTTTTACCAAAAAAAATATGTTACCTTGCAATTTTTATGTTGATACAAGGGTTGCTATTTATATTTCGGATCCGGCAATAAAAACACAATAATTTATCATTGGAAATGGTTTTATTGCGTTTCAAAATATTCTCCTTTTACACTTTTGCATGCGCACAAGCCAATTTTTGAAGCATTTTTTCCACTCCGATTGAGACACCTCAAAAACATGATTTTTGAACGCTTCAACAGCTGCTTCCGACGATGAAAAACGTTGACCACGCCTGCTAGGGAATAAGAAGAAGTCATTGGGTGCCAAATCAGAACTGGGACCAAATCTAACGAATGTCGTCCACTGTACTTAAATGAGTCCATTTGAACATGGACATACTGGTACTATGAAACATTGGAATTTCTTCGCTTATCTAAATAAGCACAAACTTTTAGATTTGTCTACATTTCGGTTTCAGATCTAAGGGCAACAGGGACCTAGACCCGACACCAACATCAAATTACACTCTGCGACAAATGGTAAGGGTCAGTGATCGGTTTGGAATGAAACCACCGGGGAAAGTTATATTGGTAAAAAAAAGTCATACGTGTTCCAGCGTTTCGCTGGGTCTCATCTAGGAATCGAGATATATCGATTTGAAGTTAGTAAGTATCGTATAGGGGAATTTGTCACGTTTAAGGCTCTTTTGTTTGACATAACTCGAGAACTACTCGTCCGATTTAGCTGTAATTTAGAAAAATTAAGAATTACAATTCCTCTAATCTGTTCTTAAACCGTTTTCCTACTTAAGCAACAGTTTCGCAATTATAAATAAATGTATGAAAAAAAAAAATTATTTTTGCCTAAAAATTAAAATTTTTTTTTCATGCGCTTATTTTTAACTTGGAAACTATTACTTGTAAAGGAAAATAATATATGAACAGATTAAGGGAATTGTAATTCTTGGTTTTTTAAAATTTATTTCAGCTAAATCGGACGAGTGGTTCTCAAGTTATGTCAAACAAAAGAGCCAAAAACGTGACAAATTCCCCTATACGATACTTACTAACTTCAAATCGATACATCTCGATTCCTAGATGAGACCCAACGAAACGCTGGGACACGTATGACCTTTTTTTGACCGATATAACTTTCCCCGGTGGTTTCATCCCAAACCGATTGTGGCTGTCGCACAGTGTTATAAATGGGCACTGAACAACAATTAAATTTCACCACGAATTTTACGATTTGGCTGAATAGTAGGCCCCGGCCCAGGGGTTGCCTCGAAAACGAAATTTTCAAACAGTTCTAGTCCTTTGTATCATACCGACCAACAGCACCCTCTATATTTAATTGTATGTATTCCTACATTAGTATGGGTGTACTATATGTGTGCTAGTTTGCAAATGTATGTGCGTTATAAAAAAAGGATTTCCGTTGCGGATGTAAAACATTTTCCACACTTATGCTTTCCTTTTTATCATAAAGGATACATGGCGCAGAACATGCGATACACAAGGCAAGGCAAAGTAATGACGCTAAGGATGATGAGTAGGAGGAGCACGAGTAGGATGTCGATGCTGATAACGACAACGTCGCTCGCTACACTGTTGAGGCCACCACATACTCCTACAGCTAGCACTGCCACCGCTAGACTTTTTATTTAAAATGAATCCTTTTTCTCGAAGGTACTTCCACTCTGTACTTTGTGTTCCTTTTAATCATTGTCAAACTTTTTCTTTGCTCACTCAAAATAGTGGTAATAGCATCAACATTACTTAGTTTCCCGACCCTCCCTTCTACGTTCATTCGCACATATTTTCCAAATGCGTTAAAACCAAGCTCCTTCATGTGACGTGACAAAAAGGTTTTCAATCTTTGTGCTGAGTTCTGCGTCGTTCCGTTTTTGCTGTGCTGGATTTTAATGTAATTTCTTGTTTTTGTCACTCATATGTTTACTACTTGCCAAAAAATAGTTTCTTACTTTTTGCCTTGTGTCGGGCACAGGGGCGAGAGAGGGTGCAGGCATGTGCATGCGAGTAGTGCTACTCGAGTATAAGTTTTTTAATTCATTTAGATTTTGTGTGCAAGGACTTGTCTTTTTGTATTTTTTCCGAGACTCATGGCTAAATGTTCACTTGGTGATTGTGTTCGGGTGTCGTCGTCAACATAAGTTTTGCATATTGTGCTGTCATCAAAAACAGGATTTGAAAATTACTTCGTGTGGCCACTTGTTTTGAACAGAACAGGAAAAAAGTTTTTCTCTTCCCCCATGTTTGGGACGGGCTGTAGCCAAAGAGGAAAGATTTTGGCTAAAAGGAAAATGAAAAATTTAAATGTGAACAATGCATACGAAAAACATCTGCAGTGGAAAAGAATCGCCAGGATATATAAATTGATCTACATACATATTTGGGAAATGGACGATTATATAATTTATTTCTTTTTGGATGGATTTTAGTGGGTTGGCATTTTCTGGAACATTTCCTGGTACGGTAAGGGCTAACAAGTTTTCACCATTATGCAAACCAGAATGCTTTATTTTATACTTGATTATTTACTCAAGTCTGCGACGAATTGCTGTACGTCATAAGGCAATATCGTTGAATACCCTACAATAGCCAGTCAAGTTTTGTCAGGGACCTTATAAAATCAGCCCCAGTTTGGAAATTATCATTTGTTTCTTCTTAGCAGTTTTCAAAACTAAGCAATAATGACTTACAACCGGATTGGGCCTTTAAATTGTGGGAAAAAAAAACTGAGCAACCGAAAACAAATTGTGGGTAACCGATGTTTTCAAAATCCAATTATTTACTGACCATCAGCTCAGTAGATCCCGTAGTGAACGAACGTTAAATGTTCCAATAATATTCCTCTTTTGAAAGTTTAAATTCGTCATTTTGTTGTTTCGTTGATTTGTGTTTTTCCGTTTCTCAGGTGTGTTATGCCTGGTTGTAGGTATACGTACCTGCTTCTTAATTTGAAGTTCATGCATTTTCACGTTGTTCTTAAAATAAGGAAAATTATTTTGTCAAGTAAAATTGAACTAAGTTGAAATAAAAATAATGAACTGAGTTTTAGTATGGATTGAACTGGAATTTTTAAACAATATTTTTCTGAGTGTAGTAATAATTATGAGTATCAATTGAAGTAAAAGCGTTTTTTTCTTCAAGACAATATTTTTAGGTTGAATAAAAAATCATTTTGAAAATATGATAAATACTTACTCCAGTTTAGTTCATTTCGAATACATGTAAGGAGTTTTTAACTTGATGGGAATATGAGTTTTCGTTTGACAGAATAAGGTAAGGAATTCTGAAATGACTTAATGAATACTTGAGCGTTTAAAGTATATTTACCGCATTTTAGGAAAAATATAAAATTTAGTTTAAGAAATTTTGAAAACACATCAGTAAAAATTTCCTAAATTTATATTTTTTCATGTAAAATTTTTTTCATAATTTTTTTTCTCTTAGTTAGGTCAGTTTTGCTTAATAACCATAAGTACTTACTTAACTGTAATAATAATTTACTTCAGAATAAGAAATTATTTTGGGGAAAAATGCATCTTAATTTGAAGTTCATGCATTTTTACGTTGTTCTTAAAATAAGGAAAATTATTTTGTGCTGAGTAAATTTTCTTACATTCAAGTAAAATTGAACTACGTTGGAATAAAAATAATGAACTGCGTTTTAGTATGGATTGAACTGGAATTTTCAAACAATATTTTTCTGAGTGTAGGTATACGTACTGGTGATTTAAAACATCTTCAAACATCGTGTCTCACATTTTGAGTCACATTTGTAAAGTAGAGCATTTGGTTCAATGTCGAAATGCGCTTGCAGCCGCTGGAAACAGACGATACATATTTTTGAGAAATATACTATGTCAGAGTTAGCACCTGCTCGCCTTGTCGGGTAATGTCACTTATTCGCATCTAGCCTTTATTTCTACAACAGCTGGAAATCGGTCCCAACTACAAATATTCGGTTAGACTAACGTACCTTTCGTTGCAGTTACTAACATTCCGTGGTATTGATGGTCCATCCTAAGCCGAATCATGTGACTAACCATAAGATGGTAGCTACAATAACATTAAGGTTCTTACTGCCAATGAATCGGTTCTACCAACCGAGTTCAGAAATACTATTTGTTGTCACAACTGGTGGCTATGAAAAAAAAATAATTATATAGTACATGTTACTTTTGTATCAATAATTGGAATATAATCGTATAACACTACGCAACAAAAGTTCGGATTTCCTTCCAGGGGAAAGGATTTCCATACTTTATATAACCTACAAAATATGACCGATATAAAAGTTTTAATCGCATATGTAGTCAAGACTTAAAGCATTGATTTGAGGTATTTTGTGTAAAATCCTTAAGCTACCAGAAATATTAAGGTTTAAAATTCAACTTAGTAGAGACATAAATACTGTTACACATGTTTTATGCTGTAAAATAAAAAGTATTGAATGTTTTAGGACCAAATATTTTTTAATATAATTATTAATGTATATTGTATCCAAAAAGAATCTACTTATTCGAAATGTCCGTCTTTTGCCTTTACACACGCCTTAAGTCGCACTGGCCAATCGTCAATAGCTGCACGAACCTCGTTCATTGGAAAATTGGCCACAGCTCGAACCAAAGCAGTCTTAAGAGATCCAATATTTGGATATCTTTTGTGACAAACCTTGTCCTCTAAAACCGTCTACAATTTGTAATCCAATGGATTTAAATCTGGACTGCCTGAGGGCCATTCTTCAGAGGAAATGAACGCTGGCAAATTGTTTCGAAGCCAGTCCTGGGACGTTTTAGCCTTATTTGCCGGCGCAGAATCCTGCTGGAAAGTCCATGGCTGGTGTTGGAACAGAGAATTGTTAAGAGGCTTCACAACAGCTTCCAAAACGGCTTGACTCCTTGTTCGCAGAAATGCAGGTCAGTGACCCCATCGTAAGAGACACTCCCCCAAACCATGACTGAAGCTACGTGATGACCCTTTTCCACCCTTGGGATCAGTTCAGATGCTTCCTTAGATGACCGCGCATACACTCTATCATTTTGCTTGTTAAATTTTTTCCTGAACGGTAAACATTTTTTCATCAGTTTTTCTGTGCAAGTTATCAGCGTGCTTCACCAAAAGACGTTTGCATTTTTCAATCCTATTTTTTTTAAAGCTGCACTCAATAAATGTCCGGTACTTCGTTTGAAAGCCCCAAGTCCCAGGTCTTTTTTAATGATTCGACTCCTGGACTTTTGCGTGATATTTATCTCACGGACCATGATTTTCTGTTTACGGAGCGGATTTCTGTGAATTCCTGATTTAACGGCTTTGATGACATGCGGTGTTCAAACAGAGCGTGGGCGGCCCGACCGGTGGCGGTCTTTTACATCTCCAGTCTCCTCAAACAGTTTTATGCATCGGTAGTGGCCGGAGCGTTTTGAAAATATCGCTTTTTTCATTTCACACTAGAAAAGCGCTATTACAGCGATACGGTTATCATTATCTGACCACTCCATGATGAAAGTTGAAACAATTTCAAAATCCCCTTACAGGCTAACGCTACTGAGGTTAACTTTCAAAACCCATATGACATTAACGGGGTATGTTCAGTTCTACTATTAATATGGGTGTGTTCAATGTTGTAACAGTATTTATGTCCCTACTAAGTAGTACATGTTACTGTAATAATTGGTGGTGATAACAAATAAATTCTTTGTAGTAACCAAACCCCGTTTAGATCGCTGTTGTTCCATATTACACTACGCAACAAATGTTCCGATTTCCTTTCCGGGCGGAAGTATTTCTACTACAAATGGAAGACTTGGGCTACAACCTACAAAATATGACCGATATAAAAGTTTTAATCGCGTATGTAGCCAAGACTTGAAGCGTTGATTTGAGGTATTTTGTGTAAATTCTTTAAGCTACCAGAAATATTTGGTTTAAAATTCTACTTTACTCCACTTAAATATTGTAATACAATTAGCTTTATCTAATAATTTTGTTGTCAGTCTAAATCCAAACTGAATTTTTTGACCCACTTAACCGATGTGTTAATAAAATCGTTCCACTTGTAAAGGGTGTTTTTTTAAGACGCGTACTTTTCAATCTATTCACACTTTTTTTCGGAGCTGGTCTTTTTGACAGTTGTCACTGTTTGGTGTGTCTATGGGCAGAGGAAATCAATCATTGGTCCATATTTCTAAAAAATGAAACCGGCCATAATGTTACAGCCAATGGGAAACGCTAAAGAGCCATGATTAAGGACTTTTTCGTGCCTAAATTTGAGGATATTGTGGTGGACGACCCCTTGCTCCAACAAGACGGCGCTACATGCCATACATTGGTGAGCGCAGTATCTCGCGTCGTGGGCCTGGGGCGTGGCATTCAAGATTGTGCGATTAGACACCGCTGGACTATTTTTTGTTGGGTTATGTGAAGTTTTTTCTTAAAAACCACGCGTCTGAAAAAACTCAACTTATATAAAAACTTTGTAAGATTCGAAAGTAAAAACTAATTATTGAAAAAACCAGCTCATAAGTCAAATAATCGAACAATTTTTTTTAAATCCTTAAATATAAAAATTAAATAAAAAACTTTTTTATTTTAGTCAGATAACCGAACACATAAAATTTAACCATTAGTTAAACCGAATTCAAAGAGTATTTGTAGAATATAATCTATAACTGCAAAATAACCGTTAACCCAATCAATATTCGGTTGTAGATATGGAATACATGGATAGTACGTGCACCGACCAATATTTGGTTGTATGTGTGTGAAGGTATTTTACTATCCGCAACCTTTAACCCATAAGATCTGCTTCCGCTAAACACCTACAAAAATCCAAATTTGAATGGTAGCACTACAAATTTCAGTAAAGCAACTGAAAACGTCGGTAGAGGTTACCAAATACCGGTACCCATAAACATTTAAATGATTTTCGGATCTAATTTTCTTTTTTCAATTATTTGGTTTTTTTGCCTTAACTTCGATCTTTCTTTTTTAGTCTCTCGCCAAATCGTTTGTAAGTACTTAATTTAGGCTTCGGGCTTCCGATTGGATTGAATTAAGCAATATTAGACTTTTCGTAATTAATAAGCACGTGTTTGGAAATTATTATTAGAAATTATTGTTGCATTTACCTATTATTGGTACTAACATACAAATGTCAAAAAATAAATGGTTATTGAGTGTCCTGGCTCCACAAGCTTAAGTAAGGAAAAGCTTTCGAAATTTCTGCGGAAGGTCGTCATCAAAGTTTCAGTGGGTGCACCATGGAAAAGTTTAAGCGTATCTAAATGTTGTGGATCTTAATTAACTAAGCTCACAAAAATACACAGAACTAAAAAGAACTACAAAGACACCGTAGTATCCGTAAAAACTAGATATGACGATTCTATGTCGATTCGCCTAATTTGGCCTTGCCAGCCTTTCTGTGGTCTGAGCTTAGAAACATAGGCATGTCTGCTGCTGGCTGTGATTTCAACAAGCGGTTCTACGTAGCACTCTAAGATGTGAGATAATTATGCGGCTAAGATATCCTCCGGGTTTAAGGTTTACAATTTGGCAACATTTCCTCAAACGTTAAAAAAAACTCCGACCTTATGAACAAATATTATGGAAGGAGGGTGGGGGCGAAAAACATAATCCACCCCTCTTTTGGGGTAAAGCTAAATACAATACCGATATTCAAACAAAATTGTTAACTTATCAATTTTATATGGGTATGCATGTCAGTGTATGTGTTCACATGGCTTTCTGAGGTAAAGTTCAAGAATTTTCTCGTGTTCCTTAACAAAATGGCTATTGCTGTCAGCTCCTTCATCCTCAAGAAGGCATTTATGGAGTTGGTTTCAAACTTTCCAAGCTTAGGGTAGATACGTATGGCGGTGTTGATACACTGGCTGGCATGGGTGATTGTAGTGGATGGAGTACAAGGAGTTGATAGGTATTGTGTAAATAATAACAACAAATTGACAAAACAATTTGCAAATCCTCAATAATACGGTTATAGGCACTTTTTGACAGTTTTGTTGTGCTCTTTTGCTAACAAACTTTGTTGTTTTAAACGTATCGGCGTTCTTACACCACACACCCAATCCCCCTCGCTCCAATCAGTCTGTCGTGCCTGATACAAAGGACATATGAACAGTTCCTTATTTATTCAAACAAAAGTGCGTGAGTAGAACGTGTGTGCGTGTGCCTTTGCGCAAGTGTTTACAGGCATTGTTTTGTTGGTATGCGTGTGCCGTTCCTTGTTGTATGGAGCACGCATTGAGGAGGAAATTGAACAAATTGTTTAACAATTGTACAATTTGCATATGTAAACAAACTCGTGTGCTCTGGAATGGTGTGCCTTCTTGCCACTGTTGTTTTACAATGCTCCTATGGAGCAAGACAACTCCCAAACCTGTGTGTCCTTTTCACCTGATGGTTGATAGACCTTTTAGTTAAGCCTGGCATGTGACTGAGTGGTTGTGTGTTTTTGTATTTATTGTCACATATTAAACGTTATTTGTATTGTCTTTACTGGTTTGTGACACTTAATGTGTGTCATTGTGACATTGAGTGGGTTGTCACACCTGAAAGGGGAGTATTTACCACTGCATTGCAAAATATTCAAGTGCTGGAACTTTTTTAAGAAACTGTAATCAGAAAATACTAGGCTGTGTATGATCGGAGCTAACACATCGTAGATTACAAGTTTGTCTAGAAACTCGTTTAATAATACGAAAACGTAAAAAAAGACATTACAAATATACCAAAAGTGGGTGGAATGGGGCCTTGCATTGAGGTACCTAAAATGTGGCGTGTCAACCACATTTTCAAATACAATACAAAGCCATTGTTAAAATTGCGTGTTGTTCACAATTTAAGCGAATTCCACACTTTGAGTGGCTAGTATGAGTCATTTAGGTGGGAGGTACCAGAAGGATCATGGCTAGGAATCGTCACCAAGTTAAGCCTATAATTCTGTTAAATATTATACAGAATCTGTTAGAATAGTTCTTGCAAAATATTTTAAAATACCAAATGGCGTAATGGTCCAAACAACAATAATCCTGCCCTTATTAGCTAGTGGAGTAATACACTCTTTAATAAATAATAACAACAAATGATCATAGCAAATCAAAAAACTCAAAGAAAAATATTTTTATCACGACTCACTAAGGCGGACTCACTTAGACAAGTATTCACTAATTTATGATTTGGTTGGATTTGATGCAGAAGATTCTAATGGGGCAGAAAACAAGCCTCGCCAATATGGATACGATATATGGATAGGAAATATGAAGTTTTGAAAAGTTCAGTACGTTTAGTTTCACATATACTACCAACGACATATTAGGGCTTGAGAAAATTTTTTTCGATGAAAAGGATCCTACAAGTAATCTAAAACCTGTAAAGTTGGAAAGCAATCTAGGATGAAAATTAAACGAATTTTACATAATTTTTTTTGAATTGGAGATAATCGTATACTATTATGTTGCTGCAGTTTTTAAAAATATTTTTTTTATATTTAGAACCGTCAATTTCCAAAGCAAAGCATGAACCCCATATCTAACATAAACCATAAAAATTCTAACCAATACTCGTATCACACCTCATCGTAGATCCTTTGTCCTACGCTAACTATGACAAACTCATCCCTCCCCGCCTCCTCCTATGAGATACCTTTAATTCACACACTCCGGGAACCATACACCAACACTCAGCTATTAGCATCGTATTGACAGGAAAATTGACATGAAATTGAATCAATGTTGTAAAATGTCCTTGGGGGAATGTTGTTGATTGTTGGTCCTCTACCAGTTACAACTCAATGCAACAATTGCCTAAGGCTCTGTTACAGAACAATGACTTTAAAATTGTCTTGTACGGTTTTTTTGTTCTTCTCATGAAAATTGATATTAAATTGAGATGATTCTGCCTAGCGGCATGTCCTTTTTTTTGGCTGTCCTGCCGTCAAGACATCCCCCTCAATTTTGTCTTCGTCGAAAATGTGTGGGTGTCGTTGGCTTTGGCGACTATTATCAAGGAGGGGTGGATTGTTGTGTTTTGGAGGAATCTGAAAAAAAACTGCACGTTACGGTTATTATGTCTTTGCCATGTCTGGCTTACATTTTCATTTTTAGTTGCAAATATTTTCCGTTTACTCTAGAGATTTGTTGCTTTTGATTTGTTTTTTTTTATATTTTGCGAAAATTCATATTTTATTAAGCGTCAGATTTTTCCTGCAGTTTTCGGCACAGACAAGTTTATTACTTTCATAAACGACTTGCCAATTTTTTTACTACACCCTGCACCACTCTGTGAAACGGAGTGTTATAAGTTAGTTTAATGCAAATGTTTGTAACTAGCAAAAATATTTGCGCTAGCTAGATCCACCTTAAAGTGAAGCGATCGACTTAGAGCCACTAGCTGATTTGATTTAACGAAGTCTGTCTATTTGTTCGTCCATCCTTTTAAAGATTGTTATCAAACTAGAGGTCGCAATAGATATCCGATTTTCACGAAATTATTTGAAATAGGTTTTTAGGACTAAGAATTGACGCTATTGAAATTAAAGAAAATCGGTCCAGATTTATATGCATATATTTTATCCTATTTTATGGTTTGAGCTCTAGAAGTCACATATAACATCAAATTTTGATGGAGTTTGGCTCACGTTAGTTTCTTGTATCAATCGGTTCAAAGTTAGATATAGCTCTCAAACTTATATATTCATCCGATTTTATGTCTTTAGCTCCACAAACCACATATTACAGGCAATCTTGATGGAATTTAGCACCCGTAAGTTTTGTGGACCGAGGAAAGACGTTTTTGAAATTGATGCAAATCGTTTCAGATTAAGATATAGCTGCCACATAAGTTCATCCGATTTTTATATTTCAGCTCAAGAAACCACATATTCAGGGCTGTCATAGAAACCAATGTTGTCACTATTGGTTTTGAAAACGATAAATGATTTGGTGTCATAAAAACCAATGTTATCGGTTTTATCAGCATTGGTTTTATTTACTTATACATTCGAAATGGACAAAACCAACTTGGTTTCATGACGCCAAATGAAACCAACATTGGTTTGCAAAACCGACATGGCTTTTATGACAGCTCTGATTGCCTTTAACCTTAATACAATTTGGCAGAAGTTAGTTTTTTCGACCCGGGAAGGATACTGTTAAAAATAAAGAACATCGGTTCATAAGTATAAGTAGCTATAGCGCACATACAGACATATATAATCATCCGATTTTATGTCCTCTTACTCTAGAAGCCACTTAATACAACCAATCTTAATGAAATTTGGCAGACGTAAATAATTTGGGCCTAAGAAGGATTTTATTAAAATTGAAGAAAATGGGGTCAGATTTAGATATTGCTTCCACATATACTTTCAATAGATTTTTCCGTAGCTCTAGAAGCCACATTTTACATATATCGCATATATAGCACGAGTATTTTTTTGCGCCTAGGTCGGACGTTATTGGCATCCACGCAAATATTTGATTTATGATTTTTAATATATACGCCACATATTAGATTTAATCATGATAAAATTTGTTACCAGGATGGACACGGTTGAAATTGAAGGCAATCTGTTTAGAGTAAGATATAGCTCCCACATATAAAGGGTGACGTGTGGTTGGCAAATAATGTTATGGCCAAGAATTTAGCTTTATTATAAAGACAAAGGTTTGCCATTATGTTTTAAAAATGATTTCGGGTAAGTAGCCCCACGGCTGGCTCAAATAAATTCTTGCTCAGAGGCCCAACTTTCGAGCACTTGTTTCAGTATTTGGGGGCTGTATGTCAGCAATAATGCGTTGAATATTCTCTTCCAAGGCGTTAATAGTGTGGGTCTTATCTGCGTAGACAAGCGGCTTCACATAACCCTACAAAAGTATTTCAGCGATGTTAAATCGCACGGTCTTGGAGGCCACGCCAAAGGCCCACGACGCGAGATAATGTTTCTTTAATAAATTAATTTCCTTTAATAAATTGATTGTTTCGTTGGCAGTATGGCATGTATCGCCGTCTTGTTTGAGGCACATATCGTCAAGATTACGTGCTTCAATTTTAGGTGCACAAAAAACGATATCAAGATGCGATAGAGAACACCATTCACGGAAACCTCATCAATTTTGAAAAAATATCGATCGATGATTTCACCAGCCCATAAACCTCACCAAACTGTGGTTTTCTCTGGGTGTAATTGCACCTCTTTTACAACTTCTGCTTGTTCTTTTGCCCAAATGCGGCAGTTTTGTTTATTGACGTTACCGTACCAGAAAAAGGCCTAAACAAAATTTTGGTCGAAAAAAACGGATCTTCCCGTTTCTCACCAAACGCTCATTTACATAATACAGTTCCTAAAATTGAAGGAAATTGAATTCTAAAAAAAAAATTGGCATGAAATATACTTTTGAATGAACAATAAAGATTGCACACTCGATTTTAATTTTTGTATTTTTTTATTTTACAAAATTCCTCTATATTGACCACTTGATATGTTTAGCCGATTTTACCAAAAACAATGAAATTTTCTCAAAAACTCGAATATGTCAATAAGTTAAAAAATCAAGTTAAATTTAAATCCCGTCTAAGGAGGTCCAGCAACTTATGTTAAGTTGGCTTTTCTGAACATCTACAAATGCAGGGTATAATCTAGTCGGCCACGCGCGACTTTAGAATTTTAACTATTTTTTTGTTTGATATTGTCGGAGTGAATTTTCATTTCCTGGGTCGTAGTAGAATTCTTATTATTAGGAGGTAGGTTAAGTAAGTGTTGGGAATTTTTCGAAGGAAATTTTAAAGAAAATCTGCAGACGAGTTTAAAATTTAATAAACCAATTTAAGCGTTAACAAACCTAGGAAAATAAATGTGACAAAATTACCCGTAGCTTATAGTCTTTGAACTGTGCGTAGAGTAATCTTAAAATCGAAATATCATTTCCACCAATTCCGTTTCGCATGGGTTTTCGTTGAAAACCACAAATACAAAAAGCACAAAGTGTGCATGTTTTGTGCATACATGTATTCATACATGCACATTAGGGCGTACCAATCCTTTTTAATAGTTTTTTCTTTTCGTTTATTATGAGTCTCCCATATAAGTTATTTGATTTGTTTGAAATCGTTGCGAAAGACTGCTGAAGAAAAGCTTTGACGGGTTTAGAAAGAGCTGTACAGTCTGCCATGCAACCAAGCCAATATATTTCACCAACTTTTGTCGTTGATTCTAAAAAAGTAACAACAAAAAGGTCGCGAACCAGAACAAAAACTGTTCAAGTTATAATAATGATGAAAGACCGAATAAATACAAACAAATAGAAAAAAACTATGTAACAAAATAAGTTTTACACTTTTACAACTTTAAGTTGGCAATAATGCTTTCTTCTCATTCGAATGAACCGATCTAACAGCTGACAGTTGGCCAATGTTAAGTTTGGTTTGCCATTTCATTGAGGAGAGTCTTACACAATAGCAATACAAAATATCAAAAAAGAAGTTCTAGAGTTCTAAGTCCATTTAATGAATGGTTCAACCGAGCTATGAAGAACAGTTTTAGTAGGTTTTTAATGAATATTCTCATACGCATTACTCGCATCATATTTTTAACATTCACTTTCGCAAAAACAATTTCGGAATAATCGCATTCATTATCAGGTTTTAATTAAGGACATAACGGTGGCCCAAATGAGACCTTGCGGTGTTAAACACGTATAACTTTTTTAATAACGGTTCTTTTAAATAATTTATTTTTTTATATGTTAAATACATTTTATGGAAATTTAACGTGACTATGTGTGAAATATGACATCAGACAAATGACCACCATTTTGCTCGATACAGGCATTGGCTCTTTTTAGCGCCAAGCTGTTGCACATCTGCCAGGCTGCTGAACAGCTTCCACGTTCTCTTCAGTACGAATAGTTCGATAAGCACCTCTTCTTGGACGGTCGCCAACTGAACTCAGTTCCTCAAAACGGCGAATTAAACTTGTAATCATGGAAGATATGGGCGCTGATCTTACGTTAAAAAAACGGCTATAATTTCGCTGCGTCAGAACAATTGATCGTTGAGAAGAATAATAAAAATCGATAATTTGAATGCGTTTGAACTCGTTGGTTACCTCAGAACTAAATTTTTTCTAAATTTATTTTTCAAAAATGTTTGTTGTTCCTTAAGCCTTGTAAGGGTGGTTACATTTTAAGGGCCGATGTTGATTTTGAATAAAACACAAATTATTTAGGAAATTATTGTCATTTCCTTTTATTATGATAATATTTGTATGGTTCAATTATGTATGGAACGAAATATCGTGGAAATGGCCGCCGCGGCACACCTCCATCCGATGGTCCAAATTTTCGATGCCACAGAGGCATAATTGAGGTTCTATGCCGTTAATGTGCCGATCTATCTCATGCTTTAGCTCTTGAATGGTTGCTGGCTTATCGACGTACACGTTTTCTTTCAAATAACCCCAAAGGAAGAAGTACAACGGTGTTAAATCACATGATCTTGGCGGCCAATTAACTTCGGCATGACGTAAAATAACACGGCCATGAATTTGTTGCTTAAAAGAGACATTGTTTCGTTAGCTGTGTGGCAAGTGGCACCGTTCTGTTGAAACCATACATCGTCCACATCCATATCTTCCAATTTGTGCCATAAAAAGTTCGTAATTATCTAACGATAGCGAACACCATTCACAGTAACTGCCTGACCGGCCTCATATTGGAAAAATGCGCACCAAACTGTCACTCTTTTTTTCTTTTCTTTGTTTTTTCGACAATCACTCTTGGATTATCATTCGCCCAAATGCGGCAATTCTGCTTATTGACAAATTCACTGAGGTGAAAATGTGCCTCATCACTGAAGATGATTTTTTTTCGAAAATTGATCATCCACTGTTGCCTAACTTTAACGCGTTGTTCGCTTGTGTGTCTTTCCATGGTTCAAATTGAATTAGTCTGAAATTGAGAAATATCAAATGAAATGCAGATAAAAACATGACGTTTAGGTGTATTTCACATTCGATATCGGCCCTTAAAATTTAACCTTTCTTTACTACATTACCGTTTTATATGAAATTCAATAGAAAATGATATCCATTTATATTATTTTATATAAAAAAATTTTAAAATCTAAAAATAATTATTTGAGTTTGCATTCACATTCTTAAAAATCTAATTTGGAATTTTCGTATTCGCACACAAATCTATTTGAATATTTCCTTTCACCTTCGCTTTTGCTAAGCTCACATTTGTTATATCCCTAATTTTTAGATGAATGATAAATTGTGATAAATTTGGAGTGAAGGAAATCTAATCTAAGCTTTTGTCCGTAAACCACTTCATCCACTTAAAATTACTGTTTGGTACACCCTATAGGCCGGTAAAATCAGTGATCAACATGGCTTCAAATACGATGATAGACACAATATTACTGTCTTCGGTTGGCCATAAGACCCAAATTTATACTTAAACATTATTGAAATAAAATTTTCTATCCAATAAAGACAGCTAAAATTATACTTTTTGTCAAAGTTTTATTTTAATTTAAAATTCTGTACCTCTACAAAACACCCTTTACAAGGCTTAGCGAATCATCGTGAATAGTCCTGTAATTCCATCGAACTTTAATTATTTTCTTATTTTAGACTAAACATAAACAGTCGCAATAAAAAAAATCTTTTTTACCTTTTTTTTCTTCATAAACGAAAGTTCTACAATATACTCAACTAGATAATCCACCCTCGTTTTGCAAACACTTTATTACTTTAAAGTTTATTTTTTGTTTTTGAAATTCAGACAGGTCTCTGCTATCCGATATCCCGGGGTGTGGTGTCATATTGTTAGTAGTGCCCCCGCATACGCATCGTGCATCGTACGTATGTTACGCTTCATTATGATTTGCCTTTTGACACAGGGGGAGAGGGTAGTGCTGAACATAACGCAGTGAACAGAAGGTGGTGGTGCTTTAGTAGGGGTGAGGGTTTGCATGTATGTTTTGACAGTTTTGTCACTTTAACAGATTTGTTTTTTAATATAAAATATTTTTTTTGGGTGAATGGTGTTAATGATTCTGTTTGATGATGTATGAAAAATTAGAAAGCATCATGTGGCGATGATTAATGGTAAACGGCAACGGAAGGTCGGTCGGAGGGGATGGGACGTAGAGAAATATAATAAATTTGAGACAAAATAGTTGTAGAGAATAAGAGTTCTTTATTAGAATACATATCTACTTGTATTCTCTAACTTTGTACTACAATTTTATTATTTGAGATGGTAAATGTACGCTTTAATCAAAGGCCGGAAACTGCCATATTTTGAAATAACTTATTATAAATCGGGGTGTCAATTACAGTCTTATAATTGATGATGAGTCGTTGGGCGCTGGCGAGTTTGGGTCACAATCTTTCATACTGTTTTGCACAGTCGGAAGTATTTAATACGCTCTACATAGAAGTATTTAATACGTTCTAAACTTTGGGTACTCATTCTATCTTTGAGCTAGTGCAAACTAACCGATCAATAACTGCACGCAGAGAAAAAACATGGTTACTACATGGTCACGGTAATAATAATATGTTCTCCACAACAAAAGTATGTTCGTCGGAACCATAGCATTGTTAACTGAATTTATTTTTGACAATAGTATAATTGCTGCAATATTAATATTGTTGAAATGTAACAATAGTATTATTGCCAAATTTAAAAATGAAAATATGGTTATAGCAACAATATAAATATGGTTAGTGGGACAAAAGTGTTGTGTTTTGCGTTTTATGTTAACAATGATATGATAACGGCAATCATACTGTATGATTATAATTTTTCTTCATTTAAATATGCTTTTTAAAACAAATGTTATTGGTACGGATCAAATGCAATAATAGTACTGTTTTATTGAAATAAATTTTTTTTAAACAAACTGCTTTGGCTTTGTTTATCTGAAATATTTTTAAAAAAACTCTTACGTTTATTTAAACTTATTTTTTCTACTGTGAAATAAATCACTCCTAATATTTTGAATTTGATGTATTTTTGAATAATTTGTATAATTTAAATCTATTGCTGACAACTTAAACCAATTAATAAATAATATTGGGGATCAAATCTATTGTCGACAACTCAAACAAATTCTATTCAATAATATTGGGGATCATAGTTTAATTGTGTGTGATCAAACTATGGTTGTAGGGATCATAACATGGTTGCGTGTGAATCATACTATGGTTGTGAGGACCATACTATGGTTGTATATGAAACTTACTATGGTTGTGAGGATCATACTATGGTTGTGGAGATCATAGTATGGTTGAGTGTGAATCATACTATGGTTGTGGGGTACATAGTATGGTTATGTGTGAATCATACTATTGTTGTGAGGATCATAGTGTGGTTGTATTTGAATCATACTATTGTTGTGAGGACCATAATATTGTTGTAGCACAAGCATATACCCAACAATAGTATTATCCTCTTCAAATATTGTTATCACAACCATACTTTTTTTCTGCGTGTGATCAGCTCATCTGCCCCGGTTCTATACTGCTCCGCTGCACAGTTGTTCAGAATCGTTTCTTGCTGGCCAACTCGCGAGCCAATAGAGATATTTTAGCTATTTTTTTTTATTCGACAGAAATCTCTTTAAGCTTTTCTCTAGTTTCAATTTCAACAAAAAAGGTCACAGTAGTTATTGAGGAATTCAACGTATAAGTAAAACTTTATAATTTTTTTAATATTTTGAATTGAAATGTGGGTTTTTTGTTTTTTTTTAACTTCTTCATTTACTAATAGAAGGTTAAACGTTATTAAACAAATACAAATGCTGTGCTCACATAGGTAAAATATTAAGAGTTCTGAAAAACTTAAAAGGTAAAAAGGTACTATAAGACACAACATACACACATAGCCATACGAGCAGGTAAAATAAAAATAGAAAAACAATTTTTCTCAAGTTACTTTATTCAAATTAAGAACGTATTTTACAGACAGGTGAAGCTCAAAAAGCACAAAAAGTACAAAAGCATATATGTAAGGTTAAAAAAAAATTGATGAAAATATTGTTCAGGAGAGCCAATTTAAAGATAAGTCCCTTTCTATTTGCGCTTAGAACCGTCGGCTTCACTTTCATAAAACGCGCATATCTCAGGGAGGTAACACTTTTGGGCATGGGATCGGTCTCATTCAATGCTCAGACTCTGTCCACATCAAAAAAAGAAAAAAAAATGAAATTGATTTTTTTATCCTTAGGTCCCTTTCTCTTTGCGCTGTCACATATATGTAGTTATGTAAGCAATATCATATTTATTTATTTAGATACAAAAACAAAACAACATCTACAAACCGAATAATGTGACCAAAAAAGCCAAAAAAGAAGATTTAAACAGGGAGCAGAGACTTCAAAAAAACACAAACGTAAAGAAAACACAACTACAACAAACCATAAAGACGACTGACGGCCAAGATGTTAGGGAGCACCAATACACGGATACAAAAAGGACAGAAGAGACGCTGTTTAAGGGTTACCAAATGTAGAGACGTTAAATTCGAATAAAACATGTAGGGAGATACAAGGAACCTCTTATGAGAGTGAAATGTTACAACTCTCTGCGCAGGTTGAGTTTTGTGAGTGAAACACAAAACTCACCTTTGCAAGAGGTGAGTTAAGAGACATACAAATTTATAGAGTTAAACTGTGGAAAAGAGTGAGAGAGCAAAAGTGAGTTTCAATTTGCAGAGATAGTCAAATGATATGGTGACTTGAAGCTCCTTAAGGTGGGATATTTTATAAAAGCATCTTGAGTAATGAGTGAAAAATTGTATGTGACATTTTAAGATGTGGTGAATTATGGTTAAGATGTTTTGTGGTGAAGATGTGTATGTATTCTGCGGCTTTGAAATTTGTGGTTATTGGCAAAGAATACGAAGAAAAAAATAAACAGCAGAAATGCCGACGGTAAAGTGAAAACTGGACTAAGGAACCGGGCATACCGACGGCAAAACGAAATAATTTGGATTTGGGTTAAAAAAAAGTCGAGACATTTTTAAAAAAATAAATATGTAAATAAATATGACTATAAATACATAAAAAATATGTATATAACAAATGAAAATCCTAATATAAGAATTTGTCAGAACTTTGTATTTGAAAAACTTATTGAGAAACAAATATTGTGAATATTTTAAAAATCTGAAAACAAACTGGTTAGTTCAGTTATAGAAATTTTCTGCAACCATGAATGTAAAAATATGGGTGACAATTAGACCCACATACGGCTAAAAAACATAATTTTAACTACTTAAAATTCAATAAGACAGCGGTACAATAATATTGTCAGTATGTATGTCTGCATGCAAGTGTGTGTCTATTGTTGATGTATATAAAAGGCGGCAAACACTATATACATACGTATGTTTGCATACATAAGGAGACAAACACTTGTAGTTCTGCTCTAATAGCAGCCAGTGGTAGCTAAATTCTGGTAGGAAAGCAAAAGCAAGAAAGCTTTTTGTGGCGCACCAATGGGACCACGTTATGCCCCTCCAGCTATCATACCACACTCATACGCACACACACGCAGACACAAATTCAACCGAGCCAGCCAGCCACATACATTTGCGATTGACTCAAAAGCAGACTCATATACAAGAGAACCCGTTAGTTGGTCCCGACCCACACACGCATACCACACCAACAAAAAAGCACGTCCATATATTGTGATGATTGTGTGATTGTATGTGGCTAAGAAGACGTACATGGTGGCGTATACGTGTGTTCGTACGTATGTTAATCTTTATGAGTGTAGAAATAAGCAAGACTTGTGTGAGTGCCGGAGACGGAGCCGGCGTGCGGCTGAGAGTGTGTGCACATTCATTCATGCCTGTATGTGTGAGTAATTTTTGGCGGCGGCGAAGGCGGCGGTAACTGTGACTCCTGTGCAGTAACAAATGTCTACATCTTTCTCTTTATTGTCAACGTGAGTGGTGTGGCCGTGTCGTTGTTGTAGCCATTGCTCGTGTGCACGGATGTTTGTGTGTGTGTGTACGGTGTGCAACGAAAGAAAACCCGACCCCAAAACTGACACCATCGTGGCTAACCCTTTATAGCACTAAGGTTTCCTTACAGAACCACATATTTAGGTTTTAGTGGGAGTACAAGTAAAGCCACTACCATTTGCAAACTATGGTCTCCACACGCAGACAAAGGCGCAAACACACATGCAGCTACTCACTATCCTACACTCACATATATACTCTCACATACATTTAAATAACAGGGCAGAGTAACTTCAGCTATGTGTGTGAAATGGGTACTTTTGACTCGATCCGCGGCGTAGGGGACGCTTATGTCTCTGGCTGTTGCGAGGAGACACTTTTGTAGTTGTCTTTGTCTTTGTATTCAGTGTCGTGTCGGTAGCAGAGAAATGCCCACAAATGCAATCTTATCGACCCACATTTGCTCAAAAAAACACAAGGAAGACGAGCAAATCTCTAATAGGAATGAAAGGAGAAACAGTAGAAGAAAAAAAACACAAATCAAGAACATAAGAAAAATTGTTCCACAAATGACGACGTTGATTTAATTTTGGTTTCGAGTGTTGGTTTTTGGTTTTTAACTAACTACAGATTGCTATTTAGATGAACGACAATTTTAGTGATTCCTGAAGGTTATGTGCCATCAGCTAAATACTTCCTAGGGGTGCGTGTTTAAAGCTATTTCGGTGAAATTCTACCGTAAATGTCTTTGGTATGACATTTTAATGGTATAGAAACACTTTCAAATAGCCCTAAACTGCACTAACTGGTACTATTAAAAGCCTGCGCTTAGAGGTCAAAGTCTTGCGGCTCAAAGCCGTCTACGCACTGCCGCAGACTTCTTGGCTTTGCTGACAATTGTCAGTAAATTTTATTAAAAAAAAGACGAAACTAAATTCTTTTTTTTTATTTATTTCTGGCAGTACAAACTTAAAGATAGAAAAAACCAAGCAACTACTTATTAAAGATAATATAAAACCGAATGGAAATTTTTCTTTTTATTAACCCTTTTCTTTTACCCAAAAATATATTAAGAGATGAAGCTCATGTTTATAAATTATAATTAATAAATAAATTATAAAAAAAAATAAATTCATAAATAAATTAATAAAGAAATAAGGGAAACAAACGGACAGTTGCAGGCCATTGTATTGTAGTCAGTCAATACAATGCTTCAACGCCAAGCCCTTTTCCTTAATTATGACCTTCTACATTAGTCGTCAGGCAACAAGTTTAAATTGTTTTTCATTATTTAGTATTTTGAATATATGATAAAAAAAAGTTTGATATGAATATTTTTATTTCGTTTAAATCAAATGATCCAAGAGAAATCGGGCTTAGATTGATTGGTCCCATACATATACAGGGTGGAGCAAACTACTGATGTGGTTTGAATGTTTAATAACTTTTTAAATTTATTTATAATTTTTGTTTTTTTTTCAGAATTTTGTATAGCAAACTTGGGAAATTTAAAATGGAACACCACACAACAGAAGAGCGATCAGCAGTTGTTGAATTTTATTTTAAAAATTTAGTCAATTATTTTGACGCAGCGTGCTTATCGTCGCTTTTTTAATGTGCGTACTGGGACTTCCATGTACCGGAAGACCACGTACGGTCCACACGGACGAATATATATCATGCGATATATTGAGTCGTCAAATAGCTCATCATTTCAGCTGATGTGTGATAGCTCGCATTGTCGTGATGAAAAATGATCGGTCTTCTCTTATTATCTTTCCTCATTTCTTCGGACACTGTTGGCACACAGATGGTTGTATACCACACAGAATTGACCGTCCTACGTTCCACTAAAGGCATTGCGGCAACATGGCAGGTTATATCGATGTACTTCTTCCACGAATAACTTTTGTTGGATTTGGCTAGTGTTGAAAGACCCATACGGTCGATTGCTGTTTTGTTTCGGTTTCATATGCATAGATTAATGATTCGTCACCTGTGACAATGTCATACACTGCCTTTGGGCTACTGCAGTTATATTTTTTCAACATCTCTTTGCACCAATCCATACGAGCCTTTTTCTTTACATTCATCAAATTAGGGGAGATCCAACGAGAATAAATTGTTTTCACGGCCAAATAAACATGCAATATCTTATTGATGCTTGTCATACTAATGCCCAAGGATGCCCCAATCTCACGGTATGTCACATGTCGGTCTTGCTTAATCAGTTCACGCACAGCATCGTTGGTTTCTGGTACAGTGACCGAAGTTGTCCTTCGCTAAATTCATCCTGGAGCGAACGGCGTCCGAGACTTAATTCTTGGTACCAGCGATTAACAGCGGTTTTTGATGGTGCTTCATCGCCAAAAGTCGTAACAAGTTGATTTAAACTCTCTAGTGTCGATGGCCCACGCCGAAAATCGTAAAAAATCATCGCACGAAACTGTTCCCTGGATAATTTCATTTTTTGACTAAGATGAATTTTTCAACACACTGTAAACAAAAGAATTCGCCCTCAAATGACAAAACAATCTGAGTGAAGTTATGCTAAAAAATGTCAACGTTTCCAATGAAAGTTCCAGTTTGCATCTGGGAACACTCGTGTTGTCAGGGCCCGAAATATAAATAGCAACCCTCGTATAAAAAAATAATAATAATTAACCTATAAATAAAAAGTTATTTAACATTCACTCACAACTGCAGCTTTGCGTCACCCTGTATATTGATCCAATTTAATGTCTTCAGCTTAGAAGCCATATTGATAAAATTTGACACACGTAAGTTTTTTTTGGACTAGGAAGGCAGTAATTTAAATTTAAGAAATTAGGTACAGATTTAGGTTATGTACCTCCCACTCATATTTTCATCCGGTTTTATGTTTTTAGCTCTAGAACGCAAATTATACATCCAATCTCGATAAAATTTAGCATGTGTACATTTTATGGGCCGAGAAAGGAAGTAAATTAAATTAAAGAATTTGGACCAAGCAACGAAGATATGGAAATTTAAAGAAATCGGTTAGATTTAGATATAGCTCCCATACATATGATCATCCGATTTAATATTTTAAGCTCTGAAAGTCACACATTTCGCCTAATCTTAATGAAAGTAAGTTCCTTGTGTGAAGAATGGACGCTGTTTAAATTAGGGAAAATCGGTTTAGATTAAGATAAAGCTCAGACATATATTTTCAACCAATTTAATTAAAAGCAATGAAGTTTTCCCGTAAATTCAAATATGAAATTAGTTTTCACATTTTTGTAAATTAAAAGCCCAAGGCGGGCCTAAACCTGTTATTGGTAAGCAATTCTGAACATCCGGAAGTGCCGGGTATAATATAGTCGGCCACGCCCGATATTAGATCTTTTTTACTAGTTTTTAAATGCTTCTTCTTTGGTAACATTCAAAATAAATGATAGCAGAATGTTTTGGCGCTATGTACTTATATAAAACAAATTTCGGGTTCATATTTTAGGTTTTCCGCAGCACTTAGCGACAAAAATAAGCTGAGATTGAAAACCCTGCTGAATCGGAGAAAACAGTACGCAGTATTTTTTAATTTTTTTGTATCTGGCCTTTTACTAAATACTTAGTAAAAAAAAAAATCCTAAAGGAAAAATTTTTTGTCAAATGTAAAAGGCATACTTTAGATGGTCTTCGAACATTATTTCGGAATTGCTTATTAAGTGTACACTCTATCCTATTACATGCATAACCTAACAGAGCTGATTTTAAATAGAAGACCACTCATTTCGCCGAGCTGATAGATTAATAAGATATTGAAATAACTAAGAAAATGTTCCAGTCCGGCATCCTTTGAGGCGCTTTCGCGAGAACACATTTTACCCTATTCTTCGATTTTAAGTCAAAATTAAAAAAAAAAACATTTCCTTCCCCACTTTTCAACGAGTTGCAGTAATTCGGAGAAACTAATGATGCACTATTTGAGGTTACTTTCATACTCCCAAATGCAGTGCAGGGGAATACACACACAGCTCTACCAACAATGACATGAAGCATAAATGGCTGGAAGAATGCAGAGATTTCGTTGGAGCAGCAAAAGAAGAAGACGATGACAAAGGCGAAGAGAAAGAACAACTTATTTTAACCAAAACTAGTGATTGCTTGAGTGTGGTGGCCATATACAACCAAATAATGGCGTCTTTTGGTGTAAACCAAGAATGGTTGGTCGGTTGGCTGGCTGGCTGACTGGATGCCTGACTGGTGGCTACAAAACTCAAAAAAAGAACATGCACTCGCATACATATGTACGCTTTTGAAAACTATTTACCAAAACACACTGACACACACACATATATGTATGTATACCAACACAATTACACTAGAGTGTACTGCGAAGTTTTCACTTCGTCTGCAAGAGCATGAGTGAGAACTATTCCACGTATACACACAAGCGTCCAGATGCAAGACTTCTACGCCATGGAGGAGTAGATCAGGGAGGATACCACATTTAGGTGAATGTATGAGTGTATGGGTTTGCCGTTTTTTCATATCTTTTTGGTTGCAAAGAAAGAAAAAAGAGTATGTGCTTATGTGGCAAATTTGGAGGAACTGCTGCGAATTAGGAAAGGCTGGCGAAACGAAAATAGCCTACAGAAAAGGATGGTTAATGTTGAGAGGAAACGAGAGGTGAGCGTCATATTTTTGGTCTCCCAGGGTGTATACCTACCGACCATGTACACCGACTTGTGTTTTGCTTTTGTAAAGCCTCAAACGACTTTGGAAAACTGAAGCAGCCTCCCGGCAAACCAGGAGGTTAGGTGGTCTTGTAACCTCCTATGGTGGCTTTAGAGTATTTGTACATACACACACACACACATATGCATGCAGACGTAGGTCTGCATGTGTTTGTGTGGTATACTTTTAAGTTCTTGGTACTTAAATTTTGATGCATATATGCGGTCTTATGCCGGCGGTAGAGCAACAACCAAAAATGAGCGGCCAAATATTGGCCTTTATGTGGCTTGTTCGTTTTTTTTTGCCATTCTCTCTTGGGTTTCTTCCTCCCGTTATTCTTCTTCTTTAATTTGTGTTGGGAAGGTTTGGAGCATACTTTTCCCAAGAGTTTATGACTAGTTACAAGTGCATACTAATACTACAATATTGGCTTCTTTCTGGCATTATTTATTTGTAGGTTTCGCTCATCATTTAGTGGGTATGCATACACATCTACATGCACCGGACTGGCGAACGTTGGGCGGCGGTCATGCGGCGGCACTGGGCCGACCAGGATTTCCACATGGCACACCATTTTTCCATCATCAGCCTGCAGCATTTCCGGGACATGTTAGTGCCTTGGAGAGGCAAGGATTAAATCGAATAGGAGGTAAGTTATGATGAATACAAATGTAAATAATTATTATTAAAACAAAATTCTACGAGAGCGCAGCCACAATGTAATGTGCATTTGGAAAGGTAGTTAAGTTCGGCCAGACTGAACTTTATATACTCTCAACTGTGACTCAGGGTTACCACTGACAATTTTCAAAAAGTATCACAAAAAGGGGGTTTTGTTTTTTAGGTAACGAACTATGCTTTTTTACTTTAGTTTGGATTGAAATGTGCTTTATATAGTGGCACGACCTAAAATCGGATGGGACCTTTCTGTGTTGGCTATTCAGAGACATGGAACGATATGGACTAAAAAGGGGGTTTTGTTTTTCTAGGTAACGAACTATGGTTCATTTACTCTCGATTGGATTGTGCCTATTATAGTGACGCGACCTTAAATCGAGTGTGACCTTTGTGTGGTGGCTATTCAAAAACATGGAACGATATGGTTTAAATTTACCAAAAAAGAGCGTTGTTCGCTCGTAACGCTCTATTCTGAATTTGGTCGAAGTGGATGAAATATGAGGACCTTTTAGGGCCACTTAAAATAAGAACCTATAAAGTCCAGTTTCACCAAAGTTAATAATATTTCGACCATAGCTTATCATTTACAATGATCGGGTTTAATTTTTGGTTTCTAGAGCAGCATGACCTCAAATCAGGAGGGAGCTTTTTGTGAGGGCTATTTAAAAACACAGATCGATATAGTCCAATTTCACCAGAGATAGGTGTTGGTCGCTCGTAACGCTTTGTGCGAAACTCAATCGGAATCGGATGTAATATGTGGCCTTAAGAGCTGTAGGCTATGAAATCGTTATAAAATTATGTATTCTACCAAACATGGACTGTTGTGAACAATTTCAATATGGTTCGTCCTTGGCCGAACATTATTAATGTAAAGGGTGTATTTTTTAGACGGGTGGTTTCAATCGGACTACACTTTTTTAGAGTTGGTCTTTTTGACAGCTTGATTTAAGCTCAGTTTTGTTTGCCATTTCACAATGAATAGACTTCCTCCTGCACAACGTTTGCAAATCGTTCTAAATGGGCCCAAAACGAGATGGCTACCCATCTTGATTTTTACAAGAACATTTCGTTCAGCGATGAAGCTTACTTCTGGTTAAATGGATACGTTAAAAACCAACATTGTAGCATTTGGAAAAACGAAAATCCACAAGCCATTATTGAGACGCCGTTACATACTCAAAAATTCATTGTTTGGTGTGCTCTGTGGGCAAATGGAATCATAGGTCCATATTTCCTCAAAAAAAAAGCCATAATTTTACAGTCAATGGAGAACGCTATAGAGCCATAATTAATGTCTTCTTCTTGCCTGAATTGGAGGATGTTATTATGGACAACCTTTGGATCTACATGCTATACAGCAAATGAAACAATCAATTTATGGTGAGCGCACTATCTCGCGTTGTTTGACGTGGACTGCAAGATTGTGCGAGTTAACACCGCTGAACAGCGTTACCGTTGTGCGACTAAAGTGGCAATTTGACCCATTTGGAAGCCATGCTACTTTTACTGCCCCTTTTTCATAAATCTCCTTTTTTGCCACTTTTTGAAATTATTGCTACTTTCCACAACTCGAAATGTGTGTATTGCTTTTAAAAGAAACGCGAATTTTTATTTCTGGGGTTAAGGGTTGCTCCGGGGAAAAAAGTAGTATCATTTATTTGGTTATAACCTGGCGCTTACGCTAGGCTTTATGGATACTCGTACTTGCAAACAGTCCCGCCGCACAGCTCTGAAACGCACTAATTACATTTAATCTTTAGCAAATTTGGCACAAAATAGCCCGCACAACAAATGTGTTTTAGGGTAAAAATACCAACAAATCAGAACATTTGTAAAATGTATTAAGTAAGCAACTTTGATTTGAGGTGGCCTAAAATACGGTCCATTCAAGCAGGGACAATGGGTACCAAAAAATTTATATTTTACCACAAACCCAACGAATCCATATGAAATAATTTTTAAAATCTGGTTATATTAAGAACCCGGTTCATAACTTCAAGGAGCCTAAAAGCGTAGTTTCAGGTGGCTCATCTGCACATCCAGTAGAGCAGGGTTTTGTATAGTCTGCCATGTCCGAATTTTGATGTTTGGATTTTTAATACCCTTACGAAGAGAATATTAAATTTGTCATTCCGTTTGCAGCACCACGAAATATTGATCGAAGACCCCATAAATTTTTTTATAATCTTCATTGTCGTAAAATTCTAACACGATCAAGCCATGTCCGACCGCGTGTCTGTAGAAGCCATGATATCGTTTAAACGTATCAACCTGATACTTATGGTCACAAGCTGTTTGGGATTGTAAATGGGCGAAATCGTCCAAGCGGGAAAACGTTTTTACCTCGATAAAAAGTACTCGTTTTGCTTAACAAATCAGAATTTTTTGTAAATGGACAATGGGTACTGTTAGTTAGGACGCACTTAATAATAATAAAATAAATAATACAAGCTGCTGAAAGGTTAGGCTCAGGTGGCCCAAAAAACATCCAGAATGGTCAAAAACGGGCGATTAATAGTCAATATGGACATATGGGTAAAGCAAATTTTGCTTTTTTGCACTTTATTATCGTATAGTGCTAGATGAGGATCGTAAAGGGTACATTTACGAAAAGTTTGCGACTTTTTTTTAAAAAAAAACTTTTTTGTGCCATTTTTTTAAAAAAAAAATCCACTTTATGTGCGATTTTTTGAAAATTTTCAACGGTAAGCCTGCCGCTGACCCTACTCAGATAAGCTTGCCACTATCGATGCCATGGAAGAGAATAATCGGCGCGTTATTGGTGACATAGGACACCAAATGCTACAGAAAGTGGTCGAAAAGTGGGCCTCTCGGCTGGAGTATATTCGAGGCAGCCGCGGCAGCCACTAGCCCGACATCATTTTTCAAACATAATGGCAAACCCTTGCCTTTAAATTAAAGCTAAATTCTTGGCCATAACATTAAGTAATATGCGTTTTATTTCTTCTTGTAAACCACACGCCTGAAAAACACAATGTTCGAAATCAGTTTTTAATTGCGACCTATAATTTGATTACAACAATAGATGTACAGACGAAAAAACATTGCTCAATGGAATCATTGAGTGATTCTGAAATGATTGGGTTGCTTAACGTGAGGTTTATCTTCTTTTCATTAAGATAAAAAGAAAATTTGTCAAAAGTCACATTGACGAAGGTGGCTGCAAATGCTCATGCTCTAGAGCATGAAAGTTGATTTTAATTGAGTTTTATGTTGCAAAAGGCTTCAATAACCATGTAGCTGCAATTGAAGCGGCAGCAATAATAAAGGGTGCTTAAGTTTTAAAAGCCGATGTTGACTTTTGCCACCATTCTGACCATTGACGACGTTTGGAATGGTCAAGAGGCTTTAGTTCTTGAGTCAATTGCACCTTGTAAGCGTGTAAATGCAAGTCTTATTGCATATTGTTCACCAACGACGAGCGTCGTCGTGAGCAATTGTTGCTCACGACGACGAGTTGAGGTGGACGGCTCTTCAGCTACACTATCGCGAACAGCAGCAATATTTTCTGCAGTACGAGATGTACGAGCATGCACTGGTGTTTTCGCATCTCCTACAGACCCGTTTTGTTCAAATTTTTGCACGGTTTTTCCGATTGACCGCACATTTGGATGATTAAATTGACCAATAAAATTACGAAGTGCGCGATAAGCATTTT
This sequence comes from Hydrotaea diabolus, assembly GCA_963513945.1. Lineage (NCBI taxonomy): Eukaryota > Metazoa > Arthropoda > Insecta > Diptera > Muscidae > Hydrotaea > Hydrotaea diabolus. Next base: position 150,377,297 of record OY740718.1, on the reverse strand, counting down.
GATTTGAACGCCCATTTTTATAATAAGCATGAATAACTTTAAAGCGTTGCTCGCTTGTGTATCTTTTTCCTTCGTTTAAATTGAATTAGTCTGAAATTGAGAAATATCAAATGAAACGCAGAAAAAAACTTGACGTTTTGGTGCGGTTCACATTTAACATCGGCCCTTAAAATTTAACCACCCTTTATTTATCAATTTTAAATGCCTCATATTCGTATATTTTTATCTGCCCTTTTTTAGTTCCTAGGGTCCAAGACTACAAACCATACCTTCTACAAAATGTAAGGAATTTATCTAAAACTAAAATTGGATCGTCCATAGTGGCCGTTTTTTGTACCCTCTAGTTATACGCCTATCTCCATCAAAGCTTACAAATAAATCCTTACATAGAATTGTAGTGAAATTTTCTATGATTTCAACTTTCAGATATTTATATTCTCCATTTGTCGCTTCTCAAGACCATAAGTATTATATTTTGCGCCCATCTATGATGACAACCATCATCTCAGCCAAATTTGAAAATAAATACCTACTTGGAGTCGTAGAAAAACTTGGTATAATATGAAATACCCATCAGTCCACATTTAGTATTGATAGCCTGCTTTGACCACACGGTCCGCTTTCCAGTCCTCATATGAACCCATATTTTTGGTAGATTTTGCAAATAATAAATTGAAGGTGTAATAACCTTGAATGAATATACATTAATATGTATTAGAAAATGTTTTTATGAACATTTGACCGTGTTTGGGCCACAAGATCATGCAACCTGCTTCCTTTTTGAGGTCTAAAATACGTCTCAACTAACAGTTCAATTCAAGCCTTGGGTAGTCCACAAAAAGTGTATTTTGTTCGAGGTACCTTTCGTCCCTCAAAGGGAAGCATTTAAAACCCAGGGCCAATTTTGACCATTTACTACCTTAAAAAAACGTATATCTATACTGCCCTCCTAAGAAAGAACGTCACATCTCCCTATTAACAGTTTTGAGATATTTAGCTGGAAGAAGTAGATGTGACCATTTTGCTTAATGTTTTTTAAGTCATTTACAGTTGAAAATGGGTGTTTTATGTTTAACTCAAAAATCAGAAACTTATTTAGGGTTCCAAATCTGCCATTAACTCATTTTTGGAGTTTTGGCGCTTGTGGCTTTCTTTCTTAAAACGGCAGTATAGGCCATCATTGTGCAAAAATTCAGAATCCTAACTTAGTTCGTTTGATAGCTTTCGTGCTATCTTCAGACACACAGACGGGTGAAAATGGCTAGATTGTTTATAGGGTCTCCGGTCAATAAGTTGAGTTGTTGAAAACGGTATGAAAAATTTAGTTTTACTTAATACTACGGTGAATTGTGAATAAACATTCAGCGCATATTTGTCTGTGCTTTTGTTTAATTTTAAAGAATGACTAAACGTTCATATATTTTAATTTTTTATTAATTAAATTTTTAGTTTTTTATACTTTTTCGGTATACCCAATTGTAAACTTTCTCCAAAAAGTATATCTTAAATTGTAAATATTTAATTACTTAAAATATGTCTAATATTTCGCCCTTCCTGTTAGATCACCATCACCTGTCTCAGCTATCACAACTGTCAGCCGTCGGTACAGCCCATAGCACCACCAGTCCGGAGGGCTCACCGACCACCACATCGGCCGGCTTGGCCCATCCATCGTTGACCACATCCCCGCCTTTGACCACCACCACCAGCGACAATGACAACAACATTGATGCCGGCTTCGAAAGTGATAGCATATCGGTGACTGGCTCACCCAGAAAAACGTCATCGCTCCATGAAGATGATGAACAGCGCAGCACATCACCACCATCAACACATGCCGGCAGTGGCGGTGCCTTCACCTCATTAATACAGCGAAATACGGGCTTAAGGAAAAATGAGCTCTTCTCGGGATTTGCTTCGAATTTCACACCGCCTCATACTTTCAATCCGGCTCTGGCAGCCCAATTGTTTTTGCAAAATCCCCTGCTGCCACAACCCAGCCAGTGGCTGTATACCCAACTCTATGGCAACTACAATGAGTTGCCATGGTTCCGAAATGCTGCACCCGCACAATCACAGTCAATTCTCAATGCTGGCGTCGAGGCGCCAACATCAACACCTGCAGCCAATGTGCCCGGAAGTGCAGATGCCTCACAGGGTGTGAACCTGATAAAACGCTGTGTTACTTTAATATCCCATTCCGGCACAGAGGCAGATCAAACTAAACTTTCGACCAGCACCACGCCGCCGCCGGTAACATCCAGTCGCCGCTCTCCTTCGCCGGTAGAAACCATTGACCTGGATGATGTCAGCAATACCTCGAGATCAGCGAGCAGTTCATATGGACCGATACGTTGCCGCACCCCAAAACCATCGGATGTCTGGCGGCCTTACTAGCAACTGCGTCAAGCCATTGGCCAGGCTTTAGGTTTGAGTATAACGGAAGCAATAGAAACGGAAATCAAAGATTCGGATAAGCAAGAGTTTCATGTAATGTAAGCCAGAGCAAACAAAACGAGTACCAAGCAAACCGAAAAAGGCGATTTTAAACAAAATTGTTGTTGTGAACAAATTAAAAACAAACTGAATGAATTCCATATCGTGAAAATATTGCAAATGAATATGACATATACCCCAATCAAAAAGAAAACACACCTATTGTACTGTACAGTTTCATTTTGTCTCTTTTGTCAACATACCTACATGCGAGTTCGTACAGAAAATACAGAAAATATACGATCAAATACAAATTATTACAGAAAAATATTAAAAGAACATATCGAATTTAAACCAAAAATAAAAAAGAAAAACTTAATTTTATCGTAAAATTAAAACAAATATCAACACAGCCGGGAAGAAAAAGAACATTTAACTGTGGGTATAACATTTGTCATTACAAAAGCAAAACAAAAAAATATAAAATGCCTGTAAGATTTTGGGGAAAAAGATCATTTTAAGTTTTTGGGCAATGCCATAAGCGGACCCACATTACGTAGAGACTTAGAAGATCGCTAACGCGATAACTTCACACCATTGTACAAAATTATATTTGGTTACAGGAAACTATAGACACTTTGCATTAAACCCATTTGTTTTCTACAATTAAAATGTTTGGAAGAAAGTTTTTTAAGAATCACCTTTACCGAGTTTAAGCGAGCTCGTTTATAACTGAGCTTATTGTATTTTTGAATAACTTTTTTCTACAAATTACAAATTTTTAAATCAAACGCTTTACGATGCAAGTGGCCAATCAGTTTTTGCACACAAGAAATTTAAAAAACTTCTACTTAGTAAAGATTTATTTTTTTTCCTCGTTTAATGAGCGAGTACCAATAGAACCAGCCTCACATATTTTTTAATGAAGGAATACTCAATAATTCTATTACAAATCATTTCTGTCCGATTTCAGTTTAAAAAACTAAAATAGTTATTTAAAAAGTTTAAATTTTTAAATTCCCTTTAAAATTTATAAATTCCCGAGCCAGCTCTCGTTCTGATTTGTCTACACCTTTCTGGCTGAACCGTGCGATTACTATCAGCCCTCGACGTCCATTTTTCGGAAGGTCTGCCCCATGAATAGTATAACGACAGCAAAAAACGGCCTATAGACAATTCCGTGACTTTTCGAAAAAAATAACTTTTTATGTAAAATTTTTTTCCAACATATTCTCCATTTAGCTCAATACACTTAGCCCAAAGTTTCGCCACGTTTGTATCCAATCCAAAAAATAGAATTTTATCGTTGGAGCTGAATATCATTCCACCGAGCTATTGGTTTAGGAATAGTAACTGGGGGCTTAATTCGGAGAAAATTGCGGTTGAGGTACAAATTCGTAACCCAAATTATGCAGTTTTGCCATTAAAACTACACACGTGTGCACCCGTGCCAAATAAAATTTTTCTTGACCATATGGGGTCGTTTTTTTAAATCCTCGGTCCTCGCAGTTGCTTGTTTTTAACTTTTGAAGGTAATCGATGTGGATTATCCCTTATGCATCCAAAAAACTGTTGCCATCACCTTATTGCCCGACAAAATCACATTGGCCTTCTTCGGAGTCGGTTCACCCGGAGAAACTCATTGTTTTGACTGCTGCCTGTTTCCGTAACGTTGTAATGGATCCATTTTTCATCCACAGCTTCAAAACGCCGTAAAAACTAATTCGAATTGCGGTTAAACAGCTCCAAAAAATCATTTAAAGTTGTCACAGGATTACGTTTTGTGGTCAATTGAGAGCAAACGCTGCACGCATCTTGCAGACAGCTTTCTTAAACCTAACTGATCATCTAAAATCGAAACCACACTGCCTATGAAATGCGTGTGGCATCAACAATCTCAAGCACTTTTACTGTTCGATCGGTCAACACTATATCGTTGATTTTTTTGACATTTTCGGGTGTATTGGCCTCAATTGGCCGTCCAGAACGTTCAGCGTCAATTGTACTTGTGCGACCACAACGAAAGTCAGTAAACCACTTTTTTAACATTGCAATCGATGGTGTAGAATCTCCGTAGTATTTATTAAGCTTTTCCTTGGTTTTTTCCCGCAAAAAATAATATTTAATGAGCACTCGCAATTCACTATTTTTCGTTTTTAACAAAATCCACGAGGTTGTATGTGTTGAACAGCTGTTTAACACAAAATAAATGACAGAACTCTCTCAAAATTTGACAGTAGTCTATTAATAGATGGTACTTGGTGGGAGCAGTGTTGCATTTCATATAACTACGAAGAAAGTTGGAAACGTCACGGAATTATTAATATGCTCCCGTACCTAAGTACATCCGTATGGAACTTTTTTTGATCGAAGAATAATTAAACCAATCAAAATAAAGGAAAAATTAATATCTATCACTAAATCGAATGTACCACCGATTTAAGTTCCAGCCACTCTGGAAGCCACATATGAAATCCCATCTGGAAGATGTGTGTGTCTGTTCTATAGGATCGAACAGTAAACGGCTCTCATATATCAGGCTATGGTTTGTTAAATCCAAAATCAGCGGCCCTACCGATTATGGGTCCTGCCACTCTAGAAGCCACATATGGAATCTTAGCTGGAAGATGTGTATGTCAGTCCCATATGATCGACCATTAAAGGTCGCTGATTTGCTAACCCCAAAAACAGCGCCCCTGAAGATTTGTTTACAATCTGCTTTCATAGGGCGCGCCAGTGCAGGGGGGAGGGCGATTTAATATTTTAAATTTGAATCTGCTGTAAAAGAAAAGTATTGGTTATTTTTGCAAATTTCTCGTATAATTGGAACGGTTGAACTTTGTTATTTAATAATGGAACTCAATATCATAAATATGACTACCACAACTGGCATTGCCTCATCCGATCAACCCAATTTCTCAGTATATTTTCGATAGTTTCGGGTCAAATCTCTTCAATGGCAACTTCGATTTCATGCCTCAACGCTTCATTTGTCGGATGCTTTGCGTAACACTTATGCACAATGGCTCATTTACCACAAGTTTAAAATCCTAATGGATATGCGGTACGACAGAACAAAAGATGATAAATATGATCATTGTATTGAAAACACAATCAACCGATCGGTCATAAAATGCGGATTAATAATTTAATTGCCATAACTGGAGGTTGTAACAACCAATAGTTTGGTGCACATTTGTTGTTGTAATCAACTATATGTGGTGATAACTAAATTTTATTATAACCAAAAAAATGAAATTTGAATTTGGATTTTTTAAAAATAAATAATTTGAATATTACTGGCTTGGCAGTACCTCACCCGATCAACCCAATTTCTCAGTATATTTTCGATTGTTTCGGGTCGAATCTCTTCATAGGCAATTTCTATTCCATGCTTCAACGCATCATTTGTCTCCGGATGCTTTGCATAACACTTATTCATAATGGCTTCACGCAGAAAATAATCCAAAGGGCTCGATTCACAGCTCCGAGGTGGCCAAGTGGCATCACAGTTTCGTCTGATTATTCGATTTTCAAAAACAGTGCGTAAAATATGGATGCGTTGGCTCTGTGACATGTTGCCCCGTCTTGTTGACACCAAATGTCGCCCATGTCATTTTTCTAAATTTGGGAAACAAAAATTCATAACGCACACCGTGGGCAGTAACGGCGGCTCCTTTCACATTTTTGAAAAAAATCCCAAAATCCACAATAAACAGTGAGTCGTTGTGGATGCATGACCGGCTTTTCAATTGTCGCGTGTGGGTTCTCTGAACCCCATGTGCTGCAATCAATATTGCTTATTGACATAGCCACCGAGATGAGTATGAGCTGTATCTTAAACATGATTTTTCGCTTAAATTCTTCATTTCCTGCTGGGCAATATTCCTCCCATTGGGCGAAGCGAAAACGCATCGGATGGTGTTCCATTAATATATGACAAAGGTTGTTCCCATAAAACCAGAAATTTTGAAAAAAATAATCAGTATTATCAGCCGATTCAATTTCAAAATTTTTAATGGCCCAACCTAAAGGTGTAATTATTGTACAGGTTCCAAATATGAACTGATATGAAAATTTTAAAAATTGGTCTATGTTATAGTATAAAACAAGTTTCTTTTATGATTTCAGAACGTGCAACTCACGAAGCCACATTCGTTTCCGACCAAATTTTGCATTGACCGATAACAATCTATTGGGTCATATAGGCTCATGTTTTCAAATAGCCCTAACAAAAACAATACGGTCTACTTATATAATCAAGGCTAGTAAAATTGGACCAGAGGCCCTACTGCTCTACTAGCACATACGTACTCCAATCCCTATCAAATTTGATTAATTTTCATGACCCAGTTACCACCCTAAAGGGAATTGGATCAAATCTGTTTATGCGCTCTTTGAGATTGGAAGCCCCTTCGCTTTAGAAACTTTCGGGTGGGTCATTTAAAAGCTTAAATTTGAATCGGCAGTAAAAAAACAGTACTGAGATTTTTCTCAATTTTCGAACTTGAGCCATTAGGGATAAATGTTACGCAAAGCATGCAGCGACAATTGAAGCATTCAAGCATAAAATCGAAATTGCCATTAAAGAGATTCGTCCCAATACAATAGAAATACTGAAAAATTCGGTTGATCGGATGAGGTACTACCGAATAAATATATAATAAAGTGCAGACAATACAAATCGTTTGTATGACAGAATGCACTTGCCATACTTATTTCATTCATGGAAAATATAATAGACACTGCCTGCTGAGACGTTCTCGATATAAGAAGTATTAGTCCTTTTATTCCGTTTATTTATTCATTTGTGTTGTCGTTCTTTTCGCCAAAAAATGCTGTCAAAGAAGCAGAGTCGTTCAAAAATGTGTCAAGCTTTTCTTAGAAGCTTTGGCGGTTTATTAACTTAACAATTTCAGTTCTACGAGTATCCACACTATGGAAATTGTGAAGGTTACTTGATGTTCGACATTCAGAATGACCAGCGACTCATGAATCGTTAGATTCAAGTCGACATACTTTGTCGAATTTAAATAAGACAGTTTAGTTAATTAAGTGTTCGAAACTTTACTTTAATCACCGATGGTCTCTCTGGAAACCTAGTCCCAAATTTATGGTATTGCCCCCTTTTGCTAAATTGAAAATCAAAAAATATGAAAATCATAATGCATATTATTAAATGAAAATAAGTACGATTGCTATAATTAAAATATTTATATTGTATAACTTTAATAGATTCCAAATATTGTATTTGTAAATTTTTAATAGTCTTTAAGTATTTAGAATTTCAATTGAACATTATTGCTCTGCTATCGTACGATGTTCGATAGCGGCGTAGAAATGATTGTCTCTGTATATAAAATTAGTTTGGTAGTTATACAACATGTTTGTTAACTAAGTTAGTTCTGTTAACAAACACGTTTGGAAAAAAGGTTAAATAAAATTCATTAAATTTAAAAGAAATACCAAAAAAACTATTCTTTTATTATTTAATTAATTCAGATTCAATTAGATTACATCATAAAAAAGAAGAAAACATGAAAAAATAAGTAAAACTGCATCTAAATCCGTCGTTTCGAATATTATAAACTAACAGACCACTTCCAGTTAGATCAACTCCTGTCATCTCGTAATGATCAATCCAAACGAAATTTCAGAAGAGAATCTTTGGATCTAAAAATTCACATACCCACACTTGTTTAACGAAAAAATTAAAATTTTAGTCATTGGCAAAAGCTCCATGAAGTACTCATAGGGCGAGGAAAAAGTGGGAAAGATGATGGTTGATTTGTTTTTTGTTTTTTAAAAATATTACAATAAACAATCTGTGTTTGGTTATCATCACTAATAATTGGTTAAAACAACAAAATGTTTGCAAAACTATTAGTTGTCACAAATAAATACAGAAATAAATAAGTCGTGATTACAGAACGATGATTATATTTATCATCTTGCACTATTTCGAATTAAATACCCATTACGATTATAAACATTCCCTTTTTTGAGATTCTCAAGTCTAATCCTCCAATAATTTGAGCACCCATATGTACGACTGTACTGGGTCATTTTTATGTCGACTCGACTCGAGTCGAAAAGGGCAGGCATCCATATCATCCTAATCTTGAAAATAAATCAATATTTTGACCAGTAACGAAATGTACTTAAATTTGTGTTCGGACCACAATTACCATTTTCAGCGAAGGAAGATCAGTTTTTCAATATTTGTATATGTGACGTGCAAAATAGAAAAGGACCTAAGGTTAAAAACCAGTTTTGTTCAGGAGAGCCATTGTAAAGATTAGGTCCCTTTCTATTTGTGCTTAGAATCGTCGACTTCACTTTCATAAAACGCGCATATCTCTGAGAGCGAACACATTTGAGGCATGGGATCGGTCTCATTCGATGCTCAGATGTTGTCCACATCAAAAAAAGAAAAAAAAAATGAAAATTGATTTTTTTACCCTTAGGTAACTTTCTCTATGTGCTGTCACAGATATTGGCTTTACGGCACGATCTTAATTTCTCGTAGCTGTTTTTTGGTACACTAGTGTGCATTTTTCCTAGCCTCAAATTCGGACATAAGGTAACAATTCTTCCTTTTAATACGAGTATTAATCGACATCAACGAATTTACGGTCATAGAAATAGGGTCAAGCTGGAACTAACATCATAACTGCAGAATATCCCGGTCTCTCTGGTCGGATAGAGACCGAAGTACATCGATCGATGAAGGTTGTCATAGGGCACTATGACGGCTAGCATGGGTACCCCGTGTACTGTACAAGTTTCTAGATTTGAGTCAGTGCAGCATTTGCTATGCGTTTGCAGGGTCTTTAAGAATACAGACCTTTCTGCCTAGGCATTCAATTTTTTCGACGACCTGGCCGATCTACCTTCAACAACTCATATACTTTGTATAAGGGTAAGGCTATTTTTGAGTTACTCGAATCAGCTTATTACCATAACGGATATCCGCCAAAAAAATTGACAAGATACCCCTATAGACTTGTAGACACAGAGTAGAATTATTTGGAAATCGGTTGAAACTACAAAAATTCAGTTGTAAACGTCGAATTTCCGTTTCATTCACCAAATGTTTATAATCCTAATGGATATGCGGTACGATAGAACAAAAGATGATAAATACAGACCTTTCTGCCTAGGCACGATAGAACAAAAGATGATAGTATTGATCTCACAATCAACCGATCGTTCATAAAATGCGGAATAATAATCTAAATGCCATAACTGGAGGTTGTAACAACCAATAGTTTGGTGCACATTTGTTCTTGTAATCAACTATATGTGGTGATAACAAAATTTTATTATAACCAAAAAAAAACAAAATAAAAATGATTTGAATTTGGCTTTTTTAATTTAAATATTACTGATTTAAAAGAATTAATAAATCCATATTTTTCAGTAAAAATCTTCCATTATCTTCTTCATGACCTCGCTCTTTCCTCTACATGACCCTCGCTCTATTTTGGAGTACTTAAAGTGTGTAAGAAAATAATTTTTTACTTCTAAGGAAAGTTCTTAACTTTTGAGATACCACTCTTTTGTTGAAAAAGTGCGACATATACTCGTAAATTTTTAGAGCCAAATGTTTTTTAGAGCTTCCGATATTGTTGTGTCCGCCGATAATTGAGTTCCACTTACCGAAAAACAAAGGGCACCAAAAAACTTTCGGTTGTTTTCATTGAATACCCTAGGTACATGCAATCTAAATCATTCGGTAGGCAAAATATTCGGTTGTGCATCGAATCTGTTCGCTGTGTGTATATATCCTTCTTCTTTTCTCCATTTATAGTATGGTTCCACAATAAGCTCGACTCGAAGTAAACTCACAATTTTTTTCCTATTTGAAACCATTTCAACCTAATCACTATTGGCCGCTAATTTGACCAATAAGTTCCAGACCTAACCTCACTCAAATCTTTGAAATAATTCTGTACCTGCATTTGTAATTAGATTAGCTATAGTTTAAGTAACCATATGTCCACATTTCCATGTATTGGAATAGCAGATACAGTCCATGTGTCCGTTACCTAATTTTAGTTCTATATTACAAAAGATGTCGTATAACGATTTGTATCGAAATTTATTTTAGTTTGACTATTCCTATGTTATTATTTTGTTGTTGTTGTTTGTTAACGTCAAAGCACCTTTTTCTGTGCACACAGAGAACAGATTCGTTGTCACAACCGATTTTTCTTGCCAAATGATTGAGGTTACATGCACATCGAGTAGTTTTGAGTGAAGTACGATTAATATATTTATTATCTTGTGATACTTGGAACCGAATATCAATTACGATTACTTATAAACATTGGTTCTGTCAACTGTTCCGTCTTTCCCGTATTAATAGCCTCATAAAATTACTATGCATATCCCCCTCAATAACCACTTTATTCTACACACAGAGAAAATATCAGTTGGAATTCGGTCCGATCTACATAAATTCGGTTGAATAAACCGAATTTCTGTTGCAATAACCATCATTCCATAGTATTGATGGTAACATGGTTCGAGATATCATATGATGGTTGCTACAACCATGTCACAGAATTCACAGCCAATAACCCAGTTACACAAACCGAATTCAGTTTAACTATTGGTTGCCAACTATTGGTTGGCGGTTATCACAACCAACCAATTGTGATTTACTTGTTACTTTGGTAACCAATAATTGGTAAAGAAAACAGATTAGATCTTTGTAGTGACCAAACCCTCTTTGGTTGGCTTTTGTAACATAATGTTGGTTATACCAACAACAAGAAAGAAACACTTTAATATTTTTTCAGTTTTAGTCACAACAAGTCCTTTGTTTACGACGAAAAAAATTGTAAATCTCGAAAAAAAACTATGAAAACAAAAAAATAGTTTATGGTTGATTCTGAGATTACATAAATATATAATCAACAATAAATATATTATACTTAATGGTTTACTATACAATAAACCTTTATAGGACCTTTAAAGTCTTTAAAATTGCTTTTTAAAAAAGTTTCCTAAATTTCCTACAAAAGTGTTCAAATATCATTACCCTGGTTGTCCGTAGCACTACTTTCAATTGAAATTTTCTCAATTGTTTACAAAAATATTAATTATTTATTTAATAAAACCAGTCCATAGTAAAAAAAATATTCAATTAATTTTTGTTGCTTTAAGATTATACTTTTTTATTCAATTTATATTTCTATGGATGTTTATTTTCTGTCCCTGAAAATACACAGTATTACCCTGTAAAATCTAATATTCGCTAAAATTCAAATTCCAAACCACTCCTGATTTCAAGCAACTCAAATATGATTGAAAATTACTTGAAGTGGGTGCACACCTAATAGCTTTTTCGTCAACAGTCTTATTAAAATTAGGTAAGTCGTGTTTTGTCACTCGTTACGAACGTTTTCACTTAAGTTGGCCATTCATTCCCCTGTGTTGTTTTTTAAAAAGATAATTAATACTTTTTATAATTTTGCAAGTGTTTTTTGTGTTTATTGCAAGTATAAACTTCCAGCTCAAGTCAATTTTGTAAGGGTAAGTAATTAAATAAACATTTCGGGGTGTTTGGAGAAATTCATCATTCCCCTGGCAAAATTTTTCACAGGGAAATGACGATTAACAGATTTTTCTTTTATTATTTTTACAAAAGAACTGAATTAAAATGAATTTGTTGATTTTAAAGAAAAAATACTATATATTTTATTGTCTTAGTCATTTCTCTGTTCAATGAGTCATTACCCTGGAGGTCATATTTTTAAATTGTTGCATGATTCTGTTAAAAATAATTTTTGCTGTGTAACTTTTAAAAATGACTAGTCTTTCTTAGAGCTAAGACATCTACCTGAATTAAATATTAAATTCTACAAAAAAAAGCGAATGCCAACAATGATGTCGAAATTGGCCCAAAATCTCAGAATTACCCTTATACAGTTTAAGCTTCTTGGGTTAAACGGTGAATGCTTCCAAACGATACTGCCATAGAAATAAACAAACTACAAATAAAACAATATTTTCCAGAATATAGAAACAGGCTTAACTGCAATTAAACGCATTACTCAGGCTTGATCAGAATTTTCGCCATAGACCTCCTTATTATTCAAAAAAAAAAAAACAATATTTTTTTTGGTGGCGACCCATTTTTCCCAAATTACGGCCACCTAAGGCTTGCCAATAAGTATTGTTATATACCGTAATTGATTCTTTTCAGAAAGGGGCTGCCAGGCGGTAAGATAATACATTTTTTCAAAAAGTACTTATAACCAACTATCTATAGCAACAAATAACACATGTAAACATTCAGTTCCAATAATCATTAGTCTATTACTAATGATACTTGTTTTCTTTAACCGAAATTTTCAGTTCCTTCCACTAAAAACTTCTGTCGACCCAATTAACATTCGGTTGTAACGATGGAATACATGGATAGTGCTTACAACCAATAACATTCGGTTGGGAAAAAAATCGGTTGTGGCAAAAAATCTGTTTTCCGAGGTTATACTTAGTAGGGATAAATAAATACTGTTACATACGTTTTATGCTTCAAATTTTCCTGCTACCGCAAGTTTAGACCGTTCCCAACTTATGGTTCCAGCATGATGAAGCCACTGCGCTTACAACAGGATCTACAATGGAACATTTTTGGTGAACGCTTTAGTTTTATTTGGGTCACCCAGTATATTGTGCAGATGTAGCGAACATTCACAATGTGTAAATAAGACAGTTTTTTATGTACTTAGTAGGGATATAAATACTGTCACACGTTTTATGTTGTAAAATAAAAAGTACTGAATGTTTTTGGACCAAATATTTTTTAATATATTTATTGATGTACTTTATTGTATTAAAAAAGAATCTACTTTTTCGAAATGTCCGCCTTTTGCCTTTACACACGCCTAAGTCGCACTGGTAAATCGTCAATAGCTGCACGAACCTCGTCCATTAGAAAACTGGCCACAGGTCGAACAAAAGCAGTCTTAAGAGATCCAATGTTGGGGCATCTTTTGTGACAAACCTTGTCCTCTAAAACCGTACACAATTTGTAATCCAATAGGTTCAAATCTGTAATCCAATGGGTTCAAATCTAGACTGCCTGAGGGCGATTCTTTAGGGGAAATGAACTCTGGCAAATTGTTTCGAAGCCAGGCCTGGGACGTTTTAGCCTTATGGGCCGGCCCATGGGTGGTTTTTGAACAGGGAATTGTAAAGAGGCTTCACAAAAGCTTCCAAAACGATTTCTTGGTAAACTTTGGCCGATGTTTTAACTCCTTGTTCGCAGAAATGCAGGTCAGTGACCCCATCGTAAGAGACACCCCACCAAACCATGACTGAAGCTGGGTGATGACCCTTCTCCACCCTTGGGATCAGTTCAGATGCTTCCTTAGATGACCGCGCATACCCTCTAACATTTTGCCTGTTAAATTTTTCCTGAACGGTAAAAATTTTTTCATCGGTGAATAAAATTCTTCTGTGCAAGTTATCAGCGTGCTTCACCAAAAGACGTTTGCATTTTTCAATTCTATTTTTTTTTAAAGCTGCAGTAAGTAAATGTCCGGTACGTCGTTTGAAATCCCCAAGTCTTTTTTAATGATTTGACTCATGGACTTTTGCGTGATATTGATCTCACGGGATATGATTTTCTGTTTTCGGAGCGGATTTCTGTGAATTCCTGATTTAACGGCTTTGATGACATGCGGTGTACGAACAGAGCGTGGTCGGCCCGACCGATGGCGGTCTTTTACAATCTGCAGTTGCCTCAAACAGTTTTATGTATCGGTAGATGAACTTGCGGCTAATCCCTAGTGGCCGGAGCGTTTTGAAAATATCGTTTTTTTCATTTCACACTTGAAAAGCGCTATTACAGAGATACGGTTCTCACTATCTGACCACTCCATGATGAAAGTTGAAACAATTTTAAAATCCCGTTACAGACTAACGCTATTGAAGTAAGCTTTCAAAACCCATATGACATTAACGGGGTATGTTCAGTTCTACTATTGAAATGGGTGGGTTCAATGTTGTATTTATGTCCCTACTAATCATATGTGAAGCGCATAATAGAAAGGGACCTAAGGTTGAAAACCAGTTTTGTTCAGGAGAGCCATTTTAAAGATTAGGTCCTTTGCGCCTATTTGCGCTTAGAATCGTCGACTTCACTTTCATAAAACGCACATATTTCTGGGAGGGAACACTTTTGGGGCATGGGATCGGTCTCATTCGATGCTCAGATGTTGTCCATATCAAAAAAATGTGAAAAGTTGATGAAAAGTTTTGTTCAGGAGAGTTATTTTAAAGATTAGGTCCCTTTCTATTTGTGCTTGAATCGTCGACTTCACTTTCATAAAACGCGTATATCTCTGGGAGGGAACACTTTTGGGGCATGGAATCGGTCTCATTCGATGCTCAGGTGTTGTCCACATCATAAAAAGAAATAAAAAGAAAATTGATTTTTTTACCCTTAGGTCCCTTTCTCTATGCGCTGTCACATAAAGTAAATATATCATAAAGCGTGGTAGACAAATACCGCTAAAATAACGTGTTTTTGTTATAAAACTGGAAACAGCGATCGGAAAAACGCCAAATTTTTTACAAACACGAATCACGGCCCATAAAAACATGTATTTATTTAGGTCCAAATCGGTGCTGTTACTTTTGAGTTTATCGCGTATGCACAAACATGCCTCTTTTAAATACAAAATGTTTTCTAATAGGGACACAACAATTTCGTATATTTATCTCAACGAACCCTTAAACAATTTTAATGATCTTTCAGTGTCAAAACATTAGTCGAAGTTAACGTTTTCATCTTGGTAAAGTTGACCTACGAGGAACGTTAGGAAATCATAAAAAATTACTACCGAAATTCTGAGTCGCCTACTCCAATTTTCGGCCGTAATAATTGTCCCACCCGGCTGTGAGTGCTATTGTGGAGAAATTTGGATTAAAATTCACTTGAAGCGACGAAAATATCGCAGCCGTAAAAGGAGCCAAATCAGTCGATTCTACGTCGTTCTCAAAAATTGGGCATATCTCAAACCACACTGTGGTGTATTTTGTGAAATAATGTTGGCCTTTACCTTTATAAGCTCAAACTGACTCAAGAAGTAAAGCCACTTAAAACTTCTCCGATTAGTCTCTGGCAAAGTTTCACGAAAACCCCAATTTCATCGATAAATCATTTTCAGTGATGAAGCTTATTTCTGGCTGAGTGCATTATGCGTTTTTGGATGGCAACAAACCCACATGTGCTTCAAGAGACACAATTGCATCAGCAAAAAATTACTGTGTGGTGTGGTTTTCATGCCGGAAATAGGATTGGGCCGTAGTTTTGCGTCGACGAAAACAATCGTCATGTTTCCGTCAATGGAGATCGCTATCATGCCAAATTAGAAAATTATTTTTGGCCAGAATTGGATGAACTGTACATCGCCGAAATGCCGTTTCAACAAGACGGTGCAACTTGCCACACAGGACGCGTTACAATCGATTTACTGAAAGGCAAATTCGGTATACATGTTTTCGCGAGAAATGGTCCGATCGCATGGCCACCTTGTTCATGCGATTTTACGCCATTGGATTTCTTTTTATGGAGCCACATCAAGTCAACAAGACAACAACTTAAGACGAGCTCAAAGGCAACATTCGACGCGAAGTTGCCAACGTTCCGGACGAAATGTTTGCAAGAGAGGTGGAAAAGTGGGTCCAAAGAATAGATAGCTGTACGCGGGCTTGAGGTGGCCATATGACCGGAATCGAATTTCATTCTTAAAATGTAACATTTCCACTACAATTGGAATAAATTTGAATTCTATATTTTAAATATATAAGATATATAAATAATTTGTTTAATAATATAATGATATTTATAATATATAAATAATATGTAATATAAAAAATTGTTATGTCCGTAATGGAAAACCCTATATAAATAATAATTATTCAAATTGTCTGTAAGAATCGTTTACGTTGAACAAAGAACAACAATTTAAACTTATCTTACGAGTATAACAATTATTATTATTAATAAAATTATATATACAATTTTATTTACTTATTAATTTGTTTTTTTAAGCAATGCGAAGATGGGTACTTTAACAAAATAATTCGTTGTCATTTTTAACACAAAAAGATTCCACAACAGGTGTTCCAGACAACCGATTATTTACACTTCATTACATAAGCACGACCGAATAGTTGGTTATATCTGCCATAATATTATCAAAGCTTTAATCTAAGGTTATTTTGACCCTAATTGCCATGATTTTTATTAACATTTTGTGACTAAAACAGAAAGTCGTCTAACGGAATTTTCGTAGTCCGAATTTTGTTTTATCTTCAGCAAATTTCAGCGAAGATGATTGCTTATGAATATATATTATAGCTCGATTTACCCGAGAATGTAAATTGGACACTTAGCTATAATCCGTATAAGTTCCTGCCATCAAAATGGACTACATAGTTTCTTCGTTCTTTACACAAGAAATTCTCGGGATAATCTATTGCAGTACACCGCGTAAGGGTGAGGATATATAAGCAACGATTTTTCTATTTAAACTTCGAAAAATCATCATTTTATAGGCTTTTACCATAGGGCTCTTCAAAATTCTCAAAATTTTCAGCTCAAGTTTATTTAAATTTACAACATGTCTATATGTGTGCAGTTCTTCACAAAGACTAGACAGTTTGCACATATTTTCTCTTTAAAATGTTTCCAAATTAATGTGAAATTCTAAAATAAATTTAATAAATTCAGCTTGTCTCTCACACATATCGTTAACACTTAGGTATACTTAAAGAATGTGTGTATGTGAAGTAATGACAAAGGTTGGATATCTTTCTTGAAAAGTTCAGCTAAAAGTCAAAGAATACCCAAAATACGACAAAGGTAGACAACGATGCGAATGGCGATGAAGTACACACGAATGTATGAAATATTCAAGATACTTCATCAGCAAATGTGTCACCAAGGCAACTAAAAATCTTTAGAAATATTGATTGTAAAATTACCCTAAAGAATTTGCAAATGAACCAAACTTTTTAACAAAGAACAAGTTTTATAAATTTAAATTGAAAAAATAAATCTTACCTAAATGACAAAGTCAATTCTTAAATTCTGCAACAGCAAAAAACAGCTTATATACCTCGAAGGAAGCTATGAATAAGAAAGGCATGAGATATTGCTATCGGTGTGGTAAAAATGCCTTTAATTCAGAAGCAGGATTTTTTTCGCTGGCATGCATAAGTATAATAAGAACAATTTCTATTTTACGCTTCATATCAATTTGCTCGGTAACACTTGCGCCAAGAATTCTATAGAGACCATAGCGTCCTTGACAACTGTGATAGATACAGAGCAGGCTAAAAAGGTGATGGACGAAAAGAATATAAGAAATAACTGAAGCTTAACTAAATGCTACGAAGAGAAGGTGTATGTATGTATGCCTTACACAAAAAGTGCGAGAGGTTGTCCGACAGACATGATCTGCCTACTTCTAGAGAAATCGAGTTGTAATACTACGGCACACAGAGAAAATATCAGTTTGAAATCGGTCCGAACTACAAAAATTCGGCTAGATAAACCGACTTTATGTTGCCACAACCAACATTCAATATTTTTGATGATAACATGGTTCGAGATATCATATGATGATTTCTACAACCATATTACGGTATTGATAGTCAATAACACAGTTATACCAACAGAATTCAGTTTAACTATTGGTTGCAACAACTGGCGGTAATGGCAACCAACTAATAGTGATGTTTATGTTACTTTGTTACCAACAATTGGTGCTGACAAGAGATAAGTTCTTTAGCATTTGGCTTTTGTAACATAATATTAGTTATTTCAACATAAACATAAAAACCATATAATATTTTTTCGGCTCCGGAATCTTTGTTAGTAATTTGAGAGGACATTTTATGGCATTTATTTGTTGAATATAATTTCCTTCAAATGTAAGCCGCAACTACGCCTCAGGGTTTCCATTCTGAGGGTTCAATTTTGGATGCCTCGTTCGAGCATTTCGACTGGTATGTCTTTATTGACACGCGTAATATTGACTTTCCAAACCTGAATCGTCGTAGCTGGTTTGTCAGCATAGACTTTGGACTTTTCGTAAACCCAAAGAAAAATGCCTAAAGGTGTAATATCACTCGATTTAGGCGGCCAACTTACCCGTACAAAACGTGAAATTTGCTGCTTTTCGGAATGACTTCTCAATAGATCCATTGTGTGAGCACCTGTATGGCAAGTAGCACCGTCCTGTTAAAATTTTTTTTTAAGATTACGGGCTTCAATTTCAGGTAGCATAAAATCGAAATCATGCCACGATAGCGAGCACCATTCACGGTTACGTTTCGGCCATCATCATTTTTGAAAAAATAAGCACCGATGATTCCCCCAGCTTATAAACCGCATTAAACCGTAGTTGTCTCTGCATACAATGGCACCTATTGAACCTCTTCTTGTTGCTCTTCAGCCCAAATGCGGCAAATTTGATTTATTGACTTTGTCGTTGAGCCAGAAATGGGCCTCATCACTGAACGAAATTTTGGTCGAAAACAGCGGATCTTCCCATTTCTCACCGAACGCTCATTTCCATAATACAGTTGCAACATTTGAAGGTTCTTATTTTCAAAAAATAAATGATATTAAATGTCCTTTCAAATTACCAATAAAGATTCCACACTTGATACCTCTAGATGGATCACCCTATATAAATTAAAAATTATTTTCCGGAATATAGAAACAGGCTAAACTTTAATTTAGCGACATTACTCAGGAGTGATCACAATTTTCGACATCAGAATTATCGACAGCAACCAATTTTGTTGGTGGCGATCCATAATTTTCGAGTAACAGCCACCTCAAGCTTAACAATAAATTTGTATATGTGACGCGTAAAATAGAAAGGGACCTAAGGTTAAAAAACAGTTTTGTTCAGGAGAGCCATTTTAAAGATTAGGTCCCTTTCTATTTGCGCTTAGAATCGTCGACTTCACTTTCATAAAACGCGCATATCTCTGGGAGGGAACACTTTTGGGGCATGGGATCGGTCTCATTCGAAAAAAAACACAGAAAAAAATGAATCACAGAAAAAAAATGAAAATTGATTTTTTTACCCTTAGGTCCCTTTCTCTATGCGATGTCACATATACCTTAATTAATTATTTTCAGATTGGGGCATCATGGGACGTATCAGTTGACCCATTGCAAGGCGGTAAAATATTAATTTTTTTCAATATGTAATTATAACCAACAATCTATAAAAACAACCAATACATGTACAAGTTCATTTCCAATAATCATCTTAATCTGTTAGGATTACCGATACTTGTTTCTTTAAACTAAAAGTGTCAAGTAAAAGTGTCCCGCTGTGTACCCAATCAGCTGGCAAAAAATTCGGATGTGGCAACAAATCTGTTCTCTGTGATGGGCTGCTGTGTCACAATTCTTCTAAAAAAAACCTATACAGACATTTTTCGCCTTCTAAATATCGGCGGGTTTCCACCTTCTTAATACCAGTGACTTTACAAGTGAAATATTAATCTTAAAAACAACAAAAAAAACTTCTCTATTTAATTCATTAGCCGTTCGGAGACGATAGTATGTCGCGGCAGTGAGTATAAGAATTAAATCGTGCATAGCTCATTAGTTCAAGGACTTATGTAAGTATAAGTAATCCTAGTGTGGATTATAGTCGAACTCCTTAAATCGTTCATAGTCAGCTGATTTATCAGAGAAGTGCGTTTAAGTACGAGGAGTTGTCTGGCGCCATCTGACATTTCCATTGCCAAGTTTGATATTTTTCAGCATAAACGTACTAAGAACGTTTTAACGTACGACCATCATTTGTGGTGTTTACAGTGACTTGAAAAACTCAATTTGGAATAAAGGGAATTAACTCGTAAACATTTTCGTGCGATCATTTTTCACAACTTTCGACGTGAATTATCACGACAAGAGTGTATCGATGAACTTCAATCTTTGTATGGCGATGAAGCACCATCTTATAGCACTCTGAAAAACTGGTTTAATGAATTCAATCGTAGCCGACGCTGGCTCAAAGACGAAGGTCGTGAAAGTCGTCCACAAACGGCCGTTGTGCCAAAGAACACTGATGCCGTGCGTGCACTGATAATGGAAGATCGTCATGTGACATACCGTGAGATAGAGGCATACTTGGGCATTTCTTCTACCAGCATAAATTTGATATCGCATGAAAACCTGTTTGTTCTCGTTGGATCCCGCACAAATTTTCAATCGCTCAAAAAAGGCTCGTGTCGATTGGTGCAAAGAAATTTTGAAAAAATACTATCGTGGTGTTTCGAAAGACGTTTATAGGATCGTCACAGGTGACGAATCATGGATCTATGTGTATGTGCCCGAAACAAAACATCAATCGACTGTGTGGATCTTCGAAGACGAGCGAAATCAAACGAAAGTTGTTCGCAGATGAAGCACTTCGAAGCAAATGGTCGCCTGTTTCTTTGTCAAAACTGGTCATGTGGCGACTGTTCCGCTTGAGCAACGTAGGACGGTCAATTCTGATTGGTACACCACAATTTGTTTGCCTGAAGTCTTCGGAGAAATTCGAAACACGAACAAGAGAAGACGAATCATTGTGCACCATGACAATGCAAACTCTCACACATTGGCTCAAACCAGCGCCTTTTTGACTGGAAAAAACGTCGAATTGATGGGTCATCCCCGTACAGCCCTGACTTCTTTTTATTCAAGCACATCAAGAAAAAAATGCGTGTTCCACGATTTTCGTCGGCAGAAGATGCTGTTGAAGCGTACAAAAACCATGTTTGGAGGTGTCTCAATCGGAGTGGAAAAAGTTCTTCGACAATTTGACCGCATGCAAAAGTGTATAAATCATGCTGGAGAATACTTTGAAAAGCAATAAAACCATTTTTGATAATAAATATTCGCATTTTCATTATAGGCCATACATATATTTAGCAGCCCTCGTAGGAGGTCCATCAATTTATCGCTTGATGTTCTCCAACCTACATTAGGCTCTTGTAAGTAGCCTAAAAATATGAAAGTTGTCGCAAGAAATTTGGGTAGTCGGGATGACTTTAAAAAACTTCAACGATTTCCTCTGCGAAGAATTTAGTTTTTGATAACATTTCAACGATTTCCCATGCGAAGATTTTCGTTGTTGGTCGCCAAATAATTTGGTTGTTTAGCAAAGGCTAAGGTATGGACGTGTTCCAGAGATAATAATCTAAGAGCTTTTTATCACATGATTGTTGCGGTTAATTTTTAAACTCTTAAACTCATTTCATGAGAAGACCCAGATGCCTGAAGTTTTATAACTTCGAGCGTTACATCGCTTGTACGAGTATGGCATGTAACGCCATCTAATTGGAGCCACAGCTTGCGTATATCGATGTTGTCATGATAACTCAAACGAAAATTATCAATACACCTATTGAAATTTTAAAGTCCTTGTTTTTTTCCTCTCAATTTAGACCTAACCCAAATAATTCTTCTTAACCGAACTTCCACTAGTCCCCTCTTACATTAGTAGTTAAGTACATTTTACGGGCAATATTATGACGACGACGACAACGTCGACTACGGCTATGGCGATGATGCTGCTGATGGCAACCTGAGGTTGATTGACTTATTATTATCAGCAGACCAAACAAACAACACAAGAATGTTTACCACACCGCCTGGCCGCACCATGCCACACCGTTCCACAACACCACCACCAATCCCACCATGGACTTTTGATTTTGTTTTGGGACATTTATACCACTGATGGAATCAGCAGCAATGGCGCAGTACCATGAAACGACAGCCAGCAGCAGCTGCTTACAGACCAGCCATGTAAGAGCCAATTAAATAATCACCACTCCAGCCATGCCAACTGTGTGTGCCACCCAGACCAAACCCGGTCAGCAACGGCAGATGCGAAGGTGTCTCTGACGCCATAATGAATAATTTCGAGCTCATGCTTGGGTTAGCCATTGTACCGAAAATCTTTAATATCCTGTTTGGGGATACAACAAGCGAGCGAACGACGCACAAAGTGTCTCAAACAACAGACAGTGGATATAGACTTTTAAAATTGTAATGATTATGAGGCTTTGGAAATAAAGTTGGACGCATTAAGGATTTCTGAAGGAAATGACAGATAGTCAAAAATAGGGTTTTCAACATAAACTAGGTACCGCAGCGGGTCGGATGTGGAAAACTCACATTTTTATTAAGTTGACGCTGCAACCTATAGTTGTATTTAGTCTCCAAAAAAAATGCCTGCCACCCTCAAAGAACTGTATCTTAACACCTACCCTCGATCGAAGGATGGAATGTATACTAAATTTGTCATTCCGCTTGTAACACCACGAAATTTTGATTGGATACCCATCAAAGTATATATTTTTGATTGATCGTCGTCAAATTCTAAGACGATGTAGACATGTTTGCACGAAAGCGGTCAAACAAAATGTGCTAGGATCTTGAATGTATGTCTGAACTGCATGTTGATGGCTTGTGGTCATAATCTGTTTGGAGTTGTATATTGGTGAAAGCCGCCCAGGGGGAATTGAGGGGTTTTTTTGAGTATTTGCTTTAGAAATCATTATTTTTGTGGTCGAACAATGAATAATTCTGTTATTTGGGATGCACTTAATTTCTCAAAAAAGACATAGTTGACATTGTTCCGGTGTACCAAGGTTATGGCGGAAACCAAATTGGTAGTTATTGTTATTTTCTAAAACTGCCAACAATCTTTTTAGAAATTTCCTCTTGAAGATTGTGGAGAATGTAGACAGTAGACTTATAAGGCGATAAGATGTTACGCCGTTCTTGGGTTTTCTAGGTTTAGGTATCATCAATATCTCTGCACACTTCCATTGAGATGGAAAATGACTCAACATAGCATAGAGCCAAAAGCTTGATAGCCAAAAGCTTGACACCCTTGCTTGGTACATTTTTAACAACTTTTCCATCAATGCCATCGAATCCGGCGGATTTTTTAATATTTAATTTAACTATTTTATCGTGGATGTTTGGACGATACGTATTTAATAGGCCAATCCATTGGGCATGGAGATAGTAAAAATTCTTCGACTTCGTTGATATGTTCAAAGCCACTAATTGTATGAGGCTCAAAGGTTTTTTGATATAATGCAAATGCATCAGCTTTGCTACTGTCGGTTCTGCACCAACCTCCTTTATCATCTTTGATGGGCATGTTTTTTTTTAGTTGGCCGTTTCAGATATCTCGTTGCTTTCCATAAACAATGATCGTCATTTAGGCTGCTGTCAATTAGGCTGCTGAGAAAGTCTCCGAGCTGCTTATTTTGTACTTCAAAAAGACGGCGTTTGAAATCTTTTACCGCTTTATTAAAAGTTCGTTTATCAGTTTGACTTCGACTCAACTGCCATTTTTTCCTCAATCTTCTTTTATTTCGCACCATTGCTCTTGTTTCATTAGATATTGTAAAATTATTTTTATTCGTGTTATTGTTGTATGCATCTTTAGGTGTAGATCGGAATCCATTGTCCATAGTTAAAATGACCTATTTGTTATTATCCCATAGGACTGTATTTTGTCCTTCTAAGGCCCAGAGTTCAACAGCTACGCCCATTTTTGGTACATTATTACGTCTTCTAAAGAAAGCTAATTTTAAATTGTACTTGTATATAGTTGAAATGACATATGTGACAGCGCATAGAGAAAGGGACCTAAGTGTAAAAAAAATCAATTTTATTTTTTTTCTTTTTTTGATGTGGGCACCATCTGAGCATCGAATGAGACCAATCCCATGCCCCAAATGTGTTTCCTCGCAGAGATATGCGCGTTTTATGAAAGTGAAGTCGACAATTCTAAGCGCAAATAGAAAGGGCCCTAATATTTAAAATGGCTCTCCTGAACACAACTTTTCATCAACTTTTCACTTTTTTTTGATGTGGACAACATCTGAGCATCGAATGAGACAGATCCCATGCCCCAAAAGTGTTCTCTCCCAGAGATATGCGCGTTTTATGAAAGTGAAGTCGGCGATTCTAAGCGCAAATAGAAAGGGACCTAATCTTTAAAATGGCTCTCCTAAACACAACTGGTTTTTAACCTTAGGCCCCTTTCTATTTTGCGCGTCACCTATGGTGAAATGGCTTAGATTAAAGGTGTCATGATTTTTTGTTTTCCCCCAAAGACAAACTCTTTAGTCTGATTTGGCCCACAGCTATATCTGACATATATCTGAAGAGTTAGAAGACTCTAGCTATTTTTGTTTACAGTGAACAGTGTTTTTAACAGACAGACTGACGGGCAGGCGGACAGTGCTAGATTGCGATAGAATTTTACGACGCCTAATAATACTCGTACCGATTTGATACAAAGGGAATGACCAACGTCGTCGCGGCCAGTTAACATTTCCACGACTTGGGATAACACGGCTATTGAATTTCTTGCGCAAAAGACCTATTGTTTCGTTGGCTGTGTGGCAAGTAGCACCATCCAGTTGGACCACATCCAGGGCCATATCCTCAATTTCTGTCCTCAAGAAGTCCGTTATCATCTCGCAACAGCGGATACCATTTACGAGTCCAGGTTGACGACTCAACTGCCACACTATGGCGAACATCGAGCATTCTCAGATATTTTCGTATTTCCTACAGACCTGGTTTGTTGAAACTTAGGCACAATTCAACCGATTGTGGACACATGTAGTCGATTATGTTGATCGAACAAATTACGAAGTGCACGAAATGCATTTTGATTTGAACGCCCATGTTCACAAAAGGCTTTAAAAATCTTAACGCACTGCTTTATTATGTACCTCTCCATAGTTGCATTTTTCAAACGCTGTAACTAAGAAATTTCAAATTAAGTTTGGAAAAGAACTTAAAGTTAAGGTGTTACTATGACTTGAACGGGATTTTTCCTAGTTCGAGACCTTTTGTTGTTTCCCTTTCAGAATCAACATAAAAATTGTTAAAATGTATTGGCTATGATTGATGGCAGACTGTACAACAGTTTCTAACCCGCCAAGGGTTTTCTTCAATAATGATAATAATTTATAATTTTTTCAATAATGACAAAAGACCGAATAAATGTAAACAAAACAAAAACATTTTAAGGTGTTACTCACAATTAACATCGCGCATTGCGGTTGGACCACCCTATATGATGCCTGAAAGAAAAGAAAGTTATTTTATATATTTCAATAAAAGGCATTAATCGAACATTCAACAAAGAAAAGTCTCCAAGCTGTGAGGGAAATTCCTATCCTGATAATAATATTAGAGATGTGTCGTAAGCTTAGGATGAGGGGCCAGCTTTGCCGAACAAAATATGTAAAAACGCATAGAGAAAGGGACTAAGGGTAAAAAAAATCAATTTTCACCTTTTTTTTATGTGGACAACATCTGAGCATCGAATGAGACCGATCCCATGCCCCAAAAGTGTTCCCTCCCAGAGATATGCGCGTTTTATGAAAGTGATCGTACACCAAAGATACACGTATTTAAATCTCTAAAATGGCTCTCCTGAACAAAACTGGTTTTTACCATTAAATCCCTTTCTATTTTGCGCGTCACATATACACATGGGAATGATTTTAAAGTATTTCATAACGCTTTTATGAATCATTTCGGATCCAAAATGTCCATTTTGAATACATATTTTATTGTTCGCAGCCACTGTGAGCTGTCAGAAACACCAACAACAACAATAACCTTGTTAACGTGGTGACAGACAAAAGGCGTTGCCACGCAAGCATCACCACACGCACCAGCGCCGACACCAACACAAACACCATCGAACAAGATCCACTTTCTCTACACATTCAAGGACTTGAACTGAAACTTCTCTACTGAATTTGGGCTCATTATTTTAAAGTAAAAGAAGAATGTCTCCATGTTGCTGGATCAAACAAAACAAAAAACGATGTGACATTTTCAGAATATTCCTAAAAATAATGTTAATTTAAATGAAATTACACATGCACATCCATCTAAAAATATACACGCACACACACATACCTATATGCACACTCACACATATGCCGTTGTCTTCCTTCGCTCCTATGTGTGTATCTTTCCTTTGGACACAGCTGTCTTTGTGTTACAACTCATAAGTCAACTTAATTTGATATCATTTGTTTGCGCATTTTCAACGCTACATAAATTTTTATGTCCACCAAAAACAAGAAAGCACTCTTACTCACATACCCATCCAGACATACTTAAACATATACACACATACTCACACCATTACTCGTACATGAGCTTAGTTACTATAACATATCACATGCTATTTAGCAAGGATAACTGGGTATCAGTACCAGCATGCATGGAGGTGGTCTTCTAGGATGTTTATGCGCACACATACATGTATTACAACCCTTTTTCGGGTGGATTTTTTCGGTTAAAAAACACAACAACAAGAAGAGGACTTTAATTAAGAAAATCATTTTAATTGCATGTCATTCTGAAATGGGATTATAATGATTATTTTTGATTAGGATAAGTTCTAAAACAACAAAGGCACAGAGATTTTTCTTTCAAATCCCTTTTAAAATTGAGGTGAGTAGTGAAGAAAATTTATTTCTGATGTCATCTGATATTATTTTCGTAAGGAAAACAGTGCAAAAAATAGAAATGGTCTTTAAAAATGTTAGCATGGAGTTAATCTAACATTAATATTTTTACTGTATAAAAAATAACTAAAACTATTACGCGAATATCAAAAGTGAGCCTAATGCTGGATTTTTACAGAAGCTAACTGAATGGGCCGTGTCCAACACTCCTCTCATACTCTCTTCTGAAGTAACGATTTAGAGACAGATCTTGCAAATAGTATTGCACTATCCAAAAATGAACGTAATGGTACATTTCCATTGGAAGTACCATCAACTTGTTTCGGCTTTTGGCGATGAAGCAACATCAAAAACCACTGTTAACCGCTGGTACCAAGAGTTCAGTATCGTACGACGTTCGCTCCAAGATGAATTTCGTGAAGGACGTCCAACTTCGGTCACTTTGCCAGAAACCATTGATGCTGTGCGTGAACTGTTTAAGCAAGACCGACATGCGACATACCGAAAAATTGAGGCATCCTTGTATATAAGTATGACAAGCATCAATAAGATATTTATTGCATATTAATTTGGCAGTGAAAAAAATTTGTTCTCGTTGAATCCCACATAAATTGACGAATGCTAAAAAAAGGCTCGTATGGATTAGTGCAAAGAGATGTTGAAAAAGTATAACTGTACTAGCTCAAAGGCAGTGTATATCATTGTCACAGGTGACGAATTATGGATCTATGCTTATGAACCCGAAACCAAACAGCAATCGACGGTATGGGTCTTTCAAGACGACGCAAATCCAACAAAAATTGTTCGTGGAAGAAGTACATCGAATTAATAGATTCGTCACAGGTGACGAATCATGGATCTATGCATATGAACCCGAAACAAAACAGCAATCGACCATATGGGTCTTTCAAGACGACGCAAATCCAACAAAAGTTGTTCGTGGAAGAAGTACATCGAATCAAATGATTGCTGATGATGATTTTTTTCGGTATAACCGGCCAGGTTGCCACAGTGCCTTTAGTGGAACGTAGGTGGTAAATTCTGAGTGGTATACCACCATCTGTTTGCCAACAGTTCACAGCTATTCAAATAGCTCATCGTTTCAGCAGAAACGATGAGCTATTTGACCACTCAAGATGTCGAATTGATGGGCCACCCACCGTACAGCCATGATTTGGCACCCAATGACTTCTTCTTATTCCGTACCATCAAGAAAAAAGTGCGTGGTCAACGATTTTCGTCGCCAGAAGATGCTGTTGAAGCATTCAAAAATCAAGTTTCGGAGGTGTCTTAAACGGAGTGGAAAAAGTGCTTCTAAAATTGGTTTGTGCACATGCAAAAGTGTATTGATTTTAAAGGATAATATTTTGAAAAACAACAAAACCATTTCCAATGATAAATCATTGTGTTTTTATTGCCGGACCCGAAATATAAATAGCAGCCCTCGTAATACGCATCCTCAAAGACGCCGTATAGTGCGCACCGAAGGCGCTATTTCTGCTGTGCAGCAGAGTACCAAAAAGACCCGAATGAGTCCATCCGCCATCGCGCGCAGCAATTGCCACTTTATGGAAGATTTTGCGGAAGTATCTTGGTTTGTCGGCTTACAAAATTCAACTCGTGCAATAATTGATGTCAAACGATCATCAAACGCGTCGCACGTTCAGTGAATTGCCCCAAAACGAGATGGCTACCGATGCTGATTTTTCCAAGACAATTTTGTTCAGCGATGAAACTCACCTTTGGCTGAATGGGTAACCAAAATTGTGACATTTGGAGAATACTAATCCAGAAGCTATTGTTGAAACGCCGTTTCGTCATCAAAAAGTCACTATTTGGTGAAGTCTATAGGCAAAGGGAATCATTGGTCCATATTTCTTCAAAAATAAAGCCGGTCATATTGCTGCAGTCAATGGGGAACGCTATAGAGCCATGACTAACTGCTTTTTCGTGCCTATATTTGAGGATGTTGATGTGGACGATCTTTAGTTCCAACAAGACGGCACTACATGCCATACAGCCAGCGAAACAATCAATTTATTGAAGAAAACCTTTGGTAAGCCCATTACCTCGCGTCGTGGTCCTGTGGTGTGGCCTCCAAGATCGTGCGATTTCACACCGCTGGATTTTTGTTTGTGGGGTTATGTGAAGTTGCATGTCTACGCAGATAAGCCCAACACGATTGACGCCTAGGAAGAGAGTATTAGGTGAGTATTGCTCCAAATGCTGCAAAAATTGGTCGAAAATTGGGCCTCTCGGCTGGAATCTATTCGAGCTGACGAGAATGGCCACTTGCCCGATATCATTTTTAGAATATAATGACAAACCCTAATCTTTTTAATGAAGCTAAATTCATGGCCATAACATTAAATTATATGCGTTTTATTTCTTCTTGAAAACCACACGTCTAAAAAAACACCCTAGATTAATGATATAATAATCGTACATAATCCAAAAATAAGCGGAATGGTGCACTTCCATCGAAGGTAACAGAATGGGGCGTGCTAACTTCTTTTTTAAAATCAAAAATACTCTAAAAAAAAGAAACCTTTTATTAATTTAAAAAAATTTAGTTAACCAACTCCAAAGAAGTTTTTTTGAAATATACTAATTTATATATAAAAAACTATTTTAAAAACGACTTCTATTCAAGTTAAGAAAAAGTACAATCATTCATTATGATTGCCGTGTTGTCAAAATAAACCCCGAATACAATAACCAGCCATATTTATATTATTGCTACAACCATATTTTCATTTGGCAATAATAAAGCGTGGTCAAATTTTAAGGACCGATGTTGAATGTGAAGCACACCTAAAATCAAGTTTTTTCCTGAATTTCATTTAATATTTCACAATTGCAGATTAATTCAATTTTAACCATGGAAAGATACAGAAGCGAGCAAGGCGTTAAAGTAATTCAGGTTTGGATGATAAATTTTCAAAGAAAATCAGCTTCAGTGATGAGGCACATTTCCACCTCAGTGGATTCGTCAATAAGCAGAATTGCCATATTTGGGCGAGTTTCAAGAGTGATTGTCGAAGAAACAATGCACCCACAAAGAGTGACTGTTAGGTGCAGTTTATGGGCTAACGGCATAATCGGGCCGTATTTTCTCCAAAAGGAGGCTAGTCAGGCAATTACTGTGAACGGTTTTTAGCTATCGTGAGATGATAACGAACTTTTTATGACCCGAATTGGAAGATACGGATGTAGACGATATGTGGTTTCAACAGGACGGTGCCATTTGCCACACAGCTAAAAAAACAATGGCTCTTTTGCGCGACAAATTCAATGGCCGTGTTATTTCACGTCGTGGCGATGTTAATTGGCCGCTAAGATCTTTAAAGTTATTTGAAAGAAAAGGTGAACGTCGGTAAGTCAGCAACATTTCAAGAGCTAACGAATTAGATAATTCGGCAAATTATTGGCATAGATCCTTAATTATGCCTCAGCGTCATCGACAATTTGGACCATCGGATGGAGGTGTGCAGCCGAGTTCGCGGCGGCCATTTGGCCGATATTTTGTTCCACACATAATTGAACCATACCCACACGCAGAGAAAAAATATGGTTACTATATGGTCACGGCAATAAATATAATATGTTCTTCGCAATTAAAGTATGTTCGTCGCAACCATAGTATTGTTTTTTGAATTTAATTTTGACAACAGTATGATTGCTGCAATTAAGATTGTTGAAATGTAACGATATTATTATAGCAAAATTAAAAAATAAAAATATGGTTGTAGCAACAATATAAATATGGTTGGTGCGACAAAAGTTTTTTTTTTGGTTTTATGTATGATTGTAATTTTTGTTAATTTGAATATGAATTTTAGAACAATGTTATTAAGATGGATTAATGCTATATTAGTACTTTTTTATGGAAATACAATTTTTTCGAAAGAACTGCTTAGAGTTTGTCTAAATGAAATATTTTTAATAAAAACGCTAACGGTTTTTAAAAAGTTTTTTTCTTATGCTAAATAAATCACTTTTATTTGGAATTAAATGTATTTTTAAATAATTTTCATAATTCAAATCTGTTGTTGACAACTTAGCCTAATTCTAACAAATAATTTTGGTGATAATAGCATAATTGTGTCCGATCATACTATGGCTGTAGGGATCATAACATGGTGGCGCGTGATTCATACTATGGTTTTGAAGATCATACTATGGTTGTATGTGAACCATACCATGGTTGTGAGGATCATAATATGGTTGTGCAGATCAAAGTTGAGTTGGTTGAGTGTGAATCATACTATGGTTGTGGGGATCATAGTATGGTTATGTGTAAATCATACTATTGTTGTGAGGATCATAGTATGGTTGCGAGGATCATAGAATGGTGGTATTTCAATCATACTATTGCTGTGAGGATCATACTATTGTTGTACTACAACCACATACCCAACAATAGAATGATGCTCTTTGAATATTGTTATCCCAACCATACATTTTTTCTACGTGCATATTATTATAGTAAAAAGAAATGACAATAATTTTGACAATAATTGACGTCACGGACTACTTGACAACATTTTGAAAACCTGCGGAAACTCTAAATCTAAAAAAAATAGGTGGGACATTAAAATTTTAAATTTTGAATCGGCTGTAAAAAAAAGGACGCATAATTTTTTAAAAATTTCTGGTTTTAGTGAAAAGGTTGAACAAGATTGGATCACAATACCATTCATATGACTACCACAACAGACTCGGTAGTACCTCATCCGATCAACCCAATTTTTCAGTACAATTTTTAAGTGTTTCGGGTCGAATCTTTTCAATGAAAACTCAACGCCTTAATTGTCTCTGTATACTTTTATTAACATTTGTCCCTAATGGCTTGCTGCAGAAAATAATTCAAAGGGCTAAAAACACAGTTCCAAGGCGACCAATTAACATTACAATTTCGGCTGATTATTCGATTTTCAAAAAATAGTGCGTAAAATATCGATGGTTGCGTTGGCAGGACATATGGCCCCGTTTTTTTTTCAAACCAAATGTCGTTCATGTTATTCTCTGGAATTTTTAGTAACAAAAATTCGTTGAGCATGGCGCGGTTACGCTCACTGTTGACGGAAACGTCGGCTCCTTGATTATTTTTGGAGAAAAATGGCCCAATGATGCCGCCAGCCCAAAATCCACGCCAAACAATGATTCGTTGCGAATGCAATAGAGACGGGTGGGTTCTCAATAGTTCAGAGAAACCATATGCGGCAGTCTTGCTTATTGACATAGCCACCGAGATGAAAATAAGCACCTGCCAAACAATTTTCAGGCCATTGGGTGAAGCGTTAACACATTGGATGGTGTTCCATTATTATATGTCAAAGTTCAATCGGTGCAATTAAATTAGAATTTGAAAAAATTGTCAGTCCATGTTTTAAGCTGATTTAAATTTAAAATTTTTAATAGCCCCACTCTACATTCAAACACTCGAATAACACTCCAAATATTTTACCAAGTATTTTACATATGCAAAAAATCGGTATACTAAAAGTGTGAAGATAAGTTTTAGGACATTCCACTATGTGTTGCCTGGCGCCATCTGACATTTCCATTGGAAAGTTTGACATTTTTTAGCATAAACGTACTCACAATATTTTGACGTACGACCATCATTTGTGGTGTTTACAGTGACTTGAAAGAAGTGGAATTAAAGTAGTGGCAAAGTAGTGGAATTAAATCGGGAACATATTCGTGCGATCATTTTTCATAACTATCGACGTGGATTATCACGACCAGATACATCGATGAACTTAAATCTTTGTATGGCGATGAAGCACCATGCTAAAGCACTGTGAAAAACTGGTTTAATGAATTCAGTCGTGACAGACGTTCGCTCAAAGACGAAGGTCGTCCAAAAATGGCCGTTGTGCCAGAGTACATTGATGCCGTGCATGAAATGATAATGCAAGATCGTCATGTAACACACGGTGATATAGAGGCATCCTTGGGCATTTTTTTCCACCAGCATACATTTGATATTGCATGAACACCTGGCCGTAAAAATGGTTTGCTCTCGTTGGATCTCGCACAATCGCTCAAAAAAAGCCTCGTGTCGATTGGTGCCAAGAAATTTTGAAAAAATACGATCGCGGTGCTTCAAAATACGTTTTTAAGATCGTCACAGGTGACAGATCATGGATATATGCGTATGAGCCCGAAACAAAAGTGCAAACAACCATGTGGGTCTTCGAAGAACAGCCAAATCCAACGAAAGTTGTTCGTGGAAGAAGCGCTAAGAAACAAATGGTCGCCTGTTATTTTGGCAAAACCGGTGATGTGGCGAATGTTCCGCTTGATCAACGTAGGACGGTCAATTCTGAGTGGTACAACACAAATTGTTTGCCTGAAGAATTCGGAATCTTTGTTCACTATGACAATGCATGTTTTGGAGGTGTCTCAGTCGGAGTGGAAAAAGTGCTTCGACAATTAGCGCATGCAAAAGTGCTGCATGAATACTTTGAAAAAGAATAAAGCCATTTTTGATGACAAATATTCGCATTTTCATTATGAGGCCAGAAATCTATATAGCAGTCCTCGTATTTTATGTTTCAATGCCTCAATTGTCTTTGGATGCTTTGAGTAACATTTATCCTGAATGGCTCCCGCCTGAAAATAATCCAAAGTGCTCAAAAAACAGTTCCGAAATGGCCAATTGGCATTAAAATTTCGGCTAATTATTCGATTTTACAAAACAGTGCTTAAAATATAGGTGGTGTGTTGGCTGTATGCCATATGGCCCCGTCTTGTTGAAACCAAATGTCGTTCATGTCATTCTCTTGAATTTTTGGAAACAAAAATTCGATGAGCATGTCACGGTAACGCTCACTTAGGAAGAAAAATAGCCCAATGATGTCAGACCAAAATCCACACCAAACAGTACTCCCTGTGGATGCATTGGCTTCTCAATAGTCACGGGTGAGTTCTCGGAACCCCATAAGTGGCAATTTTGCTTATTGCCATAGCCACTGAGATGAGAAGGAGCTTCATCTGAAAACTCTATTTTTCGGTGAAAAAGTCTTCATCTCCTGCCAAACAATCTTCAGTACATTGGGCAAAGCTAAAACTCATCGAATGGTGGTCCATTATAAAAAAATAAAGTTTTACCTTTGCAATTAAACCAGAAATTGATACAATTATCAGTACTTTTTTTTACAGCTGATTCAAATTTTAAATTTTGAATAGCCCGACTTTACATTCAAACTCTCAAATAACCCTCCAATTCCTATACCAAGTATTTTACATGTAAAAAACGGGTATACTAAAATTTTTTAAATACGTTTTAGGACATTCCACTACAAAAGTAGAGACAACGTTATCTAAGGTGGTTGTCATTCAAGCCTTATATCAATTTCCCTTCGCGAGCGTCCCAACCACTTCGAAATGTAGCAAAGCAGTAAACCTACTTAGATTGCACATCAGCAAACCCTAATAGCGAATAGTAAATTTCACTCAAAATAAGGAAACCTTAAAGTATGCAACGAAATTTCGCAATACACAAATCCTAAAGGTATACTTTAATAATTTGTCCCCGTTATATTACATTCCATCCGTAGCCGAATACTGAAATTTCGCCCCATCCTGGTAGTCTTTCGGAACTCGTTCGCTGTAGAATTGCATTCCGCTTCGGTAATTAACATTTCAATTATTGTCTTTTAGGCCTCATAATTAAACTATAAAATCCACAAGTGACAACAATATCATAATGGCGACACACGAACAGACAGAAACACAAACCCGAAAATGAGAGAGAGAGCTATAACAACAACAACGTTGACAACACATCGACAAGAGCAATAACAACAAATCTTACAATAGACGCTGTGAACAAAAGGAATTTCGAATGTCATGTTATAGATTTTGTGCTAATTATGTCATCATTATCACAGCTACCACCGTGCGACATGCCACACATCCTCAGCCTCTGCCCCTAACCATACCCCCCCGCCGCACACACCCAGAGTTGTGCGTAATAAATTTCACCAGGAGCTCCAAAGGAATTTGATACACGTACAACGGAGCACCCTTCATGCTCTTCCTTAAACGCCCTCTCGCACTCTCAGTCATTCACTGTTACACAGCTCCGAGTCAAGCAAGTCAAGTCATTAGACGTAGCACTGCAGCATGGAAAATTGTTGCCAAGAGGGTGGTGCTTCCCGTGGCAAGGCTCGTATCGTTTGCGGACGAAGAACAAATGCACAAACATATGAAGTGCCGGTGGCAAAAGGTTGGCTGGCTGGCTGTTGGCAAACAACGTCTTGTTGCTTGTGACAATATTTCAATCAACTCTCCCGGTCCGTGGGCATGGGCGGTGTGAAGTGTGTGCGAGTGTGTATGTGTGAGTACGGAACAGGAAACGAAATTAATTTTTACTCACATTCCCACTTCCTCCCACACACGGATGTGTGAGTGTGTGTGTGAATGAAGTAAGCATCCTAAGTGCATATGTAGGCCTATCTTTAATGAGAGAGGAATTAATAAATTGCTTTCAATTGTGTACTTGCCCCAAGAGGAAGAAGAGTTGAACCCGGGGTGTGGTGTCTGGTAGGTATTTTGCAGTTGTGCTGAAATAAAGTGATTTCTGTAATTATTCGAAGTGTTTAATTATTGTCACTTTAACATAAATTGAAAGCTAAGTATTATGGCCTAACACATAGTCTGGAAATTGTGCTGCATACTTTAAGAATGCCAAACGTTTAAAGGAATTAAATATTGGAAAGGAACTCTATGGTATATTTAAAAGACACTACGAAAATATTTTAACTAGCCATCGGCTAGCATTAATAATAAGATGCACAGATTTATTGGTTAACAGCAAAACAATCTCTGTTACTAAAATTATTTTAACCTTATCTTCAATTAGTCGTATTCAATGCATGACGAAACTAAATTGAGTTTCTTACACAGTTTTGTTGCCACAACTGACTATTTTGTTTATTTAAGTTCTCTTATAAATTTATTAATTTATCGTTTGGAAGCATTATCCATCTAACCCAAGCATCTTAAACTGTTAGACCCAAGAAGAAATTAAAACAGATTGGACACATGTTTTTCGTTTTCTTAAGTTTTTTGGGGATTTTAAAATATGTTTTCGTCGTAAACTAAGATTTTCTGATGACTAGAACCGAAAAATTATTAACAGGATTATATTCTGATGTTGGAATAACCAATTCAGTGTCACAAAAGCGTAAAAAAGAGTGTTTTGTCACCACACACAAAGGAAAAAAATCGGTTGGAACTCGATTATTCGGCTGCAAAAGAGGAATTTCGGTTGCAGTCACCAAATGTTTAGAATCATAATGGATATCCGGTTCGAAATGCCACAAGATGATTGATACTAGGACTGCTATATATATTCTTGGCCTAATAATGAAAATGCGAATATTTATCATCAAAAATGGTTTATTGTTTTTCAAAGTATTCTCCAGCATGACACCTCCTCCAAAACATGGTTTTTAAACTCCTCAACAGTATGTCATGGTGCACAATGATTCGTCTTCTCTTGTTTGTTTTTCGAATTTCTCCGAAGGCTTCAGGCAAACAAATTGTGGTGTACCACATAAAATTGACCGTCCTACGTTGCTCAAGCGGAACTGTCGCCACATGACCAATTTTGCCGAAGGAACAGGCGACCATTTGCTTCGAAGTGCTTCCTCCATAAACAACTTTCGTTGGATTTGGCTTGTCTTCGAAGACCCACACGATCGATTGCTGTTTTGTGACGATCTTATAAAGGTCTTTTGAAGCACCGTAATTTTATTATTTCAAAATTTCTTTGCGCCAATCGACAGGAGCCTTTTTTGAGCGATTATCAAATTGTGCGGGATCCAACGATAACAAACCTTTTTTACGGCCAGGAGTTCATGCAATACGAGTATTGAATGTATGCTGGTGAAAGAAATGCACAGGGATGCCTCTATCTCACGATATGTCAAATGACGATCTTGCATTATCAGTTTACGCACGGCAACAATGATCTGTGGCACAACGGCCGTTTTTGGACGACCTTCGTCTTTGAGCGAGCGTCGGTTACGATTGAATTAATTAAACCAGCTTTTCACAGTGCTGTAGAATGGTGCTTCCTCGCCATACAACGATTTAAGTTCATCGATGCACTCTTGTCGTGATAGTCCACGTCGAAAGTTGTGAAAAATGATCGCACGAAACTGTTCACGAGTTATTTGCATTTTTTTTTGTGAAAATGACTGTAAACAACACAAATGATCGTCGTACGTCAAAACGTTCCAAGTACGTTTATGCTAAAGAATGTCAAACTTTCCAATGGAAATGTCAGATGGCGCCAGGCAACCTTTAGTGTTGCCTAGGCCAAAGTATTTTACCTTTCTTGCAAATCGCAAAAAAGGAAAAGTAGTAAACGTTGGGCTAATTTCTACAACATACACCATTACCCGATAATCAATGTCAGTAGCTCAAAATAGTTTATTGAGCATACATGTATGTGTGTGCGTATGATTTTTTTGATATACCAAAAAAACATACACACGTTACTGCGCATGGTTGCTGTCTATTATAAAAACAACCAGAATTGCAAGGTAGTTCGAGTGATTTTTATTGTGTTTACTTTGTTCAGTGGAATACTCGACGACCGACTGGTTCTCGTTTATTTAAAATCTGTCTGCACTTAAGTATATAGCCATTGATCATGGTTTAAGCACATTCGTTACTTGGTGAAGTAGCATTGGAATATATATGCCGTTGGAATATATATTTTTGTTTCTTCAATGAAATGTTCAACAAAAACATGGCCTCAAATCTGGCTACGAACTAAAAGTAATGCAATTTAAAATAACTTACTTGATACAAATCTCTATTTTTGAAAAACAACATTACCCAATCCTAATAAATAGTTTTAGGGATCATAGTATGGTTGAGTGTGAATCATACTATGATTGTGGGGATCATAGTATGGTTGCGTGTGAGAAACTTACTATGGTTGTGAGGATCATAATATGGTTGTGGAGGAAATAGTATGGTTGAGAGTGAATCATACTTTTGTTGTGGGGATCATAGTATGGTCATGTGTGAATCATACTATTGTTGTGAGGATCATAATATTGTTGTGCCACAACCATATACCCAACAATAGTATGATCCTCTTCGAATATTGTCACCCCAACCATACTTTTTTCTGCGTGTACGATCATTCAGACAGAATTCGTAAAGGTATATTAGATCAAAATTTATTATGTCCGATGCAAATTATTTCGGACCACTGTGAGCCATTAGTCTCTCTTGGTGGGGTCC
Source organism: Hydrotaea diabolus (assembly GCA_963513945.1). NCBI lineage: Eukaryota > Metazoa > Arthropoda > Insecta > Diptera > Muscidae > Hydrotaea > Hydrotaea diabolus. The sequence continues at coordinate 150,339,005 of OY740718.1, read as the reverse complement.
TGGGAAATCTCTTCAACCAAGTCAGAAATTTGTATATATTGGGGTGTTGGAAGATTGGGTTTACAGACTACGCCTTTAAAGTAGCGGATTCAAGGGTTTTCAAGTTGTTGCACTGTTGTTTGGGCTTATTTATAATTTCTAGCATACACCCCCAATACCCGATAGTATAAGTAAATGTATATATTTATTTCCGTCATTCCAGTAGCTCAAAAAATTCCTTGGCTACAAACGTCCTTTTAAAAGAATCAAAAAAAAAACTAGATTACTATATATGTGACGCGCAAAATAGAAGGGGACCTAAGGTTAATAACCAGTTTTGTTCAGAAAGCCATTTTAAAGATAAGGTCCCTTTCTATTTGCGCTTAGAATCATCGAGGGAACACTTTTGGGGCATGGTATCGGTCTCATTCGATGCTCAGATGTTGTCCACATCAAAAAAAGAAAAAAAATGAAAATTGATGGTTTTTACCCTTAGGTTCCTTTCTCTATGCGCTGTCACATATAGACATTTGGTTGATGAAAATTGTTTCTGGACCACTGTGCGCTAAAAAAATCTCTTGGTGTGGTCGCGAGAAGTCTTTCTTTGTGTTCCGAGCAGGACATTTATGAGCCAGAAAGCTCTATCTTGGAAGATTGAATTGACAGATTGTGCTATTTAAGTAGATGATCGATGTTCGAGTATTTATAATTTCGGCACTGTCGTTTTTACCTTTTTTTCTTTATATAACTAAGTTTTTTGCCATTATTGTGTTTCCCCTCAATATTCCTCGAACAGCACATTTCGGCAGAAAACTGGCCTCAACTGCCATTCTGCCTTAAATTAAAGCCGCACAAATTCCGTTGAACAAAAATGTACTTTATGTGTATATACTGCATTTAGAAATGACCACGTTATATCTTTTAATGGTTGCCATAATAATTTTAAAAGAGGTTGTTTGGAACATGTTTTTAAGATAACCGAACACAACAAAATTTGGGCAATTGCATGCTCCACTACTAGTGCAAGCAAACGACCCCACCACGGTCAACTACCCGACCAATGCTTCACTATTTGGCTTGTCCGGAGCACAGCCAAAGTAGTATACCTCGACAGTTTTTTTCTTGTCGTTTTATTTTTTTTTTTTGGAAACAGGAAACTTAAACAGCAGTAGGCAGTGCGCGAGTACGGACTCGCAGTGTTATTAATGTGCAACATGGAACAAGTTGTAGGTTACAAAATCAGCGACATTGGCACGCCTACAAAACAGACAATGTTGCGGTCACGTAAGCATGACAACGTCAGTAACATAACTAACCCAACGGTCGGACGCGCGACAGCAGTGGCATCAACGGAAATTCAACCCCCTCAAAAAAAAACGGAATCCAAAAACGGCTGAATCGGGCATTTGAGGCATAGAAAATATAGAACAGAACATGGAAATTCATTTTATAACGCACGGAACATGCAGAACTACAACGCCGGACAAGAGGAAGTACAAACAAATTCACAAGTATTTCACTGGAAATGACTTTAAAAATGTTGAGAACCCATACATATGTAAGTATGGAGGTGGTATATTAAGGATGGAAAGGACTGTAAGCGGTACACCTAACATCAGATACATGATTAAAAGGATTTCTAATTTTTTGTTTAGAGTTACAAACGTGGTTCTTGACAAAGTAATGGGAACCTACTTCTTAATTTTGATGTTGACCAGGCTAGATAGTGTATACTTATACAATAGTTATCAAATTCGTGTGTATAACTCAAATTATTGATTGGTGAACCTAAAAAGTACATATTTTAATATTCTCATAAAATTCTAAGATCAAACAAAAATTGACAGGATAAGATTATGACCTATGGTCATAAGCTTTTTGGGAAAAAGTACACCTTTAAGGGGCTTAATTAAGTATTTCCTCAACATTTTGAAATTATTTGTGAACGAACCATGGACGCAGTACATACCTCAAAGAGGTGCTACAAGTTACACCATAAAAAGGCATGTATTTTGAAAGTTGTACAAAATTTGGGATTAAAGGTATAGACCGTATGGGCCCAAAATCGGTCAAAAGGAGGGACCAATAGTAAATATGGACAGATGAGTATGAGTGTTCATATTGAGGTAATTTCATAACTATTCCAAATAGGGGTTGATTAAATTTTTATTCTGAATTTTTCAAAAAAGAAAAAATCGTTGGGGTGTGAAAACTGTTACGACGGCGACCGCAAAAGTAACTGGCCTAACATAAAAAGAACCGTTTTTTTGGAATTATTATTATTTATTTTTCAACATAATCTCCTTCCAACTCAATACACTTCATCAAACGTTTTTCAAGTTTTTTAATTCCATCCGAAAATAAGATTTTTCAAGACCTTGAAAATATGCCTCAGTTTCAGCAATAACGACGCTATTGGACGAACATTTTTTGCCACCGAGAATTTTTTTTAAATTTGGAAACAAGAAATAATCAGTAGGAGCTAAATCTGGACTATATGGTGGATGCGGAGCAATTTCAAATCGTAATTCGGTCAGTTTTTGTTGAGTTAAAAATGCAGTGTGTGAAGGAGCATTATCTTGATGAAAAATAACTTTTTTCTAAATGCGGTCGTTTTATCTTGATTTCTTCACTCAACCGATCCAATAATGCACAATAATATTCACTATTTATAGTTTCTCCTTTCTCAAGATAACCAATAAATATTATACCCCTTGCATCCCAAAATACTGTGGCCATTACTTTTCCTGCTGACTTAACAGTTTTCGCCTTCTTGGGACCACATTTACCAGCTTCTATCCATTGTTTTGACTGCTCTTTGCATTCTGGGATGTAGTGATGTTTCATCAACAGTTATTAATCGGCGCAAGAACTCTATTGGATTACGCTGATAAATCGATAAAAGCTCCTCGGAATTGGTCCAACGGACGATTTTTTGGGGCAAAGTCAACAAACGCGGCACCCTACTTGCGATAGCTTTTTCATGTGGAGTTCTTTATGTAAAATACTCCAAACTTTTTTTTCGTGTATTTTAACAATATCAGCAAGTACTCAGAGCTTTATTCGTCTATCTTTAGTCACTTCATTAAATATTTTTCTAATGTTTTCAATAGTAGTAGCAGTTTTCGGTCTTCCAGAGCGTTGTTCATCTTCCGTACTTGAACGACCCATTTTAAATTGTTGAACCCAGGATTTCACGGTGGAGTATGATGGTGCATTATCACCATCTTTGATTAATTGTGGCGTATAACCTTTCATATAAAAGTGTTTAATTACCGCACGAAACTCTTTATTTTCCATTTTTCAAAAATTATAAAACTTGTTTACTTCAATCACCTGTAACAAAGAAAATAATCATTAAATATTTCGGAAATTTTGACAGATGGCTTATAAAAGATTGCTTTTAAAAAACAAAACAAAAAAGTTGCTAGTAAAACAGAAAATGTGCCAGGCCAGTTAGTTTTGCGGTCGCCCTCGAATGCTTAGTTCATAATCAGATTTTAAATCATGTTTCTTTTTGAACATTTCTTCAAAGAGAAAACCATAAAATTATTTTAAAGGCAGTCACCCCTGCTTGCAACTTTAAGTCTCTTCGACTGCCTCTTGAATAATTTTTGATTTTCCCTATGAACAGCTGTTAAATTTTTATTCTGAAATTTAGGTTGGAGTCTTAGATCCAAAGGGTTAACATCTAGTGGTCTAAAGAGAGAGAGAGCATTATAAATTTGGAAATATGAAAACACAAATGTTTCAAACATTTTTGGTAAATGGCCACAGAAGTAACCCTACGGGAAATTGGACCGGTCCAGAACCAATCATGATATAGGTCCCTCATGAAAAGGGATCGGTTTCGACCCAACTATACGAAAAGAACCGGTAACACCGGACAGGTAGCGTACGTGTCATTATACAGGGTGGTGCAGATCTACCGCTGTGGTGTAAATATTTAATAGCTTTATATTTATTATTTTTTGTTACATATTTTTTGCTAAAGTATGAAAAATTATATATAATCCCGCATGTGGTGGCCATTTTCGGCTACGCACATTTTTGCTGTTTTTCAGTACATTTTGCATAAGCCCTAGTTTTGCCGAACGTCTTCTTGCTGATGTTTCTGGACTGTCCTGCACACTGTCCTCACTATCTATTACACGTTGGATATTTTCGTCCGTGTGGACCTCACGTGGTCCTCCGGTAAATGGAAGGTGTCTAACTGTTGCACAGTATGCACCTGCATCAAAACAATTGACTCTGGATTTTTAAAATAGAATTAAAAAATTTGCTAATCGTCATATTCCCCAAGTTTGCTTCACAAAATTCTGAAATAAAAATGATTTTTATATATTTTTGATATAAATAAATTGAAAATGGTTTTAAACATTCAAACCACAATGGTAGTTTTGCCCAATATGGAATACCTCTGAGTTGTTTCCATCACAGAACCCATCCCAACCGAAATATCTGTGTTAACTGTCATGGCACGATTCTCGAAGATTCTCGAATTGTGTTCTGCAACCGCATACAGATACGCACACAAAATCCGAGGAATCAAGCTGTCCATACAAATTGTAATAGATTTCTAAACAAAACCCCACTTTGAGCGTATTTTGTATAAAAGCCAGAAAAAAGTATGGTTGGGATAACAATATTCGAAGAGCATCATTCCCAATATTATTTAGTAGAATTAGATTAAGTTGTCAACAATAGATTTGAGTTATAAAAATTATTTAAAAATACACTAAATTCAAAATAATAGAAGTGATTTTTTTAAGAGTAGAAAATATCAATTTAAAAAACGTAAGCGTTTGTATTCAAAATATTTTCGTTTAACAAATCCAAAGCAGTTTGTTTAAAAAATTTTAATTTCCATAGTACTACAGGGTGGCCCAAATGAGACCTAGTGATGTTAAACACGTATAACTCTTGTAATAACGGTTATGTTTAAATGATTTATTTTTATATGCTAAATACATTTTATGGAAATTAAACGTGACTATGTGTGAAATATGACATCAGACAAATGACCTCCATTTTGCTCGATACAGGCATTGGCTCTTTTTAGCGCGTTTTGCATTACACGGCGTGATGTTTCTGGTTGCAGGAGCCGTATTTCGTCTCGAATATTCTGCTTGAGCTGTCCAAGTGACTGTGGTTTGTTAACATACACTTTGTCTTTGAAATATCCCCATAAAAAAAAACCGGGCGCAGTTAAATCTGGTGAACGAGGATGCCAAGGGAAATCTGAATTTTTTGAAATTATGCGTCCACAAAAAATTTCACGCAGCATGTGCATAATTTACCTAGCAGTATGCGCAGTGGCTCCATCTTGTTGCACAATTTGAACTTCGTAAGGATACATCTTAAGATCCAACTTTAAGATTCTCTGTAATGTTGTTCTGAGTATACCCAATTGGGCGGAACGGCGACGAGTTGAGATAGATGGATCATTTGCGACACTCTGCTGCACAGGTTCCACGTTCTTTTCAGTACGAATATTTCGATGAGCACCTCTTCCTGGACGGTCGGCAACTGAACCCAGTTCCTCAAAACGGCGAACTAAACTTGTAATCATGGAAAATGTTGGCGCTGATCTGACGTTAAAAAAAACGACGATAATTTCGCTGCGTCAGAATAATTGATCGTTGAGAAGAATAATAAAAATCGATAATTTAAATGCGTTGTTGTGGACTGTACGTATTCATTTTAAATTTCCAAGAGTTCAGTTATAATCTGCAAAAAGAAAAAAAAAATTATGTTAAAAAATAAAAAAGTTATTTGTGTTTCACATCTGCTGGACTTATTTGGGCCACCCTGTACTACTGCATTAGATCCGTAACAATAACATTGTTCTAAAAAGCATATTCAAATGAAGAAAAATTCCAATCATAAAGTATGATTGCCGTAATTATATTATTATTAACATAAAACCCAAAAAAGAATATCTTTGACGCACCAACCATATTTATATTGTTGCTGCAACCATATTTTTATTTTCAAATTTGGCAATAATACTATAGTTGCATTTCAACAGTATAAATATTGCGACAATCATAGTATTGTCAAAACTAAATTCAGTAAACAATAGTATGGTTGCGACGATCATACTTTTATTTCGGCGAACATATTATTATTGCCGTGACCATATAGTAACCATGTGTTTTCTCTACGTGAATCCGTGGATTTGTGATATCCTCGGATTTTGTGTAAGTACCTGTATGTGCAAAGTATACCGCAAATTGGACAACTAAGAATATTTCATGTAATTGACACCACTCTATCCATACCAAACCAGTTGCGTAGTAGGTTCTCTTATCACCCGTCCTCGGTTCGGTACATTCAGGGAATTTTACTCTGCATTTCCCGTAGGGAAGTAATTCGATTACTACTCCATGACAGAATTAAGCTATTATACTCCTACCTCCACGAAAGCTGTCAAACGAATCAACCTGAAATTTTCCATGATTATGGCTAGTGGTCATAGTGGCTAGTGGCCCACTTCAGATTGTAAGTGGGCGAAATCGGCCCTAGGAGATAAAAGATTCCATTAGGAGGACTACATGTACCTCGGTATAAAGTCCACATTTTTGTGGACAGACGATGGTTTAAGTTGGTACTGTTAGTTAGGACTTACCTTATTCCTAGAAAAAGAACATAGTTGCTGGACGTTTCGTCTCACGTGGCACATAATATGTCTCTCTTGGTCAAAACGGGAGACCAATAGTCAATATGGACAAATATATACCCAAATGCCAGCACAGTTCTTTATGAATCCAATAGAAGTTTTGGCTGAGATTAGGGTCGGACGCATGGACCGAAAGCGCCTCAAAAACTTAACTTTTCTTTCTGCACATTAGTAGCGTAATCGTGCTTTCGATTATGAAAGGTTCGACCTGCCGCAAAATTGGTAAAATTATAAAAAAAAATCGGCGACAACAAACATTGAAAAATATTTAAATATTTAAAAAAAAGTAGAGTTTTTAAGGAAGAATATACATAACTTCAACAGTTACGGCGGTCCCAAACATACTCGTATAATAACTGCTTTTAATTTATATTTGATTATTGATTTAATTATGCGCGCATCTGTAAAATGTTAAAACTTTTAAAATAATTTAAATTTTTAAAAAAGTTTAAAATTTTTCAAAAAAAATTTGGAATTTTTCAAAAAACATTTAGAATTTTTCAAAAAAATTTAGACTTTTTTATAAAAAACTAGAATTATTCAAAAAGTATTGAGAATTTTTCAAAATAAAAACAAATTAGAATTGTTCAAAAAAAATTTGGAATTTTTCAAATGAATTTAGAGTTTTTCAATTAAAAAAAATCGTTGGGGTGTGAAAACTGTTATGCTTAATTTATAATCAGATTAGAGAAAACCAAAAATTATTCTAAAGGCAGCTTGCAACCAACAGTTTCTTCGACTGTCTTTTGAATAATTTTTTGATTTTCGCTTTGAACAAATGCCCAAAAAGTAGCTTGTCTCAAATCTGACTATGAACTAACCAAAACATTTTTTTATAAATTAAAATTTCACAACATAATATAGATCGTCGTAGTGTTACCTTTCATATGACTCAATCGTTCCACAAAAGCAAGATTTTAAGTAAAACCCAATAATTGATTATTTTGGCATTTTAAATTTCCAACATCTGCCCCTTAAAACTAAATAAGAAAAATGAGCAGCCATTTAAGTATAGAAACAAATAAAGAATCTTATACTCGTACAAGTTTGCTCTCGACATTTCGTACATCCTGTTTTTTTACTTTATTCGAATTCCATACATCCTTGTTTACTTCCATGAATACGTTTTAAAAAAAGTTATTGATAATTTCCCACATTTTTCATATCGCCTTTTTAATGTCATTGTTAGTTTTGCGATATTCGTTGATATTTTTGCTTACGCGCCTAAATGTAGGCATTGTCACATGAACTAAACTGACACCCGAATTATGCAACAAACAAAACGATAACAACAGAAGCAGCAACAACAGCAACGCCTAGAACAGCGTCAGCGGCAATAATTTGAAAAATAAGCGCTGGGCTTCATGTAATGAAATGTATTAAGCTGGAACTGCATTCATCGAGTTGGCAACGCGACATTTAATGAGATGTCCGTGTCGGTGTCGGTGATGGTGTCGTTCTCGTTCTGGGTCTTGTTGTCGCTGTCGTGTTGGGTTGCATAGACCATGTCATGTTGTTATGTTTGGTCAGTTTGATGTGGGTCCCTTTTCAGTTTTCCTCGCTATAGCTACTGTTTTTGTAGTTTTTGTTGTGCTTGCTGTCGCTGCACAGTGTTTTTGAACCAACACTGTGGCTCTCCAACTACAGACTGATACAGAGAGTTGCAGGACTCAAAGAAAACTACATGATACAAGAGAACAAATGGACTTAGAAATAACATTTTAAGAGCAGCAACCATATTTTACATCTGGATTTTCAATACCCCCGATATTATCTGAATTTTCTGTTCTGATTTAAAGGATTTTAAATAGATCAACTGATATTTATTTAAAATAGGAGATACCTTCGTTGATATTATCTCTTGTCTATCATTTCAATGTGCCAATGTATGTCGTTCAGATAACACAGTACAACAGCCAATCTGGGGGGTGAGAAATTCCAAGTCAGGGTGATGGTACTAGGTCAGTATATTAAAACCCTCAAAGGGTTTTGCGTTTGTATGTGCCAGCGTTCGTATGGCAAAATTTTCTTCATAAATTTATTTCTAATTGCAAAAATGTTGATTTGGTAGAGAAACAGTATATTAATGGATTAAAGAAAATGTAATTATTAATTTTTCTCAATTTATTTCAGCAAAATCGAACTAGTCGTTCTCGAGTTATGTCAAACTACGTTTTTGCCAACATTTTACAACTAAGCGAAAAAACATCAAGATAAGGAAAAAATGTAAAAGGTCATAAAAAACTGGCACATACGAACGCAAAACCCTTTGAGGGTTTTAATATACTGACCTAGTACCATCACCCTGACTTGGAATTTCTCACCCCCTAGACAATAACCCCAAAAATGTTCCACAGTGTAATTTACTTGTACTAGCCTTACATATGTTAAATATAAATGTTTACAAATGTTATCGAAACAGAATCTGAGGTTATTTTTACATAAACGGGGAATTGTAGAAAAAAATTGAAATCATCAAACATTGTTTTTTTAACCCTATACCTCACAGCGGAGTTTGAGTGCCACTTTGTCCATACTTACTATTGATGGCTTGTTTTTACTTTAATGGCCTTTCATGGGCCCGCGTCTGGGCCTGAAAAAATTGTATTATTTTGAGTCGACATGTCCATGTTTCTTAGTAAATACTAAATAGAACCATAGGGTTTGTTTTTAAGTCACTAGTGTTTGCCAAACATTCGTGAGATGATAACGAACTTTTTATGGCCCGAATTGGAAGATATGGCTGTGGACGATGCCACAGGACGGTGCCACTTACCACACAGCTAACGAAATAATGACTCTTTTGCGCGACAAATTCAATTGCCGTGTTATCTCACGTCGTGGCAATGTTAATTGGCCGCAAAGATCATGTGATTTGACACCATTGGACTTTGATTGAATAGGTGTACGTCGATAAACCAGCAACAATTCAAGGGCTAAAGGATAAGATTTTTCGGCACTTTAACGGCATAGAACTTTAATTATGCCTCAGCGTCCCCTTAGACCATCGGATGGAGTGTGCCGCCAAAGTCGCGGCGGCCATTTGGCCGATACGTATTTTGTTCCATACATAATTAAACCGTATTAATATTATCATAATAAAAAGATCAATATTTTGGCTGTGATGGCCGCTTCGTGTCTGTTGTAAATATCAATCAGTTTTGTTTGGTTGGATTGCTCCGCTGAAACCCAGACAGCAAGTTTTTGCTTTGAAGTCCACCCAACTTTTTCAACGTATGTCATAATTAGCCATACAACGCTTGTATATGACAGCGCATAGAGAAAGGGACCTAAGGGTAAAAAAATCAATTTTCATTTTTTTTCTTTTTTTTGATGTGGACAACATCTGAGCATCGAATGAGACCGATCCCATGCCCCAAAAGTGTTCCCTCCCAGAGATATGCTCGTTTTATGAAAGTGAAGTCGACGATTCTAAGCGCAAAGAGAAAGGGACCTAATCTTTAAAATGGCTCTCCTGAACAAAACTGGGTTTTAACCTTAGGTCCCTTTCTATTTTGCGCGTCACATATTTAGAACTAGTGAGTCATCTTAGGCCTAAGGCCCCATTTAAAACAGTCTGATCTTCATTGATTGATATCTCCATTGACGAGCACCTATGCACATTTTCAGCTCTGTTATTTATGTGGTCTTTCAATAATTTTCGGTGATCAATCTAGAGGAATTTTTCAAAATAAAAAAATATATACAAAAATTCCAATCAAGTGTGGAATCTTTATTGTACACTCGAAGGGCATTTTTTTCAATTTAATTTTTAATCTAATTTCCTTCAAATGTTGTTCACAACTACGCCCCGGGATGTCCATTCAGAAGGTCCACTTTTGGATGAGTCGTTCGAGATATTCGACCGGTATGCCGTTAATAAAACTCGAAATGTATGTTGCATAGACTTTGGACTTTACGTAGCCGCAAAAGAAAATAGTCTAAGGGTGTGATATCACACGGTCTAGGCGGCCAGCTCACCGGTTAAAAACGTAAAACTAGCTGCACTCCGAAATGAAATTAGCTGCTCTTCAATAGATCCACTGTTTGGGCATATTACACCGTACTGTTGAGACCAACTGTCGTCAAGATTACGGGCTTCAATTTGAGGTAGCAAAAAGTCCGATATCACGGCGCGATAGCGAGCACCATTCAAGGCTGCGTTCCGGCCATCATCATTTTTGAAAAAATAAGGACCAATGATTTGACCAGCCCATACACAGTACCAAACCGTGTTCTTCTCTGGGTATAAAGGGATCTCTTGAACCTCTTCTGGTTGCTTTTTAGCCTTAATGCGGCGATTTTGTTTATTGACGTTGCTAATGGGCCTAATCACTAAACAAAATTTTGGCCCAAAACAGCGGATCTTCTCATTTCCAATACAGTTTGCACAATTTGGAGACGTTGTTGCGGTGTAAGTCTTTCCAAAGAAAATAAATAAAGTTTTGCACAAGTTCCTCTGTATGTTCATTATTGAAAGAACCCTAACTAGCTATACATTAGGGTGGGTCGAATTTAAAATCAAATATAGAAAAATATATAAAAAAAAGTCGGGACATCTGAATTCGTTTTAAAGGTATGGGCAAAGTATGATTCATACGCAACCTTGTTATCACCCTTACAACCATAGTATGATCCATCTCAACCACACTACAATCCCTAAAATTATTTATAAGGATTGGGTTATAGAGATTTGTATTAAGTATTCATTTAAAAGTAAATTAAATTTTAAATAATAGAAAATAACAGCAGAAAAAATCCGTTTAAAAAAGTACGAGTTTTATGTATGAAAAATATTTCATTTAACCAAATCCAAAGCACTTTTTTAAAGTACAATTGAAGGGCTTATTGCAAAAACACGATAAGCCACACGATTTCAAAAAATGTTTTTTCAGCTCATTCAATTACTTTACACCATTGCAACGTTCACTGAAAATATTTAAGCAATTGTCCGTTTAATTTCTGACCTATAGCAAATGTTACTTTTTGCATTTCGATTTTATTCATAAATATTTTTTGTCAAAAACTCGATAAGCCACAATAATTAAGAAGACCGTAATACAAAACGATGGATTCTGGTGAAGATATTAGCGAAAGTGACTATTTTATTGATGATACTGATGACAGCGTGGTAGACAAAGGCTTTTTGCCGACTGGGTATGAAGTGATTTCAGAAACCAGCGAGGTATGATTTATTTTATCTGGTGTGGCTTATCCTGTTATTGCAAAAAAAATCTAATGAAATTACATATGAAGGGCTTATTGTAAAAACACGATAAGCCACACGATTTCAAAAAGTTTTTTTTTTCAGTTCATTCAATTACTTTACACCATTGCAACGTCTCCTAAAATTTTTTAGCTATTTTCCGTTTAATTTATGGCCTAGCCGCAAGTGTCACTTTTTGCATTTCGATTATATTCATAAATATTTTTTGTCAAAAACTCGATAAGCCACAGCAATTAAGAAGACCGTAGTACAAAACTATGGATTCTGATGAAGATATCAGTGGAAGTGATTATTTTTTTGAAGATACTGATGACAGCGTGAAAGACAAAGACTTTTTGCCGACAGATGATGAAGTAATTTCAGAAACCATCGAGGTATGATTTATTTTAACTGCTGTGGTATTTGAATTTTTGTGGCTTATGTTGTGTTTGTTATTCAGGAAAATTGTGTGTTGCAAATCGAAGACGAATCGCGTGAAAATAATACCGCATTTCGATGGAGAGCTCGAAATAAAGATAAGTATGATCGGAATAAGAACAAAAGAAAGCGCAACTCTGGTCATGAGTATATTTGTCCAAAAACTATGAAATCTGTTGAAGCACGCAAACTAGGACCACCTTGTAGTTGCGAACAAAATTGTAGACAGAAGCTTAATAACACCGAAGAACTCATATTTAACCAGTTTTGGAAACTAGGATCTTATGATCTACAAAACAGCTACCTCGTTGGTTGCATTCATGTAGGAAAGAAGAAGAGGTCGTATAAAAAGAAAATTAAAAGACAACAGTCTAGAAGGAAATTCTCAGCTAGTTATTTCGTTGAAATTGATGGCGCCCATGTTAAAATTTGCAAAAGAGAGTTCATGAACTTACATGGTCTTCAGGATTCAAGAGGAAGACTTGAGAATATTATCAAAATTAAAAAAGACGGTGCTGCAATTTCTAAAACAGATGGTAGAGGTAAGCATACAAGTAGACCTAATAGACTGAGTCGTGAACAAACTGATTCTGTAAGAAATCATATAAATATGATACCAAAATACCAGAGTCATTACAGCAGAGCCAATAACATCCACAGAACTTATTTGAACCACGATATGACCATTGCCAGTTTGTATAGAGAAAGCTATGTTCCTTGGTGCGAAGAAAATGGAATTATTCCTGTAAGAGAAAATGCCTATCGGAAAATATTTGACACCTGCAAGATGAAATAAAAAAAATTTAAATAAAATGTATGCAATAACTCGATAAGCCACACTTTTTTTTGAAAATAGCGGTTTCCGAAGTTTTCTAGGTATTCATGGACTGGTATGTGATAGTAGTCTTCCTTAAACACTAATTACAAGTATTTAAATCATGATTTCATCAAACCCCTATTTTCTGCATTTATTTCAAACTTCAAAGGCGATTTTCTCAGTATTTTCATTTTGTGGCTTATCGTGTTTTTGCAATAAGCCCTTCAATTATTCTATATGATTAAATTTAAGAAAAATTACTATCATACAGTTTGATTGCCGCAATCATAATATTGTTAATATTAAACCCACAAAACAATACCTTTGTCGCACCCACCATAATTATATTGCTGCTACAACTATATTTTCATTTTTAAATTTGGCAATAATACTATTGTTACATTTTAACAATATTAATATTGCCGCAATCATACTATTGTCAAAATGATATTTAAAATAACAATTATATGGTTACGCCGAACTTATCTTTATTGCAGATAACATATAATTGTTGCCGTGACCATGTAGTTATTATATTTTTTTTCTGCGTGTATACTGAAGGGTATATAAACTCACGTGTCCCTAAATTGAAATATTGTTTTAGTGTTTAAGGTGTTAGTGATGCTAGCTATCGACTGTCCAAAATTCTGACCATGTTTTTGTTCGTTCGGTAACACGGTATTGTCCGCTTTACTCCAGTGTCGGTTGTTAATTTCAGCATTATTTTTTCGCAGTAGGATTTTCATTTGTTATTTCTGCCGAAATGAAACGTTTGCAATTGACATAATGAGACTGTAATTGGAATTCTGCGCCTTGGCATCTGCTGTGCTTCGCCACTGCGTACGTGTATCTGCTTGGTGTCGGGGGAGGTATGGGGCCGGCCTGCTTGACCCTTCTTCTTGTTGCAATACGTTTGCATCCAATGCAAACAAAAGAATTTATATTACACTACCAAATCCATCAACGTCAAACCTCAAACTAACATGACTCATATTCCAGTTGGGCCGTCTTTCCGCTCGTCGATTCGGCATGTCTATTGTTGGTGGTAAAAAAACATACCTTTTAAATTCTTTCTTTTTTGGTTACTCTTAATTTATAAAGGATTGTTTAGTAGTTGCAAAAAAAAGTGTTTATGTCATCCTCAGTCAATTTCAGTTTTAACAAGGACCGAACGATATCCCAGTCCTTGGTCGTCAGTGAGCCATTGTGCCTACCTCGCTGAGTCTGCGTTCGAAATGACCACCAGAGTAATTGAATTTAGATATTTCGCTTTTCCGTTGCCAGCGGGGAGGTGGAGATATTGGGTGTGTTTACCGTTATCAGCATGTCTGGTTTACTTTGTGCAAGTCATTGTGTAAACATGATTATGCAAGTTTTTAGTTCCACCATTAAACGCCTTATTTTCCGACGTGTCGGTGCTGTTGCTGTAGCGTAGCATACAAAGCGGTGCGGTGCGGTGATGGGGGCGCTTCGTTCGATTCAATTGAGATGTTAAATAAACCAACATGTCAGCATTTGACATCAAAGTTTATTTGATTTTTCAATTATTTAGAGGGCGAGAGAGGAAGGGAGACGTGGTGGAAAATGCGAACGCAGATTGCACTGCTCTTGAAAATGTTGCATAGAAAAGAAATCGGGAAATTTGTTGTACTGTATACTTTTAGGACACCAAACGAATTTAAAATCGTAGCATACAATTAGGGTGCGATGTACCTATTGTGTGTTTAAAGATATATATACACCACTGTTGTGCAGGGTATTTTAAATTAAGCGGAGTTTAAAATTAAAGGTAGAGTTTTCCCTATGAACAAGAACGATAACGGACGTAACCCATCCAAAAAATCAGTCAAAAAAATAGTGTTCCTAGTTGCATACTAGTCTTCAAACTACATAACACATGCGAATAAGACCTACATCAATTAGTTATAAAGGGTGTTTTTTAGACGTGTGGTTTTCAAGAAGAAATACAACGCATACAGTTTAATGTTTTTGGCCAAGAATTGAGCTTTATTATAAAGATAAGGGTTTGCCATTATGTCCTAAACATGATTTCGGGCAAGTGGCCACCTCGAATAAATTCGAAGGGTTCAATTTTCTACCACCTTTTGCGGCATTTGGTGCTGTATGTCAGCAATAAGGCGCCGAATATTTTCCAATCGTGTCAGGCTTATCTGCGTAGACAAGCGGCCTTAAAAAATAGTTCATCAGTGTTAAATCGCACTTGGAGGCCACACCATAGGTTCACGACGCGAGATAATGCGCTCATCAAAAGCTGCCTTTAATAAATTGATTGTTATGTTGGCTGTATGGCATATAGCGCCGTTTTGTTGAAACCAACTGCCGTCCACATACACATCCTCCAATTCAGGCACGAACATCTCATTGATCATGACTGTATAGCGTTCCCCATCGTCGGTAACATTTTGGCCGACTTCATTTATGAAGAACTGTGGACCAATGATTCCCTCTGCCCATAGAGCACACCAAACAGTTCCTTTTTGAGGATGCAACGGTGTCTAAACAATGGCTTGTGGATTTTGTATGGTTATTAACGTACCCATTCAGCAAAAGTAAGCATCGCTAAATATTCTTGTAAAAATCTGGATCGGTGGCCATCTCGATTTGCAAACGTTGTTCCGGAGTAATTCTATTCATTAGGAAATAGCAAACCAAACTGAGCATAAATCAAGTTTCAGCTGTTAAAAAGACCAACTCCGAAAATAGTGCGGCCAGATTGAATACCACACGTCTAAAAAACACCCTTAACATCACAGTGGTATAGAGTATTTTAGATTTAGTAATGAAGGTAGAGTTTGTCCTCTGAACAAAAACGGACTTACACTATTCAAAAAAAATAAGGGTCAAAATATATTATTTCTAGGTGCAGGCTAGTCTAGGTGCAAACTACAGAATACATGCGAAGGAGACCTACCAGTTTCACATATACAATTATTGAACGGTTGATGTTATGTTATGGAGACCATATCAAGATCCCTTCAAATTTGACCGAAATTATTATGCAAGGACCAGCTAATTTTGCACGAATGAGCGAAATCGGCAAAGAGAAAAAGGTTTCTCTTTAAGTGGGATCGCCACACTCACACAGCCTTACTTTGTGCTTGTATGGGTGAACTGCAGGTCTTCCCTGCTCAACGTACGATATAAATGTGTCTCAATGTTCTCATCAAGAAAACACTTAAAAAAAACTAATTTCTACGCTTCAATCTAGATCAAAAATTTCGTTCAGTGTAACGCCAAATATCATGCTATCGAACGAAGTTGAAGATAGACTGAATTTACGTTTGAAAATAACGACCATGGGCGCCCTAAAGTACCTCGATAATGTAGACTTATTTGAGAAAGCGGTGAATATAACTACAGTATTACATAACTACGTTTTCAATTGTTTCAACCTGGTTTTCAAAAGCCAACGCAATTGTAGCCAAAGCCACGTAGTTGTTCATTTTCCTTAGCTAAAAAAACACAAAAAAAATGTTAGGCGACAGCAAGTGTTGCTAAAAAATACAAACCATTTCAAAAGCACATTCTAATGAAAGCTACTGCTTTTAAACATAACAAATTATTAAAAAAAACGCCAGCTGACCATCTAAAAAATGTTGCAGAAAGCATTGGCAGTAGAACTAAAGAAAAAAAAGCTGCTTTTTTAGCACTAAGTCCAACGTTTTTAAATTTTTTGTATTTCTTCTAAAAAAAAGGATTTTTCGAGGAAAAATAACTTTAATCTTGGCTAAATGGGGTTATTTTAAATCCTCGTTAAATCAGTCCAATAAGTTGGCATAATATTCGCCATTTATTGTTTCGATGTGGACTATTCCGCTTGCATCCCAAAAAAGTGTTGCAATTACCTAACTAGCCGACAAAGTCACCTTGGCCTTCTTCGGAGCTGGTTTACCAAAAGAAGTCCATTGTTTAGACTGCTGCTTGGTCTTCGGAGTTTTGTAATGGATCCCTGTTTCATCCATAGTTACAATACGCCACATAAACTCATTCGAATTGCGGTAAAATAACTCCAAACAATCCTTTTAAGTTGTCGCACGATTGCGTTTATGGTCAATTGAGAGCAAACGCGGCAGACAGGTTGCAGGCAGCTTTCCTAAACCCAACTGATCATGTCAAATCGAAACCACACTACCTTATGAAATGCGTATGGCATCAACAATATCACTCACTTTTACTCTTCGATAGTACAACGCCATATCGCGGATTTTTTCGACATTTTCGGGTGTATTGACCTCAATTGGCCGTCCAGAGTCAAATTATATATTTACTTAGTAGGGACATAAATACTGTTACAAAATTGAACACACCCATTTCAATAGTAGAACTGAGCATATCCCGTTAATGTTATATGGGTTTTGAAAGCTAACCTCAATGCGTTAGTCTGCAACGGGATTTTAAAATTGTTTCAACTTTCATCATGGAGTGGTCAGATAATGAGAACCGTATCGTTGTAATAGCGCTTTTCCAGTGTTAAAAGAAAAAGCGATATTTTCAAAACGTTCCGGCCACTAGGGATTAGCCGCATGTTCGTCTACCGATGCATACAACTGTTTGAGGAGACTGGAGATGTAAAAGACCGCCACCGGTCGGGCCGCCCACGCTCTGTTCGAACACTGCATGTCATCAAAGCCGTTAAATCAAGAATTCACAGAAATCCGCTCCGAAAACAGAAAATCATGGCCCGTTAGATGAATATCACGCAAAAGTCCATGAGTCGAATCATTAAAAAAGACTTGGGACTGGGGCTTTTAAATGACGTACCGGACACTCATTGACTGCAGTTTAAAAAAAATAGAATTGAAAAATGCAAACGTCTTTTAGTGAAGCACGCTGATAACTTGCACAGAAAAATTTTGTTCACCAATGAAAATTGTTTTACCGTTCAGGAAAAATGTAACAAGCTAAATGATAGAGTGTATCTTAAGAAGCATTTGAACTGATCCCAAGAGTGAAAAAGGGTCATCACCCAGCTTCAGTCATGGTTTGGTGGGGTGTCTCTTACGATGGGGTCACTGACCTGCATTTCTGCGAACAAGGAGTCAAAACATCGGCTAAAGTTTACCGAGAAACCGTTTAGGAAGCTGTTATGAAGCCTCTTAACAATTCCCTGTTCCAAAATCAGCCATGGACTTTCCAGCAGGATTCTGCGCCGGCCCATAAGGCTAAAACGTCGAAGGCCTGGCTTCGAAACAATTTGCCAGCGTTCATTTCCTCTGAAGAATGGCCCTCAGGCAGTCTAGATTTGAGCCCATTGGATTACAAGTTGTGGACGCCATTAGAGGACAAGGTTTGTCACAAAACATACCCCAACATTGGATCTCTTAAGACTGCTTTGGTTCGAGCTGTGACCAATTTTCCAATGGACGAGGTTCGTGCAGCTATTGACGATTGGCCAGTACGTCTTAAGGCATGTGTAAAGGCAAAAGGCGGACATGTCGAATAAGTAGATTATTTTTGGGTACAATATACATCAATAAATATATTAAATAATATTTGGTCCAAAAACATTCAGTACTTTTTATTTTACAGCATAAAACGTGTGTAACAGTATTTTTGTCCCTACTAAGTATATACTCGTATGCACAGGATACATCTGCTTCGACTGCTTACATCTTAAACAAATAAAAATAGATAGTCAATAGTTTAAAATACCAATAAAAACCATTATTGAACATTATTATTCATGAACTGCTTTTAATAGTCAGTAGATTTTTTAAACTGAAAATAAAAATTGTTCACGGTTTAGCAGTTTTTGTTAAATTATTTTCAACTTATTTTCTCCTCCTCTTTTCTACGTTGACAACACCGAATATTACAAAAATTTTTTGGCTGCACATTGCTTGACGGCAATCAACTTATTTTGTATTTTAATCTGCCAAAAAAGAATTTTGGCTAATGCTGTGGTTGGCTGAATGTGTCCTTTTCATCTAAGGCTAACGTGTGCTTATAAAAATATTCAAAATATGAGCTGCACTAATTTGTTGAAAACAAAAGCTGAACTGAAGCGTTAGCTTTCATACGTAAGGCAACGATTAGCCGACAACTGCTTCAAAGTCCGGTTTCAACGCTTTCCGTTTTAAATGTTAAATAAAGCTTTCGTTTAACTTTTGTACGACAGTAAGCAGAAGGAATAAATTAAAATCATAGAAAGTATTCCAAACCGAAAGGATTAAAAAATAAGTAACTTGTGAAAACCTTAAGGTCTGGCGTGTCCGACTGCAGAAAAAACTACTATTCAAAATTTTCATGGATCTAAAAAATAATTTCATATTTGGAGTTGTAAGCAAATTTCGTTGTTTTTTATGGTACCCATACATTCATGTTTGAATAAGTCGGATTTTCGGATCCTGCACATAGGTTCACCGAAAATTTTGCCAAATGTCAAAATTGTTTTATTTAGATTTATCATTAATACGATCTTACAATTTTGAATTAAGGTTCAAGACCTCTGTTGTTTCAATTTTAAATGAGCAGTCTCTGTAGAGGTGGTAAAAGCGAATTGTATTTTCGTCGGCAATTGTGTGAAGAAAACTTGAAAATTGAGTTTTACATCAGTAGTTTTCATTTGTTTGGTCAGAGGTTGGTCTCAAAGAGTTCGTTATTTTCCAAAAATTGCTAAGAAAATTTCTATTAAAGGTCGTCTGTTAAAATCTTGTATTCTATTCAAATATACGAGGGCGACCGCAAAAGTAACTGGCCTAACATAAAAAGAACCGTTTTTTTTTGAAATTATTATTATTTATTTTTCAACATAATCTTCTTCCAACTCAATACACTTCATCAAACGTTTTTCAAGTTTTTTAATTCCATTCGAAAAAAAAGATTTTTCAAGAACTTCAAAATATGCCTCAGTTTCAGCAATAACCTCGCTATTGGACGAAAATTTTTTGCCACCGAGAATTTTTTTTAAATTTGGAAACAAGAAATAATCAGAATGAGCTAAATCTGGACTATATGGTGGATGCGGAGCAATTTCAAATCGTAATTCGGCCAGTTTTTGTTGAGTTAAAAATGCAGTGTGTGAGGAGCATTATCTTGATGAAAATGAACTTTTTTTTCTAAACGCGGTCGTTTTATTTTGATTTCTTCACTCAACCGATGCAATAATGCACAGTTAGTTTTGCGGTCGCCCTCGTAGATACAAAAGGTCTCGAGCCTGTTAATCCCTGTTCAATGTGTAAAAGTATAAGACCGAAATAAAAAAACGAGCTAAAAAATAATTAAGTATTTCGTAAAAACGATATTGCAATGATATTTAATGAACAGAAACCACAAATTCTAAAAATTCATGCTCTGTATCGTGTGTGTTTTAAATATGAGGATTTGTTTATCGTTTTAAACCTGAAATATTTGCGATAAACAACGTACGAATATATTAGAAATATGTGAATTTTTTTACCACAGGATTCAAATTTAATTTTTTGTTTGAATTTTTTAATTGAACCGAAATTTTTTTCTATGTAAAAATACTATGAGGCATTAACTGTAACATGCACACTTTTATAGCGTTTTTCACTCGCAATATGTAATTCACTAATATTCTCCGCTAAAAAAGTACAATTCTTTCATAGAAACTCATATGTGACAGCGCATAGAAAAAGGAACCTAAGGGTAAAAATATCAATTTTTTTTTTTTTTTAGTGGACAACATCTGAGCATCGAATGAGACCGATCCCATGCCCCAAAAGTGTTCCCTCCCAGAGATATGCGCGTTTTATGAAAGTGGAGTCGACGATTCTAAATAGAAAGGGACCTAATCTTTAAAATGGCTCTCCTGAACAAAACTGGTTTTTAACATTAGGTCCCTTTCAATTTTGCGTGTCACATATAGGTCTTCTTTGAAAGTAAAAGAGGACGCAGATGTATAGTAGGCAGGCCTTATAGCCTACAAACGGCGAAATATACTAAAGGCTGAAGATGAGCTGGCCCTATGACTTTGCCATGATTGATTTCGATTACATAAGTAAACGCTGTACCAGAGATGATTACGGACTTATATGTGTCTTCTAGTATGCATGGTTGAAAATCGAATAGGACCAAGAATGTTTATTGTTAATTGTAGATTTTTTTATAGAATTGTACCCTATATGAGGTTTTCCGTGCGCCAAGCCTTTCATTGGGTAGAAAATATATCTTGGGGCTATCAGAAAACGTAAGCCAATATAACCCAAACTAACCAGGATTATTTATCTGTCGCGCATATAGGTTTTAGATTTCACAAAATTGATTTCAGTAGGTCTCTACTATAATAGCGGAACTGTTTGGAGACAAATTTGTTTTCTAAGAGTTGCCCAAAGTTACCCTGCCATTAGATTTTGAAAACAGGTACTTTTGCCTTCAGCTACTTCCACATACGAACCCTTAGAAATAAATTTAATTGTCTTTAATTATTTAAAGGCGTTTACTGCCTTCACTGGCCACTAGTGTCCTATTACAGCATATCAATCCATCAAAGTAAGGTTTACTTGCCGGCGGAAGCAGACAACAGATTGTATCGTTTAGTTTCAGACATAAAACTGCAAAAGCCAATATCCTGCATTTTAATTTCGATCGTTCATTATAATACTGACCCATACTATTTCATTTTATAAAATATTTTAAATATTTATAAGAGAAACCCTCAAAAATAAAACCAACCAAGAGCACTTCACATTTCTGTTGCCCTTCAAAACACAAATGCCAGAGAAGAAGCAACGTCATCATCATCACCACCATTCCACGCCAGGGAAGAAAACCTTCTTCAAAATTAATGATGTGCCATATTGACAAGACTTTTGACAGTAGACGGTAATCGAAAACGCCCTTGCCCATTACAAGAAAAAGATACAAAACGGCAACAACAGTGTGAACGATTTTTGATTAAAAATTTTGCGTTCAGAATCAGTCGACAGTAGTTGTAGTCAGCAGCCATCAGAAGAACCTCAAAATGGGTTTTTATAAGAAATTTGATTTCTTCATTTTGGCTAGCTGGCCTGTATCACAGCGTAGATACACACGTTTCGTTGAAGGCAAATTCCGGAAAAAATGGCAAGGCAAGAAGACAAATGAATAAAAGATTTGTAATTTTTTTGGCCATACTCTCCCAGATATCTGCCATTTACTATGGCTACGTACGAGTATATGTGAGTGGGGGGTGAAGACATTTGTTTGAAAGTGAATATAATAAATTTTACATTCAAAAATCATTACGGACTCGTAAATACACATGGAGAGACAAACATGTCAAACACCCACATTTTGTCGAGAAGAAACGAGTGCTGTGTAATAATTCGGCCTTGCCAACCCGGGGCTGTTAAAATCGCCTGAAAATCGAACAAGTGATTTTTTATAAAAACGTTGACGACTTGCAAAAACTTGTAAACTATGTCGATAGTTACATCTGTCAAATTTGATGCACTTCAAATTGAGCAAACATAACTGCAGCTCAGAAAATGTAATGGGACTTGGTATTCAAATTCCAAATCATGAGGGTGATTCTTTTAGAGGTATTTTTTCAGAACAAAAATAAATATAAAAATTCAAATCAAGTGTGGAATCTTTATAAGTAATTTGAAAGGACATTTTATGGCATTTACTTTTTTGAATATAATATCCTTCAAATGTTGGCCGCAACTACGCCTCAGGGTTTCCATTCTGAGGGTCAAATTTTGGATGACTTGTTTGAGCATTTCGACGGGTATGGCTTTAATGACACGCGTAATGTTGGCTTCTAAAAGATGAATCATAGCTGGTTTTTAACCATAGACTTTGGACATTACGTTACCCCTCAGAAAAGTGTCTAGAGGTGAGATATCACCCGATCTTGGCGGCCAACTCACCTGTCCAAAACGTGAAATTAGCTGCTTTATGAAATGACCTCTCAATAGATCCATTGTTTGAGCAGCTGAATGGCAGTTGGCACCGTCCTGTTGAAACCAAGTGTCGTTAAGATTATGGGCTACAATTTCAGGTAGCATAAAGATTGATATCATGGCGCGATAGCGAGCACCATTCACGGTTTTTATCTGCATACAATGGCACCTCTTGAACCTCTTCTTGTTGCTCTTTAGCCCAAATGCGGCAAATTTGATTTATTGTCTTTGCCGTTGAGCCAGAAATGGGTCTCATCACTGAAAAAAATTTTGTTCGACAGCGGTTTTGACAGCGGATCTTCCGTTTCTCACCGAACGCTCATTTCCATCAGACACTTGCCAACATTTGAAGGTAATTATTTTCAAAAAATAAATGCCATAAAATGTCTTTTAAAATTACCAATAAAGATTCCACACTTGATTTGAATTTTTATATTTTTTTTGTTCTGAAAAAATAACTCTAGATGGTTCACCCATATTCTTATTTCATCTGTCATCTGAATGTCACTCCCACTAAAGTACTTTCTACACAAACGAGTACTTACGATATTTCATTAAAATCAGTATGCTTCAGGCAATGGAGGCCGGAGCCACAAAAAAATTTAAAATCCATATATGTGTGAGGGTATACATATATGGATTTTTTTTTTGGTATTTGAAATTTTCCAAATACCTCCAAAATCTGGAGTTACGGGTAAAAAACCGGTATTTCGGATCTTACGCACTTATATGCCAGTAACTTGGTTGAATATCAACCGATTTTAGATTTAGTTTTTCGGCTGATATGGAAAGAAGAAACTGCAGCCTTTCGAATAGTGTATACACTTTTATCACACTGAAAAAAATCTGTGTATATTTAATTTTTTTTTTTAATTTTTTTAATTTGGATGCGTTTTTACACAGAATTTTTTAAAAGGAACAGAACATTTTTTGAACTGAATAATAAAGAAGTGTTCTTACGAATACAATTCGGTAACTGAATTATGGTTCGGTAACAAACTGATTATAATGGGTAAGATTGTTTGAATATAAATTAATTTTATATTTCAGGTATAAATGTAAACGTTGTATATTTGTTGGAAGGTTCCAGAAGGGGTGTGGTAATATGGCCCATTTCCATCCCGCAGAAACACATCCCATCAATGATATTTTCTAATGCCTTGTTGAACCCTCCTGGAATGTTTGCTAAACTTTAGTTCGTTGCGGAACGTTACAAACGAGTCTAACAGCATCAAATCGCAGCTCCGATGTGGCCCGTTGATATCGTCGAGACAACTGGTAAGACGATTGCAACAATAAAAATATTGCCTCAATCATACAAAACTAAATTTAAAAAACAACACTTTAATTGCAAGGACATACTTCAATTGCAGAAAATATACTTAGTGGGGACATAAATACTGTTACAACATTGAACACACCCATTTCAATAGTAGAACTGAACATACCCCGTTAATGTCATATGGGTTTTGAAAGCAAACCTCAATAGCGTTAGTCTGTAATGGGATTTTAAAATTGTTTCAACTTTCATCATTGTGTGGTCAGATAATGAGAACCGTATCGCTGTAATAGTGCTTTTCAAGTGTGAAATGAAAAAAAACGATATTTTCAAAACGCTCCGGCCACTAGGGCCGCATATTCGTCTAACGATGCATAAAACTGTTTGAGTAGACTGAAGATGTAAAAGACCGTCACCGGTCGGTCCGCCCACGCTCTGGGCACCGCATGATATCAAAGCCGTTAAATCAAGAATTCACAAAAATTCGCTCCGAAAACAAGCCATGGACTTTCCTGCAGGAATCTGCGCCGGCCCGTAAGGCTAAAACGTCCCAGGCCTGGCTTCGGAACAATTTGCCAGCGTTCATTTTCTCTGAAGAATGGCCCTCAGGCAGTGCAGATTTGAACCCATTGGATTACAAATTGTGGACGGTTTAAAGGACAAGTATTGTCACAATAGATACCCCAACATTGGATCTCTTAAGACTGCTTTGGTTCGAGCTGTTGCCAATTTTCCAATGCACGAGGTTCGTGCAGCTATTGACGTCGACCTCACTTTCATAAAACGCGCATATCTCTGGGAGGGAACACTTTTAGGCATGGGATCGGTCTCATTCGATGCTCAGATGTTGTCCACATCAAAAAAAAATTAAAATTGATATTTTTACCCTTACGTCCCTTTCTCTATGCACTGTCACATATTAAAAAAATATTTGGTCCAAAAACATTCAGCACTTTTTATTTTACAACATAAAACGCGTGTAACAGTATTTATTTCCCTACTAAGTATTATTGTTGCCGCGACCATATAGTAACTATATATTTCCTCTGCGTGTTAAATCAAACAACATCTATCTCTGGCGAAATTGGACCATATCGGTCACACAAAGCTTCCTTCCAATTAGATGTCCTCCCGCGTATATATTCCGCATATATTTCGGGCAGGAAAAAGCTATTACTGTCAAAATTTTAAATGATTCAAAAAAAACTCTTGAATGACCCTATTGAGTATAGTAAAAGTCTTGGTAGTGAGCAATGGAGACATTTTGGAATTTCTCCTAAATGTAGAAATTGCAGCTCCTTCGGAACCCATATAGGGACGAATAGTGCAAAATGAAGAGATAGCGGATTTTAGAAATCAAGAAAGGCTCTATTCCAGCTTTAGCAACGAGAAAATAAATCGAGTGAAAGTGTGATTGAATATTACCCAGAATAACAAATGAATGACATTTTTGTAAAAAGTACCCAGCCTTAAATTGAGAATAAAATAATGGTATAAACTGTATTTAGATAGGAATGGATGTTGGCTGACTGATGTAAAATTTTAAGGAGTATTTTGAGACATTAATACCATCTATTGACGGCTAATAAGTGGAAAAGATACGAGAACCAAACTAACATAGTGGAGTATTTCATAATTTTGAAAATTCCAAAAACAAGTTCCATGTTTTAAGAAGAAATCCCTGCAATTGAATAGCTAATCGAGTGCTTCATCATTTCCTTCACCACACTTGTTACACCGCCGACATAGCACAGACGCAAGAAATTCCAAGGAAAACCTTATAATAGCCAATACCCCTCAGTGGCAACAAAAGGAATGAAATGAATAAAATAATCATAGTCAACTGTCAACACTTATCTCTCAGCCACCCGTCCACCGTCACCATCGCCACCACCACCACCGGGGCTGGTTTCCCACTGGCATCGCCATCACCACCACAGTTGCCTCATGGTGATTATGCCCAATGTTGGGTGTGAGCGTGTGATGTGTACGTGTAACATTGGTAACGACAGAAAAATTAATGATTGATTTCCGTTTCTCATTTTGGGTTCGTTCTTTTTGCAGATTTTCTTTTTTGACTGCTCTCCTGCCTACGATTATTTAAAGATTTCACTTTTTTAGTTGGGGGTTTGCCCTAATGTTGGTCATGGACTGAGTGGTTACATTGGTTGGCATGCTGCATATTTGGTGTCTTGGCGGAGTAGACTGTAGTAAACCGGCACACAGCGACACACTCACACAGACAGCCTGGCATTTTGACTTTGAGGCCCAAAACATGGTCATGTGTTATTTCATTTCATTTCACTACACTTGTGTTCGTTTCATTTATTAACACATTCTATTCATTTATCAGAATATCCGTAATTTGTTGCTGTTGTTGGATGACAGTAACATTTCATAGAAAGGAAAAGGAAATCGGACGGCCGTAGTGCCTTTGCTTGCGAGAGATACTTCGCATATCGATGGCGCTTCTGATGCCAAGTTGTGATGTCTGCTCTGTTACTGAGTGCCGAAGAGCCTGTAACAAAATGGTGTTAAATCAATTATTTTTAATTCAAAAGGACACAAACACACAGACGCCCACAACAAAAGGACTCATACTCTGGAGACGTTTGATTAATGTCCTTGGTTGAAAACTTAGAAGGATCTCAAATTCATAGTTGAGGATGGGAATTATAAAAAATCATTGTGATGTTTCATGCCTTTTGGAGGCTAAATGGGCCATCGTAGATTGCTTGAAAATTCTACCTGATCTTATTTTGCATGCAATGGTAGTTGTGATTCGCGTTCTGAATTTTTGAAACTTCTTGAATATAATTTTTAAAGAAATTAATTTAATTCGTTTATAATTCTGTATTGTATAAACACTTGGATAAGCAAAAAAGCGATAATCGAGCAAAAATCGGGCGGGGCCAACTAAGATATACCCTGCATAACACTGATATTTAGATGGTTCCCCTGCTCTGTAAAAATCTAAATATTGTTTTGACAAATTCACGCCAAATCGTACAGAAAATGTCTCTTCACAAGCGGCACCTACTGGCCGCTGAACGCCCATTTTCTTAAATGGCTTCAACAATCTTAACGCGATGCTCAACTAAAACAAAGAAATTTCAAATTTAATTGGGCAAAAAACTTGACGTTAAGGTGTGACACACAATTAACATCGGGCATTATGACTGGACTACGTATTTTATATCGGCTGCTGAATTTAATCCGATAAGAACCGAAGAAATCGGCAGCGGCGTACTGTATGAAAAATTGCCATGGATGAGTCGTCTTTCATTAAAGACAAAGCGCGTCTAACAAGCGGTGCTGTGTTAGGTATGTCTTTTTTAACGCGATCTTTGGAACCAATAATGCACCGCTCTTGTACGCATTACGACCGGAACGTTGGAAATTTCGCGTTGGATGTTATCTCACAAAAAGAAATCTAACGCTTATCAAATTCTACCCAAAATAATTTTCTAACACGGCACAATAGCGCTCTCCATTGACGGTAACATGAAGATTATTTTCATTGAAGAAAAATACTGTGCAATCACACCGCGGCATGAAAACCAATCCACACAGTAATTTTTTGCCGATGGAATTATGTCTCTTGACGCACATGTGGTTTTGTTGATGTCCAATACCGAATATTTTGTATATTGACAAAGCCATTCAGCCAGAAATGAGCTACATCGCTGAAGATGATTATTCGATGAAATTCTGGATTTCGTAAAACTTTGCCGCTGACTTCGAATTTCAGTGGTAATTTTTTAGGATTTTCAAACGTTGCTCGTAAGTGAACTTTACCATGATGAAAATGTTGACTTCGACTAACGTTTTGACACTGAAAAATCAAAATGTTAAAGGGCGTTGACATAAAAATACTTTGGAAAAATGCTGTTTTCAAATACTCAGCACACTTGAAGTATGAGTTACCAGATACAGGGTGGGCCAAAAGTTACAATTTTTTTATTTTTTTCTCAGACTGTAATTGGTGATCCATCCAAAATACTGAAGTTCAAATCGCATTTGGAATGTGGAATCTTTTTTGTACGAAAGGACATTTTATGCCATTTATTTTTTTAATATAATTTCCTTTAAATGTTGGCAACTGTAATATGGGAATGAACGTTCGGCGAAAACAAGAAGATCCGCTGTTTTCGGTTAAGATTGTGTTCAGAGATGAGGCCCATTTCTGGCGTTAATAAACAAAATTGCCGCATTTGAAACCTAGAGAGGTTCAATATGTGTCATTATATCCAGAGAAAACCACGGTTTGGTGCGGTTTATGGGCTGGTGGAATTATCGGTCCATGTTTTTTTCAAAAATGATGGACCGATATTATATCGGACTTTTACTACCTGAAATTAAAGCCAGTATTCTTGACGACATTTTGTTTCAACAGGACGGTGGCACTTGCAATGCAGCTGGTCAAACAATGGATCTAGTGAGAGGTAATTTTGAAGAGCAGCTAATTTCACATTTTGGACCGGTGAATTGGCCGCCTAGATCGTGTGATATCACACCTTTAGACTTTTTTCTTTGGAGTTACGAATAGTCCAAAGTGTATGCTGACAAACCAGCTACGATTCAGGTCTTGGAAGCCAACATTACGCGTGTCATTCACGCCATACCGGTCGAAATACTCGAATGAGTCTTCCAAAATTGGACCCTCAGAATAGACACCCTGAGGCGTAGCTGCGGCCGCCAACATTTGAAGGAAATTATATTCAAAAAATAAATGGCTTAAAATTTCCTTCGAATGAATAAAAAAGATTCTACACTTTATTTAAATTTTAGTATTTTTTTTATTTTGAAAAAAATGATTGTTTTACACTAAGTATGAAAATAATGTCGCTTAAATGACCCCTTGTTTTCAGCTTCAAAATGATGGGCTCGTTTTAGAGCATTTTCATAACATCTTTCAAAATTTGTGGCTGTAACGTTTGAATTTCTGCAACAATGTTGGCCTTGAGTTGCAGGATTGTCTCAGACTTCTTCACATATACTCGCTCCTTAAAATAGCCCCAAATGAAAATAGTTGGGTGCTGACAAATCTGGCGATCGCGCTGACCAAATAATTTCCGAATTTTCATTGTGTCCCGGGCAATGTGGGCAGTGGCTCAGTCTTGCCGAAACCACATCTCAGGTCTGTTTTCAAAAGCGTATAAAATTTTATGGACTTAAACAATTTTCTATGACAGCGCATAGAGAAAGGGACCTAAGTGTAAAAAAATCAATTTTCACTTTTTTTTTGATGTGGACAACATCTGAGCATCGAATGATGCAAAAGTGTTCCCTCCCAGAGATATGCGCGTTTTATGAAATTGAAAAGTATTTAAATCTTTAAAATGACTCTCCTAAACAACACTGGTTTTTACCCTTAGGCCCCTTTCTATTTTGCGCGTCACATATACTGATACCGCTATTCATTTAAGGTTACAGCACTTGCTTCTTCATTCTCGAAGAATTAAGGCCCAATGATATTTGCAGATGTTCAAATGAAAATGAGCTTCATTACTCATCACTTTGTGTTAAAATAATTGATTGCTTATTTAAATCCAAGTGTTATTATATAATCTGAAAAAAAATATGTAAACGAACAATTTATTAAAAACGAAAAAAATCTGACAAAGCTTGTTTTTAAAATCTTGGTAACTTTCGAGCTGTCCCAGGGCACTATTACTTTACTGCTGATTCAGAAAATAATGTACATTCTTGAGAAAATGCTAAAAACGGATTGCGGTAAATGCAGGTTTTTTTATTTAAATAAAAACCGATAGTCGGTTTTTTCAAAACACGGTTTAGAAAAAAAAACAAAAATGCTGGATTTCTGGATACCCCGTTTTTTGAACACTCTATTGCGGTGTCACATATAAATAAAAACTGCACTATGAATCCAAATATAAATTTGTCTTTAACGATTTATCTGAGATTAGTGCGCGAACTCATTGGCATAGGCAATAGTAAACAAATGACCAAATTATTTGTTAGATCAACCTGCATTTGAACAATGGACAACATCAGAGCATCGAATGAGACAGATCCCATGCCCCAAAAGTATTCCCTCCCAGAGATATGCGCATTTTATGAAAGTGATGGTAAACCAAAGATACACGTTTACAAATCTTTAAAATGGCTCTCCTGAACAAAACTGGTTTTTACCCTTAGGTCCCTTTCTGTTTTGCGCGTCACATATGAAGTTGTTTTTAAGATTTGGCTGAGATTGGTATTCTGAGACACTAACCGTAGGGGTCATAAACAGAACAGGTTTGTTATCACAACCACATTTTTGTCAATCGAATGTTTGTGATCCATATTTACCGATTAATGTTTCTCTACTGGGCGCTAATAGGCCTTACAAACAGGAAACTAAAGCCATTCGATAAATTTATTTATTTAGCATCAGCGGCTGAATATAAGCCGATTTGAACCGAAGAAATCGGCGGCGGTGTGCCCTAATGGCTCATGTCCATGGACAAGTCGTCTTACTAAACGCCGTTTTCATTTGTTTTTGAAATACATCTGTAGTTGGTTTTAGGGTGTACGATTCTAAGTCTCCTAAAATTGCTGTAAACCTTCAGCATAGTCTAGCAACAGGAAATACACCTTTAAGTTAAAGAATATTGTCCATTTGTTTACACCGAGTTTATTTACAGCAGTTAGATTAGCCATTCAATTTGCTGCACGGTTTTAATTAATAACCCTAAAGCTCAGGGAGATAACAAATCAATTAAATATTGATACCCCACTCACGCCCGGAATGAAAACCCTAATTCAATTAACAAATTAATCAAAATACCGGGCACTCAAACATTTGATGATTTATGCCGCACTGTATGTTGCTGTGTGTCAGATCTGTACATGTATTGGCACAATACATATACTCAGGCACATGCACTAGCACACACGCACTCACAAAAGAAAATCTTTTAATAACAAAACAAGACATAAATCAAATTTTCCGGACTAAAGGGAGAGAGCGAACCATGCATGCCATGGCCTTAACAAACCACATATTGGACATAAGGGAAATTTGTTGTTCTTCTTCGCGTTTTTTCTTTCTTCTTAAGCAGGATATGGACAACAACACAACGTTTAACACTTTCGCCTTCAAAATCACACGCATATACAAGGATGTGCGTATGAGTCTGTGTGCTGAAAAACAAATTGTTTTTTGAACTAGAATAATAATAACAGCAACAACAGCAGCGCAAAGAAGTCTGATAAGAAAAATTGCGGGTTAGAAACCTCATACAGCACCAACAACAACAACGACGATAAGAAAATCCACTCAAGTCCCAAATATAACGAAACCATAAATCATGTGCCTTTGGTGTTAACATAGCAAAGGTCCTTTTCATATTCCCCTCTCAGCCAACATCCTTCCAACCCCACTCCCACCAGAGGCTACGTTTGAAAGAAAACTACATTCCTCTGCGTATGTGTGCGAGCATGTGTTAACATGCGTGAAATTTGTTTGGTGAGCACAAAGAATGAAGGAACGCCACGCAATCCTTCCGACAAGTGAAATTTTCGCACGTCCTTGAGCCTGGTGTTCTCCTTTGCCCTGATAATCTCAAAGAAATGCTTGCATTCTTGATTTGTTGACCTTTTTGGGCCGGCATAATTTCAGGAGTTATGAGGAGTCCTTTAGGACACATTTTTCGTAGCGTTTTCAAGCTTTCAGATATTATCCTTTTATTTGGTGGTGGTTGGATGGCGGAAGGAATGTGACAATATTGGGAGTATTAAGTGCGATCGTAAATAAATTTACTGACAATACAAAACAGCGAAAAATTCTTTAAGAAACCGACAAATATGCCTTTTGTTTTGCGTTTCGTAAGTGTTTTCTATTAGGTAAAAATATGTAAATGTTGTGCTTGATAAGGATACTTAGAGAAATTATCAGTGAAGTAGACTATATTACTAAGCTTTTAGCACGCGCTTCAGGGGTGTGCTGGTTTGTGTGCACGACTATCATACAAGTAAGCCCAGGTTTAACTTCCGGCAAAAACTTCTACTAATTTTCAGTGCCGGATTTCCATTTTGGTAATACCGACGACTTTACAAGTAGGACTTTTATCTCTAAGCCAAGTAAAAATTTCTCTTTAAAATGCATTAGCTTTTTGGAACCGGCGTTTAACAGTAGGTCGCGGTGAGCGAGTATACGAATTAAATCGTGATTAGCTTATTATTCTTTTTAAAGGCGTTGCTTCTTGTTACTTTACAAGATATTGAGGGATTTAATTAAGTACAGGGAACTGCTCGAATATTCTGACTTCGAGCAGCCTACAATATATAAGTAAATCTTATACTCACTGTTCCGAATGACAAACGTTTTAGGACCCTGCTAGGTGATGTTATAAGAGGTTATACCAATAATTCCGTGACTTTTCGAATAAAATACAGTTTTCTTTATTAAAAAAAAAATATTTTTTAACTTAATATCTTTTTAGCTCAATACACTTAGTCTTAGGTTTCTCCAATTTTTGTATCCCTTGCAAAAAATAGCAATTGTCGAGGTCCATAAAATAGGCATTTGTTTGTTCACTAATTTTATCATTGGAACTGAATCTTTCTCCACCGAGATATTTCTTTGGGTTTGGGAATGAGAAATGGTCTCTAGGGGATAATTCCGCATAATACTCGTATGGCGGATAGGTTAGCAATTTGTAACCAAATTCATGCAATTTTGCCATTGAAACTGGACCCGTGCATCATCTTGGTGAAAAATAACAGTTTTCTTGGATATATGGGGTCTTTTTTTAAGTCCTCGTAAAATCGACCTAATAAGTTGCCATAATATTCGCCGTTGATTGTTTTGTCCTTTTGAAGATGATCGATGCGGATTATCCCGCGTGCATCCCAAAAAACTGTCATATTCTTATTGTCGGACAAAGTCACCTTGGCCTTTTTCGGAGCCGGTTCACCCAGAGAAACCCTTTGAAACTGCTGCTTGGTCTCCGGTGTGTTGTAATGTATCCACGTTTCATTCACAGTTACAAAACGCCGCAAAGACTAATTCGAACTGAGGATAAAAAACAACTCCAAACAATCCTTTAAAGTTGTCACAAGATTAGGTTTATGGTCAATTGAGAGCAAACGCGGTATACAGCATTCCTTAACCCAACTGATCCTATAAAATCGAAGCTAGACTGCCATATGAAATGCGAATGGTATAAAAAATCTGACGCACTTTTACTCTTCGATCGGCCAACACCATCTCGTGGACTTTTTTCTTCATTTTCTTCATTATTTGTGCAACCACAACAAAAGTCAGTAAACCACTTTTTTACTATTGAAATCGATGGTGCAGATACTCAATAGTATTTATCAAGCTTTTCCTTGGTTTGATTGATTATTGATATGCCCTCGTATCTTGTCCCACTTATAATAGCGCGGTAATGTCTCTAAAGGTCGCAGATTACCGGTAAATTCAATTTTTTGGCCTTAGGACCACCCTCAAAATGGCCATAAAGCCCAATGGGCATTATAGCCGTTTTATTGTTGGATAACAATGCTTTAGAATTAAAGAAAATATAGCTAAAAAAAATGTTCAAATCGTACTCAGTAATAAGATATTTTTACATTTATTTAGAGTATAGGCTAAATTGTGTTTTTATTCTATCTGTACTTTTCCATTCCGTCCTTGACACAATGAACTTAATTGTGCTAAAGACATCAAATCGGATGATTAAATATGATTGGGAGCTATATCTAACTGATTATCCTCAATTTTAAGTGTCCTTCCTTGGTCCAAAAAAACTTACGTGTGCCAAATTTGATCAGGATTGGATGAAGCTAAAGACACAAAATTGGGTGAACATATACAGGGTGCGTGATGAATATTTCTAAATTAAGAAACTCAAATAACTTTTTATTCAGTGTGTGGAATAGGGAATTCATTTTTCTTTTATTCTTGTTAAAGCTCATTTAATTGTATTAAATACTCGTATAGCTAAATTAGTTTTAAAAAAATGTAATTTAAAAGCCCCCGTCCTGGCTGATGATGCATGTACTTCATCTTACTAGAAAGTTGTCAGTTATGAACAACTTTCTAGTAAGATGAAGTACATAAAGAGTTGAGACAGGAATATCAGCAATTGTTTCTAGATTGCTTTAATTCATTCAAATTTGTTGGTTTTGTTTTGTAGACTTCCTGTTTGCAGAAACTCCACAAAAAAAGTCAAATGCAGTAAGGTCAGGCGACCTGGGTGGGCCAACAGAATATGTAGTTTCTGGATTTCAGCTTATTGGGAAAATTTTCGTCGCACTTCCGTCACAAAAGGCCGGACTATGTAAGGAGTTGCACCATCTTGCTGAAACCACACAAAGCTGATAGAAGTGAGGCGTAATTCTGGATAGAAAATCTCTCTCTGCATGCTCCAATTATGGTCTCCAGTAACCGTAACGGTGTGACCGTTTTTTCGAAACTGCACACCACATTGTGACACGAAGTGGATGCAATTCCATTTTATGGAGTATCTGTGGGTTGGAAGCACTCATATTCGATAATTTTGTTTGTATATGTAGCCGTTTAAATCGAAGTAGTTCTCGTCAGACATGAATAGACAATTCAACATGTTTCCGTCCTCATCCACCATTTGATGTATCTTATGGGAAAATTTCAAGCAAATCGGAAAGCCTTCTGCGTTCAGTTTGTTGGCCATTTGAATTTTATATGGAAATAAGTCCAAATCCGTGTGCATAATTAGATGCAATGACTGTCTGCTTATACCCATTTGAGCAGATAAGCTTCTTGTCGAAACTCTTCGATTGTTTGGAATGGCATTAGCGATTGTTTCCTCCGTCCGAACGGAAGGGTTTCTATGGTAAGGTCTTCTGTTACCTGTGCCATGCTAGGCAAAATTGTTAACAAGTCTCATTATGGTGATCCATCAAGAGGTATTTTTGCATAACAAAAAAAAAATAAAAATTCACATCAAGTGTGGAATCTTTATTGGTAATTTGACAGGTCATTTTATGGCATTTATTTCTTGAAAATAATTACCTTCAAATGTGGGCAACTGTATTATGGAAATAAGTGTTCAGAGAGAAACGGGAAGATCCACTGTTTTCGACCAAAATTTTGTTCACTGATGAGGCCTATTTCTGGCTCAACGGCAAAGTCAATAAAAAAGTTGCCGCATTTGGGCTGAAGAGCAACAAGAATAGGCCCAAGAGATGCCATTATTCTCAGAGAAATCCAAGGTTTGGTGTGGTTTATAAGCTGGTGGAATCATCGGTGCATATTTTTTGAAAAAAAATGATGGCCGAAACGTAACCGTGAATGGTGCTCGCCCGCTATCGCGCCATGATATCGATCTATATGCTACCTGACATAGAAGCCCGTAATCTTGACGACTCTTGGTTTCAACAGGACGTGCCACTTGCCATACAGCTGCTCAAACAATAGGTCTAGTGAGATGCCATTTCGAAAAGCAGCTAATTTCACGTTTTGGACAGCTGAGTTGGCAGGCCTAGATCAAGTGATATCACACCTTTAGTCATTTTTTATGGGGTTACGTACAGTCCAAAGTCTATGCTGACAAACCAGCTACGATTCAGGTTTTGGAAGCCAACATTACGCGTGTATTTAAAGCCATACCGGTCGAAATGCTCGAACGAGTCGTCCTAAATTGGACATTGAAGGAAATTATATTCAAAAAATAAATGCCATAAAATGACCTTTCAAATTACCAATAAAGATTCCACACTTGATTTGAATTTTTATATATTTTTTTTTGTTCTGAAAAAATACCTCTAGATGGATCCACTATATAAATCTGAGCCCAGTTTCCTCGATTTTTCTAGCGTCCTTCCCTACTCCAAAAAACTAACGTGTGACAAATGTCATTAAGATTATTAGTAATATGGGCAAAATCGGATGAACATATTTGTGTCAGCTTTATCTCAACCGATGGTTTTCAATTACAATAGTCCATCTTTTGCGCAAAAAAACTAACTTTTGTAAAATTCCATGATGATCGGACAAAAATTGCGACCTATAGTTTGATTACAAGTTTAGATGTACGGACGGCATAATGGCCAGTCATCGTTAAATCGAATCAGCTTGTAATTCTAAATCGTTCGATGGATGGTCCTAACTCAAATATTATTGGTGGTTACAACCATTTCCAAGAAACTAAGTCAGAATACCCGGTTCCACAGAGTGGGATTTTTCCAGCCTACGGGTCAAAATTCCGGATTCGTTTAGTGGTATGGTTCCTCGGGTAACGTTTCTTTTTTGTAATCTTAGAATACAGGTTTCCTTGATTTTATTGCCTCCCTACAAATCGACCCGCCCTATTATATACTCTCCGTAAGGTTTTCGTTTTAATACAAAAATATTGTCTAGAAGGGCACAGCACTAGCCTCTTTTGTATCAGGTTGTGTTTCTTTCATGCCAACATCATATTTCATTATATCGGTATTATCTCTCGCCTTTCAAAGTTCAGTGTTCTATTGTCGGGGCCACATTCTTTTGCCTTATTTTGGTCAATAGGTCCATTTTTTGTCATAAATACTGTTTCTTAAAAAGGGATTGGCACAGCGTACTTTTCTTCTAGAGTGTGTTTTGATTTATCTCAACAACATATGTTCCAAATATAATAATCATATCTCTAATGGTACCTGAGATACTGTTAAATAAAGGGTTGTTGCTTTTTTGGAGATTAAAATGCGCCATACGAACCGTTGGCTGTATCCCGACATGAATGCTGTAAATCGCATCACAATACCGCGATTGCGCTGCAATAAAAGATCAAAGGAAATATCGGTCGAATGGAAACAGACGTTGCAGCCATATTGAGTATAGCTGGACCACCAAGAAGTGGTTGCGCCTAAGAAGGTAACAGTGTCTTGTGTCGGTCTCGTTGACCCTTGGGCCCCAAAATACGAACTTTACTATAAAAGAAGAACCAATTGCAAGTGTTATATTTACCACAAGAGGCGTGGTCGCAGCTTTATCTACCATTAGCTAGTACATTAGTTAAAAGTGTTTCCAATAATAATTGTTAAGAATAGGATGACCAATTTAGAGATATTTTTTCAATAGGGATTTTTCACAGATTAAGCGTGAGTTGAGATTAGCTTTATTTTTTTCTTTTTTAAATCATTGTTTGCCATTTTACAATGGAAAGACTTACACCGCGTAAACCACGGTTTCCGAGCATTTCGCCATACCGGTCGAAATGATCGAACGAGTCATCCAACATTAAAAACCTCAGAATGAACACCCTGAGGCGTTGTTGCGGCCAACATTTGAAGGAAATTATATTCAAAAAATAAAAGCCATAAAATGTCCTTTTCGAATTAACAATAAAGATTCCAAACTTGATTTGGATTTTTTTTAATTACCGATATCACAGAAACTTTAGTAAAACTTTTAGGCAAGTATCATAAGAGATCGGAATAATGCAGTTACATGAAATGTATCTGAATGGGGCATGTCAAGTAGCCTATTCATTTAAACGTACAGAGGCGATATAAAAAAATTTGTATTATATCTTTTTATCTTGGGACCATATACACTTTCTATAAAATCTTCCAAAATGGTTATTATTTTTATAATTTGAAACAATCGGATTCTTGTCGTAGCATTGATTTAAGAAGTATCATCGTAAGTTAATTCCTATATATTACTAGAACATAAAAAGTATTAAAAAGGTTAGAATAAAAACGCGTATGTTATGAACAATGTTATTTAAGATTTGGAGGATAGATATAAGGATTGTAGAGTCACTGTAGTCATGACAAGAAAAATAAAACAAAATTAGACTTGTCATCTCATTGCAACTGCTATTTTATTCCACCGCTGGTGTAATAATTTTATTTTAGGTGTGCCATGCATCCAACAACAACCTTTTTTTCTAAGTGTATATACGTACACTCGATGTATTTTTGCTTCTTTTATACCTATTACGCCAAACATATGCCTCAAAAGCTGTTAGCTGCGAACTCATATTTTCGCTCAGTGTATTTTATACAATGAAATTTCGTACAACAGAAACAGAAAATATAATATGTGTCGTCACCATTGTTATTGCCACACTTTTTATATACTACTCGTCGTACTATATAAAATTTTCGCCAACAGCACTCGAGCTAGCGTAACGTAACAAACTCATCTACACGTAGTGGCGGCAATCGCAGACGCTGCGCAGCCGACGACAGCGGTAGTAAAACGTTTTTCATAAAATTTTTACCGCCAACACAAGATTTAATTAAACCAAAGACTTGATCTATGAACGAAAGGATACAATAACGCTCCATAAACGTTTATGTACGAGACCGTGTACGTGTGTGGGTGATGGGGCTGCCACAGTATATGTCGACTATGTCTGTGAGCGTGTGTGTGTGTGTCAGCGGCGAAGGATGCATCCTGCGAAGAAATACCACCACTCCCACAGCATATATACGAGTACAATAATAAAGCCAAAGGGGCTAAAGACACACTACACAGAAAGGAATCGTTGATAGGGAAAATGTTGAGAAAAAGCGACTGTTCAAATGGAAATTTTTAGCATCAATAGAAAATAGAAGACACAAGGAAAAAGGGTTGACTGGAACTAAAAAGTGCCCATCACATCTGAGTTCAATGTAAAGTAATAATGATAGCAATTTTTACAGAACAACAAGGACAATGGAAAAGGCAATAGTAACAACGGCGACAAGTGAAAGAAATGTATGGAGCACATTTGCTGGCTGCTATTGATTTAACAGCGATAAATGGATAGAAAGACCGGCTAAAGAAGTTGGTATCATTCGACTGGAAAGGACTCTACAATGTTAAGGATTTCTTAAAATATCCCAAAGAATTA
This sequence comes from Hydrotaea diabolus, assembly GCA_963513945.1. Classification (NCBI taxonomy): domain Eukaryota; kingdom Metazoa; phylum Arthropoda; class Insecta; order Diptera; family Muscidae; genus Hydrotaea; species Hydrotaea diabolus. Next base: position 150,299,916 of record OY740718.1, on the reverse strand, counting down.
CGGTCTGAAATTTAAAAATAAGTAGTTACTTTTAACAATTGCAGCAAGGCTTTCTGAATAGGGTTGTCACGGACCCGAAATCATGATAAAAGTAGTGTGCAGCCACGAAAATCAATGTCACTTTGCCATTTTGTTAAAAACTTGTCTTCTATTTAAATATAGAAGCAAGAGGTCTTGAGCCGGTTTAATCCCTGTTCAATGTGTAAAAGCAACAGATCGAAATAAAACAAACGAGATAAAAATAAAAATTTTTATAAGCAGATATAGGACATTAGTTGCAATAAAAGTTACTTATAATAGACGTCGCACATTGGCGCTAGTGGAATAAACGAGGATGAAAAAATCATAATTTGTATGTGCGCCTACGATATTTTGAATAATCTTATGGACAATTTTTGTACGATTTCAAATATGCTACCCTAAATAATAAAGAAGATATAACCGATTTTTGGTTTAAAGAGAAACACACTATAGGTAACTTGGTCCGATTTCAGGTTTAACATCAGGAAAACTAGGCAACAAATCGTCTTTTTTTGTTTCTATTGATTGATGTCTAGTAATAATTGATGTCCTGTTGGCTTTGGTAAATCAATTTTTTAAAACTATCCCTTTATATACGATCGTATTTTTTCAAAATTTCTTTGCACCACTCGACACGAGCCTTTTTTTGAGCGATTGTGAGGGATCCAACAAAAAGAAACCTTTTTTTTAAGGCCAGGTGTTCATGCAATATCGAATGTATGCTTGTGGATGAAATCCCCAAGGATGCCTCTATCTCACGGTATGTCACATGACGATCTTGCATTATCAGTTCAAGCACGGCATCAATGTTCTCTGGCACTACGGCCGTTTTTGGACGACCTTCACGACCTTCGACTTTGAGCGAGCGTCGGCCACGAGTGAATTCTTTAAACCAGTTTTTCACAGTGCCATAGGATGGTGCTTCAGCGCCATACAAAGATTTAAGTTCACCGATGTACTCTTGTCGTAAAAATCCACGTCGAAAGTGTTCACGAGTTAATTCCATTTTTTGCCAAATTGATTTTTTCAAGTCACTGTAAACAACACAAATGATGGTCGTACCTCAAAACGTTCTGAGTACGTTTATGCTAAAAAATATCAAAATTTCCAATGGAAATGTCAGATGGCGCCAGGCAACGCTTAGTGTTGCCTAGGCCAGTAATATATATAGCAACCCTATTTTTCTAATTTGACAAAAAATAAAAAAAAAAACATCCGTGATTTTCTTTATTTGCCATATTTTGAAAATATGTTCTTTGATTAGTTACACAATTCAAAAGATCATATCCTCCGCCAGGCTCCACATTGGCTTCTAGAGGTTTAAAAGCTAAAACAAAGACACGGCTCCAGAAATTCTTTGGCGTGCATCGCTTGCAGATTCAAGACATATTCCCGTGGGAAATTATTGCTACGTTATTGTTTTTTTAAAGGCGTATGATTCATATTTTTCATGCTGTAATGTTTTGACTGACAATTAGTTCGATCTAAGAAATAAGACATACAAGAGTACACAAGGATGTTTCGAAGTAAGCCAAAATAAATTCACGATTCAAGTCTCTGTGAAAGCCAATTTGCAGGAACTTATGGGTTATACAGAAAAACGGAAATTGGAGTGTGTGAAAAGTCGTCCTAGGAAACTGATATTGATCATTTAATGGGGCTGCGATGACTGATTCTGGCAAAGCTTTTATAACCAAAGGATTCCTTCCGATGACGCTACAATATCGTACGGAAATATGTTTATGCCATCTGTTGTTCCTTTGCGGCTAAAATTTGATGCTTCCTACACTGGAAAAAACCAACGGCCGTAATCAGTGCATTATTGCCGACCGATAATGTTTCAGTTTGCACGGGAATCGGCAGAACTCGTAAGGACCACAGTGGACGAACAAAAAAACATATATTGTTGACGTGACTGTCCCTGGCCGAAGAGTGTTTGCTTCGAGTCAATCCGGTACACAGAACCGGCAGTCGCGGCATTGCTCATAAACACTTTTCGCAGTAGTCATCCTAACCACCACCTCTTGGACAGGATACCTCCGCCCAGGCAGATCAGGTACGATCTTCATGTATTAAGGAGAGAGGTCCAGCAGTACAAGAGAGAACCTTTAGATCATCGAAACTATCAGGCAGGTCTGAAAAACACTCACGCCGATGAAGTCGCAGCAGCAGTATCCAGCTACAGTGTGAACGTAGTGCTATGAGAACATACCCCGAAGTTTTCCCCTGAGGAGAAGGTACTACCCCGACAGACGCGCGTGGTTCTGGCTCAGCTGAGATCTAGATGGTGCAGACGCTTCAATTCATTTTGGGCACGAATTGATGCACCTCTGCATTTGTCCGGCTCTGTGGGTCTCTGTGGACGCATCCAGTTGAAAAGGCGCTTTTCCTCCACCTGGATATCAAAGCAGAACCCCCATAGACAAACAGGACTTCAAAATAAATATATTGTTGTTACAACAACAACACCAACAGAACCACGGTGATGGACACTGAAGAACAAATAAGCAAGATTAAGCCCACAAAGCTGCAAATTGGAAAAGAAAAATATATTGAATGTATTTACGATTTTTACCCGACCGTGGTTGATGGAAAAGTCGTAACCGAACCGACACGAACAATCCCAATATTGTCACGGCATGTACGTGAAATCTGATCCTTAGTTTAGAGAAAACGACATAAAACTTTTAAATTGTAGAATTACAAAACTTCTTCGATAAAACATTGCACTGTCTTGCAGGCAGAGATGTAAGTCATTCACTAAGCCGCTAAACACAGGCAGAGAAAAAACATGGTTACTACATGGTCACGGCAATAATAATATGTTTTCCGTAATAAAAGTATGTTCGTCGCAACCATAGCATGGTTAACTGAATTTAGTTTTGACAATAGTATAATTGCTGCAATGTTAATATTGTTGAAATGTAACAATAGTATTATTGCCAAATTTAAAAATGAAAATATGCTAATAGCTACAATATAAATATGGTTGGTGCGACAAAAGTATTGCGTTTTATGTTAACAATAATATGATTACGGCAGTCATACTGTATGATTGTAATTTTTCTTCATTTAAATATGCTTTTTAGAACAAATGTTATTAGTACAGATCTAATGCAATAATATTACTATTTTATCGATATTAAAATTGTTTATAAGTATACAAGCTGCTTTTGCTTTGTTTAACTTAAATATTTTTTACAAAAACGCTTACGTTTATTTTAACTTATTTTTTCTACCTTGAAATAAATCTCTCCTATTATTTTGAATATAAAGTATTTTTGAATAATTTTTATAGTTCAAATCTATTGTTGACAACTTAACCAATTCTAATAAATTATATTGGTGATTATAATATAATTGTGTGTGATCATATTATGGTTGTAGGGATCATACAATGGTTGCGTGTGAATCATACTATGGTTGCGAGGATAGTACTATGGTTGAGTGTGAATACTACTATGGTTGTAGAGATCATAGTATGGTTGAGTGTGAATCATACTATGGTTGTGGGGATCATAGTATGGTTATATATGAATCATACTATTGTTGTGAGGATCATAATATTGTTGTACCACAACCATAAATCCAACAATAGCATTATCATCTTCGAATATTGTCACCGCAACCATACTTTTTTCTGCGTGCAGAAACTGGGAAGAATTCTATCCCCTTCACCGAAGCGATGTCGGGAGCATGGCAGCTCTTAACTCCTTAATTTCAAGAAATACAAGGGCAGATCAATAATTCCGTGACTTTTACAAAAAATAATTTTTTTGCAAACCTTATTTCGCTTTAACAACGTTTCTTCAGTTTTTTTGTGTCCCTGCTAAAAATAGGACTTTTTGTGGTCCATAAAATATCCATTTGTTTGATCAATAATTTCATCGTTTGAGCTGAAACTCTTTCTACCGAGCCATTTCTTTAGCTTTTTGGAATAGAAAAAAGTCACTGGGGGCTAAATTCGGAGAATACGGAGGATGAGGTACAAATTTGTAACCCAATTCATGCAATTTTACCATTGGAACTGCACTCGAGTGCACCCGTGCATTATCTTGATGAAATGGTAATCGCGGCACGCATCTTGCAGACAACTTTCTTAAACTCAACTGAAATGCGTATGGCATCAAAAATCTCACGCACTTTACTCTTCGATCGGCCAACACCATATCTTAGAATTTTTCGACATTATCGGGTGGCCGTTCTGCGTCATTTGTACTTGTGCGACCACAACGAATGTCAGTAAATTTCTTTTTTACTATTGAAGTCGATTGTGCAGAGTCCCCATAGTATTTATCTAGCTTTTTCTTAGTTCGATTAACGGGGCCTCAGGCATCCACATTTTAATTTTAAATATATAGTGTTAATAGTTAAAAATTTCGTTTTTTTTTAAATTGGACTTCAAAAGATTCAATAAAACGAAATATTCTTTTGAATTTTGGCCGAATATCTAGTACAAATTGTATTGAAACTTTTAGATTTTCAAAATGAACGGAATACAAAAAAATTAACCATTTATTTCCAATTTCACAACCGAATTAAAAGAGTACTTAAAACTAACAATCTATAAAAGTAACCATTACAATTACAGATTTCTTTTCAACAATCATTTTATTAGTCGGAATTTCCGATACTTTGTCTCTTTAACCGATAGCTATGTCGTGTTTACAATCAACACGGATGTCGCCATGAAATACTAAGATACCAACATTCGGTTGATAGAAAATTCAGTTGTGGCAACAAATCTATTCTCTGTGTACACAAAGTTTCTCACGTTCACGAATTTGCATAGCTGAATAGTCGCATTTGACTATAAGTGTTCGATAAGTCTTGGATTAAGTAGCCAAAATCTCTTATTAGTTGTTGACTATATGTAGACGACTTTTCTTAGCTATCTTCTCATAATTTAGTAGTTATAATCAACTACGAGGGTATTTCAATAATTCCGTGGCTTTTCTAACTTCCTCGTAGTTATATGAAATGCAACACTGCTCCCATCAATTACCATCTGTAAATAGACTACTGTCAAATTTTGAGAGAGTAACGTTGTTTAATTTGTGTTGAACAGCTGTTCGAAATATAAAACCTCTTGGATTTTGTTAAAAATGAAAAAAAGTAAATTTCGAGTGCTCATTAAACATATTTTTTTGCGGAAAACCCCTTTAATCAATTTAAGGAAAATCTTGATAAATACTTTGGGAACTTTGCACTATTGATTTCAATAGTAAAAAGTGGTTTACTGACTTTCGTTGTGGTCGCACAAGTACAAATGACGCTGAACGTTCTGTACGGCCAATTGAAAACACTCGAAAATGTCGAAAAATCCACGATATGGTATTGGCTGATCGAAGAGTAAAAGTGCGTAAGATTGTTGATGCCATACGCATTTCATATGACAGTGTGGTTTCGAGTTTAAATGATCAGTTGGGTTTAAGAAAGCTGTCTACAAGATGGGTGCCGCGTTTGGTCTCAATTTACCATAAACATAATCGTGTGACAACTTTAAAGGATTGCTTAGAGTTGTTTAAGCGCAATTCGAATGTAACTGTGAATGAAATATGGATCCATTACTACACTCCGGAGACCAAGCAGTAGTCAAAGCAATTAGTTTCTCCGGGTAAATCAGCTGCGAAGATGGCAAAGGTGACTTTGTCGACCAATAAGGTAATGGCAATAGTTTTTAGGGATACAAGCAGGATAATCCACATTGATTACCTTCAAAAGGACGGGGACGGGGAATATTATGCTAATTTTTTGGACCGATTTTACGCCAAGAATTAATTTATTTTTCATCCAGTTAATACATAAGTGTACGGGTGCAGTCTCAATGTCAAAATTGCATGAATTGGGTTACGAATTGGTACCTCATCCGCCATATTCCCCGGATTTAGCCCCCTGCGACTATTTTCTATTTCCAAACCTAAAGAAATGTCTCAGTGGTAACAGATTCAGCTCCAACGATGCAATTATTGTTCAAAAAATTAATATTTTATGGAAAGTCCTATTTTTTCGAAGGTGTACAAAAATTGGAGAAACGTTGGACTGAGTGTATTGACCTAAAAGTAGATTATGTTAAAAAAAAATTCAAAAATTGTTTGTTTTTTTTCGAAAAGGACGGAATTATTGATATGCCCACGTATTCACAAATAAACAGTAGTAAACGAGTAGTATATATTATTAAATATTCTACTATGCGTACTCTATTAGAAGTAGTTAAGTATTTGTGAACGACCTTTTACAATTTATTTCCTTTTACGTCGATTGTTAGTTGATGACTCCATGCGGCCGACTTCTCGTAGTAAACTCTCCTAGTCAACTATGAAGATTTTTTGCATCTGAATATTAGTTGTCTAATAGTCACATTCTTCACGTGGTCTTATCTATTAAAGTTAACCTTTTATAGCGGACTAGTCATATGCAACTATTTAGTAGTAATTGCGGACTAGTCGTAACTGACTATTCATACTCCAACTCGTCGCTGCACGAGTAAATTTCCAGCATACCAACCGACTATTCACAGAAGGGTATCAACTAAATTTCAACGTGTCATGGCAGCAGCGTAGTACTCGTATCGATTTAAAACAAATTGAATTGCTTAACGTCTTACATAGATTTTCATGGTGGTTTTCTAAAAGAAAAAAAACATGTTTTTCCCCGATTCTCTGTTGTCATGTACTTCGTCGTTTTGTTTCGTTCTGCTTTTTTTCATTATATTAATGTTTCTTTTTTATTTCAGTTCTTTTGGTTAAAGATTTTTACCGTATAAATTTGTCCGTCCTTCTTTCCGCTTTGCAGATGATGTTTCCTAGCCAAAGGGTATTATTGAATGTAAGAAACAAATGGGGGACGATATAAACTACAGCAAATACGAAATACACTGTGAACATTTAACAATTTTCGATGTGGGTTATTAAAAGTGGAGAGGATAAAGTTTAATGCGAAATACGATATTGTAGCATTAACATCCTTGAAATCGATTTAAGGTTTGTTAATGCAAATAATCCTTTGTTTTATTCTGATTCCATTGGCGAGGGCGGAATGAGCGGTAGGCGGCAGACAGTTAAAGTATTTTTGGGGAGTATTTTACATTTATTTTAGAGGTTTTAAAACAAAGGACAGCTAATGATGTGTAAATTCAATTTGAATCATTACTTGCCTTTGTTATGGGGTGGATTTTGTGTTGTAATAAAATGTTTTGGAAAATATCCTTTCTTGTAGGCGGTTTGTGGGTGATGGTGGTGGAGGGCGGCGACAAATTCCTATTTGTAGTTGAAATTTAAAAGGTTGTCAAAGATTTAAGATTATTGTACTCGTGTATACCATACGAGTCAATTGTTCGTTTTTGCACTTTAAATGGTCTGCTGTTACAAATATCGAGATCAATTGAATTCGAAAACAAATGTTACGGTGTTGGATGCAAATTCTTTTCGCAGAGCTGATCACTACTGATTGTTTAACTGAGATATAGGACATCAAAACACTAATAAAATATTTGATCCGCGGTTTGTTGGTTGGTTTTATTTGTCTACCACAAAATCGAACTTACGTTCACACTTTCTTTGTTTTATTACGTTTATGAATTACTAGGGACATAAATACTTTTACACACGTTTTACGCTGTAAAATAAAAAGTACTGAATGTTTTTGGACCAAATATTTTTTAATATATTTACTGATGTATATTGTATCCAAAAAGAATCTACTTATTCGAAATGTCCGCCTTTTGCCTTTACACACGCCTCAAGTCGCACTGACCAATCGTCAATAGCTGCACGAACCTCGTCCATTGGAAATTTGCCACAGCTCGAACCAAAGCAGTCTTAAGAGATCCAATGTTGGGGTATCTTTTGTGACAAACCTTGTCCCCTAAAACCGTCCACAATTTGTAATCCAATGGGTTCAAATCTGGACTGTCTGAGGGCCATTCTTCAGAGGAAAAGAACGCTGGCAAATTGTTTCGAAGCCAGGCCTGGGGCGTTTTAGCCTTATAGGCCGGCGCAGAATCCTGCTGGAAAGTTCATGGCTGGTTTTGGAAAAGGGAATTTTTAAAAGTCTTCACAACAGCTTCCAAAACGGTTTCTTGTAAACTATGGCCGATGTTTTGACTCCTTGTTCGCAGAAATGCAGGTCAGTGACCCCATCGTAAGAGACACCCCACCAAACCATGACTGAAGCTGAGTGATGACCCTATTCCAAGTATATAAACAGATCTCTATTTATTCATCGTTTTGTACACACATATAATAGATTTGTTACCACAGCCATTTTTTTCCCAACCGATTGCTTGTGGTTGCACGTCCTGTCTACGGATTCCATCGCTACAGCCGAATTTTGATAGTGGAAACTAACCGTATCATTTTAAGAGACAAAGTATCGGTAGCCCAAACTAACTAAGATGATAATTGGATCTAAATTTGTACATGGATTTCTTATTGTTAAAGATTATTGGCTATAAGAACTCGTTGAATGCGGTTGTCATCACCACGAGAGATTGTTGTCTATCTACCTAAAATAAAAAAGTTTTTTTATTTGATTTTTATATTAAACGAATTGAAAATTTTTATTCTGTTATTTGAAATATGGAATGGTTTTTTAAAACTTGATTTTTACTTTCGAACCTAAGAAAGTCTGTATGTACAAGTGGAACGATTTTATGCATCAAATTGGTAAAGTGGGTCAAAAAACTTCAATTTTATGATATATTATTTAAGTGAAGTAAAGTGGAGTTTTAAACCCTAATATTTCCAGTTACATAAGGGTTTATGTGAATTATTCCTTAAGTAGGATATTGAAAACAAATGGGTGAGAAAAATGTAGTTAATAAATCGAAACTCTGTGTTGATTTTGGTTTTCATGCTGGAAAATACGCGGACAGATCAATTATTCCCTGATTCTCCAAATTCCCTGGTAATTAAATAAAATGCAACACTGCTCCCATCAAGTACCATCCGTTAATAGACAACTGTCAAATTTCAAGAGAGTTCCGTCATTAATTTTGTGTTTAACAGCTGTTCAAAACATACAACCTCGTTTGTTTTTTTGTTAAAAATGGAAAAAAAAATAATTTCGAGTGCTCATTAAACATTATCTATTGCAAAAAAAACCGTCAATCACGCCGAGGAAAAGCTTGGTAAATAATATATACTAATACACCATCGATTTCAATGGTAAGAAATTGGTTTGCTGACTTTCGTTGTGGTCGCACAAGTACAAATGACGGTGAACATTCTGGAAGGCCAATTGAGGTCAAGACACCCAAAAATTTCGAAAAAATCCACGATAGATTGTTGATGCCATAAGCATTTTATACGGAAGCGTGGTTTCGATTTTACATGACTAGTTGGGTTTAAGAAAGCTGCCTGCAAATGCTGTGCCGCGTTGAACATAAACGTAACCGTGTGACAACTTCAACGGATTGTTTGAAGTTGTTTAACAGCAATTCAAATGAGTTTTTGCGGCGTTTTGTAACTGTGGATGAAACATGGACCCATTACAACATCCTCATCGATTACCTTCAAAAAGGGAAAAACAATAAATGGCGAATACTGTGGCAACTTATTGGATCGAATAAGTTGGCAAAATATAGTTTTCGTTTTAGTCGTTTTTATAGGATTTAAAAAAATGACCTCATATGGACAAGAACAAAGTGATTTTTCATCAAGATAATGCACGGATTGGAAAAATTGCATGAATTCGGATACGAATTCATACCTCATCCGCCATATTCTCCGGATTTAACCTCCAGTGACTATTTTTAATTTCCAAACCTAAAGAAATGACTTGGTGGAAAGAGATTCAGCTCCAACGATAAAATTATTAATCAAAGAAATGTCTATTTTACGAAAATTTTTTGGACCACGAAAATTTTTTTGGTAAGGATACAAAAATTGGAGAAACGTTGAAGTAAGTGTAGGATTGAGATAAAAGGAGATTATGTTGAAAAATATTTTTTTTTTTTCGAAAAAAATGTGAGATTTGCTGCTAAGTATATTTCTGGCCTAATAATGAAAATGAGAATATTTATCATCAAAAATGGTTTCTTGTTTTCAAAGTATTCTGCAGCATGATTTATACACTTTTGCATGCTCTCAAACCTATTGTAGAAGCACTTTTTCCACTCCGATTGAGACACCTCCGGTTGCTTCGGGCGATGTGCGGGAATAAAAAGAAGTCATATGGTGCCAAGTCAGGACTGTACGGCGGATGAACCATCAATTCGACGTATTGGCTAGTTAAAAAGGCGCTGGTTTAAGCCGATGTGTGAGAACTCTCATTGTCATGGTGCACAATGATTCGTCTTCTCTTGTTCGTTTTTCGAATTTGTCCGAAAACTTCAGGTAAAAAAATTGAGCTGTACCACTCAGATTTGACCGTCCAATGTTGGCCAAGCGGAACAGTCGCCACATCACCAGTTTTGCCGAAGAACCAGGGGACCATTTGCTTCGAAGTGCATCTTCCACGAACAACTTTGGTTGGATTTGGCTCGTCTTCGAAGACCCAGACGGTCGATTGCTGTTTTGTGTCGGGCTCATACGCGTAGATCCATGATTCGTCACCTGTGACGATCTTAAAAACGTCTTTTGAAGCACAGCGATCGTATTTTTTCAAAACTTCTTTGCACCAATCAACATGAGCCTTTTTTTGAGCGATTGTCAAATTGTGCGGCAACAAACCTTTTTACGGCCAGGTGTTCATGCAATATCAAATGTATGCTGGTGGAAGAAATGCCCAAAGATGCATCTATCTCACGGTATGTCACATGACGATCTTGTATTATCAGTTCACGTACGGCATCAATGTTTTCTGGCACAACAGCCGTTTTTGGACGATTTTCACGACCTTCGTCTTTCAGCGAGCATCGGCCACGATAGAATTCATTAAACTAGTTTTTCACAGTGCCATAGGATGGTGCTTCATCACCATACAAAGATTTAAGTTCATCAATCCATTCTTGTCGTGACAATCCACGTTGAAAGTTGTGAAAAATGATCCCATGAAAATGTTCACAAGTTAATTCAATTTTTTTTGCCAAATTGATTTTTTCTCGATACTGTCAACAACAAATATGATGGTCGCACTTCAAAACGTTTCGAGTACGTTTATGCTAAAAAAAGCAGCATTCTATAGCACCGTGAAAAACTGGTTAAATGAATTAAATCGTGGCCGACGCTCGCTCAAAGACGGAGGTCGGCCAAAAACGGCTGTTGTGCCAGAGAACATTGATGCCGTGCGTGAACTGATAATGCAAGATCATGTTATGTGACATATCGTGAGATGGAGGCATCCTTGGGCATTTCTTCCACCAGCATCTGGCCGTAAAAAAGTTTGACCTCGTTGGATCCCGCACAATTTGACAATCGCTCAAAAAAAAAGGCTCGTGTCGATTGGAGCAAAGAAATTTTGAAAAAATGCGATCGCGGTGCTTTAAAAGACGTTTATAAGATCGTCACAGGTGACGAATCATGGATCTATGCGTATGAGCCCTAAACAAAACAGCAATCGACCGTGTGGGTCTTCGAAGACGAGCCAAATCCAACAAAATTTGTATGTGGAAGAAGCACTTCAAAGCAAATGTTCGCCTGTTTCTCCGGCAAAACTGGTCATTTGGTGACTGTTCCCCTTAAGGGCGGTTAGTTCTGAGTGGTATACCATTTTGCCAGAGGTCTTTGAAGAAATTCGAAAAACGAACAAGAGAAGACGAATCTTTGTGCACCATGACAATACGAGCTCTCACACATCGGCTCAAACCAACGCCTTTTTGACCGGCCAAAACGTCGAATTGAAGGCTCATCCGCCGTACAGCCCTGACTTGGCACCCAATGACTTCTTTTTATTCCCGCACATCAAGAACAAAATCCGTGGTCAACGATTTTCGTCGCCAGAAGATGCTGTTGAAGCGTTCAAAACCCATGTTTTGGAGGTGTCTCAATCGGAGTGGAAAAAGTGCTTCGACATATGGTTTAAGAGCATGCAAAACCGTATAAATCAAGCTGGAGAATACTTTGAAAAACAATAAAACCATTTTTGATGGTATATATTTTCGCGTTTTCATTATTAGGCCAGAAATATATATAGCAGCCATCGTAGTTATAGGGTTACAATTTTCACTTAGCACGTTGGTCCTTTCGAAGTTGTGAACCAAACCTACTGTCACTGGTCAAATATATTTTCCGAAGACAAACCTACGACCTTAAGTAGAATTTTCTTGTTTTGCCCTTTCCCCTCTTCATTACGTGAGAGTCAAAAGCTATGCTCTATCTTCAGACAATACTTAATTAACAAATTTTCTTTTTGAACGCTTTAAAGTAATCATTTCCAAAACGCAGCTCCTTTACATCTTTACCATAACCGCCACTTAAGTCCTGAAGTGAAAAACGGAAAACATTTATAAATTGCCCTAAATTATTATTTAACTTCTGGAGATTCTTGCGCTGCGCTAAAGCCACTTAAAAAAAAGTTTTTTTTGTTTCTGTTTTTTTGCTGCGAAAATTCTTCATTTTTAAAGACCTTCTCGTCTTCGCTCGTCTTTCGTTGAGTGGTGCGTCATAAATCTTTTCATTAAGAGCTCAACTTTTTCACAAGTTTTATGGATAAATTCAGATGCCACAACCATCTTTATGGGTTGCGTTTGTTGTTGTTGTATTTTCGTTATTAGTCTGATTAATTTGGGCTCTTTTCATAAATTGTTATTATGAATAAGAGCTAAAAATACAACTACAACAAGAACATCGGGGTGAGGCAACGGCAGCGGAAATAGAAACAATTTCAAATGGCGGCCGTCTTTTTGTTCTTGGCGTTCGTTTGTTTGAACATTTTCAAAACAAAGTCTGCTCATTTGCCCCTTTTCGTAAGCTCTGCCACTTTGTAGTCCTTGCCACCGACATCGTCGTCATCATCGCCGTTAGCCTCAGCCTGAGCGTCATCTTCATCACCCTCAACGGTTGGTCATTGAAAGTGGAATACGAAAAGATGAAAACGGCAGCAAGAGCAAACTTTGTTAAGTTAAAAATGTTACGGAAGCATTTTATAAGGAACCACATCATACATTATCCTAATCAAGGATAATTCATTAGTGTTTGAAATTTTTGGCATTTACTTTTGGGTTAAGTAGACAAACATGATGGCAACCCAAACAACATCGCCACCATCAGGGCGTCGATGGCAGCAAAGCAAAGGCAACAAAAGAGAATTAGTCCGAAACTAGTAAATTCGACGGCGACGACCATTCGCAAATCAAAGTAAGCAACTCCACCCAGAGAAAGGGATAACGTTTGTTTTCTTTTCGTTGAGTTTTTATTTTTCCACACAATAAATGAGTATTTATTCATAAGACAGGAGCGTTTGTTAATCAGTAAAATTAATTAATTTAATTTATATAAAAGTTTTCCCTATCCGCATGAAAGACCACGAGACCGAATTAGCCCTCCAGAGCGGGGAAAAATTGTTTAATATCAAAATGAGCAGGGCACTTCCCATAAAGACCAACCGAAAAATTAAACGTTTTCACAACCAAGTAAATCTTGCGGATATTGAAACTTAATCTACCCTGCATCGCTGTAGACTTTGTAGCATATATTCCTTCTCTTCATGTTCACAATGTTGTTGATGATGAATTTTCGCGTTCATCCGTCCCTTGTGTGTTGAAACAGACAAAATATTCCGTGAATGTTTGTTAATATAAATTTTTATTACTTTACATATTTTGAAGGAAATAAAATCAATAGATGAGCATCGAAAGCTTACACACATACATACGAATATATATATTTATTGGATATTAATAAAATTCTAATAAAATAGAGACGTTGTAAAAGGGGGAAAGAGGGATACATTCTTTTGAAACCAGCAAATGCTTTAAGCCTTCCATAATCAAAATAAAGAAGTGGTTTCTGCACAAATGACAAAAAGTTATGTTAAATCATTATCGTTGTTTTAAAATTCGTTTAGTTAATTTTTTGACCTAAAGAGCCTTTGATCTGTGCAGTCGTTATTTAACTGCAAAGTTTAAGCTTTCAGATAAACATAATTTTCTAACAACAACAAAAATGTTATGGATGCAAAATGAAAATTTCCATATCTGTTATTGTATCATCGACCTAAGCAACAGGGCGCACAGTGTTCCGTTTCATTGACCAAAATCAGAAAACTAATCTGCCTAGAATTAAAATTTTTTGCTATCATTTCAAAGGTAAATTTTCATCTTAAAAAATCCGCAAATATTTTTCATAGGAATAGTTTTTTTTTTGGGCTCCAGAGCCATTCAAAGTGAGCGATTTGTACTTAGATTTCATTAATATTGTATAAGTAGTTTCGTTCCTGAGTAGTTGTACGAAAATATTTCTCAACGACGCATTTTGAGACGGAATAGAATTGGCTTATAATTTTTGAATATTTAAGGTGTGGAAATTTAGCTTTTTTAATTTTTTTTAAATCTTTTTAATATTAATTATAATTAATTTTTTAATATATAATTTTTTTAGATGAATAAGTGAAAATTTGTCACTTACATGCGTTGCACATTAGGGCGTATCAATCCTTTTTAATAGTTTTTTTTTCTTTTTGTTTATATTTATTCGGTCTTTTGTCATTACGACTTGAACAGTTTTTATTCTGGTTCGAGACCTTTTTAATGTTTCGTTTTCAGAATCAACGTAAAAAATTGGTGAAATGTAATGGCTACGGCTGCCATGCAGACTGTACAGCTGTTTTTAAACCCGCTAAGGTTTTTCTTCAGCAGTATTTGGCAACGATTACTCCCGCAACAAATTCAATGTCTTATACGGGAGTCTCATTTTTATTAATGAGAATTGCCCTTTGAGTATAGTCTTCGAACTGTGTGTAGAGCAATCTTCAACGCGCATTATCATTTCCACCAATTCCGTTTCGCATGGAAAAACGAAATCTTCGCCATATTGCCCGTTATTTTTGATTTTTATTCTTGTTAAGTTGTTAATGATGAATTTTTTATTCGAAAAATTCTCAATTTGTGATTCCAGAAGCAAAATACACCAAAAAATACGTTGAAATTTTTTTGCACAACAAATTAGTTTGGACTTTCCTCTGTTAAAAAAAAGAAGATCTTCGCAGTTTTTCCCGATTGTTTTTGATTTTCATTTTTTAAAAAGTGTCTTTGATGAATTTTCATTAAAAAAATTCTCTTTGCAAAAAGCAAAATACACCAAAAGATTCGGTGAATTTTGTATGCACAAAACATTTGTTTGGTTTTTTTTGTCTATTAGAAAAAAAACTAAGTCTTTGCCATATTATCCGATACTTTTGATTTTCTTTTTTTTTATAAAGTCAATGATGAATTTTTTATTCGAATAATTCTCAGTTTTTGATTCCAAAAAGGCAAAAAAACATCAAAAAACATAAAAGTAACATATAATTTTGTATATTAAATTAGTTGTTGTTTTTTTGTTGTTTTCAAATATTTCAAACTCATTAAATTTAGGATGTCAGCGAACTGTACTGAGTGCAGATCATCGTGTTAATCCAGGCCTAGTTGATATGCCAAATGATACAATAAAAACCAATAAAAAAAATAAATTTTACAATAAAAAATACACCAAAAAATTCGGTGAATTTCTTTTGCACTATAAATTAGTTTGGTTGTTCGTCTATAAGAAAAAAATGCAAGAACTTCGCAGATATTTTCTGTTTCTTTCGGATTTTAATTTTTTAATAAGTTACTATGATGACTTTTTTATTCGAATAATTCTCAATTTTTTATTTTAGAAAGAAAAACAAATTCAAAAACATGAAAAAATATAAAACTTTTATATTGAATTTGTTGTTGTTTTCAAAAATTTCAAATTCATCAAATTAAGGATGTCAGCGAGCTGTCCTGAGAACAGATCATCATGTTAACTCAGGCCTAGTTGATATGCTAAATGATTTAGGTTAAACCAATAAACAAAATTGAATTTTACACGAAATCTGCGAATATTACATAAATACTGATATTATTTTTGAAATCAGCATATCATAATCCATTTAGAAATCAAGTTTCATTGTTTTCTGAAAAATCCTTCTATTTGTCCAATACTAGTATGGGAACGGAGCACTGTGTGGCGGTATGGTAAGTGGTGAATTGTCGGAAAGTCTATTTGTGCAAGTGGAGACATTCATATGTCTCCACTTGCACAAATCCAAAAATGATGAATGTAACCCTCCAGAGCTGAAGATTGACATGTTTCAAAGTGATTGCTATAATCGCCTTTTTTATTAGTGTTCGGTTACCAAGCAAGTAGGGGTTCACTTACTTTGAAAAAACTTTGAAAAAAAAACTGTAGAAACTGCAGTATACTAGTAAGTATATACAAGCACTAAAGTGCTCTATGCATCACAAACCGTTTAAAATGAAAGCCTGCAATTTATAGAAAAAATAAGCTCGAGGTCGGGTTTTGTATTTATAATATTTTTTTTATTCAGTGTTTCACCCTTTTTGAGAGACATCTTCAGGAATTGAATTTTTTACCTTTAAAACAAAAACTAACTATTCCGCTTCATTATGCTGTCCAATAATTTAGTTTTTGTTTTATTTGTAAAAAAATTCGTAAAAATAAAATTGTAAAATAAAGATTATAAATACAAAACCATGACCTCGAGCTTGAACACTCAATTATTGCATTATATAGGTATAGAGGGTCGAATATTCGTTATTTATTTACAATGAAAAAAGAAATACTTTAAGCGAATACTCGTAATACCCAACTCGCTAAAGGTCGTTTTTTAATAATTTTTTTCTTGAAAACTAAAAAATTTCAAATAAAAAACTGTTAATGACGCAAATTTTAAAATGTTTTCTGTAAACAAAGCTTTTTTTTCTATTTAAGTTAAATAGTGTGAATTTATAGCAATAGCGTTATGCTTAATAACCGATCAACAACAAAAACATGCCTTATATAATTGCCCTTTCTGACTGCATTCGTCATAGGACCAATTTCAAAATACCATTTAAATGCAACTTTCTTTCAACAGCATTCTTGAATTTATACTTTTGGCTAATGCAATCACCACATATACTAAATCGGAGCCAGTACGTAAACAATTTTAAATTGTTTTTTAGCTAGAGATATTTAGAGTTTTTACAATTTTTTTTCAGAATTTTTCAAAAGATTTTCGTGGAACTTACGAGTACAATAATTCTGGCATTTTTGTTTATTGTAGGGAGTCGTTGGTAAGTAATATTTCTATAAAATTATTTCTGCATATATTATACAATTAACAATTAAAAAAGTAAAAGTCGGGCGTGGCCGACTATGAGATACCCTACACTACTCTGCTATTCCGAGTTTTCAGCACCTCCGTGTGGAGCTTAAGTAAGATCAGACTCAATATGTTAGCGTTAATTATATGTCACTATTATATGGCATCATACACAATTTTAGGGTGATGTAGTAAAATTTGTGGCTTCAGGACCTCACAAATGGAAGCTTTTTTGGGGTCCAGGTCTTGGTCCCTCGTTACGCTTAATGTGAAATTTGTTAGAAATTGGATGTAAAATGTGCTTCTACGGTAGCATATTTTGAAATCGGAAAGGATCTTTATGTATTAGCTTAACGAAAATAAAGGCGTATATTGTCTGGTTTCTCTCACAATGTACAATATCAAAATTTGGGCGTGATCGGGTGTTATTTGTCGCTTCTACTGCTGCAGGACCTTAAATTAGGAGGGACCTTTATGTGGAACCTATTCAAAAACATGGACCGATATGGTCCAATTTCAATGTGACGGTCACTCGCTACACTCTGTGCGATATTTGGTAGGAATCGGCTTTTAGAGCCTTAGGTTCCGAAATCTTGAAGTACCTTTGTATAGGAGCTATACAAATATATGGGCCTATGTGGTCCAGTTCCGCCGCATTTAATTAATGGTCGCTTATAACTAACCATGTAAAATTTGGGTGTGATCGGTTGTAATTTGTGGCTTCTAGGGCTGCAGGACCTTCAATCAAAAGGACCTTTGTGAGCGACCTCTGTGTTGAAAGGACCTCTGTGTTGATCACTCGTTATACTTTGTGCGATATTTGGTTGAAATCGGGTGTTATAGGTGGCTTTTAGGGCTGTAGCTTCTACAATCTGGATACCGCTGAAGTACTTAGTACGGACATTAATACTGTTACACACGTTTTATGCTGTAAAATAAAAAGTACTGAATGTTTTTGGACCAAATATTTTTTAATATATTTATTGATGTACATTGTATCCAAAAAGAATCTACTTATTCGAAATGTCCGTCTTTTGCCTTTACACATGCCTTAAGTCACACTGGAAAATCGTCAATAGCTGCACGAACCTCGTCCATTGGAAAATGGCCACAGCTCGAACCAAAGCAGGCTTAAGAGATCCAATGTTGGGGTATCTTTTGTGACAATCCTTGTCCTCTAAAACCGTCCACAATTTGTAATCCAATGGGTTCAAGTCTGGGTTCAGATGCTTTCTTAGATGATCATTTTGCTTGTTAAATTTTTCCTGAACGGTAAAAATTGTTTCATCGGTGTACAAAATTTTTCTGTGCAAGTTATCAGCGTGCTTCACCAAAAGACGTTTGCAGCTTTCAATCCTATTTTTTTAAGCTGATTCGATGATTCGATTAATGGAATTTTGCGTGGTATTCATCTCTCGAGCCATGATTTTCTGTTTTCGGAGCGGATTTCTGTGAATTCTTGATTTAAAGGCTTTGATGACGTGCGGTGTTCGAACAGAGCGTGGGCGGCCCGACCGGTGGCGGTCTTTTACATCTCCAGTCTCCTCAAACAGTTTTATGCATCGGTAGACGAACATGTGGCTAATCCCTAGTGGCCGAAGCGTTTTGAAAATATCGCTTTTTTCATTTAACACTTGAAAAGCGCTACTACAGCGATACGGTTCTCATTACACAGTACAACAGCCAATCTGGGGGGTGATAAATTCCAAGTCAGGGTAATGGTACTAGGTCAGTATATTAAAACCCTCAAAGGGTTTTGCGTTCGTATGTGCCAGTTTTTTTTATGGCCTTTTACATTTTTTCCTTATCTTGATGTTTTTTTCGCTTAGTTGTAAAATGTTGGCAAAAACGTAGTTTGACATAACTCGAGAACGACTAGTTCGATTTTGCTGAAATAAATTGAGAAAAATTAATAATTACATTTTCTTTAATCCATTAATATACTGTTTCTATACCAAATCAACATTTTTGCAATTAGAAATATATTTATGAAGAAAATTTTGCCAAAAAAAATTTTTTTTTTTTAAAACATATAAATCCCAAACGGAAATTCACGCAAAGTCACATAACCTATAAACAAAATGCGACATAGATCATAGAAATCGATTAACGCGTTCTGCTTTAATTTCTCACCCCCCAGACAATAACCCCAAAAATGTTCCACAGTGTTATCTGACCACTCCATGATGAAAGTTGAAACAATTTTAAAATCCCGTTACAGACTAAGGTTAGGTTAGCATTCAAAAACCATATGACATTAACGGGGTATGTTCAGTTCAATTATTGAAATGGGTGTGTTCAATGCTGGAACAGTATTTATGTCCCTAATAAGTAAATATGACATCAAAATAAAAACCGATTTGGACGAATTTTAATCCTTGGCTCAAATTTTAAAATAATTACTGCATTGATTTCATCGAAATCGAATAAAAATTGCGAGCTGTACTTTTATAATAACTATAGATGCAAAGACGGGCGGACAGTGGTTAGTGGAATCAGCTTCTGATGCTTAGCTGATCTTTATACTCAACATAGGGTCTACCTCCATTCATTTAAGCAGTTGCAAACATCAGCACTAGGTCATAGTACCCTGTGCCACAGGCTACATACATCCGAAAGATTTGCCTAACAGGGCTTAATCAAGCTGCGCTGCGAGGGTCCAAATTTGGCAACCTCGATTTTCAAAAAATGTAAATATCCTGCAAAATTTAAGTTCAAACTCAAAAGGATTAAATTTGTACAAGGATTATTTTCAAATAGATACCTAAAAAAAGTAAAAAGGCGAATTCATATTATCTGGCATCGATCACAAAACATACGCATTTATAAGTATAAAAACAAATATTTTTTGCAATCATCGATCAGTTTACTTGCAGTTACAGATTTTCTGTATTATCCTATTAAGAAACAAATCGGGTATTTTATTCAAATCAGTGAGTAGTGTACATTACCCCTCTTGCAATGACTTAAGGTGGCCCTATAGCTTAAAGCGGGCAACAATCGGCAAATGTATCTAATAGAAGATCTCTTCAGATCACTTTACGAGCAGAGCACATCTCTACTGCTGGAAACTTCACTATTATACCTATTAAAATAAACCTTTTAATATTCCAGATAATGGCAGTGTTCGATTGGCAATTGGCCGCTGAGACGAAAACTTTGCACCTTCTACAAGAATATAAAAATGATTTTCTTTACAGAACACTGTAAACAATTTTCGTTACAACCCGTTTGTTTTAAACAATTAACATTTTTGGAAAGAAAATTATTCAAGAATAACCTTTAGCGAGTTAAAGTTAGCTCGGATATTACTCGCATTGAAAATCCTTTTTTTCTATAAAATTCAAATTTTCAAATCAAACGGTTTATGATCCATAAAGCCAATCAATGGTCTTAGCGACCATTCTCTCGTTAAATAAACGAGTGTCAATCAAACACGCCTAATGTGTGTTTAATTTGCTCCTTCTCGTAAAAGTCACAGCCTACGTTTATGTCGCAATATAAATAATAAACTTTTTACATGTTATCTGTGCTCTCCTTATTTTTGGCGATATTTGTTTGGCAGAAACGCGGGTAACAAAACAAACAAAAAAACCAACGCTAAAAAGTTATTTTTTAATATTCCAATAAAGCAAATATTCAGCTAACGTATTGAATTTTATACGTTACTAAAAAATATATAGCATAAACCATTATACCAGCATCAAGAATTATCCAGAAAATAAAAACACGAAACTCTTTAATAAAACGCAGAAGGCAGAAGACGAAGAACTGGCGAACATAAGAACGTTCAGTCCGTGTTTGGGTGAAAGTTTAGTCGGTTGGGTTTCTGTTCTACAGTCTATGGTAATTTTTAATTATAAACTCTCTATAAATTACTATAATCTATCGCTGGTGCATTATTTTCTTGTACACGCGTACTCGTATATATGCAGATATGTGCACGTACAAGGATGTGTATGGATGTCAGCATCTACGACACCTACTCCTTAACCATTTATGAGGCGTTACTTACAGGCTACACAGAATTTTTTAAAATTGATACTTAAAGGGAATTGAATTTCTTCTAAGCAAATGCTAAATAATACTTGGTTATTATTTCTCTATCCCTTTTAAGTTAGATACTTGTATTTTGAATAAAAATGTTTTGATAAATGATTTCATTGCTGAAGAAAAATCCTTTTTTATATATCCTTTCCATACGTTTTGCGGAGAATTTTCGATAGAAAAAGTCAAAAACCTATTAAATAAGTTCATAATTACCCAAAAAAGTAGATAATTCAATTCGGCTGACCCAAAGTTTTCATTAAAGGAGTTGGTTGTTGGAACTATATTTTTGTTAATTTCATAACTTTGGAGAACACATGTTTATTATTTAAGGGGCCCTAGGGATCCCGTAGATTCAGTCAAATCTTAAAAGTAAAAAAACATATTGAGATAAGTAAGAAATTCCATTATGTCTGAGTAAGTAACGGATGTCTAGTCTAGAGGTATTCTTTTTAATAGGTTGTTTTACAGATTTTTTTTTTTCATTATATTATTTTTCTTTTTTTATTTTCATCATGGAAAGACTTACACCATCTTCAAATTGTTCAACTGTATTATGGAGATGAGCGTTCCATGAGAAATGAGAAGATACACAGTTTTCGACCAACATTTTGTTCAGCATGAGGTCCATGTCTGGCTCAACGGCAACGTCAATTAACAAAATTGCCACATTTTGACTGAAGAACAACTAGACGAGGTTCAAGAGGTGCCATAATACCTAAAAAAACACGGTTTGTTACAGTTTCAGAAATGTTGATGGCGGGAACGTAGTCTTGAATGGTGCGCGCTATCGCGCAATGATTTCAGATTATTTGATACCTGAAATTGAAGCTCGTAGTCTTGACGACATTGATGACATGACGCTGCCACTTGCCAGCTGCTCTGATAAAGGACACAATAAGGGGTCATTTCGAAGATCAACAAATTTCACCTTTTGGACCAGTGAGTTGGCCGCCTAGATGTGTGAAATCACACATATATATTTTTTTCTTTGTGGCGACGTAACGTCCAAAGTCTATGCTGACAAACCAGCTACGTTACTAGTTTAGAAAGACAACATTACGTGTCATTTACGCCATACCGGTCGTAAATGAGACATTAAAAATAGGACCCTTAGAATGGACATCCTGATAACATTTGTAGGAAATTATATTCAAAAAATAAATTGCATAAAATGTACTAATATTATCGAATACACAATAAAGATTCCACACTTGATTTGAATTATTGTGTTTTTTATTAAAAAAAAACCTCTGGATTGATCACCCGATATATGTCGATGTTATGGCGCTCTAGATGGACCATTGTCCTTTGGGTCAAGACCTTAAATATAGACAATTCACAGAATAAATGTAATTTTCGGATTCTTGACGATTTTTGTTTCTTTTTTTTTATAACCATATACCAATAGTCAAAGTAGGACGATTTTTGGACCCCAATGGACCGAGTGAAAAATTGGCCCAAATCTTAAACAAAGGTTTTGGATTCTTAAGAATAGTTCACTTTTTCTGGATACCCATATGCCTCCGAACAGAACGTAACGGGTTTTGGGCCCCTAGGCAAATAGACCACATCCAAAGTTAAAGGCCTCAAATTCAGCTAAAGCGTTAGCTTATGTCTTATTCAGATTATTCAGAAAACTCCAGTATTTCTATGTACTCATATTTTTTTTTTAAATAACCAACACTCAGGGTATGCCCCCTATACATGCGGTGCATTGCGTTGGCGAGTGGAAATTTATGGATCGGAGGGGGGAAAGAGGGAGTAATGATTATTGACGCTTGCCTTGAACTTCTGGATGTCGCAATTAGTGGGAAATACATTTGCCGGAAGTCGATTCCACATACGGACTGTACGAGCGAAAAACGAATTTGATCTGTAGTGTATAGTGCGGTCAACTAGCCAATCGATAACAAACGTATGTGAATTCCTAGAAAATCGCGTATCCCTGCCGAATATCCTCACGTCAGGAATAAGGCGACGGATGTCTGATGATCACACACCATGAAAGTAACGATAGAACAGCGTCACGCAACCCACATTCCGACGATGCTCAAGGGAAACAATAGAGTTGGATACCCTACTGTCACCTATCAGCACCATCGCTCTCCTTTGAACACAGTCAAGTAGCTCCAAGGATGATTTTGGAGCACCTGCCCATATATGGGAGTTGTATTCCATCTTTGGCCTGATGTAAGTTGTATAGATATTGAAAAGATCAGAAGGAGTGAAATATTTCTTGCACCGCTTTAAAAAACCTATACACTTGAGTGCTTCTTTCGACACTTCGAATACATGTCTCGCCCAACGAGCGTCACATTGTATTTTCTTGCCTAGAACATCGAGAGCTTCTGATTGTTCAATATCCGTACCATCGAGAGAAATTGACGATATTGTTGGGTCAGCGAATCATTTGTGAGACAACAAGCAGCACTGTGTCTTACGTGCATTTAAATCTACTCTATTCACTCGACCCCATTCGGAACTGGCCAGTAGATCCCGGCCAAGTGTCTCATCCATAATTCGCCTTTTGTCTTCAATATCTTGAAGGCTCGGCCTACGGTCGAATGAATATGAATGACAGAGGTTACTATCATCTGCGAAAGAGTAGATTGGATTCACGGTCTGACCCAATAGATCGTCAATGAAAATAAGAAATAAAGAGGGAGAAAGGACAGAGCCCTGTGGTACACCTGCGGTCAGCCTATGTGTGTTGGATGAGAACCCATCTACAACAACTCTAATAGTGCGATCTCTAAGAAAGCTCGATATAAACCGAGCAAACGTATTACCGACACCAAGACACAGAAGACCATTGCGTCAAGAAAAATATGACATATAAAAGGTGGTTAAATTTTAAGGGCCGATGTTGATTTTGAATATAACACAAATTATTTAGGAAATTATTGTCATTTTTTTAGTATGGTTCAATTATGTATGGAACATAATATCAGCCAAATGGACGCCGAGACCTCGGCGGCACACCACCATCCGATGGTCCAAATTTTCGATTACGCTGAGGCATAATTGAGGTACTATGCCGTTAATGTGCCGAATTATATCATCCATTAGCTTTTGAATTGTTGCTGGCCTATCGACGTACACCTTTTCTTTCAAATAACCCCAAAGAAAGAAGTCCAACGGTGTCACATCACGGCCAAATAACATCGCCTCGACATGTGATAACACGGCCATTGCATTTGTCCACAAAAGAGATATTGTTTCGTTAGCTGTGTGGCAAGTGGCACCTTCCTGTTGAAACCACATATCGCCCAAATCCATATCTTTCAATTCAGGTCATAAAAAGTTCGTTATCATCTCACGATAGCGAACACCATCCACAGTAACTGCCTGACCGGCCTCATTTTCTTTGAAAATTGATCATCCGCTGTTGCCATTTTTTGCCACCATTCTAACCATTGATGACGTTTGTGACGCTTGTGTATCTTTCCATAATTGAAATTGAATTGGTCTGAAATTGATAAATATCAAATGAAATACTGGAAAAAACTTGACGTTTAGGTGTGGTTCACATTCAACATCGGCTCTTAAAATTTAACCACCCTTTAATACGATATTAGGAGCCACGACGAAATTTTATTGTTTTGTAATATCCATATGTGACAGCGCATAGAGAAAAGGACCTAAGGGTAAAAAAATCGATTTTCACTTTTTTTGATGTCGACAACATCTGAGCATCGAATGAGACCGATCCCATGTCCCAAAAGTGCTCCCTCCCAGAGATATGAGCGTTTTATGATAGTGATGGTACACCAACGATACACGTATTTTAATCTTTAAAGTGGCTCTCCTGAACAAAACTGGTTTTTACCCTTAGGTCCCTTTCTATTTTTTGCGTCACGTATTGTTTTGTAATATCCTTATAGGTCATGGACTTGAAAGTTACTCGGATCGTAATATTAATATGATATGAGGAGCCGTAGCGAAATTGTTTTGTGATATCCATGTGTCCATAGTTCAAGCAGATTAATTTTTGGGCCCTCAGTTTTCATATGGACCGGCGCACAAGGACTTCAACTCATCCAAATTGTAAAATTAATGTCTTAGGAGTATTAACATTTTTCAGAAAATGTTACCGTTTTTCTGTAATCATGTGTGAAATTATAAAAGCACATATTTTAAAATTCTTTGAACCGTCAAATGAATCTAATATTTTGCGACGAACATTACTATTTATTGATATCTGTATGTCCATTGATCAATGAAGTAGATTTTTGGGTGACTACGGCCCTAGTGGCCCAAAAATCTGCCGGTCTAAATCGCAAAATGGTCCAAATTTCATACATAGGTACTTTATTTGGATTTATAAAAACGTGTAACTGCTTCTGGATACCCATATATTCCCGAAAATTAGGAGACTGTTTTTGGACCACACGGTATATAGCCTCCAATTCGGTCATGTCATTAAATTAATGGCATAATCAGATTCTTCAGAAAAATATACTGGTTCTAAGTTCACATATGTCCGAAGGCCATATTCGTGACGAAATTTCACAATTTTTAAAACCCATATGTGACGCGCAAAATATAAAGGGACCTAAGGTTAAAAACCAGTTTTGTTTAGGAAAGCCGTTTTAAATCTTTGGTCCCTTTCTATTTGCGCTTAGAATCGTCGACTTCACTTTCATAAAACGCGCATATCTCTGGGAGGGAACACATTTGGGGTATGGGATCGGTCTCATTCGATGAGACCGATGAAAATTGATTTTTTTTACCCTTAGGTCCCTTTCTCTATGCGCTGTCACATATATGCATAGTTTAAGGAGGCTGGAGGCCCATAGGTCCTCTATGTTCCGAATCCTAAATTGGTCCAAATCATAAATATAGCTGTGGGGTTGAGAGAAGAGATTTAACAGTTTCGGGATACCCTTATATGTCCCTGAGCATTAGGGGACGGTTTTTGAGAACCTAGGATCTCAAGACAACACCTTCTTCTGGGAAGGTTAAAACATCTATACCTACCAAAGGCGATTTAAAAGATATTAATTAGGTTTTTTCAATTAATTAATTACATTAAAATATGGAACTATGAGACATGTGGTATATGATGAGTTTGAAGATTCTAGCACTTGTAGTTTGTGCTAAGTAGTGCTTTCAACAGATGAACACGGCTAGACCTTTATAGATTTTGATAACGATCAATAATACTTATATAATACACGGTGGGTCAAAACTCACCATGAGGCTAAAAACTTTAATAACGTTTTCGTTTAATAATTTTTTATTTTTTTTTCTAAAGTTATATATTTTAATACTCGTATACAAACTGAAAATTTTTTTGTATGAAAAATAATGTCACTTAAATGACCCCCGTTTGCAGCATCGCAATGAAGAACTCCTTTAACAACATTTTCCAAAACATCTTTTAAAATTTGTGGCTGTACCCTTTAAATTTATTTAGCAATGTTAGCCTAGAGTTGAAGGATTGTCTCGGGCTTGTTCGCATATACTCGCTCCTTAAAATAAAACCAAAGAAAATAGTCGGCTGCTGACAAATCTGGCGATCGCGCTGGCCAAATAATTTCCAAATTTCTTATAAATAAATAAATTGCTTTCCAAAAATTTGACTTAAAAGTGTCCTGCTGACACCACATCTCAGGTCTGTTTTCAAGAGCAGGACGTAAAAAATGTTTTATCATAAAACGGTACAGCTCTCCATTTTCGGTTACTGCACTTCCATCTTCATTCTTGAAGAAGTAAGGCCCAAAGATATTTGCAGATGTGATCCCACACTGTACACCTAATGGGGTGCAATTGGCGTTAATGAATGGGTCTTATTAAGAAAGCCATTCAAATGAAGATGAGCTTCATCACTCATCACTTTGCGTTAAAATAATTGATCGCTGATTTAAAAAATAAAATTCTATTATTTTGGTTGTATGTTCAGTTGTGTATCTCTCTTGATGATGATCAATCAATCTAGAGGTATTTTTTCAGAACAACAAAAATATATAAAAATTCAAATCAACTGTGACATCTCTTCATTAGTAATTTGAAAGGACATTTTATGGCATTTTTTTCCTGAATATAATTTCCTTCAAATGTTGGCAGCAACTAAGTCTCAGGGTTTCCATACTGAGGGTCCAATTTTGGATGACTCGTTCGAGCATTTCGACCGGTATGGCTTAATTGACACACGTAATGTTGGCTTCCAAAACCCGAATCGTAGCTGGTTTGTCAGCATAGACTTGGGACTTTACGTAACCCCAAAGAAAAATGTCTTAAGGTGTGATATCGCTCGATCTAGGTGGCCAACTCACCTGTCCAAAACGTGAATTAAGCTGATTTTCGAAATGACCTCTCAATAGATTAATTGTTTGAGCAGCTGTATGGCAACTGGCGCCGACCTGTTGAAACCAAGTGTCGTCAAGATTATGGGCTTTAATTTCAGGTAGCATAAAGATCGATGGCGCGATAGCGAGCACCATTCACGGTTACGTTCCGGCCATTATCATTTTTGAAAAAATATGCGCCGATGATTCCATCAGCTTATAAACAGCAACAAACCGTGATTTTCTCTGGGTATAATGGCACCTCTTCTGGTTGTTCTTATGCCCAAATGCGGCAAGTTTGTTTATTGTCTTTGAGCCAGAAATGGGCCTCATCACTGGCCTCATCACTGACAGTTGCCAACATTTCAAGGTAATTATTTTCAAAAAATAAATGCCATAAAATGCCCTTTCATATTACCAATAAAGCTTGAATTTTTATATTTTTTTTATATTTGTTCTGAAAAAATATTTTAAGATGTGTCACCCTATATAATCCAAAAAAAATTTATTAAATTTTTAAACCCCATGGTGACTTTTGGCCAACCCTGTATGTTCTATCTATTGTCGCAGAAGGAAGGACATACAGCCATCCTAAGGCGGAGAGTATAACAAGTTGACAAAATAAGTTCATTTCGGTCCAATATGTTTTTTAAGGAAGCGTGGCATCGCCTTCTTTTTACCAGGGTGTGTTTCGTTCCATGCCAATAGTATATGTGGCAGCGCATAGAAAAAGGGACCTAAAGGTAAAAAAAAATAATTTTCACTTTTTTTTGATGTGGACAACATCTGAGCATCGAATGAGAACGATCCCATGCCCCAAAAGTGTTCTCTCCCAGAGATATACGAGTTTTATGAAAGTGATGGTACACCAAAGATACAGGTATTTAAATCTTTAAAATGGCTCTCCTGAACAAAACTGGTTTTTACCCTTAGGTCCCTTTCTATTTTGAGCGTCACATATGTAGAAATATCATCTTTAAATCTTTAACAATCATGACGTAATGTATCGACAATTATTTCGTTACCGAACGTACTGTGAAAGTTCTGTTACGACGGCAGTAAGTGAATTTACTTATATCTAAGCATAAAACCCCAAATAATACTTCAAATTTATAGAACTTTGCTCAGTCCTGGTGTAGGGAACATCTTTACAAATATTTTTACATATTGCGGCTTCCGTAGAAAGTGTTCGACACAGTCCTGGAAATCGACATTACAATGATCTGAAAAACTCAGCATCTCACACACCAGCCAAGCAAAACTGCTGAATCTGGGGATTGGGAAACCAGCATATGATCTTTTAAAAGGACAAAACATCGTCAGAGTGTGACTTTTTGGTAGGGATTTTTGGAGAGTTAGCATTGGTGGACCATTGTGCATTAAAAAAACACTGCCTGTTTTGTACAGCGATTGAGGGATTTGAGTTAAACAATCCGTTATCGTTTTAGGCCCTCAAGACAAATATCGATCATTCGTAAGATAGAGCCAGTAACCGTCACAAAATTGTGTCGTCAGAAAGAGCTACTAGGAAGTCAGCCACGTGAATGAAAACATGTTTCATAAATAAAAGGAATTTATTTTTAATTTTCAAACCTATCAATAAAATGCCATGCCACTATTAATATTTAATTTTTAGAATTTGAAACAAATTTGCGGTCGGATTACCCTTTACTTCGTGTATAAATTGTAATTGTTGATTGATTACTAGATCCCAAATCAACATGTGAAATAGTATATCTATTAAAAAACATCTTGATAATTATTGTACTTATATTGTTTGAAATTTCGTGCGTTTTCTCGCCCTTAACTTTAGCGCTAATGGTTTTTAGGTCCTCTACGTTCTCAAGCTTATACACATAAACAGGATCTTTCACAAGAGCCACTCAATTTCGCTAAGCCATCGCCAAGAACAATATGGCAAAGGCTGTCCAGCCTTGGCCTACAATACTGATGTTCATAATGGGTTAATTGGGGGGATTGTTATGGAATTCTTTTGGCTGTGTAGTTACAAGTTAAAAATCTGCTTTCTGCTATAGTTTTTGTTTTTATTGTTATTCTCGCTGAGAAATATCTTTCGTGGTTAGTGACTTGAAAGGCGATACTTTTTAAGTTGGCTCAACCATTATTTTTTCAATCCAAGCGACTCCGGGTAAGAAACTCGCAGCGCTGTGAAATTGTTGCTTTCGTTGCATGTTTATTAATTACAACATGCATTTGATGTGTTGTAAATAATTTTAAGTAGGATGCCGTGGATGTTAAAGGGCTGATTGGAAAAGAATATAAGCTTATGCAAGAAAATGTTACATACTTGATTTAACTTTTTTAAATCATTGAACAGGGATTGACCGGCTCTAGATTTTAATATAAGACGCGTTTTTTTTTACAAAATGGCAAAGTGACATTAAACTTTTTTAAATTATTTAAACTTCTCTAAAATCATTGAGTTGTGCACGATTCAATTCTTATACTCACTGACCGGGACCGGCTGTTTAACTCCGGCTCCAAACGGCATATGAATTTTATAGAAAAGGTTTTACATGGCCAAGTGATAAATCTCTTACTCGTTAAGTCGCCGGCATTTATGAGGTGGAAACCAGCCGATGAAAAAATTGATAGGTCTTCTAACCGGGGTTAACCTCAGTTTACTTGCATGATAGTAATGCGCACTTTCTCCACACCACGTCGGCCCTCATACTTTTTAAAGCCATCGTGCTTGCTTGCCTTTTTTTCTCAACATACCATCAGAAAGCTTTTCTTATACTTTCTAACAGGGACGTACTGGAGCCGACTCCAAACGCATATCGTATTTTGCATAGAAGCTTTTACTTGGCTTAAAGACCAATACCTGCTATTTTCATTTGGAATTTTTCGAGGTGAAAATACTGCTACATCATACCCGAACTAAGTAAGGTAATCTCTGTGTCGCGCACACCTCATATCATGTTCGAAAAAACTACATTTCACAATTTAATTACTACGTAGTTAAAAACGTTAAAGTCGGACGTGACCGACTATGAGGGACCCTACACCACTCTGATATTCAGAGGATTAAACACGTTTATTTGTAGCTTGAGCAAGGTAGGTCTTTGTATGATAGATCTAACTTTTGTCATTCATTACTTGTCGTACCGTAAAAAGTTTAAGCGTAATGGGGTAAAAATAGTGGCTTTCAAAGCTGTAGGACCACAAATCGGGAGCTTTGTATGGAAGCTATTCCAAAACATCTACAGATATGTTCAAATATTACAGGACCCAAGTGTTGGTCGCTCCTGACTCTACATGCAAAATTTGGTAGGCATCGGATGTAAAATGTGGCATCTTAAGATTCCAAAATCTGGAAGGACCTTTGAGAGAGGGCTATGGAAAATATATAAGTAAACCTACGCTGGGACGAAAATACAGTGATTTTTTTAACCATGTTTCTGGTTACATTTTTCATGGGAAATGTTTGATAACGAAGACAAAATAAAGTTATATAAGGTCAAATGTTCTTACAAAATAGTTGAGTGAACATTATATAAGGTTGGTTTTTTCAAGAGAGAGGTACAACATTTTGCGACCTATACACAAATTTAAAGATGATTCGGCTCTGTAGTATCGAAGTTTTTGATTTGCCTTGTGTTGTACGAAGTTCAAAATTAACTTACACGAAGTTCTCATTGTGACTGTCTTATCCTCCCCAATCTTTTTTCTTTCTTCCTCTGAACGTTAGTAATTGTGAGAAAGATCATAAGACAATTTATCTTGCTCTTTTTAAAAAACCACCATCAAATGCTAGCTATACAATCATCATAGCGCAATAGATTGCTTTTCGCAAAGTTCGAAGACTATACGCAAAGGGTAATTCTCATTAATCATAATTGGACTCCCGTATAAGTCATTTGATTTGTAGCCGAAGTAATCGTTGCCAAAGACTGCTGAAGAAAAACCATGGCGGGTTTAGAAACAGCTGTACATTTGTAGGTTAATTTAATATTTAAAATTGTAACAGTAATTATATTTCTGGTTAAAAGAGGTAACTAATAATCAGTTAACCTAACAATAAAAATTATTTCTTTAACAATCTTCATAGTTAATAATATTAACATATTCAATGTTAAATTGAACATGTATTGTTTTCATAAATTAACTATAAAATTTTTAAATTAACAATTTTCATGGTAAAAAACAATGCATTGTTAAAACAACAATAATTATTTTAATAATAAAAATGTATTTAATAGAGAACACAAACAACATTAGCGTCAGTTACCGTGTTGTATTATAAACTACTGTGATATTAAATTTAAGCTGCCAGTATTAACGTTATGTGTCTGAAATTGTGTCTATGAAAAACATTTAATGTAAAAAGAGACCTATATGTAAGTTATAAAACCTTTTTTCGTAGGAGTTAATTTGTAATTTGTGATGTTTTTATTTATATAGACATAACCCTGAATAAGTCAACAAAACATTGACGAAACGTCGGCTAGATTGGAATAAAAAGGAATTTTTATTTACAAATGTTAGGTCAGCTTAAAACAAAAAATAACAATTTTAATGGTTAAAGCTTAACAATGCATTGTTAAAACAACAATTATTATTTTAAAATTAACAATTTTCATGGTTTAAAAATGCAACCATAGAATAGTTCAATTAACTATTTTTATTGTTAAATACTCGTACCAGTCAACAACAAAATGTTTAAATTAACCTATATAAGGTAGACTTCAAATAATGTTTATTTATGGTTAAGGTTATTTTTCTTCTTAGTGTAGACAAAATATTTCGTTTCCTTAAAACATTCATTTCTACATATTACTAACAATCTAGACGTATATTTTTAAAATACAAAAATTTAAATCAAGTGTGAAGTTTAATTGTTCATTCGAAGGGACATTTTATGCCATTTATTTTTGAATATAATTTCCTTCAAATGTTGGCCGCAACTACGCCTCAGTGTGTCTTATGAGGGTCTATTTTTGAATGACTCGTTCGATCATTTCGACTGGTATAGCATTAATGACACACATCGTGGTTTGCGCGGTGAAAGTTTTTCCATGATGATATGGCAAACAATACAGAAAAGAATATTTTTATAATCTGTGAAAAAGCACTATATTGCGTAATCTGTGAAAAAGCACTATTGAAAAAAACCTCTAAATATGGGCAGATTATTCCACCAGCCCATAAACCGCACCAAACCGTGTTTTTTCGCGGTGTAATTCTTTACATGTTGAAATGGCAAACAAAACTAAAAAAAAAAAAATATTAAAGGTTAAGATAACCAGATAACTCACAACTCGCACGTAATCTGTGAAAAAACCCTATTGAAAAAAAAACCTCTAGATTGATCACCCGTTATGTATGTAATACACATTACTCATGTGCTCATACGCTAGAACTAATTTCATAATTGTGTTAAGCTTAAATATATTCCTTAAATTTAAGAATCTTTCCTAAAAATAGAAATATGAACTAAGCGTTGGTAAAAAAATTAATATTTATTTTTTTTGCAAAAAAAAATGTTAATAGATCAGAAAAAAAAATAACGGAAGGATGTTTCGAATAAACTCAATCTTATTTCATTTATATCTAGATCCAGGAAAAACAAACTTCTGTGAAGTTAATGCCTATATAAAAGCACTTTCCTTATAATTGGGGCCTATACAATGGCAGCAATAGTCAAAATGAGCGTGAAATTTTAAATATTGATATATAAGTATACAATCGGAGTATATTACTATTATCGCTGGTCCATAGCGAATCCATAGTGTATATTTAATTCGGCCCGACCAACCTTAGCAAAGTTTATATTAGGTCAGTTTAGAGGTATTTTTTTCAAATCAAAAATTCAAATCAAGTGTGGATTCTTTGTTGTTCATTCGAAAGGACATGTTATGCCATTTATTTATTAACTATAATTTCCTTCAAATGTTAACCGCGACTAAGTCTTAGAGTGTCCATTCGGAAGGTCCAATTTTGGATGACTCATTCGAGCATTTCGACCGGTATGGCGTTCATGACACGCGTGATGTTCGCTTCGAAACCTGAATCGTGGCTGGTTTGTCAGCGTAGACTTTGGACTTTACGTGGCTCCAAAGGAAAAAGTCTAAACTCTTGATGTCACACGATCTAGGAGGTCAAGTCACCGGTCAAATACGTAGATTAGCTGCTCTTTGAAATGACCTGTCAATAAATCCATTGTTTGAGCAGCCGTGTGGCAAGTGTCACCATTCTGTTGAAACCAAATACCGTCAAGTTTACGGTCTTCAATTTTAGATAGCAAAAAGTCCTATATTAAGGCGCAATAGCGAGCACCATTCACGGTTAGGTTCCGGCCATCATCATTTTTGAAAAAATAGGACCGATGACTCCACCAACCCATTAACTGCACCAAACCATGATTTTCTCTAGGTATAATGGCAGCTCTTGAACCTCTTCTGGTTGCTCGACAGTCCAAATGCGACTATTTTGTTTATTAACGTTGCCGTTAAACTAGAAATTGGCCTTTTCACTAAACAATATATTGGGCGAAAGACGTTTTGCACTGAACGCTTGTTTCCATAATACAGTTGCACAATTTGAAGACGTTGTTAAGGTGCAATTCTTTCCATGATTTAATGACAAACAATACTGAAAAGAGAAATAAAATAAAGAGTAACACAACTCACGCATAATTTGTGAAAAAAAACCCCTATTGAAAAGTACCTCTAGATGGATCACCCTAAATACGGCTATTTTTCTTCTTGGTGGGGATTTAAAGAAAAACGACAAATGGCCGAGAAAAAAGTTATTTTTCATCAAGATAATACACGTGTGCAGTCTCAATGGCAACATTGGGTTACGAATTGGTACCTCATCCGCCATATTCTCCGGATCTAGCCCCCAGTTACTACTTACTATTTCCAAACCCAAAGAAATGGCTCGGTGGAAAGAGATTCAGATCTTACGATGAAATTATTGATCAAACAAATTTCTATTTTATGGACTTAAAAAAATCCGAAAAATATTGGACTAAGTGTTTTGAGCTAAAGGAGATAATGTTAAAACTTTTTTTTTTTGCAAAAAAAAACTGTGTTTTATTCGAAAAGTCACGGAATTATTGATATGCCCTCGTATTGGCAGGAATAGTCAAAATAAAGGAAAAATTTTAAATATGTATATATACAGTCAGGTGTACAGTCAGTTAAATATGTATATATGTGACAGCGCATAGAGAAAGGGACCTAAGGGTAAAAAAATCAATTTCCCTTTTTGATGTGGACAACATCTGAGCATCGAATGAGACCGATCCCATGCCCCAAAAGTGTTCCCTCCCAGAGTTATGCGCGTTTTATGAAAGTGAAGTCGACGATTCTAAGCGCAAATAGAAAGAGACCTAATCTTTAAAATGAATCTCCTGAACAAAACTTTTCATCAACTTTTCACTTTTTTTTTTGATGTGGACAACATCTGAGCATCGAATGAGAACGATCCCATGCCCCAAAAGTGTTCCCTCCCAGAGATATGCGCCTTTTATGAAAGTGAAGTCGACGATTCTAAGCGCAAATAGAAAGGGACCTAGTCTTTAAAATGGCTCTCCACAACAAAACTGGTTTTTAACCTTAGGTCCCTTTCTATTTTGCGCTCACATATACTTATACAGTCAGGTCCTACGTCAGACTACTATTTTTCCGTTTCACAGCGAATCTATAGTGTCGAATTAATAAAATTCGGACCGGCCGACTTTAACGAAGTAAGTTTGCTTTGTGTTTTTGTGCTTATGTCTGAAATTAAAAAATATAATGATATTTTACGTCCTTTAAATTTCCTATAGGGCAACACTCTTATAGTTTGCAACTAAAAGAAACCAAGGATTAAAATAAACACCAGATGACTAAAACACAACACTCACATACGACCAAACATGCCAGCTATGGCATGATTAAAAGAAAATGTGAATAAAAAAAGAGAAGATCTAAAAAATACTACAAAATATAAATTAAAGCAAAACAGAAAAGGACTAGAATAAATAAAATACCAAATTCATCATTGGGGATCAATTAAAAATGTACAATACCAAGAAGAAGAGGAAACCAAAAAAAAAATCGACTTTTTCTTGGCAGAGCAAACAAAAAAATGGTGAAAATGCCAATAAAAAGTAGGCGGAGTCTTTTTTCCTTATCTTTGCGGTTAACCACAAGTCAGTCATAAGTTTATTTTTGCACACACTCAAAAGCAGACGCATGGAGAGAGCGCAAGGACGTAGAGGATTGAAGGGAAAAAATTAACCCTCTTCAAGATAACTCACCTACAGAATCGAATGCAGAAACGTTGTGGATGTATGAGTGAGGATAAGTGTAAGCCTTGTGTGTGTATGTGCAAAGCTATCAATAAGGCAATACCACAAAAACAATAAACAAGGGTTGGAAAAACAAAACAAATAACTGGAGAAAAAACGATATATTAACATAAATACTCAATGACATACGCACACCAGCAAAGGAACATTTTACACATGCACACACACACACACACAGTCACGCATTTAGCCAACGTAGTTTTCCCTAAATAACAACAACACTTATCATATAGAGCAGTATTAGGCTAGACAGAGAAGACATTAGGAAGAGAGTAGAGGCTTTCCTACACACTCTCGCATGGAAATCTTTAAAATAAATTTTGCGGTTAACCGCAAAATATAATTGGTTAACGAAAACTGAGAGACACACACACATACACGCATAGACGCCCATACAATGAGAGGGCGATACGAGTATAAAGAAAATGGTGTTCATGATAAGTGAGAAAAAGACCAACGAACACATTTAAGAGAGAACATAAATATTTCGTTTTTGAAAAGGAAAAACTATAATTAATGAAATCCATAAATAATTGACAATTCTAAGAAGTTTTCAAAGTAACGAAAAAGCTTTCTTTCCAACAGTAAGCAACGAACGCCATCTATTGCAAATGTCTCAAGTTGTTAACACTTGCTGTTCTTCCATTTCTTCTGGCTTACTTTTTTACCAAAAGAAATTTCTAAGATGCTTAAGAAACTTTGCTTTGACGTTTGTGTCTAGAAATAACTCAAGCTTCTACCCACCAACCAACCCCCCACACTCAATCTTACGCTCTTTTTTCTCTCTCTCTCTCACACTTTGGTGTGTATTCTCTCCAGCCCAACACACCCTCGCCAAAAGTTCCTCATCCCTTAATAGAGGAAAAGCAACCCCTCTTTAGGATGAATAAAAAAAAATATCCCCGTTTTTTACTGTGTTACTTGCTGCCGACTAAAAAGGGGGGCTCCACTGGAAATGGAAACATTTTTAAGACAATTTTCTTGAGCGCATACAGGCAAAGGAAAAAAGCTTTCTCTTATATTTTTTTATTGCTTAAGAAAAAAAAACTTCTCTTAGGATGTGGAAGAAAAGAAATAATTCATAGCTCTTTGTGTTTGGTTTTTTTTCTTCTCGTTTCTAGTAGCTAAAACCACCCATAGAGGTCGCCACCTGTTTTACTTTTAATATATTTTATTTCTGTTTAAATGCTTTCTACCACTAAATACTTCAATTATTTTAATATTGCAACGAGAACATTTTAATATTGTTCCCTCTATAGCTCACCCCAAAATGAAATTGATTTTAAAACACCAAATGATACGTCCGTGCAACGAGGGTGTAATAAACAAGTGAGGTAAGGAATATTTCTTGAGGGAATCAACAGAAAATTAAATAATCAATTTACACTTTCCATCATAGGATGGGAATATACTTATATATAACAAATCTGTTCACTAGAATTTTAAATATAATTAAACAAAATAAATTGAAACGACATTCCATTGGACTTATTCTACTAGATGCCGAAAAAGCGTTTCTAGCTCAGTGGCTTAGCCTTTGAGAGGCTATAAACAAATATACCACAGTAGCTTTGTAAGATAATACCAGAGTTCCTTAATGCCAGAAAATATGTGGTCAGTGTTAATGGAACCCTTTCTTTAAAGAAAACAACAGCTGCCCGGTTACCTCAAGCGTTTTGAAAATATCGCTTTTTTCATTTCACACTTGAAAAGCGCTATTACAGCGATACAGTTCTCATTATTTGACCACTCCATGATGAAAGTTGAAACAATTTTAAAATCCCGTTACAGACTAACGCTATTGAGGTTAGCTTTCAAAACCCATATGACATAACGGGGTATGTTCAGTTCTACTATTTATTTATTTATTTATTTATTTAAGTCTATGGAAGTACATAGCTCTTCCTTTGCTCTTTTTGTTTAATAGTTCGATTAAACAGGGAGTTTTTATTGATAAATGGAAGATTGCAGCAGTTACGCCTGTTTATAAATCTGGATCAAAAGATATCGTTTCGAATTACAGACCCATTTCAAAACTGTGTAATATTGCAAAAGTTTTTGAATATATTATATTTGATAAGATGTATTTTGCTGTTAAACCAATCTTATCACCATTTCAGCATGGTTTTATTAGAGGTCGCTCTACTCTTACAAATCTAGCGGTTTTTTCTCAGTATTGCATTTTTAGTTTTGAACAAGGTTGTCAAGTAGATACTATTTACACAGATTTATCTAAGGCATTTGATAAAGTTTCTCATTCAATACTTATCCATAAGTTGAGGTTAATTGGTTTTCACGGAATTTTTCTGAAATGGTTAACTACATATTTATCTAATAGAATCAGTTTTTGTCTGTGGAGTATGTGAACTCATACTCTTATATTGCGTCTTCTGGTGTTCCTCAAGGAAGTATTCGAGGCCCGTTGCTCTTTATTCTTTTTATTAATGATATTTCATCTTGTATAAAGTGGTCAAGAATTTTGCTCTGTGCCGATGATTTAAAATTATTTTTGTGCATTCAATCCATAGCAGATGTGTTTCGTTTGCAAAATGATGTACAGAGTTTAGCTAAATGGTGTTCGGAGAATTTTCTTGAAATTAATGAAATTAAGAAATATTTCAAGGTTTCATATTTTAAATGCAGAAATCCGGTTTTATATGACTATATGCTTAATGATCATAAACTAGTTAATGCTGATAAAATTGTTGATTAAGGGGTAATATTTGATTCGAAGTTTACATTCGTAAATTCTATTGTATTGTACCTAAAGCATACTCACTGTTAGCTTTTATTAAAAGGAATTGTAGAGATTTTGTGGATCCATACACAGTAAAGGTTTATACGTCTTAAGTTAGAGCTAAATTAGAATATGCGTCCTTAATCTGGAATCCCTTTTATTCAATTCACATTTGTAGACTTGAAAAAATTCAAAAGAGATTTATATCGTTTGCTCTTCGCTCAACTAATTTTGCTCAACCTCAGCCTTTATATGTAGACAAATGAAGGTTAATTCATTTGAAAACGCTGGACAATAGAAGAACCTTATTATCTCAAGTTTTTCTTCATAAATTGGTTTCGGGCTCGATAGATTCATCGTGTTAGTTGGCACTAGTCGATTTTTGCTTTCCTACCAGAACTTTGCGTAGCTTTAACTTGTTTTGTTTACCTGTTCATAGGACGAATTATTCTCTTAATGAACCTATAACTAGAGCACTGAAAGAGTTTAATAGTATCTCCAATCAGAACATTGATTTGTTTGATTCGTTATGTAATTTTATTAATAACTTAGATTTAATTTACTTTTAGATGTAAGAAATATTCTTTAAGGAATTTGTACTTCCATAGACTTAAATAAATAAATAAACTATTGAAATGGGTGTGTTCAATATTGTAACAGTATTTATGTCCCTACAAAGTACAAGTGTGATATTTCGATATTTAAACCCAGAAACAGATTGTGTAGGTCCCGATACTTTGTCACGTCTGCCGATAGTTTGATTACCATTTACTGACAATTGCCGTGCATCAATTGACATTCGGTTGTAATGATGGAAACTTATTTTTTTGATGCAACCTCAATCATTCGGCTGGCAAAAACATTCGGTTGTGGCAACTAATCGGTTCTCTATGTGTTCATGACATAACGCCGACTGCATTTTCTTGGTGGAAAGCCAAAACTTAAAAAGTTTAAATGTTTAAATGTTTATCCCCGGATTTGAATTATTTAAGTTTAGTGGATTTGGATTACTAAACTTATCAAACATACATTTACCCAACTTATTACACCGCAACCTTGTTTTGGCTTTACAACTAAATACGTAAAATATCGCATTGCATTTAAATGGACATGTGTCCGTAAGCATTTATTTATTTGTTGAGCAGGCAATTTTATTTTCTACGAACGTACCAGAGTGTCTATGTGTAGTGTTATGAAAACTAATGAATAACGTAATCATTTGTGAATTTTCTAAATTTTAAATTTTAATTAAAATCATTTGCAACTCATTTGACCGCAACACTTTTCCAAAACCCCCGATTGGTTTTCATTTAGTATTTTTATTACCGAGGAACAAAAGGAATATATCCTTGACTTGCTTGAGTTTGCCACCCTATAACAAAAACATTAAAAATCATTTTATTTTATTAAAAATATACTAAATAGCCGATAATATTTGCAGACATATGTAATATATGTATGTATAGAACGTTATTAAAATGTGGCCATGTTTTTCGATGTTTGAAATTTTGATTTTTTAACAACTAATGTAGGCTGTCAACATGACAACCCATTTTAAGTTTTGTTGTAGTGGCAAGTGTTTATATGAAACAACGATATCAGAATAGGGATTTAAAATGTGTTTCTTAGATGGTGTTTGAATAAAGTAAGAAGGTTCTAAAAGCAACGAAGCCAACATATATTGGCCGTGTTTGAAAACATATATGTGACAGCGTATGGAGAAAGGGACCTTC
Source organism: Hydrotaea diabolus (assembly GCA_963513945.1). Lineage (NCBI taxonomy): Eukaryota > Metazoa > Arthropoda > Insecta > Diptera > Muscidae > Hydrotaea > Hydrotaea diabolus. Next base: position 150,259,551 of record OY740718.1, on the reverse strand, counting down.
GGGTAAAAAAACCAACGTTAATTTTTTTCCCTTTTTTGATGTGGACAACATCTGAGCATCGAATGAGACCGATCCCATGCCCCAAAAGTGTTCCCTCCCAAAGATATGCGCGTTTTGTGAAAGTGAAGTCGACGATTTTAAGCGCAAATAGAAAGGGACCTAATCTTCAAAATGGCTCTCCTGAACAAAACTGGGTTTTAGCCGTAGGTCCCTTTTTATTTTGCGCGTCAGATATTATTTTTTATTAATATTTACTTAGTAGGGACATAATTACTGTTACAACATTGAACACACCCATTTCAATAGTAGAACAGAACATACCCCGTTAATGTCAATCTGGGTTTTGAAAGCTAACCTCAATAGCGTTAGCCTCTAACGGGATTATAAAATTGTTTCAACTTTCATCATGGAGTGGTCAGATAATGAGAACCATATCGCTGTAATAGCGCTTTTATAGTGTAAAATGAAAATAAAACGATATTTTCAAAAGGCACCGGCCTCTAGGGATTAGCCGCATGTTCGTCTACCGATGCATAAAACTGTTTGGAGATGTAAAAGACCGCCACCGGTCGGGCCGCCCATGCCCTGTACGAACACCGCATGCCATCAAAGCCGTTAAATCAAGAATTCACAGAAATCCGCTACGAAAACAAAAAATCATGGCCCGTGAGATGAATATCACGCAAAAGTCCATGAGTCGAATCATTAAAAAAGACTTGGGACTTGGGGCTTTCAAACGATGTACCGGACATTTATTGACTGCAGCTTTAAAAAAAAAATAGGATTGAAAAATGCAAACGTCTTTTGGTGAAGCACGCTGATAACTTGCACAGAAAAATTTTGTTCACCGATGAAAAAATTTTTACCGTTCAGGAAAAATTTAACAAGCAAAATGATAGAGAGTATGCGCGTTCATCTAAGAAAGCATCTGAACTGATCCCAAGGGTGGAAAAGGGTCATCACCCAGCTTCAGTCATGGTTTGGTGGGGTGTCTCTTACAATGGGGTCACTGATCTGCATTTCTGCGAACAAGAAGTCAAAACATCGGCCAAAGTTTACCAAGAAACCGTTTTGGAAGCTGTTGTGAAGTCTCTTAACAATTCCCTGTTTCAAAACCAGCCAAGGAAAGTCCCAGGCCTGGCGTACATTTCCTCTGAAGAATGGCCCTCAGGCAGTTCAGATTTGAACCCATTGTATTACAAATTGTGGACGGTTTTAGAGGACAAGGTTTGTCACAAGTTTTGCCCCAACATTGGATCTCTTAAGGCTGCTTTGGTTCGAGCTGTGGCCAATTTTCCAATAGACGAGGTTTGTGCAGCTATTGACGATTGGCCAGTGCGACTTATGGTGTGTAAAGGCAAAAGGCGGACATTTCGAATAAGTAGATTCATTTTGGATACAATATACATCAATAAATATACTAAAAAATATTTGGCCCAAAAACTTTCAGTACTTTTTATTTTGCAGCATATAACGTGTGTAACAGTATTTAAGTCCCTACTAAGTAAATACAGTATGATGTTTGACAATGGCATTATTCGAGGATCATTTTGGTGTGTACTTTAATTTGCATTAAGGACACGTTAACTTGCAACATAGGGAGAGTGACAACGTGAAGTCAATAACGTTCGTCTAATTAAAAATTGGAACAAATTAAAGCCTAAAATTATTATTCATGTAACTTTCAAGATGAAATACCTTCCATATTGTTCACATACAGTATAAATCAATATACTTTTCAATATAATATAGGGTGGTTAAAGTTTAAGGGCCGATGTTGAATGTGAACCACACCTAAACATCAAGTTTCTTTCTGCATTTCATTTAATATTTCTCAATTTCAGACTAATTCAATTTAAACCATAGAAAGCGAGCAACGCGTTAAAGTTAGGCGACAGTGGATGATCAATTTTCGAAGAAAATCATCTTCAGTGATGAGGCACATTTTCACCTCAGTAGATTCGTCAATAAGCAGAATTGTCGCATCTGGGCGAATGATAATCCAAGAGTGATTGTCGATCAAACAATGCACCAACAAAGAGTGAGTGGTGGCATCATCGTGCCGAATTTTTTCCAAAATGAGGCCGACCAGGCAGTTACTGTGAATGTGTTCGCTATCGTGAGGATACAAAGAACTTTTTATGGCCCGAATTGGAAGATATGGATGTGAACGATATGTGCTTTCAACAGGACGGTACCACTTACCACACAGCTAACGAAACAATGGCTTTTTTGCGCGACAAATTCAATGGCCGTGATATCTCACGTCGTGTCGATGTTAATTGGCCGCCAAGATCATGTGATTTAATCCTTTTGGACTTCTTTCTTTGGGGTTATTTGAAAGAAAAGGTGTACGTCGATAATCCATCAACAACTGAAGAGCTAAAGCATAAGATAATTCGGCACAATAACGTCATGGAACCTCAATTATGTCTCAGCGTCATAGAAAATTTGGACCATCGCATGGAGTTGTGCCGCCGAGGTCGCGGCTGCCATTTGGCCGATATTTTGTTCCATACGTAATTGAACCATACCAAAATTATCATAATGTAAGAATTGACAATAATTTGCAAAATAATTTAAGTTTTATTCAAAATCAACATCAGCCCTTAAAATGTAACCACCCTTTACTATACTAACGGCTAGAAAATTTGTTTCAGGCCAAAGTCAAGATTCCCACATTTGATTATTTATTATACACTACACCACACTGTAGTACAGGGTATTATGACTTAGTAATGATGTTTGGCACCTCAAAGGAATGGAGATAGACCCTACGGCGACCGCAAAACTAACTGTCCTGGCACATTTTCTGTTTTACTAGCAACTTTTTTTTGTTTTTTAAAAGCAATCTTTTATAAGCCATCTGTCAAAATTTCCGAAAAATTTAATGATTATTTTCTTTGTTACAAGTAAACAAGTTTTATAATTTTTGAAAAATGGAAAATAAAGAGTTTCGTGCATTAATTAAACACTTTTATATGAAAGGTTATACGCCACAATTAATCAAAGATGAATTGGATTCTGTTCATGGTGATAATTCATCATCATACTCCACTGTGAAATCCTGGGTTCAACAATTTAAAATGGGTCGTTCAATTACGGAAGATGAACAACGCTCTGGAAGACCGAAAACTGCTACTACTATTGAAAACATTAGAAAAATATTTAATGAAGTGACTAAAGATAGACGAATAAAGCTCAGAGAACTTGCTGATATTGTTTAAATACACGAAGAACAAGTTTGGAGTATTTTACATAACGAACTCCACATGAAAAAGCTATCCGCAAGTAGGGTGCCGCGTTTGTTGACTTTGCCCCAAAAAATCGTCCGTTGGACCAATTCCAAGGAGCTTTAAGCGAATTATCAGCGTAATCCAATAAACATGGATCTATCACTACATCCCAGAATGTAAAGAACAGTCAAAACAATGGATAGAAGCTGGTAAAAGTGGTCCCAAGAAGGCGAAAACTGTTAAGTCAGCAGGAAAAGTAATGGCCACAGTTTGTTGGAATGCAAGGGCTATAATATTTAGTGATTATCTTTAGAAAGGAAAAACTATAAATAGTGAATATTATTGTGCATTTTTTGATCGGTTGAGTGAAGAAATCAAGATAAAACGACCGCATTTAGAAAAAAAAAAGTTATTTTTCATCAAGATAATGCTCCTTCACACACTGCATTTTTAACTCAACAAAAACTGGCCGAATTACGATTTGAAATTGCTCCGGATCCACCATATAGTCCAGATTTAACTCCTTCTGATTATTTTTTGTTTCCAAATTTAAAAAAATTTCTCGGTGGCAAAAAATTTTCGTCCAATAGCGAGGTTATTGCTGAAACTGAGGCATATTTTGAAGGTCTTGAAAAATCTTATTTTTCGGATGGAATTAAAAAACTTGAAAAACGTTTGCTGAAGTGTATTGAGTTGGAAGGAGATTATGTTGAAAAATAAATAATAATAATTCCAAAAAACGGTTCTTTTTATGTTAGGCCAGTTACTTTTGCGGTCGCCTATGTTAAGTATATATATTTACTGAGAATCGCTATTCGATTACATAGAGCGATGTTCGTCTGTCCACCTAGCGTTGTAAACAAAGTACAGGTCGTAACTGTGAACCGATTTCGATGAAATTTGTTTAAGTCTTCAAGTTTGGGCCAAGGACGAATTCTATTGAAATGGATCCATGTCGGCTCAAATTTTGGCACCATACATAGGTTTTTCCCGATTTAAGAATCTACAGCTCTTAAAGCCGCATATACCTATAACATAAGATTTTGACAAAGATTCACATACACATCACTACGAGTGACCAACATCCATTTCTGGGGAAATTTGATCATATTTTTTCATGTTTTTGAATAGCTAACACCAAAAGGTCCCTCCTCATTTGAGGTCCTGAGGCTCTAGAATCTAAAATTATACCCGATAAAACTTTGCATTGGTACGTTATAAGCGGCCATTATTTATCAGTGGTGGAACTGGTCCATATTTACGTATAGGCCTATATTTACGTATATCTCCCACACAAATGTCTTTCTCATTTCAGAATGTGCAGTCTTAAAAGCCACATTTCACATCCCATTATTGGCATTTGCCTTGAACTTCTGGATGTCGTAACTATTAGGAAATATAGGGTGATCCATCTATAATTTCAGAGCAAAAAAAATATAGAAATTCAGATCAGGTGTGGAATCTTTATTGGTAATTTTAAAGGCCATTTTATGGCATTTATTTTTTGAATATAATTTCCTTCAAATGTTAGCCGCAACTACGCCTTAGGGTTTCCATTCTGAGGGTCCAATTTTGGATGACTCATTCGAGCATTTCGACCGGTATGGCTTTAAGACACGCGTAATGTTGGCTTCCTAAACCTGAATCGTAGCTGGATTGTCAGCATAGACTTTGGACTTTACGTAACCCCAAATAAAAATGTCTTAAGGTGTGATATCAATCGATCTAGCCGGCCAACTCACCTGTCCAAAACGTGAAATAAGCTGCTTGTCGTAATGACCTCTCAATTCCATCCACTGTTTGAGCAGCTGTATGGCAAGTGGCACCGTTCTGTTGAAACCTAGTGTCGTCAAGATTATAGGTTTAAATTTCAGGTAGCACAAAGATCGATATCATTGCGCATTAGCGAGCACCATTCACGGTTGCGTTCCGGCCATTATAATTTTTGAAAAAATATGCACCGATGATTCCACCAGCTTATAAACCGCAACAAACCGTGGTTTTCTCTGGGTATAAGGGCACCTCTTGAACCGCTTCTGGTTGCTCTTCAGTCCAAATGCGGCGATTTTGTTTTTTGTCTTTGCCGTTGAGCCAGAAATGGGCCATATCACTGAACAAAATTTTATTCGAAAACAGCGGATCTTCCCGTTTCTCACCGAACGCTCATTTCTATTTCCAACATTTGAAGCTAATTATTTTCAAAAAATAAATGCCATAAAATGTCCTTTCAAAATACCAATAAAGATTCCACACTTGATTTGAATTTTTATATTTTTTTATGTTCTGAAAAAATACCTCTAGATGGATCAGCAATTAAATGACGAAGTAACCTAAAGAACGCTGGTGGACATTACATTTTTTTCTCAGTGTTTCAATTTTTACTGTAAAAGGTATACTACTCGTATGTGCTTCGTCCAGAGTTGGAGTATGTTTGAGGGACTTTCTTACGGTTAAAATACTTAAATCACGTATAGTTACCCCATGTTAGGAATGCCCATAGAATCACTATCTGATTACATTGAGCAATGTCCGTCTGTCCATCTGTCATTGTACTCAAAGTTCAGGACACAATTATGAACGGATTTCCAACTTGCAGCTCTAAAAGCTACATATTACTTCCGATTCAGATAAAATTTTGCAAAGGGCGTAAACTGCTACCAACACTTGATTTTCGTGAAATTAGAATATATCGGTCCATGGTTTCGAATAGCCTCACAAAAACGTCTCTCCCGATTCGAGAATCTGCAGCACTAGAAACCACAATTAAACCGCAACATGAACGACCTTTTACTACTCTGGTGAAACTGGTCCATATTCGTCTCTGTCGCAATAGAAGTCCCATATTACTTGCGATTCAGATCAAATTGTTGGCGCTCTACAAGCCACATTTAAAATCGGATCTTGGCAAAGTTGGCACTCAGTGTTTTATCTATATCAGGCTTAATTATACCCGACTAAGCTTCATAAAGTATATGTGACGCGCAAAATAGAAAGGGACCTAAGGTTAAAAAACAGTTTTGTTCAGGAGAGCTATTTTAAAGATTAGGTCCCTTTCTATTTGCGCTTAGAATCGTCGACTTTACTTTCATAAAACGCGCATATCTCTGGGAGGGAACACTTCTGGGGCATGGGATCGGTCTTATTCGATGCTCAGATGTTGTCCACATCAAAAAAAGAAAAAATGAAAATTGATTTTTTACCCTTAGGTCCCTTTCTCTATGCGCTGTTACACATACGCCACATAACGAGCCGACCTTGCTCAAATCCAGAAATAGCTGAAGAATCATATGGCTAACATTAGTCTTTCCTACTTCTTTTTTATTTAAATTCACACAATGCTACTTTACTTGCCGCAACTCTAAGTTTGTAGGAAAAATAGGGAGGCGGAACCAATTCCTCCTACCTCTCCCTAACCTCTCTGTCTAACAAACTGAGAGTTGCGGCAAGTAAAGTTGCCTAGTGTGAAAGGAGACTTTAGGCTCGGAAGGGATAAAGAGGGAGTAGTGGTTATTGACATTTGCCTTGAACATCTGGATGTCGCAACTAGTGGAAAATACATTGTAAAGAACGGTCGACCGGCCAATCGATAACAAACGGGTGTGAATTCCTGGAAAGTCGTGTATTCCTGCCGAACTTCCTTACGTCATTAATAAGATACCGAATGTCTGATGAACTCCTACCATGAAAGTAACGATAGAACAGCGACACGCAACCTACATTCCGACGATGCCCTAAGGAGACAATAAAAGTGGATACCCTACTGTCACCTATCAACACCATCGCTCTCCTTTGGACACGGTTAAGTAGTTGCAAGAAAGATTTTGGAGCACTTGCCCATTTTTTTCGTTTCACTGGGTCGGTCATAACTATGGTGACCATTAAACCAAAGAAGAAAGAGAGTACAGAATGTTGCAGCCTTTTTGTAGACTAAAAATATTTTGTTTAAAAACATGTATTGTCATTAATACAGCGCAAGGATACTTTTTGGTGACCGGACATTTAGCCCATGGACATAACGCAAAACAATTATATTGACCGGACAAAGCGCCTAATTTTTATTTAGGTCTTATGACCACACTTAAAACGGTCAAAAAGCCCAATGGGTGTTATGGTCGTATCATTTTTGGAGAGAAATGTTTTAGAATTGTAGCAAATCGCAGTTGAAAAAAATTCCCAAACTGTATTAAGTTATATGAAATAAATAGTTTTATATTCATATTTAAGATAAACTTCAACTCCAAAGCTACAATTTTGAGTTCGAAACTATTAAAGAATTTATGATATCTATTCTGTTTTCGGTCTGATGTAAGTTATTATATACGAGGGCGACCGCAAAAGTAACTGGCCTAACATAAAAAGAACCGTTTTTTTGGAATTATTATTATTTATTTTTCAACATAATCTCCTTCCAACTCAATACACTTCAGCAAACGTTTTTCAAGTTTTTTAATTCCATCCGAAAAATAAGATTTTTCAAGACATTCAAAATATGCCTCAGTTTCAGCAATAACCTCGCTATTGGACGACAATTTTTTGCCACCGAGAAGTTTTTCTAAATTTGGAAACAAGAAATAATCAGAAGGAGCTAAATCTGGACTATATGGTGGATGCGGAGCAATTTCAAATCGTAATTCGGCCAGTTTTTGTTGAGTTAAAAATGCAGTGTGTGAAGGAGCATTATCTTGACAAAAAAGCACTTTTTTTGTAAATGCGGTCGTTTTATCTCGATTTCTTCACTCAACCGATCCAATAATGCACAATAATATTCACTATTTATAGTTTTTGCTTTCTCAAGATAATCAATAAATATTATATCCATTGCATTCCAAAATACTGTGGCCATTACTTTTCCTGCTGAACAGTTTTCGCCTTCTTGGGACCACCTTCTACCAGAGTTCTATCCATTGTTTTGACTGTTCTTTGCATTCTGGGATGTATTGATGGATCCATGTTTCATCAACAGTTATGAATCGGCGCAAGAACTCTATTGGATTACGCTGATAAATCTCTAAAAGCTCCTCGGAATTGGTCCAACGGACGGTTTTTTGGGGCAAAGTCAACAAACGCGGCACCTATCTTGCGGATAGCTTTTTCATGTGGAGTTCATCATGTAAAATACTCCAACCTTGTTTTTCGTGTATTTTAACAATATCAGCAAGTTCTCTGAGCTTTATTCGTCTATCTTTAGTCACTTCATTAAATATTTTTCTAATGTTTTCAATAGTAGTAGCAGTTTTCGGTTTTCCAGAGCGTTGTTCATCTTCCGTACTTGAACGACCCATTTTAAATTGTTGAACCCAGGATTTCACGGTGGAGTATGATGGTGCATTATCACCATGAACAGAATCCAATTCATCTTTGATTAATTGTTGCGTATAACCTTTCATATAAAAGTGTTTAATTACCGCACGAAACTCTTTATTTTCCATTTTTCAAAAATTATAAAACTTGTTTACTTCAATCACCTGTAACAAAGAAAATATTCATTAAATATTTCGGAAATTTTGACAGATGGCTTATAAAAGATTGCTTTTAAAAACAAAAAAAAAAAGTTGCTAGTAAAACAGAAAATGTGCCAGGCCAGTTAGTTTTTGCGGTCGCCCTCGTATATTGCACCGCAGGTTGCAGAATCAACCGTCAACCGTCGAGACTAAATGGGCCTTTAGAAAGACTATACACGTGAGTGCTTTTTTCGACACTTCGAATACACGTCTCTTCCAACAAGCATCACATTTTATTTTAATATCCAGAACATCAAAAGCATCTGATAGTTCAATATCTATACCTTCGATAGAAATTGACGACACTGATGGGTCTGTGAATCGTTTGTGAAATAACAAGCAGCACTGTGTTGTAAGCGCACTAAAATCTACTCTACTCACTCGACCCCATTCGGATGTGGCCAGTAAATACCGACTACGTCTCATGAATATTTCGCCTCTTGTCATAATGGAGAGACTCGGCCTACGGTCGAAAGAATACGAATGACAAAAGTTGCTGTCATGCGCGAATGAGTGAGTAGATTGGATTCATGGTTCGACCCAAATGGTCATCAATGAAAATAAGAAAAAGAGAGGGAGAAAGGATAGAACACTGGGGTATACTTGCAGTCAACCTATGTTTGCTGGACGAGAACCCATCTACAACGACCCGTATAGTGCGATCTCTAAGAAAGCTCGATATAAATTGAGCCAAGGCATTACCAACACTAAAAGCTATAAGCTTCGATATTAGTGCACTGTGCCAGACTCTATCAAAGGCCTTTAAGATATCCAAAGCCACGACCTTGCTCTCACAAAACTGGTGGGTAGACCAACTCCAACGCTCTGGGAAGAACGTCATCAGGTCTCCCGTAGAGCTATTTCTCAGGCATTTTTTTCGTTGCTCCGTTTGAAGACGCATCTTTAATTCTTTTTGAGTTCTAATACTTCTATTTTTGCCACATACCTTTAACTGATTTCCAAAAAGTCATTCGAAATCATTTTTTTTTATTACATGTCAAGGGCATTTTTCGAAAAGTCCTTTTAGTCCAAAATCTACACTAAAGAATAACAATATATGTGACGCGCAAAATAGAAAGGGACCTCAGAGTAAAAACCAGTTTTGTTCAGGAGAGCTATTTTAAAGATTTAAATACGTGTATCTTTGGCGTACCATCACCTTCATAAAACGCGCATATCTCTGGGAGGGAACACTTTTGGGACATGGGATCGGTTTGATTCGATGCTCAGATGTTGTCCACATCAACAACAAAAAAGTGAAAATTGATTTTTTACCCTTAGGTCCCTTTCTCTATGCGCTGTCACATATACCAATCATAATATTGTGCGAAAAAAAGTTGAGTGGTGGACAAAACTTTAAGTTAAAATGTGGTTGCATATAACCATGGAATCAATTTGGTGGCCAAATTGCATAATGAATGCCTGTGATGCAGCAACATTACAACGACAACAGCAGTAGCAGCAGCAGCAACAAATGACAAGCACGACAACGGATGGTGCCTTTTGGACCGGCAGCAGCAACAGCAACAAAATGACACAGGAAACAAAATCAGCACAACGTTTTTAGATTATTCACAATCTATTTTTTTTTTGCGTACGTAACGATGTCCTGCATTTTGTCGCCTGGTCGTTATTGGAAGCGTTCGATGGATTTAAATGTATGGTGGTCAGGGACAACTAAAATCACTCACACACATACGCGCGCACGCTGATACGCTTAACACACATGTACACACTACCCTTATATTAGAGAACTAATTCAGACAATTATGTCAATGTGTGTGTGTGTGTGTGTATCAGAGTAGTCATGTGAATAAAGGCACTTGTGCATGTGTGTGTGCGTCCATGTGTACTCGTTTTTCTGTGTAGTCGTGCATTAAAATTAATTAGATTCAAGGGAGTTATTTTGAAACTCAAACCGCAAGAATTAATTGATTCAAATCAATATTCAACATACAATTTTCTACAATATCCACACACTATCACACGCATGGATATAGAACGTATGAGTGTATGTGTGTTAGAAAAACTCCGAGTTTTTTCTGCAAGTCCTTTGTTTGAATTGCTGCTGATATTTAAAACTAATACTCAAAAGTTTTAGGTTAGATTTGGCTGGGCTTGCCATTCGGTTTTTTTCTTTTTTGTTTTTGTTGCTGGCATTTATTCAATGCAATGCCATATTCAAATTGGAAATCCGTTTCATTGTTGTTCATTTGCCCATTGGACTGGAAAATAATATTAATTAAAGCGATTATGATGTACGTACATACGTAAGACAGACGCCTAAACGAAATATGTAACTAAATTGGATAGAATGTGAATTTATGCTACAAAAATGAAATATAATACACGCAATAATGGAAAAATTCGGGTAGAAGCCGACTGAAGGTCACCTTTTACCAAACTGGTACAGGTGGTTATTTGTTTGGCCACTGATCATCGACCAATATTGTTACCTGTCACCAGGGTCGGTCATAACTATGGTGACCATTAAATCGAACAAGAAATAGAATACGGAATGTTTTCCCATTTTTATAGACTGAACTATTTATATTTTAGTGTCAAGTTTCTCTGTGAATTTTATATTTTTATTATTTAAGTATCAAATTGTTTTGTGGTGTCTAGTTTTTTAATAGTAAAATTAATTTTTAAAGCGACTAACAAAAAAAAAACAAACAAAATGCAACTAACACTTTTTCGTTGACAGGATTTTCAAATGCCTAACCTCTGAAGTCGTTGGAAAGAAGTCACCGAAACTTTGGGAAAATATGGCATAAGGGACTTAGTAGGGACATAAATACTGTTATAACGTTGAACACATCCATTTTAATAGTAGAACTGAACATACCCCGTTATTGTCATATGGGTTTTGAAAGCTAACCTCAATAGCTTTAGTCTGTAACGGGATTTTTAAATTGTTTCAACTTTCATCATGGAGTAGTGAAGATAATGAGAGCAGTATCAGCCTCAGACAGTCCACACGCAGAGAAAAGATATGGTTACTATATGGTCACCGCAACAATAGTATGTTCTCTACTATAAAAGCATGTTCGTCGCAACCACAGTATATTGTATCCAAAAAGAATATACTTATTCGAAATGTCCGCCTATTGCCTTAACACACGCCTAAAGTCGCACTGGCCAATCGTCAATAGCTGCACGACCTCGTATATTGGAAAATTTGCCACGGCTCGAACCAAAGCAGTCTTAAGAGATCCAATGTTGGGATATCTTTTGTGACAAACTTTGTCCTCTAAAACCATCCACAGTTTGTAATCCAATGGGTTCAAATCTTGACTGCCAGAGGGCCATTCTTCAGAGGAAATGAACGCTGGCAAATTGTTTCGAAGCCATGCCTGGGACGTTTTAGCCTTTTGGGCCGGCGCAGAATCCTGCTGGAAAGTCCATGGCTGGTTTTGGAACAGAGAATTGTTAAGTCTTCACAGCAATTTCCAAAACGGTTTCTTACTTTGGCCGATGTTCTGACTCCTTGTTTGCAGAAATGCAGGTGAGTGACCCCATCGTAAGAGACACCCCACCAAACCATGACTGAAGCTGGGTGATGACCCTTTTCCACCCTTGGGATCAGTTTAGATGCTTCCTCACATGACTGCGCTCTATCATTTTGCTTTTTAAATTTTTCCTGAACGGTGAAAATTTTTTCATCGGTGAATAAAATTTTTCTGTGCAAGTAATAAGCGTGCTTCACCAAAAAAACGTTTGCATTTTTCAATCCTATTTTTTTTTAAAGCTGCAGTCAATAAATGTCCAGTACGTCGTTTCAAAGCCCCAAGTCTTTTTTAATGAAGTTATATAGAAAGTTATATAGAATATATATAGAAGTTATATAGAAAAATGTAAAAGCGCGACCCCTACGTTCGGCATAAAAAAATAAAAAAAAATTTTTTGAAACTTCCTTTCAATAATACTTTATATTCAAAGGTGTACGGCGAACTTTTTTTTTACTTGTAACCTGGTACGCTCTAATGTGCAGTTCTACTATTGAAATGGGTGTGTTCAATGTTGTAACAGTATTTATGTCCCTACTAAGTAAATTTTTTTTAGACGAAAAATTTATTAAATTTTTAAACCCCATGGTAACTTTGGGCCCACCCTGTGTATAATTTTTCTATGACAGTGGAAAAAACGAAGACGTTCATGATTTATTTGATCCCTCATTTGGTCGCCCCATTTTTCGATCTATCATGTCTGAAGGTACTTTTCGAGTGATTACAAGTGCCCTTTGTTTCGACGAAGTTTCGAGTCGAAGACAAATAGGGGAATTGTAGGACCGCTGGCAACTTCTTCTTGGAATATTTTATAACTGCCATGAAAACGTGGCCATTGACGAGCAACTTTTGGCACTAAAGGGACGATGGTCTTTTTGGCAGTTTATGAAGAACAACAATTGATTCTAGGGACAATCTTAAAATGTAAGTAAGCAAGTATGATACACTCGTTTTACAGATGATGGACTTTAAGTGTCATTATGTTTAGGTAGAACATTAATTTCTTATTTATTTATGTTTGATTCCAGAATATCTTAAATTTGTGATATGTTATACTAATACTTTTCATTTGTGCTTTTTTAACAACATCATCCTCCTCCTTTCGTTCATCCTAAAAACTCTTTCACTTTTCTTACTTCATTTGGTTCATTACGCCTTTATTACGAACGTGTTTCAGACAATTTTTCAACTCCAGCCAACTTTGAAGTGGTTTTTGTTGTTGCCGCTGAACATTCGTATAAATACGCGAAATAATGCTACAAATTATTAATCTCTTGTTTATGCCACTTCGCCTGTATGCTTAACTTAATTAAGCGGATATGAAAAGTTTTAATGCTTATAAAAACTCTTATGTACACACATACACTCACCCTCACCTATGTAAAGACAGACAGACAGACATGCAAGTAACGCTGGTGGAAGATACGCGTACATGAAATACTCGCTTCTCGTATGTACTCGCTCGTACTGGATGAAGATTCAGAAACTTTTTTGTTTTGGAGTTGTATGTGCTTTTAAGCTGATCCAACTACTCGCATATTGTGTAGCCACACTATACTTGTATATTTATGCTGTCGCTGTTGTTGTAGCTGCTGATAATGATGATATGTTTGTTATGCTTTTTATGCTTCGGCATAAAAGTGAAGTGAGCAACTTTTTTAAAGGTTTGTGAAGATGTGTATTTTTTACACACTTGTGAAAAAATGTTGGAAAGGTTATACTTATACGGATTTTATCTGTGACTTCTAGGGTTTTCTTCTCGGGAATTCCAGAACCTGATTTACCGAGAATATCAATAATTTACGTTTCCCGTTTTCTCAGGATTTTGATTGCGGAATTTCCAAAGTTTTTTTTTTTCTTAAATCTTTGTATTGTTTTATTTAAAACTCCATAGTGAAAGATAATAAAATTATTGATGGCGGAATTACCGAAGTTTTTTTTATTAAATCTTTGTATTGTTTTATTTAAAACTCCATAGCGAAAGATAATAAAATTATGTGAATTTTATACTAGAAATTGTAATTTGTTAGATTTGGACTTTGTGTGGAATAAGTGAATAATTTTCGAGTACTTTTAGAATAAAAATGGAATTGTTTTATTTATTGGAATTTTACGATGACCAATAATATATAGGGTGATCCATCTAGAGGTATTTTTTTAGAACAAACAAATATGAAAACTCAAATCAAGTGTGGAATCTTTATTGGTAATATGAAAGGTCATTTTATGGCATTTATTTTTTGAAAATAATTTCCTTCAAATGTTGGCAACTATATTATGAAAATGAGCGTTCGGTGAGAAACGGGAAGATCCGCTGTTTTCGACCAAAATTTTGTTCAGTGATGAGGCCCATTTCTGGCTCAACGGCAAAGTCAATAAACAAAATTGCCGCATTTGGGCTAAAGAGCAACAAGAAGAGGTTCAAGAGGTGCCATTAAACCCAGAGAATAGCACGGTTTGGTGCGGTTATAAGTTGGTGGAATCATCGGTGCATATTTTTTCAAAAATGATGATGGCAGGAACGTAACCGTGAATGGTGCTCGCTGTTGCGCCACGATATCGATCTTGATGCTTCCTGAAATTGAAGCCCATAATCTTCACGACACTTGGTTTCAACAGGACGGTGCCACTTGCCATACAGATGCTCAAACAATGGATCTATTAAGAGGTCATTTCGAAAAGCACCTAATTTCACGTTTTTGACAGGTCAGTTGGCCGCCTAGATCGAGTTATATCACACCTTTGGACATTTTTCTTTGGGGTTGCGTGAAGTCCAAAGTCTATGCTGACAAACCAGCTACGATTCAGGTTTTGGAAGCCAACATTACGCATGTCATTAAAGCCATACCGGTCGAAATGCTCGAACGAGTCATCCAAAACGAGTCAGCCAACATTTGAAGGAAATTATATTCAAAAAATAAATGCCATAAAACGTCCTTTCAAATTACCAATAAAGATTCCACACTTTATTTGAATTTTTATATATTTTTTTATTCTGAAAAAATACCTATTGATTGAACACCCAATATATACTTTACTTTTATACTTATATACTCAATATTTCGTGATCGATTTTAGTTAGCTCAACGTATTTCGATTTATCTTTACGTAAGAATTGTTGAAGATATAGGCAAAATTCTACAGAAATATCGAATTTCCAATACAAAAAATTACATTAAGCTGCCTAAATTATTTGTTTGGATTTAAAATCCGTGTCCAAGAAGCTTATAAATAAACTTTACAATCCGAATTAATTTGACTTTATTCAAAATTTAGTCCGAAATAGGAACAACTTTTCACATCGGTACCACAATGTTCTTGAAAATGCACAAATGCTTATGAGTTGTCATTTCATCATCGCACAAAGGGCAAAGTGGTTCTTATTTTTGACTTACCCTTGAATTGAATAACTCAGTCAAATTTAATCGCATTGTAACCAAAGTTGACTGCCAAACCTTCTGCTGCAAAATTAGTGTTGACAACAAGAAATCCCCACCCTCATCTACGGAGATTGACTGTAATGCTGTCTTACGTCAATAGTCTTCGGCATAGCTCAGGCGACTCTGTAAGATCCCAACTCGACAACATCAGTATATTCGAGTACGTCAGCAAGTTTAACTGTATTTAGAATGTTTCGCGAGTTTATGACTTACACCACACTGTGCTTCAAACTACTTTTATTATGACTTAGTGCTTATGTATGTAACACCTTTAGGAAATACTCGTTGACACTATGTTAAGCATATTGATTGATAAAGAATTACTATCTGATTCCATTGAGCGATGTCCGTTTCTTCGGCCGCCTAACCGTCATCTATCGTTATAATCAAATTAAGCACAGACCATTACGAGCAACCAACACCCATGCCTTGAGAAATTGGACTACATCGGTTCTTGCTGTCTAGTAGCCCCTACACAAAGGTCCCGCCTGATTTTTGGGGCTGCAGCTGTAGAAGCCACCCGAACATCCTCAAATTTGGAATGGTACCTTATGAGCGAACAATAATTAAATCTGGTGAAGTGGTCTATACGTGTCCATATTAGAGTGCCCAAAACCGACATGCGGTTTCTTAAAAATAGCTGAAACCCGACCTGCCAGCTTACCCGGTTTTTTGCTGTCGGGTTTACCCGTTTTTCGGTTATTGTTGTACTCGTATATTAGCAAAAGCTAAGAAAACTCATAATCTTCAAGTCCGAAGTGCGTAAATATCAAAAATATTTAAGCTAGACCCATTTATTACTGTATCACTAGAATAAGAATCACTAGTTAAATCGATTTTACGATATCTGTCTGTCCATCCCTTCCATCCCTCAGCTTTCTTTCTAAAGCTTGTTTTCAAAGTACAGGTCGAAATTACAGTCCGATCTTCGTAAAATTTGCAAAAGTTAGTTATATGGAAAAAGGCTGTTGTTGAAAATCGGTTAAAACTTAGATATTGCTCCCATACAAATAATCAACAGATTTTATGTCTTTTGCTCCAATATGGTTGAAATTGGGTACAGTAAATTACGATCGATAAGAAAGAGTCATACCGGTCCACGTTTTAATATAGCCCCAGTGCAATGATCTCTTCCGATATAAAACAGAAACGCTTTAGAACTTCCATTTTAATTCCAATTTCAGTTTTAGGTTTAGTAGGACAAACAACTTATTTCGATCCGATTAAAGGCTTGTCATATAGGCTTGTTTGGGATAATTTTCCTGTAAAAATTATCGGGGTCCCCAAAATTGGCTTCCCTTATACATAGACATACGGCTCTAAAATAACCATAAAATAACTACTGGGTGGCCCGAATAATACAGAATGGTTCACCAAAACGATAACGAAGAAGTTTCTTTGTTGATCTCAGTGTATACGCTGAGACTCTAACTTTTAGGAGAAGTATGGACCGATAATTTTATCAACTACACGCAGAAAAAAAGTATGGTGGTGGTGACAATATTCGATGAGGATCATACAATTGTTGGGTATATGGTTGTAGCACAACAATATTATGATACTCACAACAATAGTATGAATCACACTGAACCATACTATGGTATCCACAACAATAGTACGGTTCCACTCAACCATACTATCATCTTCACAGCAATAGTATGATTCACACTCAACCATACTATGATCTTCACAACAATAGTGTGATTCACATTCAACCATACTATTATCCTCACAACCATAGTATTTTGCTTATACAAACATAGTATGATCCTCTCAACCATAGTTTGGTTCACACGCAACCATGCTATTATTCGTACAAACATAGTATGCTTCAATCAACCATACTATGATCCCCAAAATTATTTATTAGGATTGGGTGTTGTTATTCGAAAATAGAGATTTTTATCAAGCAAGTTATATTAAATTGCATTACAATTAGTTCATAGCCAGATATGTTTTTATTAAACATTTCATTCAAGAAACAAAAATATAAATTCCAACGGCAGTCGAAAATGTTTTTAGTTGCCCACAAGGGTGAATGCTACCTCACCATCCGCAGACACAAAGTAATGAATGTGGTTAAACCATGATCAATGGCTTTATACTTAAGTGCAGGTATATTTTAAATAAACAAGAACCAGTCCGTATTCGAGTATTGCACCAAACAAAGTAAACACAATAAAAATCCCTTGAACTACCTATCAATTGTTGTTTTTTTATAATGGACAACAACCATGCACTGCAACGTGTGTATGTTTTTTTTTGGTATATCAAAAAAATCATAAGCACACACATACATGTATGCTCTATAAAACCTGTTTTATTATGTTCATAATAGCAACCATACTGTATGATTGCCTTAACCATGTTATTGTTTAAATTTAAATTTTAAACAACAATACTTTCGTTGCATCAACCATATTTATATGGTTGCTACAACCATATTTTTATTTCTAAATTGGGCAATAATACTATTGTTACATTTCAACAATATTTATATTGCCGCAATCACACTGTTGTCAAAATTAAATTCAAAAAAACAAAACTATGGTAGCGACGAACATGCTTTTAATGTAGAGAACATATTAGTGTTGCCGTGGCCATGTCGTAACCATATGAGTTCTACGATGTGCCAAATATATTGCTCAAAAATCTTCCAGATGTAGCTATAAAAGTACTAGTTTCTATATTTAACAGCTCCATATGGTTGAATTATTTCCCATCTTGTTTTAAAAAAGTCATATTTGACCACAAACTATTATTTCGCCAACATATATATACTGCATGTGACAAAACTATGAAGTCCTTTCGAGCATTGTGGCCGATGTTAAATAAGCGTTCTACACTAAACCTTAAAAATAAGAATTTATTGTTTAAATGTGTAATAAGACCAATCATGTCATATGCCTCGCCAGTTTGGTACAAAGCTGCGAAATGTCACATTAAGAAAATGCAAATCATTCAAAACAAATGTTTAAAAATGATAAACAGTAAACCCTGGAGATATTCTACAGCGGAGCTGCACAACGAACATAATATTAACTTGTTCAACAAAGTCAGAAACTCTCCTTATGACATTATGAGAGATTGTTTAGAATTACTTTAAATATGTGAAATTATCAACCGGTAAAGTTAATAAAATATAGTTGATTATTTTAAAAATAATCTTCTATATTTATTTACATTTCCAATTAAGTTTGAATCTCTCTCTTTCGATATACAAATTAAGGTGTTTTCCCCTTTTTTACCTATAAGTAACTAAATTTATTGTGTAACACAAATTCTAGAATTTAAGTCTTTAGATATAGGGTGTTTTTTATTGAGGTATAGAACTTTGAATTGAAATAAAACACAAGAAAATCGTTTTAATGTCCATCAATTTGGCTTTATTGGAAGGATAATTTTATGCCATTAATGTTTAAATATGATTTCGGGCATGTGGCCGCCGCGGCTGGCTCGAATAAAGCCAATTCTACAGGTCCAATTTTCAACCACTTTTTCGAGCATATGGGGCCGTATGTTGACAATAACGCCACGAATGTTGGCTTCCAAGTCCCCTAACGTTTCTGGTTTGTTGGCGTAGACGAGCGACTTCACATATCCCCAAAGAAAATAATCCAATGGTGTCAAATCACACGATCTTGGTGGCCAATTGACAGGTCCATTCCGCGAAATTATGCGCTCATCGAATGTTTCCTTCAATAATTCGATTGTGACGTGCGCTGTGTGGCATGTAGCGCCGTCTTGTTGGAACCACAACTCATCCACATTCATGCCATCCAATTCGGGAACAAAATAGTCGGTTATCATGGCTCTATACCGGTCTACATTAACGGTAACTGACTCTCCAGCATTATTTCGGAAGAAGTATGGCCCAATGACTCCACCAGCCCATAGAGCACACCAAACAGTCAGTTTTTGTGGATGTAATGGCGTCTCAAGGGTCTCATGTGGATTCTCTTCACCCCAAATGCGGCAATTTTGCTTGTTGACGTAGCCATTCAACCAAAAATGAGCCTCATCACTGAACAAAATTTTGTGATGAAAATCAGCATCGAGATGAATCTCATTTTCGGCCCATTTTGCAAGCGTTGTTCTTTTGTCAACCTGTTCATGATGAAATGGCAAACCAAACTAAATATTAATCACTTGACAGCTGACAAAATGGCCGCCAGTTAAAAAAGTGATGCCAACTTAAAGTTCTATACCCCAATAAAAAACACCCTTTATAAGCATAACATGTTGTAATATCTTGTTGTTATGTCTCATAAGTAGCGTACATATACTTCTTGTATAATATGATATTTTGGATGAATAAATGAATTGAATTGAATTGATGTCGTAACCATATCTTTTCTCTGCGTGTATAACACCGCACCGAACAGTAAATCTGGACTGGTGTAATTTACACTGATACCTGTTCCTCAAAACGGGTGACTAAGTTTCTAATCATGCTGTTACTGTGTGCTAATCTGACCTTAAAATGATTTTGATAATTTTGTTGAGTTGAGATAATGTAGTTACCAGATGGATAGTAAAATTCGACAATTTTGACGCGTTGCTGTTCATCATTTGTAGCCATCATATATCTCCATAAAAATTTAAATTACCTGAAAAAGAGGAAAAAAAAAATTATAAAGAAAAAACTTATGAATATTTGTAACCGTTAAGAATTTTTTGGGCCACCCTGTATATATAAAAATTAAATTATTTTTGCAGTTTAGATCAACTTTGGTGACGGTCCCTTTAACTGAAAGTCTGACCAATTTAAACATGAACATATGGGTATTAAAAACACAAATTCAAATATGATTTAACTTTTGAAGTCTGAGTAAATTTGGAAATATTCCTGGACATTATTTTTTACTTCTGATATTTCGATTCTAAGGCAGACGGATAAAACCGGAATGTTAGTGCCGATTTCTTACTTTTGAAAAAACCCGATAGTCGGCTCTTCAAAACACGGTTTAAAAAAACAAACGGAAATGACAATTTTTGTAATCACCGGTTTTTTAAACACAGTCCATATTTTTCGCTCCGCTCAAAAGACCACATTATAAAACCAATATAGCTTAAATAAGGCATAGTTTATTAAGTGCAACCTATATTTATTCCTGGTGAAATTGGGATGGTCTGTGTTTTATATAGCCCCTCAAAATATGTTCTTGCAGCTTTGGAAGTAACATTCTAATCCAGACCTTGCTCAAGCTTCAAAAAGAGATACGATATCTACTGAATAAAAGGGTAGTGTGTGGTAGGGCTATATACAGAGTATCCATCGGGAAGGTGTACTTTGTTTGTTTATAATTTTTAAAAGAGAATGGATATTATATTGATAAATATTTTATGAAATGTCGGCAATTATGTATGGAATACAATATCAGATAAATGTCCGCCTCTGTTAGCCTCACAAATGTGAGCCCCTTTGAGCACATTTTTCATTACATTCAGCACGGCGTCGAACTAAGGTTGATGGATTGTTTTGAACGCTTTCTTGAGTAATGTTTTTAGTCGATATTGCATTACGTTGTGGTCCATGCTTAGGTCCATCAGCTACAGATTCTCTTTCTTCGAAATCATTCACTACACGATAAATAGTGTGATTTGTTGGTACGTTGTATTTCGCAAAAATTTCACGTAACTTTCCCATCGTCACAGTAATCGATGATTAATTGTGATAAAATGTTTAACGATTTATCGAATATTTTTCAAAAATAAATTTGCCACGTCTTTACTTCACGACTGCCAAATATAAACTGTCAAGACTCATGCTTACCAAAATGGCGGCAAAAAAAGTTAAGTAGTAAACCTTCCCGGACAACATGTACTTAAGACTATTGGCTGCTATATATACTTATAAGTATATTTCTGGCCTAATAATGAAAATGCGAATATTTATCATCAAAAATGGTTTTATTGTTTTTCAAAGTGCGCTCAAACCAATTGTCGAAGCACTTTTTTCACTCCGATTGAGACACCTGCAAAACATTGTTTTTGAACGCTTCAACAGCATCTTCTGGCGACGAAAATCGTTGACCACCTTTTTTTCTTGATGTGTGGGAATAAAAAGAAGACATTGT
This sequence comes from Hydrotaea diabolus, assembly GCA_963513945.1. Lineage (NCBI taxonomy): Eukaryota > Metazoa > Arthropoda > Insecta > Diptera > Muscidae > Hydrotaea > Hydrotaea diabolus. Next base: position 150,237,785 of record OY740718.1, on the reverse strand, counting down.
GTGCCATCAATTCCGGCGGATGACCCATCAATTCCACGTTTTGGCCGGTCAAAAAGGCGCTGGTTTGAGCCGATGTGTGAGAGCTCGCATTGTCATGGTGCACAATGCTTCGTCATCTGTTGTTCGTTTTTCGGATTTCACGGAAGACTTCAGGCAAACAAATTGTGGTGTACCACTCAAAATTGACCTCCTACGTTGCTCAAGCGGAACAGTCGCCACACGACCAGTTTTGCTAAAGAAACAGCTGACCATTTGCTTCGAAGTGCTTCTTTCACGAACAACTTTCGTTGGACACCCGGTCGATTGCGGTTTTGTTTCGGGCTCATTCGCATAGATCCATGATTCGTCACCTATGACGATCTTATAAACGTCTTTTGAAGCACCGGGATGCTATTTTTTCAAAATTTCTTTGCACGTCACTAGCCTTTTTTTGAGCGAACAAACCTTTTTCACGGCCAGGTGTTCATGCAATATCGAATGTATGCAAGTAGAAGAAATACCCAAGGATGCCTCTATCTTACGGTATGTCACATGACGATCTTGCATTATTGCCCTTTTTGGACGACCTTCGTCTTTGAGCGAGCGTCGGCCACGATTGAATTCATTAAGCCAGCTTGTCACAGTGCTATAGGATGGTGCTTCATCGCCATACAAAGATATAAGTTCTTCGATGCACTCTTGTCGTGATAATTCACGTCGAAAGTTGTGAATAATGAATGTCCATGAGTTAATTCCATTTTTTTGCCAAATTAATTTTTTCAAGTCACTGTAAACAACACAAATGATGTTCGTAGGTCAAAACGTTCTGAGTATGTTTATGCTAAAAAATGTCAAACTTTCCAATGGAAATGCCAGATGGCGCCAGGCAACACTTTGTCTTTGCCTAGGCCAGAAATGTATATGATGAATTTCATATCAAAACCTATAAAAAAAAGGTACATTTTGAACCCGACCATCTTAGATTTTAATGAAATTTTGCATACAGCTAGATTTTAGGTATAGAAACACAACCTCGTTTTTAGAAATTGCATTTTTGAAAATATGTGGGCGTGGCAAGGTATCGAAATATTTGAAAAATTACGGTAATGGGTACTTTTAAGCTGCGATTACTATGGAATGACTTAACCGATTTGAATGATCTTGGTGCCATTAGAAAGCTATATAAGTCACCTTTCGAAAACATACACTGTAAAAATTTTATATTACACTGAAAAAATTTTTTTGCCAAAAATAAAAGTTTAAACTTGGAAAACACTTTAAAGATCAAGTTTTTTTTTCCAAAAATATTTTTTTTTAGATAGGTATATTTAATATATATAACATATCTAAAAACTAAAATGGGGTTTTTTTTTTTTTTTTAAAAATTTTTAAGTAAATGCATCTCTTGTTAACTTCCTTATATTTTGGGCAAGAAATACTGTTGACATTCAGAAAATTAGTGAAGTTTCATCTAAAGGTATAAAAGAATGGAAGCTTTGAGTTCCTGTAATAGTTTTAGCATTTTTATACCTTGAAAATAGCTCTTCTTTTGTTTTGTTGTAGTCGTCAGCGTCTGCATAAGCAACTTCTATGGAGGTCTTAAAAGTTTGTGAAGCCTAATGATAAAGGTCTTTCGCCGTTTGAATTTGGTTTTTATTTGCTATGCTATACATCCGAGCACCTCTTTTTAATGTCCCACCTATACCATCACATGCAGATTTTCCATGGCTGGTTGCGTAAAAGTGCCATTCAGTGAATATATCAAAATCAATTTTATGATGACATAAATTAATTAAGTTGTATTTGTTTTTGTATTGTGCTCCTGCACCATCTGATACGTAGATAACTTTCGTAATTGAAATATAAGGAAGTTAACAAGAGATGCATTTACTTAAAAATTTTTTAAAAAAAAAATAAAAAAAACCCATTTTAGTTTTTAGATATGTTATATATATTAAATATACCTATCTAAAAAAAATATTTTTGGAAAAAAAAACTTGATCTTTAAAGTGTTTTCCAAGTTTAAACTGTAATATATTCAGTGTAATATAAAATTTTTACAGTGTATGTTTTCGAAAGGTGACTTATATAGCTTTCTAATGGCACCAAGATCATTCAAATCGATTGAGTCATTTCATAGTAATCGCAGCTTAAAAGTACCCATTACCGTAATTTTTCAAATATTTCGATACCTTGCCACGCCCACATATTTTCAAAACTGCAATTTCTAAAAATGAGGTTGTGTTTCTATACCTAAAATCTAGCTGTATGCAAAATTTCATTAAAAACTGAGAGGGTCGGGTTCAATGCAAATCGGTTTTGATATGAAATTCATCATATGTAGCAAGTAAAAAATAGAAAAGTCGAATTTTAGTGTAAAAATGTGGACTTTTAAATTTTTTTTATACCCAAAGTCGATTAATCGAAAATCGACTTATACAACCCTAGTGTATAGTTGGCCACAGCCGTCTTTGACATTTTTTACTGGTTTATACATTAGTATATGATGTTAGCGCTATTACGATCCAGCTGTTATGGAAAACAAGCATCATTTTTAGGGCTTTTGTTGCCAAGTCGACGTATTTTTAATACATCGACATTTTCGACATAAAATGAACTTAGCGTATTTCTCTCTCATGTCGGGTTCTGAATTAGAAGAAGCCGTGTCGACTTGTAATTCGAATTATAATAAGTTAAATATTGTTCGCATTGTGAAATCTGCAATATGGAGTTTAATTTCTGCACGTATACATGTAGTATATGATCTTAGCGCTATTACGATCTAGCTGTTATGGAGAACAAGCATAATTTGTTGGGCTTTTTCCAAATCGACGTTTTTTAAATACATTGACATTTTCGACATAAAGTGGACTTAGCGTATTTCTCTCTCATGCCGGGATCTAGATGAGAAGAAGCCTTGACGACTTGTTATACGAATTATAAGAAGTGAAATATTGTTCGCATTGTGAAAATTGCAATATGGAGTTTAATTTCTGCTCGTATAGTATTGACATTTGTATAAGGTGAACTTTATAAATCACCATGAAAATTGTCGAAACATATGGTGACTTCTTTCATGCGACTAAGATGGACATTGCATTAATTTCTTTTGAACAGACATTTTTCCCCGAGTATAATTCTGCGAAAAGTTATAACGAATGGAAGAATGGATCCTGCACACAACGTTAATGTTGACAGTTGAATGTTTTAATTAAAATTGTATAACAAAAAAGGTAAAAAAAACACACTCTCAGTGTTTATTTTCAATGAAAAGTATGGATTATAAAAATGTACATACATATACAGGACATATATCCATACACAACTACTTACACATACATAAGTATAAGTACATAATTATAAATGTATCAGTTCTTTATCACCGACAAGTCTTTAATAATATATCATCATACGAGTATCTTTCGGTTCGCTTATTAGATTCACTTAAATCTGCTCGCTGAAAAGCGCATCACTTTCCGGGTCCGACTGTTTTAATGTTAACCACAATAACATATTCAGCAACATTCTTTTGTTAACAATGCTCCCGATGCTGGAGCGGAGCTGAGCTGCCTGCCTGCACATTACAAAAGCGTTAAAATTTACATTTTATTTTCTTTCGGCAAGTAATGCAGTGATTTTTGCCGCTGTTGTTTTTTGGTTTTTTGTGATTTTGTGGGTAAATTCATATCCGGGATACATATGTGTGCCCGCCTCCCAACCCCAGTTTATTTGAAAATTGTTGCTCGCAGTATGCAAAAATGTTTAACGATACTTTGGCTGTTTTTATGGTGAGAAGCGGAGGGGTTTTTTACAAATTTTTACATAATGCCCACCACAAACAGCATAGAAAATCTCAATGTGGTTTTTGGGATATTTTTGTTTTACACGGCAAATGTTTATACAAATGCATGTAAAGCATATGGGCAGCTCCCATTAGTTTTCCAATTTTTAAGTTTCACGAATTTGACTAAACTTATATATTTTGAACAAAATTTGGTGAAATTTTGTCCGAATCTAGAGACTTTGCTCAATATAAAATGACAACATTTATGAAATTACATTGGTTCAGTTAAACAATAATTCATTTTAAATTGCTTTTTTCCAGTATTAAAAAATGGCGTGGGGTTCAAAATAGCATGAGAGCAACGATATGACGAAAATTTAATTGAAATCTTTCCATATTAAGCGGACATTATTATGATGATACCCAAAAGGACAGTCCACATATTAACGGCCAACTTTTCCGGAACTGCACAAGAAGCAGTAACGTGGCCCATACCTGGATTAATGGATTCTTCAGTAAAAAAATATATCTGAAGTTGGGCTGATACAAAATAAACTGGAGATACCGTTTTACAAAAGTTCATTGTTTGCTGTGTTTTATGGAATGCTGGAATCATATATTAAAAAATTAAACAGAACGGAAGATAGGTGCCAATGTCGAGCGCTGCCGCAATGTAAAACTATAGGGTGATCGCGCTTGAATTACATTTTTCCTTATGGCTGAGTTGTGTTCAACTTTTTTTCTTTTCAGTATTATTTGCCATTTCATTATAAACGATTTACACCGCGAAAGCCATGGTTTGGTGCGGCTTATGAGCTGGTGGAATCATTGGTCCATATTTTCTTAAATTTGTAACGGGTGATCAATTTAGAGGATTTTTTTAAGAGAATTTTTTTTTACTGATTACACGTGAATTGTGCAAAACTTTTTTTTTTAATATTATTTGCCATTTATTCATCATTGAAAGACTCACACCGCGAAAACCTCGTTTTTCGAGCATTTCGCCATGGCGGTCGAAATGCTTAAACGAGTCATCCAAAATTTGATCCTCATCAGGCGTAGTTGTGGCCTACATTTGCTTGTAGGAACCGTATATCTTCCTCATGGAAATATTGATGAGTTTGAAAAGGATGTTGCTGATTTATTTGGTCGGTATTCTAATATTATAATTATGGGTGACTTTAATAAAAATTTGTTTAATTTATCGTGCTCTAATATTGTTAAAGATGTTTGTGGAAGGTTGGGTGTGCATGTCCATCACAACTCAAGTCCAGCGCATTTTGATGTAGTTCATCAATCAACGTCGTCAATAGATATTTTTTTGCTATCTCACCCTGGACACTTGGTTTCGTCGGGACAATGCATATGTCCCGCTATATCTCGACATGCCTTTTTATATACTACTGTACATTTTCCAGTGCAGCGCACTGTGGAATTTGTTGAATTCGTAGATTACAATGTTTTTGATCAAGATGAGTTGTGTAACGCATTTTCCGTTTAAAATTTCTCCAATATGTTAATTTGCAATTGGAAGAAATCATGTCAGGGTTGGCTTCTGTTCATTCTGTTTTCCTCATAAGGAGGAAATGTTTGAATTACAGGAGTGATGAAGGGTTTTCTTCGCCACAGATAGTGTATCAATGCTCCATACGGGATCTGGCCTATAACGCTTTTCTTGAGAGTGGAGGTGATGAAAATTGGAAAATCTTTTGTAGAGCTAGAAATAAAGCCAAAAAAGTTATTAGAAGAATAAAAAGGGAAGCTCATGCCGCTATTTTTGCCGGTAGCAGTAGTTCTAAGACCCTATGGAACCGTCTTCGAAATAATGGATTGTTAAAAGATGTTAAATCACCAGAGATGGCCAATTGTGACGTAGAGGAATTAAACACATTATTTATTAATAATCAACTGACTAGTTCGACTGATAGTAGTTTTTTAACCAAATTATTGGGAAAGATGGGTTTTTTTTATAACGTCTCCTCCAATGACTTGATACAGGCTTTTATGTCAATCAAGTCTAACGCCTCTGGTTGTGATGACATATCTCTTAAATTTCTTAAAGTAGTATTTTCGTTTATATCAAATCACCTTCTTCATTTAGTGAACACTATAATATTGACTTCCTGCTTTCCTAATGATTGGAAAGTAGCCATAGTCACACCAATTCAAAAGAAGTCAAGCTCGAATTATACTGACAACTTAAGACCCATTTCTTTGCTTCCCATCCTGTCAAAAGTTGTGGAAAATATTCTTAAGCGGCATATTGAGAGTAAATCGCTGCCTAATGATTGTCAATGTGGTTTCCGAAACGACAGGAGTACCTCTGCTCTTTTAATTGGCCTTACTGACTCAATAAGGAAGAATGCTCATGATCAAAAAATGTGTATGGTTTTGTCTTTGGATTTAGAAAAAGCCTTCGATAGGGTAGATTATGGAATTTTGATAAATAAATTGTATAAAGATTATGGACTTGGGAAAAGTGCCTGTAGTTTAATGCTTTCTTCTTTATGTGGTAGAAAGCAGTTTGTTCGTGTCAATGGAGTCGCATCGTCTGTTTTGTCTGTTAGGTGTGGGGTCCCTCAGGGCTCTGTTCTTGGTCCAATTTTGTTTGTGCTGTTTATTAATGACCCTTTCAAAAGTGGCTTAATTATGCCAAATATTTTGTACTGCCTAGAGGTATATACAGGAACTACTCAAAGTAATATGAATATTATAAAGACAGTGCTTCATAGAGTTATGCGCTATGTATATTCTGTTAAACCGTATGCTCACATATCGCCGTTTGTGAATGACTTTTTAGGTTGTTCCTTTGTGGAATTTGTACTCCTTCGGTTGCTATATTTTTTTTACAAAATATACAAACTTCAATCTTCTTTGTTCCTAGCAAATTCATTTGTCTTCAGTCACTCAATTCGTAACAGACAGTTAATTATTCCAAAGGTAACACCGCTTATGGATCGATCATTCCTCGTAAGAGTAGCTCGACTATTTAACATTTTGCCAAGCAGTTTAAAAAAGTTTAATTTGTCTTCCATGACATTTCGTAAACATTTAATGGAACATTTTCGTTCAAGTACAGAGTAATGCTTTTATTTATATATTTTTTTCTTCGGTTTCTTGATAATCACTTATATGCTTTCATCAGGTTTTTTTTTCTCTTTAATTAGGAAATATTAGGATTATTTTAATTTATATTATTTATTTGATTTTGACTTAAAAGTTCCGTTGTGTCTGGGGCAGCATGACCAGTGGCTTCGTCCTGCTGAAACCACACCTTAGGTCTGCTTTTAAAAGCAAGACGTAAACAATTTTCGGGTGTCGCAACGTCCATTGACAATACGTCCATGGACATAAAGGCACACAAAAAAGTGTAGTAAGGTCTATGGGCCCTAAGTCAATTTGTGAAGTTTCGTAATGGCCATGGACGTTGCGACTTTTTGGTAGAGAAAAGAAACGTAATTTTTTAACACAAGAATTTTCTTCACAAATAATTTCATAATGTCATATACATAAATAGCAAGGTATTGGAATATTTTAATTTAAACAATTTACGGACAGTATGGGCAAAGCAGAGGTGAATTGTTATTTTTCGATTTCAATTCTAATTTTTCGCAGCAGCTGGAACTGATTTTGAAATGCTTGCATAGCTGCAAAAGATGCATATAATGCATTTTAAGACCTCTGTAATCTGGCTACTAGTTATGACGTTATCTTGAGTATCCTCTATTTCAGATACATTCTACTCGTCCTTTTCGTCTTCAGCGTCATTCTCAAAAATAATCATGTTTTATTTTTTTTATAATATGGTTGAAAAAATCGACTAGCGAGATATGGCCTTTGTTCAGTCGCTGAACCAACTGGACAATTTTATTGTCCTTGTCATTTTGAGGCTTACGATTTTTGGCAAAACATTCAACACCCCAGCAGATGTTTGTGCTAATGAAGCTGACTAAGAGAAATCTTCGTCGCGGATAACTTCCAGGAACTTGAAAAACCGCCCATGCTTTTCCAGTTTCCTAGAAAGTTTGGAATTGAAGCCTTCCAGCGAGCAAGTGGTCCTCACATGTTCCCGGTACATAGAAAATCTAGAAGGTGTGATCTGATAACGAGTTAATGAGTACTTTAGAGGGATGACATTGGTTATAAACAAATAGCAGGGGATATTAATTGTGCTTAACTAAACACAAACCATGCAAATGGAAAGGAGGGGTGAGGAATAGGGGAAAAAGTAAAGGTTATCAAAAAATCGGATCCGATTTTGTGTTTAGTTTAGCGCAATTCCTTAGCCCTCCCATAATAAAGGGTGTCCAAAGAAGAGCGCAATGTTTAAATTTTAAATAAAACACAGATATTTAAGAAAAAATCGTGAAACTTTATTATATCGTAAAGTAGACAGAATGAGGTTATGTATGGAACAATATATCGTGCAGATGGCCGCCGGGGCTTTGCTGGCATGCACGCGATCTTTTACTGAAATTTTCAATGACCGTTTTGCATGAATGCTGCGGTATTTCATTAATGCAGTGTCCAATTTCGTCTTTTAAGGCTTGAGTCGTCGTCGGCTTATACGCGTAAACCATCGACTTCAAAAAACCCCAAAGAAAAAAATCTAATGGTGTTAAATCGCACGATCTAGACGGCCAATTCTGATCTCCAAAACGCGAAATAACACGACCGGGAAATGACTGATGCAGCAATTGAATTGTTTCTCTGGCTGTATGACATGTGGCGCCGTCTTGTTGGAACCACATGCCCTCCACTTTCATTTCTTCAATTCTAGGCAAGAAAAAACTGGTTATCATTTCACGATACCAAACACCATTGACTGTTTGCGCTTGACCTGCCTCATTTTCATAAAAAAAGGTCCAATGATTCCTCCAGCCCAAAAACCACACCACACAGTGACACGTTGAGGATGCATTTGCTTCTCGTGAATCACTCGAGGATTTTCCGCACCCCAAATGCGACAATTCCGCCTATTGACGAAGCCATCAAGATGAAAATGGGCCTCGTCACTGAAGATGATTTTATCGGCAAAATCAGCATTTTCATGCTGTCTCAATTTCACAATGAGAATGCGTTGTTCATTCGTGTAGCGCTCCATTTTTACTAACCTCGTACCTTCTACTAACAAACAATAACAATTGTTCAAATGTGTCAAATGACACTTCGAATGTTGCCAGATTTAAAAATTGCGTTCTTCTTGGGACACCCTTTATGTATGATATTGCATTTGACAAATAAAGTGTGAAATAGAAATAGAAGGGAGGGATGAGGAATAGAATGTATATAAGTTAGGGTAATCAAAAAATCGGCGGAGTATTAGGATTTTTTGGCATTCCACTATTGCGAATTCGATGCAGCTGCCTCTTCATTTTCGAAGAAGATACAAGGAAAGCCAGTTCCAGTTCTTTCATAAACTCTTCGTTAAAAATTTCGCGCACTCCTTTCCACAAATGACAATTGATTTTCGTGGCTGAACACTGCTTTAGAAAGCTTTGCTGCAATTGTTGAAAGTAAAACCGAACTCTATAAGGCCATGCTCTCCCCTGATGAGAACTACTGTTGTAAACCTTACTTTTCAAGTATTCTTCACACAATTGCCCACGAAAACGCAACTCACTCTTGCCACCTCTACAGAGACTCCATATTGAGAACCATCAATAGATTTTTAATTTTTAAATCATTTAAATTTTTTTTTAATCTTCTGGATGGCCATGATTATAATGAAATTCCAGACAGAAAAGCAGTTGAGAACTTTTAGGATAACCGGAAATAAATTCATAGTTAAAAATTACTTTATCCATTTTAATTTAATTTCTCACGCACTTATTTCTATCATGCACTACAAAGGTTATTTATCAACTAAGATCTCAATCCAATGATATTTGCAGATGTGATCCCACACCATACTGTACACCAATGGGGTGCAATTGTTGTTGATGAATGGGAACTGGATTTTCCGAACACCAGAACCACCAGTTCTGCTTATTTACAAAGCCTTGCATTTGCTTTAAAACAAACTGATCGCTGATTTAAATAATAAAATTCTATTATTCTGGGTCTTTGTTCAGTTGGGAATCTATACAGTATTTATTCTCCAAGTGTTATTTATATAATATAAAAATAAAAAAAAAATATATAAACAAAATATTTTTAAACCCCATAGTAACTTTTGGCCCACCCTGTATTACAAAATAAATGGCATAACATTTCCTTTTGAATGGACAATAAATATTCCACACTCAATAAGATTCTTTGTATTTATTTTTGTTTTGAAAATATACCTCTATTTTGATCACCCTATAGTAAAAAAAAACTAAAGTCGGGTGTGGCCGACTTTATTACTTATATAGCCGGCAAGCCGGTGTAACATGTAAATGGGAGATACACCAAAGCCTGAACCGATATTCTTAAAATTTAATAACGTTCACATTGGTCCAAAAGCAAACGTTTGCTTAGTTTTATCAAGATTAGATGTTAAATGTGGCTGGAAGAGTAGAAAACATAAAAATCGGATAAACTTATAGATGGGAGCTATATATAAATCCCAAATCTTACTTCTACCGAAATTCAGGAAAATTGGACAACAATTGCGATCTGTAGTTTTATTACAAGCTTTAGATGGACAAACGGACTGACTGACTGTAGGACGGTCGGACGGACACCACACTGAGTGTTTATTATACCGATCGATCTAGAATTACTAGTGATGTTTTTTGGTTAAGCCTCGATAACACAGTACTACAGCCAATCTGGGGGGTGTAGAGTCTTATAACTTTCACGTAAAGTCACATAACAAAATGCGAATCAATTAACGCGTTCTGCTTTTATTTACAATTAAGTAACTTCACTTATGATCTATGTCGCATTTTGTTTATAGGTTATGTGACTTTACGTGAAAGTTATAAGACTCTACACGTTTTTCCGTTTGGGATTTATATGTTTTAAAAAAAAAAAAAATTTTTTTTGGCAAAATTTTCTTCATAAATTTATTTCTAATTGCAAAAATGTTGATTTGGTAGAGAAACAGTATATTAATGGATTAAAGAAAATGTAATTATTAATTTTTCTCAATTTATTTCAGCAAAATCGAAGTAGTCGTTCTCGAGTTATGTAAAACTACGTTTTTGCCAACATTTTACAACTAAGCGAAAAAACATCAAGATAAGGAAAAAATGTAAAAGGTCATAAAAACTGGCACATACGAACGCAAAACCCTTTGAGGGTTTTAATATACTGACCTAGTACCATCACCCTGACTTGGAATTTCTCACCCCCCAGACAATAATCCCAAAAATGTTCCACAGTGTAATCATGGCTGCCTAGCAAAAACCGCAATTGTAAAGTCATTTGTTAGCAAACAATTTTCATGGACTCTTTAAAAAACCTAAAAAATCAATTTTTTTTGTTGCCGTTTACACACAGAAAAAAATTGTGGTTGTGGTGACAATATTCGAAGAGGATAATACTATTGTTGGGTATATGGTTGTGTTACAACAATATAATGATCCTCACAACAATAGTATGATTCAAATACAACCATAGTATGATTCTCGCAACAATAGTATGCTTCACACATAACCATACTATGATCCCCACAACCATAGTATTATTCACACTCAACCATACTATGATCTCCACAACCATAGTATGATCAACACAACCATAGTATGTTTCATATACAACCAAAGTATGATCCTCACAACCATAGTATGATTCACACGCAGCCATGTTATGATCCCTATAACATAGTATTATCACACACAATTATACTATGATCCCCAATATAATTTATTAGAATTTGTTTAAGTTGTCGACAATAGATTTGATCCCCAATATTATTTATTAGGATTGGTTTAAGTTGTCACAAATAGATTTGAATTATGAAAATTATTCAAAAATACATTAAATTCATAATAATAGGAGTGATTAATTTCACAGTAGAAAAAAAGGTTTAAATAAACGTAAGCGTTTTTATTAAAAAAAATTCAGTTAAACAAAGCCAAAGCAGCTTGTTTAAACAATTTTAATTTCGAAAGTACTATTATTGCATTAGACCTGTACCAATAACATTTGTTCTTAAAAGCATATTTAAATGAAGAAAAATTGCAATCATGCAGTATGATTGCCGTAATCATATTATTGTTAACATAAAACGCCAAACACAATACTTTTGTCGCACCAACCACATTAATATTGTTGCTATAACCATATTTTCATTTTTAGATTTAGCAATAATTCTATTGATACATTTCAACAATATTAATATTGCAGGAATTATACTATTGTCAAAAATAAATTCAGTTAACAATGATATGGTTGCGATGAACATACTTTTATTGCGGAAAACATATTATTATTGCCGTGACCATGTAGTAACAATGTTTATTCTTTGCGTGTACTAAGTATATTAATAGACTGCATTAAAAAACCAACTTTGTTTTTAAAGTTTTTAAACTCTTGGCTATGAATAATGTACAAACTACTAGAATAAGCTGATGTTTTTTATTCCAAAATATTGCATTTTTCTAAAAAAAAGTCGACCTAATCGACCTTTTTATACCAAAAAGTCATAAAGTCCAATATTCGACTTTGGATTTTTTTCTAATAATCGACTTTAAGTCCTAATTATATAACCATATTTCGGACCGGATCAGCCAAAGAACAGTAGGGGATTACTTAATAGCATTGACAGCTGACTTCATTATATCCAATACTCTTGCTGTTAAAACTTAATATACTTAAAACTTAATATACCACAGCTTAAAGCATATCTGTATCAATTATAACGGTGGTACTTATTGTACTTCGGATATTTTTACATTAAATTATATAAACACTATAATCTCTGTTCATTAGCGATTTTATTTCAATCAAAATGGGGCGATATCTAGTAAATCTCATTAAATTACCAATCTCTTACGAGTAATTGCCATGGATTGACCTATACACGATTATTGTACGTAAAGGTGAATTTAAAATTTTTATTTGCGTTTTTTTTTTGTCTTGCCGCCTTTTTAAATTATTTGTATATTTGTCATAATCAAATTTACTTTAATTTATTGCACATCGTATGACTATTCAATTACTAATTAATATTTTTTTCAATAGTTTACGCTTAAATTGAATTGGGTTTGAAAATAAAAATAAAGGAATATGCATTTTTATCGAAATGCACACATTTAGTATTTTAGAAATTAATTAAAAATCCAATTAGTATTATAGTTTCATAAATACATTTAATTATTAATAATATTGATTATTTTCTAAATTAATATTGTTGCATTTTTTTATTGGCATTTTGCGAAACATTTTAAATTAGCTATGCAAATGTGATAATGGCTAGCAGGTATCAGATGGGCAGCAGACACTAATGACTCGTTGAATAAAGAACAATTTCTGAAAAAAGCTTTCAAAGATGGTAACATATGCTACTCGAATATAAAAAAATGTGCAGACAACTACAGTAAATGTTAAAATATGTGGAGCAAATTCATTTGAGCAACAGAAAATTGTAAAGCAGGTTAATTCCAAAACCTATCGACACTGGTTAAACCGGACTCTACTATGATTTTTATAACACTTGGTGTACAGTTACAGATCACACAATTTTGTTGACACATAGTTTGTGTCCCAGATTGATCAGGTACGCTTGTTATCGCCGAATAAGGAGTAAATCATCGTGGATTTTCATGAATGGTATATCTGGTTTAAAGCATCAAATTTTCCTAACGCAACACAATATTTTTATAAATAGGATGCCAAAAAAACATTCCTCTTTATAAAGAGGAAAGTATTATACTTTCTAGCACTTATAAAAAACGCTCTTATAAAAAAGGACGAATAATAATAAGGATTCCTTCATACTCCAAGTTTTTGCGTTTTTAAACCAATACGATAGGGAAGTCCTCTATATCTATATATTCTGGGTGGAGCGCAGAAAATTAACCTTTTTGTCACTGCAAGCTGTGGCGGCACTGTTGGTCGAAGAGAGTGAAGAGTGTGCGTGGCTTATAGTGGACCTTCAGTTGCCATAATGCATTGGACACGTGAGGAGAGGACATTTTGTGTTAAAGCGTTTTTTTCAGATGCCCACACGATCATTGCAGTGCAGCTTGCTTTTCTTTTACGATTCGCTGTTCCCCCACGCGGACGTGTTCCTGGACGGCAATCAATTGTAAATTGGGTAACTTTATTGAGAACACCAGGGAATGTGTCATGTGTACGAAGGGGACCTGAGAGAAGGATTACACCATCTGCCAGTACTGAAATCTCCGAAACGCTCTGCTAAGAAGCAATCACTTGCTCTTGGCATTTACAGACGTTCTTTTCACCGAATTCTTCAAGATGAACCGAATCTTCACCCGTATAAAATGTGCGTGGTCCAACAATTGTCAACACGGGAATATTTGACACGACGCACCTCCTGTGAAGACATTCTTCCTTCTATACACCGTGACGCTATTTTCTGATGAAACACAGTTTCACCACAGTGGGTGTGTAAACAAACAAAATATGCAGTACAGGAGTGAAACAAACCCCAGAGAACTTTAACAGAGACCTCTCCATTCGGACCACGCCACTGTGTGGTGCGCATTATCACGAGTAGGCATCATTGGCCCTTACTTTTTCCAGGAAAACCGTCTTGCCGTAACTCCAAACGGAACTTGACTATAATACAGGATTTGTTTCAGTCGGCTCTTGAGGCATTGCATTAGAGGATGGTGCCACTGCGCACACAGCGAGGGTTACCATGAATTGTTTGAGGCAAATGTTTCCAGGACGGCTTATATCTTTGAGGGATGATGTGAGCTGGCCGGCACGCTCACCAGACTTAGCCCCATGCGATTCTTCCCTTGGGGTTATCTAAAGTTGAATGTGTATATCAACCGTCTCAAAACCTTGGAAGACCTAATAAATAATATTGAGGCTGAAATTGGCAGAATGCCCGTCGACATGCTTGTTAGAGTTCATGAAAACTTCAGAAAACGCATGCAGCAGTGTGTGTATAGCGAGTGTCGACATTTGCCAGATACACTATTTAAAATCATGAAATTTAAAAATTCCCTTACTGTTCAATATAAATAAAATATAAAATAAATTTTTCTAAGGTTCATAATTTTTTTATTTCACTCCCAAATAAGGAAACTTCCGCGCTCCACCCTGTATATGCTTACGAGTAAGAGAATTACGTTTCATTTTTCAATATTGTACTGTGCGTATAATTCTCGTACTTTGACTCAACATCTAGGATAGACCTATACTAATTACAGATATAAAGACACTGCCGATTTGACTTATGATTGTCCAAGCTCGTAAGGACGAGATCCACGAGATTTGGAGGCAAACTGAACTGAACCCATGTTAATTTTATAGATCGATTCAAAATCACTATCTGATTCAATTGAACGATGCTAGTTCTTCCACCCGTTTGTTCATCTATCGTTAAAACCAATATCGTCGAAACTTGGAACATTCTTCAGGTCCCACAGGGTGGGACAAAAGAAGCCATGGAGTTAACGACTTTTATAGCTTTTTCATTTATACATTTTTTTTCTCATACTATATAATAATTCAAATGAAAATTTTTTTCACCAAGTATGAAAAATAATGTCACTTAAATGACCCTCGTTTTTAGCTTCAAAATGACGGGCTCGTTTTAGAGCATTTTCCATAGCATCTTTCTAATTTGTGGCTGTAGCGTTCGAATTTCTGCAACAATGTTGGCCTTGAGTTGAAGGATTGTCTCGGGCTTATTCACATACACAAATAATTTCAGAATTTCTGAAAATTATTCGCTCTCCAAAAATTTGACTTAAAAGTGTCATTCTGCCTCAAGCAGTGCGGGCAATGGCTCCGTCCTGCTGAAACAACATTTCAGGTTTGTTTTCAATAGCAGGACGTAAAAAAAATTTTATTATAAACCGATACTGCTCTCCATTTATGGTAACATCACTTCCATCTACATTTCCGAAGAAGTAAGGCCTAATGATATTTGCGGATGTGATCCCACACCATACCTAACGGGGTGCAATTGGCGTTGGTGAGTGGCTCTTGGATTTTCAGAACCTACAGTTCTGCTTATTATCAAAGCCATTCAAATTAAAAACAGCTCCTTCACTTTGCGTTAAAATAATTGATCGCTGATTTAAATAATAAAATTCTATTATTCTGGTTCTTTGTTCTGCTGTGAATCTCTCTATTATTTATTCTCCATGTGTTCACGCGCTAATTGGGAACCACTGTGGCGGCCATTAAGGGCCTCACCCAGCACTGATATTAAGTGTCATCCCTGGTGCGTGAACGTATCTCTCCCCTCTCACCCGTTGCTGACCCTTGTTCTTTGCCTCTCTTATGTGGCTGAATTGCCAAAAACATAACTGTTCGCAGTCAATCATCGATAAGCAGCACGCGCACTTTGCGTTGTAATTTTAATTGTTTTCTAATAGTTGAGCGAGACGGACACCAAGGCCAGCAACCGGGAAAATCAGTGTAACACAGTTATTGTAAATTTCTATTTATAAGTGAATTTTGAAAATAATAGGCCGTTGAAGAGCCAAAATAAAAAGGAACACAAAATCAAATTCGTCAACCAGTGCGGTGGTTTTTTATTGTTGACAATCAAATGCTGCAGTTTATTTTTCTCGTTCTGCTTCACACTTTGGTGTATTCGCGCATCCCTCTGTCCCGATCAACATACCCACATACGTACCTACGTATACAAAAAGTGTGTGTCGCTGTGGAAGAGACCGGCAAGCCGTGGCCGTTGAAATTGGAAGCGGAGAAAAAACATTTGCCAGTGGCGTAGCCAGCCAGGAGGGTCGAAAGCGACGAGACAGTGTCGTAACTGGTGAGGACGGACAAAACCACGGAAGACATTTTTGGTGAGTGGAGAAATCTCTATAAAGTGTTAGGGAGCGCCCTAACACCATGTGTTATATATATAATTTGAAAAAAAATAAAGAACATATATAAACTAAAAATTATTAGATTTTTAAAACCCATGGTAAGTTTTAGCCCACCCAAGTGTTTTCTTTTTCTAAACCAGCAGCTCTAGAAGCCACATAATTTCTCATAGAGCCTTATGAGTGACCCAAGTTTGCGCCTAATAAATTTCCCTCCCGTTTTGAAGTCCTGCGGTTGTAGAAACCCCAAATAAAATGTTGTTGTGCTAAGTTCCGCATGGAACAATTTGGGCCAACATTTATAAACTTGGCCCATATTACCAGAATTAATGCCTTGCCGCACTTAAAGTCACATATAACAACCGAATTTGACATAAAGCGTTGTATAAGGCTTTTAACCAAAGCTTCAATTCGAAATAAATCTTTAAAATAAAATCGAACTTACCTAATTTAAACTTTGGTAAAATTGAATCTCATTGGTCCAAGCTTTGAGTATCCGTAACACAAAAGCCCGTTTCGATTTGAGATCCCGCCGTTCTTGAAACCGAAATTAATTTTAATCATAATTTAATTTTGCTTGATACATTATGAATGACCGTCACAAAATTATGCAATGAGCCCTATAAGTGACCAATGTTTGAGAATAGCGTCTCTTATAGGTTCCTCCTGTTATCAAGTCCTGCTGTTCTAGAAACCACAAATTAAACTCCATCGTGCTTAATTTCCCTTGAATGGATTTGGCCGACCAATTATTAACTCCGTTTATATTTGCATATAGCCTTTATACAACTTTCTTGCATATTTGATGCCTTGTCGCACTTAATGTCACATACACCAACCGATATTGCCTAATTTTGTCATATAAAAAAAACATTGTACAATGCTTTTAAACAAAGCTGGTGAAATTTTAAATTTTAAATGAAATTTTAAATTTAATATCGTTCGTTCTTAAATCGAACTTGAGTAAAGATGGAACTTTATGTTATCAATATCCCTTACACAAAATTCCCTTTCGATTTGGGGTCCTGTCGCTCAAGAGAGCGCAAATTAATTAATCTTGCTCAAATTTTGCATGGTACTTGTTGAATGACCAATTATAACCTCTGTTGGAACTGAAACATATCGGTTCACGTTTTTCTGGAGCCCCCATCAGTACCTTGCAAAATTTGGTTGAAATTTGTGGCTTCTATAGCTGCTGGACCTTAAATCGGTAGGGACCTTTATGCGGGAGCAATTCCATGTGGACCAATTTCATTTGGGTTCGTTCTTGGGCCAAATTTAAAGTACCGTATTTTAACTATTAACGATAGATGAACAGATGGGCGAAATGCTGGAAAGAGCGGACGGACACCGCTCATTGGAATCAGATAGTGATTGTGAATCGCTCGGTCTTCTTACCACATGGTCTATCTCCATTACTCAAAGTGGTTGCAAACATCAGTCATTATACATTGTACCACAGTGTGGTACAGACCGAAAATTGGAAGGTATTCTAAACTTTTTATTCCGTTTGCAGCATCACGAAATATTGATCGAAAACCTTTCTATATATTTGAAATTCCTATATTATTGAAATTCATAAAATCCTCAGAAGTTGTTGCCATCCATGCCCGTCCGTTCATTCTTCTGTTGAAAGCACGCACGATAGCGTTCAAGACAAATTCGCCCAGAAGGCAAAAAGTTCCCTTTAAGGGACAACTGGGAACTCAAAAAGGCACTCTTTTCTGAGTATTTGCTTTGCAAATCGTAAAGTCCGACAATAGTTAAAATCTTTACTGTATTAGGGCCTCACTTATACCTAAACAAAAAGAAAAATACCCAGGTGGTCCATAAACAAAACACATGGTCAAAAAGAGCGATCAATAGTCGGTATGGACATAAGGTTTCTCTATTTAATGCAACTTTTCTGGAATCCAATATTGGATGGAGGCATAGATCTAAAAAGGTAAACAATGGACCATTTCTTGCGATTTAGTATCTTAGGGATGGTGGAAGGTATATAAAGCCCGGCTTGGCCGAACTTAACGAAGTTTTTTTTGTTATTCAGTAAAAAAGTTATTAAAACACAAAATTGGATGATTAGTTTTGTACAGGGTGGAGTGCAGTAGATTACATATTTTTGAATGAAATAACAAAAATATAACATTAGAAAATTTATTTTATATTTGAATTATATTGAACTGTAAGGGAATTTTTAGATGTCATGGTTCTAAATAGTGTATCTGGCAAATGTCGACCTTCGCTATCTACACACTGCTGCATACGTTTTCTGAAGTTTTCATGAACTCAAACAACCATGCCAACTGGTATTCTGCCAATTTCAGCCTTAATATTATAAATGATGTCTTCAAAGGTAATGGGAGGCTAGTTTACACCTACGACTTCAGGTAACCCCAAAGGACAATATCGCATATGGCTAAGTCTGGTGAGCGTGCCGTCCAGTTCAAAGCTGTTCAAAGTTGAACATGTTTTAAATTGTGTGTTGGGTAATGTTGCATTCTCAAGTGCAGCCCATAAAATTGTATACATTAGATTATATTTGTATGCTCGCTCATGATCGTACTTTTCCACATGGTGATAATGACCAGTGCTAGGAGCAGCCCGCACACAAAAGAAATGTGAACCTTTCCTGGAATTAGGATGAATACTAGTATTGAAAATTGTATTGTATATTATGTTTTGTATATTTGGCCTCCGCTTTGATTTGTAATCTCTGCTGGAGGTTTTACTAGATAACTTGAAATATTTTCAACATTTGATATAATCACTTTTTGTATAAATAAAATTTATTATCTTATAAATACTCAAAATGGAATGACGTGTTTTTCACTCAAAGCAACCCTCAAAGAGATAAGCCGCCCAGGGAAAATTTGCCGCATACACCTCATGGTAACCCTAGCTGTGTGTGCATTGGCGCCATCCTGTTGGAACCATGTGTCCTCTAATTGCATTGCCCTAAGAGCCGGCCGAAAAAAATCCTTCAGAGTTCACAGTAACGGCAAGACGGTTATCCTGAAAAAAATGAGGGCCAATGATGCCTACTTGTGATATGGCGCATCACACACTGACGTTGTCCGAAGGCAAAGGACTCTGGTAATTTTCTCTGGGGTTTGTTTCACTCCAGTACCGCATATTTTGTTTGTTTACTGAGGTGAAACTGTGCCTCATCAGAAAAGACCACCATTTCGTCACGGGTCATAGTTGCAAGAATGTCTTCACAAGAGGTCTGTCGTGTCAAATAGTCTCGCGCTAACAATTGATGGACCACGCTCATTTTATACGGGTGAAAATTCGGTTCATCCTGAAGAATCCGGTGGAGAGAACGTCTGGAAATGACAAGAGCAAGTGATTGCTTCCGAGCAGAGAGTTTCGGAGATTGCAGTACTGCTGCTCTAACTCTCTCGATGTTTTGTGGTGTTGCAATCCTTCTCTCAGATCCCCTTCGTACACATGACACATTCCCTGCTGTTCTCAATGAAGTTACCCAATTTACAAGTGGTTGCAGTCCAGTAACATGTCCGCGTGTGGGAACAGCGAATAGTAAACGAAAAGCACGCTGCACTGCAATGATCGAGTGCGCATTTTAAAATACGCTTCAACACAAAGTGACCTCTCCTCACGTGGCCAATGCATGATGGCAAGTAAAAGGCAGACGAATAAAAAAATTCCCGTCAGCCACTATAACCCACGCACTCTCGATGTTTTGTGGTGTTGTAATCCTTCTCTCAGGCCCCCTTCGTACATATGACACATTCCCTACTGTTCTCAATGAAGTTACCCAATTAACAAGTGATTGCCGTCCAGTAACATGTCCGCGTGTGGGAACAGCGACGCGTAAACGAAAAGCACGCTGCACTGCAATGATCAAGTGCGCGTTTTAAAAATATGCTTCAACACAAAGTGAGCTCTCCTCACATGTCCAATGCATGATGGCAACTAAAAAGCAGACGAATAAAAAAATTCCCGTCAGCCACTATAACCCACGCACACTCTCTTCGATCAACAGTGCCGCCACAGTCTGCAGTGCAAAAAACAAATTTCCGCGCTCCTCCTATATGTGTCCTCGCTAGCTTACTTAAAATGTCATACATGGTGTCAATATTGAAAGCTGTCAGAATTACAGTGGATTATTATCAAGAGGTAAAACAAGCTCTTCTCTACTCTAGTGTGATCAAGCAAAACTTTTTGAAAATCCCAGACACATGTATGTTTTGTTTTCTTTCAAATTTGCACTATTGGATTCGTTTTAAATACTTACAAACCTTTTAACCTTACCTTTCCTACACACGGCGACTAAAGTAATTTTCTGCTCAATTTACTAGAACACATTGTGGCTACCAATTACGTTTGGGTGGAAAATATCCATTCTATGTATTAGAAACATTTGATAAAATTTCCAATAATTGAGTACAACGGCAATGGCAGCAATCTACGACAGGTCATTTGAACGTAAAAGGCGAAACGAAACTCAACGAAATGTTGCACAATGTAAAGCGGACAGCGAAGGACACGAAATAAATGTGTAAAGGATAACCGCACAAATTAAATGTATCGAGAACAATCTGAGAATCCAACCGAACAATAGACAATTTAAAGTTTTCTCTCATTCGAGCAGATACCCGGTAAAAGCAATCGTTGCTTTAAACGTCACGCTAACAAGGTTTAATTAATCCTTTTGTCGGAGTTCTTGTCTTAAATATGCTTAAAAATGTTTCGCATAACAAATGAACAACGATTCTCAATTCTGACATAACAACAGCTCATACTAATCATAATTAGCATGGAAAAATATGTGAAAATACTCCACAAGACAAAAGGGTTTAACATTATCTTCATCTTCAGTGCCTAGCCGTACTTCGTTCCACCTTATTGTTGGGACATCATGTTAACTTCGTCTTTAGACGTAAGGACCTTTTTCTGTAGCTGACTTACTGCAGCCGGTGGTCGGGGATTTCTTTTTATGGAGTTGTTATCCAAATGAGTACAAGCGACGGCAAAAACTTCAACCCGACAACATCTTCAGATGAAACAATAAAATGCCTAATTAAAAATTCTACACATTGCTTTCGCTTTTTGTGAGCAATTTTCACTTATACCCATACTTCCTCTGAAACGCTCACACACACACATACATAAACTTTTTAGCTAACCAACCATATATTCATCATCATACAATAATACAGCCGCACACATGCACACACATACCGAGGCGCATTTATAAATAACATTAAGGATTTCTGTGTATGAGTGTGTGTGTGTTTGTTGTTGGTTGGCTGGTCGTGTATGGGAAACCCTTTTTATGTTACCTTTAAGTTGTTGCTATACATACAGTACATGTGCGTCGTTGGCATAAGAGGATCTTTTAAGGATGACAGATATTCTGGCAACACATACATCATTATCCCTTAGACTGCACTGTGGCTCAGGATATCATGACTTTTTGGTGATTTTTGTCCATCCGTCCCTCCGTTCGTCCAAAGCTTCTAATCAAACTAAAGGGCGAAGTTGTTGTAGTAAGTTTTTTGCATCAGAGACTGACGCCAATAAATTTGAAGAACATCGGTTCAGATTTAAATATAACTACCACATATACTTTCATCTGATTTTTATGTGTTTAGCTCTATAAGCAACATATTACATCCAATCTGCATCTGATTTTTTTGCTATAGCTCAAATACATTTTACATTCAATCTTGATAAAATTTTGCACGAGTAAGTTTTTTGGCCAAGGCAGGATGTTATTGACATTAAAGAAAATCGGTTCAGATATAGATATAGCTCCCATACATTTATATTTACCCGATTTTATGGCATAAAGTCTGAAAGCCACATGTTACGAGGGCGACCGCAAAACTAACTGGCCTGGCACATTTTCTGTTTTACTAGCAACTTTTTTGTTTTGTTTTTTAAAAACAATCTTTTATAAGTCATCTGTCAAAATTTCCGAAATATTTAATGATTATTTTCTTTGTTACAGGTGATTGAAGTAAACAAGTTTTATAATTTTTGAAAAATGGAAAATACAGAGTTTCGTGCGGTAATTAAACACTTTTATATGAAAGGTTATACGCCACAATTAATAAAAGATCAATTGGATTCTGTTCTTGGTGATAATGCACCATCATACTCCACCGTGAAATCCTGGGTTCAACAATTTAAAATGGGTCGTTCAAATACGGAAGATGAACAACGCTCTGGAAGACCGAAAACTGCTACTACTATTGAAAACATTAGAAAAATATTTAATGAAGTGACTAAAGATAGACGAATAAAGCTCAGAGAACTTGCTGATATTGTTAAAATACACGAAAAACAAGTTTTGAGTATTTTACATGATGAACTCCACATGAAAAAGCTATCTGCAAGATGGGTGCCGCGTTTGTTGACTTTGCCCCAAAAACTCGTCCGTTGGACCAATTCCGAGGAGCTTTTAGCGATTTATCAGCGTAATCCAATAGAGTTCTTGCTCCCATTCATAACTGTTGATGAAACATGGATCCATCACTAAATCCCAGAATGCAAAGAACAGTCAAAACAATGGATAGAAGCTGGTAAAAGTGGTCCCAAGAAGGCGAAAACTGTTAAGTCAGCAGGAAAAGTAATGGCCACAGTATTTTCGGATGCAAGGGGTATAATATTTATTGATTATCTTGAGAAAGGAAAAACTATAAAAAGTGAATATTATTGTGCATTATTGGATCGGTTGAGTGAAGAAATCAAGATAAAACGACCGCATTTAGAAAAAAAAAATCTTTTTCATCAAGATAATGCTCCTTCACACACTGCACTTTAACTCAACAAAAACTGGCCGAAATACGATTTGAAATTGCTCAGCATCCATATAAAGTTCAGATTTCGCTCCTTCTGATTATTTCTTGTTTAAAAAAAAAATTCTCGGTGGCAAAAAATTTTCGTCCAATAGCGAGGTTATTGCTGAAACTGAGGCATATTTTGAAGGTGTTGAAAAATCGTATTTTTCGGAAGGAAAAATAAGATTTTTGATGAAGTGTATTGAGTTTTGATGAAGTGTATTGAGTTGGAAGGAGATTGTGTTGAAAAATAAATAATAATAATTCCAAAAAACGGTTCTTTTTATGTTAGGCCAGTTACTTTTGCGGTCGCCCTCGTACATGTAATCTTGATGAAATTTGGCCCACTTAAGTTTTATGCACCAAGGATGGACGTAATCGAAACTTAAAAAAAATCGGTTCTAATTTAGATACAGCTCTCGCACACATATATTCATCCGATTTTATGTTTTAAGTGACATTGATTTTTGATTTCTTTATCAGAAAGCTTCGCAACAATTGTTGGAAACTTGGAAAAAAAAAACAACGAAAGAACAGACAAATAAAAAGACCCCAAATAAACAGACCCAATGTAAAAACATCCCAGTGTAAAAAGATCGCAATTGCTACAGTAACGAATCCAGATATTTGTATCAACAAGTCAGGCACCAGACGAGCGGCATAGTGTCTTGTATAGAGTGTTCAAAACCGTAACCGGAATCCGGTTAACTGGTTTTTTCAGCCATAGCCGTCGGCCGGTGAAAACGTCATTTTCGGTTAACCGGGTAAACCGGTATTTTTGTGTCGGTTAACCTGATTTCAAAGTAACTGATTGAATAAAATGTTACTTTATAATATACAATAGCTATCTGCTGAAAAGTCTATCGAATCATACATGAAAACACGTTTTTCATCGTTCAGACCAATTTACATATAAAGTACATATAGTCGTGTGCATCCCCTTTAACGCAATGTTCCGTATGCCCAAAGAAGTTGTTATGCAGGGGTTCCTCAACTTCGTCACTAATACATCATCTACTACATGTTCACAAAATTAATATTGATATTAAAGTACCAATAAACCAATTAAAAAACCCAACTACATCTCAAATGGCTGGCCCATTAGAAAAATATCCAAAAAAAATCTTTCCGTGGCCTGGGTGAAATATTAGCTGGATGTGTAGCTGAAGATGGTATGCCTGTTAGAACAGTTATGATATCAACAGCAAATACTTCTCTACTTAATTTGAAGGGGTTGAATATGCCTGCCAGAACATCTACAGTTTGGGGTTTAATAGAAGAGGAACATAAGCTCAGAAAGTCTGAATTGATTCAAAAATTTAAATCTGTAAAAGCTACGTTTCTTTGAGAATGTACGATCCAAATAATAAGTCGTTTGAAATATTTATAAGAAATCTAGGCCTAGAACAGATAAACATTGCTGGTACTGCAGGCAATATTCAAAATTTAGTAAAAAAAAACTTGAGAATTCGAGATTGACTTTGAAGAAGATGTGGTAGCTTCTACACATGACGGCGCTTCAGTTATGAAAAAATAGGGCATGGATATTTCCCCAGAATCTTAACTTTGTCAGAATCATGCGATTCACTTGTGTGTTGTGCATACCATACTCGTATATGCAAAGAAAGATTCAACAGTTGGTGATGATGACGATGAAGAAAAAGGGGAAGGTGACATTTTTTCTGACGGCACTGAAAGTGAAGCGGATTTTATGGAAATATATTCTAGTTTGGAATTAAATGTAAATGTGCATGATGTTATGAACTAACTTAGACGATACATACAAAAGTTTAACAAGTCGTCCATTAAGCAAAATAAGCTACTTAGTAGGGACATAAATACACTGTTACAACATTGAGCACACCCATTTCAATAGTAGAACTGAACATACCCCGTTAATGCCATATGGGTTTTGAAAGCTAACCTCAATAGCGTTAGTCTGTAACGGGATTCTAAAATTGTTTCAAGTTTCATGATGGAGTGGTCAGATAATGAGAATCGTATCGCTGTAATAGCGCTTTTCAAGTGTGAAATGAAAACGATGAACGATATTTTCAAAACGCTCCGGCCACTAGGGATTAGCCGCATGTTCGTCTGCCGATGCACAAAACTGTTTGAGGAGACTGGAGATGTAAAAGACCGACAGCGGTCGGGCCGCACACGCTCTGTTTGAACACCGCATGTCATCAAAGCCGTTAAATCAAGAATTCACAGAAATCTGCTCCGAAAACAGAAAATCATGACCCGTGAGATGAATATCAAGCAAAAGTCCATGAGTCGAATCATTAAAAAAGACTTGGGGCCTTGGGATTCGGGCATGGCCATACGAGTACATGGACAGATTTTCATGAAATGAGCTGGTAAAATTTTTGCAGTCGTGAATCAATCACCCTGTATATAAAAGAGAAATGTTTGTATATACGCGGTAAACTTCAAAACTACTGCACTGATTTTGACCAAATTAAATACATGTTTTCTTTGGCTCTTGAGTCGTGTTTCTACACAATTTGGTGTTTGTCCAATCGCTGTATCCAGTTTAATAAAACGCATTGTTTAAGCGGAATTTGTGAACCCAGCTATGAAATATCTACTATACTTAATATTACTTTTTAACGGAAAACTGTCGTGAGCTAAATTTATACTTTAATGGACAGAAGAAAGATGTCAATAGTATTAATGTTGTCATTCAAAATAAGATTTTTGGCGAAACTAAAACATACAAATGTATCATTATTGTTACGGGTGCAGATACTTAGTAGGGACATAAATACTGTTACACATGTTTTATGCTGTAAAAAAAAGTACTGAATGTTTTTGGACCAAATATTTTTTAATATATTTATTGATGTTTATTGTATCCAAAAAGAATCTACTTATTCGAAATGCCCGCCTCTTGCCTTAAGTCCCACTGACCAATCGTCAATAGCTGCACGAACCTCGACCATTGGAAAATTGGGCACAGCTCGAACCAAAGCAGTCTTAAGAGATCTAATATTGGGGTATCTTTTGTGACAAACCTTGTCCTCTAAAACCGTCCACAATTTGTAATCCAAAAGTTTAAAATTTGAACTGCCTGCGGGCCATTCTTTAGAGGAAATGAACGCTGGCAAATTGTTTCGAAGCCAGTCCTGGGACGTTTTAGCCTTATGGGCCGGCGCAGAATCCTGCTGAAAAGTCCAAGGCTGGTTTTGGAACAGGAAATTGTTAAGAGGCTTCACAACAGCTTCCAAAACGGTTTCTTGGAAACTTTGGCCGATGTTTTGACTCCTTGTTCGCTGAAATGCAGGTCAGTGACCCCATCGTAAGAGACACCCCACCAAACCATGACTGAAGCTGGATGATGACCCTTTGCCACCCTTGGGATCAGTTCAGATGCTTCCTTAGATAACCGCACATACACTCCATCATTTTGCTTGTTAAATTTTTCATCTGTGAACAAAATTTTTCTGTGCAAGTTATCAGCGTGTTTCACAAAAAGACGTTTGCATTTTTCAATCCTATTTTTTTTTAAAGCTGCAGTCAATACTTAGTAGGGACACAAATACTGTTACAACATTGAACACACCCATTTCGATAGTAGAACTGAACATACCTCGTTAATGTCATATGGGTTTTGAAAGCTAACCTCAATAGCGTTTGTCTGTAACGGTATTTTAAAATTGTTTCAACTTTCATCATGGAGTGGTCAGATAATGAGAAACGTATCGCTGTAATAGCGCTTTTCGAGTGTGAAATGAAAAAAAGCGATATTTTCAAAATGCTCCGGCCACTAGGGATTAGACGCATGTTCGTCTACCGATGCATAAAACTGTTTGAGGAGACTGGAGATGTATAAGTATATCGATTTTTCACAATAAAAGAAACATCCTTCCGTGGTTCAAAAAACTTACTAGTGCTAAGTTTTCTCAAAATCGTATGAACATATATGTGGGAGTTATATGTAAATCAGAACAGATTTCTTTGGCCTTCCTTGGTCCAAAAAAATAACGAGTGCCGAATTTCATCAAGATTCGATGCAATATGTGGCTGCAAGAGCTAAAGACATAAAATCGGATGAACAGATCGGTGGGAGCTATAACTAAACTCAACAGATTTTTTTAAAGATTAAATAACATTAAATGCACGATTTGACGTTAGAGCGTCTTGAACAGTAGGCTTATTGGAAGGGACTGTCATGGTTAACCCTCAATGTTCTCACCGTTATGTTCTTCAATATTGGAAGCGCTGTTAAGCTGTTGAAGAATATTGTTGTCTCTTTAATTTGCTCGCCAAGAACACTTGAAAGCATAATCACTTCTTAAACCCT
Organism: Hydrotaea diabolus; assembly: GCA_963513945.1. NCBI lineage: Eukaryota > Metazoa > Arthropoda > Insecta > Diptera > Muscidae > Hydrotaea > Hydrotaea diabolus. The sequence goes on along the minus strand of OY740718.1, from coordinate 150,209,999 downwards.
CCGTCATGCACATGTATCTGGCCACGAATTTTACGAATTTAACTGTGATTTAAATATATTTCTAATTTGGCTAGAAGTTTGAGTCTCCAGGTAGCCTCTACAAATATTGTTAGGTATCGTTTTATGAAAAAACACATTAAAAAAACAACAAACAAAATTAATGTGGATTTTTCATCTATACTTCGTATACGTAGCGCATCCTGGTCGTGGCGTATCTGGCCAGATACACACACATTTTGTAGGAAGAGTACTGTACTTTACCCGAAGCAATTTTGATTTACAATGAAAATAAAGCTGGCGTACGATAGATTGTATGGACCAAATGGTTTCACATTTTACTACAATGCGGTCAACAAGACGATGGACTTTTGAGCTTTTCTGCAACATGTTGGACACCATGGCACTGGCTGCATTTTGTATTTGCAAAGAAGTTGATGGTCTCAATAAAAATAGTGCTAGAAGAAATTTTTTCACTACATTAGCTGATACATTGGTTCTTCCAAATATTGAAAACCGAATGAACAACATTCACATCATCAAACGGTTCAGCACTCGTTTGGCCATGGAATCGTTTTTAGGAAGACCACTAAATGTAAGCTTGATTGATATAACATTTGCCCTTCATTACTACATCTCATTTTCCTCGTTTTTCTTTTTCATTTCAGTTTCCAGTAGTAGTTCCTAGCTCAAGCGGTGCTGATACTCTACAAAAGAGAAAAAGTTGTCAGCTTTGTACGTTGGGAGATTAAAGAATTCGCCGACTAACTCGTTTTTTTTTACTTTTAGAAATTTCATAAATATCGAACAACAATTGCGACCTGTAGTTTGACTACAATCTTTAGGCGGATGAACGGATGGGCAGACTGACGTCGTTAAATGAAATCAGCAGCGAATTATACTCCAGTTTGTATACTTAAAAGTCTAGCTCAATTTTTTTTGTAGTTCCAAACACTTGCTATGAAGCTAACTTATAGTACCCTGTTCCACAATGTGGTGTACGAGTACGGTATAAAAATAAATTTGCCTTAAATTTAAAGCAAAATATTTATTTTGTTTTTAGATTTTTTCTTATCTTTATCGAAAATAAAACCGTTCCTCGTGTCAAATAACATAATACCAAACCATCAGTTTGGATTCCGCGAAGGTCACAGCACTATCGAACAAGTAAACCGCCTGACCCAAGCAATTGAAAAATCATTTGAACGGCGAGAATATTGCTGCGCCGTATTCCTGGATGTTGCTCAAGCATTTGACAAAGTCTGGCACTTTGGCTTGACCTACCTGACCTGACTGCGAAATACTAGCAGGTATTCCCCAGGGAAGTGTCATGGGGCCTATCCTTTACCTTCAGTTTACCGCAGATATTCCTACCAGCCCAAACGTGCTAACATCTACTTTTGCCGATGATACCGCTATAATGGCCACACATAAAAAGCAGGAAATTGCATCTAAGAATCTAGGTGTACATCTCAGACGAGTAGAATCTTGGCTCTCTGACTGGAGAATAAAAGTCAATGAGGCTAAATGCACACAGGTAACTTTCACACTGAATTTTAGCACTTGTCCGACATTGAAACTAAACAATATCCATTTTTCTCAATCTGATCATGTTTCATACCTTGGAATCCTGGAGAAGTCATATCGAAGCAAAGAAAACTCAACTGAAACTTAAGGTCCATCAACTTCACTGGCTCCTAAACGCGAACTCAAAACTAAGCCTTGAATATAAGGTCCTGCTATACAACAGTGCAATCAAACCTATCCGGTTATACGGTGCCCAGCTATGGGGCAAGGCAAGCTCGAGCAATCTCGACAAAATACAAAGAGTACAATCAAAGACATTGCGGCTTATTACCGGTGCCCCTTGGTATATGAGGAATGAAAACATCCACCGAGACTTGAAAATACCTCTCGTCAAAGAGGCAATTCAAAAAATCAATATAAAGCACAAAGAGAAGCTCGAACGTCATGATAACATACTTGCTAGACAATTATTGTGCAGTCCAAGCTCTTTAATACTTCAGAGAAACGAACGCCGTGTTTTCTAATCTGCACTTGTGCTTCATCCGTAACAGTAATCGCGAACACACGCGCCCGAAAGACTGTGTAGAATTCTTTTTCTACGTCACGTGGCTTAAATGCTCTTATACGTGATCTTTAAAACAGTCAATATCAATCGCGGACGAACACTCAAAAAAGACTGTGTAGAATCCTTTATTCTACGTCACGTGGCTTAAATGCTCTCATACGTGATCCTTAAAACAGTCAACGCGAAAAACCTACATAACCTAAATTACGTCGTCCACTCTGCTATTCTAGAGTTATCCGTTATACATACATAACTAGAGTTCTTCACTCTACATAATATCGCGAACACTCTGTAAATGACTGTCCTCTGGCCCTTTATCACGAGGTTTAAGCCAAACTAGGTTTAAAATTCTCAGGCATGTGATCCATACCAGTTTTATACTATTTTGACCAAATTAATTAAAATTCCTGCCAATAAGCAGAGATCCACATTACAAAAAATCCATACGAGAATTCATTATAGAATTATACTTATTGTTAGGCTCCTTTGGAGCAGATTCAATAATTCAAACAAAACTGATAAAAAAAAAAGATTTTTTCTAGTATATTTTTATCTTTTCTCTAGCCTTTTTTCGTCAGAAGTTTTTTTAAAACGTGGCATCAATACTTTTTTTGGGAGTATACTCAATTATAACCTAACTGTATCTAAATCACGTATTACAGGCCACAACAAGGACGAGGAAACCAACTAGTCGCAATTGACCGTCTACAATGAACTAAGCTAATTTAAAATTTCATCACTTCAAAAATGTACCCTTTCAGGGCGACGGTGTTGTTCTGACATTTTATTTCTTAAATTCAACTTTATAATTTACGAGTATGAGTCCTATACTCGTATCCTTTACTTAGTAACCACTTGAGACTGTGTCGTTTTTTTTGGCTATATTTCGTTCTCAAAAACATCCCAAAAATGTTTGATATCCTATTTGGATGTATGTGCGTATGAGTTAAGTCGGCGTTCTGGATCTGCTTACTTTCTGTTGCTTCTTAGGAATAAACCCACTCGCTCAGTCCACGCCCATTAGCAACCAACGATTCAAAAGATGCCTGAGCCTTTTTGGAATTTTGTTAAAACTACTTGTTGTAAATACGAGTAAGTACATCATGTGTGTGTGTGTGATTAAACATATGTGGGTGTGTGCGAGGGTGTTTCGTGTGAGTGTGTGTGTGTGATCATGTATCTGAAGTGCGTGGCTTTCAAAGGCGGTGTTTCATTGGTACGTGTCACATCTCTGTAAATCCCTTGGCGACCGCATGTGTTAATGAAATCTACACTTGTCATTAGGCTGCTGGAAACCACTTTAATAAATTTTATGAAACATCATTAAAAACATTATCTGGTGATGAAGGAGCTTCAAGGCAAAACGTTAACGTGTTGATACTTGAGCACTCATACACATTTCCTTTGGGGACGAAGAAATTTGTACTAGGTTGACATAAATAAAGCGCAATGTAAATTTTAATTATGGCATATTTTGTAAAAAAAAGTAATAAAAATATAAACTCCCATCCTACAGTTTGACAATCATTAAAAATGAGCAAGTATGAGAAACGCATCTTATCTTAGGTATGTTTGTAATAAATTCATTAAATATACACTTTGAATGGAAAATTATCGTTTGCATGGGATCGGTCTCATTCGATGCTCAGATGTTGTCCACATCAAAAAAAAAGTGAAAATTGATTTTTTTACCCTTAGGTCCCTTTCTCTATGCGCTATCACTTATACGTATACAGAAGAGGGTGTTTGCAAAACATAGTTTTATTTTTGGCTTCGTTAATATAATTGTATAGTTCTTTTGTACGGGTGGAGCGCAGAATTTGCTTTTTGCACTGCAGGCTGTGACAGCACTGTTAGTCAAGGAGAGTGTTTGTGACTTATAGCGGCTGACGGAAGATTTGTATTCGTCTGCCTTTCAGTTGCCATCGTGCATTGGACACGGTCATTTGAGGTCATTTTGTGTTGAAGCATATTTTTCAATTGCGCACTCGATCATTGCAGTGCAGCGTGCTTTTCGTTTACGATTCGCTGTTCCCCCACGCGGACGTGTTCCTGGACGGCAATCAATTGTACTTATATTGGGTAACTTACGTACGAAGGGGACCGGAGAAAAGAATTACAACACCACAAAACATCGAGAGAGTAAGAGCAGCAGTACTGCAATCTCCGAAGCGCTCTGGTCTGAAGCAATCACTTGCTTCTGTGAATTCCGAACGGTACTTGACTATGATACAGGACGCAGACGTGTTCCTGGACGGCAATCAATTATATATTGGGTAACTTAATTGCGAACAGCAAGGAATGTGCCATGCGTACAAAGGGGACCTGAGAAAAGGATTACAATAGCACCAAATATCAAGAGAGTTAGAGCAGCAGTACTGCAATCTCCGAAACGATCTGCTCGGAAGCAATCGCTTGCTCTTGGCATTTCCAGACTTTTTTTCAGTCGGTTCCTGAGGCAATGTAGTTAGAGGATACATAATCTAACAGGATGGTCCCACTGCACACACAGCGAGGGTTTCCATGAATTGTTTGAGGCAAATGTTTGCTGGACGGCTTATCTCTTTGAGATGTGATGTGCACTGGCCGGCACGCTCACCAGACTTAGCCCCATCCGATTTTTCCTTTGGGGTTATCTGAAGTCGAAGGTGCATATCAACCGTCCTGACACCTAGGAAGACATTTTTAACAATATTGAGGCTGAAATTGGCAGAATACCAGTTGACATGCTTGTTAAAGTTTATGAAAACTTCAGAAAACGTATGCAGCAGTGTGTGGATAGCGAAGGTCGACATTTGCCAGGTACGCTATTCAAAGCGATGTAATTTAAAAATTCCCTTACTGTTCAATATAATTAATATATAAAATAAATGTATAATAATTTAATTCAATTCCAAATAAGCAACTTTCCGCGCTCCACCTGTAAATGTGACAGCGCATAGAGAAAGGGACCTAAGTGTAAAAAATCAATTTTCAATTTTTTTTTTGATGTTAACAACATCTGAGCATCGAGTGAGACTGATCCCATGCCCCAAAAGTGTTCCATTCCAGAGATATGCGCGTTTTATGAAAGTAATGGTACACCAAAGATACACGTATTTAAATCTTTAAAATGGCTCTCCTGAACAAAACTGGTTTTTACCCTTAGGTCCCTTTCTATTTTGCGCGTCACATATATATGTAGAGTCGACTTCGCTTAAGAGAAAATGCGAAAATGCAGCAACTTCGTTTTAGTTAACCGTAGTTTTTACTTAGGGTTTCGGATATGTAGAACACGTTTCAGTTTTTGGGTCTAAGGTCAGTAAAAAAAAAAAACAAATATTTATAATTTCTTTAACAAAAAATAAATTTTATATATTAAATAATTCAAAAAACGAACTTAAATTCAATGTAGGCATTTAAAAAAGGACAAGAATATAAAATGGCACCGACACACAAACAATTATTTTCGAATACGAAAACAAAGATTGACAAAATGGTGAGAGCAAATGTTATATACACGCAGAAAAAAAGTATGGTTGGGGTAACAATATTCGAAGAGCTATTGTTGGTTATATGGTTGTGCCACAACAATATTATGATCATCACAACAATAGTATGGTTCACACACAACCATACTATGATCCCCATAACAATATTATGGTCCTCACAATAATAATTTTATTCACACACAACCATACTATGATTCCCACAACCATATTATTATTCACATTCAATTATACTATGATCCCAACAACCATATTATGGTCCTCATTACCATAGTATGTTTAACGTACAACCATAGTATGATCCTCACAACCATAGTATGACTTACACACAATCATACTATGATCCCCAACATTTTTTGTAAAGATTGGGTAAAGTTGTTATTTAACAATAGAGAATTTTATTAAGTAAGTTATGTAGCAATAGGAGTGATTTATTAAACAGTCAAAAAGTTATTTATTAAAAATATTTTTTAGTTATACTAATTCGTAGTTTGTTTGGAAAAAATTTAATTATTTTTACTATTATTGCGTAAGATTCGTAAGTAAAACATTGTCAAATTAAAAAAAGTACAATTTTGCCGGTATGATTGCCGTAATCATGTTATTGTTAACATAAAAGCCACGTTAACAATACTTTTGTTCCACCAACCATATTTATATTGTTTCTTTAACCATATTTACATTTTTAAATTTGGCAACAATACTATTGTTACATTTCAACAATATTAATATTGCCGCAATCATACTATTGTCAAATTGAAATTCAAAAAACAATACAATAAAACAATACTATTTTTTCAAAGAACATACTATTGTTGCCGTGACCATATAGGAACCATATCTTTTCTCTGCGTGTACAGAATTCATTGCTCAGGCAACAACAACGGTAGTTGTGACAAAATGTATGTGGGTACAACCAAAAACATGCTCAAACCAGTATATCGGGCCGATCAGACATTAAAAGTAGAAGTAAAACGCCATCACAAAAAACAGCACTTACGACCCTTTACTTCAATTATGTTATCTCAGCCAAAAACTCGATATTACGAGGGCTGTCCTAATAATGAAAATGGGAATATTTACCATCAAAAATGGTTTTATTGTTTTTCAATGTATTCTCCAGCATGATTTATACACTTTTGCATGCACTCAAACCAATTGTCGATGCACTTTTTCCACGCCGATTGAGACACCTCCAAAACATGATTTTTAAACGCTTCAACAGCATCTTCTGGCGACGAAAATCGTTGACCACGCAGTTTGTTCTCGATTTGCGGGAATAAAAAGAAGTCATTGGGTGCCAAGTCAGGGGTGTACGGCGGCTGACCCATCAATTCGACGTTTTGGCCGGTCAAAAAGGCGCTGGTTTGAAACGATGTGTGAGAGTCATGGTGCACAATGATTCGTTTTCTCTTGTTCGTTTTTCGAACAAGAGAAGACTTCAGGCAAACAAATTGTGGTGTACCACCCAGAATTGGCCGTCCTACGGTGCTAAGGAGAACAGTCGCCAAATGATCTGTTTTGCCGAAGAAACAGGCGACCATTTGCTTCGAAGTGCTTCTTCCACGAACAATTTTCGTTGGATTTGGCTCATCTTCGAAGACCCACGCGGTCGATTGCTGTTTTGTTTTGGGCTCATACGCATAGATCCATGATTCGTCACCTGTGATGATCTTATAAACGTCTTTTGAAGCACCACGATCGTATTTTTTTAAAATTTCTTTGCACCAATCGACACGATCCTTTTTTTGAGCAATTTCAAATTGTGCGGGATCCAACGAGAACAAACCTTTTTTATGGCCAGGTGTTCATGCAACCAAGGATACCTCTATCTCACGGTATGTAACATGACGATCTTGCATTATCAGTTCAGGCACGGCATCAATGTTTTCTGGCACCTTCACGCCGTTCGTCTTTGAGCGAGCGTCGGCCACGATTGAATTCATAAAACCAGTTTTTCATAGTGCTATAGGATGGTGCTTCATTGTCATATACAAATTTAAGTTCATCGATGCACTCTTGTCGTGATAATCCACGTCGAAAGTTGTGAAAAATGATCGCACCAAAATGTTCACGAGTTAATTCCATTTTGTTGCCAAATTGATTTGTTCAAGTCACTATAAACAACTCAAATGATGGTCGTACGTCAAAACGTTCCGAGTACGTTTATGCTAAAAATGTCAAACTTTCCAATGAAAATGTCAGATGGCGACTGGCAACTCTTAGTGTTGCCTAGGCCAGAAAGATATATAGCAACCTTTGTATTAAATTGAAAATTTTACTACGTAAGTATCCCTCTGCTAACAATGTCATGCTTTACTGAAAAATGCTTTGCATAAATTTAATTCCAATAAAACTGTCCCTCTAACAAGCATATCACCCAATGTTGGTGGAGAATTCACCTTAACCTTTGTTAGGGGCTACATAAAAAATAGACCACCATGGTCGAGCCTGAGGATATTTGATCATACGAGTATATTTAAGCAAGATCAGATTTGATATATTTCTTCTAAAGCGGCGTGGCCATACGTCCCAAGGGACCTATGCTGAAACTACATTTAAGCACGGAACGGTGTCTTGCAACCAATCGTTTAAAGGTCCCAAAACATGTACACGCAGAGAAAAAACGTCACGGCAATAATAATATGTTTTCCGCAATAAAAGTATGTTCGTCGCAACCATAGCATTGTTAACTGAATTTATTTTTGACAATTGTATAATTCCTGCAATATTAATATTGTTGAAATGTATCAATAGAATTATTGCTAAATCTAAAAATGAAAATATGGTTATAGCAACAATATTAATATGGTTGGTGCGACAAAAGTATTGTGTTTGGCGTTTTATGTTAACAATAATATGATTACGGCAATCATACTGTATAATTGTAATTTTTCTTCATTTAAATATGCTTTTAAGGACAAATGTTATTGGTACAGGTCTAATGTAATAATAGTATTTATGAAATTAAAATTTTTTAAACAAGCTGCTTTGGCTTTGTTTAACTGAAAGTTTTTTAATAAAAACGCTTACGTTTATTTAAACTTATTTTTTTCTACTGTGAAATAAATCACTCCTATTATTTTGAATAATTTTCATAATTCGAATCTAATTGTGACAACTTAAACCAATTCTAATAAATAATATTGGGGATCAAATTTATTGTCGACAACTTAAACAAATTCTAATAAATTATATTGAGGATCATAGTATAATTGTGTGTGATAATGCTATGGTTGTAGGGATCATAACATGGTTGCGTGTGAATCATACTATGGTTGTGAGGATCATACTATGGTTATATATGAAACATACTATGGTTGTGAGGATCAGACTATGGTTGTGGAGATCATAGTATGGTTGAGAGTGAATAATACTATGGTTGTGGGGATCATAGTATGGTTATGTGTAAATCATACTATTGTTGTGAGGATCATAGTATGGTTGTATTTGAATCATACTATTGTTGTGAGGATCATAATATTGTTGTAGCACAACCATATACCCAAAAATAGTATTATCCTCTTCGAATATTGTCACCACAACCATACTTTTTTTCTGCGTGTAGTGATAAATTCGTTCGTCGATTTAAAATGTAGTTTCGAGTGAGGCTATGATAATTTGTTGAAGAATTACTCTGATCTTTCCGAAATTTAATCATTATCGGTCCCCACACGCAGAGAAAAGATATGGTCACGGCAACACTAGTATGTTCTTTGCAATAAAAGTATGGTCGTCGCAACCATAATATTATTTTTTGAATTTCATTTTGACAGTAGTGTGATTCCGGCAATATTAATATTGTTGAAATGTAACAATAGTATAGTTGCCAAATTTAAAAATAAAAATATGGTTGTAGCAACAATATAAATATGGTTGGTGCGACAAAACTATTGTTTTGTCTGGGTTTTAGGCTAACAATAATATGATTACGGCAGTTATACCGACAACATCTTAATTTTTTCTTAATTTGACAGTGTTATTGTTACGAATCTTATGCAAACATATTACTTTTTATATGAAAATTAAATATTGTTGTAAGTGAATAGTTGACCTTTAGTGTTGTTATTTTATAAAATTATTTTTCAGTTGACAGCGATAATCAGACGGACGGCATTGTTTTGTTAATTGACAACCCCTGAAGATGATTGACGAAGTCAATCGAAATATTGGGATAAATAAAAATTAAACAACACATAGAACAACGAGTTTAAATAAATGACCTCAACCAGAAAAATAATTTAATAAATTAAATATTTTCAAAACAAACTTCTTTGGATTAGTATAACTGAAATATTTTTAAAAAATGCATTTTTTCTACTATTAAATAAATTACTCCTATTATTAAGAGTTTAATGCATTTTTACATAATTTACTTAATAAAAATCTCTATTGTTGAATAGCAACTTAACCCAATGCTTACAACAATTTTGGGGATCATAGTATGGTTACGTGTGAGTCATACTATGGTTGCAACGATCATACTATGGTTGTATGTGAAACATACTATGGTTGTGAGAATAAAAATATGGTTGTTGGGATCATAGTAGGCTTGAGTGTGAATAATAATATGGTTGTGGTGATCATAGTATAGTTGTGTGTGAATAATTCTATTGTTGTGAGGACCATAATTTTGTTGTGGGGACCATAGTATGTTAGTGTGTGAATTATACTATTGTTGTGATGATCATAATATTGTTGAGCCACAACCATATACCATACAATGGTATGATGCTCTTTGAATATTATTATCCCAACCATAATTTTTTTCTTTTGGGGCACCCATTAGGCCTAATTTTTCCTTGGTAGGAAACTGCAAAATTTTCGAAGTTCCTTATAGTTCGGTATATGTTTTCAACCAAAAATTTGGTACAGAGTACAGGGTACCTATGGTAAAAATATATCATAAAAATTGGTGCTGACAACAGGCTATATATTCGGAAGAAAATAATGTTGTAAGTGAATAGTTGACCTTTAGTGTTGTTATTTTATAAAATTATTTTTCGGCTTGAGGTTATTTATTTAAACTAGTTGTTCTATGTGATGTTTAGTTTTTATTTATCCCAATATTTCGATTGACTTCGTCAATCATCTTCAGGGGTTGTCAATTAACAAAACAATGTCGTCCGTCTGATTATCGCTGTCAACTGGAAGAAAATAATTTTACAAATGGAAACTAAAATCTTAAAAACAAATTAGAGTCTTTCTGTTTAAGTTCCTTATTTTCCCCTAGTGCCCAACGAAAACTTTTTAGATAATTAGAAAATATTTGTGTGGACCACTCCATCAGTTATGCTCCAGACCGGATCCAGCCAGCGTTCGTGTCTTTTACATGCTGCGTGTCTCATTAACCCTGCTTAGATATTTTTTTTTTTTACTCAAAAGATGTAGGTTACTTTGAAAGGCGTATAGTGGATTACATCCTTTTAGGGATTTCAACGTTAATAAAATGACTATTTTTTATTGATATCATTTATTTATTCAATTATCTTTTATTTTTATTCGGAACATAGTTTGATGAAAAATATAAATTAAAACAAAATTTTAGTTGTTTTAAAAAATTACCAACAAAATCCATCTTCTCTTGCCACCTTTTATTAATAATACGAGGACGGCTCGGAAAGTTCTTAGCCTATCAATGAAAGAGAATAGTTAGTTTTTCAAAAATATTTTTATTTTTCAATATAATCTCCTGAAACTTCAATACACTTAGTCCAACGCTTATCTGGCAATTCTATCCCTTGATTAAAATATTTTTCCTCAAGGTCTTCAAAATAGTGGTTTACAACTGTAATTGCATCTTCATTTGAGGTAAAACGCTTGCCAGCAAGGAATTTTTTTAGATTTGGGAACAGGTAAAAGTCACTGGTAGCTAAATCAGGAGAATAAGGTGGGTGGCCAAGCAACTCGTACTTTAATTCGGTGATTTTAGCCATTGTTAAAACACTCTTGTGCGCTGGTGCGTTGTCTTGATGAAAAATTATTTAATTATTATTGTGTTGTAAGCCAGGACGTTTTTCTCGAATTTGTACATTTAATTGATCTAAAAGGTTGCAAAAGTACTCTGAATTTATTGTTTTACCCTTTTGCAGATAGTCAGTCAATAAACTACCTTTGAAGTCCCAAAAACCCGTTGTCATAACCTTACCAGCCGATTGAATTGTTTTTGCCTTCTTTGGGGCACTTCCTCCAGCATCAGTCCATTGTTTGGATTGTTCTTTTGTCTCTGGAGTATAGTGGTGGATCCATGTCTCATCAACAGTTATGAAACGACGCTTAAAATCCATTTTATTTCGCTGAAAACGATCCAAACAAGCTTGAGAAATGTTCATTCTTATGCGTTTTTGGTCGACTGTTAACAAGTGCGGCACCCTTCTTGCAGAAAGTTTTTTCATCTGTATGAAGAATCATGCAAAATTAAATGGACTCGATCATTTGAGATGCCCACGATATTAGCTATTTCACGCACTTTTATTCGTCGATCATTTAATACCATATCATGCACTTTGGCTACAATTTCTGTTGTTGTTGCTGTTTTTGGACGTCCACTACGTGGTTCATCTTCAATGCTTGTACGACCACGTTTAAATTCAGCAACCCAATTTTTTACTGTTGCATATGAAGGAGCACTTTCACCTAACACATTCACCATATCATTATGAATTTCTTGTCCCGATAAACCTTTTTTTATGTAAATATTTAATGACACCACGCGTTTCTAATTTTTCCATTGTAAAAAAATCGCGGATGCGTCTTTTGTGAACACCTGTTTCTATATGAAAGAGTTGCCAGATCGAAACAAAATTTAACATGTGTTCATAGCAGAGATGGAAGTTTCCAAAACACTTAACTTTTCTATTATTTTTTCCATTGTAAAAAAATCGCGGATGCGTCTTTTGTGAACACCTGTTTCTATATGAAGGAGTTGTCAGATCGAAACAAAATTTAACATGTGTTCATAGCAGAGATGGAAGTTTCCAAAACACTTAACTTTTCTTCTGTTTATACCGCGCTTTTTGTGCTAGGCTAAGAAGTTTCCGAACCGCCGTATATGTATTAAGTTTTATAAGCTCAAATCTGAAAATTTCCTCATCCCGCCCTGTGTAAACCCCACCGATTTGGGAACTCGAGGCCATTGAGCTCGCACGTTTGACCTATACGGATTTGGGAAATGAAACGCACATATTTTCTTCAATAGCCCATTAAGAAAAAAACGTTGAACGTTTCTGAAGCAATTGGCCAATTATTTCAAGATTTTGTTTGGTTTTCAAATCAAAACAAGTTTTACAAATTTTTTTTTTTAATAATTTATTTACATTCCTTACCTGTTTTCTCTTTGTAGAAAATAAAACACAGATTGTTAAATTATGATACATTGAGTTTTTCTTTTTATCATTTTATTTCACATCATATTCAAGTAGATAATAAAGTATTATTAAATTCTGAAGTTATGTATTTGCTGCACATATTTCAATTATATTTAAAATCGTTTCATATTCTTCGACTCGACACTACTTACAAATAGTAAACATCGTCCGGTTGGGCCGGGCGGGGTAAGGGAAACAGAGTTCTTTCACCCTTCGCTAGAATTCATAATTCCACGTAGCAAACAATGTAAACTATTTGGATAAGTTATTCATATATATTTTCAATGCGGGTTTTTGTTTGTGTTTAAAGTAATTCCTAGAATAAATGACTAATTTTTTTGTTGGTATTGACTAGAGATTTCCAATATTTTTGGTTTGGTATTCACTTTTGTTTTGTTTGTTTCATAGATTAAAACTCGTCTTCACGATATATACAAAGTAAAATAGTTATTTATGATCATCATATCATCTTCTTTTTGGCTACATTCAAACGACATTTAGTTAATAGTAGTTTTTTTTACTTTGTTGCTTTATGATAATTGAGTTATTTGTTTTTATTTTATTTTATGGAAAATTAATTTAACAAAAAGTAATTGCACATTTATTACACAAAAGGAAGGAATTCAGCTTTTCTACGATGATTATTTACATTTAAATTATATACAAATATAAAAACGCAGGCTTCACGATACTGTCGGTACTGGTGGTAAGTGGCAATATGGTTTAGTTAAAATATTAAATAAACTTAAGGACTCTAAAATAACGTAGACCCATTGGAGTTCCCGAAAGTTGTGACATGGCTACTTAGGACCCGGGCCGATGTGGAGGGATTTCTTTTATTTAGATTTTGAGTTAATTTCGGTTGTACCAATTCTTAGCCTAAGCAAATTCGTCTAATCATTTCGTAGAATCCCTTATTTAGCGAAGAAATACATTGAAGTGTTTGCAGTCAAACCTCAAGAAAGAGACACATTTTAAAAGGGTGCAAAAGTTGGAACATCAAAAAAAATACAAAAATCATCCAGTTCTTATGTTGGACCTAGATGAAGACTTCTGATATTTACATACATTTGGTTTTGCACCCACGTGGTTATGATTCGACATAGCTATACCCTGTTGACATAGCTAGTCCGTCTCTAAAGTGTCAGAATATCTAATACGTACCTAACAGTTTTGTATACCCACCACCAAAGAGTGGATGGTATGCTAAATTTGACAATCCGTTTGCAACACTATGAAATAGTGATCGAACACCCTATAAAGCATATATGTGACAGCGCATAGAGAAAGGGACCTAAGGGTAAAAAAATCAGTTTCATTTTTTTTTGATGTGGGCAACATCTGAGCATCGAATGATTCCGATCCCATGCCCCAAAAGTGTTCCCTCCCAGAGATATGCGCGTTTTATGAAAGTGAAGTCGACGATTCTAAACACAAATGGAAAGGGGCCTAATTTTAAAAATGGCTCTCCTACACAAAACTTTTCATCAACTTTTCACTTTTTTTTGATTGGACAACATCTGAGCATCGAATGAGACCGATCCCATGCCCCAAAAGTGTTCCCTCCCAGAGATATGCGCGTTTTATGAAAGTGAAGTCGACGATTCTATGCGCAAATAGAAAGGGACCTAATCTTAAAAAGTGCACTACTGAACAAAACTGATTTTTAGCCTTAGGTCCCCTTCTATTTTGCGCGTCAAATATGTATATTTTTGATCGTAGTAGAACTCTAAGACGATTTTACCATGACCGTCCGTGAGTCTGTTGTAAGCGCAATCGTCAAATGAATCTACCAAGAATTCTGAAATGATGCATGATAATGGCATTGTAAATAGGCGATTCGCACTAGGGGGACAGGAAAAAATAAAATATAAATATTATTATAACAAAAAATGTTATGTTGCAAAGGAAGAATTTCCATTTCCGAATCTTTCAATCGTAATAAGTATTTGATTCAAAATAAATTCAAATGATAAATACAATCGTACTCTTGTGCACACAACCACGAGTCATACCAATACAGTTTTAAGAGTATTGCAATTGTGGATATTTAGGTCCAGAAACGATATTGTAGAGGTTTCGAAACTTCGTTACTTCTACCAGTACTTTCATTATTGTGGTATACAGAATAACACTTTTGAATAAAATTTTATAAAGATCTGATTTAAAATGTGATTTCTAGAATGACAGAGACTCAAATCGCGAGGAACCATTGGTTGGGACCCATATGATAATATGAACCCATGTGAGAAAGTTAGTTATTTTTTGCCCATACTCTACCATGCGCAATCTAAGTAAGATCGGTATTATTTTTTTACTTCCAAAGCGATAGCACCCTAAATCGAAAGAAACATTTTTTATATGGGGAATTTAAGAGGCAGGTGCGCAAATTTGTTGTGCCTTTATGGAATCATGGGTCAGTGTTAATTTTTAATCGCAATAACGTAGAAAGCGTAATTTGAGCAAGATCGGATGTAACTTGTAGCATCCAGAGCTGTCATAATCCAAAATAGCGACGTCAGCACTTTGATATAGCAAAGGATCGTGTTGGCAAATAGGTGTTACTTTGGGTTCGCTAAGCTGCTGACAGAGCCCCCACCGAAAGATGAGCATTACACTGATACTAAACGTGCATCTACGAGTATGTGACGCCCAAGCATAATTCAATAGCGGAAGAAGTTGTATTGGGAATATTCGGGATGAAAATCCTTAGTCAAATTTACAGCCCGAGATATGAATTTAGTTAATTGCATGTTTTGTGCTGGCATGCAAATTTCGGTCGAGTGGAAAAAATGCTCAAGCCAGGGAGGCGATTGCTGCCACAAGAAGCAAGAACCAATACTCCGGTTCTAAGCCCACGTCGACGGGGATGAGAGAATTCTTTCTAAAGATAGCGTAAGAAAGAAAATTGACCAGCAAACCCGAATTAATCGTATGATGTTGTGGAACCGGCCAATGTAAGGATGATATTAGTAAGTGAATCTACTTTCTTATCAATATTATACATATTTAGGAAACAGTGTCAAGCGGCATACAGCCATGAAGGACCATTTGATGGATATTTTATGCCATTCTTACTCGGAACATGTCGTTCTACAATTCAATAAAAGCCCGCAACTATCTCAAACAATAAGTGTTTTTACACATTGAACAGGGATTAAACCGGCTCAAGACCTCTTGCTTCTATATTTAAATAGAAGACAAGTTTTTAACAAAAATAGCAAAGTGACATTGATTTTCGTGGCTGCACACTACTTTTATCATGACTTCGGGTCCGTGACAACCCTCTTCAGAAAGCCTTGCTGCAATTGTTGAAAGTAAAAACGAACTCTATAAGGCCAGGCTCTCCCCAAACGAATGAGAACTACTGCTGTAAACCTTACTTTTCAAGTTTTCTTCACACAATTGCCCACGAAAATACAACTCACTCTTGCCATCTCTAAAGAGACTCCACATCGAGAGCCATCAATAGATTTCTTTTACAACATGTGTGTGTGTGTGTGTTTGTAAAAACTTGTCTTCTATTTAAATATAGAAGCAAGAGGTCTTGAGCCGGTTTAATCCCTGTTCAATGTGTAAAAGCAACAGACCGTAATAAAACAAATGAGCTGCATTCTACACCCTGTATAATTCATATTCTCGCTGATTGTGTCCTGCTGTTTACTGCCAACTTCGAATTGCAAATGCATTTACATAGAAGCTTTTTCAAAGCTTAGAGATTTCTTTTACTTATAATGTAGGCTAAGAAGATAATCTGTTCGCCTTAATCTGGACCTTCGGTCAACATTTGCTGCGTCCAATAAGTAAACTCACTGCAGTGTACGTATATGTCCGTCCGGCTTCAGTTCTCGCGTTGGCAGCATACGTGTTGGTGAACTCTTTCCGAAAAAAGCCCAGTTTATTGTATGGCGATAACGCAGGTCGAAGCCGAATCGACTTTTCGGAGTCCGCTTCAATCCCAGAATAAAAAGTCGGAATATGATATGCAAATGTCTTTAGTTATTGTTGTTGTAACAACAATATAGGTGGTATTGTAAGTCTTATTCGTTTATGGAGGTTCTGCTTCAACTTCCACGTGAAGAAAAAGCTTCAATTGAACTGGATGCGTCCATAGAGACCTGGGGGTCAGCTGAGTGGGCTTGGCCAAACAATTAAAGAGGTGCAGCACGTCATATGGTCCCTGATGGCAGGCGGGACAGACGTCCGGAACGTTAGCTTCATTTCGCGCCCAATACAAATTGAATTGGCTGCACCACCCTGATCTCAGCTGAGGCAGAACCACGCGCTTCTGCCGATGTAGCGTCTTCTACTTTGGCGAAATCTCGGGGGGGGGGGGGGGGGAATGTTTCCCTAGCACTACATTCACGCTATAGCTTCATACTGCTGCTATGACTTGACCAGCGTGAATGACGTCCAGACCTACCTGGTAGTTTCGATAATCTAAAAGTTCCCTCTTGTACCGCTAGACCTCTCTCTCTAGATCATGTAGATCGTACCTGATATGCCTAGGTGGAGGCATTCCGTCCAAGAGATGGTGGTTACGATGACTACTGCGAAACTACGCAAGTAGAAACTGTTTAGACAACAAGAATTAGTATCTGCGCAAGGTAAGAACCTTCGTCTCCTCATGTTAAAAGTCCTCAGAAGACATAAGGTGACATATTGTTGATGTTCCCGGGTGGCATTCTGGCAAGTCTGATTTTCTTCCATTGCGTCGTGATTACATTCGCCGACCACACCGGCGCTGCGTAGTTCGCTACAGACCGATATATCGCTTTGTAAGAGGTCAACAAGGTTTCTTTGTGTGCTCCTTAAGTACTTTCGGCTAGTGTCGTGCGGACATTGTTCCTACATTAAAGCTTATCGCATATAGCTGTAGCATGTACAGAGGATCAAAAAAGGCTGAACCCAAAAATTTTTGGGTAGTTAGTAGTCGGGATGTTGACGCCAACAACTTGTACATTAAGTGATAAGCACACCTCTGCGGTTCATGAAGTAAACAGTAAGTCGGAAGATTTGGAAGCGGATATTTTCATATTCCTCGCAGTAAAGAAGCGTGCTAAGTCAGTGAGGAAGCAGTTGATTTTCTCTCATATGCCATCCACTTTAGATCCTGACTCCAGAATTATGCAATCATCAGCGTACGCTACAATTCCAAAACCAGCTGTAGCAGGAATTTAACAGGTAGAGGTTAAACAGTGCCGGAGATAGCACCCCACCCAGATGAACTCCCCATTTACCTCTTCGGGGCTTCGACTTCCTGTCACTTATTTCTACATATTACGACCTAACGTTTCAAACTTGGAGAAAGGGACGTTTCTGCAATGTCCTCGAACAGAGTAGCTTAATTGACCGTGTCGAAGACTTTGTAAGGTTAAGAGCCACGAGGACTGTCCTTCCGTTGGGCTTTTTCTTATGAGGACCTCTATATATATTCTTACTATGTTTATTTCTGGACTATGCAACACTAAGTGTTGCCTGGCGCTATCTGACATTTCCATTGGAAAGTTTAACACTATTTAGCATAAACCTACTCAGAACGTTTTGGCGTACGACCATCATTTGTGTTGTTTACTGTGACTTGAAAAAATTAATTTGGCAAAAAAAATTGAATTAACTCGTCAACCTTTTCGTGCGATCATTTTTCACATGTTTCAAAGTGGACTATCGCAACAAGGGTGCATCGATGAACTTAAATCATTGTATGGCGATGAAGCATCATCCTATAACACTGCGAAAAGCTGGTTTAATGAATTCAATCGTGGCCAACGCTCGCTCAAATACGAAGGTCGTCCAAAAACGGACGTTGTGCCAGAGAACATTGAGCCCTGCTTGAACTGATAGAGTTATCCTTGGGCATTTTTTCCACCAGCATACATTCGATATTGCATGAACACCTGGCCGCAAAAAAGGTTTGTTCTCATTGGATACCGCGCAGTTTGACAATCGCTCAAAAAAAGGCTCGTGTCGATTGGTGCAAAGAAATTGGGAAAGTTACGATCGAGGTTCTTCAAAAGAAGTTTATAAGATCGTCACAGGTGACGAATCATTGATCTATGCGTATGAGACCGAAACAAAACAGCAATCGACCGTGTGGGTCTTCGAAGACGGACCAAATCCAACGAAAGTTGTTCATGGAAGAAGCACTTCGAAGCAAATGGCCGACTGTTTCTTCGGCAAAACTGGTCATTCAGGTAAAAAAATTGTGCTGTAGCACTCAGATTTGACCGTCCAACGTTGGCCAAGCGGAAAAGTCGCCACATCACCAGTTTTGCCGAAGAACCAGGGGACCATTTGCTTCGAAGTGCTTCTTCCACGAACAACTTTGGTTGGATTTGGCTCGTCTTCGAAGACCCACACGGTCGATTGCTGTTTTGTTTCGGGCTCATACGCGTAGATCCATGATTCGTCACCTGTGACGATCTTAAAAACGTCTTTTGAAGCACCGCGATCGTATTTTTCCAAAACTTCTTTGCACCAATCAACATGAGCCTTTTTTTGAGCGTTTGTCAAATTGTGCGGGATTTAACGAGGTCAAACTTTTTTACGGCTGGTGGAAGAAATGCCCGAGGATGCCTCCATCTCACGATATGTCACATGACATGATCTTGCATTGATGGGTCATTCGCCGTACAGCCCTGAATTGGCACCCAATGACTTCTTTTTATTCCCGCACATCAAGAAAAAATGCGTGGTCAACGATTTTCGTCGCCAGAAGATGCTGTTGAAGCGTTCAAAAACCATGTTTTGGAGGTGTCTCAATCGGAGTGGAAAAATTGCTTGGAAAGTTAATTTGAGCGCATGCAAAAGTGTATTGATCTTAAAGGAGAATATTTTGAAAAACAATAAAACCATTTCCAATGGTAAATTATTGTGTTTTTATTGCCGGACCCAAAATATAAACCTCGTAATGTAGCATAAAAAGATAATTTGTCTGCTTAAAGCCGAACCTCCGGCCAACATTTGCTGCGTCCAATGAGTGAACTTACTGCGTTGTCTACGGTCGTCCGTATTCAGTTCTCGCGTTAGCAGAATCATATGTGTAGCTCAACTCTATCCGAAAAAGTAGAGCACATTCTATGGGCATGACCAATTGAGACTCAATCCCAGAATAATAATTCGGAATATGGTACGAAAAGGCCTCTAGTAATACCTGGTGTGAAATATGTTGCCTAATCAGTATGTGTTTGTCATAACACCGAGACTTCGTCTGAAGGCTTTAAAAAAACCTCATGCAGCTTTCCTGATCTTAGGTTAATTATAGCCCTTATCTGGATGTTGAAGCTTTCCAGATGGGACTTTAAAGTATGACAAAAAACTACATTTGCCACAGTTCTGTATGGAAAACTACTTGTTCTTGAGAATACTTCCTTAGATTGGTGAGGTTCAAATTGAAAGTTTGGGGGTATATACTCGTAACTTTATTTTAGCTCCGTTCTTAGCCGAATTTTTGGAAAAGTACAATGTTTCAATGTATTTACAAACTTTAAACACCTGAAGAGATAAACGCACGAACTAGCCTCAACCGATTTGGAAAGAAATTTTAAATCGATTTTGAAGTCTACCAACTTTCTAGCTCTACTGAAGAGTCATTTCAATATGTCTCATCTCAGCATAAGTAATCCAAATATTCTCATTAAAGATATCAAAGTTTTTAAATAATTACTGCCACTTACCATCACCACCATTACTCGTACCAGGTGTTGACCAGGTATTACCCACCTGCAAACTAAGTAAGCTTACATTTTTAAAACAAAAATCTCCATTTTACAACTTGGTTACAACTAGTCGCTGCTGGTTTTTTTCGGGTTTTTTTCTTCTAAGAAATAAGGAAAGGACTCAATCATACATTTAGGAACTTAGATGCGCTCTGTAAGTGATTTTGCAAAGTTTTTGGTTGTTTTTCATTTGCTCGAGGAATTTTATAACATTCAATTAACAAGTATTTGATCATTTTCATCGCGTATTAAATATAAACAAAAATATTACATTATAAATTAACTAAACTCTTAGACAAGGGTTTATTGGACTAAATCTTGGTTTTCATCTTCTCTGGTTTTTACTTTCTCTCGGAATATTTACATATTTACATGCCATCATTTCGCTATAAAGTCACTCCGTCACTCCATTATCTTACCAGTGCTTGCTCTCCGTGCCTACAGCTGTTTGCTCTTCCTGGGGATTCTCGTAACACTATAGGACTGCTGAGCCGCACCAAAGGACCTGACCTCAATATGGCCGCCAAACACTGCCGTTATCGGCTGGATTATGGTGGCCGCGATGGGCAGCCAAGGCGGTCAGCTGCCGATTGGTGTTGCCATCTTCGATGTTTCGCACCGAAGCACCACAGTTGCCTATTAAAGTCAAATCACCGGGATGAGCCACACCGCCGCCGGACATGATGTTATGCTGCTGCCGGACGCCCACATTGCTAATGTGATCCATAACACTTTGCAGCTCACCGTGAACGGTAGAATTAGGTGAGGTGTGCGAGGGTAGGGAATGCGAATGAAAACCGTGTGACTGATTGGCGGCGGTGTACAGCTGGGAA
Organism: Hydrotaea diabolus; assembly: GCA_963513945.1. Taxonomy (NCBI): domain Eukaryota; kingdom Metazoa; phylum Arthropoda; class Insecta; order Diptera; family Muscidae; genus Hydrotaea; species Hydrotaea diabolus. The sequence goes on along the minus strand of OY740718.1, from coordinate 150,188,504 downwards.
TACAACAAACTAGCCGGCAGTACAGGATAGAGCGAACCGTTGCACCCGGCGCCCGTGGCACCGCCATGACCACCGCCCACTCCGACGCCGGCACCGCTGGAGGTGCCATAACCGGCTGGATTTTGTGTCTGATTGACGAGGTTGGTGAAATTGGGATTAGCACCAACCAAGGAATTGTTGGCCGAACCATTAGAGTTGTTGCCATTGCTGTTGGCTCCACCATTAGTGGCCGCATTGCCATTCGCCCCACCCAAATTAGGCGTATTCGTGGACAAGAGATCCTCCTGAACCGGTGACTCTGCCTGCGATGAATCGCTTAAGCTACGCGGACCATTCTGGCTGGAGTGTACATTGTAATCGTTGTTGGAATTGTGATAGCGTGGCACCAAAATCGAATTAGCTCCGGCGCCGGGCGCCCCATTTACCGTTGACGAAATAGCTGTTTGACCCGTGGTGCCCAGGAGACTGTGATGTGTCATCTGTCCGGTTGTTGAACCCACCAGACTACTCAAATGCTGATCTAAGTCCGAAGCTGTAGAATCGGGCAGCACTATTTGAAAAGACAGAGAAGAAAGAAATAATGAATAATAACAGGTTTTTGCTTTTGGGTCCGTCTTAACGACTTACTTGGCACACAATCTCTGTTGGAGGCTCCAGTGAAATCTTGATTGTTCGCCTGTTCATTCGACGAACATGAGAAACCCAATGCCGGATTATTGAACTGCGCCGAGGTCGGTGTTGTGCACGATGACAGACCGCTGCTGGCCAAATACGGTGAGTATGCGGTGGCGGATCCATAGCCCCAGTGGGTGTTGCTGGCACCTAAACCAAATTGTGACATATCTACACGTGTTAAAGGTTGTTTATGTTTTTCAGTTTTGTGGTTGATTAGTAGTGAAAAATATGCTTTTGCAAGTTACACAACACAAAGGAAAGAATTGAACTGAAAATTGTTACAAACACTTAACATGCAAATAAAAAAATGCAAAACAATAAAATTCGTGAGATTTTAAAGACCTCATCAACGTCGTAAAAATTAACATTCACTACTTAATCTTTCGTTTAATTCCGATATCACGATTAATTGAATTGATGATTTTTTTTGGTTTTCATCACAGTGTATTAAATTGTTTTTTATGGTTATATCTTCTCTAAGAACTAAAGAAAATACTGCTTTTAAACAAGTAAAAAAGTTTCAATCGGTTGATCCGACTTACATAAAGTATACCCTCAGCCAAATAGGGAGTTTAATTTTACCGATTTTATACGAAACTCGTAAAATAAGGCTCTAGAATGGGGCGTGGTATTCAAGTTTTTTTTATGTGGGTACAAAGATGAAAAAAGTATATAACAGAAAACAAATTTCAAAAAGAATTAATGGATTTGGAAAAATGGTGTGCGAGTTTCAATCTACGCTTGGAGAGGACCATGTGTTTGGAAGTTGTGAATAGGGGACATTGCTCCAAATTTTTGCCAGCTAGCCTTTTTTTATTATATTTGCTAATTACTAATTTTCGCAGAATAGTATTAAAACGAAATAGATTCTGTTAACCTGTAGGGTGAGGTTTTAATTTTATGCAAATACCAAAAGTGGGCGGAATGGAGCATTTGCACCAGAGATTATACTGTACTGATCCTAACATGTGACAGCGCATACAGAAAGGGTCCTAAGGGTAAAAATAATCAATTTTAATTTTTTTCTTTTTTTTGATGGGACAACATCTGAGCATCGAGTGAGACCGATCCCATGCCCCAAAAGTGTTCCGTCCCAGAGATATGTGCGTTTTATGAAAGTGAAGTCGACGATTCTAAGCGCAAATATAAAGGGACCTAATCATTAAAATGGCTCTCCTGAACAAAACTGGTTTTTAACCTTAGGTCCCTTTTTATTTTGCGCGTCACATACCAGGTTCGGCAACTTCTAAGCCTAGCACAAAAAAAAAGTTAAGTGTTTTGGAAACTTCCATCTCTGCTATGACGCGCATGTTAAATTTTGTTTCGATCTGGCAACTCCTTCATATAGAAACAGGTGTTCACAAAAGACGCATCCGCGATTTTTTTACAATGGAAAAATTAGAAATGCGTGGTGTCATTAAATATTTACATAAAAAAGGTTTATCGGGACAAGAAATTCATAATGATATGGTGAATGTGTTAGGTGAAAGTGCTCCTTTATATGCAACAGTAAAAAATTGGGTTGCTGAATTTAAACGTGTCCGTACAAGCATTGAAGATGAACCACTTAGTGGACGTCCAAAAACAGCAACAACAACAGAAATTGTAGCCAAAGTCCATGATATGGTATTAAATGATCGACGGATAAAAGTGCGTGAAATAGCTAATATCATGGGCATCTCAAATGATCGAGTTCATTTAATTTTGCATGAAGAACTATAGATGAAAAAGCTTTCTGCAAGATGGGTGCCGCGCTTGTTAACAGTCGACCAAAAACGCATAAGAATGAGCATTTCTCAAGCTTGTTTGGATCGTTTTCAGCGAAATAAAATGGATTTTAAGCGTCGTTTCATAACTGTTGATGAGACATGGATCCACCACTATACTCCAGAGACAAAAGATTAATCCAAACAATGGACTGAAGCTGGAGGAAGTACCCCAAAGAAGGCAAAAACAATTCAATCGGCTGGTAAGGTTATGGCAACGGTTTTTTGGGACTTCAAAGTTATTTTATTGACTGACTATCTGCAAAAGGGTAAAACAATAAATCCAGAGTACTATTGCAACCTTTTAGATCAATTAAATGTACAAATTCGAGAAAAACGTCCTGGCTTACAACACAAAAAAATAATTTTGCATCAAGACAACGCACCAGCGCACAAGAGTGTTTTAACAATGGCTAAAATCAACGAATTAAAGTACGAGTTGCTTGACCACCCAGCTTATTCTTCTGATTTAGATCCCAGTGGCTTTAACCTGTTCCCAAATCTAAAAAAATTCCTTGCTGGCAAGCGTTTTACCTCAAATGAAGATGCAATTGCAGTTGTAAACCACTATTTTGAAGACCTTGAGGAAAACTATTTTAATCAAGGGATAGAATTGCTAGATGAGCGTTGGACTAAGTGTAATGAAGTTTCAGGAGATTATATTGAAAAATAAAAATATTTTTGAAAAACTAACTATTCTCTTTCATTGATAGGCTAATAACTTTCCGAGCCGCCGTTGTATACTTGGTAGGGACATAAATACTGTTACAACATTGAACACACCCATTTCAATAGAAGAACTGAAAGCTAACCTCAATAGCGTTAGTCTGTAACGGGATTTTAAAATTGTTGTAACTTTCATCATGGAGTCGTCAGATAATGAGAACCGTATCGCTGTAATAGTGCATTTCAAGTGTGAAATGAAAAAAAAAACGATATTTTCAAAATGCTCCGGCCACTAGGCATGTTCGTCTACCGATGCATAAAACTGTCTGAGGGAACTGGAGATATAAAAGACCGCCAACGGTCGGGCCGCCCACGCTCTGTGCGAACACCGCATGTCATCAAAGCCGTTAAATCAAGAATTCACAGACATCCGCTCCGAAAACAGAAAATCATGGCCCGTGAGATGAATATCACACAAACGTCCCTGAGTCGAGTCATTAAAAAAGACTTGGGACTTTGGGCTTTCAAACGACGTACCGGACATTTATTGACTGCAGCTTTTAAAAAAATAGGATTGAAAAATGCAAACGTCTTTTGGTGAAGCACGCTGACAACTTGCACAGAAAAATGTTGTTCACCGATGAAAAGATTTTTACCGTTCAGGAAAAATTGAACAAGCAAAATGATAGAGTTTATGCGCGGTCATCTAAGGAAGCATCTGAGCTGATCCCAAGGGTGGAGAAGGGTCATCACCCAGCTTGAGTCATGGTGGGGTGTCTTTTACGATGGGGTCACTGACCTGCATTTCTGCGAACAAGGAGTCAAAACATCGGCCAATGTTTACCAAATACCGTTTTGGAAGCTGTTGTGAAGCCTCTTAACAATTCCCTGTTCCAAAACTAGCCATCGACTTTCCAGCAGAATTCTGCGCCGGCCCATAAGGCTAAAACGTCCCAGGCCTGCCCTCGAAACAATTTGCCAGCTTTCATTTCCTCTGAAGAAGGGCTCTTGGGCAGTCCTGAGTTGCACCCATTGGATTACAAATTGTGGACGGTTTTAGAGGACAAGGTTTGTCACAAAAGAGACCCCAACATTGGATCTCTTAAGACTGCTTTGGTTTGAGATGTGGCCAATTTTCCAATGGACGAGGTTCGTGCAGCTATTGACGATTGGTCAGTGCGTCTTAAGGCGTGTGCAAAGGCAAAAAGCGGACATTTCGAATAAGTAGATCCCTTTTGGATACAACATACATCAATAAGTATATTAAAAAATATTTGGTCCAAAAACATTCAGTAGTTTTTTATTTTACAGCATACGAGTAAAGCATGTGTAACAGTATTTATGTCCCTACTAAGTAAATTAATGATCTCCTGAATCCGAATTTAATGTCCGTTTTTTGCGTATAGTTTTCAAGATATCGTTTTAATGTTCTTTTACAAAAACTGCTGTAACTCTGGCTATTTTCGTCAGTTTATCAAAAAATATAACACGATGGAATCTTCAAAATATTTATGAAGAACTTCCTAATATTTATAGAAAGAACTCCATTACATTTATATTTATAAAGAACTTCATAATATTTACAAAGAACTTTAAAATATTTGTGAAGATCAATTGTAACAATTGTAAATTTTTTTCGTCAATTGTCCGTTCTATCAAACCGACTTCATCGATTTCGCAACTTTTTCGTGACAATGAAATGACGAATCTATGGCAAAGCAATGAAGCTTATCTTCTCTCAAAAATCCGGATTTCTCTGAGTGTATTCATACGTAAGTATGTATTTTATATTTCTACACATACTTATGAAAAATGAGTGTGTGGACGTGTGTGTTATATTTATAGATGAACGTCGACGACCGTCAATAAAATAAATGTGGGCCGCTAATTATGCCAATATGGTGTACATGACTGTGTGAGTGTGCGTGCGTGTATGCATGTGTGTTTGTGTAATTTTAGTGTAAATGAATGACAACCATTATGCGGGTTTTTTGGCTACTGATTGGATGCAGAAAGGACGATAAAAACAAAAACAACAACTGGAACATTACAAAATATAGAAACATTTGTCTACGCACTTTTGAACGATATCAAAATAAACATGGCTTGACTGTGCGCCAGCCTCTGCTGCATCGTGTTGTGTTTATGTTCCGCGTTGCAGTGGAATGCATTACACCCGACAACTAATTGGTTAGAGGGAAGGCAGCAGAATGGGTGCCCTGGTCGGTGCTTCTATGGCGGGAAATTTGATTCGACGGACTTGAAGTTTAAACTGTGTGTCGTGTGTAAACTCATCTGTTTATTTTAAACAAACTTTTTTTAAATCATAAAAATCCACAAAATACGCTCATGTTGCGTGTGCATTGAATTTATTAGATTTTCATGTCGAGAATAATGTTGAATTGACGTCTATGCCCAGGACACATTTGTGGATAATATTGAAGGTTTACGAAATAAGTGTTTATAGAAGCTTATCTACTGAGAGTCTATGAAAAGAATATACTGCAGTTGGCGTCATTTAAAAGGCTCATTCATGAGTGCAGCTGCAGTTATACCATTACAGACAGAGGTCCAATACGTCTTAAAATTTTTGGCGTAGGCGGCTTTTATATGACCTGCTGCTGCTACACGAAGAACTTCTGTAGTATATCAAAATATGGACCGATATTAACTTTTATTTGCTTATTTATTAGGTTTTATTCGATATCCTAATCGGATCAATTTCCAAAATATCTACGAGGGCGGCTCAGAAACTTCTTAGCCTAGCACAAAAAGCGCGGTATAAACAGAAAAAAGTTAAGTGTTTTGGAAACTTCCATCTCTGCTATGAACACATGTTAAATTTTGTTTCCATCTGGCAACTCCTTCATATAGAAACAGGTGTTCACAAAAGACGCATCCGCGATTTTTTTTACAATGGAAAAATTAGAAATGCGTGGTGTCATTAAATATTTACATAAAAAAGGTTTATCGGGACAAGAAATTCAAGCATTGAAAATGAACCACGTAGTGGACGTCCAAAAACAGCAACAACAACAGAAATTGTAGCCAAAGTGCATGATATGGTATTTAATGATCGACGAATAAAAGTGCGTGAAATAGCTAATATCATAGGCATCTCAAATGATCGAGTCCATTTAATTTTGCAAGAAGAACTACAGATGAAAAAGCTTTCTGCAAGATGGGTGCCGCACTTGTTAACAGTCGACCAAAAACGCATAAGAATGAACTTTTTTCAAGCTTGTTTGGATCGTTTTCAGCGAAATAAAATGGATTTTAAGCGTCGTTTCATAACTGTTGATGAGACATGGATCCACCACTATACTCCAGAGACAAAAGAACAATCCATATAATGGACTGAAGCTGGAGGAAGTGCCCCAAAAAAGGCAAAAACAATTCAATCGGCTGGTAAGGTTATGACAACGGTTTTTTGGGACTTCAAAGGTATTTTATTGATATTCAATTCAGAGTACTATTGCAACCTTTTAGATCAATTAAATGTACAAATTCGAGAAAAACGTCCTGGCTTACAACACAAAAAAATAATTTTGCATCAAGACAACGCACCAGCGCACAAGAGTGTTTTAACAATGGCTAAAATCAACGAATTAAAGTACGAGTTGCTTGACCACCCAGCTTATTCTTCTGATTTAGATCCCAGTGGCTTTAACCTGTTCCCAAATCTAAAAAAATTCCTTGCTGGCAAGCGTTTTACCTCAAATGAAGATGCAATTACAGTTGTAAACCACTATTTTGAAGACCTTGAGGACAACTATTTGAATCAAGGGATATAATTGCTAGATAAGCGTTGGACTAAGTGTGTTGAAGTTTCAGGAGATTATATTGAAAAATAAAAATATTTTTGAAAAACTAACTATTCCCTTTCATTGATAGGGTAAGAACTTTCCGAACCGCCGTAAATGCTAACTGAAATTGAAGCCCGTAATCTTGACGACACTTGGCTTCAACAAGACGGTGGCACTTGCCATACAGCTGCTCAAACAATGGATGTTTTGATAGGTCATTTCGAATAGCAGCTAAGTTCACGTTTTGGACAGGTGAGTTGTCCGCCTAGATCGAGTGGTATCACACCTTCAGACATTTTTCTTTAGGGTTACGTAAAGTCCAAAGTCTATGCTGACAAACCAGCTACGATTCAGGTTTTGGAAGCCAATTTTTCCAATAGGGACATAACAATTTCGCATTTTATTTCACAGCTTTTTATGAACTATTTTCAAATGGCGTGGATTTCTAAATATTCCCTTTCCTATTTTTAGACGTATTAGACGATATTCTAAGCAAAGCTTTGAAAGAAAATAAAAGGGAATCTCATTGGATATACTTGGGAATCTTGAAGAACTGTCCTATGACGACGATAATGCGTTTTTATGAACAAAAAGATGAGATATCGAAACTATGCTTTACCGTCCTAACCGTCGAGCTGAAAATGGGGGTATACGCATTAAAGTGAAGAAAACATAATTCATGTGGTCGTCCCAGAATCCGCCAACGTTCAAAATAAATGATTATTTAATTGGTCATACTGAAATGTTTTTAATATGGGAAGCCTACTGACTCATACTGGTGGTACAGCAGAAGACATCAATTCCCGAAATAACAAAGACAGAAATATTTTTTTCTCAACTGCCTAAAATAAAACAAATTTTAACTGAAACATAAATTAGAATATACAACTCTAATATCAAATCAGAACTACTATACGGCTGTGAATACTAGACACTGTCAGCAAACCTTACATTTTCTTACAACTATTTAAGAAATATTTTACGAATATGTCCCAGAGTGATATGTTACCAACGACTCTGCGAAACTACAAACAAAATTCCAATCGAGATAGAAATACAGAGCAGAGTATGGGAATAAATAGGTCATTCACGAAGAAAGTATGTCCGAGACTCATGTAGAACAGGCCTATAATGGAATCCTCAAGGAATCAAAATCTAAGAAAGCCCAAAAGAAACATGGCGACGAAACAAACATAACGAAGTCCACCAAATGAATAAAACATGGAACGATCTTTAACAATGACCACACACAGAGAACAGATTCGTTGCCTCCTCCTCCTTTGTTTGTCAACCGAATGATTGGGGTTGCAAGCCCCTCGAGTTTTCCATCAGAGCTACAAAATCTTGTTGGTGCTCTGCAACATCCAGTAGAAAAATTTAGCATGACCGACTATATTATTGCCTCCACTTTTGGATGTTCAGAAAAGCCAAAATAAAATAGGGTTTTTAAAACCGTCCTTCCTAGGTCCAAAAAACTTAATCGTGCTAAATTTCATCAAAATCGAATATAAAATAAGGCTTCTAGAGCTAAAAACAGAAAAATCGGATTAACATATATGTGGGAGCTATATCGAAATCTGAAACGATTTTCTTCAATTTAAAAAAAAACCTCCCTAGCAGCGACATATTTGATCAAGATTGGATATGAGGCTTCTAGAGCCAAAAATATTGGATAAGCATATATGTGGGAGCTATATCTTAATCTGCTCCGAATATCTTCAATGTCAATAGCGTTCATGATCTATAAAAGTTTGGCACTTCTGGCACAAGATTTCATGAAAATCGGACTACAATTCCTATCTGTAGTTTGATTACAAGACTTAGATGGACGGGCGGACAGACGAACATAGTAAAGTAGAATCAGCTAGTGATTCTAAGTCCATCGGTATACTTAAAGGTGGGTCAAACTTAAATATTTTTGGTAGTTACAAACATTTGCTATGAGACTTACTTATAATACCCTATTCCACACAGTGGTGGAGGGTTTAAAATTTCACATGCCCCACTTGTTCAACTTAAAATTTTTAATTTACATCAAAGGCAAAAAACGGTTTGCCTACATACTTGAGGAACTCTAAAACAATGGGAGGATCACGTTAAGGAATAAGTGGAAAGGTGATAAAAAGCTTGTAAGGAAAAAAAATAGATTAACCGAAATGCTTAAAGTCAGTAATACTCGAATGGAATTATTACTTTGATTACTTAGATTAATTTCACTGTTTCTAATTGCCCATACTTCCTTGTATGAAAGAACCTATTTTTCAACGTCCTAGGCCAAGGCCACAAATCAATTTAAATAGCAGAATTAATTTTATATTAAGATTCGTGACAACATTTTGTTGTTGGTTTTATAGTTTAAAGAGGCAGTTTTTTGGCGCAACACGGGTCAATGGTGTGCCAAATTGGCTTGAATCAAAAATATAGTAGGTACAAATTTGTATTCGTTAGAAAACTTCACTGTTTCTTGATATTAATATGACTTAGATCATGAGTCCCCAAAGCGCAAATTTTCGTATTGCCCGATTTGGTTCCATGCTTTTAAATTATAAAGTCTCTATTCAAAATGTTGCGTTGTTGGAAACGGATATGTTATATTGTATTGTATGTGGCAACGTATATTTGAATACTACTCGTAACATGGAAAGGTAGTATTTAAACAAAATATATTTTTTATTACCTCTGAAAAAAACTTAATTATAAAAGTTGAGAAAAGGTCAAAAAATTGAAATTTGGGAGCCTCAAAAATAATTTTTCAAATATATCGATGTGCCATTTGTTTTCCTCATTCCGAATAGTAGAAAAGTAGAAAAACCGATGGCACAGTATCGCCAAATTTTTGTCCTTACAAATTGGCCCAAAGTACAATCATATCAGTTGTTAACATTTGAATACTCGTATACATGGATCATATTCTCGACAGAATCCAACCCAGTATCAACAACCTGTGCATTATAAAGGATTTGGTTGAAATTCGTTCCAATCGATCGGGTTCCAATTACTAAAACCTTTCCGTTTTTGTGGTATACATAACTGCCAAGGTAGACAGACATATAAACCAAGCTGTTGCCACATTGTTCGCTGGGTATGGCGGCCATTATCCTCTATGGCGTATTTACACCAAATTTCAATACAAAATTATAGCTCGGCATGTTTTATTCACACGCGTTTGTATAAGAGTCAATACTTTTTTTGTGTTGTAAATTTTATATTTTTCACTAACATATCATAAAGTATGATGCGTGCTTCGTACGCATGTGTGTATGTATGTGTTGCACCAACACACACAGACTTCTAGGTTCATAATATATGAACGCACAGGATATGTATGCATATTTTTCAGTCAGGATGGAGTCTATGCCTGCCTGTATTTACATAGTGCATCTGTGTATGTATGCGTTCGCGTACATACAGACATACATAATAATTAGGCTTAATTAATAGACCATTCGGAAATTATTAATTAGTTTTTATAGGCGCGGTACCAGTTTAAATGGTGAATATTGATTTTGTGGTGGCTTTATTAATGCTATTGGCTTAAACATTTTCTACCTCCTTTAATTATGTGGCTTTGATGTTACCAACCATACAGCGGTCCCCAGATCCATTCACACACACACACACACTCATCCATATACTGTAAATATGCAGCTGTGTGTGTATGGTTTGTATGGTTTAGTGCTGAGCTATAGTTTGTTAAATATTGTGATTTTTTGTGCTTGTTTTTATCATTGTTGTTTTTCATAACAAAATATGTTGTAAATTTGTTGTACGTTTATGTGTGTGTGTATTAATGAATGTCCTCGTATTTGTATCGATGTCATTTGATATTGTGAAATTAATAAAATATATGTTTGTGTCGGTGTCAGTGTCAGCGTATGATTTTGTTGCAGTCTGAGTTTGTGTACTCGTATGTGTGTACACAGCCATGTGCATATAGCCGGTAATTAAGTCGTGCGGGTTTAGCTTAATAAAATATTTAAATAAATAATAAATAACAGTTTTGATTTTCAATTTTAACTGAGTGAAGCAGAACTAAAAAAAAAAATATTCCTAAAAACCATAAAGTGTTTTAAAGTTCGTTGTTTCAGAGCTCTAACCTCAATGAGGACCTTGTCTTCTATTAGTCAGTTGTGGATGTTATAGTTATAATTCCGATAGAAAACTTTTCTTTGAGATTTATTTTTGCTTGGAAAGGCTCCTGAATTATCGATTAAGAAAACTATCGCTGAAAAATATCAAACGTTTATGAATGACTTGAAACCTGTTCTTAAAATTTGAACTCTGGCCTGAACTTCCTGTTAAAGGACAAACAAGAACCTTGTCTCTATTGGTCAGCTGTGGATATTGTAATTTCGATGGAAAACTTTTTTCGAGATGTCGGAATTATCGAGTTGGAAATGCTGTCTTTCTAAGATATCAGAATTTAATAAATGACTTTGAAACTGCATAATCTGCACACCACAATAAATTATATTCATTCAAAAAAGATGCTGTTTTAAAATAAGAATTACAAAACAGGCATATAGGGAGGTACTCGTATTCAAGTCATGCCTGAACTTTGTAAACATTTGCATTTGAAATGACTATAAAGTTTGCAAGGATACGACGATGGCTGTTTTTAAGTGTTTGTGTAGCTTTTACTATTACGACATGGGGAAAAAAGGAGAAATAGGCTAGAGGATATTCCATGTTTGTCATTTCATTTGAAACACTTGGAAATAATAACCTGTGACAAATAAAATAAACCAGCTATGTGTGAGATATTAACAAAATTATTTACAAATTTATCTTTCCGTGTACAACACCTCGAAATACTGAGGCTCATTGATGAATATTGTATTGATCATCATACATACGTTCTAAGATGACCTAGGCAATAGGTTTTTTCACATTGTGTTAAACATTATTTTTTTCTTTTCAGTGCTGTTTGCCATTCATCATGGCAGGACTTTCACCGCGAAAACCACGGTTTGGTGCGGAATATGGGCTGGTGGAATCATCGGTTCATTTTATTTCAAATTTGTAACAGGTGATCAATCTAGAATTAATTTTTCAATAGGTTATTTTGCAGACTACGCGTAAGATGTGCTAAACTTTATTTTTTTTCTTTTCAGTATTGTTTGCCATTTCATGTGTGTCATAAACGTCCGACCGGTCGAAATGTTCGAACGAGACGGAACTCCTCCGAGCAGATGGTCGAAATGCTCGAACGAGATATCGAAATTTGACCCTCATAATGGACACCCTGAGGCGTAGTTACGACAAACATCTGAAGGAAATTATATTCAAAGATCAAATGGCATAAAATGTCCTTTAAATTAAACAATAAAGATTCCACACTTGATTTGCTTTTTTTATTTAAAATTAGTTATTTGGATCGATCACCTTTTATGTCCTCCCGCTTGTGGGTCTGCTGAAGGCTCTAAAGTATTCAAATGAAAATAGCATGGAGCTTGTACTAGTACGATGTTGAATTACAGTGGAAATATACTAGGAATTGTAAATGTACAAATTCGGCTTTGAGAGAAAAAAGTTTACCATTAAAGAACTAAAAGTGTTTCTGAATGAAGTCTACTTTTTGTGTCTTAGCTCAACATTGAGGGTGAGCAATGGCTTAACTGGAGCTTGATAGTGGAGACGCGCCTTACAGTTCGAAAGTGGAAAGTGTTTTCGAAGCTATAGACTCTAGTTGTCCAAAAAAGGATGTTGTAGTTAAAACAAGCCATCAGTTGCTGATGTGGACTTATTTTTAATTACTTCACAAATCCAAATATGGATTTCTTTGTAAGATTGTACTAAAACGATGGTCAGTGTCATGGAATTTTGAATCTATAAACGTCCGTTTTGGTCGAAACAGCCGACTTTTTTTAAATACAAAGATATAGATTGACAAACTTAAAGTATCTGCCGTATAGATCCGGTTGAAATTCAACGAGTACCTGGATTTTCGTTTGATTGCGGCGTAAAAGTTTAGGGAAGTAGACTCAGAAAATTCACCATGAAAGCTAAACTGTTGGAAGATCGCACAAAATTCTAACACCGTCTCCGAAGAAGTAGTGACCAATCATGGCGACGTCCCAAATTCCGCAGCAAACAGTAATGGTTTGTGGTTGCAATGTCGCCTTGTAGATTTATTAACAGCATTGGTCTTGAATGCCCAAATTCAGTAAAACTCCACACTTACAATTCTGCTAATACGAGTATCATATTTAACTGAAACTAGGGCTATGATTCTAAGCTCATCTTGTGTAAATCACTTTGTTGTAATAAATTAAACATATGACCCATGCCGAAAGTTTTGACAATGGCTGGGATTTTTCATGTTGAAATTTCTATGAAAATTACTCGGTTTACAAGCGAGTTGGCCACAACTCGCTAATGAAACGAGAGAGTGACGACACTTATTTTTCAACAAGAAATCAAACATGACACACCCTGCATTAGAATAACATTTGTTATTGTACCAAAAAATAATAAAACATGAAGATGACCCATCGGCAAATTTGCGTTGGCTTCTTTTGCACGATATGATACTACTCGTATAAGTGAAATTATAAATGAACTCAAACAGAAAGTGTGGGCAGTGCCACGCCCACATCCCTAAAAATTTTAAATGATCATAGTTCAAAATCTATAAGAGCTACAGACACGAGGTTTAGTATATCTATAAGCTGTTGGTATGTAACCAAAAAAAGTTGTGGGAAAAAGTGGGCACTGGCACTCCCATTTTTTAAAAGCTCTGTAGCTCCTATAATTATAGCCCGATTATGTGGGTAAGGAGATTATCACATGCTATAAACGTATAAGATTTTAAAGGGGGCGTGGCATCGCCCACACTTCCATAAAATTAACACATTCAATGCTTAAAAACCATAAGAGTTAGTAACATACGATTCAGTATATGTACTATTTGTGAGTAACGAAATACATTCGGGGGAAAGTGAGTGGTGCCACGCCCCCCCCCCCTTTTTTAAAAAGCGCTGTTACACCAATAATAATATGCAGATCGTAGTAAATTAAACACAATGTGCAAACCTAACCCAGAGATGGACGACAACTACTCAAAATATGCAGTGAGTTCGCCTATTGATTGCTGAAAATGTTGGTCGGACTCCCGATGATTATTTTTGCTCCAAAGTTAGCAGCGTTTAACTGATTGGTTTCAGTACAAATCGATGTTAACTTGCTGCCATAACAGCTCGAGAACAATAAAATATACGACGGTTAATGCCCTACAAGCGACACAAGGCTAAAAGATGTAAGCAAAATATTTGGCGACTGAATTTCACGACTTTTTGTTCTCGAGGATTATGTAAAGTCTACGCAAGAAAATGAACATCTGTAGACTAGCTGTTATTATCTTTGTATTATTTGCCTTATAACATCTTACACATTGCGCCGATCCAGCAAAATTTTAAGCGACCGAACAGACTTTAAAGCAGTGATTTAAAGGATGTGATATGTTATACTTATACGTACTGTCATAAATGCTGTTTAAAAACAGAACAACAACCAAATTGATATATTATATTAATTTTTTATATTTTTCTAATCTGATCATCCTTAATAACCATTACCTAAACGATTTTTATGGAATTTTATCATATCAGCTTCAGATGGACAACACACCTTTCAATTGATATGACATTTCAATCATTTTTATAAAAACTGGATAATAAATTTATTTGTATTTTAATCGAAATCATATCGCAAATAATGGTGTCCTTTAATAGAGTCGCGCCCCAAAAATTTCCATTATGACCAATGTTTGAGCCTATAAGCTTTTTTATAGGCTGATTCGAAAAAGAAAAATCAAAATGTTTTAATATTTTGCGATCGATATCGTTTGATTTATTTCAGTGTTACTAGGCAACTAAACTGTATGAAATTTCAACAAATTCTTTAAGCACAAAAGAGAAGCGACAAAACATCTTAGTTATTAACAACCATCTTAATTATTAACGTAATTATTAACATCATTTGGCTGCACCGCTAGAAATATGAATATTCATATTTTATGACCCTTTGCATGATGTTGTTGTAAATGGCAATTTTGGTTTGGCATAGGCAATAGAAGAATACACATATCGATGTACAAATAAATAAATGTAGTGACGAAGAAATGTTCGCATATTTCATTGCTGGTATGACTGCTGCTACTTTCGACGCTACTGCGAATGATTGGACAGTGGTTTCATTGAACATTCTCCCCACGTTGGAAGGCTATGACTTTCAACAAAATTATCTTCAATTGGTAGTATTGCTAATTTAGTTACGGATCGTCGACACGTACCGTTCGCAGTTTTGACTAGGGCGACTCGAGCAACATTATCTTAACCAGTTACCACACCCGTCACTCGACCCAACTGCCATTTTAAAGGAGGACGATTTTCGTCCTTTACAAGAACCATGTCCCCAACTGTAACGTTTTTTCGCTGTGTCCGCCACTTTGATCGCTCCTGTAGTAGAGCCAAATACGAAGTACTCCATTTTTTCCAAAATTTTTGTTGTATATAGCTCACTCTTTGCCATCTGGTTAGGCGATTCATATTCAAATCGGTTATGTCAGGTTCCGAAAATGTGGTTAATGGGGTGCCCACCAAAAAATGGCCTGGCGTAAGCACCTCGAGATCGTTAGGATCTTCTGAAATTGGACATAAAGGTCTAGAATTAAGAATGGCGGATATTTGACATACCAGTGTCCTTAATTCATCAAATATAAGAACTGATTGCCCCACAGTACGGTAAAAATGGTATTTGGCCGACTTAACCGCAGCTTCCCAAAGGCCGCCAAAATGCGGCGATCTGGGCGGAATAAATTTCCAGTTTATTTCATCTTCCAAACATTGATTGTGGATCTGCCTCAAATTATTTTGGTCGAAGAACAGCTGTCTTAACTCTGCCAATTCGTTTTTGGCACCCACAAAATTTGTGGCATTATCAGACCAGATAGTTTTCGGCTTGCCTCGTATTGAAATAAAACGTTTTAATGACGATAAGAACGATGACGTGGTCAAATCAGCCACCAGCTCCAAATGTGTGGCTTTTGTCGTAAAACATATGAATATACAAATGTAACATTTTGATGGTGGCCGATTTCTAATATCCGATTTGTAATAGAAAGGTCCGCAAAAATCAATGCCCGTTGTATAAAATGACCTATTAGGCTGCACTCTCTCTTCTGGCAAGTTGCCCATTATATGTTCTGCTACTTTAGGTTTGATGCGAAAGCATTTGACGCATTTGCCAATAATACCGCTTACGGTTTTCCTGCCTCCTAGAGGCCAGTATTGTTGACGAATGTTGGCTAGAAGGCATTGTGGTCCAGCATGCAGTAATTTTTCGTGATAATACAAAATCGTAGAGGTTGTGAGAGGATGACGTTTGGGGATAACAACCGGATGCCGTGCATCAAAATTTAAATATGAATTTTGTAAGCGCCCACCAACTCTAATTAATCCATCAGAATCAATAAACGGTGTAAGTGAGTAAAATTTACTAGATGGAGAGACACTTTCATTAGATTTTAAAGCTTTATACTCAGCTGGGAAATGAATCAATTGAATATTACGAAACAATATTTTGGTTCCCATTTTTATCTCATTGTCGGTTAGACTTCCGAAACATTTGATTCCTCTTGTAAAATTCAAAAATCGATATACATAGCCGAAAATGCGCTGAGTAGTGAGGAATGAATTATGATATTTACAATTTATTGAAAAGTCGTTTGCAGTCGAAATAACTAAAACAGCATGGCGGCGTTCTGGCAAGTCGTCCACAAGATTCGATATCTTTGGCCAGTATTCTTCATTTTTGTGTAAAAAATTAGGTCCATCTTTCCAAAGCTTGGATTTCAAAAGATCTTCAGGTGTAGCCCCTCTGGATAAAATGTCCGCTGGATTTGAGGCGGTTGGAACGTGATGCCAAAACATATTTTTAGTTAAATTTTGAATGCGACTTACTCTATTAGCGACAAAAATATTGAAGTTCGAGGACTCTTTCCGCAGCCACGACAAAACAACCATTGAATCCGACCAACAGTGGTATTCGTAGTTGTTGCAGAGGGTACCCGAAATACATTCTAAAAGTTCTGCGAGAAGTGATGCAGCACATAACTCCAATTTGGGTATTGTCAGAACCTTCAGTGGTGCCACTCGAGATTTAGAGCACAGCAAATTGACTTGTATCTTTCCTTCGGATTCCGATCTTACATAAACGCATGCACCATAGGCAGATAAGCTGGCATCGCAAAAGGCATGTATTTGAATAGTCGATTCTGGAATGGAAACAAAGCGAGGAAATTCAAAATTGTTAACAAATGAAAATGTAGATACATATTGTAGCCACGCCGAATGTAAATCTTGGGGCAAGCTCTCGTCCCATTCCAGTTTGATTTTCCAAAGATTCTGCATAAACACCTTGCCTTTAGTTATTACTGGGCCTATTAATCCAAGAGGGTCATAAAAACGGGCTATGGACGACAAAATAGTCCGCTTCGAAACATTACTATTGTCCATAGAAAGGAAAAACGAGAACATAAATTTGTCTGATTTTGGGTTCCATGCAAGGACCAAAGTTTTAGTAATGTCTGTGCCATCGTGAAATTGCAAAAATGTTTCGCGGTCGCCAATTGGGACTCCTTGCAAGGCAGAATCATCGTTCGAACACCATTTTCGTATCTCAAAGTTACCTCTTTTCAGTAGCGCGGTGACTTGCTCTCTTATCTCGACAACTTCTTCCACTGAATTTCCTCCAGAGATCAAATCGTCAACGTAAAAGTCTCGTTTGATAACATTTGCACCAATAGGGAACACATTTTCTTCGGCCGATGCGAGCTGATGCATTGTACGAATAGCAAGAAAGGCCGCGGGTTTAGTTCCATACGTTACAGTGTTCAGCTTGTATATCTGTATGTCTTCATTTACGCTGCTCCTCCACAATATGCACTGGAGATAATCGTCTGGTGGGGAGACGTGAACACATCGATACATTTTACATATATCCCCACTTAAAGCAATTTTGAAGAAACGTAATCGAAGCAATGTACTAAACAATTTTGGTTGTATGGTTGGTCCCGAGTACAGAGTATCATTAAGTGATAGGCCTGTTGTTGTTTTGGCA
The DNA here is from genome assembly GCA_963513945.1 of Hydrotaea diabolus. Classification (NCBI taxonomy): domain Eukaryota; kingdom Metazoa; phylum Arthropoda; class Insecta; order Diptera; family Muscidae; genus Hydrotaea; species Hydrotaea diabolus. The sequence continues at coordinate 150,170,470 of OY740718.1, read as the reverse complement.
GATCCATCGAACACTACTCTAAGCTTTGTTGTTGTACTGTCTTCTTTATGGACACAGTGGTGAGGAAGGAAGAAAGTTTTGGTATTTTTAGGAATAACCGTGACGAGAGACATGTGATGAAGATCGGCATACTCATTCATGAAGTCAATGTATTTCTTCTTTACAGCTGGCAGTTTATTCAATTTCTTCTCAAGATTCATGAAACGCCTGAGTGCACGATCGTACGAATCACCAAGCTCATAGATATCTAATTTCTTTGGCAAAGATACTGAGTATTCTCCAGATTGTAGCCGAACAGTGTTTCGAATAAAATGGTCCTCGCAAAAAGCATCGTCCGTGGTAGGGTTTCCATTATTTCCGAAATTTTCTTCTACTTGCCAAAAGCCTTTCACAATATCTACCAAAGATTCACTTTCGCTCTTCGAAAAGCCCCTGTAAGCGGTTGCCAACGAGCACGCATTTGAACGGCAAAAACCACCACCAGATACCACCCATCCAAGACGAGTTTTCTGAAGTATCGCCGAATTATTTCCACAACGAATTTGACCAACGTTCATGAGCTCAAAAAATAGGCCTGCACCAATCAACATGTCAATTTTGCCTCGCTTATAGAAATCCCCGTCTGCTAATTTAACGTTACTGGGAATTTTGAATTGGCTAACATCGATATTTGCATTTGGTTGATACTCGGTTATGGCTGGTATAACAACAGCAAAAAACGAAACAGAATAATCACTGTGGCATGACTTAATCAAAACTTCAGTTGCTTTATCAGCTATAATATTGCCTTCCCCTATGCCAGAAATTGAGATATTTGAATTCTTTATCTTTAGCTGAGCCTGATTTGCAAAACGACTTGTAATAAAGTTTAATTGAGAAGCTGAATCTAAAATTGCGCGACAAGGCACGAATAGTCCAAACTTGTTTCTTACTAAAACGATAGCGGTAGCTAACAAGACATTTGTACCAACATGAGGTTCCAACGTTTCAGAAGTTGAGTTGGACGAAACGAGAGTAGATTGGGTTGGTGTCGATGCTTGATTAGTTGATTCATGGGTATTGGCAGCGTTTACTTGATGAAGAGTGGGTGACGATTCTAAATAGTTATTCTCCATATGTAATAATGAATGATGCTTCATGTGACAATGACGACACGGTCCTGACTTACATTTTAAGAGCCTGTGACCTTTCCTCAAACAATTGAGGCACAAGCTTAGCTTTTTGGCTTCTTTAAAGCGTAGTGTTGGCGATAAGTTTAAGAAACGTGAACAATTCCATATAAAATGATCTTTTGCTTCACAAAAATTACATATTATAGACGCGGAACCAGAAGCTATAAAAGCGCTTCGACCATGGGTATTCGATTTCTTATTCGCCGATTGATTGGACATTCTTGGCGCCATGGAACTTTTAAGATTTTCCAGCATGCGGCATCTCCGGTCGAGGAATAATGACATAGATGTCCACGTTGGTAACTTGTCGTTCTGTAGCACTTTCTACCACTTTGATTGACTTTGAGGATCAAGCTTTGACGCAACCAGATTAACCAAAAATCCATCTGCCATTTGTTCCTTGTTGCATATTGTCTCGAGGGCCCTTACATGAGCGTTGAGCTTATCGCTGAGCTGCCGAAGACTGGATGCTGAACCTTTATCAGCACCTTTAAGACCAAAAATGTCCTTAATGTGAGACTGAAAAAGGAGCAACTTATTATCGAATCGATTTTTAAGCAATGTAACTGCATTATCATAATTTGCGTCGTTTGGTTCTAAAGAGGAAATCGTATCCAAGGCAGCCCCCACTAAGCTTGCACGGAGATGCTGAAACTTCTCAACGTTTGTTAAGTCCATATCATTAGCTATTACCGTAGAAAACATTGCGAAAAAGTCCTGCCAGTCGGTGTAGGAACCACTGAACTGGGGAATTTTCAATTCTGGCAATCTGGTTCGGCGTACGTTTACGGGTTCATCAACTGAAAATTGGCGGAATGTTGAGGATTGAGGAGAAGTACGAGTGTTGCAATTAACCCCAATTTTACGTTGTATTTTCGCCTTAACCTCAAAATAGGATGTCATGAAGTTTGAACGAACGTGGTCATCCATATTATTGCCAGCCTTTTCTTCCAAAGTCGAAACAGACCGATCAAAATGGTAATTCAAGTTTTCAATATAGTCGAGGCGGACAGAGAGGTCGGCTTCATCCAATTTATTTAGTTCATCCACAGTTAAACGATTGTTAATATCGCCCAGCTGCTTGGCAATCGATGCAACTTTTTTGAAACATTGCGACATATCAGAAGCCCCTTCCTCCGACTCACTCTCCTTTGACGATGATGTGTTTTTCTCGGGCATAGTTATTGAAGTGTTTTGTATAAACGTATACAAAAGAAATTAGTAATTTTTAAATTATATGAGTGTCGATCAAAATCCGAATTGACTTTACACCGACCAATAATTCAACAATCTGAGCCTTCGAAAACCGACAAATTTAATTATATATATCCGAATTGATATACAAATTAACGCAACTATTGATTCAGGCGAATCACGTCGGGGTCACCAATGATTGAGCCTATAAGCTTTTTTATAGGCTGATTCGAAAAAGAAAAATCAAAATGTTTTAATATTTTGCGATCGATTTCGTTTGATTTATTTCAGTGTTACTAGGCAACTAAACTGTATGAAATTTCAACAAATTCTTTAAGCACAAAAGAGAAGCGACAAAACATCTTAGTTATTAACAACCATCTTAATTATTAACGTAATTATTAACATCATTTGGCTGCTCCGCTAGAAATATGAATATTCATATTTTATGACCCTTTGCATGATGTTGTTGTAAATGGCAATTTTGGTTTGGCATAGGCAATAGAAGAATACACATATCGATGTACAAATAAATAAATGTAGTGACGAAGAAATGTTCGTATATTTCATTGCTGGTATGACTGCTGCTACTTTCGACGCTACTGCGAATGATTGGACAGTGGTTTCATTGAACAACCAATTCATAATAATTTAAAACTAAGTACGCAATCCACATAATCTTGAACGCGAATGCATTTTCATTTAATTCATTTAACTGATGATGATAATGATGATACACCATATTTAATAAATTTGTACCACTGATGTTTATGACATTAATTTAATGTCTTTTTCCAGAAAACACATAACTCAATTTATTATTGCAATTTCTGTTATTTTTTTTGCCAATTTGGCGACACGAAAAAACATACAGCGACAATTTCATATTATGGACGTAAACATGGTTATAAACATATACATGTAAATATACATACATATGTATTTTTATATATATGAGGTGTGTTTATGCGCAACTGGAAAAGGTAATTTATGAATAAATTATTAACATTAAATACAGTCCAGCCCAGGCTGGACAAGAACCACTGGGAAAATGCACGGAGATGGAAAAATGGAGTACTTAGAAAACGCTACAAAAAATTTAAATAAAGAACAAAAAAACTCAGAGAAAACTGCAACATGAAAATTCTCCCGGAAAATTAGAAAGACTACAGTTTGTTTAATATAAATAACGAATAATTTTTAGTTGACACACTTCAATACTCCCAAGAATATACTTATAAAACGACTTCCCTTCTACACTATGAGCAACTTAAGAAATATTAGATACCAAACTTTGTCTAAAGATTCGTAATAGAGTATTTAAATGTAGATTATTTGACAGTTTAAAGGTCGAAAATATGACATTTAAGAAAAAAAAAACATGACTATAAGATTCTGCACAGCACTCTCTTGTTCATAAATTTTGACATTCTTTCAGAAGTTAAAGCACAGGCGGACTTAATATGTGACTTCTAGAGAGGGAGATATAAATTTCATTGCTACCGTAGGTGTAGAACACTCGTCACTCTCCATGAAAAAAATTGAAGGATTTGGATGTAATACGTGGCACCTAAGCTACAGATTATAAAAAACAGAAATAAAGAGTTCAAAAATTTAGGGGTTTCAGAAAACAGTAATTTCAGGTTTTTTAAAAACCCTGTTTAAAAGAAAACCACATAAAAAAGAGACATTCTGGCTAAAAAAGCCTTTTGCCAAGGATAAGAAAATATTTTGATATCTTGGAATTTTGAAATATGATATAAAATTGAATACAACGTAGGCGATACAACCGATTCTGGTATATACTCGTACTCGTATTTTGTGGTTGATGTTGCATCGTTTATATGAACTGTAAAGCTTCTGTTAAAAAACTTCTTATCAGTTTTTGTATATAAATTGGGATATTATATTGATTTAGTTTTAATAAAACCTCAACATGCCACACCGAATCAAATGCTTTTTTGATATCAAGTAAAATCATTTCGTGCTTTTTCTGTTCTTCATATTTTAGGATATACTGTTTACAACCCTTTCAATTTGGTGAATACGATTTGCTATATATATTTTTGGCCTAGGCAACACTAAGTGTTGCCTGGCGCCATCCGACATTTCCATTAGAAAGTTTGCGATTTTTTAGCATAAACGTACTCAGAACGTTTTGACGTACGACCATCATTTGTGTTGCTTACAGTGACTTGAAAAAAATCAATTTGGCAAAAAATAAACATAACATGCCGTACGTGAACTGATAATGCAAAATTTTCCTCTGACATACCATGAGATAGAGACATCCTTGGCCACTTCATCCACTAGCATACATTCGATATTGCATAAACACCTGACCGTAAAAAAGGCTTCAAAAGAAGGCTCGTATCGATTGGTGCAAAGAAATTTTTGAAAAAATACGAACTCGGTGCTTCGAAAGACGTTTATAAGATCGTCACAGGTGACGAATCATGGATCTATGCGTATGAGCCCGAAACAAAACAGTGTGGGTCTTCTAAGACGAGCCAAATCCAACGAAAGTTGTTCGTGGAAGAAGCACTTCAAAGCAAATGGTCGCCTGTTTCTTCGGCAAAACTGGTCACGTGGCAACTGTTCTGCTTGAGCTACGTAGGACGGCCAATTCTGAGTGGTACACCACAATTTGTTTGCCTAAAGGCTTCGGAGAAATTCGAAAAACGAACAAGAGAAGACGAATCATTGTGCACCATGGCAATGAGAGCTCTCACACATCGGTTCAAGTCAGCGCCATTTTGACCGGCCCAAACATCGAATTGATGGGCCATCCGCCGTATAGCCCTAACTTGGCGCACAGTGAGTTCTTATTATTCCCGCACATCAAGAAACAAATGCGTGGTCGACGATCTTCGTCACCAGAAGATGCTGTTGAAGCGTTAAAAAACCATGTTTTGAATTTGTCTCAATCGGAGTGGAAAAAGTGCTTCAACAATTGGTTTGCAAAAGTGTATAAATCATGCTGGAGAATACTTTGAAAAACAATAAAACCATTTTTGATGATAAATATTCGCATTTTCATTATTAGGCCAGAAATATATAAAGCAGCCCTCGTAGTGGAGTGACCCTTTTTGAAGTCAAATTGATCTAAATTTATGTCACTGTTAGTGTCGCTGAATTCCAATAATCTTGCTAATATAACTTTTCAAATGTTTTGTAAATTATGCTCAAGAAAATTTTTTCCTGGCCTTTCTTGTCCGACCATAATCCTTTTTTTAAATGAAGTGATGGTGATATTAACAGCTCCAAAAACACTTTGAAGTCAGCCGTGTTGTGTACACGACTATCGCACAAGTAAAACTTTAATTCGAATGATAACTCAATAGAGTGCCAGCTACCAAAGACAAAACAGGGCAACAAACACTTCCTCCGTGGAGTCCATGGTACGACGACGCATTAAAAGCAATGAATACTGCCCATAACGCAGCAGAGTGTAGAAACATGAGCTGCATGGGAGAGAAAGGGTGAGAAGAGCCTATTCCGACAAAAGAAACAATAAGTAGATTTGCGTTAGTGTGAGGAGATTGAAATGCACAAGAGGAGAAATGATGCCCGAAAACTGTACTTAATAGGGTGAAAAAAACCGTCTGTCCATTTTTTAAGTAAACTTTAACCGTCATACCAATTTTAGCCTTTTGCCTAAGAATGAAAAATATTTTCCCAGTCCTAAGTCTAGTACGTATGCCTTTATATCGGTTTAAGTATTCATATCAAATTCCAACTTTTCTGACATATGAATTCAGGCCATTTATTGGGTCCCCAATCATATGGGCATAGTTTCTCTTCTTGTGCATCTTAATCTCCTCACACTCACGCAAATCTACTTATTGTTTCTTTTGTCGGAATAGGCTCTTCTCACCCTTTCTCTCCCATGCAGCTAATGTTTCTACACCCTGCTGCATTATGGGCAGCATTGATTGCTTTTAATGAGTCGCCATACCATGGATTCCATGGAGATAGTGTTTGGTGCCCTAGCTTTTCCTTGGCTGCTGGCACGCTGTTGAGTTATTATTCGAATTTAAGTTTTACTTGTGCGTTAATCGTACACTCAACACGGCTGGCTTCAAAGTGGTTTCGTAATGTTGGCTTTCAAAATATGAATCGTAGCTGGTTTGTCAGCATAGACTTTGGACTTTACGGAGCTCCAGAGAAAAACTTATAAAGGTGTGATATCACACGACCTAGGCTGACATCTCACCGGTCCAAAACGCGGAATAAGCTGCTCTTCGAAATGGATTCTCAAAAGATCCATTATTTGAGCAGCTGTATGGCAAGTGGCACCGTCCTCTTAAAACCAAATGTGGTCAGGATTTCGGGCTTCAATTTCCGGTAGCAAAAAGTACAATATAATGGCGCGATAGTGATTACCATTCACGGTTACGTTCCGGCCATCATCATTTTTGAAAAAATATGCACCGATGATTGCACCAGCTTATAAACCGCACCAAACGATGGTTTCCTCTCGGTATAATGGCACCTCTTCTTTTTGCTCTTCAGCCCAAATGCGGCAATTTTGTTTATTGACTTTGCCGTTGAGCCAGAAATGGGCCTCATCCCTGAACAAAATGTTGGGCGAAAACAGCGGATCTTCCCGTTGCTCACCGAACGCTCATTTCCATAGTACAGTTGCCAACATTTAAAGGTAATTATTTTCAAAAAATAAATGCCATAAAATGTCGTTTCAAATTACAATAGAGATTCCACACTTGATTTCAATTTTTATATTTTTTTTGTTCTGAAAAAATACTTCTAGATGGATCACCCTATATAAGCAAAAGTGATTTCATACAGCTCAAAGTTCGATTGACTTAATAAACGACGGACGAAGTGCTAAATTATTATTAAATTTGAAGGAATTAATATTCGAAATATAGATACAAAAACCAGCTTTGATGGCACCCGATTTTCGCAATAATCGAAACATTGTCAATAATATTTAAAGACGTGAATGTTTTGATTCCAAACGGATTTCCGTTCTAACTTATGCTGGTACAGTCACCGGTTCAACATGAACGCACAAAGGCATTTAATGTAACACGCTTAAATAAATGCGTGACATTAGTTTTTACGATCACCAACGCGGGTTGGATTATATAATTTTGTAGTTGATATTTTATTTAACTCTGTTAAAATCTTTAATTCACATAAATCCATTTTTTCCTAATTGTAAAATATCCAATAACCGTTTGTCGCACAAACTAATAAATTCATTTAAAAACTGTCATAAAAAAGAAAAAATCTGTGGCTGAAAAAAAAACACGAAAACCTCAAAAATCTGGATTTATGGGAAATAATTGTACGCATACGTCACGCAGGCTGATCCTCCGGTAGCCCAGCGGCTGCTAAAATACAAACTGAATAAAAACAATGCACTTCAATGCTTATAAATATGCAAACACATAAATGCGTACATAAATTTATTAAAACACAAGAGAAAAACCCAACAAACTAATCGTTTTTGTGTGGGTTTCTATGCGGCTTTCTGAGGTTCGATTTGTGGTGTCTGACAGTGGTATTTGATGTGGCATTTTTCCACCAGAGTTTTTTTTCCGTATTTCGCCGGCATTATGCACTTAACGTGAATTTAATTCAATTTGTTTTGTTAATAATACTATTAAAAATATGAAAATTAACTTTAACAGACATTAGCAAAAGTGAACAAAAAACACAATAAAAATCAAAGCAGACGGTCAAGTGAAAATAAAACTTGTAATGAAAGCAATACATGCAATTAGAGGTAATGAGATTTTGAGCTAAGTTTTTTTTTTTTGTTTGCATTTAGAATGTTAATTATAGCTTTAACTATTACATTAATATTTGCTAGTTTTTGTAGGTGATAAGGGCATTTGAAAACGATACTTACTTTGACAATTGCCTATGGGAGGCATGCGAAAGCCGGACAGAGGATCCGTGGAAAAGTGGAACGGTCTTTGGCCAAAGGCAAAATGGAACTGTTGTTGTTGTCCTAAAATTGATAACACTGTGTTTTGAATGCTTTTTTAGTTAACTGTCCTTAATTAAGTTGCAAATGTAAGTGGTTGATGTGAGTGGGTGTTAATGTGTGCAATCGGAATTAGTTTTTTTCGAAATCCTCGTTTGAAAAATATATTTTTTTCTGTATAAACATTAAATGTCGTACAAATAAACTATATGGTCACGACAATAACAAAATGTTATTTTCAATAAAAGTATGCTAATCGCAAACATAGAATTTTATATTGACAATAGTATGATTACGGCAATAATAATATGATTGAAATGTAACAATGGAATTATTGCCAAATATAAGAATGAAAATATTGTTGTAGCAACAACATAAAAATGATTGGTGCTACAAAAGTATAGTTTTTTGGGCTTTACAATGATATGGCAACGGCAATCATACCGTGTGATTGTAAATCTAATAAATTTGTATATGTGACAGCGCATAGAGAAAGGGATCTAAGGGTAAAAAAAAAATCAATTTTAATTTTTTTTCTTTCTTTAATGTGGACAACATCTGAGCATCGAATGAGACTGATCCCATGCCCCAAAAGTGTTCCCTCCCAGAGATATGGCGCGTTTTATGAAAGTGAAGTCGACGATTCTAAGCGCAAATAGAAAGGGACCTAATCTTTAAAATGGCTCTCCTGAACAAAACTTTTCATCAACTGTTCACTTTTTTTTAGATGTGGACAACATCTGATCATCGAATGAGATCGATCCCATGCCCCAAAAGTGTTCCCTCCCAGAGATATGGCGCGTTTTATGAAAGTGAAGTCGACGATTCTAAGCGCAAATAGAAAGGGACCTGATCTTTAAAATGGCTCTCCTGAACAAAACTTTTCATCAACTGTTCACTTTTTTTTAGATGTGGACAACATCTGATCATCGAATGAGATCGATCCCATGCCCCAAAAGTGTTCCCTCCCAGAGATATGGCGCGTTTTATGAAAGTGAAGTCGACGATTCTAAGCGCAAATAGAAAGGGACCTGATCTTTAAAATGGCTCTCCTGAACAAAACTGGTTTTTAACCTTAGGTCCCTTTCTATTTTGCGCGTCACATATGGCTTTTGAAACAATGCTAATGTAGGAATCTTACGCAACAATATAACTTTTTATCTATAAATCTTAATTTTTTTTAAAGCAGAAATATTTACTAATAAATAAAACACTTACGTTTTTTTACGTATTTTTTCTTTTATTAAATAATTAACTTCCACTATTTTGATATTTTGATGTATTTTTAAATAATTTACTCAAAAAACTCCATTGTTAAATAACAACATAACTCAATCCTCATAAAAAAATTTGGGGATCATAGTATATCAGTAAGGGATCATGTTATGGCTGTAGGGATCATAACTTGATTCTATGTGACACATACTATGGTTGTGAGAATTATACTATGGTTGCATGCGACACTAATTATGGTTTTGCATATCATAATATGCTTGCGGGGATCATATTATGGTTGAGTGTGTTATATGTTAATCATTCTTTTGTTCTAAGGATCTTGTTATGGTTGTGTGTGAAACTGTTGTTGTGATGACCATAGTATGGATTAGTTTGAATCATACTATTCTTGTAAGGCTCACATTATTGTTGTGACATAACCATATACCAAACAAAAGCAGCATTTGAAAAAGTCTGGCACTTTTGTTAGATCAGCAAAATTTATAAATATTTACCGGTGAATACGCATCGTTTTCTTATGATGACCGCGAAATACTAGCTGGTGTCCTACAGGGTAGTGTGCTGGGGCATACCCTTTATCTTCCGTTCACCGCCATAAACCTACAAGCCCAAATGTACTTACATCCACTTTAGCCGATGATACTGCTTACATGAGCTCACACAAAAAGCACGATATTGCATCCACGAATCTTGGCGTTCATCTCAGGCGAGTAGAATCTGACTTAATTTCAGCACATGTCCTACATTGAAATAATAAAATATTCCTTTTTCTTAATCCAATAACGTTGGATACCTGGGGATCGACGACTATACGGAGAAATCATATAAATGTCGAGAAGACTTAGCTGAAGCTTAAGGTGTGCCAACTTTACTGACTTCTAAACGCAAACTCAAAACTGAGTCTCGAGTACAAGGTTTGCTATATAATAGCGTAATCAAACCTATCTGGCTATACGGTGCCCAGCTATGGTGAAAAGCAAGTTCAGAAACCTTGACCAGACAAGAAGAGTCTTAACGAAAACATTGCGGTTGATCCCCGGTGCCCATTGGTACATCAATAATGAAAACATCCACCGAGATCTGAAAATACCCATCGTCAAAGATGCAATTCAAAATATCAAGAGTATGCACAAACAAAAGCTCGAACGTCACGGCAACATATTTTCTAGGCAAGTACGTTTGTACTTGGAGTACGTCTAGACTTTGGAGAAATGAACGATCTATAACTGGGAGTCTCTCGTCACAGCATATCGAGAACACACGCACGTTAAAACCTGTTTAAAATCCTCATTTTTACGTCTCGCGGTTTAAACAAAACGCTGTTTAAATGCTCTCACAAATGATCCTTATTATCAGTCAAAACACAAAACGGAAATGCCTGGCTCTTGAGGCTTCAACCTATCTTTCAAGTTTAGCATTGAGTATGTCAATATACAACTTAGAAATCGAGTAAACTTTTACAATATCTACCAACACACAAAAGGTTTTAATCAAATCTGGTTTCAAATCCTAAATTATGAGTACGCTAACGTACAACACCGCGCATGGGTATAAAATATAGTTAGACTAGATTTACCCGTTATATAAAACTAGACTTTCCACTCTACAAGTCCAGATTTCTTAACTCTACAATCAAAAACATCAAACTAATACAGTTGACATACTGTTATTTGTAAATCCTACCAAAATAAATGTAAATCCTACCAAAAAGACGCAGAAAACTGCATACCATAGAAATCCATGGCAGTATTCTCTATTGATAACAATTTAAGATTCGCATACTTTTTGTTAGGATCCTATGGAGCAGATCCAATAATACCAAATAAAGCATTAATAAAAACCATACTTTTTATTTAGTCTTTAGACTTTAACCCAAAGACTAACTATTTCTTCATTGTGTAGAACATGAAAAACACATATTCTTTATCATTTAAATAGTATTAGAACTTATTTTTTTGTATTTTCTCTATTAATTTCCCTTAGATCTCTTTTTGCACCAAACCACGAAATACATTTGAAAGACGACACACGAGTAATTTCAAATGCACAGACGACAATTGACGCTTGCAAAACCTCAAGCGTATTGTACATGTGTGTTGGTAGATATTGTAAAAGTTTACTCGATTTCTAAGGTGTATATTGACATACTCAATGCTAAACTTGTAAAACTTTGATATACACACACTCTCGGATAAACATTAAGCATCTTAAAATCCTTCATTAAAATATAATAACCCTCCTTTTTGTCTGACAATAGACAAACTTCCATGCATTGTTGCAAGTTTAATAGAAACTCGGATATAAAAATAATAAAACGCAAACAAAGGCGACAACTTAAGAAAAGGTTGGCCTATTTGTGTGATAGAAATTGTATTAGAAAATATCCTTCCTAATATCGGTAGATTCATTTTAAGGTACTTTTTCGAATATAAAGAACCATGAAGGAAAAGTTGGTTTCGATATATAATAACAGAACATTTGTTGCAAGTACTGAGTAAAAAAGTATCAGCGACAATTAAAAAATATCGATTCTTTTTCCATATGTCCATAGTCCATATGTGACGCGCAAAATAGAAAGGGACCTAACGTTAAAAACCATTTTTGTTCAGGAGAGCCATTTTAAAGATTAGGTCTCTTTCTATTTGCGCTTAAAATCGTCGACTTCACTTTCATAAAACGCGCATATCTCTGGGAGGGAACACTTTTGGGACATGGGATCGGTCTCATTCAATGCTCAGATGTTGTCCACATCAAAAAAAGAAGAAAAAAAATTAAAATTGATTTTTTACCCTTAGGTCCTTTCTATATGCGCTGTCACATATATTAACTGATTGAAAATAATTTTTTACAAATAAATAGACTATAAAATACCCTACACCACTCTGATTTACAGAAGATTTTGTGCCTCTGTCTGCAATAGATTGAATTTACAATATTGCCTGAAAAACAAAGGGCCTGATGTCGGGAGGGGCATTTGTGTGGGAGCTATTCGAATACATGGACCAAAATGGTTCAATTTAAACAGTTGCTGGTAATGCTTTTGGTCGGAGTAGGATTTATATGTGGCTTTTAGAGCTGTAGGAACTTTGTAAGGGATCTAAATAAAAATATGGACCCTAATGGGCCATTTTCACTAGTTTTTTTTAGTATTTTTTCTCTTGTTACGTATCAAGTTGTCGTTTCTAGAGCTGTAGGACCTCAAATCGAGGGGTACCTATGTTTGGGGGCTATTCGAAAACATGGACCGATTCTCCAATTGCACCAGAAATTGAAATTGCTTTTGATGGCACAAAGCATTAAATTCGAAGGTTTTGCTCAATTTAAGGTTCTGTGGATCCACCCCATACATCTGGGAGATTTGTGTGCTGTTTATACCTAAATTTGATACCCTACACAACAGTGTAGTATAGAGTATTATGCATTAGTGCAGATGTTTGCAACAGCCTAAAGTCATGGAGATACACCCAATGATATGTATACCGATCGACTCAGAATCACTATCTGATTCAATGGAGCGATATACGTCCGTCCGTCTGTCAAATCAAAGTACAGGTTACGATTGCTCCTCGATTTGAGAACCTACACCCGATTTCAACCAAATTTCGCACAGAGTATTACGAGTGAACCACATATATCTCTGCGAAACTGGACCATATCGGTTTATGTTTTCGAATAGGTCCCACACAAAGCTCCCTTCCCCTTTTAGCTACTGCTGATTTTAAAGCCCAACACCTAAGTCTTGTAATATTGGACCATAACGGTCGAATAGATCTCACCGAAAGGTTCCTCCCGATTTAACCAACAAAGTTTAGAAATTAAATAGCTCTCACAAATAGGTCCCTTTCAATTTGAAGTCCTGCAGCTTTGGAAGCCACAAACTTAACTTCATCACGCTCCAACTATGTATGTCTATATTTTGTTTTTATCATCAAATCTTCTAAGATATATTTCTAAGGCCAGAAGACTTTATTCGAAAGTATACCAGAGATTTAAAAAACAGAATGTTCTAGAGGAAAACCTTTAGAATACCATTCCAAAATGTTATCATTCTCTGCTAACATCCTTTCCAACAATGTTTAGAAATTAAATAAAAAACCAACAACAAGGACATTACATAAACGGGATAAATCATTTTGTGGAAAGTTGGAAAAAAAGCGAGCGAAAACAATGGAGTTTTTACAAAAAGACAGGACAGGGGCAAGAACATTAGCAACGGCAGTAGTTGTGGCAGTGGCAGCATTTGAATTCAGTTACTAACAGGCATCTTTGGCGAGCTGTAAATCTAAGGAGCAAACGTTGGTTGGCATAACTGTGCTGCCCTGGTACATACGAGGACGAAGACACAGATACATATACCTACGTGTGTGTATGGAGATTCTCTATAAATGCTACAGTTTGTAGTTGCTGCCATTGTTTTCAAAACGAGGGCTTAACATATGCAAAATGTAATATATTTGCATCTTTATAAATATTTCAAACTACAAAATGGACTTTTGTCCTCCGTTGCCAGCTATTGTTGTTACTCCGGTAGCCACCGGGCCAGTGGTACAGTCGCACAGTCGGCTGTCGTAATGGCTACGGTGGCCGCTTCCTGCTGCAGCTGGAGCAGCTAACCCTTTTTTGTTGTAACATTGTAATGTTATTTAGCATTAATGAATATTCTTAAAAGATGAATTGTTTTCTATATGTGTACACATCGACAAGAACAATCAGAAAGACAAACAGACAGTAAACTCACAGATACACATGGTGTGTGTGCCTGTGTATGTGTGAGACTCCCTGGATGCCATAAACTATCTTCAGATTCAGAAATGACTGCAACACAATGTGGAGTATGTGGTAGATCCCAAACCTCTGTCTGTCTGTCGGCATTTTATCTTCAAAAATCTAATGAATTGTATTGTATTTAAATGTTTTTCAGGGGATATAATGAAATCCTGTTCCTGGCCCTTCTTCTTATATTTTTGCTCAAGGATTTATGAGCATTTTGCCATTGGTGTGTGTATTCAAGCTTTTTGGAATACATATTTATTAGCAATGTCTGCTTTGTACTAAGTAGTAAGGGTATTTTGGTGTATTTTGATGTGTTTCGGTGTGGAATGAAGATGACGAGTGGGTGACGGGGTATGGGGTGTTAGTGTGGCGTACTTACTGGTTTTTGAACGTGGCTCTCTGGGTCCATCGACGGTTACTTTGATGGCTTTGTTGTATGTGGCGATGTGTGGCGGATTCGTTGAGACTGTGATTGTCAGTGTGAAACTTTTCCCTGAAAGAAAAAAATAGAGTAAGAATCATAAAGGGCATGATTATGTTTTTATATGCATAGTATAGAATATTTAAATAAATTAATAATGTTAAATAAAAACAAGCTGTCTTGTATATTCGTAGACTTTTTTGTTTAAAACTAGAAATGTGATATTAACATTTGATGTTATCATACGTTTGGTAAGAATCTGATCTTAAAGAGTTTAGCTTTCTTATCAACAAATGTCAGAGCTTTCTGATGAAGGACGTCAGGGATGTAGATGCAACAGTGCACGAGCCGGTTATAATACCTGTTCTTATTTTGTTTAATAAAAAGACCGAAATAAACAATAAACTAAATAAAAATCAACATTCCTTCCATAACATTACGGATGACCATATTGTATAAGCCCACCTGAATCTTCAACGTTTGTCTAATACAGGGTGTTTCATTAAGGGCATAACAATTTTTTATATTAGTAAAACCAAGAATATTTGAAATATGTGACGCGCAAAATAGAAAGGGAAAGGTTAAAACCAGTTTTGTTCAGGAGAGCCATTTTAAAGATTAGGTCCCTATCTATTTGCGCTTAGAATCGTCGACTTCACTTTCATAAAACGCGCATATCTCTGGGAGGAACACTTGTGGGGCATGGGATCGGTCTCATTCGATGCTCAGATGTTGTCCACATCAAAAAAAGTGAAAAGTTGATGAAAAGTTTTGTTCAGGAGAGCCATTTTAAAGATTAGGTCCCATTCTATTTGCGCTTAGAATTGTCGACTTCACTTTCATTAAACGCGCATATCTCGGGAGGGAACACTTTTGCGGCATGGGATCGGTCTCATTCGATGCTCAAACGTTGTCCACATCAAAAAAAGAAAAAAATGAAAATTGATTTTTTTACCCTTAGGTCCCCTACTATATGCGCTTTCACATATAGAGTTAAAATTAATTCCAGGTGTAGTGCAAATGTTATATTTTAAGAATGAAATTCGATTTTCCGTGTACAGCGATCTATTCTATGGACCCAATTTTCCAACACTCTTGCACAAAGTTCGACCGGAACGTTGGTAATTTCGCGTTGGATGTTGTCTCCGAGCTCGTCTAAAGTTGTTGGCTTGTTGGCATAGGCCAACGACTTGATGTGGCCCCATAATAAGAAATCCGATGGCGTTAAATCGCATAACGAGATGGCTATTCGACCGGATCATTTCCCGAGATAACACGTTCATAGAATTTGCCTTTAAGTAAATCGATTGTAACGCATGTTGTGTGTGGCACCGTCTTGTTAAAACCAGTTATCGGCAATGACAAGCGTATCCAATTCTGGTCAAAAATAACATTATAACATGGCACGATAGCGCTCTCCATTTACGGTAACATGACGATTGTTTTCATCGACTAAAAAATACGGCCCAATCACACCTCCGGCGTGAAAGCCACACCGAAAAGTAATTTATTGCGGATGCAATTGTGTCTCTTGAAGCACATGTGGGTTTGTTGCTGTCTAATAACCTGAAGTGAGCTAAATCGCAGAAGATGATTTTTCGATGAAATTCTAGATTTTCGAGAAACTTTGCCAGAGCCCAATGGAGGAATTTTGGCTTTTAAAACGATCGAGTGGCTTTAGTTATTGATTCAGTTTGATCTTATAAGGATGAAAGCCAAGATCGACAAACAACGTGGAGTCGACGGATTTGGCTCATTTTGAACGGGTACACTTACGGCTGCGATATTTTTGTCATTTCGAGCGGTACGGTATTACGGCCGAAAATTGTAGTAAGCGCTCTTAAGGTTGCGACCACCAACTCAGGACTTCTGTAGTCATTTTTAATGATTTGCAAGCACTGCTCATAAGTGAACTTTACCACGATGAAAATGTTGACTTCGACTAACGCTTTGACACTGAAAGATCATTAAACATGTTTGAGGGTGCAATTCTTTGTTATGTCCCTATAGGAAAACCCTTTATAATGTAAACTTGGTGATAAATTATGGGATTCCTGACCACTCTACTTCTTGTATCTCCTTCAGAAATGGCACAGTTTCAGTGCAGACTGGAACCCATTACTTGTCACCCAGTGCATAAAATTCGCTTAAATTGTGAAATCCAACATATTTTAATAATGGCTTTATACATGTGTAAGAAAAAAGTCGATGACAAGCTCCATTCTGGTACCTCCAGTGCAAATGCATCATTCCGCCAGCTTTTAGTATTCGCGTAATAACTTTAATACTATTCCTACGATTCTAGTATTTAGCAAATAAAATATAAATAGACTATCTGACGAAAATTTGGATACTTAAGCACGATGCTTCTTCTTCCACCTTCCACACACGGTACTATCCGAGCGTAAATATAAATTTGTTTCCTGCCATATACTTATTTTATCATTCTATGCGCATTAGAAAAAGAGCTTGTTTTGCCTCATTATAAAGGGTGATCATCTAGATGTATTTTTTCAGAACAAAAAAAAAATAAAACCAAGTGTGGAATCTTTATTGGTTATTTGAAAGGACATTTTATGGCAATACTTTTTTGAAAATAATTACCTTCAAATGTTGGCAACTGTATTAGGGAAAGGAGCGTTCGGTGAGAAGCGAGAAGATCCGCTGTTTTCGACCAAAATTTTGTTCAGTGATGAGGCCAATTTCTGGCTCAACGGCAAAGTCAATAAACAAAACTGCAGCATTTGGGCTGAAGAGCAACAAGAAAAGGTTCAAGGTTCCAAAAGGTTCCATTATACCCAGAAAACCACGGTTTGGTGTAGCTTATGGCCTAGTAGAATCATCGGTCCATATTTTTTCAAAAAGATAATGGCCGTTACGTAACCGTAAATGGTGCATGCTATCGCGCCATGATATCGATCTTTATGCTTCCTGAAATTGAAGCCCGTAATCTTGACGACACTTGGTTTCAACAGGACGGCGCCACTTGCCATACACCTGCTCAAACAATGGATCTATTATGAGCTCATTTCGAAAAGCAGCTAATATCACGTTTTGGACAGGTAAGTTGGCCACCTAGATCGAGTGATGATATTACACCTTTAGACATTTTATTTGGGGTTATGTGAAGTCCAAAGTTTATGCTGACAAGCCAGCTACGATTCAGGTTTTGGAACCCAACATTATGCGTGTAATTAAAGCAATACCTGTCTAATGCTCGAACGAGTCATCCAAAATTGGACCCTCAGAATGAAAACCCTGAGGCGTAGTTGCGGCCAACATTTGAAAGAAATTATATTCAAAAAATAAATGCCATAAAATGCCCTTTCAGATTACCAAAATTTTCCATTCCACACTTGATATGAGTTTTTATATTTTTCTTTGTTCTGAAAAAGATACCTCCAGATGGATCACCCTATATAATCTAAGAAAAAAAATTATAAACGAAAAAGTTATTACAGTTTTTAACCCTATGGTTACTTTTGGCCCACACTGTATAAGAAAATTGCTAAGATTCCATTGAAACATGTCATGCAATTAGATCAGCGGGATCTGAAAGCGCTTCCTTACCACAGCGGAAAGATTTAATAACTCAAATCTTCTATTATTATTGGTTACTTTTGGCCCACACTGTATAAGAAAATTGTTTAGATTCCATTTAAACATGTCATGCATCTAGATCAGCAGGTTCTGAAAGCGCTTCCTTATCACAGTAAAAAGATTTAAAAACTCAAATCTTCTATTATTAAATATATCATAGTTTATAATACGATCATATCAACCGATTTTCAATTCTGGACATTTTGAAGTTTTAAAATTTAAGCATTTTTCCTAAAATCTCTAATGCCACACCATGCCCACGCTTCATAAGCATAGATGCCTCACATGCACATGCCACCACCGAGGAGCATCAACAACAACAGCAACAATGAAATACCAATGTCGTGTTGTTGCTGTTGTTGTTGTTGTTGTGGGAATTGCAATAGTTCGATTTTTCTCTATTTGATGTGTATCTCACATGGCATGTTTTTTGTTTGAATACTTTGGTTGCACAAAAACCGCATCCACGCGTTTATTCAAATAAAGCAATTTTTCGCTAGCCTTAGAACGGTCCAACATTTCGAGAGCAGCCGCCTCCACAACCGCCACCAGCAACACCGCGGACTGCTTGTTACATGAAACGATGAAAGGCCGGCGTTGCTAGTGTGGCGGCATCCAACTCTGTGTGTGTATGTGAGTGTGTGTGTGTTGCACGTTAGTGACACAAAAGGTTTATAGTGGTGATTTTCGGTGGAAAAATGAAATGAAACGGACTTTGGAGTTTATTTGTAGTACTACAAGCATTTATTTGTAGCCTTCTGGGGGCAACGCGGCTAGGCAAACATTCAAACGGATACGGATGCGAATCCAGCCATGCCCTGCTTGTTGTCCATGGCCATGGGTAGTTTTAGGCTTTCTCCTACGCTCACACGTACGCAAACACAATCAATTCAATTGTTCAACACTTTGTTGATTTTCTCTCTGTGCAGGCAAGAGCGGGGACATGGACGGAGACGAGGATTTCGAATAGCACCACCGCACATGAAAACTATTCGTTTGTTTTGAATAACCGGGAATCAAATTCGCTTTAGTTATACAATATTCCCTGTGTGATGGGGCAGCCAAATAGAGCCGAGCACACGAGCAGCAACAGCAGCAGCAGCAGCCAAATTGAATCCAACGAACAAAAAATCACTGGTTATCTATTACGTTCCGATGGCCATTGGGGAAATTGTGGGAGGCCGGCGGAGTGGACTGTGGGACCAGCGTGCCTTTAACAATTATCAGCACTGAGGCCACAAACATTTGTGTGCGGCATTTGGCGTGGGTTGGATGTTGCACGTTTTGTTTTCCGTTTCGGCAAACAACATTCCGTTTGTATTCGCAGCTTTTGTTTTCTGCTGCTAGTATCGGGGGGTTGGGCGGCGCTGAATACGTTTTGGAGGGATTTGTTGTTTAGCTTGAATTTAAAATATGTCTGTATTTGGTTCATCGCCTGTCCGTCGCTTTGTGCACCAAAAGAGTTTCGTGGAACGTTTTAATTTTTTTTTTGGAAAAATGTCACGCCATATGTACATGTGCGGCCGGGTTTGAATTCACCATTTTGAAGTGATTTATATCGTATTCCCGCCTCTGGGGAAATCTTGGATATGAAATCTCTCGCATTCATTTAATAAGGTTTTTAAGTTTTAAAATATAGAGTGATCCATCTAGAGGTATTTGTGCAGAACAAAAAAATATAAAAATTCAAATCAAGTGCGAAATTTTTATTGGTAATTTGAAAGCACATTTTATGGCATAATATCCTTCAAATGTTGGCCGCAACTACACCTCAGGGTTTCCATTCTGAGGTTCGAATTTTGGTTGACTCGTTCGAGAATACGACCGGTAAGGCTTTAATGACATGTGTAATGCAAAACCTGAATCGTAGCTGGTTTGTCAGCATAGCCTTTTTGGAGTTTACGTAACCCCAAAGAAAAATGTCTAAAGGTCTCGATCTAGACGGCCAACTCAGCTGCCCAAAATGTGAAATTAGCTGCTTTTTGAAATGAACTCTCAATAGATCCATTGTTTGAGCAGCTGTGTGGCAAGTGGCACCGTCCTGTTAAAACAAAGTGTCTTCAAGATTACGGGCTTCAATTTCAGTTAGCATAAAGATCGATATCATGGCGCGATAGCGAGCACCATTCACGGTTAAATTCTGTCCATCATCATTTTTGAAAAAATATGCAGCGATGATTCCACCAGTTTATAAACTGAACCAAACCGTGGTTTTCTTTGGGTATAATGGCACCTCTTGAACCTCTTCTTGTTGCTCTTCAGCCCAAATGAGGCAATTTTGTTTATTGACTCTGCCGTTGAGCCAGAAATGGGCCTCATCACTGAACAAAATTTTGGTCGAAAACAACGGATCATCCCCTATCTCACCGAACGCTCATTTCCATAATACAGTTGCCAACATTTGAAAGAAATTATATTCAAAAAATAAATGGCATAAAATATCCTTTCGAATTACCAATAGAGATTAAACACTAGATTTGAATTTTTATTTTTTTTTGTTCTGAAAAAACACCTCTAGGGATGACCCTTTATATTTGGTTATTTTGTGGATGATATTAAAAACAATTTCAGAATAATACTCTGAATACGTTTGTGGATAAATTATGAATATTCGAAGTTTTGTATCAATAAGATGAACTAATTAAATATTCAAGCTCGAGGTCGATTTTAGATTCCTTTTCAAAAGCAGTCTTTTTAGACTTAGATAAGTAAAGGGTGTGTTTTGTCAGACCTGTGATTTTCAAGAAGAAATAAACCGCATATGAATCGCGCATAGAGAAAGGGACCTAAGGGTAAAAAAAAAAATCAATTTTCACTTTTTTGATGTGGACAACATCTGAGCATCGAACGAGACCGATCCCTTGCCCCAAAAGTGTTCCCTCCCAGAGATATGCGCGTTTTATGAAAGTGATGGTACACCAAAAATACACGTATTTGTTTCTTTAAAATGGCTCTCCTGAACAAAACTGGTTTTTACCCTTAGGTCCCTTTCTATTTTGCGCGTCACATATAATTTTATGTTATGGCCAAAAATGTAGCTTTATTATAAAGATACGAGTAAGGGCTTGCCATTATGTTTTATTAATGATTTCGAGCAAAAGGCCGCCGCGGCTGGCTCGAGATGCCCAATTTCCGACCACTTTTTGCAGCAGTTGGTGCCGTAAGTCAGCACTTACTCGTCGAATATTCTCTTCCAAGGCGTCAATCGTGTCGAGCTTGTCTGCGTAGACAAGCGTCTTATAAAAAAAATATTCCAGCGGTATTAACCCACCCTATCTTAAAGGCAAAGCCACAGGCCCGCGAACTTAGACAATGCACTCACCAAAAGGTTCCCTAAGAAAATTGATTGTTTCGCTGGCTGTATCGCATGTTGCTCCGTCTTGTTGGAACCAAAGTTCGCACACTTCAACATCCTCCAATTCAGGGACAAAAAATTCATTAATCATGACTCTCTAGCGTTTTCCATTGACTGTTACATTATGACCGGCTTCCTTTTTGAAGTAACATAGACCAAAGACTTTTAGAAAATGTAACGGCGTCTTATCAATGGCTTGTTGATTTTCATTACTCCAAATGGGACAATTTTGGTTATTAACTGGGTACGTTAGGCAAAAGTAAGCTTCACTTTCTTGTAAAAATCGGGCTCGATAGCCATCTCGTTTCGGGCCCATTCACCACGTTTTGCAAACGTTGTTCCGGAGTAAGTCTATTCCTGATAAAATGGCGAACCAAACTGAGCATAAATCGAGTAACAGCTGTCAAGAAGCTCAACTCCGAAAATAGTGTGGCCAGAAAAAAAACCCACCCTTTATAATTTTTCCTGTCCGTTTGTCGTATTTGTAAAAGAAAGCTTCAATTAAAATGACTTCTAATACTAACAAGTTTTTAAGATAAGCTAATAAGCTTTTACTTCAGAATTCTGAAAAAGCAATATTCGATATCGATGCCATAAACAATATCAACCATATACGAGTAAAAAGCGTTTTTTAGAATTGTTTTTGACAGAGCTCGTGACTGAAGGTCGAAAGCAATGAATATTGATTGAAAGTGGCGTTGGATCTTTCATTATACCAACCATCGACGAATAGCGGACATATCCACTTTGGCATTCCGTTAGCAACACCTCGAAATGTTGTTCGGAGACCCCATTAAGTAGATATATTCTGATATATCTGTCTTTGGAAAGCAAAGTACAAGTAGCCCCATTAAAGCTAGGTAAATAAAATTATCCAAAGAGATGTGTTGATAGTCTGAAATTGTTGGTACTGAAAACGAGTCAGATCATCCGTAAGGTAAAATTGTTTCCCACACAAGGACAAGAATAAAAAAATTATTGCTATATTTGTAGTATTTTTAATTTCTTTTTTTTGGTTTATATATCACCACTATGAACTACGATAGTTAGGAAATTTTTACATTGTATTGCGATCGGCTAGGTGATATTTGCAAGGTACATAACCTTGTGATTGAACAAGGGGCGTGGCGTCGATGACACAAACCTAAACTTAAAAAACAATGTTTTCATGAACTACTCGAGATACAAGCATGGTAGTTGGAACATATGAGATACAGGCATGGATCGAAAACACATTCAGGCTAAAAAGTGGGTGCCACGGCCCCTTTAAAAAATCATAATTGTGGTCAAAGTGTTCGTTATTAAATTCTACAATATGAAATCATTAAGAAGCATATTATTATAGACTATGGTGAGTTAGCAGGCACCGCTCATACAACACCAGACTTTGAAAGACAATATAAAGTAAAGTAAGACCGATATGACGATATTAGTTTGTATAGGGGATCCATCTAGAGGTATTTTTTTCGAAATAAAAAAAAATTAAAAATTCAAATCAAGTGGGGAATCTTTATTTGTAATTTGAAAGGACATTGTATGGCATTTATTTTTCGAATATAATTTCTTTTAAATGTTGGCCGCAACTACGCCTCAGGGTTTCCATTCTGAGGGTCCAATTTTGGATGACTCGTTCGATCATTTCGACCGGTATGGCTTTAATGACACGCGTAATGTTGGCTTCCAATACCTAAATCGTAGCGGGTTTGTCAGCATAGACTTTGGACTTTACGTAACCCCAAAGAAAAATGTCTAAAGGTGTGATATCACTCGATCTAGGCGGCAAACTCTCCTGTCCAAAACGTGAAATTAGCTGCTTTTCGAAATGATCTTTCAATAGATCCATTGTTTGAGCAGTAGTATGGCAAATTGCACCGTCCTGTTGACACCACGTCTTGTCAAGATTACGGGCTTAAATTTCAGGTAGGATAAAGATCGATATCATGGCGCGATAGCGAGCACCATTCACGGTTACGTTCCGGCCATCATAATTTTTTGTAAAAATATGTACCGATGATTCCACTAGCTTATCACCTGGTTTTCTCTGAAGATGTGCCAAGAAGGCATTTGTGATTTCCCGCTGTGCTAAAAGTGTGCCAACTCTTTCGCTGAAGGTGTACCAAGAACGAATTTGTGGTCTCCCCCTGCTTTAGAGGTGTGTCAACTCCTCTGCTAAATGAGTGTCAAGAACGACCCCTTAAAGATATCTCAGCCCTTAGTGGTCCTAGAAAGTTTAGCCTTATTAAATAGTCTGAGGCACTGAGCGAGAAATCGGCAAAACTGACAAGACTGCGTCGCACTCCGCAAAAACTCTCCTAGTAAAAAGCAAACACAATAGCGAAAAGCGGTGCAGCATGAAATTGGAAACCCCACGCATATACATTAACGAGAAGAAATTCTCTCTTATAGAGGTAAATTACAAAGAATCAAGTCCCACTGAAAGATGTGTTTTTTTTTAAGTTTGCAGGGACCGCCAAAACTTTTCCACTTATAGAGGATTCCCACTTATGCAGATCCCACATATCGTGGTTCGACAATAGCAGGGGTGCACAACATTTGGGATATTGCAAATTAGTGTCAAGAACGACCCTTTAAAGACATCCCAGTCCTTAATGACCCTAGTAAGTCTAGCCATATTTAATAGTCTGTGGCATTTAGCGTGAAATAGGCAAACCTGAAAAGATTGCGTCACACTCCGCAAAAACTCCCCTAGTAAAAAGCAAACACAAGAGCAAAAAGCGGTACAGCATGATATTGGAAATTCCACGCATATAGGTAAATCCCACGCATTGAGGTAAATTCAAAAAAAGCCATTTACACTCAAAGGTTTTTTTTTTTATTTTTTGTTCGAAGTGTGCAGGGGCCGTCAAAACTTTCAAACTTATAGAGAATTCCCACTTATGCAGGTTCCACCTATCCCGGTTCGACTATAGCAGGGGTGCACAACATTTGGGATAATGCCGGCCGCATAAAAAAAATAATTTTGCCAAAAAAACGTTACTGAAAAACACGAAACAGTCACTAAAAAAGTTACCTCTCGTAATAGTCAACGCGACATAATAATGACATTGTCATAATGAATTTCTATTAGTGAAATATTTCTTTCGTGAAAGTGACGCTTCGCACATGTAAGTGCTACCAAACAGCACCAGCGTGTTTCTAGCTATTTCGCGAAGCTTAGAATACCCGTCAGCTAATTTTCATGTCTTCAGTAGATCGTTTTTGTCCTTGAATTTCTTTACAAGCTGCGCGTTATTTTTTAGTTCAATCAGTTTCATTTGGACATCCAACGGCGCACTCTCTGTCTCAACCAAGTCTCATATTTTCTGAGATATTGCCGAAATCCTAAAACGTTCTTCAAATTTAAGCAGCGGCGCTTCGAGGACGCCTGAAAAGGACGTATCCGGAATTTCATCTTTTCTTATTTCATGGCTCTCGCTTAGAACGGGAAATGATAGAGATTGAGCTGTTGGATATGACTTTGTAGCAGACGACATTTGTCACAGAAATCCTGTACTCTGCTGTCCATGAGGTAAACTGTTGTTCCATAGCCTTGCAGAGGCTAGTTGAGGCAGTTAATATGAGTTAACAAACCTACAGGGATGTAAAAAATGTTAAAAAGGTCTGGTTCTGCAGTATTTCTTTTCGTAGCATCAGAACACGGCGAGATGTGTCTCCTTGAGACAGCCAACTCACGCTACTGTGGTACAAAATATCTTCAGCCGACGAATCATTCCTGTGCAGAATTTGTATGGTGAAGAGCATTCGCGCGATTGAAAATGATAAAAATAAAAATCAAGATCATGATTGAAAAATAAAAATCAAGAGATTTAAAACACAGCGCCTCCAGGTGCATAATGCAGTGCAGATTATTGTTTGTACTACCGTATTCCTTTATCGCATAATCGGAAAATCTAGCTACTACATTTTTTTGTTTCCCAACCAAGGCAGCCGCTTCGCCTTCTGTACAGATTGCTCGCAGGTTTTTCAGATAAGCATGCGTGCTTTTTTAACTGCCAAAAATATGCCTTCTTCTCAAGTTTGAGTAACGAGTGTCTTCATGGAGAGCACATCCTCAAACAATTCAAATGATAGGGATCGAATGAATATGTGTAGCTGCGCTAAATCTGAAGTGCCCGTAGATTCATTAACAGCCGGTAAAAACAGGCTCTCCTCCTTGTAAAACTTTGCCACCATGAAGAGCTTTAGCTGCTCGGCAAATTATTTTGACGACGTTGCACGGTATTGCGCGACAGAGGAATCAAAGAAAAATCTGTTTCCTTTCCCAGATGAATGCACTTAACAACATTCATCATGCAACTTTTATCGAGTTCCCCATCTGAATAAGGCTTTCCATCAATACCGAGACGATAGATAGGAAGGAATAGATCACTAGATCAGCTAATTGTATTTTAAACTATTTTCCACGGCCGCACATTGTTGTGCCCTCGGCAGCAGTTTGCCCATCGCTGGCATATAAAAATGTTGAGGGCCGATGTTGAATGTGAACCACACGCAAACGTCAAGTTTTTCTCAGTATTTTATTTGATATTTCTCAATTTCAGTCTAACTCAATTTGAACCATGGAACCAAGCGAGCAACGCGTTAAAGTTATTCAGGCTTATAATGATCAATTTCTGAAGAAAATCATCTTCAGTGATGAAATTTTCACCTTTGTGCATTCATCAATAAGCAGTATTGCCTCATTTGGGCGAATGTTAATCCAAGAGTGATTGTTGAACAAACAATGCACCCACGAAGAGTGACTGTTTGGTGCGGTCTATGGTCTGGCGGCATTATCGGGCCGTATTTTTTTCCAAAATGAGGCCGGTCTGGCAGTTACAGGAATGGTGTTCGCTATCGTGGGACGATAACGAACTTTTTATGGCCCAAATTGGAAGATATGGATGTGGACGATATGTGGTTTCAACGGGAAGGTGCCACTTGTCACACAGCTAATGAAACAATGGCTCTTTTGCGCGACAGATTCAATGGCCGAGTTATCTCACGTCGTGTGATTTGACACCGTAGGACTTCTTTCTTTGGGGTTATTTAAAAGACAATGTGAACGTCGAGAAGCCACCACAGTTCAAGAGCTAAAGGATGAGATAATTCGGCACATTAACGGCATAGAACCTCAATTATATCTCAGCGTCATCGAAAATTTGGACCATCGTATAGAGGTGTGCCGCCAAGATCGCGGCAGCCATTTAGCCGATATTTTGTTTCATACATAATTGAACTATACTAAAATTATCATAATGAAAAGAAATGACAATAATTTGCTAAATAATTTGTGTTTTATTCAAAAAAAAAACATCGGCCCTTAAAATTTAACCACCTTTTAGTACCTCTTTAAACCAAAAAACTGTACTGATCTTGTCGGCGTATGAGCAACATAGATCTCATCTTTCTCGCAATACTCATACGCATGGGTGTCCAGTATTGGTGCATGTTTTAAGTCTAATACCCGCCCGATTTAGCAAATGTGTTAACTAGGCTCGAGTACGATAATCTCATAAATAATTTCTGTTTTATTTTATCTTAGGTATATTTCCTGCTATTATCGTAGGGTAAGTTCCTATGAAGGCCTACTCGGACTAGAACAGTGCTGCAAATAGTTCCTTGAACCGGAGAAAAAATTTAAAAAATTCTAACGCGTTGATAAATGTTGGGGTATCGGATATTGAAAAAATATACAGACTATGACAGAACAGCAACATGAAATATCAACTGCTTTGTCAATTAAAAGCACGAAGCAATACAAGTTTCATTCGTGGCTATTGAAAAACTCTTTATATATTCTTTATTATTATCTAAATCCTTTAAGATTTATAAACATTCATCTGCACCACAAAAGTACTGTCACACATTTGCCTCCCCAAAGTCTTTTCATTGGACAACAAAATGAAATTTCATTGTATTTATTCTGCTGGCATTTACGCATTTGTCAGTCCATTCGTTTTTTGTGTTAATAAAATGTCTATTTTTTAACTTTTGCTATTTAATTTCTCTCTCACACA
Organism: Hydrotaea diabolus; assembly: GCA_963513945.1. Lineage (NCBI taxonomy): Eukaryota > Metazoa > Arthropoda > Insecta > Diptera > Muscidae > Hydrotaea > Hydrotaea diabolus. The sequence goes on along the minus strand of OY740718.1, from coordinate 150,142,740 downwards.
CACAGCCTCACACAGGAGGACAAAGTTTTTCGGTTTTTGTGTTTTGCTCTCCTTGGGTTTTTTTGCAACACTTAATGAACTTTTGTGATAAGCACACAAAATATTTTTTATTTGTTGTCCGACAACACTAAACAAAAAATACAAAACAACATGAACAAAATCTCAAACAACAGAGCAACAGCAGTGGGCAACAGGACAGAAATTGTTGCGAGTTTCAGCCTTCAGCGGAAGAGCGAAACGAGGAAAAAAGTGTAAATTGCTGCGTGTTATTTTGTTGTTAAAACACTAAACACTTGGTTCGAGGGCCATTTTTTTGTTGCAGAGAAAAAAACAATGAACGTATCGGTCTAAAAAACCGAAACTCTTGCGTTACCCTGGCCGAACCGAAGAATGAGTATTGTTTTCTATGGTCAAGGCTAGGATTCGGAAAAACAAAAACGTTGGTATGCGCTGGCCTGGAATGTTCTTGTTGCAACCAAATTGCTGTGTTGTGGAGTGTTTAAGTGTTTTGTATTGTTGAAGTGGAATGGAATGGATTCGGCTTTTGTTGTGGGGCCCCGTCGCTATTCAAGGCAAAGTTTTTAAGTGGTCTTCTTGTACTTTTTATTTTCGTTAGAGCGAAAATTAAAAGTAATTTGAAACAATTACAGGACAATGCAACATTATTTGCTCTTATCGAAATTAGAGGCAAAAGTTCTGGTGGACTAATGAAGATAATGCTTAAAAACAAGAGCCTTTTAGCATGGCTGTTTTGCTAGTAGCACAAGCAAGCGAATGATAGTTCTGAAATCGAAATGAATCTAATAGCTGAAACATAAAATACGTTAAGTTCTTTTGAACATACTGTAACCATAAGTGATACTTATACAGGGTATCCGTCGGGAAGATATACTACTTGTTTGTTTATAATTGTGTAATTTGCGTAGTTCTGAAATCGAAATGAATCTAATAGCTGAAACATAAAATACGTTAAGTTCTTTTGAACATATTGTAACCATAAGTGATACTTATACAGGGTATCCGTCGGGAAGATATACTACTTGTTTGTTTATAATTGTGTAATTTGCGTAGTTCTGAAATCGAAATGAATCTAATAGCTGAAACATAAAATACGTTAAGTTCTTTTGAACATATTGTAACCATAAGTGATACTTATACAGGGTAACCGTCGGGAAGATATACTACTTGTTTGTTTATAATTTGTGATTAAATGAAGAGAATGGATCTTATTTATTATCGGCATTTATTTTTTTAATGTCGGCAATTATGTATGGAATACAATATCATATGGGTGGTCCGAGTTCCAAATTGGCACAAATTTTAAATAAAGGTACTTATTTGGATTTGTTCGCTGATATATGTCGCCGAATATTAGGCACGGTTTTTGGACCCCTGGGACCATAGACCGTGTCCACAGTCGAGGCCTCCAATTACTTGAATCGTAATGTTTACGTAATTTTAGATTCTTCAGAAAATTTCCCCTTTTCTGCGTACCCATATAACCATATTCAAATGGACCTATTTTTCGGCACCATAGGGTCCTTTGAATATTGTGCCAAGCCCTAAATAAAGTCAAGTAGGCAATAAATATTATATTTGAAATTTGGACGAGATTTTATAGTTTTTTAATACCCATCAATAGTTTCTGCGCCCCAGTACGCATATGGACCGATCCATGTGACTTGGATCGCTCCATAAGCGTACTGACCTAAATCTGTATTATATTCACTGATTATGGTAACCCATATGTCCCCGAGTATAAGGGGAACTTTTTCCGGGCCTAGGGCAGCTGGGCCACAGCCCCAACTTGCAAGCAAATCTATTTTTTAATTTTAAAGCTAAATCTTAATAGAGAAAAAGTCTAAAAATTAGGTTTGGAGTTTTTTTTTGTTACCAAAAGAGGAACTTTATCCCCTTTCGCCCGATTTGGTCAATTTTTAATACCACCTGATGGCAACTGAAAGACATACATTTAGGAAGTAGTAGGCCTCTATCTCTTTTCGGTTGGACTGGCTATATTGTTTTAGAATTTTATGACGATCAGTAATAGAATTTCGAGATGTTACAATCAAAATAACACACTTATAATTCTCCCTACTCCCCTATACTGCCATCCTATGGTATAAAGTGTTAAAATATATACGATGTAAACGATGTAAAGCCTATGATAACGGATGTAACTACCACGTCAAAAATGCGTGATAAGTGTATAAAAATTTCATGTTTTTGGCAATCATACTGTTTTTGTGTTGTTTGACAATAATGTGACTGAATTTTGAAAGAGAAACGCTGCTTGCAACTTAAAGTCCCTTTCAACTTTGAACTATCTAATGAGAATAAAATAATCCATTTTTAATCAAATCTGGAATACTTTAGGATCATAATATTGTAGTGGGTACTGTAGTTGAGGTAATCACACAAGGGATGCAGCATCAGAATATTGTTGTGAATAAATCATACAATGGCTGTGGAAATCACACAATTATTGCGTGGGATCATAATCAAATTGTGAGGGAAAATATATTTATAATATAATAATGCATGGTACTAGTAAAGGGAGGGCATTTAAAATTTTGAATTTGAATAGGCTGTTATAAAAAGGACTGATAATTTTTTAAATTTCTGGTTTATTGAAAAGGTTGAACTTTGTCATTTGATAACACTGTGGAACATTTTTGGGGTTATTGTCTGGGTGAGAAATTCCAAGTCAGGGTGATGGTACTAGGTCAGTATATTAAAACCCTCAAAGGGTTTTGCGTTCGTATGTTGACCTTTTACATTTTTTCCTTATCTTGATGTTTTTTCGCTTAGTTGTAAAATGTTGGCAAAAACGTAGTTTGACATAACTCGAGAACGACTGGTTCGATTTTGCTGAAATAAATTGAGAAAAATTAATAATTACATTTTCTTTAATCCATTAATATACTGTTTCTCTACCAAATCAACATTTTTGCAATTAGAAATAAATTTATGAAGAAAATTTTGCCAAAAAAAATTTTTTTTTATTTTATTTTTATTATTATTTTTATTATTTTTTAAGTCTGGAGTTATTGGAGAAAATTTATAAAAAAGGCGATAAATGACACTTTTTTTAATAAAAACATTTATCAATATTCTTGTCAAAATGGGATACCTTCACTTAATTGTAAATAAAAGCAGAACGCGTTAATCGATTTCTATGATCTATGTCGCATTTTGTTTATAGGTTATGTGACTTTACGTGAAAGTTATAAGACTCTACACGTTTTTCCGTTTGGGATTTATATGTTTTAAAAAAAAAAAAAATTTTTTTTTTGCAAAATTTTCTTCATAAATTTATTTCTAATTGCAAAAATGCAAAACCCTTTGAGGGTTTTAATATACTGACCTAGTACCATCACCCTGATTTGGAATTTCTCACCCCCCAGATTGGCTGTTGTACTGTGTAATGGAACACCATCTTGTTTGCTGATGAAGCTCATTTTCGTCTCGGGGGCTATGTCAAGCAAAAATGCCGCATATAGGGCTCAGAGAACCCACACGTGATTATTGAGAAGCCAATGCATCTACAACGAGTCACTGTTTGGTGTGGATGTTGTAAAATGTAATGAATAATAGAGTTAATCGGATGTGGACTTTTTGAGCCAGTTGTGATAGTTAAATGAATGATATTCTGTTCTATTTTTAAATGACAGAGTTCAACCTTTCCAATTAAACCAGGAATTTTAAAAAAATTATCAGTCCTTTTTTTATTGATTGAAATTTTAAATGGCCCGGCCTGGGCCTAATGATCTTATAATATTGTCCACAAATCTGTTTTTTGTTTCCTCGTAACAGATTATAAAGGGTGTTTTTTATTGAGGTATAGAACTTCGAATTGAAATAAAACACAAGAAAATCGTTTTAATGTCCATCAATTTGGCTTTATTGGAAGGATAATTTTATGCCATTAATGTTTAAATATGATTTCGGGCATGTGACCGCCGCGGCTGGCTCGAATAAAGCCAATTCTACAGGTCCAATTTTCAACCACTTTTTCGAGCATATGGGGCCGTATGTTGGCAATAACGCCACGAATGTTGGCTTCCAAGTCCCCTAACGTTTCTGGTTTGTTGGCGTAGACGAGCGACTTCACATATCCCCAAAGAAAATAATCCAATGGTGTCAAATCACACGATCTTGTTGGCCAATTGACAGGTCCATTCCGCGAAATTATGCGCTCATCGAATGTTTCCTTCAATAATTCGATTGTGACGTGCGCTGTGTGGCATGTAGCGCCGTCTTGTTGGAACCACAACTCATCCACATTCATGCCATCCAATTCGGGAACAAAATAGTCGGTTATCATGGCTCTATACCGGTCTCCATTAACAGTAACTGACTCTCCAGCATTATTTCGGAAGAAGTATGGCCCAATGACTCCACCAGCCCATAGAGCACACCAAACAGTCAGTTTTTGTGGATGTAATGGCGTCTCAAGGGTCTCATGTGGATTCTCTTCACTCCAAATGCGGCAATTTTGCTTGTTGACGTAGCCATTCAACCAAAAATGAGCCTCATCACTGAACAAAATTTTGTGATGAAAATCAGCATCGAGATGAATCTCATTTTCGGCCCATTTTGCAAGCGTTGTTCTTTTGTCAACATGTTCATGATGAAATGGCAAACCAAACTAAATATTTATCACTTGACAGCTGACAAAATGGCCGCCAGTTAAAAAAGTGATGCCAACTTAAAGTTCTATACCCCAATAAAAAACACCCTTTATTTCCAAATAAAACCATTGTTTGAGCCTACAAGCTTTTTTGTATGCTGATTGGAAAATAAAACTAAAATTTGCTAATATATTGCGTCCGAAATCATTTGCTTTATTTCGCTGTTACTATGCAACTAAAAAACGAAAACATGAAGTCTGTCATATTCCTTTTGCACAAAAGAGAAGCGACAAAATCATCTTAATAATTATCAAAGAACTTAATTATTAACATTATTAGACTGCACCGCTAGAAATTTGAATATTCATATTTTATGCTGCTGCCTTTGTCGTTACTGCGAATTGTTGGACAGTGGTTTCATTGAACAACCATGTTTAAATTACAAGTAAAATTATTTTTAAGAAGCGTAACTACATACATACACATACAGTGGTGGCCACATAATTAAGGACACTTTGAAAAAAAAATAAATACTTAAATTTCAATATATTTTTTTACTCTCTGCTGTTACTTTTCGAACCGTCAGTGTATTGTAACGGTAAATTATAACTGTACTCAACTATTTGACATCAAGAAGCATCACTCTGCAGCGTCGCTTTTACTACAAAATCTGTGTTAATTGAAACAGTCGCAATTTGAAGGTGATTTCACTCGGTCACGTAATTAGGGACATATAATATTTTATTTATTTTAGAGTCAAGAAATAATAAAAAAAACGCAGAAAGTGTATTAGATTATTAAAAAATGACTTAAATATGAAAATTTAAGTAACATGCATTTTAGACATGGGTCGGAAAAAGAGCTGTACTCCGGAATTGCGCAAGATTATAATTTGCAAGTACATACTAGTAAAGGCAAGAAAGTCGATTCGGGATATTGCGACGGAGCTTCTGTGTTCGAAATCAATGGTTCACAATGCTATTGTACATTATAGAAACAATGGAAGCGTCGATAACAAAAACCGAATGCCACGACCAAGGAAAACTACAAAAGCTGATGATCGTATAATTTGCAGAACGAGCAAGGCTAATCCTTTTCTAAGCTCTAAACAGATTCACAGCGAAATAACGGCACAAATTAGCGCTGAAATATCAACGAGAACCATAAGGCGTCGATTACTTGAATGTGGGCTCCGTGGATGTATAGCAAGAAAAAAACCCCATGTTTCGAAAAAAAATTTAAAAAACAGAATTAATTTAGCAAAGAAGCATATTAAAAAACCCTTGGAGTTTTGGAAACACATACTGTGGAGTGATGAATCCAAATTCAATTTGTTTGGGTCAGATGGGAAAAGATATGTACGACGTCCTCCAAACAAAGAACTTGACCCTCGGTATACTCTAAAGACCGTAAAGTATGGAGGAGGCAATATTATGGTATGGACAGTATTTTCGTGGTTTGGTGTTGGTCCTATTCGTAGGATAACCCAGAGAATGGATCAACATGTGTATAAAGACATTATGGAGAATACATTGAAACCATTTGCAGACGAACACATGTCTGTTCCATTTGTTTTTATGCAAGATAACGACCCAAAACATACAGCTAGGAGCGTTAAAGCATGGTTTTCTACTGAGAACGTAAACGTTTTGGAATGGCCTGCCCAGAGCCCCGATTAAAACCCTATTGCAAATCTTTGGGCAGATGTTGAGAGGGCTTTGGAGAAAAAAAACAACAAAAATGCTGAGGAATTGTTCCATAATGTTGATGAAATATGGCAGAATATCTCCATTGAACGATGTCAACATCTTGTTGAGAGTCTTCCTCGGAGATGCAACGCATTGCGTGCATCAAAGGGGTACCCGACTAAATATTAGATTTAAATCAACGTTAAAACTCAATTTAAGTTATAATATATTATTATTTATTAAATATATAAAAAAAACTTGAAGTGTCCTTAATTAGCTGTCCAAGCCAAAATCGTTTCTTTTTTCATTTTCTTGTTTAAGTTAATTTAAAATATATTATTTTCATATTTTTTTTCAATAAATACATGTTCTGAAATGTATCGAACACTTTTACTTAATAAAAAAATATATTTCTTATTTTATTTAAACAAAAACATCAATACTTCAAAATAAAATAGGGTGTCCCTAATTAGATGACCACCACTGTATGTGCATACGAGTATTTGCAATTGGTGAGCAGTTTTGATCATTTGAAAGGTTTTGTGGGCCCCTACGGTCTCACGCGCAGATACTAAGATAGGATCCTGTAGAAAAATTAGGCTGAGTCAGTTGCGATGCGCAATAGCTAACATAGAGCTCTCCTTTTAAATTTATGTCCACTTAAATATACTGTTCTTCCCCCGTATAAAATACAGATTTCCATCAAATACACTTGTGAACCCGTTTGCTGGACAAATTATCTAAAACCATGACACAAAACCATAATTTGGCCTAACAAACGCCACTTTGCTATCTGACCCTATCAAAAAGGACATACATGTCCCAAACACTTTTATTCCTAGGAAGTTAAGAAACGAAGAGACCCTTTTTGAAAAGAACAAAAAAACACATCATAAAAGCAACTACCAAAAAATGGTCTTTAAGGAAGAATCACAAAAATACATCAACAAGAAAAGGGCTCATATAAAAAACACATCACCAAGAAAAGGGTTCATAACTTAAGATACTTTCACAGCACGCTTCTTAAGCTATGGAAACATCGCTGGCTAGAAAGTTTTTCTCCGGCAAATATTTTTCTGGCGGTTACACCAAGAAGATTTATAACTTTTTCTACCCTCGTAGACACAAACAAACGTTTTTGTGGAGCTGTCTTGCTTTAAATACTTTTTTGAAATTTAATTAACTCGTCGTGCTTGCTCTTAACTGGATGCTTTGCTGGTGTCTCTTTGTCACAGACAGTCGAACACAAGTGTTTCAATTAAAACAAAATTACCTTGAAAATTTAGCCAGGCATTGTTTTTGTTTAACAAACAATCATCGCCGTAAAGAGACGTTAATCATTTATATGCGCTTACCGAAAAAAGGGCAACATAATCACATGTAGATACGAATCCTTTATACCTGGAGACGTACATTCTTATATCTATGTGTGAGTGCTTACATGTGGCTACAATTTAAATGATGAATGGCTCCTTTGGCACATTAAATTTTAAATGACAACTTCAGGAAGACTTTAGGAAAATTGTTTTTAAAACGGGGGGATTCAGGAGAACAAAGCGCTTGCGATGTGCGTTAAACGTGGCTAAAGGCTTGGTTTATTTTATGAATAGAACCTACTGAATCTTGTATTAGGCAGTATATAAATTTGCCTTATAAAATGATACAAAACTGTGTTGGAATTTGAATCGAAGTACACATACAGTAAAGGCTAAAAACTACATCTTTCGAACCTTGAGATTGCATGTTAAGTATATTTTTTTTCTCTTTCTTCCAATACCAAGAAAGAGATAGCAACAAGGAGTCGATTTCATACATAAGTAAAATTATAAAATTTGAAAGACAACATTTCTTTAAGTAAAATCTAACCATTTTTTATACGAGGGCTGCTATATATATTTCTGGCCTAATAATGAAAATGCGAATAATTATTATATTATTCGCATATTATATGCGAATAATAATTATATTCTCCAGTATGATTTATACACTTTTGCATGAGCTCAAACCAATTGTCGAAGCACTTTTTCCACTCTGATTGAGGCACTACCAAAACAAGCGCTTCAACAGCATCTTCTGGCGACAAAAATCGTTGAACACGCAAACTTTATAAACAGACTGAATGATAACTATTTTAATAAAATTGAAAATTCTTCTTATGACATCATAAGAGAATGCAGAGATATAAATGAATAAAACAGTAAATTACCAAATTGAAAAAATTCTGTTCTATATTAGATTATTTTAGTTAATAACCTTGTATAAACAATTACTTTTTCTATAAATATTTGAATTCACAATTTGTGTGTTAAATACATAAAGGTTTTACCCCTTTTTCCTTTAATGTTACCATAATATCCCCTAAACTTGTTATACCCCTTTATAAGATTTATTTGTTGAAAAATCATACTGATTAAACCCATAAAACTGTTATTATTATACTTCATGGTGCACAATGATTCGTCTTCTCATGTTCGTTTTTCGAATTTCTCCGAAGCCTTTAGGCAAAAAAATTGTGGTGTACCACTCAGAATTGACCGTCCTACGTTGCCCAAGCGGAACAGTCGCCACATAACCAGTTTTGCCGAAGAAACAGGCGACCATTTGCTTCGAAGCGCTTCTTCCACGAACAAGTTTCATTGGATTTGACTCGTCTTCGAAGACCCACACGGCCGATTTCTGTTTCGTTTCGGGCTCATATGCATAGATCCATGATTCGTCACCTGTGACGATCTTATAAACTATCTTTTGAGGCACCGCGATCGTATTTTTTCAAAATTTCTTTACACCAATCGACACAAGCCTTTTTTTGAGCGGTTGTCAAATTGTGCGGGATCCAACGAGAACAAACCTTTTGTACGACCAAGTGTTCATGCAATATCGAATGTATGCTGGTGGAAGAAATGCCCAAGGATGCCTCTATCTCACGGTATGTCACATGTCGATTTTGCATTATCAGTTCACGCACGGCATCAATGTTCTCTGGCACAACGGCCGTTCTTGGAATACCTTCACGACCTTCGTCTTTGAACGAGCGTCGGCCACGATAGAATTCATTAAACCAGTCTGTCACAGTGCTATAGAATGGTGCTTTATCGCCATACAATCGATGCACTCTTGTCGTGATAATCCACGTCGAAAGTTGTGAAAAACGATCGCACGAAAATGTTCACGAGTTAATTCCATTCTTTTGCCAAATTGATTTTTTCAAGTCACTGTAAACAACTCAAATGATGGTTGTACGCCAAAACGTTCTGAGTACGTTTATGCTAAAAAATGTCAAACTTTCCAATCTATATGCCAGATGGCGTCAGGCACCACTTAGTGTTGCTTAGGTCAGAAATATATATAGCAACCCTCGTATTCAAATTTAAGTGCGATATATCTATAAAAAACTACAGTGATCGACTGAAAATCATCTCGGTTCTATATGAACCAATCTTGGTCAAGCAATGCAAAAACAATCTAAAAATTTGCTTAGTACTATCAAATTTATTATGTTACACGACCTGCTTACTTAAATGGCTGTCATCAACCTTAACGGGTGCTTAGTCGGGATGGGATATGAATTCCTCGCACATTGCGTCTTCCGAAATTATTTTCGATAAACAGCCTTCATCTGTTTTTGCAAATATGTAAACGTTTTCATCACCTCATACCCAAAAATGATTCGCTAATCGACATACGTCCTTTTTTGGTATACAGGGTGGGCCAAAAGTTACCAAGGGGTTGAAAAATTTAATAACTTTTTCTGTAGGAAAGTAGGTTCTGTGGTTATGAAAATCCAAGTGCCATTCATCAACGCCAATTGCACCCCATTAGGTGTAGAGTATGGTGTGGGATCACATCTGCAAATATTATAGGGCCTTACTTCTTCGACAATGAAGATGGAAGTGCTGTAACCGTAAATCGAGAGCGGTATCGGTTTATGATAGAAAGTTATTTAAGTCCTGCTCTTAAAAACAGACCTGAGATGTGGTTTCAGCAGGACGGAGACATGCATCAGATTTTTTTGAAATGTGGTTGGTGATATTTATGCTTTACGACGTTCTTGAACTAAGTAGTCGAAATACTCTAAGGGTTTTTCTATTTGGGTAATATAACTCCAAGTTGCTCGTTAGCACAATACGGCCTACATGGTGTGCTTACACAAATATAAAGTCGGACCCGCCCGACCTAAGACTTTCTTAACGATATCTACCTATCCGTCCGTCCGTCTGCCTAAACCTTCATGAAATTAAGTACAAGTAAGTTTTTTAGGACAGAAACTATTGAAATTGGAGACAATTTGTTTAGACTTCAATATATAAGTAGCTCCCACAAATATGTTCATTGGATTTTATATTTCTCTAGAATATATATTATATTTATTCCCTTCGTTCCAGTGTGGCGCATAGGGCCATAACCACAACATTTCATTCATTTCTATTTAAAGCTAACAATTAAATTTCATTGCAGGTTTTATTTAATTTCGCTATCAAGTTGTCTTCTCCAAGTATGGGCGAGTCTTCCTCTTCTTCGACTTCCTTGCGGACTCCAGTCAAATGCGGTTCTTGCCAGGCCCTCTTGTGGATTTGTAGTGTACGTCTAAGACATTCCACTTACGTTTGAGGATTTTTGAAGCAATGGGAGATAGTCCTGTCGCTAGGCATAGGTCATTGTTGGAGATTGTGGCTGGCTAGAAAATCTAAATTATTTTTCTTAGGTTTAAAGTGTATTTAGATCGCGGAAACTTGTACTCGTATTCCATGTTTCACAGCCATATAACAACGTTGATGTAGCGTTGGAGATAAAAATGTTTATCTTGGTGTTTCTGGAAATGTAAGTGGAATTCAATGTGGGGCTCCAGAAGTCACATATTAAATACAATCTTCATAAAATTTAGCAGAAGTAAGTTATTTAAACGAAGGACTTCAGATACAGATACAGCTCCCACACATATGTTTAAACTATTTTATGTCTTATCTGTGATCTAGGTACAGTTTTTAACTTTCGGTCTGTAATCAGATCAGAAAAAATGGGTCATACTGACCTACGTTTTTAAGTATATTTCTAGTAAAATGATATCACAGATACATACAACAGATCTAAAACAGCCATATTAACTCCGATTTCGAACGAATTTGGTATCGTATATAACAATGGACTACAACCAATCGTGAACCGATTTGGATCATATAAGTTAATTTTTTGATTTAGTTTCTGAACAAATGGTCTGAGGCCCAACAAATAGTTTCCAATATATATAAATGCACGTATGGTTTTAAAATAATTAATTAAATTGTTTTGCTCGTTTGTTTTATTTTGGTTTTTTGCTTTTACACATTGAACATGGACTAACCGTCTCAAGACCTCTTGTATCTATATTTAAATAGAAGACAAGTTGTTAACAAAATGGCAAATTGACATTGATTTCTCATTCGTTTGGTGAGAGCCTGGTCTTAAAGAGTTCGGCTTTACTTTCAAATCTTTCTGAAGATGGTCGTCACGGATCTGAAATCGGTGCAGCCACGAAAATCAGTGTCATTTTGCCATTTTGTTAAAAATTAATATTTTATTTAAATGTAGATACAAGAGGCTTGAGCCGGTTAATCCCTGCTTAATTAATTAAATTCTGTCACAAGGCCAAAATAAAAATATATTTGTGATTTAACTAAATTTGAGTGAGGGACCCTAAGCCCGAAAATCATATCTATATAAACATGGACATATGGGTACCGAAAATAAGGACTTTTTTTGACTAATTCAAATATGACCTTATTTTTAAATCTAGGTTAATTTAGAGCCAGTTCAAGAGGTTCAAAAATGTGTTTGCAATTGGTTTTTCTGCACCAGAAAGTAATGATAATGATGCTGATGATTAAAGGATATTATTATGTTGGCCATGCCAGACCTAAGCTATGTTACTATGTTATTTAAAAAAAACAAACCTCTATTCGCAAGAGAATTTATTCCATTTTGCAGTCTAGAAATGGAGACAATTATTTTCCGATTAGGGAACAAACTTCTATTCCTTGGCAAAAGACTAAACTCGGAATGTTGGTTAATGCCGGTTTTTTACTTTTGAAAAAACTCTATAGTTGGCTTTTTAAACACGATTTTAAAAAACCCTCCGAAATTCCGGTTTTCGGAAAACCCCGGGTTTTGGATACTTTCACGGTAAAGAAAAACGTTAGAAGCTGTTCTTACTAAGCTCTAAATGGCATCATATAAACGGGTTATTTCAATCCTTTCAAGCCTTTAGAACATAACCGAATCATTTTAAACTTTGTACATAAGCTTTTGTAACACAAAGAATTTCATTGGCTGATGGCGCCCATTTTTTACTTTCCCTATCATTTCGTAAATCAATATTTTATCGTTGTAACATGAAATAGAGCCAAAACACTTTCTGCCTAAGGAGGTTACAAATCTTAAACCAACAAATTGGCAAAAGTATCAAAAATAAAGCCATTCATTCTGTGATTTATTAAATGTTACGAATACATGTGTGTAAATTCTCCATCACACCCCTCCACCCCCTAAAAACACGCATTCTTATGTTCGTTCAATGGTGCGTTTGTCATGTCACGGAAATTTGAGTCGGTTGCTGTCTGTTGTCTAAGGTATGATTTTCTTGAAGGCCTAGTTTTTATTTGTTTTTGCAAAGCCATTGCCAGGAAATGTGATAAATCATTGAATAAACAGTTTGCTAAGCAAACAAACAGTCACAGGACGACAGACATGCAGACAGACAAACATGACAACAAATTGATTTTGCTGGTTTTAAGAGAGATTTAATAGCTTACCACCATGCTAGGTGTGCCAAAAACGCCCTCGTTCTGTTGGTGTGATAGAGGGGGAATTGATGGAGTGTGACGACACCCGAGTTCAACTTGTCAATGTTATGTTTTAAGAAACATTCAGGCGATATTTGTTTTGTTGATTGCTTCAATTATTCTCGTGTTGGATGGTGTTAAAATGTGTTCTGTCGTGTGTTTGGAAAATTATGGCGGTTAACCTGATTTGGCAACACATAATGGCCAAGATTTTATGATAATTTATTGTTCACATGAATGTGAACATCACAAATGCCGCCGCCGGTGGCGTATGACTAATAATAAATTAAGGTAACATTGTGATAAACACCATTAAATGGAGCTATTTGTAGCCACAGCCTAATACGAAGTTTGTCAGTTCTTACTTAAACGCTGTAAATATGCATAGTTTATGGCTTTGATTTGTTTGATAGTCGGTTGCCGAAAGTAATAAAATGTTTAGTCTTAGATAGATAGAGAAATTTCATGAAAACTAGTAAAACGACTTTATGTTCAGCCTGGTCGTATGTTTTATACATACACTGAATACAATATAAAAATATGAGAAAGAACGTTTATTCCATTTACGACGGTTGTTATATATATTTCTGGCCTAGGCAATACTAAATGTTGCCTGGCGCCATCTGACATTTGCAATGGAAAGTTTGACATTTTTTAGCATGAACGTACTCAGAACGTTTTGACGTACGACCCTCATTTGTGTTGTTTACAATGACTTGAAAAAATCAATTTGCCAATCAAATGAAATTAGCTCGTAAAAATTTTCGTGCGATTATTTATCACAACTTTCGACGTGGCTTATTACGACAAGAGTGCATCGATGAACTTAAATCTTTGTATGGCGATGAAGCACCATCCTATAGCACTATGAAAAACTGGTCTAATAAATTCAATCGTGACCAACGCTCGCACAAAGACAAAGGTCGTGAAGGCCGTCCAAAAACGGCCGTTGTTCCAGAGAAAATTGATGCCGTGCGTGAACTAATAATGCCAGAACGTCCTGTGACATAGGATGGTATGTTCTCATTGGATCCTACACAATTTGACAATCGCTCAAAAAAGGCTCGTGCAACGAAATTTTGAAAAAATGCGATCGCGGTGCTTCAAAAGACATTTATAGAACATCACAGGTGACGAATCATGGATCTATGCACAAAACAGCAGTCGACCGTGTGGTTTTTCGAAGACGAGTCAAATCCAACGAAACTTGTTCGTGGAAGAAGCACAACGAAGCAAATGGTTGCCTGTTTCTTCGGCAAAACTGGTCATGTGGCGACTGTTCCGCTTGAGCAACATAGAAAGGTCAATTCTGAATGGTACACCACAATTTGTTTGCCCGAAGTCTTCGCAGAAATTCGAAAAACGAACAAGAGAAGACGAACCATTGTGCACCATGACAATGCAAGCTCTCACACATCGGCTTAATCCAGCGCCTTTTTGATCGACCAAAACGTCGAATAGATGGGTCATCCGCCGTACAGCCCCGACTTGGCACCCAATGACTTCTTTTTATTCCCGCACATCAAGAAAAAAATGCTTGGTCAACGATTTTCGTCGCCAGAAGATGCTGATGAAGAGTTCAAAAACCATGTGCTGGAGGTGTCTCAATCGGAGTGGAAAAAGTGCTTTGACAATTGGTTTGAGCGCATGCAAAAGTGTAAAAATCATGCTGGACAATACTTTAAAAAACAATAAAAACCATTTTTGATGTTAAAATTTCTTTTTTATTATTTGGCCAGAATATATATATATATATATATATATTAACAAAGCCGTTAATAAATTTTTAAACCCCATGCTAACATTTGGCCCACCCTGTATTTACTTTTAAGTGTGTATTTTGATCATACGTCTCATATAACGAATTGAATCGAAAGTTGATTAATTTTGATTGGCCAAAGATGTTTTTTTTAACCGAACAATAGCCGAAATGTCCAACATCCAAGCTTCTGTGTGAGATTAAAGTCGTCTCAACCAGCAGTTCCCATTTATGAAAAGGCGTGTAAATACAATTAGGATATGTATATTCAAAAAAATGCAATTTATCCCCCTTAAAAGTAATCATTTCCCTCCTGCGTCGATTTTGATAATTTAAATGCTCAGATAGCCTTCGACTATAGACTATCATTGTGGAATATTTGAGGATCCTAGATTCAATCGTATAAGTGCTATGGTGTTTTCACACAGATGGACGGACATGTCTAGATCGAAAGGAGCTTTATTCTAAATTAATATATATTTTTTTTTTTTCATTGTTTAACAAATTTTTACAAAAACACTTAATAAAATATTTAATCTCTATGTGAAGGTTATATTATCTACGGAAGTATAATTAGTTATTGTAACTCCTGAAAGTGTTTTATATTCCAATTTGTTATTTAAAATAATAATAATAATAATAATAATAATAATAATAATAATAATAATAATAATAATAATAATAATAATAATAATAATAATAATAATAATAATAATAATAATAATAATAATAATAATAATAATAATAATAATAATAATAATAATAATAATAATAATAATAATAATAATAATAATAATAATAATAATAATAATAATAATAATAATAATAATAATAATAATAATAATAATAATAATAATAATAATAATAATAATAATAATAATAATAATAATAATAATAATAATAATAATAATAATAATAATAATAATAATAATAATAATAATAATAATAATAATAATAATAATAATAATAATAATAATAATAATAATAATAATAATAATAATAATAATAATAATAATAATAATAATAATAATAATAATAATAATAATAATAATAATAATAATAATAATAATAATAATAATAATAATAATAATAATAATAATAATAATAATAATAATAATAATAATAATAATAATAATAATAATAATAATAATAATAATAATAATAATAATAATAATAATAATAATAATAATAATAATAATAATAATAATAATAATAATAATAATAATAATAATAATAATAATAATAATAATAATAATAATAATAATAATAATAATAATAATAATAATAATAATAATAATAATAATAATAATAATAATAATAATGTTCCATGAAGATGCAATCCGAACGATAGCGAAATACCGAAATTAATAAATAATAATAATTAAATTATTATTTAAAATAAACTGACCCTAATCTTGAAGAAAAAAACTGAATAGAATTTAAAAAATATATGTCAAAAAACTTGCACGAAATAAGCCTTAAAATTATATCAATTATCATGAACATTTTAAAAGCAATAGACTAAATCATTCACAACGTAATCCCTGGAAACGACGACCCAACATCGTGTACTAATGTAAACTCTCAAATCATGAAAAAACACTATAAAAAACCAAATTTCATTGACCCGATTTGCACTCAAACCACTTTATGGGGTATCCGATCAATATTTTAAGGTGTTGAAAATGTAGCATGATCTTCTTCTTCGTAATGATAAAGGTTATAAAACTAATCGTTTCCAATTCGCCCATTTGCTTAGCTCACCCAGCCACCTAGTAGTGGTTTCATTAGTATATTCCAGTTTCTCCATACTTTCTCATCATTTTATAAAGCAACATTTCACTCACCTCTACCACTTCGCCCCACAAACCGCAAATCATTAAATTTCGCCACCTGATTCTTCATCACCGCCGTCGAGTTCCTCAGCTCGGCACAGTAGTTCTCATCGTTGCCCGCGCGCACCGTCACCATCGTTCCGTCCATGATGTCGCCCAGCGATACAACTTTAAAGGCCACCGGCAATGTTTTATTCGAACGCCAGTGCGGCGGCAGCACGGTGCACACAAACAACGGACTGCTGGTGCGTATCAGTTCGCCCGGATGTTCGGTGAGAAAATCGCCGAGCGTGCGTTCGGCTAAAATGTCGGACGTCATTTTCGTGTAGGCCTCATTGAGCAGTTGGGCTGCTGTGGGCGGTGTATTTTGTTCGGTTGAATTGTTGTTATTCGAACTATTGTTGTTGTTGTTCGCATTTGAATTGGACGAACTGGTGTTGTTCTGCGCATTGGTGCTATTGTTGTTGTTGGCATTATTTGAGGCGGCCGCCTGGTTGGTATTGGCCGTGCCGCCGTTCGCTGTCGTGGTAAGATGCATTTTCGTTTCAAAGCTGTTAACTTTGTGGGTGTTGTTCGCTGCTGCCGCTGCCGCCGCTGCTGCTGTTGTTGGGGATGAATAATGCGTGGTGTGAGTGTGGCCGTAATTGGCGACAACGACTTGTTTGAAGCGCACAATTTTCGCAGAGTTTTTATAACGACGCTGATGTTCAAAATTCAATTGTCTCTCGAGTAAAACCGATTTACTGGGCAAGTGTTTTTCGAGATTTTTAGGTGTGTTTTGTATTTACGAGAGCATCATCTGCAAAGAAAAGAAAGTAGGAGTTGTTATTGAAAAGAAGAAAAACTATTTGTTTTTATCTTAGAATGAAATTGAAATCATTGGATTGAAAATAGAGGAGGAAGGTGCAGGAAAGTATACGTTAGAAACACTTTTGCATGATGCCTAGAAGTATTAAACGATATAATTAACATATTTGATAAAGATTCTGACTTAAGTTTATGACTTTCATTTATACTTCTAATATACCTGGAAGATCCAGAAGATCCACCGCAACAGGTTTATACATTTTTGGAACACTTATGAGCTTTTCAAATTAAGAAAACTCACTATCTAGTAATTTGAGTACCTCCATTAAAAGAAGTTGAAAATATGAAACGATGTCAACGATATTTTAACGACCCAACAGATTCAAACAGCCATACAAAACTCCCGGTAGATTTAAACCCACTAGAAACCGTATATAAAAACCAAAAGCTGTCAAAAAAAATATTATCGTAATGTATTTTTTTCTACTCTCCTTCAGTGGATGGAGATACCTCGAAAAACTGTCCGGAGTCCCCATAAAGTATGTACAAAATTTATGTTGATCTAGTTATGCTTGGCTGACCGTCATACTGCCAGCAGTGGAAAGCAAACTACAGGTCGCCATATTAGAACTAGGAGGCTGACATTTTGCAGAAATATTTGTAGATGCTTCGAAATAGTAAGTGCTGGCTCGTAACGGTCATGAGGTACAAACATTAACCACACAAGGTCTTCACATTGAAAAAGTGTTTTTGCATCCCCGCTATCGACTCCGATCGTTACACAAGTTTTAAATCGTTTTACGTTTCGCCAGGATATACATGTAGGATTCATAACTTCATCATTGGACAAAGGGCTCGGGACTTTCCCTGAACTTTAAAAGACCAGACATGGTATACAAAATTTGCCATTCCGTTTGCACCACTATGAAATATGGATCGGAGAACTTAAAATGATTTATTGGGTGGCCCAAATAAGACTGAATGGTTTACCCAAAGGATTACGATAATGTTCCATCTTTTGCGTAATGTTCCTAGCCTTTCAATTATTTTATTTGTATGCCCGGTTCAATTCAAATACTTCAGAAACTAATTTCATGTGTTTTGTTATACTCTATATGTAGACCATCGTCTTTCCATTAATGGTTTTATTCGAAAACGATGAAGTCCCCTTACCACACTGCAATAAAAAAGTTTAAGAAAAAACTTGGTGCTTAGATATACATTATACATTTTTTTATATTGTAAAGGGTGTTTATAAGCTCACGTGGTTTTCAATCTAGCCACTCTTTTTCCGGAGTTGGTCTTTATGACAGCTGTCACTTGATTTATGCTCAGTTTGGTTTGCCATTTCATAATTTATAGACTTTTTCCAGAACAACGTTTGCAAATCGTAGTGAATGGGCCCAACACGAGATGGTCATCGATCCTGATTTTTACAAAAACACTTTGTTTAGCGATGAAGCTCACTTTTGGTTAAATGGGGTAAATAAACAAAAATGGGTTAATAAACAAAATTGTCGCATTTGGAGTAATGAAAATAAAACAAGTAAAATATGTTTAGTTTGGCTGTGCCGAACTTTGGATACCCTCCACCAGATTCCCAAATGAAACCAAATTTGGTGCGGAAGTGTGTTCTATATAGAAATCTTTATGTGCAAAATTTCATTTCGATAGGTCTTGCTTGTGGTGAGTTATCGTCATATTATTTCTCAAAGCACCATTTGTGTGGAAGGTATCAGTAGGACTTTTTCGTTCTCAACCGAATTCAGCGTAGAAGTGTGTTGTATATAAAAATCTTTATGTAGAAAATTTCATCTCGATAGGTCAAGTTTGTAGGGAGTTATTGTGATATTATTTTTAAAGGCCCGTAAGACCGTTTGTGTGGAAGATACCAGTATGGCCTTTCCGATCTTAGCCAAATTTAGTGCAAAAGTCTGTTCTATATAATAATCTTTATGTCGAAAATTTCGTCTCGATAGGTCAAGTGTGTGGTGAGTTATTGTCATATTACTTTTCAAGGCCCATGAGACCGTTAGTGTCTGAGGTACCAGTAGGACTTTTTTGATCTCAACCGAATTCAGCGAAGAAGTGTGTTGTATATAGAAATCTTGATGTGTAAAATTTCATTTCGATAGGTCAAGTTTGTGGTGAGTTATATCATATTATTTCTTAAGACCCATAAGGCCGTTAAATGGGAGGTACAAGAAATGGTGGCCCAATATAAACCATTTTTACATAGATGATTGCGCCTATATAGAGATTTTTACTTGCAAAGTTTCACTGATTTTGCTCAAGAAACTGGACGGATATTTCCAAAAAAAAACTAATTTTTTGAGGTAGTGTCGGTTGAGGGTCTCCAACACCAACTTCCCGTAGAGCTATATAGCCCATTCTCAATACTAACCATGCTAGGTTAACTACACATGTTTGTGCCAAATTTCAGCTTCCTAGCTGTTTTCATGCAGGCTCTATCTTGTTTTCAACAGACGGACAGCCGAACAACATGGCTAGATCGTCTTAGAATTTTACGAGGATCAAGAATATATATACTTTGTTGGGTCTTCGATGATTATTTCAAGGTGTTACAGACAGAATGACAAAACTAATATTTTTTAGGAAAATAAAATATCCTCGATTTAAAGTGCAAGGAAAATATATTTGTTTACATCATCAAAAAGAGGACGTTATTGGCGTTCCCAATGTATTTGACATCTAGTACCGCTTACTTTTCTGAAAAATTGACGTCAAAGCCCATTTAATATGCCGTAAGATTTGAACCAAGCTTATTATGAATACAAATTGGGTGTAATATGACAGGCGAAAACTAGGATAATATGTGCGGCAAGTTTCATCAAAATTTGAGAGGCCCTTTGTAAAAAGTGTAGATTTAGTATCGATTTTTTTTGGAGTTAAAAAATTATAAACAAAAACGTAATGAATTTTTTTAACCGTTCAGTCTTATTAAGACCACCCTGTATATGTAATTGATAGTTGTAAAATTCTAAGACGATCTAGTCAAGTCCATCTATGTACCTGCTTAAGGCACGGTAGCGTTCAAACGGATCCTAGGATCCTGAAATGTTGCATGATGATTGCTTATGGGCATAGGCTGTTTAGAATAAGTAGTGGGCGAAATCGGCTGGGGTGGGGTTTAAGTTTCCCCTTATGAGTCCACTAATCGGTCATAGATATACTTTTTTGAATATTTCCTTACCAAATCATACTTTGTTGTGAACGGACAATGATTAAAATTGGTACGGTTAGCTAAGCCGCATAAAGGATAACAGTTGTTGTAGTTTTTTGCTCATGAGGCCCAAAAACTTCCCGCATGTTTAAAACGAGCTAGTACGAGTAATAGTAAGTATAGGCAAATGGGTACTCAAATTAAATCATTTTTTCTACCAATCTATATATGTGACGCGCAAAATAGAAAGGGACCTAAGGGTAAAAACCAGTTTTGTTCAGGAGAGCCATATATCTTTGGTGTACCATCACTTTCATAAAACGTGCATATCTCTTGGAGGGAACACTTTTGGGGCATGGGATCGGTCTCATTCGATGCTCAGATGTTGTCCACATCAAAAAAAAAGTGAAAATTGATTTTTTTACCCTTAGGGCCCTTTCTCTATGCGCTGTCACATATAGAGTGATTTAGAAGTTTTAGCTAAGATTAGGGACGGACGCATGTTTAGAAAGGGTCCAACAATAAAACAATTTTTTGGCTGTATTAGCTTGGGGAGGTGGAGAATATATAAGGTCAACCTGACTTAACTTAACGACGTTTTGACTTGATTTATCCAACTCATACCGAAGATTAAAAACTTTTTGGCCACATTTGTTGGTTTGAATTTTGGCCAACAAATGCAAAAAAAAAACAGACGTGCACAACAAAAACCTTCAATTCAATTTCCAGTGAATATTAAAAGCACAAGAAAACAACAAAAATATAACTTAAAACGCTTACGTTTTTGTTTGTCCACCATAAATCCCCAAAAATTTAGAGATTCGTCTGTCTGCCGCCTCCTTGGGCAGTTTCTGTTATTTGTTTGATTTTTATTTTTGTGGATGACTACACCGAAAAAAACATCAACATACCACAAGATATTAAATGGTTCTTTTGGAACAAAACCTCAATTTAAAGCGTAGATAACGTACAATTTTTTTTCTTTTCCATTTGCCGATTTCTCGTTCTATTCGATTTTATGCCCTTGTCAAGGGTGCTGGTAATACTTTATTGTTTGACGGCAACTGTCTATAACAGCCAGCCACCAGACTAAAAATGTATTAAAAATGTCGATTTTGAAAAACGCGATGTGTACACCAAATCCTGGCGATGATTCCGGACAAAAAAAATCTTGTTTTCAACAGACGGACAGCCGAACAACATGGCTAGATCGTCTTAGAATTTTACGAGGATCAAGAATATATATACTTTGTTGGGTCTTCGATGATTATTTCAAGGTGTTACAGACAGAATGACAAAACTAATATTTTTTAGGAAAATAAAATATCCTCGATTTAAAGTGCAAGGAAAATATATTTGTTTACATCATCAAAAAGAGGACGTTATTGGCGTTCCCAATGTATTTGACATCTAGTACCGCTTACTTTTCTGAAAAATTGACGTCAAAGCCCATTTAATATGCCGTAAGATTTGAACCAAGCTTATTATGAATACAAATTGGGTGTAATATGACAGGCGAAAACTAGGATAATATGTGCGGCAAGTTTCATCAAAATTTGAGAGGCCCTTTTTAAAAAGTGTAGATTTAGTATCGATTTTATTTGGAGTTAAAAAATTATAAACAAAAACGTAATGAATTTTTTTAACCGTTCAGTCTTATTAAGACCACCCTGTATATGTAATTGATAGTTGTAAAATTCTAAGACGATCTAGTCAAGTCCATCTATGTACCTGCTTAAGGCACGGTAGCGTTCAAACGGATCCTAGGATCCTGAAATGTTGCATGATGATTGCTTATGGGCATAGGCTGTTTAGAATAAGTAGTGGGCGAAATCGGCTGGGGTGGGGTTTAAGTTTCCCCTTATGAGTCCACTAATCGGTCATAGATATACTTTTTTGAATATTTCCTTACCAAATCATACTTTGTTGTGAACGGACAATGATTAAAATTGGTACGGTTAGCTAAGCCGCATAAAGGATAACAGTTGTTGTAGTTTTTTGCTCATGAGGCCCAAAAACTTCCCGCATGTTTAAAACGAGCTAGTACGAGTAATAGTAAGTATAGGCAAATGGGTACTCAAATTAAATCATTTTTTCTACCAATCTATATATGTGACGCGCAAAATAGAAAGGGACCTAAGGGTAAAAACCAGTTTTGTTCAGGAGAGCCATATATCTTTGGTGTACCATCACTTTCATAAAACGTGCATATCTCTTGGAGGGAACACTTTTGGGGCATGGGATCGGTCTCATTCGATGCTCAGATGTTGTCCACATCAAAAAAAAAGTGAAAATTGATTTTTTTACCCTTAGGGCCCTTTCTCTATGCGCTGTCACATATAGAGTGATTTAGAAGTTTTAGCTAAGATTAGGGACGGACGCATGTTTAGAAAGGGTCCAACAATAAAACAATTTTTTGGCTGTATTAGCTTGGGGAGGTGGAGAATATATAAGGTCAACCTGACTTAACTTAACGACGTTTTGACTTGATTTATCCAACTCATACCGAAGATTAAAAACTTTTTGGCCACATTTGTTGGTTTGAATTTTGGCCAACAAATGCAAAAAAAAAACAGACGTGCACAACAAAAACCTTCAATTCAATTTCCAGTGAATATTAAAAGCACAAGAAAACAACAAAAATATAACTTAAAACGCTTACGTTTTTGTTTGTCCACCATAAATCCCCAAAAATTTAGAGATTCGTCTGTCTGCCGCCTCCTTGGGCAGTTTCTGTTATTTGTTTGATTTTTATTTTTGTGGATGACTACACCGAAAAAAACATCAACATACCACAAGATATTAAATGGTTCTTTTGGAACAAAACCTCAATTTAAAGCGTAGATAACGTACAATTTTTTTTCTTTTCCATTTGCCGATTTCTCGTTCTATTCGATTTTATGCCCTTGTCAAGGGTGCTGGTAATACTTTATTGTTTGACGGCAACTGTCTATAACAGCCAGCCACCAGACTAAAAATGTATTAAAAATGTCGATTTTGAAAAACGCGATGTGTACACCAAATCCTGGCGATGATTCCGGACAAAAAAAAGAAAAACGAACGTACGCGGTTTGTCACCTTTTGATTTGGTGGCGGTGTTTAACAGCACCACGACCATCTATGGTCTTGGTCGTTGTCCGAACATTCTACGTCCTGTGACCACTTTGACTTTGTTAAATCAAAATTGATGGTTTTGTGACTTCCGTCGTTGGAATTGATGTAAATGTTCAGACCTGGCCGCCGCCACTGCTGCTGTGTCCGTGTTAAATGGCTCTCTTTTTGCCACGGAAGTGGTATCAATTTACAGCGTTGACATTTTTCGCTGCTCCTTTTTTTGGCCACCGCCACAAAAAAGACGGGCTTAACAAAAGGAGTGGGTTTTATCCGTGGACACTTTGGACCGTGCAACATTTTTGCTGATAGTCTTCTTGGCTTTGGTCTATTGTTGTCTCGGTGTTGGCTCTGTGCTTGTGTGTGTGTGTGTGTGTTCTGTTTTTTTTGCAACAGCATTTTACTGATGTAGTTAAGTTTTAATTGGACTTTGGTTGTTTCCAGTTTTTGTCTAAGGTTTTTTTTTCGTTGTTTTTGGCATTTTGTTGACGTAGCTCATGCCACATGCATAGCAGCACATACCACATGTGTTGTTAATTCGAGTTTTTCTTTTGTTTTTTTGGTGGCAGGGGGGATACTGGCGTAAATTGGTAACATAAAAAACGCTTAATAACTGGTTTAATAACCAAAAGTCTGCGCTGTGTAAAAGAATTTCAAATATTATTAAAATGTTTGACCCTTATTTATATTCTACATAAGAGGTGGGCCAGAATGAAAAAGCTGTTGAACAAAGGATAGCAATCGATATTTTTTATGTCAGCCCTTTTCGACTATACTAAAAGGATTTGCAAGGATATGTGGTTTAAAAGTGGGTAGTGGCAGTTTTAGTTAAAATAAAAAAATGCGACATTTTGCAGGCTGTTACTTGCTGTGTAGTTTCTCTGGAAAATATTCAAACAATTTCATTTATATTTACTTCCCTCATCATCTCCTTTAGAAACCGTCGGCAAAATTCTTTTACCAAGTGAGCTGTGCTTGACCTTCAAAGCCGGCCTCGAACGGCTCATGCTTTTTATAGCGAAGCTTTTACTTTACATACTCGTAGTATATACCCCGACCCCGACTTGGAAAACTTGTAGAATTGTATTTACTATCCGAACTTGTGTGATGGTCGCGCGAATAGTTTTGACTACAGCGAACTGTGCGATTTATTTGTTATATCAGGAGAACTGAAAGTCCCATTTTATCTTAGGTATCACGATATAAGTAGTATATCATTTAAAATCAAAAGAAAATATCCCAGAAAAAAATTTACTTATGTAACATTCCGCAGTTTTGTAAGCGAGATTTTCATGATTTCATTAAAGTCTCCCAAATAATAAAAATTAAGAAAAAGGACATAATTACTGTTACACACGTTTTATGCTGTAAAAAGAAGTACTGAATGTTTTTGGACCTAATATTTTTTAATATATTTATTGATGTAGAAAAAATAATAAAATAATTTATTTGCTGTCACCACCAATTATTGGTACCAAAGTAACATGTACTTTATAATTGGTTGGTTCAGTTGTTGCAACCTATAGTTTACTTAATTCGATTGGAATAACCGAAGTATTCGCTGTAATAATCGTAAACAATACCATGGAATGTAGGTGATTGCAACAGAAAGTATGTTCATCCAACTAATATCTGTAGTGTGGACCGATTTCCAACTGATTGTTTCTCTGTGGGTATTTATGGCAGTATCATATTGTCCTTTAAGTACCAATGATGCAAACCAAGTCTCTTTTTAAAGTCTAGTGCAGTTTTCTTTCGTTTGACCGGTTAGATTCATAATCGAGAGGTATGAGGGCTATATAAGGCCATATCCCGATCTAGCCAAATTTCAGCGCTATTGATATGACATATCCACGCCAATGTTATCAAAAAGCATAGAAGCCAGTGTCGATATTTGTACCGGTAAATTACAAACTATTTTTACAAGCAAGAGCCAACAAACCCATGATATCGTGCTATGAAAGCATCTCTTATAAACCTCATGAATTGTAGTCAATCCTTTTGTTGTTGTATATAATTATTAGTAATGACCATAACCTCCAAAAGGTTGTTTAATGAACTTTTTTTTAAAAATCAAATAGTTCGATTATTACTGACATTAAACCAATCGATTAACCACATTTTTTTCCTCGTCATGAACCTCCCTACGAGTAACACAAGTGTTTGAATTGTGTAAACAAAAATGCTATTTGCCTCTAACCAAGATTTTAATTTCCTTGCACGATTGTGGCATGTTAATTTTTGATCCAAAAATTCGCTTCTGAAGGTTCGGATACTTGTTATGTTGCACCGGTACTACAGTTGCAATAATTGAAAACTACACAGCATCAACTAACACTCGCTTGTACTGATGAAATTGTCGAGGTGCTTTTAACTTTAACCATTCGGTTGGCAATATAATTCAGTTGTGACAACGAATCTGTTCTCTGTGTGTATACAAACTTACCTCCCAAGTTTTAGTCTAACCGATCTTACATTGACAAATTTCATCCGATGTCAACGAAATTTGGATTGTGAAGTTAGTTTGCACCTAACATCAGTACATTTTATCAGATTTCAATGTAATTTTTTTATACAAAAAGAAGATTGACGCCGTTTTATGGTCCAACCGACCTAATACCGGGAAATGCGAGCAAAGACCAATTTGATATCCATAGCGTCATATTTGGTAACCAGTAAAATTTTCTCGCTTATAAGCTGATTGTGGATTTTAATCATTTAAATCAGAAAACAATCTACTTAGTAGGGACATAAATACGAGTACTGTTACAACATTGAACACACCCATTTCAATAGTAGAACTGAACATATCCCGTTAATGTCATATGGGTTTTGAAAGCTAACCTCAATAGCGTTAGCCTGTAACGGGATGTTAATATTGTTTTAACTTTCATCATGGAGTGGTCAGATAATGAGAACCGTATCGCTGTAATAGCGCTTTTCAAGTGTGAAATAAAAAAAACGATATTTTCAAAACGCTCCGGCCACTAGGGATTAGCCGCATGTTCGTCTGCTGATTCATAAAACTATTCGAGAAGACTGGGGACGTAAAAGACCGCCAGCTGTTAAATCAAAAATTCAAAGAAATCCGCTCCGAAAACAGAAAATCATGGCCCGTTAGATAAATATCACGCAAAAGAACATGAGTCGAATCATTAAAAAATACTTAAGACTTGGGGCTTTTAAACGACGTGCCGGACATTTATTGAATGCAGCTTTAAAAAAAATAGGATTGAGAAATGCAAACGTCTTTTGGTGAAGCACGCTGATAACTTGCACAGAAAAATGTTGTTCAACAATGAAAAATTTTTTATCGTTCTGTAAAAAATTAACAAGTAAAATGATAGAGTGTATGCGGAAAAATGGGGAAAAAGGGTCATCAGCCAGCTTCAGTCAAGGTTTGGTGGGGTGTTCCTTACGATGGGGTCACTGATCTGCATTTCTGCGAACAAGAAGTCAAAACATCGGCCAAAGTTTACCAAGAAACCGTTTTGGAAGCTGTTGTGAAGCCTCTTAACAATTCCCTGTTCCACAACCAGCCATGGACTTTCCAGCAGGTTTCTGCGCCGGCCCATAAGCCTAAAACGTTCCAGGCCTGGCTTCGAAACAATTTGCCAGCGTTCTTTTCCTCTGAAGAATGGCCTTCAGGCAGTCCAGATTTGAACCCATTGGATTACAAATTGTGGACGGTTTTAGAGGACAAGGTTTGTCATAAAAGATACCCCAACATTGGATCTCATAAGACTGCTTTGGTTCCAGGTGTGGCCAATTTTCCAATAGACGAGGTTCGAGCAGCTATTGACGATTGGCCAGTGCGACTTAAGGCGTGTGTAAAGGCAAAAGTCGGACATTTCGAATAAGTAGATTCTTTTTGAATACAATATACATACATCAATAAATTTATTACAAAATATTTGGTCTTAAATCGTTCAGTACTTTTTATTTTACAGCATAAAACGTGTTACACACGTTTTATGTATAAGTATACAATTGAATAATCAATTGGTTCAGTTAACAAATGCTCGTGATAATGAGTACCGAATTCAAAGAGAGCTTATAGGCAATAATCTAGAACAACAACCAATACATGTTTAAATGAAGTTCCAGTAATCGTCTTAATTAGTAATGGTTATCGATACTATGTCTGTTCGACCGATACGAGGGTTGCTATTTATATATCGGGTCCGGCAATAAAAACACAATAATTTTTCATTGGAAATCGTTTTATTGTTTTTCAAAATATTCTTCTTCAAGATCAATACACTTTTGCAAGCGCACAAACTAATTTTCGAAGCACTTTTTCCACTCTGATTGAGACACCTCCAAAATATGATTTTTGAACGCTGTAACAGCTGCTTCGAGCTCGCATTGTTGTGTTGCAAAATGATCCGTCTTCTCTTATTATCTTTTCTCATTTCTTCAAAGACTGTTGGCAAACAGATGGTTGTAAACCACTCAGAATTGACCGTCCTACGTTTCACTTAAGGCTCTGTGGCAACATGACCGGTTATACCGAAAAAAAAACGCAATCTTTTGCTTCGATGTACTTCTTTCCCGAACAACTTTTATTGGTTTTGGCTCGTCTTGAAAGATCCATACGGTCGATTGCTGTTTTGTTTCGGCTTCATATGCATAGATCTATGATTCGTCACCTGTGGCAAGGTTATACACTGCCTTTGAGCTACCGCAGTTATCCTTTTTCAACATATCTTCGTACCAATCCATACGAACCTTTTTTGAGCATTCGTCAAATTATGTGGGATCCAACGAGAACATTTTTTTTTACAGCCAATAAACATGCAATATCTTATTGATGCTTGTCATACTAATGCCCAAGGATGCCTCAATCTTACAGTATGTCACAGGTCGGTCTTGCTTAATCAGTTCACGCAAAGACAGCATCGATGGTTTCTGGCAAAGTAGCCGAAGTTGGTCGTTCTTTACGAAATTCATCCAGGAGCGAACGGCGTCCGAGACTGAACTCTTGGTATCAGCGATTAACAGTGGTTTTTGATGGTGCTTCATCGCCATAAGTCGAAACAAGTTGATTTAAACACTCCTGTCTCCACAACCCACGCCGTAAATCGTAAATAATCATCGCACGAAAATGCTCATGGGATAATTCCATTTTTTGACTGTGTTGAATTTTTCAACACACTGTAAACAAAACAATTCGCCCTCAAATGACAAAAGGTTCTGAGTATTTCAGTTTGCATCTGGGGACACTGGTATTGTCAGGACATGAAATATAAATAGCAACCCTTGTACCGTCAGTTTCCAGTAGTGAAAACTGCTCTGTACCTAATCAACATTCGGTTGTAGCGTTGGAGTTTTGGGATAATACGGTTGGCAAAAAATTCGGTTGTGGCAACAAATCTGTTCTCTCAGTGCAGGGGAAATTATCAATTCGGAAATATTACTGAAGAATAATAAACTAAGGAATCTAAAGCGTATGTTGAGGGTGGTAAAAAGAGAAACGATTTTTAGATTTAAAAACGATTAAAGAAAGTCTCTAGTTTGGCAAGACCGACTACTTAGGTCTTTGCCAAACTAAAGACTTTCTTTAATCGTTTTTAATTCTAAAAATCATTTCTCTTTTCATCACATCATCTTGTTTATTCCATCTACTGCTTTTTCTGTACATATTTCTTTGCCCATGTCTTTGGATTTACGTTCCAGTTTATTTACCATAACTTTAAAGAGACATTTAGCAACTTGTGCTGAGTTTAAGTAACTCTCCATGAAATTATTATCCAAACGAGCAAGTTAAATCATCTCAATCCTGACCTCTCTGCGTCTTGATTTAAGCTGTACATATTCCACAATTTTGTATGCCAGGCAGAGATTTCAGGACATAATTTTTAAAGACACGCACACACACACGCACCCCTTCCTATGTTGGTCCATGGCGGTGATCTTTATAAAGCTTGACAAGTCCATACACACAAGTGCGGTTAAGCACAGGATGGACAGAGAACGAGAGTGAAAAAAAAACCTAAAGCATATTTTTGGGTAACCAAACAATGTCCAAGACTGCCAGAGGGGGGGAGATGTAGAAGAGTGCCGTTCACACACACACACACTCGAACACACTCTGCTGCAGTGCATTCGCACAAATTACGACTATTTAAAGTCATCTGCCCGATGTCGTTTTCTTGTTTGGCCAAAGATTTAAATGGACAATGGAGTGTTGACTTCATCCTGGCGCTGCAATCGACTCGCCCATTGGCAAGACTGCAAACAACAGTTGTAGTTGCAAGTGCAAGTGCATGCGTGTAGACCTAAATTGCCGTATTAAGTTTGGTAATTGTAGTATTTCTTGGGCTAGCCATTAAATGCATTTCCCTACGTATGAGAGTCCGGGCTTGCCATGGCGCCCTGGAAAAGGAAACTAGTGCAGGCGAATGCCTATGCTTCGACCCGAGCACCGGATGGAGTCTTGGTTGAATGTTTGAAAAGATGTTTTTTTTTGTTTTGTTTGACTTTGTTGTCAACATGCCGGCCTTGTGGGAAAGTCCATTCAAGCGGGTGTGTGTGCGTGTGGGAGTCTATACGGACAAGCACCAGCTTTGGCCGGTGACAGAGGTGGCTCTGGTTTTTGTGGTAATAACCTTGATGCGTAGAACTACGTATGTGTAGTGTTGTATGCAAAACCCATCTCATGTCGCCATAGATGTTGCTTAGTCGCAACAGCGACTCGTCGTAGGCCCTAATGTTGGCATGTCTCGGTCTTGTAGTCGCACTGGTTGTTGCATTGTCGCCGCTTACACCCTTCGAGGGTGTTTCGATAGTTTTTCATTTCTTTCGGACGTTGGGGGAGAGAAAAGTCGTTGCCAAAATCAACTGGAACTTTTGGTCAATTCGAGGTTTTGTGCCTGTCACTTGTTGTAGTCATCATGTTTGGCTGGCTGACTGGCTTGCTTGGCATGGCATGTCTTTGGCTATGTCGTGCTGAAGTGCCATCGCCCTCGCCGCCACGGCGGTCGCGTCTAGATGCCGCATTTAAGCTGCATTGTGGCAACGTTGACAAACACTTTACGGTCTTTGCGTACGCAAGAGTCCTGACATACCATGAACGAGCATATAGTGTTGAGAGGCCTAAGGATGGCGCTCCTAAACACTCACCCACATCACAAAACCAAAATGTGAACCGAACAGATCAGTTAACCCCAGAGGTGGACGGACGGATGGACATATGTATTCGCACGTACGATATGTACGCCAGACTTGTCAGTTGCAATAATGTTTGGATTTTGAGTTACATCTTTGGCATTTTTCATTTCTCCATCCAGTGCAGTGGACGACAGCGTGCACCTCGAACCCGTGCCGTACCCCACGTACACAATTAAGATTTTTAGAACTTAATTGTTTTCTGTTTTTGCATTTTCGGGTGTGCATGCATGTAAGGCTGGTGTTTTTCTTCGCCAGACCTCTTGTGATGAAAATGCAATTTCCATTTCGGTTTCTGTGGAGAGGACCACGTTTAAATTCAAACGATGCACAGTGTTTTAAAAGAGGAAAAATATAGATAAGATGGCTACTCTTTATATTTCTGGATTAATAATGAAAAGGCAAATATTTATCATCAATAATGGTTTTATTGTTTTTCAAAGCATGATTTATACACTTTTGCGAAGCACTTTTTCCACTCCGATTGAGTCACCTCCAAAACATGGTTTTTGAACGATTCAACAGCATCTTCTGGCGACGAAAATCGTTGACCACGCATTTTTTTCTTAATGTAAGGGAATTAAAAGAAGTCATTGGGTGCCAAGTCAGGCCTGTAAGGCAGATGACCCATCAATTCGACGTTTTGGTCGGTCAAAAATGAGCTGGTTTAAGCCGATGTGTGAGAGCTTGCATTGTCATGGTGCACAATGATTCGTCTTCTCTTGTTCGTTTTTCGAATTTCTCCAAAGGCAAACAAATTGTGGTGTACCACTCAGAATTGGGCCTTTTTTGAGCAACTGTCGAATTGTGCGGGGTCCAATGAGAACAAACATTTTTTACGGTCAGGTGTTCATGCAATATCGAGTTTATGCTGGTGGAAGAAATGCCCAAGGATGCATCTATCTCACGTGATGATCTTGCATTATTAGTTCACGGACGGCATCAATGTTCTCTGTCACACCGGCCTTTTTTTGACTACCGACCTTCGTCTTTGAGCGAGCGTCGGCCATGATTGAATTCATTTACCCAGTTTATCACAGTGCTATAGGATGGTGCTTCATCGCAATTTAGAGATTAAAGTTCATCGAGGCACTCTTGTCGTGATAATCCACGTCGAAAGTTGTGAAAAATTATCGCACGAAAATGTTCACGAGTTAATTCCAGTTTTTTGGCATATGTGACGCGAAAAATAGAAAGGGACCTATTCATATTCAGATGTTGTCCACATCAAAAAAAGAAAAAAAATGAAAATTGATTTTTTACCCTTTGGTTCCTTTCTCTATGCGCTGTCACATATGTAGGTTCTGAAATCGGGAAAAAAATACTTTGTATGGTGTCCAAACATAGACCGCTGTGGTTCAATTTTAGTGGAGTTCGTCAATGGCCCGACGTGAATATTTCAAGTTTTATCAGAAATGGTTAATACGACATCGACATTAACATTTATTGCAATGATGGATAAACAGACGGACGGACTAGCGGACTTCGTTTAACGGAATTAGATAGTGATTCTGAATCAATCGGTATGCTTAACATGGGATATATTTCCATTCCTTTAAGGTGTTACAAACCTTAGCTTTAAGTCATAATACCCTTTACTACAGTGTGGTGTAGGGTATAAAGAGCACCAGTAAATGAGATTTTTCAATCTTGGTGTACACTACACACCTTACACCCCAACCTAAAATTCAGTTTTCCCAAAACCACTGTGTCAAAGGATAAGCGTGCGAGGGTGTGTATGTGTATGCGGTTGGAACTAAAGGAAAATGCAATTTATGCTCTCTCACTCTCCGGGTGCTTGATTATCATGGACTTAAAGTTGTACAGATGCATTTAGCTGGGCTGCATTTGTTTTTCTCGTGCTTAGACGATGGATGACTGGAAGCATGCATCATGCATCTCTAATGTTGCTGGTCGTCGCTTGTTGTTGTCGTTGCTCTGCAAGGACGGAGCCTAAAGTGGCATAATAACATTGCAGGAGTGTTGAAAATTCCAAACAGGCCTTTCTTCTCTAGGCGTTTGGGGTTCGTTTTTTTGTTGCTTTCCTTTTTTCCGGAGTTTTTGGTGAAAGGCAAAGATAAATCACTTCTGGAACAAGTGAGTGAATGAATGAACGAATGAATGACTGGAGTGCGTATTGGCCATACTTTGGTTTTAGGCATTTGTCCAGTCTATGAGTGTCCGTCCAGTCGGTGAGTGCGTGTGTGTGTGTTTGTAGGTTTTCACATATTCTCCACAAAAAGAGTTTATTTGCGGTTGTTTTTGTGGAACAAATGATTAAAATTGTTTTGGGAAAATTTTAAGTGTTGATTAGGGCTTCTTCCTCATCGTATGAGTGTGCGTGTGTGTGTGTACATCAGTGAATTCATACACATGCAACTTCTAAT
Organism: Hydrotaea diabolus; assembly: GCA_963513945.1. Classification (NCBI taxonomy): domain Eukaryota; kingdom Metazoa; phylum Arthropoda; class Insecta; order Diptera; family Muscidae; genus Hydrotaea; species Hydrotaea diabolus. Next base: position 150,109,350 of record OY740718.1, on the reverse strand, counting down.
ACGTAGTACCCGTATGTGTTCATTTGAAAAATTACCATTTAAAAATATTTAGTTTGAACCAGGCCGAATTGATTTAATCAAGTTGGTTGCATCAGCAGACACACACTAAGAATGAAATAATTTAAGGCAATTCTGTTAGCATTTGATTTGTGAGGTTTTCTTAGAGCAAGAACAAAAACAGAACTAGGAAATTTATTAGGACATTGAAATGTTTAACAAATTGTTTTGTTGTGGATAAAGGATGAAGTCGGCAAGACTTTTAAAAATGCTGACAAGAAAAATTCATTTTTGGTAAATTCTGTAAAAAATGGGTTCAGCTGAATTCTCATAGGTGGGCCTAAATCCCGCTTTTAAAATGAAAAAGGTAGGAGTATGCGAAACTCAAACTGGAAGTAGTAATGCACTATGATGAATCACAAGATTCGTCATTCCAATTGTTGGCGTGATCAGGATTCGCAAGAGTGAATTGTATTTTCGTGAACAATTGCGTGAAGAAAACTTGAAAAGTAAAGTTTACAAAAGGCTTACTGAGTTCGGTTTTACTTTCAACAACTGCTGCGAAGCTTTCTGAAGAGCCTTGTCACGGACCCGAAATCATGATAAAAACAGCGTGCAGCCACGAAAATCAATGTCACTTTGCCATTTTGTTAAAAAGTTTTCTTCTAAAAAAATAATTTACTCGTAGCTTATTAACAAAATTTTTAATTGAGTGGTGATAAAATCAACGTAGCACTATTGTTGTTGAAATTTAAGGGTTTTCTTTTTTTTGTGTAGAAAACTCATCGCTTCGGTAATGAATTTGAGCAGGATTGCAGAATGTGACTTCTAGAGCGGTATAGGCTTTTTCAGTGGGAAGATGGTTCAATAAGGTGCGATTTGCCCAAATTAGTTCCATTAAAGAATATTCAGGGAACACCACCTCAGCCTTACACGTTTCCTCGAAATGCGCTAATTTAAATATAAGCACTATTGAATAGAATGCAAAATTTGAGAAAGATTGGGAGTAAAATGTGGCTTCTAGAGTGCCAGGGTTTTAAATCGGCAGGAATATTTGTGAGTGGGAAAAAATATTTCAATAAGCAGAGTAAAAACATGTGTACTTCGCAACAGTGGCATTTTCTTACTTAAATACATCTGCACTATACCTTAACATTTGTCCAACTTTGAGGCCGGATCTAAGAGACCTAGCCAAATGTCTACTTCCTGCAAATATGGATAAAAGCAATAAAACTCCTCTAAAATCTAAATATGGTCTTAAATTATGATTTGGCACAGTGTTTGGAGAAAAACATTTTAAATAAAAGATTTCGAGTCGCTCATATTCGAAGTTGGCAACCTAGAGTGTGAAAGAACTTATAATGCTTGTCAAAACTCCATTTTGTGTCCAATCTGAATGACAGCGGATTTTTTAAAGCGTGAGACACTACGCCTCCACCAACGGATGGAATATAGTGCAGTAAATTGTCATTATTTTTTATTGTTGTAAAATTCTAAGACTATCTAGGCCTGTCTGTGTGTCTATTACAAGCGGCCAAACGAATTAACCTAGGTTCGTGACATTTTGCGCTATGTAAATGGGTGAAATTGGCCCATCCGGGAAAGGTTTCCTTTGAGGAACTTAATATTCCTCGTATGTGACTTTTACACACTTTTTCAGTTTTTTTAAAAATCATTATTTTTTGTAAACGGGCAATTGCTTAAATAAATATACCTTAAAAATCCAATACGAGTATACGAGTAGTTATTTTGATGTTTTGCCTACGAATAGGGATGGACGAATGGGCCGAAACGGCCTTAACAAGGATCACGTTTTTTTGCGCTGCAGTATCCTATGGATGTTAGAGAGTATATAAGGTTTCTTTCTTATAACTACATTTTTAGCTCGAAGAGTTCCTGAAGCACTCTTTTAACTATCGTTTAAATGGCTGCCATTATTTTTTTAATTAAAACTTAACCCTCTAAAGTATATATATTATTAGTCGTCGTACTCTAAGACGATCTAGCCATGTCCATCCGTCCGTTCGTGTGTGCCCATCATTCCTAGGATCGTGAAACCCAACCCAAATGCTTCTCCTTTAAGGGACTAAAGGTACAAAGAACTTTTTTGAGTATTTTCTTTACAAATCACAATTTTTTTGTGAACGGACAATGTTTAGAATGGGACGTACTAAATACCTTAAAAAGAGCATAGTTGCTTAACGGTTTGGCGCTTGAAATTTGACTTCATAAAATGGGGCAATTTTTTTGCTCACTTACGAGGGCGTAAGTGAGCAAAAAACACATGTTAAATTTTGTTTCGATCTGGCAACTCTTTTATATAGAAACAGGTGTTCACAAAAGACGCATCCGCGATTTTTTTACAATGGAAAAATTAGAAATGCGTGGTGTCATTAAATATTCACATAAAAAAGGTTTATCGGGATAATGGTATGGTGAATGTGTTAGGTGAAAGTGCTCCCTCATATGCAACGGTAAAAAATTGGGTTGCTGAATTTAAACGTGGTCGTACAAGCATTGAAGATGAACCACGTAGTGGACGTCCAAAAAAAGCAACAACAACAGAAATTGTAGCCAAAGTGCATGATATGCTATTAAATGATCGACGAATAAAAGTGCGTGAAATAGCTAATATCATGGGCATCTCAAATGATCGAGTCCATTTAATTTTGCATGAAGAGCTACAGATGAAAAAGCTTTCTGCAAGATGGGTGCCGCACTTGTTAACAGTGGACCAAAAACGCATAAGAATGAACATTTCTCAAGCTTGTTTGGATCGTTTTCAGCGAAATAAAATGGATTTTAAGCGTCTTTTCATAACTGTTGTTGAGACATGGATCCACCACTATACTCCAGAGACAAAAGAACAATCCAAACAATGGACTGAAGCTGGAGGAAGTGCCCCAAAGAAGGGAAAAACAATTCAATCTGCTGGTAAGGTTATGGCAACGGTTTTTTGGGACTTCAAAGGTATTTTATTGATTGACTATCTGCAAAAGGGTAAAACAATAAACTCAGAGTATTAATGCAACCTTTTAGATCAATTAAATGTACAAATTCGAGAACAACGTCCTGGCTTACAACACAAAAAAATAATTTTTCATCAAGACAACGCACCAGCGCACAAGAGTGTTTTAACAATGGCTAAAATAAACGAATTAAAGTACGAGTTGCTTGACCACCCACCTTATTCTCCTGATTTAGCTCCCAGTGACTTTTACCTGTTCCCAAATCTAAAAAAAAATCCTTGCTGGCAAGCGTTTTACCTCAAATGAAGATGCAATTACAGTTGTAAACCACTATTTTGAAGACCTTCAGGAAAACTATTTTAATCAAGGGATAAAATTGCTAGATAAGTGTTGGACTAAGTGTATTGAAGTTTCAGGAGATTATATTGAAAAATAAAAATATTTTTGAAAAACTAACTATTCTCTTTCATTGATAGGCTTAGAACTTTCCGAACCGCCCTCGTATTAACCGAGTAAGATCTCGCTAAGCGATAACTTCGCACCATTGATTTAAACAATGATAGAAAAGTTTGTTTGTAAACAGAAAACTATGTACTTAGACAATATGCTCCATAAACAGTTTGTTTTAAAAATTTCCTCTAGTGAGCTCTGTGATCCATTTAGAGGTATTTTTTCCATAGGGGTTTTTCAGAGTTTACGCGTTAAACTTCATTTTTTTCCTTTTCAATATTGTTTGCCATTTTATCATAGAAAGACTAACACCCCAACAACGTCAATAAATAAAATATCCGCATTTAAGCTGAAGAGCACCAGAAGAGGTTCAGTAGATGTTATTATTATACCCAGAGAAAACCATGGTTTGGTGCTGTTAATGGGCTGATGGAATCATCGGTCGGTTTTTCAAAAATGATGATGGCTGGAACGTAACCGCACGTAGAAAAAAAGTATGGTTGGGATAACAATATTCGAAGAGCATCATACTATTGTTGGGTATATGGTTGTGATACAACAATATTATGATCCTCACAACAATAATATGTTTCAAATACAACCATACCATGATCCTCACAACCATACGATGATCCTCCCAACAATAGTATGATTCACACATAACCATACTTTGATCTCCACAACCATAGTATAATTCACACTCGCCCATACTATGATCTGCACAGCCATATTATGATCCTCAAAACCATATTATGTCTCACATACAACCATAGTACGATCCTCACAACCATAGTATGATTCACACACAACCATGTTATGATCCCTACAACCATAGTATGATCACACACAATTATACTATGATTCCCAAAATTATTTATTAGAATTAGGTTAAGTTCTCAACAATAGATTTAGATTCTGAAAATTATTTTAACATACATTAAATTCAAAATAGTGAGAGTGATTTATTAAACAGTAGAAAAAATCAGTTCAAAAAAACGAAACCTTTTTATTTACAAATATTTCACTTAAACAAATAAAAATTTCCATATAAAATCTACTATTATTGCATTAGATCCGTAACTATGACATTGTTCCAAAAAGCATATTCAAATGAAGAAACATAAAACTTTTGTCGAACCAACCATATTTATATTGTTGCGACAACCATATTTTGATTTGGCAATAAAACTTTTGTTACATTTGAACAATACTTATATGGCAGCAATCATACTATTGTCAAAATTAAATTAAAAAAAACAATACTGTGGTTTCGACGAACATACTTTTATTGCGAAGAACATATAATTATTGCCGTGACCATATTGTAACCATATTTTTTCTCTGCGTGAGTGCATGGTGCTCGCTATCGCGCTTCGATATCGGACTTTTTTCTAGCTAAAATTGAAGCCTGTAATCTTGACGGAATTTGGTTTCAACAGAACGGTGCCACAAAGCTGCTCCAACAATGGATTAATTGAGAGGTCATTTCAAAGAGCAGCTAATTTCATGTTTTTTGACCGGTGAGTTGGCCGCCTAGATCGTGTGTCTAAACACGAGTTTAGACTTTTTTCTTTGGGGCCACGTAGATTCAGGTTTCGAAGCCAACATTACGCGTGTCATGAACGCCATACCGGTGGAAATGCTTGAACGAGTCATACAAACTTGGACCTTCCGAATGGACACACTGAGACTTAGTCGCGGTTAACATTTGAAGGAAATTATATTAAAAAACAAATGGCATAAAATGTTCTTTCGATTGAACAACAAAGATTGTTTTTTTTGCTTTGAAAAAAATACCTCTAGACAGATCACCCGATAGTATTTATAAAATAACTTTTTCTCTATAAACTCCAAGTTTTTATATCAAACGATTTCTGATGCTAAAGTGGTTCTGTTCAAAATTACTTTTACAGTTTTTTTTAAAAATTTAAAGTTATAGCCTGAGCCACCAACTAACTCGCTTAATAACCAAGCACCAATACGCCCATAGATCATAGCATTCTTTATATCACCAAATCAATTAGCAGGTTCAGAACAGTTAAACTCCAAAATGCCTATTTTGGCTATTTTTAATTTTTAAAAAGGGTTGATGAGTTTTTTTTTAAGTCTCTTAAGGAAAACTTTTTACCTGATTTACAACTATAGGATATATATCTGGTAAGTTAAGAGAGGCGGAGCATAATAGTCTAAGATTTGTACGACGATTAAAAATCTATACACTTTGTGAAGTCTTCCGTCCATATTTCGAGGTGCTTAAATAATAGAATTAATTTAAAATAAACTCCATCCTATGGTGAAGGGTATACAAATAAGAAGAAAAGATCCATACACCCAAACAAACAAACTAACCATAAAGTATGCCACAATTGAAATGAGAAACGGCAACTAAACATCCTTGCTTTGCTTAAACATTTAAAAGTCATAAAAGGCATAATAAAGTCATAAAACTTTCACACGCATTCATCATCGTGGGCATCATCGCCAAACGGCAGCAACATGCAACATATGTCTCATGTGACGTGACGCAAATGTGCGTCACACATCCGAAAATATCAAAGGGTTGGTTGGGCAAGCGCGTGCGACCCAATGACGACACCATCAAGCGGCACGCATGGATGGAGGATCATGGATCATAATATCGTCGCTTGTTTACATTTTTTAATATAAAGATCATTAAAAATTTGTATTAAAATCTAGCCGGAGGGTGAAGGTGTAGTAGATATGAGCAGAAATGCAATTATGGGTGGTCTCCTGGGTGGTCGATCTCTTGAATCGGTCGTTGGATATTGTGCGGCATTGTCTATTTTCAGTTAAACGGTTGTAAAATGATCCATGTTTGTTTGTTGCTTTTGCTGATGGAATGTCAGGGTACAAATTAAATTGTAAGTTTTATTATGGTGCGGCGGTAAATTGGATTTATTGGAGGGGAGCAAAGGCTAAAAGGGTCGTTTCGTCAGAGATTAAGGGAATGTAAACGAGAGGGACTTCGGTATGGATCAGGAAATTAATTCTGGTGGCAGTCTTAATACTGCATGAGCTAGCTCCTTAAATATAAACAATTAAGGAAAAGTCTCTTTTAATTTCTGCTTTTTATACACTGTTTATAGATATTTAATAATTATAGATAAAGTTACCTCTTTATATTAAAACTCATTAAGATATTTTTAAAAAAGGTTAAAAAAATTGTTTTTTTTTTTAAATAACCAACACTCAGGGGATGCCCCCTATACATGCGGTGCATTGCGTTGGCGAGTGGAAAGTAAAGGATGGGAGGGGGGAAAGAGGGAATAATGTTTATTGACACTTGTCTTGAACTTTTGGATGTCGCAATTAGTGGGAAACACATTTGCCGGAAGTATATTCCACATACGGACTGTACGAGCAAAAAACGAATTTGATCTGTAGTGTATAGTGCGGTCAACTGGCCAATCGATAACAAACGGGTGTGAATTCCTAGAAAGTCGCGTATCCCTGCCGGACATCCTCACGTCAGGAATAAGGCGACGGATGTCTGATGAACACACACCATGAAATAACGATAGAACAGCGTCACGCAACCCACATTCCGACGATGCTCAAGGGAAACAATATAGTTGGATACCCTACTGTCACCTATCAGCACCATCGCTCTCCTTTGAACACGGTCAAGTAGCTCCAAGGATGATTTTGGAGCACCTGCCCATATATGGGAGTTGTATTTCATCTTCGGCCTGATGTAAGTTGTATAGATATTGAAAAGATCAGAAGGAGTGAAATATTTCTTGTACCGCTTTAAGAAGCCTTTTAATTTATGATAATAAATTAAATCTGTCGTGGGTCTTTTCTTTTGGGTACTACCAATTCCTCTATAACTTCTTTCCAAGCTGTGAGCTGTTCGTCGTCTTATTTTTATACTTACTTATATGGACCTAAATTATCTGGATTAAATTATAAAATAGACTGTTTCCAAAAGCTCTTCTTGGTCCGGGCCTGTTCTGATGATCTGTAAGCACTACAATCCTTATGCTTCTCCACTTTTCCAATGTATTCTCTACTTATTCTTTTCACCGGAAGCTTGGCCTTTCCTGTCTGAGTTTACCGTGGTAGTTATCGCCCAACGCTTTTTTAGCTGGAGCGCTAAAAAGTTTTATTTAATGGGGCGTGTTAACGCCATCTTTGAGTCTATCAATACAGCTTTGGGTAAAATTTCAAGCACCTGGTATAAATACTGCGACCTGTACTTTTCTATCCACAGACAGACAGACGGCTAGATCATCTTAGAATTTTAAGATGGTTTAGAATATGTGACGCGCACAATAGAAAGGGACCTAAGGTTAAAAACCAGTTTTGTTCAGGAAAGCCATTTTAATGATTAGGTCCCTTTCTATTTGCGCTTAGAACCGTCGACTTCACTTTCATAAAACGCGCATATCCCTTTCTCTATGCGCTGTCACATACTTAGTAGGGACATAAATACTGTTACACACGTTTCATGCTGTAAAATACAAAATCTGAATGTTTTTGGACCAAATATTTTTTTAATATATTTATTGATGTATATTGTACCCAAATTCGAAATGTCCGCTTTTGCCTTTACACACACCTTAAGTCGCACTGGCCAATCGTCAATAGCTGCACGAAACCCGTCCATTGGAAAATTTGCCACAGCTCGAACCAAAGAAGTCTTAAGAGATCCAATGTTGGGATATTTTTTTGTGATAAACCTTGTCCTCTAAAACCGCTTACAATTTGTAATCCAATGGGTTCAAATCTGGAGGGCCATTCTTCAGAGGAAACGAACGCTGGTAAATTGTTTCGAAGCCAGGCCTGGGACGTTTTAGTCTTATGGGCCATCGCAGAATCCTGCTGGAAAGTTCATGGCTGGTTTTGGAACAGGAATTGTTAAGAGGCTTCACAACAGCTTCCAAAACGGTTTCTTGGTAAACTTTGGCCGATGTTTTGACTCCTTGTTCGCGGAAATGCAGGGTAGTGACCCCATCGCAAGAGACACCCCACCTAACCATAACTGAAGCTGGGTGATGACCCTTTTCCACCCTTGGGATCAATTCAGATGCTTCCTTAGATGACCGCGCATACTCTCTATCATTTTGCTTGTTAAATTTTTTCTGAACGGTAAAAATTTTTTCATCGGTGAACAAAATTTTTCTGTGCAAGTTATCAGCGTGCTTCAGCAAAAGACGTTTGCATGTTTTAATCCTATTTTTTTTAAAGCTGCAGTCAATAAATGTCCGGTACGTCGTTTGAAAGTCGCTAGCCCCAAGTCTTTTTTAATGATTCGACTCATGGACTTTTGCGTGATATTCATCTCACGGGCCATGATTTTCTGTTTTCGGAGCGGATTTCTGTGAATTCTTGATTTAACGGCTTTGATGACATGCGGAGCTCGAACAGAGCGTGGGCGGCCCGACCGGTGGCTGTCTTTTACATCTCCAGTCTCCTCAAACAGTTGTATGCATCGATAGACAAACGTGCGGTTTATCCTTAGTGGCCGGAGGGTTTTGAAAATATCGCTTTTTTCATTTCACTCTTGAAAAGCGCTATTACAGCGATACGGTTCTCATTATCTGACCACTACATGATGCAAGTGGAAACAATTTTAAATCCTGTTACAGACTAACGCTATTGAGATCAGCTTTCAAAACCCATATGACATTAACGGGGTATGTTCAGTTCTACTATTGAAATGGGTGTGTTCAATGTTGTAACAGTATTTATGTCCCTACTTAGTATAATAACGGGGTTTCCGACAAATAATTCGAGATGTTGCAAACCTATTGTGGGGGTTATAAAAAACTGAGTCGCATATTGTCCTAAAAATCTAACAGAGACGACTCAATACATGATTACCGGACTGTATGGCATGACGCTACCTTCTGTTGAAACCAGAGAAAGTTCAAAACCATGTCTTTAATCTATGGCCACAAAAACAAATTTGTCATGACTCTTTAGGGCTTGCCGTCAAACCAAACGGCGGCAGTTTCAAAAAAAACATGACCAGTGATGTCATCTCACCAAAAAGCAAACCTCACTATCTAATAATGAACTGGCCAAGCAGCTGCAGGTTTGCTTGTCTAAATACCTTTCAAGATGAAAATCCTCTTCGTCAGAGTAGATGGGTTTTCGATACAAATCGTTTTCCATTTCGTGTTGCTCTAAACCCCAAACTGAGATGCGATAACGACGTGGATGGTTGTCTGCCTTCAATTGCTAAGTCGATTGGACCTTGTATGCGAATAAGCCGACAACTTTGTGCAAAATTTCCATTAAATGTTGAGGTGCTGAGATCGATTGCGACTCAATGTTACTGGACAAAGCCGGATACGGCTACAGCCATATTCTCGTCAATGGGCATCGTACAATGAAGGGAAACGAGAGTGTTTTCCGCTAGCATGCCAGTATAGCGATCTTTACGCAGAAACTTACATAGGACAGGCGCTGTGTTTGCCTTATTTCGAAAAAATCATATTTTTAAGAACGCATAGATTGCACTACAAAGCATTGACTTGACAAATTAGTTTTCTGTTAAAGCAAATTAACGAAGCCATTGTGTTTACGCAATGAACGCATAGTGAATTTTATAAGGAAGAAACTCTTACAAGGATAATAAGTATATTAATTGGTATGTTTGTTCTTTAGTAAATAATTTAATTGCATCACCAAAAGGTTAAAGAGGTACATGTTGCTGCATTTCAAAAAAAAAGTTGCATGTCCCTACCTTGATTAAGACGTAAGAAAAGAACACTATTGCGTCAGAATGACTTCACAAGAGGTCCGCCGTGTCAAAAAGTCCAGTGCTGACAATTATAGGACCACGCACATTTTATATGGGTGAAATTCAGGCCATCATGAAGAATCAAGTGAAGAGAACGCCTGGAAAAACGCCAAGAGCAAGTAATTGCTTCCGAGCAAAGCGTTTCGGAGATTGCAGTACTGCTGCTTTAACTCTCTCGATGTGTTGTGGTGTAGTAATCCATCTCTCAGGTTCCTTTCGTACACATGACACATTCGCTGCTGTTCTAAATGAAGTTACCCAATTTACAATTCATTGTCGTCCAGGAACACGTCCACGTGGGGGAACAGCGAATCCCTAACGAAAAGCACGCTGCACTGCAAAGATCGAGTGCGCATTTGAAAAATACGCGTCAATACAAAATGACCTTTCATCACGTGTCCAATGCATGATGGCAACTGAAAGGCAGCCGAATACAAATCTGCTGTCAGCCACTATAAGCCACGCACTCTCTCCACTCTCTTCGAGCAACAGTGCCGGCACAGCCTGCAGCAAATAACCGGCCTCCACCCTGTATATTAATGCAGCGGTACGATTATGAAATTTCAAAAAGTGGCACAAACAGGGGATTTTTTTAAAAAAATCGTGCTAAAAATGTTGAGGTTTTGCGATCGATGGCGACCCAATGTTACTGAACAAAATTGAACGCTCCCGACTACATAAGCCACATTTTCGTCAATGAGCACCGTACAAGGACGAGCGTCGTGGGTGTTTTCCCCTAGCATGCCCGTCACGCGATCTTTACGCAGAAAGTTACATAAAACGGGCGCTGTGGTTATTTTATTTTACCAAGTCTAATTTTTTAAAACGATCAGATTGCACTACACATCAGTGACTTTGGAAATCAGTTTTCTGTTAAAACAAATTTATGAAGCCCTTGTGTTTAATGTCGGCTCTGAACGCATAATGCGTTTTATAAGGAAAAAGCTCTTACAAGGATAACATATTAATCTCGTACTAAGAAAGTCGACGGCATTATTCAGGAGTATGGTGCCGCATTTCAAAAAAAAAAGTTTCATATACCTACCTTGATAGGAACCAGAACTTTTATGCTAGTCGTGCACAATGATCATCATATTTCGGCATCCGAATATAATCAGCAAGACTATGAATCGATTTAAAATCTCCGTCATAGTGATTTGAAACTTTTTCATTCTAAAAATTTTTAGGTTATGTTACGTTTCATTATAATCAAACGCGGCACCCACATAGAATTGCTTTAGCAAGTGGCTTCTATCCGTACAATAGTCTTTCTAGAGTACTCAATATGTCGTTAGCTTACCCATTTATTGTCAGCGCTAGTTCCTTATCAAAAACCCGACATTTCGGGTTTGTTTTTCGAGAATAATCAATTTTCTTTGTTATTAAATACAACAATCAAATATCGAAAACAGGAAAAGCGACAGTCGGGTTTGAAAATAAAAAAAAAACGGGAATGTCGGTTTAAAACACCTTATCTAGTTTGAATATTTTATTATTGTAATCATAGGAACTGACTGTGTGGGAGTAGAGTATAGCTATTTTTTTTTTTACGAGTGAAATGACATATTTTTATTCAAAGTGGAACAATTGATCCATTTTCAAAACATTGTTTCTGAGCAGGCTTAAAACTATAGTTTCCAGACAATTAGTCTAAGTATCATGCTTTGAATAGCTCTCAGATTGAATAGTAGTTTCCAATTAATATCTTATTGGACTGCTGAAGAACATGTCAAAGTAATCACTAATTGCATTTAGTTTTTCCATTCTTTATCATCAATAACAATATTTTATTAGAACAATTAATTAGTAGAAAACAATTCATATTTTCCCAATAACTACATCACTTGCACTTCTACCTTCAGTATCAATCTTCTTTCGAACAACTCAAAAAAAACAAAATCATTGTTCTTTCAAAAATCAGTAACAAATTTGATCAACTTAACACTTTGTTGCACCCATTCATTCATGTCATTTTGTCAATCCGCCTAAGTGTTGCAACTTCATACCTTTCTCTGGCTCTCCCTCTCTTTGCCCCTGCATAGGACGTTGCATTGTAATTTGCTTATGACATTGAGTGTTGTCATATACTGAGCAATTAAAATGAATTTTCCGGTTACTTGACACATTACATAATTTGCATTTCCGTTAGGCATAGATGCACAATCAAGGGAAAGACACAATAACGACGATGACGACGACAACAGATAAACGAACGGAAGGATGGTCAAATGACAGGAGCATTCTCACACAAAAGTAAAGGGATGGTTGCCCAACATGGATACTTTGAAAATTGTATGTTGAAACAACGTTTAAATTTTGAAAGAATGGTCATCATTGTCACCGTAAGAAAATTTTGTCATTCCCATTGGTATTACTTGCAAAATGAATTAGCCACCATGAAATATAGATCGTTTTTGTAAGATAACCTCACTTTTTTAAATTAATGCCAAAGCAAATTAGAATTAATTATTTTTTTGATACTCCAAGACTATCTAATCATACCAGTCAGTCCGTCCGAATGGAAAACACATCATTTCTAGCATATTGATGTTACAAGGAATGCCTTTGAATTTTCTTTAAGTTTAAAGCAAATTTGTCAAATATGTATAAAACCCGGATTGTCGGCTAGATTTATCTAATTGATTTTTCGGACTAAGTACAAGTGTTTCTAAGAATGCCAATTGTGTTTCAGCAAAAACTCATGGTATTTATTGATTTACATTTTTTAAGAACGAGTGAAGAAAACTAGAAGAATTTCTGTTGGACAAAAATACTTTCAGTTATAATCACCAAATGTTGATCATTATGATGAAAATTTGGTGGAAAGCTCCATAAGATGATTGATATGACAACATTATGGTAGACACAACTTATTATTCGGTCACATAAACCAAATACAGTTCAAAATATTGGCTGCCAGAACTGTTCAATACAACCAATAATGAGTAATGATAACAAATTATTTCGCTTTTATAAATAAAACAGGTACATTTTAGAAACAATTTAATTGAAAAAAAAAAACAAATATAAAAACATTAACTGAAAAATAGGTAGTACAGCCGACTCGTATCGTCGGAATGGAAATTTTGATACATCTTTCTCCAACAGCAAAGCGGACCCGTAAAAGTCAGGGTGAAGCGCAGAAATTTCCTTATGTGGGAATAAAATGAAAAAATTATGAACCTTAGAAAAATTTATTTTATATTTTAATTATATAGGGTGATCCATCTAGAGGTATTTTTTCAAAACAAAAAATATTAAAATTCAAATCAGTTGTGTAATCTTTATAAGTAATTTAAAAGGACATTTTATGGCATTTACATTTTGAATATAATTTCCTTTAAATGTTGGCCGCAACTACGCCTCAGGGTTTCCCTTCTGAGGGTACAATTTTGGATGACTCGTTCGAGCATTTCGACCGGTATGGCTTTAATGACACGCGTTATGTTGGCTTTCAAAACCTGAATCGTAGCTGGATTGTCAGCATAGACTTTGGACTTTACGTCACCCCAAAGAAAAATATGTGATATCACTCGATCTAGGCGGCCAACTCAACTGTTCAAAACGTGAAATTAGCTGCTTTTCGAAATGTCCTCTCAATAGATCCATTGTTTGAGCTGCTGTATGACAAATTGCATCGTCCTGTTGAAACCAAGTGTCGTCTAGATAAGGGGCTTTAATTTCAGGTAGCATAAAGATAGATATCATGGCGCGATAGCGAGCATTATTACGGTTGCGTTCCGGTCATCATCATTTTTAAAAAAATATGCACCGATGATTCCACAAGCTTATAAACCGCACCAAACCATGGTTTTCTCTGGGTATAATAGCACCTCTTGAACCTCTTCTTGTTGCTCTTCAGCCCAAATGCGGCAATTTTGTTTATTGTCTTTGCCGTTGAGTCAGAAATAGGCCTCATCACTGAACACAATTTTGGTCGAAAACAGCGGATCTTTCCGTTTCTCACCGAAAGCTCATTTCCACAATATATAGTAGCCAATATTTGAAGGTAATTATTTTCAAAAAATAAATGCCATAAAATGCCAAATTACCAATAAAGATTCCACACTTGATTTGAATTTATATAATTTGTTTTTGTTCTGAAAAAATCCCGCTAGATGGATCACCCTTTATTTCACGGTAGGGGAATTTTTCAATTACATGATTGCTGGGACGGTTAAAATACACCTTCGACTTCGGGTTACGGCAAAGGAAAAAATCGCATGGGGCCACGTCTGGTGAGCGTGCCGGCCAGTTCACATCACCACTCAAAGAGATAAGCCGTTCAGGAAACATTTGCCACAAACAATTTATGGTAACCCTCGCTGTGTGTGCAGTGACACCATTCTCTTGGAACCAAGTATCCTCTAAAAAAAAGTCTGGAAATGCCAAGAACAAGTGATTGCTTCCGAGCAAAGCGTTTCGGAGATTGCAGTACTACTGCTCTAACTCTCTCGATTTTTAGTGGTGTTGTATTCCTTCTCTCAGGTCCCCTTCGTACACATGACAAATTCCCTGCTGTTCACAATGAAGTTACCTAATTTCAATAGATTGCCGTCCAGGAACACGTCTGCGTGGGGGACCTATTTCTGAACGGAAAAGCACGCTGCACTGCAATGATCGAGTGCGCATTTGAAAAATACGCTTCAACACAAAATGACCTTTCGCCACGTGTCCAATGTATGATGGGAACTGAAAGGCATATGAATACAAATCTCCTGTCAGCCACCATAAGCCACGCACTCTCTCCACTCTCTTCGAGCAACAGTGCCGGAACAGCCTGCAGAAAATAACCGGGCTCAACCCTGTATATTATGGCAGCGGCAAGATTATGAAATTTCAAAAAGTGGCACAAACAGGGGATTTTTTAAAAAAATCGTGCGAAAAATGTTGAGGTTTTGCGATCGATGGCGACTCAATGTTTTAGAACAAAATTGAACGCTCCCGACTACATAAGCCACATTTTCCTCAGTAAGCACCGTACAACGACGCGGGTCGTGAGTGTTTTCACCTAGCATGCCCGTCTCGCGATCTATACTCAGAAAGTTGCATAAAACGGGCGCTGTGGTTATTTTATTTTACCAAGTCTTATTTTAAAAAAACGCTCAAATTGCACTACACATCAGTGACTTTCGAAATCAGTTTTCTGTTAAAACAAATTAATGAAGCCCTTGTGTTTAATGCCGGCTCTGAACGCCTAATGCGTTTAATAAGGAAGAAGATCTTACAAGGATAAGATATTAATCTCGTACTTATAAAGTCGCCGGCATTAATCTGGTGCATGTTGCCGCATTTCAAAAAAAAGTTGCATGTCCCTACCTGGATAAGAACCAGAACTTTTATGCTAGTCGTGTACAATAGCCATCATATTTCGCCCTCCAAATATTATCAGCAAGCCCATGAATCGATTTAAAATCTCCGTCATAGTGCTTTGAAATGGTTTCCTTTTAAACATCTTTACGGTTATGCCTACGTTTCATTGCAATCAAACGCGGCACGCACATAGAATTGCTTTTGCAAGCGGCTTCTATCCGTACAACATTATTTTTAGAGTACTCAATATGTCGTTAGCTTACCCATGTATTGTCGGCGCTAATTCCTTACGATTTTGCAGATTTTCTCTACGTTCCACTCTGCATATCAATGCAGCTGAACGATTATGAAATTGCAAAAAGTGACACAAACAGGGTTTTTTTTTTTAAAAAAGGTCGCAAATACCAATAGTGGGCGGACTAATGCATTTGTATGGGAGCTACCAGAATGGGAGGTTTCACCAACTTTTTTCATATTCAAGCTTTTACAATTCAAACGAGTTTAAAGCATTGGTTGACAAGTAACTTGGATTCAAATCTGCACTGAAACAGGGTATTTTATTTGGGCGGTACCGAAAGGAGAGTGGGTAGGAGTCCAATTTGTTCTCACCAAGTTTGCCTTATAACATCATTCTTTAGTAATGTTTTTCGTATTCACGATATTACAAGACCTCCAAAGACCACCAGAAGAAGTATAAAATTTGGCCCTGATTCAATCCCGTAGGCAGTTTTAGAAAAATATTATGACTTGCTAAATTAAAAAACAAATCGAAAAAAACAAATGCGCGAACCAGCAACAAAGACGGACATGGCTTAAAAATACACGAATCGTACTTGGTCTGAAATATATTTTTTTTTGATGCTTCACAGGCAAATTTTCAGGCCTATAGCTTGTTTCACTTGACCGCTCTATAAAGAAAAGTCTTGCCTATAACACTATACCCACAGTTAATTCAGTCAACCTCTGCCACAGGGCTTACCTTCTCCCGGCGATTCGTTACGGTGTAAGAACGGGAAGGTTTTGCAAAACCATAACATAACTCCAATCAATGCCTAACATCACAAAATTAGTGCTAAAAATCAAAAACTCACAAATAACAAGGAATATTGGTTGAGAGTGAACTGAGTGGACAGTAGGACAGCAGAACGACGGCAGAATGGAACGGGGATGTGCAGACATCGACCGACATTCTGGACGGCACAAAAGCAGGGGACGACAGACATGACCAGTCAAAGGCTAGCGTATGTTTATGATGACGTGCTATGTCAACATACATAACTTTTAAAACAACAGCAACAGCATAGCCCCAAAATGCTAACATACCCTAGAAAGTTTGTTGTA
Organism: Hydrotaea diabolus; assembly: GCA_963513945.1. Classification (NCBI taxonomy): domain Eukaryota; kingdom Metazoa; phylum Arthropoda; class Insecta; order Diptera; family Muscidae; genus Hydrotaea; species Hydrotaea diabolus. The sequence continues at coordinate 150,092,508 of OY740718.1, read as the reverse complement.
CAAAAACAACGAAACGCACTGCAACCGCAGACATATGCAACAAGGATGTTGTGGATGTCGTTGTTGCCAAAAGCCGCCTGCCGATGGTGCTGATGTTCGAGATGATGATGATGTTACTGGTGTTGATGATGTTGGATAAGATGCAACCCAAACTATTTACGGCAAATATGCAATAATGCACACAAGCTACATGTCCTCTTGCTGCTTTAACAAAACCTAGACAGCTCCCATTTCTTTTACGTTTATCGTTTTCAGCCACCCCAAAGAACATATAAAGTTTCTTGAAAATTTAACAAATTAAATGACTTTCCATTTCTAGAGTTTCGGAAACATGCATTGAGCGCATCGTTAGTGTTCACTCACACACGCAAACGCACTCATTTAGAAGGATGCTATACTGCTGCAGACATAGGGTTATTCAAGGGTTGGCTTTGTTCTATGTGTGTGCAACACCCTTTTTAATTGTTAGATGCAGTTGTAATCAACCTTTATATTTTTGGTCTTAACCCATCCTTCGGTGTCCAGCCCCCTTCTATCTCTCCCAATCGTTCCATTTGTAATTATCAAGTTTGTTGCAATAGAGCTCATGCCGGCTCATGCCACACTTGCACTCTGCTGCAATCCATTGTGAAATGTGTTTCCAATACCTATTATTAATTTAGACTTCTCTCATGCTTGTCCCTCTCTTCCTCCACTGTCGGCCAGAGTGTGTCTGCGTGCGTATGTGTGCATTGAGTCCTCTGACACTTTCTGACACTATGTTTGTTTTTCCAAAACTCCTTCGAACTTTTTCAAATTTGTGGGGCAGGGTTAGGACACTGTGTGACATGTTGTCATTTGCAGTGTCACTTCTTATAGGAGTTATGTACCTTAAGTCGTAGCCCTTACTTTGGGGGGGAAGGGAAGCGGGAAGGTAACACTATTGGCAGCCGGGGGCTTTGATTTACACTGAAAGAAAAAGCTTCGTAGCATGAACGATTTTTTACGTTGCATCAACGAAATTTGACATTAAAAGTCAACCAACGTCGGGCTTCGTTGATGCAACGAAAATAGTTTCGTTAAAGTGAAAAGTTTCGTTCATACAACGTAAAATTAAAAGTCGTTGATACAACAATATAGTTTCATTGACACAACAACTTTGTTTCGTTGATACAACAACCTTGGTTCGTTGATACAACAATCTTTTTTCCTTGATACAACAACCTTGTTGTTAAAACAACAATCTTGTTTCGTTGTTACAACAATCTTGTTTCGTTTATACACCAACCTTTTTTCGTTTATACAACAATATTGGTTCGTTGATACAACAATCTTGGTTCGTGGATGCAACAACCTAGTTTTTGATACAACAATCTTGTTTCGTTAATAAAACAATCTTGTTTCGTTGTTACAACAATCTTGTTTCGCTGTTACAACAATCTTTGTTCGTTGATACAACAATCTTGGTTCGTTGATACAACAATCTTGGTTCGTGGATCCAACAACCTTGTTTCGTTAATACAACAATCTTATTTCGTTAATACAACAATCTTGTTTCGTTGATACAACAATCCTCTTTCGTTGACACAACAATATTGTTTCGTTGATACAATATTGTGCACTGGAAGCAATAATAAAAAATCTGAATTTTAGCTTTTTACTTCAAATAAATACATTTTATTATACTTATATATATACCAAATTCTAACAAAACAAACTAACATATGCTCGTACATGTAGTAAATGGATAGGTATTTGTGCATACATGTATTTTTAACGTAATGATAACAGCACTTTGCTTTTGTCGTTTGAAACAATTAAAACACTTGTTCATTTCAGGATTTCGTTGCATAAACGTATGGATTGTTGTATATACGATTGCGTTGCATATCGTTAACTTTAAGTTAGGCAAATCACCGTTGAAAAAATATATTGAAATAGTAAAATTTAAAGTCTAAGGCATAACTTATGTGCACAATCGCGCTTCCTGATCAAAATAAGCCAAACAAATCATATCGTTGAATGAACGAATGGGTTGTTGCACATACCATTGCGTTGTAGCATCAACGTATACATGTGGTTAGCTATAAGTGTTAGAAAAATCAGCCTTAAAATAAATCCTGAAACGAGAATTGATATAGTGAGACTGCAAACGGTGAAAAAAGTCGTGTACAATATTTTTCAAGCGGTTTCCTCCCTGAAAATTAGAATAAAATCATAAACAAATTATTTCGTTTGATATATGAATGAGTAGTTGTATATACGAATCGATGGTTACATCAATGTATGTGTTTCGTTAACTATAAATGTTGTATAAAACCACAAGATAAAAACAAATGTTTAAAAGACGTATTCGAGTAGACTAATTAAAGCATTTAAAGATATAAAATATTAATTTTTTTTCTTATTTGCTCTTATTTTCACAAAAAAAAAATTCGTTACATTAACGTATGCTGAGTTGTTGCATAAACGAAACTACGAAAAGTGCGAAAAATCCATTTCGTAGTATAAACGTACCAATTGTTTCATGAACGTCAGGTTTCGTTGCATGAACGTAATTTTTCGTTGCATCAACGTACGAACTTCAACGAAACGCGTTCGTTCATACAACAACCGTTTTTTCTTTCAGTGTACTGCAATGTTGGGTTATTCTTGGTGTAGCCAAAAATGTTTGAGGATTCATTTACGGTTTGGTGGTCTTGTTTTAATTGGCTTACTTTGTAAGTGTTACTTTAAAGGGAACAAAATGTTTGTAGTCTAGCAAAGATATAAAATACAGGGTGAGGTATTTAAATTTAACTTTGCTTTTATACCATGGATAAACACTACACTGAAAATTTGACAAAACGAGATAGGACTACATCGCTAAGAACTTAGCCCTCATGGCATTTAAATAAAACCTTTTCAATATCGTAGTCCACTCTAATGAGATAGGACTACATCGCTAAGCACTTAGCCCTCGTGGCATTTAAATAAAACCTTTTCAATATCGTAGTCCACTCTATGTTCTGTGATCCGAAGTCGCTTCGGATCCTTCTGATCTCTTCGATATCTATACAACCTACATCCGGCTAAAGATGGAATACAACTCCCATATATGGGCAGGTGCTCCAAAATCATCCTTGGAGCTACTTTATTGTGTCCAAGGGAGGGCGATGGTGTAGATAGGTGACAGTAGGGTATCCAACTCTATTGTCTCCCTGGAGCATGTGGGTTGTGTGTCGCTATTCTATCGTTACTTTCATGGTGTGTGTTCTTCCGAAATTCGTCGTCTTTCGACTTTCCAGGAATTCACTCACACCCATTTGTTATCGATTGGCCGGTTGACCGCACTACAGATTAAATTCGTTTTTCGCCGAATGTATTTCGGCGAATGTATTTCCCACCAATTTCGACATCCAGAAATTCAAGTCAAATGTCAAAACATTACTCCCTCGAACTAAATTTTGTGGGCCTCATGAACCGTTGTCCCGTTATGTTTCGTGAATATCATTCTTTCTAAATATTAAATTTAAACAAAAAAATCAAAATTTTAGCGTTTTTCAGAAATGCCACTAAATATTGGTTATAGCAACCAAATATTGCAAAAACATTGGTTGCCACAATCAGCAAATGATTACGATTAAAAACGTTTGGTGATTGCAGCCGAATCATTGTAGTTCCAACTGATTTTCAACTAATTTTTTCTCTGTGTGTGCATATGTTGATGTTCGAAGGGACCTCAATTTGGACCTCTAAGGCCCTTTGACCAATGGGCTAAGACCATAAGTCAAATCGTAGAATTTATGTAATTTTCAGATTCGTGGCAAAAAAAAATTGTTGTTTTCTTATATGCCCAAAGTTTAGGAATTCCGAACTTTGGACTTCTAGAGGCAAATTCAAATCTTTAATATAGGTCCATATTTGGGTTTGTAACAAAATTTCACTGTTTCAGGATAAACGTATATGCCGGCACCGGACAATTTTTGGGTCCAATGGCACAAAGTTCAAGCCCAATGCCTCCAGTTTAGTCAAATCCTGAAGTTTATGCTGAATCAATTCAGACTTATCAGAAAAGTCCACTGTTTCTGAGTGTGCATATGTCCATGTTAAAGAGCACATATTTTTCTGCTCTCTGTAGATCTAACCCCATGGGTCAAGGAATTACATTTCTTCCAATCGTAAAATTATGTGATATTCTAGTTCGTGAAGAAAGTTAATATTTTTTTAAACCCATAGTTCAAGGAGGCCAATTTTGGAAACCAAAGCGGCCGTATAGGACGCTCCAAGTTTCAGTTTAGCATAACTATTGTATATAGGTCCATATTAAGATTTGTTAATAGATTTCATCGTTTCCGGATAAACGTATGTGTCCGAACATTTGGGGACGACTTTCGGGGCATTAGACCCTTAGGGCCTAATGACCACGCACATTTATAGCTGTAATTTCCATTAATTAACAATTTGATTAGGACTTTTTTAATTCCCTCATAGCAGGTCTTTATTTCCTTTTGCCCGATTTGGTACATTTTCAATGGCCACAAAACTTGTAAGTTTGAAGACTCTATTTTCGTTTGGATTCGATCGTACTTTCAACAGATGGGCATGACTAGATCGTCTTGAAATTTTACGACGATCAATAATACATATACTTTATATGGTGACAGATAAGTATTTCGAAATGCTACAAACGGAATTCAAAGTTTCACCTCCTATAGACCCATCAGTTTATTGCCTGTTTTTTCTAAGCTGTTTGACTTTTCCAAAAAAGGCTGCTTCCTATACTGGAAACCCTAGACATTTAGCCTGATCACCAGTTCGGCTTTCGAAGCAGCCATGGTACACCAGAACAGTGTCATAGGGTAGTCATTGTAATGAAAAATTGCTTAGAAGCAAAACAATACTGCTCTTCAGTTTTTCTAGACGTCGACAAGGTGTGGCACCACGGTTTGTTAATTAAATTAAAATTAAATTTACCTACTCCATTCTATCTTCTCCCTAAATCATATCTGAGCGACAGAGCTTTTTATGTAAACATAAACAATGAGGACTCTGAAATCGGTAATATTTAATCTGGGGTTCCGCAAGGCAGTGTGCTGGGACCAGTATTATTTACTATACTAGGGCAGTTCGAAAAGTTCTTAGCCTATCAATAAAAGAGAATAGTTAGTTTTTCAAAAATATTTTTATTTTTCAATATAATCTCCTGAAACTTCAATACACGTTGTCCAACGCTTATCTAGCAATTCTATCCCTTGATTAAAATAGTTTTCCTCAAGGTCTTCAAAATAGTGATTTACAACTGTAATTGCATCTTCATGTGAGGTAAAACGCTTGCCAGCAAGGATTTTTTTAGATTTGGGAACAGCTATAAGTCACTGGGATCTAAATCAGGAGAATAAGGTGGGTGGTCAACTCGTACTTTAATTCGTTGATTTTAGCCATTGTTAAAACTCTCTTGTGCGCTGGTGCGTTGTCTTCATGAAAAAATATTTTTTTGTGTTGTAAGCCAGGGCGTTTTTCTCAAATTTGTACATTTAATTGATCTAAAAGGTTGTAATAGTATAGGTTGTAAGTTATTTTGTCTCTGGAGTATAGTGGTGGATTCATGTCTCATCAACAGTTATGAAACGAAAACGATCCAAACAAGCTTGAGAAATGTTCATTCTTATGCGTTTTTGGTCGACTGTTAACAAGTGCGGCACCCATCTTGCAGAAAGCTTTTTCATCTGTAGTTATTCATGCAAAATTAAATGGACTCGATCATTTGAGATGCCCATGGCATTGGCTATTTCACGCACTTTTATTCGTCGATCATTTACCTAGAACATTCACCATATCATTATGAATTTCTTGTCCCGATAAACCTTTTTTATGTAAATATTTAATGGCACCACACATTTCTAATTTTTCCATTGTAAAAAAATCGCGGATGCATCTATTGTGAACACCTGTTTCTATATGAAGGAGTTGACAGATATATGAAGGAGTTGCCAAATTTAACATGTCTTCATAGCAGAGATGGAAGTTTCCAAAACACTTAACTTTTTTCTGTTTATACCGCGCTTTTTGTGCTAGGCTAAGAAGTTCCGAACCGCCCTCGTATATACTTCAGATATGCCCACAAACAATGATGTCGCAACCTACGCAGATAATACAGCCATTTTAGCCACAAATACATCGCCTACAGAAGCATCTAATACAGTTCAACGACAAATCGACCTCATTGAAGCTTGGTGTAAAAAATTGAACATAAAAATAAACGCCGCAAAATCAGTTCACATAACCTATACCTTAAGGAAAGAAGATTGCCCACCTGTGTCTTTCGATGGATTCACAATTCCGCCAGCAAACAACGCTAAGTATCTTGGTCTTAATATCGACAGACGTCTAAATTGGAGACATCATATTACACAAAAACGGGAACAGTTAAAACTAAAAACTAGAAAAATGTATTAGCTTCTTGGTCCCAAATCTCAACATAGTTTGGAGAACAAAGTTTTAATTTACAAAACAATATTAAAACCAGTGTGGACTTATGGAATTCAGTTGTGGGGAACCGTTGTCATGGGCGAGCTGTAACATCCTATTGGCATATGAACGGCGGCGTAAATGTTCTTGTGAAAGAAGCTATTGTGTCAACTGAATCTTAAATGGAAAAAAATGCAAATCCTTGTGCAAAATTGTGGTCAAAGATGTTCTTTAAAGACCAAGCTCCTGACCACGTCGTCGAATTGAGGTTGATGGATTACTTTGAACTTTTTCTTGAGCAGCAGTAATATTTTCAAACGATCTTGCAGTACGTTATGGTCCATGCTTGGGCCTATCAGCTACAGACCCTCTTTTATTGAAATCATTCACTACACGATAAATAGAAAGTTTTGTTTGCACGTTGTTTCTCCCAAAAATTTCACGTAACTTTCTCATCGCCGCAGTAAACGATGATTGATTTTGGTACGTAAAATGTTTTAAAGGATAAAACATGTTGGTTTATCAAATATTATTCCATAATAAATTTGCTACGTCTCTACTTCACGACTGCCAAATATGAACTGTCCAGACTAATGTTTGCCAAAGTGGAGGCAAAACAAAGTAGTATACCTTCCCGGCGGACACCCTGTATATAATTTTTATTATGTCCTTAATGGGAAACCTTGTATAATTTTAAAGCCCAAAATTCACAATATAGCCAAATATATCATACACAATTTTATTATTTTTTATTTTTAAAATATCACAATAAATTACCCTTTACTTGCACAACCGGCTTAAAAGTGTCCATTTATTCCACAAATGACATTTCCGGCTCTCAGTGGGCTGCCAAAATACGTACCAAAAGGCAGTCTTTAAGTATAGGAAATTTACAAAATAAACCTTTCAACTTCACTTTGTTGATTTTATTTTAAAAATGATTACCTTGTTTTCCTTTCTATTTTTTTTACAAAACTATAAATTTCACTGCACTTTCACTTAAGAATTGTTGTTATTTTAATTTTTTCGTGGCCACCGATATTTTTATTTAAACGTTCCACAAAATTCGCGCGTCGTACACAGTGTTATGACTTCAAAGCCACTAAAATGTGGCCACACATATTGGGTTTTCAATACCGCCGTCGAATTGCACGAAGGGGAGGGTTTAAGTTTCTCAAAATGTTGACCGACAGCGACGTCTTTCGGTTGGGCATAAACGCAAACGACTGGTTGGTTGTGGTGGGGTGAACGTCACACAGCCAAAACAAAATTCGCCCAATGTTTTGGTCTATTTTTCATTTTATTATTATTTTTTTTTTGTTTCTATTTTCTTTTTTTGCTGTGCACTTGTTTTCTTTCTACACTGGCTACAGCCCACAATAACAATAAGAAGAGCAGAAAATGTGTTGCATTTTTTACACGCACTAGAAAAAAGGGTTTCGTTGCGCTGCGTTGCGTCGTATGCGTTCGTTCAGTTGTTGCGTCAGTCAGTGATGATGTGTGGAAAATTTGTGTTGATTTTATTTCGGTTGCGTTGTTTTTTTACCCCGACTGGCTTTCATTGCTTTGGTTGTTGCTGTAGTTGTGTCGTGGTTTTGCTGCTGCTGCTGTTTGCAATTGAAGCGCCAAAGTTAGCCAACCAGTGGAGTAGTAGAAATATCATCGCCTCACACACATACACGCATACATGGAGAGCCACACTCGCATGCATACATGTATCCAAAACAGCAAACACTCAATTGCTCTGTGTTTTACATCTTGGATTTGCCTCTGTGTATTGTTGAGTACAGAAGAGCGCAAGTGTTGAATCTGTTGAATTCATTTGAAAGCCCCCACAAAGAGATGAGAGGTCTTCGTTGGCTGTTGTTGTAGCCTCCGTCTGCAAAGTCTCTGTCTCTGTTGTTTGGTTGGCTGAAATGCTGGAATGGCTGATGGCTGTTGCTGCGTGTGTGTGAGAGTGGTAGTATGGTGGGAGAGGGTATCCAACTGGTTGTGTGTGCCTGTGTGCTGATCTACAATCCTTTAATGAAAACTGCCACTGTACGGCGTATGCTAATGTAGCCACTGTTGCTGCTACTTGTGGTTGTTGTTTTTGTTGCTGTGCCTACTGTTTAATTAGTTGGCTGATGAATGTGCGGGTCTTTACGTCTCTTTGTTTGGTACTCTCTGTTATGCTCAGCAAATGAAAAAGGGGGGACTTCTTCAAACACACAAACACCCACTAGACAATACGTATGCTCTCAATTAAGTAATAAAACTCATTTATTCTCTGGGGGCATTTCATAGACATATGGACGTATAAGTACTTTTGTTTATGGGTGCGTGTGTGTAATGGCATTCAACCCTTTAACATGCACTTCATCATACATCCACTGTGCAGAAATGTCCACTCTCGCTCTCGTGGATGTTTTCTCTCATTTTCTCTATTTTTGCTTTTAGATATGCCAAGTTATTGAAGGCAAGGGAAATCTCCCTTAATATGCAATTGAGTAGTAAAATTTTAACCTCAACTTGTGTTGAAAAGTGCATTTTTAACAACAATTGCTGTTGCATGCAGGCATGCATACAACAACAGAACTGCCAGCCATGCAGCAATGGCTGTTTGTGTTGTGTGTCCTGTGGCAGACCATAAAATTGTGTAAAATTATTTCAACTCTTGGGTGGATTGAAGGCAAAGCAAACAAAAACAACAACAGCGAAACCTCCTCAACTACCCGGCCAACCAACAACACATGGACAATCTCAACAATCTCAGCTCACCTACACATGTGCAGCAAATGGAATGCATTTCAACCAAAAGCGTCCAAAGCTTTTCTCTGTCTTGAAAGTTTGCACACATTTGTATCCTTAAAATGCAACACATACTGGTGCATTCGACTTAAGGTTGAATGTAGAAATTTTCTTTTTATCGGCATTTTTGCCGTTAGTATTAGTGTTGTTGCTGCTGTTTTTTTTTTGCTTTGCTGATAAGCAATGCAATTGTTTTCCGTTGCTGCATTTGTGTATGCGTTTGGTTTCGGTTTTTTTTTCGTCCTGTGGCAAATGCAGATTTTCGGTTATTACCAAAAACTAACCACGTTTTGTGGTATTGAAGTTGTGTGGAATAATATCGGTAGGCCATAAGTTGATGTTGCTGTTGTTGTTGGTGGTAGTGGTGTTGATATTGTTGCTGCTGCTGCGCTATGCTATGCTATGCTATGCTATGCTTCTGAGCTAGTGTTTGTTCATTCGTAGTAGTGTTTACTTTGATTTTCCACAAATAATTTTTGATTTTTTATTTAGCACACACAAAAAAAAAGAGTTGCTTTCAGGTTTCTGGAAATCATTTTTGGTGTAACTTACACACTCACATAGATTCGTACAAGTATATGCCAATGTAAATATACAAGTTTATGTACATAGGCATGTACGTATGAATTCATTTAGTTTTTATGACTTTCTACAAATCAACATGCTAATTTATCCAATATGTAGTTATGTTACCAACAACTACAAAAAACATGTATGCATATTGTACAAACCATACATTGCTTTATTGATTTCTAGTCAGTGTTTATTTCATTTTTGTTGTTTTGTATAAAATTATTGAAGCATTTAAAGTGATATCTCTGATATTGACAATTATATATGTATGTGCTTGAGCTACGTGTATTCAGGTAAATACCCAGTAAACCAAATTTGCCGACAATGTCTGTTATCAGACAATTCTGAACAATATCTGAACTCTATCGAGAATTCTTACCGAAATCGTTACAAATTCTGTTCGATTTGTCTGAGGATTTTTTATTTATTGTATTAAGAAATATCTGAACGAATTCGCCTCGAATTCTGTTAGTTCTGTTCGATTTGTCTGAGGATTTTATATTTATTGTATTAAGAAATATCTGAACGAATTCGTCTCGAATTCTGTTAGACTCGTCTGTGGGATTTTTATTAATTTTTTGTTCAGACTTATCTTATCGAACTCGCAACGAACTCTAAACTATTTATCTGAGGCAGTCTATTCGTTTAAAATTTTTGTTATTTGCTTCATATTTTACAGTTGTTGTTCTTGTGTTCAGACATGTCGGAACTAATTCTGAACGAATTCTTAACTGTTTGTCTGAGGTATTTTTATATTTCAATTTCAAATTCTGTACGTTTAGTTAGCTTAGCTGTGAGAGGGATTTTTATTGTGTTTGGAGGAAAACTCTGCTGCCGGCAGTTTTCGTTAAATGCAAAACTGGTTGCCCTTAAGTGTAATAACCACTAAACATAGTTACAGCACAATTATTGCTTGCGAAACTGCAGACACCCCTGCTTAACTAAAAGTCTCTCCGAACGCTTTTTAAAAATGTTTACAACTTTTTTTTGTAGAACAAAAATATTTTCTTCTTTTTGATTGTTTGCATTCAGAATTTACCATGACATAAGCTCAGAATTCGTTCAGAATTCGGTTCGTAATGTCGGTAAAAACATCAGAATTTAATAAGACTTAATGCCAGAATTCTGACCGAAGTCGTTCAGAATTAGTTCAGAATTCGATACGACAAATCGAAATTTCCTTTCGAATTTCCCAAGACTACAGTTCAGAATTCGGTCAGAAATCGGTTCGAAATATCTGCAAAAACATCAGAATTCCCTCAGAGAAGTAGTTCAGAATTCGTGTCAACCCTCTCATATGTTTTTCGTTACGAACTCGCTAAGAATTCTGATCCGAAATCGGAACATTTTGCCAATTGTCGTACAGAATTCTGACCGAATTCTGAAGGTTTGGTTTGCTGGGTAATGTATAAGTATTATATACTAATACAATAGGCAACTACACAATTATTAGGGTTGGCATGTTAGTGCAAATTTGGAAAACGCTGTTGAAAGCTTTGATTTTTTTATCAAACCCTCCAAAATACACTGATTTGTGTTTTATTTTTGAAAATACTCACGGGGAATTTTTATCAAATCTGCTAGCTTTACACGATTTAAATATTTAATCATTGATCGGAACTTATTATTGGCAGCCAGCTCGTGCATTTCATATTAAACATGGCCGGCCACTCCAGACACCACATATAGAGGAGATGAAATGCTAAATAGATCACTATGATCGACTAGCATGCTCCTATACAGGTGATTCATTTCACCAGCGTATTCCTTGGCTCAATTCATGAAAATATGTCCATCCTTGACCATGCCCGCAAATGCATGCGGCGAAATGGCAGCGGTTTGAAAATTTTCGGATTGATGGTCGGAGTGTACTAGGGTAAAAATGCTAAGTTCTGAATCAGTAGTCGAATTTTGGTGTGTTTTTTTCTTTTAAAAGATGCTACATGTGACGCGCAAAATAGAAAGGGACCTAAGGGTAAAACCGGTTTTGTTCAGGAGAGCCATTTTAAAGATTTAAATACGTGTATCTTTGGTGTACCATAACTTTCATAAAACGCATATATCTCTGGGAGGGATCGGTCTTATTCGATGCTCAGATGTTGTCTACATCAAAAAAAAAACAAAAAAAGTGAAAATTGATTTTTTTTTACCCTTAGGTCCCTTTCTCTATGCGCTGTCAGATATATATTTCACTTAGTGTTGCCTGGCGCCATCTGACATTTTCATTGGAAAGTTTGACATTTTCTAGCATAAACGTACTCTGAACGTTTTGTGTGTTATTTACAGTGACTTGAAACAATTAATTTGCCAAAAACATTAAATTTAATCATGAACATTTTCGTGCGATCGTTTTCACAACTTTTGACCTGGATTATTACGACAAGAGTGCATCGGTGAACATAAATCTGTGTATGACGATGAAGCAATATCCTATAGCACAGTGAAAAACTGGTTTAATAATTTCAATCGTGACCGACGCTTCGTCAAAGACGAAGAACATTGATGCCGTGCGTGAACTGATAATGCAAGATCGACATGTGCATACAGTGACACAGAGGCATCCTTGGGCATTTCTTCCACCAGCATACATTCGATATTGCATGAACACCGTAAAAAAGGTTTGTTCTCCTTGGATCCCGCAAAATTTGACAATCGCTCAAAAAAAGACTCGTGTCGATTGGTGCAAAATTTTTTTGAAAAAACGATCGCGGTGCTTCCAAAGACTTTTATAAGATCGTCACAGGTGACGAATCATGTATCTATGCGGATGAGCCCGAAACAAAACAGCAATCGACCGTGTGGGTCTTCGAAGATAAGCCAAACCCAACGAAAGCTGTTTGTGGAAGAAGCACTTCGAAGCAAATGGTCGCCTGTTTCTTCGGCGAAACTGATCATGTGGCAACTAATCCGCTTGAGCTTGAGGACGGTCTATTCTGAGTGGTACACCACACTTTGTTTGCCTGAAGTCTTCGGAGAAATTCGAAAAACGAACAATCATTGTGCACACACATCACACATCGGCTGAAACCAGTGCCCTTATGACCGGCCAATACGTCGAATTGATAGGTCATCCGCCGTACAGCCCTGACTTGGCACCCAATGACTTCTTTTTAATCCCGCACATCAAGAAAAATTGCCAAGACGTCGCCAGAAGATGCTGTTGAAAACCCATGTTTTGGAGGTGTCTCAATCGAATTGGAAAAAGTACTTCGACAATTGGTTTGAGCGCATGCAAAAGTGTATAAATCATGCTAGAGAATACTTTGAAAAACAATAAAAGCATTTTTGATGATAAATATTCGCATGGTCGAATGGCCACCTCGTTTATGCGACAGGACAATTTCACGAGATAACACGTTCACCGAAGTTGCCTTTCAGTAAACCGATTGTAACACGTGCTGTGTGGCGAGGTCAAGCTCATCCAATTCTGGCCAAAAATAAGTTTCTAACATGGCACGACAGCGCTCTCCATTGGCGGTAACATGACGATTGTTTTCATCGACGGAAAATACGTCCCAATCACACCACCGGCATAAAAACCACACCACCCCAATAAGCACAAAGTCGGGCCCGGATCCGATTCGGATCCGATTTGAGTCCGATATGACGGACTCCGCTTTCTCTGTTCCGATTCGGATCCGATTTGAGTCCGATATGACGGACACCGCTTTCTCTGTTACGATTCGGATCCGATTTGAGTCCGAGATGTCGGACTCCGCTTTCTCTGTTCCGATTCGGATCCGATTTGAGTCCGATATGACAGACTCCGCTTTCTCTGTTCCGATTCGGATCCGATTTGAGTCCGAGATGTCGGACTCCGCTTTCTCTGTTCCGATTCGGATCCGATTTGAGTCCGATATGACGGACTCCGCTTTCTCTGTTCCGATTCGGATCCGATTTGAGTCCGAGATGTCGGTCTCCGCTTTCTCTGTTCCGATTCGGATCCGATTTGAGTCCGATATGACAGACTCCGCTTTCTCTGTTCCGATTCGGATCCGATTTGAGTCCGAGATGTCGGACTCCGCTTTCGATTCAGGTTTGCAGTAAAAATTTGGAGTTTTATTTTTATATTTATTAATGAATTTATTTATTATTTTGAATTTATTACTTAGTATATATGTGGTGAAATAAGCAACAATTAGATGAAAAGTAATATGACATTAAAATTTAATATATTAATAAGTATATGACTCATATGTAACAGACATCATATTAGTGTATAAGTGGTACAAAATACAATTCGTTTGTCAATTTAATTTTGAAAACCTTTTTTATATGTAATATGTTGTGCTCATTGGGCAAATCTTCAAACTCAATAAAATCCTCACGAGCCCTTGGAAGTAATGGACCAGCGGAGCAAAAAATACTTCCAATATGCAATGGACAGATTTACGAAAAAAACAAAATATAACAATAAAAAAATATTATCGTGAAGTAATATTATCGTAAAGTAATCGTTTATACTTACCTATGCTATAAATAAATGCGTAAAAATTGAATTTGTTCCGCCTTATTATTTTATGCTAAATTATGCAGGATCAAAAATCGTTTCGGCAACGGATCAGAATTCATTTCGTTTTCGGATCCGACATCGTTTTGAGTTCGGGTCCGAACTCATATCTAAATCGGATCCGAACTCACTTCGATGTTGGATCCGACATCGTTTTGAGTTCGGGTCCGATATCATTTCGAAATCGGACTCAATTCTCGGTCCGATATCGAAGAGGGAATTGCTCCCGTTCTCGTGACCGAAATCGGACCCGTTCTCGAAACCAAATCAGAGAAGTCGGTTCCGATTCGGATCAGATTCGGATCCGATGTGCTTATTGGGACAGAGCAGTTTTTTGCGGATGCAATTGTGTCTCTTGAAGCACATGTGTGTTTGTGGCTGTCCAATAACGCTTATTTTGTTTATAGACAAAACCACTTAGCCAGAAATGAGCTTTATCGCTGAAGATGATTTCTCGATGAAATTCTGGATTCTCGTGATACTTTGCCAGAGCCCAATCGGAGAAGTTTCGTCGTTTCAAATGATCAAGTGGCTTCTGTTCTTAAGTAACTTTGATTTTAAAAAAATAAAGGCCAAGATCTTTTCGCAAAATACGCCACAGTGTGGTTTGAGAGATACCCAATTCCTGAGAACGACGTGGAATTGACTGTCTTGGCTCATCTTGAACGGATACATTTACGGCTGCTATATATTCGTCGCTTCGAGCGGCACGGCGTCTCTTTGGCACCAGAACATTCAAACGTGAAAATTTGGATTCAAAATTAAACCACTTTAGCACGCACAGCCTGTTAGGTGGAAAGATAATTACGGCCGAAAAATTCAGTAAGCGTTCTTATCTTATAAGGCGACCACAGACTCAGAATTTCGGTAGTCTTTTTTAATCATTTCCAAACGTTGCTCGTAAGTGAACTTTACCATGATGAAAATGTTGACTTCGGCTAACGTTTTGACACTGAAATATCATTACAAATGTTTGATGGTGAGTTGACATAAAGATACGAACTTGTTTGTCCTTATTGAAAAACCCTTTTAGTTTGTCCACATTTGGGTGACGGTCCCTAAGTTCAAAAATGTGATCAGCGCATAGAGAAAGGGACCTAAGGGTAAAAAATCAATTTTCATTTTTTTCTGTTTTTGATGTGGACAACATCGTGAACATTCAATGAGACAGATCCCATGCCCCAAAAGTGCTCCCTCCCAGTGATATGCGCGATTTATGAAAGTGAAGTCGACGATTCTAAGCGCAAATAGAAAGGGACCTAATCTTTAAAATGGCTCTCCTGAACAAAACTGTTTTTTAACCTTAGGTCCCTTTCTATTTTGCGCGTCACATATGGGTGCCAAAAACAAAAAAAATCAAATATGACCTTATTTTTCAAATCTGGGTAAGTTTTGAGCAGTTCCAGTATACTTTATCTTTTCTATGCGAAATGTCTATTTTATGGAAACCGCGGTTTATTGGTCAGTGATGATGGACACAGTTTTTAAAAATGGTTTGCTGGCGCCAAAAAAATCTTTATTTTGCTGTTGTAGCAATCAAAAGTAAGACTGATTTTATCAATTCGACTAAAAATCTACTCATTACAATATTTTTATAGGTTTTTGTCATACAAAATATAACATCGACGGACAAACAGATATAAAGTATTCTCCAAAAACTCCTTTTTATTTTTTATAACTCAAATTAATTTAATGCTTACTGATAAAACAAGTAAAACAATGTTAAGTTTGGCTGTGCTGAACATTGGATACCCTCCACCAGATTCCCAACTAAAACCAAATTTGGTGCGGAAGTGTGTTCTATATAGAAATCTGTATGTGCAAAATTTCATTTCGATAGGTCAAGCTTGTGGTGAGTTATCGTCATATTATTTCTCAAAGCCCATGATACCGTTTGTGTAGGAGGTACCAGTAGGACCTTTCCGATCTCAACAGAATTTGGCGCAGATGTGTGTTCTATATAAAAATCTTTATGTAGAAAATTTCATCTCGATAGGTCAAGTTTGTAGTGAGTTATTGTCATATTTTTTTTTCAAGGCCTATGAGACCGTTGGTGTGGGAGGTACCAGTAGGACTTTTCCGATCTCAACCGAACTCAGCGTAGAAGTGTGTTAAATATAGAAATCTTGACAAACTTGACCTATTTCATTTCAATAGGTCAAGTTTGTGGTGAGTTATAGTCATATTATTTCTCAAGGCCCATAAGGCCGTTTGTATGAGAGGTACAAGAAATGGTGGCCCAATCTAAACCATTTTTACACTGATGATTGCGCCTATATAGAGATTATTATTTGCAAAATTTCAGTGATTTTGCTCAAGAAACTGGACGGATATTTCCAAATAAAAAACTAATTTTTATGGGGTAGTGTCGGCTGAGGGTCTCCAACACCAACTTCCCGTAGAGCTATATAGCCCTTTTTTGCTAGTTTAACTACACATGTTTGTGCCAAATTTCAGCTCCCTATCTGTTTTCATGTAGGCTCTATCTTGTTTTCAACAGACGGACAGCCGGACAACATGGCTAGATCGTCTTTGAATTTTAAGAGGATCCACTGTATGGTGGAGGTTATAAAAAAATTAAATAAAATACAGATTTGTGACACAAAAATATGACTGTAAGTCTAAGTAAAAGCGACTAAAAGTAAAAACTGCATTAAAGCAGGCATAGTCATATGAACATATTTTTTAAAGGCTGGATGTAGGGCCGCACTTAAGTCGTCTGTATGTAAAATGATATATAAGAGTATTTTTTAAAAAAAAAGTTAATGCATATTCGATAGTCTTGACCATCTGGAATAGTCAATTAAGACAATTTTTGTTCTGTTAATCTTTAAAGCTAACTAAGAAGGGCTAAAGCTTTTGATTGGCTTTGACATTAATATTTTTTTCGCAAGGCCGGCGATATTTAGTACTACAAACATACAAAAAAAAACGATCAATTTATATCCGATTACATTATTTAATTTCTAAATAGCTTTTCGATTCCCCCAAGAGCAGATTTCCTTACTAAAAACCTTTACGTCCTCCCACAAGATCTCAATTCATCAATCATTTCGCCCCCCTCGTAGTACACAACAATTGTGTCATAATTGGTTAGTGCAGTTAGGGCTAAATGGTTTAATACCTTTTTTCTGTTGTTTTCTTTAACCCGCTCCCAGTGGCCTCCTTTGATTGTTTATCGCATTACAATTGTGGCCACAAAATGTTCATGTCCAAATTGCTGCACGTACCCCAATTTTCATGCATTTTATTCGGCGTGCGTTGTTGTTTTGCATTGCACACCACACGAACAGCGGCGACGTCGATTGTTGGTTGTATGCCCCGAAAAACCGCACGAACCAAAGTGACAAACAAGCCCCAATGTATGCCACGGATATAAATGGCAAAGAAAAAACCGAAAAAATGTCCTCAAAAAACAATCTCTTAAACCTATGAGTACTACATACACACACACGCACGCACACAGAGACCGCACCGAAAACAGCCACACCAAAAAGAAAAATCTTAAAACACCAAAAACAATGCACCAGAGTCATACGCGTCCACATCCACACGTTGATGTAGCGACGAGACGCAACTTTTTATATATTAAATGACGAAAAAAAAGAAGATAACTTCCCTTCTCATACAATATAAAAACAGAGCAAACAGGAAGAATGTATAACCGGAAACAACAATACGCTGCAAAAGGAAATAAGAAAAATCTGAAACACAACAAAATAAGTGCACAATAAACGATGATGATGACGACGACGACAAGTGCATATTAAGATGACCATCGAAAACTGGCCACATTTACATGGAGGATAACAACAGCTTGTTTCATCACAGCCATTACCAGCCATCAGTCGGTTCGGTCGGTACTCCACGGTCTCATCATCGTCTCGCCGTTGTTGGTGAAGCCCCTTGCCAGTGCCAGTGCCAGTGGCATCGTCATGGTCACAATCACCAACATCGGTATCAGCCAGGCCTCATATTTGTGGGGTTGGAGGTTGTTTGGTTGCATTTTTATTTTGCCACGAAGAGTAACCGAAAAATCAAAGAAAATGAACGAATGCACTGCGCTGGAAAAACGACGCATAAGGCATGAGGCAAGCACATTTGTGGTGTTGCCAAAATACGAGGGAGGATTGCAGCGTTACGGCAAAAGGAAAAATGACAACACCAATCTGATTAAATCATAACACAAGCTTTAGTGTCTCAGGTAAAAGTGAAATCGTATAAAAAACCGGTCCTGAAAAACTAACTATAACTATATTAAAGCCTGAACTAAGGGACTGAAATGCCAATTGAAAACAGTTTTAAAACCAGATGTTGGAAAAAGTATCATTTGAGTTTTTGGAAAAATGTATTTCCTTTTTTTGTACCTATAATGAGCCGGGTTTGTAGCAATCGTATTTTTGGCTTCGTAAGTACATTGAATAGTCATTTCGTATATCATATGTCCATGTTTTGGGCTCCCAACCATATGTATGGGTTCTATATAAAAAACTGGAGTTTTGTAAACAGTTTCGTAAGTAATAAGGATATCTCAGTTTAAGTAGAATGTGACCAGTATAGAAGTTTTATTGTTTATTTTAACTAAACAGTTTGTGATACCAAATTGATTTTGACTTTGCTTTGAAGCTACGTTTATTCCATTATGTTCCCTCAAATTGACACCACTGAAAATGATTGACGAAGTCAGTCGACATGTCGAACGATGGCTTGTTTATATTGTCAGCATTTGACATAACCGGACTGATTTCACACTTAACAGAATTACAACGTCGCCTTCGTTTAAAAGGATCTGCAAAGCGGGACACACCCTAAAGGGGATGTCTTTGATAAGTCAAATTAAAACTATTCTTAAATGACATATCTGTCTATGTATATTTTAAAATAACACTTATCGTTTGTTTTTTAATAGTGTTAAGACGTGAAAGGGCGGCAAGTACTGAGCTTGGATTCAATGAAAGCGGACGTCTCCGTCAAGCTACGAAAGATTGCACAGAAAAAGCAGTATGCTGGAGTAGGATAAAGTGTGACGGATATCCCCGTCTATGAACAGCTGAGGCTGCTAGCTGTACTTTTAGAAAATTCTATCAGGCAAAGCAACACAATCGGCAACACAGGGAAATTATATGCAGTAGTCCACGACCGAAGTGTAAGTGTTTACGCCAAAAAAAAATTTAGCCCTACACTAAAATTATGTTGGTACTATACCCAAAATATTTTTATTATTACGTTCTTCGTACATTCTTCATATTATTGGGGAAGTTTTCCGTACATTTCGTATATTTGGCGAGATAGATTTTTTTTGTAAGAACCGGCTTTTAAAAAAAGCGTATTAAAAATAATAATAATAATTATTTCTTCCTACGTTTTATGAAAGGTATCTTTATTTGTATAAGAAACCTTCGTACAAGTTTTATTTATAAATTTTAGGAACATTTTCTTGTAAAACAAGAATAAAAATTGTTGAAGTCAGAATAATGATAAAAGACCGAATAAATGAAAACAAAACGAAAAAAAAATATTTCATGGAAAAGCTACATAATTTTCGTGTACCTAGGAGGGACATAAATACTGTTACACACATTTTACGCTGTTAAATAAAAAGTACTGAATGTTTTAGACCAAATATTTTTTAATATATTTATTGATGTATATTGTATCCAAAAAGAATCTACTTATTCGAAATGTCCGCCTTTTGCCTTTACACACGCCTTGAGACGAACTGGCCAATCGTCGATAGATGCACGAACCTCGTCCCTTAGAAAATTGGCCACAGCTCGAACCAAAGCAGTTTTAAGAGATCCAATGTTGTGGTATCTTTTGTGATAAACCTTGTCCTCTAAAACCGTCCACAATTTGCAATGCAATGGGTTCAAATCTGGACTGCTTGAGGGCCATTCTTTAGAGGAAATGAACGCTGGCAAATTGTTTCGAACGTTTTAGCCTTATAGGCCTGCGCAGAATCCTGCTGGAAAGTCCATGGCTGGTTTTGGAACAGGGAATTGTTAAGAGGCTTCACAACAGCTTCCAAAACGGTTTATTGGTAAACTTTGGCCGATGTTTTGACTCCTTGTTCGCAGAAATGTAGATCAGTGACCCTATCGTAAGAGACACCCCACCAAACCATGACGGAAGCTGGGTGATGACCCTTTTCCACCCTTGTGATCAGTTCAGATGCTTCCTTAGATGACCGCGCATACACTCTATCATCTTGCTTGTTAAATTTTTCCTGAACGGTAAAAATATTTGCATTGGTGAACAAAATTTTTGTGTGCAAGTTATCAGCGTTCTTTACCAAAAGTCGTTTGCATTTTTCAATCCTATTTTTTAATGCTGCAGTCAATAAACGTCCATAACGTCGTTTCAAAGCCCCAAGTCCCAAGTCCTGTTTAATGATTCGACTCATGGACTTTTGCGTGATATTCTTCTCAAGGGCTGTTTTCGGAGGGGATTTCTGTGAATTCTTGATTTAACGGCTTTGATGACATGCGGTGTTCGACCAGAGCGTGGGCGGCCCGACCGGTGGCGGTCTTTTACATCTCCAGTCCCTTCAAATGGTTTTATGCATCGGTAGACGAACATGCATGGCCGGAGCGTTTTTAAAATATCGCTTTTTCATTCCACACTTGAAAAGCGCTATTACAGCGATACGGTTCTCATTATTGGACCACTCCATGATGAAAGTTGAAACAATTTTAAAATCCCGTTGCAGACTAACGCTATTGAGGTTAGCTCTCAAAACCCATATGACATTAACGGGTTATGTTCAGTTTTACTATTGAAATGGGTGTGTTCAATGTTCTAACAATATTTATGTCCCTACTAAGTATGTTATAAATTGTTCATATAAATTATGAACAAATTTTATAATTTTTATGAAAGAATTTATGAAGAATGTGAAACATAAAAAAGTGAAATAACAAATATGAAAGAATTCACGAAAAATAAAATAGAACTCATGAAAAATAAGCAACATTTCATTTAAAATACTATGAAACTACATCATAAAAAGTATGAAACATATTCTGAAAAAATAGAAAATATTTCGTTTAATTCTTAAATGCAGGGTGGAGCGCGGCATTTTTGGCGCTGCAGGCGAGATTGTGCGTGGTCTACAATGGCTGACAGGAGATTTGTATTCGTTTGCCTTTCGTATCAAATGCAATCATGCATTGGACACGTGAGGAGATGTCGTTTTGTGTTGAAGCGTGTGTTTCAAATGCGCTCTCGATCATTGCAGTGCAGCGTGCTTTTCGTTTACGATTTGCTGCCCCCTCCCCTCGGACGTGTTCCAGGACGGCAATCTATTGTAAATTGGGTAACTTCAATGAAAACAGCAGGAATGTGTCATGTGTACGAATGGAACCTTAAAGACGGATTACAACACCACAAAACATCGAGAGAGTTAGAGCAGCATTACTGCAATCTCCGAAACGCTTTGCTCGAAAGGAATCACTCACTATTGGCATTTCCACACTTTTTTCAGCCGGCTCTTGAGGCAATGCAATTTAAGGGATACATGGTTCCAACAGGATGGTGCCACTGCACACACAGCGAGGGTTACTATGAATTGTTTGCGGCAAATGTTTCCTTGCCAGCTTATCTATTTGAGGGATGATGTGAACTGTGAACACTCACCAGACTTAGCCCAATGCGATTTTTTCTTTTGGGGTTACCTGAAGTCGATGGTGTATATTAACCGTCACAGCACCTTAGAATACCTAATTACCAATATTGAAGCTGAAATTGGCAGCACGCAGAAAAAATGTATGGTTGTGGTGACAATGTTCGAAGAGGATAATACTATTGTTGGGTATATGGTTGTGGTACAACAATCTTAAGATACTCCCAACAATAGTATGATCCAAATACAACCATACTATGATCCTCACAACAATAGTATGATTCACACATAACCATACTGTGATCCCCACAACCATAGTATGACTCACACACAACCATACTATGATCTCCACAACCATAGTATGATCCTCACAACCATATTATGTTTCACATACAACCATAGTATGATCCTCACAACCATAGTTTGATCTCACACAATTATACTATGATCTCCAATATAATTTATTAGAATTTTTTT
Organism: Hydrotaea diabolus; assembly: GCA_963513945.1. Taxonomy (NCBI): domain Eukaryota; kingdom Metazoa; phylum Arthropoda; class Insecta; order Diptera; family Muscidae; genus Hydrotaea; species Hydrotaea diabolus. The sequence goes on along the minus strand of OY740718.1, from coordinate 150,070,108 downwards.
TTAGTTGTCGACAATAGATTTATTAAAGAAAATTATTAAAAAAAAAACATTAAACTCAAAATAATAGGAGTGATTTATTTTAGAGTAGAAAAAATAAGTTTATATAAACGTAAGCGTTTTTATTAACAAAATTTCAGTTAAACAAAGCCAAAGCAACTTGTTTAAAAAATTTTAATTTCGATAAAAAAGTACTATTATTGCATGAGATCCGTACCAATAATATTTGTTCTTAAAAGCATATTTAAATGAAGAAAAATTACAAAATTACTGTACGATTGCCGTAATCATATTATTGTTAACATAAAACGCAAAACACAATACTTTTGTCGCACCAACCATATTTATATTGTTGCTATAACCATATTTTCATTTTTAAATTTGACAATATTACTATTGTTACATTTCTACAATATTAATGTTGCAGCAATTATACTATTGTCTATACTAAATTCAGTTAACAATGCTATGGTTGCGACGAACATACTTTTATTGCGGAGAACATACTTTTATTGCCGTGACAATGTAGTAACCATGTTTTTTCTCTGCGTGAGAATAGCCTGCTTGTTAGAGTTCATGAAAACTTCAGAAAATGTATGCAGCAGTGTGTGGATAGTGAAGGTCGACGTTGGCCAGATACACTATTTTAAACCATTTAATTTAAAAATTCCCTTTACTGTTCAATATAATTAAAATATAAAATAAATTTTTCTAAGGTTTTTATTTAATTCCCAAATAAGCAAAATATCGCGCTAAACCCTGTCTGTCTTTCGTAGAAATTGTTATGAAAATGTTCCTAAAAAGGACAGATACCCTTAACGATCACTTTTCATTCAAATGAAATTTTTAGTAAATCAGTTTTTTGGTCCAAGTATGGACACTATTGAAATTGAAACAAATCGGTTAGGTACAGTTTCCACACATATGTTCATATGATATTGAATTTTTTAGCTTTAGTTGTCACATATTACATCCACCCTTAATTTAATTTTGCACTGGTACCTTTTTTGGGCCAAAAAAGGAAGTTGTTGAAGTTGAAGAAATTTAGCGTAAGTTAGGTTTTTTGACCAAGGGCGGACGCTATTGAAATTGAAACGAATCGGTTCAGATTTAGATAAAGCTCTTATACTTTTGTTCATTCGATTTTATGTTTTTTAGCTCTAGCTGCCACATATTACATCCAATCTTGTTGACACTAAGCATGAGGTATTTGAATCTACCAAGGAAAGACGTTGTTGAAACTAAAGAGAATCCGTTTATGTTTAGATATAGATCCCCTATGTATATATTCATCCTATTTTTGGTCTTTAGCTGTAAAAGTCATATACAAGTATTGCATCCAATCTTAATGAAATTTGGCACAAGTAAGTTCCTTGTGTCATGAATAGACGCTGTTGAAATTGGAGAAAATCGGTTCGGATTAAGTTATAGCTCCCATATATACGCTGAACCGATTATACCAAAAACAATGATATTTTCTCACAAATTGAAATATGACATTAGTTTGAAAATTTGGGTAATGTAAGAGCTTGTCCAGAGTAATCCAGAAATCTGTTTTCAGTTGGCTTTAAGAGCTTGTCCAAAGTAATCCAAAAATCAGTTTTCAGTTGGCTTTTCTGAACATCCTTTAGAATATAGTTGGCCATGTCCGATATAAGCTTTGTTACTAGTTTTATTTAATTTCTAAATAATCTTTTATATGGCCTTGGGATTAATCTCTTACTACTAGAGTCACTGACATTTAAAGGTTGTTCGGTTTCCAGAATCTTTTATATGGCCTTAACATTAATGTTTGACTTCTAGAGTCACCGATATTTAAATATGAAAACACGAATATCGGCTATTAGTATTAGTTTTGAACTCAATTTACTTGTGTAATAATCTCACACACTTATTTTTACATTTAGTAAAAATCAAAAATTTAGTTTCGTACATGAAATAATGGAACAACGAAGGTACAACCTACAGCCTTGCGTTTTTTTCATATCGAGCGTTGAAAGTCAGTAAGATCCGAAAAACCGGATTTTTACCCGTAACACCAGATTTTGGCGCGTTTCTTTGTTTCAGCGGAAGTTGTCAACACAGGAAGTTTATCTGAAAACCCCTGAAATAACCATAACTTCGGCCAAACATGCAGGAGCACGCATGCATTTGCATATGAAATAAAACGAAAACAGATGTTGGGTGTATCGTGTCTTCTTATTTCTTTTATATTCCTTTTTATTGTGTATGGCCGAATTGAAGCTGCCATGGCTATGGCTGCTGCCGGTCCAGGAGGGCAAACCGTTTAACGCACGTTTCATCCGTGTAGCACAAATGTTATTGATTTTTTTTTTCAGCTCGTTCGTTCGTTCGTTCGCCGCCGCTGCGGCTGCTACGTCCTTTTGATGACCGCACACACACATACACGCACGGACAGTGGTAGCCTCATTCATTTACTCTGGTGGATATCACATCATAAGGATGATGTGTTAATGCATTTTTCACAACATTCCTGTTGACTTTTTATGCAGAGCTTTAACAACAAATGGAACAAGAACGGCAAGGATGAAACATACCCGGCACACACTAGAGGGCATGCATACATGTGTGTGTGTGTGTTTGTGTGCATGTGAAAAAGAAACAGGAAACCGTACAACTGGCCAAATGCATTTCCTCACGGACCGCTCTGCATGTGTGAGCGTAAGTGTGTATTTGTGTTTTTTTTCCTTTCAATGTTTCATCATTGTAGTCCTTATGACGTTGGTATTGGTAATGGTGTTGCCGATGACGATGACGACGATGACTATTGCTATAAAAGTATTGGCAATACTTGCCATGCAAACGTTGCACGGTGGATTCATTTTGAACTATAAAAGCCATAATTTTTCGGGCAATTCAAGATGATCGCATTCTAATCTTATTTTGTCCTACTGTTGAAGTTCTGCATACATATAGCAAATAGTTTCATTACAGATGGCTGAATTTCTTTACATTTCCTAAAAAGTAAACTTAATTAATTTAAGGTAGATCTACCATTTAAAGATAGATCTTCTTAAACTGGGTGGACCAAATAAGACTGAAGGGCTTGAAATATTCATAATTTTTTCTTTTATAATTTGTTTTTGTGTGCTGGTTATATCTTAATATATGACGTACAGTAGGGCGGGTTGATACCAGGGTTAAAAAAAACAATCCCCTAGCTTTAAAGCCCATAGAGAGAAATGGGGAAAAAATTCCGCGTAAAATAAATACCGCCAAAATAGATTTTATTCCTTCATTTGAACACGGATCGTGCGGTTAATTTTGTGTCTACAAGAGCTATTTTCTTCATTAGTCATTCTTACTTCCGAGTTCAATTTTGACAAATAACTTCGGGTACCCGATTTCCAACTATCATATTTGGGACATGTTATGCAACAGACTTTAAAAAATGAAATTCCTAAAAATGTGTGCTTTAAAAGTATTCATTTATCTTCACAAACAGAAATTTTACATTTGGATCTGTTTTTTTACTGCTAAATTGAATTTAAATTCCGTGAACCTGAGATTCATAATATATGTTTCAACTACTTGTTCCCATACATTAAAAATTCCATTAACAATGAACTCCATTTTGAGGGACATTTTTTCCCCCATTTCTGAAATCCTCTCTTTATGGGCTTTAAAACTATGCGGTGACTCGTACAACTTTTTTTGTGACCTGCACCGCGTCATAATAGTTGAATTTTATTACGAGTAAAATGGGTCGTTCAAGTACGGAAGATGAACAACGCTCTGGAAGACCGAAAACTGCTATTACTATTGAAAACATTAGAAAAATATTTAATGAAGTGACTAAAGATAGACGAATAAAGCTCAGAGAACTTGCTGATATTGTTAAAATACACGAAAAATAAGTTTGGAGTATTTAACATGATGAACTCCACATGAAAAAGCTATCCGCAAGATGGGTGCCGCGATTGTTGACTTTGACCCAAAAAATCGTCCGGTGGACCAATTCCGAGCAGCTTTTAGCGATTTATCAGCGTAATCCAATAGAGTTCTGGCGCCGATTCATAACTGTTGATGAAACATGGATCCATCACTACATCCCAGAATGCAAAGAACAGTCAAAACAATGGATAGAAGCTGGTAAAAGTGGTCCCATGAAGGCGAAAAGTAATGGCCAGAAGGCAGGAAAAGTAATGGCCACAGTGTTTTGGGATGCAAGGGGTATAATATTTATTGATTATCTTGATAAGGGAAAAACTACAAATAGTGAATATTATTGTGCATTATTGGATCGGTTGAGTGAAGAAATCAAGATAAAACGACCGCATTTAGAAAAAGAGTTCTTTTTCATCAAGATAATGCTCCTTCACACACTGCATTTTTAACTCAACAAAAACTGGTCGAATTACGATTTGAAATTGCTCCGCATCCACCATATAATATAGTCCAGATTTAGCTCCTTCTGATTATTTCTTGTTCCCAAATTAAAAAAAAATTCTCGGTGGCAAAAAATTTTCGTCCAATAGCGAGGTTATTGCTAAAACTGAGGCATTTTTGAAGGTCTTGAAAAATCTTATTTTTCGGATGGAATTAAAAAACTTGAAAAACGTTTGATGAAGTGTATTGAGTTGGAAGGAGATTATGTTGAAAAATAAATAATAATAATTCCAAAAAAAAACGGTTCTTTTTATGTTAGGCCAGTTACTTTTGCGGTCGCCCTCGTATTCTTCTGGCTAGTCTATTCTATCAAGCGAAATTAACGTGGTAATTTTAATGCCAGAACAGCACAAAGTAACAAGATGATTAGGAAGTTAGTATACCGTTTTGAGGAACAGGGATCCGTGTCAGAAACCTAGGGCATTTCATCAACGTCAATTAGATCCCTCCAGATGTACTGTTTGGTGTGTAGATACGAGTATGGCTAATAAAGTTATTGGTCCTTATTTTTTTTTTAAGTGAAGAATGTCAACCAGAAACCATTAATGAGGTACAAGACTTTAAATGGAAATGTTTTGCGTCCGCAAGTAGATAATAATTCTAACTCATGTCGGCAATTATGTATGTATGGAAGACAATATCAGATAAACGCCGCCTCTGTTAGCCTCACAAATGCGAGCAGCAGTAATGTTTTCTGACGATCTTGCATTACTCGTACGTTGTGGTCCATACTTGGACCTATCAGCTACAGACTCTCTTTTTTCGAAATCATTCGCTGCACGATAAATATAGTGCGTTTTGTTGGCACGTTGTTTCTCCCAAAAATTTCACGTTACTTTCTCATCGTCACAGTAATCGATGATTAATTTTTATAAAACGTTTTAACCATTAAAACACCTTGGTTTATCGAATATTTTTCCATAATAAATTTGCCACGTCTCTACTTCACGACTGTCAAGACTAATGCTTACCGAAATGGCGGCAAAATAAAGTAGTATACCTTCCCGGCGGACACTCTGTATATAGCTGATCATAAGAAATTAAGTGAACTAAAAGAGTAAGTTTAAACCTTTATATTTCAGACTACTCAAGAGTTTATGTGACTCAAAACACCTCAAATGAATGCTTAAAGTCTTGACTGCATATGTGATTAAAAATATTTACTTTCATATCGATCTTAGTTGGCAGTTTAATTAAAATACAGGTCGCCCCTCAGTGCCGAGTTTGTATTCCTACCTAAGCAAACCTTGGTCATGTAATTTTATCGAACAATTTATTGTTTTTAAGAACGAAAAGTGACATTTTCTCATTTTAAAAAAGTATTCAGATTTTATTTTAGACTTTCTATACTTAAATGATAATAGAAGTAATTTTGTAGAACATTTTAACCCAACAACGAAATTTTTTTTTAAAACATTTACACAAATTCATTTGAAAAGCAACACGTCCCAACTGAAATTAGTTGGACATCATTGTTAAAAAATGTCTTTTGACTTTTTTTAATTTTTTGAAGAGAGAACGAAAAGGACACATCAATCTTAGAGATAGGATGTTAATATACTCCATACGATTTCACTTAGGTCACCATCATCACAAATTCGCAAAACAAAGAATATTATGACTTGAACAGTTTTTATTCTGGTTCGAGACCTTTTTGTTGTTTCTTTTTCAGCATCAACGTAAAAAGAAATTGGTGATATGTATTTGCTACGGTTGCCAGGCGGACTGTACAGCTGTTTCTAAACCCGTCAAGGTTTTTCTTCAGCAGTCTTTGGCAACGATTACTTCGACAACAAATCAAATGACTTATACGGAAGACTCAGTTCGAGACCTTTATGTTGTTTCTTTTTCAGAATCAACTTAAAAAGAAGAAATTGGTGAAATGTATTTGCTACGGTTGCCAGGCAGACTGTACAGCTGTTTCTAAACCCGCCAAGGTTTTTCTTCAGCAGTCTTTGGCAACGATTACTTCGGCCACAAATCAAATGACTTATACGGGAGACTCATTTTTATTAATGAGAATTACCCTTTGTGTATAGTCTTCGAACTGTGCGTAGAGCAATCTTCAACGCGCAATATCATTTCCACCAATTCCGTTTCGCATGGGTCTTCGTTGAAAACCACAAATGCAAAAAGCACAATCAAAGTGTGCATGTTTTTTGTGCGTACATATACTCATACATGCGTTGCACATTAGGGCGTACCAATCCTTTTTAATAGTTTTTTCGTTTTTTTGTTATTTATTCGGTCTTTTATCATTATTATGACTTGAGCAGTTGGCGGGTTTAGAAACAGCTGTACAGTCTGCCTGGCAACCGTAGCAAATACATTTCACCAATTTCTTCTTTTTAAGTTGATTCTGAAAAAGAAACAACATAAAGGTGCAAAATTTCAGGATCTTAGCTCATTTCGTTTGACTCCTATTTTGCTTTCAAAAAACCAAACCAGCGAATTGCTGTTTTTTCAAACGAAACGTTTCCAAGCCACTGTGCATCGGCACTGATGATTCTGCTGAGGCTGATTTTGTTGCCGTTGCTGATGGTAATCATGACTTGCACAAGTACTTGCTGCGGTGCTGTTGTTGTTGTTGTTACTGTGACCTGATGAACATGATGAAGCAACAACTTTTGTGGTTCATGACAACCCCAAAAGTGCTGCTCCTGGTGCTGTCGTTGTTGCCGTTTGTCGACTGTTGCGCTGCATTGCTCTGGCGCATTACTAGGCCGTTGTTGTTAATTTTGTTGTTTGCAACAAACAGATGACGACATGGGGCCATTGTCGCTGTTCTCGTTGTTGTTGTTGATTTCATCCTGTTGTTGAATTAAATTTTTTATATTCACATACTATTTATTTTTTGTCGATGTTGGCGTTCTTCGCCAAACCTATTTGCATTTGTTTACCATTGTTGTTGCTGGTGGTGTTCGTAAAGTTGTTGCTGCTGCCGCCGTCGATGTTGTTGATATTGGCTACGTTGCTGTTGTTATTGTTTTCATGTGTACTTTTTCGCTTACTTGACCACATACGGTTGCTGATTTTTGGTTTTGCCATAATTTCCACTCTGTGTCCGTATCCGTATGTACGTCTGTGTGTACGAGTACGGCTCTTCGTGCGTGTTTGTATTTTTATTTTCTTTTCACATCTGTGTGGGTGTGTCTTTTGCTGTTGTTGTATTGTTTTCAGTTTTTCCCTCGTTACTGCTGGTTGTTGTATTACTTTTTTACGTTTACATTATTACAACAACACCATATGTTTGTGTATGTGTGTGTGTGTTTTGATGTCGCCCGGTGTTGGAGTATGTGTTAACTTAACTGGTTTGTCATACCCGGTCTTTTTCTGGTTTATTATTTTTTTATTCGTTGTTGTTTTTTTGCTGATGGAAATCATTTGCACGTTGTTGTTGACATTTTTAAATAGGCTTTTTTGTTTGTTGTCCTCCCAGCCATATGTGTGTTTGTGTGTGTTTTTGCATATGTCCTGGCAACAAAATGAAGTAACTTACTGCGTACTTTCAATAACGATGTTAATAAACTTTAGAGTTGAGGAGGCCCAAGTAACTTCCACTATGGTGATTATTGGAGGATTGAAGGAAAAACTTCAAGTACCATAGGCATTTTATTATGTTTTGAAACACCACCCACACGCAGAGAAAATATATGGTTACAATATGTTCACCGCAACAATAATATGTTCTCTACAATAAAAACTTGTTCGTCGCAACTATAGCATTGTTTTTTGAATTTAATTTTGACAACTGTATGATTGCGGTAATATTAATATTGTATAAATGTGACAATAGTATTATTGCCAAATTTAGAAATGAAATTATGGTTGTAGCAACCATATAAACATGGTTGTTGCAACAAAAGTATTGTTGTTTACAATTTGCGTTAGCAATGACATGTTTACGGCAATCATACCCTATGGTTGCGACTATGAACATAACAAAACAGGTACCATATACCCAACAATAGCAAGATCCTCTTCGAATATTGTCACCCCAACCATGGGTTAGCCTCTGTCAAATTTGATCCTTGTTGAACAATACCAATCAAACTTCAGCCCAAAATTGTGTCTTTCTTTTCGTCAATTAAGCGTTATTGGACAAAATAAGAATCGTACTAATATTTATCGCGATGTGCTGTTTAAAGCGGGTTCCAAAATATTAAAGCAATTTATTCCAATACACGCAGAAAAAATATGGTTGTGGTGACAATATTCGTAGAGGATCATATTATTGTTGGGTATATGGTTGTGGCACAACTATATTATGATCCCCACAACAATAGTATGATTCAAATGCAACCATAATATGATTCTCACAACCACACTATGATCCTCACAACAATAGTATGATTCACACATAACCATACTATGATTCCCACAACCATATTATGATCCTCACAACCATAGTATGATACACACGACCATATTATGATCCTCACAACCAAAGTATGTTTTACATACAACCATAGTATGATCTTCACAACGATAGCACGATTCACACGCAACCATGTTATGACCTGTGTCACCATAGTATGATCCCGTTCAACCATACTATGATTCCTAAACTTATTTATTAGAATTGCGTTAAGTTGTCAACAATAGAATTGAATTATAAAAAATATTTAAAAATACATTAAATTTAAATAATAGGTGTAATTTATTTAACAGGAGAAAAATTAGTTTAAAAAATTTAAGCGTTTTTATTAAATATATTTCAGCTAATCAAAGCCAAAGCAGTTTGTTTGGAAAAAGTATTTTTTTATAAAAAGTACTATTATTGCATTCAATCCGTAACAATAACATTGTTTTAAAAAGCATATTCAAACGAAAAAAATTTACCATCATACAGTATGATTGCCGTAATCATATTATTGTTAACAAAAAACCCATAAAACAATACTTTTGTCGCACCAACTATATTTATATTGTTGCAACAACAATATTTTCATTTTTAAATTTGGTAATAATACTATTGTTACATTTTAACAATATTAATATTGCGACAATCAGACTATTGTCAAAATTAAATTCAGAAAGCAATACTATGGTTGCTACGAACATACTTTTATTGCGGCGAACATATTATTTTTGCCGTGACCATATAGTAACCATATTTTTTCTCTGCGTGTAGTAGCTTCGCATGGCAGTAGAACACCTCAAGCATATTTTTCTTAAGAAAGCTTTAAGCGAATTCCGAAGATAGGGAGTGAGTCCGTAGAATGGATTTTACATGTAAATCTGTTTGTTCGCTTATTTTGATTGAGACGCAGAGAAAAGGTATGAATTATAAACAGACTAGCGAAACCCAACCGGCTTTGCAGTCTCCAAGTAATACTTTGTTGCTGTATCGCCTCATGATTAAAATTGATGTGACAGAGTAAGCTTATAGATTAATCCTAATTTTGAATGCATTTTAAACCTGAGACTGGACAGGCTTGTCAACGAAAAGTTGAATGAAATAAGTACATCCTCGCCTTTAAACATTACCAATGTTACGAAAATCTGTCATTGTTAGATCAAGTTCCTTCAATGCTTTTTCCCGTTTTAGTTTAATGGAATTTTTGATACTTTTGCGGAATATTGACCTTCTGACTGGCTTTTAACGCACTAAGAGGGACGTCGAGCTTCAGTAACTTCAGTTACCTGCTTCCTACGTTGCATCGGTTTTTCGTTGTTCGACTGTTAAGCAACTCTTGTTTCCATCTTTTTTCCTTATCGATTATGTTTTTCTTCCAGTCAGTGTTTTGTTTTTGTTGCATTGTTAAGAGTAGACTTATTTGTATTGGTTTTCAATACAAAAACTGGCAACAGAGGAAAATTAAAAATCAGCCAAAAGGGACTAACCGTTTGAGTTATTTGTTTTTGAGGTTCTCTAAAGTAAGATTTCTCAATGCACTTTGCACGGGCTCCGCTATCTTCGTCGTCGTCAGTAGTACTTATGTATTGGCTGTTTATATAGGGTGATCCATCTAGAGGTATTTTTTTCAGAAAAAAAAATATAAATATTCAAATCAAGTGTGGAATCTTTTTTGGTAATTTGAAAGGACATTTTATGGCACTTATTTTGTGAAAATAATAACCTTCAGATGTTGGAAACTGTATTATGAAAATGAGCGTTCGGTGAGAAACGGGAAGAACCGCTGTTTTCGACCAAAATTTTGTTTAAAGATGAGGCCACTTTCTGGCTTAACGCCAAAGTCAATAAACAAAATTGCCGCATTTGCTGAAGCTATGCTGAAGATCACCAAGAAGAGGTTGAAGAGGAAACCTAGGTTTGGTGCGGTTTATAAGCTGGTGGAATCATCGGTGCATATTTTTTCCGGAATGTAACCGTGAATGGTGCTCGCTATAGCGCCAAGATATCGATCTTTATGCTACCTGATATTGAAGCCCGAATATTGACGATACTTGGTTTTAACAGGACGGTGCCACTTGCCATACAGCTGCTCAAACAATGGATTTATTGAGAGGTCATTTCGAAAAGCAGCTAACTTCACCTTTTAGACAGGTGAGTTGGCCGCCTAGATCGAGTGATATCACACCTTTAGACATTTTTCTTTGTGGTTACGGAAAGTCCAAAGTCTATGCTGACAAACCAGCTACGATTCAGGTTTTGGAAGCCAACATTACGCGTGTCATTAAAGCCATACCGGTCGAAATGCTCGAGCGAGTCATCCAAAATTGGACCCTCAGAATGGAAACCCTGAGGCGTAGTTGCGGCCAACATTTGAAGGAAATTATATTCAAAAAATAAATGCCATAAAATGTTCTTTCAAATTACAAATAAAGATTCCACACTTGATTTGAATTTTTATATGTTTTTTTCTGAAAAAATATCTCTAGATGGATCACCCTATATAGAGACTTGGAAAAAGTATCGACATTATCCCATTGTGGCTGATACATTCTTAAACGTTGGGCCAACTGAAAAAATTTTATTGTAAATATAACAAAGTGTTTTAGGAGGAATATCTTAATATTTTTTAAAATGATAGAACAATTATGAGTGAAATAAAATATCGACCAATTGCTAGCCAAGGCTTTGGTGGCATCCCTCAATTAATGACTCTAAAACATAATGGAGGTTCAATTGCGATAATGAGCCTAATTATTCCATCCTTTGGCCCTTAAATTGTTCTTGGCTTATTTACGTCCACTTTTTCTTTCAATATCCCTAAGGAAGAATCCAACGGTTTCAAATCACATGATCGACGTGAGATACATGGCCATAGAATTTCTCGCGCAAAACAGCCATTATTTCTTTGGATGTGTGGCAAGTGGCACCATCCTCTATGTACCACATATCATCCAGGTGTATATTCTTAATTTCTGGTCAGAAGAAGTTCGTTATTACACCATTGACCTCATTTTCGAAGAAGTACGGGCCAATGACTGAACGATGGAAGAACAATCTGAGCTAGCATTCACACTTGTTTTCATATTTCGTACAGACCGGGTTTGCTGAAATTAGCTCGCAATTCTCCCGATTGTGGATACATTTAGTCGATTATGCTGACTACAAAATTCACGAAGTTCAAGAAATTCATTTTGATTTGAATCTTAACGCGTTACTCTCCATGGTTGTAGTTGTCAAATATTGAAACAAAGAAATGCCAAATTAAGTTGGACAAAAAACTAACGTTAAGGATATGACTCACAATTCCATCGCGCATTATGGTTGGGCCACCCTTAAATACCACAAGAATTCCTAACAATATTTCGAGGTGTTACAAACGAAATCACAATTTTTTCAGTGGAGAGTATAACAACTTAATTTTAATTCAAATAATCAATTGGTTGAACAGCTCTGTGTTATGTAAAACGTGAAAAAATCCATAAAATGCTTAGTTTTTTAACTTGTCTAGAAAATGTATGACGGCCGATCTGTGATATTTGTATTATAAAATAGGCATGGCTAGGTTTATAATTTCCGTCATATATGACAGCGCATAGAGAAAGGAAACTAAGGGTAAAAAAATTTTTCATTTTTTTTCTTTTTTTGATGTGGACAACATCTGAGCATCGAATGCCCCAAAAGTGTTCCCTCCTAGAGATATGCGCGTTTTATTAAAGTGAAGTAGACGATTCTGAGCGCAAATAGAAAGGGACCTAATCTTTAAATGCACACATAGCATTCCTAGTATCTTCGGTTTTTAAAAAAAATGGCCAAACTAATCCCATTACACAAATTTTATGATATGTAGAGTGGATCAGTCATACACCATTCATAATTCAGCAAAATTTAAAGCGACATTCAAATACTCAAATCTCAGTATTAAACATTTTTAAAATATGTTGCGGCTTTTTGCCGATCATTCTTAAGCATTTCCACAATAAAGATAGTTTAAACCTGTGCATGTTCTCGCGATAATTCCAGCAATAATTATAATTAGTCACTGAAATCATAACGAGTTTTCGCTTAAATAAAATTAAAACACATCCAGAGAACTAGAGAGAGAGAGAAAAAACACACACACACACAGCTTCACATAATTAACAACGGGCTGGGGAAAAAATCGGCTTGTCCTTAATAAATCCCTACAATAAACTGTCAATAATTAAAATTAACTGCTGCTGTCGCAAAATGTCCCCGCTGCTGGAGTTGTTGCCATTGCACTACAACAAACACACACACGCACAATAAATTAATAACAAACACGACACAAACAAAAAGCCTCTTTTCATACACATTTTTACTTACTTTAATTAATAAATATTAAATCTTCAATGCAAACAGCGAACTGATATGAACACAAAAATAAAAACAACGACAAAGCCTGCTTCCAAGCGCCAGCGTCAGTTAATTTGTCGCATTAAGGCCGGACTAAATTGATGAGGCGGTCCAAGAATGATTGTCGGTTGGACGACCAAGGGTGGTGGCCAACTGAAAGCAAAAACACCGGGTATGCCACAGCACTACAGCAGCAACTTCAATGTGGGGCGGCATTGTTTATTAATTTTTGTTACAAGTGTAAAATATTTCAGAAAAAACCCAGAAAAAAAACTGCAGAATTCAGCAGAATTCTGTGGGCTGTTTTCATCTCTTCATAAAGAGTATTAAACATAAATAAAAAGGATATACACGGTCATCAGACCGCCATCATACAACAGGAAGGATCAGCAGAAGTAGCTGCAGCAGTAGCAGCAACAACATTGCCACCAATATTGTACGAATATGTTGGCAGTTTTAATACCACCTCATTATTATGAAAATACACTGGGCCAGCCACATACTTTTTAAGCCACTGAATGGAAATCAACACCATTGCAGTGGTGAAAAACAAGGCTAGCTCTATATTCTCTGGCTGCACTGAAGCATAGGGGGTGTACAAATTGGGAAGACATCTTTTTTAACCATTTTTTATTTTTTTTGATTAATTAAAAATCAATAATAAGACATACATTTTTTTCCAGTGTTCCCATATTACGAATAACAAAAAATGATCGGAGAGCCTATGAAGTATAAGTAAATATATTATTGATCCTCGTGAAATTCCCAGACGATCCTGCTATGTCCTCCGCTCTAGTCACTTTTCGCCTGTAATGACAAAAAAATGTATATGCGCTTCGTCAAATATATTTTAGTTTGAGTTGATGAGATCGATGACGAATCGATGTTCTAGGACTGAGTCGGACATTTCGGCTGCGGCAGCTACATTCTCTTGCGTACGCACCGTACGACGACCGGGACCGTGAGTGCTGTCCACTAGCAAGGAGGTGGGTGCCTCGTTGCAGCTGAAAATTCTTTTCAATAAAAGCTCAGTTTGATTTACATAATTTATTGTACCCTCCACCATACAATGGAGGGTCTGTAACACCTTGAAATAATCATCGGAGACCCAACAAAGTATATAATCCTCGTAAAATTCTAAGACGATCTAGCCATGTTGTCCGGCTGTCCGTCTGTTGAAAAAAAGATAGAGCAAATTTGGTTGAGATTAGGTAGTCCCTTCTGGTACCTCCCATACAAACGGTCTTATGGGCCTTGAGGAATAATATGACAATAACTCACCACAAACTTGACCTCTCGATATGAAATTTTCAACATAAAGATGTATATAAAGAACACACTTCTGCACCAAATTGAGTTAATATTGGGTAGCCTCTTTGATACCTCCCATACAAACGGTCCTAAGGGCCTTGAGAAATAATATGACGATAACTCATCACTAACTTGACCTATCGAAATGAAATTTGACACATACACAAAAATTAAAAAAAAATAGTTTTTTATTTGGGAATCTGGTGGAGGGTATCCAAAGTTCGGCACAGCCAAAACTAACATTTTTTACTTGTTTATTAAATAAGTTTGCATTATTTCACAACTATGGTCAAGCCTTTCTGTCAAGGTCAAAAATATATATATTGCAAAGATAAACTATTTGCACCACCCGAAATATTCATTTTGTTTGCTATATATCGGAATATAGATCTATGATTTAATAAAACATAAATATATAGTAGCCGTCCCACACCAATGGCAAAACGTGTGTCTACCAGATGGTGATGTTTTTGCTTTAACTCGCTGACTTACTTTTCCTTCCCTCTATGACAAACAACAACAAAAAACCTGATCTTATTAGCTTGCGGAGTAATTTACTCTTTCTAATGATCAGAATAAACCAAATACCGTATATGGCTCTAGTTTAATAGGAAAATTAAAAAATATTGCAGTAATGCCACAGTTAGCTTAAGCAATTGAAATACTTTAAAATATTGCGAGTATCCCGGCAAAAAAGTACTCTATGCTCGTTATTGTTAGAACGATCTAGCCATGAATGACTGTGGAATGTTTTCAAGCAAGGTGTCTAACATTATGGAGGGAGATTTCGTGACGCTTGAGGCGATTGTTTCCAAATATGGGCTGGAGGTAGAAGTTCTGTCCACACAAGGACAACTTCTCAACTTCTGGAAGAAATTACGACTTTGCCGGTATGATTGCCGTAACCATATCAATATTAACATAAAACCCAAAAACACAAGACTATTGTCATACCAACCATATTCATATTATTGCTACAACCATATTTTCATTTTTAAATTCAGCAATAATACTATTGTTACATTTCAACAATACTTATATTTCCGCAATCATACTATTGTCATAATGGAATTCAGAAAACTATACTATGGTTGCGATGACCTTGCTTTTATTGCAGAGAACATACTATTGTTGCAGTGACCATATCTTTTCTTTGCGACAGTGGTCGGTGACAGTGGCAGATCCGAAGCGGTGGGCTAGTTATTCTAACCAGCTCTTTATTGAGCACACAGTGAGAGAGATAACGCGAAAGGAGGAGTTTTGCGTCATAGCCGCTCTCTCTAAGTCGAAGAGCAGCATCACAATTTACAGTTGGCTAAGTTGCCAATTTCATTCATAGCGCAAAGTCATCCAAGGCGCTGCATCCAGACGAAATGCCCATACTAATGTTGCAGCTCTTGAATACCCAGTTAATAGAGTACATGACCAAGGTCACTCATTTAGTTCCCGATGCTTGGAAAATGGGCAGAGTAGTACCGCTACTGAAGCCAGACAAAGGCGCAAGCACAGGCAATTCTTCCAAGCCGTTCTCCAGGCTTTCACCAGTAAACACCTTCCATGTGTTGATCATTAGAATGGGTTTTGCAAGCAGCACAAATGTTAGTTGCGGGTTTAACCAGAACAAGTAGTACAATGAAAAAACGGTCCTCGTGGTTCATGAACTCACCAAGGCATTTGATACGAATAACTACGCATACGATACAAATAATTATGCGAGGACGCAGCAGGCCCCTTCCGTCTGGTTTAAAACGTTGGGTCGTGTATTATATGTGTAAAACAAAAAGTCGAAGCCCCTATGTCTGTGTAAGATTATAAAACAAAAGGGAGTGGCAGTTTCACGAAGAAAAAGGGTGCGGGTTGCAGCAGTAATCGAAGTACATCATAAATTGTTTCGATTATCAAAAATAACTTCTTGTTATCATACAGGGTGAAGGGCGGTAAGGTGCTTTTTTGCACTGCAGGCTTTGGCGGCACTGTTGGTCAAAGAGAGTGGAGAGTGTAATAGGCTTATAGCCTTTCAGTAGCCATCATGCTTAGGACATGTGAGGAGAGGTCATTTTGTGTTGAAGCGTATTTTTAAAACTCGATCATTGCAGTGCAGCGTGCTTTTCGTTTACCATTTGCTGTTCCCCCAAATATGCTGTACTGGAGTGAAACAAACCCCAGAGAACTTCATCAGAGAGCTCTGCATTCGGACCACTTCACTGAGTGGTACGCCATATTACGAGTAGGCATCATTGGCCCTTACTTTTTTCGGGAAAAACGTAAGGCCGTAAGTGTGAACTCCGAACGGTACTTCACTATGATATAGGATTTTCTTCAGACGGCTCTTGAGGAAATGCAACTAGAGGATACATGGCTTCAACAGAATGGTGCTACTGCACACACAGCGAGGGTTGCCATGAATTGTTTGAGGCAAATGTTTCCTGGACGGCTTATCTCTCTGAGGGGTGATGTGAACTGGCCGGCACGCTCACCAGACTTACGAGGGCGGTTCGGAAACTTCTTAGCCTAGCACAAAAAGCGCGATATTAACAGAAAAAATATTTTTTACAATGGAAAAATTAGAAATGCGTGGTGTCATTAAATATTGAAATATTGAAAGTGATCCTTCATATGCAACAGTAAAAAATTGGGTTGCTGAATTTAAACGTGGTCGTACAAGCATTGAAGATGAACCACGTAGTGGACGTCCAAAAACAGCAACAACAACAGAAATTGTAGCTAAAGTGTATGATATGGTATTAAATGATCGACGAATAAAAGTGCGTGAAATAGCTAATATCATCGGCATCTCAAATGATCGAGTCCATTTAATTTTGCATGAAGAACTACAGATGAAAAGCTTTCTGCAAGATGGGTGCCGCACTTGTTATCAGTCGACCAAAAACGCATAAGCATGAACATTTCTCAAGCTTGTTTGGATCGTTTTCAGCGAAATAAATGGATTTTAAGCGTCGTTTGATAATTGTTGATGAGACATGGATCCACCACTATACTCCAGAGACAAAAGAACAATCCAAACAATGGACTGAAGCTGGAGGAAGTGCCCCAAAGAAGGCAAAAACAATTCAATCGGCTGGTAAGGTTATGGCAACGGTTTTTTGGGTATTTTATTGATTGACTATCTGCAAAAGGGTAAAACAATAAATTCAGAGTACTATTGCAACCTTTTAGATCAATTAAATGTACAAATTCGAGAAAAACGTCATGGCTTACAACACAAAAAAATAATTTTTCATCAAGACAACGCAAAAGCGCACAAGAGTGTTTTAACAATGGCTTAAATCAACGAATTAAAGTACGAGTTGCTTGACCACCCACCTTATTCTCCTGATTTAGCTCCCAGTGACTTTTACCTGTTCCCAAATCTAAAAAAATTCCTTGCTGGCAAGCGTTTTACCTCAAATGAAGATGCAATTACAGTTGTAAACCCCTAATTTGGAAGACCTTGAGGAAATCTATTTTAATCAAGGGATAGAATTGCTAGATAACCGTTGGACTAAGTGAATTGAAGTTTTAGGAGATTATATTGAAAAATAACAATATTTTTGAAAAACTAACTATTCTCTTTCATTGATAGGCTAAGAACTTTCCGAACCACCCTCGTAGCCCCATGCATTTTTTCCTTTGGGATTACCTACAGTCGAAGGTGTGTATAAACCATCACCTTGGGAGACCTAATTAACAATATTGAGTCTGAAATTGGCAGAATACCAGTCGACATGCTTGTTAGAGTTCATGAAAACATCAGAAAACGTATGCAGCAGTGTTTGGATAGCGAAGGTCGACATTTTCCAGATACACTATTAGAAACCATGTTATTTCAAAATTCCCTTACTGTTCAATATAACTAAAAAATAAAATACATTTTTGTAAGGTTCATAATTTTTTTTATTCCATTCCCAAATAAGCAAAATCCGCACTCCACCCTGTAGTATGAGTCTTAACAACAGATTTTAATCAAAATAGAGAGGGACCTAAGGTTAAAAACCAGTTTTGTTCAGGAGAGCCATTTTAAAGAATAGGCCCCTTTGTATTTGCGCTCAGAATCGTCGACTTCACTTTCATAAAACGCGCATATCTCTGGGAGGAAACACTTTTGGGGCATGGGATCGGTCTCGTTCGATGCTCAGATGTTGTCCACATCAAAAAAAGAAAAAAAATGAAAATTTTTTTTTTTTTTACCCTTAGGTCCCCTTACTCTATGCGCTGTCACATGTGCTACCTCACAACCATTTGATGATTTCTACAACCATAATATGACCAAACTCTATCTATCAATATTTTGAGCTCAAAGCTAGAGTACATTGTAAAGATTCCCCCAACTACTTTAAGATTCCCACAATAATAGCAAAATTCCCGCAACCATAGAATTTTTCGTACACAAGAATATTATGGTGTCTGTTACCATGGAAAAAATATCCAGAATCTCATGCAATAACAAACTTTTTTTTAAAGCCGTAGGAAATACTTTCAGTGACGAAAAGGGATGATAGCTCAGCATAGATAAAACCTTATTGATACTCGTATTCGTCTGATATTCGTATGATCGGCTGCTATACACTTACGATCAGGCAGCAATGTATTTAACGAAGATTTTTCTCCTGAATAAAATCTACTTCTATAATAAGGGGTGATAAATGAAGTTGGAGAATTGGTCCCAAAAATGAAAAAAAAATACGTTTTGAGTCGAAAAGGTACCAAATTTGTTTACCCCACAACACTCAGTGGTAAAGGATGTTATGGTAAAATGCTGATGATTGGGACCCCAGAATACAAGGATAGACCCGAATCGAATGTAGAACCACTAACTGAATCGATTGAGCGAACCCAATTAAAATTGATCAATGAAGGGTCATGTAACGATAGCTTACTAAAGATATTCCCGTGTCAGCTAAAAGAACATTACGAGTCACTAATAGTCAAAGTTTTGGAATAGCTCTGCACAAAGATTCTTTCCGATTTGTGTCCTGTATGTAAAACCATTGTTTGGTACATTGGATCATATCGCCCAATGTACCATTTACCCATGCAAAGATCACTCCAGATTTGTGGTCCAGCCATTCCACAGGATGCATTCTACATTCGATCTTCGTCAAATTAAGTACAGGGCAACATGGAAGATCTATTATCAATCCTAGTAATATTGGAAATATAGGTAAATGTTCAAATAAAGAATAGGGCGTTATGGTTGACTTAAACTAAACCTGCCAAAGCTCAATGCTATTCAATGAGATTTTTGTTAGTTTAAGCATTTATTTAAGCGATGAGAAATACTTAATACCTAAACAATTATCTATTCGATTGGGCAAATTTTACTTTTTTCGGAATACTGAAAAAGGTATCAAAAAAGTTGCATGGATACCACGGTACTTTTCCAAGTCAAGAAATACGTGTGATCCATTTCGGGAATCCCTACTTTTTCAAAAAAAGCACTGAAAATTCAGAATTAATGGAACATGTTTTTTTCATTTGAAAGAACAAACCAACGAAGCTCAATTCTATTCAATACAATTTTTGTTGGTTTAAGCATTTATTTAAGCAATAAGAAATACTTAATACCTAAACAATTTACGATTCGATTGCGCCGAATACTGAAAAAAGTATCAAAAAAGTTGCAGTACTTTTCTTTCACAATCAGGAAGTACCCGTGATTCAGTTCGGGGATCCCTACTTTTTCAAAAAAAAAAAAAACACAGAAAATTAAGATTGAATTGGGAATGTTTATTATCATTAGAAAGAACATTTTTTTTTACCATTTTTTTTGAAGATTTTGTCTATCAAATGTTTGCCGCGGCTACGTCTCAGATGGTCCATCCTTGGAGTCCAATTTTCGATGACTTGTTTGAGCATTTCGAATGGTAACCGGCAAATGACACGCGTGATGTTTTGCTCCAAGGCCTGAATCGAAGCGGGTTTGTCCGCATAAACTTTAGACTTAACATATCACCACAGGAAAAAGTCTAAAGGTGTAATATCACACGATCTTGGTGGCCAATCGACCAGCCCAAAACGTGAAATTATCTGCTCACCGAAGTGTTCTCTCAATAAATCCATTGATTAATGCGATGTGTGGGAAGTGACACCGTCTTGTTGAAACCAAATGTCGCCGAGATCACGTACTTCAATTTGAGGCATCAAATAGTCGGTTATCACGGCACGATAACGGGCGCCATTGACGGTTACGTTCTCACCGGCATCATTTTTGAAGAAATATCCACCGGCCCACAAACCACACCAAATCGTTGTTTTTTCTGGATGAAGTAGCAGCTCTTGAACCTCTTATGGTTGCTCTTCGTCCCAAATGCCGCCATTTTGCTTGTTTACATACCCATTGAGCCAGAAATCATCGCCGAACAAAATTTGGCTCGAAAACGTCGGATCTTCTTGGAACTTTTCAAAAGCCCAAAGAGAGAAGCGATGTCGCTTGGGAACGTCGGTTGGCCTCAATTCTTGCACAAGCTGTATTTTGTACGCTTTCAATTTAAGATCTCGACGTAAAATGCGCCAAGTCGTTCCATACGTCAGTACGAGTTGCTGTGAACGGCGCCGAATCGACTCTCCACGGTCTTGGTGTACACTCTCAGCTATGGCCGCTACATTTTCTTCACTGCGTGTTGGACGTGGTCTATTCGGTCGAATATTATCCAATAATGAATGCTGGGTCTCGAGATGGGTGGTGGTATTGCGAATAGTACGCTCAGTAGGCTGATTATGTTGACGAAACACATTCCTCACAGAACGTGAATTTTCGTAGTAAAGTTGAATGATTTGTAAAAGTTGTTCAGGCGTAAGTCTTTTCATGATAAAATGGCAAACAATACTAAACAAAAATAACATGACACCATGACACGACTCACACGACTCACAAGTGATCTGTCAAAAAAAGGCTATTGAAAAAAAGTATCTCTACTTGGATCACCCATTGTATAAGGGCGTTGCTATGGTTGCTACAGCACTTGTTTTTATTGTGGAAAACCTACATGTGTTGCCGTGACCATATCGTAAATATACAATCGCGTGTTTGAGCTGCAAGGACCCTCTTAGTATCACCCCAATAGACAAACCCTTTGAGCTCTTCTTAGTTCGCCAAAAGGGGATTTCAAGTATTAATGATGCGATAAAGTTTATGAAATGTTGTTATTCCCCAACATATTCCATTTTCGTTATGTTTGTGTTTTTTGTGGATGTATTGTATGGTGGATTGTTTGTTGCATGTATGTTGCATATGCAACACAAACAACCGGAATACAAATACACGCACACATACACAACACAGAGCGACAGAGACAGAGAGACAGCGTTTATAAGTACTACTGCCACTACTAGAGCGTGGTACATATGCATGGACATCTACAATCATCAATAAGAATTACAAGTTGTTCAACTGCTGCATTAACAACGGCGGCAACCGAGCCTTGTGGTTTAGCAATACAAACGCCCACTGACACTAGTGATAATTTTTCCGCTGTTAGTGTTGTTGCTGGTATTTTTGCCACTGAGACTGGCAATGATGATGACGGTTGCTCTGCACGGCTGTATGTGTGTACGAGTGTGTGTATGCGAGTGTTTGCCTGCTAATGACTTAATAAATCATCGTTCTCGCCAATTGTGCCAATTGAATGAGTGAAAACAGATGTGTGTTGCCGTGGCAACTGGACGATGGCCGAAGCAACAGCAAGCAGCAGTAGTAGCACCAGCAACAACAAACAAACACTTAATGTTGTATAACCAAAAAAAAGAAAAAAAAACTACAACAACCAAAGCATCATCAGGACCACTAGCACCACCACAGCCACCGCCACCACCACCTTTATCAACAACTGCGCCATCATTATCAGTGGAGCTGTAGACGAAGAATTATCATTGATTGTTGCAACAGCTTCATTGTTGCTATTTGTTGCAACTAAATGTAGGCACTACTGACGGTTGGCAGCCACGGTGATGTGGATGAGGTTGCTTTGGCAGCTGCGGATGATGATGACGATGATGGCTCTCTTCACTTTACAAATCGGCGCCGAAAACATAATTCAATAAAAATCCGCAAATTCCTTTAATCCTCAATATTCATTAAAACGCACCCCAAAAATCACACACACGCACGCAAGCATGAACAACAACACGGTCGCAGGACATGAAGCGCAAACACACACGCGTACACCTACAAAGACAAAGTCCATGTATGCGTGTATTTGTTACGCTTAACCGGGCAACGACGTCAATTAAAACCACTTAAAAAGTACATCATAACACACACACAGGCACATAGAATACTCCCATACGCATCATTTACGCACACATACGCATTTGAGAATGGAAGCTCGGATTATTTTTCTCTCGATTTATGTATGAATGGATATTTCAGTTCGAACAGATGCATCATGGTTTGCATATGTTGCATATATCAATATGGTCGCGTAGGATAGGCTAGGCAACTATATTCTCCAGTAGTATTCTAGGCATGAGTCCACACGAAGGGTCTCTTAAAAGGATAACGCTGTTTTCTTTGTTTTCTCCCTTATAAAGAAACTAGGGGAGAGCCTCTCTTAAACCAATGGGCAGTAGACGATACAAATTATATACATTCCGAATAAACGAATAAAAAGTTATTTTAAAATCGTCCCTAACTAAAGTTCCGACAAGAAGACTTTGTGTTGCTTTAACGCAGTAGTCCTGGTGCCATTAGATGAAAGCCATGATCAAATTATGGTACAGACAACCATTCGTCTAGCAATTAATAAGGCTCTAGCAATTAATAATTTGGATATCATCTTAATCCAAATTATTAATTGCTAGAGCCTTCTGTTGGTCTTACAAACATTTTAGTTTTAAATAGTTTTCAAAATATTTCAACACTTCGAGGGCATATTAATAACTCCGTGAAGTTCTGGAATGCCTATTGAGGTCAATGTCTAAAAATCCACGATATGGTGTTGGCCGATCAAATAGTAAAAGTGCGTAAGATTGTTGCTGCCATACACATTTCATGTGGCAGTGTGGATCGATTTTACATGGGTTGGATTTAAGAAAGCTGCCTGCAAGATGTCTGTCGCGTTTGCTCTCAATTGACCATAAGCATAATCGGAGACCAAGCATCAGTCTAAACAATGGGTTTCTCGGGTGAACAGGCTCCGTAAAAGGCCAAGGTGACTTTGTCAGCCAATAAGGTGATGACAACAGTTTTTTTCGGATGCACCCGGGATAATCCACCTCGACTACCTTAAAAAGGGAAAAACAATAAACGGTGAATATTATGCCAACTTATTGAACCGATTTAACGAGGATTAAAAAAACGACCCCATATGACTAAGAAAAACTTTAGTTTTCAACAAGATAATGCACTGGTGCACCGTGTGCAGTCTCCATGGCAAAATTGCATGAATTGGGTTACGAATTGGTACCTCGTCCGCCATATTCTCTGGATTAGCCGCCAGTGACTATTTCCTATGTCCAAACCTAAAGAAGTGGCTCTGCGGAAAAAGATTTAACTCCAACGATGAGATTATTGATCAAACAAACAGAGAAAAAAACAATTAGAAATCGGTCCAAACGGTTGGACAAGCCGAATTTCTGTTGCCATCACCAACATTCCATAGTATTGATCGTGACATGGTTGAAGATATCATATGATGGTTGCTACAATCACATCACAGTATTTATAGCCAATAACAAGTTATAACTACCGAAGTCAGTAAAAGTATTGGTTGCGACAACTGGCGATTATAGCAAACAACCAATTGTATTGTACATGTTCCGTTGGTACCATTAATAATTGGATACAGCAATTAAATTCTTCGTGGAGACCAAAAACTGTTTACGAGTAGTACGCTGTTGTCACATAAAATTGGCTATTCCAAGATCAACGCACAAACCCTAAATATCTTATCGGTTCTTGTCACTACAAAATCGTTGTTTATGACGAAAACATATTTGGTAATCCTTAAAAAACTTACTAAAAACAAACAAAAATATCCAACATTCTTAAACAACAAACAATACATGAACAAATTAAGTTCCAATAATCATCTTAATCTGTAAGTATTACCGATATTTTTTTTCTGTAACCGAAAGTGTGTGTGTGAGGGAACTCCCTCTAGTGAAAATTGCTGTGTACCAAATCAACAGTCGGTTGTAGCGATGCAGTACATGGATAGTACATGCAACCACCAAATTTCTGTTGGCAAAAATTCGGTTGAGGCAACAAATCTGTTCTCTGTGTGAACAATGTCTATTTTTTGGAAGGTACACTAAAATTGAAGAAACATTGGACTAAGTGTATTGAGTTAAACGGAGATAATGTTGTAAAATAATATTTTTTTTTTTTTGCAAAAAAAACTGTTTTATTTGAAAAGTCACGGAATTATTGATATTCCCTTGTACATTTAAAAAGAAGACAAGTTTTTAACAAAATGGCAAAACGACATCGATTTTTTGTATGGCTGCACACTTCTTTTATAGCGATTTCGGGTCCGTGACGACCTTCATCAGAAAGCTTCCAGCAATTGTTGAAAAAACCGATCTCTTTAAGACCAGGTTCTCACCAAACCAATGAGAATTACTATTGTAAATCTCGCTTTTAAGTTTTCTTCACACAATTGCCCACGAAAATACAATTTACTCGTAGAGACTCCACATTGAGAGCCCTCAATATGTAATTATGTAATATGCATTAGAATTTATTACATCAAACTGAGAAAATGATATCGGCCTAGTGGCCGTCGCCAGTTGATGACCCATTTTATGGGTAAATTCTTGTTAGAATTTATGTCTTGTTGACATTAACCCGCGACTTGAAAAAACCCCATAAAATGAAGTTTTAAATGGTAAATCAGGTGATCTGACCGAGAGAGTAAGCCAAACGAGAGAGTAAGCGAACCGGAAATGCTACCTTCAAAATGTCGGTTGTGGCAGTGTGTGCGCCGTAGCACCGTCCTGTTGGAACCACATGTGCTCCACTCCCAATTCATCCAATTGAGCAAGAAAAAAGTCGGTTATTAAGGCTCTGTAAAGCACACAGTTGTCGAATGATGTTCTCATAAATAAATGGCCAAATGATTTATCCAGCGTAAACAGCACGCCACGTAGTAACTTTAAGCGGGTGTAATGGCTCTTCTTGGGTGATACACGAATTTCGGTGCACGATTTCTTTGTTTATTCACGTAACCGCTAAGATGGAATGATCCCTAAGCACTCATGATAATTTTCGATCAACCTCTTCGTCGTGATTTTGGGTGGCTTAAGCGTAGGTTCCGTTTGGCGTTCAACTGGTAACATCTGATACACTCTCTGCACTTTGAAAGGGAACACATATTGCCCAATTGCGTTGCACCTCGTTTGGTTAATGTCTCTTCGACATCTTGGCCAACAGTAGCAATATTCTCACCAGAACGGCTTCTTCGGGACCGCACAGTGGCTTTCGTTCTATTTCCATCGGCTACAATTCTATAACTTTTGATCTAGTAAATATTTTTGAGTTCTGTAAAAAGGGCATTTTTTATTGTTGCAACAAAAATATATTTTATTTTGAAGTTCTGTTCGTCTATGGGGGATCTGCTTCAATATCCAGGTGGAGGAAACGCTCCATTTTAACTGGATGCTTCCACACAGACCTGGGGGTCAGCTGAATGGGCTTGGCTGGACAATTGAAGAAGTGCAGCACGTCATGTGGTCCCTCCCTGATGGCAGGCGGAACAGATGTCCAGAACGTTAGCATCAATTCATGCCCAATAAGAACTAAGAAGGCTGCACCATCCAAGTCTCAGCTGAGCCAGAGCCAAGCGCGTCTGCCGAGGTAGTACCTTTTCCTCAGGTTAAATCTGTGGGGGGATGCTTCCCTTAGCACTACATTTCCACTGTAGCTGGATACTGCTGCTACGACTTCATCAGCGTGAATGTAGTTCAGACCTGCCTGATAGTTTCGATGATCTAAAGGTTTTCTCTTGTAACGCTGTACCTCTGTCTCTAGATCATGAAGATCGTAACTGATCTGCCTGGGCGGAGGAATCCTGTCCAAGAGATGTTCGTTAGGATGACTACTGCGAAAACACCCTAGCAGGCATTGCTAAGACAACAGGGAATTGTGTGTGCGCACGGTAAGGACCTTCGTCTCCCCATGTAGATGGTCCTCAGAAGACATAAGAAGGCACCCTGTCGATGTTCTTAGGGCTGCACTCTGGCAAGTCTGAATTTTCTTCCACTGCGTCGTACTCACGTTCGCCGGCCACACTGGTGCTGCGTAGTTCGCTACAGACCGGCCTATCGCTTTGTAAGAGGTCAACAAGGTTTCTTTGTCGGCTCCCCAATTACTGCCTGCAAGTGACTTGAGGACCTGTTCCTACTTTTGAGCTTATAGCAGATTGTTGTAGCATGCGCAGAGTAACAGTGCAGCTGATGATTTGGAGGCGGATATTTTCATATTCCTTGCAGTGAAAAAACGCGCTAAGTCAGTGAGATTATAGTTTATTTTCTCGCAGATGTCATCCACTTTAGGTCCTGACGCCAGAATTATGCAATTATCAGCGTACCACACAGTTTCTACGCCGTCTGGTGGTGCAGGAATTTTAGATAGGTAGAGATTAACCAGAGCCGGGGATATCTCTACACCCTGGGGAACTCCTTGTTTAACTCTACGGGGCAATTGTAGCCAAGGAGTCAAAGTTTATTTTAATTTTTTTTTTATGTAGCCGATTTTCACATATTTTAGGTTTCAAAAATTTAAAATATGAGATTTAATTTTTTAGCTTTGACGAACTGTATCTTATACATTTTAAGAGATATGTTTAAATATCAGTTTGGTTTCTTAGCTTTAATATAGCGCTAAAATTGTATGTGTACTAAATATACTTTGGTTGTAGAAACTATTTAAAACAATACCGATTTTGAAAAAATATGAATTTGGACCAACATATTTTGTTTTCTTTAAAAGACTTTAACCAATATGGAAAGGCAACTTTTTCCCGTCCGAAATTGGAAGATAACATACAATTAGTGAAAAAAGACACATTTCCCAAAACGGGAATTACTCGCTTTTTTAATAACGGCCAGGAAATCTGTAACGAAATTCTCCATGCGCCAACACAACCGACGAATTGTTGCGCAAAAACAACTATTCTGTGTTCTTGGGGAGTAAACCGATTCTTGTCGGTTTGTATTCCGCGTTTGTTTACTTTACGAATTGACATTATCATATTTTACTCTTGCCCCTACTTGTATTTATTTTTTATTTTAATTTCTATACTCGAACTTTGAACTTAACCGGTAACTTTAAATAACAGCCCTAAGCTATTCAATTTGCAACTGTCCTGCCCTTACGAGAAAATGTGGCAATGATATTTCACTTATCGGGCAAAACAAAATTACTGCCGCAAAAGGACTAGCTGCAAGGACTTCAGCGAAAATTATTTCTTATTTTCGTGAAAAAATTTCGTATTTATTTGGTACCTAGAAGCCGTTTTATCGGTAGGGACCTTTATACTCGGCTGTATCTAAACGTTGGCCTATATCACACGTTTTATAAGCTTGTAACATACTGTGAGAAATTTCATCAAAATTGGATATTTTATGTGACTTCTTGAGGTTAAATATGTGTAGTGGAGCTATAAGTACCTACCAACTATTGATTTTCTTCAATTTTATTAGCTCCATCCTTTGTCCACAAAACAAAACTCAGCAAAGTTTTTTCAAAATTGGATGTAGTATGTTGCTTTTAGAGCTAAAGGCTTAAAACCGAATGAACATGTGTGGACGGATAAGTGGACCGAAATCGGATCAATTACATTAGATAGAAATTCCGAATGAAGGGGTTATAAATATAGTGTGATCCAAGTAGAGATACTTTTTTCAAAAGCCTTTTTTTTGACAGATCACGTGGGGGTCGCGTCATGCTGTCATGTTTTTTTACTATTGTTTGGCATTTCATCATGGAAAGACTTACGCCTGAACAACGTTTACAAATCGTTCAACATTATTACGAAAATTCACGTTCTGTGAGGAATATGTTTCGTGTACTTCGTTCAACTTATGGTCAACATAATCGGCCTACTGGACGTTTTATTCGCAACACCATCACCAATGTTGAGACCCAGCATTAATTATTGGATAATATTCGACCGAATAGACCACGTCCACGTCCAGCACGCAGGGAAGAAAATGTAGCGGCCGTAGCTAAGAATGTACACCAAGACCGTGGAGAGTAGATTGGCCACCAAGATCGTGTGATATCACACCGTTAGACTTTTTCCCGTGGGGATATGTAAAGTCTAAAGTTTATGCGGACAAACCCGCTTCGATGCAGGGCTTGGAGCAAAACATCACAAGTGTCATTCACCAGTTACCAGTCGAAATGCTCGAACGAGTCATCGAAAATTGGATTCAACGGATGGGCCATCTGAGACGTAGCAACGGCCAACATTTAATAGACATAATCTTCAAAAAATAAATTCCAAAGAATGTTCTTTCAAATGATATTAAACATACCCCATTCAATTTAAATTTTCTGTGTTTTTTTCTTTAAAAAAGTAGGGAACCTCGAAATGGACCACTCGTTATTATGTCAACCTCACTGCTTAATAGGTTCGAGGGCGACCGCAAAACTAACTGGTCTGGCACATTTTCTGTTTTACTAGCAACTTTTTTTTGTTTTTTAAAAGCAATCTTTTATAAAACATCTGTCAAAATTTCCAAAATATTTAATGACTATTTTCTTTGTTACAGGTGATTGAAGTAAACAAGTTTTATAATTTTTGAAAAATGGAAAATAAAGAGTTTCGTGCGGTAACTAAACACTTTTATATGAAAGGTTATACGCCACAATTAATCAAAGATAATTTGGCTTCTGTTCATGGTGATAATGCACCATCGTACTCCACCGTGAAATCCTGGTTTATGTTACGCCAGTTACTTTTGCGGTTGCCCTCATATTCCCAATATCAGCATTAAGTCTTAATATCCTGTGCTACAGTGTGGTGACGGATATAAAAATGCTTACACAATCCACTTCGAGACCTTTTGATGGTCGGAAATGTTAATAGCCTTTAAGGCTGGAAAAAGGTAATAATCTACTGTATTAGAATAATCTACTGTATTAGAAGTTAGAAATTTTCTACCTATTAACATGACTTTTTAGAGTTTTTTTCAGATTAGTGAGCTAGCTGGGCACAATAAAAATGTATTTACACTAACCAGCAGTTCTTACTGTTTGATCCATCTCCAGCCGCTAATGTTTTGTGAAAACTAGTTTTAAGGTTAAGTAATAAGAATCTTTTTCGTTATGATTCCAGTTTTAACCAATTTAGGTGTAAGATGTTTCTACTATATTTTCAATATGCCACGAAATTGTAGGAAATTTAAACAAGATCTTATTAAATGTTGCAGTTAGAGGTACGCGGCCTACGGCAGCAATATTCCACTAATCCCTACGTAAGCCTAGCCACCAATTGCAGATCTTGCATATCAGCCATGATGTTGACATTTCTACCGGGTGGGTGGGAGTGTCGTTATTGTTGCTGATGATGTAGTTGCTGCCATCGCTTCTGTTGCTGTTGTTGTTTATGTTGTTTGTATAGTTTATTAATGAATATAATGACCACCAACGCTACTACTGCACCTGGCTCCGATATTGTCCGCCAGTTATTCCCACGCAGCGCACATCTTTGCCACTTGTTTTTCAATTTATTCCTCAGCGCAGTTATTCTGTTTTTGTGTCCTGCCCCACGGATGGTGTTGTGGCTAAAAGTAGGACTTCAGCTTTAAGCCTTGCCGGCCGACGCCACCAATACATATGCAGTCGTTTATATGTTTTACGCTTTCCGGCTGATCTGTGATAATGGCCATTATAAATTTGTAGTTGTTGGCCGTTGTTGTTTCGGTTGCCTATAATCCGGCGTTCGCTGCGATGTTGTTGCAACGCGAAAATTATTATATGTTGCTGTTGTTATTAATAAGGACTTGCGGGCTTTCGCCTCCATGTTATTAATGCTGTTGTCGTTGTTCCGGTATATGTGAGCGCGTGTAGAAGCTACGGTGTTAAATTAATTCTCGATGGTGTTTTTTTTAGGTTTTTGTTTAAGCTTTACTTTGGTTGGCCAGTTTTTTTGTTTGTCCCACAATTTATGTCTTTTCGGGTGATCAATTTTCACGTTACGAAACAAAATTAATTCAATTTGTTTGCGGTTACGTTAGTGGCTAAAAGGGTCGCAGGGCTCTGTGGCATCGATTGTCATTAATTGCACCCGCTTGCTGACGGGGGGAGGGGTGAAGAAAAGGTAATTGTTTTCATTAAATCAATTGTCAGGAAATTTGTTTGGATTTCGATTAAAGTCATCGGAGCGTAGGCGAGATATTTAACGAAGAAAAATCCTTTGTCTACAGATTAATTGGTATGATACGTTAAAAAAATGTAACAGTGAAATATTTCTCTTAAGCCTTAGGCACTCTGTAGTTTTTTTTTCTTAAGCAGCGTATTTGTCAACTTCCGGCAGACTAGAAACCATTGAACCTCCAAAACCTACAACAAATTTATAGCAGGTATTTTCTATGCCGACAATGCAAAATCGTAAACTTTTTGTAAATTTTTAAAAATTATTTCAGTGGTTTTCATACCAGAAGTTGAGAAAAACGCATCATAAAAAAATGGCTTCTGTGTGTCCGGGCCTTAAAGCGAATTCGCTGATTAAAGTGAGGTTAAATTTTAAGGGCCGATGTTGATTTTCAGTAAAACACAAACTATTTAGGAAACTATTGTCATTTCTTTTTAATATTGGTATGGTTCAATTATGCATGGAACAAAATATCGGCCAAGTGGCTCCAAATTTTCGATGTCGTTGAGGCGTAATTGAGGTTCTTTTTCATAATAAGCCTGAAAAACTTTAACGCGTTGCTCGCGTGTGTATCTTTCCATGGTTCAAATTGAGTTAGTCTGAAATTGAGAAATATCAAATAAAATGCAGAAAAAACTTGACGTTTAGGTGTGGTTCACATTCAATATCGGCCCTTAAAATTTAACTACCCTTTAATATAACAATATAAAATTGAAGGCCTTTTTTTAAGGACCTTGGGACTATGAGTTAAACCAAAATATCAGCACAATCTTTAAACTAAATAAATATTAGGATTCTTTGCCAAATATTCTCTGATCCGAGTACCCAAATGTCCACCGATAGTCGATTCTATTGAACACAAGGGACGTTATTTTGGCCCCTTCGGCCCATGTGCCTTACCCAAGTCTCAGACAAAACGTCACAATAAATCTACATTTTGAATTGTAGCTAAGTTTGGATTTATTTGAGTTCCATATTGACTATTGATCCAAATATTTTTTTTTCATCTGAAAAGGCACTCCCTTCTTTTGATTCTGTAAGCGCGGTAAAAACTAAGACGCCTATTCCCAGGGTGGAATATGTTTTCATTCTCTTGATATGTTCTGCTTCCTTTAAAAAAGCTAGTCGAATAGTAGTTAAGCTTTCATTTACGAGTAAACTAGTTTTTGTGTTCTCTTGCCTATTTAACACAAGCCAAAAACTATTAATGAATTTGAAGCCTTTCTCAAAATATGTCGTCTGGCCGTGTTTAGGGTGGTACCCTATGAATACAGAATTTCTGTTTTACATTTACTTAGTAAGGACATAAATACTGTTACAACATTGAACACACCCACTTCAATAGTAGAACTGAACATACCCCATTAATGTCATATGGGGTTTGAAAGCTAACCTCAATAGCGATAGTCTGTAACGGGATATTAAAATTGTTTCAGCTTTCAGCATAGAGTGGTCAGATAATGAGAACCGTATCGCTGTAATAGCGCTTTTCAAGTGTGAAATGAAAAAAAACGATATTTTCAAAACGCTCCGGCCACTAGGGATTAGCCGCATGTTCGTCTATCGATGCATACAACTGTTTGCGGAGACTGGAGATGTTAAAGACTGCCACCGTCCCACGCTCTGTTCGAACACCGCATGTCATCAAAGCCGTTAAATCAAGAATTCACAGAAATCCGCTCCGAAAACAGAAAACCATGAGTCGAATTATTAAAAAAGACTTGGGACATAGGGATAGGATTGAAAAATTTTTACCGTTCAGGAAAAGTTAACAAGCAAAATGATAGAGTGTATGCGCGGTCATCTAAGAAAGCATCTGAACTGATCCCAAGGGTGGAAAAGGGTCATCACCCAGCTTCAGTCATGGTTTGGTGGGGTGTCTCTTACGACGGGGTCAATGACCTGCATTCTGCGAACAAGGAGTCAAAACATCGGCCAAAGTTTACCAAGAAACCGTTTTGGAAGCTGTTGTGAAGTCTCTTAACAATTCCCAGTGCCAAAACCAGCCATGGACTTTCCAGCAGGTTTCTGCGCCGCCCCATAAGGCAAAAACGTCCCAGGCCTGGCTTCGAAACAATTTGCCAGCGTTCATTTCCTCTGAAGAATGGCCCTCAAGCAGTCCAGATTTGAACCCATTGGATTACACATTGTGGACGGTTTTATAGGACAAGGTTTGTCACAAAAGATACCCCAACATTGGATCACTTAAGACTGCTGTGGTTCGAGCTGTGGCCAATTTTCCAATGGACGAGGTACGTGCAGCTATTGACGATTGACCAGTGCGACTTAAGGCGTGTGTAAAGACAAAAGGCGGACATTTCGAATAAGTAGATTCTTTTTGGATACAATATACATCCATAAAAATATTTGGACCAAAAACATTCAGTTATTTGTATTTTACAGCTTAAAACGTTTGTAACAGTATTTATGTCCCTACTAAGTACTGTAGATCAAACTTGAGACAAGAAGTTGTGTTTTCAAAATCAATTTAAATAGTATTTCTTAAAATAGACAAATAAAATGAAAATAAAATATTGCTGGAATCGTGTTAATCACACTTTAGGACGACATTTACAATGAATTTGAGACAAAAATAACTTTCAAATAAATTCATTGCTAAGAACGTGGATGACGTATTAGCTTTTATTCACAAGTTATTCGCAGAGCGAAAAAGCAATGGATTAAACACGAAACAAATCGAATGTTTTTAAATAGAAGTAATCAGTTTGTAGACATTTCATATTATAAGTAATTAAAGCTCAATTCAAACTCATTGCATATCCTCAATACATTTCAAAAATATTGAAATGAAAGCAATTGAACAAATGATATAAATTCATAAAAAGAATCACTGCAGACAAAACAGAAACATAGTTTTTTCCGCCAGCAACTTTTGATTAAAAAATCAACAATAGCCGTTCAAAAAATTGCAATAAAAGCTCGAAGCCCACCAAACACAAAACCTTGAAAAATCATTGAAGTTTACCGCACTTATTTACCACAAGTTACACCACGAAATTGATAATTCAACGGTTGACCAACTAAAAAACAACAATAACAACAGTCAGTGAAAAACCAACAGCAGCAACAACTACGAGTACAGCCACAACACAGCCTATGAAAACAAACAAATAAAGGACACGAACTGGTGGGGAAAAAACCGGGGGGAAAAAATCAACAACAGAACTCGTGGAATGATCAACATGCGTTCATAAAAAATGCACAAAAATACTCACAACAACCGAATGAAAGACAAAAAAGAATAAAAATAAATAAACATTCCTCGTATCAGACGCTCAGA
The DNA here is from genome assembly GCA_963513945.1 of Hydrotaea diabolus. Lineage (NCBI taxonomy): Eukaryota > Metazoa > Arthropoda > Insecta > Diptera > Muscidae > Hydrotaea > Hydrotaea diabolus. The sequence goes on along the minus strand of OY740718.1, from coordinate 150,036,036 downwards.
CGAAACCAAACAAAATAGAATGGGTTAGCGACCAACCACCGCCGCCGCTGATATGAACAGTTTTTGAAATGACGAATTAAAACGCTGAGTATGTAACCCCCACGAAAGGAGGCTAAACCAAACGTAGAACCAAAACCGTAGAACTGAAAAAACAACTATTTTTTTATAATTCAAGCGGCCTCCAATCGCATCTCCTATTTATTTTAAATATACTCGTATATGAGTGATAAGAGAGATATCCTGTTATAGTATGATTACAGAGATATCTGAGCAAATAAACTAGAGTAGCAGGGTGATGCAAAGGGTTTATCGTAGGGAACGTTAGACTAGTATTTTAACATGACTTCACCGTACTACAGTGCCTGCAGGAACATTTTTTGAAAACTTCTCCAATTTGAAAACAATTGTCAAATGTTTAAAATAAATCGTCTTGCAAAAAAATAAAGAAAACGCAATTTTAAGGGTTTATTAAACAAAAATATAGCGTGATCCATCTAAAGATATTTTTCAGAACAAAAAAAAATAATATAAAAATTCAAATCAAGTGTGGAATCTTTATTGGTAATTTGAAAGGACATTTTATGGCATTAATTTTTGGAAAATAATTACCTTCAAATGTTGGCAATTGTATTATGGAAATTAGCGTTCGGAGAGAAACGGGAAGATCCGCTGTTTTCGACCATAATTTTGTTCAGTTATGAGGCCCATTTCTAAATCAACGGCAAAATCAATAAACAAACTTGTCGCATTTGGGCTAAAGCGCAACAAGAAGAGGTTCAAGAGGTCTCATTATACCCAGAGAAAACCACGGTTTAGTGCAGTTTGCAAGCTGGTGGAATAATCGGTACATATTTTTTCAAAATGATGATGGCCGGAACGTAACCGTAATGGTGCTCGCAATCGCGCCATGATATCGATCTTTATGCTACCTGAAATTGAAACCCGTAATCTTGACGACTTTTAGTATTAACACGACCGTGTCACTTGCCATGCAGCTGCTCAAACAATGGATCTATGGAGAGGTCATTTCGAAAAGCAGCTAATATCACGTTTTGGACAGGTGAGTTGGCCGCCTAGATCGAGTGATATCATACCTTTAGACATTTTTCTTTGGAGCTACGGAAAGTCCAAAGTCTATGCTGACAAACCAGCTACGATTCAGGTTTTAAAAGCCACACGCAGAAAAAAAGTATGGTTAAGGTGGCAATATTCGAAGAGGATAATACTATTGTTGGGTATATGGTTGTGGTACAACAATATTATGATCCTCACAACAATAGTATGATTTAAATACAACCATACTATGATCCTCACAACAATAGTATGATTCACACAAAAAACAACTATGATCCCCATAACCATGGTTTGATTCACACTCAACCATACTATGATCTCCACAACCATAGTATGATCCTCGCAACCATAGTATGTTTCATATACAACCATAGTATGATCCTCACAAGCACACTATGATTCACACGTAACCATGTTATGATCCCTACAACCATATTATAATCACTATTTAGATTTGAATTATGAAAATTATTCAAAAATGCATTAAATTCAAAATATTAGGGAGTGATTTAGTTCACAGTAGAAAAAAAAATAAGTTTAAATAAACGTAAGGCCTTTTCTCTAAAAATATTTCAGTTAAACAAAGCCAAAGCAGCTTGTTTAAAAAATTTTAATTTCAATAGAAAAAGTACTATTATTGCATTAGATCCATACCAATAACATTTGTTCTTAAAAGCATATTTAAATGAAGAAAAATTACAATCATACAGTATGATTGCCGTAATCATATTATTGTTAACATAAAACGCAAAACACAATACTTTTGTCGAACCAACCATATTTATATTGTTGCTATAACCATATTTTCAGTTTAAAATTTGGCAATAATACTATTGTTACATTTCAAAAATATTAATATTGGAGCAATTATACTATTGTCAAAAATAAATTCAGTTAAACATATTATTATTGCCGTGACCATGTAGTGACCATGTTTTTTTCTCTGCGTGCAACATTACGCTTGTCATTAAAGCCATACCGGTCGAAATGCTCTAACGAGTCATCCAAAATTGGACCCTGAGAATGGAAACCGTAATTTCCAACATTTGAAGGAAATTATATTCAAAAAATAAATGCCATAAAATGTCCTTTCAAATTACCAATAAAGATCCCACACTTGATTTGAATTTTTATATTTTTTTTTGTTGTGAAAAAATACCTCTAGATGGATCACGCTATATATAAGTATTACGCAGCGTAACAAAAAAGGCTTCAGGTTTCAATCTAACTAAATTTGACGTATCTGTCTTACAGTGTTTGACAAATTCAACCGTGGAGAGCTACACAACTGTACAGCGTATAAAGATTGTTGAAGCCCTTTACGAAAATAGGCGTTTAAATTATTTCGTGCACTTCGTGATTTTTTTTTGGTCAGCATTACTAGGTCTGTAGGAAATGTACACCTATGCATGCTCGCCGCGTCTATGGCCGGAAATTGAGAGTATGCTCCTGGATAATATGTGGTTCCGACAGAAAGGTCCACTTGCCACACATCCAACGAAACAATGGCTCTTTTCTGCGAGAAATTCCATGACTGTGTTATCTCATGGTCATGTGATTTGACACCGTTGGACTTCTTTCTTTGGGGACGTCAATAAGCCAATGAGAGCAATTCAATAACGTAAGGGTGAGATAAGTTTCACATTAACGATATTGAACCTCCATTAGGTCTCAGAGCCTTTAAAATATGGACCAATTGATAGAGGTGTGCCACCAAAGCTGTGGCGAGCATTTGTCAAATCTTTTCACACATAATTGTCATAAATTCTTCTATCATAATAAAAAAATATCAAGGTAATTCTCTGAAAACTGTAAGTTTTGTATACAATTAACATCGTTTATTATTATAATAATTTGTATAGGGAATAATTTGTGGAAATGTTGATTGTTTCAAATTGTTGTCACTTACGAGGGCTGCTTTTTATATTTCGGGTTGGGCAATAATTTATCAAATAATTTATCGAAATGCTTTTATTATTTTTCAAAATATTCTCCTTAAGATCAATACACTTTTGTATGCTCACAAACCAATTTTCGAAGCACTTTTTCCACTCCGATTGAGACAAATTCAAAACATGTTTTTTAAACGCTTAAACAGCTGCTTCGGGCGATGAAAAACGTTGACCACGCATTTTGTTCTCAATGTTAGAAAATAGGAAGAATTCATTGGGTGCCAAGTCAGGGCTGTACGGCGGATGACCCACCAATTCGACATCTTGAGAGGCTCATCGTTTCAGCTGATGTGTAAGAGCTCGCATTGTCGTGATGCATAATGATCCGTCTTCTCTTATTATCCTTCCTTCTTTCTTCGAACACTGTTGGCAAACAGATGGTTGTATTCCATTCCGAATTGACCGTCCTACGTTCCACTAAAGGCAATGTGGCAACATGGCCGGTTATACAAAAAAAAAACGCAATCATTTGCTTCGATGTACTTCTTCCACGAACAACTTTTGTTGGATTTGGCTAGTGTTGAAAGACCTATACGGTCGATTGCTGTTTTGTTTCGGGCTCATATGCATAGATCCAATGTTATACACTGCCTTTGAGCTACCGCTGTTATACTTTTTCAACATCTATTTGCACCAATCTATACGGGCCTTTTTTGAGCATTCCTCAAATTATGTGGGATCCAACGAGAACAAATTTTTTTTACGGCCAAATGAACATGCAATATCTTATTGATGCTTGTCATACTAATGCCCACTAATGTCTCAATCTCACGGTATGTCACATTTCGGTCTTGCTTAATCAGTTCATGCACAGCATCGATGGTTTCTGGCAAAGTGATCGAAGTGGGACGTCCTTCACGAAACTCATCCTGGAGCGTACGGCGTCCGTGACTGAACTCTTGGTACCAGCGATTAACAGTGGTTTTTGATGGTGCTTCATCGCCAAAAGTAAAAAGAAGTTGATTTAAAAACTCTGTTCTCCATAACCCACGCCGAAAATCGTAAAAAATCATCACATGAACATGTTCACGGGATAATTCCATTTTTTGATTGAGATGAATTTTTCAACACACTGAAAACATAACAATTCGCCCTCAAATGACAAAACGTTCTGAGTGCAGTTATGCTTAAAAATGTCAAAGTTTCGAATGGAAGTTTCAGTTTGCATCTAGGAACACAAGTATTGTCAGGACCCGAAATATATATGTGACGCGCAAAATAGAAAGGGATCTAAGGTTAAAAACCAGTTTTGTTCAGAAGAGCCATTTTAAAGATTAGGTCCCTTTCTATTTGCGCTTAGAATCGTCGACTTCACTTTCATAAAACGCTCATATCTCTGGGAGGGAACACTTTTGGGGCATGGGATCGGTCTCATTCGAAGCTCAGATGTTGTCCACATCAAAAAAAAATTAAAATTGATTTTTTTTACACTTAGTTCCCTTTCTCTATGCGCTGTCACATATAGCAACCCTCGTATTCGGTTAAATGCAACACCTAGAATATACGTATCCTTTGCCATTGAAATGCATCTTGCAAATTATGCTGTTAATGAATCCTTGCATAAATCTATGAAGCTTTTAAAAACAATTTGTAAACATGAATATTTTAGTCTTTCAAGAATTAAGTATAAAAATTGATTAATTACTTTGTTTAATAAGTTTTTAACTATAGAATTTATATATAGGTGATCCATCTAGCGGTATTTTTTCAGAACAAAAAAAAATAAAAATTCAAATCAAGTGCGGAATCTTTATTGGTAATTTGAAAGGACATTTTATTGCATTTATTTTATGAATATAATTTCTTTTAAATGTTGGCCGCAACTACGTCTCAGCGTTTCCATTCTGAGGGTCAAATTTTGGATGACTCGTTAAAGCATTTCGTTCGTATGGCTTTAATGACACGCGTAATGTTGGCTTCCAAAACCTGAATCGTAGCTGGTTTGTCAGCAAAGACTTTGGACTTTGGAAAAATGACCAAAGGTGTGATATCACTCGATCTAAGCGGCCAACTCACCTGTCCAAAACGTGAAATTAGCTGCTTTTCAGAATGTCCTCTCAATAGATCGGTTGTTTGAGCAGCTGTATGGCAAGTGGTACCGTCCTGTTGAAACCAAGTGTCGTCAAGATTACGAGCTTAAATTTCAGGTAGCATAAAGATCGATATCATGGCGCGATAGCGAGCACCATTCACGGTTACGTTCCGACCATCATCATTTTTGAAAAAATATGAACCAATGATTCCACCAGCTTATAAACCGCACCAAACCGTGGTTTTCTCTTCTTGTTGCTCTCCAGCTCAAATGCGGCAATTTCGTTTAGTGACTTTGCCGTTGAGCCAGAAGTGGGTCTCATCACTGAACAAAATGTTGGTCGAATACAGCGGATCTTCCCATTTTTCACCGAACAATTTTACAGTTGCCAACATTTGAAGGTAATTATTTTCAAAAAAATAAATGCCACAAAATGTCCTTTCAAATTACCAATAAAGATTCCACACTTGATTTGAATTATTATATTTTTTTCTTGTTCTGAAAACATACCTCTAGCTAGTCTGTAAGGAATTTATCTCCATAGACGGAAATGACAAACACAACTTATTTCCAAAATACTTTTTCCAGCCGTTGTGGATTGGTTAACGCACGCTAGAATTGTTTTAGATTTAATCTTTAATTTCTTTATTTCTCATTCGATTAAAAAAATTGGCAATAATTTTCGATCACACCTCGCAGAAAGTCCCTTTTGGCAAAAACCGATAAAAAGGAGTTGACGTTGTTTTAGTTGGCCATATATTTTTTTTGTTGTTTTTTTAGGAGGACGAGTTAAACAAGTGGTCAACCAACTCAACGACCGCATACAATTACAATAAAAACATTATGGTTTATATAACGAAAAACAACAACAGCAACAATAAAAACAACAACAGCGGGGGAAAAACACACCATGTAGTATTTATGGAAAATTTAAAAGTGTATTCGGCCGCCTGGGGCTAAACAATTAAAAACAAATTAAATAACTCGTTAAAACAAAAGCGTCGGAACTTTTGCTCGTATTATGTTAAAAACCATTTTCATGCTAAACAATATTTGGCTTTGATTTTTTAATTGCCACGAGATTTTAGAAAGAAAACAAATAAAAATGAAACTCCCGAAGCAATAGCAACGCAAGGCAGAAAACGACATTTAATTATAAAATGCATATGAACTGGACTACAAATAATTATTATTTATTTGCGATGGATGCCTGGCATTTTCCGTAATTCACAAAAACAATAATTTAAACAATTTACGTTGAATTTTTTACTGTTCTCGCATTTTTCCCATTTCCTTTTCCTTAGCAATTCGCCGCGAGCACGAGTGTGTGTGCGTGTGGAATTGTGGGAGTCTTGCAATAAAGGCCTCCCCCGTATAGCCTATGGTATCCGGGGAAGATTTATAATGGCAAAGCACGATCCTGTTTTAATTCAAATACATGTTGTTGCTACTCGTGAGCCTGGCTGGCGGTAGCTACCGCCTGTTGGTGTTGGCCGTGTTCTTTTTTTTATCGATTTAATTTTAATGCACATTACGCATGGAATGCAATAGCAGCAACAACACCAGTCGGCAACTCATTGCAATTTCACACAATGCCGCCGTCGTATTGCAAATGAAAATGGAATAAATACGCGCGGAGTATGTAAACAACATTCAGAGCCCAGCAATGAATAAAACGAAGGGAAAAATCTCATTTATTTTCGTACGCACATTTCTAGCATTCATTTTCATTTAATTTTTTTTTATTTTCTCTGCCTTCTGTTTTGCTTTATTTCATTATTGTGTATATTTAACTCATCATCAACTTTATCATCATCGTGTGGAGCGGCCTCATGGTCATCATGATTTTCTGGTCCAACCAAAAAAAAAACAGACACAACAGACAACAGAAAATAAATAAAGAACTGATGGACAGACAGAAGCGGGGAATTTATTTGTATTTTAAATTCAGGTTCATATGGTGCTTTATTATAATAATGGCTGAATGCATACACAAAATTAAATTTATATATTTTCCTACATTTTTAACGCCTAAATGTATGCAACGTTTGGTTTTAGAACCATACTGTAATTAGGCAATAGTTTTATATTTTTTGGGTATTCAAAAATATTTATAACAAGTAAAAACACTTCGGCTAAATCATTTATACTTTTTTTTCGAGTTACCTTAAATTCAGATTTATATGGTGATTTATTATAATAATGCTTACACAACATTAAATTTATATATTTCCTTTAAAGCCTAAATGTATGCAACGTTTGGTTATTTCTAACCATACTGTAATTAGGCAATAGTTTTATATTTTTTGGGTATTCAAAAATATTTACAGCAAGTAAAAATACTCCGGCTTAATCCTTTATACTTTTTTCGAGTAATCTTAAGTTTTGTAAAGCAGAACTTTTCCCCCTGGGCTTGTAAGCCATTATTGTACAAAATTGTAGGTTTCTGTATAATTTGTTTTGCCATCATCGTTCTTTCAACACACATACACAGATTAAACGGGCAAAATTAGCATTTTACGAGATCAATAATAAACATATTTTCTTAGAACTCCGATCAAGATTTCGAAGTGTTTCAAACGGAATGACTAATTTAGTAACCGCTCCTTTCTTCGGTGGAGGCTTTAAAAAAAGGGTGTCTCAAATAGGGAAGGATGCTGATGGGACCTATGGTAATCCCCAGCGACCACCAAACATTGCGCGGAAAAAAATTATTGGGACGTGTGCTGTGTTAGTTCGTCAAAGGTCATGTCTTTGATATCCGGCCTCAAAAATTATTTTATCATGCCTTTGTAGCGTTTAACGTTAACCGAAAATTCATTTCCAGCAGCACTTTCAAAGAAGAATTGACCAATAATGCAACCGCTTCAAAATCCAAATCAATATATCACTCTATGAGTATGCATTGGCTGTGTCAGTAGTGTCGCCAACTGTTCCGAAACAGAGTTTTCTACGGATGAAATACGCAAAAAACTGCTACAAGTCCCTACAGATCGCAAATGAAAAAAATATGCTAAGGAAAAAATCAAAATAAAAAAACCAATATGTGATGCGCAAAATAGAAAGGGACCTAAAAAAACCAGTTAAAACCCAGTTTTGTTCAGGCGAGCCATTTTAAAGATTAGGTCCCTTTCTATTTGCGCTTAGAATAGTCGAATTCACTTTCATAAAACGCGCATATCTCTGGGAGGGAACACTTTTGGGGCATGGGATCGGTCTCATTCGATGCTCAGATGTTGTCCACATCAAAAAAGAAAACAAATTAAAATTGAATTTTTTTTACCCTTAGGTCCCTTTCTCTATGCGCTGTCACATATTGTTATTTTTGCTTACAAAAAGTGCCAATTCCACATTCAGAATAGAAGTGATTGGCCTAATTTTTAACTCTGATAATGCATTAGAGTCAATTGCGATGAAAAGAGGTTTCTTGTTTATTTAAAAATAAAATAGTAATAACGGGTGATCATTCTAGAGGTATTTTTGCAATTTTTGCAATTTTTTTACAGATAACGCGTAAGTTGAGTCAAACTTCTTTTTTCTTTTCAGTATTGTTTGCCATTTCATCATGAAAAAACTTACACCGCAACAAAGTCTTCAAATTGTGCAACTGAATTATGGAGATCAGCGTTCGGTAAGAAACGTTTTTCGACCAAAATTTTGTTTAGTCATGAGACCCATTACTGGCTCAACTGCGACGTCAATAAACAAAATTGCCGCAATTGGGCTGAAGAACACCCAGAAGAGGTTCAAGAGGTGCCATTATATCCAGAGAAAACCACGGTTTGGTGCGGCTTATGGGCTGGTGGAGACATTGATAATGGCCCTAATATCGGACTTTTTGCTAACTGAAATTGAAGCCCGTTTTACGTATTCATCTGGGATTTTATTCTTAATTATATTTAAGAAATACTTCTACTGTTGGAATAATCGATTGGTTGGAAAGATTTGAAACTTATAAAATATAAATTATACAACAACAATGATATGTGGGTAAACTATAACTCGTCTAAGTCCGTTTAATGCTTTATCTTGAATAATTACGGTTGCTGCAAAATCAAAATGTTCTAATCACTATATTTGCGTTACGTAGTTACAAAAAAAAGTTTTGTGTTTTTTAAAACAATTTTAAAAAATGTTACACTAATAGATGTTAAATAAAACAAGCCTAATTAAATTAAGGAAAGTATGCTTTCCTTTAGACGAATATGTTTTTCTAATTACTGGGTATACTTTTAGGCGAAAATTATGTATTCTTCACATTGAATTCAAGTTCACCGGACTACGTCAATAAATTTCCACATAAATTGTAATAATATTGACACGAAATTCGGTAAAAGTCGACTTTTTTGTTCTATTGGGGGCAACATTTCTTAAATATACTTTTAAAAAGATTTTTTATATATATATACTTTAACGATATCCACTGGAGTAGCCAAGTATCATAATCTACATGAAATCGGATTTCTTAACTTTTTCTACCAAATTAAATTTTGCATAACAAATGGTTATCGAAACTTGTTTTTCTACCCTTCACCGAATAGTGGATAATATACTAAATCTGTAATTTCATTTGCAATACTACGAAATTTTGATCGGACACCCTATAAAGTATAGCCATTATTGATCGTCGCAAAATTCGAAGACGATGTAGCCATATCCGCCCGTGTGTCGGTTAAAAGCACGATTGTGGTTAGGGGATTTTAAGCGTATATATTTGGCTATTGTCCTATAAAGTATATTAGTCCATTATATGTTAAAATAAAAAGATAAAGCATACTTTTGGACTGAAAATTATCACAAATTATGGGGCATACTTCTAGGATTTTACGAAATTGACATTATTTAAATATTCGACCCATATAACTATCGACTTTTTTAATCATTAACTTTCGACACTTAAACCGACGGGAGGCAATTTTGGTGTTGTATGAGGTGTTTGTGCTTTCTTTTAATTTTTTTATATGCTTTTAGGGTTTTTACAAAACAAGGATTGTTTTTATTTAAAGCAAAATCCTATGGACTATTTACTCAATAGTCTCGACATTCCATTAAGGGACAAACGCAGAACATATCACAAATCTGAGAATGTAATTTTCAATGTTGCGTTAGTATTTTTTTGGGTTTACATTTTTCTTCAAAATTTGTATACTTATAGGCGTTTTACTAGTGGATTTATATCTATATGGAAAGGAAACCCATATGAGGATTGGCTCTTTTCATACAAATCGCAATTATTTGCCAAATGTAATTTGGTAATTGTTCATTTTGTTATTATATGAATTACTATATGAATATTTTACGTATTTCGTTAATCATGTTTTTCCCTCAAATAAGTTTGAACACTTTCAGGCATTTTACGAAAGAGACGTAATTTTTTATATTAGAGCAAAACCCACCAGACTGCGTCTTTGTGCCCGTTTTAATACTAATTGTATGTATTTTCTGTACATTAACCAGATTTTAATTGGTATTTTAAGTAGGGATGCAAACCATTTCCGAATTCGTGTTGTTTCGGTTCAGTGGTTCAGTTTTATAAATGGTTTTTAGATCGTGGTTCTGGTTCGGTTCAATGGCTCAAAATTGGTTAAAAATTCAAAGAAAAAATATTTTTTGATGTTATATATTTTTTTTATTAAAAATCGAAAATGGAACGAAGGTAGGTGCCTTCAAACTAAAATAAAAATAGGTCCATTTTTAAAATAAAACGTCACATGCACATAAATACGAATTCATAAAAAATGATGGTTTCAACGTATCGATTGATTTGTTGCGAACCGAAGCACTGTTTTTTTATAATTTTTTGTGGCTTTTGGATCGATTAGACAATTTTTTAACAGCTGTTTGGTTTACGATTCGATTTATAGACAAAAATGGATATGGTTAGGCTCAAAATTGATTCAGGTTCGGTTCGGTTTGTATCCCTGATTTTAAGTGTGTTAAGTGTGGGTGGGTATCAAGATTTTTCACAAATATATTGCATACTTTGAAGGCATTTTTTAAAACAAAGGTTAGTTTTTTATTTTAACGACCAATACCATACCAATTGCCATTTGTTTGAGCAAGAAATCTGGAGAATGTGGATTTCATTATTGTACGAGTATTTTATAAGTGGTGGGCATCATGATTCTTTTGAAATTTTTTAAAAAATTTTGGATCTGTTAGTTTCATATTATAATCGTAACGATATCAGCGTTAGTACGCCTATAAATTTTAATACTAATTGCAATAACTCTCTACTACGCCTATGCATTTTCAGACTAATTGAACTCTACACTTAAAATCCAGCAAATGTAGCTATTAATGTTGCGTGATTTTTTGAATCATGGTTTTCTCAAAAATGTTGTCTACTTTTAGGCTTTTTACAATAGGGATACTTTTAATATTGAAACGACATTCACCGCCTTATCCTTAAGCTTTTAATGTCAATGGAAAAAATTTTTTACTTGAAATCAGATAAATGCGGATTTCTTTCAGCTGTTCACGTTTTCTCCAGAAATGTTGCAAACTTTTAGGCATTTAAGTTTTAAGTCCAACAAATTAAACTTGCCCATTTTTTTAACCGAAATCATTTGATTTCGGATTTTGTTGTACTATGTTTTTTTTTGGTTGGAATCATGCTTTTTTCAAGGGATCATGTTTGCTTCAAAAATGTTGCATGCTTTAAGGTATTTTCGAAAAAGTCTATTAGATTAGACTTGTCCCTATTTTCCCGAAATTATTTGACAGTGGATTTTATTGTTGTATGTGTTTTTGGTTGGAATAATGCTTGCTCACGGGACTATGTTTGCTTCAAAACTGTTGTATACTTTTAGGCATTTACGAAACAGTCTTAGTTTTATATCCAACAGATTAGACTATTCTATTTTTACCAAAATTATTTGACTGTGGATTTTATTTTTCTATGTTTTTTTTTGGTTGGAATAATGCTTGCTTCAAGAGATCATGTTTGCTTCAAAAATTTTGTATACTTTTAGGCATTTCCGAAACAGTCTAAGTTTTATATCCAACAGATTAGACTATTCCCTATTTTTACCGAAATTATTTCACTGTGGATTTTATTGTTCTATGTTTTTTTGGTTGGAATAATGCTTGCTTCAGGAGATTATGTTTGCTTCAAAAATGTTGTATACTTTTAGGTATTTACGAAACAGTCTATGTTTTAAATCCAACAGATTAGACTATTCCCTATTTTTACGAAAATTATTTGACTGTGGATTTTATTGTTCTTTGTTATTTTTGGTTAGAATAATGGTTGCTTCAAGAGATCATGTTTGCTTCAAAAATGTTGTATGCTTTTAGGCATTTACGAAACAGTCTTAGTTTTAAATCCAACCGTTTAGACTTGTCCCTATTTTTACGAAATGTTGTTTAATGTTGAATTATGCTTGCTTCCAGCGATCATGTTTGCTTCAAAAATGTGTATACTTTTAGGCATTTACGAAACAGTCTAAGTTTTAAATCCAACTGCTTTTTTGTGGGAATCATGCATGTTTACAAAATGTTTGAGTATATCTTGGCTGGATAACCACCGGATTATTATAATAAGTAAAGTCATAATAAAGTAGTAATTTCTTACATGAAACCTGGCGAATGTAGTTTTTAATGTTAAATGATTTTTACTATTTTGTTTTCCAATTATAGATAAATAATGAATATTCAACCTTTTATATCTATAAGATGAAATAATTGAATACTCAAGCTCGAGGTCGTGGTTCTGTAAATATAACCTTTATATTATTTAATATTTCGTCTATTTGTTAAAAGACATCTTCAGGAATTCTGTAGATGAAAATACATAAACATTTGCAAACACGTAAAAATGTTTTTCGAAACAACAACACTCATGACTTTTTTTACATATTCGATTAATCAAAAACTTACTATTCCGCTTAACTATGCTGTTTATACCTTAACTATTCATTAAAAATGTTGTCTACTGTTAGGCATTTTACGAAACGCAGGCTATGTTAACATTGTCAAAAAATTTGCTAAAGACCTGCTCTCCGATTTAAAATAATTTTTCTATGAAATTCGGTAGTTGTGTATTGCATTGCTGTGTGTGTATTTGCAATTCTTTGGAAGGAATGATGAGTTTTCTCAACATTATTGAATAGTTTTTTTTCACACGAAATCTCTTTCATTTTCTTCTTGAAAATGTTGTCTACTTTTAGGGATTTTACGAAACGTAGGATATGTTAATATTGTCGAAAAAATTAATGAAGTACGGCTCTCCAATTTGAAATAATTGTTCAATGAAATTCGGTAAATGTATATTTCATTGTTAAGTGAGTATTAAGAGAGCTTTGGAGGGAATCATAAGTTTTCTCAACATTATTAAATATTTTTTTTACCCTTTTCTATCTATTTCTATTTTTTTCATGTTTTCCTTAAAAATGATGTCTACTTTTAGGCATTATACGAGTAAAAGAGACTAAGGTACGTCTCCCCCATTTGAAATCATTTTTTCATGAAATTCGGCGAATGTATATTTCATTGTTGTTTAAGTATTTACAGTGCTTTATAAGAAATCATAAGTTTTTTCAACATTATTAAAAAAAGTTTTATTTTTACACGACTGTGAATTGCGTTATTTACAAATAATAAAATAATTTTTTATAAACATCTTCTTCAAATCATACTAAAATTAAACTCACATTTTCTCCTGTGCTGGTTGAAAAAATACGTTTTGTAGCTCTCCTTCGTCAGGCTGACAATTGATTCACTTCCTTTTTGCTAATTAAAAATTGCTTTTACAACACTATTTTCACTTTTTCTGTATTCGATTTTTTAAGATTTTTTTAAAAATCTTTGACAATTTCTGGAGAACTTTTAAAGATTTCTTTCGTGTTTTTTATCTCTAATGTAATTTTTCAATACTCTTTGCTGCAATCTTATTTAAAGCACAAGTTTCACTTTAATTTTTCAAAATATACTTTCAATGGTTTTAAATTTTCACAAAAAAATACTTCTCGTATTGTTGCATATGTGTACGTAAACGCGCCAGCTAGCAAGCCTAGTATGACGACTGCAAAGGCCGAGTGTTAATTATGGAAAATGTTGTGAACCGGAAATACAGCCGCCGAGTTAGTGGTCAAAATGTAAAGTGACACATAACTCAATGTAACACGTTAGACATGCCCTGCTGCCGCTCTTTTTTGGTTTCTGTTGGCCACGAAAATCAGGAAAAATCCAACCATAAAGATGGCCACGTTAAAGCAAATACTTGATAGTACACACACACACACACACTGACTCACTCACTATGTGATCACAAACACACCAACAGGGACACACTATGGCCAGGACCCCAAGTAAACAGGCACCTTTAGCAAACCGTTCTTCTATTTATTTTTTTTTTCTTTTTTGTTCGTTCGGAGGGCGTACGATGCGATGCGTTGCGTATTTGCTTTTTGTTGCGCAAATATTAGGCGTAACAACGTAGGCAAGGATGCGATGCGTTGCGTGGCGTGGCGCGTTGTGATGCAACTTAATCACTTGTTCCGTTAAAATGCACGTTTGCAATTGCAATGAACCAACTAACCGACCGTTCGCAACCAGCAAGGGCCAGGACGTCCGTGTCTCGCGCAAAATTCAGTTGCTTGTGTAGTTATTTGATTATACGGATACTCTACATGCCACACTACTACGATACGACGTCGGTATATGCTATGGATGGACTAGGCCCACATACCACTGAATCGCAGGGATACTAAACAATTTTATGCGTGCGTGCGAGCGCTCGTTGTTCGTTTGTTTCGTCCGTTCGACTAAAGCGGGAAACACGGGAAAACAGAGCCTTTTGAACGTCTGAGCTTCACAAATTCAAATGTGATAACAAAATATCTGCTGGCCAAAAACAAGTTGAAAATTTTGAAATTTTCATAGGGAAAACATTTTCAAATTTCTGTTTGAATAAAAGCACATAGACAGACAGACGGACAGACGGTGGCAGGCAGTAGCAGCAACCCAAAAACAACCTGCCTTCCGTTGCAAGGAAAACAACGACAACAAAACCAAACCAGTTTCATTGTATGTACAAACCTTTGCATATGTGTTTATGTATGCCTATACGTGTGTGTGTATGTGTCTATGAGCATATCCCAGTGTATGCGTGTACGTGTGTGTAAGGATAATTTACATACATAAATATGCTGATGATAAACGCCAGTGTATGCAAATGTGTTAATGTTGAGTTTTGTGCATATGTTTTGAGTTAGTTTTCACCCCAAAATAATGAGAATAAAAATTAAGCTCAAATGAAATGAAAGAGTTAAATCTACTACTGGTTTACGCACAGACACACACACACACAGAGACTGTTGAGGCAACATACACATCCTTAAAACAATGGGTGGGTGGAGAGTATGGACAGACAACCAACAACAACAATAATTTCAACTCAGCTTTGCAGACATTATCACTTTGTGCAGACAAAGAGCTCCAGCAAAGGAGACAGAGAAAACGAGAGAGAGAGAGAATGAGAGAGCGAGCCACTGCCATATTGTCCATGCACGTAAACGTATTGGTTGGCTGACATTGTTAACACAAACCTAAACGGAAACGGAAACATTTCGTCGTCTTTTTCTTCTAAAACCCAACAGCCATTGCATTGCTAGTTGCAAAAACACGCACATTAAAATTTCTAATTTTAAAAAGATGTTATTCTAGTTGGAGACCTTTTTAGTTTCAAGCCTATTTAAATATATTTTTAAAATTCTTGAAAAAAGTGCTCATAATATTTATTTTTCAGCGCTTAAATATGGAGTCATCCGCCTGCACGAGGATGTGAATGTGGATGTGGCCGTGGTGGATATGTTGGTATGTTACTGGTGTTTGTTTACTCCATCAACACTTCCGTAGTGACCATTTGCACTCTCCAGCGCCACCAACACTACCGTTACAATCATCATCATCATTGCCGTCACCGTCCACCACCACAAGTGCCGCCATCCTTCATGCTGATGTCCGTCGCTCGGGCCGGCCGTCCGTCCGTCCATGTGCGTAAATGTGTGTTAAACATACATACGACGGAAATGAGGTTGCACAGCGCGAGCACATTGGGCGACAGGTTATGCGGCAACAAAAAAGTTAAATGTGCAAAAAACAACAACAACTCCACGAAAATTGTGCTGACACTGTGTGTTATGCTGCGAACAGTGGGTAGAAAAACGGCTAGATGTTCTTATCCGGTTGAACCTGGGTCAACGGGCTGCTCGTGTGCACAGTCTGTCTATCACGCCTCGGCGGCCCACACACAAAAACCCAACTGGAAATCTGGGAAATTTTTCGGCATCGGTTTTCACTTCGTAAATGTCGGTGTCTTTTGTGAATAAGGTATAATGGGTTCGGCTTAGGATATGGTTGGTAGTACTTACATAAGTCCCGCAACATCCCATTAAAGAACAATGGTAAACTTTTCTCAAATCAGTAAGCTGTGCTGTGTAGGTAACGCTCAGCTGTCACTGACCGGGACCTACTGTTTACCGCCGGCTAGAAACGTCTAATGCATTTTAAAGAGAAGATTTTACATGACTTAGCGATAAATATCTTACTCCTAATGTTGCCAGCATTGAGAAATGGAACTCGCCGCTGAAATACTGTTAAATGTTCTTATCAGGGATTGAACCTGCGACTACTGGCATCGTGCACACTTCTATAATGCCACGTCGGCCAACGCACAAAAACGCATCTGGAAATCTGGGAAATTTTTTGGCATCGGTTTTCACATCGCAAATGTCGGTGACTTTAGCGAATTAAGTATTATGAGTTCGGTTCAGACTTTCTTTGCTTCAGGAACAAGGGGGAACTTCTCTCAAAGCAGAAAGCCGAGCATGATTCAATTCATTGAATGCGACCTACTGTTTAACACTGGCTCCGGTCGGCAAATGAATTTTGTGGAGAAGTTTTTACACGACATATAAATATCTTGCTCGTTAATTTTCCGATATTTACGGGGTGGAAAACCGCCTCGTAATTTCTTACCTGGGGTTGAACCTTGGTTAACTGGCATAATAATCGATTTTTATGTTTAAATCCGACAGTCGGATTCTCAAAAATTGGATTTTGTTGTGGGTAAGTAAGTAAATAATTGCTGTGACCAAAGACCATCAGACCTCTTACTTTTACGAACATGCTAGTAGATGTGAATTGCTTTGCCATACACAAACATCCTCAGAAAAAGTAATCGTTAGCAGGAGATTACAAATAATATTGAAATAAGTTAATGTTTCGGAGGCTACACAATTGTACTTTTTTTGATCCCCATCGTAGTTTTTAAATGTTGAAGGCACTTAAATTTTAGCCAGGAATTCTTACTTATCAACATTAGATATCTCAAACCAGTAAATTATTGAAGGAAAATCAGCATTAGGGTAGGGTGCAAGGGTTGCTTTTAGAAGCGGGCCTATAGGTCTTCAAAGAAGTAAGTGCAAAACAGAATTGAGAAATGTAAATGACAACTCAGGGAGCATAAAGGATTTCTGCTATTGTGAATAAATCTCGCTTAAGAAAAAAGACACGCAGACTGCTAGTTCGATGTCATTTACGAACCAGCTCCCGAAAATGGGTAATGGTATAGTTATCCGTATAAACTCTATGTAACTGTGTATGTAAGGATCATGCTTTGGAAAGGTTCTATTCTGCTTCCTATGATCAACTTGTGTCGTTTGCTGTTGTTGAAGTTCGTACTATAGTTATCAGGCCTTAAACCACCCTGCAACCGGTTAGAGATTTGATTGGCATGTGGATTAAGTCGTTCACATAATACTTAGTAGGAACATAAATACTGTTACAACATTGAACATATCCATTTCAATAGTAGAACTAAACATACCCCGTTAATGTCATATGGGCTTTTAAAGCTAACCTCAATAGCGTTAGTCTGTAAAGGGATTTTAAAATTGTTTCAACTTTCATCATGGAGTGTTCAGATAATGAGAAACATATCGCTGTAATAGCGCTTTTCAAGTGTAAAATAAAAAAAAAACGATATTTTTAAAACGCTCCGGCCACTAGGGATTAGCCTCATGTTCGTCCACCGATGCATAAAACTGTTCGAGGAGACTGGAGATGTAAAAGACCGCCACCGGTGGGGCCGCCCACGCTCTGTTCGAACACCGCATGTCATCAAAGCCGTTAAACCAAGAATTCACAGAAATTCGCTCCGAAAACAGAAAATCATGGCCCGTGAGATGAATATCACGCAAAAGTCCATGAGTCGAATCAATAAAAAAGACTTGGGACTTGGGGCTTGCAAACGACGTACCGAATATTTACTGACTGCAGCTTTGAAAAAAATAGGATTGAAAAATGCAAACGTCCTTTGGTGATGTACGCTGATAATATTTTGTTCACCGATGAAAAAATTTTTACCGTTCAGGAAAAATTTAACAAGCAAAATAAAATAGAGTGTATGCGCGGTCATCTAAGGAAGCATCTGAAATGATATCAAGGGTGGAAAAGGGTCATCACCCAGCTTCAGTCATGGTTTGGTGGCGTGTCTCTTACGATGGGGTCACTGACCTGCATTTCTGCGAACAAGGAGTCAAAACATCGGCCAAAGTTTTCCAAGAAACCGTTTTGGAAGCTGTTGTGAACAATTCCCTGTTCCAAAACCAGCCATGGACTTTCCAGCAGGATTCTGGGCCGGCCCATAAGGCAAGAACGTCCCCTGAAGAATTTTCCTCAAGCAGTCCAGATTTAAACCCATGGGATTACAAATTGTGGACGGTTTTAGAGGACAAGGTTTGCCACAAAACATACCCCAACATTGGATCTCTTAAGACTGCTTTGGTTCGAGCTGTGGCCAATTTTCCAATGGACGAGGTTCGTGCAGCTATTGACGATTGGCCAGTGCGACTTCAGGCGTGTGTAAAGGCAAAAGGCGGACATTTCGAATAAGTAGATTCATTTTGGATACAATATACATCAATAAATATATTAAAAAATATATGGTCCAAAAACATGCAGTACTTTTTATTTTACAACATAAAACGTGTGTAACAGTATTTATGTCCCTACTAAGTACGTTACATGTAAGAGTCTTTGGGGTGCTAGATAGTACAGGCGAATAATACGTAACTGTGGTGAAAACACGGAGCAAATAGTGGCTAATTTTCACCTCGAAAATGCTTACTAACTTAATAAGCTATTAAGGGGAAAACGGGAATTTCTCATATGTTATGTTGCAGGAGCAACAGCGATCATGCACGAGTAAAGGCCTACGAGGGCTGCTATTTATATTCCGGGTCCAGACAATAATATAGTTCCCAGATGCAAACCGGAAATTCCATTGGAAACTTTGAAAGTTTTTAGTACAACTTCACTCAGAACGTTTTTTTCATTTGAGGGCGAATTGTTTTTCTTACAGTGTGTTGAAAAATGCATCTCAGGAATTATTCCGTAAACCTTTTTTGTGCGATGATTTTTTACAATTTTTGGCGTGGATTATTGAGACAAGATTGTTTAAATCAACTTGTTTTGACTTTTGGCGATGAAGCACCATTAGTCTCGGACGCAGTTCGTTCCAGGATGAATTTCGTAAAGGACGTCCAACTTCGGTCACTTTGTCAGAAACCATCGATGCTGGGCGTGAACTGATTAAGCAAGACCGACATGTGACATACCGTGGTATTGAGGCATCCTTGGGCATCAGTATGACAAACATCACTAAGATATTGCATGTTCATTTGGACGTGAAAACAATTTGTTCTCGTTGGATCCCACATAACTTGACGAATGCCGAAAAAAAAGCTCGAATGGATTGGTGCAACGAGATGTTGAAAAAGTATAACTGCGGTAGCTCAAAGACAGTGTTTAACATTGTCATGAAGAATCATGGATCTATGCATAGGAACCCGTAACAACACAGCAGTCGACCATATCGGTCTTTCAAGACGAGCCAAATTCAATAAAAGTTGTTCGCGGAAGAAGTACATCGAAGCAAGTGATTACGTTTTTTTCGGTATAGCCGGCTATGTTGCCACAGTGCCTTTAGTGGAACGGTCAATTCTGAGTGGTATACAACCATCTGTTTGCCAACAGTGTTCGAAGAAATGAGGAAAGATAATAAGAGAATACGGATCATTTTACATCACGACAATGCGAGCTCTCACACATCAGCTGAAACGATGAACTTGACCACTCAAGATGTTGAATTAAGGGGGCATCTACCGTACAGGCCTGATTTGGTACCCAACGACTTCTTCTTATTCCTAGCATCAAGAAAAAAATCCGTGGTCAACGTTTTTCATCGCCCGAAGCAGCTGTTGAAGCGTTAAAAAATCATGTTTTGTAGGTGTCTCAATCGGAGAGGAAAAAGTGCTTCGAATATTGGTTTGTGCGCATGCAAAGTGTATTGATCTTAAAGGAGAATATTTTGAAAAACAATAAAACCATTTCCAATGATATATTGTTGTATTTTTATTAACGGACCCGAAATATAAATAGCAGCCCTCGTACAGGATTTTATACAAAATACCCCCAAAAAGTGTGATTTTTACAGATGTTGGTTTAGTGCTTGAATGTATTTGGTCCATTATAAATCCCAAACAGCTTGCAACAACAATACATTTCTCCGCAAAGTCGAGACTTTCTAGGTTTATTATTATGAACGCTAAAGTGCTTTCAACAGACACATTGACGGACGGTCAGATATCGCTAGAGCGTCTTAGAATTGTACGATATTTTGATTTGATATTTTGAGGTGTTCCAAACAAAATTTGGTACGAGTACATCCACATCATATGGTGAGGAATATAAAAAGGCCTACATGGAAAATTATCAATTTCTATTTATTTTAATACAGAAAAGGCAATACAAAAAGAGTCTATGTGGCATTTTTTTATATATTGGTGTGTCATTCAAAATCGCGCCTTTAACTCATTTTTTTTAGTTTAACCGTCGCAAATCTATATGTGACAGCGCATAGAGAAAGGGACCTAAGGGTAAAAACATCAATTTTCATTTTTTTTCTTTTTTTGATGTGGACAACATCTGAGCATCGAATGAGGCCGATCCCATGCCCCAAAAGTGTTCCCTCCCAGAGAAATGCGAGTTTTATCAAAGTGAAGTCGATGATTCTTAGCGCAAATAGAAAAGGACCTAATCTTTAAAATGCCTCTCCTGAACAAAACTTTTCATCAACTTTTCCCTTTTTTTGATGTGGACAACATCTGAGCATCGAATGAGACCGATCCCATGCTCCAAAAGTGTTCCCTCCCAGAGATATGCGCGTTTTATGAAAGTAAAGTCGACGATTCTAAGCGCAAATAGAAAAGGACCTAATCTTTAAAATGGCTCTCCTGAGCAAAACTTTTCATCAACTTTTCACTTTTTCTTTTTTTGATGTGGACAACATCTGAGCACGAATGAGACCGATCCCATGCCCCAAACGTGTTCCCTCCCATAGAAATGCGCGTTTTATGAAAGTGAAGACGACGATTCCAAGCCCAAATAGAAAGGGACCTAATCTTTAATATGGCTCTCCTGAACAAAACTTTTCATCAACTTTTCACTTTTTTCTTTTTTTGATGTGGACAACATCTGAGCATCGAATGAGACCGATCCCATGCCCCAAAAGTGTTCCCTCCCAGAGATATACGCGTTTTATGAAAGTGAAGTCGACGATTCTAAGCGCAAATAGAAAGGGACCTAATCTTTAAAATGGCTCTCCTGATAAAAACTGGTTTTTAGCCTTAGGTCCCTTTCTATTTTGCGCGTCCCATATACAAATTGACTTCAATTGCTAATTTTTAGAAATTTCGCGAAATTAATAAAAGCAACAGTTTTTTGCATTAAGCTCAGGGAGCATAAAATGTTTCATTTGCTGTTTTTTAAGATTTTCTGCAGCGGAATGTCTACTAGTGCCAGTGAACTTTAAAAAAAAAACCGACAGTATATTTTTGAAAACACGGTTTTGAAAATCCCGAAAACCTGGTTTTTCAAAAAACAACAACACTCTATCTTTAAACGCTGAATTGCAGTCTATCTATAAGACGAAGGATTTTTTAAGTTATCTTTTATGCCTAACACTAGTATTACTTACATCGCGCCAGCTTCTATTCTTTGCGATGCGTCTGAAATAGGCGTGGCAACAAAACGACTTTACTAAATACGATTTAAACCGTAAAGAAATGCCCCTTAAAACTTCCATCTACATTGTCCTCCCGTTAATAGTACCTTAGTCCTTTTTTATAATTCGGTTCCACCGTATCGCCGCACAGATTTACGCAAAAATAAAAGCGGATATGAACATTTAAAAGTCATTTATTCGATGCGTTCGACATACGCAACGCATACAGCACGAATACAACAGCAAAAGCAGAAACGAGCATTCCGCCAAACAAACCGATAAAAGCCTGCATGCATGTGAGTACAAATGTAAATGTATGCACTTACATACAAACATATACATATAGAGAAACGCACAAAGTGCGTGTACACTCGTCCGGCGAAATGAAAAATGCGAATTCAGGCTGAACGAACCACGGCAATAGACGGCCAACGAATAATGATGGTCAGTTGAACACAATACTGACCAGTAGTCCTCCTCTTCAGTGCTGCTACCCTCCTTGCTGCTTCTCTGCCAACGTCCATTTGTCTGTACAGACAGGTTCATTCATGCAAATTAAAATCTACTTTGTAAGTGCGCGCGTGCATGTGTGTGCGGTGAGGATATAAATTTTAAAATAAATGAATAAAATGTTAAAAATCTACAACAAAAGGATGTTTCATCGACAAAAAACCAAACACAATCTGCACGAATGTATGCAGGACATTAAAACAGGATCCCCGGCACAGCGCTCCGCACTGCTCAGCTGGGTAATTTCGGTGGCTACAGCAACGACGTTGCAAAAGGGTGAGTTTCAAAACGAGAATCGAACGAGCTTCTCTGTGGGCTGTTCAAAGAAGTCCGTTTCGAGACAAACGACAACAAATCCTGAATCTCAACCTCCTGAGCCTCTGTGCTATGCCAATTCATGGATTACCCAAATGTACTTGAAGTATATGGGGACGTATGTGCAGCGATGCCAACTTGGTGGTTTTTCCACTGCTTGTGGTGATTTTTCATTACCAAAAACAAACTTTTGGAAAAGTAGCGATTTTTTAAAAAAAAAAATATTTTTTAGAAAAATCGCCACAGTAGCATACATTTTAACTACGCTCGCGTATCGTTTGTAGCAATTTCCACCTAAAAAACTTAATTAAGTTTTTGGCATTATTTGTCCTTACAAGGCTTTGAGGAAGTAACTTGTAATCTTTTAGAAAATTTATGATGCAGACAATTTAATCAGGATTTTTAAACATTCGTTTGTACACAGGTTTAAAAAAGCTGAAACTTTTGTTCTAGTTCTTTGTTTAATTTGCACTCGAAGCAAAATAATTTATACTTGTACAATGTTTAGACATTTAATGTTGAATATTTGATTTGTTCGACAGCGATTTTTTTTGTGCTGCAGCCATTTGTAGCAATTTAATTCACATTGTAGCCGTAGCGATTTTAGCTTCGGAATAGTTGGCGACACTGCGTGTGTGTATAGATATACGAGGGAGGTGTAATGATGATAAAAACTTCTGTTGAAAATCGCCAAAACGAGACGTTAATGAACCTGGAAATACATCCTTCAAAATGTCCATCGGAATATACTTAGTAGGGACATAAATACTGTTACAACATTGAACACACCCATTTCAGTAGTAGAACTGAACATACCCCGTTAATGTCATAAGGGTTTTGAAAGCAAACTTCAATAGCGGCTGTCTGTAACGGGATTTTAAAATTGTTTCAACTTTTATCACGGAGTGGTCAGATAATGAGAACCGTATCGCTGTAATAGCGCTTTTCAAGTGTAAAATGCAAAAAGCGACATTTTCAAAACGCTCCGGTCACTAGGGATTAGCCCGTTTGAGGAAACTGGAGATGTAGAAGACCGCCACCGGTCAGGCCGCCCACGCTCTGTTCGAACACCGCATGTCAAAGCCGTTACATCAAGAATTCACAGAAATTCGCTCCGAAAACAGAAAATCATGGCTCGTAAGATGAATATCACGCAAAAGTCCATGAGTCGAATCATTAAAAAAGACTTGGGACTTGGGGCTTCCAAAACGACTTACCGGAAATTTATTGACTGCAGCTTTAAAAAAAATAGGATCGAAAAATGCAAACGTCTTTTGGTGAAGCTCACTGATAACTTGCACAGAAAAATTTTGTTCACCGATGAAAAAATGTTTACCGTTCAGGAAAAATTTAACAAGCAAACTAGTGTATGGTCATCTAAGGAAGCATCTTAACTGATCCCAAGGGTGGAAAAGGGTCATCACCCAGCTTCAGTCATAGTTTGGTGGGGTGTCTCTTTCGATGGGGTCAGCGAACAAGGAGTCAAAACATCGGCCAAAGTTTACCAAGAAACCGTTTTGGAAACTGTTGTAAAGCCTCTTAAAAATTTCCTGTTCCGAAACCAGCCATGGACTTTCCAGCAGGATTCTGCGCCGGCCCAAAAGGTTAAAACGTCAAAGGCCTGGCTTCAAAACAATTTGCCAGCGTTCATTTCCTCTGAAGAATGGCCCTCAGGCAGTCCAGATTTGAACCCATTAGATTACAAATTGTGGACGGTTTTAGAGGACAAGGTTTGTCACAAAAGATACCCCAACATTGGATCTCTTAAGACTGCTTTGGTTCGAGCTGTGGCCAATTTTCCAATGGACGAGGTTCGTGCAGCTATTGACGATTGGCCAGTGCTACTTAAGGCGTGTGTAAAGGCAAAAGGCGGACATTTCGAACAAGTAGATTTTTTTTGGATACAATGTACATCAATAAATATATATTCCGTTGCGTTATTTTGAAGCATACAGTTCTGTGATATTAGTTGTTGAGTTGGTGGGCGTCTGGAGGATTCCTAGGATGATGGTAGCTGCTCCGGGTGGCTGGGATGCTCCACAGGTGGTCGGTGTTGCCCGTCTGACAGTTTTCAACTAATAGAAGGAGGCTTGGTTATGGAAAGCCGCAAGACGGTTAAGCCAACCAAGTCAGTAGCAACGGCGGCACAACCCAGAGTCCTGCGCAGTCCGTGCTGGGAGATCGTCGGCCGTCGGCGATCTCAAAATGAGATCGTTTAAAAAATCTGAATATTAAAAAATATTTGGTCCAGAGACGTCAGTTCTTTTTATTTTACAGCCTAAAACATGTGTAACAGTATTTATGTCTCTACTAGGTATATGTGACGCGCAAAATAGAAAGGGACCTAAGGCTAAAAACCAGTTTTGTTCAGGAGAGCCATTTTAAAGATTAGGTCCCTTTCTATTTGCGCTTAGAATCGTCGACTTCACTTTCATAAAACGCGTATATCTCTGGGAGGGAACACTTTTGGGGCATGTGATCGGTCTCATTCGATGCTCATATGTTGTCCACATCAAAAAAAAGTGAAAAGTTGATAAAAAGTTTTGTTCAGGAGAGTCATTTTAAAGATTAGGTCCCTTCTACTTGCGCTTAGAATCGTCGACTTCACTTTCATAAAACGCGCATATCTCTGGGAGGGAACACATTTGGGGCATGGGATCGGTCTCATTCGATGCTCAAACCGTTAAATAAGTCCACATCAAAAAAAGAAAAAAAAATGAAAATTGATTTTTTTACCCTTAGGTCCCTTTCTCTATGCGCTGTCACATATAAGTACATAGAGCCAAACATAGTTAAGGGGTATTTACAATTGACGACCTGAACATACTGTCACCTTAGCTGCTCATACAGCTAACCAACATTAATTTCACTCATTTGAGCATTAAAAATCTGGTTTTAATTTCTATACAAAATACATAAATTTCAACCTTATTATGGAGCAAAGGCAAAATCTACACACTCCCATACGAAAGTGAACTTCCTCCACTTATACCTTCGTAACATGCAGACGAAAGCCATTCCACTTTTAAGCACACACACACACAAACACTCACATATGTGAAATAGTCACTCATCCACATTTTACTTTATGCACACTTGTACAGATTATATTTTGAGTTTTTTTCCCCCAAATATTTCTTTCTTTCTTATGGCTCATTTAAATGTGGCAAAAACTCCATTAAAATAGTGTAAATTTTGTTAGCAGTAGCAACGACAACAACAACTACACGAGAACATAGGCGAGGACCATCCCATTAATATGAACGACGATCTCTGGGCCAAAGGAAAATACAACAAAAATAGAAGAAAAACGAGATGGCTATATCGGCAAAGCCCACTCGCGCGCACACATACACATACAGGCGTAACTACAGCAAATGTCTCTTTACCACCTCCACTGCACAGACGTAGCGCCGATGGCAACCCACACCAGCCAGAAAACCCCACCATCCGCACTACAACAACAACTCATTATAATAAACACACCATCATTGCTGCTTATGGAGGACTACAGAAGCAGGAGCAGCAGCAGTGCCACCACCACCAACAACAACCATAATCAGCAGCAATAGTGTGCAACTGTAGTTGTGAGCCATGCACACGCATACATTAGTGTGTATGTGTGAGTCGGTCGTAATGATAGTTATAGTTGCTCCTGCTCCATCTCCTGCCGCTGTAGCAACAATAACTCGTTTTAACATTTGCATATGCAATAACTTCGGCATGGGTAAGTGTTTGAAAGTGCTTATACATGTATATACTTTCAAATACTTGTATGTGTGTGTGTGCGTTTAGTTATATACTTCCTTCAACTACCATTAGTTATCCACTGTTAGTTTACATAGAAAATTGTTAGTTTATGTTGTAAAAATTCCACTCATTTATGTACGTATGTGTGTATTTCGTTTACTCGCATCATCATCTGTAAACTCGAGTGGGTCGGTGTTGAGTGTAAAACGTTTCACATTCAGGCGATATTCATTTGCTTTAAAACTATTGGCAAAACTATTCGAAAATGTGCCATTAACACAACAAAACACAACCAACACACACTCATCCGCCAAGTACGCCGAGTGCAGGGCAGAGCGTATTTTTGCATTTGGATAAGACATTCGTTTCAGTTGTGGTGTTTTTCATTAATGTATTTACGTACTATATAATTTTAACAAGATTAGACAGTGGGATAGAAAAAAGTTCTGGAATGTCCTTCGATTGGTTTAGTTAAAAAAAGAAATAAAAATCCACATTAATTTGAAACAGAAACCTGGAAATGTGAAAAAAAAGTTTAAAATAATACTACAAATCGTTAAATAAGTCCAACATTGGGTATGCCTGCTTAGAAATTGGAGTTTTTTGAAACATGGGGTTTTTTCGACCCTGGGGACGGGACGGTCTGTGCCAACTGCCACGCGTAATAGTTGAGGTGTTGTTGGTGTTAAACGATGTCCAATACATACTCGTATAAGATGACTGTTTAGTCATCTTATACGAAAATGTATTGGGCATCGTTTAACAATTCTCACAGAAAGCGGTTCTCTCCCGAAAAGCCCAATTATTTTTCATTCCCGGTTTCCCGGGAAATTCATCCGGAATGCATGGAAAGTTAATTTTTTTCTTTTACCACAGATATGACACTACCAAGTGGATTTCTATTGTGCCAATGTTGGAAAAGTCTTAACACACTGAGAAAAAATTAGACGAATATCGATCGGTATAGGATGGATACCTTAAATTTCATTGCAAAAAACCAAATTCGGTTGCAATCAGCAAATGTTTATAATCGTAATGGATATTCTGTTCGACATACCAAAAGATGATAAACATGATCATCGTCTTATAGACGCAACTAATTGATCGGTCATACCAATGAAACGCATAACACGAATTTAATTGGTGGTTGTGGCAACCAATAGTTTTGCCCACATTTTTGTTGTTGTAACCAAATATTGGTGCTGATTTCTAAACTTTCATCATATCCAAAAGAGAAAATAATCCTATTATTGCTGTTTGAAGCAAATCGTTTAATCTAAATAACTCCATCATCTTTTCCTTTCAAGTACTTAGTAGGGGCATAAATACTGTTACACACGTTTTATGCTGTAAAATAAAAAATACTGAATGTTTTTGGACCAAATATTTTTTTTAATATATTTATTGATGTATATTGTATCCAAAAAGAATCTACTTATTCGAAATGTCCGCCTTTTGCCTTTACACACGCCTTAAGTCGCACTGGCCAATCGTCAATAGCGGCACGAGCCTCGTCCATTGGAAAATTGGCCACAGCTCGAACCAAAGCAGTCTTAAGAGATCCAATGTTGGAGTATCTTTTATGACAAACCTTGTCCTCTAAAACCGTCCACAATTTGTACTCCAATGGGACTGCTTGAGGGACATTCTGCAGAGGAAATGAACGCTGGCAAATTGTTTCGAAGCCAGGCCTGGCACGTTTTAATTTGCCTTATGGGCCGGCGCAAAATCCTGCTGGAAAGTCCATGGCTAGTTTTGGAACAGGGAATTGTTAAGAGGCTTCACAACAGCTTCCAAAACGGTTTCTTGGTAAACTTTGGCCGATGTTTTGACTCCTTGTTCGCAGAAATGCAGGTCAGTGACCCCCCCGTAAGAGACACCCCACCAAACCATGACTGAAGCTTGGTGATGACTCTTTTCCACCCTTGGGATCAGTTCAGATGCTTCCTTAGATGACCGCGCATACACACAATCATTTTGCTTGTTAAATTTTTCCTGAACGGTAAAAATTTTTTCATCGGTGAACAATATTTTTCTGTCCAAGTTATCAGTGAGCTTCACCAAAAGACGTTTGCATTTTTCAATCCTATTTTTTTTAAAGCTGCAGTCAATAAATGTCCGGTACGTCGTTTGAAAGCCCCAAGTCCCAAGTCTTTTTTAATGACTCGACTCAGGGACTTTTGCGTGATATTCATCTCACGGGCCATGATTTTCTGTTTTCGGAGCGGACTTCTGTGAATTCTTGATTTAACGGCTTTGATGACATGCGGTGTTCGAACAGAGCGTGGGCGGCCCGACCGGTGGCGGTCTTTTACATCTCCAGTCTCCAGTTTTATGCATCGGTAGACGAACATGCGACTAATCCCTAGTGGAGGGAGCATTTTGAAAATATCGTTTTTTTTCAATTCACTCTTGCAAAGCGCTATTACAGCGATACGGTTCTCATTAGCTGACTACTCCATGATGAAAGTTGAAACAATTTTAAAATCCCGTTACAGACTAACGCTTTTGAGGTTAGCTTTCTAAACCCATATGACATTAACGGGGTATGTTCAGTTCTACTATTGAAATGGGTGTGTTCAATGTGGTAACAGTATTTATGTCCCCACAAAGTATATACTAGTGGTGATTAGTGTGTCATATAATCGGTATCGCTGGATATAAGCCTTTCTTCCCTGCTTAGATTTGAGACTTGCAAAGTGCAAATTTTGCCACTGTTCTTAGCAGAAATGCAACTCAAACAGGATACATACGTGTATATGTGATATATTTATGTACACATAACCATACTCGTACATACATATCATATATTGCACATGGTTGCAGGTTACATGCGTGTAACGGACATTTCTAATTTAAAGTAATTTCCAACTTCAAAACACAATTGTGTTAATGATTAGACGGTAGCCGAGGCAGCGTGAGGCATTGCGGGGACCGATTGGAGGTAAAATTTCATCCACTACCGATGTAGGAATATCCTGGCACAAATACACAGCAACGCAGGCACTCACATGACTAGAAGTTCGTTTGGTTTTTTTTTGTGAAACTTTAAGCCAACACATGAAATGCCGAGAAATACAAGTAACTTCCTGATGTAACACGGCCGCCAATACCGCTGTGACAGAGTGAAGTTTAATGCGTACCGAGAATGCTCGCTCGCCTTCATGCAACAACTAATGCCCGGCTGTAGAGAAGGCAGGAGGCAGTCAGTCATTCAGTCGGTCGGTGGCCGTGGCATGTGTAGACTCATAGACGCTTAATCGCCGGCTCGTTGCCCGTCCGCAGTAACTCCAAAGGCGGAGAATGAAGCAACAACACAGCGCAATTAACATGCAATATAAAGTAGGCATTGTTTTTATGCCAGTTTCGAGTTTAAAGCCAGTGCGTATCCCTGAAAGGCTCGGCGGAACACAAATGCAAAAGTCCTGCTTGGCTGCGGCCGGCCTACGTGGTATGTCTGTGGAGTGAGCTCGTATGTCTGTTAAAAGGATGTTGCAGTAAAGGGGAAAATAAGTAATTTCCCGGCACTATTGTATGGGCTGTTTGCTGCCGGAACGTTGTATTATTGTACAGATTTTTCTGTAATTTCAATGATTTTCAGACAGCGAACAAAAAAACGACTTAAAAATGCGTATAAAAAGGGTTAAATTGTACACATACGCAGGACAGCACATACGTATAATGACTTAAAAAAACACTTACACATACACATACATGCTCAAAAAAGGACTCTTCTGTGCGTGTGTTGTGTGTAGGCCAACAACTAAACAAAACCTGTTTGGTTTGCATATCCAGAAACACATACGCACGGCTTTTGCTCTACGTCCGCACAACCTGCGTGAGTTATAGACACTTATCGAGTGTATGTATGTACTTGTGTGTGTGTGTGCGTGTTTAAAACATTTGTTAACAGGACATAGTTCAGGATATGTGAAGTTTATGAACAAGTTAAGCTACAATAACAGCGCAGAGAATGAGTTCAAATATTTCAAAGCATTTTTCCTTTCGCTGTTTCCATTTTAAAATTAGATTCATTTTTCCACTTATTTTCTTTTATTGGGAGAAACTTTGTGTACCCTTCACAACTTAGGGGTGTATTTTCAATTTAACACTACATTGGTAACCTTTAACTATAGGGTGATCAATCTAGAGGTATTTTTCCAATAGGGTTTTTTTTCACAGATTACGCTTGAGTTGTGTTAATCTTTTTTTCAGTATTGATACCCGTTTCATTATGGAAAGATTTACACCGCGAAAACCTCGGTTTGGTGCGGTTTATGGGCTGGTGGAATTTCGGTCAATATTTTTTCAAAAATGTTAATGGCCGTAATGTAACCGTGAATGGCGTTTGCTATCTCTCCATGATATCGGACTTTTTGGTACCGTATTTTTTGCAGTTGTGTTTCTTGAATTACATGTGGGGTTATGACAAAACCACTCAGCCAGAAATGAGCTTCATCGCTGAAGATCATGAAAATTGGAGTAAGAGCTCTTAAAGTTGCGACCACCGACTCAGAATTTCGGTAGTAATTTTTAATGATTTTCAAACGTTGCTTGTAAGTTAATTCTTCCATGATGAAAATGTTTTCTTCGACTAACGTTTTGACACTGAACGATCATTAGAAAGGTTTGGGGATGCGTTGACATAAAGATACGAAATTGTTATATTCCTATTGGAAAACCCTTTACTATGGTTGTATGTGAAACATAACAGTTGTGAAGGTCAAAATATGGTTGTGATGAAGTAAAAGATTTTTAAGTCGGGTGTGGCTGACTCTTACATACCATACACGACTCAGATAAGCAGAAAATTCCGCGCCCCAATCAGCAGCTTGGGCAAGGTTGCACGCAATATGTTACTTCTAGAGAGGGAAGAACTTATATTGTGGGGCCATAGAAAAACAGAACGCCCCCATTTTACCAAGGATGCTTGTAGGTCGCACATAATAAAATTCAAATCAATAAAATCGGAATAAATGTGGGGGGGCTATTTCAAACATGAGCCGAAATGGTTGAATTTCACAAGACACGGGGGATGGTCGCGCCCTTAACGCTCTATGCTTAATTGGCTTGTACAGCTGCATATCCTGAAATCAGGAGAACCTTAGTGTGGGGGCTATATGGTCCAGTTTTTCCAGACATAGAAATGGTCCAGTTTTACCAGACATAATTATAGATCGCTTATGACGTACCGTGCACAATTGGAGTGTGGTCGGGTTTAATTTGTAGCGTCTAGAGCTGCAGGACCTCAACTCAGGCCGAGCCTTTGTGTGGTTCATCCCGAAGATATGGACGCTTATGGTCACCAGAGTTGGATGTTATAGGAGCACGCTCAATCTGCTTGGAATCGCTAAAAAAAAGTGGCTTCTCAAGCTGCAGTGTCTGCAATCCGAAAAGGCCTCTGTATGGGCGATTTTCGAAAATATGTAGCAACTTGTTCCTCAAATCTGGAGGGAATTGTGTAGCTTACCAAAATGTTACCAAATTATTTTCATTAAAGTTCACTGAAGACTTAAAATCAAAATCTCTAATTTCAGCGTGTCCTTGTGGTCTTTTTTCATACGAAGTTAAGTAAATACGGGTGACAATTTTAGCTTAAGGATGAAAATGTTTCACTAAAGTACTACATTTATCATTTGAGTATAAGTCGTCTGAAATAAAAGCAAAATATCGCCATAAAAAATAATCCTTTTCCTTTTTCAAAATTGTTTATTTGAATTTTTGTATAAAATTTGATATTTTCTAGGTCGACAAATTGAACATTTTTGATTGCTTTTTAGTTAGTTATTTGCATAATTGAGTTATTTTGACACTGAAAACCGAAATAGACACATAGGTGGCCGAGACCTTGGTCCAAGGGCCGGTGATCTCTATTAGGAAGGGAACGATTGTGGTTTTGGCGAAAGCTACTAAGTAGGGACATAAATACTGTTACAACGTTGAACACTCCCATTTCAATAGTAGAACTGAACATACCCCGTTAATGCCATAGGGGTGTTGAAAGCTAACCTCAATAGCGTTAGTCTGTAACGGGATTTTTAAATTGTTTCAACTTTCATCATGGAGTGATCAGATAATGAGAACCGTATCGCTGTAATAGCGCTTTTCAGGTGTGAAATGAAAAAAACGACATTTTCAAAACCACTAGGGATTAGCCACTAGGGATTAGCCGCATATTCATCTACCGATGCTTCAAACTGTTTGAGGAGACTGAAGATGTAAAAGACCGCCACCGGTTGGGCCGCCCACGCTCTTTTCGAACACAGCATGTCATCAAAGCCGTTAAATCAATAATTCACAGAAATCCGCTCCGAAAACAGAAAATCATGGCCCGTGAGATGAATATCACGCAAAAGTCCGTAAGTCGAATCATTAAAAAAGACTTGGGACTTGGGGCTTTCCAACGACGTACCGCATATTTATTGACTGCAGCTTTAAAAAAAAATTAGAATTGAAAAATGCAAACGTCTTTTGGTCAAGCACGCTGATAACTTGTTCACCGATAAAAGAATTCAGAAAAAAATATTCACAAGAAAAATGATAGAGTGTGTACGCGGTCATCTAAAGAAGCATCTGAACTGATCCCAAGGGTGGAAAAGGGTCCTCACCCAGCTTCAGTCATGGTTTGGTGGGGTGTCTCTTACGATGTGGTCACTGACCTGCATTTCTGCGAACAAGGAGTCAAAACATCCGCCAAAGTTTACCAGGAAACCGTTTTGGAAGCTGTTGTGAAGCCTCTTAACAATTGTGCGGATTGTGCGCCGGCCCATAAGGCTAAAACGTCCCAGGCCTGGCTTCGAAACAATTTGCCAGCCTTCATTTCCTCTGAAGAATGGCCCTCAGGCAGTCCAGATTTGAACCCATTGGATTACAAATTGTGGACGGTTTTAGAGGACAAGGTTTGTCACAAAAGATACCCCAACATTGGATCTCTTAAGACTGCTTTGGTTCGAGCTGCGGCCAATTTTCCAATAGATAAGGTTCGTGCAGCTATTGACGATTGGCCAGTGCGACTTAAGGCGTGTGTAAAGGCAAAAGTCGGACATTTCGAATAAGTAGATTATTTTTGGATTGAATATACATCAATAAATATATTAAAAAATATTTGGTATAAAAACATTTAGTACTTTTTCTTTTACAGCATAAAACGTGTGTAACAGTATTTATGTCCTTCCTACGTAATATAGGGTGGGGCGCCGAAATTTGCTTTTTTGCACTGCAGGCTGTGACGGCGCTGTTGGTCGAAGAGAGTGGAGAGTGTACGTGGCTTATAGTAGATGACGGGAGATTTGTATTTGTCTGCCTTTCATTTGCCATTATATATTGGACACGTGAGAAGAGGTCATTTTGTGTTGAAGCGTATTTTTCAAATGCGCACTCGATCATTGCAGTGCAGCGTGCTTTTGTGTAAACAAACAACATATGAGGTACTGGAGGGAAACAACACCAGGAGAACTTTACCTGAGACCTCTGCACTCGGACCGCATCAGTGTGTGGTGCGCCATATCACGAGTAGGCATAATTGGCCCATACCTTTTCCAGGATAACCGTCTTGCCGTTACTGTGAACTTCGAACGGTACTTGACTATGATACAGGATTTTGTTCAACCGGCACCTGAGGCAATGTAATTAGAGGTACATGGAGATATATGGTTCCAACAGGACGGTCCCACTGCACACACAGCGAGTGTTATCATGAATTGTTTGAGGCAAGTGTTCCCTGGACGGCTTGTCTCTTTGAGGAGTGATGTGAACTGGCCGGCAAGCTCACCAAACTTAACCCCACGGGATTTTTTCCTTTGGGGTTACCTGAACACGAAGGTGTATACCAACCGTCCCAACACCTTGGAAGACCTAATTAACAATATTGAGACTGAAATTGGCAGAATACCTGTCGACATGCCTGTTAGAGTTCATGAAAACTTTAGAAAACGTTAGCAGTAGTGTGTGGATAGCGAAGGTCGACATTTGCCAGATACACTATTTAAAACCATGTAATTTAAAAATTCCCTTACTGTTCAATATAATTAAAATATAAAACAAATTTTTCTAAAGTTCATAGATTTTATATTTCAATCCCAAATAAGCAAAATGCGCGCTCCACATATACATTTTTGGGAATGCGAAAGCTTTTTATAGCATCACTGCACTAAAAGTGCTGGTTTTTGCAACACAAGGCAAACAGTGTGATAACCCCTTAAAAAATTCCGATCGAATCTTAAATTGTATAAAAAATTACTAGATAATTTGATTTTGGTAACAATTGACTGGATCGGTTAAGAGGACAAATATTCTTCGCACATGTACTGAGTCAACCTCTGAAAAATCTCAATATTTCTAGTATTTTTTGGGGTTTTTATACCCTCCATCATGGGATAGAAGGTTTATTCACTTTGTCGTTCGCAACATGACCGCCTTTCTTTCTGTGGAAAACAAACTAAAGATCGCAGTATTAAAGCCAGGTAGCTTCGCCAAACTTAATCAAGACTAGTTGTAATAAAAGCAGAAAAATTGTTTGAAAATATAATTAGGAGCAATACAAGGGTAGCTATTTATATTTTGGGTCCGGCAATAAAAACACAATAATTTATCATTGGAAGTGGTTTTTTTTTTGTTTTTCAAAATATTCTCCTTTAAGATCAATACACTTTTGCATGCGCACAAACCAATTTTCGAAGCACCTTTTCCACTCCGATTGAGACACCTCAAAAACATGATTTTTGAACGCTTCAACAGCTGCTTCGGGCGATGAAAAACGTTGACCTCGCATTTTTTCCTGATGCTAGGGAATAAGAAGAAGTCATTGGGTGCGTAATCAGGGCTGTTAGGTGGATGGCCCATCAATTCGACATCTTGAGTGGTCAAATAGCTCATCGTTTCATCTGTTGTGTGAGAGCTCTCATTGATCCGTCCTATCTTATTATTTTTCCTCATTTCTTCGAACACTGTTGGCAAACAGATAACCACTCAGAATTGACCGTCTCACGTTCCACTTAAGGCAATGTGGCAACGTGGCCATTGATACCGAAAAAAACGCAATCATTTGCTTCGATGTACTTCTTCCCCGAACTACTTTTGTTGGAATTGTCTCGTCTTGAAAGACCCATACGGTCGATTGCTGTTTTGTTTCGGGTTTACTTAGTAGGGACATACTGTTACACACGTTTTACGCTGTAAAATAAAAAGTACTGAATGTTTTTGAACCAAATATTTTTTAATAACACTACTCAACAAAATGAAAAAAATTTCATGTACTCCGGATGCGATAATTTTTTCTGTGTAGATAACCTTGACATGAGCTCGAAAAACGCAATAAAATTTTTTTTTTTCGTTTGGTTTTTGTTTTATTTTTTTTTTTTTTAAAATTTTAAAAATTTTTTTTTGGTTAATTTGTTTCGTCCGGCATAACTCGGGAACCACTAGCCCGATTTAATTGAATTAAATTTTAAAAAATTTAAAATTACAATTCCCTTAATCTGTTCATATATTGTTTTCCTAATATATAAAGGAATATATATATGAAATATATGAATATATAAAGGAAAAAACTTATTTTTTGCCTAAAGATTTAAATTTTTTCTTTTTAAAAAATCCATAAAAAATCCAAAATGAAAAAAAATGTCAAATCTTATTACTTTTACGTAAAGTCACATAACCTATGAGCAAAATGAGACAAAGATCATGAAAATCGATGCACGCGTTTCGCTTTTATTCGCAATTGAGTAAAGGTATGAATTTCAAATCATATATCTTTGTCATATATTTTTGTCACCCAACAAATTTTAATTTTTTTTGTAATAAAAAAGAAAAAACCTCACCATAGACAAAGTTGTGCATATGTCGAGCAAATTTTTGAAATACATTTTGGATTTTTTATGGATTTTTTAAAAAAAAAAAAATTTAAATCTTTAGGCAAAAAATAAGTTTTTTCCTTTATATATTCATTTTTAACTTGGAAACTGTTGCTTGTATAGGAAAACAATATATGAACAGATTAAGGGAATTGTAATTTTAAATTTTTTAAAATTTAATTCAATTAAATCGGGCTAGTGGTTCCCGAGTTATGCCGGACGAAACAAATTAACCAAAAAAAATTTTTA
This sequence comes from Hydrotaea diabolus, assembly GCA_963513945.1. Lineage (NCBI taxonomy): Eukaryota > Metazoa > Arthropoda > Insecta > Diptera > Muscidae > Hydrotaea > Hydrotaea diabolus. Next base: position 149,999,232 of record OY740718.1, on the reverse strand, counting down.
AAATTTAAAAAAAAAAATAAAACAAAAACCAAACGAAAAAAAAAATTTTTATTGCGTTTTTCGAGCTCAAGGTTATCTACACAGAAAAAATTATCGCATCCCGAGTACATTTTGACTGTTGACTAGTGTAATTTATTGATGCATATTGTATCCAAAAAGAATCTACTTATTCGAAATGTCCGTCTTTTGCCTTTACACACGCCTTAAGTCGCACTGGCCAATCGTCAATAGCTGCACGAACCTCGACAATTGGAAAATTGGCCGCAGCTCGAACCAAAGCAGTCTTAAGAGATCCAATGTTGGAGTATCTTTTGTGACAAACCTTGTCCTCTAAAACCGTCCACAATTTGTAATCCAATGGGTTCAAATCTGGACTGCTTGAGGGCCATTCTTCTGAGGAAATGAACGCTGGCAAATTGTTTCGAAGCCAAGCCTGGGACGTTTTAGCCTTATGGGCCGGCGCAGAATTCTGCTGGAAAGGGAATTGTTTTGGAACAGGGAATTGTTAAGAGGCTTCACAACAGCTTCTAAAACGGTTTCTTGGTAGACTTTGGCTGATGTTTTGACTCCTTGTTCACAGAAATGCAGGTCAGTGACCCCATCGTAAGAGACACCCCACCAAACCATGGCTGACGCTGGGTGATTACCCTTTTCCACTCTTGGGATCAGTTCAGATGATTCCTTAAATGACACTCTATCATTTTGCTTCTTAAATTTTTACTGAACGGTAAAATTTTTTTCATCGGTGAACAACATTTTTCTGTGCAAGTTATCAGCGCGCTTCACCAAGAAACGTTTGCATTTTTTAATCCTATTTTTTTAAAGCTGCAGTCAATAAATGTACGGTACGTCGTTTGAAAGGCCCAAGCCCCCAATGATTCGACTCATGGACTTTTGCGTAATATTCATCTCACGGGCCATGATTATCTGTTTTCGGAGCGTATTTCTGTGAATTCTTGATTTAACGGCTTTGATGACACACGGTGTTCGAACTGAGCGTGACCGGCCCGACCGGTGGCGGTCTTTTATATCTCCAGTCTCCTCAAACGGTTTTATGCATCGGTAGGCGAACATGCGGCTAATCCCTAGTGGCAGGAGCGTTTTGAAAATATCGCTTACATTTAACACTTGAAAAGCGCTATTACAGCGATACTGTTCTCATTATCTGACCACTCCATGATGAAAGTTTAAATAATTTTAAAATCCCGTTACAGACTAACGCTATTGAGGTTAGCTTTCAAATCCCATATGACATTAACGGGGTCTGTTCAGTTCTACTATTGAAATGGGTGTGTTCAATGCTGTAACAGTATTTATGTCCCTACTAAGTATATGCATAGATCCAAGATTCGTCACCTGTGACAATGTTAAACACTGCCTTTTAGCTACTCCAGTTATACTTTTTCAACATCTCTGCAAGGCTCGTATGGATTATACGAGCCTTTTTTTGAGCATTCGTCATATTATGTGAGATCCAACGCGAACAAACAACATGTCACATGCCGGTCTTGCTTTATCATTTTACTCACAACATCGATGGTTTCTGGCAAAGTAACCGAAGTTGGACGTCCTTTACGAAATTCATCCTGAAGCGAGAACGGCGTCCGAGACTGAACTCTTGGTACCAGCGATTAACAGTGGTTTTTGAAGGTGCTTTATCGCCAAAAGTCAAAAAGAGTTGATTTAAACACTCTGGTCTCCATAAACCACGCCAAAAATCCCAAAAAATCATCGCACGAAAATGTTTACGGGATAATTCCATTTTTTTGACTGAGATGAATTTCAACACACTGTAAACAAAACAACTCGTCCTCAAATGACAAAATGTTCTGGGTGAAATTATGCTATATAATTTCAAAGTTTCCAAAGGAAGTTCCAGTTTTCATCTGGAAACACTAGTATTGTCAGGACGCGAATTATAAACAGCAACCCGTATCAAAATTTTGACCGATATTCTTAAATTTCAATAGCGTCCTTGGCCGAAAATTTCAAGAAAATCGGACTAGTATTGTCAGGAGCCGATTTATAAATACCAACCCGAATCAAAATTTTAACCAATTTTCTTAAATTTCAATAGCGTCTATCCTTGGCCGGAAATTTCAAGAAAATCGGACAACAATTGCGACACCTAATTTAATAACAAGCTAAAGATAGACGGACGGATAGACAGACATCTGTAAATGAAATCAGCAGGTGATTATACCTTGATAAGCTAGGTCTAGCTCAAATAGTTGTTCATAGTTACAAACATTTGTCATGAAACTAACTTCTATTATCCTGTTCCACAGATTGGTGCAGGGTATAACTACACCCGATAGGTTTTGAAATTAGAGCATTTTACAAAATCTTAAGAAGTTTACATTCCGAGCGTACAATAAACAATTAAAATCTAGTCCCACTTCACGCGCATACAAGTAGAAGGGTGTTATTAAATTGAAACCAACCCCACGGCTGCTCCCCTTCCGCCCCAGGAAATGTCATTAGCAACACCGTCAGTGAAAATGGAGAGGGTGACGCAGACTGGCATGCGAATGGGAAGCGAAGTAGAAGCAACATATGAACGTTTGAAGGTAGCACTTGCAAAACATGCGTGTTAATTTAATAAGACCCACTGTGCCAAACACATACATGCACCGCACTCTCACATGAGCTCATAAGGAATATGAGTAACTGAAATGGAAGGATATCAACACCGCGTCTTTGTATGAATGTGTCTGTGTGTGTTTATATTTGTTTAGCTTTATTCGCGTATGTGTGTGTGTGTGTGCGTACGTTTTGATTAATGTTGATTGGTGTGGATAATGTTGAGTTTCGTTAAGCTCCAACAAACCTTTCGCTGTTTATTCAATTTTAAGATTTTTAATTGAATTTACTTTCAGTTTTGTAAGATTTTCGCTGAGATCTAAACCGGCATGTGTCGTGTATTTTTTTGTGTAATTTTTATAAGATTTTTAACTCATTTTTATTGTCATTTAATCCTTTGTTGCCTAACCGCTGCATGTCGTTATTTTTATGATTGCTGATGGATGGTGTGCCTTTCAGCCCGTCTGTCCATTCATCCATTCAGTCGTTCACCCGTCGGTCTGTTGCTTTACGATTTGTTTACATTCTGTGCATGTTGTGCGCGTTTTGCTGTTGTTCTTTGATGTTTGAACGCCACGTGTTTGCTTTGGTTATGCTGGGAGTTGTTCTCTTTACCGGAACATTGTATTGTGTGCAGACTGGTTGTGCAGGCTGTAAAGGCTCTCTCTTGGTATTTCTCCTATTGAGTGTTCTCTCTGGAAGATGTTACCGCAAAGTTGCTGTGTGTGTTATGATACAGGGTCATACGAAGTATTTGGTATATTTAAGAGAAAACTTTTCACACAGTCACATAGAAGTTTCGAAATTGATGGGCGAGAAGAGTTTATTTTGCAACCAAATGCTACGACGGTGACCGCAAATCTAACTGGCCTGGCACATTTTCTGTTTTACTAGCAACTTTATTTTTTTTTTGTTTTTTAAAAGCAATCTTTTATAAGCCATCTGTCAAAATTTCCGAAATATTTAATGATTATTTTCATTGTTACAGGTGATTGAAGTAAACAAGTTTTATAATTTTTGAAAAATGGAAAATAAAGAGTTTCGTGCGGTAATTAAACACTTTTATATGAAAGGTTATACGCCACAATTAATCAAAGATGAATTGGATTCTGTTCATGGTGATAATGCACCATCATACTCCACCGTGAAGTCCTGGGTTCAACAATTTAAAATGGGTCGTTCAAGTACGGAAGATGAACAACGCTCTGGAAGACCGAAAACTGCTACTAATATTGAAAACATTAGAAAAATATTTAATTAAGTGACTAAAGATAGACGAATAAAGCTCAGAGAACTTGCAGATATTGTTAAAATACACGAAAAACAAGTTTGGAGTATTTTACATGATGAACTCCACATGAAAAAGCTATCCGCAAGATGGGTGCCGCGTTTGTTGACTTTGCCCCAAAAAATCGTCCGTTGGGACCAATTCCGAGGAGCTTTTAGCGATTTATCAGCGTAATCCAATAGAGTTCTTGCGCCGATTCATAACTGTTGATGAAACATGGTTCCATCACTACATCCCAGAATGCAAAGAACAGTCAAAACAATGGGTAGAAGCTGGTAAAAGTGGTCCCAAGAAGGCGAAAACTGTTAAGTCAGCAGGAAAAGTAATGGTAAGTAAAAGTAAGTAATGTTAATAGAGTAGAATCCAGTTAATTTATAATCGGGATTCCATTTATCAAGGTTTAATAGGAAAAATACAATTTACGGGTTTAAATTCTCAGAATCGCCGAAAAAAATTGGTAAAATGTATTTGCTACGGCTGCCAGGTAGATTGTACAGCTGTTTCTAATCCCGCCAAGGTTTTTCTTCAGCACTCTTTGCCAACGATTTCTTCGGCAACAAATCAAATGACAAATACGGGAGACTCATTTTTATTAATGAGAATGACCCTTTACGTATAGTCTTCGAACTGCGGTAGATCAATCTTTAACGTGCAATATCATTTCCACCAATTCCGTTTCGCATGGGTCTTCGTCGAAAACCACAAATGCAAAAAGCACAACAAAGTGTTAATTTTTTGCGCGTAAATATACTCACACATGCGTTGCACAATAGGGCGTACCAACCCAGCAAACCAAACCTTCAGAATTCGGTCAGAGTTCTTTACGACAATCGGCAAAATGTTCCGATTTCGGATCAGAGTTCTTAGCGAATCAACGTAAAAAGTTGGTGAAATGTATTTACTACGGAATTTGCTATGTGGAATAAATTAAATAGGAGAACGTTTTTAGGCTCCTTTGGCAAAAAATTAGTCCAAATCCTTAATATTGGAACATATTTCGATTTGTAAGAATCTTAATTTGGCAATAAAACTATTGTTTTATTTCGACAATATTAATATTGCGGCATTCATAATATTGTCAAAATTAAATTCAAACAATACTATCGTTGCGACGAACATACTTTTATTGCGAAGAAGAGATTATTACAGTGACCATATATTAACCACTTTTTCTCTGCGTATATGTTTCAATTGTTCGTCCTTATTCTTACTATATCTTGTCAAATGTTGGATTCAAGCTCATTAAAAGTTGTTGCCTAGTTAGTGTAGAGTAAGCAATTGGCGTAGAGATAAAAATTAAGAGGTGTCCAGCCGCAAGATCCAGTTGCCAAATATATCCATCACAACTTGGAGCGTTGTGTCGCTTTTATGACATAATGCGCCGTCTCGCTGTTACCACGGTTTTTTTTACCGAAGAAATGTGGGTTACCGTCATTTGTCATTTAAGGTCCAAATAAGTGAAAAACTGTTAACCTTTATTAACTTTTTACATTAAACAATATATAATTTTGTACTTACCATCCAATCCCTATTTTTGAGATAGTCGATTGGGACATTACAATGTCTCGAATGTTATGGCAGCATGTCATTTTATTTATACTCGTATCTGAAAAAATAGATAAATATTTTTTATTCAGATAGAGTAAATAAAAATTTCTGATTTGAAACCGGAAAAGTAAATTTAAAAAAAAAAAAATACAAAGTGTAAAACCAATTAGAAGGTTATTGCCTTAACAGCATAGGATTGAATTTATAGGTTCATTATTTAAATATAAAAGGTGATCAATCTAGAGGTATTTTTTAGAACAAAAAAAATAAAAATAAACTGGAATCTTTATTGGTAATTTGAAAGGACAGTTTCCATTCTGAGGGTCCAATTTGGATGACTCGTTCGAGCATTTCGACCGGTATGGCTTTAATGACACGCGTAATGTTGGCTTCCAAAACCAGAATCGTAGCTGGTTTTTCCGCATAGACTTTCGACATTACGTAACCCCTAAAAAATGTCTAGAGGTGAGATATCACCCGATGTTGGCGGCCAACTCACCTGTCCAAAACGTGAAATTAGCTGCTTTTCGAAATGACCTCTCAATAGATCCATTAAGATAAAAATTCTTAAAAATTTTACTCTTGTGTTGATTACACATTGCATGGTATTGTGTTAGGAAACTTTTTGCAAGTTAATTTTCATTGAAAAAAAAACAAGTTTTGTGACGCCAGTACTCGAAAGATTTTAGTAAAAATGGATGATGATGAAAGTTCTTGTCGACAAATAGCAGCAAACTTTAACGTTTTTTAAAAGAAATGGTTCACAATACTTATATATGTGACAGCGCATAGAGAAAAGAAACTAAGGGTAAACAAATCAATTTTCATTTTTTTTCTTTTTTTGATGTGGACAACATCAGAGCATCGAATGAGACCGATCCCAAGCCCCAAAAGTGTTCCCTCCCAATGATATGCCCGTTTTATGAAAGTGAAGTCGACGATTATAAGAGCAAATAGAAAGGGACCCAATCTTTAAAATGGCTCTCCTGAACAAAACTGGTTTTAAGCCTTAGGTCCCTTTCTATTTTGCACGTCACATATTTATATGTTAGTCGGATGAACCTACTGATTTTTTTTACTTGTTTAATAGCTGCCAAACTATCATCTTAACGTGTTTAGATATTTTTCTTTTATTTGATTTTCTAATAAATCGGAGCAAAACTAACGAAAATACAGAAGTAAAGCAACCGCCCCTTATACAACCTCAGAGTTGCTAAAAACTTTAAATCATTTTTCCCGCAATTGACGTTTTCAAAGTTTGTGCACCTCATAACTCCAAAACCACTGCACCGATTCTCTTGAAGTTTTTACACTCTTACATTGCATTAGTTAGAGGGTAACGCTAGAAAGTTTTTTTTTTTAAATTTCATAATATTTTTATTTTACAATAAAAAAACTAGCCTACTTTTCTTTCGTAAAAATCGCAATTTTTTCTTTGCTCTTACAAATTTAAATTTCGAAAACCCTTTCTGCGTTAACTGGGAAAGGTGATTTTCTAACCAAAGAACTTCGATTTTGTTGATTTCAGATAATGCTAGGTGCATAAGTCATAAGGGATACCGCAATTCATTCTTGCGATACGCTTGGGAATTATTGTATCCATTTCCGTATTTTTGAATATTTCTTAATTGTGTTATTACACAAAGTTTTTCGCATTATTTACTCAGAAAAAAAAACAATTTTTTCGGTTCAATTAAAAAATTTCAAAAAAATTAAATAAGAATTCTGTCATTAAAACGTTCACATATTAACTCAAATATTCGCACCTTGTTTATCGGCGATATTTCCGAATTCAGTCGATAAACAATTCACATATGTGACAGCGCATAGAGAAAGGGACCTAAGGGTAAAAAAATCAATCTTCATTTTTTTTCTTTTTTTGATATGGACAACATCTGAGCATCGAATGAGACCGATCCTATGCCCCAAAAGTGTTTCCTACCAGAGATATGCGCGTTTTATGAAAGTGAAGTCGACGAAAGGGACCTAATCTTTAAAATGGCTCTCCTGAACACGAACGTTTTTAACCTTAGGTCCCTTTCTATTTTGCGCGTCACATATTTACAAAAAAAAGTTGTCAGCCGTTTATTGTAAAAAATTTTGCATGAGGTGATAAAAAAATTCACATATTTACAAAAAAGTTGTAAGGCGTTTATAGAAAAAAATTTCGTTTTGAGGCTTTAAAAAATCCGCATATTTAGGAAAAAAGTTAGAAAAAAAGGCTGTTGTGCCAGAGAATATTGATGCCGTCCGTGAACTGATAATGCAAGATCGTCATGTGACATACCGTGAGATAAAGGCATCCCTGGGCATTTCTTCTACCAGCATACATTCGATATTGCTTGAACACCTGGCCGTAAAAAAGGTTTGTTCTCGTTGGATCCTGCACAATTTGACAATCGTTCGAAAAAACGCTCGTGTCCATTGGTGCAAAGAAATTTTGAAAAAATACGATTGCGGTGCTTCAAAAGACGTTTATAAGATCGTGACAGGTGACGAATCATGGATCTATGCGTATGAGCACGAAACAAAACAGCAGTCGACCGTGTGGTCTTCGAAGACGAGCCAAATCCAACGAAAGTTGTTCGTGGAAGAAGCACTTCAAAGCAAAACAGGTCGCCTGTGTCTTCGGCAAAACTGGTCATGTAGCGATTGTTCCGCTTGAGCAACGTAGGACGATCAATTCTGAGTGTTACACCAACATTTTGTTTTCCTGAAGTAGCAATGAAGTCTTCGGAGAAATTCGAAAAGCGACCAAGAGAAGACTAATCATTGTGCCACCATGACAATGCGAGCTCTCACACAATGGCTCAAACCAGCGCCTTTTTGACCGGCCGAAACGTGGAATTTATGGGTAATCCGTCGTACAGCCCTGACTTGGCACCCAAGTCAGGGCTGTACGGCGGATTACTTCTTTTTATTCCCGCAAATCAAAAAAAAAAATGCGTAGTCAACGATTTTCGTCACCAGAAGATACTGTTAAAGCGTTCAAAATCCATGTTTTGGAGGTGTCTCAATCGGAGTGGAAAAAGTGCTTCGAAAAATGGTTTGAGCGCTTGCAAAAGTGTATAAATCATGCTGGAGAATACTTTAAAAAAACAAGAAAAACCATTTTTGATGGTAATATTCGCATTTTCATTATTAAGCCATCAAAATATATAGCAGCCTTCGTAAGAAAGCAAGAGCTTCAAGGCGTAGTATAATGGCTAGGCCCGACATTAGGATATTTAACTAATTCTAGTTTTTGTTAAACAAATTTTCGAAAAACAGACTCTCCTGAGAAAATTTAAAGAATTATATCTGCAAAGCAAGAATACTGCTTTTGTTAGTATTACAAAATTTTAATTAATTCAATTAATATTTTAATCATAGTTTGTTTAACTAAAATGATGCTAAAAAATTCACGATTTTCTATTTTAAGCAGACAGATTTCTATTTTAAGCAGACAGGTTGGAATTAAGCAGACAGATAGAAAGTACTTTAAAGAGTCCTTTAGAAAAGTAAACAGCACATACGTGACATATCTTTCTCTACAGCTCCAACTTATCTGCAAAACTAATATAGGTTCTCTTTTTTTAAACGTTTTACAGAACGAATAAACCAGAGTGCAACTGCAACCAGGCGAAAGAGCGCAGCTCTATATTTAAAATGAGTACGCCAAGCAGCATAAAATGCGCTGCGAGTAAAAATCGCAATACGTGTGGCACGTGCGGCAGGCGGAGCTCTGCTTTGGGAACATGCAAAAAAAACGGCGAAAGAAAAAAATAGAAGCAAAATCGTAAAACTTTCTTTTTTTAGACTTTTGTTTACAAAAAAAATTTAGAAAAATGCATTCGTGCAGCGAAAATACACACTGGCTGAGGGATAGGGTGTGGGTGGTGATTGGCCTGCTGTTTGTGGGGCATGCAACATGAAGCGTGGAAATGGTAGATGAAATACAAATGCAATCTGCTGGTTGTTTTTAGCACAGCATTAAGTCATGCGCAGATTTTTTTTGCGTTGGGAAAGAACTCAGCAAATGTGAAAAATAAGGAAATAAATTCACAGAAATAAGTGGCACAGAAGCACAAACCCAAAAACAAAAAAAAAATATAAAGAAACGGAAAAACGACTTAAAAAAGACAAAAATTTCCAGCATTTTCATTTGCTGATTTGAAAACTGTAAGACAACAAAAAAAAAGTACGAAAAAACCTTTGCAAAGGAGACTCCCTAAAAAACGAGGATATTTCCTAGAAAATACTCGATTTTGCCCAGAGTTTTGTAGCGATACAGAAAATGGAGTTCACAGTGGCATTACAGGAGGTCGACAAATGGGTAGCAGCAATGCGGACATCAATAGGTGGGTGTTTCTGCTATGGGTTAGGGCTGGGTTGGCTGCCTGGATGCTTTCCTGGAAAAACTAACAAAGCTCCGGGTGTTGCATTAATTAGTTATGGCAGACGATTTTGTGGTTTTCTTAGAGCTCAATGCTGTTTGATGATGTACAACAAACAAGCGCAACTCTGTAAACGATGAAAGCTTTTCACTGTAGTTTTCTACTCCGTTTTTTTCTATCTTTTTTATTTTTCTTTTTAAAACATTTCATTTTTGTAGAGCTCGTGCGAGTGGCCTGGGGGGTCCGAGGATATGCAATAGTATCCCCTCGTTTCCTCCCTCGATTCTACGAATTGAGTACATTTAAAGTTTTGTTTATTATAGAGTTTTTGTTTTGGTACAATACCTTCTTTCGTAGATTGTCGTTTTTGTTTTTGCTTTAGCAAATACTGGTCGACAAACGGAATTTGGTAACCAGTTCTTTCTTTTTTATGGTCCTACATAGAATTGAGGGTAAATTTAGTTTGTCATTCCGTTTGCAACATATCGAAATGTTATACGAGTACAAGTATATACTTATATATAAAGTATATACCTGTATATTTTGAACAAAACTCTAAGATAATCTAGCCAGGTCCGCCTGTCTGCCTATATGGGGAAAGCAAAATAAAGTACAGGTCACTTTCTTGAAGCTAGGTGGCATGAGTTTTCCAGAAACATGTGTTGATGATGATACTAAAACAGTTGATATTGAAAATAGGCCAGATCGGTCAAGAGGTAAAAATGTTCCCCTCATAAGGACTGATTCAACCTTTGGAAAATTTAAAACTAATTGAGATATGAAGATTCTTGAAAAATATGATATTGCCATGGATCGAAACAGATTTCCCAGGAAAAATTAAAAAAAAATCGAATTTATCGCCAAACTAATAAACCGATCGTTGTAAAATTTTCATTTTTTCAGTATAAAATCAATTATACCAATTATTATGGTAAAATTGAATAAGGGAGCTTGAATCTGCTCACGCAACCCTGAACTAGAAAATACAGGGTGTTCGCCGGGAAGGTATACTACTTTGTTTTGCCGCCGTTTTGTTAAACATTAGTCTTGACAGTTCATTTTTGGCAGTCGTGAAGTAGAGACGTGGCAAATTTATTATGGAAAAATATTCGATAAACCAACGTGCTTTAATCGTTAAAACATTTTATCAAAATCAATCATCGATTACTGTGACGATGAGAAAGTTACGTGAAATTTTTGAGAGGAACAACGTGCCAACAAAACGCACTATTTATCGTGTAGTGAATGATTTCGAAGAAATAGGGTCTGTAGCTGATAGGCCCAAGCATGGACCACAACGTATTGCAAGATCGGCTGAAAACATCACTGCTGCTCAAGAAAGTGTTCAAACAATCCATAAACCTCAATTCGACGCCGTGCTCTGGAGCTTCGTCTTCAAAGAACAACTTTGGCCACAATTTTGCACAAGGATTTGCATTTATTTCCATTTAAGATTCAGTTGACACAAGAGCTTCTATCACAAGACCATTTACGCCGCCGTACATATGCCAATAGGAAGTTACAGCTCGCCCATGACCACCCCGATTTTCATGAAAAAATCATAATGAGTGACAAGGCACATTTTCATTTTAATGGATATGTGAATAAGCAGAATAGTCGGTTCTGGGCGATGGAAAACCCTCAAATTATTCATCAGTCACCTTTGCATCCATTAAAAGTGATAGTCTGGTGTGCAAATTTTGTCAGGAGAATCATTAGATCATGCTTCCACGAAAATTAAAACAGCGTAACGGTAACTGTTAATGGAGTGCGATATCGTGATATGATTGGAAAAAATGGTGATGTTGATTGGTCCAGCTGATTTGACTGCTCCAGACTTCTTTTTGTGGGGATATCTGAAAAGCAAGGTTTATGCAAACAAACCAGAAACGCTTGAGCAACTCAAACAAAATATTCGTGATGAAATTACTTTAAATAATTAAATTCCGCGTTATTATACACGCAGAGAAAAGATATGGTTACTATATGGTCACGGCAACAATAGTATGTTCTCTGCAGTAAAAGTATGGTCGTCGAAACCATAGTATTGTTTTTTGAATTTCATTTTGACAATAGTATAAATGCGGCAATATTAATATTGTTGAAATGTTACAAAAGTATTGTTGCCAAATCTAAAAATGAAAATATGGTTGTAGCAACAATATAAATATGGTTGGTGGGACAAAAGTATTGTTTTCATGGGTTTTATGTTAACAATATCATAATTAAGGCAATCATACCGGCAAAACCTTAATTTTTTTTAATTTGACAATGTAATTTTTACGATTCTTACGCAATAATAGCAATAAAAATTATATATTTAAAAAAAATACGGATTAGTATAACTAAAATATTTTTAATAAATGATATTTTTTTGCTGTTAAATAAATCACTCCTATTGTTACAGAACTTACTTAATAAAATTCTTTATTGTTGAATAACAACGTATTCCAGTCTTTACAAACAATTTTGGGGATCATAGTATAGTTGTGCGTAAGTCATACTATGGTTGTAAGGATCATTCTATGGTTGTACGTTAAACAAACTATGGTTATGAGGATTATAATATTGTTGTGGAGATCATAGTATGGTTGAATGTGAATAATAATATTGTTGTGGGGATCATAGTATGGTTGTGTGTGAATGATTCTATTGTTGTGAGGACCATAATATTGTTATGGGGATCATAGTATGGTTGTGTGGGAACCATACTATTGTTGTGATGATCATAATATTGTTGTTCCACAACCATATAACCAACAATAGTATGGTGCTCTTTGAATATTGTTACCCCAACCATACTTTGTTTCTGCGTGTAGACTATGTTGTGGTCAAATAAGACAATTGGGCAACCCAGAACTAAGGAAAAACAATATACCATAAATTAACAGAGACATGACGATTATATTTAAAAACACATGATATTGGATTGGATCGAAACACATTCTGAAGGAAAAGTAGAGGGAACCACGACCCGTACCGCCCGCACAGCCCAGAATTTAAAAAAAATCTCATGAACTAAAGATATGAACATGATATTTAGAATATATGATATTGGCATGGCTCGAAACATATCCTGAGAGAAAAAGGGACGGTGCCCCAAAAATTGGATTTATAGCCAAAGCAACAGACCGATCGTTATAAATTTTGAACAGAATGTAATCAAATATTACCATTTTAACATAAACTTTATTGTGTAAAAGCTGGACAAAGAACGTGTCCCTGCCCAAACAACCACGAACTTTTATCTCGTGAACTAATAACGACATGAAGTTGGAACACGTTGAGCCTTTCTAACAAAAGCAGCACACATTATTACAGGAAATATTATGTTTGCAGCAATGTTCACAAATATTAATATGCTTATGTGTAAACTTACATATGCTTTCACCCCAACATTACTATGTTTGCGGCGATGCTCCCAAACATGCATATGTTTGCGTCAATGTTCCCAAACATTAAAATGTTTGAGTACAAACATGTATACGCTTGTAGAATGTTCCAAGCATATAATTGTTGGCTTGCAAACATATTTTTAACATATTTTTTTCCCTGTAAACGATTCAACGTTTAAGTTTCAATCAGCTGCAAAAAAAAGTGCTGATAACACTGTGGAACATTTTTGGGGTTATTGTCTGGGGGGTGAGAAATTCCAAGTCAGGGTGACGGTACTAGGTCAGTATATTAAAACCCTCAAAGGGTTTTGCGTTCGTATGTGCCAGTGTTAAGTGAAGTTACTTAATTGTAAATAAAAGCAGAACGCGTTAATCGATTTCTATGATCTATGTCGCATTTTGTTTATAGGTTATGTGACTTTACGTGAAAGTTATAACATTCTTCACGTTTTTCCGTTTGGGATTTATATGTTAAAAAAAAAAAAAATTTTTTTTTGGCACATACGAACGCAAACCCTTTGAGGGTTTTAATATACTGACCTAGTACCATCACCCTGACTTGGAATTTCTCACCCCCCAGATTGGCTGTTGTACTGTGTAATTTTTCTGGTTTTATTGGAACGTTTAAACTTTGCCATTTACTAATGAAACACAATATCATTGGCTGGGCAGTACCTCATTCGATCAAGCCAATTTTTTCGTACATTTTCGATTGTTTCGTGTTGAATCTCTTCAATGGCAACTTTGATTTCTTCAAGTGTCTCTGGATGCTTTGCGTAACACATAACCTTAATGGCTCCACACAGAAAATAATCCAAAGTACTCAAATCACAGCTCAGAGGCGGCCAATTGACATCATAATTACGGCAGATTATTTGAATTCAAAAACAGTGCGTAAAATATACTCGTAGTTGGTTAGTCAATTGGCTGTGTGACAAGGGGTCCCGTCCTGGTGAAACCAAATGTTGTCCATGTCATTCTCTGAATTTTTGGAGGTAACGACGGCTCCTTGCTCATTTTCCAAGAAAAATGGTCCAATGTTGCCCCCAGCCTAAAATCCACCCCAAACAGTGACTTGCTGTGGATGCATTGGCTTCTCAATAGGCACGTGTGCGTTCTCTGAGCCCCATATGCGGCAATTTAGCTTACTGACGAAATAAAAATAAGCTTCATCTGAAAGCACAAATTTTGTAAAATTCTTCATCTCCTGCCAAACAATATTCAGTCTATTGGGCGAAGCGAAAACTCATTGACCTTTCCAATTAAACCAGAAATTTGAAAACAAAATTCCAGTACTGTTTTTTACACCTGTTACAAATTTGAAATGTTAAATCGCCCACCAGGTATATATGATCTTGTTATGGATAAAAACACGCTCTGATAGAAAATAGTTCGTTGCCGCGCCCCTTTTTCATATTGAACCGTAATCCATGAAGGAGGGTATAGGAACTTCGCCAAGACCGAACTTAATTTGCCTACTTGTTTTACTACACATTGTCCTTTGCTCTTAGTTAGTGCAACATTTTCAAGATCTAAGGGTCATTAAAAGCTTTCCATTTCATCCTCGTTTCTTCATACTTCTCTGGGGCCTGCAACAAAGTCTTGGCTAACAGAGCGCAAAACAAAAACGAAACTATTTCTTGACCAAATTTTGTTGCTGCTGTTTTTAGCCAATTTGGCTGTATTTAAATTTAACTAAGTTTTAATGGCAGCTACTAAAAAAGCTTTTAACGTGAACGATAGGGTTTGTTTTTCTTTTGTATCCACTGGCGTTGGTTTCTATGTTTTTTGTTTTTCTAATTAAAATCCTTTTAGATAAATATCAAATTTTTCAACGCATGCAGATTCGCCATTAACTTGGCTGACTCTTCTTGTCGCACACACGGCTGAGTGACTTTCAATTAGTTTTTGCCACAGCACATAACAGGAATATTTTGCTGAAGTTGTTTGTTGCGACTTTAGCATGTGGAATTTTATAAATTAACATTTGTTTTAAAGGATTAAACTCAATAGACACTTAAAAATTATAACAAACAACATCAAACACATGCCGGAAAAGGGGTAGTATGGGTGGAGTGGTGGATTTTGGGGAAACGATTTATAATTTTCATTCACTGGGGGGATTAAATAAAAATAAAGTTACTGAAAATATTATAAATTAAGTTTAAAATAATTGAATAAATTGAAGTAATTATCAATCATATAATTTTAAACATTTAATAATAATAAAACTTTAATACATGGGATCAGAATATTCAATACGTACACGCAGAAAAAAAGTATGGTGTGGTAACAATATTCGAAGAGCATCATACTATTGTTGGTTATATGGTTGTGGCACAACAATATTATGATCATCACAACAATAGTATGGTTCACACATAACCATACTATGATCCCCACAACAATATTATGGTCCTCGAAACAATAGAATTATTCACACACAACCATACTATGGTCCCCACAACCATATTATTATTCACACTCAACCATAGTATAATCCTCACAACCATAGTGTGACTTACACACAGCCATACTATGATCCCCAAAATTTTTTAGGATAGGAGTGATTTATTTAAAGTAAAAAAAATCATTTATTAAGAATATTTCAGTTATACTAATCCGTAGTTTGTTTTGGAAAAAATTAATTTACATGTAAAAAGTACTATTATTGCGTAAGATTCGTAAATATTTTATTGTCAAATTAAAAAAATACCATTTTGCCGGTATGATTGCTTTAAATACATTATTGTTAACGTAAAACTCATGAAAACAATACTTTTGTCCCACCAACCATATTTATATTGTTGCTACAACCAAGTTTTCATTTTTAAATTTGGCAATAATACTATTGTTACATTTCATCAATATTAATGTTGTTGCAATCATACTATTGTCAAAATGAAACTCAAAAAACAATACTATGGTTGCGACGACCATACTTTTATTGCAGAGAACATACTACTGTTGCCGTGACCATGTAGTAACCACATTTTTTTCTGCGTGTACTTATTTTTTTTTGTTCAAAAAGTTAAAAAACGCTTTTTATAATCATAATTTTTATTAAGAGGCAAATGTAAGCTTTCAGGGAAAGCATTAATGAAAATGTTTGTGAAAATGTCGGGTATCGATCTACGCCAGTGCTTCAACAGTTTTGGCTATCCCTAAAATCTAATAATTTTTCTGCTTAAATAACTTAAATTTTGAAAACAAATATAATTTTTTTACAAAAGAAATGAAATTGGCATACTCTTTTCAAATCCGTTTCATTGCATTTTAAGTCATTTGATTCATGCCCGTCCGTCCTTCAGTGTGGCTGGTTCGCAAGATAACTCGAAGTCGGTTTTAAATTTTGCAAGTCATGATATTTTTTCAGAACTGGCTATGGGATTAAAAAATGTCATATCGCTCCACCCCATTCAGGTGAATGGGTGTTTTTTTAGACGTGTATTTTTCAAGAAGAAATGAAACGCATTTAATTTAATGTTATGGCCAAGAATTTAGCTTTAATATAAAGATAAGGGTTTGCCATTATGTTTTAAAAATGATTTGAGGGAAAATGGCTGGCTATAACAAATTGCTAATTTTCGACCACTTTTTGCTGTATTTGAGGCCGTATGCCAGCACTAACACGACGAATTTATCTTCCAAAGCGTCAATTGTGTCGGGCTTATCTGCGTAGACAAGCGACTTCCCATAACCCCACCAAAAGTAGGACAGCGGTGTTAAATCGCATGGTCTTGGAGGCCTCGCCACAGGCCCACTACGCGAGATAATGCGCTCACCAAAATGTTTCATTGGCTGTATGGCATGTAGCGTCGCCATGTTGAAACCAAAGGTCGTCCACATCAACATTCTCCAATTCAGGAACGAAATAGTTATTAAACATGGATCTATAGCGTGACCCAGTTACATTATATCCGGCTTTATTTTTGAAGAAAAATGGACCAATGATTACCTCCGTCCATAGAACACACCAATCAGTGACTTTTTGAGACTGCAACGGCGTCTCAACAATGGCTTGTGGATTTTCATTACTACAAATGCGGTTATTAACGTACCCATGTAACCAAAAGTGAGCTTCATCGCTAACAAAATATTCTTTTAAAAATCAGGATCGCTGGCCATCTCGTTTTGGGCCTATTCTCCACGATTTGCAAACCTTGTTCAGGAGTAAGCCTATTTACGTCCCACACAAATGAATCATAATGTCCACTTTAGGTATTCTTGTAATATCGTAAATACTGTTTGTACGATCTTACTAAAAATCAATATTAAAGAATTACCTTATAAGGCAAACCTGCTGTCAACAACTTGGTCTCCTAGACACCACCTAAAATACCGGAATGACAAATTTAATATTCTCGTGAAGGGTATTAAAAATCCAAACATCAAATTTCGGACATGGCAGACTATATAATACCCTGCTCTACTGGATGTGCAGCTGAGCCACCTGAAACTAGGCTTTTAGGCTCCTTGAACCGGGTTCTTATAATAAAAAAATTTTTAAAATTATTTCATATGGATTCGTTAGGTTTGTGGTAAAATTTTAATTATTTGGTACCCATATGTCTTTGCTTGAATGGGCCGTATTTTCGGCCACCTCAAATCAAGGTTGCTTACTTATTTGATACATTTTACAAATGATTCGATTTGTTGGTAAAGCACACTGTTGTGCAGGCTACTCTGTGCCAAATTTCCTTAAGATTGGATGTAATAAGTGTGTTTCAGAACTGTGCGGCGGGACTGTTTGGAGGTTGTTTTCGCAGCCTGTACGAGGGCGGTTCGGAAAGTTCTTACCCTATCAATGAAGGAGAATAGTTAGTTTTTCAAATATATTTTTATTTTTCAATATAATCTCCTGAAACTTCAACACACTTAGTCCAACGCTTATCTAGCAATTCTATCCCTTGATTCAAATAGTTGTCCTCAAGGTCTTCAAAATAGTGGTTTACAACTGTAATTGCATCTTCATTTGAGGTAAAACGCTTGCCAGCAAGGAATTTTTTTAGATTTGGGAACAGGTTAAAGCCACTGGGATATAAATCAGAAGAATAAGCTGGGTGGTCAAGCAACTCGTACTTTAATTCGTTGATTTTAGCCATTGTTAAAACACTCTTGTGCGCTGGTGCGTTGTCTTGATGCAAAATTATTTTTTTGTGTTGTAAGCCAGGACGTTTTTCTCGAATTTGTACATTTAATTGATCTAAAAGGTTGCAATAGTACTCTGAATTTAATATCAATAAAATACCTTTGAAGTCTCAAAAAACCGTTGTCATAACCTTACCAGCCGATTGAATTGTTTTTGCCTTTTTTGGGGCACTTCCTCCAGCTTCAGTCCATTATATGGATTGTTCTTTTGTCTCTGGAGTATAGTGGTGGATTCATGCTTCATCAATAGTTATGAAACGACGCTTAAAATCCATTTTATTTCGCTGAAAACGATCCAAACAAGCTTGAGAAATGTTCATTCTTATGCGTCTTTGGTCGACTGTTAACAAGTGCGGCACCCATCTTGCAGAAAGCTTTTTCATCTGTAGTTCTTCATGCAAAATTAAATGGACTCGTTCATTTGAGATGCCCAAGGACGTTTTTCTCGAATTTGTACATTTAATTGATCTAAAAGGTTGCAATAGTACTCTGAATTTAATATCAATAAAATACCTTTGAAGTCTCAAAAAACCGTTGTCATAACCTTACCAGCCGATTGAATTGTTTTTGCCTTTTTTGGGGCACTTCCTCCAGCTTCAGTCCATTATATGGATTGTTCTTTTGTCTCTGGAGTATAGTGGTGGATTCATGCTTCATCAATAGTTATGAAACGACGCTTAAAATCCATTTTATTTCGCTGAAAACGATCCAAACAAGCTTGAGAAATGTTCATTCTTATGCGTCTTTGGTCGACTGTTAACAAGTGCGGCACCCATCTTGCAGAAAGCTTTTTCATCTGTAGTTCTTCATGCAAAATTAAATGGACTCGTTCATTTGAGATGCCCATGATATTAGCTATTTCACGCACTTTTATTCGTCGATCATTTAATACCATATCATGCACTTTGGCTACAATTTCTGTTGTTGTTGCTGTTTTTGGACGTCCACTCCGTGGTTCATCTTCAATGCTTGTACGACCACGTTTAAATTCAGCAACCCAATTTTTTACTTTCACCTAACACATTCACCATATCATTATGAATTTCTTGTCCCGATAAACCTTTTTTATGTAAATATTTAATGACACCACGCGTTTCTAATTTTTCCATTGTAAAAAAATCGTGGATGCGTCTTTTGTGAATACCTGTTTCTATATGAAGGAGTTGCCAGATCGAAACAAAATTTAACATGTGTTCATAGCAGAGATGGAAGTTTCCAAAACACTTAACTTTTTTCTGTTTATACCGCGCTTTTTGTGCTAGGCTAAGAACCGCCCGTATGCAATACACATATACTCGTAGATGCTCTGACACACTACTACATGTACCCATAATGCCTACGTAAGCGCCAGGTTATAACTAAATAAATTATACTACTTTTTTCCCCGGGGCAACCCCTAACCCCAGAAATTATAATACGCGTATCTTTTAAAAGCATTACACACATTTCGAGTTGTGGAAAGGCAATAATTTCAAAAAGTGGCAAAAAGAGGATTTATGAAAAAGGGGCAGTAAAAGTCGCATGGCTTCCAAAAAAGGTCAAATTGCCACTTTAGTCGCACAACGGTAACGCTGGTACATCGTACATTGGGCGATATGATCCCACGTACCATACAATGGTTTTACCGACAGCACACGAATCGGAAAGAACCTATATGCAGGGCTATTCCAAAATATGGACTTTTAGTGACTCGTCAATTTCTGTAAAAAATTTGCTCAGAGTTGGATGAAATATGAGGCTTTTTTACCTGAGGATTTTGAGCTGAAACCGGAAATTCCTTAGAAAGATAACATAACGTGGCCATACATTTAACAATTTGATTAGGGTTCGCTCACCGGAATCAGATAGTGGTTCCGAATCGATTCGGGCCTATCTCCTTGTATTTTGGGGTTACAAACATCAGCTTTATACCATTATAACCTTTACCATAGAGTGGTATGGGCAACACAAATTTGGTACCTTTCCGGCTCAAAAAGTACTTTTTTATTGGTTTTTTGCACCAAATCCCCAACCTTTTTTAACATCCCTGCTACCAACCATAAACAATGTGACAACAGCTGATTTGATAACAGCCGCTAATTGTGAGTACAGCGGTTGTTTGTGATAAATTGTGACTGTGTTGTCAGACTGTAATACCTAAATGCAGTAGAAATGCAGTTTGATTTTGTGCATTCACTTCAGAGTAAATGTTATTTGGGAGGCCAGATTAATGCAGTATTAATGCAGTATAAATGCAGTTTGATTTTGTGCTTAATGCAGTATAAATGCAGTTTGATTTTGTGCTTAAACGTCAGAGTTTATGTATTTTGGGAGGAGATAATGCACGAATTAATTTGCATTGAGTTTGTTAATGCAAATTAAAGCTGTCGCCTGTCTAGGCTATAAGCTAGTAAGCCCTAACGAACAAGGCAAATACTAGTTCGCATCAGCACTTTCAGTTCTTGTGTTCTAATTAAAAAGTTTATCCTACCAAATAAATGCCCCTTTGCATATCTGGCTAAAAGAGCAACCCCACTTCTTAATATTGCCTTCACATACTACATAAACCCTTTGCTGCTTAACGCTATATACGATACAAATGGTCATGTATAACAATATATATGTACTTGCAAACGAATATTTATTTAAAATGCCATAAATTCATGAAATTTCACTCTAAAACTTTCAGTTGGACGTACGTACTACGTTCGTTCAACACAATTAAAAAATCTAAACACTCTTCATTTTCTAATACTGACCAACAAAGGTCCTTGCTGGAAAAACTACCACGCTCGCCCCCCCCCCCCCAAAAAAACGAAAACGTGGCATGGTTGTGATCAACAACAACAACAGAAAGGTCAACGCTACAAAGGCAATGTTAACAATTTCCGCCATCTCATTTGCGTTTAATGTTGCCAATGGAATGAGGAAATCATATTTGAAATCTGGAAACAGTTTGTAAATGAAGTAACTGGCAAAAGCTACCCTTTACTTATCATATGTATAACTACAGTCGACCGGCTCATGTGAATAGAACGACGGACAAAAACGGAAGGATGGATAGATGAACGAACGGTCAACACCGTATGTATGTGTGTGCTTGACCAGTCGGAAGATGGGAGAAATTAGTTTTTGCTTTGGCCTTAAATCGGCTAGAAAGAGGACTATAAATTATAACCTTTTATGGCACAGCCGTCTTGGTAGCGCGGGGGTTGATGAAAAGGAAATCTACATAAATCCTTACGTAAACTAGGATATAAGTAGGTAAAGTTTAGGGCGGTTAGACAAACAAGAGAGTTTGCTTAATTACAATGTCTAGGAATATTTAGTCGCAGCGCATTCCTTTTAGGTTTTGCCAAACTGATAATATCGCCCTCATCTTAATGAAAATTCACAGCGTCGAAAAGCTGGACCTTTTGCATACATTTAATTTCTAAGCGCAAGGCACTTCGTTATTCTAATTAGAATGCTTTGAAATTCCCACCACTTTCTAGCACATAGTGGCGACATCTACATCTCACACTTACTGTGTGGACCGCTTTCAAAATCTGCTCGACCCACAAACACCTTTTCAGCATGTGGACTAGAGTTTCACTCCTGGCTTTCATTATCATTCCCATTGTTGGCCATTGTATTCCATATGATTTTCAGTTTCGTTTTTTTTTGTTGTTTTGCTTTCGAAATTTTGCTGTTTGGCCGCATGTTATTATTGTTTTTGGTCTCATCAGCGGTTGTTTAGTGCGGTCAAGTTGAAGTCTATAAGGGAATTAATTCGGTTTTGTACTGAATTTTTTTTTTCACAGGTCTGTTGTTTGCCGCTGCTGCTTTGTTTTGTGTTTACCACTTGGTTTTGGTGAAAACAGACGTGTTTTTGTGATTTTGTTTGGAATATGGAAATTCCGATATAAATTATTCTCTATTGTTCGGTGTTATTTTACAACTGATAATTTAATGTCTCAATTGCTCGAATACTTAAATGGAAAAAAAGTATTTAAATTTAAATGATATAATTTAATTTATATTGTTCTTTCATTGTGGAGTTAGTCGTTAAAAATAAATTGGCTTGATTTCCAATTTGACATAATGAGTAGATCGATCAATTTATAGAATCCTTACGTTCTTTTCGTTCAAGTTAATTGGTTGTCGATGTCATTTAAAAACATTACGTTAAATCATAAGTTTAAGTCATTTATGAAAAATATTTATTTGTTAACTTGGTTAAGAAATTGTACGAGTACTTTTGATTAAGAACTTGATAACAGAAAATTAAATACAAAACAAGTGGATGATTGACCTCTATTCTGGATTGAGGTCCATAGTATCATAGTCCTAAAATTCCGGATAATATTAATGGCCTGTCAAGAAGACATTGACAAAGTTCCTCTCCCTTCTGTTGAATCAAATCCTTATAAAGTCTAGAACAATATTCAAATCAAGAATTGCAGACTTCTAAAATTTTATAGTACCCTCCATCTTATGATTAAGGACATATTCACTTTGTTAGTCCGACTACAACAACTCGAAATACTGATCGGAGACCACATAAAGTAAACAAGTAAGTAGTAGTAGAGGGTAACTGATAAATATTGCTACATTAAGAAACTTAAAAAACTTTTTTTTTTTGAGTGTATGGAATTCATTTTTCTTTTATTCATGTTAAAAATCATTCAAATTTATTAAATATAGTTAAATTTGTTTAAAAAATAATGGATTTTAAATGCCGCCCTGCTCGTTGATGCATATGTGGCACCTTATCAAATACGTATAGTTCTGTGGTTTTCACAAGCAACCGCGTAAGTCCATTTTCATCGATTTTGAGATTTTGACACCAAATGGCTCCATTTTCCATGCGGATTTGATTTGCCTAAACTTTTTTTTGAAAATAATGTACCGTTACTGATTTTTTTTTTACGAAAAACAACTTAAGTAGTATGTTTACTTCAAATTGTTGTCATCATTAACGACGTAAGTAAACATAACTCATGTTATTGTTCTATTCCTTTCACTAATAACAGCTTGTATGCACATAAGTTGTTACTTGAGAAAAATAAAATAAATTATGATTTGATATTGTTTCATTAATAACCGCTTAAAAATAATTGTGCGCTTATTATTGAAATTTGTGCGTACATCAACAGTGGATAAGCGGTTTCTTGTAAATCTTAAATGGCGTTATGTTGTTTTTAAGAAGAAAAAAACATTTTATTGAGTAGTAAAGTGATGTTAGCGCAATGTTTGTTCTCCTCATTAACCAACTTGGAGCTAATGTAGAAATTATTGAACAAATTTTTTAAGAGCCAGGTCATATACATTTAGAGTGTGATAGCGATCACAGCATTATTGAACGTAAGGAAAAGAAGAATGTCTTGGAAATATTTCTCTCTCAAGATTGGATCCAGTTAATTAAATCTTGTGGCAGGAAATCTAACAAATTCGTAGTAATCGAAATGAAAAACATGGATTTCTTCAACTTTGACATAACCTTTAAAAGTATTTTCAAAAAAGCAACAAACGATATCAATGGTGAAAAGTTTTGTGGAAGAATATACGAACTATTATTAACAGGAAAGGTTTCTATTATAACATTGAATATAAAAAATATTTTAATAGCGAAGTTATTAAAATTAATATCTTAAAAAATAAGAAAATTACCACTAATGACATTGGAAACTTTCAACTTCAAAATATTAATGACAAACAAATACATATTTCTTCAGAAAACAAAAACGATTTAATAGACTTACTGCCATTTATTCCAACTATATTTCATGACGTTTATAAAAATCTCAAGATTTCCGAGAAAGCACATAACACATTATATATAGACAACGAAGATGCAAAAAAATAGTATATCTCTTAATCTTAAATATGTGAATTATTTTATGTTTATTTAGTTTTAACCTTGTACTTTATTTTTCTTTATAAAAGTTGTATTAATAAATAAAACTACATAATAATAAATGTAATGTCTCAACTTTACTTAAGATCATGAGTTAAATCTCAAGTTGTTTTAACTTTAACTTATTTTCGGGACAAAAACCAACAAAAGTGAAATACGAAAACACGAATGTGGAACAGCCAACTGTTATTTGCAGTGCTTCAAATAAATAATAGGCCTTTAGATTATATAATGGGGCTTTAGATCAACATTTTGAGATATTAACTATTTTGGAAATGTCGGACCAGGCCAACTTTTTGATACCCTAAACCACTCCTATAAACAGCAGTTTAGTACAATCGGATGAACCCTGTATGCAACTTATCTCAAAATAAAGGTTTGCTTAATTTCAACAAAACGGATCTTAGATGTAGCTTCTAGAGCGTGAAGACCCCGAATCGGGAGGTACATTTGTATGGGGTTATATCAAAACATGAGCAGACCGATTTCAATAGTGATCATTGTTGGGTCCAAAAAAAGATCTATGTCAAATTTCATTGAGATCCGATAGGAATTTCGACCTAGAGTTTGATGATAAGCTAAACGATGTCCATCAAATGGACTGACGGAAAGACAAACATCTTTAAGTCGGAGGTGATTTTGAACCGATCGGTATACTTAAGCTCAAATATCATTGGTAGATTCAAACTCTTGGGATAAAACTAACTTATGTTCCAAAGAATGGTATAGGTTATTAAAACGGAATAAAAAAATAGTTGGTATGCACCCAACCCAATGGTAAACATTGTGAAACTTCAAAACCATGTTAAACCTTAGTTGTTTTAACTTTACTTTATATCTTGATTGAAATCTCTCGTTAAATCACTAAATATTTAACGAATTTTTTTGCAAGTAAAAACAACATAAGTCATCATGTGTGTTCTCAATGACAAAATTATTTTTCACAAACAACGGCTTAAGTGTAGATACGCTATTATTTTTATCACACTTTTTGCACACAAAAACTTACGTGTTTTTAAAATATCTTTAGCATTTTATGTTGAAAAAATATTAACCCAAAAATCAGATATATTGTTTGTAAAATCATACTTTACATGTCTATTAAAAAAAAGCGACAAAATGTCTTTAACTGCTCTAAAAATAGAGATAATTATGTATTTCGGCTCTCCTGAAAAACTTGATTTTAAGACATAAGCGGTTGCTTGTGAAAAGCACAGAGTTGTTCATTACTGCTTGAAGAGTTGAAACAGGAATAGCCGCAATTTTTTCTCGAATAGATTGCATTAGTTCATTCAAATTTGTTGGTTTTGCTTTGTAGACTTCCTGTTTACAATAACCCCACAAGAAAAAGTCAGGTGCATTACGGTCAGGTGACCTGGGAGGCCAACGGAATGTGGAGTTTCTGGATATCGGCTTATTGGAAATTTTTTTTCGCAATTCTGTCATAACAGGCCGGTCTATGTAAGGAGTTGCACCATCTTGCTGACACCACACAGAGTTGAAGGATATCCCATTTGGTGTAATTCTGGATAGAAAAAACTCTCTCGCTTAGGTAACGGTTTCCAGTAACCGTACGGGGTAACCTTTTCTTCGAAGAAGTAGGGCTCGACAATGTAGCGCGATGAAATTGCACAATGCAGCGCGATTAAAATGGGACACGAAGCGGATGCAATGTCGTCTCATGGAGTATCTGTGGGTTGAAAGCACTCGATTTTCGACAATTTTGTTTATTTATGTTGCCGTTTAAATCGAAATGTACCTCATCAAACATGAAAAGTTAGTTCAACATGTTTCCGTCCTCTTTTACCATTTAAATCGGAAAGTCTGCTGCGTTCAGTTTGTTGGCCATATGACTTTATTTGTGCAAAATTGACTGCAATGACTGTCTGCTTATACCAATCTGAGCAGATGAGTTTCTTGTCGAAACTCTTGGATTGTTTTGTATGGCGGCACATATAGCAGCGATAATTTCCTCTGTCCGAACTATAGGGTTTCAATAATAAAGTCTTCTGTTGACTGTCCTATGCCCGGCAAAATTGTTAACAAGTCTCATTATTTTCCATCTGCTCAGAGGATTACCGCGAAAGGTGCGCCTATGCTCTCTTTGAACCGAAACTACGGACTCCAAGGTGTGATAGTGGCGGACAATCCAAATTTGTGTTTCAGTGCCCCGTTATCCATTTTTGTTCAATCAATATAAAAAAACAGATTCATTAAATAGAAAAAAGTTGTTAACTTTTTTTTGGTAGCGGCTTTCATCAGCCACCCTGTACATTTGAATCGTCGTAACATACTTTGAATTGTCGTATAATTCTTATATGATTAAGCCATATCCGTCTGTTTGTTGTGGAAAGCAAACTACAGGTCGCAGTATTGAAGCTAAATTTCGCAGAAACATGTGTTGAAGCACTAATACACCTGGTATTGAAAATGGGCCAGATTCAAGATTACCATACGTCCTCTTTTGAAGGACATGTCCTTTTTTTGACCCCTGTCCTCCCGTTCTCCCCCCTTTTAAAAAAAAATGAAATTTGTCCTCCTTTTGCTACTTATATTCCTTGTTTTCTTTAGAAAATAATAATTCTAGAAAATACATTTTCCAACTGAATTTGACATCAAAAATTAGAGATTTATATTTATTATCACGTGTAAAACCGATACAATGGATAAATGTGTAATTTTTCAAGAATTATAATATTCTAAATGATTATAGTTTTTCTAAACATTTCTTCATTAAATTTTCCACAGTTAAGCAGCAAAAAATTGTGAAAAAATGACAGATTATCAATTTTCTCTTCATCTATAGCTACAATTGTGCCCAAGACAGAAAAACAAAATTATAATTGGTTTATGCGATATTGTACTGAGGAAAATTGCATGTCCGTCGGAAAAATATACATGAGGCCATAAAATTTGAACAGCAGTTAAACTAGTAAAAGCTAAACGTGGTCCCCATAGTGTCGATACGAACTTTGAAAACCGAATATGAGAAGGAATTTGCATTTTATGTGTTGAACAGTTTCAAACTTTTTTTTAAGAACTGCAAAATGTCAAATTGACATTTTTTGTTTTGCGCATCGCCAACAAAAAATTATTTGTTTTAAAAAATAGTTTAATTTTTTCTGTTTTCTTTTTATCCATATGCCCTTTAAACACATGTTAATAGGACTTTATCCTCTTATAAACAAAATTATATTGGTCATTATAAAAAAAATTGTACTTTTTTCAATTACTGTAATTATTTATTATTAAAATGTGTCCGAAGGTTGTAAAGGCTCATTGTAAATATTCCAAATGTCCTCCTTTTTTGGCACGAATGTCCTCCTTTCATATAAATCTCTATGGTAACCCTAGTCAGATTGGTCAAAGGCTAACAACTTTCCTCTCACAAGGACTATGCCAACCTTTGTAAAAATCAACAAACCTAAACATAAAATCGTAATATATCATGAACTACTAGTAGGGACATAAATACTGTTACGCACGTTTTATGCTGTTAAATAAAAAGTGCTGAATGTTTTTGGACCTAATATTTTTTAATATATTTATTGATGTATATGTATCCAAAAAGAATCTACTTATACGAAATGTCCGCCTTTTGCCTTTACACACGCCTTAAGTCGCACTGGCCAATCGTCAATAGCTGCACGAACCTCGCCCATTGGAAAATTGGCCACAGCTCGAACCAAAGCAGTCTTATGAGATCCAATGTTGGGGTATCTTTTGTGATAAACCTTGTCCTCTAAAACCGTCCACAATTTGTAATCCAATGGGTTTAAATCTGGACTGCTTGAGGGCCATTCTTCAGAGGAAATGAACGCTGGCAAATTGTTTCGAAGTTAGGCCTGGGACGATTTAGTCTTATGGGCCGGCGAAGAATCCTGCTGGAAAGTCCATGGCTGGTTTTGGAACAACGAATTGTTAAGAGGCTTCACAGCAGCTTCCAAAACGGTTTCTTGGTAAACTTTGGCCGATGTTTTGACTCCTTGTTCGCAGAAATGCAGGTCAGTGACTCCATCGTAAGAGACACCCCACCAAATCATGACTGAAGCTGTCTGATAACCCTTTTCCACCGTTGGGATCTGTTCAGATGCTTCCTTAGATGACCGCACATACACTCTATCATTTTGCTTGTGAAATTTTTCCTGAACGGTAAAATTTTTTCATCGTTGAACAAAATTTTTCTGTGCAAGTTATCAGCGTGCTTCACCAAAAGACGTTTGCATATTTCAATCCTATTTTTTTTTAAAGCTGCAGTCAAAGTGTCTGGTTCTTCGTTTGAAAGCCCCAAGTCCAATTTTTTATAATGATTCGACTCATGGACTTTCGTCGATAGACGAACATGCGGCTAATCCCTAGTGGCCGGAGCGTTTTGAAAATATCGCTTTTTTTCATTTCACACTTGAAAAGCGCTATTACAGCGATACGGTTCTCATTATCTGACCACTACATGATGAAAGTTGAAACAATTTTAAAATCCCGTTACAGACTAACGCTATTGAGGTTAGCTTTCAAAACCCATATGAAATGGGTGTGTTCAATGTTGTAACAGTATTTATGTCCCTACCGAGTATTTATAATATAAATATATATTATAATATTTGGAACTTGTGGTATTGACATGGATCAAAACACATCCCTGAGGAAAAGTGTGCGATGCTACACCTTCTTTTAAAAAATCACATGGCCAAACTAATGGACCGATTGTTATAAAATTTTACCAGAATAAAGTCAATGAATAGACTATTATTCTAAACGCCTACACAACTCTGAACTTAAAAAGACGATATTGGAGATGATATTCATTACATGTGATGCTGGCATAGAACAAAACACATGCTTGACATGATTTTCTCATTGGATCGAACATATCGGTGATATTGTTTAGAAAGCTATCGGTCCATTGTTAACGGGGCTGTGTAAGGAATTATAGTAAGTGCAGAGCCAGTGCAACGATAGAATTGAAGCAATATATTTGGTTTTTCGCCATCAATTCCGTGTACTGATTTGGTAGACGATTGAATTTATTCCCATTGCATACAGGAAGAAGTACATATCACTGCATATCGGAAAACTTCGAAAATGATATATCTGATCGTACCGTTTCTTCATAGCTCGCGATCGATCACCAACTTTTGACCTGAGCATTGCATCGTCACGGTGAGCTGCCAGATGTGCGAGAATAATTAAATCTTGGGATCCTTATCTAAATTCATGAAAGACGTACGAAAATCCACAGCCATCTTCTTAGATCGAGCAACTACCCTTTCTTTGCGTAAATCAAGATCAGATTTATCAAGGTACATATTATCGGTATCATCTTCAGAGTCACTATCCGATAATTCTGAGAAGTGATCGTCATCAGGGAAGTGATAAAGAAAATATATTTCTTCGAATTCGTCCACTATTTTATCCTTAAACAGTAATTAAGAATGTTATCAGTTTTAAATTATTTTCGCGAATAACATAATAAGGTTATGTGAAAAAATGTTCGTACTAACAGAGTGATATTCATGATTTAAAAGAATTATAAATGAGTATTTATAATAATTCACAATTAATAATTTCAGAAAATAAAGCTTGATTCGAAAAAACGCGAGCAAAATTGATATCAAACTCATGGAAACAGCGCGCTAGGTAGAAAACAGTAAAAACCAACTACACAAAACTACAGGTAGGGACGACCTACGCGCGTTTTCAAGGTTGACCAACACGATCCTGACGTCATGAGATGTGTCGCTTTCAAATGAGACCAATACCAACACCCTCAGTGATGGTACACCAAAGATACACGTATTTAAATCTTTAAAATGGCTCTCCTGAACAAAACTGGTTTTTACCCTTAGGTCCCTTTCTATTTTGCGCGTCACATAAAAAGAAATTCAAGTGCGACCTCTATATGTGAGGCATAATATAAGACGATCTCTTTTTGACGACGCCCAAATATATACTATCTGCTTCAGTTCTCTTTTATTGTTTATTGTGAATGATGATCGCTGGTTTCTGTCTAAGATAAGACAAGAAAATTATTTAGTATGGATGCTGTCTCGAATTAGGCATTATCGGAGTAGAGTAAATTGAGGTAGGAGCGAATGTCAATTTTTTCGAGGGCGCATTTTTATATGTGCAACAATTCTCTGCTAAATTTAAGCAAGATCGGAAGTGCAATGTTGCTAAGGGTGAATTTTTCAAATCGGGAGGGAGCTTCGCAAGAACACATGGACCGATATAATACATTTGTGCTATTGTATAGGTGGCTTCTAGTATGAACGATGCGGACTTTTAGGGTTTCTCTTTGAATGTGTTGTTGTTGTAGCGGCACAAATTGGCATTGTAAGGTCTGGTGGCCAAAGCATTTGTACTTTTGGTCTATGCGGTGCACAGAACCGGCTGTCGTGGGATCGCATCCTTGAAAGTGCAATATTTGATTGAAGTCGGGTTATTGTTGTTACCAAGCATAGGTTTACACAATAGGTGGACGGACGGACTTTGCTTAATGGTGGACGACGGACTTTGCTTAATGGACTCAGATCAGTTCCCCTGAGAAATATCCCGGAGAAGCTCTAGAAAAAAAAACTGCACACAGATTCTGTTGGACGAGATTCTATTAGACGAGAAGACTTTTGAAATATTTATAATTTTTTATGGAAACTCTATTTGGCAAACTAAAGGATGATTGTTATGCATCTCCAATAATTGGCTGTCTCAACCAGCCGTTGTGACAACTTATATTTTTTTGTATGGCTTCCCTGGTACCAACAATTGGTAATAAATAACTTGGTTCCAATATTAACAACAAAAAGGTACATTATCGAAAATATAAAAGAAAATAATAAAAAAAATATTTCCAACTGCCCATAAACCGCACGAAACCTTGGTTTTCTGTGGGTTTAATGGCACCTCTTCTGGTTGCTCTTTAGCCAAAACGCAGCAATTTTGTTTATTGACGTTGAGCCAGAAATGGGCCTCAACACAGAACACAATTTTGCACGGATCTTTTTCGACTGACTCGTAATTTGTAAAAAAAAATCCTATTGAAAAATACCTCTAGATTGATCACCCATTATATAAAGGAAAATATTTTAGATAACAGGCATGAACTCTCCCTCCTTCATCATAGGAGGTCGAGTTCCCGTTGTCTTTCTTTCGTAACACTTCAAAATACTGGTTGGAAACCTAAAAAAGTATATATTGCTGAATCGTCGTAAAGTTTAAAATTATCTAGCCCTGTTCATTTCTTCGTCTGTCGGTCTGTAAAAGGCAAACTACAGCTCGCACTATTGAAGCTAGGTGACCGCAGAATTATGTACTGATGCTCTAAAGGATTGGTATTGAAAATGCGCCGGATCGGCCAAGAGGTAAAACTTTTCCCATAGAAGGACTGAATCAACATCTAGAAAAAAATATTGTTTATATATGACCCGGCCTATGAAAAGGTGGCTTATGACTCAAAAAAGAAATTGCGAGAAACAGCTGTTAAAGATAAACAATGCATTTCTTCAGTTTTTTAGTAGTTTTTCTTTTGCATTATGAACAGTCATGCCCAAAAGGCAACCAAAAAAGGCAAAAGTGCATAAATGAAACCTACATAATGATAATGATAACCTACACCGAAGAAGTCTGTAGCTTCATCTTCAAATCAAGATCAAAAAAAGATAAAACTGAAGAATCTGCGACTTCAACTGCAATAAAAAAATCATGAAAACGTAAGGCCTCATCTCCAGAAGGAGATTCACAAAACGAGCAACCTCAAAGGTTTCAACAAGGATAGCGACGATGAAAACTACTTAATTCGAGGGCGGTTCGGAAACTTCTTAGCCTAGCACAAAAAGCGCGGTATAAACAGAAAAAAGTTAAGTGTTTTAGAAGCTTCTATCTCTGCTATGAACACATGTTAAATTTTGTTTCGATCTGGCAACTCCTTCATATAGAAACAGGTGTTCACAAATGACGCATCCGCGATTTTTTTACAATGGAAAAATTAGAAATGCGCGGTGTCATTAAATATTTACATAAAAAAGATTTATTGGGACAAGAAATTCATAATGATATGGTGAATGTGTTAGGTGAAAGTGCTCCTTCATATGCAACAGTAAAAAATTGGGTTGCTGAATTTAAACGTGGTCGTACAAGCATTGAAGATGAAAAACGTAGTGGACGTCCAAAAACAGCAACAACAACAGAAATTGTAGCCAAAGTGCATGATATGGTATTAAATGATCGACGAATAAAAGTGCGTGAAATAGCTAATATCATGGGCATCTCAAATGATCGAGTCCATTGAAGCATGAAGAACTACAGATGAAAAAGCTTGCAAGATGGGTGCCGGACTTGTTAACAGTCGACCAAAAACGCATAAGAATGAACATTTCTCAAGCTTGTTTGAATCGTTTTCAGCGAAATAAAATGGATATTAAGCGTCGTTTCATAACTGTTGATGAGACATGGATCCACCACTATACTCCAGAGACAAAAGAACAATCCAAACAATGGACTGAAGCTGGAGGAAGTGCCCCAAAGAAGGCAAAAACAATTCAATCGGCTGGTAAGGTTATGGCAACGTTTTTTTGGGACTTCAAAGGTATTTTATTGATTGACTATCTGCAAAAGGGTAAAACAGTAATTTCAGAGTACTATTGCAACCTTTTAGATCAATTAAATGTACAAATTCAAGAAAAACGTCCTGGCTTACAACACAAAAAAATAATTTTTCATCAAG
This sequence comes from Hydrotaea diabolus, assembly GCA_963513945.1. Taxonomy (NCBI): domain Eukaryota; kingdom Metazoa; phylum Arthropoda; class Insecta; order Diptera; family Muscidae; genus Hydrotaea; species Hydrotaea diabolus. Next base: position 149,966,294 of record OY740718.1, on the reverse strand, counting down.
ACACAAGAGTGTTTTAACAATGGCTAAAATCAACGAATTAAAGTACGAGTTGCTTGACCACCCACCTTATTCTCCTGATTTAGCTCCCAGTGACTTTAACCTGTTCCCAAGTCTAAAAAAAATCCTTGCTGGCAAGAGTTTTACCTCAAATGAAGATGCAATTACAGTTGTAAACCACTATTTTGAAGACCTTGAGGAAAACTATTTTAATCAAGGGATAGAATTGCTAGATAAGCGTTGGACTAAGTGTATTGAAGTTTCAGGAGATTATATTGAAAAATAAAAATATTTTTGAATAACTAACTATTCTCTTTCATTGATAGGCTAAGAACTTTCCGAACCGCCCTCGTACTGCTAAATAAATATTTTTTGTGCTAAACAGTTTTTTTTGGTAAAATCGTTTTTGCAGCGTTCAATCCTGTTTTTAAATTTTTCAATTTCATTTATTATCTTGATTCTGGATTTTCAATAAAATTGTGCCATTCTTTCATTTGTGCTCTTCTTTCTCTACATTTTTAGTACACTTCTAAGCAATTTAGGACTTTCTAGTTTTCACCACGTGAAAAAGCGTCTCAAAAACTATCGAAACCAAAAAAAAAAGGAAAATTTTTTTTGATTCTTAAGCCACCTTTTCATCGGCCGTGTCTCATATATAAACGCTATCCACTCCGATCGTAACAAAATTACAACATTATGTTAACTTCGGCCTGGTTATATCTGTAGGGCTCATACACGAAGAATAAAAGTATGGTGAATAATTCCATTTTTTGACTGAGATGAATTTTTCAACACAATGTAAAATAAAAAAAAAAATTCGTCCTTAAATGACAAAACGTTCTAAGTGTAATATTCGAACAATATTCACATTAAGAAAAATTATAATCGTACAGTATGATTGACGTGTTCATATCATTGTTAACATTATATTATCACGTAAAACCCTAAAAACAATACTTTTGTCTCACCAACCAAATACTCGTATATTACCATTTTTTTATTGTTATTTATGGCAACAATACCATTGCTACGAGGGTTGCTATTTATATTTTGGGTCCTGTTAATACTAGTGTTCCCAGATGCATACTGAAACTTCCATTGGAAACTTTAACATTTTTTCAGCATAACTTCACTCAGAACGTTTTGTCATTTAAGGACGAATTGTTTAATTTGCCGTGTGTTGAAAAATTCATCTCAGTCAAAAAATGGAATTACCCCGCAAACATTTACGCGCGATGCTTTTTTACGATTTTCGGAGTGGGTTATCGAGACAAGTAGAGTGTTGTTTCGACTTTTGGCGATGAAGGACCATCAAAACCACTGTTAATCGCCGGTACCCAGAGTTCAGTCTCGGACGCCGTTCGCTTTAGGATGAAATTCGCGAAGGACGTCCAACATCGGTCACTTTGCCAGAAACCATCGATGCTGTGATTCAGCATCCTTAAAGCATCCTTAGGCATTAGTATGACAAGCATCAATAAGATATTGCATGTTCATTTGGCAGTGAAAAAAATTTGTTCTCGTTAAATCCCACATAATTTGTCAATTGCTTAAAAAAAATGAAAAAGTCAATCTGCGGTAGCTCAAAGGCAGTGTCACAGGTGACGAATCATGGATCTATACATATGAACCCGAAACAAAACAGCAATCAAACAAAAGTTTTTCGTGGAAGAGTTACATCGAAGCAAATGATTGGGTTTTTTTCGGTATAACCAGCCATGTTGCCACAGTGCCTTGAGTGGACCGTAGGACGGTCAATTCTGAGTGGTATACAACCATCTGTTTGCCAACGGTGTTCGAATAAATGAGGTAAGATAATAAGAGAAAACGGATCATTTTGCATCACGACAGTGCGAGCTCTCACACATCAGCTGAAACAACCACTCAAGATGTCGAATTGATGGGCCATCCACCGTACAGCCCTGATTTGGCACCCAATGACTTCTTCTTATTCCCCAGAACCAAGAAAAAATGCGTGGCCAACGTTTTCATCGCCCGAAGCAGCTGTTGAAGCGTTCGAAAATCCAGTTTTGGAGGTGTCTCAATCGGAGTGGAAAAAGTGCTTCGAAAATTGGTTTCTGCGCGAATGCAAAAGTGTATTGATCTTAAAGGAGATTATTTTGAAAAACAAATTAACCATTTCCAAAGATAAATTATTGTGTTTTTATTGCCAGACCCGAAATATAAATAGCAACCCTTGTATATTTCAAACCTACTATTGTTACATTTCGTAAATATTCATATTGACGCAATCATGATATTGCCAAAATGTAATTAAAAAAACAATACTATGTTTACGACGAACATACTTTTATTGCAGAGAATATATTATTGTTGCCGTGACCATATGGTTACTACTTAGTAGGGTGATAAATACTATTACACACGTTTTATGCTGTGAAATAAAAAGTACTGAATGTTTTTGGACCAAATATTTTTTAATATATTTATTGATGTATATTGTATCCAAAGAGAATCTACTTATTCGAAATGTCCGCCTTTTGCCTTTACATACGCCTTAAGTCGCACTGGTCAATTGTCAATAGCTGCACGAACATCGTCCAATGGAAAATTGGCCACAGCTCGAACCAAAGCAGTCTTAAGAGATCCAATGTTGGGGCATCTTTTGTGACAAACCTTGTCCTCTAAAACCGTCCACAATTTGTAATCCAGTGGGTTCAAATCTGGACTGCCTGAGGGCCATTCTTCAGAGGAAATGAACGCTGGCAAATTGTTTCGAGGCCAGGCCTCGTTTTAGCCTTATGGGCCGGCGCAGAATCCTGCTGGGAAGTCCATGGCTGGTTTTGGAACAGGGAATTGTTAAGAGGCTTCACGACAGCTTTTAAAACGGTTTCTTGGTAAACTTTGGCCGATGTTTTGACTCCTTGTTCGCAGAAATGCAGGTCAGTGACCCAATCGTCAGAGACTCCCCACCAAACCATGACTGAAGCGGGGTGATGACCCTTTTCCACCCTTGGGATCAGTTCAGATGCTTCCTTAGATGACCGCGCATACACTCTAATTTTTCCTGAACGCTGAACATTATTTCACCGGTGTACAAAATTTTTCTGTGCAAGTTATCAGCGTTCTTCACCAAAAGACGTTTGCATTTTTCAATCATATTTTTTTTAAAGCTGCAGTCAATAAATGTCCAGTACGTCGATTGAAAGCCCCAAGTCCCAAGTCTTTTTTAATGATTCGACTCATGGACTTTTGCGTGATATTCACCTCACGGGCCATGATTTTCTGTTTTCGGAGCGGATTTCTGTGAATTCTTGATTTAACGGCTTTTATGACATGCGGTGTTCGAATAGAGCGTGGGCGGCCCGACCGGTGGCGGTCTTTTACCTCTCCAGTCTCCTCAAACAGTGTTATGCATCGGTAGATGAACATGAGGCTAATCCCTAGTGGCCGGAGCGTTTTGAAAATATCCCTTTTTTCATTTCACACTTGAAAAGCGGTATTACAGCGATACGGTTGTCATTATCTCCACTCCATGATGAAAGTTGAAACAATTTTAAAATCCCGTTACAGACTAACGCTATTGAGGTTAGCTTTCTAAACCCATTGTAGTGTTATCTATTACTGAAGTATATCGATTATTTATGTTATGTCATCCCTAGCTTTAATTACTGCTGATCGACAGCTGATTAGTTCTAAAAATATTGTTTAGTTTTAAGGATACATGAATAAAAAAAATTAGAATTAGGAGTACCGTTAACAATGTTTAAAATAATATGTTTTTATAAATAAAGGACATAAAAGTTTCAAAGTCAAAACTGCCAATAAATCAGCATTGTTTTATTTTCTACAACAGTAAGAAGCACTAATTAGAGTGCTGACAAAAAACTGCTTTAGCGCTTTTGAGTGAACATAAGCAAACATCTTTTTTATTGCCAGTGGCGTTTTTAAGCGCCGGCACAATAACCAGGCAATAGGACAATCCCTCCCAACATTTGGAAGTTTCTTTCATCGTCCATCGTCTAATGCGTTTCGCTTTAGTCACTTCCAGACGATAGTTGGAAGATAGTTTGAATTTTACAATAACAATTTACATATAATTGGAAGATTGTTTGTTGTTTACAACACCAGCCGAAAATCACATGTGCCGTTATGGACATATTAAACAAAATTATTCACTTCTGCAGTCGCAGAGACCGCGAAAACAATTAGAAGAAATGAGAACGATGCAAAAAAAGTTTTTAGACATCATCGAGATTTTTGGTATTTTGTCTTTTGCTGTGATCGGCCAGTGATAAAGTGTGGTTTTGTAATTGTTATTGTTGTAGTTTTTACATATTTTTTATCCCACAATATGAGTGAATTTTCTGTAAAGGCAAAAAAAACTAAAAAGCAAAAGAGAGGCAAATAAAATAATAGCAAATATATATGGGAGTACAACCAGTGGTAAAAATGTAATAAAAAAAATTATGCAGGTCATATTGAAGAAAGTTGCGAACCCAGTGTTTCCGTTCAAATGTTTTCATGTTATGATGTTTCGTCAAGTGATAGTTCAAGTGACTCTGAAGATTATGTTGATAGAAACAGTCGATTTGAAGAAAAAAGTTTTGTTTCATAATAGCCTTTTCACATTTACTGCGTTTCAGCTGAAACGCCGGCGTTTCGCTATCTTGAAATCGTTTGAAACCATGGTGTTCACATTATGCTTTTTTAAACTACTGTGGTTTCATGTGACATTTCTCATTTCTCTTTTGTGGAACGAATTCAAATATAAATTTATTTTGAAGATTTGGCTGAAATTGAGGTTGGACTCGTATACTCCATAAACGAACCATCTCAAGGCATCAATTTTTGGGACTAAAAAAATTCTCAATGGAATTACCCATTGTTGTAAAACTGTGCCAACAGCAGTAGTTTAAGACGGAGCGCAGACTTCCATAGTTTTCTCACCATGTTTCCAGTGGCATGTTCTGAAAATTGCAGTGCACCAACTAATAGTTGGCTGTGCTGACGAAATACTTGACACAATTTTTCTATTGAGAAAATATCAATTAATGCAACGAATCTGTTGTGTGTGTCTTTAAGACACTTGCTGAAAATGACATGCATTAAAACTATTTCCTTTCTGGCATAAATTCGATATTACTTCCGATTGCATTTGTACGATATTACATCCATTCTTCTATGTCAAAATGTACACTTTCTCATGCTTAAAATCAATTTAAAGCATAACATTTCCAAGGTGGATCAAGTGGGCGATTTGTTTGGGAACTATGGAATTCCCTCTCATCTGCACAGACACTCCACCAACCGGCCTCTTCACATGCCCAATGATAACAATAATAATCACACCATCACTTCAACCCAAATCAATCGTTACCGCCCACTCTCATTACAACACGGTTGACCGCCAAAACCGGACATTTCCCAGCCACCAAAGGAAAAGGAACAAAGGGCAGCGCAGTATTCGAAAGTGTCAAGAAAATATGTTAAATGTCGCATTAAGAAAACAATCGCAGATGACAAAAAGCAACAAACTTGGGAAATCCTAAACCAGTCGCTGCCTAACTTTGTGTGAGGTCCAGCGTAGACGAGTCAGAACAACATCCTAAGGCAACAAACAGGACAGAGGATGACATGCCAGACACTGTGGCGGCGGCTTCAAGTGGCCTTGCAACATGGCCTTACTGCAAAGGCAAAGGAGACACTTGAAGTGACAACGACACAAAATCCACTTGAAGACGACAGACTGTCTGGAAGACAATGAAACGAAGAACAACACACAAACACTCATCCATTAATTATGACGGGGGGGGCAAATGATTCGATAGTTTTGTTTCTGCTCCGCTACAGTTGACAAGGTGGTACTGGAATGCCTAAAGTGTGTATGTGTGTGTTCCGTTGCAGGATATTTGAAAGGTGTTAAATTACCACTGGTCTAAAGACCACATAAGTGGGCCGGCCATGCCAACCTTTTGAAGAAGGATCTCCTACAAATCAAGTTGAATCGGAAGCAATGCGATCCAGGAAAAAGGATGTAAGCCTTAATTTTAAATGCACATAAATTTCGGATGTTCTGCTACACTCATCCAGATGAATCTGTTTACGTTCGTTTGCCGGCCGGGCTTGCAACATTTTGCCAGTCTTTCGAAAATGAGCATAATTTATTTGGATTTACAAAGTTACAGTCAGCCAGCAGAATGTATGGAATATTTTAAATTCTTTGTTAAGGAACAAAAAAAAGAGAATTTCGAACAAATCCATACGGTGGAGTGGGCAGAAGAAATTAATGCGAAATTTTGTAAATTCTTTACAAACAAAAGCAACCAAAGCAACATCAAACCCAACAGCCGAGTGGCTGTCTGCCTGCCTTTGCGTCATGCTACAATGATGGCGCGCATTTTTTTGTGCAAAAAAGTCAAAGTAATCGTGTGTAATGAGTTACTTTTTCCTCATTAACGTACGAAAACATTGCACGTTTGTAAATAGGGTACAGTGGTTTCGATGAAAATATTATCGTCGGCACTTTATATATTTTTAGAGGTAGAGTGTCTGCCAGGCCAGAAACCTAAGCAGAAAAAAACAAGTAAAAATGGCTTAAGTAGGGAGGATTGGAGCCTACTACTTTAAGACTACCGTAGAAAACTCCTTGCAACTGTCCGCAATTTGAGCAAGGTCAAACTATATGTATGACTTCTAAAATTGGAGGGAAATACTTTAAAAGGCTGTTCGAAACACAGGCCAACTCAATTTTACCAACGTTACATAAAGGTCGCACATAATGATCGAAATAGTCAATTAGTTCATTCATTTGTGTAAAAAAATTATAAGGTGTGCTCGTAGAGTGATAAAACTTGGCATCGTGCACTTTCTTTTGCATGAATGAGAATTTTGTAGAGTGTAGGTGGCATATTGTACCACTCGTACAGTGAAACAAACTATTTCAATTATAAAAAAAAAGATATAAAAAATATTATATTAAAATATAACTTGTATTGAGAGGTGGCACCTGGTGGCACTTGAAATTATTAAAAAAATGAACCAATGTATTATTATTGATTATCAGTTCTAGGTCCAGCAAAAATTGCAGATCCAAAGGTTTGGAGAATAAATGGAAGTTTATTTTTTTATTTTTATTAACTTATAACAACAAAAATAATATAAAAAAACATAAGTTTATTTTTTTCAATTTTCGTATGTTGAAATATCATACTTTAAATAAAAAAGAAAAACGTAAGCTCACATAGTAAAATAATATTCGTCTTGAAATTCTAGGGTTTAAATTAAGTCAGTTTGGTAAAATATCCTAGTACTGAGTTTGAAACCGTTAAAAAAACTAGCAGTCAGATCGAAGTAGTTATTTTTGATTTGATTGTACCATTTAGTCTTAAATTTGAAAATACCACTGCATGGCATGAAGAGTATGTTGACTTTTTCCATCAAGTTCCCAGTGTGCGCCGTATGCTAAATTTAGCATGATTGGATTTACAATTTGCTGTGTTGAGTGGTTGCAACAGTTGGCAGTGTCCACAGTGGGCTTGAAAGAACCATGCGAAGTTTTAGCCCAATCCTTTTTAATTTCTATATTCTTAAGCGGAAAACCCTAAAATTGGAGGGAAAACATTGGTTAAAATTTCCATGTGTTGGTTACACATCTCTCTGCACTATACTAAATTGTATTAAGATAGGTTGTAAAATGTAGCTTGTGGCGTGGCATGCTTCAAATCGGAAAGAACCTTATATGGAGGCTATATAAAAACATTAGTCAATGTACAATTTTACCAGTCTTAATCTGGAATCACCCATAATGCACTTAACTTAAATTAAGCAGGATCGGATAAAAATTGTGATTTTTAAAGCACTTAGGTCCCAAATAGGGAACATATGTTCCAATTTCAGTCTTGATTATAAATCAACCGAAATGTACTGAACTTTATTTGAGCAAGAATGCAATAAGTATTTATAATTGACTTCTAAAGCGGCAGCTCCTTGAATCGATAAAAACCTTTGTAGGGGGGTTTTATGCACATATAGATGATAGATCTTCCATAATGCACTCTACTAAATATTAGTAAGATCGGATGTAAAATGTGGCTTACAAAGAAGTAGGACCTCAAGTCTGTAGGCCATAGGTTATAAAGATTAAATAATTAAATTATATAATTTAAAAATTAAATGTATATCATATTAAATAATTGGTCACAGATAACCTTCTCTGTGAACTTTAATAGCGATTAAATTTATCTAAAGGCTTCTGAGTGGCAGGTTTTTAAATTAGGCGAAAGCTTTGCGTGGGAGGCTGTGTTGTCATAAGCGTACAAAAAAGTGTAGTCAATAACCGAGAGCAAAATATACAAAATGAAGCTTAACATAAAAATAAATTTCAGAATGTTTTATAATTTTTGTTGTAATTTTTGGAAGTTTTAATTTGTTTTTTGGCAAAAATAGAAGCTAAATTCAAAGAAAAGGTGCTACAATTTTCAATTTATAGTCCTTGCAATTTAATTTACATTTCTAAACATGAAATATTTTAAATACAAATTACAGCTACGGTGTAAGGAAAATACATTTGTATGATTTAAAAACATATAAAGTAGACCAATTTGAATAGCGTTCTTCCATGGTCTCAATACTGAATAATGGGATATGTTGTGGTGGTTTATATTTGTGACCTATACTGTAATTACTTAATAGATGGGCTGACGGATAGATGAACGGACATTGCTTAATGTCTTCAGAATCGATCGGTATAATAAACATGTTATCTATCTCCATTTCTTCAAGGTGTTATAAACATCGTCAATTATCGCCTGTTACAAAAGCATCGACAGTTCAAATGCACACCCTTTTGTCAAATCTTGACTTAAAGACAATTTTATGATAAACAAGTACTAACATCGTAGTTAGGTTCGGCCAGGACGTACCTGACAGCGCATACAGAAAGGGACCTAAGGGTAAAAAAATCAGTTTTCATTTTTTTGTTCAGGAGAGCCATTTTATTGATTAGGTCCCTTTCTATTTGCGCTTAGAATCGTCGACTTCACTTTAATAAAACGCACATATCTCTGGGAGGGAACACTTTTCGGTCTCATTCGATGCTCAGATGTTGTCCACATCAAAAAAAAGGGAAAAGTTGATGAAAAGTTTTGTTCAGGAGAGCCATTTAAAGATTAGGTCCCTTTCTATTTGCGCTTAGAATCGTCGACTTCACTTTCATAAAACGCGCATATCTCTAGGATGGAACACTTTTGGGGCATGGGATCGGTCCCATTCGATGCTCAGATGTTGTCCACATCAAAAAAGAAAAAAACATTAAAAGATATTTTTTACCCTTAGGTCCCTTTCTCTATGCGCTGTCACATATTTGTATTCGCAGCGAAATTCGCTTTATTTTGAGTACCCATATGTCCATATTGAATATATATCGCTCGCTTCGACCATGCGGAACGACCATAAGCCAAATATTTTTAGTGCGTCCCTATTTACAGTTCCCGTTATGACCATAGTCTGCTCTCAAAAAATTACTGTATATTAAGCAAATCTTTACCGAGGTACTTTTAGTTCCTTAAAACTAATCTTCATCCCCCTGGGCCGATTTCAGCCATTTACAACCCCAAACAGCTGATGACCATAGGCCATCATCTTGCAAAATTGCATACTCGTCGTCCATGTTTAAATGGGCCAAATTTGCGATCCTAGGGCCGCCATCCAAATGTAGCCAAATTTCGAAACTAATTTTTTTTTTGGCTTCGTGAAGAATTGTATTTTTAACACACATCGGGTGATTAATCTAAAGATACTCGCATTTTTTTCAAAATAAAACAAAAATAAAAACTTTTAATCATGCTTGGAATCGTTATTGCTCATTCGAAAGGGCATTTTATGCCATTTATTTTATTGAATATAACTTCCTTCAAATGTTGGTCGCCTTAGGGTGGCCATTCTGAGGGTCGAATTTTGGATGGGTCATTCGAGCAATATGGCGTTAATGACACGCGTAAACCTGAATGGTAGCTGGCTTGTCAGCATAGACTTTGGACTTTACGTAGTCCTACAGAAAAAAGTCTTAAGGAGTGATATCACACTTTCTAGGCGACCAACTCACCGGCCCAAAACGCGAAATTAGATGCTCTTCGAAATGACCTCTCAATAGATGCCTTGTTTAAGCAGCTCTATACTTGTAGCAAGTGGCACCGTCCTGTTGAAACCAAATGTCGTCAAGATGACTGGCTTCAATTTCAGGTAGCAAAAAGTCCGATACCATGGAGCGCTAGCGAGCACTATTCATGGTTACGTTCCGGCTATCATCATTTTTGAAAAAATATGGAGCGATGATTCCACCAACCCACAAACCGCACCAAACCCAGGTTTTCTCAGGGTATTACGAGTATGGCGCCTCTTGAACCCAAACGCTGCAATTTTGTTGACTTTGACGGACCGTTGAGCCAGAAATGGGGCTGAACACTGAACAAAATTTTTTATCGAAATCAGGGGATCTTCTCATTCTTATTTCCATTATATAAGTATAGTTGCACAATTTGGAGACATTGTTGCGGTGTAAGTATTTTCATGATGAAATGGTAAACCATACTGAAAAGTTAAGCACAACTCACGAGTAATCTGTTGAAAAACCCTGTTGAAAAAAATTCCTCTAGTTTAATTTCCCGTTCTGTATCAAAATCAGAATTAAAATGTGTGTTTTATGTAGTTGGATGTTTTATGTGGCTTCTAAAGCAAAACACTAAAAATCGGTTATACGCGTACCTATGAGTTATATCTTGATTTGAAACAATGTTCTCCAATTTCAAAGTGGTGTTTGCTTGAGCCAAAAAACTTGCCTGTGTCAAATTTCGTTAAGATTAGATGCAACGTATAATCGGATAAACTTGTGCTTAATAGCTACACCTTACCATTTTTTTCAATTTCAACAGCTTCCACCTTTTTCCCCAAACACATACTTGTGTCTAACTGCATCAATGTGGAACATCGGATAGAGGTATGCCACCGACACTGTGGCGAGCATTTTCCGATATTTTGTTTCGCACATAATTGTCATAGATTCTTCTATCATAATCAAAAATATTGATACAAATTTTTAAAAGCCTTTTGTTTTACATACAATTAACATTGTGCGTTTTGGTTGAACCACCCTTTGCTAAGATAGTTCTCTGAAAACTTTTTGTTTAATTTTCAATTAACAGCGTTTTAGTTGGACCACCACCCTTATAAAGAATTGTCTGATTTAAGTCTCCGTGTTCAGTTCGGATCCAAGACGTGTTATTTAGAATATAATACTAAGTCCATCTTCTCCTCTATTTGTTTTCCACTGTGACTGCAAAATGACGATGGAAACTAGTCGCTCTTTTCTGGCTACCTCAAATCTTCGGATTCGGTCGTAAATTATTTACGAGTACATATCACTGGCCGAATATTAATTGGAATAAGACCTGCAACAACTCGCAGTGTATTAAGCTTTTAGGCTGACGCCAGATTCCTTCCTGAGCACTTAACGGCTAGTATTATTTGTCCACACTAGGGGAGGAATAAAGGGTCACCGAGTTAATCACTTTGGCCAGCAGGTAACGTCTTGCGGGTTTGGGTTCCTCGAATTCTGATCTGCATCGACGCTAGTGATGCCGGGGGTTTTGCCGCTTTTCCGTTTATATATTTTATATGCTCCTGAAACTGACAGCAATATATTTTAAGGAACTGGTTGATTTTTTTATTCGGCTCCCCACTCTCGCTTGATTGTACTCGCTCCAGGTTGTGATAAGTACCACTTCCGTTTTTTTGGCAGGCCAATTCGGGACTCGGTTGAGATTTTTGGTGTAAGCGTTTGTAGATTTTCTGCAGGCACTACTGCTAGAGCAACATTATAACTCTGATAAAAGCAATTCAGATTAGTTTAAGTTTAACTAAATTTGACGGTAAAAATAAAACGCTTAACTCGCCACACCATGTTAGACGTTGAGTTTATTAAAAATCTATTTAAAATTAACTTTAGTATGACTCTGATTTACCGAACAAATTAACCACTGTCCCATTCGTGTGAGTGGCAAAGAAAGGAGTTCATTTGTGTTGCTTTTGTTTCTGTGCAAAATTAAATCGATTGGAAATAGCAGCAGCGTTGTGGGCGGGTGGGTTCGAGTCTGGGTAACTGACTGAGTAGATGGATGTGGGCGTGTGTGTATGTGTGTCTTGCTTACACATGTATGCGAATGCCTTATATCCGGTTTTAATTTTGTTAACATTCACTGTTTTTTCTCTTAGTTTTCGTTCGTTTCCCATTCACAGAGAACAACAACATAAAATAAAAAAGGATTCGTAATCAATTCTAAGCAACCACATCACAGACATTCATGAATACGGAACTAAATGCAAATTGTACTCCAGCAGAAAAGCGACAGCAAAAAAGGAAGGATTTATTTATTTTAAATTATGTGTGTGAGAGGGGGTGTCCATGTATGCATCACATGGTGCGGTGGCGTATGCAGCGTATGCTGATGATTGCTATCAGGATGTAGTAAGTAGGATAGCATGTCCTTTCACCAAGCATGCCAGGACAAACAGGAATTATCTGCATATGAGGTAGATAAGTGGATTTACTCTTTTCACATCCTTTTACTGGGTTTTTGCAATAACAAAAAACAGGACAGATTGGCAGATAACTACGAAGTGAAGTGATATTTGTGAGATTTGTTGGAGAACACAAAGATGCATTAATGAAATAATTATTTAAGCATGTGCATATGACAAATTATCCATATACGAGAAGGGACTTTGTGTTAATCGCCAAAATATTTTAAATATCTTGCGAAGGTATTTAAAGGTTTTTAGAGAACATATATTCAGGTCCTTTAAGATTTACAATCGGAAAATTATTGATAAAAAAATACAACCGCTTTGAGGGCAAAATGAGGCGAAGCCTCATGCAAATTTGTTGTTTTCTTCCCGCTCTAGTACACATAGGGTGGCAGTCTGTATGAAGTACCTTTCCACAATTTTACAATTTCTCAATTTTTGTAATTATTGTTTTTCTTTTGTCGTATGTCGTTTTATTTGTTTGTATTTTCAAAAAATACGAGACAACCCAGCAAACCAAACCTTCAGAATTCGGTCAGAATTCTGTACGACAATCGGCAAAACGTTCCGATTTCGGATCAGAATTCTGAGCGAGTTCGTAACGAAAAACATATGAGAGGGTTGACACGAATTCTGAACTACTTCTCTGAGGGAATTTTGATGTTTTTGCAGACATTTCGAACCGATTTCTGAACTGTAGTCTTGGGAAATTTGAAAGGAAATTTCGATTTGTCGTATCGAATTCTGAACTAATTCTCAACGACTTCGGTCAGAATTCTGGCATTAAGTATTATTAAACCCTGATGTTTTCACCAACATTCTGAACAAACAATCAAAAAGAAGAAAATATTTTTGTTCTACAAAAAAAAGTTGTAAAACATTTTTAAAAAGGGTTCGGAAAGACTTTTAGTTACGAGCAGGGTGTCTGCAGTTTTGCAAGCAATAATTGTGCTTATGTTTAGTGGTTTAGTGGCTATACACTTAAGGGCAACCAGTTTTGCATTTAACGAGAACTGCCGGCAGTAGAGTTTTCCGCCGAACACAATAAAAATCCCTCGCACAACTAAGCTAACCAACCGTTCAAAATTTGAATTTGAAATATAAAAATACCTCAGACAAACAGTTAAGAATTCGTTCAGAATTAGTTCCGAGATGTCTGAACGCAAGAACAACGACTGTAAAATATGAAGCAAATAACAAAAATTTTAAACGAATAGACTTCCTCAGATAAATAGTTCAATAAGAGAAGTGTGAACAAAAAATTAATAAAAATCCCACAGACAAGTCTAACAGAATTGGGACCGAATTCGTTCAGATATTTCTTAACATAATAAATAAAAAATCCTCAGACAAATCGAGCAGAATTTGTAACGATTGCGGTAAGAATTCTCGATAGAGTTCAGATATTGTTCAGAATTGTCTGATATCAGACATTGTCTGCAAATTTGGTTTACTGGGGTGTTTTTAAATCTGCATGAGACTTATGGATATCGATAACTATGGTTTCTTAGCCGATAATATTTCATATCTGTTCAGTAAGGTCTGGCAAGGTTGTGGGCCGCCACACAGTGTTCCGTTTCATAGACAAAAATCAGAAAATATATATAACCTGCCTTGAATTTCAATTTTTGGTGCCATTTTAAAGGTGGAAATAGTTTTTTTTTGGACTTCAGAGCTATTTGAAGTAAGCTATTTGTATCCAAAATTATTAATATTGAAGTTTCGTTCCTGAGTAGTTGACCGAAAATATTGGTCAAAGACGTATTTTTAGACTTATAATTTTTAGGGGGTGGTACAAATTTTGCTTTTTTATTTTTTTAAATCTTACAAATATTATTTTTAATTTTTTTTTTAGTATTGAAATTTTTTTATTGAATATTCGAAAAATTCTCAATTTTTTTGCTATCAAAAAAGGCAAAAAACAAAAAAAATCGTTGAAATTTTTTTGCACAATAAATTTGTTTGGACTTTTGCTTATTAAAAAAAAACAAAATCTTCGCCGATATTGTGCGGCTCTTTTTGATTTTCACTTTTTAAAAAGTGTTTCATTGAATGTCGAAAAATTCTTTGATGCCAACGTAGAGCACAAATTGCGGTGAAATTCTTGTGCACAATAAATAAGTTTGAACTTATGTCTATTGGAAATTTTCGGTTAAGAACATCTAAAATTTTTTCAGCGGCGGGTGTTTCACCTTCTAAATGCAGGCGACTTTACTAGTAGTAAGGGGTGTTTTTTATTGGGGTATAGAACTTTAAGTTGGCATCACTTTTTTAACTGGCGGCCATTTTGTCAGCTGTCAAGTGATTAATATTTAGTTTGGTTTGCCATTTCATCATGAACAGGTTTAACAAAAGAACAACGCTTGCAAATCGTGCAAATTTATTTCGAAAGTAATGGTTCAGTTCGCGGGGAATTCACCGCAAGCTCCGTCTATTTTATGGTCGACATAATCGTCCATCAGAGCAATTAATTCGGTTAACCATGGATCGGTTAACATGGACCATTGGATTATTTTCTTTGGGGATATGTGAAGTCGCTCGTCTACGCCAACAAACCAGAAACACGTTAGGGGACTTGGAAGCCAACATTCGTGGCGTTATTGCCAACATACGGCCCCATATGCTCGAAAAAGTGGTTGAAAATTGGACCTGTAGAATTGGCTTTATTCGAGCCAGCCGCAGCGGCCACATGCCCGAAATCATATTTAAACATTAATGGCATAAAATTATCCTTCCAATAAAGCCAAATTGATGGACATTAAAACGATTTTCTTGTGTTTTATTTCAATTCGAAGTTCTATACCTCAATAAAAAACACCCTTTAGATTAATCTCTAAGCCATGTAAAAACAGCTGTACAAAATGCATTAGCTAAATATTGAATTAAATAGAGCATAGCTTACTTATTTGAGAGAAGTTCGGCCTTGCTCCTTAAATGTACGAGTATGTTGTGGGACTTATGTAAGTGTATAAGGTTTGGCAAGTCATCATAATTAATTAAACGCCAGAACTACGCTTCCAAGTTTGAAAAAAAATCGGTTGGCGAAGTCCATTTCTTATGTTCTGTGATGAAGCTTAGTTCTGGTTAAAAGGCTACGTCAATAAGCAAAAGTGTCATATTTCGAGCGTAGACAACGCCTCTAGCGAATCACTATAACATCCAATAAAACTTAGTGTTTAGTGCGGTTTGTAAGCTGAAGGTAATATCGGTCCTTAACTTTTTTTTTTAAATGAGGAAGGAGCTGCTGTACGATTAATGGCTGATTGCAGTTTTTTTAATGAAAATGTATCAGCTAAAGATCAACGACATTTGGTAATTGGAATTTATTGCCGCACAATTTATAAATTAATAAATTTAATTTGGTGATATTAATAAAATTTATTTGGTGACAACTTTGTTTCGAGGAGTGGTCCTGTTCTCTGGTCCCTTCGTTCGTCCTAAGTAACGTCTCCATACTTTTTATACGGCCTTTTTTAAATCATTAAATTATGTCGACAAACCAGCATCTCTCAATGCATTGTAAGCCATTAAACTAGGCACCATTACCGCAAAACGGCCAGTTTTTAGAAAAATTGGACTGATCGCATGGACCATGCGACTCGGAAGGTTAATAAAATGCCATAACATTGTTTTATAGATTTTTGTCAAAAAAATGCATTCCAACAATATTTCTGTCTTGTAT
Source organism: Hydrotaea diabolus (assembly GCA_963513945.1). Classification (NCBI taxonomy): domain Eukaryota; kingdom Metazoa; phylum Arthropoda; class Insecta; order Diptera; family Muscidae; genus Hydrotaea; species Hydrotaea diabolus. The sequence goes on along the minus strand of OY740718.1, from coordinate 149,950,072 downwards.
TATCAGTTTAAGTTCTTCAGCTATAAAAAAAACACGCTTTACAAGAAAATGTCTCCACGCAAAATAGTCAGCTTAAAGTAATGATTTATTTTATGTATAAACATTTTTGTATGACAAATAAAGCAGAAACATCTTCTGCAAACTTATGGAAACGAATTGTAGGAAAACCAATTAGTGACAATACTGGATAGAAAAAGATATATGCATAAGATGTGAGTCCTTCCATTGATTAACATTTATCAAGAATGGTCGGATGATTCACAGGCAGCACTAATATGATAATGGCAATCATACTGTATGACTGTAATTTTTCCTCATTTAAAAATGCTTTTAAGAACAATGTTATTGTTACGGATCGAATGCAATAATAGTACTTTTTATATGGAAATTACAAATTTTCAAACAAACTGTTTTGGCTTTGCTTAACTGAAATATTTTTAAAAAAAACGCTTACGATTTTTTAAACTGATGTTTTCTACTGTTTAATAAATTTTATGTATTTTTAAATAACTTTCATAATTCAAATCTGTTGTTGATAACTTAACCCAATTCTAATAGATAATATTGTGGATCATTGTATATTTCTGTGTGATCATACGAGTGAATTATACTATGGTTGTGAGGATCATAATATGGTTGTGGAAATCATGGTAAGGTTGAGTGTGAATCATACTATGGTTGTGGGGATCATAGTATGGTTGTGTGTGAATCATACTATTGTTGTGAGGATCAAAGTATGGCTGTGAGGATCATAGTATTGTTGTATTTGAATCATACTATTATTGTGAGGATCATAATATTGTTGTTTCACAACCATACACCCAACAATAGTATTGTCCTCTTTGAATATTGTCACCACAACCATACTTTTTTTCTGCATGTACTAGCAGCGACACTTTCCAGGTAGAACACAGGCATCTACTCGGATCAGTCTAAACTAGACGGAAGGGCAGGTTTTTTAATAAACTCAGAGACAACAACAAGATTATAGTGTGTTTTAAGCAGGAATAATAGCGATCATATTCCCTAAAGTCGAGTGCCACCAAACTCTTCTTTGGTACGTCTTAAAAACACGACTTCCGCCACTCCTAAAGTAAACACCCTCTACATGTATTATCTATTATATGTAACGGGTGGCCCAAATAAGACCAGCTGATGTGAAACACAAATAACTTTATTTTTATTTTTTAACATAATTTATTTTTCTTTTTGCAGATTATAAATAACTGAACTCTTGGAAATTTAAAATGTCCACAATAACGCATTAAAATTATCGATTTTTTATTTTTCTTCTCAACGATCAATTGTTTTGACGCAGCGAAATTATCGCCGTTTTTTTAATGTAAGATCAGCGCCCACATCTTCCATGATTACAAGTTTAGTTCGCCGTTTTGAGGAACTGGGTTCAGTTTCCGACCGTCCAGGAAGAGGTGCTAATCGAAATATTCGTACTGAAGAGAACGTGGAAGCTGTGCAGCAGCTTGACAGCTGTGCAGCAGCTTGACAGCTGTGCAGCATTTGGCGCTAAAAAGAGCCAATGTCTGTATCGAGCAAAATGGTGGTCATTTGTCTGATGTCATATTTCACACATAGTCACGTTAAATTTCCATGAAATGTATTTAATATACAAAAATAAATCATTTAAAAAAACCGTTATTACAAGAATTATACGTGTTTAACATCACTAGGTCTCATTTGGGCCACCCTGTACTATATGCGCACATATGTATGCCTATCTGTGTACTTATGTACTGTAAATAAAAATTGATTGATTAACAGTTCTCGTCAATGACAATAATTTATGTTTCCGTTGAACAAAAAAAAAACGAGAACCGAACTAATGATTAATTAAAACGGCCTTTTCAAATGGCGGTAAATATTTGTAAATACAATGGAATATTTGTAATGACACTGGAAAAGACGGGCGGGACGCAACGGAATCCATTGAAATCGTTATACGATGCGATATTATGATTAGTCTGGCGCTACCGATGTTTACTAAACATTTAAACTAATGAACCTTAACGCGCTGAGGCTGGGAAATGGATTTCCACTCGTACGACTGACTAATGAACCAAAATAGCAGAGTTGGTCTGACTATGGCTGAGATTGCTGAGAAAGGGTGCGCATGGTGGATATGGAGCCAGACATTTGCTGTGAATATTCTGTCTGAACAAGGACAAGGATGGGAATGTGATATACTTATAGATGCATTGCAATAGATCCTGGAGCAAGGTAGTCATGTAATTCAAAGGGTATACACACAATATGAATTTAGTTCTAAATGAATTTAAATTTAAAAGCTAAAGTTTATATGTTTCAACATTCTGTTTCCATATCTGTCTGTCCGTCAGGCCCTCCTTCCGTCTGAATCAAACTATAGGTCGAAATTGTGGTCAGCTCAGGATGTAATTTCGCAAAAGTATGTCTTAATGTCGTTCTAGATATATACTTATAATTTCAGATTAAAATAGGCCTCCAGAAGGTGCTTACATTATTTCATTTAATTAATTACATCTATGGAGATAAATTCCTTTCAGACTAGCTAAAATAAAAATGTAATATAAATTACAAAAAAATTAATTTTGATAATAGTTAAAAACTAATTAAACAAAGAGATTAATATATTTTTAAATTTAATACTAAGAAGACTTAAATCTACATGTTTACAAATTCTATTAAAAAGCTTAATAGATTTATTTAAGGGTTCACTAACAGCATACTTTGAAAGATGCTATTCAATGGCAAAGGGAACGTAGTACCCTAATTCAGGACTATCAACATTTCCACAAATTAACCCCTGTAAAAACATAATAGATCCAATATCTCTTCTAGATTTCAGAGATTTTAAGAAGAGAAGTAGGCATCTACGAGGGCGACCGCAAAACTAACTGGCCTGGCACATTTTCTTTTACTAGCAACTTTTTTTTCTTATTTAAAAGCAATCTTTTATAAGCCATCTGTCAAAATTTCCGAAATATTTAATGATTATTTTTTTTGTTACAGGTGATTGAAGTAAACAAGTTTTATAATTTTTGATAAAATAGAAAATAAAGAGTTTCGTGCGGTATTTAAACACTTTTATATGAAAGGTTATACGCCACAATTAATAAAAGATGAATTGGATTCTGTTCATGGTGATAATGCACCATCATACTCCACCGTGAAATCCTGGGTTCAACAATTTAAAATGGGTCGTTCAAGTACGGAAGATGAACAACGCTCTGGAAGACCGAAAACTGCTACTACTATTGAAAACATTAGAAAAATATTTAATGAAGTGACTAAAGATAGACGAATAAAGCTCAGAGAACTTGCTGATATTGTTAAAATACACGAAAAACAAGTTTGGAGTATTTTACATGATGAACTCCACATTAAAAGGCAATCCGCAAGAACGCTGCCGCGTTTGTTGACTTTGCCCCAAAAAATCGTCCGTTGGACCAATTCCGAGGAGCTTTTACCGATTTATCAGCGTAATCCAATAGAGTTCTTGCGCCGATTCATAACTGTTGATGAAACATGGATCCATCACTACATCCCAGAATGCAAAGAACAGTCAAAACAATGGATAGAAGCTGGTAAAAGTGGTTCCAAGAAGGCGAAAACTGTTAAGTCAGCAGGAAAAGTAATGGCCACAGTATTTTGGGATGCAAGGGGTATAATATTTATTGATTATCTTGATAAAGGAAACACTACAAATAGTGAATATTATTGTGCATTATTGGATCGGTTGAGTGAAGAAATCAAAATAAAACGACCGCATTTAGAAAAAAAAAGTTCTTTTTCATCATGATAATGCTCCTTCACACACTGCATTTTTAACTCAACAAAAACTGGCCGAATTACGATTTGAAATTGCTCCGCATCCACCATATAGTCCAGATTTAGCCCCTACTGATTATTTCTTGTTTCCAAATTTAAAAAAAAATTCTCGGTGGCAAAAAATTTTCGTCCAATAGCGAGGTTATTGCTGAAACTGAGGCATATTTTGAAGATCTTGAAAAATCTTATTTTTCGGATGGAATTAAAAAACTTGAAAAACGTTTGATGAAGTGGATTGAGTTGGAAGGAGATTGTGTTGAAAAATAAATAATAATAATTCCAAAAAACGGTTCTTTTTATGTTAGGCCAGTTACTTTTGCGGTCGCTCTCGTACTTTCATAAAGTGGTATTGGTTGCGTAAAATTCAAAGAAATTAAAGCAAATTTTAAAAAAGATTTTTCAATGCAATTTTTATGTACCGCAGCATGCGGTCTTAAAATTAAAGATGCGTAGTCTAATTTAGAAAAAAACAATAAATTAACTTTTTAGTGTGATCGTCATATCTCTAGTATTTCATGAGATATAGTCGTTTTATGTTTAGGGTTGTGAGGGCGGTGCCACGCCCCTTGTCAAATTGTACCGTTACATAGTCCGTAAAAATCCCCATTCACTGATTTCATTCTGTTTAAATATTGAACCGATCATAATTGCGATTTTTCAAAGGGGGTATAGCATCGCCCCCTAGGCATTCTTAGTTTTTTCGATCAAGCATTTGATCATCAATTCATCAACGAGACTGAAATAACATTTATTTTATGGTTCATGTTATTTAAAAAAACTTTCAGTGTATATTAGGGTGGGTCGAGTTAGCAATCGCGATAGTGCCTTCGATTTTTCGATAGCTTTTCGGATGAGGAAAAAAGTTCCTCTACGACATATCAAAAAAATCATTTTCGAGGTGCACAAATTTTAATTTGTTCACTTTTTCTCAGCTTTTAGTTCTGAGGTTTTTTTTAGTAGGCAATAAAAAAATATTTTTTTAAGTATTACCATTCCAAACCCAGTAAAGCAAATTTGCCGACAATGTCTGATATCAGACAATTCTGAACAATATCTGAACTCTATCAAGAATTCTTACCGAAATCGTTACAAACTCTGTTCGATTTGTCTGAGGATTTTTATTTTTTATGTTAAGAATTATCTGAACGAATTCGGCCCGAATTCTGTTAGACTTGTCTGTGGGATTTTTATTAATTTTTTATTCAGACTTCTCTTATCGAACTCGCAACGAATTCTGAACTAATTATCTAAGGTATTATCTATTCGTTTAAATTTTTTGTTATTTGCTTCATATTTTACAGTTGTTGTTCTTGTGTTCAGGCATGTCAGAACTAATTCTAAACGAATTCTTAACTGTTTGTCTGAGGTATTTTTATATTTCAAATTCTGTACGTTTGGTTAGCTGTGCGAGGGATTTTTATTGTGTTCGGAGGAAAACTCTACTGCCGGCAGTTCTCGTTAAATGCAAAACTGGTGTATAACCACTAAACATAGTTACAGCACAATTATTGCTTGCGAAACTGCAGACACCCCTGCTTGTAACTAAAAGTCTTTCCGAACGCTCTTTGAAAATATTTTACAACTTTTTTTTGTAGAACAAAAATATTTTCTTCTTTTTGATTGTTTACATTCAGAATTTACCATGACATAAGCTCAGAATTCGTTCAGAATTCGGTTCGAAATGTCGGTAAAAACATCAGAATTAAATAAGACTTAATGCCAGACTTCTGACCGAAGACGTTCAGAATTCGATACGAGAAATCGAAATTTCCTTTCGAATTTCCCTAGACTACAGTTCAGAATTTGCTCAGAAATCAGTTCGAAATGTCGGCAAAAACATCAGAATTCCCTCAGAGAAGTAGTTCAGAATTCGTGTCAACCTTCTCATATGTTTTTCGTTACGAACTCGCTAAGAATTCTGATCCGAAATCGGAACATTTTGCCAATTGTCGTACAGAATTCTGACCGAATTCTGAAGGATTGGTTTGCTGGGAAGTGACATACAAATAAACATTGCCACATACAATACAATACTCGTATAACATACGAGGGCGGCTCGGAAAGTTCTTAGCCTATCAATGAAAGAGAATAGTAAGTTTTTCTAAAATATTTTTCAATATAATCACCTGAAACTACAATAAACTTAGTCCAACGCTTATCTAGCAATTCTATCCTTTGATTAAAATAGTTTTCCTCAAGGTCTTCAAAATAGTGGTTTACAACTGTAATTGCATCTTCATTTGAGGTAAAACGCTTGCCAGCAAGGAATTTTTTAGATTTGGGAACAGATAAAAGTCGTTGGGAGCCAAATCAGGAGAATAAGGTGGGTGGTCAAGCAACTCGTACTTTAATTCGTTGATTTTAGCCATTGTTAAAACACTCTTGTGCGCTGGTGCGTTGTCTTGATGAAAAATTATTTTTTTGTGTTGTAAGCCAGGACGTTTTTCTCGAATTTGTACATTTAATTGATCTAAAAGGTTGCAATAGTACTCTGAATTTATTTTTTTACCCTTTTGCAGATAGTCAATCAATAAAATACCTTTGAAGTCCCAAAAAACCGTTGCCATAACCTAACCAGCCGATTGAATTGTTTTTGCCTTCTTTGGGGCACTTCCTCCAGCTTCAGTCCATAGTTTGGATTGTTCTTTCGTCTCTGGAGTAAAGTGGTGGGTCCATGCCTCATCAAAAGTTATGAAACGACGCTTAAAATCCATTTTATTTCGCTGAAAACGATCCAAACAAGCTTGAGAACTATTCATTCTTATGCGTTTTTGGTCGACTGTTAACAAGTGCGGCACCCATCTTGCAGAAAGCTTTTTCATCTGTAGTTCTTCGTGCAAAATTAAATGGACTCGATCATTTGAGATGCCCATGATATTAGCTATTTCACGCATTTTTATTCGTCGATCATTTAATACCATATCATGCACTTTGGCTACAATTTCTGTTGTTGTTGCTGTTTTTGGACGTTTCATCTTCAATGCTTGTACGACCACCTTTAAATTCAGCAACCCAATTTTTTACTGTTGCATATGAAGGAGCACTTTCACCTAACACATTCACCATATCATTATGAATTTCTCGTCCCGATAAACCTTTTTTATGTAAATATTTAATGACACCACGCATTTCTAATTTTTGCATTGTAAAAAAATCACGGATGCGTCTTTTGTGAACACCTGTTTCTATATGAAGGAGTTGCCAGATCGAAATGTGTTCATAGCAGAGATGGAAGATTCCAAAACACTTAACTTTTTTCTGTTTATACCGCGCTTTTTGTGCTAGGCTAAGAAGTTTCCAAACCACCCTCTTATAAACCCGCGAGAATACAAATACGACTGAGAGCATAGAATCAGTCGTATTATGAAATTTGTGCGACTCGAAAATGATTTTTTGATATGTGCTAGTGGAACTTTTTTTTAAGGCTAGTGGAACTTTTATTTACTCAGCATCGAAAAAACGATAGCACAATATCGACAAATTTTCGTCCTTACTAATCGGCCCCTTAGTGTTTATATTTTGAGTTTGGAAAATATTTTATCACTTTACCACATATAAGTATTTTAAAATTTTTGATTCACATTTATGGGAACGTTTTTCGTGCATATTAAGCGGTTAAAATGCATGTTTTAATGCAAATATTTCGATCCCAAGTTATGACTTAATAACTAGTGCATGAATTAGGTTCGGCCTAGCCAAATTTTATATGAAGGACGTGTGGTTTTCCAAAAGAAATAAAACGCATACAATTTAATGTTATGGCCAAGAATTAAAATGGTGTTTTTTTTTAGACGTGTCGATTTCAAGAAGAAACAAAACGCATATAATTTAATGTTATGGCCAAGAATTTAGCTATATTTTAAAGATAAGGGTTTGCCATTTGTTTTAAGAATGATTTCGGGCAAGTGGCCGCCGCGGCTGGCTCGGATAAATTCCAGCCGTGAGACCCAATTTTCGACCACTTTTTGCAGCATTTGGTGCCGTATGTCAACATTAACGCGCCGAATATATTCTTTCAAGGCGTCAAACGTGTCTGGCCTATCTGCATAGACAAGCAACCTTATCTAACCCCACAAAAAATAGACCAGCGGTGTTAAATCACAAGATCTTGGAGGCTACGCCACAGGCCTTCGGCTTGAGATAATGTGCTCACCAAAAGTTTCCTTCAATAAATCCGTTGGCCGCCTTTTTGGAACCAAAGGTCATCCACATCAACATCCTCCAATTTAGTTACGAAAAAGTCATTAATAATGGCTCTAAAGCGTTCCCCATTGAATGAAACATTATGGCCGGCTTTATTTTTGAAGAAATATGGACCAATGTTTTTCTCTGCCCATAGAGCACACCAAACAGTGACCGTCTGAGGATGTAACGGCATCTCAACAATGACTTGTGGATATGCATTAATCCAAATGCCACAACTTTAATTATGAACGTACCCATTCAACCAAAAGTGAGCTACATCGCTGAACAAAATTTTCTTGTAAAATTCGGCATCGTTGACTATCTAGTTTCGGGCCCATTAACCACAATTTACCAACGTTATTTCGGATTAAGTCTATTCATTATGAAATTGCAAACCAAACTAACATAAATGAAGTGACAGCTGTCAAAATGAACAACTCTGAAAAAAGTGCGGCTAGATTGAATATCACACGTTTAAAAAACACCCTTTACATTCCATCATGGATTCCGGTTGAATATTAACATTTTTCTACACTGAGCCGAAAATACAAGATTTTTTTAACCATGTGTCTGGTTATATTTTTCATGGTAAATGTTTGATAACGAAGTCAAAATAACGTTAAATAAGGTTAAATGTTCATACAAAATAGTTGAGTTAACATTATATAAGGTTGGATTTTTCAAGAGAGAGGCAGAAAAATGTGCGACATAAACAAAACAAGTGGAAATTTTGCAAGCTGTGGTCTGACATTCTACGATTTACCTTATCTATTTATCATCTGCCTTTTGTTTGAATATTTAGGCAAAATGGTCTACGAATAAAGCAGGGATGTTATCTTTGATTCTAACACGTCCTTTCGCTTTTAATTTAAGAGTTTATGAGGACTCGTTTTAATGATTTTGTAATTCAACACTGTATCTTCCCTCTAAAGAAGATTACACATGATATATTATCCTATTCAACCATTAATAATTTTCAGCCTATACTTGAGAAAATGTTGTTCTAAAAAAGCCCATAAGTGCTCGTAACATTTCATTGGCTACTTTGGAAATAACTCAGATCAACTCAAGCTTAAACTTTCCCTTTTTCATGTTAAACGAAAATTTGTTTTCAAAAACTAGTTTTCCGAAAATTTAATTAACATTTTCTTTCACTATTTTGCCCGTTTTCCACATACTCCGTCGCTTGTCAGGCATTAATCATGTCGTTTTTTGTTTTTCAAAAACTTTCAAATCAGTTCCTTCTTACGATAAATCCGTCCACACACGCTCAAGAGTGGAAGTTGGGGTAACCACTGCCATCACCATCGAGAGTAACACCACTCACTACCACCATTACTTGTGTGCCATTGCACGAAACATTCAATGTCACATTCGATGTCGCTTGTAATTTGTCAAACTTTCATACAGGCACACATGTAGTCATGTCTGTCTGACGGTCTATCTACCTCGTCTCGTCTGGAGACGAGTCGAGTGTGAATATTCTAATGTTGTCTAATGCTTGGCATAAAAACGTTTGAAGAACTTTGAAAAATTTTGGGGAGTTTTTAGGTAAATCTTACTAATTTATCTCTAAGAGGGAGGCAAAGAAAAGCGTCAGAGAATAGAAAAATTCATTAATTAACTCGTGTAGAAGCAGAACAGGCAAGTTTCTATTCAAACTCACTATTAACAAATTAAAGAAGAGAATTTTTAGTATTTTGTCTACAAGAAGAAGAAAAGTATGGTTGGGGTAACAATACTCGTATTTGAAAAGCATCGTGCTATTGTTTGTTATGTGGCTGTGGCACATACAATTTAATGGTCATCACAATAATGATAAACATACTATGATCCCCACAACTATATTATGATTAACACTCAACCACAATATGATCCACAAAACAATATAATGATCATCACAAACATAGTGTGATCACTAAAAACATTGTATGCATCAAACGCAAGTGTTATATAATCCCCAAACATTCTTGTTCGGATGGGATACTGTTGTAATTCAACAATAAATTTGTATTAACTAAATTATTTAAAAATACTAGAAAAAATAATACGAGTGATTTATTAAACAATAGAAAATATATGTTAAAAAACGTGCGTGTTTCATTTATTAAAAATAAATCAGTTTTACAAATCCAATGCAGTTCGTTTCGAAAAAAATTTAATTTACTGATTAAAAGAATTAAAAATTTACAGATCAAAAGAAATTGCCTAAGATTGGAAACAATACATTATTCCCACAAACATATTCAAATATATAAAACGTTCATAATCATACGATATGATTGCTGTAATCATATTATTGTTAATTAAAACCCAAATAAAAAATACTTTTGAAGCATCAACCATATTTGTACTGTTGCTCAACTATATTTTCACATTTAAATTTCGTAATATTACTGCTGTTACATTTCACCACTATTTATGATGCCGCAATCATACTATTGTCATTATATAAAAAATACTATGGATGCGACGAACATACTTTTATTGCAAAGTACAAATTATTGTTGCCGTGAGCATATAGCGACCACATTTTATCTCTGCGTGTGAAACTAGTAAAAAAGCTGAAGGTGGACAAGGCTATGAGACGCCAATACCACACTGTTATTCAAAAGATTCTGTGACTCTCTCCAAAGTTTAGATGGGGACAGGACTTCCAACCAAAAAGGGTCATTTGTATCGGGTCTATGTTTTCATCGAAAAGTCACGAAATTATTGATATGCCCTCGTGGTTTAACAAAAAAATAGTAAGTAGTTTTACGAAGCAATTAATAAATTAATATGAATAGGTTGTTTAACAAGGAGGAAAAAAATCGGACAAATTTGAAATAAATGTAATGTTTTAACATAGTTTAATAAAAATATGTTTTTTAAATATGTGACGCGCAAAATAGAAAGGGATCTAAGGTTAAAAACCAGTTTTGTTCAGTAGAGCCATTTTAAAGATTAGGTCCCTTTCTATTTGCGCTTAGAATCGTCGACTTCACTTTCATAAAACGCGCATATCTCTGGGAGGGAACACTTTTGGGGCATGGGATCGGTCTCATTCGATGCTCAGACGTTGTCCACATTAAAAAAAAGTGAAAAGTTGATGAAAAGTTTTGTTCAGGAGAGCCATTTTAAAGATTAGGTCCCTTTCTATTTGCGCTTAGAATCGTCGACTTCACTTTCACAAAAGCGCATATCTCTAGGAGGCCACACTTTTGGGGCATGGGATCGGTCACATTCGATGCTCAGATGTTGTCCACATCAAAAAAAGAAAAAAAAATGAAAATTGATTTTTTTACCCTTAGGCCCCTTTCTCTGTGCGCTGTCACATACGTAAAATAGCGTATCGTTGGTTATAGGTTAAATGTTTACTGAAGCTGGTTCCAAAGACGTATAGCGTGAATGAAAAACAATTTATTTAGCAAATCTGATATTTTCGCAAAAATAATGTGTTCGTACCAGGTCGGTCTAACTTTATATACAGGATGGTGCATCAAAATTACCATTTTTTCGACGACACGTTTTTTACAAAACCATCTTCCTCAGAAAGCTTTGCAGCAATTGTTAAAAGGAAACCTGAACTATTCAAGAGCAGGCTCTCACCAAACGAATGAGAACAATTGAAGTTAATCTCATGTTTGGTTAGGCATGGTCATTATGACCTGATGCCCTAGGGGTCCAAAAACCGTCCTCTTTTATTCGACGATACAGAAACACTTAAATCCTCTCACAAAACCAAATATGTACCTTTTTTAAATAGGACCAATTTGAGAATCGGACCATACAGTCCCAAAAATCGGGCTCCTTGAACTATGGACATATAAGTATAAAAAACAATAAAATTTCGTCACAAATCAGAACATAATATTCATTTTACGATTTCAATAAATTTGACGCCTTAAGGTGGTGAGGTTCCTAGGACCCAAGTGGCCGAAACATCGACCTCTTTGAACTCTGGATAAATTCATATTAAAAAACATCAAATTTCTTCACGAATCAGAACATCATATTCGTTACACGATGTGAATATATTTGAGACCAGTGTTGCCACTGACACAATTATTTTCCTACCAAAGTTCTTTAAAAATCCTACCAAATTGAGTCAAAACCTACCAAAATTTAAAAATTTGTTTACTCTGCACCGTAGGGTATAAGATGTAAGTTTCATGGCAAATATCTGTATTCCAGACATATTTGAATTCGATCATCCTTGAAGTGTACCGACCGATTTAAAATCCACAGCTGATTAAAGTTTATTATTTCTGTCTGTCCGTCTGTCTAATGCCCTTTTAAAGTTTTTAATCAAAATAGAAACCGAAATTGTGGTCAGATCTTTATAAAATATAATGTATTTTCTGTATACAAACCCAATATTGGTAGAAAATATCTAATAGTAATTTATATTGCGTATGTTGTTTATTCCACTAAACCTTCCCAAATATGACTTAGCCTACCATCCGACCATTAGGAATAAAACCTACCAAATTTGGTAGGAAAAGCCCAAAACGACAACACTGTTTGATACTTAGACTGACAAGGGTAAGGGCCCTAGGCCGCCAAAATATTGGTCCTTTTAAATAAAACATATGGGTGCATAGAAACAGCGGAATTTTATGAAGAATCTGAATACGCTTTAATTTTACGATTCGCCTGAATTGGAGGCCTTGACCTATGGATGTGATCTATGGGCCTTGGAGCCTAAAAACCGTCCCCAAATGTTCGCGGGCACATGCGTATCCAGAAACAGTAAACTTTTCAAACAAATCAAAATATGTATTTATATTTAAAACTTGTGCCAAATTGCAACTCGGACCCCTAGGGACCCAACTATCGGCCTTGATAAGCTATAGACATATGGGCAAAAAACTCAATAAAATTTCGTTATGGAAGCAAATATAATATTATTTTTATGATTCGACTAATTTTAAGTTCATGACCCGTGACTCTAAGGTCTCTAGGGTGCCGAAAAAGTGGTCCCTTCGAACATGGACATATGGGTACTTGGAAACAGTGGAATTTTATGAAAAATCCGAATATGACGTTAATTTAACCATTTTGCTAAATCGCGGCCGTGGTTTATGTGCCCTGGGTTCCAAAAACTGTTCCGCAATGTTCGAAAGCATATGGGTATCTACAGGGTGCGGCAGAAGTCACGAAGGGGTTTAAAACAATCATAATCTATTTAATTTTTAATTTAAATTTATTTTTCTTACAAAATAGTAAAATATAATATCTGTAGATTTTTTAAAGTTATGTGTGAAAGATTACGTTACGTAAGTGACCACCATTTTCAGCCGCGCAAAGTTGAGCTCTTTCTAGAGCATTTTCTATGACACGAATCAGAGAATCTGGCTGCAACGCTATTATTTCGGCCCGAATATTCCTTATCCTTCAGCTTTTTAAAGGTTCTGGATTTATTGATATACACCCTCGCTTTTAAATATCCCCAAAGGAAATAATCAGGTGCCGTTGAATTCGGCGAACGGGCAGGCCAATTGAATGCTGAATTTTTGGAAATTAAACGTTCGCCAAAAATCTTAGGAGGTGCATAGTGGTCCGAACAGTGTGTGTAGTGGTCCCATCTTGTTCGAACCACATCTCTGGATTCTCGGAAAGAGCTGGCCTTATAAGCATATCTCGGAATTGCTTGCCATTTACAGTTACAGCATTGCCATTGTTATCTTCGAAAAAGGATGATCCAATAAATCTTTGGGACGTTATTGCGCACCATACTGTACTTATACATTTAACTGGATGTAATTGTCGCTGATGAAGCACACTTGGGTTCTCAGTACCCCATATTCTGCAGTTGTTTCTTCACAAAACAATTTAAGTGAAAATGGGCTTCATCGCTCATTATCAGATAATAAATGAAATCATTATGTTCTCTGGCCAATTCTTAAAGGCGAAGTGCATAAATTATTCGTCCTAGGGGATCTCCTTCCTTTAGGTGTTGCACTTACTGCAACTTATATGGAAAAAGATGTAAATTTCTCCTTAATATTCTGCGTAAAGACCTGTCAGACATTTGCAGTTGAGCAGATCGCCTTCGAGTTGATGTTTCAGAATTCTCCTCAATACTCTTCTGAACGCGTTGAATATTTCCTACATTACGAGGGCGACCGCAAAACTAACTGGCCTGGCACATTTTCTGTTTTGCTAGCAACTTTTTTTTGTTTTTTAAAAGCAATCTTTTATAAGTCATCTGTCAAAATTTTCGATATATTTAATGATTATTTTCATTGTTACAGGTGATTGAAGTAAACAAGTTTTATAATTTTTGAAAAATGGAAAATAAAGAGTTTCGGGCGGTAATTAAATACTTTTATATGAAAGGTTATACGCCACAATTGATCAAAGATGAATTGGATTCTGTTCATGGTGATAATGCACCATCATACTCCACCGTGAAATCCTGGGTTCAACATTTTAAAATGGGTCGTTCAAGTACGGAAGATGAACAACGCTCTGGAAGACCGAAAACTGCTACTACTATTGAAAACATTAGAAAAATATTTAATGAAGTGACTAAATATAGACGATTAAAGCTCAGAGAACTTGCTGATATTATTAAAATACACGAAAAACAAGTTTGGAGTATTTTACATGATGAACTCCACATGAAAATGCTATCCGAAAACTATCCGCCGCGTTTGTTGACTTTGCCCCAAAAAATCGTCCTTTGGACCAACTCCGAGGAGCTTTTAGCGATTTATAAGCGTAATCCAATAGAGTTCTTGCGCCGATTAATACCTGTTGATGAAACATGGATCCATCACTACATCCCAGAATGCAAACAACAGTCAAAACAATGGATAGAAGCTGGTAAAAGTGGTCCCAAGAAGGCGAAAACTGTTAAGTCAGCAGGAAAAGTAATGGCCGCAGTATTTTGGGATGCAAGAGGTATAATATTTGTTGATTATCTTGAGAAAGGAAAAACTATAAATAGTGAATATTATTATGCATTATTGGATCGGTTGAGTGAAGAAATCAAGATAAAACGACCGAATTTAGAAAAAAAATTATTTTTCATCAAGATAATGCTCCTTCACACACTGCATTTTTAACTCAACAAAATTTGGCCGAATTACGATTTGAAATTGCTCCGCATCCACCATATAGTCCAGATTTAGCTCCTTCTGATTATTTCTTGTTTCCAAATTTAAAAAAATTCTCGGTGGCAAAAAATTTTCGTCCAATAGCGAGGTTATTGCTGAAACTGAGGCATATTTTGAAGGTCTTGAAAAATCTTATTTTTCGGACGGAATTAAAAAACTTGAAAAACGTTTGATGAAGTGTATTGAGTTGGAAGGAGATTATGTTGAAAAATAAATAATAATAATTCCAAAAAAAAACGGTTCTTTTCATGTTACTCTTGCGGTCGCCCTCGTATTTACAGAACGTGGTATTCCGCTTCGTGGAAGATCCCTCACTGAGCCTTATTCCCGAAATCGCGTCACTAAGCGTCGAATCACAGTCGGAGGTTGAATTCCGCAGACTTAAATGACGACGATGGGCTCGTTGAGTTTGCACTATTGATCGACGATGTTCAAAAAAACTCTATGATTGTGGTTTTTTGGATAAAGTTGTAATTTTCCCTGATAATCTCCCAGATTTATTTTTCAAATCCTAAACAAAAAAGGGGGAAAAATTACATTAGAAATGTTATTAATTTTTCAAATTCCTTCGCGACTTTTGCCGCACCCTGTAGAAACAGTGAAACTTTCTTACAAATCGGCATATGTAACTAGATTAATGATTTGGTCCAATTTTCCTTTCCCATAGGATCCAAAAGTCGTCATCCTTCAACAAAAGGCATACAAACATAAAATCGGGTGAACATATGTGTGTGGGAGCTAAAGCTAAATCTTAAGCGATTTTCTAAAATTTCATCTAGGTCCAACAATCAAGATCAATATTTGATGTGGCTTCTATGGCTTAAACCATTAAAATTGGACGAACGTATGAGTGGGAGCTATATTTAAATCTGAACCGATTTTCTTCAATTTCAATAGCGCCCAGCCTTGATCGAGCTAACTCTTAACCAAATTTCTAAAATTTCACCTGCTTGCTGTCTAGGTCCAACAATTAAGATCAATATTTAATGTGGCTTCTATGGCTTAAGCCGTTAAAATTGGACGAACGTATGAGTGGGAACCGGTTTTCTTGAATTTCAATAGCGCCCGGCCTTGATCAAAAGAACTTACTTCTGCCATATTGCATGTAGATAGGACATCAAGGGCGATCTGTAATTGGACTACAAGCTGGTTGAAGGACGGACAGGAAAACATCGTTTGTGCAATTCACTAGATATTTTATATAAATTACGAAATTTGTCTTTTTTTCAGATAAAGAAAGTTTTCATACAAAAAATATAAAAGCAAATCTTAAAAATATGAAAGTGGTTTCTGATTTTTAAAAACTTAATGAAGTTTTAGTGTGTTATTTATTGAGTCTAATTTCTTTTAAATATTATTAGATATTTGCTAAATCTATAAACACGAAATTATTAAGGACTATATGTTTTATCCAAGTTAAAAATAACGAACAAAAATGGATTGGTGCCTCTGGTATGAAAATGAATTGTGAATAATAAGGTAATCTAATAGAGAAATGAAAGCCTTTGCTCCCGGAGCTTTGCTTCAAAACTTAATGTAACATTTACTTATTTCTTAAGAACTTCAAACATATTTTTTAAAAATATGTTTCATATGTTTCGTGAGGTAGTTTCATATTTGTTATTCTCATTCTTCATGAAATTGTTTTAAATTTTCATGACACTTTTTCATTATTTTTATGACAATATTTCAATAAAAACTTAAAATTCGTTCATAAAAATTAAACAATATGTGACAGCGCATAGAGAAAGGGACCTAAGGGTAAAAATATCAATTTTCATTTTTTTCTTTTTTTTGATGTGGACAACATCTGAGCATCGAATGAGGCCGATCCCATGCCCCAAAAGTGTGTTCTCCCAGAGAAATGCGCGTTTTATGAACCTCTCCTGAACAAAACTAGTTTTTAACCTTAGGTCCCTTTCTATTTTGCGCGTCACATATGTTCATAATTTTTTTTTGAAAATTTCACGAAAAATATGAATTTTTCATGAAATACTATTGTTTTCATATATTCGGTCTTTTATAATTATTATTACTTAAACATCGACTCCCGGCCACAAATCAAAAAACATATACAGTAGTCTCATTTAAATGAAGGAGAATTACAATTTCACGTATGCATAAGCACAAAATTATGTGCAAAATTATGACGAATCATTATCTTATGAAGACATTTCATACAGAATAGGAACATTTTTGTAAAACATATGAAGCAAATATCACGACATTTTTACGGATATGTTCCTAAAGAATACAAATACAATTTTTGCAATGACTTTTCCAGCAAAATAATATACTTTTTATTAAACATATGTTGGCATAATTATGAAACTATTAAGTAGCCACTACATACACGAAATGTACGAACAAAATCGTCAATAATATAAAGAATGAATGAAAAATATATTAACATAGAGGGCGGTTCGGAAACTTCTTAGCCTAGCACAAAAAGAGCGGTATAAACAGAAAAAAGTTAAGTGTTTTGGAAACTTCCATCTCTGCTATGAACACATGTTAAATTTTGTTTCGACCTGGCAACTCCTTCATATAGAAACAGGTGTTCACAAAAGACGCATCCGCGATTTTTTTACAATGGAAAAATTAGAAATGCGTGGTGTCATTAAATATTTACATAAAAAAGGTTAATCGGGACGAGAAATTCATAATGATATGGTGAATGTGTTAGGTGAAAGTGCTCCTTCATATGCAACAGTAAAAAATTGGGTTGCTGAATTTAAACGAGGTCGTACAAGCATTGAAGATGAACCACGTAGTGGACGTCCAAAAACAGCAACAACAACAGAAATTGTAGCCAAAGTGCATGATATGGTATTAAATGATCGACGAATAAAAGTGCGTGAAATAGCTAATATCATGGGCATCTCAAATGATCGAGTCCGTTTAATTTTGCATGAAGAACTCCAGATGAAAAAGCTTTCTGCAAGATGGGTGCCGCACTTGTTAACAGTCGACTTAAAACGCATAAGAATGAACATTTCTCAAGCTTGTTGGGTCGTTTTCAGCGAAATAAAATGGATATTAAGCGTCGTTTCATAACTGTTGATGAGACATGGATCCACCACTATACTCCAGAGACAAAAGAACAATCCAAACAATGGACTAAAGCTGGAGGAAGTGCCCCAAAGAAGGAAAAACAATTCAATCGGCTGGTAAGGTTATGGCAACGGTTTTTTGGGACTTCAAAGGTATTTTATTGATTGACTATCTGCAAAAGGGTAAAACAATAAATTCAGAGTACTATTGCAACCTTTTAGATCAATTAAATGTACAAATTCGAGAAAAACGTCCTAGCTTACAAAACAAAAAAATAATTTTTCATCAAGACAACGCACCAGCGCACGAGAGTGCTTTAACAATGGCTAAAATCAATGAATTAAAGTACAAGTTGCTTGACCACCCACCTTATTCTCCTGATTTAGCTCCCAGTGACTTTTACCTGTTCCCAAATCTAAAAAAAATCCTTGCTGGCAATCGTTTTACCTCAAACGAAGATGCAATTACAGTTGTAAACCACTATTTGGAAGACCTTGAGGAAAACTATATTAATCAAGGGATAGAATTGCTAGATAAGCGTTGGACTAAGTGTATTGAAGTTTCAGGAGATTATATGGAAAAATAAAAATATTTTTGAAAAACTTACTATTCTTTTTCATTGATAGGCTAAGAACTTTCCGAACCGCCCATTATGTACGAACATAATTCTTTGATATACTCGTAGCCTTCGTTTGCTGTCAACTGTTTTAAAATTATTAATCAGGCTTAAGGCCTGTTGTTTATTTTTTTAATTGTTTTATTTATTTTTTTTTTGGTCTGTTCATTTTTTAAATTGCTTTTATTTAATTATTTTTTTGGTAGTAATAAACTCCTCATAAAATCTTCAATCGATTTTGAGCCTATAACATACACATCTAATCTCTAGACTTAACTCATAATCTTCCCCTCGTGCCCCCATAGCACGTTCTTCAAATACTACCACATCAGCGTTGCCTTAAGGTTCAATTATTAATGATTCTTTAACGATGGTACTCTCTCAATGTTTCCCCCTCCAAATAGAATAATAAATCAATTATCGAGCTAACAACAGCGGCGGAAACGAAAGAATAAAAGAACCGTACAACAGATCCATAAACGAAAACAATTTATTGTTAACAGTTCCGGATCATCGGGCGTCACATGATCATTGATCAACCCGAAAGCATTTGTCAGCCAGACGTCAGCCTGTCAAATGTATCAAAATATCACGTGAACTACGAGTATGAAAAGGAAGTCTCAAGTAAAGACCAGCAGTTACGCTTTGGGGTTTTGGCGCGGGTTCATATACGAGATAGCGTGTGTTTCTTACGATATTGACATATTGCACAACGAAATAATTCGGTTTTTTTTCCTAAGAAATAGCCTTTTTTTCAGTTGGAATTTTTTTTATAATCCTTTTCGAAGGTAATATTGATATATCAATAAAAGACGTTTAAACTCGTGCCTCTTTCCGTCTTAACCCTTGGCATACACATGTCTACGCCAGCCAAGTTTCCTTTTAACATCAATTAACAGTTAGCTCAGAAATATCCTTTTCTTTTGGCCTACCCTATTTTTGGTGTTATATTTTTTATTGGCTACTTTTTTCTTTTGTGTTTCTGTTCATTGCTGAAAAACACTGTTTTCATATGTTTTTATTATCCTTAAACGCCTGCTGTCTTTGTGTGTCCCTTCGGAGTCTTCAAGTGTTTCCCATTCGGTTTAGTTTAGCTTAAGCCGCCTTTTGTAAACAATTAGTTAATTGATGTACAATAAAGAACCATGAATCGCCGAGCCACTCACTACCACTGGCACCACACACGTTGCATGCAGCTCGGCTTGCAGGGGCATTGCATTTCATCTCGTTCTAATCTCCATTAGTATCCTGTTTTGTTGGTCGACATGTGTTTTGCTCGCCAGCAAACGTATGGAGATTATCCTCGTATGTGTTTTTAAGGAATGTATGTTTTTCTTCTTCTTTGTACATATGAAGAACCAAATCTTGTTTATCGTATCTGAACGATCTGGATATGGGCTAGAGCCTGACCATAATAACATGTGGAAAGAGATTATTTTACGGTTGCATAGAAATCCTTTTTTAAAGGATTTACCTTCTGCATACATGAGATTAATTTATATGCTTTGTTCGTAATTAATTTATATTAGCTTCGTAAAGTACTTTATCGATTCCACTAGTTCCACGAGTTCTAAATAGTTATTTCCTAAAGATTTTGGCCTACTAAACACGAAAATGAATTTTAAAAAATTCAAGATAGATTTTTTTTACGATTTTTTATGAGCTTTTTCAGATTTTGCAGATGAAAGGAAATTAGCTTTTCTTAATATTTTTCCTACAAGGTATTGGCTGCTATATATATTTCTCGCCTAATATTGAAAATGCGAATATATATCATCAATAATGGTTTTATTGTTTTTCAAAGTATTCTCCAGTATGATTTATACACTTTTGCATGCGCTCAAACCAATTGTTGAAGCACTTTCTACACTCCGATTGAGACACCTCTAAAACATGGTTTTTAAACGCTTCAACCGCATCTTCTGGTGACGACAATCGTTGACCACGCATTTTTTTCTTGATGTGCGGGAATAAACAGAAGTGTCAAGTCAGAGCTGTTCGGCGGATGTCCTATCAATTCGACGTTTTGGCCGGTCAAAAAGGCGTTGGTTTGAGCCGATCTGTGAGAGCTCGCATTGTCATGGTGCACAATGATGCGTCTTCTCTTGTTCGTGTTTCGAATTTTTCCAAAGACTTCAGGCAAACAAATTGTGGTGTACCACTCAGAATTGACCGTCCTACGTTGCTCAAGCGGAACAGTCGCCACGTGACCAGTTTTGCCGAAGAACCAGGCGACCATTTGGTTCGAAGTGCTTCTTCGTCTTCGAAGACCCACACGGTCGATTGTTGTTTTGTTTCGGTCTCATACGCATAGATCCATGATTCGTTACCTATAACGATCTTATAAACGCGTATTTTTTCAAAATTTCTTTGCACCACTCGACACGAACCTTTTTTTTGTTGAGCGATTGTCAAATTGTGCGGGATCCAACGAGAACAAACCTTTTTTACCGCCAGGTGTCCATGCAATATCGAATGTATGCTGGCGGAAGAAATGTCCAAGGATGCCTATATCTCATGGTATGTCACATGACGATAATGACGATAATGCAATATCAGTTCATGCACGGCATCAATCTTCTCTGTCATAACGGCCAAGCGTCGGCCACGAATGAGTTCATTAAACCAGTTTTTCATACTGATATAGGATGGTGCTTAATCGCCATACAAAGATTTAAGTTTATCGATGCACTCTTGTCGTGATAATCCACGTCGAAAGTTGTGAAAAATGATCGCACGAAAATGTTCACAGTAAACAACACAAATGATGGTCGTACGTCAAAACGTTTTGAGTACGTTTATGCTAAAAAATGTCAAACTTTCCAATGGAAATGTCTGATGGCGCCAGGTAGCACTTAGTCTTGCCTAGGCCAGAAATATATATAGCAACCCTCGTACTAAACTAAACGAAAATGAATTTTAGTAAATTCAAGATAGAATTTTTTTTACGATTTTTTTATGAGATGTCTCAGCTTTTTGGACCATGCCTTCATAAAAAGTGTCAGATGAAAGGAAATTAGCTTTTCTAAAACTTTTTCCTACAAGATATTAAAATTAGTTTTGACGTTAGAGGCATTTAAAAATAAAAATAATTTAATTTCTTGTGCAAAATTACGATTTTAAATTGAAAAAAATATGGGTAATAGCGTTTGGAAATTATGGTCCACAAAAATCTGAGACACATCAAAAAAAATTTTAAATCAGTTTTGACGTTAGAGGCATTTAAAAAATAAAAAATAGAATTTTTTTGCAAAATCACGATTTTAAATTAAAAACAAAATATCGTTTGGAAGTTATAGTCCAAAAAGCTGAGACATATCAAAAAAATCCAAAACTTCTATCTTATAGACTAATCGGAGGAAAATTTTTGGAAAATTCATTTTTGTGTTTAGTAGGCCAAAATCTATAGGTAAAAAAATCTTTAGAACTCTGTCACATTGGAGTACGTGCACAATTGGAAGATGGGCACAGCATCTCATACCAAACATTGCTGGATGGCTGCAATTTACACATGGAGACTCGAATTCCTAACTAGCGCAGTTCTTGAATGATCATAGGTGTTTTCAGAAGTATCTGCACATATTTGAACACCATATCTTTAGTATGAGCGTCTAAAGCCAAATCGAGGCAAAGTTCAATTTGAACAGACTTCATGTACTCGTAGTCCATGGTAATGCTAACATAACTGAAAGAAGTCAACGTACAGGTAAAAATTATTATGTCAGAGCTAAAACGCATGGAACGGAGACGTTGTACGCCCAACATAACGGAATAGACACTAGGAGAAGCATGATTGCTGACTAGAGTGTTGAAAACCGAAACCGACATTTTGGCATTTATGTCCAAATCCCACAGTCGGTTTCTGTAAAAACCCCAAAAACCCGATATTTCGGTCCGCACGCAGAGAAAAAATATAGTTACATATGGTCACGGCAATAATAATATGTTCTTCGCAATAAAAGTATGTTCGTCGCAACCAAGGTATTGTTTTTTTTTTTTAATTTACTCGTAATGTTCACAATAGTATGATTGTCGCAATATTAATATTGTTGAAAAGTAACAATATTATTATTGTCAAATTTAAAAATTAAAAAATGGTTGTAGCACCAATATCAATATGGTTGATGCGATAAAAGTATTGTTTTTTTGGTTTTATGTTAACAATAATATGATTACGGCAATCACACAGTATGATTTTAATTTTTCTTAATTCGAATATGCTTTTAAGAGCAATGTTGTTGTTACGGATCGAATGCAATAAAAGTACTTTTTATATGTAAATTATTTTTTTTTTTCAAACAAACTGCTTTATATTTGGTTAGCTGAAATAAAGGGTGATCCATCTAGAGGTATATTTTCAAAATAAAAAATACTAAAATTGAAATAAAGTGTGGAATCTTTATTGTTCATACGAAAGGACATTTTATGCCATTTATTTATTGAATATAATTTCCTTCAAATGTTGGCAACTGTAATAATAATGAGCGTTCGGCGAAAAACAAGAAGATCAGCTGTTTTCGATTTAAATTGTGTTTAGTAATGAGGCACATTCCTGGCGCAACGGCAACGTCAATAAACAAAATTGCCGCATTTGGGCTGAAGAGGAAGCAGAAAAGGTTCAAGAGGTGCCATTATATCCAGAGAAAACCACGTTTGGTGCGGTTTATGGGTTGGTGGAATTATTAGTCCATATTTTTCAAAAATATTTGCTCTATCATATCGGACTTTTTACTACCTAAAATTGAAGTCCGCATTCTTGACGACATTTTGTTCCAACAGGACGGTGTCACTTGCCATGCAGCTGGTCAAATAATAGATCTAGGGCGAAGTAATTTCCATGACCAGCTCATTTTTCATTTTGGACCGGTGAATTGGCCGCTTAGATCGTGTGATATCACACCTTTAGACTTTTTCCTTTGGAGCTACGAAAAGTCCAAAGTCTGTGCTGATAAACCGGCTATGATTCAGGTCTTGGAAGCCAACATTACGCGTGTCAATAACACCATACCGGTCGAAATGCTCGAATGAGTCATCCAAAATTGCACCCTTAGCATGGACACCCTGAGGCGTTGTTGCGGACAGCATATGAAAGAAATTATATTCAAAAAATAAATGGCATAAAATATCCTTCGAATGCATAAAAAAATATCTACACTTGATTTGAAGTTTAGTTTTTTTTTGTTTTGGAAAAAATACCTCGTAGTGGATCACTCTATGTATTTAATACAAACGCTTACGCTTTTTAAATTTTGTATTTGTAAAATATGTAAATAATTTTCATAATTCAAATCCATTGTTTACAAACTAACCCAATTCTAATAAATACTTTTGGGGATCATAGTATACTTATAATTGTAAGTGATCTATGATACTATGGATGTAGGATTCATAACATCGTTGCGTGTGAATGGTAAAATGGTTGTGAGGATCATACTATGGTTGTATGTGAAACATAGTACGGTTGTGAGCATCATAATATAGGTGTGGATATCATAGAATGGTTGAGTGCGAATCATACTATGGTTATATGTGACTCATACTACAGTTGTGAGGATCTTAGTATGGTTTTGAGGGTAATAGTATGGTGGTATGTGAATCATACTATTGTTGTGAGGAGCAAAATATTATTGTACCACAACCATATACCCAACAATAGTATGATGCTCTTCGAATATTGTTATTCCAACCATACTTTTTTCTACGTGTAACCTTTTTTATAAAGGGTGGTTAAATTTTTTAGGGCCGATGTTGATTTAAAAAAAAACACAAATTATTGAGAAAATTAATGTAATTTTATTTTATTATGATAATATTGGTATGGTTAAATTTTGTATGGAACAAAATATCGGCCAAATGGCCGCCGCGACCTCGGCGGCACACCTCCATCCGATTGTCCAAATTTGCAATGACGCTGAGGCATAATTGAGCTTCCATGCCGTTAATGCCATCCTTTAGCTATTGAATTGTTGCTGGCTTATCGACGTACACCTTATCTTTCAAATAACCAACGGTGTCAGATAACACGGCCATTGAATTTGTCGCGCAAAAAAGCCATTGTTTCGTTCGTTAGCTGTGTGCAAATGACAGCGTCCAGTTGAAACCACATATTGTCCACATCCATATCTTCCAATTCTAACCATAAAAAGTTCGTTATCATCTCACGATAGCGAACACCATTCACAGTAACTACCTGACCGGCCTCATTTGGGAAAAAATACGGCCCGTTGATGCCACCAGCCCATAAACCGCACCAAACAGTCACTCTTTGTGGGTGCATTGTTTTTTCCACAATCACTCTTGGATTATCATGCGCCCAAATGCGCCAATTCTGCTTATTGACGAATCCGAAGATGATTTCCTTCGAAAATTGATCATCCACTGTTGCCATTTTTTGCCACCATTCTGACCATTGATGACGTTTGTGACGCTTGTGAATCTTTCCATGGTTCAAATTGTGTTAGTCTGAAATTGAAAAAATATCAAATGAAGTGCTGAAAAAACTTGACGTTTAGGTGTGGTTCACATTCAGCATCGGCCCTTAAAATTTAACCGCCTTTATGAAAGTGTGTCGGGCACAATACAAACAATTGTAATATATTTTAATTTCCTGGAAAATTATCTTCTTTTTCATTAATTCATATGAAATAATCTACAAAATCAAATAAAATGTAATTGCTTGTGAAATTTTCGCATTCGCGAAAATGTATGAGTATATTTCAATATTTGTTTTTCAGTAATTGTTTTAGCCACCTTCGTTACATCCCTAGTGCATATAAACCATCACACCCCTACCTCTAAAATATTTTAGGTTCTACAAGAGGACTTAGGCGCCAATGACAGTTTTTGCAAACCATATTAAAGCTAACTGATGTTGAATATTAAGAAAAGCTTGGTCCTGTCTGAACTAACATATTTTATTTATTTTTATTTCGATACTTTTGGAAATCATTTAGAAGTAAGACCATACCTTTAAATACCTTCACTTAAAGCCTCAAAATTAGAATTTCCTAAAATTTGCCCCGCCTTATTCTGACAAGTTAAAAACATACTCCCCCCTTGTCAGAAACAACACTAGTAATTAACATCATTCACTGCGAACCCACCAAAACTTGTCTCTGACGCTTAAAGAAAGACACGAACGGCAAGGCCTCACTCTACCGCACAACACTTTCTTTTTTGGGGCAAGCAACCAGCCTTCCATGAAAGTGAATATTTAAAAATGACAGAACTCAAAGAGGAAAACAAGATGACAAGGAACATGGGTGAAATATCTGCGAGCATTTATGAAACAAAAGCCACATAATACCACCCAAAAACACATGAAAAATCACACCTTCCGGTGGCACCACGGAAATAAAAGGGAAGCCACCCCCACACCACACGCACACAAACAAGACAGCCAACCCATAAACACCCTTCCACCATCCACCCACTTATAGCCATCCACCGTTCACTTGTCGCCCACTTATGAGCCGAGTTATACGCATAACACGAATTCATAATGATGGCAACAATAACAAACATAACCGCAGCCATGTTTGTCATGTTGTTTTTGCCAAGGAAAACATTGGCTTACTCACTGTACTCGTAGTAGCTGCTGCAACACCGAGACAGACAAAGGAAAAGTCCTTTTTCCACCTTCAATATTTCTGTGTGCGGGTGTGTGTGTTTTCCACATACAAAATGACGCCAGAGTTTGAGTGTAACGGCTCAACTCTTTTTCCAACCCTTTCGCTGCTTTGCGCTTAAAAAAGAGCTTTTTAAAAAACTGACAGATGGCAGCGGCAAAAGCCATTTTCGTCCCAACGACAATTCAAAGATGGCGCTAGCATCGACCCGGCTCGCATTCGTTTTTTATGTTTTTCCATTTTTTGTTGTGGGTCGAGTCGTAAAACGCTAAAAATAAAAGACTTCAAATTAAAAAGAGGGGAAAAGCCACGAGCACTCGTGGCTGAGTCGCTCGTCGTCTATCGCTTAAAAATAAAAGACGAAAGACAGGCAGCACACACGCAACCCGACAGATACGGGATACATACACAGTTGTGTGGTATCATCACACAGATACACTCGTACGTACGAGTTCCTATGGACACGTGTGTGTGGAAATAATGTCCCATACACACAACCACACCAAAGTGGGTTGTTTGGGGCAACAGCAACAAGAAAAGAGTTGCGAGTTGAACTTTTTTTTCTAGTTACACTCACCGCACATGTCGTCTGTGTATGGAATGCGTGAGAGTTTATACGAGGGCTGCTGAAGAAGAAAAGAAAAATGGGGCTTGTCAAAGATATTCGATTTCTTGTGAACCATACCGCAGCTTCATAATTATGATGTGCTCTTTAAATTCACCCTTGCTGATATTAAAATGGCCCAATCTGAAAAAAACTGCAGCTTTGAGGCAATATAAATCCTTATATTAGAATAGATGTCGTGTAGTAGCATTTCCACTTACTGTAATCCAACATTGAACCATGGTCCTTTTAATATCAAAAATTTTAATGGGTGATCCACCTAGAGGTATTTTTTCAAAACAAAATAAATGTAAAAATTCAAATCAAGTTTGGAATCTTTATTTGTTATTTGAAAGAACATTTTATGGCATTTATTTTTTGAATATAATTTCCTTCAAATGTTGGCCGCAACTACGCCTCAGGGTTTCTATTCTGAGTTTCAATATTGGATGACTCGCTCGAGCATTTCGACCGGTATGGCTTTAATGACACGCGTAATGTCATTAAAGCCAGAAAAATGTCTAAAGGTGTCATATAACTCGATCCAGGCGGCCAACTCACCTGTCCAAAACGTAAATTAGCTGCTCTTCGAAATGGCCTCTCAATAGATCCATTGTATGAGCCGCTGTATGGCAAGTGGCACCGTCCTGTTGAAACCAAGTGTCGTCCAGATTACGGGCTTCAATTGCAGGTACCAAAAAGTCCGATATCGTAGCGCGATAGCGATCGCCATTCACGGTTGCAATCCTGCCATTATCACTTTTGAAAAAATGTGGACCGATGATTCCAACTGCCCATAACCGCACCAAACTGTGGATTTCTCTGGGTATAATGACACCTCTTAAACCACTTCTTGTTGCTCTTCAGCCAAAATGCGACAATTTTGTTTATTGACTTTGCCGTGGAGCCAGAAATGGGCCTCAGCATTAAACAAAGTTTTGGTCGAAAACAGCGGATCTTCCCGTTTCCCAAGGAACGCTCTTTTCCATATGCCAATGTACATGCCAATGTTCCAATATGCTCATAATACATATGCCAACATTTGAAGGTTATTATTTAAAAAAAAAATAAATTCCATAAAATTACCTTTTAAACTACCAATAAAGATTCCAAATTTCATTTGAATTTTTATATATTTTCTGAAAATTAACTCTAGATTGATCACCCATTATTTTAAATGCTAATTTTCTTTTTATCTCTCTCTTTCGCCAACTTCGTCCAGTTCGCTGAGATTCCGTCCAGTAGATTCTGTTTCACAGTCGAGCTGTATTTTTCATGAGTGGCATGGCCTTCCGACACGACTCTGAACCTGAGGATTCCAATCGATGGCCATTCTGCTGATGTCGTCTGGTGCTTTCCTCGGCGAGTGCCCGATCCAAAGCCATTCCCTGCTGCGTATCTCGACTTGGATGGGTGTTATGTCGGTAATATGACATAGGTCAGAGTTCGTAATACGTGCCTTCATACTTATACATGCACACAGAGAACAGATTTGTTGCCAGAACCGAATTTTTTGCCAACCGAATGTTGGTAGTTGCACGTATTATTCATGTATTCCATTGTTATAACCGAATGTTGATTGGGAAGACAGCAATTTTCAGTATTTGAAACTGACACTTTCGGTCGAAGAAAACAATTATTGGTAATCCTAACAGACTAACAGACTGAATTTGGACATGTTTTGGTTGTTGTTATAGATTGTTAGTAAAAAGTAATTATTGAAGAAATGTAATTAGAAGTTTTATATGTTGATGTTGAAATAACCAATATTATGTTACAATAGCCAACTAAACAAAGAACTAATCTGTTGTCACCACCAATTATTGGTACCAGAGTAGCATCTCCATCACAATTGGTTGGTTGCCATAACCGTCCGTTGTCGCAACCAATAGTCAAACTGAATTCTGTTTGTACAACTGTGTAATTGACTTTTAATACCCTTATATGGTTGTAGCAACCATCATTTGATATATCGAACCATGTCACCATCAAAACTATGGAATGTTAGTTATTGCAACAGAAATTAGGTTTATCCAACCGAGTTTTTGTAGTTCGTACCGATTTCCAACTGATTTTTTCTCTGTGTACGGTTAAGCATGTATATACGGGCTTTGGTGGATTTACCATAAGTCTGTCCGCATTTTCCAACCTGCTCTTTATGTCTTGGGATGACCCGCCTGTTGTCGATACGAATATGATTTTACGCCTTCCATGGACTGGTATTGGAGTAGAAACGTATGAGTTGTTGATGCATTGATTGGGTCAAAAAAATTTAATAGTATGATACATTATTTAAGTCGAATTTTACTTAGTAGGGACATAAAAACTGTTACGTACGTTTTATGCTGTAGAATAAAAAGTACTGAATGTTTTTGGACCAAATATTTTTTAATATATTTATTGATGTATATTG
The DNA here is from genome assembly GCA_963513945.1 of Hydrotaea diabolus. NCBI lineage: Eukaryota > Metazoa > Arthropoda > Insecta > Diptera > Muscidae > Hydrotaea > Hydrotaea diabolus. Next base: position 149,920,641 of record OY740718.1, on the reverse strand, counting down.
TATCCAAAAAGAATATACTTATTCGAAATGTCCGCCTTTTGCCTTTACACACGCTTTAAGTCGCACTGGCCAATCGTCAATAGCTGCACGTACCACGTCCATTGGATAATTGGCCACAGCTCGAACCAAAGCAGTTTTAAGAGATCCAATGTTGGGATATCTTTTGTGACAAACCGTCCACAATTTGTAATCCAGTGGGTTCAAATCTGGACTGCCTGAGGGCCATTCTTCAGAGGAAATTAACACTGGCAAATTGTTACGAAGCCAGGCCTGGGACGTTTTAGCCTTATGGGCCGGCGCAGAATCCTGCTGGAAAGTCCATGGCTGGTTTTGGAACAGGGAATGATTAAGAGGCTTCACAACAGCTTCCAAAACGGTTTCTTGGTAAACTTTGGTCGATCTTTAGACTCCTTGTTCGCATCAGTTCAGATGCTTCCTTAGATGACCGCGCATACACTCTATCATTTTGCTTGTTAAATTTTTCCTGAACGGTAAAAATTTTTTCATCGACGAACAAAATTTTTCTGTACAAGTTATCAGCGTGCTTCACCAAAAGACGTTTGCATTTTTCAATCCTATCTTTTTAAAGCTGCAGTCAATAAATGTCCGGTACGTCGTTTGAAAGCCCTAAGTCCCAAGTCTTCTTTTAATGATTGGACTCATGGACTTTTGCGTGATGTTCATCTCACGGGCCATGATTTTCTGTTTTCGGAGCGGATTTCTGTGAATTCTTGATTTAACGGCTTTGATGACATGCGGTGTTCGAACAGAGCGTGGGCGGCCCGACCGGTGGAGGTTTTCAAACAGTTTTACGCATCGGTTGACGAACATGCGGCTTATCCCTAGTGGCCGGAGCGTTTTGAAAATATCGTTTTTTTTTCACTCTTGAAAAGCGCTATTACAGCGCTATTACACTCCATGATGAAAGTTGATACAATTTTAAGATCCCGTTACAGACTAACGCTATTGAGGTTAGCTTTCAAAACCCATATGACATTAACGGGGTATGTTCAGTTCTACTATTGAAATGGGTGTGTTCAATGTTGTAACAGTATTTATGTCCCTACTAAGTAAACCCTAACATTCGACAACATTCGAAGAAGAATACTATGGTTGGGTGTATGGTTCTGGTACAACAATATTATGATCCTTACAATAATAGTATGATTCAAATACAACCATGCTATGATCCTTACAACCATACTTCGATCCTCACAACAAAAGTTTGATTCACACATAACCATACTATGATCCCCACAACCATAGTATGATTTTCACTCAACCATACTGTAATATCCACATCCATATTATAGTCCTCACAATCATAGTATGTTTCACATACAACCATAGTATAATCCTCACAACCATAATATGATTCACAGGCAACCATGCTATGATCCCTGCAACCATTGTATGATCACACACAATTATACTATGATCTCTAACATTTTTAGTTAGAAGTGGGTTGAGTTGTCAACAATAGATTTGAATACTGAAAATTATGTTCCTTATTCCTATTAGTATTAAATTCAAAATATTTATTTAAATATTTATTTAACAGAAGAAAGAATCAGTTTAAAAAATGTAAGCGTTTTTATTAAAAATATTTCGGTTCAACAAAGCCAAAGCAGTTTGTTGGAAAAATTTTAATTTCCATATAAAATGTACTATTATACACTAGATCCGTAACAATAACATTGTTCTAAACAGCATATTCAAATGAAAAAAATTGCAGTCATACAGTACGATTGCCGTAATCATATTATTATTAACATAAAACCCAAAAACCATACGTTTGTCGCACCAACCATATTTATTTTGTTTTTACAACCATGTATTCATTTTTAAATTTGGCAATAATACTATTGTAACATTTCAACAATATTAATATTATGGCAATCGTAATATTTTCAAAATTAAATTCAGAAAACAATACTATGGTTACGACGAACATATTTTTTTTGCAAAGAACATATTATTGCCGTGGCCATATAGTAACCATACTTTTACTCTGCGTGTGGCAGAAGTTTAAATAAGAAGTGAGTTAATTGCAAAAGATTTATCAAATTTTGTGGTTTTTTAAATAGCAAGTAACGGGTGATCAATCTATATGTATTTTTTAATAGGGGCTACTTCACAGATAACGCGTGAGTTGTGTTAAACATTATTTTTTTTCTTTTCGGTATTATTTGCCATTTCATCAGGGAAAAACTTACACCGCACAAACCACGGTTTGGTGTGGTTAATGGGAGGTTAGTGGAATCAAAGGTACATATTTTTTTCGAAATGTTGATGGCCGGAACGTTAACGTAAACGGTGCTCGCTATCACTCCATGATGTCGGACTTTTTGCTACCTGAAATTGAAGCCCGTAATCATGACGACATTTGGTTTTAGCAGGATAGTGCAACTTCCCATACAGCTGCTCAAACAATTGATCTATTGAAAGGTCATTTCGAACACTAGCAAATTTCGGTGATTTTTGTATATTTTTTTATTTAGAAAAAAATACCTCTAGATTGATGACCCTTTGATAACATCGGAAATGATTTTTTTTTATAACAAAAGATGGACCAATAGGATTCGTCCTTAAGTAGCTTGATTTGCCCAAACTTTCTAAACCGCCTGCGTAAACAATGGATGTTTCTATTTCAATTCTTCTTGAAATTTAAATACACACATATCTATGTACGTGAATACATGTATACGTATATGTGGGGGAGATATGCAAATGCATATGTATATGTTGGTTCTTTGGACATCCGTACACATGGAGGTGTACTAAGCTTTTTCGGTTACCCCCACATTTTGAACAGACAACAAATGCGTGCGTTTGTTCCACCGAAGATGAGTCTGGCACCCACATCACTGACTGCCGTTTCTCTTGTGGGTGGGTGGGGTCGGTCGACTGTTCGCTATGCCCACCGCTGATGTTCACAGTAGCTGCTCATTCTTCAGCAGGCGGCGCTGTATGTGATTGCTTTCATTTTTTACGCTGTTACACGCAAAATGGCAATTTGGTAATGGAAAAAATTTCAAATTGGAAAAAAGCACAAACAAAACATGAAACGAAAAATAACCCGACCAGTTGAAAGTATTGTTATTACAACAGTTAGAAATCTCTCGGTCTGTCTGTCTAGATATTATATTAGCGTGTTCAAATTCAAGTGCGTGCATGTGTGTGTGTGTTTGTGAATGTGTTACAGTTATTCTATTGTTATGGTGTGTGCGGTGATTCTTTTTGTGGGTGGAATTTTTGGCCAATTTTTGGGTATCGTTATTGCGGTCATGAATATATTTTCACCGAATGTGTGGGAAAAGTTGAGATGTATACATTTTGCTTACACACTCACTCACTCACATTCGACTTGATGCGAATGGAGACCAATGCGGTATGATGTGGCTATCAGAGGATTTTATCATATGGAAACCAAAAGAAAAAAATAAGATATTAAAATTTTTTTGGAAAACAAAATTGATAATGTTGGGGCGCCTTAAGGTTTATGACATAGAGTTCAAATTTGCTTCAGGTGTAGTGCAAATGTTATATTCCAAGAATGAAATTCGATTTCGGTCATATGGCCTCCACGTGCCCGTGTACAAAGATCTTTTCTTTGGACCCAATTTTTCACCACTCTTGCACACATTTTGACCGGAACGTTGGCAAGTTTGCATTGAATGTTGTCTCTGAGCTCGTCTTAAGTTGTTGGCTTGTTGGCATAGACCAATGACTTGATGTGGCCCCATAAAAAGAAGTCCAATAAGGCGTGCAGTGTGGCTAAGAATTTCGGTAGTCATTTTAAATGGTTTCCGAACTTTGTTCGTAAGTGAATTTTACCATGAAGAAAATGTTGACTTTGACTAATGTTTTGATACTGATACGAATTTTTATGCTTTGACATAAAGATACGAAATTGTTATGTCCCTATTTAAACCCCGTTGCTTGTTCCATTACGATGTTTAAGCTGGGTTTAAGCCTAATCGGGACTACCTCACGAAAAAAAACAATATAATATAATTACATAACTTTTTAAGCAATGAATGGAGAGTCAAGAATTTTTGCACTAAACTAGCTTAAGATATTTGAAAATACAGAAAAAAGTCTACAAGTAACTTTTAAAAAAATCCCAAATTTCCTAAAAAAAGGGTATATTTCAAATATTAGATATTTAAAAAATGGCCTCCATCCCATTGTTAAATCTTAATAAGTAGCTTAACTAAAGTGCTTAAATGAAGTTATGATTATTTTTTTTTTGGAAAAGATGCCTCAAGCCTCGACGACTAACTGAAAAATATTTGTCAAAACAATCTTTTGATCTTTTCAATTTGCAAAAAAAAACTCTTTTGACCACTTGGCTAAACAGTTTAGACCACACACGTCTTCATGCCACTTACTCTAACTCTTGAGAACTACACAGAAAACAAAAACGCCATGAAGAGGAAGTAAAATCGTCTAAAGTGACGACATAATTAGTCCAAAAGGAAAAGGTGGCCTCAAAACAAAGCCACCCGCACTCAATCTCTCAGTCATTCATAACAAAACAGTCAGTCGGGAATTCGGATGAGCCGAAAACACAAAGCAGTAACACAAGAAGACAACTGCGAATTTGTGACACTAACAACTGGAAAATGACAACAATTAAGAAAGGGGATTCATTAAAATTGCGACAACTCAACTTCAGCTCTGCTTTGTGCGTTACGGGGGATTAATGTTTTGTCTTAAAGACCACCTTGAAAAGACCAGTGGTTAATTGGAAATTTAAAATTTCAAACTGAACTGTTTTAAAATTCCTTTCTAAATAAGAGTTCTAACAGAGTTTTTTTTCGTTAAATTTCTCCGTTATTTCGGCAGATATTTTCACTTTTTGAGAAATAGACAATAGAAATAAGAAAAGTTTTTAGCAGGGTAAACAATTATGGTACTCTTTTTGGGCCCTTTTGGCCCATACACATAATCCTAATCTCACCCTGTATTTGGATTTGTGGCAATTTGCTTTAATTACAGTACCCAGATATCCATATTGACTATTAATCGCCTGTTTTGACACATGAGCAAAAAAGTCCAGCCACTATATATATTTTTTTGAGGTATTCAGTGCCTCCCAACTAGCAGTACCTCTTTTAACCATTGTCCGACCACAACAAATTATGATTTGTAACGCAAACACTCAAAAAAAATTACCTTTTACCTTAAAAGGAAACTTATTTCCCCGTGTGAAACATACTATGGTTGTGATGATCGTAATATATCTGTGGCGATCATAGTATAATAGAGTGTGAATCATAATAATAACGGCAATAACGCCATTTATAGCAAAACATTGCACATTGTTATAAAATTAAATGGAAAATGACAAAAATGCATTCGCTATTATAATAATTTTCTTAAGATTGGAGGACAACTTTAACTGAAAAATAAGGGAGGCCGGGAGGATCATGACCTCCGAAAGGAGGACGTATGGTAAACCTGGTTAAAGCAGAACCAAAATTTACATCATATAACACATATTCGGCTGCAATATTGGCCGCTATAAGATTCCCGGAAAATGTGTACAATTTTATTTCCCCGGAATTTCTCGAGATTTTAGTAATATTTGTTAACCTTGTTTTACGCTAAAAGACTTAATCCTGATTATAAAACAACGCCTTGTAGCTGTGGTATTCCTTTTCTTAAGGTGATTTGACAACTTTGTAATATTACGTTTCGCCTTTAGACTGATGAAAGTTGTAGTTAAATAAATAATATTTTTTGTTTGTTTTATTACAAGAATTACGATAAAGCCAATGAGAACACAGACTCCTAATTCCAACTATCTACATAGTAATTATTAAAAACTAGCTAAAAAAGCTAAAGTCGAACATGGCCGACTTTACCCCCTGCACTCCTGGATGTTCAGAAAAGCCAAATGAAAATTACAACTAATGTCATATTTAATTTTGTGAAAAAAAAGTCATTTTTTTCTTGATCCAAAAAACTTACTATTGCCAGCTCAGTGCCAAAAACTGTTTTCTACTGATTCGATGCTGGCAAGAGAATATAACCTCTCTTCTAAAATAGTAAAGACTCGTGAGAGTGATTATTTCGAAGGCGATAGTAGAAACTATAGATCTGGTGTTGTAATGCTAATCACACATATTTTAATGTTCATATGGAAAATATTTAAAAATTTAATTGTGTTTTTATCTTCTACTACATATTGAGCTAAAATTTCGTGAAAGTAAATAATTTTCCCCGCTCGGTAAAATCGATAAATAGGCTTTCTTTAGAGAAGTTCTGAATTGAGAAAACTTAACTTCTATACCCTCGCCACACTGTGCTACAGGGTAGTATGACCTAGGAATGAAGATGTAAAAGGAATGAAGATATTAAGCATACCGATCGATGCAGAATCACTATCTGATTCCATTATGCGATGTCCCATCGTATGTCCATCTGTCGTTGTAAACAAAAGTTGTCAACACCTTTGCTCAAGTTGTCAACACCTTTTGGCTTCAGCAGGCAACTCTGGCGAACGAACTGTCAAAAAAGCGAAAAGTACAAAGAAGAATCCGAAAAAACAAATGAATACGCACCAAAATATGTTAGGAACGTTTTATTTTCAAAACACCGCTTTTTTGCCGATGATCCTCAAAAATATGAATCATGCCGAGCTCCCGGATATTTCGCATTAACATCAAAATTTTTAGATATGGATCACATATCTATGAGCAGAATAATATACATAGAGTATATAATTTCGAATGCATTTTCATGTAATTTTCTTTTTACCATTTGCACATTGATTGAGTGGTAGCCATGGTGGTTGACGTACGCCTCCTCATGATATTTTGGGGCCAAAATGGAGACATGTCTACAATCGATAGCTCCAATAGTGCCTCCTACAAATGGTGAGGGTGCTGAAGCAAACACTGCTTTAGCCGCTTGGCGCTCCACTTGAGTCATTGGTATTCTCACCTTTGCAAAAAAACATGGAGCCGTTTATTGCGTCCGTTACACGATGTATATAACGACTAATTGACGTTTGACTCATTGAAAACCCCCATTGCTCTCCCACGGGCCGTTGGTAACATCCTGTTGCAAAGAATCTCAAGGCAGCTAGAACCTAGCAAAACAACGAGTCTAAGTTAATTTAAATATGACCCTTTGTACGATTTTACCTGTTTTTCAGTCGAAATTGCTGTTATTCTCGAACCTCTTAATTTACCATCAAACTGTAAAACAAGAAATTCGATTCCAGTCAATTCAAATGTGTTATCTAAATATCGGAACAAGCGCCTATCAACTGTTAGAACACGATTTAATGATTCATTCCGCTAGAAATTATATGCCAAATAACGTTTAAAACAGTTTATCGAATTCTTAACAACACAAAATTTGTTGTCGTTTACTTAACAATAACAGCTGATTATACAGTAACGACTATCGTTAAAAATTTTACTGAATTGCAAAATCGACAATTTCGATGTTAGCCATTTTTCACCATTCCGATTATGGTTAAAAAAGTTGCAGAATCGCGCTACAGGTCGCACTTATTAACCGATTTCAATGAAACTTGTTCCAATTTTGATGCAATTTTAACAGATCTAACATTTAACAGATCTAGAACATCCATATTAATTCCAATTTCAATCAAATTTGGTATGTTATATTACGATTTAGAAACATCCAATCTTGGACCGATTTGAGTCATATAGGCATATTTTTGATATAGTCCCCGTACATATTTCTGGGGCTTCCCATTTATGACCTAAAAATATCTATTGAATTTTCCAATAAAGCTAAAACTAAAATTATTTTTGCAGTTTGGCTAAATTTTGATAACGGATCCTATTCCCGAAAATCTGACCCATTTTAACATGCACATATGGATACCAAACACAGTGCAATTTTCACGCAAATCCACATATGACCTTACGAGGGCGACCGCAAAAGTAACTGGCCTAACATAAAAAGAACTGTTTTTTTTGGAATTATTATTATTTATTTTTCAACATAATCTCCTTCCAACTCAATACACTTCATCAAACGTTTTTCAAGTTTTTTAATTCCATCCGAAAAATAAGATTTTTCAAGACCTTCAAAATATGCCTCATTCTCAGCAATAATCTCGCTTTTGGACGAAAATTTTTTGCCACCGAGAATTTTTTTTAAATTTGGAAACAAGAAATAATCAGAAGGAGCTAAATCTGGACTATATGGTGGATGCGGAGCAATTTCAAAACGTAATTCGGCCAGTTTTTGTTGAGTAAAAAATGCAGTATGTGAAGGAGCATTGAAATTGATGAAGAAGAAGTTTTGTTTTCTAAATGCGGTCGTTTTATCTTGATTTCTTCACTTAACCGATCCAATAATGCACTATAATATTCACTATTTATAGTTTTTCCTTTCTCGAGATAATCAATAAATATTATTCCCCTTGCATCCCAAAATACTGTGGCCATTACTTTTCCTGCTGACTTAACAGTTTTCGCCTTCTTGGGACCACTTTTACCAGCTTCTATCCATTGTTTTGACTGTTGTTTGCATTCTGGGATGTAGTGATGGATCCATGTTTCATCAACAGTTATGAATCGGCGAAAGAACTCTATTGGATTACGCTGATGAATCACTAAAAGCTCCCCGGAATTGGCCCAACGGACGATTTTTTAGGGCAAAGTCAACAAACGCGGCACATGAAAAGCGGATAGCTTTTTCATGTGGAGTTCATCATGTAAAATACTCCAAACTTGTTTTTCGTGTATTCTAACAATATCAGCAAGTTCTCTGAGCTTTATTCGTCTATCTTTAGTCACTTCATCATATATGTTTCTAATGTTTTCAACAGTAGTAGCAGTTTTCGGTCTTCCAGAGCGTTGTTCATCTTCCGTACTTGAACGACCCATTTTAAATCGTTGAACCCAGGATTTCACGATGGAGTATGATGGTGCATTATCACCATGAACAGAATCCAATTCATCTTTGATTAATTGTGGCGTATAACCTTTTATATAAAAGTGTTTAATTACCGCGCGAAACTCTTTATTTTCCATTTTTCAAAAATTATAAAACTTCTTTACTTCAATCACCTGTAACAAAGAAAATAATCATTAAATATTTCGGAAATTTTGACAGATGGCTTATAAAAGATTGCTTTTAAAAAACAAAAACAAAAAGTTGCTAGTAAAACAGAAAATGTGCCAGCCCAGTTAGTTTTGCGGTCACCGTCGTATTTTTAGCATCCATGTATATTTGGTGCCTATTCAAGGCCACAGTTATTAAACTCCTAATTTGAAAAATATTTTCCATTCTTATCAAAAGACTAAAACCGGAATGTCTGTTACGAGTAATGCCATTTTTGTTTCTTTAATAAAAACCAGAAAGTTGGTTTTTTCAGATCACGATTTGAAAAAAACCGAAATGTCGGTTTTCTGAAAACCCAGGGTTTTGGGACACTCTAATTAATCTTTATTATAAAGATAAGGCCATTATGATTTAAAAAAGATTTGAAGCCAGCCGATTTTCGTCCACTTTTTTGCAGCAATTTTGCGCCGAGTATTGTCTTTTAATGCATTAATCGTGTCGGACTTTCTGCGTAAACAAGCGACTTCACATAACCCCACAAAAATACTCCAGCGGTGTTAAATCGCACGATATTGGAGGACACTCCACAGGCCCACGACGCAAGATAATGTGCTTACCAAAAGTTTTCTTCACTAAATTGATTGTTTTGTTGGCTGTATGGCATGTCGCGTCGTCTAGTTGGAATCAAATGTCGTCAAAATTACGGGCTTCAATTTCAGGTAGCAAAAAGTCCGATAACATGGACCGATGATTCCACCAGCCCATAAACCGCATCAATCCGTGGTTTTCTCTAGGTATAATAACCTTTGGTTGCTTTTCAGCCCAAATGCGGCAATTTTGTTTCTTGATGTTGCCGTTGAGCTAGAGTATCATCACTGAACAAAATTTTGGTCGATAACAGCAGATCTTCCCATTTCTTATCGAACGCTCCATAATACAGTTGCCAACATTTAAAGAAAATTATATTCAAAAAATAAATGACATAAAATGTCCTTTCGAATGTACAATAAATATTCCACACTTGATTTGAATTTTTCTATTTTTTATATTTTGAAAAAATACCTGTCGACGAAAGTAAGGACAGAAAGAACGTCAGACATCTTTAAACGACATCAGCTGGTGATTATACGTCGATCGGTATATTTCGGTGGGTCTAGCTCAATTATTTTTGGCAGGCACAAAAATTTGCCATGAAACTAACTTATAATACCCTGTGCCACAGAGTGGGGCACCACCAGACTTCGGTGGGTAGGTGTTTCATAAACCAATAAAATCTACCAAAATTTGTTAGATTTAGAACGTGGCTAAAGTTAAACTACCACACATCCAAACACTTACACACATTCACACACGCACACAATATCCATGTTGTTGCCCATAATGTTGTTGTAGAACAAACTTTTTTGTTGGCTGGCGGGGAAAGGAAGCATTTTATTAAAAGGATTGAAGCCAAAATTTACACAATGCACTTAAGTCTGTCTGTCCGTCTGTCTTTGGGTTTTTGGCTGTTTATAAGCCATGCAATTCTGTTCGGGTTTTCTGCGTGTGTTGTGTGTTGTGTAAAGTATCCGCCGATGTGTGACGCGCTTGTGTGTGTGTGTTTGTGTTGTGCAGCCTGAAAATGACTAAAACGTCAAGCGTTAATGTTTGACACAAACTTGCATGTTGCAGTTGCTGCTGCCACCCTCCCACAATTCAGTCTAACAGTGGGGAGAGGGCCGGGCCACCTTCATGGCAAAGAGTCATATAAAATGCATAGTTGACGTCGGGCCAAACACACGCACACACACATTCACATGCACACACCGGAGTACTGCAACCATTCGCGGCAACAGCAGTAACAACAACAAAGTGTGTTTGTGAAACTACGACGTGAAAGTTAGTGTGAATGTGGATGACGTTTGGCCGGAATGTTGGTTTGTATTTTGCTATTTGACTTCATTGCTGGCAGCCCGCTCAACCGGAAATTGGAGGTGTGCGGCAAAACACGACGTGACGTGACATTTCCTCTTCGTCAAAATGTCAAAAAACTGCAGCAACGGCAACAGCAGCAGCAACAACGACAACACTAACAACGGCCAACATAGCGGTGGGCACAGCATGTACGGCTGCTACTTGCAACACATTCCGTTAAAAGCGCGAAAATTTGCAACACCATTAAATTTGACTGTGAGACGCATCGTCTACGAAATAAGCCCTGTCTCCTGCCATGCATTGCCACCACCACAGCGATCAGCGAAGTGCGTAACATATTGCTAATTGTGTGCAAGACAGTTACAAGTCAAAAATAAGTAAACAAGATGTGCCGATTATGTGATACACACAGAGAAAAAAAATTAGTTCGAATTCGGTTGGGACAACCAAAATTCTGTTGAAAAGAATAAAGAATAAAATTTCGGGGATGACAACGGACATCAACGACATTTTTTGTAAATCGTAATGAATATTCCGTTCAATATACCAATAAATGATAAATATGATTAAACTATAGTCTTGACAACTGGTGGTCTTGGCAACCAATAGTTCTGCAGAAAATTAATTGTTGTTGCAAATTATTGGTGATGATAACGATTAAACACTTTATAACAACGGCTTAACGGGTTGATTGTTGTTAAATTTTTTTTGTTCAAATGTATTTTTATTAAAAAAATACTATTTAAATATTTTTTTTCCTTTTAGCCGATCTGTATTAGGTGCATATAGTCGTAAATGTAATCTAAAAATATTTATCCCAGATGACACTTAACATAGGTCTTTTAACATAGGTCTTTTCTACACACACGGAATCAGGTGGAAATCAGTCCGAACAACAAATACTATAAACAACAAATACATATAGATAAACATACTTTTTGTCACCAACATTCCATGGTATTGATGGCTACATGGTTCGACATAACATAAGATGGTAGCTACAATAATAATAAGATACTTACAACCAATATGTCGGTTATAGCAACCGAATTCAGTAAAACTATTGGTTGCCAAAACTGTTGGTTATTACAACCAACCAATTATGAAGTACATGTTGCTTCGGTACCAGTGATTGGTGGTGACAACAGATAAATTCTTTCTAGGAACCAAACCCCGTTTAGTTCGCTGTTGTAACTTGTACTACTATGCAACAATATTTCGGAGTTTCTCTTGGGGTGAATGATTTCTTCTACAAATTAAAGACTAAGGCGATTAAATTACAGGGTGGCGCTAAACTACCGTTGTGTTTGGAATGCTTAATAGCTTTTTTATTAATTGGTTAATTATTATTATTTTTATTTGTTATACTTATATAGTATATTAATGGGGATTATTTTTGGTTTAAGTATGAAAAATTATGTCCTGCAATTGGTGGTCATTTCGGCTGCGCACATTCGTGCTCTTTCAAGTACATTTTGCATAACTTTCGTAAAATTTCCGGTATTATGGCTTGAATTTCATTGCGTATATTTTGTTTTAGCTGTAGTATGGTCGCTGGCTTATTTACGAATATGCTTTCCTTTCAAATAACTCCAAAGAAAACAGTCTGGCGCTGTTAAATCCGATGAACGTGGGTGCCAAATAAAATCACTTCTGCGCAAAATAATGCGTTCTCCAAAAAGGTCCCGTAGCAGAAAATTCAAAATTTTTTGTCGCACCAACAATATTTATATTGTTGCTACAACCACATTTTCATTTTAAGTTTAAAAATAATAATTAATAATAATAAATAATACTTTTGCCGCAAGCATACTAATGTGAAAATGAAATTCAAAACACAATACTATGGTTGCGACGAACACAATTTTATATTCTGAGTTATATTCTACACAAATGCTGTCCAACTAATTTCAGTTGGCCTTTATTTAAATGAAATGAGCGTTCAATGAGAAACGGGAAGATCCGCTGTTTTCGACCAAAATTTTGTTTAATCAATAAACGAAATTGCCTCACTTGAGCTAAAGAGCAACCAGAAGAGGTTCAAGAGATGCCCAATGTGTGTTGCGGTTTATGGCGTGGTGGAATCATTGGTCCATATTTTTTTTAAAACGATGATGTCCGGAAGTTACCGTGAATGATGCTCGCGGCATGATATAGGACTTTTTACTACCTGTAACTGAACCCCGTAATATTGACGACATTTAGTTCCAGCAAGACGGCGCTACATGCCTTACAGCCAACAAAAAAAATCAATTTATCGAAGGAAACTTTTGGTAAGCGCATTATTTCGCGTCGTGGCCCCAAAATCGTGCAATTTAACACCGCTGTACTATTTTTTGTGGAGTTATGTGAAGTCGCTTGTCTACGCAAACATGATTGACGCCTCGGAAGAGAATATTTGGTGCGATAGTGCTGACATACGGTCCCAAATGCTGCAAAAAATGGTCGAAAATTGGGCCTCTCGGCTGAAATATATTTGAGCCAGCCGCGGCGGCTGCTTGCCCTAAATCATTGTTAAAACATAATAGCAAACCCTTATTTTTATAATAAAGCTAAATTCTTGGCCATAACGTTTTATTTCTTCTTGAAAACCACACGTCTAAAAAACACCCTTTATAAAGTTCGTGAGGAAAGAACCGCGCCCTGGTGGAAAGCGGACGATGCCACGACTACTTTAAAAAAATTTCATTAAATTCATGGAATCCATAAGCTTTTACCCTGCCGAACTTAGTTTGTCCTCCTATTTCGGCAGGTTTTTCAACATATCCAGTAATACAGGGTGGGTCATTTAACATTTTAAATTTGAATCTGCTGTAAAAAAAAGTACTGATAATTTTTTTCAAATTTCTGGTTTTATTGCACAGGTTGAACTTTGTCATTTAATAATGGAACACAATGTCACTCATATGACTACCACAACTTGGGCGACAGTACCTTATCCAATCAACCCAATTTTTCAGTACATTTTCGATTGTTTCGGATCGAATCTCTTCAATGGCAATTTCGATTTTATGAAAATGCTTCATTTGTGTCTGGATGCTTCGCGTAACCTCGCCACAGAATTATAAAAAGGGCTGAAATCAAAGCTCCGATGCGGCCAATTGACAACACAATTTCGGCTAATTATTCGATTACCAAAAAAAATGCGTAAAATATCGATGGTTGCTTTGGCAGTGTGACATGTGGCCCCGTCTTGTTGAAACCAAATGTCGTCCATGTCATTCTCTTGATTTTGAGAAACAAAAATGCATTGGCTTTTCAATAGTCCTGTGTGGATTCTCTGAACCCCATACGCGGCAATTTTATTTATTGATATGAAAATGAGCTTCATCTGAAAACACGATTTTTGGGTAAAATTCTTCATCTCCTGCCAAACAATCTTCAGCCCATTGGGTGAAGCGAAAACTCAATGGATGGTGTTCCATCGTTAAATGACAAAGTTCAACCTTTTCTATATAACCAGAAATTATCAATACTTATTTTAAAAGTAGATTTAAATTTAACATATTAAATGGCCCACCCTTAACATGCTTTAATAAAGTTAGCCAAGTGCGACTTTAGCTTTTGTTACTAGATTGTACTCGCTTGTTCCAAAATTGAAAAATTTTAAGTTGTGACAAACTTGCACTAGATGAGAGCAACAAAAGCCTGCCACCAAATAAACTTTAAATATTCGGTATTACCCATACTCTGGTGCTGGTGATGTTGCTGCTGTTCTTTGAAGTTACAGTTGTTGCAACATGCCAGTATCGACAAAAAAAGACTAAAACAAATTTAAACAATAACTCGGTGGCATATTTCTTGGTAGTAAACATTAAATTATTTATTATCCATACATGGCACATCCACGGCCCGTCCGTCAGTCTGTTCGTCAGACCATCTATCCCTCTGCATATCTGTCTTTTTTGGTGTTTTTAATGCGTTTCATTATCTTTCTCAAGCTCATTAACTAATTAAGCAATTATGTTGTCACCATATTTAACATTTTCTCTCTCTTCGCGCAATGCATTCAAACGCAATACATCCACTGTCCATCCGTATGTCTGTCTGTCTGTCTGTTTATTAGTACTGGCAAACAGTTAGGGCATATTCTTCATACCATGGTAGGGGACGACACACCCCTTTGTCCCATTTTTCTTGACTTCCTTTCCGTGGCTCGTTGTAGGTCTCCAAATGTTGTGTTATTGGTTGATTTGCTGGTTGTTGTCTTTTTTCTTTCTTTCTTTCTTGTTTTTTAACTAAACGGTTGCGGTTGACCAATTTTGCTGTTGCAACATTGCATCGGTCGATTGTAAGGCTGACATACTGTTTATGGGTCATAAAAATATTTAATCAAAAAATTCACTCCCACCCTCTTTCGGTTTAAAATTTAAAACATTTTTCTCTCTCACTCTCTCTCTCGCTTGTGCGATACGATAAGTAATAAAGTACAAACAACGAAATTGTCTATGACAATTTTATGGTTGTCAAATGTTGTTAATGATGCATTAAACTTGGCCAGCGGTTGTCTATTCGTTGGAGGTAAAAATAATTGATATGTCACATGGGTGCAATAAGACACTGAGCAAAGGTGGAGAAAATTGTGGCGTATTGAAGTTTGAATTAATTTTTTTTTAAAAAAAAATAATTCTCAATTTCAATTGTCTGAAGTAGAGCAAATAGAAAAAATAGATTTATGTTTTGGTAATTTCTCTACGGAATTTTTACTAAGCTTGAAATCTTTAGGCGATGGAAATTTCATTATACTCGTATGTATATTTCTATGCTGCCAGCTATCTAAATACAGATATACTTAGGTAATATCAGGGATTCACAAGGGAAATTTTATTCAAAAAATAATTGGCATAAAATTTCCTTCGGATAAATAAAAAAATTCCACACTTGATTTGAAATTTATTTTGAAAAAAATACCCCTAGATGGATTACCCTATATAATAAAATGTACTATTTAACAAGTGCCCCAGCGCCATAAGGACAATATTAGGGCGAGTTGGCACACTATGTGCTTCATAAACAAAGTTTAATATTTTCATTAAATAATGAAAAAAAATACATTTTAGTTTTATATTATTATGAAATACGAGGGTTGCTCTTTATATTTCGGTTCCTGACAACACTAGTGTTCCCAGATGCAAACTGGAACTTCCATTGGAATTTTTGACATAAGTTCACTCAGAACGTTTTGTCATTTGAGGGCGAATTGTTTTGTTTACAGTGTGTTGAAAAATTCATCTCAGTCAAAAAATGGAGTTATCCCGTGAACATTTTCGTGCGATGATTTTTTACTATTTTCGGCGTGGGTTATCGAGACAAGAGTGTATAAATAAACTTGTTTCGATTTTTGGCGATGAAACACCATCAAAAACCACTGTTAATCGCTGGTACCAAGAGTCTCGGACGCCGTTCGCTCCAGGATGAATTTCGTGAAGGACGTCCAATTACGGTCACTTTGCCAGAAACCATCGATGCGCGTCAACTGCTTAAGCAAGACCGATATGTGACATACCGTGATATTGAGGTATTCTTAGGCATTAGTATGACAATCATCAATAAGATTTTGCTTGTTCATTTTGACGCGAACAAAATTTGTTTTCGTTGGATCCCACATAATTTTACGAATGCTCAAAAAAGGCTCGTATGGATTGGTGCAAAGAGATGTTGAAAAAGTATAACTGCGGTAGCTCAAAGGCAATGTACTTATATAACATTGTCACAGGTGACAAATCATGGATCTATGCATATGAACCCGAAACAAGTCAAGCCAAATCGAATGATTGCGTTTTTGTCGGTATAACCGGCCATGTTGCCACAGTGCCTTTAGTGGAACGTAGGTCAATTCTGAGTGGTAGCTCTCACACATCAGCTGAAACGATTAGCTATTTGACCACTCAAGATGTCGATTTGATGAGCCATCCACCGTACAGCCATGATTTGGCGCGCAATGACTTTTTCTTAATCCTAGCATCTTGAAAATATGCTTGGTCAACGTTTATTATCGTTCGAAGCAGCGGTTAAAGCGTTAAAAAATCATGCTTTGGAGGTGTCTCAATCGGAGTGAAAAAAGTGCTTCGTGCCAAAAGTGTTCGAAGAAATGAGGTAAGATAATAAGAGAAGACGGATCATTTTACATCACGACAATGCGAGCTCTCACACATCAGCTGAAACGATGAACTATTTGACCACTCAAGATGTCGAATTAATGGACCTTCCACCTTACAGCCCTGATTTGGCACCCAATGAATTTTTCTAATTACCTAGCATCAAGAAAAAAAATGTGTGGGTTAAGCGTTAAAAAATCATGCTTTGGAGGTGCCTCAATCGGAGTAAAAAAAGTGCTTCAAAAATTGGTTGGTGCGCATGCATAAGTGTATTGTTCCTAAAGGAGAATATTTTGAAGAACAATAAAACCATTTTCAATGATCAAGAATTGTATTTTTATTGCCAGACCCGAAATATAAAAAGCAACCTCGTATTGCAAAAGAAGCATTTCCATATTCTGAAGTATAAGGAATTTCAGATAGGATTTAAATATAGGGATTTCTAGGGATTTCTTAAGAGCTTGAGGCAAATGATTGAATTCAGAACAGCAGATATATTTAATACTCGTACGCTGTTTCGTTGATTTTACCCTACACTGTTTTAGACGCAAATTTTGGTTGCTATTGGTATTGAAAGCTGATTGATTTCTTAAAAATTCTATAGCATGATTCACAGATTTGTACATAAACATAACTAGCTTTATTTTATACATTCCATATATTGGTAAAATATTTTTATTTTTATTGCCGGACAATTAAAGTGATGAATATGTCGAAGGGAGATTGAAAACGATTTTCAGATCTCTATTTGTGGATCTTTGGATATACCAAAGGATAAAGTCATTTGTTTGCACTTCAATAGGGATTGTTATACACAGGAGAAATATTTAAATTTTTTTACCCTAAAGATTTTTTTTTTATGTTATATTATTATTTCATTTATTGCATATTCCAAAAGACTTAAGTGGCCAAATTGATAATGTAGAACTACGTAAGCAATGGTGGTTTACAATGTATTTGTGACAGCGCATAGAGAAAAAAAATCAATTTTCATTTTTTTTTCTTTTTTTGATGTGGACAACATCTGAGCATCGAATGAGACCGACCCCATGCCCCAAAAGTGTTCCCTCCCAGAGATATGCGGGTTTTATGAAAGTGAAGTCGACGATTCTAAGCGCAAATAGAAAGGGACCTAATCTTTAAAATGGCTCTCCTGAACAAAACATTTCATCAACTTATCACTTTTTTTTTTGATGTGGACAACATCTGAGCATCGAATGAGAACGATCCCATGCCCCAAAAGTGTTCCCTCCCAGAGATATGCGCGTTTTATGAAAGTGTAGTCGACGATTCTAAGCGCAAATAGAAAGGGACCTAATCTTTAAAATGGCTCTCCTGAACAAAACTGGGTTTTAACCTTAGGTCCCTTTCTATTTTGCGCGTCACATATATGTACATATATGTATGGAATAAATTTAGTGTTATAATAAATAAACTTTATTAGTAATTTTAAATTAATTTTTTTTTTTAACACGAATATGGAGGGTAAAATAAAAACTTATGAGTATGAATTAATTAAAATTGACCAATTAACCACCAAACTTCCGCCTCAATTCCGTTTGGACGGAAATAAAGGACTGCAAAGCACGGTACCGCTGCACTATCCAAATACTCTTTCAGGTACCCCCAAGCATTCATTTTATTAAATCTAGATACTATCCTTTCAAATAATATAAAGAACAAACCGATTGCCCACACAGAAAAAAAGTTATTACTATTTATTTTTGTAGCACGATTCGTGCGCTACCCTGTATATATGAAAATATATCCACTTTATTAAGGAAAAATCAATGCAACATTTTATAGGTTTTTTTAACAGTTAATATTGTGCCCCAGCGCCACTTGGACATTTTACTGGATCGCCACAACCGCCGAACCAGTTGTGGTAGTCCTATGAATGATATTGTGTTCCATTATTAATTGACAAAGTTCAAACTTTAAAATAAAACCAGAAATTTCAAATAATTCTTAGTACTTTTTTTACATTTAAAATGTTAAAAAGATCACCTTATATACTTGTATCAACCGCGTTTTAAATGTACTTAGTAGGGACATAAATACTGTTACAACATTGAACACACCCATTTCAAACGTAGAACTGAACATACCCCGTTAATGTCATATGGCTTTTGAAAGCTAACCTCAATAGCGTTAGTCTGTAACGGGATTTAAAAATTGTTTCAACTTTCATCATGGAGTGGTCAGATAATGGGAACCGTATCGCTGTAATAGCGCTTTTCAAGTGTGAAATGAAAAATAGCGATATTTTCAAAATGCTCCGGCCACTAGGGATTAGCCGCATGTTCGTCTACCGATGCTTAACACTGTGTGAGGAGACTGGAGAGGTAAAAGACCGCCACCGGTCGGGCCGCCCACGCTCTGTTCGAACACCGCATGTCATCTAAGCCGTTAAATCAAGAATTCACAGAAATCCTCTCCGAAAACAGAAAATCATAGCCCGTGAGATGAATATCAGGCAAAAGTCCATGAGTCGAATCATTAAAAGAGGCTTGGGACTTGGGGCTTTCAAACTATGTACCGGACATTTATTGACTGCAGCTTTAAAAAAAAATAGGATTGAAAAATACAAACGTCTTTTGGTGAAGCACGCTGATAACTTGCACAGACAAATGTTCACCAATGAAAACATTTTTAGCGTTCAGGAAAAATTTAACATGCAAAATGATAGAGTGTATGCGCGTTCATCTAAGGAAGTATCTGAACTGATCTCAAGGGTGGAAAAGGGTCATCACCCAGCTTCAGTCATGGTTTGTTTGGTGGGGTGTCTCTTACGATGGGTCACTGCATTTTTGCGAACAAGGAGTCAAAACATCGGCCAATATTTACCAAGAAACTGTTTTGGATGCTGTTGTGATGTTGTGTTGTTAACAATTCCCTGTTCCAAAATTAGCTATGGACTTTCCAACAGGATTCTGCGACGGCCCATAAGGCTTAAACGTCCCAGGCCTGGCTTCGAAACAATTTGCCAGCGTTCATTTAATCTGAAGAATGGCCCTCAGGCAGTCCAGATTTGAACCCATTGGATTACAAATTGTAGACGGTTTAAGAGGACAAGGTTTGACACAAAAGACTCCCCAACATTGGATCTCTTAAGACTGTGGCCAATTTTCGAGCTGTGGCCAATTTTCCAATGGACGAGGTTCGTGCAGCTATTGACGATTGGCCAGTGCGACTTAAGGCGTGTGTAAAGACAAAAGGCGGACACTTCGAATAAGCAGATTATTTTTGGTCCAAAAACATTCAGTACTTTTTATTTTACAGCATAAAACGTGTGAAACAGTATTTATGTCCCTACTAAGTATAAGGGCCAATTTATTTTTAACAAAACATAGTTTCGGCGCCGATGTTTTCAAAAATTATTTAAAAAAAACAAAGAAATTTTTAGAATTTCAATGAATTTGTTTCCAAACAAAAGACCTTTCCCCCTACGAACGATATCACAAAATGGCGCCGGGCCAACAAGGGCCCACACAAAAATTCGCGTGAATTTTAATGGGCAGCTACAAATAAATGGTTGCCCATCTGACATTTTTATAAATCATTAGAAATGTTTTATTTATTGGTCGAAACAAAACTGTCCGAATAGAGATTAAAGCTTTCTGTTTTCTGGGGCATTTTAATAAATTTTCGCCACCGACTTTGTGGCTGGCCGATACAAGTGATTTCGAGGGAGAAAAAAAAAACAAATTTTGTGCCAAAAAATTGTTAAAACTTAAGGCGTTTATTAAATCGCGTGTGTGTTTATACTACGCGTTTTTAAAAAAAGAAGCAATAATTTAAAGCAACACCATGGACTTCAAAGTGAATAGACCGCCTTGTCGCCTTTGACAAACCAAAAAACTGACCAAAGATACTGTCCGAGATGAAAAAACAACAGCGAGAAGATATTTATTGAAAGCATTTAGGCGTTGAGAAATCTGTTTATTCGCATATTTGAGGATAACCGAGACATTAATTAAAGACGGCCAAGATGACGTCAGAGCCAAACACCACAAAGAAATGCTGGGCAAATGAAAACGACGGGATACAATGGAGGAGGAAAATGTCATTGTCTCATACCCACCCACTGCCAGGCGAGAAATCTTTTTAATTGAAAACAGCAACAGAAAGCCGAAACAATCATTAACATTCAACGCCAATGATTACTTGGCCATACCGTGGGCCCACTCCCTAGTGCGTAAATGTTTACTCTTTCTGAGGAAGGGCTCGTATGAATGCAGTACATACTTGCCAGTGGAATTGCTGTTTTTATCCTGTGTTTGTCCGTGGAAGAAACAAAAACAATTGTTTTCTTTCTTTGCGAGCTGTTTTACATAATTAAGCAATTAAAAGTCTTTGTATCTTATTAACGCTTAAGGAGCGACAAAACAGACCGAGAACTTCGCCAACTGAAAATAGAAATGTCGTTGTTGCCTTGAGGTAATGGTTGAAAAGCCACATTCACCGCGAAACGAATTAAAAACAATGGCAACTGCACAAGGCAGTTGCCAAAACTGAGTCAGCCACCATCTCATTAAAGTGCACCCAACGGCAGGCGGCCATTGGTGGTGCTCATTAAAAGCAAGCATTCCCTTTGGTACCCAAGCATCTTCTTTGAGTTTTCTTTGGAGCATTTAACAAAGTGCGAAAATTATCATTATCACTGTGATGGTGGTGGTAATGCTGGTGCTGATGCCAACAATTGTTTTAAAACATTTTCACCAGTTTTTTTCTTTTAATTTTCCAGTTTTTTCTCTGCCCTTTTACCTAGAAACCCTCCCAAAATACACTGCTAAAGGAAACTGTAAAGAGCCGTAAACTTAAAATTAATGTTGCCTTCAGTTGAAGTTGCCACCGCACTTAATTAACGCGCTCCCGAACTTCAGCGCTATTTCAGCGTCTACAATTTATGGCCCAACAAAGCCAAGTGTTCTCAACTCGGCCACGTTCGTTTGCTTTAGCCTTTTGTAAGTAAATATACGTTTTCTGGCCAATTTGATTTATGGCCTAAATTGGATGAAATGCTCTAATAAAAAATATGAACAATTCATAAAATTATTTCTATAATATTCGTCCGGAGGTTATGATTCCATAAATCTTGTGATGTGCCCTTTTTTGCTTCTGCTCAATTGTATCGCTTGGCAAATGGTTATGGCCGGTTGGTATTTTACATTAATTGTCTATAATAATCTGGCCAATTTTTAATGGCGTTTATTGTTTTTCTTTTTGTCTACGGGGCCAGTGGCATATATCCAATCTGCATGCAGCAATTAAGTAGAGGATTAATATGCCATAAATGAGTCAAACGTGTCGTTAACTTGAGTGCGAGCACAAAGAAATGTCTTAGCTGTGAAGAGCAACGTTCGACACAAAATATTTTTGGCTGTGAAGTGGTGTCTATTTATGGAAAGCGAAATGTATATCGTCCCGATATTATTGACAAACATTTAAATCGAGCCACAAAAGGCTGCCAAAGGCTGACTAGATGATACATATACTTAGTAGGGACATAAATACTGTTACACACGTTTAATGCTGTAAAATAAGAAGTACTGAATGTTTTTGGACCAAATATTTTTTAATATATTTATTGATGTATATTGTATCCAAAAAGAATCTACTTATTCGAAATGTCCGCATTTTGCCTTTACACACGCCTTAAGTCTCACTAGCCAATCGTCAATAGCTGCACGAACCTCGTCCATTGGAAAATTGGCCACAGCTCGAACCATTGCAGTCTTAAGAGATCCAATGTTGGGGTATCTTTTGTGACAAAACCGTCCATAATTTGTAAGCCAATGGGTTCAAATCAGAGGAAATGAACGCTGGCAAATTGTTTCGGAGCCAGGTCTGGGACGTTTTAGCATTATAGGCAGGCGCAGAATCCTGCTGGAAAGTCCTTGGCTGGTTTTGGAACAGGGAAGTGTTAAGAGGCTTCATTCACAACAGCTTCCAAAACGGTTTCTTGGTAAACTTTGGCCGATGTTTTGACTCCTTGTTCGCAGAAATGCAGGTCAGTGACCCAATCGTAAGAGACTCCCCACCAAACCATGACTGAAGCGGGGTGATGACCCTTTTCCACCCTTGGGATCAGTTCAGATGCTTCCTTAGATGACCGCGCATACACTCTAATTTTTCCTGAACGGTGAACATTTTTTCATCGGTGTACAAAATTTTTCTGTGCAAGTTATCAGCGTGCTTCATCAAAAGACGTTTGTATTTTTCAATCCTATTTTTTTTTAAAGCTGCAGTCAATAAATGTCCGGTACGTCGTTTGAAAGCCCCAAGTCCCAAGTCTTTTTTAATGATTTGACTCATGGACTTTTGCGTGATATTCATCTCACGGGCCATGATTTTCTGTTTTCGGAGAGGATTTCTGTGAATTGTTGATTTAACGGCTTTGATGACATGCGGTGTTCGAACAGAGCGTGGGCGGCCCGACCGGTGGCGGTCTTTTACATTCCTCACACAGTGTTATGCATCGGTAGACGAACATGCGGCTAATCCCTAGTGGCCGGAGCGTTTTGAAAATGTCGCTTTTTTCATTTCACACTTGAAAAGCGCTATTACAGCGATACGGTTCTCATTATCTGACCACTCCATGATGAAAGTTGAAACAATTTTAAAATCCCGTTACAGACTAACGCTATTGAGGTTAGCTTTCAAAACCCATATGAGTGGGTTGTTGTAACAGTATTTATTTCCCTACTAAGTACAAACATCATACCCCTTCATCAGTCTGTCAATCTTTCGTAGCACAGTGATT
This sequence comes from Hydrotaea diabolus, assembly GCA_963513945.1. Lineage (NCBI taxonomy): Eukaryota > Metazoa > Arthropoda > Insecta > Diptera > Muscidae > Hydrotaea > Hydrotaea diabolus. The sequence goes on along the minus strand of OY740718.1, from coordinate 149,896,803 downwards.
TGAAAATAGTTTACAAACTAGTTTCTAAATTTAGTTGAGTTTTCGTAGATCCAATAAGAGGTAAATTCCAGTTTGCAGGAATATTTTTAGAATATTTTTAGCGAGAATTAATGTTGGGTAGCACGGCTTCGAAGTTGGCAACCACGGAAGTGAAAAACTTATAATGCTCGCCAAACCCTCACACTTTTTATTCGATTTAACTGACATTTGACTTTTTAAAAAGCGCTAGTAACCTACAGAAATCGTATTCACTTACTTTTTTTAGTACCTTATACAGTTTAATAGGTACAAAGAATCGAAAAAAATATTTGCTTAGCAGTACATTCAAATGTTCAGTTTAATTAATATGAGCATGGGCATATCAATAATTCCGTTACTTTTCCAACTTCCCTCGAGTTAAATGAAATGCAAAACTGCTGCCATCAAGTACCATCTGTTAATAGACTACTGCCAAAATTTAAGAGAGTTCCGCATTTAAAGGGTGGTTAAGTTTTAAGGGCCGATGTTGAATGTGAACCACACCTAAACGTCACGTTTTTTTCTGCATTTAATTTGATATTTTACAATTTCAGACTAATTTAATTTGAACTATGGAAAGATATACAAGCGAGCAAAGCAGTAAAGTTATTCATAAGCCTGAATAACTTTAATGCTTTGCTCGCTTTTATATCTTTCCATGGTGAAAATGAAAAATCAATTTTCGAAGAAAATCATCTTCAGTGATGAGGCACATTACCACCTCAGTGGATTCGTCAATAAGCAGAATTGCCGCATTTCGGCGAATGATAGTCCAAAAGTGATTGTCGAAAAAACAATGAACCCACAAAGAGTGACTGTTTGTTGCGGTTTATGGGATGGCGGCATCATCGGGCCATATTTTTTCCAAAATGAGGCCGGTCAGACAGTTACAGTGAATGGTGTTCGCTATCGTGAGATGATAACGAACTTTTTATGGCCCAAATTGGAAGATATAGATGTGGACGGTATGTGGTTTCAAGAGGACGGTGCCACTTGCCACATAGCTAACGAAACAGTAGATATTTTGCCCGATAAATTCAATGGCCGTGTTACCTCACGTCGTGGCGATGTTTATTGGCCGCCAAGATCATGTGATTTGACACCGTTGGACTTCTTTCTTTGGGGTTATTTGAAAGAAACAGTGTACGTCGATAAGCCAGCAACAATTCAAGAGCTAAAAAATGAAGTAATTCAGCACATTAACGGCATAGAACCTCAATTATGCCTCAGCGTCATCGAAAATTTGGACCATTGGATGGAGGTGTGCCGCCAAGTTCGCGGCGGTCATTTGGCCGATCTTTTGTTCCATACATAATTGAACCATACCAATATTATCATAATAAAAAGGAATGACAATAATTTCCTAAATAATTTGTGATTTATTCAAAATCAACATTGGCCCTTGAAATTTTACCACACTTTAGTTTGTGCCTAACAGCTTTTCAAAATATTCAACCTCGTGGATTTTGTTTAAAATGAAAAAAAAGTGAATTTCGAGTCCTTATTAAACATTTTTTTTTTGCGAAAAAAAAGCCGTCAATCAAACCAAGGAAAAGCTTGAAAAATACTACGGGCACTCTGCACCATCGATTTCAATGGTAAAAAAGTGGTTTACTTACTTTCGTTGTGGTAGCTCAAGTACAAATGACGCTGACGTTCTGGACGGCTAATTGAGGTCAATACACCCTGAAAAGGTCGAAAAAGTCCACGATATGGTGTTGGCCGATCGAAGAGTAAAAGTGCGTGAGATTGTTGATGCCATACGCATTTCATACAGCAGTGTGGTTTCGATTTTACATGCTCAGCTGAACTTAAAAAAGCTGTCTGCAAGATGTCTGCCGCGTTTGCTCTCAACCATAAACGTTACCGTGTGAAAAGTTCAAAGGATTGTTTAGAGTTGTTTAACCTCAATTCAAATAAGTTTTTGCGGCGTTTTGTAACTGTGGATGAAACAAGGATCCATTACAACACTCCGGAGACCAAGCAGCAGTTGAAACAATGGTTTTCTTCGGATGAACCGGTTCTGAATAAGGTCAAGGTGACTCTGTCGGCCAATAAGGTGATGGCAACAGTTTTTTGGGACGTACGCGGTAAAATCCCCAGCGATTACCTTCAAAAGGGTTTATGAGGATTATGCTGAAAAGAACGACCCCATTTGGCCAAGAAAAAAGTTTATTTTTCATCAAGACACACGTGTGCTGCTCAATGGAAAAATTACATGAATTGGGTTACGAATTGATAACTCATCCGCCATATTCTCCGGATATAGCCCCTAGTGACTATTTCCAAACCTAAAAAAAAGATAGTCAGCTCCAACGATGAAATTATTGATCAAACAAATGCCTATTTTATGGACCTCGAAACATTCTATTTTCTGGAAGGGATACACAAATTGGAGAAACTTTGGACTAAGTGTATAGATTTAAGGAGACAACGTTAAGTTTTTTTTTTGCAAACAAAACTGCGCTTTCTCCAAAATGTCACGGAATTATAAGGCTTGTATCTTCTACAGTTTAAAAGTTATAAAGAATCAAAACAAAATTTTTTTCTAACTCCGATCTTGGCCAGTATTTTCTTGTTATTTCTTAGCAGTACTTCCAAATGTTCTGTTCAATAAATATCATCGGTTTGTATATGTTTCGTTAAATATTAATTCACTCACAAATGTTATAAACAAATTAATTTCAAATTAGAATTAAAAACAAAAAACAATGCGTAGAACTGATATTTTGCTTATCAAACTTAAATAAACTTTTGAGCAAAGACGATCAACTGTACAAGATGGACCAAATGAGGTTTTACGAGAAATCGAAAAACAGAAGAGCATTAATAATTTCGAATGCTGCTTATTGTGTTTAAAGTGTGTGAATTTAGTGTTTTCTGTTTTTTTTCTGTGTTTCAATTTTGATCTAGCGTTCTTGTGATTGTGTTCAAACGAAAGTCGAAAATTCATCGAGAATTTGTGCGCTACTGAAGTTCTGTTTTTCTACATTATTGCAAAGAAGAAGCATTTCGTAGATTTTGTACGGTATATCGACTTTGCTTTTAAGGACACCTTTGCGAAACGTATAACTTTCACAACGATAACTTTACAGAGATGGTAACAAACAAGTAAAAATGTAGTTGGGTTTGGCCAGGCCGAGCCCTTATCGTCCCTTCGTTACTAAAACGCAAAACAATACATTTGTCTGGGCCTTTGCGTTCGTCCTTAATCTCACCCAAAACTGCAATATTACTCTATATGTGACGCGCAAAATAGAAAGGGACCTAAGGTTAAAAACCAGTTTTGTTCAGGAGAGTCATTTTAAAGATTAGATACCTTTCTATTTGCGCTTAGACTTTCACTTTCATAAAACGCGCATATCTCTGGGAGGGAACACTTTTGGGGTATGGGATCAGTCTCATTCGATGCTCAGATGTTGTACACATCAAAAAAAAACAAAGGGAAAAGTTGATGAAAAGTTTTGTTCAGGAGAGCCATTTTAAAGATTAGGTCCCTTTCTTTTTGCGCTTAGAATCGTCGACTTCACTTTGATAAAATGCGCATATCCCTGGGAGGGAACACTTTTGGGGCATGGGATCAGTCTCATTCGATGCTCAGATGTTGTCTACATCAAAAAAAGAAGAAAAAAATGAAAATTGATTTTTTTTCCCTTAGGTCCCTTTCGCTTTCACATATTGGGATTGGTAGCAAAATTCATATTATTTATCACTAATTTTGACCATGTGGGATGTTTTCTGGGCCACATGAGGTGCCTTTAACGAGGTACCTTTAGCCTCTTAAAAGGAAACTTCTCTTCCAACAGCTTATGGCAATAAGCCATCATCATGCAAAATTGTAGGTTGGTTCGTTCGATCGCTATTGTGCTGTACACAGACACTCGGACTGACGGCCAAGGCTAGATTGTCTTAGAATTTTATGACGATCATATATACGATACATACTTTATAGGGTCCAAGATCCATATTTCGTGGTGTTGCCAATGGAGTGACAAATTCAGTATACTCGTACACTCCGTCCTCCGGCAGAAACTACAAAAAGACATCTCTTAGATTACTGCAAAATTTCGGTAGCCCGGTGCACCAGAATATTGCCAGTTTACATAACAAAACAAGGTGCTTTAAGTTCTCGAAACTCAAAGCTGCTATCTGAATAATAACAAGTAAAACGCTGTTATGTTCGACCGTACCGAATCTTTTAAACCCTCCAGCTTCCCGACGCAACTAAAGCGAAAAAAACAATTAAGAAAGCTTCAGTCGATTAAACCGATTACATATACCCTTACCCATTTTTTATTTTCTTTCGTTCCATCCTCCATTGCCGATTTTATTTACTTATAAATCTCGTAAACGGTCGTTTGTGTGGAAGGTACTAGAAAGCGGCGTGGCATTCACTTTTTTATTTGCCTACAAAACTGAACTATGCATATTTCGGAAAACAAAATTCAAACGAAATATACTTACTTATATATGTGCTAAGGACAAAGTTATGTGGGGATAGTTTGTGTGGAAGGTACAAGGAGGGGCGCGGCAGAGCCTCCATTAATCCATCTAATTACAGCAAACATCTTCATCTAATTACTGATTTTCAGCAGAATAGTATGAGTAGAATACAGATTTGTATGCAAATACCAAAAGTGGGCGGAATAGTCATTTGCACTGAAGGCACTAGAATGAAGCGTGTTATTCACTCTTTTCGTAGGCGTGTATAAAGCCGTTAAAGAATATTATAAAGTTTGCAATATCAGCGAATTTCATCCACTAGAAGACAATTAATGTGGGGTCTAATCAAGACTGCAACAGGGTAATTTGTGTGGGAAGTTCCAAAAGAGGTCAAATGTTATGTTAAACCTTCTTTGTGTGGTTGGTACCTGAAGGGGAGTGGCTACAAGTCCAATTCTCCGTCATTAAGTAAAGCTTATAGCTTCATTCTTAATTATTGATTTTTAGTGAAATCGTGCAAATAGTATTAAACATATTACAGATATAACTAAAGTGGGCAATCTGGTACCGGAGGTACCGGAAGGGCTGTGACAGTAAAAATATTACCACATACAAAATTCTAGAACGATTGGTAGCTACTTTTGATTGTTATAGTGCGAAGCACCAATTAAAAAGTCATGAAACGGATTTGGTCAATGTATGGTCTCATATGCGATGCGTTATATTTTTTGTCCGTACCAAATGATTTTACCAGTTTTTGGGCCCCTTCGACCCATTGTTTTTATCACAAAATTTCATATCAAACCAAAATTTCATTTATTTTAGCTACCCATATGTCCATATTGACTACCCATCGCCACTTTTGACCATGCGGGACGTTTTTTGGGCCACGTGATCTAGAAAAAATGCTCTTATTTGAGGATTTCAGTGCGTCACAACTAAAAATACCCGATGTGTCAGTCCTCTGCAGGATTTTATACAGCGTCCTCTAAAACCTTCTTATACAGAGTGTCCGCCGGGAAGGTATACTACTTTGTTTTGCCGCCATTTTGGTAAACATTAGTCTAAACTAACGTGTTTTAATCGTTTAAACATTTTATCAAAATCAAGCATCGATTACTGTGACGATGAGAAAGTTACGTGAAATTTTTTATTTTCTTAAAAAAAAGCATAATAAGTGACGATGCACATTTTCATTTGAATGGATATGAGAATAAACAGAATAGTCGGTTCTGGGCAATGGAAAACCCTAAAATTATTCATCAGTCACCTTTGCATCCATTAAAAATGAGAGTCTGGTGGGCAATTTGGTTAGGAGGAATCATTGGACCTTACTTCTTTGAAAATGAAAGGGACGTAACGGTAACTGTCAATGGGGAGCGATATCGTGATATGATTGAAAACTTTTTAACGGCAGAACTGCATGATTTGGACTTGATGAACATGTGGTATCAACAAGACGTTGCCACATCGCATACAGGCAGGATTACAATAAAATTACTGCGAGACCTCTTCACAACAATTTATTTAAAAAAATTGTGATGTGGATTGGCCTCCACGGTCGCCTGATTTGACTGCTTCGGATTTCTTTGTGAGGCTAACAGAGGCGAACATTTATCTGATATTGTATTCCACACATAATTTGCGACATTAAAAAAACATTTATCAATATAAGATCCATTTTCTTTTATTTTCTCAAAAATTATAAACAAACAAAGTAGTATACTTGTACCTTTCCGACAGACACCCTGTATATCGCAAACCAGCAGTCTTCTTCGACTACGAGGTCTGTCCGCTCCCAAGAACTGTTACAGTGGCCGGAATGTTAGGTGCAGGCGTTCGGGGACTATAGTAGTGACAGTGGTTAAATCATGGGTTAACCGGTCTTTGAGTTCAGGGCTCGACCTATTACGGATGGAATTGGCTGTCTTAAAAGTGCGCTGGCCTTTGCTTGGTAGCGTGATAAAGTCCTATGAAGCGCAATGAATCTCTCAATCCATACACGCAGATAAAAGTATGGTTGTGGTGACAATATTTGAATAGGATAATACTATTGTTGGGTACATGGTTGTGGTACAACAATATTATGATCCTCACAACAATAGTATGATTCAAATACAACCATACTATAATCCTTACAACAATAGTATAATTCACACATAACCATACTATGATCCCCACAACCATATTATGATTCACACTCAACCATACTATGATCTCCACGACCATATTATGATCCTCACAACCATATTATGTTTCTCATACAACCATAGTATGATCCTCACAACCATATTATGATTCACACGCAACCATGTTATGATCACTACAATCATAGTATGATCACACATAATTATACTATGATCACCAATATTATTTAATACTATATATTTACTAGAATTATGAAAATGATTTAAAAAATATACATTAAATTCAAAATAATAGAAGTGATTTATTTAACAGTAGAAGAAATAAGTTTAAAACATCGTAGACGTTTTTATTAAAAGTATTTCAGTTAAAAAGAGGCAAGGCAGCTTCTTGAAAAAATTTTAATTCCCTTATAAAAAGTACGAGTACTATAATTGCATTAGATCCGTAACAAATATCATTGTTCTAAAAAGCATACAAATGAAGAAAACTTACAATCATACAGTATGATTACCGTAATAATATTTTTGTTACCATAAAACACAAAAAACAATGCTTTTGTCGCACCAACCATATTTATATTGTTGCTATAACCATGTTTTCATTTTTAAATTTTTCAATAACACTATTGTTACATTTCAACAATATTAATATTGCGGCAATCATACCATTGTCAAAATTAAATTCAATAAACAATACTATGGTTGCGACGAACATACTTTTATTGCGGAGAACATATTATTATTGCCGTGACCATATAGTAACCATATTTTTTCTCTGCGTGTATGAACGTCAGCTTCAAATCCCCGATTTCTTTTTTTGTTAAAAACCCATTCCAGTCATGTCTTCATACCAAAAACAATTCTCAAAACTAAAGACATAAACACTTCCACCGCTTTCGTTCATTACTTTAAAAGCGCATTCATTCCGCCAACAACATTTCTTCGTGTCTCATTAACACTTTGGTAAAGTGTAACCATTTCAGGTTGCCCTTTTGTTCATTGTGATTCGCTGCTGCTTTTTTGTCTTTCACGCAAAGATGCTCAGGCCATAGAAAACAATTAAAAATATTTCTTTGCCGAACAAAGGAAAGCTTTTAACCAACACATTATTGTTAATGGTTAACACAATCCTTTTTGCCGTTTAGACGGTTTCTTTTTTTTTCGTTTGTTTGTTTTGTGTTTCGTTGGCGTTTATGTAAAATGAGGGTGATGATGATAAATACGTCAGCATTACCACTAAATCTACGTAAAACGGAGACGAGCAGAGCAACGAGACCTGAAATGGCCTGACAAGGACTCTGAGTAGGGGAAGGTGTGCGTGGGGTGAGTAACTCTTAAGCCAAAAAAGAGATAAATTAACACAATATCTTGGAGATTAACAAAAGTGGGGGATGTTTTGGAATAAATTAACGTCTCAGGCACAATGAGATTAACCCTTTGAGGTGATAATTTAAAGCGAGGTGATGCTTGTAGTAAAAAAACTATTTACTCCTCGTTGAAAATATCCAAATAAAACCTAGCGACTGACTAAAAAAATATTTAATTTTCATTGCATTGTACAGGGTGGAGCGCGGAAATTTGCTTTTTTGGTCTGCAGGCTGTGGCGGCACTGTTAGTCGAGAAGAGTGGAGTGTGCGTGGCTTATAGTGGCTGACGGGAGATTTGCATATGTCTGGCTTTCAGTTGCCATCATACATTGGACACGTGAGGAGAGGTCATTTTGTGTTGAAGCGTATTTTTCAAATGCGCACTCGATCATTGCAGTGCAGCGTGCTTTTCGTTTACGATTCACTGTTGCCCCACGCGGACGTGCTCCTGCACGCCAATCATTTGTAAATTGGGTAACTTCATTGAGAACAGCAGGGAATGTGTCATGTGTATGAAAGGGACTTAAGAAAAGAATTACAACACCAGAAAACATCAATAGAGTTAGAGAAGCAGTACTGCAATTATCGAAACGCTCTGCACTGAAGCAATCAATTGCTCTTGGCATTTCCTGGATTTTTCAGCCGGCTCTTTAGGCAAGGCATATAGAAGATACATGGTTCCAACAGGACATATAGAGAATACATGGTTCCAACAGGATGGTGCCACTGCACACACAACGAGGGTTACTATGAATAATTTGGGGCAAATGTTTCCTGGACGGCTAATCTCTCTGAGAGGTGATGTAAACTGGCAGGCACGCTCACCAGACTTAGCCCTATGCGATTTTTTCCTGTGGGATAACCTGAAGTCGAAGGTGTACGAGTATATCAACTGTGCCAATACTTGGAAGACCAAATTTATAATATTGGTGCCGAAATTGGCAGCATACCAGTCGATATGCTTCAGAAAACGTATGTAGCAGTGTGTAGATAGCGAAGGTCGACATTTGCCAGATAAACTATTAAAAACCATGTAATTTAAACATTCCCTTACTGTTTAATTAAAATATAAAATATTTTTTTTTAATTTTTATGCGGTTCAAATTTTTTCCCTAATAAGCAAATTACCGCGCTCCAACCTGTATTATCAAGCCAACACAGGACGCTCATTCATCTGGTATAAAGGATTGCATGAACTTGTTTTTCAGCTTCTTCTAAAGGGGTCAATTTCATTCATTTTCTTACAAAGGGATGATTGCCCTAAAAAATTTTGCTTCAAAAGAAGTATTTGGCTTAAAAGAGTTCCATGGCGTAAGGTAAACTTTTACTCGTAAAGGATTCATTCACATTCTCCCAACACAATGACAACATTTTCGTAAACACAATCAATCCTTTTGTGTTATACTAAAAAAAACAAACAAACCCGTTTTATAACTCCTCCATAGGCAAGACATTGATATGTGGTCTAGGATTAATGTAAGTTAAGGTTAAATAAACTTTGTCTAAGGATCACAACTACATCCTTGCATCCTCTTATGATGCCGCCTCTCAGCACACATGTGCTTGGCCGCATATGGTCCTTTGATGTTGCTCTCTTCTCATTTTGTTCTCCTGTGCACCTTGCGCAGTCTTACGGATTAGGCACCGAAAATCCAAATCATATGTCACCGAAAACACCCTCGAAAAACCAACTGCCAAAATCTAGAAAATCAAGCGCAGTGGAGAGATGTCCCTTAATTTTAGGCCGAGTTTGTTTTGTGTTCCTGCAAATCGCCTTAAGACATTTAGTTGAGAAAATAGCATTAGAAGGATCTTTGTTTGGCTTAATCCGTAATCAATCTCAACTTGTCGTTTTTGGTGACACCGACACCAGGACGTTTTTCGTTTTGCTCCTGCTGCTGCGCATTGCTGCAGGTTCTTCGTTCTCATGGCATTCCCATGACATGTGAGAAAGACGGACGCGCAGGCAGGGTACAAAAGAAAAGAGCACACTAATGGTATCACTTACATTAAGCCGAGTTTGTGTCTTTGTGACATCATCATCAATGCCATCATTGCGATTATATCATAAGCTGGAACAGTGGGACAGAAGAGAGGAAAAATGCAAATCATTACGTTAAAAGATTTTTTACGTAAGACATTTTAAGGGTATTTCATGGCCAAAATTTATGACAAAAAAATTTATGCCAATGGTAAGGTCTTGCTTCATAGATATGCAGAATGAAATTTTTATTTCGTTTTGTGAACTAATTTAGAGAATAAATTAAATATTTAAATACAGAATGGCACTGAGAGAGTATACTATCAGTGTTGCCAAATGTTCCAGGGCAAAATTCGCAACGGATGATATGTGCAAAAAACCGCTTCAAATCGCTACAGAACTTGAAGAAAAGCACCAAAAAATAATAAAGAAAAATAAAAACCTGTAAACACTGTTCAAATTATTTATCATGAAGTGAAAGTCAAAAAAATACTACAAATGTTTCAGATTTTTAAAATCGTGTGCAAGGCAATATTCACAAAATATGATATTTTTTGGTATCATTAATTTTTACCAAAAATTTCAGGGAAAATACAGGGTTGAGTCCGGTATTTGCTTATTTGGGAATGAAATAAAAAACGTATAAAGCTTAGAATTTTTTTTTACATTTCAGTTATATTGAACAGTGAGGTAATTTTTAAATTACATGGTTTTAAATAGTGTATCTGGCAAATGTCGACCTTTGCTATCCACACGCCTGCTGCATACGTTTTCTGAAGTTTTCATGAACTCTAACAAGCATGTCGACTGGAATTCTGCCCTTTTCAGCCTCAGTATTGTTAATTAGGTATTCCAAGCTGTTGGGACGGTTAATATACACCTTCGACTTCAGGTTACCCCAAAGGAAAAAAATCGCATGGGGCTAAGAGTAAAAACAGAACTCTGCGACTGCGGCGCCGGAAACCAGTGCGGCAATAAAATGTAAATTAAATGACGACGGGTGCGGCGACGGTTTTTGTTGTCATTTCTCAGATGTTTTTATTTATTATTTGGCCTGGAGTGATTTTGAAAAAAATACAATACATTTATTTGCAAACTAAACAAGAATTATTTTGAAATGTTCAGTTGTAAATTGCATGCACAATCAAATTATTTTTATTTTATTATAATTTTCTTATTTTGGTCCATTTTATTAATTGTTAAAGTTTGTGATTTCTTCTTCTTACTGCAAATATGAAAAAAAACTATTAGCCCATACGGTTTTTGTTTACAAAAAACATGAAAGTATGGCAACACATAGAGAGAGGCAGTAGCAAAAATTGAGAGCGCATGAAAAACCGCAGAGAAAATAGAAATAGATTTAATTCAGTGCGGTTTTGCCTCTTAATTTTTCATATATATTTGACAACCACTACCGCAGCCGCAATGTTGTGTTTCTACTCTAAGTCTGGTGGGCGTGTCGGCCAGTTCACATCACCCCTCAAAGAGATAAGCCGTCCAGGAAACATTTGCCTCAAACAATTCATGGAAACCCTCGCTGTGTGTGCAGTGGCACCATCCTATTGGAACCATGTATCCTCTAATTGCATTGCCTCAAGAGCTAGCTGAAAATATATCTGGAAAAGCCAAGAGCAAGTGATTGCTTCCGAGCAGAGCGTTTCGGAGATTGCAGTACTGCTGCTCTAGCTCTCTCGATGTTTTGTGGTGTTGTAATCATTCTCTCAGGCCCTACAGATGACACATGTCCTGCTGTTCTCAATGAAGTTACCCAATTTTCAATTGATTTCCGTGCAGGAACACATTCGCGTGGGTGAACAGCGAATCGTAAACGTAAAGCACGCTGCACTGCAATGATCAAGTGCTCATTTGAAAAATACTCTTCAGTACAAAATGACCTCTCCTCATGTGTCCAATGCATGATCGCAACTAAAAGGCAAACGAATACAATCTCCCGTTAGCCACTATAAGCCACGCACACTCTCCACTATATTCAACTAACAGTGCCGCCACAGCTAGCAGTGCAAAAAATCAATTTACCGCGCTCCACCCTGTATATGCCAAAAATAAATAATACTTTTTTTGAGAGAAAATCACTACAGGCGCTTCGCGAAATTAGGTAAAATTGCCACTGAGATTATTTTTCATACTTTTCCCTAACTGAGTTATGAGTTTATACAACCGATTTTTTGTAGTTCAAGCCGATTTCCAAATGATTTTGTCTCTGTGTGCACAATTAATAGTAAGGATCTTTAGATATTAACATTGATGGATTTTTTTAATTAAGTTTATCAAACATTAAATTAGGATGAAAAACCTTTATAAACGTTTCCAGTTTGCTAGAAAATACATATGTGTCGCGAAAAATAGAAAGGGACCAAAGGGTATAAACCAGTTTTGTTCAGGAGAGCCATTTTAAAGATTTCAATACGTGTATCTTTGCTGTACCATCACTTTTCTAAAACGCGCATATCTCTGGGAGGGAACACTTTTGGGGCATGGGGTCGGTCTCATTCGATGCTCAGATGTTGTCCACATCAAAAAAATAGTGAAAATTGATTTTTTTTACCCTTAGTCCTTTCTCTATGCGATGTCACATATACTTATACATACACACAGACAATACTTATAGATTCGTTGCGAAAACCGTATTTCTTTGCCAACCGAATATAAGTAAGTGCTCAGTAATTTTCAGTTATTGGAACTGTAGCATCGGTGCAACATACCAAGTATCCGAACCTTCAGAAGAGGATTTTATGATTTAAAAATCCGCATGCCAAAAGTTTTTTGCTTACGCAATTGAAGTACTCAAAACAAGGAAAAAGTAGAAAAGATGAAGGATGATTTTTAATTGAAAAAAATTGATTACTCGATTGACTTAAAATCAATAACATTTAAATTATTTTATTTAAAAAAAAAATCGCATTTGATTGTCGGTTACAGCAACAAAATTTTTGCAAAACCATTGGTTGCCACAACAAGTAGTTCTGACAACTGAATACCTCTTTCGCGTTTCATTGGTATAAGCAATCAATAAGTTGTGAGTACTACAGTACGACGATCATATATATATCAACTTGTGTTATTTCGAACAGAATATCAATTACGATTATGAATATTTGGATAGTGTAACCGAAATTCATCTATTGCAACCGAATCAATGTAGGTCCAACCGAATTCCAACTATTTTTTTTTCTGTGTGTACAAAAAATACTATCCTGCTAATAGCCTATGGTAAATATACTATTTTCAATTTGGTGACTTCGTAGAGTAATAATTAATTAATTAATTGGATTTAAATTGGGTCCCAGCACTACCATATCGACGGATAAGGGGAACATGATACTTTGCTTAAATATTTAAAATTCAATGTATCTATAAAATCGTCAATTTAATCGTAGCCCGTATCGTTATGTAGTCAGGCAGTAGAATGTCTCCAATGTTTTTTATTTAATATTTCTAAACATAAGTAATAATTAATTAAATCATAATATATATGACGCGCAAAATAAAAAGGGACTTAAGGTTAAAAACCAGTTTTGTTCAGGAGAGCCATTTTAAAGATTAGGTCCCTTTCTATTTGCGCTTAGAATCGTCGACTTCACTTTCATAAAACGCGCATATCTCTGGAGGGAACACTTTTGGGACATGCAATCGGTCTCATTCGATGCTCAAATGTTGTCCACATCAAAAAAAAAGTGAAAAGTTGATGACAAGTTTTGTTCAGGAGAGCCGTTTTAAAGATTAGGTCCCTTTCTATTTGCGCTTAGAATCGTCGACTTCACTTTCATAAAACGCGCATATCTCTGGAAGGGAACACTTTTGGTGCATGGGATCGGTCTAATTCGATGCTCAGATGTTGTCCACATCAAAAAAAGAAAACAAATGAAACTTAATTTTTTAACCCTTAGGCCCCTTTCTCTATGCGCTGTCACATATAATAATTTATTTGTATCTTGTCACCACCAATTATTATTGTTACCAAAGTAACATGTAAATCATAATTGACTGGTTGTCATAACCATCAGTTGTGGCAACCAATAGTTTTTCTAAATTCGGTTGGTATAACTGACTTTATTACTGTAAGAATCATAGTATTATTGTAGCTACCATTTAGTGGTTAGCGAACCATGTAACCATTAATACCATGGAATGTTGGTGATTGCAACAGGAAGTATGTTTATCCAACCAAATATTTGTAGTTCGGTTTTTTTTCACTGTGAGCAGGATTATTTTAGTGCTTATGAATTTATTGTAACTGTTCGTTTTGAGTCCCACTGTACCATCACATCGTGTTTGTTTTTCTATCAAAATATGCGCAATTTTTCTCATGGTTTTGTTTTCACATGATGCACTCATGCCGAAGGCACAGATGAATGAATGTCATCCCATTTTCTGTTTTTTTTTTGGCATAACCTTTTGGCTTATTTCCTTTACATTGCCAACGAGTGTGTCCTTTTTTCTGCCTTTATCTTAAATGCCTTAAGAGGATGAGCGCCGAGCTGCTGAGATTACTGCCGCTGCTGAAAGTACAACAAAAACGAAGATGTCATGCAAAATGCTCGGAATGCACCTTGCAGAATGTACGAAAAACGAATCGATCGTTGATGCGATGGGAAAAATAATTTGGCTTTAGAAATGTCCTGTCGCTCACCTTCGGCGAGGATGTGTGTTGTCTGACATACACCACGAACGTAAGCGGTGTCTCCTTTGTCATATGTTGTTGATTTTTTAAGTATTTTAATCGTATGATGTATCACTTTCTATTCAATCGCTGCGATTTTGTTTTCTTATGCCAAATTATAGAATAAATGGAAACATGAAGAATCTGCTTAAGCCATTTGTGTCCTTACTCCTGCACAAAGGCAATAACTGCTACTGTTTGCTTAAGTTTTCTTTTCATTCTCGTTTCTTTTAGTTCTCCTTTATGAATGATTTAATTTTGTTGCCGTTGTCTGTTTGTTCTCCTCTGTTGACAATTTCCTTCTATTTGTCATCGGTTATGATGTGTCCTGCTATTGGTTTTCTCCTTCGTTATTTGGGAAATGTTTGCCACATTGACATTTTCTTTGGTTTCTATGGTCTTTTCGCTTTTGTGAAAGCAACTTTTTTGTTTGGTTTCTTATTTTCTGCATTGATGTAATCTATGTTTTGTCCTTTGCCTTATGAATGAATTTATTCAATTATGACGGATCATTTGGCAAAGACGATTTGTAAAGTCAAATGGTCTTAAGGTATTTTTGGTCATATGTGAAACTGCTTCATTGTCTTACGCGAAATTGTATAAAGCATGGGAAAATTTGTTCTGCTGCCAAATATTTCCGTTGGAACTTGGTCACAGTGGAATTAGTATTGATTCTGAGACAGCAAACAAATAACTCAATTATTTTATTGTTTAGCAATGACCTGTCATGTGGAGGCCAATGCAACTGACTATGATCATGACGGTCTATACAGTAAAGGCCAAAACAAATGCAACAAAAAGAGTACTAAACAAAAGTTGTCAAAAGAATTTTTAAAAATAACAACAAAATGGTTCTGTTGAATACATGTTGGCATACTAGCTTATTTTGTTCCTTTTACTATAATATGGCTTTGTGCAAAAACTTAAACAAATCGAAAATTATTTGGGGACTTCCTTTAAAAGACTTATTTTAATTAAATTTTAGGACATTGTCTTAAAATTCATTAACATTAAAATTCAATAACATTCTTAAAATTCAATAACATTTGATAACGTTACAATCAGCAATGAAATGATCGATTCAGCAATTCATACCTTCATTAAACGCTGTGATAATCTATAGCGTGAAAAAAATAAGGAAAACATCGTGTAAACAGTTGTCCCAAATTAACGTGTTTTCCAATAGGGGCAAAATAAATTCGTATCTTTATGTCAACGCACCCTCAAATATTTTTAATGATCTTTCAGTATCAAAACGTTAGACGAAGTCAACATTTTCATCAGGGTAAAGCTCATGGACTTTGGACTAACGTATGCGGAATAAAATCGCAACAAAAAAAAACATTTTTTTTTCTTTTAAACAAAAACAAAAATTTTATTTAAATTTTTTTTTAAGATAATACATTGTACTAGTTTAATGTAAAAAAATATTTGGTCCCATTCGAGCTGCTTTGCGGCAATTTTGGGGAACTTTTTCCATGTTTTGAAGCTCCTTTCGAATTTTGTGAATCAAATTTTTGGTAGTTTTGGGTCTGAAGTTATTTGCAAATACTTTTTGTTTTAAATTTGCCCAAAAATCCTCAATTGGGCGTAATTGGGGTACATAGGGTGGATTTTCTTCTTTACATACATATGGAATTTGAAGGGTGCCATTGGCTTCCAATGTTTTCTTGGTGTAATGACTTGATGCTAAGTCGGGCCAGAAGATTACATTTAAGTTTCTATGCTTCTTATTCATAAATTCTTCAACTTTTGGTAAGCGGAAATTAATATATCTTTCAGAATTGACGGCCAAACCGGACTCAAAAAAAAACTCGTTCTGACATTCCATGCTGACTAATTGCAAGCCACAATAAAACGTTTTTAGGAAATTTTGAATGCTCCACATACTTTATTATATCGTCTACGTGTTTTTTTCCTTAAAAAAAATGTTTTCCTTGCCATTCGTTTCCATCCAATGTGAAATATGACTCATCGTCCATGATGCATACAATGTCGCTCTTGGCTTTGAATGTATGTTTGACCAAACTTCTAAGTGGAGACGCTTTTGCCTTGTTTTTTCTGGACTTTCTCTGAATTCCCATATCACTCAGATACTTTTTCACTGTTTTTCCGTCACATTGTAACTTTTTCCCAAGCTCCCCATAGGATTTAGCGACTCCTAAAAATTAACGACTTAACTTATTCGAAATTTAAAAGTTTGAGCTTGTTCAGTGCCCAAACAAAAGTATTTGAGGCAAATATGAGGATAATCGACTAATATTTGTAGCTTTGGTGGCGATTTCATTGTTCAGTCAATTTTCTGAAGAAGGGACGATTTGACTTATTTTACTTTTTGAAATTTTTGAACAATGAGAAAATTTTTTTTAAATTTTTTCATGCCCTTATTTCATTGTTTACGCTATTGCAAACATTTATTGACATAAAACTTTTTAGGATTTTTCTAAAATCAACGCCAAAATAGCGATAATTTGCAAATTTCGAGGGAGTGGCGCGACCCCTAAAAATTTTTTTAAATTTTTTTCTTTATTTTTCCCCTCTTAAGGACCCCAGACTACATCTCTTTCCGAGGTTAACTTTTTTTTTTGAATTTCACTCCACCCTAATGTCCAAACCTTAAATATGCTTAGACGTCTAAAATGCACTAAAGCGCAATAAAAGAGTCAATTTTTTTGGGCCCTTTCTCCCATGCGCCCGTCCCTTATCTCAACCAAAACTTTATATGGCATTATGTTTAGATTCGTTGCAAAATTTGCTTTAAGTTTAGTACCCTTATATATATATTACTAGTAATCCAGTTTTAAGCCAAAAAGTCTACCCTATTTTTAGGTACTAAGTAAGCCAAAAAAAAATAAACCAATTTAACCTATGGTCCGTCAATAAAAAATTATGATCTTTTAAGCAAATACTCGAAAATTTATCTTTTTGCTAAGGTCCCTTTAACCCATTAAAGGGAAACTTTTTGCCCCTGGACCAAATTTGCTTTTTTACAATCCCAAACAGTTTAAGACCATTAGCCATCATCATGTATAATTTCGGGATCGTAGGTTGATTTATTTGACCGCTATCGTGCTTTTAGCAGACATGCGGACGGATGGGTATGGCTAGGTTGTCTTAGAATTTAATAAAATAAAATGATTAAAAAAATGATTAATAAAATATAGAGTGGATGAGAACATTTTATATTTGAATTGGCTGTAAAAAAAAGTACGAATATTTTTTTTCAAATTTCTGGTTTAATTGCAAAAGGCTGATCTTTTTCATGATCAATCAACCCAGTTTTTCAGTACAGTTTCTATTGTGTCGGGTCAAATCTCATTAATGACAACTTAAATTCCATGTTTCGGCGCTTCAATTGTCTCTGTATGCTTTGCGTAACATTTATCCTTAATGGCTCCCCACAAAAAATAATCCAAAAAGCTTAAATCACATTGTTAGGTATAAACTAAAATCTTAGAATTTCGAAGTGAAATACAGCTGGAAAATGTCAAAAACGCATTTTCTTGTATTTTAATTGTCAAAAAAAAATATAAATCAAACTTCAAGGAATATAAGTATCAAATGGATGACTAATTAAACTTTTCTGAAAAGGGAGGGAAGACATTGGCCAGAAAGGAGGACGTTTGGTAAATTTTAAAACGACTCCGAACGACTAGTGCATTTTACGGAGAAACTTTAACAAGCCTTAGAGGCTAATTTGTTGCTTTTTAACTCGCCGGGGTTAAAAAGGGTACGAAACATCAGCTGAGAATGTTAGATGTTCCTTCCCTGATTAGGTTTAAAAATAATATAAACCATTTAAAACACATTAAATTGTAAATCCTCCGGCATCTCACGATGTCTATCAAAGTTTTCCATGACTTTTTGTAAAAGTTTTGGCTGCATATCATTTACATCCATACGATTTCGTTCTGCAGATTGCGAATCGTCTTTTTAACCTAGTTACATATTTCGTGAAAAAATGCGCCTAACTAGCTTCGTTCGCAATAGATTAACCGTTTCGTGCACTTCTTGCAGTGCGACCATTTTCATGAAACGTTAGATTCATCAATTTTTATCTATTGTTCTACTGACTGTTGGTCCATGACTAACTTTGCAAAAGCCTGTAGTTCTTAGATCTGCTGTACGATTGAATCAGTCTGCAGTTGTCTCATAAAAATCGTAAGCTAATGTCGCCCCTAATTCATAAATCCAAGATAAGTTTGTGGAGCTAGATTATAAAGGAATACCTTAAGAATATTACTTACCAAGCTCCCATCCAAGCCGTAAAATACATTAGGAAATATCCATGGATTGGGCACACATGGCGAAAGCACCAGACGTCATCAAAAGATTGGTCATCGATTTGGATCCTCAAAGCCCTAGACTCGAAGACAGGCCACACTAAAAGGCAGAAGAGAAGAGAGTTGGATTATGAAATGAAAATTACTAGATGTAGAATAAAACCAAATTTAACTGATGTCAGATTGCACGCTATAAACGTGCGATGAAGCTATATTAGTTATTTTTTTAGCAATGCTACAAGATTTCAGATTGAGAGCGAAGCGATTAGCAGTGTATATAGGTATGCAACAAATCAGGCTGTAAAATGGTTTATGACATTTTTATGCTAAAAACATGAATTGACCTGATCTGTCGCTACAAAATGCTTTTCTTTTCGCTTTCACTCGGACTAGTTGCGGGCGATCACATAAAAAAACAATTGCAGTGCTTTGTAACGTACTGTAGCGCTATATTATAGCATCGCATGTAGAGCGCACTCTAGCCTAGAAATTTGTTGTGGAAATATGTTTTTTAATCAGTTTTGTCATATCTAAATTTTTTTTTTGACATTTAGGCGATATCAGTATATCTTTTTAGATATTTAGGCAATATCAGTAAAGTTAGTCATCTCAAAAAAAAAATTAAAAAATAGGCTATAAATAATCCCTAAATGCAGTTCATTTATTTATTTCTGATTTAGTTTTGCAGCTCAGAAAGGCGTCCTAATGTCTCCTTGGAATGCCTAAAATAAATATTCGATTGATAAAAAAAAACGGTCGACCAGCAACAAACAACAAGCCCATAATTTAAAAAATATTTGAAGAGAATACAAAAATGTTTTGTCATACGATTCCCCGGAAAATCCAAAACAAATTGTCTCATTTCCAAATAATTGAAATCAGAAACGGTTACCGCCTCCGTTTTATGTTTTTGAATGCAGCCGCTAGAAACTGAGAACCAAACAAAAAATATTTTTTAAACAGAAAACGCCTTTTTACCAAATTGCATACAAAGAGTGGAATATCCTTTTGACACTTCGACCCTAGAACATTGAAATGCAACCAGTAACTGGCATCTCTCTACTGTATGTGTACTAATTTTAATTGTACTAATCAAAAGATTTTCAATTCTATTCAAAGCGTCGAGGATCAATTGGTACCGCCTCCTTTTTTGGGCTGGCCAGAAAGATGTGTAACTTTAGACAAAGGTTTCCTATTTTTTCTTGACCAAAATCTGTAGACAAAAAAGAAGTTGCAACATTTTACCAAACAAAAAGAGATATTCTTTGAGTCCGAGTGACCATTTTAACAAATTCTTTGGCCTAAAACGAACAACTAGGATGTGTGCAGTGTGCGTGTGTGTGCAGAGAAACCTCGCTTTGGTTTTGGGAACGCGTTTCATTGTTTTGTGAAGCCTGGCTGTCTGGTAAGGGTGTGATTCCTTCGAATTCGAGTTTGTCACAATTGTATGACATGGCATGACATCTTAATCGATAATGTTGTCCGTTTCTTTTTTTTTGTCTTTTGAGTTCTTGCCTCTGGACCTTAACTGGAATTTCAATCAATTCATTCGTAACGATTAATTGTGTGTTTTACTCACTCTACCAGTTTATGTCTCTTTGTCTTAGCGTATTTTGTTTTGTCTTCCTTTGTCTCTTTGGGCTGTTTACACAATATTGTACTACAAACTGAGTCAATTTAATGGAAATCATTGGTGATGTTCTCTTGCTTTCTTGTTTAGGTGTTTCATTGAAAGGTTTTTATCATTGTTAAGGTAAAGGTAGACTGTTGGGCGTCGCTCAGTTTGGAAATTAGACAAATACGTTTAAAACTTCTTGGAGCTGCACTATCTATATAGACGGCAAGGCTACACGGAGGAAAAAAAACGGCCTCTGTAACATATTGTCCCAAACATATTTTGCAGGCAACATATATATGTTTAGAGCAGCTCCCAAACATATTATGTTTGGGCTAGCAGCAATTTTCCCAAACATACATATGATTGTATGCAAACATATATATGATTGTTTGCAAACATATATATGATTGTGTGCAAACATATCTATGATTGTGTGCAAACATATACATGATTGTATGCAAACATGTATATGATTGTGTGCAAACATATCATATTCTGTTACCAATTTCTTCTAAATAAATCAAAATTTTTTCTGAAAAGTTTACGAGCTGCAGAATAGTTTTTTGAGTTTTCTGAAAATTGCAAAATTTTGAGTTGTGCCCATTTAATAGAATTTTTGCGATATGCAGAGCAAGTCAAAGCTTCAATAGTATATTTCACTCTTTACTACTGTAAAAAATGTTGGTGCGTGAGTGTGTTTGTTCAAAGAACATGATAAGCGCACATAGTATGTACATATGTATGTTGACAAAATAATTTGTGTGGAGCAATAAACGGCGTCATTATTACAGAACGTTTTGTTAATAAAATGATTTGATATATTTAATTTATATTTAATTAATAATTTTCTTCTTTTATTTTGAATTTGTTGAACGTTGTAAAACAACAACAAATTTCTTTCACCGTTCACCAAATACATATTCAATAAAAAAAACGACCTTAAGCTTAGCCAGACGAGTAAACAGCATCAAATAATAATACCCTTTGGTGTCGGTCCCATTCCTCCTCCTCATACACACGGTTACCATATATTACCCTTCTTTGCACAAAACGATGAGTCATACAATAACGCTCTCTGAGAGTAATACTCTCTAAAACTCTAAAAAAAAATATGTTCTAACATATTTTTTTGACAAAAATATGTTAGGACACAGTCATATCTTTTTTTGATATGTTAGAATTGTGCCCCTAACATATTATGATTGTGGGCAAACATAATATGTTAACACACAAACATATATATGATTGTGCCCGTCCCCAAACATATATATGATTGCATGCAAACATATTTTTAACATATTTTTTTCTCCGTGTAGAAGTACAGATATATATTCATTAGCTATGTTCCTTATTGAAGACATATATCAAATGCTATAAATGCCTAGTGAACCAAGAGCTCTAATTTAGAATTCTCATACTCATATAAGAACTTGTATTTATTTACAATTCCAAGGATATAATGGATGTTAGTTTTCCTACACATATTTAGTTTCTACTACCTCAAATAATCCGGTATATGATACCCTCTAATGATGCCCGTTGATGGCATGCCATGAGGCCATAATGCCTATGGACTTTATTGTGTCCATTTTTAAAAGCCACATAATATTCATAAAATAACCTGGTCCACGGTTGCACTGCAAGTTTCTAACAGTCTCCGCAGTCAAAATATATTAATCAATAAAATAACAATAGCAACAAAGTGCATAGGTGTATTAGGTCCAATAAATAATGCCAGTGTATTGTAAAGTCTTAAGAAGATAAGTTGTTTACAGAGAGCAAAATTGCACCTACTTGCCAACATGATCCTCCACGAAGAAAAAACAATATAATTGGGTTAACAATATTCGAAGAGCATAATTTTATTGTTTAGTAAAGGGTTTACCAATAGGAACATAGTAGTTTCGTTTGTTTATGTACGAGGGCGACCGCAAAAGTAACTGGCCTAACATAAAAAGAACCGTTTTTTTTGGAATTATTATTATTTATTTTTCAACATAATCTGCTGGAAACAAGAAATAATCAGAAGGAGCTAAATCTGGACCATATTGTGGATGCGGAGCAATTTCAAATCGTAATTCGGCCAGTTTTTGTTGAGTTAAAAATGCAGTGTGTAAAGGAGCATTATCTTGATGAAAAAGAACTTTTTTTTTCTAAGTGCGGTCGTTTATCTTGATTTCTTCACTCAACCGATCCAATAATGCACAATAATATTCACTATTTATAGTTTTTCCTTTCTCAAGATAATCATTAAATATTATACCCCTTGCATCCCAAAATACTGTGTCCAATACTTTTCCTGCTGACTTAACAGTTTTCGCCTTCTTGGGACCACTTTTACCAGCTTCTATCCATTTTTTTGACCGTTCTTTGCATTCTGGGATGTAGTGATGGATCCATGTTTCATCAACAGTTATGAATCGGCGCAACAACTCTATTGGATTACGCTGATAAATCGCTAAAAGCTCCTCGGAATTGGTCCAACGGACGATTTTTTGGGGCAAAGTCAAAAAACGCGGCACCCATATTGCGGATAGCTTTTTCATGTGGAGTACATCATGTAAAATACTCCAAACTTGTTTTTCGTGTATTTTAACAATATCAGCAAGTTCTCTGAGCTTTATTCGTCTATCTTTAGTCACTTCATTAAATATTTTTCTAATGTTTTCAATAGTAGTAGCAGTTTTCGGTCTTCCAGAGCGTTGTTCATCTTCCGTACTTAAACGACCCATTTTAAATTGTTGAACCCAGGATTTCACGGTGGAGTATGATGATGCATTATCACCATGAACAGAATCCAATTCATCTTGGATTAATTGTGGCGTATAACATATCATATAAAAGTGTTTAATAAAACTTGTTTACTTCAATCACATGTAACAAAGAAAATAATCATTAAATATTTCGGAAATTTTGACAGATGGCTTATAAAAGATTGCTTTTAAAAAAACAAAAAAAAAGTTGCTAGTAAAACAGTAAATGTGCCAGGCCAGTTAGTTTTGCGGTCGCCCTCGTATACATACATAAGTAGATATTTATACTCTGCATAATATTGCAAACGCGAAAGGCCCTTTATCACGAGGTTTAAAATTCTCAGACATGTGATCAATACCAGTTATATACTATTTTGACCAAATTAATGCAAATTCCTGCCAATTAGCAGAGATCCACATAACAAAAAATCCATACTAGGATTCACTATTAAAATATACTTAAGATTCGTATAAATATTGTTAGGCTCCTTTGGAGCAGATTCAAAATTTAATTAGGCATATTAAAAAAAATGTTATGCATTTCCTCTCACTATGGTGTAGGCTACAGCTCCTACTGATACCAACACAGAACAAACTAACTAAATTAAAAGGTATCTGCTGTTGCCGACATTTCGAAGTGAGGGGACTTCGGATGACTGAAGCCTATTTAATAGAGGATTAGCACCTTGTTTAACTTTCAATCTCTAAAGGCATAAATTTCCCCTATTATGACTTTTGAACGATTTTTATAGCATTCTCGGCGTTTCGGGATCATTATGAATTCTTGAGATTTCTAAACACACGCCAATGTGCAACAACATAAATTCGGTGATACTAGCGTGTCGTATCCATCGTTTCTGCGTTGGCTTGTTGGCGATGTTGTTCTAGTTCCACTCACGGTTGAACACCGTACGTGACTTTTAGCTTTAAACATTAACGGTGTGCCTCAATAATTTACATCTGTTGCCAGAATTGTGCGTGTGCCTGGTCGCACGGTGTTCCTAGTCCCCCTCACTCCATCCCACCCACCGACTTCTGGTAGAGATACTCGTGTTTTTGAGATTTGTTCTGTATTCTAGTGCTTGACACGCGCCTCCTTCTAGCCAGGGCATCTATTGGATCAACGTTGTACAACAATCGTATAAATCAATAATACTCTCACATACTTACACACTTACAATTGATATGACAATGAGACCGGCTATGTTAGAGTGTGCGTGTGTCTTTGGCATAGTACGAGTTTAAATTGGTTTTCATCTTGTGCCGCTCACTGTGCGCCGCTAAATTACTTTTAAGTGGGGCATGATGCATTTTTCAACTTTTCCTTTATTGTAGCCCTTTTCGTGGAGGATGGGGTGCCCTCCGCATCCATCCGAAACTCGTCTGCGTCGTGTGTTCACGCGCCTTCTCTAGGCATGAGTTGAGTGTAGTTTTTGAAAAATTAAGGCAATTAATTTTTCATGGGGTAAATCGTATGTTTCTGCTATTTTAGGGAAATTTGTTTGTTTGTATTTCGTGAAAAGAATGATGACATCTTGTTTGGAAAGTTGTCATTAATGCTTAGTTTTTATGTTTTCAAATGTCATTCTGTGATTTCAAAGATTTTCAAGTGCATTTTGGGAACTTAAGGAGAAATGCTATAAACATCTCTTAGAGTAGTGACATAAATCAAAAGGATTAAACATTTAAAAAGTTCACAGGAGGCGAATGCTTTTCATTTAAGATCTCTATTTTTTGATAGACATTAGCCGATAAAGGGTCTTAAATCATATTTAATGAAAAGCAAATAAATTTTAACGAATTGTGAGAGTTTGAGAACACCGATGGCCCAAAGCTAAACAAATTATTTTCAGTGGATCAACAAAAACGATCCTTGGGTCAGTTGACTTTATAATACACGCAGAGAACAGATTCGTTGCAACAACTAATTTTTTCGCCAGCTAAACGATTAAGACGGCATGAACCTCAAGTATTGAGTACACCAGATTGATTGGTGCTGTGTAATGTTCAGTAAATACAAATTAAGTGTAGGGGTAACATACGGAGTATTCTTAGAATCTTTGGATCTTCACATCCACATGCCGCACTTGTTCAACAAAATAATTTAAAACGAGTAATTACAAAAAAAAAACTAGGATTAATCAAAGTACAGGGTGGCTGATGAATATTGCTACATTAAGAAACTCAAATTACTTTTTTGACAGTGTATGGAATTCATTTTTCTTTATTCATTTGAAAGCTCATTAAATTTTATAAAATAAAGCTTAATTAGTTTTAATATAATAGAATTTAAATTTAAAGGCGACCTCGAGGGCCAACGGAATGTGGAGTTTCTGGATAACAGCTTATTGGGAATTTTTCGTCGCAATTCTGTCATAACAGGCCGGGCTATGCTAGGAGTTGCCCCATATTGCTAAAGCCACACAAAGTTGAAAGAATTTGGCGTAATTCTGAAAAGATAAACTCTCTCAACGTGGTCAAGTAACGGTCTCCAGTAACCGTAACGGAGTGACCATTTTCTTCGAAAACGTAGAGCCCGGCAGTGCAGCGTGATCAAACTGCACACCACACTGTGACACGAAGTGAATGCAATTCCGTCTCAGGAGTAACTGTGGGTTGGAAGCACTCCATATTCAACAATTTGGTTTATTTATGTTGCCCTTCAATCGAAATAGGCATCGTCAGACATGAAAAGACAGTTTAACATGTTTCCGTCCTCTTTCACCATTTAAAGCTTCACCTGGCAAAATTCCAAGTGAATCGGGTAGTCTTCTGCTTTCAGCTTGTTTGCCATTTGAATTTTTATGTAAGAATAAGTCCAAATCTTTGTGCAGAATTGACTGCAATTACTGTCTGTTTATACCCATTTGAGCAGATAAGCTTCTTGTCGAAACTCTTGGATTGTTTTGTATGGCAGCAGCTACAGCAGCGATTGTTTCCTCCATCTGAACTGAAGGGTTTCGATAGTACGGTCTTCTGTTGACTGCCCCATGTTGGGAAAAATTGTAAACAAGTCTCATTATGCTCCATCTGCTCGGAGGATTGCCGCCAAACGAGCGCCTATACTCTTCTTGAACCGAAACTACGGACTCCAGTGCGTAATAGCGGTGGACAATTCAATTCTTGTTTCAGCGTCCCAGTTATCCATTCTTGTTTAATCAAAAAGATAGGAAATGCATCTTTCATATAAATCATAACTTATACAAATCGAATAAAAATTATAAAAGTACCATCCAAAAGAAATCACACGTTGTTTTTTTGTTAAACAATTTTGTTTTCAATTTTTAATTGTACCCAAATTCTCGAGCACTTCCACTAGTTTCTGTATAAAGTTGTATTGGCAGTCTTTGAGAGAAAACTCCTTTGTAAAATCTACACTGTGTGGGCAGGGAGTATATGCGTCAGATGAACCTGTATGAGATGACATACATGTAGTTAAACTCATTGGAACATATCGATTGCAATGCCTTGGACATGTAAGTCGAATGGAAGTAAACGCTCCACCCAGAAAGGTATTAGACGGTAATTACCAGGGAAAGCGCAGACAAGGAAGACCTTAACTCCAGTGGACGGACCAAGTAGAGGATGATGAGAAGATCCTTGGGATTAAAAAATGGTGCAAATGGAGCAAAGTTTGTTTAAAATAATCTAAATTCATATCATGGTCGAAGTTGGTGTCGTTTTGAAAGCAGTCACAGTTTGATATAATACATATACGAGTATTCGTCATAATCAACAGCAGTTTAAAAAATCGTTCTTTGTAATACTGACATCATTGGCTAGAAATTATTTTGTGATCGTTTTCATTACTTTTTTGTGAAGAGTGATAAAAGCAAACAAATTCAAGATCCATTGTAAGGATACGATTTTGGGCATATGCCAAACTTTAACGACGTACAAATTGTAGCACAGTTGAAAAATTATAAGGGAAGATACACCTTGGATATGCTTTACATTAACGAAGTTCCTACATACAGTGTGTCCACCGGGAAGGTATACTACTTTGTTTTGCCGCCATTTTCTAAACATCAGTCTTGACACTTCATATTTGGTAGTCGTGAAGTAGAGACGTGGCAAATTTATTATGGAATAATATTCGATAAACCAACGTATTTTAAAACATTTTACCAAGATCAATTATCGATTATTGTGACGATGAGATAGATATGTAAATAAACAAAATAGTCTGTTTTGGGCAATGGAAAACCCTCAAATTATTCATCAGTGACCTTTGCATCCATTAAAAGTGACAGTCTGGATTCGGTCAGGAGGAATCATTGGACCTTATTTCTATGAAAATGGAAACGGCGTAACGGTAACTGTCAAGTGGGAGCGATATCGTGATATGATTGAAAACTTTTTAACGCCAGAACTGCTTGCTTTGGGCTTGATTAACATGTGGTATCAACAAGACGGCGCCACATCGCATACAGCAAGGGTTACAACGGAATTACTGCGAGACCTTTTTCCCCAACAAATTATTTCAAGAAATGGAGATGTTGATTGGTCTCCACAGTCGCCTGATTTGACTGCTCCGGACTTCTTTTTGGGGGATATCTGAAAAGCAAGGTTATGCAAACAAACCAGAACGCTTGAGCAGCTTAAACAAAATATTCGTTGAAATTAATGAAATATCGCATGCAATGTGTGAGAATGTAATGAAAAATGTGCTCAAAAGGATATTGTATGATATTGTATTTCATACATAATTTCCGACATTAAATAAAACATTTATCAACATAAGATCCATTCTCTTTCATTTAATCAAAAATTATAAACAAACAAAGTAGTATACCTTCCCGACGGACACCCTGTATAAGAGAATGAACTTTAAAACACACACAGATAGATACCGACATATTGCTAATAAGTACCGACGGAAAGACAAACATAAGTTAGAAGTACGACAGGACCGAAGCTAACAATTATTTCAATGTAATTATTACAATTATTGTTATTTGTGATAGTAAATTGTGTATTATTGCAATTTTATGTTCTTAGTTTTGTGTAAGTGATTACCCCTGATGATGAACGACAAAGTCAGTTGGAAATATTGGGATATTTAAAAAATAATTCAATTAAAAAAAAATTAACATCTGTTTTTTGCCCATGGCCTACCAAAGCCTGACAATAACTGAAAAATGTACTAAATTTTTAAAATCTGGCTTTTTACACAGTATTGTTTGCCGTTTCTGCGCGACCCTCCTGTGGACTCTTTAAAAGCTCGAAGAAGGTCCGTTTCTGGCTCAACGGCAACGTCAATAAACAAATTTGCCGCATTTAGGCTCAAGGGCAACCAGCAGAGATTCAACAAGTGCCCTTATTCCCAGAGAAATCCACGGTCTGGTGCGGTTTATGAGCTGGTGAAATCATAGGTCCATATTTTTTCAAAAATGATGATGACTGGAACGTAACCCTAAAATGCGTTTGCTATCGTGCTATGATATCGGACTTTTTGCTACCAAAACTTGAACCCGTAATCGTCTTGACATTTGGTTTTAAAAGCACGGTGCCACTTGCCAAACAGCTGCTCAAACAATGGATCTATTGAGAAGTCATTTCGAAGAGCAGCTAATTTCAAGTTTTGGACCGGTGAGTTGGCCATCTAGATCGTGTGATATCACATCTTTAGACTTTTCGCTTTGGGTGTACGTAAGTCCAAAGTCTATGCTGACAAACCAGCTGTGATTTAGGGTTTGGAAGCCAATATTATGCGTGTCATTAATGCCATACCAGTCGAAATGCTCTAACGAGTCATACAAAATTGTAGAATAGACATCCTGAGGCGTAGTTGCTGCCAAAATTTAAAGAAAAAATTTTATTAAAGAAATGATGGCCTAAAATGTCCTTTCGAATCCTTGAGTTGAAGTTTTTGTATTTTTTTTCATTTTCAAAAAATACCTCTAGACTGATCACCGGATAGTTGACCTCATTTGTTGTTAACCTTGATTACGGATTTTTGTGTTCTTGCCCAATAGTCATTTTAATTGTCCTCTAGAAAGTTTTGTAGCAAAAATTTGTATTTAAATTTGTATGCCATTAACGCCATACCGGTCGAAATGCTCGAACGAGTCCTCCAAATCCTCAGTATGGAAACCGTAGAAGGCGTAGTTGCGGCCAAAGTTTGAAGAAATTATATTAAAAAAATGTTATAAAATATCCTTTCGAATCCTTGATTTGAAGTTTTGTTTTTTTCATTTTGAAAAAATACATTTAGTTTGATCTTCGGATAGTTGACTTCGTTTGTTGTGTTCTTGCCCAATAGTCATTTAATTGTCCTCCAGAAAGTTTTAAAGCAAAAATTTGTAATTAAAAAAATAACCTACTCGTATTAGAAAACAAAAACTGTCTTATTTAAGGAAAGATAACAAAGCAAACGCTTCCTTAAATATCCTCAATTCGGTCATATTTGTATAGTTCACACAGTTATCGAAAATGAGATAATTTATTCGGCCTTACGAAGAAAAAAATCCCACAAATTTCGAATTGTATTCCCATCAAAATGGGAAACTGCCTAGTTCGTATTAAATACCAAATCACCATTTTTTTGTTATTACACATAGCCGGCGTTTTTTGTATTTTGTTTTTTTTTTGATAATAGCATCATCTCATCATCTCCAACAGCAACAACAACCATATTAAAAAAATGCAATAAAAGGAAATCATGTCTCACGCCAATCATCCGCTTTGATATGCTCGCCCGCCTATTGTTATCGCGATTATCACAAATACGAAAATCTTGAAAAGAGATACTTTCGGCTAGCGTTGGTAGACGATATCCGTCCGTCTGTCCGTTGTTCTTTAGAGCAACAACAATCAGGAGGAGGGGGTACGACGACAGCAAGGACGATAACAAAAATCTGCGGCCATTGCAATTTTTCTAAACTTATGCAAGGCGGAAATAAGTGGAATACTCGCAGACCGCCAGGCAGCCGGGGCAGGCCTACCAGCCAAAAACCCTCCACAAATCAAAAAAAAGGATACTTAAAACGCAACAACAACGCAGCAGCAGCAAGCATAACAGCCAGAGCAGCAGCAGTGGCAACATCGGTAGATACAATGCCCGTAGTGGTGGTGGTGGCATTTAATCGCTGTTCGCTATGCCATGGCGGTGGTGGCTGTGGCATTGCCAATGGCCGTGGCAGGAGCAGCGGCGGTACAATTCTGGAGTACCACTGCGCGTTAACAATGATAATGATAGCGGTGGTGTCATCCTCGACAACAACGGCAACAAAAACAAACAGAAGAAACGATCATAATGTAGCAACAATGACACTAACACACAAACATGCAGCACAATGCCAGCAAGGGGCAGGATGCGGATATGTACAGACATTTGTGTGTGTGTGCGTGTGTCTATAAATACATGCTACAAATATCATTTAGATAAGAGGCAACAACAGCGTGCGTCACAGCCTATAAATAATATATAGGTTGTGGAAAACAACAAAACTCTAAGTCTAGCTGAACCGCTGAGTGGTTGAAAAAAATAACTACAAGGCCGAACAAGGAGCGCGGTATTTTTTTCCGATTGTTCGTCTGAAATATAACGCATATCAAATGCGTTGCTGTTATTTTTGGAGTGCATATGTTTGTATGTATTTGAGGATTAATCCAAACACACTCACACACAGACACATGCTATTGTCCTCATTGTTGTTGTTGTTGCTGTTATTTCAACTAATACTTGTTTGTTTTTATACGTAGCTTACACAGTGACTCTGTGAGAGTCCTGGCCGTAGTCCTTTGCCGGCCTATCTGTCGTGTCGTTGAATTGTATTTTCAAGTATTCGGCGTTTTGTTGTCATCATATGACAGTTACGTATGACTGAACATTCATAATGGCCTCCGGCTCTTCCTCAGCAGCTTCTGCTCCGTTTCGCTTGCAGTCGTCATTATTATGCTGATTTAATGTTGTTTTCCCTTCAGCCAGCTAATCGCCTCTTATGGCATAAGATGGGTGGAAGGAACCCATTATAGGCCGCTTATTTAGTTGAATTTCGTTGAAGATTATAACGCCAATTTCCCTGTATTTGTTTTATTTGTATTTCAACAAAGGTTAAAGAATCGTTACAATTTGGTTTCCCACCGTTTGTCGAAGTCTTTATTATTCATATGCGTTTTTTTTTCATTTAAGGCCTGTTGAAAGAAGTAGTTGGGCTTTGACCTTTAGACAAGCGCTATAGAATTATATGATTGTTGGCAGGATCATGTTTATTTTTTTTTTGCAAAAATAAAGGGTCAGCACACGGTCCCATTCTACGTCGATAGTCTTTTGATACGGCAAACTCATTATACCAAACAGACAATTTTTAAGTGGTTTACTAAAAACACTAAAACTCTGCGACAAATTGAAAACCTCTACCTAGTGAGCGGATACAGGGTGGCTGATGAATATTGCTACATAATGAAACTAATAAATTTTGTCAGTGTATGGAATTCATATTTCTTTTATTCATGTTAAAGCTCATTCAATTTTATTAATTATAGCTTTATTAGTCTTAAAAATGAGAGAATCTAAATGCCCCCCCCCCTGCTCGTTGATGCATGTGCGGCATCTTACCAAAAAGTTGTTTAATATTGCTTAGAGAGCTGAGACAGGAAGAGCCGCAATTGGTTCTTGAATGTATTGCTTTAGTTCATTTAAATTTGTTGGTTCTGCTTTGTACGTGCTGAACCAGGCAACACTAAGTGTTGTCTGGGAACATCTGACATTTCCATTGGAATGTTTGATTGGTGCAAAGAGTTGTTGAAAAAGTATAACTGCGGTAGCTCAAAGGTAGTGGTTAACATTGTCACAGGTGACGAATCATGGATCTATGTATATGAACCCGAAACAAAACAGCAATCGACCGTATGTGTCTTTCAAGACGAGCCAAATCCAACAAAAGTTGTTCGTGGAAGTAGTTGTACCGAACACTAAGAGTTGCCTGGCGCCATCTGACATTTCCATTCGGTTTTCGGTTTTGGATACTCTAGACAGAGGCTTACACTTAATGCCTTCTCCGAATGGGTACGTTATATATTTCCAGAGAAGCTTTTCAACTGCATTTACGAGCTGAAATTATTAGAATGTGTCTAACCTACCTAATCTAATGCGCAATCTTACCCCTTGAAAAATTAAACAAAAGAAAAAAATTTAAGTCAAACTACGAGATCCTCCACTCTGTTATTTGGAGGATTTAGCACCCCTGATGCTTCGTCGCTCACACAAAGTTTAAGCTTAATAGGGTATAACTTGTAGCTGCAAGACTTGCACGACCTCAAATTAAAAATCATGGACCGATATGATAGAATGGTACTAGTCATGAGTATTGAATCGCGTGTTTTATATGGATTTTATAATTTTAGTTCTGAAAGAGACTCCCCACCAAAACATGACTGAAGCTGGGTAATGACCCTTATCCACCCTTGGGATCAGTTCAGAAGCTTCCTAAGATGACCGCGCATACACTCTATCATTTAGCTTGTTAAATTTATCCTGAACGGTAAAAATGTTTTCATCGGTGGACAATATTTGTCTGTGCAAGTTATTAGCGTGCTTCACCAAAAGACGTTTGCATTTTTCAATCCTATTTTTTTAAACCTGCAGTCAATAAATGTCCGGTACGTCGTTTGAAGGCCCCAAGTCCCACCAAGTTTTTTTTAATGATTCGACTCAATCCTATTTTTTTAAACCTGCAGTCAATAAATGTCCGGTACGTCGTTTGAAAGCCCCAAGTCCCACCAAGTCTTTTTTAATGATTCGACTCATGGTCTTTTGCGTGATATTCATCTCAAGGGCCATGATTTTCTGTTTTCGGAGCGGATTTCTGTGAATTCTTGATTTAACGGCTTTAATGGCATGCGTTGTTCGAACAGAGCGTGGGCGGCCCGATCGGTGGCGGTCTTTTACCGTTTTATGCATCGGTAGACGAACATGCGCCTAATCCCTAGTGGCCGGAGCGCTTTGAAAATACCGCTTTTTTCATTTCACACTTGAAAAGCGCTATTGAGGCTAGCTTTCAAAACCCATATGACATTAACGAGGTATGTTCAGTTCTACTATTGAAATGGGTGTGTTCAAGTATGTTCAACCGAACATACTTAACGAAAAACAATTAACTTGTTTTATGAACTCAAACACGACTTTAGTTTTAAAATCTGGGTGCATTTAGAGCCCATCCAAATGTGCAGGGTGTGCTACTTTAGCTTTTTTTTACCAGTTTTTACATCTGCACGCAGAAAAAAAGTATGGTTGGGTTGACAATATTCGAAGAGGATCATACTATTGTTGGGTATATGGTTATGGCACAACAATATTATTATCCTCACAACAATAGTATGATTTACACATAACCATACTATGATCTCCACAACCAAACTATGATCCTCACAACAATAGTATGATTCACACTCAACCATACTATTATCTCCACAACCATATTATGATCCTCACAACCATAGTATGTTTCTCATACAACCACAGTATGATCTTCACAACCATGGTATGATTCAGACGCAACCATGCTATTATCCCTACAACCATAGTATGATTCATTCAACCATACTATGATCTCCAAAATTATTTATTGGGATTGGGTAAAGTTGGTATTCAAAAAAAAAAGATTTGTATCAAGCAAGTTATATTAAATTGCATTACAATAAGTTAATAGCCAGAATTGAGGCCATGTTTTTATTGAACATTTCATTCAAGAAACAAAAATATGTATTCCAACGTTAGTTGAAAATACTTTTAGTTCCCAGCAGGGGGAATGCTACATCACCATGCGTAGACCCCAAGAAACGAATGTGATTAAATGATATAGCCATGATGATCAATGGCTATATATAGTTAAGTGCAGGCAGATTTTAAACAAACGAGAACCAGATGGTATTAGAGTATTTCACCGATTATTCCGATATTTTTGATTGTTGTAGTTTTTTTTAATGGACTACAACCATTCACTGTATCGTTTGTATGTGTTTATATGCTTTGTAAAACCTGTTTTGTTATGTTCATATTCGCAACCACACTGTATGATTGCCGTAATCTTATTATTGTTAACGTAAATTTTAAACAACAATACTTTTGTAGCACCAACCATGTTTATATGGTTGCTACAACCATATTTTCATTTCTAAATTTGGCAATAATACTATTGTTACATTTCAACAATAGTAATATTGTTACAATCATACTGTTGTCAAAATGAAATTCATAAAACAATACTATGGTTGCGGCGAACATGCTTTTATTGTAGAGAACATACTATTGTTGCGGTGACCATAGTGTAACCATATCTTTACTCTGCGTAAGTGTAACCATATATTTTCCAATAGTTCGGTTCAGACACAACCAAACTATGATCCCCACAACAATATTATGGTTCTCACAACAATAGAGTAATTCACACAGAACCATACTATGGTCCCCACAACCATATTATTATGCACACTCAACCACACTATGATCCCCACAACCAAATTATGATTCTCATAACCATAGCATGTTTAACATACAACCATACTATCCCCAAACTTTTTGTTAGGATTGGGTTAAGTCACTTTTCAACAATAGAGATTTTTATTATGTCAATTATGAAATATACATTAACCTCTTAATAATAGGAGTGTCTTATTTAACAGCCGAAATTTTTTTTATTAAATATATATCAGTTATACGAGTACTTATCCAAAGTAGTTTATTCGAAAAATATTAATTTACATATAAAAGTACTATTCTTGCGTAAGATTCGTAACAATAACATTGTCAATTAAAAAAAATACGATTTTGCTGGTATGATTACCGTAATCATATTATTGTTACCATATTTATATTGTTGCTACAATTATATTTTCATTTTTAGATTTGGCAACAATACTATTGTTACATTTTAAAAAAAATATTATTGCCGCAATCATACTATTGTCAAATCAAAAGTTAAAAAACAATACTATGGTTACGATGACCATACTTTTATTGCAGAAAACATACTATTGTTGCCGTGACCATGTAGTAACCATATATTTTCTCTGCGTGTAATGGATAAATGTCCTGTACTACTTTAATACCGCGTTCTGCGCTTTTGTTGCTACGCTGTTGATTTGGGATTATTGAAGCTGCTTTAAGCCAGTGTCTTTTAAAACATGCTTGCCCGTTCTTAAATCGTGTTAATGATTGTTCTAAAGCGGCGAAGTTTTCTTTATTAAAATAATGATTGGAAAACCATATCTTAAAACATATACCACATATGAATTCACATATTTGTATTTCTCGGTATTTCGGGATAAGAACAAATGTTAAAATGGCAAGAATTGCCTTTGAGTTCCATCGTGCTTAGCTTAATGGTGGTATGGCTTTAAATTTTTTATTTCTTTGGTAGTATTTAAATGCAGAACCAAGCTCGTACAAGTATTGCATATCGTCGTCCCATTTAATGTTTTTCATTTTTAAGTATTCCTCATTCTTTATATGCGTATAAGTAGTTTTTTTCAAATCCCCGTAGTTATATATTAGTTCCGGAACAAAATTATAAGAGATATTAGGAGATGATGTTTTTCCATCCAATAACTCATCCATAATATGCATTAGGATCAGGTCTAAAATATGGTGTTTACAACCGACATATTGTGGTGGAGGAAGATCAATTGATTTATAATAGTCCTTTAATAGCTTAACAACACCGGATTTGTGATCAGTATTTACACTTGTTGTATCAGAAATGACCATTTTTATGGATTTCCATAAATCAAATTTGTCTAATGTTTCTTTAATACCGTTAAATATTGTGAGGTCTTTTCCGTTTTCCAAAACAAACACTGATAAATTAATTTCCTTATATGTGACAGCGCATAGAGAAAGGGACCTAAGGGTAGAAATATCAATTTTCATTTTTTTCTTTTTTTGATGTGGACAACATCTGAGCATCGAATGAGACCGATCCCATGCCCCAAAAGTGTTCCCTCCCAGAGATATGCGCGTTTTATGAAAGTGGAGTCGACGATTCTAAGCGCAAATAGAAAGGGACCTAATTTTTAAAATGGCTCTCCTGAACAAAACTGGTTTTTAACCTTAGGTACCTTTCTATTTTGCGCGTCGCATATTCATTTTTTAAAACCATTTCCTGGAGTTCTTTATGGCCAATTTTTTGACGTCGAAATGCAAGCACCAGTTTTCATTTTTCAAAGTCTCCTTTAACATATCTTCCTTAAGCTCGACCGACTTGATTACAGCATTATAAACAGCTGGCTGTGATGGAGTTGCAATTTGAATACCAGACCCTGATAATTCCTTACAAATTGTTGCTGCTTTTCTAGTACTGACTTTGGCATTAGTAAATAATGCATGCAACCGATGGATTTATTAATGATTTATTTAATTTCATCCTTTCCGGGGGCTTGTAATCACAAAAGTAGGATGAGTATTGGTTCTTACACTTGTACTCTGATACTGATTTTTCATCAGACACAGCGTCTTTCAAGCTACTTAATTCGGACTGGATATCTGTATTTTCATTTGAAATATTGAAAATATTTTCAAAATTATAACCACCTTTTGTTTTTAAATTTTTATCATACATCCGAACTAATTTTTCTGTTTACTGATAAACTTTGTATTTTCATCTTATTCCACAAATCGCAAAGTTCATTTGAGATAACTTTATACCTCTTTTTTTGGATTTTTCCGAAGCAGCTAACGCGTGAAATCTTCCAAGCCAAAAAATGATAATTATCATTTTTTGGCTTGGCGTTTTGCTCAATTGATGTAATGAAATGACGATATCTGGAATGATTCTCGATATTGTTGTGCTATCTTTAAATTTGGTCAAAGCCTTTGTCCAAATTTTTGCATTTTTCCAAACGCTTAAACGACTTCTTTTAAAACTCATTATTTTTAAATATTAAACACAAACTCTGAACATTTCCAACAAGTAATTTTATGAAAACAAAATTAACTTTAACAATTTTGATTGAATATTAAAAACAATGAAAATACATGATGTTATTTACAAATGTTAAATGCAGGTAGATATATTGATAAAAACCATTTTTTACGTTTTTTAGATAAATTAATAAAAAAAAAATAAATAAATAATTTCCAAACTTTACCGCGTTTTGTGGGTGAAGTTTTTTGACATTCGCGAAAAAGTATTGGCATTTTTTCATATACTCGTAGTTTTTAATGGCCTATTTGACTATGCTGATACATTTTGATATTTGCAAAAAATGTAAAAAAGGTATATCCCTAATGTACACAAAGTCATCTCAGGAGAGCATAAAAGCCACATAGGATAACATCTGCGCCCTGACACAACCCGTATAACAAACGGGTTCCTTTTCGGGAACCATCAGCCACGACGTGAGCTAATTTACAAAACTAAATAATAGGTTTCAAATACCTTAATATTAGTATTTATATCAGATTTTTGTGGGATTGTCCTTATGGCCGAAAACAAAGTACCGTCACTATTCCAAACACATATGCTCCTACTCGTGTCACACATCTGCTCTCGAATGGTAAGGCAAGTCCTTCGCACACCTCTTCATATGCCAATATTTGTACAACATAATCCTGTGTAATGATACCTCCAAAACTATAAAGCCTTTATTAAAACTAAAGACAAAAATATTTGGATAAAAAACTATAAATCAATGTTATAAATAAATAAAGCGAAAACAATGGACACATTACCGAGCGGTGCGAGTTCAAATCCTTACAAAAGCGTTAAGAAATATTTTTACAAAAAATAAAATGTCATCTTACTTTTACCGAGCTAAAAGAAAAGGCAACTACCATTGACTTCAGATCGAATAGAAAGAGAAAGACATTAAATATTTCAATAAACTTATCGAAGACAATGGGAGAAAGGACTGTGCTGGTGACAAAAGGATAACAACAATAGTGAGACGCAGCACTGAAAGGAAAAGAAAGACTCCTTTATGTCTGGCAAGGCTTGCAAGGAAGTCTTCAATAGAATCATGCCAAAGGACAGATCTTGTTAAAAAGGACTAAACGAAAAATGTCAACATAACTGCTAGAAGTTTTATAGATCATGCGAACAAGGGAGAGCGTTGTAATAAAATCATTTATCGAAGCCGAAGGATAGAAACGACAAAAGAACAAGTAAA
Source organism: Hydrotaea diabolus (assembly GCA_963513945.1). Classification (NCBI taxonomy): domain Eukaryota; kingdom Metazoa; phylum Arthropoda; class Insecta; order Diptera; family Muscidae; genus Hydrotaea; species Hydrotaea diabolus. Next base: position 149,858,401 of record OY740718.1, on the reverse strand, counting down.
GGAAAAAAGTGAATGAAATTGATGTGTTAATCAGAATTTGTCCACAGAAGGTGAAGGAAAACGTAGACGTTGTGTCTGTCAGGGTTGTTTCGTTGGCATTGTCTTCCCCAGTTGAAAAATGAATGTTGAGCAAATATTTGTATACGAGCCTTTTGTGGCAAAAATTCAATGACATTGTTAATTTTTTACGTTTTTTTCGGAGTAAAAAACCAAAACACAAATCAATCTCAAACGAAATCATTCGAACAAGTGATGTGTGATGAATGTCTAGCTGAGTCGTCGCTTAGAGATTTGACATATGTGAGTTTATTGAAAAATCGTAAATGTCATCGTTTAAATGCGAACTGTTGAGGAGTCCATAAAAACCTGTACATTTATAAAGAATGGCAATTTCAAGGAAAATGCCATTAATTTAACCCAAGCATTTAAGAATACTTCGATCGAAAATAATTCTGATTATTGTTTCTCAAGTGGTCTAGAATTTTATTTTCAATTTAAATGGGGAACATTCCAAGTGTGTGGTCGTTTTTGCCATGCAATCCAAATGGAATTAAATGTTTCGGTAGCATTTTTTTGTCCTGTATAACTAAAGATAGGACGTACGCAATTTCCTCTTTTATTAACTAGAGTTCGCTTGATTGTTTAACATCAGAGATAGATAGGTTTTTCTCTGTCTAATCCATACACTAGGATCTAGACTCTGCACGCAGAGAAAAGATATGGTTACACTATGGTCACCGCAACAATAATATGTTCTCTACAACAAAAGTATGTTCGTCGCAACCATAGTATTGTTTTCTGAATTTTATTTTGACAATAGTATGATTGCGACAATATTGCTATTGTTGAAATGAAACAGTAGTATTATTGCCAAATTTAGAAATGAAAATATGGTTGTAGCAACCATATAAACATGGTTGGTGCAACAAAAGTATTGTTGTTTAGAATTTACGTTAACAATAATTTGTTTTAGACAATCATACAGTATGGTTGCGACTATGAACATAACAAAACAGGTTTTATAGAGCATACATGTACGAGTATGTGTGTGCGTATGTTTTTTTTTTTTGATATACACAAAAAACATACACACGATACAGTGAATGGTTGCTGTCCATTAAAAAAAAAAAGATCGGAAGGTAGTTCGAGGGATTTTTATTGTGTTTACTTCGTTCGGTGAAATACTCTAATACCGACTGGTTCTCGTTTATTTAAAATCTGCGTGCACTTTAGTATTTAGCCATTGATCATGGTTTAATCACATTCGTTACTTGGTGTCTACGGATGGTGAAGTAGCATTCACCGCTGCTGGCAACTAAAATGATTTTTGACCGTTGGAAAATATATTTTTGTTCCTTGAATGAAATTTTCAATAAAAACATGGCCTTAAATCTGGTTATGATCTAATAGTAATGCAATTTAAAATGAAATACTTAATAAAAATCTCTATTTTTGAATAACAACAATAACCGATCCTAATAAATAAATTTGGGGATAGTATGGTTGAATGAGAATCATACTATGGTTGTGGGGATCATAGTATGGTTGCGTGTGAATCATACTATAGTTGTAAGGATCATACTATGGTTGTGTGAGAAACATTCTATGGTTGTGAGGATCATAATATGGTTGTGAAGATAATAGTATGGTTGAGTGTGAATCATACTATTGTTGTGAGGATCATAGTATGGTTGTGGATATCATAGTATGGTTGTGGGTGAATCATACTATGGTTGTCGGGATCATAGTATGGTTATGTGTGAATCATACTATTGTTGTGAGGATCATACTATTGTTGTGTCACAACCATATACCCAACAATAGTATGATCCTCTTCGAATATTGTCACCCCCAACCATACTTTTTTTCTGCGTGTGGTTTTCGCATATAAGTGATGTTTTAAGAGCTGCATGTAGCTTTGTTGATCATAGCTTACTTTAAAAAAAATGACGTATGATCTAAGCGCCAAAATCTCATCAGTACTGATTCATATTCTTACTATGTCATTGAGGAAAAATATCATTAGTTGGGAACTGAACTACAAATATTCGGTTGGATAAACATACTTTCTGAGGCAGTCACCAACATTCCAGGGTATTGATGGTTAAATGGTTTTACTTAATTACCACCAACTATAAAGTACATGTTACTTTGGTACTAATAATTGGTGGTGACAACAAATAAAAAATAATAATAAAAAGGCCGGTACTCGTAGGACCGAGTTATTTTTCCAAGGGCCAAGGAAATTTTTATTTTGCAACGCTTTGCCATATAAAATTAGGTTAAAAATTAGGTAGTATATATTCCTTGGTTTTACCGAATTGTCGTGATGAGATGTCTTAAGTGCAATCGTATGGAGTTTACTTATATTTTCGTAGAACATTTTAACATCCTAATTCTAAGATTAGAGTGTCCTCTTCGCTCTTTTTTCGACAAAGTGACAAATGAAAGACAAATTAAACAAAATGTTGTCCAACTAATTTCATTTGGATCGTGTCCTTTTTTCAATAAAATTGTAGTATAAATGTTTTAAATAATGTTCGTTTTTGGCTTAAAATGTTTTACTTTGGTACTATTTTATTTTTGTATAGATAGTATACAATATTATCAGAATATCTTCAAGATAAACAAACCCTTTTAGTTGTCTTATAAGTCATGTTCAGAATGCAACCCAAAATTAAAACAGAGGGACAATTTATCATATTAAACAATTTTCCACACATTTTTTTAAATAACCTTTGAAATACATTGAGCAGGGATAAACCGGCTCAAGACTTCTTGCATCTATAATTAAAAAGAAGACAAGTTTTTAACAAAATGGCAAAGTGACATTGATTTTCGTGGCTGCACACTGCTTTTCTAATAATTTCGGTCCGTGACAATCCTCTTCAGAAAGCTTTGCAGCAATTGTTGAAAGTAAAACCGAACTCTTTAAGGCCAGGCTCTTCCCAAACGAATGAGAACTACTATTGTAAACCTTACTTTTCAAGTTTTCTTCACACAATTGCCCACGAAACTACAATTCACTCTTGCCACCTCTACGGAGACTCCACATGGAGAGCCATCAATAGATTTGAAATATGATATGTATGTAAGACAACATTTTTTTCAAACAACTCTAGCCAAGACTTTGATGTATTTTGGGTCACATTGCCTTTAAGTTGCCGCAAATATTAGGTTTAAAATTTCACTTAACTTTACTTAGGTAACTTATCAGAATTAGCTTTATCTAAAAATTTTTTTGACACTTTAAAACCAAAATTGAGTTCTTTGACCCATTTTAAAATCATTTGAGGCATAAAATCCTTTCAGTTTTAAAAAAACCTGCTCTTGAGCATAAATATTTTCAAATCCATAGATATAAAAATTAAATCAGAAAACTTAATTCTGTCGGTCAGATAATCGAATATTTAAATTTAACCATCATTTAACCTGGACCAATTGTCCAGTTTCCAAATGCTCGACAACTCAATTCAAACTGTCTGTACACCAACAACCAACACGTGTACACATTCAGTTCTGATAATCTTCCTACTTAGTTAGGGTTATCGAAACTTTGTCTCTTCAATTGATACTGTAAGTTCCTACTGCCGAAAAATGTCGTGTAGTCAATGAAAATTCAGTTGTAGCGTGGTGCGACCACAAACACTCGGTTGGGAAAATTAGTGGTTCTGGTAAAAAATCTGTATATGTGACGCGCAAAATAGAAAGGGACCTAAGGTTAAAAACCAGTTTTATTCAGGAGAGCCATTTTAAAGATTAGGTCCCTTCCTATTTGCGTTTAGAATCGTGGACTTCACTTTCATAAAACGCGCATAACACTGGGAGTAAACACTTATGGGGCGTGGGATCGGTCTCATTCGATGCTCAGATGTTGTCCACATCAAAAAAAGAAAAAACATGAAAAATTAATTTTTTTACCCTTAGGTCCCTTTCTCTATGCGCTGTCACATATGCTGTTTAATGTGTTACCAACTTCGAATCCAACGTTAAATCCAGAAAAAAAAGAAAAAAACGTTGTTAATCTCGGCCAGGCAGAAGCTTATATGTATACACTCCACCATTCGCGCTCTACTTTAGCGTGAAAATCGTCCATTATTTTTCGATTTTTCTACCCATGTCCTAATCTCAGTCAAAACTTTAAAATTACTGTATATTTGGATGAATAGCTAAATTTTCTAAAATAAGAATGCCCATATGTCCATACTGAATATTAATTGCCCGGTTTGACAATGCGGCACGTTTTTTTGGCTGAGCCAAATGGTCCAGCAACGATCTTCTTTTGTGAGGTATTAAATGCGTCGCAACTAACAGTACCAATATTAACCACATCAGATTATGATTTGTTAGGCATATACTCAAGAAAGTGTATTTCAACCATAGTTCTTATGTCCCTGTCCATCTAAAGCTTGTGAACTACAGGTCGTAATAATGGTACGATTTTAATAAAATTTGACAGAAGAAAGTGTTTTGGTCAAAGGGCATCCGCTAATGAAATTGAGGAAAATCGACCTAGATTAAGATATAGTTCCTACCTATATGTTTTTCTAATTTTTACGTTTTTAGCTCTAGCCACGTCATTCAATCTTGGAAAAACAACGAACGAGTAAGTTTTTTGAGCCAAGAAATAACGTTATTGAAATTAAAAAAAAATTTGGTGCAGATTTGTATAGGTGCGAGTATAATACATATGTGACAGCGCATAGAGAAAGGGGTAAAAAAATCATTTTTTTTTTATGTGGACAACATCTGAGTATCGAATAAGACCGATCCCATGCCCCAAAAGTGTTTCCTCCCAGAGATATGCGCGTTTTATGAAAGTGAAGTCGACGATTCTAAGCGCAAACAGAAAGGGATCTAATCTTTAAAATGGTTCTCCTGAACAAAACTTTTCATCAACTTTTCACCTTTTTGGTTTTTTGATGTGGACAACATCTGAGCATCAAATGAGACCGATCCCATGCCCCAAAAGTGTTCCCTCCCAGAGATATGCGCGTTTTATGAAAGTGAAGTCGACGATTCTAAGCGCAAATAGAAAGGGACCTAATCTTTAAAATGGCGCTCCTGAACAAAACTGGTTTTTAACCTTAGGTCCCTTTGTATATTGCGCGTCACATATAGATTCATCCGATTTAATTTCTTTCTCGTAGAAGCCACATGTTATATCCAGTCTTGATGATGCCAAGCACGCCTTAGTTTTTCGAACCAAAGAAGGACGTTAAGAAAATTGAAGAAAGTCGGTTAGATTAAGATATATATCTGATTTGCTCTAGAATCCACATCTTACATCCAATATTGATGAAGTATGGCACAGATAAGTTCCTCTTACACAAATATGAAAGTAGTCAGTTGGCATTTCTGAGCATCCCAAAGTCCAGGATATAATATAGTCTGACTCGCCCGACTATACTATTGTCAGAATTCATCTATACTTATATCCTCAAAGCGATATTTACTAAAGTTTTTAAAATTTGTATTTAAGGCAAAAAATTGTTTGTTTATGACTTTAAAATACTCTAAAAAAAATGAAAACACCATGTTGTTTTGTAATGAAAAGGTGGACATATTGATGTACGAACTTGAGTTTCAGAGCGTGTATAGACTATTGTGACTCGTATTATTATATAAAGTAAAGGTTTGAGTTTCCACCCTTTTGTTGAGCAAGTACGATATGTTACGAAACTTACCGCCAAATAATTCAAAATGCCACTGAATATGAAATGTCCTCTTTTACATGGATTTTGTTGTGGGACTACAATTAGAGTGGCCAAAAATTTCGGTTTACAGATAACCAGCATTTTGGTTGTTTCAAAACCTTGTCGACTGTCCGAGATATCAAAAAATGGTTGCTCCAACCATATCACGGTATTCACAGCCAATAACGCAGTTATACCAACCGAATTTAGTTTAACGATTGGTTGTGACAACTGACGGTTAATGCAAACCAACCAGTTGTGTTGTATATGTTACTTTGGTAACCAATAATTGGAAATGACAACAGATTAGTTCTTTGTAGTGACCACACCCTGTTTAGGTCACTGTTATAACATACAAATTTTAATTCCAACATCCTCATATAAATCCTAAAATATTTTATCGGTCCTAGTCACAAAAAAATATTTGTTTACGACGATAACATTCTGAAAAAATTTATACAAACAAATGGTCAGTCAGTTTCATTTTCAAGGGTTTGAAGGTTAATGCTTCCAAACGATACTGCCATATAAATAAACGAACTAGAAATAACAAATATTTTGCAGTATAGAGAAACAGGCTTAACCAAAATTTAGGGACATTACTCAGACTTGATCAGAATTTTCGCCATTAATAGACCTCCACCTAATTTTAAACAACAAACTAACATTTTTTGGAGTCGACCAATTTTTTTTTGAATTACGGCCACCCAAAGCTTGACAAAATTGTTATATACCTTAATAAATCTATTTCAGATTGGGGCATCATTGCAATGCTTATAAAAGCATCTATCCAATAACGTATTTATTTTACTCAGTTGACCCTTTGCAATGTGGTAAAATATTAAATTTATTAAAAAGTACTTATTACCAACAATCTGTAGCAACAACGAATACATATACAAATTCAATTCCAACAAACAAATTAATCTGTTATGATTACCGATACTTGCTTTTTTCAACCGAGGGTGTCATTGTCCTTTACTGAAAATTGCTGTGTACCCAATCAACATTCGGTTGTAACTATGAAATTCGTGGTTATTATTACATTCGGTTGACAAAAAAATCGGTTGTAGCAACAAACTTGCTCTCTGTGTGTATATGTCCATGTTTAAATGGGTCCGATTTTTGGGACAAATTTAACCAAACTGTAAAATGATTTTTTTTTTAGCTGTTTGAAAAAACATTTCTGTTATTTAAAGTCAAGTTATTTTGGGAAAAAAAATGTACGGGATAGTATCAAAAAATGAGCTTATATGACTAAAATCGCTCCATGATTGGTAGTTTGTCTATCGTTATACACCATACCAAATTTGATTCAAATCCGAATTACTGTGGACATTGTAGAGAGGTTGTATGCAAAGAACTCTTTGCACAGAAGCAATATTAAAAAGATATAACCCATTTTTATCTGAGCTAATTATTGATCGATCGTATTGAACTGTGCCAAATTCTTTAATATTGGATGTGCTTTATGGTTTCTAGAGCTAAAAACATAACATCTGTTAAGCATACGAGTATGAGGGCGACCGCAAAACTAACTGGCCTGGCACATTTTCTGTTTTATTAGCAACTTTTTTGTTTTGTTTTTTAAAAGAAATCTTTTATAAGCCATCTGTCAAAATTTCCGAAATATTTAATGATTATTTTCTTTGTTACAGGTGATTGAAGTAAACAAGTTTTAAAATTTTTGAAAAATGGAAAATAAAGAGTTTCGTGCGGTAACCAAACACTTTTATATGAAAGGTTATACGCCGCAATTAATCAAAGATGAATTGGATTCTGTTCATGGTGATAATGCACCACCGTGAAATCCTGGGTTCAACAATTTAAAATGGGTCGTTAAAGTACGGAAGATGAACAACGCTCTGGAAGACCGAAAACTGCTACTACTATTGAAAACACTAGAAAAATATTTAATGAAGTGACTTAAGATAGACGAATATAGCTCAGAGAACTTGCTGATATTGTTAAAATACACGAAAAACAAGTTTGGAGTATTTTACATGATGAGCTCCACATGAAAAAGCTATCCGCAAGAACGCTGCCGCTTTTGTTGACTTTTCCCAAAAAAAAATCGTCCGTTGGACCAATTCCCAGGAGCTTTAGCGATTTATCAGCGTAATCCAATAGAGTTCTTGCGCCGATGCATAACTGTTGATGAAACATGGATCCATCACTACATCCCAGAATGCAAAGAACAGTCAAAACAATGGATAGAAGCTGGTAAAAGTGGTCCCAAGAAGGCCAAAACTGTTAAGTCAGCAGGAAAAGTAATGACCACAGTATTTTGGAATGCAAGGGGTATAATATTTACTGATTATCTTGAGAAAGGAAAAAACTATAAATAGTGAATATTATTGTGAATTATTGGATCGGTTTAGTGAAGAAATCAAGACAAAACGACGGCATTTAGAAAAAAAAGTTCTTTTTCATCAAGATAATGCTCCTTCACACACTGCATTTTTTACTCAACAAAAACTGGCCGAATTACGCTTTGAAATTGCTCCGCATCCACCATATAGTCCAGATTTAGCTCCTTCCGATAATTTCTTGTTTTCAAATTTAAAAAAAATTCTCAGTTGCAAAAAATTTTCGTCCAATCGCGAGGTTATTGCTGAAACTGAGGCATATTTTGAAGGTCTTGAAAAATCTTATTTTTCGGATGGAATTAAAAAACTTGAAAACCGTTTGATGAAGTGTATTGAGTTGGAAGGAGATTATATTGAAAAATAAATAATAATAATTCCAAAAAAACGGTTCTTTTTATGTTAGGCCAGTTACTTTTGCGGTCGCCCTCGTAAAACGGTATAACCCATTTTTATCTGAGCTGATTATTGATCGATCGTAATAAACTGTGCCAAATTTCTTTAATATTAAATGTGATCTGTGGCTTCTAGAGCTAAAAACATAAAATCTGTTAAGCATAAGACTATGTATGGAAGATACTCGTATATGTAAATTTTAGCCGATAAGATTAAAAGTCAAAAGTATCCAAACAATTGACTGTTGCCAAATTTTATTAAGATCGGATAACAATTGCAACCTGTTGTTTGAGACCAAGCTTTAGATAGAAACCGGACGGACCGACTTTAATAATTCTATCATAATTCTGAGTCGATTAGTGCATTTAAAGGTGGGTCTAGCTAAAATATTAATGGTTGTTATAAACGTATTCTGCACTTAAAAATTATGAATTTAATTTTTTCGCACAGCAACCAATAAATCGGAAAAGCCGACAGCAAAAAATCGGGTAAACCGACATGTCAAGTTTAAGCTATTTTTGAAGAACTGACTGTCGTGTTTTGTCTCAAAAACAGAAATGTCGGTTTTGGTTTTGAAGATTATAATCGCTGCTTAAAAAGCAGATGTTTTACCCAAAACTGGAATCAGGTTTTCTTGCGTAAAAGTCGCGCACCCCTTATCAGACAGCGTTACATACTTTTGTAGTTAATTAATTATGTTTTATATGACCGATATTATATTTGACATTTTCAGTTTTTTTTGCTCTTTATAATGCGTCTTGGTGTTTCCCACACAAATGGCCTTACTTTAATGACCCCACGGTATCTTAACGATGTGTAAATATGCCAAACGAAGGAGTCTCAACATAAAAGCAGAATCAAGAAATATTCTGTAAACAAATTAGGTGGAAGACAAACGCCAACACCACCACCACCATGAGAACCAAACCCAAAGAACGAAAAATTAAATGTTTAGAATAGAATGCCTCCATGTTGTTTTGCCAATAAAAATAGTTTATAATAAACAAAAAAATTGAAACAAAAACGGCAAATGATGTAAACTTTACTGGCAAACGATGATTTTTAATTATTTTGATAGGCACTGAAGAGAGGCGCCAGTGGCTAAACAAATGAATTTTAATAACCCGCCGCTGTAGCCTGCCTAAGGAGGGAAATGCAATCGTAAAATTTAGCAGCATCTGGAAGAAAACCATAAAAGCCTCCAATAAATGGGTAAATGGTGGCTAATACGAAATCCTGCCTACACCACCGAGAAAACAACGCAATTTTTGGGGCTTGATTTGCCGCCAGCAAATGTATCCGATCCAAATCAATTTTCTTCGTTCTGTGGGTGGGTGTGAGTATGCCTTCATTCGCTAATACAAGATTTATGGGCCAGTTTAAGGTATGCCATTCGCTTCAATACAATTCAATTCGTTTCAATTTGTTTTTGGAACAAAACTATATAAAAGATACAGATAAAAATAACTCTTTCCTAGCCGGCACTTCTTCCCACAGCCCCGTGGATGTGTTCATATGCTTATCGATTTGGTTGGTTTTGGGTGAATTTCATGGGGTTGTATGGTGTAGTGCGCTGCCTTGTATAGAGGGATAGAGTTAAATTTTGTGATCTACTCGCAAAGATTGCCATCAATTTTCTTTAATGGCATCAAACGTATGTGTGTGTGTGTTTCTTTTCTGTCTATAGATTTCATTTGGGTTATAAATCTCTTTTGCTTTCGAGCAAGAAACGAAGAAAATTGCCCGTCTTTTGCTTTGTTATTGTTGTGAACGCGATTTAAAGAAGTCATCGTTTAAGTTGTTATTTAAATTGTCATCCTCTAAGTGGATTCATTCGTGGCACTCACTCATTCATTCACTACAGAAAAGATTTACTTTCATTTGCTTTGCCTTGGCATGAAATGTTGGCTGCAGCACGAGCCACATATTTCAAATTCACGTGAAAATATGTTTAACATTTAAACAACAAATACCAGAAAAATTACCTACACTTGTTGGTGAAACTGTAAAGAGAAAGTCTCTAAATCATCGTGTATTCCGTTTGTGTTGGAAACTTTTTCCCCTTTGCCCTACAATAGGCAAGCTGCACTTAAGGTATAAGTTTGAGATTGTGACTTCAAAACAAAATTGCAAGTTTTATGAAACCTATGTCAGCATGCGCATGGGAGCTGAAGAGCAATCGAATAAAATTGAATCTAACCGGAATAACCTACGAGGGCGGTTCGGAAAGTTCTTAGCCTATCAATGAAAGAGAATAGTTAGTTTTTCAAAAATATTTTTATTTTTCAATATAATCTCCCGAAACCTCAATACACTTAGTATAACGCTTATCTAGCAATTCTATCCCTTGATTAATATAGTTTTCCTCAAGGTCTTCAAAATAGTGGTTTACAACTGTAATTGCATCTTCATTTGAGGTAAAACGCTTGCCAGCAAGGATTTTTTTAGATTTGGGAACAGGTAAAAGTCACTGGGAGCTAAATCAGGAGAATAAGGTGGGTGGCCAAGCAACTCGTACTTTAATTTGTTGATTTTAGCCATTGTTAAAAAACTCTTGGGCGCTGGTGCGTTGTCTTGATGAAAAATTATTTTTTTGTGTTGTAAGCCAGGACGTTTTTCTCGAATTTGTACATTTAATTGATCTAAAAGGTTGCTATAGTACTCTGAATTTATTGTTTTACCCTTTTGCAGATAGTCAATCAATAAAATACCTTTGAAGTCCCAAAAAACCGTTGCCATAACCTTACCAGCCGATTGAATTGTTTTTGCCTTCTTTGGGGCACTTCCTCCAGCTTCAGTCCATTGCTTGGATTGTTCTTTTGTCTCTGGAGTATAGTGTTGGATCCATGTCTCATCAACAGTTATGAAACGACGCATTTTATTTCGCTGAAAACGATCCAAACAAGTTTGAGAAATGTTCATTCTTATGCGTTTTTGGTCGACTGTTAACAAGTGCGGCACCCATCTTGCAGAAAGCTTTTTCATCTGTAGTTCTTCATGCAAAATTAAATGGACTCGATCATTTGAGATGCCCATGATATTAGCTATTTCACGCACTTTTATTCGTCGATCATTTAATACCATATCATGCACTTTGGCTACAATTTCTGTTGTTGTTGCTGTTTTTGGACGTCCACTACGTGGTTCATCTTCCATGCTTGTACGACCACGTTTAAATTCAGCAACCAAATTTTTTACTGTTGCATATGAAGGAGCACTTTCACCTAACACATTCACCATATCATTATGAATTTCTTGTCCCGATAAACCTTTTTTATGTAAATATTTAATGACACCACGCATTTCTAGTTTTTCCATTGTAAAAAAATCGCGGATGCGTCTTTTGTGAACACCTGTTTCTATATGAAGGAGTTGCCAGATCGAAACAAAATTTAACATGTGTTCATAGCAGAGATGGAAGTTTCCCGCCCTCGTACAATACCCTTCACCGTAGTGTGGTATAGGTAAATATACTATGTCGCTGAATTTTATAACAACTGAAAGGACTAAGCATAAACCTTATATTTATCTAGAACGACCTAGAACGACTTATTTTTTAAATCTACAGGGTGGAGCGTGGAAACTTGCTTAATTTGGAATGAAATAAAAAAATAACGAACCTTAGAAAAATTTATTTTTTATTTTAATTATATTGAACAGTAGAGGAATTTTTAAATTACAAGATTTTAAATAGTTTATCTGGCGAATTTCGATCTTCGGTATCCACACACTGCTGCATACGTTTTCTGAAGTTTTCATGAACTCTTACAAGCATGTCTGCTGGTATTCTGCCAATTTCAGCCTCAATATTGTTAAATAAGTCTTCCAATGTGTTGGGACGGTTGATATACACCTTCGACTTCAGGTAACTCCAAAGGAAAAAATCTCATGAGGCTAAGTCTAGTGAGCGTGCCGGACTGTTCACATCACTCCTTTAAAGAGATAAGCCGACCAGGAAACATTTGCCTCAAAAAATGATCATGGTAACCCTCGCTGTGTGTGCAGTGGCACCATCCTGTTCGAGCCATGTATCCTCTAATTGCATTGCCTCAAGCGTCGGCTGAATATAATACAGCATCATAGCCTAGTACCGTTCGGAGTTCACAGGTACGGCAAGACGGAAAAAGTAAGGGCCAATGATGCCTACTCGTGATATGGCGCACCACACAGTGACGCGGTCCGAATACAGAGGTCTCTGCTGAAGTTCTCTGTGGTTTGTTTCACTCCGGTACTGCATATTTTATTTGTTTACACACCCACTGAGGTAAAAACATGCCTCATCAGAAAAATGTGCCTAGTTGGAAAATACGCTTCAACACAAAATGACCTCTCCTCACGTGTCTAATGCATGAGGGCAACTGAAAGGTAGACGAATACAAATCTCCCGTCAGCCACTATAAGCCACGCACACTCTCCACTCTCTTCGGCAAACAGTGCCGCCACAGTCTGCAGTGCAAAAAAGCAAAATACCGCGCTTCACCCTGTATTTTATTTTATATTTTTTTAATAAATTTTGGTATCGACAAACACATATGAACCGACCATGACCATAAGTCCATAAGTCCATACATGAATGTAAAATGCTCCTCGCTATTTTAGTTGTTGCTATCCCAGAGGCCACGTATGAGATCCGACCTCTATGGAACTAGGCATAATAAAGAAACGATTTTAATTATGAATAAAATAAAAGAATCTATGACAGTTATGTGTAAAAAAAAAATATCAAAAAATGTTCGCCACGGATTCGGTGGTTTACCCCTATCCAATGTCCATATTTTCAAATACTTCGAGAAATGAAAGTCGTATGTCGTTAGTGTGCCGAATTATTTTTTTCTTTAGGTCTTGGCTTATTGGCGTACACCTTTTCATTCAAATAACCCCAAAAAACCGGAGTCAAATCACATGATCTTGGCGGCCAATTAACATTGCCACGGATGACACGGCCATAGAATTTGTCGCGCAAAAGAGCCATTGTTTCGTTAGCTGTGTGGCAAGTGGCACCGTCCTGTTCAAACGACATATCGTCCACATCCATATCTTCTAATTCGGGCCATAAAAAATTCGTTATCATCTCACGACAGCGAACACAATTCACAGTAACTGCCTGACCGGCCTAATTTTAGAAAAAATATGGCCCGATGATGACGCCACCCCATAAACCGCACCAAACAGTCACTCTTTGTGGGTGCAATGTTTTTTCGACAATTACTCTTGGAGTATCATTCGCCCAAATGCGGTAATTCTGCTTATTGACGAATCCACTGAGGTGAAAATGTGCCTCATCACTGAAGAATCATTTTTGATGATTTGAACGACCATTTTCATAATAAGCCTAAATAAATTTAACGCGTTGCTCGCTTGTGCATCTTTCATGGTTCAAATTGAGTAAGTCTGAAATTGAGAAATATTAAATGAAGAAAATAACTTTACTTAAGCTGTGGTTCATATCCAACATCGGCCCTTAAAATAAAAACACATTCGTTACCGCAACCGAATGTTTGAGGTTGCATGCAACTTGAGAGTTCCATCAGTACAACCGAATGTTAGTTGTAACTCTGTACATTGTAGTAGTTGGAACTGAAGTATCGGTTGAAAATACGAAGTATCCAAACCTCCAGAAAAAAATATTTGGATCTTAAAATCCACAAACCGGAATTGTGCAACAAAGAATTTTCAAATTTTTATCAGAGGCAGAAAATTGTTTGCTTTCATACTCGTTCTTGAGTACTCCAAAAAATAGGGAGCGACATGTCGAGATATATGTGAAAAAAATGATGATAAAACCTACTTTATACTGGACCATATACATATATGTTTCATATATAAGTAGCCCTTCTATTGAGTATGATCTTAATGCATGGTTCGATCATGAACCTGATGAACCAGTAACAAACCGTGGGCAAGTTTGACAATTTGGTTAATAATTTGATGGACATAGATATACCTTTTGATAGAAATGCCTGTCCTGCCGCTTCAGAAGTTTCATGTGATGCCCTATCCTTACCAATTGCGGTACACACAGAGAACAGATTTGTTGCCACAACCGAACGTGAGTACGACAGCGAACGTGAGTACGACGCAGTGGAATTCAGACTTGCAGCCCCCAGAACATTAACAGGGTGTCTTCTTATGTCTTCTGAGGACCATCTACATGACGAGACCAAGGTCCTTACCATGCGCAGACCCAGTTCCTGCTGTCTAAGCAATACCTGCTAGGGTGTTTTCGCAGCAGTCATCCTAGCCATCATCTCTTGGACAGGATGCCTCCGCCCAGGCAGATCAGATACGATCTTCATTATCTAGAGAGAGAGAGGGAGCTCCAGCGGTATAAGAGAGAACCTTCAGTTTATCGAAACTATCAGGCAGGTCTGAACAACATTCACGCCGATAAAGTCGCAGCAGCAGTATCTAACTACCGTGTGAATTTATTGCTATATAAGCATCCCTCGGAGATTTCACCTGAGGAGAAGGTACTAACTCGGCAGACGCGCCTGCTTCTGGCGCAGCTGAGATCTGGATGGTGCAGCCGCCTCAATTCTTACTGGGCACGAATTGATGCTAACGTTCCAGACACCTGACCCGCCTGCCATCAGGGACCACATGATGTGCTGCACCTCTTCAATTGTTCGTTCAAGCCCACTCAGCTGACCCCAAGGTCTCTGTGGACGCATCCAGTTCAAATGGCGCGTTGCCTCCACCTGGATATCAAAGCAGATCCCCCATAGATGAACAAGACTTCAAAATACGAGGGCGACCGCAAAACTAACTGGCCTGGCACATTTTCTGTTTTACTAGCAACTTTTTGTTTGTTTGTTTTTTAAAAGCAATCTTTTATAAGCCATTTGTCAAAATTTCCGAAATATTTAACGATTATTTTCTTTGTTACAGGTGATTGAAGTAAACAAGTTTTATAATTTTTGAAAAATGGAAAATAAAGAGTTTCGTGCGGTAATTAAACACTTTTATATGAAAGGTTATACGCCATAATTAATCAAAGATGAATTGTATTCTGTTCATGGTGATAATGCACCATCATACTATACCGTGAAATCCTGGGTTCAACAATTTAAAATGAGTCGTTCAAGTACGGAAGATGAACAACGCTCTGCAAGACCGAAAACTGCTACTACTATTGAAAACATTAGAAAAATATTTAATGAAGTGACTAAAGATAGACGAATAAGGCTCAGAGAACTTGCTGATATTGTTAAAATACACGAAAAGCAAGTTTGGAGTATTTTACATGATGAACTCCACATGAAAAAGCTATCCGCAAGATGGGTGCCGCGTTTGTTGACTTTGCCCCAAAATATCGTCCGTTGGACCAATTCCGAGGAGCTTTTAGCGATTTATCAGCGTAATCCAATAGAGTTCTTGCGCCGATTCATAACTGTTGATGAAACATGGATCCATCACTACATCCCAGAATGCAAAGAACAGTCAAAACAATGGATGGAAGCTGGTAAAAGTGGTCCCAAGAAGGCGAAAACTGTTAAGTCAGCAGGAAAAGTAATGGCCACAGTATTTTGGGATGCAAGGGGTATAATATTTATTGATTATCTTGAGAAAGGAAAAACTATCAATAGTGAATATTATTGTGCATTATTGGATCGGTTAAGTGAAGAAATCAAGATAAAACGACCGCATTTAAAAAATAAAGTTCTTTTTCATCAAGATAATGCTCCTTCAAACACTGCATTTTTAACTCAACAAAAACCGGCCGAATTACGATTTGAAATTGCTCCGCATCCACCATATAGTCCAGATTTAGCTCTTTCTGATTATTTCTTCTTTCCAAATTTAAAAAAAAAACTCGGTGGCAAAAAATGTTCGTCCAATAGCGAGGTTATTGTTGAAACTGAGGCATATTTTGAATGTATTGAAAAATCTTAAAAATTAAAAAACTTGAAAAACGTTTGATGGAGTGTGTTGAGTTGGAAGGAGATTGTGTTGAAAAATATTTATTAATAATTCCAAAAAACGGTTCTTTTTATGTTAGGCCAGTTACTTTTGCTGTCGCCCTAGTATACGTATACATACTCGTATATTGTTGTTACAACAACAACCTCTTAAAACCAACACATTTTACTGTGAGTTTTTTTAGTTTTTAAAATTCAAAATATTATTTACACTCTGGAAGAAGGATATTTTAGATTCGTTGATGACCTAACAAAATTTTGCCATTCATTCTGTTCTCCTACTTTTCATACTTATCATTTATGTTTGTTGTTTGTTTTACATTCTGTTTTTTTTTTTGCATTTCTCTGCTTTTTATGTAAATTTGTTTACTTAAACGTTGCCCTGTATGATGCCGGAATACACGAGTAGTACTACTCCATATTCCTTTAGCCGAGCGTTTTTTTATGGAGCAAGACTTTAGTGGGAATGCGGCATTATATTCCGTCGGTCGCTTCCTTATCTTAAATGGCTTTCTGGTTGTTGTTGTTGTTGTTGTTGGCGGCGGGCGTTGTTGTGAGCCACGGGACTGATTGAAATTCGCGGATAACCTGAAATGGATTTTTCTTTTCCACAATTGCTTTGGTGGCAATTTCACAACAAACATGCTCCCAACAAGCCACGACCGAGCAGTGCAAGCAAGGCGAACGGCGGCAGGATTCACAAAGAGAATACATTTAAGAAGAACACTTAAAATGGAAACATCATTTCGGGCCAATTCACTGCAGATTGGTTTCGTTCACTCACTAATGGCTTCGCCATGAATATGTTCATATGCAGAGAAGACGGTGAACAAACGGGCGCTAAAACTCCCCTCCCAGCATAGCAAAATGTCATAGAAGGAAACACGGAAGCAGCGGCAGTCAGCGGGGCAGGGAATGTGGCCTCGGAACAGCGGTGGCGGAGGCTGTGACGGCTCTAGATGTTGTTAAATAAAGCTTTATTTAAATGTATTGTTTTCTAAGCAAAAGACGACATGGCACGGCCATCAAGTCGACGCATATAAACTGAAGAAAAACCCATAACAAGGATTTGCCTTAAGACGGCGACGCCATTGGCATCCACATCATAGTCCTTATCATGAATGCATGTGGGAGTTCTATCGTTGCCTGTGGCGGCGTATGTTATATTGTTTTTTGCTTTGGTGATATGATCTATCATCAAGTCAAATGATGCCAATATAAAATTTATGTTCTAAGAGATACTATTTATGCATAAGGATGGTACGGAAAACCGACTTAGGTTGTGTGTTTTATTATCCTAGCAAATCAACTCTCAGTGGTAAACATTTACGCGAGTATCCTTAAATTCGGTAAACATTTAAGGTAATGAAGAACTGCCAGCAAAAGCAAAATGTAGGTAGTGTGCTGTCTGGTGGCTATCTAAGGTCTCATCGCAGGATATCTAGTATTGAAAGAGGCCACAGGAGAGAAGTGTTCTCTTTTTAAGAAAAAAATATTACGGCGATAGGAGGATAGGAAGATGGTTCCCACTAAAATACGAGTAAAATAAAAATGAAACAGGGCCTCAAGTATCTAACGGGTGCCCCAAATAAGACCAGCTGATGTGAAACACAAATAACTTTTTATTTTTTAACAAAATTTAGTTTTACTTTTTGCAGTTTATAACTGAACTCTTGAACATTTAAAATGAATACGTACAGTCCACAACAACGCATTTAAATCATCGATTTTTATTATTCTTCTCAACGATCAATTGTTCTGATGCAGCGAAATTATCACCGTTTTATTAACGTACGAGCGCAGTTCGGAAACTTCTTAGCCTAGCACAAAAAGCGCGGTATAAACAGAAAAAAGTTAAGAGTTTTGGAAACTTCCATCTCTGCTAAGAACACATGTTAAATTTTGTTTCGATCTGGCAACTCCTTCATATAGAAACAGGTGTTCACAAAAGACGCATCCGCGATTTTTTTACAATGGAAAAATTAGAAATGCGTGGTGTCATTAAATATTTACATAAAAAAGGTTAATCGGGACGAGAAATTCATAATGATATGGTGAATGTGTTAGGTGAAAGTGTTCCTTTATATGCAACAGTAAAAAATTGGGTTGCTGCATTTAAACGTGGTCGTACAAGCATTGAAGATGAACCACGTAGTGGGCGTCCAAAAACAGCAACAACAACAGAAATTGTAGCCAAAGTGCATGATATGGTATTAAATGATCGACGAATAAAAGTGCGTGAAATAGCTAGTATCATGGACATCTCAAACGATCGAGTCCATTTAATTTTGCATGAAGAACTACAGATGAAAAAGCTTTCTGCAAGATGGGTGCCGCACTTGTTAACAGTCGACCAAAAACGCATAAGAATGAACATTTCTCAAGCTTGTTTGGATCGTTTTCAGCGAAATAAAATGGATTTTAAGCGTCGTTTCATAACTGTTGATGAGGCATGGATCCACCACTATACTCCAGATACAAAAGAACAATCCAAGCAATGGACTGAAGCTGAAGGAAGTGCCCCAAAGAAGGCAAAAACAATTCAATCGGCTGGTAAGGTTACGGCAACGGTTTTTTGGGACTTCAAAGGTATTTTATTGATTGACTATCTGAAAAAGGGTAAAACAATAAATTCAGAGTACTATTGCAACCTTTTAGATCAATTAAATGTACAAATTCGAGAACAACGTCCTAGCTCACAACACAAAAAAATAATTCTTCATCAAGACAACGCACCAGCGCACAAGGGTGTTTTAACAATGGCTAAAATCAACGAATTAAAGTACGAGTTGCTTGACCACCCACCTTATTCTCCTGCTTTAGCTCCCAGTGACTTTTACCTGTTCCCAAATCTAAAAAAAATCCTTGCTGGCAAGCGTTATACCTCAAATGAAGATGCAATTACAGTTGTGAACCACTATTTTGAAGACTTTGAGGAAAACTATTTTAATCAAGGGATAGAATTGCTAGATAAGCGTTGGACTAAGTGTATTGTAGTTTCAGGAGATTATATTGAAAAATAAAAATATTTTTGAAAAACTAACTATTCTCTTTCATTGATAGGCTAAGGACTTTCCGAACCGCCCTCGTAAAATCAGCGCCCACATCTTCAACTGGGTTGCAGTTGGCAATACATCAGCAACAGTTACACCCAATCAGATGCACTGTTTGGTGCGGTGTTATGGCCACAAAAATCATCGGCCCATATTTCTTTGAGAATGAGTATGAAACGCCAGAAACGGTCTCCGGAGCTTCTTACAGAACAACGATCGACAACTTTTTGCGGCCAATAGTGGAGCAACATCCTAATTAGTGGTTTCAACAAGATGGAGCCACTGCACATACTGCTGGGAAAACTATGCACATGTTGCGTGAATTTTTGGTGAACGCATAATTTCAAAAAATTCAGATTTTCCTTGGCCCCCTCGCTCACCAGATTTAACTGCGTCCGATTCTTTTTATGGGGATATTTAAAAGACAAAGTGTATGTTAACAAACCACAGACATTAGGACAGCTCAAGCAGAATATTCGAGACGAAATAAGGCGCCTGCAACCAGAAACATTACTCCGTGTAATGCAAAATGCGCTAAAAAGAGGCAATGCCTATATCGTGCAAAATGGTGGTCATTTGTCTAATGTCATATTTCACACATAGTCACGTTAAATTTCCATAAAATGTATTTAACATATAAAAATAAATCATTTAAAAAACCGTTATTACAAGAGCTATACGTGTTTAACATCACTAGGTCTCATTTGGGACACCCTGTACTTTGTAGGGACATAATTACTATTACACACGTTTTATGCTGAAAAATAAAAAGTGCTGAATGTTTTTGGACCTAATATTTTTAAATATACTTATTGATGTATATTGTATCCAATACGAATCTACTTATTCGAAATGTCCGCCTTTTGCCTTTACACACGCCTTAAATCGCACTGACCAATCGTCAATAGCTGCACGAACCTCGTCCATTGGAAAATTGGCCACAGCTCGTACCAAAGCAGTCTTAAGAGATCCAATGTTGGGGTATCTTCTGTGACAAACCTTGTCCTCTTAAACCGTCCACAATTTGCAATCCAATGCGTTCAAATCTGGACTGCCTGAGGGCCATTCTTCAGAGGACAAGTTGTTTCGAAGCCAGGCCTGGGACGTTTTAGCCTTATGGGCCGGCGCACAGTCATGCTGGAAAGTCCATGGCTGGTTTTGGAACAGGTAATTGTTAAGAGGCTTCACAACAGCTTCCAAAATGGTTTTTTGGTAAACTTTGGTCGATGTTTTGACTCCTTGTGCGCAGAAATGCAGGTCAGTGACTCCATCGTAAGAGACACCCCACCAAACCATGACTGAAGCTGGGTGATGAGCCTTTTCCACCCTTGGGATCAGTTCAGATGCTTCCTTAGATGACCGCGCATACACTCTATCATTTTGCTTGTTAAATTTTTCCTGAACGCTAAAAATTTTTTCATCGGTGAACAACATTTTTCTATGCAAGTTATCAGCGTGCTTCATTACCAAAAGACGTTTGCATTTTTCAATCCTATTTTTTTAAAGCTGCAGTCAATAAATGTCCCGTACATCGTTTGAAAGCCCCAAGTCCCAAGTCTTTTTTAATGATTCGACTCATGGACTTTTGCTTGTTATTCATTTCGCGGGTCATGATTTTCTGTTTTCGGAGCGGATTTCTGTGAATTCTTGATTTAACGACTTTGATGACTTGCGGTGTTCGAACAGAGCGTGGACGGCCCGGCCCGACTGGTGGCGGTCTTTTACAACTCCAGTCTCCTCAAACAGTTTTATGCATCGGTAGACGAACATGCGGCTAATCCCTAATGGCCGGAGCGTTTTGAAAACATCGATTTTTTTCATTTAACACTTGAAAAGCGCTATTACAGCGGTGCGGTTCTCTTTATCTGACCACTCCATGATTAAAGTGGTAACAATTTTAAAATCTCGTTACAGACTAACGCTAATGAGGTTAGATTTCAAAACCAATATGACCTTAACGGGGTATGTTCAGTTCTATTATTGAAATGGGTGTGTTCAATGTTGTAACAGTATTTATGTCTCTACTAAGTAGTTTTGACTTTCCTTTATTAGAAAAATATGAAATCTTTGCTAATTTTGTCCGATTCTTTTTGATTTTCATTTTTTTTATAAGTGTCTTTGAGGATTTTTTTTGCGAAAAATTCGCAATTTTTGATGCGTAAAATCAAAAACACGACGATTTTCAGTAATTTTTTTTTCGCAAAATAAATTAGTTTGGACTTTTCTCTATTAGAAAAAAATAAATTTCAGCGATTTTGTACAATTCGTTTGATTTTAATTTTTAAAAGGTCTATGATTAATTTTTTTATTCGAAAAGTTATGAATTTTTTATTCAAAAAAAAACATTTTTAAGAAGAGCCTACAAATTATTTAGATTCGATAAAAAAAAAAACAATAAAAAAAGATTCCATTTGACAAGAAAACGGCAAATGCTATATAAAAACTGAAAACATTTTGAAATCAGCGTAACATAATACATTTAGAAATGAAGTTTCATTGTTTTCTAAAAACTTCTATTTTTGTTCAATATTAGTATAGGAACGAAGCACTGTGCAACGTAAGTTAACACTGCCATTGCATTTCTCGAGCAAAAGAGACATTGTTTTGTTGGCTGTGTGGTAAGTGGCTCCGTCCTCTTGGAACCACATACCAGATCCTCATCCGCCATGTCTGAACACAAGTCTGTTATCATGTCGCGATAGCGAAAACCGTTCACGTTTACTCCTTGGCCGTCCTTATTTGCGAAGATGTACGGCCCGATCATGGCGCCAGCCCAGAAACTGCACCAAACAGTTACACTTTGTGAATGTCTCGTCTTTTCAACAATCACTTGTGGATTTTTATTTGCCAAAATGCGGCATTTCTGTTTGTTAACGAATCCAATGTGGAGACATTGGGTCGATTATGCTGACCAAAACAATTTTGAATTTCACTAAATTTGAACGCCTATTTTCGTAAAAAGCTTTAACAATTTTAACGTGCTGTTCAATTATTAACCTCTCTATAGTTGAGTTTGTCAAACACTGAGACAAAAAAAATGTCAAATTTAGTTATTTAAAAAACTTGACTTAACTTAACATCGTGCAATATGGTTGGAACACCCGTTATGCAGGCCTTCCCTTATAAGCCATTGATTTATGAGTTCGAGCCTATATATCAGCCAAATCATAAGCAAACAGCAATATTTGTTATATAATTTAATTTTATTTTACTTGACCGAAACGAACCGTTTGGATCCATGAGTCTGGCCTCAATCTCATTTTAAGAAATTTTTAGCTATTTTGAGTTCGAATATTCTACTGGTCCCTTTTATTGCGCTCAAGGTCTATTAGTCTTTACACCAGTCTTAGCTAAACCTTTTTTATCAAACCAAATTTGGATTATTAGCGTAATATTTTTTATCCAAATTTAGCACTTTTCGCTTCTTCTGGATAGGGGCCGTTTGTTTTGAGTTCGACCTCGATCTTAACAAAATCATTTCAAAAAATCAGTTTTATTAAAATGCATGCATGTAACACCTCTTTTTTTAATAAAGCTTTGAATATTTGATCACCCTATTATGTTTCTTAAATACATTTCACACCTGCAAAGAGTTAATGTGGGACATGGTCGACTATTAAATACCCTACTCTACTCTGCTCTTCAGAGGACTAAACACTGGAGATTGAGCAAGGTCGTATTAAAAATGTTTGAGTTAAATAACACAGTGATACGATACAAAATCGAACTTTCCGAATGCGAATGGTATGCGACCAATTGCAAATGAACCTTCAAGGTTTTCTTTAGTTCAGTGCTAGATTTTTTCTTACATGCATTTGAAGTTGCTGATTTTGGAACGCTGTCTAACAAGAAAAGATCATTGAAAATTTGATTAAAAATAATATATGTGACAGCGCATAGAGAAAGGGGCCTAAGGGTAGAAAAAATCAATTTCCACATTTTTTTTTGATGTGGACAACATCTGAGCATCAAATGAGACCGATCCCATGCCCCAAAAGTGTTACCTTCAGAGATATGCGCCAACACGCTCAGTGATGGTACACCAAGGTTGACCAACACGTGTATCGCTTTCAAATGAGACCAATACCAACACGCTCAGTGATGGTACACCAAAGATGCTCGTTTTTAAATCTTTAAAATGGCTCTCCTGAACAAAACGGGTTTTTACCCTTAGGGCCCTTTCTATTTTGCGCGTCACATATATAATTATTTTATCCTGGAAAGTTGTGCTATCTTACGGTTTTTTGGGTCGGGGAATTCATTTTTGTTATTTATTTTTACATAAACTCACGACAGATGGCGCTGTCGTATCTAGATTTTCATAGAGAAAGAGGCGTATTGCAGTAGTTACTGCATACACAACACAAATGAAGATAATTAAACATTAAATAAAATCCAAATAACATATACTTATAATAAGACATAATAACAAACAAAAATTGTAATAAAAAAATAATTTTTTTCCAATAAAAAAATATTTTTTTTTCCAATAAAAAAAAAAATTATCAAAAAAAAAAATACTTTTTTTTCCAATAAAAAACACATTTTTTCGATAAAAATGCATTTTTGTAATAGTAACGAACTGAGAACAATAAAGTGTACCTCTTAATATCATTAAAAATATGTTTTACAATGAAGCCAACATCAAAAATTTATTTTTCAGCCTATAAGTTTAAAAGTAAATACACAGTTTTTTCTATGCAAATCTACAAGAAATCTACAGAGCCATCTAGCGTGAGTTTTAGTAAAAAAAAATAACAATCAAAATGAATTCTCCGACCCCAAAAACTGTAAGATTCCATAACTTTTTAGGATAATAAAAATAAATAAGAATTATTTAATAGTTTTTTCTCTTTTTGTTATTTATTCGGTCTTTTATCATTCTTATGACTTGAGCAGTTTTTAATTCTGGTTCGAGACCTTTATGTTGTTTTCAGAATCAACGTAAAAAGAAGAAATTGGTGAAATGTATTTGCTACGGTTGCCAGGCAGACTGTACAGCTGTTTCTAAACCAGCCAAGGTTTTTCTTCAGCAGTCTTTGGCAACGATTAACGATTACCACAAATCAAATGACTTATACGGGAGACTCATTTTTATTAATGAGAATTACCCGTACAGTATATGTACGCACAAGAAACATGCACACTTTGGTTGTGCTTTTTCCATCATCACTAACTTTAAATGCGTGTACAAAAAAAAATCTCGCACAAAACTAAAGAAAACCCTTGAAGGTTTTGTTATGGATAATGTCAACTTTCATTTACAATTGTTTTCATTTAATTCATATTTCGGTTGTTGCACTGTGTAATTGTCGCTTTGGTAGGAAACGGATTTAAAATGTGCCACATTGAGACGGCAACTCAAGCAACCCAGAATTCTAAAGTGACTCTAAGCCTAACTTTTAATGTAAAAAAAAGTAATCCTCGTTTAACTGATATCACAACTTCGCCTTATTTTCGTAAAATTTTTCTATTTAACTTTATTGCCTGTAATATCTTTTTAACTAAATTCTGTTTTTTTTTGCTCTCCCCCAAGTGTTGTGTCAACCATTTCGTTTATTTGGGTTAACCATAAGGATGCCAGAAAATAAACCAATATTTGAATATAAATTGCCTCAAATGCGTACATAAATTTCAAAAGGATTTCGTTCCGCATTTGGTGGCTTTTTTCTCCGTATCCTCAATGTCTCAATAGGAAGTTGAGACATGCAAAGGATACACGCACACATACATGAACAAAATACATATATCTCTTCTTTTTTATAAATAAAGATAAACAGCTGCCAATTACCCAATCGAAATCTACCGAAATCTATCCCAAAATGATGGGGTTACCACCATCGGAATTGGCAAATTCGTTTTGGTTGCTTAATCGAAGAAAATTTGTTGCAATTTCGGCTGTGTGTAGCAAATTCGTGGCTGTCGTCTCAATATCAGCGTGTGTGTGTGTGTGTGTGCGAATACCTAAATCTCTTTGTGTGCGAGTGTGAGTATATCTTGATTTTATATGAGGCATATAAAATTTGCAAAAAATTCTCTAAACGAAAGCGTATCCAAAACCATTAAAATTGGACTAAAATCCTTCCTTAGCTGAAATTGCGTCTGTCTTCGTCTTTTGCTTACTTTGTGTGTGGAGACGACAAAAAAGGGATAATGGGCGGGAAAAAGGACTGCGTTGAATGGAGACAAATTTGCAATAAATTTGTCATGCTCTATAATTAAGAAATCAAAAACGATTTGTAAGACTCTATGAAAATTATTTGCAATTTAACGTGGGAATTTATGGGACATTTGAAAGTTTTATGGACGCATTAGGATTTAGGGGGCATTTTGGAGATGGAAGAAGTAACTTTAATGGATGCAATCAATGTTCGACGATGTCTCAATCACAACGTAGTGCAAAAAGTAGCCTAAATCTCATGGCGTTTTTCAATTATTTCGTTTGCAAAACTTTAAGAGTGGATACCCCTCTCTATGTTGACGACAAATCTTAGTAAGCAGCTTGGAAACAATTTTCAATTTACAGAATGAGAACAATCAATATGGTATAATTTCTCTAACGGAAATACATGTAGAGACCTGGCAACAGCGGAAATCAATCCAACATTTTTTTGATTGCTTTAATTAAATTTCTTAACCTTGTGATCTAAATGCCACTTGGGGTCCAAATTTCCAAACAGGCGATAAAATCGCATACTTAAAGCTCGCCAAACATTTAAATTGTATAAGCCTTTATGGTTTCAGAAACAATCACAGTTGTAGCCGGTTATCCAAGAAATCAAGCCGAAATCTTTTAAACTAACGGTCATATCCTTACCAAATAAAAACAGAATGTGAGTCCAAGTTTACATAAGTATAGTGTGGTAAGGATAAAATACATCAACGTAAAAGCATCTTAATTGTGGCTTATTGAAAGACAGAACCTAAATTGGAAAAATTATGTTCAATTAATTTCAGTCAGTCACTTTTAAATGAAGCATAAAAGTTTTAAAATGGCACGTTTTGTCCTTTTTACAAAAACAAAATAAGTTTTGTAATAAAATTTTTTTAAAAAGGTTCTGTTCAGAGTGGAATCCAAAATCAAAACTCAGGGGCGAAAATCGTAAAAATCAGTTGGTCCAGTCAAGAAATGCTCGTGATAATGACGACCGAATTCAAAAAGTTCGTATAGCCAAGAGTCTCTAACAACACCCAGTACTCGTACACGTACGAGGGCGACCGCAAAACTAACTGGCCTGGCACATTTTATGTTTTACTAGCAACTTTTTTTTTTGTTTTTTAAAAGCAATCTTTTACTCGTATAAGCCATCTGTCAAAATTTCCGAAATATTTAAGGATTATTTTCTTTGTTACAGGTGATTGAAGTAAACAAGTTTTAAAATTTTTGAAATATGGAAAATAAAGAGTTTCTTGCGGTAATTAAACACTTTTATATGAAAGGTTATACGCCACAATTAATCAAAGATGAATTGGATTCTGTTCATGGTGATAATGCACCATCATACTCCACCGTGAAATCCTGGGCTCAACAATTTAAAATGGGTCGTTCAAGTACGGAAGATGAACAACGCTCTGGAAGACCGAAAACTGCTACTACTATAAAAAACATTAGAAAAATATTAATTGAAGTGACTAAAGATAGAGGAATAAAGCTCAGAGAACTTGCTGATATTGTTAAAATACACGAAAAACATGGTTGGAGTATTTTACATGATGAACTCCACATGAAAAAGCTATCCGCAAGATGGGTGCCGCGTTTGTTTACTTTGCCCCAAAAAATCGTCCGTTGGACCAATTCCGAGGAGCTTTTAGCGATTTATCCGCGTAATCCAATAGAGTTCTTGCGCCGATTCATAGCTGTTGATGAAACATGGATCCATCACTACATCCCAGAATGTAAAGAACAGTCTAAACAATGGATAGAAGCTGGTAAAAGTGGTCCAAAGAAGGCGAAAACTGTTAAGTCAGCAGGAAAAGTAATGGCCACAGTATTTTGGGATGCAAGGGGTATAATATTTATTGATTATCTTGAGAAAGTAAAAACTATAAATAGTGAATATTATTGTGCATTATTGGATCGGTTGAGTGAAGAAATCAAGATAAAACGACCGCATTTAGAAAAAAAAAGTTATTTTTCATCAAGATAATGCTCCTTCACACACTGCCTTTTTAACTCAACAAAAACTGGCCGAATTACGATTTGAAATTGCTCCGCATCCACCATATAGTCGAGATTTAGCTCCTTCTGATTATTTCTTGTTTCCAAATTTAAAAAAAAATCTCGGTGGCAAAAAATGTTCGTCCAATAGCGAGGTTATTGCTGAAACTGAGGCATATTTTGAAGGTCTTGAAACAAACGAGCTAAGCAAACGGTCTTAAAAAATCTTATTTTTCGGAAGGAATAAAAAAACTTGAAAAACGTTTGATGAAGTGTATTGAGTTGAAAGGAGATTATGTGGAAAAATAAATAATAATAATTCCAAAAAACGTTTCTTTTTATGTTAGGCCAGTTACTTTTGCGGTCGCTCTCGTACAACCAATACATGTTGAGGTTATCGATACTTTGTCTCTTCAATCGAAACTGACTGTTGCTACTTATAAATTGTCATTACCCACTAAACGTTTGATTGTAGCGATGTATAGTACGTGCCATCACCAAGATTCAGTTGGCAAAAAATTCGGTTGTGTCAACAAATTGTTCTCTGCGTGCAGTTTTGTGAAAGAGTCTTCAAAAATAATACATATTAACCCAATTGATCTGACGGTAAATATTGACTTTGTTTAAACTCATACTGTTTAGCGAGGGTTTTGGTTTTCGAAGACGCACTAAAGATTACCATAAGGATAAAGTCTACTGTGGCCACACAACCCTCAAGATAACTACGAGTATTAAGTCGTGGTATGACCAAGTACTGAGCAGATGCCCAAAATACAAGCGCCACAACAAAACTTAAAACGAATGAAAATTAGAAAAGTTCTCGAGAGATTTTTCAACATATCGCTACACAGAGAGCAAAAATTAGTTGAAAATCAGTTGGAACTACCATAATTCGGTTGCAAAAGAAGAATTTCGGTTGTACATAATCACCAATTGTATAGATTCGTAATGGATGTGTTCGATTCGAAATAGCACAAGATGGTAAAAATTATCAACGCGCTGTACTCGCGACTTATTGAGGCATTTAGTTGCCACAACTGGTGCTTGCAAACATTTTGTTGTTGTAACCAATTATAAGTGGTGATAACTTAAATATCACATCATCAAAAACGGTTTGTTTATTAGTATGTTTTGAAAACTAAAATAATTCGATTATTGCTGTATCTACGAGTATGTTTATCGTTTAAGTTTTTTTCCAGTTAAAATCATCCATTATCTTTTCTACTAATTCCTCGTCCTCCCCATGAGTACTTCAGTTGTGTAAGCAAACAGTATTTTGACTTTGACTATAATTTTAATTCGATTTCGCTGAACAAGTGTGGTATGTGGACTTTTATAAGTAAATCAAAAAATTCTCTTCTGAAGGTAAGGTTACGTGGAATGTTTCAACGATACTACAGTCCCAATAACTGAAAATAACAGAGCACCAACTAACATTCGGTTGTATTGATGGAATACTCGAGGTGCATGTAACCTCAATTATTTGGCTGGCAAAGAAATCGGTTGTGGCCACGAATCTGTTCTCAGTGTGTAAGGATCCTTTAACTAAAACTAAAATTGCCCAAACTGATTAAAATTTAAGAATTGTTTGCGAACAAAATCGATTTCTTAACTACAGCTTAGTGTACCCAAGTGCACACACACACACACACAATTATAATAATATCCTACATCCTTTTTGCTAAGCGTCAATGTATCACTGACGTAATGGCATTTAAACAAAGCACACATGTCACAAAATCTATCAATACACATGCACAGGGAAAGTTGATCGTTTCCCCCGGCTATTTTCCAATCAATTGACTTTGAAGTTGTCATCCCTTTACAAACGGTGACGTGACATGAAAGCACAATTCAAAATTCGCACAAAAGACTCGAGGATTGTGCAAGTGTGGAGAAGTTACTAAAAAAAAGCGAAAGATACCCCACAGAATCAGCACGCACTGTGAACTTTGAACTAATGCGTAAAAAAAACATTTGCACCAGGTCGAATCTTATATACCCACTACAGTCACTACGCTAAGAGTACTAAAGCACAAAAAAACTTTTCAGAAAATGTGTCCATCCTTAATCCCAACAAAAACTTCAAAATTCGCTATATTTGAATTGGTAGCAAAAATGCCTTAATTTTGAGTACCTATATGTGATGCGCAAAATAGAAAGGGACCTACGGTTAAAAACTAGTTTTTTGCAGGAGAGCCATTTTAAAGATTAGGTCCCTTTCTATTTGCGCTTAGAATCGTCGACTTCACATAAAATGCGCATATCTCTGAAAGGGAACACTTTTGGGGCATGGGATCGGCCTCATTCGATGCTCAGATGTTGTCCACATCAAAAAAAGAAAAAAAATGAAAATTGATTTTTTACCTCTATTTATAGTGACAGTCTATATTAACTATAAATCTCCCGTTTTGATCATGTGGCACGTTTTTTGGGCCACGTAAGCCAAAGAGTCTAGTAACCATGCCTTTTTTGGCGTATTTAGTGCGTACCAACTAATATACCCTTTATTTGTTATGCAACTATTTCAAATAGTTTGCTTTTTACCGAGGTACCTTTAAGGATTTTTTTCCACCTAAGCGCATTTCGCCCATTTCCAATCTAAAACAGCTTATGGCCATAAGCCATGCTATATTTCATGGTCCTAGGCTGATTCGTTTGACCGCTTTTGTGCTTTTGAACATGGCTAGATCGTCTTAGAATCTTTCGACGATCAATTTGGAGATTTTTTTTTTATATCGGGTTTTTCCCACAAATTACGCGTGAGTTGTGTTAAACTTTATTTTTTTCTTTTCAGTACTGTTTGCCATTTCATCAGGGAAATACTAACATGGCAAACTACTACAACCGGGGCGGTTTTTGGGCTGGTGGCATCAACACTCCATATTTTTTTTTAATTTGTAACGGGTGATCTATATAGAGGTACTTTTTCAATGGGGTTTTTTTTCACAGATTACGCGTGAGTTTTCTTAAATTACTTTTTTTTTATTCTTTTCAGTATTTTTGGAATTTCATCATGGAACGACGTACACCGCGAAAACCACTGAATGCGTCATTAACGCCATAAAGGTCAAACTGTTCGAACGAGTCTTCCAAAATTGGACCCTCAGAAAAAACACCCTAAGGCGTAGTTGCGGCCACCATTTGAAGGATAGTATACTCAAAAAATAGATGGTATAAAATGTGCTTTCGAACGAACAATAAAGATTCCACACTTGATTTAAAATTGTTGTATTTTTTGATTTTAAAACAAAAAATAAAGAATTACCTAGGACTTTGAGACTGCGTGAATTTATGATTTTAAACGTCATTGTGAATGCATTTTGAACCTGAGACTAAACCTGCTTGAATTAGAAGGGCTTATTGGATGAAAACAGAACATCCTCATCTTTAAACAGTATCATTGTTCTGCAAATATGTCATTGTGAGATCCAGTTCCTTCAATGCTTCTTCTACTTTTAAGTTTCTTGAAATGTTTGGTAATTTTTCGGACTATTATGGCGTTAGCAGAAACTAAGAGGGCCGTTGTGTTGTGCTGCTGTAACTTAAGTTGCCTATTCTTTAAGATGCATCGGTCTGATGAACTACTTATTGTTGGGACGAAGTGTTCTCTCCGTGATGTTTGGTTCGGAGGAGGTATTTGATTTCTCTCCTACCAGCCAAATCTGGAAAGCATTAAATTATTGTCACCTGAAACGCATTCTCTAGGGGTTACGGAATCCCTTGAGAGCATTAGTATTCCACTTTTATTTTCCATGTATTCTCTATATAATTTCGAACAAAATCTTATTCTGAATTTAGAATGATTTTTTTTTTGATTTTCTTAAAGTTTTCTTTCAAGGAAACCTTCTGTTAATTATTGTCTTCAGAGCAAAAGAAATCAAGGTGTCTTTAAGTCCTAAAACGTATGTTTACCATGACTCCTAAGCTAATATAGTTTCACGTATTTATCTCATATCCGCTGCCACTGAACGCATCCAAATTTGATCAGACTTATGTGTATTGAATAGATTTATTTTCTTATTTATTTCTGATGAAAACGTACGATAAATACAACAAATTTGAGTTTTGAGGATACAGCGCTACCTCTCGGAGCTAAACTGTAGAGAGCTTCCGACAGACATATGCTTCAAGTTTGGTGTTTATCGGTAAAGCGGTTCTCGAGTTACACCCAAAATTAAATTTTTATATACAGTGGAACCTAGCTAAGTGGAATTGCAAGGGACCGCGTTTTTATTCCCACTTTAAAAGTTTCCTGCTAACACAACTTCCCACTTATCCAGGTAATTATATTTGTATCACACTTAAAGAGGAAAAGATATTTTTCTAACTATTTTTTTTAGAAAAAGGCAGTTTGTGTGATATATAGGGTGATCCATCTAGAGGCTTTTGTAGAACAAAAAAAATATAAATATTCAAATCAAGTAAGGAATCTTTATTGGTACTTTGAAAGGACATTTTATGACATTTATTTTTTGAATATAATTTCCTTCAAATGTTGGCCGCAACTACGCATCAGGGTTTTCATTCTGAGGGTCCAATTTTGGATGGCTCGTTCGAGCATTTCGACCGGTATGGCTTTAATGGCACACGTAATGTTGGCTTTCAAAACCTGAATCGTAGCTGGTTTGTCAGCATAGACTTTGGACTTTACGTAACCTCAAAGAAAAATGTCTAAAGGTGTGATATCACTCGATCTAGGCGGCCAACTCACCTTTAATAGATCCATTTTTTGAGCAGCTGTATGGCAAGTGGCACCGTCCTGTTGAAAGTAAGTGTAGTCAAGATTACGGGCTTCAATTTCAGGTAGCATAAAGATCGATATCATAGTGGGATAGCGAGCACCATTAACGGTTACGTTACGCCATCATAATTTTTGACAAATAAAATGCACCGATGATTTCACCAGCTTATAAACCGCACCAAACCGTGGTTTTCTCTGGACATTATGGGAACTCTTGTTGCTCCTCAGCCCAAATGCGGCAATTTTGTTAATTGACTTTGCCGTTGAGCCATAAATGGGCCTCATCACTGAACAAAAATGTTGGTCAAAAATACCGGATCTTCCCGTTTCTCACCGATCGCTCATTTCCATAATACAGTTGCCAATATTTAGAGAAAATTATTTTCAAAAAATAAATGCCATTAAATGTATAAAAAATTTCATTAAAGATTCCACACTTGATTTTAATTTGTATGTTTTTTTTGTTCTGAAAAAATATCTCTAGATGGATCACCCTATATTTTTTTAACTCTGTTTATTGGCATTAAATTCAAATTGCATAGTTTAATAAAAAAAAGCTTACAAACCGAAGAATTTGCTTTTATAAACTTAAAAAATGAAAATAAAAAAACTGAGCGCTCGCAACATCGCACCAGGGTTGTCATTTTTTTGGCCTCAGTCCCCCAAATTTTGGTCAAAATTAGCCAAAAAGAGAAATTGAAACACTGTAACCGCAGTGATACCGTTGCCAATACCTAAACCTATACCCATCTATCCTATGATGGATGGTATAAAATTACTTAGAACGAAGTGATTCAATCGGATATGAACCAAACTATTGAAAATGCTGAATAAAAATTAAACCTTTCGGCGTTTTAGAGTTAGTTACTTTTTCATTAAGACCTTCAAAAGTTAAATTAGGAAGTTTTCGTAAAATACGCCAGGATAATCGCCAAAACACCAAAAGACTTCGATTTCATCATATTTGGCGAGACATCGCCAAACCTGACAAAAACCATTAAACCTAACTGCATCGCACTCCGCAAAAACTCCCTAAGTAAAAAAGCAAAAACAAGTGAGAATAAAACAAAAAAAGACGAAAATCGTTTTGTAGGTACAGCGAAAAAAGGGAAATTCCACTCATACTCGTAGAAGTAAACGACTAAAAATTCCCACTTATAGAGGTAAATTCTAAAAAATGAATCCCACTTAAAGATATTCCAACTCCTGCTTAAAGAGCTTTTTTTATTTTTTTTTGTCCGAAGTGTGCCCTGACAAAAATTTCCCGCTTACACAGGATTCCCACTTATGCAGGTCTCCCTTATTCAGGTTCCACTGTATTAAGATAGGATCTCCGATCAACATTTCGTGGTGTTGCAAGCGGAATGACATATTTAATATACCATCCACTCTTCGATGGAGGGTACAACAAACAAAAACAGGCCACAAACAAGGCGTTTCGCTTGTCACTCGCATCAAAGTGTGTCCTTGGAGAGATCCTTTTTGCATTTTTCCAACGACGGGTAATGATGATTGGAGGCGTCATCACACGCCGCCGACATGTGTACTCATACATATGCCAATAGTATCATCGTACATGCAAATTGTCATGTTTAATAAGAGACATAGGATTTTGTTTTTTTTGTCGGTTGATTAGCCTCATCTGAGGCATTAGACAGCATTTGACTTGAACTTCAACATCCCCCAAACTTTAACAAGGCTTTGGTTTATTTGGCGATGCAAAAATAAAAATTGCGCCGCGTGTTTGCGCTGTCGTGTGGCATATTCAATTGTCTGGCATTAAAAGGAAATCCCTTTCAGTATTTCTGAAAACTTTGTGTTGCTATATTTAAATCGTCTAAGAGTTTTGTGGATTTTAGGAAAATGTTATAAAAGGAGTTAGGCATGTGAACTACAGAGGACAGTTCTATCCACAGTGAATGTGAATTTGAGACTCACCAGTTTTATGTGTTTATCGGGAATAACTACTAAGAAGGCCAAGGGAGTGCCTAGCCACTTTTTGGAAAATCAATTACTGACCACAGTCATAATCAGCCAAATAGTTATATCAAATCATGCAGGCACTGGCTGAAAAACTAATCTTACACTCATTTCATAAGCCAACAGAAATTGGTAGTCTTGAATTGCGATTCCTACAAAGAATTTTTAAACTATGAATTATGTAGCTAGCCCAAGAAATGATCAAAATGAAGCTTTCTGCTTCATTTTGATCAATAACAATCTAACTTATTGGCTAATAATAATGAGTACAGACAAGAGACGTTTCCTATCAGATCTGAACGGTGCAATAAATGCTTAAAAATATGTTAAAATCTTTTGCAAATGTTTGCCTTTTTAGCCATGTTTATAATAACCGGTTTCACTAGTTTCACCGGTTATTCAAACTCATAATAAATAAAATCATGATTTCGAAAAAATGATTTTTCGATTAAACCGATATCACTGGGCACAAAAAAATCTGCGGCTGAAGATTTGATAGTCAAATTTAGTTGATTTGGCGTAATGATCACGAATCTGGCCTCTGATTTGCAGATTAGCTCTAAGGGCGGTTCGGAAACTTCTTAGCCTAGCACAAAAAGCGCGGTATAAACAGCGTGGAAACTTCCATCTCTGCTATGAACACATGTTAAATTTTGTTTCGATCTGGCAGCTCCTTCATATAGAAACAGGTGTTCACAAAAGACGCATCCGCGATTTTTTTACAATGGAAAAATTAGAAATGCGTGGTGTCATAAAATATTTACATAAAAAAGTTTATCGGGACAAGAAATTCATAATTATATGGTGAATGTGTTAGGTGAAAGTGCTCCTTCATATGCAACAGTAAAAAATTGGGTTGTTGAATTTAAACGTGGTCGTACAAGCATTGAAGATGAACCACGTAGTCGACGTCCAAAAACAGCAACAGCAACAGAAGTTGTAGCCAAAGTGCATGATATGGTATTAAATGATCGACGAATAAAAGTGCGTGAAATAGCTAATATCATGGACATCTCAAACGATCGAGTCCATTTAATTTTGCATAAAGAACTACAGATGAAAAAGCTTTCTGCAAGATGGGTGCCGCACTTGTTAACATTCGACCAAAAACGCATAAGAATGAACATTTCTCAAGCTTGTTTGGATCGTTTTCAGCGAAATAAAATGGATTTTAAGCGTCGTTTCATAACTGTTGATGAGACATGGATCCACCACTATACTCCAGAGACAAAGGAACAATGCAAACAATGGACTGAAGCTGGAGGAAGTGCCCCAAAGAAGGCAAAAAAAAATTCAATCGGCTGGTAAGGTTATGGCAACGGTTTTTTGGGACTTCAAAGGTATTTTATTGATTGACTATCTGCAAAAGGGTAAAACAATAAATTCAGAGTACTATTGCAACTTTTTAAATCAATTAAAAATACAAATTCGAGAAAAACGTCCTGGCATACAACACAAAAAAATAATTTTTCATCAAGACAACGCACCAGCGCACAAGAGTATTTTAGCAATGGCTAAAATCAACGAATTAAAGTACGAGTTGCTTGACCACCCACCTTATTCTCCTGATTTAGCTCCCAGTGACTTTTACCTGTTCCCAAATCTAAAAAAAATCCTTGCTGGCAAGCGTTTTACCTCAAATGAAGATGCGATAACAGTTGTAAACCACTATTTTGAAGACCTTGAGGAAAACTATTTTAATCAAGGTATAGAATTGCTAGATAAGCATTGGACTAAGTGTATTGAAATTTCAGGAGATTATATTGAAAAATAAAAATATTTTTGAAAAACTAAGTATTCTCTTTCATTGATAGGCTAAGAACTTTCCGAATCGCCCTCGTAGTTTATTTCGTTATTTTCGTTTTTTTAAAATAAAACACCCCTACTGCTTTATTTCGAAAACTTGTGCGCGGTGATAAGAGGAAAAAATAAACTTCTGCTGCAATTTTAGTGTTGACCAGTGAAATCGACACTTTGTCGACATTCTTGCCTCATAGTGTTATTCCGTATACGATGAGGACGACGCCGAAGGTGTAGAAGGCGTTGATGACACTAAATACCACAGCGAACTACGTTCATGCAGCAAGAGGATACAACATCCGTTTTGCTACACTCTCCTAAGTAGCTCAGAACTGAACATATCCGAAAGAGCATTCACGATGGGTGGGTGACAAACATAACGGATCTAGAGTGCCCAAAACCGAATCCGACCTACCGGTTTTTATGTCCAAACCTGATAGTCGGTTTTTAAAAAATAACGAGTGATCAATCTAGAGGAATTTTATTCAATAGGGTTTTTTGTACAGATTACGCGTGAGTTACGTTAAACTTTTCTTTTTCTTTTTAGTATTGTTTGCCATTTCATCATGGAAAGACTTACACCGCAACAACGTCTCCTAATTGTGCTCAACATTTTGGACGAAAAACGTTTCTCCCCTAACGCTCTTTACAGTAATACAGGTTAAAGAGCGTTCGGGGAGAAACGTTTTTCGACCAAAAATGTGTGCAGTGAAGAGGCCCATTTCTGGCTCAACGGCAACGTTGAGGTGCCATTATACCCAGTGAAAACAACGGTTTGGTGCTGTTTATGGGTTGGTGGAATCCTCGGTCAATATATTTTCAAAAATTTTGGTGAGCGGAACGAAAGCATAAATGGTGTTCGCTATTGCTTCAAGATGTCGGACTTTTTGCTACCTGAAATTGAATCCCGTAATCTTGACGACACTTGGTTTCAACAGGACGGTGCCACTTGCCATACAGCTGCTCAAACAATGGATATACTGACAGGTTATTTCGAAAAGCAGCTAATTTCACGTTTTGGATGGGTGAGTTGGCCGCCCAGATCGAGTGATATCACCCCTTAGGCATTTTTCTTTGGGGTTACGTAAAGTCCAAAATTTATGCTGACAAACCACACGCAGAGAAAAGATACGGTTACTATATGGTCACGGCAACAATAGTATGTTCTCTGCAATAAAAGTATTGTCGTCGCAACCATAGTATTGTTTTTTTGAATTAAATATTGATAATAGTATGATTGCGGCCATATTTATATTGTTGAAATGTAACATTAGGATTGTTGCCAAATTTTAAAATGAAAATATGGTTGTAGCGACAATATAAATATGGTTGGTGCTACAAAACTATTGTTTTTTTTGAGTTTTATGTGACAATAATATGATTACGGCAATCATACCGACAACATTTATTTTTGTCGGTTAAAAAATATTTTTTTTTCTACTGCTTAAATTACGCCTGTTAATAAGAGTTTAATTCATTTTTAAATAATTTACTTAATACAAATCGATTGTTAACTAACAACTTAACCCAATCCTTACAAATATTTTAGGGATCATAGTATAGTTACGTGTAAGTCAAACTATGGTTTTGAGGATCATACTATGGTTGTATGAGAAATATTCTATGGTTGTGAGGATAATAATATGGTTGTGGGGATTATAGTATGGTAGAGTGAGAATAATAATATGATTGTGGGGATCATAGTATGGTTGTGTGTGAATAATTCTATTGCTGTGAGGACCATAATATTGTTGTGCGGATCATAGTATGGTTGTGTGTGAACCATACTATTGTTGTGATGAGCATAATATTGAAAAACAATAGTATGATGCTCTTCGAATATTGTTATCCCAACCATACTTTTTTTCTGCGTGCAGATACGATTCAGGTTTTGAAAGCCAACATTACGCGTGTCGTTAAAGCATGCCAGTCGAAATGCTCGAACGAGCCATCCAAAATTGGACTATCAGAATGGAAACCTTGAGGCGTAGTTGCGGCCAACATTTGAAGAAAATTATATTCAAAAAATAAATGCCATAAAAAGTCTTTCCAAGTTCCACACTTGATTTGAATTTTTATATTTTTTTTGTTCTGAAAAAATACCTCTAAATTTCCTGCCCTCCAACAAACTCATCAGAAAACGTTATCGAGCTTAAAATTACTTTTATTTTTCTTGCAACAATTACTGCGAAGCTTTTTGAAGAGGGCTGTCACGGACCTGAAATCGAAATAAAAGCAGTGTGCAGCCACGAAAATCAATGTCACTTTCACATTTTGTTAAAAAATTGTCTTCTATTTAAATATCTTGAAGCCGGTTAATGCCTGTTCAATTTCTCTAACTTTAATTTGGTCTAAACTAAAAACTTTAAAACACTACAACCAAAACAAATTTGAACATTTTTGATTTATGGCATTTGGTTCACTAAACCAAATCATGTAAATGGATCATTTAAACACATTGTGTTCGACTAGACTAAATATTTATGTAGCCAGTATCAACACCTTAAAGAGGACTATGTATGATATACTATTAGGAAAACCCTTAGTTTAGGTGAACCTAATAAAGTTGCTTTCAAGCAAAATGTTTTATGCTCTTAACCGAAATGTTGGCCTTTCAATCAGAGGTTTTGCCATCATAAACTTATCAAAAACAATGCGCTTGTTGTTGCAGTTGCTTTACAGCAGCAGTGTAAACAGACTATAAAATGCCCTAGAATGTGTTATAATGACTTCAAATCATAAAAAAATGCCATAAAAGCCTCTATAGAAGGAAGGCGACGGCTACCGATGTCAAGAAAAATAGAAGGATGATTTTAGAAGCAAAACAACTCATTGGATTTTTATTGCACATGTGTTTGTTTTTTCCGGATGGGGAGGCAAAAAATCGTAAAAACTTTGTACAGATTCTCGTTTTGTTTTGAGTAATTTTGAACGCAAACATTCGGCCAAAGTGAATTGAAAATATTTACAAATCGGTTTGGCGCCATAAATAAATAAAAATGATGTGCTTGCTGGGCAACTCACTCGGTCGATGATCATAAAGAGGTCGTTACTAATGATGATTTTGATTCAGATTTAGATGCTTTCGCATAACACGGAAGGTGTTTAAGGAAAACACAATTTAAATCGTTAGCCTCGAACCCAAATAAACATGATTAGGAAATGATCTAATGATCTGTTGTACAAATTTTGGATGCGGGCATGGGCGAAGCGTTTCCAAAACTTATTGGCCATAATCTTCACACAAAACAAAAAAGAGGACAGTGGTGAAGTATGCAGTTCCAGTGTAGACACCAATCCCTTGACATCCGGTTCTATATATTGGACTGAGCGTAAACAAACACTCTTCGGCCAGGGGCTGTCAACAATATGTGTTTTTATTTATCCATTTTTTTCGTGGGGGCAGCAGTTCCCGGAATGCCTTTACTGGTTATTACTAATCGTTGCATGAAGTGGTTGCACTTCGGAAGCTGTTCAGGCCTTAAAAAAATCAGGGGAGTAAAGAGAAAGGGACTATGTTGCCTCTTGTTGTATCGCGCTTTTCAGGTCTGAACCACATTAGGGAGTATAGCTGATCGGACTTTGTTGCCTCTTGATATATCAATAAAGTCAGCAATGGGTCTCTGGATTTGGTTTCAACGTCGCCGTCTACACACCCATCATCTTCGTTATCGTCAACATGAGACCTCCCTACGCAGTTACTCTCGCAGCGGCATCAACATATACTTAGTAGGGACATAAGTACTGTTACAACATTGGACACACCCATTTCAATAGTAGAACTGAACATACTCCGTTAATGTCATATGGGTTTTGAAAGCTTACCTGAATAGCGTTAGTCTGCAACGGGATTTTAAAATGTTTTTTACTTTCATCATGTAGTGGTTAGATAATGAAACCCGTATCGCTGTAATAGCGCTTTTCAAGTGTGAAATGAAAAAAACCGATATTTTCAAAACGCTCCGGCCACTAGGGATTAGCCGCATGTTCGTCTACCGATGCATAAAACTGTTTGAGGAGACTGGAGATGTAAAAGACCGCCACCGGTCGGGCCGCCCACGCTCTGTTCGAACACCGCATGGCATCAAAGCCGTTAAATTAAGAATTCACAGAAATCCGCTCCGAAAACAGAAAATCATGGCCCGTGAGATGAATATCACGCAAAAGTCCATGAGTCGAATCATTAAAAGACTTGGGACTTTCAAACGACGTACCGGACATTTATTGACTGCAGCTTTAAAAAAAATAGGATTGAAAAATGCAAACGTCTTTTGGTGAAACACACTGATAACTTGCACAGAAAAATTTTGTTCACCGATAAAAAAAAAATGTTTACCGTTCAGGAAAAAATTAATAAAATAGAGTGTATGCGCGGTCATCTAAGAAAGCATCTGAACTGATCCCAAGGGTGGAAAAGGCTCATCAGCCAGCTTCAGTCATGGTTTTGGGGTGTCTCTTACGATGGGGTCACTGACCTGCATTTCTGCGAACAGTGAGTCAAAACATCGACCAAAGTTTACCAAGAAACCGTTTTGGAGGCTGTTGTAAAGCCTCTTAACAATTCCCTGTTCCAAAACCAACCATGGACTTTCTAGCAGGATTCTCCGCCGGCCCATAAGGCTAAAACGTCCCAGGCCTGGCTTCGAAGCATTTTACCAGCCTTCATTTCCTCTGAAGAATGGCCCTCAGGCAGTCAAGATTCGAACCCACTGGATTACAAATTGTGAACGGTTTTAGAGGACAAGGTTTGTCACAAAAGATACACCAACATTGGATCTCTTAAGACTGTTTTGGTTCGAACTGTGGCCAATTTTCCAATGGACGTGGTTCGTGCATCTATTGACGATTGGCCAGTGCGACTTAAGGCGTGTGTAAAGACAAAAGGCGGACATTTCGAATAAGTAGATTCCGTTTGGATACAATATACATCAATAAATATATTAAAACATATTTGGTCCAAAAACATTCAGTACTTTTTATTTTACAGCTTAAAACGTGTGTAACAGTATTTATGTCCCTACTAATTATAGTACTCGTGTGTGTGTGTTCCAATCCTGAACTTAACCCAAATGGAGTCAAATTCTGGATCTTGTGAGCGTAAGTGTTACTGGCTCTGAAACACTATATGTGACGCGCAAAATAGAAAGGGACCTAAGGGTAAAAACCAGTTTTGTTCAGGAGAGCCATTTTAAAGATTTAAATACGTGTATCTTTGGTGTAGAATTGTCGACTTTACTTTCATAAAACGCGCATATCTCTGGGAGGGAACACTGTTGGGGCATGGGATCGTCCACATCAAAAAAAGAAAAAAAATTAAAATTGATTTTTTTTACCCTTATGTCCCTTTCATACATATACCCCAAAACCTTTTTGGGGAAAAAATTAATAGGATGGTACCCAAGCACGAAAAATCTTGTGGACAGAATCCTCACATACCTGGGTCTCACATAGGGCTGGATGGAAATGTGCGAATACACTGCAGAAATTCGATCGCAACCGTCGTAGAGTGTCACAAACCTATAATCGACATTCCGGTTTTTATGTCAAAACTTTGTACTCGCATTTTTAAATATAGCTTAAGCACGACATGTTGGTTTAACCGGTTTTTTGGTTGTAGTATGAAAAAGCAAAATATAAACCTAATTTTCAAGTACGGAATACGTAACCACCGAAAAAGCTAACCTA
Source organism: Hydrotaea diabolus (assembly GCA_963513945.1). NCBI lineage: Eukaryota > Metazoa > Arthropoda > Insecta > Diptera > Muscidae > Hydrotaea > Hydrotaea diabolus. The sequence continues at coordinate 149,816,604 of OY740718.1, read as the reverse complement.
CCTTAAATTGTATAGGTCGACTCAGAATCAAGCAATTGACTTGATTTTACAATATCTGTATCCATCCGTCTGCTTTCTACCTAAAGCTTGTTTTCAAATAATAAGAAGCAATTGTTGTCCGATCTTAATTAAATTCGATAGAACATACGTTTTTTGGACAATAGCTGTTGACTTTTCGGAAAATCGGTTAAAATTAAGATAGATTGATGAAATTAGGTACATATCATTATGGTCGATCAATAATTAGCCGCAGTGCAATGATTTTTCCCGATATAACAAACAACTGATCTAGAGCATCCATATTAATTTTTATTTCAATTAAATTTGGAGTGGTACTCGAATATAACGATTAACAAACAACCAATATTAGACCGATCTCAGTCATACAGGCTTAGTTTTGATATAGTTCCCGTACAAGTTTTGTGGGAGTTTAAAAAAATATCTTTCCATCTTCAAAGACATATGGCTTTAAAATATTTATTATATTTTCGCATAAAGCAGTTTGTCAAAATTATAAAGACGGATCCTATGTCCGATAATCTCACCCATTTTAACAAAAACAATACAATTTTCACTTAAACTCAAATCTGACCCTATATAAAACTAAGAGCCTGTTTCAGGGCACAATTACTTCACTCCTGATTCGGAAAATATTTTTTAATCTTAACAAAAGGCTTAAAACGGAAGGTAGGTTAATGCCTGTTTTTAAGTTTTAATAAAACCCAACTGTCGGTTTTTTCAAATCGACGGTTTTTGAAAAAAAAACCGCAATGCTGCTTTCTCAAAACTCCGGTTTTTTTGAACATTCTAATCCCTTGTATATATTTGCGAAATGGATCTTTTATTTCTTCAACCACAAACTAAAGACAAGTGTTATTAGTTAAAGTGGTGAAGGATATACATGGGCGACCGCAAAAGTAACTGGCCCAACATAAAAAGAACCGTTTTTTTTGGAATTACTATTATTTATTTTTCAACATAATCTCCTTCCAATTCAATACACTTCATCAAACGTTTTTCAAGTTTTTTTATTTCCATCCGAAAAATAAGATTTTTCAAGACCTTCAAAATATGCCTCAGTTTCAGCAATAACCTCGCTATTGGACGAACATTTTTTGCCACCGAGAATTTTTTTTTAAATTTGGGAACCAGAAATAATCAGAAGGAGCTAAATCTGGACTATATAGTGGATGCGGAGCAATTTCAAATCGTAATTCGGCCAGTTTTTGTTGAGTTAAAAATGCAGTGTGTGAAGGAGCATTATCTTGATGAAAAAGAATTCTTTTTTATCTAAATGCGGTCGTTTTATCTTGATTTCTTCACTCAACCGATCCAATAATGCACAATAATATTCACTATTTATAGTTTTTCCTTTCTCAAGATAATCAATAAATATTGTACCCCTTGCATCCCAAAATACTGTGGCCATTACTTTTGCTGCTGACTTAACAGTTTTCGCCTTCTTGGGACCACTTTTACCAGTTTCTATCCATTGTTTTGACTGTTCTTTGCATTCTGGGATGTAGTGATGGATCCCTGTTTCATCAACAGTTATGAATCGGCGCAAGAACTCTATTGGATTACGCTGATAAATCGCTAAAATCTCCTCGGAATTGGTCCAACGGACGATTTTTGGGGCAAAGTCAACAAACGCGGCACATATCTTGCGAATAGCTTTTTCATGTGGAGTTCATCATGTAAAATACTCTAAACTTGTTTTTCGTGTATTTTAACAATATCAGCAAGTTCTCTGAGCTTTATTCGTCTATCTTTAGTCACTTCATTAAATATTTTTCTAATGTTTTCAATAGTAGTAGCAGTTTTCGGCCTTCCAGAGCGTTGTTCATCTTCCGTACTTGAACGACCCATTTTAAATTGATGAGCCCAGGATTTCACGGTGGAGTATGATGGTGCATTATCACCATGAACAGAATCCAATTCATCTTTGATTAATTATGGCGTATAACCTTTCATATAAAAGTGTTTAATTACCACACGAAACTCTTTATTTTCCATTTTTCAAAAATTATAAAACTTGTTTACTCCAATCACCTGTAACAAAGAAAACAATCATTAAATATTTCGGAAATTTTGACAGATTGCTTATAAAAGATTGCTTTTAAAAAACAAAAAAAAAATCTAGTAAAACAGAAAATGTGCCAGGCCAGTTAGTTTTGCGGTCGCTCTAGTACATATTTTGTACCCTTTTTTGCTTAGACCTGGATTAAGACATACTTGACTGTCATCGAGGCAAAACACTAGCGCTTACAAAAAAATGATATCTAAATTTTTTAAATCAAACTCGTACATTTTGAGTACTTGTACAAATGTCTAATCTATTGCTCATTCGCTATTGAGTCTAAGTTACCGAGGCATAGTAAATAACATCAAGAATAATTTAATTGAAAACATTAATATATTTTACGAAAATTATAGCAGAACAAGGACTTGTTTCAGTGTAATGAGTTTCAAAACCTTCCATAAGATTTAACGAAACAAACAAAAATCATCTTTATCTACTATCAGGAGTTTATTAGCCATCATTCCTCTAGTCCATTATACGAACTTGTATTACTTGAAAAAAACAGCAATTTTAAAAAGCAACATTTAATTGATGCACGTGATATCGTTAAAATCATTTAACATAAATTACCCACCCAATTTAAATTAATTAATTAAAATGTATACCAGTATTCATATACATCGTGCACCGTACACACACACTATACACAAACCATGCCTTTCAACATTATTAAAACGAGATGCACGGGAATGAAGCCACCAACATTATCCATGTGAGTGTTGGCAAAAATGAGAATATTCATAAAGTTGTGGCATGTAGGGATGGTGGCATTTATGTAAATCTGCACGGTGCAACATATTAATGCCTTATTCACACTTGCAACTGCCAAACATACGTGCATACACGTCGGATAATAAGTGTAAACAATTCGCATATACGAGTATATACTGCGTACATTAGGGTGGGACGATTTGTAAGGACAAAATTTTTTATCGATATTGTGTCATCGGTTTTTCGATAGCTTTTGGCATGAAGAAAAAAAGTTCTACTACGACAAACCAAAAAAATCATTTTCGAGGCGCCCAACTTTTCTGGTTTTTTTACTAGATACGAGGCCACATCAATAATTAGTGACTTTTTTTTGCCAGTAAACCGCTTTTTTAGCACTGGAACCGATGGTGCAGAGCCCCCATAGTATCTGTCAAGCTTTTCCTTTGTTTAAGGGTTTTTTCCGCAAAAAAAATGTTTAATGAGCACTTGAAAATCACTTTTTTCCATTTTTGACAAATTCCTCGAGGTTGTATGGTAACACATACTAAATGACGGAACACAAACTAAATGACGGAACTCTCTCAAAATTTGACAGTAGTCTATTAACAGATCGTTCTTGATAGGAGCAGTGATGCATTTCATGTAATTACGAGGGAAGAGGGAAAGCCACGAAATTATTATTATCCAATACGACTCTGTCGTATTTCTTTTCTCACGTGCTCATGTGTTATATTACATTGCATGTGGCAATGTATATTTTTGTATGTATTTTATGTCACCTTTGACAGGTATTTTTAATACAATTTTTTTTAAAAATAAAAGTTGAGAAAAAGTCGAAAAATTCAAATTTGGGCCCCTCGAAAATGATTTTTTCGATAGAAGTTTTTTCCTCATGCCAAAAGCTTTTAAAATTCGTTGCCAAAATATCGATTACTAAGTCGACCCACCCTAACGTACATACATATATAAACAAAAAATACAGACATACCGATAACACAGCCCTATATGCGTACATACATAACCCAACATGCCATAAATAGTTGCCTGATTTTTCGACACTGATGATTTTGTTGACTACGACGAGGATGATGATGCTGCTGTTGCAGCCATTATGTTGTTACTGCTACGGCTACTGTGTGTTGTTGCACGAAACGCATATTTTTATTAATTATTATGGCGTGGCTGTACGCGCAGGATATCTTCCAACAGCTACCTATGTGAGTCCATCGCCACCCAGATACGGAGCAGGGGGGCCAGTTTTTATCGAGTGTAACTCTTTTTGCTGCCCTTAAATGAAAACCAATAATATCCTTGTCGGGAGGTCCTAGGTATAAATAATCTAATATCCCCAAGTTTTAATGATGAAAAATTCCATTTTGACAGTTTGTTCCGGCCATTTTTAATATTCAGGCACTTATGCCAATTTATTTTGGAGGACGATTCAAATTCTCGGGGAAAACCTGTAATCCTTAGAGGAAGCATCCCCAGGGAGGATAAAAGGAAAATCATATACCTCTCGCGGACCAAGAGGTAGCAGTATCTGTGGGCAGCTGTACCCCAAAGGAGCGGCTGAATTTATAGAGCGAAAACTTTAAACCCTTCAGAAGGCAACCGGAAACCACTGAAATATAATTCTTTAAAAATCTTATAATACTCGTATGAACACCATAACACAGAATATGGGGCCCTCAGCCTTCGGCCAAAAGAGCGTGCTAATAATCCCCGAAGGAAAAACTAAACAAAAATTTAATTTCGGAAAGTGGAATGTCAGTAGTCTCTACGAACCTGAAAAACTTAATAATACCATCATCGAAATAAACAGACTCCAATATACATACTAGGTCCAACGAAACATGGTGGACCGATAGTGGAGAACTTAGATCTGAAAATTTAACAGAAGGCATATCGATGATTCAGTGACTTTTCTAACTTCCCTCGTAGTTATATGAAATCCAACTCTGCTATGGGGGCTCTGCATCATCTATCTCAATGATAAAAAAAAGTGGTTTACTGAGGGAAGGTTTACGGAAGGAAGGAAGATCCGCTGTTCGACCAAAATTTTGTTTAGTGATGATGCTTATTTCTGGCTCAACGGCAGAGTCAATAAACAAAATTGCAGCATTTGGGCTGAAGAGCAACAAGAAGAGGTTCAAGAGGCGTCAATTTACCCCAAGAAAACCACGGTTTGGTGCGGTTTATAAGCTGGTGGAATCAGCGTTTCATATTTTTTTTAAAAATGATAATGGCAGGATCATAACCGTCAATGGTGCTCGCTATCGCGCCATGATATCGATCTTTATGCTACCTGAAATTGAAAAACCGTAGTCTTGACGACATTTGGTTACAACAGGACGGTGCCACTTGCCATACAGCTGCTCAAACTATGGATCTATTGAGAGGTCATTTCGAAAAGCAGCTAACTTCAAGTTTTGGACAGGTGAGTTGGCCGTCTAGATCGAGTGATATCACACCTTCAGACATTTTTCTTTGGGGATACCTTAAGTCCAAAGTCTATGCTGACAAACCAGCTACGATTCAGGTTTTGGAAGGCAACATTACGCGTGTAAAGCCATACCGGTCGAAATGCTCGAACCAGTCATCCAAAATTGGACCTTTAGAATGGAAACACTGAGGCGTAGTTGTGACCAACATTTGAAGGAAATTATTTTCAAAAAATAAATGCCATAAAATGTCCTTTCAAATTGCCAATAAAGATTCCACACTTGATTTAAATTTTTGTATTTTTTTTATTTCGACATATTACGAGGGCTGCTATATACATTTCTGACCTAATAATGAAAATGCGAATATTCATCATCAAAAATGGTTTGATTGTCTAACACAGTATTATCCAGTATCATTTATACGCTTTTGCATGCGCTGAAACCAATTGTCGAAGCACTCTTTCCACTCCGATTGAGAAACCTCCAAAGCATGGTTATTGAACGCTTTAACAGCATCTTCTGGCGACGAAAATTGTTGACCAGGCATTTTTTTCTTGATGTGCGGCATTAAAAAGAAGTTATTGGGTGCCAAGACAGGGCTGTACGGCGGATGACCCATCACTTCAACGTTTTGGCCGGTCAAAAAGGCGCTGGTTTGAGCCGAGGTGTGAGAGCTCGCATTTTCATGATGCACAATGATTCGTCTTCTCTTGTTCGTTTTTTGAATTTCACAAATTGTGGTGTACCATTCAGAATTGACCGTCCTACGTTGCTACGCGGAACAGTCGCCACATGACCAGTTTTGTCGAAGAAACAGGCGACCATTTGCTTCGAAGTGCTTCTTCCACGAACAACTTTCGTTGGATTTGGTTCGTCTTCGAAGACCCACACGGTCGATTGCTGTTTTGTTTTGAGCTCATACGCATAGATCCATGATTCGTCACCTGTGACGATCTTATAAACGTCTTTTAAAGCACCGCGATCGTATTTTTTTCAAAATTTCTTTGCACCAATCGACACGAGCTTTTTTTTGAGCGATTATGAAATTTTGCTGGATCCAACGAGAACAAACCTTTTTTACGGCCAGGTGTTCATGAAATATCGAATGTATGCTGGTGGAAGACATGCCCAAGGTTGCCTCTATCCCACGGTATGTCACATGACGATCTTGCATTATCAGTTCATGCACGGCATCAAGGTTCTCTGGCAAAACGGCCGTTTTTGGACGACCTTCGTCTTTGAGCGAGCGTCGGCCACGACTGAATTCATTAAACCAGTGCTATAGGCTGGTGCTTCATCGACATACAGAGGTTCAAGTTCATCGATGCATTCTTGTCGCGATAATCCACGTCGAAAGTTGTGAAAAATGATCGCACGATTGTTTGCCAAATTGATTTTTTCCAGTCACTGTAAACAACACAAATGTACGTTAAAACGTTCTGAGTACGTTTATGCTAAAAAATGTCAAACTTTCCAATAGAAATGTCAGGTGGCGCCAGGCAACACTTAGGGTTCGGTACAACTACTTCCATGAACAGCTTTTGTTGGAATTGGCTCGTCTTGAAAGACCCATACGGTCGATTGCTGTTTTGTTTCGGGTTAATATGCATAGATCCATGATTCGCCACCTGTGACAATGTTAAGCACTACCTTTGAGCTACCGCAGTTATACTTTTTCAACATCTCTTTGCACCAATCAAACTTTCCAATGGAAATGTTAGAAGGCGCCGGGCAACACATAGTGTTGCCTAGGCCAGAAATATATATAGCAACCCTCTTAAAAACCATTTGCCTACTCTCCAACTGTTTGTTCCTCTCATCGGCTAACTATTTCTTTATGTGGGATAAATTTATTTCAGTTTCCCCTTAAAGTTCGAATTTCATGATTCTAGCCCCAGCCAGTTAGCCGGGCAGTGAGTGATCAGGTAGTCAGTCTGTAACGCAATACTTTTATATTTATATAAAATTCAATATTTTGTGGTGTTGCAAACGGAATGACAAAGTTAGTGTACCATCGGTGGAGGTTTATAATAACCTTATCAATAGATGATTTGAGCCGTTTTGTCTGTAGCATCAGAGTTACCCCACTTATGAATTTATTAGTCCATTTAATTATTGTTTTAGAAGGTCGATGTTGCTGAAGTTCTTGTTTTGGTGAACATGATTTTGGGATTTAATTAATATAACGCACAGATATGTAAGCCTATAGACATGCCGGTGTAGTATTTTTCTGAATTATTTAAAATTACGAGTAATATCTCGAAAACGATTTATTTTAAATAACCAACACTCAGGGGATGCCCCCTATACATGCGGTGCATTGCGTTGGCGAGTGTAAAGTAAAGGATCGGAAGAGGGAAAGAAGGAGTAATGATTATTGACGCTTGCCTTGAACTTCTGGATGTCGCAATTAGTGTTAAATTTGCCGGAAGTCGATTCCACATACGGACTGTACGAGCGAAAAACGAATTTGATCTGTAGTGTATAGTGCGGTCAACTGGCCAATCGATAACAAACGGGTGTGAATTCCTAGAAAGTCGCGTATCCCTGCCGAACATCCTCACGTCAGGAATAAGGCGACGGATGTCTGATGAACACACACCATGAAAGTAACGATAGAACAGTGTCACGCAACCCACATTCCGACGATGATCAAGGGAAACAATAGAGTTGGATACCCTACTGTCACCTATCAACACCATCGCTCTCCTTTGAAAGCGATCCAGAAGCTCCAAGAATGATTTTGGAGTACCTGCCCATACATGGGAGTTGTATTCCATCTTTAACCTGATGTTGATTGTATAGATATCGAAGAGATCAGAAGGAGTGAAATATTTCTTGCACCGCTTTAGGAAGCCTATAAACTTGAAAGCTTCTCTCGACACTTGGAATGCATGCCTCGCCCAACGTGCGTCACATTGTATTTTCATGCCCAGAACTTCAATAGCATCCGATTGTTCGATATCAATACAATCGATCGATAACGACGACACTGTTGGGAAAATGGATTGCTTGTGAGACAAGAAGCAGCACTGTGTCTTATGCGCATTAATATCTACTCTATTCACTCGACCCCATTCGGAAATGGCCGGCCAAGTGTCTCATCCATAATTCGTCTTTTGTCTTCAATATCTTGAAGGCTCGGCCTACGGTCGAATGAATATGAATGACAGAGGTTACTATCATCTGCAAAAGAGTAGATTGGATTCACGGTCTGACCCAAAAGATCGTCAATGAAAATAAGAAATAATAAGGGGGAGAAAGGACAGAGCCCTGTGGCTGTGTTGGATGAGAACCCATCTACAACAACTCTAATAGTTCGATCTCTATGAAAGCTCGATATAAATTGAGCAAACGTGTTACCGACATTCTAGGAAATTCTGATTATCTTTCAGAAACAGCAAAAATATAAATATTCTCAAGAAGTTTAGATATACCTTTTGCAGTATGACATGTTTACAACTATTCCTCTTTGTTTCAAATCAATTTTTTTCTCATAAAGCTTGTTTTTTCTTAAATCAATTTTAGAAAACGATGTGTTTATAAAGCGATTAAAATTCTATTCATATGTAAGCCCACCAATGCCTTTCAAGGACACGGACACTACTGTCAAAATCACGGCCACATGTAAGTGTGCAGCTGAAGCTTCACTTGTTTTCCTGCGTATGTTTACGCTATAGAAACCCATATTGACACTGCATTACGACTTCACCATTTGTACGTATGAGTGCGTGTGTGTGTGCTTATTGACTCACTGAACTTGCGCTACTGTTCACCACCTTGTCCTCACTTCACGAAATCCTTCACTCAGCCAGCGTGGCCTGAGTTCTTGTGGTCGTGCAGTCATATCGTGTGTCACATACGATATATGCTTTCGTCCTGTGTCGTTTGCATGGGATTAACGAAATGTTTTGATTTAATTTTCTGCGGAGTTGCGAACGTGCACCGTTCTGGACCGTCCCGCTCCCCTTGCACTGCACAGATTTTTAATTGTAAGTAAATAATCTGTTGTTCTTGTATATGTTTGGCAATTTTACGTGTTTTTATTTTTCCATCGCCGGATTATCATAGATAATGATGACAAACACAAGATTTTATTCTCGATGCGTGCATGTGTGGGAGTTTAAGCAGGTGCTTTTGTGGGTGGTTTTTGGGGGATGTAAAAAGCCTTTGAATCAACAGTGAATTACAGTGGTTTTCCATTAAATGCCATATGTTGAAGATTTGGCGACGACGTAGGACAACACAAATCATAAAATTATATTAGAGAGTGAAGCAGTGAGGGGATTGTGGTATTGACATAGCCAGCAATTTTGTGAAAACATTTTACCGCTGCTTACAAAACCTTTGTGGTTGAGAAGGTTTAGGGGTTACCTTTTTTTAAAATCGTTTTCAAAGATCTCTTTTTTAATCAAGTGCTCTTTAAGTTATAGTGAACTGATTATTAAAAAATAAAACAAATTATATGGGTTTTAAGCATTATACCTGTACCGAAAGAAACGGAGCAATTAAATTCAGTTTTTCATACTAACTTACTTAAGTCTTACAACAAACCATTAAGGAAAACTTCTCTCAAATCAGTGAACTGTGGTTTTGAAGAGAAGTTTTTACACGACTTAGAGATAAATCTCTTGCTTGTCGGCATTTACGAATTCTTTCAGTGGCAATATTAACATTGGTTCCATGTAAATTAATGCTTTCTTCAGATTACCAGCAGAGCTAGTGGACAATTTTTGAAATAAGTCTTAAGCATTTTTGCTGAATCCTAACTCAAACAGAATATGTAACGGTTATCCGAGATCCGTTCACAAGCCTTTAAAAGAAGCATATTACAAAACTTGGAAAATAACTTTTTTTGACTCGTAATTTTTTTGATTGAACTGAAACATTTCACTACCTGGGGAATTTTTATTTAATTGGGTCCTTTACAATTTATTTGGACTACTTTTTGAGAAAATCGTCATTCAAGTTAACGCGCCACTGTGAAGTGTGCCTTCTGCGACTTCTTGAACCTATTTGAGCATTGCACGAGCGGTTGAACGAAGATAAGTCGCTTCCCTTGCATATAACGCGTGATCCATTTCGAGGTTCCCTACTTTTTTTAAAGAAAAACAAGTAAAAAATTTTAAGTTTGGCTGTGCCGAACTTTGGATACCCTCCACCAGATTCCCAAATAAAACCAAATTTGGTGCGGAAGTGTGTTCTACATAGAATTTTTTTTTTTATGCGCAAAATTTCATTTCGAAAGGTCAACGATTACTTCGGCCACAAATCAAATGAAGTAATCGTTGCCAAAGACTGCTGAAGAAAAACCTTGGCGGGATTAGAAACAGCTGTACAATCTGCCTGGCAGCCGTAGCAAATACATTTCACCAATTTCTTCTTTTTAATTTGATTCTGAAAAAGAAACAATAAAGGTCTCGAACCAGAATTAAAAACTGCTCAAGTCATAATAATGATAAAAGACCGAATAAATAACAAAAAAACGAAAAAACTATTAAAAATCTTAATGTAGAAAATTTCATCTCGATAGGTCAAGATTGTAGTGAGTTATTGTCATATTATTTTTCAAGACCCATGAGACCGTTTGTGTGGGAAGTATCAGTAGGGCCTTTCCGATCTTAGCGCAAAATTTAGCGCTAAAGTCTGTTCTATATATTAATCTTTATGCCGAAAGTTTCGTCTCGATAGGTCAAGTGTGTGATGAGTTATTGTCATATTATTTTTCAAGGCCCATGAGACCGTTAGTGTGGGAGCTACCAGTAGGACTTTTCTGATTTCAACCGAATTCAGCGTAGAAGTGTTTTGTATATAGAAATCTTGATGTGTAAAATTTCATATCGATAGGTCAAGTTTGTGGTGAGTTATAGTCATATTATTTCTCAAGACCCACAAGGCCGTTTGTTTGGGAGGTACAAGAAATGGTGGCCCAATATAAACCATTTTTACATAGATGATTGCGCCTATATAGAGATAATTCTTTGCAAAATTTCAATGATTTTGCTCAAGAAACTGGACGGATATTTTCAAATAAAAAACTAATCTTTATGAGATAGTGTCGGTTGAGGGTCGCAAACGCCAACTTTCCGTAGAGCTATATAGTCCATTTTCAATACCAACCATGATAGGTTAACTACACATGTTTGTGCCAAATTTGCAGGATCTATCTTGTTTTCAACAGACGGACAACATGGCTTAGATCGTCTTAGAATTTTACGAGGATCAAGAATATATATACTTTGTTGGGTCTCCGATGATTATTTCAAGGTGTTACAGACAGAATGACAAAACTAATATACTCTCCATTCTATGGGGGGGAGGGGGGGGGGGTATAAAAAACACAAAAAATTCAAATTTAATGGGGAATGTTTATTTTCCTTTGGAAAAACATTCTTTGGCATTTATTTTTGAAAATGATTTCTATCAAATGTTTGATGCGATGTGTGGAAAGTGGCGCCGTCTTGTTGAAACCAAATGTCGCCGTGAGTACTAGCTTCAATTTCATGCCTCAAATAGTCGGTTATCATGGCACTATAATGGTCGCCATTGACGGTTACGTTCTCACCGGCATCTTTTTTGAAGAAATATAGACCGATGATTCAATCGGCCCACAAACCGCACCACACCGTGGTTTTTTCTGGATGAAGTGGCAGCTCTTGAACCAGAAATGGGCCTCATCGCTGAACAAAAAATGCGCCAAGTTGTTCCATACATCAGTCCGAGTTGCAGCGAACGGCGCCGAATCGACTCTCCATGGTCTTGGTGTACTCTCTGAGCTACGGCCGCTACATTTTCTTCACTGCCTGCTGGACGTGGTCTATTCGGTCGAATATTATCCAATAATGAATGCTGGGTCTCCAGGTTGGTGATGGTGTTGCGAATAGTACGCTCAGTAGGCCGATTATGTTTACCATAAGTTGAACTCAGTGCACGAAACACATTCCTCACAGAAAGTGAATTTTCGTAATAAAGTTGAACGATTTGTAAACGTTGTTCAGGCGTAAGTCTTTCCATGACGAAATGCCAAATAATACTAAGCAAAAATAGCATGACAGCATGACACGACTCACACGTGATCTGTCAAAAAAGGCTATCAAACAAGTATCTCTACTTGGATCACCCATTATATTGTCCGGAAGGGTCAAATCTGCAGATCATATTGGTGGGACAATGTCGTGTTATAATCCTGCACCACTCTGTAGGTTACTACAAGTGAGTTTCATGGCAAATGTTTGTAACTATTTGAGCTAGATCCATCTTAAAGTAAACCGATCGGCAAATAATCACCTGCTGATTCCATTTAACGATGTCTGTCAGTCTGCCCGTCCATCTAAAGCTAGAAATCAATCATCAAATGTTCTTTGCACTCCATAACATCTGGCAGAGGTAAGTTTATTGGCCCAAGGACGTAAGCAGTTGAAATTACAAAAAAATCGGTTCAGATTTAGGTATAGCTTCCACTTATATGTTTCTCTAATTTTTTTTTTTGCTACAGAAGATACTTCTTATATCCAATCTTGATGAAACTTACCACTAGTAAGTTTTTAAGGCCAAGCAAAGACGTTATTGAAATTAAAGGAAATCGGTTCAGAGTTAGATATAGTTACCATACATATACGTTCATCCGATATTATACCTTTAGCTCTAGAAGCCGGACAAAATTGGAGAAAAGCAGTTGAGATTTACGAGGGCGACCGCTAAACTAACTGGCCTGGCACATTTTCTGTTTTACTAGCAACTTTTTTTTCTGTTTTTTAAAAGCAATCTTTTATAAGCCATCTGTCAAAAGTTCCGAAATATTTAATGATTATTTTCTTTGTTACAGGTGATTGAAGTAAACAAGTTTTATAATTTTTGAAAAATGGAAAATAAAGAGTTTCGTGCGGTAATTAAACACTTTTATATGAAAGGTTATACGCCACAATTAATCAAAGATGAATTGGATTCTGTTCATGGTGATAATGCACCATCATACTCCACCGTGAAATCCTGGGCTCAACAATTTAAAATGGGTCGTTCAAGTACGGAAGATGAACAACGCTCTGGAAGACCGAAAACTGCTACTACTTTTGAAAACATTAGAAAAATATTTAATGAAGTGACTAAAGATAGACGAATATAGCTTAGAGAACTTGCTGATATTGTTAAAATACACGAAAAACAAGTTTGGAGTATTTTACTTGATGAACTCCACATGAAAATGCTATCCGCAAGCTATCCGCCGCATTTGTTGACTTTGCCCCACAAAATCGTCCGTTGGACAAATTCCGAGGAGCTTTTAGCGATTTATCAGCGTAATCCAATAGAGTTCTTGCGCCGATTCATAACTGTTGATGAAACATTGATCCATCACTACATCCCAGAATGCAAACAACAGTCAAAACAATGGATAGAAGCTGGAAAAGTGGTCCCAAGAAGGCGAAAACTGTTAAGTCAGCAGGAAAAGTAATGGCCACAGTATTTTGTATTTTGAACACCACACCAGACAATAATTTTTTGTGGATGCAATTGTGTCTCTTGAAGCATATGTGACAGCGCATAGAGAAAGGGACCTAAGGGTAAAAAACCACATGAAAAAGCTATCCGCAAGAACGCTGCCGCGTTTGTTGACTTTGCCCCAAAAAATCGTCCGTTGGACCGATTCCGAGGAGCTTTTAGCGATTTATCAGCGTAATCCAATAGAGTTCTTGCGCCGATTCATAACTGTTGATGAAACATGGATCCATCACTACATCCCAGAATGCAAAGAACAGTCAAAACAATGGATAGAAGCTGGTAAAAGTGGTCCCAAGAAGGCGAAAACTGTTAAGTCAGCAGGAAAAGTAATGGCCAAGGGATACAAGGGGTATAATATTTATAGATTATCTTGAGAAAGGAAAAGCTATAAATAGTGAATATTACTGTGTATTATTGGATCGGTTGAGTGAAGAAATCAAGATAAAATGACCGCATTTAGAAAAAAATGTTCTTTTTCATCAAGATAATGCTTTTTCACACACTGCATTTTTAACTCAACAAAAACTGGCCGAATTACGATTTGAAATTGCTCCGCATCCACCATATAGTCCAGACTTAGCTCCTTCTGATTATTTCTTGTTTCCAAATTTGAAAAAAATTCTCGGTGGCAAAAAATTTTCGTCCAATAGCGAGGTTATTGCTGAAACTGAGGCATTTTTTGAAGGTCTTGAAAATCTTATTTTACGGATGGAATTAAAAAACTTGAAAAACGTTTGATGAAGTGTATTGAGTTGGAAGGAGATTATGTTGAAAAATAAATAATTATAATTCCAAAAAAAACGGTTCTTTTTATGTTAGGCCAGTTACTTTTGCGGTCGGCCTCGTAAATATAGGCTCGACATACATGTTCAACCGATTTTACCAAAAAAGTGGCATTTTCTCACAAATTCTCACAAAATTGATATATTTTCAGCATGTTCAAGCGGTCCAAAAACGTATTGGCTCTTTCGAGCATCTAGAAGTGTAGCCCAACAGAAAGATTATTGAAATTACCAAGTTACTCCGGCGGTACGCAAGTTTGTGCAAAAAGTTCGAGACACTAACATGCTGGTGGACAACAGTTATGATTCCCATCGTCGTATGGTGTGCCTCGACGATAATGTGGCTACCAAAGCGGCAAGTGTGCGACTCAGTCGATGTTCCAGCGACAGGGCAGCAATTTGAACAACTCAGCATATCAGACACCAGTGTGATGCGAATTTGGCACACATATCTCACAGAAATTTAAGGCTCGCGATCATCCGCTTTTTTATTAAAATAAAAAACGATTTTGGTCTAAAACTCATATTCTTTGACGAAGCGCATTTTCATCTTGGCGGCTGTGCTAAGCCGCATTGGCTAAGCCAATGCCCTAACAAACTCACTTAAGATTGTATAATTTTTTGTACAAAATTTTTCGTTTCTTTAATCAGAGAACTTGATATTCTCCTTTTAAGAGGATACTTTTGTACCCACTCGCTTTCTATTACGAGTATGACGTTAAGCATAACAGACCTAGGGTTGCAAGCAAAATGACAATAACGATAGCCTGAAATTTCTTAAAATCACCGAATCCTCTGCTATCTATCCCCCCAGGGACGCCTAAAAATGCCGCTTCTACAGTAGTTTTCTAGCGCTAAAGTACTTATGACAACATTGTAATGTGTTGCATAGATTTTCCTGAGATTGTCACAACTTTTGCAGGGCTGACTAAAACACACCACCACCAACACCACTGTCAAGAATCGACAATCGTCTGACAGTGAATGTAAACAAAAGCAAATAGAAGGCATCAAAAGGTCTCAAATGTTTACTTAACATATTTGCCCACTGAAATGCTCAACACTTACGCTTACGGGTGAGTGACACATGGGCACAGGCGACATTTCAATTTCAATAGCGATGCTGTTTGCATATCCACTTAAATCATTACAAAAGGGGAATTTATATGCAAATAATTGAAAACTGTGATTGCGCTTTTCGAGCGTTTGGATGTGCGCCTTAATGCGAAGAAGAGTGTAAAGCGGACAAACAAACGATGAAGGGAGCGGGGATGTTTCAGAAATATCGTTTGGTTTTTGTTTTCTATTTTTTTAAAAGGCGGCCTCATTTACTTTAATCTTTCCGAGAGAGTAACATTTAAAAAATTTCGCAACATTAAGCACACATTCTTCTATCGCCATACAATAAAAATCCATACGATTAAAACCCAGAAAATGACCAGCCCACTACAACCTTAATACGTCCATTGAACAATAGCAATTATAGGGTTTTAAACATACATTAAAAACACATACACATGTCATAACAAGGAACGTATGTGTGTGTGTATGTTTGCCTTTTATCAACGATTTAGATCGACACATGTGTTTAATTTCCCTAAGCCTCTGTCCCGCTGTAAGAAAAACAAAAGACTTAAGGCACAAACATGAACTACTTAAACCCCACACAAGCAACCGAATCTTAGGCCAGCGAGTCTTGAGCATTGTCTTTGTACTCGTATGAAAAACCTTCTCAAACCCCATATGCCAGGAATGTGTAACCATATTCCGGTATGGGAAACTACCCTTGTCGGAAAATGATCATATAGGTTCGTTGAGACGTTCTCCTCCCTTTCAACTTTAAGCAGTTTAAGTGGTTTTTGTATCATCTTCTCTTCTTTTTTTTATCGAACTCATATGATCTTTTTGCGATAGCAAAATAAAGATCAGCTTATGTCCTGCTTGATCATCAGTGATCAATGATATGTGTTGAGATTTCGGCATGCATCGTTTGACGGAGATGTTGCGTTGCTAATTGAAACTGACAGATTATTATTAGCGTAACATTAACGTCAAATTACGTATGTTTTTTTTGCACCTTTCCGCCTTACTTTCAATACATTCTGTTTTTTACACACTTTGATGAAAATAGTTCCTTTCATGATACCGCCCAATGCCGCCTTTCTTTGTTGGGATCTTTTTTGATCTCGGCAATGGTGTAGATGCTAAAAAGAAAGGAAACATTCATTTGTTTAGAGTGTTTAGTTGTATCTGTTTGGGTAATATAGTGCAATAATTAAGGCTGCATATGTTTTTTGTATGAATTTGACTATAATTAAATTATAAAGTAATCACTATATGGATTTATAAAAAAAAATATACAAAACAAAAATATTAATAACTATAGTTTAAATTATGTTGTTTTCCTGGTCCAGAGTTCTTAATATTTTTTTGCTACAGATTTAAGCCTCCTTAACACGAAAAGTAGTTTTAAAAAATTTTCCTCTGATCAGTTTTCAAGATAATATTTTGGAATTTTTTTACAATTTTGTTATAAGATGTCTCAACTTTTTGGACCATACCTCCCAAACGCTATTACCTATTTAATCAAGTGTGGTCTCGAATGAAAGGAGTGGTTTCAAGGAAAATTAGCTTTTCTAAAACTTTTTCATACAAGGTATTAAAATCAGTTCAGAAGTTTTGTAGTAAGTGGCATTCAAAATTTAAATAACTTAAGTTTTTGTGCAAAAATCACGATTTTAAATTTAACAAAAAATGTATAAAGAATAATATACCTTAAGAGAGTATATTCAAAATCCGATTTTTAATTTATATATATATGCTTAATTTATTTATATATACATAAATAAATTAAGCATTGCCTGTCTCGAGCAAAACAAGCTATGGTTTGTTGAAATTTTATCAAATCGGTAACAGCGTTTGGGAGTTATGGTCGAAAAAGGTCATAAAAAAATCGTAAAAACAATCTAAAAACAATCTTGAAAACTTATTTGAGGAAAATTTTTTAAAATTCATTTTCGTGTTTAAGAGGCTAAAATCTATAGGAAAGTCGTAACACAGTGCGCTTCGCTACTTCCAATCATGTTTTTCAGAATTAAAAAAAAATTAATACATCCGATATAATTTGTTACTATCTGATGATAAATTTGAGCTCTAATTATTTAGGTATCTGTTCCTTTTTGGTCCAAAGTTATTGTTGTAACTTGAAAGATATTTTGTGTACATCTCAAAGGATCTGCGCTTTAAAAAGTGGTGGAACCGTCCACTTTTCCTTAAGACTCATTTCTTTACACACTACTAATATTGTATTTTTAAAATGTGATATTTCTTACCTTTGTACCTGCAAAATTGTATCCGTGTATACTCTGTACAAATCGGATTTTGAATATACTCTCTTAAGGTATAAAGAAATAAGTACGGGGGAAAAGTGAGCGTCGCCACACCCCTTTTTTAAATCGTACATATAAACTATACTAATTCCTAAAAGAAAGTAGCGTACGGTGTAAATTTCAAGGCGATCTACCTATAATAAGGTACATTAATTGCTTTTAAAATGGTGGGACCAACTACTTTTCCCTTGAACTTTTTTCTTTCCCTTTATCCGCTGTCCATAACTAAAATACTTTATGAGTTATTATTTCTGGATGTGGAAGATGCCACGCACCTCTGTAAAAAATCGTTCGTGTGTATTCTAGGACAAGCTATACCTCTACGATAGCATACTGTGTAAATTTTAGGTCGATACGCCTGTAACTACGGCTATTACAAAGCTTTTAAAAAAGAGAGGGCATGGCTCAGCCTCGTTTGATTATAAATTGATACTATATATATACCGAATATGATGTTTCAAGTTCTTATAGCTTATGAGCTTTGGGTTTTAAAAGTTTTCGGAAGTGTGGGCGGTGACACGCCCCCTTTAAAATTAAAATGGTCTAGAGCAGAGACGATAGTATTATTTGGCATTACAGCAGTTTAAAAGAAGGGTCGTGCTACAGCTCGTCCTATAATTGTATCCGCTACACCGGTAAAGTGGGTGCAACACCGCCAACTTTTCCCCACAACGTTTTTCGTTACTTACCAACAGCTTACATAGTAAAATTATGTTCGTACCAATTATATTTCTTGAGTTACGATCATTTTAAATTTTTATGTGCGTGGGCGTGACACCCGCCCGCCCAAGAAGCCTTTTTTAACCGCCGGGCCTAGCTATACTCTGAGAAAATTTCAAAAAGATCGGTTTAAACAACAAACAAACAAACATATATATAAATTTATATATGTGACGCGCAAAATAGAAAGGGACCAGTTTTGTTCAGGAGAGCCATTTTAAAGATTTAAATACGTGTATCTTTGGTGTACCATCACTTTCACAAAACGCGCATATCTCTGGGAGGAAACACTTTTGGGGCATGGGATCGCTCACATTCGATGATCAGATGTTGTTCACATCAAAAAAAAAGTGAAAATTGATTTTTTTTACCCTTAGGTCCCTTTTTCTATGCGCTGTCACATATGTATGTAAAGTGTGTTTTTTTCAGACGTGTGGTTTTCAAGATGAAATAAACACGCATATAATTTAATGTTATGGTTCAGAATTTTTCTTTGTTATCAAGATAAGGATTTAAAAGTGATTTCGAGCATGTGGCCGCTGCCGTGGCTCGAATAATTCCAGTCGAGAGAACTAATTTTAAAATACTTTTTGCAGCATTTGGGGCAATAACGCGCAGAATATTCTCTTCCAAGACGTCTTTCGTATCGGGCTTATCTGTGTAGACAAACTACTTCACATAAACCCACAAAAAATAGTCCAGCTGTTAAATCGCACGATCTTGGAAGCCACACGTCTAATAAAACACTCTTTATGTTCCCCCGATTTAGTATTTTTAACTGTAGAAGTTACATATAACATCCAGTCTTGATGAAATTTGGCACACGTTAGTTCTTTAGATCAAGAAAGGACGTTCCTAGAATTAAGGAAAATTAGTTCAGATTTGCATATATCTGTTCATTCGAATTTTATATCTTTAGCTCTAGAAGCCACATAGTGAATCCAATCTTGATGAAATTTGGCACATGAAAGTTTCTTTAGCCAATCACGGACGCTATTGAAGTTGTTGGAAATCCATTCAGATTAAGATATAGCTTCCTCATATGTGTTCAACCGATTTTACCTAAAACAACGTCATTTTCTCAGAAATTCAAATACGACATAAGCTTTAAAATATGGGTAGATTTAGGGTGAAAACTTCCCTTGGACAGAACTTTCTCTGAACATTCAAAATCTGCAGAGAATAATATAGTTGGCGACAACCGACTTTAGCTTTTATACTAGTTTTTGAATATGAGTTAATTTAAAGTCCATCTAAGAAGGGTCCAAAATCCTATTTTCAGTTGCCTTATTTTAACATCCAGAAGTGCAATAATAAAGCCCCGACTGTAGATATTATGTATCGTTTTACTATGTTTCTTTGCAAGTACGACGGCTGTATATGTATTTCTGGCCTATAAAGAAAATGCGAATATTTATCATCAAAAATTTCTTTTCAAAGTATTCTCCAGCATGATTTATACACTTTTGCATGCGCTCAAACAAATTGTTGAAGCACTTTTTCCACTTCGATTGAGACACCTCCAAAACATGGTTTTTGAACGCTACAACAGCATCTTCGGGCGATGAAAATCGTTGACCACGCATTTTTTTCTTAATGTGCGGCATTAAAAAGAAGTCATTGGGTGCCAAGTCAGGGCTGTACGGCGGATGACCCATCAATTCGACGTTTTGGCCGGCCAAAAAGGCGCTATCTTGAGCCGATGTGTGAGAGCTCAGATTGCTTTGGTGCACAATGATCCGACTTCTCTTGTTCGTTTTTCGAATTTTCCAAAGACTTCAGGTACACATCGGCTCAAACCAGCGACGAAAAAACAGACGAACATTTGCTTCAAAGTGCTTCTTCCACGACCAACTTTCGTTGGATTTGGCTCGTCTTCAAAGAAACACACGGTCGATTGCTGTTTTGTTTCCGGCTCATACGCATAGATCTATGATTCTTCACCTGTGACGATTTTATAAGCGTCTTTTGAAGCACCGCGAGAGTATTTTTTTCAAAATTTCTTTGCACCAATCGACGCGAGCCTTTTTTTGAGCGATTGTCAAATTGTGCGGGATCCAAGGAGAACAAACCTTTTTTGCGGCCAGGTGTTCATGCAATATCGAATGTATGCTGGTGGAAAACATGCCCAAGGATGCCTCTATCTC
Source organism: Hydrotaea diabolus (assembly GCA_963513945.1). Classification (NCBI taxonomy): domain Eukaryota; kingdom Metazoa; phylum Arthropoda; class Insecta; order Diptera; family Muscidae; genus Hydrotaea; species Hydrotaea diabolus. The sequence goes on along the minus strand of OY740718.1, from coordinate 149,795,832 downwards.
ACGGTTTGTCACATGACGATCTTGCATTATTAGTTCACGCACGGCATCAATGTTCTCTGGCACAACGGCCGTTTTTGGTCGACCTTCACCACCTTCGTCTTTGAGCGGGCGTCGGCCACGGTTGAATTCATTAAACCAGTTTTTCACAGTGCTTTAGGATGGTTTTCTATGGTTCTCCATACAAAGATTTAAGTTCATCGATGCACTCTTGTCACGTCGAAAGTTGTGAAAAATGATCGTACGAAAATGTTCACGAGTTAATTCCATTTTTTGCCAAATTGATTTTTTCAAGTCACTGTAAACGACACAAATGATAGTCTACGTCAAAACGTTCTGAGTACGTTTATACAAAAAAATGTCAATTTTTCCAGTGGAAATGTCAGATGGCGCCACGCAACACTTAGTGTTGCCTAGTCCTGAAATATATATAGCAATCCTCGTAATTTGAGACATTTTGTGTGCCAATTGTACTCAACCCAGAAAAAATTTGTGCAGCAAACTTTAAAAAAGAAAACTAAAATGTCCATAGTTAATCAAACTCCAAAAATCAAGCCGTCGGATTTCTTTGTTGAGGTAATACAAAGAAAGTGCACCTGCCACACAGGGCATTCAACCGTAGAGTGAAACAATAAAACAAACACCCCCAATATCGAACGAAAAACTAAAACATGAAAAAACCGACAAAAAAAATAAAAAGAATCACTTCAACTTAAAAGAAACACTTGTGCTCGACTAAACTTTAAAAAGACGGACAGATTGAAACGCACACACTCACATATAGCCAACAAAATGCTGGCCACTTGGAATCGAAAAGAAACCCCATTTCGGGGAAACATTTGCACATAATTTACTACAGAAAATTTAAGCCACCCCAAAGCACCCTTTCATGAGGTCTGTCTGTTGGCCAAGTCAACAAAAGGAGCCCACTCACACACACACACACGTTTCACAAAACAATCTACACATGATTATACAGAATGTAGACGTGTTGGAAACAACCGAAGTCGTACACAAATACACGCACACACACTTGTACGTTCGTAGACGCACACACATAAGTGGCCAAATTTTTTGGCTAACCATGTTCAAAGTTAAGTCCTGTATCCTGGTGCCCCATGTTGCATTTGCACGCGTGTATGTGTGCGTGTACGTGGAGGTCCTTGTGTGCTACCGTTTGCCGGAAATGTTGGAAATTTGTACAATTTTGTAAGTTTTACCCCGAGAACATGATTAAGGAACAAATGTGTGGTAGCCGTGCCAAACCGAGTCGAGCCGAGTATTTCAGTTGCTAAACAGGACATCATAGACACAGAGGCCTATTATTTATGTGAGGTGATTTTGCTGTGGGTTACTTCAGGGATTGTTTTTCTTTCTTGGTTTCGTTTCGTTTGGGGAAGTAAATTTGTTAACACTTTAGCTAAGTTAATGTAATTTGTAACTGAGCGTCTGGGGTATAACTGGAAGAAATATTTTGCAATTGATAACTAAAACAGTTGAGAGTGGCTGTGGCGGGCTTAGCCAAGTGATAAAAGCTTTTGAAGAAACACGTTTACGAGGGTTGCTATTTATATTTCGGGTCCTGACAATACTAGTGTTCCCAGATGTAAACTGGAAAACCTATTAGAAACTTTGACATTTTTTATCATAACTTCACTCAGAACGTTTTGTCATTTGAGGGCGAATGGTTTTGTTTACAGTGTGTTGAAAAATTCATCTCAGTCAAAAAATGGAATTATCCCGTGAACATTTGGGTTATCGAGACAAGAGTGTTTAAATCAACTTGTTTGGACTTTTGTCGATGAAGCCAAACCACTGTTAATCGCTGGTACCAAGAGTTCAGTCTCGGACGCCGTTCGCTACAGGACGTCCAACTTCGGTCACTTTGCCGGAAACCATCGATGCTGTGCGAGAACTGCTTAAGCAAGACCGACATGTGACATACCGTGAGATTGAGGCATCCTTGGGCATTAGTATGACAATCATCAATAAGATATTACCTGTTCATTTGGCCGTGAAAAAAATGATCTCGTTGGATCCCACATAATTTGACGAATGCTCAAAAAAAGGCTCGTATGGATTGGTGCAAAAAAAATGTTGAAAAAGTATAACTACGGTAGCTCAAAGTCAGTCAAATAACATTGCCACTGGTGACGAATTATGGATCTATGCATACGAACCCGAAACAAAACAGCAATCGATCGTATGGGTCTTTCAAGACGAGCGAAATCCAACAAAAGTTGTTCGTGGAAGAATCGTGGAAGAATCAAATGATTGCGATTTTTTCTATATAATCGGCCATGTTGCCACAGTACCTTTAGTGGAACGTAGGACGGTCAATTCTGAGTGGTATACAACCATCTGTTTAGCAACAGTGTTCGAAGAAATGAGGAAAGATAATAAGAGAAGACGGATCATTTTGCATCACGACAATGCGAGCTCTCACACATCAGCTGAAACGATGAGCTAGTTGACCACTCAAGTTGTCGAATTGATGGACTATTCAACGTACAGCCTGATTTGGCACCCAATGACTTCTTCTTATTCCCTAGCATGAATAAAAAAAATACGTGGTCAACGTTTGTTATCGCCCGAAGCAGCTGTTGAAGCGTTCAAAAATCATGTTTTGGTGGTTTCTCAGTCGGAGTGGAAAAAGTGCTTCGAAAATTGGTCATTTAAAAGTTTTGAAAAAATAACGCTCTATAACACTGTTTTGGAGGCTGGATGAATTCTTCCAGAGCAGAAAGACCTAAGTGGTTAGTAAAAGGTGATAAATCTAGAGGTATTTTTCAAAAGGGTTATTTCTTTTCAGTATTGTTTGCCATTTTTTAATGGAAAGACTTACACCACAATATCGACTCCAAATTGTACAACCGTATGAGGCTTTGGTGAGAAACATTTTTCGTGCGCTTAGATCTTTTTATGGTAAGGCGCATTTCTGGCACAACAGCAATGTCAATAAACAAAATTGCTGCATTTGGGCTGAAGAACAATCAGAAGAGGTTCAAGAGGTCCCATTATACCTAGAGAAAACTACGGTTTGGTAGGGTTTATGGGCTGGTGGAATCATCTGTCCATATTTTTCCAAAATTATGATGGCCGAAACTTAACCGTGTATGGTGCTCGGTATCGCGCCGTCATAAGGGCCTTTTTGTTTCCTGAAATTGAAGCCAGTAATCTTGACGACATTTGGTTTCAACAGGACGGTGCCACTTGCCATACAGCTGTTCCAACAATGGATCTATTGAGAGGTCATTTCGAAGAGCAGCTAATTTCATATTTTGGACCGGTAAGTTGACGCCTAGATCGAATAGCCCCCATACAAAGGTCCAATCCAATTTGATGGCGCAGCAGCTCTGGATGCTACATTTAACCCTACTACGGCCAAATTTCGTGTGCTACGTCACGAGCGACCAATACTTACGAGGGTTGCTTTATATATGGCATAGGCAACACTAAGTGTTGCCTGGCGACATCTGACATTTCCATTGAAAAGTGTGACGTTTTTTAGCATAAACGTACTCAGAACATTTTGACGTACGACCACCATTTGTGTTGTTTACAGTGACTTGAAAAAATCAATTTGGAAAAAATGGAATTAACTCGTGAACATATTCGTGCGATTATTTTTCACAACTTTCGACGTGGATTATCACGACAAGAGTGCATCGATGAACTTAAATCTTTGTATGGCGATGAAGCACCATCCTATAGCATTCTGAAAAACTGGTTTACTGAATTCAATCGTGGCTGACGCTCGCTCCATGACGACGGTCGTCCAAAAACGGCTGTTATGCCAGAGAACATTAATGCCATGCGTGAACTGATAATGCAAGATCGTCATGCGGCATACCGTGAGATAGACGCATCCTTGGGCATTTCTTCCACCAGCATACATTCGATATTGCATCAACACCTGGCAGTAAACAAGGTTTGTTCTTGTTGGATCCCGCACAATTTGACAATCGCCCAAAAAGGCTCGTGTCGATTGGTGCAAAAAAAAAATTGAAAAAATACGATCGCGGTGTTTCAAAAGACGTCTATAAGATCGTCACAGGTAACGAATCTTGGATCTATGCGCATGAACCCGAAACGAAACGTGTCTTCGGAGACGAACCAAATCCAACGAAAGTTGTTCGTGGAAGACGCACTTCGAAGCAAATGGTCGTCTGTTTCTTCAGCAAATCTGGTCATGTGACGACTGTTCCGCTTGACCAATGTAGGACGGGCAATTCTGAGTGGTACACCACAGTTTGTCTGAAGTCTTCGGAGATATTCCAAAACGAACAAGAGAAGACGAATCATTGTGCACCATGCTAATGCGAGCACTCACACGTCGGCTCAAACCAGCGCCTTTTTGACCGGCCAAAATTTCGAATTGATGGGTCATGCGCCGTACAGCCCTGACTTAGCACCCAATGATTTCTTTTTATTCCCAGTAAGAAAGAAATGCGTGGTCAACGATTCGCCAGAAGATGCTGTTGAAGTGTTTAAAAACCATGTTTTGGAGGTGTCCCAATCGCAGTGGAAAAAGTGCGTCGACAATTGGTTTGAGCGCATGCAAAGGTGTATAAATCATGCTGGAGAATACTTTGATACAATAAAACCATTTTTGATGATAAATATTCGCATTTTCATTATTAGGACAGATATATATATATAGCAGCCATCGTAAAGCCCAGTAATTTAAAAACTCTCTTACTGTTCAATATAATGAAAATATAAAAAAAAATTTCTAAGGCTCATAATTTTTTTTCATTCCTAAATAAGCAAAATATCGCGCCCCACCCTGTACATTATATGTGTCACTCCGTTTGCATGACCACGTAATGTTGATCGGAGACCCTATAAAGTATATATATTCTTGACCGCCGAACATATGTCATAGGTCAAAAGCTGTTTCGGATTGTAAATGACTGAAATCGGCCCAGGGCGAAAATGTTTCACTTAAAGTGACTAAAAGTTCCCCAGTAAAAGTTCACTTTTTTGAATATTTGCTTAACAAAAAAAGGGAACGTGGCCCAAAAAAACGTCACGTCAACGTCAAAACGGGATATTAATAGTCCATATGGATACACTAAGAATAAGTCCGAATTTTAGGCTCTTTCGGCAAATGCGTCCGTCTCTTATTTCAGCCAACTTCAAAATGACTATATGTGACAGCGCATAGAGAAAGGGACCTAAGGGAAAAAAACAATTTTCATTTTTTACGTTTTTTGATGTTAACAACATCTGAGCATCGAATGAGACCGATCCCATGCCCCAAAAGTGTTCCCTCCCAGAGATATGCGCGTTTTATGAAAGTGAAGTCGACGATTCTTATGTCGATTTTAAAATGGCTCTCCTGAACAAAACTGGTTTTTAACATTAGGTCCCTTTCTATTTTGCGCTTCACATATTTAGATTTCTGGCAAAATTTCAAAGTACTCTGTCAAAATAAAATTGACATAAGTTGCAACAAACTAAACGAAGAAGAGGCATTGAAGAAAGAAGAAGTGAAGAAACTCAATATAACATTAGCGCAGTAATCAAGACACCATCCATAATCTTTAAAGGCCATGATGTTTCCTTTTTAACCAACTTGCCATTCTAATTCAAGCATGTCCTAAATGAGACTCAAAACCCATCCTTTCATGAAGTGACATCAATTTTAATCAGGAGACGTTACAAGAACACAGGACTACTTGGAATCTGCAAAGGAAGCAGGGTTCAGCTTTTACCTCTATATAAATTTGGCTTCTTTTGAGTTTCTTCTCCGTGTACTAGGCCATAAATCCTTTACAAGACCTACAGCATTGAAAAGGAAGCCTAACAATGAAAAAAAACATTCGAAAAACAACTCGTTTAAATGTTAAACAACAAATCATGTGTTAAACTTGAAACATTTCATTTGCCATTTGTATGTGGCCTGAGCCAAAAATGGCAACCAAAATAAAAAAACAACAGAGACAAGCAAACCGAAAACCAAACCGGACTTGACTCACACGATACGACAAAAAAAGAATTGCAAAGATCGGTTATACTCCGGGTGTCGTTACGGTTTCGTTTGTTGCTGTTGTTTGGTTGGTAATGCCTAAAATGCCAAATATTGGCCACAAAAACACATCCGCAAAATGCATGATGCACAGGATGTATCCAAATGCAAAAGGATACATCCAGGACATCTGTAGTTTTAGTTAACCACCATATATGACCATATCACCACCCTCGCTCGGTCCGGAAGGTTAGAGGGCCTAATAACAACACCAAGAGCAAGTGCATCCACATCGTAATAGAGCCTTAAACTAAGAAAGACTCTTTGTGAGTGTGTATGTGTGTGCTGCATCTTGCAACATTTCTGTGTGTTTGTTTCGGTTTTGGTTTAGGCCAGCATCATCATCTGTGTGCGGCAAGTGTGTGCTGGTGTTCATTTGTTGTTGTGCATCTCAATGCAAATTGCAGTGGCCACATACGCACACACAAAATGAGAACTCAATTGATGCCCCCTTTGCAAAATGTTAACTGATTTGCGGCACCCCATCCTGTCCACTCAACAAAAAAAAAAAGAAAACTTGGCCTTTAACATAGAAATCAACTCCAAGGAAAACTCTGGTCACACACACACACACACTCTTACTCAAGTTAACACACATACACGCACATGCATACAAGCACGCACTCTTACTCACTTGGCCAAATTGTACGATACGTTATGTATGTAGCCTATGTTATTTCGGCCATGTGTGTTGCTTGTTACCACAAATACAAACTTGAGGCTGGAGTAAGATTTTTATCTCCACATTGTGTAGTGCAACTACACGAGTAGTTGATTCACTCATTTGGCCACATTAATTGACCATAGGTGTGGGTGTTTGTACATGCGTTTGCATGTGTGCTACCACTCTGCATTATGGTTGGCCTTTAAGTTTGTTTAGATTGTTGTAGGCATTTTCCAAGTTTTTTTTTGCTTCGTTGGCCAAAACCAAAAACCAGAAAAGAATTCTGTGAACTAACTTCAAAGGCAAAATCTTTTTTTTTGTTTTTTTATGAACCGAAAAGTGTTTCATGTTCTACTGAAAGTTTTGAAAAAGTTTTAGACATAGAAGAGGATATACATATCGTAGGAGAATTGGTTATGTTCATCAACTGATTTGGCCAAATAGTTACAATCAATATAAAGGGTGGTTAAATTTTAAGGGCCGATGTTGAATGTGAACCACACCTAAACGTCAAGTTTTTTTTTTCTGCATTTCATTTGATATTTCTCAATTTCAGACTAACTCAATTTGAACCATGGAAAGATACACAAGCGAGCAACGCCTTAAAGTAAGTCAGGCTTATTACGAAAATGAAACTCAATTTTTGAAGAAAATCATCCTCAGTGGTGGGGCACATTTTCACCTCAGTGGAGTCGTCAATAAGCAGAATTAGGCGAATGATAATCCAAAATGATAACAAACGGTTGATTTTCTCGCAAATGTCATCCACTTTAGGTCCCGAGGCCGTTGTGCAATCGTCAGCGTACGACCCAATTTCAACGCCGTTCGGTTGATTTTCTCGCAAATGTCATCCAATTTAGGTCCTGACGCCAGAATTGTGCAATCGTAAGCGTACGACACAATTTCAACGCCGTCCGGTTGATTTTCTCGCAAAAGTCATCCACTTTAGGTCTGACGCCAGAATTGTGCAATCGTCAGCGTACGACACGATTTAAACGCCGTCTAGTTGATTTTCTCGCAAATGTCATCCACTTTAGGTCCTGACGCCAGAATTGTGCAATCGTCAGCGTACGGCACAATTTTAACGCCGTCTGGTGGTGCAGATAGTTTAGAGAGGTAGAGGTTAAACAGAGCCGGGGATAAAACTCCACCCTGGGAAACTCCTTGTTTAACTATACGGGGCTCCGACTTTCTGTCTCTAAATTCTACATATGACTGTCGCCCACGCATATAGTTTACGACCCAACGTTTCAAACTGGCCGGAAGGGACGTTTCTTCAATGTCCTCGAACAGAGTGGCATGATTGACCGAGTCGAAGGCTTTTGTCACGAGGACCATCCTGTCGTTGGGCTTGTTCTGGTTAAGGCAGCGACTTATACGTGTGGAGATGGCGTGTAAAGCAGTTGTTGTGCTGTGCTGCTTGCGGAATCCATGCTGATGTTCAGCACTAGGAAAGTCTTCGATCAGGCTGGGGAGGAGCAGTGCTTCAAGCATCTTTGCTACTGGAGAAAGCAAGGAGATCGGCCTGTACGAATCTCCTTTACTTGCGTCTTTGCCTGGCTTCAGCAGCGGGACCACTCTGCCCATTTTCCAGGCATCGGGAACTACGTGAGTGGCTAGCGACAGATTGAGCACTTTGGTCATGTACTCTACTCCCGGGGTATCCAAGTGCTTTAACATCAGCATTGAGATTCCATCTGGACCCAGCGCCTTTGATGACGGGGTATCCAAGTGCTTTAACATCAGCATTGAGATTCTTACCGGACCCAGCGCCTTTGATGACTGCGGATAACATGGGCAACTTCGCCAACGGTAAATTGTGGTGGTGCTTTTTCGACTCGGAGAGCGCGGATACGACGCAATACTCTCCTTTTCGCCTTATCACTCTGTGGCTGCTCAATAAAAATCCGGTTAAAATAACACGCGCACCGCTTCGGATCTGTCACTGTTCTAGCACCGAACGTGACAGCTGTCCGGTCATCCATCCTTACAGGATTAGAAAATGATTTGAACGTTGTCCACAACTTACCAATTCCGGAACACAAGTTGCACTTCTTTAAGTGGTCTAGCCATTTGTTCCGCTTATATTCGTTGACCAACCTACTGATCTCGGAGTTGAGATCCCTTATTCTAGGGTCAGTAGGGTTGGAGCGACGAATGTCATCACGCTCGTCTGCGAGTTCCGCTGCCTCTACTGTGAAGTTTGGTCTTACTTCGACCAGCAGGGATATGGCGAGCGGCTGCTGCGTTAATGATGGCCCGGAACTTTTTCTCGGCTACCCGAACATCCGACGGAATAGCTAGATTATTAAAGCTGCGGTTGGTGGCTTCTTTGAAGGCCTCCCCAACAGCCTTTTTTGGATTCACGGCGTTAAGAGGTTATGAAATCGGGTGGTCTATTTATAGAGAGAATTGTGAGAAGGTGGTCCGATCCTAGTGAGATGACGTCGTTGATCAGGCCTGGCGATGCCATAGTGATGTCTGGCGAGCTATGACAAACGCCCATAAACCGCGAGGGGGAGTCCTCATTCAATGTGTAGAACGTAGAGCTATTAATTTGCTCTGCCAAAGCTATGCCCCTCTGGTCGTTGTCTAGGAGAGAATGCCACAGTTCGTGGTGAGCATTAAAGTTGTCCACAATTTACCAATTCCGGAACTCAAGTTGCACTTCTTTAAGTGGTCTAGCCATTTGTTCCGCTTATATTCGTTGACCAACCTACTGATCTCGGAGTTGAGATCCCTAATTCTAGGGTCAGTAGGGTTGGAGCGACGAATGTCATCACGCTCGTCTGCGAGTCCCGCTGCCTCTGCTGTGAAGTTTGGTCTTACTTCGACCAGCAGGGATATGGCAGGCGGCTGCTGCGTTAATGATGGTCCGGAACTTTTTCTCGGCTACCCGAACATCCGACGGAATAGCTAGATTATTAAAGCTGCGGTTGGTGGCATCTTTGAAGGCCTTCCCATCAGGCTTTTTTTTGATTCACGGCGTTTAGAGGTTATGAAATCGGGTGGTCTATTTATGGAGAGAATTATGGGAAGGTGGTCCGATCCTAGTGAGATGACGTCCTTGATCAGGCCAGGCGATGCCATAGTGATGTCTGGCGAGCTATGGCAATCGCCCATAAACCGCGTGGGGCGTCCTCATTCACTGTGCAAAACGTATCAAACCTATCAATTTGCTCTGCTAAAGCTATGCCCCTCTGGTCGTTGTCTAGGAGAGAATGCCACAGTTCGTGGTGAGCATTAAAGTCTCCTAGGACCAAGCAGTTATTGCCCTGTAGCAAATTGCTAATGTCTGGCAGATAACGCGGGGCACTTCTACCAACCGGCGGGATGTATACGTTGTACAGCTCCATTTCGGTAGTTCCAGACTTGACTGCTACCCCCCCTACATTCCATGTATGGGTCTCTAGAGTCAAGCTCAGGCGAAATAGGTCTGTACTGCACAGAATGGTGTAAGAGGAAAGCAAGTCCCCCACCTCCACTTCTGGTGCAATCCTTGCGTTGTATCCGTCACAACTGTTTAGGCTTCAGGTGACACTCAGCATTGTTTCTTGGATCGCAGCGACCATAATGTTTTTTCGACTCATAAATTATATTACCTCACGGATTTTGTTGCGTAGGCCATAGCAATTAAATTGCAAAATTGATGCACTGTCAGGAGTGGCAACAGCAATCTGTGGTGTAGGATGTAAAAGCGACCGTGATGCACGGCGGTGGCAGCGTGATGGTATGGGCCTGCGTATCGGCAGCTGGTACTGTGAAGCTAGCTTTTATCGACACTACAATGGACAAGCATTTGTATCTTCAGATTCAGAAGGACAATTTGCTGCAAAGCGCAGAAAATTTATGTATATGGCGCATTTTTGGATTTTACCAGGATAACGACCCAAAACACAAATCTGGAATTGTTCAGTCCTGGTTGATATACAACTGGCCACATTTGATGACGCCACGCACACAATCAACCGACATGAAAGTCCTTGAAAATGTATGGGCCATATTAGACAAAAATATCAGGAACCATAAAATATCGAACAAAAAATATCTTAAAGTTGCTCTAGAAGTAGAATGGAGTAAAATTTCAGCAGAAATTACTCCAAAACTAGTTGATTATATTCCAAATCGGCTTGAAGCTATTGGGAATCAAAGGGGATATTAAAAAATGCAGAATTTATATTAATATTGAAGATTAGAACATTATAAGTAGCTGTAGAAAATAAGCTGTGATATGAGAATTAGCAGTATTTTTGTTTGTTTAATTTTAAGGCTTTTTAAAATTAATATTAACAATAAATGAAGTTATTGCCAATGTTGCCAAATGACATAAAAATTGATTTTTTTTTATTCCTTTTAATGGGCGATCTACTTAAGAGATATTTTTTCAGAACAAAAAAAATATTAAAATTCAAATCAAGTGTGGCATCTTTATTGGTAATTTGAAAGGACATTTTATGGCATTTATTTTTTGAAAATAATAACCTTCAAGTGTTGACAATTGTATTATGGAAATGAGAGGTCGGTGAGAAACGGGAAGATCCGCTGTTTTTGACCATAATTTTGTTCAGTGATGAGGCCTACTTCTGGCTCAACGGCAAAGTCAATAAACAAAATTGCCGCAGTTGGGCTTAAGAGCAACAAGAAACGGTTCAAGTGGTGCCATTATACCCAAAGAAAACCACGGTTTGGTGCGGTTTATAAGGTGGAATCATTGGTGGATATTTTTTAAAAATGAAACGGCCGGAACGTAACCTTGAATGGTGCTCGCTATCGCGATATTATATCGATCTTTATGCTCCTGAAATTGAAGCCCGTAATATTGACGACACTTGGTTTCAACAGAACGGTGCCACTTGCCATACAGCTGCTCAAACAATGAATCTATTGAGAGGTCATACTAAAAGCAGCTAATTTCACGTTTAGGACAGGTGAAATGGCCGCCCAGATCGAGTGATGTCACACCTTTAGACATTTTTCTTTGGGGTTACGTAAATCCAAAGACTATGCTGACAAACCAGCTACGATTCAGGTTTTGGAAGCCAACATTATACGTGTTATTAAAGCCATACCGGTAGAAATGCTCGAACGAGTCATTCAAAAGTGGACCCTCAGAATGGAAACATTGAGGCGTAGTTTGTTTTTGTTTATTTGTTTATGTTTCAATATATACATTGTGTTTACTACAATAAACAATAGTTATAGGATATATACATATAGACAATGACCCGGATGTGGGTACTCTAGTACAGTCTTACATTAAGGTATAAGTTTTATTATTTTTAATGTGCATAATTTATATTTTTTACACGAAAGGAATAAATATATATTGTTGTAATGAAAAAAGTGCAAAAACATTACTTTTTTTTTGTTAAGGATAAATGATAAAACTAGTTGTCAGAAAGTTAGAAAAAAGACAAAAAAAATGTTATTGGGTTTTAACCCACCAATATTTGGTATTATTACTGTTAGATGTAACGCTTCTATCTCTTTGGGAAATACTCATATAAAATCTGACGTTATCAAAATCATTTCTAGTATAGTCTATAGATTTATTAGTTGCCCGCCTGTATAAATGATAAAACATTTTGATTCCATTCTCATTTTGAATGAATTTTATTCCATCATGAAACAGGAAGGATTCAGGTGAAACAAATCCATTCAAAATTGAATGTATGATGTAAGTCTCATCCGTATAGTACGGTGCCATTATCAAATTAAATTCAGTCATTGAGTGCATCTCCAGATATGTTTCCTGATAAGACTTACGATGAAATTATCAATACTGATAACAAAGGCCGTGTTGTACAGTTTACAGTTTGAAAAGAATTTCTTAAAATTGCTATGTGGAGTTCTATACATAGAAGTACAAGCCCGTAAGCATTTACGTTCAAACAAACGTATCTTTTCCACATAAGATGGGGATACGTTAAACCAGATTGGACATCCGTAAGTCAGTATTGGTCTTTTTAAATTCTGGTACATTAGAATCTTTATTCTCGTTGCGAGGTGTTTGGAATAGAAATGTGTTTTATACACAAAAAAGGCTGTCCTGGCCTTATTTATAGTATTAGTGATATGATTATTGTAGTATAAAAACTTATCTAAATAAATTCCCAGATATTTCATGACGTCTTTATTTGGAATAATAACGTTATTGTTATTGGATTTTACCCCGAAGGATTTCTATGAGGCGTAGTTGCGGCCACCATTTGAAGGAAATTATATTCAAAAAATAAATGCTATAAAATGTCCTTTGAAATTACGAATATATTTTCCACACTTGATTTGAATTTTTATATTTTTTTGTTCTGGAAAAATACCTTTAGATGGTTTCAAAGTTATAGAGCCTCAAAGTGTAATATATGCACTGCATACAATAAGCTGTGACCCACTGTAGGGCTTCATTTTAAGAGATAAAAAATCTGGCCACTGGTTTAGAACTTAGCAATTTTACCCTAGTACCCTCCGACCACCAAACCGCTGCCATTTCAACCCTTTGAATTTTCAGGCATGTTGAATTTTCAGGCATGTTTGAATTTTCAGGCATGGACATATTTTTATGAAATGATCTATGGAATACGCTGGTAAATTTGTCTAGTCGTGAATGAATCACCCTGTATACATCTGCAATTTGTACAATCTTCGGGAATAAATTTTAATTCTCGTGTCTTACGGTTAGAACCCTCTTGTCTTTTAATTGACTTTTTTATAAATTTATAATCCAAATATGTACACGCAATTTGCGATTTTAGATTCATTTTATTTTTTTATTTATTATTAATTAAATAAAATTTTAAAAAATAAAATTTACATATTTACATATAGAATATTAATTTTTAATTTGGAACATATACTTAATAGAGACATAAATACTGTTACAACAGTGAACACACCCATTTCAATAGTAGAACTGAACATACCCCGTTAATGTCATATGGGTTTTGAAAGCTAACCTCAATAGCGTTAGCCTGTAACGGGATTTTAAAATTTTTTCAACTTTCATCATGGAGTAGTCAGATAATGAGAACCGTATCGCTGTAATAGCGCTTTTCATGTGTAAAATAAAAAAAAAAACGATATTTTCTAAACGCTCCGGCCTCTAGGGATTAGCCGCATGTTCGACTACCGATGCATAAAACTGTTTGTGGAGACTGGAGATGTAAAAGACCGCCACCGGTCGGGACGCCCACGCTGTGTTCGAACACCGCATGTCATCAAAGCCGTTAAATCAAAAATTCACAAAAATCCGCTCCGAAAACAGAAAACCATTTCCCGTGAGATGAATATCACGCAAAGGTCCAAACGACGTATCGGACATTTATTGAATGCAGCTTTAAAAAAAATAGGATTGAAAAATGCAAACATCTTTTGCTGAAGCACGCTGATAACTTGCACAGAAAAATTTTGTTCATCGATGAAAAAATGTTTACCGTTCAGGAAAAAGGGTAATCACGCAGCTTCAGTCATTTAGGGGTGTCTCTTAAGATGGGGTCACTGACCTGCATTTCTGCAAACAAGGAGTCAAAACATCGGCCAAAGTTTACCAAGAAACCGTTTTAAAAGCTGTCGCGAAGCCTCTTAACAATTCCCTGTTCCAAAACTAGCCATGGTCTTTCCAGCAGGATTCTGCGCCGGTCCATAAGGCTAAAACGTCCCAGGCCTGGCTTCGAAACAATTTTCAGCGTTCATTTCCTCTAAAGAATGACCATCAGGCAGTCCAGATTTGAACCCATTGGATTACAAATTGTGGACGGTTTTAGAGGACATGGTTTGTCACAAAAGATACCCCAACGTTGGATCTCTTAAGACTGCATTGGTTCGAGCTGTGGCCAATTTTCCAATGGACGAGGTTCGTGCAGCTATTGACAATTGGCCAGTGCGACTTAAGGCGTGTGTAAAGGCAAAAAGCGGACATTTCGAATGAGTAGATTCTTATTGGATACAATATACATCAAAAAATATATTAAAAAATATTTGGTCCACAAACTTTTTATTTTACAGCATAAAACGTGTGTAACAGTATTTATGTCCCTACTAAGTAATGCCATTTTTATATACACATGGAGAAGGAAAAGATGATAAAACCTTCATTAAAGTATGTGAATCATTTTATTATTTTTGAGGTATTTTTTTAAATGGGATAACAATTTTTATTTCTTGAAAAACAAGTTGTATTTTTTAGCGAAATATATATTTTAATTTAAACGAAATATTATAAAATTACGAATTTCTTACCAAAACATGCACAAAATGCATTATCGGTAGAAAGGAGGGCATGTCGCCCTCAACAAGGACGTATGGTAAGACTGCTTGTGGAGTAATTTTCATTCTTTCAAAAATAAAAAGAACTTTGTAAGCTAAAATCTTTAACGTTTTACCCAAACACCTTTAAAGAAATTGTAGGAGCATTGGACATAACCGATGCTCCTAACCACAATGAAGTAAGCTAACTTTCAAAGTATACCCCACCTTAACAATTCGACCAGGCTCCATGTCCTGGTAGTTTAGAATCAAAGAGCATTTGTGTTATCTTTGAACCAATACCAATGGGAATTTGTGCCATTTTCTCCAAAGGAAATCAAAACACTAAACCAACATTTGACCCAAATTCAAACTAAAGTATGTGCCTTTGCCTATGCAAGGAATTGAATTAATGATAAATGGGCATCGAGCTGTTCCATGGTGTTCCAAAAATGCACTTTAATGCAGTTGCCTCCGGTCTTAACCAGTGTTTGTATGTGTGCCCTTAACTTTGTGTGTGTTGTGTTTTTGGTTAGAATTTCATTTTTTGGTCGAAAAAGAATTCGACCGAAATTAAGTCGTAGAGCTGATTGTTGTTGGTGAGGTTGTTGTAGTAGTTGTAGTGTTGCTACTGCAACTGCTGCTATTGGTATTTGATTTAAGCACAAAAACCAAATGTAAGCCGACAATGACAACACTTTTGAGACCAAAATTTGTGGCTACCCAATGAAAGTATCTTTGGATTGATTGTGATTACTCGTTTGGTTTTCTCGTCTGGCTACACTCAAACACAGTTCCACTATGAATGAATGGTTCATTTGATTGTTTTCGATGCTGGGAACATTTGTTCCGGAGGTGAAAGGGAAGAGTATAAACACATATTCGCAATAGTTTGCGAACATTTAAAATCAAGACCAACGGGTGACTTTTGCAAAAAGGCGCCTGTGATTCTATGATTAACCATATCGCAGCTTGAAGGGCTGATTGAAAACGTAGTTTCCAAAATTGTCCCTTGTTACTTACAGCGAACTGCCGTGGAGGGACTCAAAAACTTACCAAGAACGTCAGACATTTAGTTGAGTAGGTTATAGTTAGTGAGGTCGAGCTCCAAATTTCCCACAGCGAGAAGAATTAATTGCCCACGAATAAATGGTAATGACGGACACTAAAGTATCCAAAAACGAAAACAGACTTTCCGATTTTTAGGTCCAACCCGACAGTCGGTTTCTCAAAAAAAAACTGAAAACATGGCGGTTTTTCCAGTTTTTTACAGTCGTGTTTTTAAGGATCTCCGTTCTTTGGATTTATTTTTGTTAAGGCAAAGAAAATTCATAATATTCAAGTAATATTTTAGCTACACCTCGACTAAGTAGCACCACTTGATTTGAATTTACAATATCCGTCCGTTGTCTTTCTAATGCTTGTTTTTAAACTAAGGGTCGAAATTGTTGCCCAATCTTCCTGAAATTTGGTAAAAGTACTTTTTTTGGATAACGACGTCGACAAACTTTTATGTAAATCGGTTAAAATTTAGATAAAGGTCCCACAGAAATGTTCAACCGATTTTAAGTCAGTGCCGCTAGAATGCACAGAGTATATCCAATTTTGATGAAATTTGGTACAGTTCATAAGGATCGATCAATATTAAGCTCAGATAAAATGGCCCGGTCCGGTCCACTTTTTAATAAAGCCATAGTGAAAATTTAACAGATAACCGCTCTGGATCATCCATTTTAATTCCGATTTAAAAAAAATTGGTAATATTTCGATTGCCGAACAACTTATTTTTGGCCATTTTCAATAAGGTTTGTCAGATGGTCGGACGAACCAGTAAGTGATTCTAAATCAATCAGTTTACTAAACATGGGGTCTATCTCCACTCCTCTAATGGTAATACCCTAAGTCATAATGACCTACACCTATACCACAGCGCAGAGCATTGCGCCGGTCGACTTCCAGCCTGCTTCGGCGGGTCGCCGACGAATTTCGCCAACCGCCACCGACGTTTTTTTTGGCTCATGACGGCTTGAAGCATGCCAACGTGGAATGTGGCAAATGTACATTATATAGGGTGATCCATCTAGAGGTATTTTATCAGAACAAAAAAACAATTAAAAAATTCAAACCAAGTGTGGAATTTTTATTGGGCATTTGAAAGGACATTTTATGGCATTTATTTTTTGAATATAATTTCCTTCAAATGTTGGCCGCAACTACGTCTCAGGGTTTCCATTCTCAGGGTTCAATATTGGATGACTCATTCGAGCATTTTGACCGGTATGGCTTTAATGACACGCGTAATGTTGGCTTCCAAAACCTGCGTCGTAGCTGGTTTGTCAGCATAGACTTTCGACATTACGTAGCCTCAAAAAAATCTAAACGGCCAACTCACCAGTCCAAAACGTGAAATTAGCTGCTTTTCGAAATGAACTCTCAATAGATCCATTGTTTGAGCAGCTGTATGGCAAGTCCTGTTGAAACCAAGTGTCGTCAAGATTACGGGCTTCAATTTCAGGTAGCATAAGGATCGATATCATGGCGCAATAGCGAGCACCATTAACGGCTACGTGAATGGTGCTCGCTCATTTTTGAAAAAATAAGCACCGATTATTTCACCAGCTTATAAACCGCACCAAACCGTGGTTTTCTCTTTCATATTTAATATGTTATGTTACTTATTTTTCCTGAAATTTCATGAAACTTTTTCAAAATGTTTAGCAAAAAATTTCTATTTATTCGGTCTATAATCTATATGTGACGCGCAAAATAGAAAGGGGCCTAAGGGTAAAAACTAGTTTTGTTCAGTAGAGCCATTTTATAGATTTATCTACGTGTATCTTTGGTGTACCATCGCTTTCATAAAACGCACATATCTCTGGGAGGGAACACATTTGGGGCATGCTCATGTTGTCCACATCAAAATATAAGTGAAAAGTTGATGAAAAGTTTTGTTCAGGAGAGCCATTTTAAAGATTAGGTCCCTTTCTATTTGCGCTTAGAATCGTCGCCTTCACTTTCATAAAACGCGCACATCTCTGGGAGGGAACACTTTTGGGGCATGGGATCGGTCTCATTCGATGCTCAGATGTTGTCCACATCAAAAAAAGAAAAAATGAAAAAGGATTTTTTTTTACCCTTAGGTCCCTTTCTATATGCGCTGTCGCATATACTTAGTAGGGACATAAATACTCTTACACACGTTTTATGCTGTAAAATAAAAATTACTGAATGTTTTTGGACCAAATATTTTTTAATATATTTGATGATGCATATTTTATCCAAAAAGAATCTACTTATTAGAAATGTCCGCCTTTTGCCTTTACACACGCCTTAAGTCGCATTGGCCAGTCGTCAAAAGCTGCACGAACCTCGTCCATTGAAAAATTGGCCACAGCTCGAACCAAAGCAGTCTTAAAAGATCCAATGTTGGGGTATCTTTTGTGACAACCCTTGTCCTCTAAAACCGTCCACAATTTTTAATCCAATGGATTCAAATCTGGACTGCCTGAGGGCCATTCTTCAGAGGAAATGAACGCTTGCAAATTGTTTCGAAGCCAGTCCTGGGACGTTTTAGCCGTATGGGCCGACGCAGAATCCTGCTGGAAAGTCCATTGCTGGTTTTAGAACAGGGAATTGTTAAGAGACTTCACAACAGCTTCCAAAACGGTTTCTTGGCAAACTTTGGCCGATGTTTTGACTCCTTGTTCGCAGAAATGCAGGTCAGTGACCCTATGTTAAGACACACCATACCAAACCATGACTGAAGTTGGGTGATGACCCTTTTCCACCCTTGGGATCACTTCAGATGCTTCCTTAGATAACCGCACATACACTCCAACATTTTGCTTGTTAAATTTTTCCTGAACAGTAAACATTTTTTCATCGGTGAACAACATTTTTCTGTGCAAGTTAATAGCGTGCTTCGCCAAAAGACGTTTGCATTTTTCAATCTTTTTTTTTAAAGCTGCAGTCAATAAATGTACGTTACGTCGTTTGAAAGCCCCAAGTCCCAAATCATTTTTAATGATTCGAATCATGGATTTTTGCGTGATATTCATCTCACGGGCCATGATTTCCTGTTTTCGGAGCGGATTTCTGAAAATTCTTGATTTAACGGCTTTGATGATATGCGGTGCTCGAACAGAGCATGGGCGGCCCGACCGGTGTCGGTCTTTTACATCTCCAGTGTCCTTAAACAGTTTTATTCATCGGTAGACGAACATGCGGCTAATCGCTAGTGGCCGGAGCGTTTTGAAAATATCGCTTTTTTTCATTTCCCACTTGAAAAGCGCTATTACAGCGATACGGTTCTCATTATCTGACCACTCCATGATGAAAGCTGAAACAATTTTAAAATACCGTTATAGACTAACGCTATTGAGGTTAGCTTTCAAAACCCATCCGACATTAACGGAGTATGTTCAGTTCTACTATTGAAATGGGTGTGTTCAATGTTGTAACAGTATTTATGTCCCTACTAAGAATGTTGGTGAGCTTGAAATTCAAAAAACAATACTAAAGTTGCAACGACCATACTTTTATTGCAGAGAATATACTATTGTTGCCGTGACCATATAGTAACCACATTTTTTTCTTTGCGTGCTTAAAATATTAAATCGCCAACCCTGTAGTAGACATAAGTGCCATCTTCTTTCGTATTATGTATTATGTGTAACCAACATCGCATTTATGTCCCTACTAAGTGGTTTTTAATGATTTCTAAACGTTGCTCGTGAGTGAACTTTATCATGATGAAAATGTTGACTTCGACTAAAGTTTTCACACTGAAAGATCATTAAACATGTTTGAGGGTGCGTTGACATAAAGATACGAAATTGTTTTGTCCCCATTGGAAAACCTGTTATGAACAATGTACAAAGAACATAACAAGAACAATGTTTTCTAAATACAGTTGAACCTCGATTATCCGTGCCTCTATTAAACGGCTACATCTGTTAACCGCCAAGCTGTTCGATTGCTTTTGTGTTTCTATTATCCGTGCATTATCTATATTATCCGTGTTTTCAATTGTTCCCTCTAGTAACCGGTTGTAACTCAGTTATCCGTTCAGCACAACACACATCCCTGCCAACATTTTCTATCGCGGAAGTGACGAAGAAGTGGCGCTAGGAAGTTAAAACTCATCGTCTGCGATACCATTTTCTTATCGCAGAGGGGTCTTCCATATCGAGAAGTTGTACCCCCTGGAGTTAACTTCCAGAAGTCACTTCTGCGTAACTACAAAGTGCCTTCTTGGAAGTTACTTTTGATTCTAATTGCGACTTTGCGCCTTTGGCAGAAGTGTAAGCTGTTGTTGTCGGCTGGGGTTGTAAATACAAAACAATCTTCCAATTGCAGTCTGGATGATTTAAAGACGACTGTACAGTAAATTGTTATTGTAAAATTGAAACTATCTTCTAACTGTCGTCTGGAAGTGACTCAATCGTAACGCATTTGACGATGGACGATGAAAGAAACTTCCAAATGTTGGGAGGGATGATCATCGGACACCACTTCAGTGTGTGTTTGTGTAATTGCTTGAAAGTGTGGCATAAATTGCTCTTGTCCATGCAACTAACACTTGCTTGCTCTCTGTCGTGTTAAATTCAGGGATTCCCCGTTTTATGAATTTTTGGGGTTGGTGTATCGAATATCATTCTGTCCGAAATTGAAATTTAATAGTACATCATATTTTGTGAAAATGGCCTCACCAAAAACAAATGGGGAAAAAAGAGCAAGGAAAGTTCTTTCAATTATGGAAAAATGGACTTGCTCAAAAAGCATCGCAATTTTTAGCAGTGAAATATGATGTTTGCAAAAAAACTGTACGCGATTTGATAACAAAAAAGGCAACAATTTTAAAATATGGCTCAGGTATATTATCACACATCTAGTGATTTTCGGCCTTAACTGAAATTTAATGATGTATTTAAGGCGATATGGTCAACCAAAGCTAAGAATGTGAGCCTGCGAAAGATTGCAATTTCGATTAAAATGGTGGGCATACCCTTAAAGTCTTCACCTTGGCTCAAGCAATAGAGGCAAGTAGTGTTCCAATTGGGTTTCTCAAAATAATAATTGCTTAGGCATTTCGCAGCCAGACTTAATGTAATTACAACGCTTACAAACTAATCCTTTGAAACAACAGGCACTCACGAAAAGACAAACTACTTTACAAGAAAACTTTAAATGAAAATGTGTATGCATGTATGTTACAAAATCATCTGCACTGGAATTAAAGTTAATATGTAAATGAAACTCATATGATCTAAATAAAAGTAAATATATTCAACAAAGTTTAGAGGTTTTTAAAACCTCTTGTTGAATCCATAATTCAACAATAGTTTTAAGATTTAATTTCATATTCATTTCTCTATTATTTTCATATTTTTTCATTATATTTCATATCCTTCAGTTTAAAGTACCCTTAAGTTTCTAAAGTGAATTCGCCTGAAATGGCATATATTGGTCTTATTTACATTGAATTACTCTCTTTCTCTTTCATTCTCTAAATCATTGTAATATGGCCGCATGAGGCCACCTTAGCTTTAGTTTTACAATTAGTTACCATCAACTCATCATACAATAAAGACGGTAGAACTGCTACCTCTTAGAAGTAATTCCGGTTGGTCTTTTTATTTGTTTGAAACGGCCAGCTGGAACCCCCTTTTCTATGAACTCAGAAACCAGAGGGTAAGGAGTTCATCATATGGTCCTTCGAATCCTTCGAACTCAAAACGGTCACGTTTGGAATAAATTGTGCGCCGTTTCTTGCCATACGAACATTGAGACAATTAAGTTGTGATTGCGAAGAATCGAGCCCTAAAGCATCTGAAATATTAAAGAAAGAAATTTATGCCGATGATGTTCTATCGGGAGGACACAGTTTGGATGAAGCGAAAGATAAACAAGCCAAACTTATGCAAACTTTAGCTTCAGCGTCATTTCCTTTAAAAAAGATCACGGCAAACCATAAGTACCTATTGGAACATGTAGCCCGGGAAGATCTTCTCGATGAAGAATTCTTGAAATTTGACGACTCCAGTACAGTCAAAACTTTGGACATTCGCTGGAATGCAAAATCTGATACTTTTTATTACGCAATAGGTCCGATCAATGATTCGCCAATTGTTACGAAACGAAAAATACTCTCGGTCATCGCCAGGTTATTTGATCCACTAGGTTGGCTGGGTCCAATCGTCATCGTAGCAAAGATTTTGATGCAGCAATTGTGGGAAGGAAACATCAATTGGGACGAAGCAGTTCCACAGCATTTACTGGTTAAATGGCATTAATTTAAAGATAATTTAGCACATATACAATCTCTAAGAACACCGAGATGGATAAAGTTTTCGCCCGGTGTACGAGTTCAGATCCATGGTTTTTGCGATGCTTCGGAACGAGCGTACTGTGGAGTCGTCTACATGAGAGTCGACAAGGCCGGCACTTTATCCAGCAACTTACTGATAGCAAAAACTAGGGTTGCTCCTATTAAAAGGACGACGATTCCAAAACTTGAATTATGTGGCGCAATATTACTCACCAACTTAGTAAAAGTCGTGACTGAGTCCTTGAATTGTAACTTTGAGTTACACTTATTGACTGATTCGTCTATAGTGCTAGGATGGCTACAAAAGTCTCCCCAAACCCTTAAGACCTTTGTTGCAAACCGAATATCGGAAATTCAGAACTTTACCAGTATTACTAATTGGAAACATGTCAAGACAGAGGACAATCCAGCTGATCTGGGCACTCGTGGCAGCTTACCGCATGACTTGATCCAAAATCGTCTTTGGTGGAATGGTCCGCCTTGGATTCAAAAACCAGTTGAATCATGGCCAGAGCCTCGATGTTTTGATCCTACAGACTTGGAAGTAAAAAAATCGTCTAGTTTCTACACAACCGCTAATGAATGTATCATCCCAAGATTTTCATCGTACGTTCGCACCCTACGTGTTATAAGCTATGTTCTACGGGTGTTTGAAAAAGCTCATTCTCGCCCTAAGAGAATTGACATTTCGACCATTGAAATTATTCAAACTAAGAATCGTTTACTTAGTATTTCTCAGCAAACCTACTACCCACACGAATACGATTGTCTAATGAGGAACAAATTAATTAATAACAAAAGTATCATTAGACCGTGTTTTCGATTATTCGTGTTGCGCCCGGTCCCGAGCAAATCGGATAATCGAGGTTTAACTGTATTACAAAAACAGTTTTTTTTTTAATTTATTGAGGTATTTTTTTTATTAAAAAATGTGTTTTTTTTAAATGCTTCAATAAAATTCAATAATTTTTGGCCGAGATCATAAAAAAGGTGTATCTCTTTCATATCCTAATAAACTTGTTTTTCTTATTTTCTTTATTAGCAATCTATTTACAGAGGAAATAATAAGCAAATTTACTATAACACTTAAGAGTAACAGAAAGTTAAGTTCCAATAAACTTAACAAGTAAATAAATTTATAGCTTGAAATTTATATTGATGACATAATAACTCATTCTATGGTTAAGTTAAGTATGTGTTAAAAAGGGAGATCTAAAATGTGTAACCTTTTTAATCTTCTCAATTCATCGCTATCATCTAATAGACTAATGGCTAATATATTACAATGATTGCTTAATCTATCGAGATAGTTAGCACTACGCTTTTTTAATTCATCTTTGATAGTAGGCATATTGAGATCTTTATGTATATTATCATTTCTTAACTAATAATCTAAGTGTTTTACTTTGGTATCTCTGCAATATTTCTAGATTGGAATTACTAGCAGTTCCCCACAACTCTAAACAGTAGGTCCACACTGGTTTCAGTATTGTTTTGTATAGTATTACTTTATTCTCAAGGCTTAGTTGTTACTTGGATCCTAGTAGCCAATGCATTCTCTTCGTCTTTATATTTAGTTGGTGTCGTTTAAATTTGATATGCTCTTTCCATATCAATCTTCTATTAATGTGAAGGCCAAGGTATTTAACGCTTTCAGCTATGGGAATGTTAGATCCATTTAACATTAACGGTGGACAATTTTCCTTTCTTAAAGTGTATGTGACATGAGTTTATTTGTCTGTGTTGACTTTAATGTTCCATTTATTTAACCAGTTTTGAATTGAATCAAGCTGCCTTTGAACTGCATTAGAAGCCTCCGCTGGATTTAGGTGTGTTCCTAAAATTGCCGTATCATCGGCATATGTTGCAATAATTACGTCAGTATTTGTAGGCATGTCGGATGTAAAAATTGTGTATAATAACGGGTTGCCCATATTCGACGGACCCATCTGGAGAAGTGCGCCTTCTAAGAACACCATTAAGCGTTTATACGAAAAACTTTCGACTGGTGAGGCTCTTTCTAATCCGAAGAGGCCAAATAATAGTTGACCAAGGCGATCGGCCGAGAATATCGCTGCCGTACGAGCCAGTGTTGAGAGGTCCCCAAGAACATCCCAAAAACGCCGTTCTCAGCAGTTGGGCATGGCTCGGTCCACTTTACAACGGATTATTCGCGTTGATTTGCATTTGTTCCCGTACAAAATTCAATTGACGCAAAGATTGTTGCCTGTGGACAAGCCTCGTCGATTGGAATGGGCCCAAAGAGTCATCGAAATGGCCGAAGATGACGAGCAATTTTGGAACAAAATTATCATGTCCGATGAAGCCCATTTCACTATTTCGGCCATTTGAGAGATATCATATTCAAAAATTGATGTAAACAAATCTACTTGGAACAAATTAAATGATTAAGATTGCCAACCGCCAAATTTTTATTTTTTTCTTTGATTTTTTTAAAAAAAAACATGGGTCCGTCGAATATGGGCAATCCTGTACAGGACCCATTACACTACCCTGAGGAACACCTGATTTCAGCATACCTTTTTTCGAGTCCTCTTCGTTAACGCTGGCGTAAAAGCATCTATCATGTAGATACGACTTTAAAAGAAGGAAATAGGGGGTAGGTAACACAATCTTTAGCTTGTATAGTAAGCCACTATGCCAGACTCTGTCAAAGGCTTGCCTGATGTCCGGAAATACTGCCGAACAATATTGTTTGTTTTCCAGTGCATCTCGTATTGTCTTAACGACTCTGTGGCATTGTTCTGGAGTCCCATGACTTTGGCTAAATCCAAACTGATGATCGGGCAATATTTTCAGAGCGTCAAGAAAAGGAAACATTCGTTGTAGAAAAAAGCCTTTCAAATAGTTTTGAAAGTATGGTTAATAAACTAATTGGTCTATACGAATTAAGTAAATTTTCACGTTTGTTAGGTTTTAACACCATAATACTTTTGTCAAGTTTCCATTTGGAAGGATAATGGGATAGTCTCATAACAGTATTAAATAAAACTGTAAGAAAAATAAGTCCTTTCTTTGGCAAGGACTTAATTATTTTGGCGTCAATTTTATCATGCCCAGATGACTTCTTGCAGTTCAGCTTACTAATTTCCTTTGCAATTTCTTTTAGACTAAAGGGTTTGATTGGCCTGTACATTTGACATGGCACATCTGGGAAATCCATAATTTTTTTGGTCTCGGCTGCGTTACAAAAGTCAAACGGTGAAAAAGTTTCTTTCAAATAGGTTTTAAACGCATCGGCTTTTCTAGTATCACCAGACACCAATCACCATTAGCATCTTTTATGGGGACGTTTCTTTTTTGTGGGCACTTTAGATATTTTGTCGCTCTCCATAAAATGTCTTCCTTTGTACCTGTTGGAATAAGACGACTGTCCGTCTGTTGAAAACAAGAAAGAGCCTGCATGAAAACAGCTAGGGAGCTGCAATTTGGCACAAACATGTGTAGTTGACCTAGCATAGTTGGTATTGAAAATGGGCTATATAGCTCTACAGGAAGTTGGTGTTGGAGACCCTCAACCGATACTACCGCATAAAAATTAGTTTTTTTGTTTGGAAATCCAGTCTCTTGAGCAAAATTACAGAAATTTTGCAAATATTAGTCTTTAATAGGCGCAATCGTCTATATTAAAAATGGTTTAGATTGGGCCACCATTTCTTGTACCTCCCATACAAACGGCCTTATGGGCCTTGAGAAATAATATGACTATAACTCACCACAAACTTGACCTATCGAAATGAAATTTTACACATCAAAATTTCTATATACAACACACTAAATTCTACGCTAAATTCGGTTGAGATCGGAAAAGTCCTACTGGTACCTCCCACACTAACGGTCTCATGGGCCTTGAAAAATAATATGACAATAACTCACCACACACTTGACCTAACGAAACGAAATTTTCGGCATAAAGATTGATACATAGAACAGACTTTTGCGCTAAAAATGGCTAAGATCGGAAAGGCCCTACTGGTACCTTCCACACAAACGGTCTCATGGGCCTTGAAAAAAAAATGACAATAACTCACTACAAACTTGACCTATCGATATGAAATTTCTACATAAAGATTTTTATATAGAACACACCTCTGCGCCAAATTCTGTTGAGATCGGAAAAGTCCTACTAGTATCTCTCACACAAACGGTCTCATGGGCTTTGAGAAATAATATGACGATAACTCACCACAAGCTTGACCTATCGAAATGAAATTTGAACATAGAGATTTCTATATAGAACACACTTCCGCACCAAATTTGGTTTTAATTGGGAATCTGGTGGAGGGTATCCAAAGTTCGGCACAGCCAAACTTAACATTTTTCACTTGTTTTTTTAATCACATTCTGTACAACTACACATGCCAATACTCATTCCTTTGTTCGGTGTTGTTGGTCACCAAAAAAATAGTTTTCTTCAAAACTCTTTTAACCGAAGTATGGCCAGACATAAGCCAGAAGGTCATATGACTTTTTACCGAAAAAAATGCTACTTTGTACTTCTTCCAAAACATTTCATTACCCTTTTCATTTATTTGACTTTTACAAGCAAGTCAAAAGTCGACAAAGTAAAAAAAATAAAATATTTACGTCGAAGCCAACAAATTTCCCAGAAATTCGTTTAAAGAACAATTAGAGCGTTATGTTTTTAAAACAACTCAATTTACACTAATTGGCCGGAACCCTTTTAGGGCAAAATCATAAATCAGAACAACCAAATCAGCGAAAGACCTGCAGGCAAAAAAAGGCAAACAGCGCACCAATTTAATAAAAAACTTAAACATTTTTTAACTCTTTCGCATTCTAAGGCACATTTCATTTACCTGAACAAAGATGGGTATGTTTTTTAGTGAACTAAAAATCTAGAAACCCTAAATGTTCTCTTTCACCACAGCCATTGTACTTTTTTACAGAGCGTTACAAATGTTTCATTAGAAATCGAACACGATTTAGGGTTTGAAAACAACATAGAATGACTGATATTTTTTATACAAAAAACGTTCATAAAACGCCGGTGTTTTTTTTGGTGAATGTCATCATAAACCAATTGTCCTTTCCCTGCCCAAAAATTAAAGCGTTCCAGTCACTTTTCGGAAGTCTTGTCTGGCCTTTTCAAGGAATAGCTGACCGGATTGCACAGTCCTTAGCAACCCCTTTTCTTTCTCTCTCACCCTCTTGCTCGTCTACCCTATCATAACCACCAAAATACATTCAGTTTTTTACCATAAGGACTGTTAGGTACACCAAATAGCTGACAAATGATTTCGAACATCATCTGTTTTCAGGATATAACCCGTTAATACAGTTTTCACTTAGTTTCATTTCACAAAAAAGAAAAACAAAACAATTGCAAATTGTATTTGTAGGTCACTAAAGGGCCATAAAACCCAATCTGTAGACAACACCGAACTGCCAAAGGGTGGAAGGAGTTAAGGAAGCATCGTTGACACTCACGTTTTACCAAAACGACCAACCGACATCATAAAACAATAAAACTAAAAAATAATAAAAAAAAAAACGTGGCTGGTTTAGCGAAGGAAGGCATACTCAAAGGGGTGTGAGACCTTGAATGACAAAAACTAATGCTTTCGTGACGATTTCAAACCAAAATTTTGGCACAGACACTGGAAATGCTCTAAAAAATAAATGGAAATATCGATTTTTTATAGAATACGCTTAACCCCTTTTTTAACTCTTTTTCTTTTGGCAACATGTGTACAGAGTTTAGTGGAAACTCATTTTCATAAACAATAGAGGCGAATACAAATTGCCGTTCCAAGAACTAAATCAGTTATAGATTTTTTAGCAGTTTCCAGGTAAAAATAGGTGGACTCAATTTCCTTTGAAATGTAAGTCAAAAGGAGTTATTGAAAAAAAAACGTACAGTGGTGCTGTTGCCGCATTGGGTTTGACTTAACAACCGAAAGACTTTATTGAACCAATTTTGTTCGGAAATTAAGTCAAGGTCAATTTTAATGCTTCCTTTTTTGGTGGTTTGACTTTTGGCTGGTATTTCGAAATGTAGCTCTTCGTGTTTAAGAAAGAATGATAGAATTAATTTTGATTTTAGTTTTTTTTTTTTTGATTGCTCTCTGTGGAACAGAAGCTGTAAGTAAGTTTCATGGCAAATGTTTGTAACCACCAATAATATTTAAGCCACATTTAAGTATACTAATCGACGTATAATTATCTACTGATTCCATTTAATGATTTATAGAGTGGGCAATTTAACATTTCAAATTTAAATCGGCTGTTCAAAATGTATTGATAATTTTTTCAAATTTCTGGTTTTATTTTAAAATTTATTAATGGAACACCATCTGAAGCGTTTTCGCTTCACCCAATGTGCTGAAGATTGTTTGGCAGAAGATAAAAAATTTTACAGAAAAATAGTGTTTTCAGGTGAAGCTCATTTTCATATTGGTGGCTATGTCAATTAGGAAAGTCTCTAGTCACATGTGACTAGTGATTCACTGTTTGGTGTAGATTTTGGGCCGGCGGATTCATTGAGCCATTTCTCTTCGAAAATGAGTAAGGAGACTCCGGTACCGTCAACGGTCAGCATGCTCGACGAATTTTTGTTTCCGAAAATTGAAGAGAATGACATGAACGACATTTGGTTTCACCAAGACGGAGCCATATGTCACACAGCCAGAGAAACCATCGATATTTTACGCACTTCTTTTGGAAAATTAAATAATCAGTTGAAATTGTAATGTCAATTGGCCGACTCGAAGCTGTGATTTGAGTGTAAATGTTACTAAAAGCACCCAGAGACAACTGAAGCGTTGAAACATGAAATCGAAGTTGCCATTCGACTCGAAACAATCAAAAATGTACTGAAAATTGGGTTGATAAACAAGGTTGTGGTAGTCATTTTAATTTTAATGTGTTCCAAAGTTAAACCTTTCCAATAAACAAGAAATTTGCAAAAAATTATCAGTATTTTTTACAGCCAATTTAAATTTAATATGTAATATCGCCCACCCTGTACATCTCTTCGTCCGTTAGTCCATCTAAAGTTTGTAATTTTTCTACCGACATTTGTTGTCCTATCTTCATGAGATTTGGCAGTAGTTTTTTAAATCAAGGGAGAAACCCATTAAAGTCGAAGAGAATCAGCTCAGATTTAGATATAGCTGTCACACACATAAGTTCATCTGATTTAAGGTGTTTAGCTCTAGTAGCCCCATACTAATTCTTGATAAAACTAAGCAGGATCATTTTTTGGGCCCCTAATGGACGTTACTGAGACAGAAGGAAAATCGGCTCAGAACTAGATATACTTAGTAGGGACATAAATACTGTTACAACATTATACACACCCATTTCAATAGTAGAACTGAACATACCCAGTTAATGTCATTAATGTAACGGGATTTAAAAATTGTACCAACTTTCATCATGGAGTGGTCAGATAATGAGAACCGTATCGCGCTTTTCAAGTGTGAAATGAAAAAAAGCGATATTTTCAAAACGCTCCGGCCACTAGGGATTTGCCGCATGTTCGTCTACCGATGCATAGAACTGTTTGAGGAGACGAGATGTTAAAGACCGCCACTGATCGGACCGACCACGCTCTGTTCGAACACCGCATGTCATCAAAGCCGTTAACTCAAGAATTCACAGAAATCCGCTCCGAAAACAGAAAATCATGGCCCGTGAGATGAATATCACGCAAAAGTCCATGAGTCGAATCATTAAAAAAGACTTGGGACTTGGGGCTTTCAAACGACGTACCGGACATTTATTGACTGCAGCTTTAAAAAAATAGGATTGAAAAATAAAAACGTCTTTTGCTGAAGCACGCTGATAACTTGCACAGAAAAATTTTGTTCACCGATTAAAAAATGTTTATCGTTTAGGAAAAATGTAACAAGCAAAATGATAGAGTGTATGCGCGGTCATCTAAGGAAGCATCTGAACTGATCCCAAGGGTGGAAAAGGGTCATCACCCAGCTTCAGTCATGGTTTGGTGGGGTGTCTCTTACGATGGTGTCACTGACCTGCATTTCTGCGAACAAGGAGTCAAAACATCGGCCAAAGTTTACCAAGTAACCGTTTTGGAAGTTGTTGTGAAGCCTCTTAACAATTCCCTGTTCCAAAACCATCCGTGGACTTTCCAGCAGGATTCTGCCCCGACCCAAAAGGCTAAAACGTCCCAGGCCTGGCTTCGAAACAATTTGCCAGCGTTCATTTCCTCTGAAGAATGGCCTCCAGGCAGTCCAGATTTCAACCCATTGGATTACAAATTGTGGACGGTTTTAGAGGACAAGGTTTGTCACAAATAATACCCCAACATTGGATCTTTTAAGGCTGCTTTGGTTCGAGGTGTGGCCAATTTTCCAATGGGCGAGGTTCGTGCAGCTATTGACGATTGGCCAGTGCGACTTAAGGCGTGTGTAAAGGCAAAAGACGGACATATCGAATAAGTAGATTCATTTTGGATACAATATACATTAATAAATATATTTAAAAATATTTGGTCCAAAAACATTCAGAACTTTTTAGTTTACAGCATAAAACGTGTGTAACAGTATTTATGTCCCTACTAAGTACATTAGTGTGGGAGGGCCAGAAGGGGTGTGGCAATATGGGACACTGTCAAACCCATAGGGGGTAAATATAACGACATGCAAAATTTAAAAGATTATGTACTAACTATTTTCCAAAATTTTCGTGCGAAATAGCCGATTAGGCGGGCAAGGCTGAAATAACTTAAAAAGTCATAAAACTTACTTATGTAGAAAGGGACCTAAGGTTAAAAACCAGTTTTGTTCAGGAGAGCCATTTTGAAGATTAGGTCCCTTTCTGTTTGCGCAAAGAATCGTCGACTTCACTTTCATAAAACGCGTATAACTCTGGGAGGGAACACTTTTGGGGCATGGGTTCGGTCTCATTCGATGCTCAGATGTTGCCCACATCAAAAAAAGTGAAAATTGATTTTTTAATCTTAGGTCCCTTTCTCTATTCGCTGTCACATATGTAGAGTAGAAAATGTTTCTTTCTGTGGGTAACGCGTTTTATCCGAGGCAAATGATATATACTTTTTTAACCAGTAGGGTGTAGATATAAATGATAGGATTCCAAATTCAAACATTGCGTTCCAGTCCTTTTACGTTAGTTTGCTTGAGTCATCTACGTTTTCTTACTTTTCGCCAGAAATAATCGCTCATCTGTGGATTTTTGACAAAATGATTAGCCACAAATCCTTTTTTGTAGGGTTTAACTTTCTGGCTTAGGTTTGTTTTACGATCTATTACAGGGAAAGGTTTTTTGTAGAAAAATGCTATTACAATTTGTTTTCATAAATTCTGTGGAATTCTATTTTGTGCCCATTGTTTTAAAACACAAGAAGAAATTTCCTTTTAAGAATCTGCAATGAATAGTAAAAAAGAGTTAAGAGAGAAAAACTGATTTATAAACCTGAATTTCCTCGTTTATTTTTTAGAACATTTAGAGTACAAACAAAGCGATTTGGTTTTAAACCGTCACAAAAAGAAATAATGACATAAAATTTGCACAGGGAAGGACTTCAGGACTCACTTCTTTTATTAGGATACATTTTCCGACCATGTTTGGTTTATTGTTTTATTATTTTACGTTTGAGTACGAAGGTGGGTTTTTTTGAATCCTTTTTATGGTTTTTATTTCAGCAAGTTTGAAAAGAAAAAAATAAATTTAGGTATAGGTTTTGGAAAAAATAGGCTGTTTTATAAATTTAAAGACCATTTGGTACATAAAATTAATTAGGTGCATCTCCCCCCTTTTGCGATATAAGTCAAACCCGCGAACAAGTTTATACACAAAGTTCGTGTGACTGGCATGCTAGTGGTGTACAATGGGGAAATATGCCGAATAATTGAAAATTCGCTTTTTTGAAAGGAATTTATTATTCGATTAAAGAATATAAAATTCTAGTGAAAATTTCAAAATCATACGCTATTTACTTTTCCAGCTGCATTTGTATTTATATTAAGAAAGTTTTGATTTTTTGAAGAACTGTTGTGAAAATTGAATCCTGTTATAGTTGAATGTACAACATAATAATTTCAAAGGTAAAAATTAATACTTATATGGAATATTATGTGGATATCGAACCTTCAACATCAGGTATTTTAACGTGATTCTAAAAAATGTTTGTTTTTTTTTAATTTTTTAAAAGTAATTTTTGATACTGAATATCCTGCACGCAGATTCCCTAAAGAGTGCATCTACAATTAGTTTCATTAGAGACTGATTTCCATTCAATTATTTTAATTTAATAATCCTTAAGTATGAAAATATTATTTTCCTAAGCACACCTATGGAAAATAGTTTATCCTTTATTCAAACCGCCTTCAGTAGCCCTTAGAAGTCAAACAATTGCAAGGGACACATTAACGTTGACCATGACTTAATTTCCCAAACAAAATTAGTTCAATAAAATGCTACGGTTTTCACAAATGTCAAAAGTCAACCCCATGTTGGCCATAAAGTCAAAACCCAGAAATGAGTTTTGTTTTTTTATAATTAACTTTAAATTTGACTTACATTCCATACGAAATTAGTTTAGTGAACATTTTGCTGTCCACGAGATGGGAAACATTGAAAGGATCTTGACTTTACCATCCCATACATTTTTTATGATCTCCTTTTCCAGTTTACTAGGAAGTAATAAAACATTCTGCGAAAAAACTCTACACACTTTTTGCCATCGATACAAATTTCCACAAAAATGCTTACACATGCCGCTAAAGAGTTAAAAGAAGAAAGAGTTAAGTGTGTTCTAAAAAACTGAATTACTTCCAGGACATTTAGTTCACTAAAATGTAAGTATTTGTTCTTACATATTTAACGGTTCAAGGCCTTTGAAACCTTTTTTAAATTCACTTTTTGAGTTAAACCATACTTTAGTTTATTGTTTTATAGTTTCGCGTTTTTGTCTGGTTTTTAAAAACCCTTTTTTCCTAAAACATACCATTCTTTTTATCAGCATTCAGTGTTTTAAAAAAGACGGTTTATAGGATTATGACTTTCTCTCTCTCTCTCACTCTCTTTTTTCCCACATTCTCTCTTTTCTCTCATTATCTCTTTCCCAAATGTTCTCTCTCAGTATCTCTCTTTAATATTCTCTGTCAATTATTACAATTATTGCAAGAAAATATGTACAGCCATAATTAGATAAAAAATGGTTTTAGTTTTGACCAGGCCGAATCTTTAAAACCGCCATCTAGGATCCGCTATTAAAAAAAGGAGTCGGGATATGTGTTTAGGATGAAGGAGAAAGAGTACATTAAGTTTAATAAGAGGGAGCAATTGCAAAAAGAGTAAAAGTTTTAGATAAACCAAGTATCATGCTATCAATAGTCTAAACTTTTTATCGAGGTATAGTCTGAAGTACTTTTTTGAGTTTTTTATTTAGAGAGCAGAGGAGTGCTACTCTAGAGCAGGAACTTCTAGCAATACAGTCGCAGAAATGTATACATTGAATAATTAACAAAACAAATTAACATCAGATTAATGAACCTGAAACAAATTCATTGTAAGATGGAATATCAATATTTCCGTGACTTTTTAGATAAAACAGTTCTTTTTTAACATAATCTCCTTTCAGACCAATACACTTGGTCCAAAGTTTCTCCAATTTTTTTCCAGAAATAGGATTTTTCGAGGCCCATAAAATAGTCATTTGTTTGATCAACAATTTCATCTTTGGAAAGGAATCACTTTCCACCGAGCCATTCATTAGGTTTAGAAATAGCAAATGGTCCCTGGATCTAAATCCGAAGAATATGGCGAATGAGGTACAAATTCATAACCAAATTCATCCAGTTTTGCCATTGAGACTGCACACGTGTGCACTAGGGTGTCCCAAAAAGAAAATTTTTTTTTTGCTCACGCGTTTTTTGATAGATTTTAGGGTAAGGAAATTTTGAATTTTGTTTAAAAATTTTTTGGAAGTGGTTTAGAGGTCGCACAAATTGGGTTTTTGTCAAAAAACGTGGTTCCCTGCCATATTTTAAAAATAATTTAAGATTTTGTCATTAAATAATTTTTTTTAGATCTTAAGTTAACAGTTCATAAGAAAAACGTCCAATCTTTCATTTTATGTTCAAAAACCGCCAGGTTTGTCAGCGATTTTTTCGATATGGCAGATTAAACTAATTTTTTTTTGTTTTTTTTTTCAAAAACATTGAATTTAACGATTTATAACTTTTAAAATTTCTATTAAAGTTACAAAAACTAATGATGCAGTTTAAAAGATAAATAAATTCTAAACAATTTTCATAAAAAAATGTTTAATTAGTCGTTACTAACCCAGAGTTATCTACATTTGTCGAATTCAATCCATTGCATGAAAATATAATACTAACCTTTAGGCTCCCAACAAA
This sequence comes from Hydrotaea diabolus, assembly GCA_963513945.1. Classification (NCBI taxonomy): domain Eukaryota; kingdom Metazoa; phylum Arthropoda; class Insecta; order Diptera; family Muscidae; genus Hydrotaea; species Hydrotaea diabolus. The sequence goes on along the minus strand of OY740718.1, from coordinate 149,761,174 downwards.
TCATAACCAAGAAAAACAGAAAACACAATACTTTAGTTGTTTAAAAGTTATTTATTGCGGCTCTTTCGATGCTGCTCTATGCCCTGCAATAAATTTTGAAAATCTGTTTCAGAAGTTGTCAAATTTGCGTAACTGCTTGCCAAGGCCACACCACGTTCGGCGACGTCGTTTACCACATACAATTGTTGAATTTTGTTTCTTCCATGGAGAAAGTGTTCGTTGGTTTCCCATTTTTCTGGATCTAGTTGTAAAAATGCTGTCGAAATATCGCAGGCTTTAAAAAAGTTAAGGCTAGCTTCAGAAATAAATGTGTAAATTTCTGCATTTTTAAGCAATTCTTCTTTCAAATTGGCCTTTCCTTGTCTATAGTTGGACGAAGTAGATTTTTTACCATTAAACGTAATGTATTGCTGTCTATACGTTCGTCAAAAAATGCTAAGGCAGCCAATTTCTCCGATAAGTACCACTGATGCCGCAAAAACGTTTTTAATGCAGCGCTTGCAACACTGTCATTAAAGCGTTTGTAGTCATCCAATTGCTTTAAGAGATTAAGATCGTTGAGGGGAGCATACCTATTGTGAATGAGGCTTAGGCTCGCATTGTGAATGAAACTCAAAAGAAATAATAAAAAAAACAGTTGAAATCATGTTCGGTTCAATGGATTGAATTCGACAAATGTAGATAACTCTGGGTTAGTAACGACTAATTAAAATTGTTTAGAATTTATTTATCTTTTAAACTGCATCATTAGTTTTTGTAACTTTAATAGAAATTTTAAAAGTTATAAATCGTTAAAGTCAATGTTTTTGAAAAAAAAAACAAAAAAATTTTAGTTTAATCTGCCATATGGAAAAAATCGCTGACAAACCTGGCGGTTTTTGAACATAAAATGAAAGATTGCACGTTTTTCTTATGAACTGTTAACTTAAGTTCTAAAAAAAAATAATTTAATGACAAAATCTTAAATTATTTTTAAAATATGGCAGGGAACCACGTTTTTTGACAAAAACCCAATTTGTGCGACCTCTAAACCACTTCCAAAAAATTTTTAAACAAAAATCAAAATTTCCTTACCCTAAAATCTATCAAAAAACGCGTGAGCACCAATAAAAATCGAAATTTTTGTTTTTTTTGGGACACCCTAGTGTGCACCCGTTCATTATCTTCATGGAAAATAACTTTTTTCTTGATTTCTTTTTTTAAATCCTCGTGAAATCCGTCATATAATTAGGCATAATATTCGCTGTTTATTGTTTTTCCCTTTAGAAGGTAATCGATGTGGATTATCCCGCGTGCATCTCAAAAAACTGTTGCCATCACCTTATTGGGCGACCACGTCGCCTTGGCCTGCTTCGAAGTCAGTTGACCTAGAGAAACCCATTGTTTAGACAGCTGCTTGATCTCCAGAGTGTTGTAATGGATCCATGTTAAATCCACAGTTACAAAACGCCGCAAAAACTGGTTCGAATTGCGGTTAAACAACTCCAAACAATACTTTGATGTTGTCACGAGATTACGTTTGTGGACAAATCAGAGCAAACGCGGCAGACATCTTGCAGACAGCTTTGTTGAACCCAACTGATCATGTAAAATCGAAACCACGCTGCCATATAAAATGCATATGGCATCAACAATCTCACGCACATTTACTCTTCGATCGGCCAACACCATAACGTGGATTTTTTTCGACAATTTCGGTTGTGTTCACCTTCATAGGCCGTACAAAACGTTCAGCGTCATTTGTAGTTGTGCGACGGCAACGAAAGTCAGTAAACCACTTTTTTCACCATTGAAATCGATGGTGCAAAGTCCCATAGTACTTATCAAGCTTTTCCTTGGTTTTATTGATGGTTGTTTCCACAAAAGATAATGTTTAATGATCACTCGAAATTCACTTTTTTCCATTTTTAATAAAATCCACGAGGTTGTGCATTTGGAACAGCTGTAAACACAAACTAAATGACGGAACTCTCTCAAAATTTGTGAGTTGCTTTTTACAGATGGCACTTGATGGGAGCAGTGTAACATTTCATATAACTAAGAGAAAAGTTGGAGAATTATTGATATTCCCTCGCAGATAACGTATATAAGTGGAATTTTTCCACAAAGTCTCTCCAGCCAGTTCTATTTTGCACCATATGGCGTACTCGTGGTCATGTGAGTCCCAGTTGTCGATGCTCCGCATCTACCGATCTTCGCCATATTTTTCTCTGGCGTCCAACATTCTGTCGTCCTAAGGGATTCCACTTTATTTTGGCCTTTGTTATGTTACCGATATCTTTTCGTTACTTGTGGCCAATCCATGTCTATTTTCGACAGCGGGCTTCGTGAGCAGTGGGGATTTAGTTACCAACTGACAGCAGGTCGGTGTTTGCGATGAATTTGGTCCAGAATATTTGGTTGATTTTTAATTTTTTTCACAAGCACCTGTAATTTTGTTGTTATGGACTAAGCCACTTTTCACCTTTCATATCAATGGAGAAGAACTGACTTTACGCTGGAGTTGACGATGTGTACTTTATGACTCTTTGAATCTTTAAAAGAATCCCAAACTTTGCTAAAGGTGACATATGCGCCTCGAGCTCGATTTATTCGATTTGTAACAATTCCAATTTCAGCCTAAATATTGTTAATTAGGTTTTCCAAGGAGTTTGGATGGTTGATATACACCTTAGACTTTAGGTAAGTCTGGTAAGCATGCCGACCAGTTCACATCACCCCTCAAAGAGATAAGCAGTCCAGGAAACTTTTGGTAACCCCCGCTGTGTGTGCAGTGACACCGTCCAGTTGGAACCATATATCCTCTAATTGCAGTGCCTTAAGAGCCGTTTGAAAACAATCACGGAAATGCTAAGACCAAGTGATAGTTTCCGAGCAGAGCGTTTCTAACTCTCTCGAGACATTGGGGTGTTGTAATCCTTCTCTCAGGTCCCCTTCGTACACATGACACATTCCCTGCTGTTCTCAATGAAGAATTTACGATTGATTGCCGCCCAGGAACACTCCGCGTAGAGGAACAGCGAATCGTAAACGAAAAGCACGCTGCACTGCAATGATGGAGTGCGCATTTGGAAAATACGCTTTAACACAAAACGACCTCTCCTCACGTGTCTAATGCATGATAGTAACAGAGAGGCAGACGAATACAAATCTCCCGTCAGCCACTATAAGTCACGCACACTCTCCACTCTCATCGACCAACAGTGCCGCCACAGCCTGCAGCGCAAAAAAGCAAATTTTTGCATTCCACCCAGTGTGTGAAATTTCATCAAAATTCGACTGCAAATTTAGAAACGGCCGAATTATTTCCATTTTTTTTAATATCACCCCACTGTACAACGCTCATGTGGCTGTAATATGTGGCTCTAGAATCGAAATATCACATCTAATCTGGATGCAATTTGACACACGTTGCTTTTTTGGAACAAGGAAGGACGACATTAAAATTACAGAACATCGGTCAATATTTAGAATTAGCTCTCACATATGTGCTCATCCGATTTTTCTGCTTTTAGCTCTTGGAGCCACATCTTACATCCAAGCATGATGAAGTTAAGCACACGTTAGATTTTTGGAACAAGGAAGAATGTTGCTTAAATTCAAGGAAATCTGTTCAGATTTAGATATAGCTCCCACAGATATGATTATTCGATTTTTTATATTTTTAACTCTAGCGGCCACAGCTTACATCCAATCTTGAGAACTCTTAGCATGAGGAAGTTGAATGGGTCAAGGAAGAATTTAATTGAAAATCGGTTCAGAGTTAGCTATAGCTCCCATAAACATATGTATGTTCATTCAAGTTTATGATCTTTGCTGCAAGAGCAACATATTACAGCCAATCAATTAAGAAAATCGGTTAAGATGTAGAGATAACTCCCACATATATGTTTATCCGATTTTATGTTTTTAGCTCTAAAAGCCACATATTACAACTAATCTTAATGAAGGTTGACGCACGTAAGTTACTCGTGCTCTTGCAATTGTAGAAAATCGATTCAGATTAAGATATAGCTCGCAGATATATGTTCAACCGATTTCCACCAAACACAATAAAATTTTCTCAGCATTTTAAATATGACATTAGTTTTAAGCTGTGGGTTAATTGGGCCCAAAAACCAATTTAAGATGTATTTTCTGAACAAATAGGTGTGCAAGATATGAAATAGTCGGCGACGGCAGACTTAGCTTTTTTACTGTTTTTTTATTTAATTCTTTTTATTTCCAAACTATCAAGAACATACTCGTAATATGCATTTAGAAATAAAGTTTGAATTTAAATTTTGACGGTTGTGTGTAACAATTCATATTTTAAGTATCGAAACAGGCATTACTTTTGATTATTGACCTGTCTAAGTATATACTTATAAACTATTCCTACACGCAGAAAAAAAGTATGGTTGTGGTGACAATATTCGAAAAGGATAATACTATTGTTGGGTATATGGTTGTGGTACAACAATATTATGATCCTCAGAATACTAGTATGATTCAAATACAACAATACTATGATCCTCACAACAATAGTATGACTCACACATAACCATACTATGATCCCCACAACCATAGTATGACTCACACTCAACCATACTATGATCTCCACAACCATAGTATGATCCTCACAACCATAGTATAATTCACACGCAACCATAGTATGATTCACACGCAACCATAGTATGATCCTCACAACCATACTATGATTCACACGCAACCATGTTATGATCCCTACAACCATAGTACGGATCACACACAATTATACTATGATCTCCAATATAATTTATTAGAATTCGTTAAAGTTGTCGACAATAGATTTGAATTAGAAAATTATTCAAAAAAAACATAAAATTCAAAATAATAGGAGTGATTTATTTCACAGTAGAAAATATAAGTTTAAATAAACGTAAGCGTTTTTATTAAAAAATTTTCAGTTAAATAAAGCCAAAGCACCTTGTTTAAAAAATTTTAATTTCGATAAAAAGGTAATAATATTGTATTAGATCCGTACCAATAACATTTGTTCTTAAAAGCATATTTAAATGAAGAAAAATTACAATCATACAGTATGATTGCCGTAATCATATTATTGTTAACATAAAACGCAAAACACAATACTTTTGTGGCACCAACCATATTTTTATTGTTGCTATAACCATATTTTCATTTTTAAATTTGGCAATAAACTATTGTTGCAATTCTACAATATTAATGTTGCAGCAATTATACTATTGTCAAAACTAAATTCAGCTAACAATGCTATGGTTGCGACGAAAATACTTTTATTGCGGAGAACATACAATGTTTTTTCTCTGCGTGTACCTCCAAAATATCTTTAGAAAACAGAAACCTCATCTCAAATAAGACGTCAAACCGACATAGCTAAAGAAATACGTTTACGTTGATCGACCTTGACTTAATTTCCAAACAAAATTGGTTCAATAGATTCTTCGGTTGTTAAGTCAAACCAAAGAGCAGAAGCAGGTGGGATCGTTTTTTTAAATTATGTTTCAACAAAAAAATACATTTCTAAAAGAAGAATCGAAAGCAACAATAACATATGATAATTTGCTACGATATACTGGGAAATTTTAAAAAAGAAGGTTGACATTTTGTACATATTCTTGGAATATACTTATTTTCAGAAAAATTTCATTTCTTGCCTACGAAGAAATCAATTTGCAAAAATCTACTGTATGAAATTCAATAAAGAGTTAAAAAAAAGAGTTAAATTTTCTTAAACATTTAAAGCAAATGTAGTCAGACAGTGTCATAAAATATTTACTTTCTGGTGTCATTCAAGGACTCGCATCTTTTAACGCGTTTAATAAGCAAGCGGGATTTTTTTAGTTTAACTCTTTTATGACAGCAGTATATTTTTTTAACAAATGCCAGGTATGAGAACTAAATGTCCTAGAAAAACAATAGAATGCAGTTTTTTAGAGCAAACATGACCCTTTTTTAACTCTTTTTGCCAGGGCCGAACGTACTTTTTGTAGGCAAAAAAAAGTGTAGCCAATTCCAAGAATACCTGCTAGTTTTTTTTTCGCTTTTCATTTTTAGTTTCTGTTAATGAAGATAGTAAATGGTATTAGGGGAATGACATTGTGTCCCTTTTTTGACTGCTAAATTTGTAATGAAGCAATTTCTTGCGAAATGAAAACAACATTTGGAGAATATTTTAAAAAAGAACTATAACACTGGCGTGAACAGTGTTTTCTTTCTTTCGGGGTTTGACTTAAAAGCCAACAAATTTATTGAACTAGTTTAGTTTTAAAATTGAGTCAAGGCTTTGGTAATTGTGTCTCTTTTGGTGGTTTGACTTTTGTGTGCAAATACTCGATAAAAAATTGCTTCTGATTTCGAAAGGAACTATCAGAAGGGGTAATTCTGCCGTGGATATTTCAGCGTGTCTCTGTGTTATGTTCTTAAAATAACTAAATATACCAATCTACTCACTTAAAATAAACACAAATGATAAATTTGTAGCCTGAGAAAACGTGAAATTGTATTAAAATTGTAATTGTAAAAAATTGTAATTTTTTTTTCTTCAAGGACAAAAAGGACTCTATTATTTGGATCAATTTAAGACGATATTAGAGTACTTTTAAAGAGCATTTAACATATTTACCCACACTTACACAACATCTTAAGGAAAGGACAAAATAAAATGACACGTTAGAATTGGGGATTTAGATTTGTTGCCTTCGGCGATCCCTACTGAACTTAACCGGGCAATCTTTTTGTAGATCTTCGGACGGGTAATAACCTGTTAATGCTATTTACCGGTGTATGTCCGCCTGTCTATCCATCTGAAGCACGTTATCAAACTGGAGATCGCAATTGTTGTCCCATTTTCATGAAATTTTGCAAAATTATAAATTTTATGGACGCTGTTGAAATTGAAGAAAATTAGTTTAGATTAAGAATTAGCTCCGACAAATGTGTTCTTCTGATTTTTATGTTTTAAGCTTTAGAACCCCAATCTTATATCCAATCTTGATGAAACATAACACGAGTATGTTTTTTTGGGACAGGAAAATCGGACGTTACAAAAATTCTAGAAATTCGGTTCAGATTTAGGTATAGCTCGCACATATGTTCATCCGATTTTTCTGTATTTATACCCTTCACTGAAGCTGCTTGTTATTCTTAATGGTCGAAATCGGCTCAGAGGGGGTATAAAGTACACATTTCAGAGTATTTGCTTGGCAAATAAGAATTTTTTGGGGATTGACACTGTTAGTTTGGACGCACAGTTTGGCTCATGTGGCCCATAACTAGTACCGCAGACAAAAACAGACGATCAATAGTCAATATGGAAATTAAACAAATTTTGCTGCCAATTTTGAAGTTTTGGCAGAGATAAGGGACGGACGCATGCAAAGGGGCCAAGCGGGACGTATTGTTGCGCTTTAGTAGCGTTTGGACTGTGGGTGGTATTTCGGTTCGGCCGGACTAAACTTAGCTAAGTCTTTATGTGTTAGCTCTAGAAACCATATATCACATGCAATTTTGATGAAATTTGGCTAAGGTTGGTTTTCTGGGCCAAGAATGAACCTTATTAAAATAAAAGAAATTTGGTTTATATTTACATAAAGGTCTCATAGATATATGTTTATCCTGGTTTTGTCTAGGTCTGGAAGCCACATCTGATATGAAATTTGGCGTGTGTCAGTTTTTTTTTTACCAAGATAGGAAGTGATTAAAATTAAAAAAAATGCTTTAGATTTATATATAAGTATAGCTTGCATACGTCCAATTATATGTTTTTACTTTTAGAAGACAAATATTACACCGAATATTGCTGCAATTTGGCAAAAGTCAGTTTTTTTTTACCAAGTTCCAAATATGTGACGCGCAAAATAGAAAGCAACCAAAGGTTAAAAACCAGTTTTGGTCAGAAGAGCGATTTTAAAGATTAGGTCCCATTATATTTGCGCTTAGAATCGTCGACTTCACTTTCATAAAACGCGCATTTCTCTGGGAGGGGCATGGGATCGGTCTCATTCGATGCTCAGATGTTGTCCACATCAAAAAAAAAAATGAAAAATAGAAAGGGACCTAATCTTTAAAATGGCTCTCCTGAACAAAACTTTTCATCAACATTTCACTTTTTTTTGATGTGGACAATATCTGAGCATCGAATGAGACCGATCCCAAGCCCCAAAAGTGTTCCCTCCCAGGAAAGGCGCGTTTTATAAAAGTGAAGTCGACGATTCTAAGCGCAAATAGAAAGGGACCTAATCTTTATAATGAACAAAACTGGCTATTAATTATTAGTTTTTAAATCTGGGTAAATTTAGAGCCCGCCCAAAAGTGTTCGAGAAATATATTTTAATTGGCTTTTATGAACATACAAGTGCAGGGTATAATATAAGCGGCCACGACCGACTTTGCCTTTGCTTCCTTGGCCCAATAAAAAAACTGCCACATTCCAGGATACTGTTTTTCTTAGGTTTTACTACATTCACATAAGTCGTAGATTTCCTCAAGAAAATATCCAATCCTAAGTAAGTGTTGTAAAGGGAGTTTTTTAAAGGCATGGTTTTGAAGACAAAATAAAACGCATATAATCTAATGTTATGGCCAAGAATTTAGCTTAATTATAAAGGTGAGTGTTTGCCAATATGTCAATATGTTTTAAAACTGATTTCGGGCCAGTGTCCGCCGAGGCTGGCTCGAATAAATTCAAGCCAAGTGTCCTTATTTTCGAAATGCGGAGCAATTTCAAATCGTAATTCGGCCAGTTTTTGTTGAGTTAAAAATGCAGTGTGTGAAGGAGCATTATCTTGATGAAAAAGAACTTTTTTTCTAAATGCGGTCGTTTTATCTTGATTTCTTCACTCAACCGATCCAATAATACACAATAATATTCACTATTTATAGTTTTTCCTTTCTCAAGATAATCAATAAATATTATACCCCTTGCATCCCAAAATACTGTGGCCATTACTTTTTCTGCTGACTTAACAGTTTTCGCCTTCTTGGGACCACTTTTACCAGCTTCTACCCATTGTTTTGACTGTTCTTTGCATTCTGGGATGTAGTGATGGATCCATGTTTCATCAACAGTTATGAATCGGCGCAAGAACTCTATTGGATTACGCTGATAAATCGCTAAAAGCTCCTCGGAATTGGTCCAACGGACGATTTTTTGGGGCAAAGTCCAAACTAGTTTTTCGTGTATTTTAACAATATCAGCAAGTTCTCTGAGCTTTATTTTTCGGTCTTTCAGAGCGTTGTTCATCTTCCGTACTTGAACGACCCATTTTAAATTGTTGAAGCCAGGATTTCACGGTGGAGTATGATGGTGCACTATCACCATGAACAGAATCCAATTCATCTTTGATTAATTGTGGCGTATAATATATAAAAGTTTTTAATTACCGAACGAAAGTCTTTATTTTCCATTTTTCAAAAATTATAAACCTTGTTTACTTCAATCACCTGTAACAAAGAAAATAATCATTAAATATTTCGGAAATTTTGACAGATGGCTTATAAAAGATTGCTTTTAAAAAACAAAAAAAGTAGCTAGTAAAACAGAAAATGTCCCAGGCCAGTTAGTTTTGCGGTCGCCCTCGTATGCACCATTTGGGGCCGTATGTCAGCAATAACGAGCCGTATATTCTCTCTCGAGGCGTCAATCGTGTCGGGCTTATCTGCGTAGACAAGCGACTCCACATAAGCATACAACAAAATACTCCAGCGATGTTAAATCGCACGATTTTGGAGGCCACGCCACATGCTCATGCGCTTACCAAAAGTTTCTTTCAATAAATTGATTGTTTCGTTGGTTGCATGGCATGTAGCGCAGTCTTTTGGCAAGCAAAGGTCGTCAAGATAGCAAAAAGTTCGATAACATGGCGCTATAGCAAGAACCATTGACGGTAACATTCCGTTCATCATTATTTTTGAAAAAATATGGACCGAGGATTCCACCAGCGCATAAACCGCAAGCAGAGAAAAGATATGGTTACTATATGGTCACGGCAACTACAGTGTGTTCTCTGCAAAAAAGTATGGTCGTCGCAACCATAGTATTGTTTTTTGAATTTCAATCTGACAATAATATGATTGCGGCAATATTAATAATGTTAAAATGTAACAATAGTATTGTTGCCAAATTTAAAAATGATAATATGGTTGTTGCAATAATAAAAATATGGTTGATGGAACAAAAGTATTTTTTCATGGGTTTTATGTTGACAATAACATGATTAAGGCAATCATACCGGCAAAATTGTATTTTTTTTTATTTGACAATGTTATCTTTACGAATCTTATGCAATTATAGTAAAAATTAATTAAATTTTTTCGAAACAAACTACGAATTAGTATAACTGTAATATTTTTAATAAATAATTTTTTTTACTGTTTAATTACATGACTTACTTAATAAATTAATTCATTTTAATTTTTTAAATTTGTTTCAGCTTATTTGGACTAGTGGTTCTCGAGTTATGACAAACAAAAGAGCCTAAAACATGACAAATTCCCCTATACGATACTTACTAACTTCAAATTAATTATTAAATTATTATTTGATGTACCATGACCAAAAGAATAATGCAGAAGTTCTCCTTTTACTTTCACAAACAATTGTCAGAATTGCGTCCCGAATCAATCACCTGAAAAATGTTGTACTGTGTTATATTTGCAGTTTGACTAAATTTTTGTGACGGGCCCTAAGCCCGAAAATCGAATCTATTTAAAGATGGCCATATGGGTATCAAAAACAGTGCGATTTTTTGACGAATACAAATATGACCTTTTATTTAAATCTGGTTAAGTCTAGAGCTCGTTCAAGGGATTCAAACCTCTGTTTTTAATTGGCTCTTCTGTTCATCCCGAAGTGGCGGCCAAGCTATATGACTGTTTTTTTTAAATAAAGAACAAACCTTTATTTGCAACAAATGCTGAAATGAAGACAATTACTTCACTTCTGATCGGGGAAATATTTTATATTCATTGCCAAAAGGATAATTCCGAAATGTCGGTTAATGCCAGTTTTTTGCTTTCAAAAATCCGACATTCGTCTTTCTTAAAATGCGGTTCTAAAAAACCAGAAATTATTTTATAAAAGTATTTTTCGGCTTGAGGTCATTTATTTATTTAAGTTGTTTTATGTGTTGTTTAATTTTTATTTATCCCAATAGTTCGATTGACTTCGTCAATCATCTTCAGGGGTTCTCAATTAATAAAACAATGTCGTCCGTCTTATTATCGCTGTCAATTGCGTTGTCAATTATTCACTTACAAAAAACCGGAAATGTCGGTTTTCTAAAAACCTCAGTTTTTCGGACACTCTAAATTTAGGTCCATCCATAAACTGTGTATCTGAAACTGTGAGTATACAAATTAGATTAAGGATAGCTCCCTTTTATGAGAGAAGGCTCCTCCTGAAATAATTATTCCACATGTCCGCCAGCTGTACTTGCGGCGTTTAGATTCTCGAACCATTTCTAAATGCCACATTGGTAAGAAAACATCTTTTTGGAAGACTTTCATTTAAAAACTAAATCAATGTCACGGTTTTGGGTATATTTCCAATCAATTTCCAAACTACAAACCTTTCTCATATCTGCTTCAAAAAGACAACTACGGCCTCCACACCAAGTCATAACTGTCAAAATAAGTCAAAATTTTGTTACACCTTCTTTGTGCAGCAAATCCACTTCAAACGCATGCCGCACGGCCGAGACTCCTACCGAATCTTTGATTGTAGCCCACAACACCACCACCAACGCCGACGCCGACGTCATCATCGCCGCTACCACTTTTGTGTTGAACACAAATTAAGCAATTAGATCTTTATCCACTCGATGAAAACGGCCCTAACTGCCGAACTGCCGCGACTGGCATTGGTTACACCTGTGATTTTAATTTTATCGCCGTGGTTTTCTTTATTGTAACCGCATTTCTTTCTTTCTCCGGTTTTGTTGAAGTTTTTTTCTTCTTTTTTTCTGATAACATTTTGTTCTTTCGTGTTTCGTTTTCAATATTCATTAATTGATATGTATTCGAAACGTTTTGTATGTTGTTGTTGTTATATTATGTTGGGAGTAGGGGCGGGGGCCTTATCAAATCCGAACAGTATTGAATGTGATTATTACCTGGATTGTTATGTGATTAACATGCATTTCGGTGGTCACCGCCTGCGGTCGCCAAAGAAATTGTGTGAGTGTATGTGATATGGAAATGTTGACGTCTTCAACGGCGCTATCGTGTTATATATCTGGTACCCCAATATGCATAACTACTGAACAGTATTATCTTTTAAATTAATATTACAATAATTTTAATTTGTAATAATAATAAAATAAATTAAATTATCTGAACGAATGATATGTCTTATCACTGGCATTTGTCCGTGTAGTAGCAGCTAAAGTCATTAATGTGCCTTGTAAAGGGAAGCCATCATACACGCAGAGAAAAAATATGGTTACTATATGGTCACGGCAATAATAATAGGTTCTTCGCAATAAAAGTATGCTTGGCGCAAACATTGTATTGTTTTTTGAATTTAAATTTGACAACAGTATGATTGCGGCAATTTTAATATTATTTACATGTAACAATAGTAGTATTGCCAAACTAAATTTTTAAAATATGAAACATTATAAATATGGTTTGTGCGACAAAAGTATTGTTGTTTTTGGATTTATGTTAGCAATAATATGTTGACGGCAATCATACCATATGATTGAAATATTTGTTCATTTGGATATGCTTTTTATACCAATATTATTGTTACGGATCTAATGCAATAATAGTGTTTTTTATATGGAAATTTAAATACTTCAAACAAACTGCTTAGGCTTTGTCAAATGAAATTCTTTTAATAAAAACGCTTACGTTTTTTTAAAGGATTTTCATAACGGATTTAAATAAATCATTCCTTTTATTGAATTTAATGTATTTTAATATAATTTTCTTAATTCAAAACTATTTTTGAGAACATAACCCAATTCTAATAACAAAATTTGAAGATCTTGGTATAATTGTGTGTGATCACACTATGGTTGTAGAGATGATGATAACAGGGTTTCGTGTGAATCATACTATGGTTGTGAGAATCATACTATGGTTGTATGTGAAACATACTATGGTTGTGAGGATCATAACTTGGTTGTTGAGATCGTAGTATAGTTGAGTTTGAATCATACTATTGCTGTGGGGATCATAGTATGGTCATGTGTGAATTATACTATTGTTGTGTGGAGCATAGAATGTTGTGACGATCATAGTATGGTAGTATTCGAATAATACTATTGTTGTGAGGATCATAACATTGTTGTACCACAACCATATACCCAACATTAATGTGATGCTCTACGAATATTGTTATCCCAACTATACTTTTTTTCTTCGTGTAGAGTGTTAAAAACAAGAAAAGAAACCCGACATTCCGGCTTAAATGTCCAAGCCCGTTAGCCGGTTTCTCAAAAATAGCTTAAGCCCGATATTTCGGCTTACCCTGTTTTGCTGTCGTTCTTCCGGTTTTTTAATAATTGTATGTAAAACAGAAAAAATCGTAATAAAAAAGCATTCCCGAAGATGTTGGAAAATCCCAATGAAATATCGGATGAAAAAAATTAACCTTTTATTTTATTTGCATTTAGTATTGACCTAAAAGCATGTCTATCAAAATGTAAAAGAAATCACACAAAGATCGATTAAATAATTTAAAATAAAAAAATTTATAAGGTTAAAGCACGGAATAAGTAACTAACAAAATTAATTTAGGTAGACCCGCCTTTAAGTGTACCGATTAACACAAAATTACCAGTTAATTCGATTTAACGATAACTGTCGCAATTGTTGTCCGATCTTCTTGAAAAGTACAGTAAGTTTTTTAAAAATCGGTGAAAATTTAGATATAGCTCCCACACATCTGTTCAACCGATTTCATATCTTTAGCTCTGGAAGCCACATATGGGGTGATCAATCTAAAAGTATTTTTTTCAAAATAAAAAAGTTCAAATCATTTCCATGATGAAATAGCAAACAATACCGAAAAGAAAAAAAATAAAGTTTAACACAACTCAAGCGTAAACTGTGAAAAAAAAACTCTATTGAAAATAATACCTCTAGATTGATCACCATATAGTACATATAGATGAAATTCGGCACAGCTCGTTACGCTCGATCAGTAATCAGCTCAGATAAAAATGGGTCATAACGGTTCATGTTTTGCCAAAGCCCCAGTACAAAGAAATCTCCCAATATTCATTCAATTTCAATCAAATTTGATATGGTAAACTCGTATTACGATTCACAAACAAGCAATCTTGGAACGATTATAGGCCTATTTTTTGATATAGTCCCCGTAAAAATGATCTGTGGGCCCAACAAATGGCTTTCCATATATACGGACATATGGCTATATATAAAAATTAATACTTTTCCTTTATAAAAATGAATACTTTCCTTCTGATTGGAAAAATAATTTCCATTCTTAGCAAAAGGCTGTCACCGAAATCTTGGTTAATGTCGACAGTTGATTTTTTCCAAACAAGGTTTTATAACAAACCCGAAATGCCGGGTTTCTTTAAACTCCGGTTTTGTGGAGTTTAAAGATCTATTAAGGTACAAGTACGGAACTTCTCTCAAATCAGTGAGCTATGTACAAATCAGTTTTTAACCCTCTTATGTAGAACTGGCTCAGTGTTTATTCTAGAGAAGGTAACTAGGTAAAACCACAGCTGAAGAGATTTTATACGGCATTTCTGGAAATCCTGTTACGAAATGTTTTTTTTTTAAATGAAAATCTACAGTTAACTTTATGAAATCTTCCCGGACGTTACTAACAATTCGCATCTTAGCTGAGCCGGAACCACACGATTCTGCTGAGGTAGCGGTAAGATCTTCGCAAGAATGGACTACCTATGTGACCATCTTTTAACTGTGTTAGTTTACCACAGTTAATAAGTGGTCGCTCATAACGTACCTTGCAAAATTTGGGAGTGATCGGTTGTAATATGTGACTTTTAGCTTCTGGACCTTAAATCGCAAGGGCCCCTTATGTGGGAGCTATTCAAAAACTGAGACCGATATGGACAAATTTCACCAGAGATGGGCGTTGGGCACTCGAAATGCTCTGTGAAAAATTTGGTAAGAATCAGGTGTAACATGTGGCTTTAGTGCTGTAGGTTCTGAAATCGGGAAACACCTATGTACAAGATACGAGTACTAAATAATCTGCAGCCAACTTCACACTACGAAAAAACTAAAGGGAATTGACAGTACGGTCTAGTTTCTATTCTCCTTACCTCTCTCTCCTACCAACTGCGAGTTTCGGCAAGTACAGTTGCCTCGTGTAAATAGGGACCAACCGCAAATGACAAACGTTAGATAACAAGGCACGATCGAGTTGACCTCAAGGTATGTAAGAGAGATTAAACTCATCTTCTAATTAAGTTATTTAATTTCAAACAAAAATTGGAAATAGCTGTTATTCATTTCGGAGTTAATCTTAGCACTTGTTACAACTGATGTCATATCGTTCGTTATTTTGTATTTATTTTATATGAACACAAAAACAAGCAGTTACCGGATGTTGGGAAACTATCCCATAAACTATGTTAGACATTTTCATGTTTTCCCATAAAGTGCCCCATACACCTGATTGAAGACCAGGCCATATGTTCATCATTTTAATAAAGACATCGGGCAAAAAGGAAGATCACCGTAGAAACAAAAATTATTACTAATAATTTCCGAAAAACATAAAAAATTTAAATATATCAATAACCGAACAACATTTAAACGGACATTTAGTATTAATTAACCGATCACCGTAGCCGACCGGGGTAACAAAACACTAAAGATAAGGCCAACAACATGTTCGGTCACATGTTACCCCCAAAATAAACGGAAAAAGGGCAAAGTGCATCGAACATAAAATCAGCCGACACTTAGGCACACATACTCGTAGCAACAGCACATGTTACAGTTGGCAGGGAACGACTGCACTTCACCTCTCGGTCATGGTCGGTGCTGTGCCCGTTTGCCGTTGACCCCGGTCGATGATTGTTTAGACCCACACCGAAAAACAGCGGTCAACACTTATGGCCAAAATGCAACAAAACCCAAACCAATGGATATGAGAAGAAAACACCACCACCGCCGCGCCGCCACTCACTCAGTCGATGGTTTCCATACACCGACCGGAGCGGGCCATTACAACATGACACCACAGCGACCAGCGACAACAAGAAAATTAGTGGATATATTAAGGAAGAAGTACAGAAAAGCACCCGACTCTCCATCCGTCTGTCTGCCAGTTTGCCCCTTTGCTTGTGTTTGGGCACCTATTGGCGCAGAGAAAACAGTTCATGCAAATAACAATTAAATTAAATTGGTTTGTAATACGTTTTGGGCGCTTATACCGAACAAAACTCTCTTTTCAATCGGCCTTACATTTAATGAGCTCTAATTGCATTTTGAACTTGCAGTCGTCATTCGTTGGCCTTTTGTGCTCCGTGCAGTTTAATTATGTGCTCAGTCGCATGTCATCGAAACCGGAAATTCCCATCCGAATTGGGGGAAGTCGTCGCAACGTTTTGACGCCTGTAGACAAAACTAAATTTTTAGTGGGGAGAAAACGAGTGTAAAAAGAAGCATTTGAAGTGCAGCGCTGCTTAAGGTTAAGGAGCAAAGGAGTTTAGCCTGTAAAAGGGTCCAAGGGCTAGAGTGGTAAACTGTTAAATCGAAATGTAATACAGACAGTATTGCTTACCTGCAAACGATTACAGTTGATGACAACGACTATTGTTATTACTATAGATGAGCAGGGTGACACGTTGGACCGGCAACAAAACATACATACAGCTTAACTACCCAGCAAAATCTTGGTATTGTTATGTCAGTACCTTTTGCATTATTTGGTAATGAGAGGTCATTACCGTCTGCATTCTTTTGAACCATTAAATAATGACTTCAAAAAGTAGTTATTGTGAAGTTACTTTTCTATATTCTACTTTTCTATTTTCTATAAATGGGTAGAGAGTCAGTTTGAAAAAAAACCTACGTGTTGTCTGGACGGAATCGTAAATACCTTCCATAGGCTACACTAAGTGTTGCCGACCGCCATCTGACATTTCCATTGGAAAGTTTAACATTTTTTAGCATAAACGTCCCCAGAACGTTTTGACGTACGACCATCAATTGAGTGGTTTACAGTGACTTGAAAAAATCAATTTGGCAAAAAAATGGAATTAACTCGTGAACATTTTCGTGCATCGAAAATGTTCACGAGTGCATCGATGAACTTCAATCTGTTTCAGAACGTATTGACGTATGACCAACATTTGATTACAGTGGCTTGAAAAAATTAATTTGGCAAAAAAAAATTTTCGTGCGATCATTTTTCCCAACTTTCGACGTGGATTATCACGACAAGAGTACATCGATGAACTTCAATATTTGTATGACGATGAAGCACCATCCTATAGCACTGTGAAAAACTGGTTTAATGAATTCAATCGTGGCCGACGCTCGCTCAGAGATCATGGTCGTGAAGATCGTCCAAAAACGGCCGTTGTGCCAGAGAACATTGCGTGAACTGATAATGCAAGATCGTCATGTGATATACCATGAGATAAAGGCATCCTTGGGCATTTCTTCCATCAGCATAAATTCGATACCTGGCCGTAAAAAAGGTTTGTTCTCGTTGGATCTCGCACAATTTGATAATCGCTCAAAAAAAGGCTCGTGTCCATTGGTGCAACGAAATTTTGTAAAAATACGATCGCGGTGCTTCAAAAGACGTATATAAGATAGTCACAGGTGACGAATCATGGATCTATGCGTATGATCCCGAAACAAAACGGCAATCGACCGTGTGGGTCTTCGAAGACAAGCCAAATCCAACGAAAATTGTTCGTGGGAGAAGCACTTTGAAGCAAATGGTCGCCTGTTTCTTCGGCAAAACTGGTCGTGTAACGACTGTTCCGCTTGAGCAACGTAGGACGGTCAATTCTGAGTGGTACACCACAATTTGTTTGCCTGAAGTCTTCAGAGAAATTCGAATAACGAACAAGAGAAGACAAACCATTGTGTACTATGAAAATGCGAGCTCTCGCACATCGGCTCTAACCAGCTTTTGTTTGACCGGTCAAAACGTCGAATTAATGGGTCTTCCGCCGTACAGTCCTGACTTGGCACCCAATGACTTCTTTTTATTCAACGATTTCTTCCCTGAGGAAGAAAAAAAGCGTGGTCAACGATTTTTGTCGCCAGAAGAAAATGCGAGCTCTCGCACATCGGCTCTAACCAGTTTCTGTTTGACCGGCCAAAACGTCGAATTGATGGGTCTTCCGCCGTACAGTCCTGACTTGGCACCCAATGACTTCTTTTTATTCAACGATTTCTTCCCTGAGGAAGAAAAACAGCGTGGTCAACGATTTTATCGCCAGAAGATGCTGTTGAGGCGTTAAAAAGAATGTTTTCGGAGGTGTCTCAATCGGAGTGAAAAAAGTGCTTCGAAAATTGGTTTGAGCAAGACAAGCTTAATGGGTGACTATTACATACGTACTCTAAATTTATATAAAGGCTGGCTCGCTGGGCCGAGAGGCCCAATTTTCGTCCTCTTTTTGCGTATGTCAGCAATAAGGCGCCGAATATTCTCTTCCAAGGCTTCAATCGTGTTGGGCTTATCTGCGTAGACAAGCGACTTCACATAACCCTACAAAAAATAGTCCAGCGGTGTTAGATCGCGCGATCTTGGAGGTTACACCACTGACCAATGCGCTCACCAAAAGTTTCCTTCAATAAATATATTGTTTCGTTGGCTGTATGATATGTAGTGGCTTCCAGGCACGAACAAGTCTTTAATCGTGGCTACGTACTTATATATGTGACAGTGCATAGAGAAAGGGACCTAAGGGTAAAAAAATCAATTTTCATTTTTTTTTAATGTGGACAACATCTAAGCATCGAATGAGACCGATCCCATGTCCCAAAAGTGTTCCCTCCCAGAGATATGCGCGTTTTATGAAAGTGAAGTCGACGATTCTAAGCGCAAATAGAAAGGGACCTAATCATTAAAATGGCTCTCCTGAACAAAACTGGTTTTTAACCTTAGGTCCCTTTCTATTTTGCGCGTCACATATAGCTTTCCCCATGTACAGTAACATTATGGCCGGCTTCCTTTTTTAAAAAATATGGACCGATAATTACCTCTGCCCATAAAGCACACCAAACAGTGACATTTGAAGATGTAACGTCGTCATAATAATGGCTTGTGGAATTTCCTTACTCCAAATGCGACAATTTTGGTTATTAACGTACCCATGCAACCAAAAGTGAGCTTTACCGCTAAACAAAATTTTCTTACAAAATTTAGGATCAAAATCAGGATTTGTAAACGTTGTTCCGCAGTAAGTCTATTCATTACGAAATGGCAAATCAAGTGACCGCTGTCAAAAATACCAACTCCGAAAAAGTGTGACCAGATTAAAACCACAAGTCTTAAAAAATCCTTTACTTCAGCGTAGTCTGCAAATCTAGCGTCTATAAAAGAAGGAAATAACTTTCATAGACGCAGTCAAATCTGTAGATGATATCGTAACGCAGCATATAACAGGTAAACGCTGGAAGGGAGGGTCTAAGGAGAATTGTACAATACTAACACTAGATATAGTTAGTAGGGACATAAATACTGTTACAACATTCAACACACCCATTTCAATAGTAGAACTGAACATACCTTGTTAATCTCATATGGGCTTTGAAAGCCAACCTCAATAGCGTTAGTCTGTAACGGGATTTTAAAATTGTTTCAACTTTCATTATGGAGTGGTCAGATTATGAGAACCGTATCGCTGTAATAGCGCTTTTCAAGTGTGAAATGAAAAAAAACGATATTTTCAAAACGTTCCGGCCACTAGGGATTAGCCGCATGTTCGTCTACCGATGTTTAAAACTGTTTGAGGAGACTGGAGATGTAAAAGACCGCCACCGGTCGGGCCGCTCACGCTTTGTTCGAACACCGCATTTCATCAAAGCCGTTAAATCAAGAATTCACAGAAATCCGCTCCGAAAACAGAAAATCATGGCCCGTGAGATGAATATCACGCAAAAGTCCATGAGTCGAATCATAAAAAATGACTTAAGACTTGGGCCTTTCAAACGACGTACCGGACATTTATTGACTGAAGATTTAAAAAAAATAGGATTGAAAAATGCAAACATCTTTTGGTGAAGCACGCTGATGATAACTTCCACAGAAAAATTTTGTTCACCGATGAAAACATTTTTAATGTTCAGGAAAAATTTAACAAAACAGAGTGTATGCGCGGTCATCTAAGGAAGCATCTGAACTGATCCCAAGTGTGGAAAAGGGTCATCACCCAGCTTCAGTCACGGTTTGGTGAGGTGTCTCTTACGATGGGGTCACTGACCTACATTTCTGCGAACAAGGAGTCAAAGCATAGGACAAACTTTACCAAGAAACCGTTTTGGCAGCTGTTGTGAAGCCTCTTAACAATTTCTTGTTCCAAAACCAGCCATGGACCTTCCAGCAGGATACTGCGCCGGCCCATAAGGCTAAAACGTGCCAGGCCTGGCTTCGAAACAATTTGCCAGCGTTCATTTCCTCTGAAGAATGGCCCTCAGGCAGTCCAGATTAGAACCCTTTAGATTACAAATTGTGGACGGTTTTAGAAGACAAGGTTTGTCACAAGAGACACCCCAACATTGGATCTCTCAAGATTGCTTTGGTTCGAGCTAAGGCCAATTTTCCAATGGACGAGGTTCGTGCATCTATTGACGATTGTCCAGTACGACTTAAGGCGTGTGTAAAGGCGGACACTTCGAATAAGTAGATTCGTTTTGGATACAAAATACATCAATAAATATATTAAAAAAAATATTTGGTCCAAAAACATTCAGTACTTTTTATTTTACAGCATAAAACGTGTGTAACAGTATTTTTGTCCCTACTTAGTAAAGAAAGCGTTAAAATCGGTCGATTGGGATAAAATAAAAATGGTTATTTGGATTAAGGCATTACTAGTAAGGGTGAGCGCTTTGGAAGCCTAATATGGACTTGGCCGGTGATGGACTGGATGATCTTAAGTTAAAGCCATGATCTACAGCCAACTCCAAATCGAACTTGGGCGCGCCAATTTGGTAATTCAGTTAACAGCCGTCTCGGCGATATCAATTGAAGTCGTTTTAATACAACTGACAAAAACCGATGTGGGCGTCGTTCGACTATATTTCTGCAGGTGTATTATAGGGTATGCCATCAAAGCAAAGGGTTACTAAAACAGAGAACCCCTGAATACAGTATTTCTTTCTATAGGATATTTCATCGCTAAGATTAAGGCCCCAAAACAATCGAACATTTCATCAGCAGTTTTGCTATGCAATTTTAGAAAAAGGAACAGCGTTTATCATATAATTTAAAATAAACATTTTAATTTTAAGCTTAAAGCCAACTGTTCAAATTAGTCTATTTAAAAAATACTCCTAACATAAATTAAAACATTCGATTTTATTTCCTGCCATTTTCTTAAATGGTTCGTTTAATATGTGCATATAATATTAAACTTCTCTAATAATATTGACTCAGAGAAGTACCTAAGTTTTTTTTAGAACGTTTACCTTGAAAATACATAAACAATGCGGAATTTGTGCGGAGGTTTATAGTTATATGGACATACTATGAACAAACGAATTTGCAATAATCTCTGACATATTTTCTAACTTAGATTAGATATTTGCAAACCCCCTATGGAAGGCCAAATGCCGCAACCATTTTTTTGTTGTCGAATAGCAATTTAAAATTTTGCCGAATCACTTATCTCAATAAGAAGGAAAAAGTAGCTAATTTTAAGTTTTATTTGATGATAAAGAATAAATAATCGTTTCCAAAATGTTAAAACTATTTACTGAGGGTAAGTTCTCGAGGGTTCAAAACCGACATTCCGGTTTTTATGCCTAATCACGAAGAACGGTTTTTTCAAAAATTGCTAAAGATCCGACATTTCGGTTTACCCGGTTTTTGCGTTTATCAAAAATAGCTCAAACCCGAAATTTCGGTTTACCGGTTTGTGGCTTAATGAATGAGTTGCTGTGTTGCAACCCCCCTGTACAACATATCTTTTAATCGTCTCTTAATGCTTTTATGCATAAAAGGCTCCTAGCGAAAGGCAGGCATGCAGTTTTGGGGCGCCAGTCGCGAATTAGCTAAATGTCTTGTACAAATTTCCCTTCTATGAGGACGTACAGGACCAGGACGATAGGGCATTGTTTTTTTTTTTGATGGTCAGTGGGGAGTTCTCCACTAGAGCATGACAAGCTAGGATTAGTCAGTTTACCTGTTCGGCCTATTCTAAACGTCGTGTTCTCGTTGACTGATTAGGGGCCGCTGTGACCGGCGGTTAGATCCCTTTCGACATCCGCTGCTACAGGGGGTTACCAGTCCCCTGGTTACTTGGGACGGAAACTTACAGTAAATTTGGTTACGAAACCTGGAGGTCGGTCGTGTCCAGCCTTAATACATGGTTGCCGTTAATCTTCGTCGAACATAAGAGGTAGATATTTGTGACAGCGCATAGAGAAAGGGAACTAAGGGTAAAAAAAATCATTTTTTTTTCTTTTTTTGATTTAGACAACATCTGAGCATCGAATGAGACCGATCCCATGCCCCAAAAGTGTTCCCTCCCAGAGATATGCGCGTTTTATGAAAGCGAATTCAACGATTCTAAGCGCAAATAGAATGGGACCTAATCTATAAAATGGCTATTCTGAACAAAACTGGGCTTTAACCTAAGGTCCCTTTCTATTTTGCGCGTCACATATAAGTAGACCTCGCTTTGAGGGGTGTCAATGTACAGCAGGATTTCAGACCGTAACATCTACTCGTATATGTAGGGTCTTGTGTCTGCATATATGAGGGCTGCTATACTTAGTAGGGACATAAATACTGTTACAAGATTGAACACACCCATTTCCATAGTAGAACTGAACATACCCCGTTAATGTCATATGGGTTTTGAAAGCTAACCTCAATAGCGTTAGTCTGTAACGGGATTTTAAAATTGTTTCAGCATTGAACAGGGATTAAACCGGCTCAAGACCTCTTGCTTCTATTTTTAAATAGAATACAAGTTTTTAACAAAATGGCAAAGTGACATTGATTTTCGTGGCTGCACACTATTTTTATCATGATTTCGGGTCCGTGACAACGCTCTTCAGAAAGCCTTGCTGCAATTGTTGAAAGTAAAACCGAACTCTATAAGGCCAGGGTCTCCACAAACGAATGAGAACTACTGTTGTAAACCTTACTTTTCAAGTTTTCTTCACACAATTGCCCACGAAAATACAACTCACTCTTGTCAGCTCTAAAGAGACTCCACATCGAGAGCCATCAATAGATTTCTTTTACAACAACGTGTGTGTGTGTTGTAAAAAGAGTTAAGTTGACTATGTCAACTTGTGTGCCGTGCCGTGCATGTACGTATGTTTAGCTCGTTTGTTTTATTTCGGTCTGTTGCTTTTACACATTGAACAGGGATTAAACCGGCTCAAGACCTCTTGCTTCTATATTTAAATAGAATACAAGTTTTTAACAAAAGCTTTCATCATGGATTGGTCAGATAATGAGAACCCCGTCGCTGTAATAGCGCTTTTCAAGTGTGAAATGAAATAAACGATATTTTCAAAACGCTCCGGCCACTAGGGATTAGCCGCATGTTCGTCTACCGATGCATAAAACTGTTTGAGGAGACTGGATATGTAAAAGACCGCCACCGGTCGGGCCGCCCACGCTCTGTTCGAACACCGGATGACATGCGTTAAATCAAAAATTCACAGAAATTCGGAAAATCTGGCCCGTGGGATGGATATCACGCAAAAGTCCATGAATCGAATCATTAAAAAAGACTTGGGGCTTTCAAACATTTATTGACTGCAGGTTTAAAAAAAATAGGATTGAAAAATGCAAACGTCATTTGGTGAAGCACGCTGATTACTTGCACAAAAAAATTTTGTTCACCGATGAAAAAACTGTTACCGTTCAGGAAAAATTTAACAAGCAAAATGATAGAGAGTATTCGCGGTCATCGAAGGAAGCATCTGCGCTAATACCAAGGGTGGAAAAGGGTCATCAACCAGCTTCAGTCATGGTTTGGTGGGGTGTCTCTTACGATGGGGTTACTGACCTGCATTTCTGCGAACAAGGAGTCAAACTATCGGCCAAAATTTACCGTTTTGGAAGCTGTTGTGGAGCCTCTTAACAATTCCCCGTTCCAAGACCAGCCATGGACTTTTCAGCAGGATTCTGCGCCGGCCCATAAGGCTAAAACGTCCCAGGCCTGGCTTCGAAATAATTTACCAGCGTTCATTTCCTCTAAAAAATGGCCCTCAGGCAGTCTAGATTTGAACCCATTGGTTTACAAATTCTGGACGGTTTTAGAGGACAAGGTTTGTCACCAAAGATACCCCAACATGGTATCTCTTAAGACTGCTTTGGTTCGAGACAATATTTCAATAGACGAGGTTCGTGCACCTATTGACGATTGGCCAGTGTGACTTAAGTCGTGTGTAAAGGCAAAAGATGGACATTTCGCATAAGTAGACTCTTTTTGGATACATCAGTATACATCAATAAAACATTTCCATAATACAATTTCCATAATACGGTTGTTCTGAAAAATACCTCTAGATGGATTACCCTGTATATAAAATTGAATTAATGTTTGTTTGTTTGCATGTTTATTTATTTATTTCATTGTAATATACAAAGCCTATAAGGCCAACTAATCTATACGTATAACATACGAGTACTACAAATGTATTGTATTACAGCCTAAAGAAGCCTAAACTACTGACCGGTGGTTTAAATTGGCTACTTCAATTTTTGGGCGATGCCTATAATTATATGCCGATCGTATTGTCTTTTTAAAAAAGTGCTGCTGTGGGTCAGGAGATTGTGACATACTATAAACGGATACAATTTTAACTATACAAGGGTTTCTATATATATTACAGGCCTAGGAGACCCAAAGTGTTGCCTGGCGCCATCTGACATTTCCATTAGAAAGTTTGACATTTTTTGGCATAAACGTACTGAGAACGCTTTGATGTACGGCCATCATTTGTGTTGTTTTCGTGCGATCATTATTCACAACTTTCGACGTGGATTATCACGACAAGAGTGCATCGATGAACTGGTTTAATGAATTCAATCGAGGCCGACGCTCGCTCAAAGACGAAGGTCGTGAAGGTCGTTAAAAAACGGCCGCTGTGCCAGAGAACATTGATGCCGGTCGTGAAGTGATAATACAAGATCGCCATGAGAAATACCGTGAGATAGAGGCATCCTTGTGCATTTCTTGCACGCCTGGCCGTAAAAAAGGTTTGTTCTCGTCGGATACCGCACAATTTGACAATCGCTCAAAAAAAGGCTCGTGCCGATTGGTGCAAAGAAATTTTAAAAAAGTACGATCGCGTTGCTTCAAAAGACGTTTATACTTAAGATCGTCACACGGGTGACGAATCATGGATCTGTGCGTTTGAGTCCGAAACAAAACAGCAATCGACCGTGTGGGTCTTCGAAGACGAGCCAAATCAAACGAAAGTTGTTCGTGAAAGAAGCACTTCGAAGCAATTGGTCGCCTGTTTCTTTGGCAAAACTGGTCATGTGGCGACCGATCCGCTTGACCAAAGTAGGACGGTCAATTCTGAGTGGTACACCACAATTTGCCTGAAGTCTTCGAAGAAAAAACTAACAAGAGAATACGGATTCTGCACCATGACAATGTCAGCTCTCACACCTTGGCTCAAACCAGAGCCTTTTTGACCGGCCAAAACATCGAATTGAAGGGTCGTCCGTCGGGCAGCCCTGACTTGGCAACCAATGACTTCTTTTTATTTTCGCACATCAAAAAAAAAAAAATGTTCTTAAATTTTAAAAACGTCCTCGTTTGGTCCATGTAACAAACGCGTGCCAAATTTCATCAATATTGCATGTAATATGTGGTCAAGGTATAAGATCGGAAGAAAATATATGAATAGGAGCTATATCTGAATCTAAACCGATTTTCTTAATTTTATTAACGTCCGCCCTTGGTCCGAAAAACTAACTTGTGTCAAATTTCATTAAGATTGGATGTAATAAATGGTTTCTAGAGCTTAATAGATAAAATCAGAAAAAAATATATTTATGGGAACTATATCTAAATTTGAACCGATATTCCTTAATTCCAATAACGTTGTTACTTGGCCAAAAAAAACGTACTCCAAACATGTCTAAACATCTAAATCTGAAACAATTTTCTTCAATTCAAAAACTCTTCTGTCAAATTTCAAGATAGTCGGACAAAAATTGCAACCTGTAGTTTGATTACCAGCTTAAGATGGACGTTAAATCAAATCAGCAGGTGATTATACGTCGATCGGTATACTTAAAGGTGGGTCTAGCTCAAATATTTTTGATTCCTGTTGGTTAGAGTATAAAAAGGGGCGTAGTACCGGCCACGTATTGTAAAAATTAACAAACCCAAAGCTCACAAACTTTTTTTAATCAATGTATTTCATTTATATTTTTTATTGCATTCAAAATTCAATTTATTTTTATGACTAATTGTGACTGTAGACGACCTCCATGCTCATCCACGCAAATTCGACAGAAAATTATTAATGGCAGCCTAATGGATTGAAGTTGGCATCGCTGTTTTATTGGACTGCTTCAATTTAGTCAAATTCCTAGACTTCGTTTTGTTCACCTCAGGCATTTTCGTTGAAGCTCTGCCATAAGCGGTCTGACTAAATCTGCAGTTACTCCATCTTGCTGGAACCAAATGCTGTTGAATCGGCTACGTCTTGGGCACTATCGGGTAAAAAAACTCCTTTAAAATCTTTAAAAAAAACTTTTCCCATTGAGAATCATTGTTACACCGTTTTTTTCAAAGAGGTATGGCCAAACAAGAAAATGCAGGACTGCAAAGTATGGCACCGCTGCACAATCCAAATTCTCTTTTCTGTATTCCAAGCATTCATTTTAATAAATCTAAATACTTCAAAATAAAATAAAGAACAACCTGATTGCTTATATAGAAAAATGTAATTACGTTTTGTTTCTGTAACACGATTCGTACGCCATCCTAAGAGTTAGAAACATTAGATTCGGTATACGTAAATACTGTGTAATAAAATACGTTCGGGAGGGAAATGGGCGCCCCTTTCTTAAAAGTTATGGTAGTAAAATGTAATGACCATAATTACGGGCGAATCCTTCTGAATTTTATTTTATTTATTCAAATCTATTGAAGTACAAATTCCTAACAGACTATTTCTTACAACTAAAAATAAATTAAATCTAAGTTATTAATAAAATTACGTAACGAATCAAAAAAGTCAACGTTACGATAACAGATACTATTGAACTCTTCCATTGTTCTTGTTATAGGTTGATTAATAGAATAATTTGTTCAATGAACAGAAACTTAAAACAAACTTAAGCGCCGCAAAGTTCTTGTGGGAAAACAAAAATCAACCAGTGCCAACAAACACGATGAGTTTATCGAGTCATAAACCAATTTATGAAGAAAAACTTGAAAATATCCACCGTTTTCGAATGAATTAACCTAAATTTGTCTGCATATAAGGGCTGAGGCTGAGCAAAATTAATTGAGCGAAGAGTAAACGATATACCTATAAATATCTTTTGAATTGTTTCAAGTCCACAACAGTGAATTAAAATTAAAACTGTTTGCTACCGTGTTTCAGGAAATTATATTATAAGTAGTATATTTATGCGAACTTCAAAAGGAGCGTGACACCGCCCCCACATTTGAAAACTTTAAACGACCAGATATCTTAAGTATTTAAATTTAGAACATTATACTTAGAATATATACCACTAGTGTGTAAAGAAATGAGCTCTGTGGAGAAAGTGAGCTGTGACAGGTCACTTTTTTAATATTGCAGCGTCCTTAATTATAGGCCAGTCGTCTTGGTATGGAAAGAAATATTCTCTAAAAGAAAAGAGACATTTTTAAAAAAAAGCAAACCTTTTTAAAATCTTACACGAGATTGGTGAGCCAGCCTTTTGTCATATAAAACCGAGGTATTTTTTACTAGTCCATACAGTGAATTTTTTAAGGAAACAATTCGTCAATTCTTTGTGAAACCGATCACTTTTTACAAGTACTCGTAGGTCATCGATTTTGACGAAATGATTTAAATGGTGTTCTAAAAAACATACAGTTTGGGTTTTATAAACAAATTCAAAATTATGAAGATTACAGCAGTGGCAATATTTTCAATTCGTTTTTTAAAAGACTCATAACTTTTGTTCTAGCTATGATATTTGAGAAATTAAACTAAAACTATCATTAAACTATCAGGATTAAATAGAGGCTTAGAAAATATATTTTATAAAAACATTCTTTACAATTTTTTTTTTTATTTTAAAAATTTCGCGGTTTTAGAAAAAATGTTCAGTTGATTTTTTTAAAAATAAATTTGGTTTATGTTGGTTAATGGCACAAATAAAGTTTTGGGTGGCCGCATTTCTACTTTTTGAGTTAAAAACGAAAATGTTTGTCTGTCCCCACATTATTGTCTAATTGTCGTGTATGGGAAATTTTCCATTTCCATTAAAAATAGCTTCAATGGGCCATAAAAAAGCATTAAAAGATGTAAAAAGTTATAGTTAGGTTATCCGGCTAAACCTCAAACCCATCAATTCGACGTTTTGGCCGGTCAAAAAGGCGCTGGTTTGAGCCGACGTGTGAGAGCTCGCATTGTCATGGTGCACAATAATTCGTCTACTCTTCTTCGTTTTTCGAATTTCTCCGAAGACTTCAGACAAACAAATTGTGGTGTACAACTCAGAATTGACCGTCCTATGTTGCGGAACAGTCGCACCATGACCAGTTTTGCCGAAGAAACAGGCGACCATTTGCTTCGAAGTGCTTCTTCCACGAACAACTCTCGTTGGATTTGGCTCGTCTTCAATGACCCACACGGGCGATTGCTGTTTTGTTTCAAGCTCATACGGATAGATCCGTGATTCGTCACCTGTGACGATCTTAAAAACGTCTATTGAAGCAACGCGATGGTATTTTTTCCAAATATCTTTGCACTAATCGACACAAGCCTTTTTTTGAGCGATTGTCAAATTGTGAGGGATCCAACAAGAAGAAACGTTTTTCACGGCCAGGTGTTCATGCAATATCGAATGTATGCTGGTGGAAGAAATGCCCAAGGATGCCTCTATCTCACGGTATATTACGTGACGATCTTGCATTATCAGTTCACACACGGCATCAATGATCTCTGGCACAATGACCGCTTTTGGACGACCTTCACGACCTTCGTCTTTAAGCGAGCATCGGCCACGATTGAATTCATTAAATCAGTTTTTCACAGTGCTATAGGATGGTGCTTCACCGCCATACAAAGATTAAAGTTCATCGATGCACTCTTGTCGTGATAATCCACGTCGAAAGTTGTGAAAAATGATCGCACGAAAATGTTCACGATTTAATTCCATTGTTTTGCCAAATTGATTTTTTCAAGTCACTGTAAACAACATTATAAGCATTAGAAGCTTCTGTGATATTGAATTTAAGTTGTCAGTATTTACGTTATGTGTCTGAAATTGTGTCTTTGAAAAACATTTGATATAATAAGAGTCCTATATTGTAAGTTAAAAAATCCTTTCATGTAGAAGTTTATTTGTAATTTGCGATGTTTTTATTTAAATAGACGGATCTCTGAAGAAGTCAACAAAACATTGACGAAACGTCGGGAAGAATGGAATAAAAAGGAAATTTTATTTACAAATGTTAGGTCATATTAGCTTAAAAAACAAAAAATATTACTACAAATGATGGTCGAATGTCAAAACGTTCTGAGTTCGTTTAGGCTAAAAAATGTCAAACTTTCCAATGGAAATGTCAAATGGCGCCAGGCAACACTTAGTGATCAAAAATCAAAGCTACGTTTTTTCTAAAATTGGGAGAACAATTTTTTTTTCAAATATTTTTGTAAAAATAAATATTTTGTATACGTGAATTTAATCTTGATAGTTTAAAAAAAATCAAAAATCATGACTAGAACAAAGGTTATAAGTTTTTAAAAAAAACGTATTAAAATCTTGCCACTGCTGTAATTTTTAGAATTCTCAATTTTTTTAAAAAACCAAAACTGTATTTTTTTAGAACACCAAAGTGAAATAATATACAATATTTCGTCAAAATCGAAGACCTACTTGTAAAAAGTGATCGGTTTGACATGTAATGGACGAAATCATTCATTCTAAATAAAAATACTGTGTTTTGCAACTTGTTAATAAAATTTACAAAAAGCCTTACAGCCGTATTAATAAAAACATCTTAATTGGGATTTAAAGTTCATATTAGTCAACAAATACTTTTTGCCTAACAAACGATTGTTAAGAAAACGTATTCATAACCACTACGTTACCTACACGGTCGTTTTGACTTGTCATTTCAATCTTAACGATGCAGTAATACGATTATCAATTATGTTAGTACAAAGGAGTGATTTAATAAACAAATATATATATACATTCTTACTTGTAAAATAATAAAAACAAAATCATGTTTAAATAAAAGACAAATTGAGATCAATTATGTATTACTGATAAAAAAAAATAGTATTCGAATACCGAATTGCTCTTTTATTAATCATAGATCGGCATTAAACATTGGCAATAAAATGCTAATATTAAAACTAATATTCCACGCTGTTATTTTCTATGCAGCACCTGTCTGGGCTAAAAGTGCAAATTGCCACTTGAAAAGGCTCCAGATCATTCAAAATAAGCTGTTGAAGTTACTCTACAATCTCCCTAGATGTTATTCTACCGCAAGACTTCACCAGCTTGCGGATGTTGATCTAGTATTATCTAGAAATTTTAAGGCCAAATGTTCGTATTCCGATTATGATCACATCGCTGAGCTGGCTTCAGTCTAAAAATTTTTAACTAGTTTTAAGTAGGTTAAGTTTTTATATAAAAAAAAATAAATTCACAAAGGTTTTTTGGAAATTTTCACCTCCATTTACTATGTTAAATTAAAAATAATTATTTTAAAATAACCAATTGTTATATTTAAGCAGAAAAAGGAAAAAGCCTTAAACTCTTTGCATGTACATATTAATATTATAAACAAATCTAAAAATGCTATGAAAACAATAAATTGAATTGAATTGAATAACGAATGATATTTTTCTTATTTTGATTGTTTACACATCACTAGTGAACTTTTTACAACTTTCCCTTATTTGTGTTGTGTTTTTCCATAAAGAAGTTTTTATAAATAAAAATGGAAAAAAGACGATTGCAAACGCAAAAAAAAATTTAACGTATCCATTCTGCTCGTGTATTTGAAAAATATATTTTTCTTCGTTGTATTCGAAAATTCAAAAAATATGTGTGCAAATGTAAACAAACACAAACGTCACTTTAAAACACTGTTAAAGTAGGGTCGAAAGAATATTAAAATGCACACATTTAATAATGGTTTACAAAACGATTATTAAGCTAATAATCGTTTATGAATACAGTTTTTATACATTAAGCTTAACAATCTTTTGTAAAGCTGTTTTAAATTTTTATGAATACGGCTGTTATCGTTTAGAGCTCATTTTCGGCTAAAAAATTTAACGTCTTGTATATGCAGTGCCGGCTAAACGCGTCTTACCACCTAAGTAATTGTTATCTAATTTAAATAACAATTTTTTGCTAACTCGTAGCATGTACGAGATGAAGCATATTTTACACCTTTTGACTTAAATACTTTTGTTAATAATTGTTTACTGAAAAGTAATCTTCTAATGTAAACCTCTTCATATTTAAACAATTGTAAAACGTTGGCAACCCTACATTCTCCATGTTCTCATTAAGTCCGTGACAACGAGAGAGCTTTCGACTCAAAACAAAAACCAGCAGAATATAGACGCACTCAAAGATCGGGGGAGACCGAAAACGTTTAAAGAAGAAAACAAAGCAAAATAGAAACAAACCGTCACACACAGTACACAGTATCTCCACTTAAATACGCCACCGATGTGTGTAGTTAGTTGTGTTTCAGTATGCTGCCATAAATCGCGCGTTTTCATCTCCGGCCTCCGCTCGCCATCCAAAGTGAACAAGATTAAAAAAAACTGGAGGGGACCACAGAAAACGATGACAAACGAAACTAAATTTCAAGTACCAAAACAAGTGAAATGTTTGCAAAAAATAAAAACAAAAAATTAACAAGTGTGCTCCAAAGTCCACAAACGGACTTTTCAAGTTTCGAGCAAAACAAGCGTGCTCATACATGCATTCTGTCATTATTATGCTGTGCATGAATTGAAGTGAAAAATCAATTGACTGTAATGGGGTCGTGAAATACAAAAAAAAAAAAAAAATAAGAAAAAATAATAATAATTGGTAGAGGGCATTGTACTTAACAACCCATATTTGCATTGTTTACTTTGCCACTCGGAAGTTCATTCTCTCGCATTTCTTTGTTTACTAAAAACTACCAAGATAATGCAACAATAGATATTGTGACGAAAAACAGAATTAAAGCGTCAGGCGTTTAGTGTTTTTGTCTGCTAAAGAGATTATTGGAATTAAGAGAATTATATAAGTGGAAAAGTGAGCGCGAGGAGTACTCGTATTATGAAACAAAATCACAAAATATTTCATTAGTTAACATCAAACTTGAAACTACATAAATAATCATAACAGTCTAGCATTACATAGCCGTAAGACACTATCTTGAAACTTTGTAACGAATACTGATCAGACTTACAATTTAAACCGCCTGCGACGAGCCAACGTATTTTCATTGAAAAAGCGGAAAAGACGGTTGTGTAGCGATATGAAACCGATATTACATGTCAGATGTTCTAACTTGCTAACATCCCATTAAGGAACTAACGAGCCACTTCTCCTAAATCAAAAACTGACATAAAACACACTATCTACTCAATTTCTGGTCCCTATTGTTTAATGTACATATGTATAATTTGTTCTTGTTATGTCGCCGTAACTGTCGGCGAGATAGAAATCCCGTGGCTTTAAAATGTTCGATGTTCTTATGAGGATTTGAACCTGGGTTTATTTGAATGTTAGTAGTGCAACATCACATCACATAAACAGATCTGATAATGTCCATAAAGCGAAGACTGAACATACGTTTCCAGCAACAAAATCTGACTAATTACAAGCAAAAAGCAATCATAGGAGAATAACAAAGGTATATGAAAAGACCGCAAAAAACAGTAAAACCCCATTTCAAAGTGACTGCATAAAATTAGCTGTGACATGAAATGTTGATGCGCATTAAGTTTTCTTCATTTCTCGGAGCGGGGGGAGCATGTTTGGACTTATTATTTATTGGGTTATATTCGGTGATCATTAGACAACACTTCTGTAGTCCGCCTTCGCCATTATGACCTTCTAAATCGAAGTTATAGAGGCTCAAAGTGCTCTGCATAAAATAAGCTGTGACCCACTGTAGAAAAAAATTGAAAAAACAAGCTAGTTCTATTCAAATTACCAAATCAGTTGACGACTGACTTCAAATGTCGTTGGCGACATTTGTCGTTGTGCTGCCACCTTTTAAAATATTTTGAGAACGGCGAAATTATATTTTAGCATACCAAGAAGATATATAAAAACACCTTGACACCTTGAACATTTAATAAATCCCAAAATGTTTGACGCAAATTTTCAGTTTTTAGTTAAACGCCTTTAATCTCTAAATTATTACAACTACTTTAGTGCATTGCCAACACTGTATCTGATATTGTCGCCTTTCAAAATAGAAATTAGTTTATATTGGCGACAACAGCAACGGCTGCTGTGCCGTCGTGCTGCTGTGACGCCGTCAAAGTAATCATTTTCATATAAACGTGTGTGTTTTAATTTTGACAGGTTGTCGCTCGCTGCTTGCTGTCGTCTATGTGTTTAATGCATAACGTTGACATTGTGGTTCACTTTAAACTCATTGCTAATGATGAACAAAGAAAAATTTGACAAGAAAGAGCGTAAAAAAACACGAGGAGAATACCAGAGTCTTTATTCGTCCAATATTTTTCAACATCAGAGCAAAGCACGCTCTTTTTACAACTGGAGTTCTTGGCTACGACTTCATGCTCTTGGAGCACAACAGTTGACTTGTTTACAAACAAAAAAAACATATAACACAAAGATGCTTGTACCGCACTCTGTGATTAATAATCTTAGAAGTAAGGTTTTGTGCGACCCTGGCGTGTTAGATACTTTGCTTGAATATCACTTAAAAACCGCATGCTCACATCTGGAAAAGAGTTGTCATAAACTTGCTTTTAAAGTAAATTTTCAAATATCTTAAAATGCTTAAACCTTGCCTTGCTTAGGAGGGCGACCGCAAAAGTAACTGGCCTAACATAAAAAGAACCGTTTTTTTTGGAATTATTATTATTTATTTTTCAACATAATCTCCTTCCAACTCAATAAACTTTATCAAACGTTTTTCAAGTATTTAAATTCCATCCGAAAAATAAGATTTTTCAAGACCTTCAAAATATGCATCAGTTTCAGCAATAACCTCGCTATTGGACGAAAATTTTTTGCCACCGAGAATTTTATTTAAATTTGGAAACAAGAAATAATGAGAAGGAGCTAAATCTGGACTATATGGTGGATGCGGAGCAATTTCAAATCGTAATTCGGCCAGTTTTTGTTGAGTTAAAAATGCAGTGTGTGAACGGAGCATTATCTTGATGAAAAAGAATTCTTTTTTATCTAAATGCGGTCGTTTTATCTTGATTTCTTCACTCAACCGATCCAATAATGCACAATAAAATTCACTATTTATAGTTTTTTCTTTCTCAAGATAATCAATAAATATTATACCCCTTGCATCCCAAAATACTGTGGCCATTACTTTTCCTGCTGACTTAACAGTTTTCGCCATCTTGGGACCACTTTTACCAGTTTCTATCCATTGTTTTGACTGTTCTTTGCATTCTGGGATGTAGTGATGGATCCATGTTTCATCAACAGTTATGAATCGGTGCAAGAACTCTATTGGATTACGCTGATAAATCGCTAAAAGCTCCTCGGAATTGGTCCAACGTACGATTTTTGGGGCAAAGTCAACAAACGCGGCACCCATCTTGCGGATAGCTTTTTCATGTGGAGTTCATCATGTAAAATACTCCAAACTTGTTTTTCGTGTATTTTAACAATATCAGCAAGTTCTCCGAGCTTTATTCGCCTATCTTTAGCCACTTCATTAAATATTTTTCTAATGTTTTCAATAGTAGTAGCAGTTTGCGGTCTTCCAGAGCGTTGTTCATCTTCCGTACTTGAACGACCCATTTTAAATTGTTGAATCCAGGATTTTACGGTGCATTATCACCATGAACAGAATCCAATTCATCTTTGATTAATTGTGGCGTATAACCTTTCATATAAAAGTGTTTAATTACCGCACGAAACTCTTTATTTTCCATTTTTCAAAAATTATAAAACTTGTTAACTTCAATCACCTGTAACAAAGAAAATAATCATTAAATATTTCGGAAATTTTGACAGATGGCTTATAAAAGATTGCTTTTAAAAAACAAAAAAAAAGTTGCTAGTAAAACAGAAAATGTGCCAGGCCAGTTAGTTTTGCGGCCGCCCTCGTAAAACAAGTATGCATGTTTGGTCGGACTTTAATGTAGCCTTACCCATAAATGAATTTTAAATTTCACTTCCCGTTCCGTCCTCCGTTGTCAGAAATAAACATATCGGCGAAAACAAAATTCTTGTGAAATTCATGCTTTAAGAAAAACACGGTACCACGAACTAGAGATGAACACGTGAGTATTTAAATTTTAATTTTTAATCAAGCACGCTCGCGAACGACGATTTCATTTACAACTGGAGTTCTTGGCTCACGTGAGTAAAATTAAATTTAACTCACGTTCACGCGTGAATCACGCAAAAAACCCACATTTTTAAATAAAAAATAAATATAAAGCAAAGTTTATATTTTTTAAATAAAACACTAAAAGTTATAATAATAGTTAAGGATTACAAAACAAAAATGTAATTTTGTCTCTTTCATTGGGGTGAAAAATTAAGGTAGTTTAGTATCTTTTGTAAAGTCGAATTTTTTATTGCAGAAGTTCGTCACGTTCACGCAAGCTCACGTGAGTAAAATTAGATTTTGATTCACGCTAATCACGTACGTGATTTGTGCCCATCTCTACCACGAACCTTGCCTAATTATTTCATTATAAAGTCTACTAGCCCCTATACTTTTAATTTTAATAAAACAATTTTTTTTTTATTTATTCAAGTGCTCTATGATATACAATATTTCTAGGTTTGTCATCTGGTGCAAATATATATAAGTCTGAAGGTTTACTCACACGTGAATTTGAGTATTTGTACCAAACCTCAAATTCCTATTCGTAATACTTATGCGTAGTCAAATATTGACGTGCGTGGGCAGAGCCGCTCCTATTTTTCTAAACTTGATTGTAAATAGCACGTATCCCTAGATGATCAGACTATTGTTATGGCTGTTATAAAAGTTTTTTTTTAAAAGGGGCGTGGCACCGCCTATATTAAAAAACAATACATTGCATGATATTAGCAAACTTGATATCTCAAATAATCTTTAAGACATGGTGGTTTTAAAGTTTAAGGTCTGCTTGCGGCTCCACACCCCCTCTTTCAAAATTCGTCCCAAATACCCTGTGCATATCTCTCGGTCAACAGTAACGTATTGTGAATATTTGCCCTCTTTAAAGGGCCGTGGTCCCGCCTATTTTATCCACAAAAAATATTTGGCATCATATTTGTAGTAAATGTACTTACTAAACCTTACCTTCCTACCTATAATACTCTGTCAGATACGGTGGTTTTAAATTTTGAGGTGTTAGACGAGGCTACGCCCCCTCGAAACTTGACTGCAAACAGACTGTGCGCATCTCTTGGCCAACTGTAATATACTGTGGAGATATTAGGTTGAGCAGACTTTTATTATGGCCGTTATAACGGCTTCTTTTAAAAGGAGCGTGGCCCCGCTCAGATTTGCACAAATATATTTCAAATCATATCAGTTGTAATTTTACTTATCCTCACATTCCTATGTACCTCTAGTTATGTGGGAGATATGGTCGTTTTACATTTTGGTCTCTAGGTCAACTGTAATATACTGTGAAAGTCTCATGGCTGTCAGACTACTATTAGGGGTCTCATTACTGGGTTTTTAAAAATGGGCGTGGTCCCGGCCATTATCACAAAGAAATACTTTACATCACATCAGTTGTATATGTACCTAACCTCATCTTCCTATGATCAATAGGCTATAAGATATGGCCACTTAAAGTTTTGACGTGTGTGGGCGGTGCCAGGTCCACGTTAGACATCAAAGGTTTAAATAACCTATTGTCATCACCGATTACACATAGCTTGTGAAAATTTCAAAAACATCGGTACAGCCGTTTTTTGGAATGCAAACAAACACAAAATAATTATTATATACAGGATGATTAATTTACGACTGATTTGAAACTCACGGTATTCTTGGCTTACTTCATTAAAATATTTCCATGTACAACCATGCCCAGAAATGCAAAGGTGCGAAAAGGCAGTGGCTTAAAAATTTTCGAATTGGTGGTCGTAGTGTACTATTTTAGTGTGAAATTGCTAAGTTCTAACCGAATTTTGTTGTTTTTTTAGTTTCTCTTAAAAGAAAGCCCTAAACCCTAGTTTTAAGAGGACGGTGCCACTTGCCATACAGCTGCTAAAACAATGGATCCATTGAGAGGTAATTTCGAAAAACAGCTAATTTCCTTTTGGTGAGTTGGCACCCTAGATCGCGTGATATCACACCTTTAGAAATTTTTCTTTGGGGTTACGTAAAGTCCAAAGTCTATGCTGACAAACCAGCTACGATTCAGGTTTATGAAGCCTTCATTACGCGTGTCATTAAAGCCATACCGGTCGAAATGCTCGAACGAGTCATCCAAAATTGGACCCTCAGAATGGAAACCCTGAGGCGAAGTTGCGGCCACCATTCCTTTCAAATTACCAATAAAGATTCCAAACATTAGCTCTCTTCACTGACAGTAAAATGGGCATTGTTTTCATCGACGAAAAAATACGGCCCAATCACACCTCTGGCATTGAGTCCACATTTTTTTTTGTTGCCGAAGCAACAAACATGTGGGTTTGTTGCTGTCGAATAACGCATATTTTGAGTGTTTTGATTTGTCGTGATCATTTCTTGTTATTACTTTTTGAAGGAGGAATTACTTCACAAGCTAATAAAAAAACGCCGCGTCTACCAGGTGGTAGACGCGGCGTTTTGTCGTTGTTGTGGGCGACTTTTCAATACCATTTATATGTGCTGCCGACCTTTCCTCTATTCGTTTCAACGATCTATGTATAGATATACGAAGCATGCCCTTGATTTTGCATATGTGACAGCGCATAGAGAAAGGGACCTAAGGGTAAAAAAAAATCAATTTTCACTTTTTTTTTGATGTGGACAACATCTGAGCATCGAATGAGACCCCAAAGTGTGCCCCAAAAGTGTTCCCTTCCAGAGATATGCGCGTTTTATGAAAGTGATGGTACACCAAAGATACACGTATTTAAATTTTTAAAATGCCTCTCCTGAACAAAACTGGTTTTTACCCTTAGGTCCCTTTCTATTTTGCGCGTCACATATGCGAAGTATTATTGTCCAAGAGAGAGAGACACAAGCGACTCACTGAAACAATTCCTACCATATAAACAGAATCACTCAGCCTGAAATGAGCTGCATCGCTGAAGATGATTTTTCGATGAACTTCTGAAGAAGTTTCTGCTTTTCAAATGATCAAGTGGCTTTAGTTCTTGAGTCAAGGCCAAGATCTTTTCGCAAAATACGCCACAGTGTGGTTTAAGAGATGCCCAATTCCTTAGAACGACGTGGAATCGACAGATTTGGCTCATTTTGAACGGATACACTTACGGCTGCGATATTTTTGGCGCTTTGAGCGGTACGGCGTCTCTTTGCCGCCGGAACATCCAAAAGTGAAAATTTGGATCCAAATTTATTCACTATAGCACGCACAGCCTGTCGGGTGGGACGATTATTAAGGCCGAAAATTGGAGAATGAGCTCCTAAAGTTGCGACTCAGAATATCGGTAGTACATATTTTTTAATGATTTGCAAACGTTGCTCGTAAGTGAACTTTAACATGATGAAAATGTTGACTTCGACTAACATTTAAAAATACTATGAAATTTTTCATGTATTTCATGAAAGAACTTCTTAGGGGCAAAACAACATGTAGCTGATAACAGTTGGAGGTTCCATTAAGGGAAGCTATTAGGTCGAGATATTTCAGGAATTTCCCCAACTGATATAAAGCAATCCGTCACCTCTTCTCGCTATAAGTGGTTTTGGTTTTCGTCATCGTTCAATCAAACATGAAACCGCATTATTGTTCTCTAGCTCGCCGGCGGCCTCACTTACTCTTTTGCTCTCTTTCTCTCTCTCACGCGCGCTCTTTGTGCGATATTTCAATTGATAAAGTTTTACCGAGTTGTATTCTATGCGATTCAGTTGTTGTAGTCTCGATTATTTTGGATTCTGTTTTGTGGTTTTTGCGGTTTTCGTCGCGTTCGTATGCTGCTGATTCTGCTGCCCCCACATTCGGGCACTACGCGATTTACTACGAGCGCGTACGTGTACGTACGCCGCTTCATAACGTTCACCGTTCACTACCAGCAGCATTATTTGTTTGTCCCATGTCAGAAGAGAATCGACAGTCTGTGCGTTCGTGGTTCTAAAGCAGACGTTTTTGATTTTTTTTCGAACTTTTGCGGTGTGGTTAGAAGTTTTTTGTTGTCCGTCGCCGTTCGCGTACCTACCGTAGTGCGTCGTCTTATTTGGCTAAAGCGATCGAAACTTGTTCTATATACAAACGTTTTTTGTTTGTTTTGTAGTCTACTTTTTTGTTAAGCAAACCGAAAGAAGCAGAAAATTGTAAAATTATTCGTTTTGTTTTTATTACAATATTTGGTTTTGTTTTCCTTTTCATTGTGTTGAGTTTTGTTGCAATCGCATCTTCTTCGTTGAGTAGCAGTGGAGGTGGTGGTGGTGGCCATGGTGGATGCCACTACGATTCTGTTGATTGTGATTACCATATTGACCGCTGTGCTGGTGTGGTCGCGTCGCACCTACGTCTACTGGCAACGTAGACGTGTCAAATTCGTGCAACCCAACCACCTGCTGGGCAATCTGAAAGATGTTCTCAAAATGCAAAACTCGTTTGCCTTGCAGCTGCGTGACTACTACTTCAACGAGCGTTTCGCGAGTGAGCCCCTCGTGGGGATTTATTTGTTCCACCAGCCGGCCTTGCTGCTGCGCGACCTGCAGGTGATACGCCAAGTGCTGATAGAGGATTTTGTGAATTTTTCGCATCGGTTTTCGAAATGTGATTCGCGTCAGGATAAAATGGGAGCTTTGAATTTATTCTTTGCCCGCAATCCGGAATGGCGTGATATACGCACCAAGTTGGCGCCAGTCTTCACGGCAGCAAAGCTGAAGCAAATGTTTTCATTGATGGAAGAGGTATAAAAACTTAATTAA
This sequence comes from Hydrotaea diabolus, assembly GCA_963513945.1. Classification (NCBI taxonomy): domain Eukaryota; kingdom Metazoa; phylum Arthropoda; class Insecta; order Diptera; family Muscidae; genus Hydrotaea; species Hydrotaea diabolus. The sequence goes on along the minus strand of OY740718.1, from coordinate 149,720,564 downwards.
ATCAAATATGTACAACTCCAACAATCTGGCAACATTGCTAGCATCTGTTCTGTTCTCTCATCTGTATCTCTAGCTCTGCCAATTGGCTGCTCTCTGTTATTGTTTTCTGCTTTATTTTCTTTGTCTTCTTCTTTGAAAAAATCAAAACATTTTTGTCTTACATGTTCTTTCCGTTTCATACCTTGTGCCGTTTCGGTAACTCTCTCTCTCGCTCTTCTTTAGATCGGCTACGATTTGGAAACATATTTGGCCAAGCTGACCAAAGATGCCAAGCGGGCTAACGCCGATGGACTGGTGGTGCAAATCAAGGACATCTGTGACCTGTACAACACCGATATGATTGCCAGCATAGCATTCGGGCTCAAGAGCTATTCGCTGCGCAACACGATGCGCTCGCAGCTGGGTGGCCACAGTCACGAAATGTTTGCGATCACCTTTCGTCGGGCCATAGACCTGTGTCTGATCTTCATCATACCCAAGTTAGTTAAGGTTATACGTCCCAAACTGTTTACCTCTGAACATACCGATTTTCTACGTCGTTTAGTTGTCAGTGTCCTGGAGGACCGAGAACGCAACGGCATTATGCGCAACGATCTCATTGAAACGCTATTGACGTTCAAAAAGGAGGCGGAACTTAATAAGGACAAATCACATTTTGCCCATCAACAGGACTATCTGGTCGCTCAGGCGGCTGCCTTCCAGCTGGCTGGAATTCAAACATGCTCGTCTACATTGACCTTTGCTCTGTACGAGTTGGCGCGACAGCCAAAAATACAGCAACGTTTGCATTTAGAAATACAAGAGACTGTACAGGATGATCGTAGCACGCTGAGCTACGAGAAAGTGGAACAGATGACGTACTTGGGTATGGTGGTGGATGAGACACTGCGTAAATACCCGATAGTGCCATTTTTGGAGAGGCAGTGTACGCCACTGAATCGAAAGCGATATGTTACATTCCGTCCAAACGCTGAATGTATGGCCCGCAGGGGAATGCCCGTGTATATATCTAATTTAGCTTTACATTATGATCCTCAGGTGAGTACAACATTGCAACAAAATCATTGAAATCGTTTTTTTTCTGTGCTACAAAAAGTTCAAATTTTATGGTTAAAACAAAAAAAAAATTCATAGGACACAAAAAAAAAGATTTTTTCATATAATTTTACTGATCAAATGTGAATTTTTCAGAGAAGTTGGGTAAAAACGAGTGAAAAATTGAGTTCGGGCTGGCCGAAGCTTGTATAAATTGCATCATTAAAATTTAATGTAAACACAATGTTTAAGGAGTAGTTGCGCCGCCCCCTTTTCAATCAGGACGTGTGTCTTTCTATACCAACTACTATCGTCATTAGTTCGCTTGTATTGACGGTGCCACGCCCTTTTTTCAATTTTAATACAACATGTTCTGTAATAGTTTTCTATTTATATTCATTGATTTCATTCTGTTAAAGCTGTAAAACGATCGGTCAATTATATTGGCCTTACATATTACATTTCAAACATAAAGAAATATCTCTAAAAGTTCATGAGATATTGTCGTTTTAAATTCAGCGTTATGTGGGCGTTGCCACGCCCTCTTGTCCAATTTGACCATAATTAGTTTATAATAATTTCCAAGTCATTAATATCATTCTGATAAGATTTTATAACTATCAATCCATTACTTTGACTATAAATGCGATTTTGTAAAGGGGGCGTGGCACCGCCAACTTTTCCACCAAGGCATGCTTCTTTCTGTACCAACATAAATTGTACTAAATACGGCCGTCATATCGTTTTTGGTTCAGGAGATATAGCCTTTTAAAGTTCCGGCTTGTATGAACGGTGCCACGCCCATTTTTGCAATTATTATGCAAAATGGTCTAAAATAGTTTTTAATCATTGATTTGATTCTGTTTAAGCTGTATATCGAGCGGTCCATTATTTTGTTCATTAATTCGTAGTTTTAAGGGGGCGTGACACCGCCCACTTTTGCAACTGGGTGTGTTTCGAGCCACGCTTACATAATATGTTTCAATTATCATTGTAAGTAATATCTCAAATAGTTTATGCCAAATTTCATTTTTAAGTTCGTTGTGTGGGCGTTGCCACGCCCCTTGTAAAATTTTACTATAACATAGTTTATAGTATTTTTCAAGTCATTCATTTCTTTCTGTTATAATTTTATAACTATCGGTCCCATATTTTGACCCTAAACGCTTTTTTGTAAAGTTGGCGTGGCTCCGCCCACTTTTCCTCCAAATAATGTAGTCATATCTCTAATATTTCGTAAGATATTGTTTTATAGGTTTAGGCTTGTTAGTGCGGTGCCACACCCCTTTTTCCAACTTTTACTTAATACCAAAAATAAAATTTGATTATTATTGGTTTCCTCTTGTTAAAATGATATAACTATCAGCCCCTTAATTTGAGCAATAGTGAGAATTTAAAAGGGCGTGTCACCGCCCACTTTTCCATGAGGGTGTGTGTTCGTTCTAATCATATCATATGTTCCAGATATCAACAGTTCATGAGGTTGGTCTTTTTTAGTTTAGGTTTTTTTGGGCTACGCCTTTTTCCAATATTAACACAACATAATTTAAAATAATGAGCTAGTCATTGATTTCATTCTGTTATTTTGGCCTATAATCCAATTTTTAAAGGGGCGTGACAGCACCAACTTTTCCACTATGGTGTGTTTCGTTTCGGGCTAAAATCATATGTTTCAAATATCATAGTCATATACTTTACTTAACAGTTTATATGTCTTTCTATTGTTCAGGGTTGTGTGGGCGGTGCCACGCCTTCTTGAAATCAATAGCATCCTAATGTACTCTACAAATATAACATTTAGTAACGATCGGAGTATACAGAGGATTGCTATATTAGAAATGTAGGAATCATTCCGGAGGTTGACTCAATCCTTGAGTGAGGAAAATTTGTACTCTTTTCAATACCAATTCAGAGCACCAACACATATCTCTGCAAAATGTAAGCCACCTAGCTTCTATAGTGCCCACTGTAGTTTACTTTCCACAAACGGACATGGCTAGATTATCTTCAAATTATAGGAAGATTTAGAATATGGGGCCTAAGACCGGTATTTCGAGGTGCTTCAAACAAAATACAAATCCTACGAGGGAGGTTAAACAAGTATACAATTCGCATTTTCGGCCTAGTTGAACTTTTATAGTCTCGATAATGGAATTGTGGTTTAGTATGGATGGCATTTTTTCAGGACAAAAAAATATAAAATTCAAAATTGGGCCCTCAGAATGGAAACCCTGAGGCGTTGTTGCGGCCAACATTTAAAGGTAATTATTTCCAAAAAAAATATATGCCATAAAATGTAATTTCAAATTACCAATAAAGATTCCACACTTGTTTTGATTTTTTATATATTTTTTTTTGTTCTGAAAAAATACCTCTATATGGATCACCCTGTACTTTCTTACATATGTACTTATATTTAAGATTTGGGACAATTTTGCAGTATTAAAAACAACAGTAAAATAAGTATTTTTTTACAGCTGATTTAAATTTAAAAATTTAAATCGCCCACCCGACAACGCAATCCATGGTGAAGAGTATTACAATTTCGGCCCCGCACACTTATGAGTGTTTACTTGTTCTTATTAAATTTGCCAATTCATTTGCGTTCATACTGATAATTTCTGTTTTCTTTGTTTGCAGTATTGGCCTGAGCCCGAACTCTTTGATCCGGAGCGCTTTTCGCCGGATCAAAAGAAATCTCATACACCCATGACGTATCTGCCATTCGGAGCCGGACCCCATCAGTGCATTGCCCAGTCTCTGGCACTGCTACAAGTCAAATTGGGATTAGTGCACTTCCTGAAGCGCCATCGTGTAGAATGCTGTGATAAGACTGCTGATAGCATCAACTTTGATAAGCGTTACGCTCTTCTCATCCAAGAAGGCGGTTTTTACTTAAGGCTTGTTGAAATTTAGTTTTAGGAAACGACACAGTTTTCTTTTTATTGTTTAGTGTTTATGCCTTTTTTATATATAAAATAAATAAAACCAATTATGTTTTTTAAATGGATTGTTTTTAAATGTATTTTAATGGGTGTGTGTTCAGTTGTTTTTGCCAAAAAAAAAGGTAAAACTTGACGAAAGAATGACGTACGCTTTTCAGCTAGTTTAGTAAACATAGCGAGTTTATCGAAAACCAATTGAGAGATATGTTATCAGCTGTGGCTTACTGAACCGGGTGGTCTGATGTCTGATGGAAGTGTTGTGGAATCTAAACCGAACTACCAGTAAGCACATGTATGCGTACACAGTGTGTGCAAAGATAACACTAGTCAACAGTCAAAATGTACTCGGGATGCGATAATTTTTTCTGTGTAGATAACCTTGACATGAGCTCGAAAAACGCAATAAAAAATTTTTTTTTCGTTTGGTTTTTGTTTTATTTTTTTTTTTTAAGTTTTAAAAATTTTTTTTTGGTTAATTTGTTTCGTCCGGCATAACTCGGGAACCACTAGCCCGATTTAATTGAATTAAATTTTAAAAAATTTAAAATCTGTTCATATATTGTTTTCCTATACAAGCAACAGTTTCCAAGTTAAAAATGAATATATAAAGGAAAAAACTTATTTTTTGCCTAAAGATTTAAATTTTTTTTTTAAAAAAACCCATAAAAAATCCAAAATGAAAAAAAATGTCAAATCTTATTACTTTTACGTAAAGTCACATAACCTATGAGCAAAATGAGAATCGATGCACGCGTTTCGCTTTTATTCGCAATTGAGTAAAGGTATGAATTTCAAAAATTTGCTAAAGTCATATATTTTTGTCACCCAACAAATTTTAATTTTTTTTGTAATAAAAAAGAAAAAACCTCACCATAGACAAAGTTGTGCATATGTCGAGCAAATTTTTGAAATTCATACCTTTACTCAATTGCGAATAAAAGCGAAACGCGTGCATCGATTTTCATGATCTTTGTCTCATTTTGCTCATAGGTTATGTGACTTTACGTGAAAGTAATAAGATTTGACATTTTTTTTCATTTTGGATTTTTTAAAAAAAAAAAATTTAAATCTTTAGGCAAAAAATAAGTTTTTTCCTTTATATATTCTTTTTTAACTTGGAAACTGTTGCTTGTATAGGAAAACAATATATGAACAGATTAAGGGAATTGTAATTTTAAATTTTTTAAAATTTAATTCAATTAAATCGGGCTAGTGGTTCCCGAGTTATGCCGGACGAAACAAATTAACCAAAAATAAATTTTTAAAATTTAAAAAAAAAAAAATAAAACAAAAACCAAACGAAAAAAATTTTTTTTATTGCGTTTTTCGAGCTCATGTCAAGGTATCTACACAGAAAAAATTATCGCATCCGGAGTACATGAAATTTTTTTCATTTTGTTGAGTAGTGTAATCGATGTTTGAGGTCTTCAGTATTAGACCAACACGCCAATCCCACCCAAAGTATGCGATCTCATTGTTTGCACTTATTCCCGAAGAAAAGAGAGAAACGTCTTAGTTTTGTTCTTGTTTTGTTTTTTTGGTTCATTCACATTTTAGCGAGACTCATATTCACAAAAATAGGTCACTTTTATTGAGTTGTTCAACATTGAATTAAAATTTTTATATGATTCACACAACGTGATACCAAATGAGCGGGAGCGCGAGAGAGCACATGGCAGTCAGCGGCGTAGTAATATTCAATGGCAATGCTTTAAATACGCTCTGTTTTGATATGTTTGTCATTTGCTCGCTGTGTCTACTTTTGGAGATTTATTATGTTCTCAGGGTTGCCATTGTTATGGAAGCAGTCGGTTCGAAATACGTCATCAAACAAATCGAGCCCTCTTTTCTGGTGTGAAAGAAGCCGCTCTGCACACACACACACACAGAAAACTGCTTCGAATCAAGCTTAAATTGAATGATGGCTGTGTTCGATTAGGGTGTCCCGCCAATTACGCACGAGTTAAATTTACTTGAAACGATTAATATTTTTTATTTTTTTTTATCCGATTGAAACCAAATTTGGCGTTATGCTTCGAATTGGTACCGGCGGAATCAATCCAATGGGGCGTTGGCCGTCGCATTGTTACGGCCCCAGTGTGATGGCACACCGTGGTTCAGGCTGTCGTGGCGATAATCACGTAAAACTCGGCGACTCTGGAACCAAATTTGGTATTAATACGTTTCATTGTTCAAATATAACAAACTTGAGTAGATACATATCAGAAATATACAAAAGTAGCCAAAAATTCTGCATATATGTATATCACCCCACTAAAGTGTAGTTAGCATCCAGAAAAAAGTGTGATAGGCCCATTAGAAACTAGAAAAAAAGGCTAAAGTCGGTCGAGGCCGTCTATTTTATACCTCGCACTTCAGCGTGCTTAGAAAAGCCAACTAATAATCGGTTTTTGGAACCCTTTGGGTTCTAAAATATGTCAATGTTTATGGTAAAATCAGTTCAACATACATATGTATCTATAAATTATCTGAACCGATTTTATTCAATAGCTTCTACACATATGTTTAACCTATTTTATCTCCATAGGTCTAGGAGCCACTTAGTACATCCTAAACTAATGAAATTTGTCAAAGCTTGTTAGTACCGATAAGCTTTCAGCTTAAATGAAAATCGATCGTTCTGGTCTCAGTTTTGATATATCCCCAGTGCAAAGATCTTTTCGGATATAACATACAACCGATCTAAAACACCCATATTAAATTTAAAATTAATCAGATTTGGTATGGTATACTACGATCCAATAACAACAAACATTGAACCGATTTAGGCTTATTTTTTGATATAGTAGTCCCCGTACCAATTGTCTGGCGGCCCAAAAATGGATTTACATATTCATGGACTAATGGCTTTATACTAACTTTAATATTATTCCACGAAGCTTAAATTAAAATTGTTTTTTTTTTAGTTTGGTTAAATTTGGGTGACGGACCCAATGTCTGAAAATCCCACCCATTTACACATATGTCTACCAAACACAATGCAATTTTCACACAAATATGTCCTACTTTTTAACATCTAGCTGACGTATGATCCTGTTAAAAGACACAATTGCTTAGTTCTGATTTGGAAAATATTTTGCATTCCTAGGCAAAATGCTTAGTCTTAAAATGCTAATTTAAAAAACCCCGAGGACGATTTCTTCAAATCACAGTACTGAAAAAAAACGAAATGTATTCCCCGGTATTCTAAGACCTGGTTTTTTGGACACTTTGGCACGAACAGGACAACTCGTCTAGACAAATTTGGTTACTATGTATATGGTCACGGCAACAATAATATGTTCTCTGCAATAAAAGTATGGCTCATAATATTTAGGAACTAGAACCAAAGTAGTGATGTATCAATCACTGATTAGACCGATAATAACCTACGGTTGACCTATCTGGTTCAACATTTCCCCATCTTGCATGGAGAAAATACGCGTGATGGACAGAAAAATACTCCGAGTTTGCACATCTACTCGTATGTACAGATCGGCCCAGAGCAATTAAGAAAAATATATATCTAACTCCAAGATATATAATACCGCCGAAATAAGCAGAATTGACAATTTTATAATAGAACTGATTTGAAATCCATTGTGCGATGCACCCAAGGCACAGCATATAATCTTATTATGGCTCCATATTATACAAACATGGGATATATAGAGAATACCATACAAAAAGGATTTGTACCACCGCACAGTGGGTCAGATTACAAAAAACGTGGTCATAATATCATAACTTCTAAACTATTAGTCGGATCGCTTAATAATGTACTAGAGATTTGTAAAGGAGGAGTCAGTTATTTCGTATATTGCATTTGTAGACACCCTGTTATTACGCGGAGTTTGATACAGGATCTCAAAGTGGACCACTTTGGTGCTGTTAATGTTTTAAAGACCTGTTACTTCTACAATTTTGAGCGGATTTGTAAAATTTTTTGCTTCAAGAAATCTTCTAAGAGAGACAAATAAAAAATACGCTGAAGCGTGTGATTTATATCTGACCATTCAAAAGATATTTGCAGTCAAAAATAAAAAAGTCAATATTTGCCTGGACTTTTTATAATTTTTTATTAATAGTTCACCTATTTTTAATCAAATCTTAATTTTGGAAACACTGTCGTATTCCAAACACTGCAGGAAAGAATAACTTGAAATAGTTTTTGATTTATCTCAATTCGTTTGGAAATGACAGGTTCTGAAAGTTACAAATTTCTTTTAACCTCAAAAAATTCAAAAATTTTGTTAAAAAGGTGTTTTAATCCTAATCATCTTCTTTTTTTCCTGCCTCGTCAATGAAATTTTCATCATCATCGATGCCTGTTTCTTCGTCATCTGCATCGGAGTCTTCATCATTTTCGATGTCTGTTTCCTCGTCATCAGCATCGGAGTCTTCATTATCTTCCGCCACAGGAACCAAGAGGCCAACAGCTTCTGGCAGCAAACTCTTCAATTTTGTTGTTATTAATTTCTTAGAGATGAAATGTTGGGGTCTGTGGTTGCCAACAATCTCCTGAACACGTCTTCCATAGTCTTAACTCTTGAAAACTTTCGAGAAAAACTCAAACGATATCGCTTTATCAACTTATTGGTTGATTCTTGAGCATCCCCCGACAGTTGACCGATGGGTAAAATGGCCGATGAAATAATGTCTGGTCCGTGGATCAGCAATCTATGGACTGATGTTGGCATGTTGTACCAGGGGTATTCTTTGACGTAGTGTCTGGCAGTTGATAAGGCGTAAGCTCGAAATTTTTCAACGTCGATTTCACGCCCACTCGAAATTGTCTGCAAAATGATATGGAAACGGTGGATTAGTTCTTCGGAAATACCAGTTATCAAGGATGACGTTTCAGTGTTTTCAAAGAAACGTCGAGCTGTATTTCCATCATTAGTGCTGCCGAACCCTTGTTTCGGCATGTCGACTAAAACTCCTAGTTGCTCTTTGAAAGTTTTTTGAATGTTGGCTTTCATTTTTGCTTTTTCCTGCTTATCTTCTTCTTTATGGAACCCTTTTACTGACATGCATAATGGATTTTTTTTGGATATATTGTAACAAATCATTAAAACCACCCATAAAAAGGGGCGGGGCGGGAATGAAATGTTCCACAAAAATGTTGGCCATTAAATTTTACTATATGTGTCAGAACACACCAAAGCCCAACAATTAACACAAACACCAAAAATCAGGGTTAATTTAGTTTCACATTTTTCAAGAATTTTCATTTTGCAATTTTGACTTGAAACATGGCTCAAATGTGGAGTAGTGCCTAGTAGCAGAGTTTTAAGGTTAAATTACAAAGATAATAGTATATCCCTGAGAAAACAGTGCAAATGAAAGCGGAATATCATGGAATTCGTAACTTATCTCGATTTTTTAAGAACATTTTAAAAAAAATTTCGATAATTTTTCTGTATTAAGTATATTCAATAAATAAAATTTATAATTAATTATTTAATAATAATATTAATGTTTTTTAATTAGTACATACCCCCTGGAACACGTTCCACATTGAAAATATTTGTTTCATGTGCACACAACACCAATACTTATCTTCGATGACAAGACTAATTTGTAGCCTTATCGGCGGCATGCACAACGAACTGCCACGTTAGACCTGAAATATAACGAATGAAATGAACAGCTGCTCGTCGGTACAATTGAGTAGTTCCAACATCACTGAAGCCAAATATTCCAAAATTACCATGTAGAAAATTTTCTTTTTTTCCTTTATGACCAGCTTTTTCGAGATCTGACCCACAGTGCACCGGAGAGTTTCTTGTTCTTAGACAGCAGAAATGCTATTCAGAACTCAGATGGAGTTCCAGTTTTCTACCATCATTATAGTGGGGCTACGACAAAGGCCATAGAGATTGATACGGTCAGCGAAGCGGACATGAGACATAGTAGTTTGGGCAAAATTGCCAAACTAAACACCGACAAATACTGGTGGCTTAGTAAACCGAAATATACTTTTTTTGAAACTCTTTTTTTCTTAACCCTTGACCTTTTATTTTATCTTAACATACAACATATAAGCGATGTTTTTCATAATTTTTTCATTGCAAACTAATCAAAAAACGAATTAATCAAATAACTCCTACTCAAATATTATAACTTTAAAAATATAACTTAATATGAAATAAGATTATACTAGAGTTCTCTGTATGGGGCGGTACTAAGCTCATATCAACTATTGTTTATTATAGTAAATAAGTAAGAATGTATGAATTTAAACAAACGAACTAAACAAAAAAAAAAGTATGGCCATTGCAACCATAGTATTGTTTTCTGAATTACATTTTGACAATAGTATGATTGCGGCAATATTAATATTGTTGTAATGTAACAATAGTATTGCTGTCAAATTTAAAAAAGAAAAATTGTAGCAACAACATTAATATGGTTGGTGCGACAAAAGTATTGTTCTTTTGGGTTTTATGTTAACAATAATATTATAACGTCAATCATACTGTATGATTGTAGTTTTTCTCAATTTGAATATGGTTTTTAGAACAATATTATTGTTACAAATTATAATTAATAATTAAAATTTTTTGTGAGGATCATAGTATGGTTGTTTGTACATTATACTTTTGTTGTGTGGATCATAGTTTGGTTATATGTAAATTATATTTTTGTTGTAAGGATCATAGTATTGTTGTGCCACAACCATATACCCAACAAAAGTATGATGCTCTTCGAATATTGTTATCTCTACCATACTTTTTTTCTTTGTGTATTTTTTATGATCAATATTTTGAGGTTTTGCACCGGGAATGAATATAGACACCACTCTATGGGTATAAAAAGGTCAGCAATTGCCCCTACGGGTCGACATTGACCAATACCAATATTCTTCATCCAAGCATGTAGGCATAAGATTTAGGCTAGAAAGAATTTAGATTTACCAAACCCATGGTTTCGATAGAATAGCAAAGTGAAAGAATTTATAAAAATGCGTAGTACTACGAACGAGAGACAGCACACTCAAGATCTAAATGCTTGATACAATAGTTTGTAGTGCCAAGCTAAACAAGCAAGTCATACGAAAACGAAACGTTTTGTGTTTTCTCCTATGTGACAACCCTTCTCATAGGTTATCAATAAACTCGACATATTCGTATCTTCAACAGGCAGAAAATAATAAATAAATTCATATTTACTATTTTGCAAAATATGTATTGTAGTTTATTTTAAATTCTTGATTGAAAGGAATTTATGCTACGTCTAAAAAGCCTTCTAATGACAATTTTATTTCAATTTCCCCTTCCACAATAAGTGTTGCGTTAGAAGACATCTGGCGAAGTTATAGCATTTTTATTAATTCCCTCGGTATTGTATCGATAAAAAATGTAGGTAACATTGAATACAGATAATGGCGGTAATCTAGAATTTCTCTATCAGTCATTGTCGTTTGATTATAGCGCAATAGTAAATGTAAATAATCGTAGGTTTTTATTTAAATGCCGTCTCATAGTACATGTCGGTAGGGGTTTAGTTGTAATTTATTTTATAAATTATCTTGAATTAGTTGTGTTTTACAAAAATAGTATAGCACCTACATTCGGGTGGGTATGTTAGTTGAAAAGGTATATATGCGACAACAGTCAATTCATATTTACATATTTGTTAAACTTATACGATAGGGTAACCAATATTGCATCATTCACCGAAAGTTGTCTTTTTATTGCACCAATAGAACTTTGGCAATTCTGTTGGATCCCATAATGTTAGTACCTACTTGAATCAAACAGATTCCGTCAGCAGCGCGACACCAGTTTGATCCGAATTGGCTTCAAACCGTAATGTACAGGGGGTCTGATGAAGCCGCTGCCAAAAAAAATTTATAACTTTTTTTTATTTAACGAATCTGCTTACCTTCTTTTACCTTGCAGATTGATTTTTAAATTTAAAAAAATGGACACTTAAACAAGAATTTGGCTTGTCCGCCGCTATCACGCACTGGAGTCCATAGTTTCGGTTCTAAGAGACCATAGGCCATAATCAGGCTCGTTAACAATTTTGCCGAGCATGGGACAGTCAACAGAAGCCTTACCAGCGAAACTTTTCAGTTCAGATGGAGGAAACAATCGCTGCTGTCACACAAAACAAACAAAGAGTTTCGACACGAATCTTAGCTGTTCAAATGGGTATAAGCAGGCACTCATTGCAGTCAATTTTGCACAATGATTAGGACTTATTCCCATATGAATTCAAATGTCCAACAAACTGAACGTAGCAGACTTTACCGATTCGTTTGGAATTTTGACAGAAAATGTTTCAAATGGTGAAAGAGGACGGAAACTGTCCTCTGGCTTTTCATGTTCGACAAGGCCCATTTCGATGTAAACGGCAACATACGAGGGTTGCTATATATATTTTAACTAAGTATTGCCTGGCGCCATCTGACATTTCCATTGGAAAGTTTGACATTTTTTTAGCATAAACGTACTCAGCAAGTTTTGACGTACGACCATCATTTGCGTTGTTTACAGTGACTCAAAAAAAATCAATTTAGCAAAATAAATGGAATTAACTCGTGAACATTTTCGATTTGCTATGAAAAATAACTTTCGACGTGGACTATCACGGCAAGAGTGCATCGGTGAACTTAAATCTGTGTATAGCGATGAAGCACCATCCTATAGCAATGTGAAAAACTGGTTAAATGAATTCAAAGGTGGCCGACGCTCGCTCAAAGACGAAGGTCGTCCAAAAACGCCTGTTGTGCCAGAGAACATTGATGCCATGCGTAATCTGATAATGCAAGATCGTCATGTGACATACCGTAAGATACAGGCATCCTTGGGCATTTCTTCCACCAGCATACATTCGATATTGTTTTAACACCTGGCCGTAAAAAAGTTTTGTATTCGTTGGATCCCGCACAATTTGACAATCGTTAAAAAAAGGCTCGTGTTGATTGGAGCAAATATATTTTGTAAAAGTACGATCGCGGAGCTTCATAAGACGTTTATAACATCGTCACAGGTGACGAATCACAGATCTATGTGTATGAGCCCGAAACAACACAGTAATCGACCGTGTGGGTCTTTGAGGACGAGCCAAATCAAACGAAAGTTGTTCGTGCAAGAAGCACTTCGAAGCAAATGGTCGCCTGTTTCTTCGGCAAAACTGGTCATGTGGCGACTGTTCCGCTTGAGCAACGTAGGACGGTAAATTCTGAGTGGTACACCACAATTTGTTTGCCTAAAGTCTACGGAGAAAGTCGAAAAACGAACAAGAGAAGACGAATCATTGTGCACATCGGCTCAAACCAGCGCCTTTTTGACCTGCCAAAACGTCGAATTGTTGGGTTATCTGCCGTACAGCCGCCACTTGGACCTAATGACTTCTTTTTATTCCCGCACATCAAGAATAAAATGCGTGGTCAACGATTTTCGTCGCCAGAAGATGCTGTTGAAATGTTCCAAAGCCATGCTTTGAGGGAGTCTCAATCGGAGTGGAAAAAGTGCTTCGAGAATTGCTTTGAGCGCATGCAAAAGTGTATAAATCATATATAAACTGTATAATACTTTGAAAAGCAATAAAGCCATTTTTGATGATAAATATTCACATTTTCATTACTAGGCCAGATATATACATATTAGTACTCGTATAAACAAGTAAAGAATTTTCAGTCGGCTAGGTCGACTTACATATCGTCGTAGGCCTATGTGTAAATTTTGGATTTTTGGCCATTGGTCATATGTGCCTACCAAATCGATTTTCGATAATCTTTATTGGTTCAAGATTTAGAAAAAGGCCGACCTATGTGCATTGCTTCATAGAACTTATCATAAAATTATTGTAAAAGGCCTATGTGTTTTTCTTCACATAGGCCTTTCCGATTTTTGAATCAATAATTCTATATGGTTCAATATGGTCCAGATCCTTAACAGTTAATTGTCATTCCATAGAACTACTTTCTACTAAATTTTGTCCAGATCAGACACTAAATGTGGCTTCCAGAGCGTCAGGACCTGGAGGGACCTTTGTACCAGGGCTGTATAAAACCATGGGCCGATATGGTCTAAATTACAAACAGTTAATTTCCGCGCCATGTAACTAGTTTGTGTCAAATTCCGTCGAGATCAGACTATAAATCCAGTTTCTAGAGCCCTGATACCTGAAATCGGGAAGGTACATTGTATGGTGGGCTATATCAAAAAATTTACCGATTTGTCCCATATTCACACCTAAATAGGCATTGTCTTAAAGATAGTTTCATACCTAGTGTCAGCAGCCTAGGCCAATCCCATGGTACTGACTTTTATACAAAATACCCCCAAAAAGTGTGATTTTTACAGATGTTGTTTTAGTACTTGGGTGGATTTAGTCCATTCTAAAGGGTAAAGCGCGATAATTTGCCTTTTTGCACTACAGGCTGTGCCGGTACTGTTGGTCGAAGAGAGTGGAGAGTGTGCGTGGCTGATGGGAAATTTGCATTCGTCTACCTTTCAGTTTCCATCATGTATTGGACACGTGAGCAGAGGTCATTTTGTGTTAAAAAGTATTTTTCAATTGCGCACTCGATTATTGCAGTGCAGCGTGCTTTTCGTTTACGATTCTCTGTTCCCCCACGCGGACGTGTTTCTGGACGGCAATCAATTGTAAATTGGGTAACTTCATTGAGAACAGCAGGGAATGTGTCATGTGTACGAAGGGGGCCTGAGAGAAGGATTACAACACCACAAAACATCGACAGAGTTAGAGCAGCAGTACTGCAATCTCCAAAACGCTCTGCTCGGCAGCAATCACTTGCTCTAGGTATCTCCAGACGTTCTCTCCGCCGGATTCTTCATAATGAACTGAGGCAATGCAATTAGAGGATACATGGTTCCAACAGAATGGTGCCACTGCACACACAGCGAGGGTTACCATAAATTGTTTGTGGCAAATGTTTTGAGGACGGCTTATCTCTTTGAGGGGTGATGTGTACTGGCCGGTGTGCTCAACAGACTTAGCCCCATGCGATTTTTATCTTTGAGGTTACCTTAAGTCGAAGGTGTATATCAACTGAACACCTTGGAAGACCTATTAGCAATATTGAGGCTGAAATTTCGCGCCCCACCCTGTACAAGAGGAGAGTACTGTTTTGTTTACAGAAACCTAGAGCAAATTTGCGATAAACCCCGTTTGTGTAAAATAATTTAATTTTTTGGAAAAAAAAGTTATGCAAGAATAACCTTAAGCGAGAAAATTTTCGGATGGGTGATCAGAGGGTACTAGAATAAAATTGTTTAGTTTTGAACCAGTGGTCGGATTTTTTGTTGTTTTTTCACTTAAAAGATAGACCTACCTTTTACCTTTCCAAAATTGCTATTCAAAGAAAATTTCTAAACCGCTGCTATTTCGCCCCTTGCATTTTAGGGCATGGCCATAGAAGGACATATTTTCTGGAAATGAGAAATACGATGGTGAAATTAGTTTAGTCGTGAATGAATCACCCAGTATAAAGAAATTTCTTATTGCCTAAGCAACCACATACTCGTTTATTTAGCGAATACCAATAGAACACGCCTATTGTCTTAACATTTTACAATGATCATTAATATATATACTCTACATGGTCGCAGATAAGTATTTCGAAATGTTACAAAAGGAATGACAAACTTTTATATACCCCCAAAATATTATGGAGATCACAAGACATTTAACCTACACCTTTTAGAAATGTCAGAATTGATGCGAAACTGAAATCCAGTTCTCCCCATTCTAAAATTACGTGGATATTACAAGGTGTACGGTATGTTGAAGCAAATATAAACAAACAATAAAACTTTTTTAAAAATGCCATAAATAATTTGTATAATTATTAGTTAATAACTAGAGGCACTTACTTTCTAGACAACAGATATGAACACAAGTTCGAATAACTTACAAAGTACAAGTTGATGATACGTAGGCTTGGCGTGTTTTGCAACGATCGACAGAGCGAAGAGCAGGTTTGCCTGATAATTTGTGTGTGATCGATCGATCAGTCATTAAAAAGAAAATCTTCAATTCACGAACAATAAAAACGTTTTTATAGCCTCTACGACTGGTTGAAGTGTCAATTAAGTTGATCATTTCATATCACAAACTTTGTAATATCAGCACCAGACCCTAAACGTTTTATACTTTTAGAACCTAAAACTTGTATAGTACAGGGTGGGCCAAAGGTACACCAAGGGGTTTACAAATTTAATAACTTTGACGTTTATATATTTTTAATTTGTTTTCAGATTACATAAATAACACTTGGAGCATAAATAATGGAGAGATTCCCAACTGAACAAAGAGCCAAATTAATAAAATTTAAATATTTAAATCGGCTATCAATTATTTTAACGCAAACGCATGGGTGATGAAGCTCGTTTGAATGGCTTTGCTAATAAGCAGAACTGTAGGTTCTGGGGTTCTGAAAATCCAACAGCCACTCATCAACTCCAATTGCACCCATTAGGTGTACAGCATGGTGTGGGATCACATCTGCAAATATCATTGGGCCTTACTTTTTCGAGAATGAAGATGGACGTGCTGTAACCATATATGGAGCGAGGTATCGGTTTATGATAGAACATTTTTTACACCCTGCTCTTGAAAACAGACCTGAGATGCGGTTTCAGCAGGTAGAAGCCACTGCCCACACTGCCCGAGCCACAATGGCACTTTTAAATCAAATTTTTGGAGAGCGAAACATTTCCAGAATTATTTGCTCCAATTTTGGATGACTCGTTCGAGCATTTCGATCGGTATGGCTTTAATGACACGCGTAATGTTGGCTTCCAAAACCTGAATCGTAGCTGGTTTGTCAGCATAGACTTTGGTCTCTGTGTAACCCCAAAGAAAAATGTCTAAAGGTGTGATATCACTCGATCTAGGCGACCAACTCACCCGTCTAAAACGTGAAATAAGCTGCTTTTCGAAATGACCTCTCAATAGATCCATTGTTTGAGCAGATGTATGACAAGTGGCACCTTCCTGTTTAAATCACGTGTCATCAAGATAACGGGCTTCAATTTCAGGTAGCAGGCAAATATCGATATCATAGCGCAATAGCGGGCCCCATTCACGGTTACGTTCCGGCCATCATCATTTTTAATAATATATGCACCGAAGATTCCACCAGCTTATAAACCACACCAAGTCGTGTTTTCTCTGACTATAATGACACCTCTTGAACCTCTTCTTGTTGCTCTTTAGCCCAAATGCGGCAATTTTGTTTATTAATTTTGACGTTGAGCCAGAAATGGGCCTCATCAATGAACAAAATTTTGGTCGAAATCAGCGGATCTTCCCGAATCTCACCGAACGGCCATTTCCATAATACAGTTGCCAACATTTGAAGGTAATTATTTAAAAAAAAAAATGCCATAACATGTCCTTTCAAATTATCAATAAAGATGCCACACTTGATTTGAATTGTTTTTTATTTTTTTTTGTTCTGAAAAAATACCTCTAGATGGATCACTCTATATAATCTGAGAAAAAAATAAAAAAAAATAGTAAACGAAAAAGGTTATTAAAGTTTTTGACCCCATGGTAACTTTTGTATATTGATTATGTATGAAAGTATAATTCAAAGATTATGTAGCGATGTCCGTCTATCTGCTTAAAGCTCGATAAATTTCAAAGTTCGGACTTTAAAGAGTAAGTGTTAATTTTTTATGTTAAATGTTACGAGGGCGGTTCGGAAACTTCTTAGCCTAGCACAAAAAGCGCGGTATAAACTTCATAGAGAAACAGGTGTTCACAAAAGACGCATCCACGATTTTTTTACAATGGAAAAATTAGAAATGCGTGGTGTCATTAAATATTTACATAAAAAAGGTTTATCGGGACAAGAAATTCATAATGATATGGTGAATGTGTTAGGTGAAAGTGCTCCTTCATATGCAACAGTAAAAAAATGGGTTGCTGAATTTAAACGTGGTCGTACAAGCATTGAAGATGAACCACATAGTGGACTTTCAAAAACAGCAACTACGACAGAAATTGTAGCCAAAGTGCATGATATGGTATTAAATGATCGACGAATAAAAGTGCGTAAAATAGCTAATATCATGGGCATCTCAAATGATTGAGTCCATTTAATTTTGCATGAAGAACTACAGATGAAAAAGCTTTCTGCACTTGTTAACAGTCGACCAAAAACGCATAAGAATGAACATTTCTCAAGCTTGTTTGAATCGTTTTCAGCGAAATAAAATGGATTTTAAGCGTCGTTTCATAGCTGTTGATGAGACATGGATCCACCACTATACTCCGGAGACAAAAGAACAATCCAAACAATGGACTGAAGCTGGAGGAAGTGCCCCAAAGAAGGCAAAAACAATTCAATCGGCTGGTAAGGTTATGGCAACGGTTTTTTGGGACTTCAAAGGTATTTTATTGATTGACTATCTGCAAAAGGGTAAAACAATAAATACTATTGCAACCTTTTAGATCAATTAAATGTACTAATTTGAGAAAAACGTCTTGGCTTACAACACAAAAAAATAATTTTTCATCAAGACAACGCACCAGCGCACAAGAGTGTTTTAACAATGGCTGAAATCAACGAATTAAAGTACGAGTTGCTTGACCACCCACCTTATTCTTCTGATTTACTTTTACCTGTTCCCAAATCTAAAAAAAATTCCTTGCTGGCAAGCGTTTTACCTCACATGAAGATGCAATTACAGTTGTAAACCACTATTTTAAAGACCTTGAGGAAAACTATTTTAATCAAGGGATAAAATTGCTAGATAAGCGTTGGACTAAGTGTATTGAAGTTTCAGGAGATTATATTGAAAAATAAAAATATTTTTGAAAAACTAACTATTCTCTTTCATTGATAGGCTAAGAACTTTCCGAACCGCTATATACCTTATAACGGACATCTTTTGGTTTCATTTAAAGTGACTGATACAGACTGACGAAAACTACACCATCTCTAATTGAAATTAAGAAAACACAAATTGAAACTGAGAAACGAAAATTGAAATTGCCAAAGATTTGTAGAATTTTTATGGAAAAACGACCCGATCTCCATCTGAATAAATTCAAATTGTGAAACGCAAACTTAATTGGGAATGTTCCAAACTATATTGAGAAATGCAAACTAATATTTTCCCAATATCTACTTGTATTATCTGAATTTCATATTAAATTATCCCTATTTATTTTTCATTTCTCAATGTGAATTTGCTCAATTGGAGAAGGTGTAGTAATTTCCAGGTTTTCCATACAAATTCCACAAATGGTTGGCAACCCTAATTTGTAGTATACCCGATTGTGGTACAGGAAAACGATTGAGGAAAGACCCTGTCTGAAGTATACCGATCGATGCAGACTCACTATATGTTACCATTAAGCGATGTCTCTGCGTCCGTCTGTCCCTCAATCGTTGTAATCAAGTAAAGGTGGCAATTATGGATCAATTTCAAGAAAACTTGATATATTTTACGTTTTTAGAAACTGCAGCTCTAAAATCAACAATTTATATCCGATTCCAACCGCAGCGCATACGATCGACTAACGACTCTCTCTCTGGTGAATCTTGACTTTAATAGTCCATGTTTTGCAATAGCGCACGCTCCAAAAGTCCCTTCCGATTCGGGTACTGCAGCAGAAAACCCCCAGCTGAAAATTGTTAGATGTTCCTAACTGGGGTTAAACCTGGGTTTACTGACATGATAGTCGTGCACACTTTCAGAGCCTACAGCTCTAAAGGCCACATTTTCAGCCGATACCGACCAAACTTCGCACAGAGCGTTACGAGCATCCAATACCCAAGTCTTGTGAAATTAGACTTTATCGGTCTATGTATTCGAAAAGGCCCCACAGCTCTAGAAGCCACAAATTATACACACTCAAATTTTCAATCTATCTTTTTTTGTATAGCTCCCATAAAACTTGCTTCCCGATTTTGGATATTGGTGCTCTAGACAAACATTGTATTCGATTTCGACCAAACTTCACATAGATCGTTACAAGCAACCAACACAAATCTTTGGCAAATTGTATGGTCTAAGTTAGCAAAGATTTGTGTTCGTTGCTCGAAACGGTCTATAGTTTTCAAACCATTCCGATTTGGATCCTGCCGGTCTAGAGGCAATATTATAATGCCAAATAAAAGTAATCTAAAGCTCTAGATAGCTGAGCGAAATCTTCTGATCAGAGCGATGTAGAGTATCTCAAAGTCGGTCACGTCAGGTCATTAATGCAGTTATGCGCATTAAATTACAATGATTGCGTTGCTCGGACTTGTGTTGCATTAAGTTAGTGTATCTGACGACCTAACTATAAATCGTAAAGAATACTAAACAATGAAGTTATATAGTAGTCTTGCTAGCAGAGCATTGGCTTTCTAGCCCCTAGCCCCTTCTGGTACCCCTAACAGAAATTACGCTATTCTAGTGCAGATAATAACCAACATAACTTGTAAGCGAGTGCCTGAATTATGATCACCTATATATTTTTATAACAGCATTATTCTTGCGTACGAATATTGTGTTTGACACGCCCCATTTTGGTACCTCTCGTGTAAATGCTCAATACCGCCTACTTTTTGTGTTCGTATATTACAGTTTTAATACTATTCACGCGATTTTAATAAAAAAAGTAATTAGAAAATGGATTTTTAGGTACACTAGCTGACGAAAAATTTGAAGCATAACCACGCCCTTCGTGTACCTCCCACACAATTGACTCCATCTGAGCTTAGATTGAAACATACTCTATATTCACACATACACAAATATGATTATTGCTCAATGTTAGTCGACAGACAGAAAGTATATTTTGCAATTGTGATTCGAGTAAGCTGCTGTTTATGAAATTCTTAAAAGTCGTTTAGAGCAAAAGCTTTCGATGAGTTAAAGTGTTGCTTATTTATACATCAGTAGAAAAAATAGACAAAGTCGTATAATAGAGATACACAATTCAGTCATCCGCTTACTGCTTAATCGGAAAACTTAAAGCTGAACAAATCTAATGAACTTTAGAGAAGAAACATCAGAGTTTCTCAGCATCACTTCAATACATTACGTTCAAAATACAAGTTAAGCTCTGGTGCACACTGAAAAAACAATCAGTTCGAACTTCAAGTGGCGGCCTTAAGTAAAGCTATTTCAGTGCTAAAAGCGCGATTTTTGGTGTTTTTCTTATTTTATACAATTTTCATGTTCAGTTTTCCGCATATTTCCGTTTATAGAGATATTCTATATAAAGAGTTCAAACACCTCTTCATAATTGCTTATTAGACGACTCGTTACATACGAGTAATGTATATTGATTTATTATTATTTAATAATGTTGTGTTGTCCAGTTTTTAATAACTAAAAGCATTTTAAACGAAATGTAAACTAAATCTATGTTTCAGAGCCAGCAACACTTGAACTCACAAGATCCAGAATTTAATTCCCATTGGGTTAAGTTCAGGATTGGAACACACGTACTACATTTTGGGTTTATTTATAGAAGTCCAAACTCGGAAAGGAAGGCTTCCCTTAACGACTTTGAAGCCCTTTCCGATTCAATATCGAAAGTTTTGGAGAGTTATCCAGACAGTGAAATTGTCGTTGCTGGAGATTTCAATGTCCATAATTCCGCCTGGCTTTCACATTCGAGCCATACAACTCCGGAGGGCCAATACGCTGAGCTCTTCGCCACGCAAAATGACTTGACGCAACAAGTGAATGAACCGATACATATTCCGTGTGTAGAAGGCCACCAACATAACATTCTTGACCTTTACTTAACTTAGCACCCTGAAAAGTACGAAGTTAATGTACTTGCGCCTCTTGGTAACTCCGATCACTTATTGTTTCAGCATCCTTTCCGTATTCCGCTCTTCGTGTCGCTTCGATACCAGCCCCAAAGCGGACAGTTTTTTTCTACGAAAAGGCACGTTGGGATGAGCTCAACCACTTTCTCCAGCATTTCAGTTGAAAACTTTGTTTTCTTGATAACGACGTAAATTCTGCGGCTGAAATGATCCAAAAAATAATTTTATCTGGAATAAAGACTTTTGTCCCAAATAAAATTATGTGGGCTAAACTAGCCCAAAAAGGGTGGTTTAACCAGGCATGCAGGGATGCTGTCAGAACTAAGGAGCAAGCGTTCAGAAATTAGCGTTTGAACAAAAACTCCATTACTGAACTGCTGGGAAAACAGGCAAGAACTTCGTGTGCTAAAGTGCTTAGGCGTGAAAATTTTCTGCACGAACAACGTCAACGTACAAAGGTTCTTACTTCTCCCAGGGGAAGTGAGAGCTTTTGGCCGTTTGTAAGAAGAGTAAAGGATAATTCTTCCCAACTCTTGTTAAAGACGACCAAGCAATCACTGACCCGGTTGAAAAAGCTAACCTTTTGGCTAAGATATTTGCAGGAAATTCTTCCTTGCCGGAAAGCAATCAACCACTCCCCGTGATCGAATACGTATCAAGTTCCATGACTCAGATATTTTTTCGAACACGTGGAGTTAAAAGGGTTCTTGCGAACCTCTATGTAAATAAATCCTCGGGCCCGGATGGTATTTCGGCACTTGTCCTACGCAAGTGCTCTTCGACGCTAGCCCGTCCATTACGCAACCTTTTCAACCTGTCATACCGCGCGGGAGTTTTCCCAGCGTGGAAGGTTGCGAACGTCCAGCCGATCCCTAAAAAGGGTAAAGCCACTAATCCTGCGAATTATCGGCCAATCGCGATTTGCTCTGCACTCTCCAAGGTAATGGAGAGCATGGTTAACCACCATCTTGTAAGGTATCACGATTCCAACTACCTGCTTAGCGATCGACAGTATGGCTTCCGTAGAAATCGCTCTTCCGGAGACCTTTTGGCGTTCTTGTCGGAGCGTTGGAGTCGATCTATCCACCAGTTTGGTGAGAGTAAAGGCCCAATTAGTCTTGACGGTTGACGGTAGGCAATCAGCTATTTCAGTTAGGGGTTGCATTTTGCATGTGTTAGAGGGAGAGGGAGACGGTAGACTTCTGCCGGTTGCAGAATCAACCGTCCACCGTCAAGACTAAGTGGGCCTTAAGGTCGTGGCTCTAGATACCTCCAAGGCCTTTGATATAGTCTGGCACGGTGCACTCATATCAAAGCTGATCGCTTTTAGTGTCGGTAATACGTTTGCTCGGTTTATATCGAGCTTTCTTAGAGATCGCACTATTAGAGTTGTTGTAGATGGGTTTTCATCCAACACACATAGGCTGGCCGTAGGTGTACCGCAGGGCTCTGTCCTTTCTCCCGCTTTATTGATATTTTCATTGACGATCTTTTGGGCCAGACCGTGAATCCACTCTACTCTTTCGCGGATAACAGCAACCTCTGTCATTCGTATTTATTCGACCGTAGTCTTCAAGATATTGAAGACAAAAGGCGAATTATGGATGAGACACTTGGCCGGGATCTACTGGCCATTTCCGAATGGGGTCGAGTGAATAGAGTAGATTTTAATGCGCGTAAAACACAGTGCTGGTTGTTGTCTCACAAGCGATTCGCTGACCCAACAATATCTTCATTTTCTATCGATGGTACGGTTATTGAACTATAAGAAGCTCTCGATGTTCTAGGCCTGAAAATACAATGTGACGCTCGTTGGGCGAGACATGTATTCGAAGTGTCGAAACAAGCACTCAAGTGCATAGGCTTTTCAAAGCGGCGCAAGAAATATTTCACTCCTACTGATCTTTTCAATATCTATACAACTTACATCAGGCCGAAGATGAAATACAACTCCCATATATGGGCAGGTGCTCCAAAATCATCCTTGGAGCTACTTGGCCGTGTTCAAAGGAGAGCGATGGTGCTGATAGGGGACAGTAGGGTATCCAATTCTATTGTTTCCCTTGAGCATCGTCGGAACGTGGGTTCGTGACGCTAGTCTATCGTTACTTTAATGGTGTGTGTTCATCAGACATTCGTCGCCTTATTCCTGACGTGAGGATGTTCGGCAGGGATACGCGACTTTCTAGGAATTTGCTCCCATTTGTTATCGATTGGCCAGTTGACCGCACTATACACTACATATCAAATTCGTTTTTCGCTCGTACAGTCCGTATGTGGAATCGACTTCCGGCAAATGTATTTCCCACTAATTGCGAAATCCAGAAGTTCAAGGCAAGTGTCAATAAACTCTTTGCCCCTCCGATCCTTTACTTTTCACTCGCCAACTACATGCACGACATGTATAGGGGGCATATCCTGAGAGTTGGTTTTATAAAAGAAAAACAAATTGGTCGTTAACAAATTACACAAAATTTTTTGCAGAATTTTGTAATGCATTACCTTTTCGATTATTATTGGCAATAAAGAGAATTGATAAGAAAAGTCATATTTTTTTGTCTAAGTTGTCCTAGTAAAATATCTAAGTTTGTATTAAACAATTCCAAAAATTCCTCAAACAGAAAAAAATCGGTAATATATTTAGGCAGACTTTTTAGCAATTACGCCGAGTTTACGCCGATGTCTATACAGCAATTTAAGATACACTTAAAATCGGTTACGACCATTGCAAGGTTTGTTTTCACTTGTCGTTGTTTTCACAACACAAACCCCAAAAAATAGCACAATTTATTTGAAAAAGCATTAGTATGCAACGTTTACCAAAAAAAAAAACGACGACGTCTTGAGAAAACACACGCAAGGTAATTTACCTACGCGCCCTGCTAAAAGCGTGAAAGTCGAAGGAATCTGCTACGCATGCATGTAAACCAACAAAACGGTTAAGCAACGTCGGCGAATGTTCTCTTCATTTCCAGGAACATTCACTTAAATATTTTATTAAAGAGGTATAGCAGGAAAATATCGTCGTTATATGTAAATTCGGCGTTCAGTGTTTGTTCTGTGTCACGGAGACAAAAGAATCCTTTCTTTTTCACATTTATTTGTAATATTTGCGGTAGCAAGCGGATGATTCCAAGAAGCTAAATTAGTAACAACCGACAGCAGCAGCGCGCAGAGTTGGACGGATCGCACCAACATAAGATGCAACAATAAACGTATCAAAATAACCAAACCATTTGTTTGACCAATGGCCCTAAACGGCCAGAAGGACAAAGTAAATACAAACTTGGGAACATTTTCAGACATAAACCCTTTTAATGAAAGACGAGAGAGTGAGTGAGAGAGAGATCGAATGGTCTACAGGTAAGCATAGATGACTGTGTCATGGAACCGATGAGAATCTTTGCAGGTGTTATTGTGTGGATGGACCGTATTTTTTCTTTTATAGCCAGCTACAATAATATACCATTTAAAATTGTCAATCGGCAAACATATTTCAAAAGAAAGCTAGAATTTGGTGGGTGCAGAGTATTTCAACTTAGTGCTGATGTATACAATATCTTATTACTGGCAATCGACCCCATTTTTATTATACTGATCGACTCCGAATCACAAATTTAGCGGTTTCAGGGATGTTAGTCCATCTGCCTATCTATTGCTGTAATTAGAGTGCATATCTGAACTCTATTGAATTTGGTTCACAGCGTTTCATGTATAAATATGGTTTCGCCTCAAAGTTCCCTGCGGTTTGAGGTCCAACCTCTCCAGAAGCCACAGAATAAATCAGATGGTTAAATGACAAATCGTGGCAAAATTGAATCTGATGAAACAATATCTGTCTATGTACCAACCATCTTCCATTCCATGTTCTTATATAATCCCATACATAGGCAGGTACAGGGTGGGCCAAAAGTTACCATGGGGTTAAAAACTTTAATAACTTTTTCGTTTATTAATTTTTTTTCTCAGTTAATAAAGGGTGGTTCAATTTTAAGGGCCGATGTTGATTTGTCGCGCAAAAGGGCCATTGTTTCGTTAGCTGTGTGGCAAGTGGCACCGTCCTGTTGAAACCACATATCGTCCACATCCATATTCTCTAACTAGGGCCATAAAAAGTTACGATAGCGAACACCATTCACACTAACTGCCTGACCGGCATCATTTTGGAAAAAATACGGCTCGATGATGCCGCCAGCCCAAAAACCGCACCAAACAGTCACTCTCTGTGGGTGTATGGTTCTTTTGACAATCGCTCTTGGATCAATCGCCTAAATGCCGCAATTCTGCTTATTGACGAATCCACTGAGGTGAAAATGTGCCTCATCACTGAAGGAGATTTTCTTCGAAAATTGATCATCCACTTTATAATAAGCCTGAATAACTTTAACTCGTTGCTCGCTTGTGTATCTTTCCATCGTTCAAATTGAGTTAGTCTGACGTTAAGAAATGTCAAATTAAATGCAGAAAAAAACTTGACGTTTAGGTGTGGTTCACATTCAACATCGGCCCTTAAAATTTAACCACCCTCTATAATATACAAAATGAAATTTTTTTAACACTAAGTATGAATAGTAATGCCATTTAAATGATGCCCATATGCATTTTCCATAACATCTTTCAAAATTTATTTATTTACTCGCTCCTTCAAATAACCCCAAAGAAAATATTCGGGTGCTGACAAATCTGGCGATCGCACTGGCCAAATAATTTCCGAATTTCTGGAAAATATTCGCTCTCCTAAAAATTTGACTTAAAAGTGTCATTGTGTCTCGGACATCTCAGGTCTATTTTCAAGAGCAGGACGTACACAATTTTCTATCATGAACCAATACCGCTCCTCATTTACGGTTACAGCACTTCCATCTTCATTCTCGAAGAAGTATGGCCCAATGATATTTTCAGTTGTGATCCCACACCATACTGTACACCTAATGGGGTGAAATTGGCGTTGATAAATGGCTCTTGGATTTCCGATTCTTTTCGAATAAAAATGAGCTTCATCAATTTGCGTTAAAATAATTGATCGCTGATTTAAACAATAAAATTCTATGATTCTGGCTCTTTGTTCAGTTGGGAATCTCTCCATTATTTATTCTCCAAGTGTTATTGATGTAATCTGGAAACAAATAAAAAATATATAAACGAAAAAGTTTTTTATTTTTAAACT
This sequence comes from Hydrotaea diabolus, assembly GCA_963513945.1. Taxonomy (NCBI): domain Eukaryota; kingdom Metazoa; phylum Arthropoda; class Insecta; order Diptera; family Muscidae; genus Hydrotaea; species Hydrotaea diabolus. The sequence goes on along the minus strand of OY740718.1, from coordinate 149,693,650 downwards.
CCATGGTAATTTTTGGCACACTCTGTATTTAATTCAACCTTGCTAAAACATCGTAATGACGCCACTAATCTACTGCATAGGGGAATGGGTAGATTACTAATGCTACGATTGGTGGCTTCTATGAAGGCATTCCAATCAGCTTTTTCCAAATGATATAAATTCGGCGTTTAGAGATGATGAGGGCGGACGGTCAATTGAGGGAGAGATCCGATCCCAACGAGATGACGGGTTGTCAGGTATGTCTGACGAACTATGTGGAGCGCCCATAATCCGCGTAGGGCGTCCAAATTCACTATGTGGAAGGTAGAGCCATCGATTTGCTCTGTCAAAGCTATGCCCCTCTTTTCATTGTCTAGGAGAGAATGTCATAGTTCGTGGTGGCTATTTAAATCTCCTAGGACCAAACGGTTCAAGTCTCCTTGTAGCAGATGGACTAATGTCAGGCAAACCAGGCAGGGCACAGCTACCAGTCAGCCGAGTTTTGCCGATTGAGAAATAAATATTTTTAAGTTTTATTTTATTCTAGAGGCAAAGTTTCCCGAGGTCGAGATTCATCCAGAACGATCAAACAAGTCGGTAAGTAACGGGTGATCAATCTAGAGGTATTTTTTAATAGGGTTTTTTCACACACTACGCGTGAAATGTTTTAAGCTTTATTTGGTTTTTTTTCTCAGTGTTGTTTGCCATTTCATCTTGGAAATACTTATACCGCGAAAACCATGGTTTGGTGCGATTTATGGGATGCTGGAACCATCGAACCATATTTTTTCAAAAATGATGATGGCCGGAACGTAACTCTAAATGGTGCTCCCTGTCTTGCCATGATATGGGACTTTTTGCTACCTGAAATGGAAGCGCGAAATCTTGGCGACATTTGGTTTAAACGGTGTCACTTGCCATACTCAAACAATGGATGAAGTGAGTGGTAACTTCGAAGAGCAACTAATTTCACGTTTTTGGAGCTACGTAAAGTCCAACGTCTATGCTGACGAACCACCTTCGATTCAGATTTTGGAAGCCAACATTACGCGTGTCATTAACGCCATACTTTTACCCGATGTTAAAGTGACCGAAGGAATTGTGAGGAAGAGGCTTGAAAATGGCGAAAACTCTCATCGCTTGGCAGTGCAGTGGATATGTGTACAAAGGGTACACAAAACGATAGTTTTGTCAGTCTTTGGTACATTTGATGGTATGGAATGAAACATACGCTCAAAGGGGCTGGCGCCACGTCCTCTTGACAAAGTTTTAGTATTGGATGCCAATCCACCATTCCAATGAAAGGTACCTATGATTAAGCACAACCGAACTTAGTTTTTCCACTTATTTAGTACCTATATGTCTATAGAAAAAAGTGATACATTTTTGGGACCCTTTAGACCAAATGTTAAATACGAGTGCACATTCGGATCATTAAACATTACACAGAAAAAAAATATTTTCCGTTTAATTAAAAAATTCAAATATTCCAACAAAAAAGTAAGGAATCCTGCTATTAAAAATTTCACATACTAACAAAAATATTCGTGCATTGTTTATCGAAAATATTTCCGTTTGCAAGCGATAAATAAATCCACAAGTTTACAAAATAAAACATTGTATGCCGCTTATCGAAAATATTTTCAGTATGAGGTGATGAAAAAATTCATATATGTGACAGCGCATAGAGAAAGGGACCTAAGGGTAAAAAAATCAATTTTATTTTTTTTTCTTTTTTTTTGATGTGGACAACATCTAAGCATCGAATGAGATCCCATGCCCCAAAAGTGTTCCCTCGCAGAGATATGCGCGTTTTATGAAAGTGAAGTCGACGATTCTAAGCGCAAATAGAAAGGGACCTAATCTTTAAAATGGCTCTCCTAAACAAAACTTTTCTTTAACTTTTTTTTTGATGTGGACAACATCTGAGCATCGAATGAGACCGATCCCATGCCCCAAAAGTGTTCCCTCGCAGAGATATGTGCGTTTTATAAAAGTGAAGTCGACGATTCTAAGCGCAAATAGAAAGGGAACTAATCTTTAAAATGGCTCTCCTGAACAAAACTGGTTTTTAACCTTAGGTCCCTTTCTATTTTGCGCGTCACATATATAAAACAAAAAAATTGTAAAACTTTTTCAAAAGCAGTTGGAAAGACTTTTTGTTATAAGCTGGGCTGACTGCAGTTTTGGTGAGCGCCACTACACCATCATAAGACCCCAAGCAACAAATGTACTGTAATTATTATTAGCGGCTATCTACTTAAGGGCAGGCAGATTCGATTATAGCGAGCACTGTCAACAAAAGAGTTTTCCATTGAACACACTAAAAGTCCTTCTGACTGCATACATACTAAAACACATATACCCACCTTAACACACACGATACAGTGCATACAATTTATGAATTTTGTTGTTGTTTCAATTTACTAAATACGAGGGCATATCAATAATTCCGTGATTTGTTCAACTTCCCTCGTAGTTATATGAAATGCAACACTGCTCCCATCAAGTAACATCTGTTAGTAGACCTCTGTCAAATTTTTAGAGAGTTCCGACATTTTGTTCGTGTTTACGAGGGCGGTTCGGAAAGTTCTTAGCCTATCAATGGAAGAGAATAGTTAATTTTTCAAAAATATTTTTATTTTTCAATATAATCTCCTGAAACTTCAATACACTTAGTCCAACGCTTATCTAGCAATTATATCCCTTGATTAAAATAGTTTTCCTCAAGGTCTTCAAAATAGTGGTTTACAACTGTAATTGCATCTTCATTTGAGGTAAATCGCTTGCCAGCAAGGATTTTTTTTATATTTGGGAACAGGTAAAAGTCACTAGGAGCTAAATCAGGAGAATAAGGTGGGTGGTCAAGCAACTCGTACTTTAATTCGTTGATTTTAGCCATTGTTAAAACACTCGTGTGCGCTGGTGCGTTGTCTTGATGAAAAATTTTTTTTTTGTGTTGTAAGCCAGGACGTTTTTCTCGAATTTGTACATTTAATTGATCTAAAAGGTTGCAATAGTACTCTGAATTTATTGTTTTACCCTTTGCAGATAGTCAATCAATAAAATACCTTTGAAGTCCCAAAAAACCGTTGCCATAACCTTACCAGCCGATTGAATTGTTTTTGCCTTCTTTGGGGCACTTCCTCCAGCTTTAGTCCATTGTTTGGATTGTTCTTTTGTCTCTGGAGTATAGTGGTGGATCCATGTCTCATCAACAGTTATGAAACGACGCTTAAAATCCATTTTATTTCGCTGAAAACGATCCAAACAAGCTTGAGAAATGTTCATTCTTATGCGTTTTTGGTCGACTGTTAACAAGTGCGGCACCCATCTTGCAGAAAGCATTTTTATCTGTAGTTCTTCATGCAAAATTAAATGGACTCGATCATTTGAGATGCCCATGATATTAGCTATTTTACGCACTTTTATTCGTCGGTCATTTAATACCATATCATGCACTTTGGCTACAATTTCTGTTGTTGTTGCTGTTTTTGGACGTCCACTACGTGGTTCATCTTCAATGCTTGTACGTCCACGTGTAAATTCAGCAACCCATTTTTTTACTGTTGCATATGAAGGAGCACTTTCACCTAACACATTCACCATATCATTATGAATTTCTTGTCCCGATAAACCTTTTTTATGTAAATATTTAATGACACCACGCATTTCTAATTGTTCCATTGTAAAAAAATCGCGGATGCGTCTTTTGTGAACACCTGTTTCTATATGAAGGAGTTGCCAGATCGAAACAAAATTTAACATGTGTTCATAGCAGAGATGGAAGTTTCCAAAACACTTAACGTTTTTCTTTTGTGCTAGGCTAAGAAGTTTCCGAACCGCCCTCGTAACAGCTGTTCAAAACATACAACATCGTAGATTTTGTTAAAAATGGAAAACAATTTAATTTCGAGTGCTCAGTAAACATGATTTTTCGCGGAAAAAAACTCGTCAATCCAATCAAGAAAAAGCTTGATAAATGCTATAAGGAGTTTGCACCATCGATTTCAATGGTAAAAAAAGTGGTTTACTGACTTTCGTTGTAATCGCACAAGTACAAATGACGCTAAACGTTTTGGACGGCCAATTGAGGTCAATACTCCCGAAAATGTCGAAAAAATCCACGATATGGTGTTGGCCGATCGAAGAGTAAAAGTGCGTGAGGTTATTAATGTCATGTGCATTTTATATGGCAGTGTAGTTTCGATTTTAAATTCTTAGTTGGGTTTAAGAGAGCTGTCTGCAAGACAAGGTGCCGCGTTTGCTCTTAATTGATCGTAAACGCAATCGTGTGACAACTTCAAAGCATTGTTTGGAGTTGTTTAACCACAATTCGAATGAGTCTTTGCGGCATTTTGTAACTGTGGATGAATCAAGGATCCACGGCAACACTTTGGAGACCATGCAGCAGTCTAAACAATGGGTTTCTCCGGGTGAACCGGCTCCGAAGAAGGCCAAGGTGACTTTGTCGGCCACTAAGGTGATGGCAACAAATTTTTTTACCTTATCTTCCCTTACCTTACCTTAAAAAGGGAAAAAACCATAAACGAAGAATATTATGCCACCTTATTGGACCGATTTGGCGGTATGCCATAAGGCCCTACGAAAATACATCCCAAAGTGAAAATCAAAGTAGGCACCAAAAAAATATATGAAAAACAGCAACATGAAGTTTTATCGTTTTTGGGACCTAATTTCATGTTTTTATTGGGGTATATTTTCATAATGCTATTCGACCCCAAATATTTGTTTGATAATAGGCACCAAATAATTATTGGGGCATAATTTCTTAACAATTTTGGGGCCTATGTTCGTATTTTTGGGTCCAATTTCATTTCGATATATTTTAAGGCCACACTAAATATTTTTGAGATCTAATTTCCTTCAGCGAAGAAAATAAAGCGTTTGTTTTTAATTAAAATTTAAAACTTAATTATAAACATGTATAATATTTTGCAGGGAGGCACGACAGCAAAGACATTTATGTTGTGTGTAAATATTAGAATTTGACATAAACGCTCGCGCGAATATGTCAAAACGTATTAATATTTACACATTAATATATTAGAAGTACAACAGGACAGAAGTAAAACCATTATTTAAGTTGATTACCCCTGATGATGAACGACGAAGTCAGTTCGAAATATTGGGTTATTTAAAATTAAATAAATTATAAAAACACCAACATCTGTTTTTTGCTTATGACCTCAAGCCTAACAATAACTGAAAAATACACAACCGAAACTGTACGCAAAAGATTTTCAACACCTTTTGGGGCCTATTTTCATACTTTGTTGTTACATTCATTTTGTAACACATAAATGGAAATTATACCCCAAACCCAAAAATGAAAATAGACCCCAATTTTATACAGAACACAACAACTCGATATTTTGGGGCATACTTGCCTTTTTTGGGGTGTATTTGCTTACCTTCAAATAACCACTGCGAAATTAGGTCGCAATAATTTTTTTGGGCCCTATTTTCATTTTATGTTTGTGATATAATTTTCTAATATTTCTATTTTCATAATACAATTACAATTTGGGGCCTAATTTCCTTTTTGGTTTGGGGTGTATTTTCGTGGGGCCTAACGTCATACCGCCGACCGATTTAACGAGGATTTAAAAAAAACGACCCCATATAGCCAAGAAAAAAGTTATTTTTCATCAAGATTATGCACGGAAGCACACGTGTGCAGTCTTGAATTAGGTTACGAATTGGTCCATATTCTCTCATCCGCCATATTCTCCGGATTAAGCTCCCAGTGACTATTTCCAAAACTAAAAAAATGTCTCGGTGAAAATCGAGGCAACGATAAAATTATTGATCTAACAAATCCCCATTTTATGGACCTCGAAAAATCCTATTTTTGGAAGGGATTAAAAAAATTGGAAAAACGTTGGACTAAGTGTAAGTATTGTGTTGAAAAATAATTTATTTTTTTCAAAAAAAAAACTGTGTTTTATTCGAAAAGTCACGGAATTATTGATATGCCCTCGTATCATTGCAAAATCTCATAAATACTTAGGGTTTTAATTGGGTGCTGATAAAATTTGCATACCAATTTTTTGCTGAAATTTAAGGGTTGTCTTTTTTTCTGTGTTGGGGTGGTATTGAGGCCCCTGAACCCAATGAACACACCTTCCAGGAAAAAGTAATATAAAAGTTAAGTTGGAAAGTAGATATGTGCAAAAACTTTTTCTTGAGTTCGCTTAGTTCCTCTTTAGCCTGATTTGGACCATATTTCAAACCAACCGACATATATCTGGAAAGTTAGTTGACTCCAGCTGTCTTCTTTTACGATTGAATCTTGCTTTGAATATAAATCAATAGACTGATAGTTCTGCGCCTACCGAGGCTTACCTGTGTTTTATGATAATCATTTTTTTTCGAATATGTACTCGTATGTCTCACTTTGGTTCAATATTTAACCAGGAATGTGGCGAGTTTTATTACATGATTTTAGCCCATGACCAACACAAAGCGAAGACAAAATACACATGTTACAAAACGTCTATGAAATGTTGGTGCTGCGGCTTCTGTTGGTTTTTCGTGTTCTAATAAAACTCGTAAATAAAAGGAGTAATTACACACACACTCGTACACACTAAGAAGACAGTATATCTTAGCACAGCCCAAAGGGATAGAAAAAGAGTTGTATGCTGGACAAATATTTGTCGGAAGCACAAATTCTACGAATTTTACGCGTACTTAGCATGGACGAACACTGTGACTGTGTCCCAAAACAAAGTCTCTTTTGTTGTTGTTGCAGAATTGTCTAACAAATGTCGACCGACAGCTAACAATATCGGAATGTGTATTTGTTGTTGTTGTAGTATTTGTGAACATGCACTTTTTAGAGGCAATTTTTTCGTAATTTTCCTCGGCTTCACATGGGGGTGAGGTGATGTTTGCCAGTCCATTTGTTCTGCCTCCGATTTCCTATTTTCTTTTATGGTGCCCATTTTCACTTGATCGTGTTAGTTGCGTTGGCTGGTGGCGGTCGGTCATTCGTGGCGGTTGGCCATGGCGGTCGTGGTGATTGAGTTGGTAGCAATATGCTAATGATGCCGTTGTCCCTGCCATAGATACGAGTACGCTCGCCTTGGCATTTGTCTGACGGCGGCTTTTGCTATTGCTTCATCTTAAATTTGCGGCATTTGGACTCTTTTATTTCCGCCCGGTTCCTTTGATCCGGTAAACCATTAATAATTGTTAACAATACTTGAAAGAGTTGCGCAAAATCGAACCTTTATTTAGGGCGGCGGCGTTCCTGAAAGAACTTTCGGACGAAATGTTGAGGCAACTTGTGGGTCATGGTCATTAAGCTAGCCAAAAAGAGTTAAAAGACTGCTGAAATTTCTTAAATTGTAAATAAATTCTGTTTGTGGCATTGTTAATAGTTAATGTCGGCATCTAATCAAAAGATTCCTTAGAATAGTCTCCTTGGATGAATTGCCGAAACATCGACTAAGGTAAGACCGTATAAGTTCAATTGCTAAACATAATGAAACTGATGCGTACATAATTTCTTCAGGATTATAGAAACATTTTATTTTTGTATTTGTATATGTGACTCGCAAAATAAAAAGGGACCTAAGGTTAAAAACCAGTTTTGTTCAGGAAAGCCATTTTAAAGATTAGATCCCTTTCTATTTGCGCTTAGAATCGTCGACTTCACTTTCGTAAAACGCGCATATCTCTGGGAGGGAACACTTTTGGGGCATGGGATCGTTCTCATTCGATGCTCAGATGTTGTCCACATCAAAAAAAGAAAAAAAAAATGAAAATTGATTTTTTTTTTACCCTTAGGTACCTTTCTCTATGCGCTGTCACATATTCTAAAATCGACAAGAAATAAGTTGGAAATTGGTTGGAACTACAAAGATTCGATTGCAAATAAGGAACTTCGGTTGCCATTACCAAATGTTTATAATCGTAGTGGATATTCGGTTCGAATTTCAGCAAGCTGATATCATCGTACTGTACTTGTCGTGTACTGTAACTTATTAGTCGGTCATACCAATAAAATGCAAAATAGGTATTTAGTTGCCATAACCGGTAGTTGTTGCAACCAATAGTTTTGCAAACATTTTGTTGTTGTAACCAATTATCAGTGATGGTTACTAAAACTTCATCATAACCACAAACGGGTTGTATTTGTATAAAATAATTCCAATACTACCGACTTCAAATTTTTTTTTCAGTAAAAATCATCTATCATTTTCCACTTCCTCCTTGCCATGACACTACCTATGAGTACTTTACTTCAGTTTTTGATATCTGACTAAATTTATAATCTTTTTTGTTGAACACGTGTGGCATGTGGATTTTAGGATCCAAAATTTCCGTTCTGAAAGCTCGGCTATTTGGCATGTTGCACCAAATACTAAAGTTTCAATAACTGAAACTTACAGAGCGCCAACTAACATTCGGTTGTGCTGATGGAAACTAGAGGTGCATGTAACATCAACCATTTGGTTGGGGGAAACAATCAGTTCTGGCAAAGATTTTTGGGACCCTTTTTTATAGACACATTTTTTATTCGAATCTTTATTTTTATTCTATCATTTTAAGGATAATATGCAAATAAGATAATATTTTTCCAAAATGACAGATGAATCGGTCTCCAGTGAGATCGACCAGTAAATGACTAATTAAGGCGATACAAAATTGAATTAAAAAAATAAACCAATAAAGTAAGTAAAATAGTATTGATTTTACACATTTTAGGAGAAAGAGAAAATGTTAATGTGACCCAATTGGTCATTGATTGATAATAATAACCGAGTATATGAATAAAGTTCAGTAATTGATTTTACGAACATTAAAAAACGAATGATCTTGTTTTTCATGTCTTTTCAGCCTTCGGACTTCTTCCGTGTCATTTAAGAGAGATAACGGGTAGTGTGACTCCTTAGACTTTTTAAGTGTATCTATATAATTCCTCAAATTTCGTCCATTTGTTTGGCATATTCGGATCGTTATAAATTGTTTTGTTAGACATAATACAGGGGGTGATTGAAATTTTTCTCAGCGTCTTTGACTATGCAGTATCTTTGTAGCATTGGTTTGAGTTTGAGCTGAGTTAAAAGCTGATGCATACGTACAGAAAAAATCAGTTCCACTCTTTCTGTTGCAATCACCAACATTCCATGGCATTGATGGATATATGGTTTTTATAATCATAAGATGGTAGCTACGATAATATAGGCTGATCCATCTAGAGGTAGAGAATCTTTTTCTGTTTAGTATACGACCAAGTTCTAGTATAATTATTATTTAATTTGTTTGTTTTGTTGGGCTAATTGTGGTCAGTTTTTGCTTGACGTAAATAAAACTAATCTACTTCATCTTTGTTTCTCGACGTTTCGCCGGCTTTTTTATCCAGCATCTTCAGGAGAAAATTATTATTGGAATCTTTATTGGTAATTTGAAAGGACATTTTATGGCATTTCTTTTTGGAATATAATTTTCTTTAAATGTTGGCCGCAACTACGTCTCAGGATTTCCATTCTGAGGGTCCAATTTTGGATGACTCGTTCGAGCATTTCGACCGGTATAGTTTTAATGACACGCGTAATGTTGCCTTCCAAAACCTGAATCGTAGCTGGTTTGTCAGCATTAACTTTGGACTTTACGTAACCCCAAAGAATATCGTCAAAAGGTGTGATATCACTTGATCTAGGCGGCCAACTCACCTGTTCAAAACGTGAAATTAAATGCTCTTCGAAATGATATCAGTGCGCGATAGCGAGCACAATTCACGGTTAAGTTCCGGCCATCATCATTTTTAAAAAAATATGCACCGATGAGGACACCAAGCACCAAACCGTGATTTTCTCTGGGTATAATGGCACCTCTTGAACCTCTTCTTGTTACTCTTCAGCATAAATGCGGCAATTTTGTTTATTGACTTTGCCGTTGAGCCATAAATGGGCCTCATCACTGAACAAAATGTTGGTCGAAAACAGCGGAGCTTCCCGTTTCTCACCGAACGCTCATTTTCATAATACAGTTGCCAACACTTAAAGGTAATTATTTTCAAAAAATAAATGCCATAAAATGTACACAATTTTGGTCGAAAACAGCGGAGCTTCCCGTTTCTCACCGAACGCTCATTTTCATAATACAGTTGCCAACACTTGAAGGTAATTATTTTCAAAAAATAAATGCCATAAAATGTCCTTACAAATAACTAATATATTTGCCACACTTGATTTGAATTTTTATATTTTTTTTGTAAAAAATACCTCTAGATGGATCACCCATTATAAACAACAACAATAATTATAATAATAAGCATATCATTTAAATTACATACTTATGTAAAAAATTCCTATAACAAAAATAACACATTACAACGACAACTGAGAGCAGCAACAATAGTGCCAAAGGACGGTCCACAAATAAAATAACAACGACACATTAAGGGAAACATGGAAAAAGTGTCAACAAGGATATGCCAACTATGCAAACCCAAAATGTGGCTATAAGAGAGAAAAGGATCCCTTAAATACACACACGCACAGTCATACTTAGGCTTCATACCCCACGAGTGTTATCAATGAATGGGCATCGGTAGACCAATTGTGCAACATTGAATTCATTAAATTCCGAACAGCGGTAGCACTGGCAACAACAGTAACAACATTTTGTTGTTGTAGGCAAATGCAAACGTTACGGTTTCGGTAAACCGGGGTATAAAACCAACATTTCGGTAACACAAATGACCCAAAACAAGCGGCATTTCGCCACCGAAAACGACCAAAAACAAAAACGCTGTGACGAAACTAACAAAACTCGTCATTCGCATATGCAAAATGGCGCTCGTTCGTCGTAATGAAGAAATTAATTTTAAACATTTTCCATTTTTGCCAAGGGGGAGGGGGTGGGCTGAGAATGAGGTCCTTTCAAGGGGATGCCTATGAATTCATCATGGACTGAGGACTAAGTACATTTCGGGAATTGAGCCGAAACAATGTCATCGATGGACGCAAATGGCCATAACGTGCAGACAAGCGTAACAAAAGCGTTGAAATTTTTCCTTTTTGGGTGCGAATTTGTGTGTGCTCGAAATGGATATGCATTCATTTTAGCTGGAGAAATTAATGATTTGTAGAATTCCAAATGATGGTATAATTTGCATAACATTTGCATATTATGTTTGTATTTAATACACACACACACATACAAGAAGATAAAAAAGATTCTGGATAATGTTCAATGTTATGGGACATTCAATGAAACTATGGGCCCATTTAAAGTCACGGTTTTGTGCCGATGAGTGGTTGAGTTCAAAGTTACAAGGGTGTAACCGACTAAAGCGTTCTGCAGGAGAAAGATAGTAGTGAGTACCCAGGATAATCCGTTTTATAACACAATTAAGAAATTGCATTTATGTTTCAATATCCGTACTACAGGGTGGCTGATGAATATTGCTACTCGTATATTATGAAACTCAAATATTTTTTTTGCAGTGTACGAAATTTATTTACCTTTTAGTCGCGGTAAAGCTTATTGAATTTTATTAAAAATATATAAGTACGAACGGGTTAAGTTGTCCCAGCCACTTTTGTGTACAAATAATGTTTAAAATGCAATTTATAATTATTTTCACATCTTGAATACGCTTTGTTTCTACAATCTTACTAGGCAACATAACAATCGATGAGACAAAAGTCAAGAACGTTACTAGCACCGACTCTTTATCTTGTCACTCATAGCCGATGAAGATTGTTTGTCGTGTAAATTCTGGTGTAAATGATTCCACAAGAACTAGTGTAAGTCATGTTGAACATTACTTTAAACTTTTCTCATAATACGAGTACAACCCATCCACATCCACCGGAGAGTATTACGAGAATTTTTTCTACAAAAAGTTTTGAAGTTTTGTATATTTGTCATACTGCCGCGCTCGGCAACGGATAACAAGTGGCCGTTGCCAGCCATTAAATGCTCATGCATCATACATGATTTGTTTATACAATTTGTCTACTTTTTTTCTGTCTAATGTTTATTTACTTTAAATGCATAATATGTTTTTATTATTGCTAAATGTTGCAGAGAATTTGCGTTGCCTTTGATCTTTCAGATTTGCATATGGTCTACGACAATCTATGGCGGATGATGTGTAATAACGGCGCCTTTATCTAACCAACACGACCAGCCAAACGAAAACATCAGTGTGGGCCACACTTTGGCAAAGCCATTACAGTTGGTTGCATTGGAAGCAAAAAGAGAAATAATGGGGGGAAGAAAAGATTCAAACGGAACGGTGGGCTGGGCAAGTGTAAAATGGTATACTCAAATAAAGATTTTACATTTATAAGAGTTAACTACTTTATATCTCATTCAGTGCACAAAGGTTTTTTCGTGCACTGCAGAAACAATTTTTGAAAATTTTAATTTACGCGCAAAATAGAAAGGGACCTAAGGTTAAAAACCAGTTTTGTTCAGGAGAGCCATTTTAAAGATTTGGTCCCTTTCTATTTGCGCTTAGAATCGTCGATTTCACTTTCATAAAACGCGCATATCTGTGGGAGGGAACACTTTTGGGGCATGGGATCGGTCTCATTCGATGCTCAGATGTTGTCCACATTAAAAAAAGAAAAAAAAAATAAAAATTGTTTTTTTTTTACCCTTGGGTCCCTTTCTCTATGCGCTGTCACATATATTGAAGATGGGCACTTTTTGAGTTCCTTAAACAATTATGTACTGCATCCAAACGTTACAGATGAACAAAAACGCAATGAAAACAATAAAATGCGGTACAGCCCACTCTCGCAATATCCCTTTCATATATAAAGCTTCCAAAGTTGCTTTATACCTTCCATAATAGAATACACAACAAGGACTGGGTCAAAACCTGGCGAAATAAGCAATCCTAACCTTCAATTCAATAAAATTCAGTATCTAATGAATTTTTAGAGATATGACGATGGTATGACAATGGGGCGCGGCATCGTTCACACAACCCTAAACTTAAAATGCAATTTATCTTGAACTTCTGGGGAAATGATTTCCAGTCTCCTCAAACAGTTTTATTCATCGGTAGACGAACATGCGGCTAATCCCTAGTGGCCGGAGCGTTTTGAAAATATCGCTTTTTTTCATTTCACACTTAAAAAGCGCTATTGCAGCGATACGGTTCTCATTATCTGACCACTCCATGATGAAAGTTGAAAATCTGGCGAAATAAACAATCCTAACCTTCAATTCAATAAAATTCAATATCTAATGAATTTTTGAGATGTATGACAGGGGGCGTGGCTTCGTTCACACAACCCTAAACTTAAAATGCAATATATCTTGAACTTCTGGGAAAATGACAATGATATTTGGAACATCGAGATAAAACACAACCTGGTGAAAAAGTGGGCGGTACCACCAAAGTATACTAGGGTGGGTCGATTTAGAAATAAATATTGTACCATCGATTTTTCGATAGCTTTTGGCATGAGGAAAAAAAGTTCCACTACGACAGAAAAAACATCATTTTCGAGGCTTCCAAATTTAATTTTTTTTTGATTTTTCCACTTTTATTTTAAAGGTTTTTAACAGGTATTAAAAATAAATCGGCTGATTTATTTTTTTTTTAAATATTACCATTGAGCAGTCAAGGATGACGTATTACCGAAATCAGCCTACCGGAAGACGAATATGAAACATCATCTGGAGCTGAATAATTTAACATTTGCATTGCATAGATATATTGGCAAGACTTATCCATCACATTACTCATGCAATATCAGACCTTAAATTGGGGACTTTAACTTGCATTTACATAATCAGAGGTGGCGAACGAATTATAGTCTAAAATTTTAAATTGTGTGCAGTATGTTGAGCCGCTGTCTAAAGCCGCTGCTCATAATTTGATCAGAAGATTTTATGGTCTAAATTGATATTTAAATAGAACAAGTTAAACGTAGTTTAGTACGGCCAGGCTGCATCCCTTCACTGTGAAATATGTTGGCCTGTCTTTGGATCCCATAGGCCGATGAGTCCAACCCAAATCCCAGCCAAATCATTAGTAGTTATAGGTATTTGCATTTGTTGTAAAAACTACTTCAATTTAATTTAAAGATGGTACATTTCTTGACAATTAAACCCCTTTTTTAATCCCTTCGATCCATGACTCCGAAGCTACTTTAATATCTGCTAGAACATTCAAGTAAATCCATATTTAGATTGGTAGTGAAATTTTCTTCAATTTCATATGTCAACTCTGACTTTTTTTAAACTCTACCGAAGAGTGGATGGTACACTAAATTTGTCATTTCGCTTGCAAACACCGCGAAATATTAATCGGCGACCCTCTAAAGTACATCTATTATTGATCGTCGCAAAATTCTAGGACAATCTAGCCGTGTCCGTTCGCTAAAAGTACAAAAGCGGTCAAAAAATCAACTTAGGATCCTGAAAGCTTGCATGATGACGGCTAGTGGTTATAAGCTGGTTGAGATGTAAATTGGCAAAATCGGTTGAAAGGGGATTTCCCTTTAATGTAATTAATGCACCTCGATTAAAGGTACACTTTTTCAAATATTTTCATGAAATAGGTACTGGTATTACGCACTTAATACCTCAAAACAGAGCATTGCTGTTAGTAGGCTTATGTAGCCCAAAATACGTCCCGCATAGTCAAAACCGGCGATCAATAGTCAATATGGACATACGTGAACTTAAATAAGGAAAGAACGCAAGGACCGAAAAGCCCAAATAACAGAGAATGTTTTGCGCTTTAGTAAAGTATGGTTGCTAGATTTCTTTAGGACATGGTTGCTAGATTTTTTTATGTGGCCCAAAAAACATCCCGCATGCTCAAAACGGGCGATCAATAGTCAATATGGACAAATGCGTACCTAAATTAGGGACGGACGCATGGGCTGAGGAGGGCATAAAAGGTTCGGGCTGGCCAAACATAACGCCGTTTTTACTTGTTATTGCTCGTTTTGACCATACAGGCCGAGTATTTGGCCACATGAGCCTAATCGTGTCCCAAATAAGAGTGCCCATTTAAACCAACGTTTGGCCAAATGCACGAAGAAATTTTCTTGTACTCCGATGTACAACCTATACAGGGAAACTTGTATATCCTGTGCCGATTTCGTCCTTTTATTAACAGCCTTTAACCATAAGCAATCATCATGAAAAATGTTGGGGTCCTTGCTTATTTCGTTCGTTCGCTATCGTGCTTTTAACAGAGACATGGTCGAACGGATATTAGAATTTCGATCGATTAATAATTTATATACCCCTTATGACCAATATTTCAAGCTGCTACAAACTTAATGTACATTCATGGAGTTTTAGCAAGGAGCTATTTAAAAAGATGGATCAATGTGGTCGTATTTTGGTTTGGAATGGTTGTAGGTCCTATGCAAAATTTGATCACAATCAGGGTTAATGAATGATAAGGGCTGCTATATATATTTCTGGCCTAATGAATAATGAATATGCGAATATTTATCATCAAAAATGGTTTTCTTGTTTTTCAAAGTATTCTCCAGCATGATTTATACACTTTTGCATGCGCTCAAACCGATTGTCGAAGCTTTTTTTCCACTCCGATTGAGAAACCTCCAAAACATGGTTTTTGAACGCTTCAACAGCATCTTCTGGCGACGAAAATCGTTGACCATGCATTTTTTTCTTAATGTGCGGGAATAAAAAGAAGTCGTTGGGTGCCAAATCAGGGCTGTTGGGCGGATTACCCATCAATTCGACGTTTTGGACGGTCAAAAAGGCGCTGGTTTGAGCCGATGTGTGAGAGCTCGTATTGTCATGGTGCACCATGATTCGTCTTATCTTGTTCATTTTTCGAATTTCTCCCAAGCCTTCAGGCAAACAAATTGTGATGCACCGCTCAGAATTGACCGCCCTACATTGCTCAAGCAGAACAGTCACCACATGACCAGTTTTGCCGAAGAAACAGGCGACCATTTGCTTTGAAGTGCTTCTTCCACGAACAACTTTCGTTACATTTGGCTTGTCTTCGAAAACCCACTCTGTCGATTGCTGCTATGCTTCGGGCTCTTACGCATAGATCCATGATTCGTCACCTGTGACGATCTTATAAAAGTCTTTTGAAGCACCGCGATCGTATTTTTTAACAATTTCTTTGCACCAATCGAAACGGGCCTTTTTTGAGCGATTGTCAAATTGTGCGGGATCCAACGAGAACAGACCTTTTTTCCGGCCAGGTGTGAATGCAATATCGATTGTATGCTGGTGAGAGAAATGCCCAAGGATGCCTCTATTTCACGTAATGTCACTTGACGATCTTGCGTTATCAGTTCACGCACTGCATCAATGTTTTCTGGCACAACAGCCGTTTTTGGACGACCTCCACGACCTTCGTCTTTGAGCGAGCGTCGGCCACGATTAAATTCATTAAACCAGTTTTTCACAGTGCTATACTCGTATTATGGTTATTCGTCGCCATACAAAGATTTAACTTCATCGATGCACTCTTGTCGTGATAGTCCACGTCGAAAGTTGTGAAAAATGATGGCACGAAAATGTTCATGAGTTAATTCCATTTTTTAGCCAAAATGATTTTTTCAAAATACTGCAAACAACACAAATGATGGTCGTACGTCAAAACGTTCTGAGTACGTTTATGCTAAAAAATGTCAAACTTTTCAATGGAAATGTCAGATGTCTCAAGGCAACACTTAGTGTTGCCTAGGTCAGACATATATATAGCAATCCGTATGGTCCAGTTTTAACAGGTAAAATAATTGCTAGCTTAAAACCACCCATTCAAAATTGGAGCACGGTCAGAGTTAATTAATATAAGAGCCCTAATTCGTGATTCACGCTTTCCTCGGCCAAAAACGTAGGTCGTCCATAGAAAAACTGTAATCAGCAATATTTTCTAAACGAAGCGTCTAACTGACAAAAGAGCCGTTATTCATGATCACCCCTTTCCACGGCCAAAAACGCTGAAAGACCTTAAAAAACAAAAAAGTCTAAATTCGCGATTACCTCTTGCCAAAAAAGTCGGACGACCATAGAAAAACTTTAGTCAGCGATATCTCCTAAACGAAGCTTCTAGTTAATAAAAGAGCCTTACTTCGTGATCCTATTCGACCAGAAACGCGCGGTGACCATAAAAATACTTTAATCAGCGATATCTCCTTAGCTAAGAGTCTAATCGACAAAAGAGCCTTAATTCATGATCACTCCTTTCCACGGCCAAAAACGCTGGAAGACCATAAAAAACAAGAGATCCTTAATTCGCGATTACCTCTTTTCTCGACCAAAAACATCGGACGACCATAGAAAAACTTTGGTCAGCGATATCTCCTAAACGAAGCTTCTAATCAATAAAAGAACATTACTTCGTGATCCTCCTCGGCCAGAAACGCTGGAAGACAATAAAAAACTTTAATCAGCGACATCTCCTAAACTAAACGTCTAATCGACAAAAGAGCCTTAATTAGTGATCACCCCTTTCCTCGACCAAAAACGCGGGAAGACTATAGAAAAATTTTAATCAGCGATATCTCATAAACTAAACGACTAATCGACGAAAGAGACTTTATTAGTGATCACCCCTTTCCTGGGCCAAAAACGGGGAAATACCATAGAAAAACTTTATCCAAAACTTTACCAGAATCTGTTGCACTATATGCCTCTACAGCTACAGGTTCTGAAATCGGAAAAGATTTTCATATTGTATCAAAACATTAACAGACATAAACCAATTTTAATAGCGTTCGTCCTTGGCCCATACCTGATGGTGAAATGTTGACTTGTTGAGATCGATGGCCAGTTGAAGTTTCAGAACTGCGATGCACACTCAAGGCTACGGTAAGCACATTCAAATTTCGCTCGCGCTTCCACCACAAGGAATATTTTTGATGAACTGTAAGCTGATTCCACTGATGGTGCTTATACACATTGTTCCAAAATAATGACTTGCGTGTCTAAGTTTCTTTCTCTACCAAAATTCTGGCATCTTCACAAAACTGTTCATCGCGCTCCCATCATTTGTATCCACTGTGCAACGCTAAATGATTCTTTATGTTCCGTTCCCCATGCAAACACTTGACATAAACATCGTTAAAGTAATAATGCGCCAAAATAAAGTAATAAATATGACGCTCATCATTGTATTTTTAGCACGGAGGGGTAAATTTCGTTTTATTAGCCCAATATATCTCAATGAAATTTATGATTTTCATAAGATGAAAAGACGTTTTTGTTGCGAAAAACTCGAAGAAAAAAAAACGCCAACTCAAACCGAGGAAAGAAAGGAAGGATGAAGGTCTAAGTTGTCTTATCGAAATGTCTATCGGGAGTTTCCCTCCCTCTCAATGAATGAAACCGATTCTTTCTTTGTCGAATGAATGGCATACGATGATCTATCTTTTTTAAGCAATTGTTACTGCCGGAATTTGTGTGTATGTGCGTGTTTCTTCAATTGTGTGGAAAAACAGATTAAGTCTTTAAAATCCTCTTATACTTTTCTCACTTACATTGTCGGGAGCGGATTTAAAAGATGATTTGTAATGACATCATGAGACAGCCATGATGTTTATCATAATACTTTTTACTCGGATATAGTGATTGTTTGTTTTTTTTTTGGCTGTACGATTTGATGTTGCAACATTCCTGCCAGATTATCGCAAAAGGAAATAATCTTAACATGAACAGAAGGTACACTCAGAAAAAAATGTCTAGTTTGTCACTTTATTTGTAAAACCTCGAAATACTTATTTGATCGTCATAAAATTGTAAGACGATCTAGCCATACCCGGCTGTTGAAAGCACAATTCAGTAGCAGATATATGTGTTAAAGTCGGCGATGGTTTGGTATTGAAAATGAACCATATCGGGTAAAAGACAAAAAAGTTCCCCTTTGAGGGACTAAAAAAAGTCCTGATCAAATATTTAATTTTTGCTATGAAACTGAAATAATTAACTGTAAAATTAGCTTTTTTTTGGAAGTGGTAGTCATAGATTCTTAAGTCTTCCCATTAATGGGCTTAGTCACTGAGCCCAAAAAGCGTCCCCTAATGGTCGGGGACATATGGGTACCCAGGAACGGAATCTAACAAATCCAAAAATGTACCTATATTTAAGATTTGTATTCGGACTATATAAGTATAGACCCATACATGCCTAAGGGCCCCAAAAATCGATTCCGTTTTTCTCTCCTCATTTGTCATGGGTGTTTTTTAATTTTGGGAAAAGGAAAAAACGCATGGGGTCAAATCTGGTGTTTATGGTGTCTAAGGCATGATTACGATATTCCTTTCGGCCAACAAATTACAAACAAGCAATGACGAGTGAGCTCACACATGCTTAATGACTAAAATTTTCGAAAAATTGTATGCCATGAGCCGACCGATGAACCGACATCATCTGCAAACTCTCCAATAGTCATTCGACAATGCTTCATAACAATTTTCTTCACGTTTTTTTTTCAATTTCTCAACTCTTCCATCGGTTTTTAATATGATGGATCTTTCAGGACGAGCGTCGTCGTTCACATCTTCTCAACATTCTTTGAAAAGCTTGTACCACTTGAAAAGAGCCACAAATCAGAATATCACATCAGTTATGAACCCAAAAATCGGCCTCCTTAATTTATGAACATATAGGTATTAGAACGACAATACGAGTATAATTTCTTACGAATCAGAATTTCACTTTGATTTATGATGGAGGTCATGTCCCTCGGCCGCCGAAAAATTGGTCCCTTCTTACAGGGACATATGGGTACTCAAAAATAATAGAATTTATTGAAGAATCTGAATATGACATTAACTTTACTATTTGGCTAAATTCAAGGCCTTGACATGGGCATGGTTCATAGGGCCTAAAAATCGTTCCCTAATGTTCGTTGGCATGTGGTTATGTTGAAAATAGTCTTAGAAATCCGAAGATGTGAAGGTTGGTCCAACTATAATGCACGATGTTGATTGTGGTTCACACCTTAACATCCTGTTTTTGCCCAACTTAATTAGTTGATTCAACAGCGGAGAGATATACAATTGAGCAGCGCGTTAAGATTGTTGAAGCCTTTTAGGAAAATGGGCTATGTGATGATTTTGTCAATATAATCGACCAAATGTTTCCACAGTCGGGAGAATGATGCGCAAATTCAGCAAACCGGATCTGCAAGAAATGTTAAAACATATGCCCAGTTCAGTCATCGTTCTGTTATCGGGCCGACCTTCTTCAAAAATGAGGTCATCTAAGCAGTTACCACGAATGGTGTTCGCTCTTGCGAGATGATTACGCAATTCTTGTGGTCAGAAATTGAGGATATGGGCCTTTTCGATATGTGGCTCCAAAAGGATGGTGCCACATAGTTAACTAAACAATAGCTCTTTTGAGCGAGAAAATTAATGGCCGCTTTAATTGGTTAGTAGGACTCCTTCCTTTGGGGGATTTAAAAGAAAAAGTATACGCCAATAAGCTTAGCTCAGTTCAAGAGCTAAAAAATGAGATAATTTTCCACATTAATGACAGTAAACCTCCATTATGTCTCAGAGTCCTTAAAAAATATGGGCCATCGGCCCGATATTTTGTTTCACACATAATTGTCATAGATCCTT
Source organism: Hydrotaea diabolus (assembly GCA_963513945.1). Classification (NCBI taxonomy): domain Eukaryota; kingdom Metazoa; phylum Arthropoda; class Insecta; order Diptera; family Muscidae; genus Hydrotaea; species Hydrotaea diabolus. The sequence goes on along the minus strand of OY740718.1, from coordinate 149,673,089 downwards.
CTATCATAAAAAAAATGTTAAGATAATTCTCTGAAAACTTTTTGTTTTATTCACAATTTACATTATGCGTTTTAGTTTGGTTGAAGAATTTTGCCAATTTCGTACTCGGACCAGTCGATATGGGCCCTCTTTGAACTGTAGACATATGGGCATTAAAAAACATTGAAATATCATCATGGATCCCAATACATATTATATTAATTTTATGATGTAATCATTTTAATTTTGAACATGCACTTATGGACATTCAGCAACAGTGGCATTTTATAAAGAATCGGAGTACGACATTAAGTTTACAAGTTGGTCTTGATCAAGGGACGTGGTTTACGTGCTCTGGGGCCCAAAGACCGTCCGGTAAGGAACGGATATATATGGGTAGCCAGAAACAGTGACATTTTCTAACAAATCAAAATCGGTATCTAGATGGAGAATTTGGGCCAATTTAGCACTAGGACACATAAGGGTCCTTCAACTATGGACATATGGTATCAAAAAGTAACAACATTTTTCATCACCAATCCGAAAATAACAGCAATTCTACAATTCGACTATACTTAAGGACTTGACCATATGGTATCAAGAAATACGAAAACGTGTGGGAGTCCATAAACCGTGAATTTTTCTTACAAATCGAAGCGGGTACCAAGATTAAGTTTTTGCACATAACATTAACTCTACGATTTGACTATATTTGAGGTCTTGGCCCATAGGTCACATATGGTTACTCAGAGATAGCAGAATTTCCTCAATAAGCTTTAATTTTTAAGATTCATATTAAGATTTGTCTTTATTAATGTTCTAAATGTACATGGCTCTTGAGGCCCCCTTAACAAAGGACATTAGGGCTATCCAAAATTATAAAATTAACTTATCTGAACACGAAAACGGTTTCAAGCGCCCCACCTCCAACAACTGTATCCCCAATACTGTCCGTGGATGAGTGCATATAAGTTTCGGCCCATTTAGAACCAGTATTGGGAAATAAAATCGTGTTTAAGCCCGATTGACATCATCCATTGAGATTTCAACGTACGCACCTTTTCCAAAATTACTCGTAGCATTTGTTTTTTGTTATACATATCGGGTGATCAATCTAGAAATATTTTTTCAAAATAAAACAAATACAAAATTTCAAATCAAGGTTGGAATCTTTATTGTTGATTGGAAAGGACGTTTTATGTCATTTATTTTTTGAACATAATTTCCTACAAATGTTGGCCGCAACTACGCCTCAGGGTGTCCTTTCTAAGGGTCCAATTTTGGACACGTTTAAGACACGCCTAATGTTGGTTTTTAAAACCTGAATTGTAGCTGGCTAGTAGCATAGACTTTTTACTTTACGTAGCCCTAAGGAAAACGTCTAAAGGTTTGATATCCCACGATCTAGGTGGCCAACTCTCCAGTCCAAAACGTGAAATTAGCTGCTCTTCGAAATGACCTCTCAAATGATCTATGGTTAGAGCAGGTGTGAGGCAAGTGGCCTAGTATTGTTGAAACCAAATGTCATCTAGATTACGGGCTTCAATTTCAGGTATCACACAGTGCGATATCATAGCGCGATAGTGAGCACCATTCACGAATACGTACCGGCCATTATCATTATTGAAAAAACATGGATCGGTGATTTCACCGGCAATAAACCGCATCAAGTCGTGGTTTTCTCTGGCACCTCTAAACCTCTTCTGCACAACTGCGGCAAAATTGTTTATTGACGTTGCCGTTGAGCCAGAAATGGGTCTCGTCACAGAACCAAATTTTGGTCGAAAAACTTTCTCACGCTCAACGCTCATTTCCATAACACAGTTGCACAATTTGGAGACGTTGTTGCGGTGTAAGTCTTTCCATTATAAAATGGCAAACAATACTGTAAAGAAAAAAAAGTTGAACAAGTCTGTGAAAAAAACCCCTACTAAAAAAATCCTTTAGATTGATCACCCTACATAACTGACCCCCGTGTCCAGGTTACTGGTTCCATATTGGTATTGGTTTCAATACTGGCCCAGGAAATTATGAACATTTTGATTGAGATTTTTTGTTGAGTGTACTTTCTCAAAGATATTTATCAATATTTGTTTTGTTTATTTTTGCATGATTACATGACACAATGCGCTGGTTGAAGACAAAAAGACTTTCGAACCAAAATGCACATGAAATTTATTCAAGTTACAATTAGGTTATCATAACAATCTACAAATCCTTGCTATCCTCTCGAACATTTCCGTTTCCACTTTTTCTCCCTTTTCTGTTGGTTGGCAATATTTCGTCATACCTGTACGGCAGGCAGCCGGAGCTGGTTTAGCATACATTTGGCAGGCATGAAAAACTGAAAAAAAATCAAGAAGCATTTGTTAAAAATTGCCCTTGTTTTAGTGTTACAAAATGCTAAAGTGTCTTAAGGGAATTACATCATGGGCCTCCCTCCTCATGCCATCATCATCCTCATCCTGAGCAGGAACAAGGCAATGCTGGCAGCAGAAGCAGTGCGATTACTTCGCGCCCAATGGAGGTAAGATTTCATTTCATTGATGAGGATGAGGCCAAAGTTGATGGCTTCATCTGCTTATTTCAGCACCCTGTAGTTAAAACAACAATTCATGATGACGTTGAGGCTGTGGATGATGATCATCATCATTCTCATCCTCAATCGTACATTACATTTACATTTAGACAGTAGCGTCGTCGATGTTGCTGTTGTCCTTCTTGGCGTCATCATCATCATCATCGTCGTAAGGAAGCAGCAATTTGCTTCGTCAATGAACCATAAAGTGGCGGCATTTCTTTCGTTTGTGTATTTTTATTATTATGATTTGTCCTTTATATTGTTTGATCTCAATGTGACTGTTGTTGTTGGTGTTGCTTGCTAGCTCCTGGTTATTATTCGTTCTTCGTCCTTTTTGTTTGTTTAATGCACTGCAAAACAAAGTGGGCTTATAACATCTTCTTGTCTTCTTCTTTTCGTGTTTTTTTACATCCTCATCAAATTGTTAATGTCCTTGTTATAGTTTTGATTTTGATGCGGATTTTCTGTTGCCTGCGTATGTGAGACATGCATCACGCGGTCCCCTGTGATATGCCTTCCATCCTTCAGTCCGTCCGTCTATTTGACGCTAATGCGCACAGTGTTGACGTTAACATATGCCGTGTGAGGAGTGGAGTTCCCTCGAAATGTATCAATTTCAAATCCGTGTCTGCTCCTTGTTTTGTGTGTTCTTTTTAATGATTTAACATATTTTTCAAATCACTGAAATTCGTTTTGCTATCCAATCTGCTGCTGTGGCATAAGACAATTTCAATTAGTATAAAAATTTATGCGTCCTTTGGAAAGGGCGAGACGTAGAGAGATTTCGAAAATGGTGGTGGGAATTGCACGCCGTTCCTTAGAGGAAGTTATAAAAGCCTGTATTGGAGAATATTTGCATATTTTGCGTACAAGAATCATAAGAGGTTTTTAGACTTTAATCTGGACGAATAGAAACCACTTGTAAGAAAGGTGAACAAGATGCTCTCAAATATCCTAGGAAAACGCTGAGTTCGTGGATTTCCATGGCGGGGCATTTTCTTATCTTTATACACGGAAAAAAAGACAAGCCTTAAATTTTAACCAACAAATTTGTATTTGAATTTATTTACGAGTTACAGTCAATCTCAAATTTCGTAAATAAGTTGAACTAATTATTAGTTATTACAATTCTTAAAAGTGGGCGTATGTGTTTTTAGTACTCGTATGTATGCAGTGCGTTGGATTTTAAGTGTGTTCAATGAGAAACTCTAATGCCGGCAGTTCTCGTCATATACGAAACTGCCTGCCCTACAGGACGGACATTTATTGCTAAGGCTCGTATGATCCTACGACTGCTGATTCTTTGTACCGGATTGACCCGAAACAAACTGTCTTCGGTCAGGGCAGGGATGATAAATTTGATACCTTAGTACTTTACACGACATCGCCAAACTTATAAGTAGCGACCTTTACCGGAACAAGCCCAACGTCAAGACGGTCTTCGTAGATCTTGACTTTACAAAGGTCTTTAACTCGGCCAATCAAGCCACTCTGTTCGAGGACATCGCACAAACGTCCATTCCGCCTAGTTTGCAACGTTGAGTCGTAAGACGGTCTTCGTGGATCTTGACCTTACAAAGGCCTTTGACACGGCCAATCAAGCCACTATGTTCGAGGACATCGCACAAACGTCCATTCCGCCTAGTTTGCAACGTTGAGTCGTTAACTTTATGTGTGGGTACAGGGAGTTCTTAGGATGGAATGATATCTCCGGCACTGTTTAACCTCTAACGGTCTAAAATTCCTGCCCCCCTGACGGCGTTGAAATTGTGTCGTACGCTGATGTTTGCACAATTCTGGCAGTGGATATGGGACATATGAGAAAAAATCAACAGTTACCTCACTTTTTCACTTAGAGGAATAGGAAAATATCAGCTTCATTCACTGCATGGACCGCAAAGGTGCGGTTGTAATTTAATTGAAAAGCGATGACGTCAACATCCCGACTACCAGCTACCCCGTAGTCCTTGGGATTACATTTGACAGCATTTTTCGATCCTCTGCACAAGGTCCTCATCTTAATTGCCGGCAGTAGTTGGGGAGCCGACAAAGAAACCTTGTTGACCTCTTACAAAGCGATAGGCTGGCTTGTACTGAACAATGCAGCGCCGGTGTGGTCCGCGAACGTTCAAGAAAGTTCAGACTTGCTAGAATGCCGCCCTGTGAACATCAACAGGGTGTCTCCTCATATCTTCTGCGGACAAAATGAGGCGACGAAGGACCTAACCATGCGCGAACACAATTTCTTGTCGTCTAAGCAGTATCTCTTTGGGTGTCTTCGTAGTATTCATCTCAAGCACCATGTCATGGACCAGGTACGATCTTATTTATCTAGAGAGAACGGTCCAGCGGTACAACAGAGAGCCTTTAGATCATCGAAACTATAAGGCAGATCTGATCACGCTTATGAAGTAGCAGCAGTATCCTGCGTAAATGTAGTGCTAGGGGAACATCCAACGGATTGCACAAGAGAGGAAGACCCTACCTCGGAGACGCTCTTGGCGCTGGCTCAGCTGAGATCTAGATGGTGCAGCAGCCACAACTTGTATTGGGCGCGAATTAACGGCAACGTTCCGGACATTTCTTCCACCTGCCATCTGGAACCACATGACGTGCTTGACCTCTTTAATGGCCAGTTCAAGCCCACTCAGCTGACTGCAGGTTACTTCGGACGCATCCAGCTCGCATCGCCCGTTTCCTTCAACTGGATATCGAAGCAGATCCCCTATAGATGACCAGGACTACAAAACTAAATATATTGTTGTAACAGCAACTGCAACCCCTGATTGGAACTAGAAGTCTTTTCGACTGCTTTGAAAAAAAAGTTGTAAATACGAGTATAAAATTTTGTTGATAACAGCAACATCAGCAATAGGCTTTAATAGCCTGTGCCAGAATGTGACGTGGGTACAAAAAATAATCATTACTTCTGTAATGATCTGAACTTGGATCATTTAGGTTACTAGACGTCTACACATGAGCCACATATACTTATAATGCCAAGAGTTTCTTACGAGTTTATTTTATTTACTTTTGTTAATGTTCATTTTGATTAACTTAAATTATAATAAACACTTATCAACAATATCAATTTAAAGTACAATGTTCCTTATTCGGGCGCTCGAACAGTATTATGATAATATAAGTTTAGGTCTTCCAAAGTTTATAAGGTATTTTCCTAAAAAGAATGATATATATACATACAATGATTGGTTGGGCTGGAGTAACAAAGATTTTGATTTTTTGGAAAATATTACAATCCATATTGGATATATTAGAATCAGCAGTTCATTTGCAATCAACCGCTTTAATGTTGGCCCTAATACTAAATTTTAAGTTGTTTTCTCCACATAAGGTGCGTCTCTAAAAATTACCTCTAATAAGTATAATCAGAAAGTTATCTATTCTATTCTATAAATTCCAGGTATAGTTTATTTTTGTACCTTTTTAGCCCTTAATTTGTATATCCCTGAACAAAATAACATTAAAAAAATTGTGCACGAGAAAAAAGAATTGAAGTCTTATGAAAGAAGTGTGAAAATAGTAGAAAAATGTGCAATGAAGGCCTGCAGATTGAATCCTTACTGTTTGGCTAGAATTCATGCTGAGAGTAATGTGATTCTATTACCTCATAATTTAAACAGTAATGAGTTGTACTTACCATATTCTTGCTAGGTGACGCCCTGGTCTGATGGAAGCAATTAACAATGCTTCAAGGTTGGGTAGGAGCAGTTAACATTTTTCAGCGACTGGGGTTGCCACCATGCAGAAGCCTGTGACTTTTCGAGTAGAAGGTAAACAGCTTTTCTATAAAATGCAATGACCGGCTATTGGTCGTTTGTTCTTTCAGTGCACAATCAACTAACACTTGTACGTTTATAATACGCTAGATATGCCAAAAAAAACATCGCCGCTGTAGTCATAGTGTTTAGAAGAATAATCTAAGAATTCCATTCTGCTTTGAGTACATGAATTCAATCTTTTGAAGCTTTCAATTTAGCTAACTTTTCGTTAGAATTTAAGACTTCATGCGACCAACGTTCAAACTTTCTGTGGGCTTGCGAAAGACGATCACAGAAAACGGCCATTCGAAAATTGATAGTCCAAAACGGGACGGGAGAGGATCTCGACCAACATCCGGCCAAGGTTCATTTAATCCAGGAGTTGCCAAAAAGGACTTTCGACTTTTTGAGCAGTTTCCTCAAGTCAAAGCCAGGTCTTATTCCGCGACGGGTAGAACTTTTTCGACTCTTTTTTACAGTTTTCTTAAGTCAATGCCAGGTCTTTAGCCGCGACGGCTCTAGAAATCCATTCGCTTTGATGGTATGTACCGATATAAAGTTCTCCAGCCACCTAATCAATGTGGCGTCAGTTATTTACTTAATTCGGATGTTAAGCGAAGTATTTCGCACTATAGGGCTGTTCACAAGCTTAGCAAGTCTTTTGCCGCGACAAGTTTATAATTCGACGTGGGTCGACCTTGTGTGCGTGATCTCCAATGGGCCATGTCAGATTATAGTTTTAGCAAATTATTATTTATAATTTTCCGTGCATCGATATTGTGCACGTGATCTTCAGTAGGTCAGGTCAGGCTTTAGTTTTAGCAAAATCGATGTGGAAAAAGCCCCCTTCTATTCATTAATGGGACGATGAGAAAAGTATTAGACAATTTGGGACTGTTCACAACCCTTGCAGTTTTTTAGTCGCGGTATCAAATCCAGGCTTATGTACGGTGGCGCGAATGGTGTGCAGTGGTTAGACTCCTAAGGTCTTGTTGGTCTAGATTTCTCTAGCAGGTAGTTTGGTCAGACCTGTATGCCTAAACTTTTGAATTTTAAATAAATTGCGCTTAGATTGGAATTCCACAAGCTTCGATGTTGTGCGCAAGATCAGCAAGTGTTTGTGCCAAGATTCAGGTTTTGCAATTGATTGATGATGGAGCAGTTCCTCGTTAATATCTTCAAGAAAGTTGGGAAAATTATTTGCCAGTATGTGGCTGTTGACATATTTTTAAAAAGTTATGTGGCAATGACGTTGGAATTCTACGAGAGCACGTGTGAATGTGATCTCCAGTGGATTATTCGTAGATTACTCAGGTCTTTTTGGACTTTGTAATGCAATCAGAGAATTTAGGTGATGTTTTCTTCGTCTGCTCACGAACTCTTTTAGATGCGATAATATTAGAATTCCACAAGCTTCGTTGTTGTGCGCAATTTGTTATTCTGAAATTCAGTGTTTGTAATTTTTTACTCGATGAGGGAGCCGTTCTCCATTTATTTCATAAAGAAAGTCGGGAGAAGTATCTGACATTCTGTGTCTTTCAACGTCTTTTGCAGCAGATAAGCGACGATGGCTTTAGAATTCCACGAGCGCGAGATTCCTCAGGTCATCTTGGACTTTGTCTTTCACTCAGAGGCTTTAGTTAATTTTTTCTTCGTTTGCTTACGAACTCTTTTAGATGCGAAAGACTAGAATTCAACAAATTTTGAAGTTGTGCCTGTGATCTGCAGAAAGTAATGCCAAAATTCAGTTTTGCAATATTAAAATCGATGTGGGAGGGTTTCCCTGCCTATTTCGTCAAAAAAGTTGGGAGAAGTATTTGGCATTATGTGGCTGGTTAAATCTTTTGCAGGAGTAAATGGCGGTGATGGCTTTAGAATTCCACGAGCGCAGTGTGCACGTGATCTCCAGTGGGTTAATTCAAGATTCCACAGGTACTCTTGGACTTTGTCTTTCCATAAGAGGCTTCAGCTGATCTTTTCGTCGTCCGCGAACTCTGCCATAAGATTAGCATTCCACAAACTTTGATTTTGTGCGTGTAATCTGTAGAGGGTAATGTCAAGATTCAGTTTTGCAAATATCCAAATCGATGAGGGAGCATTTCTCTGTATATTTATCAAAAAAAAAAATTGGGAGAAGTATTTGGCATTATGTGCATGTTAACATCTCGAGTAGGGTACCTCGAGTAGGATTTCTATGATTCCTTAGGTCGTCTTGGATGTTGTCTTTCCATCAGAGGCTTCACTTGATCTTTTCTTCTTCCGCTCACGACCCCTATTAAATGCGATAAGATGGAAATTCCACAAACTTCGATTTTGTTCTCAAGATCTGCTATTCGTTATACCAAAATTCAGCTTTTGCAATCTCCAACTCGATGAGGGATCCGTTACCCATTTTCTTTGTCATTATGTGGCTGTTAACAAATTTTGGAGAAGTTAAGCGGCAGTGACCTTTTGCAGAAGTTAAGCGTCGAGCGTACGTGATCTCGAGTAGCGTTAAGCGGCGATGGCCTTTTGTAGGAGTTAAGCGTCGAGCGCACGCGTACCCGAGTAGCGTTAAGCGGCGATGGCCTTTTGTAAGAGTTAAGCGTCGAGCGCACGTGATCTCGAGTAGGGTTATCCAAAATTTCTTAGGTCTTCTTGGACTTTGTCTTTCCATAAGAGGCTTCCGTTGATATTTTCTTCGTCCGCGAACTCTTTTAGATGCGATAAGACAAGTATTCCACAAATTTTGATGTTGTGCGTGTAATCTGCAGAGGGTTATGCCATGATTTAGTTTTGCAATATCGAAATCGATTAGGGAGCATTATTCCCATCTATTCCTTTTTGGGGTATTTAGGGAAGCATTTTATATTATAATACAATTCACAACGTAAGATTATTTTGATCTTCCTAGACTTGGTCTTTCCAGCGAAGGATTTGGTCGGGCTTTTCTGCATGCACCCACAAATTTTTTTATATGCGTTAACTGCAGAATTCTACTGGCTTCGATCGTGTACGCGTGATTTCTAGTCGGGGCTTTAGTCGGTCCCTTTTAAACTCAATGCCGGAGATATCCAAAGCCGAAGCAATTTCATCCATTCGCACAACTTGTCAGGTGTCTTAGCCGGGGTAAGCGATGAAGGCTCGACTACGTCAAAGTCGTTTCTAGAAAGCCATTTTTAACCAGGCTTTCACAAATGCCTTCACCTTCAGCATAATTGCCAGCAATGGAAAGCAAGGGTAACCGCTGTCGATCCGACTACGTAATTGTCGGAATACATTCCACTGGGAAGTAAAGTGATCCAAAATTACTTTTAAGTCCATCTTATACCAGGCTCTCACAAATGTTTTCACCTTCTTTATAATCACCATAAATGGAAAGCCAGGATAACCGCTGTGGACCAGACTATGCCAATGTCGGCATATATCTCTCAGAGAAGGTTAGTGATTTAAAATTATTTCAAGTCATTTTGGGAAAGGCGTCTGCGTATTGAACCAGGCTCTCACAAATGTCTTCACCTTCTGCATAATCACCAGAAATAAAAATCCAGGGTAACCGCTGTCGACCTGACTATGTCAATGTCGGCATATATCTCTCAGAGAAGGTAAGTGGTTTAAAATTATTTCCAAGTCATTTCGGGAAAGCGGTCTGCCGTATTTAACCAGGCTCTCACAAATGTCTTCACCTTCTGCATAATTATCAGAAATAAAAAGCCATGGCTACCGTTGTCCACCCGACTACGTCTACGTCTAATCTACTTCTAAGTAGTTGTTTCTGGAAAGCCATCTCTACCCAGACTCTCGGAAATGTCTTCACCTTCTGTATAATTTCCAGAAAAGAAAAGCAAGGGTAACCGCTGTCGACACGACTACGTCAACGTCGTCTTACATCTCTCTGGGAAGGTAAGTGATTCGATATCTGTCTTCTTTTCGGGAAAGCGGTCTTTAACCAGGCTCTCTCAAATGTCTTCAACTTCTGCATAATTACCTGAAATGAAAATAACACATACAAAAATTAATAAATAATCGACAATATTGGCTGATATCTCAAATACGAGTATCTACATACACAATCACACCCTTCAATAAAACCCCCTAAAATTCTAAACGGGCTCACAACATCATAATTACAGTAATTACAAGCAACAAAAATTTCTAAACATTTTCAACTCCGAAAATGGAAATAAAGACATAAATCAAAAATGAATTTCTATACAATCACAACATTTATGCTGTATAGCCTTTTCTTAGGCCCGTCCGAAAAGGACTCTCTATTGTCATGCCTCGCCTTTGCTCAGGGAGGCACAACCATTCAGCTCGAATTCGCAGTAATTTTCCAATCAAATGACATTTCGAACTTCAATAACTCGATAAAGTCATAAATAAAACTGAAACTAAACATTTCGGCTGTGTGCAGAAATATAAAGGCCCATAGCGTCGAGAAAGAAAAGTGCATCCAATAAATTATGGAGAATGACACAGAAACCCGGGCATGAAATTGCAATTCTGCAATAACGGCCAACAATCATTTAGCTTCCGTAACAATGTCAAACAAGAGTGTCAGCAGAGCTCGGGTCCGCTCGAGCGCTTGTGTGTTCCAAAGGATACAAACCACCCTTGGGCTAAATGTTTGGACATTACAAAGAAATCACCCCGAAAAAAAACCGAAAAACAAAATAAAAGAACACACCGAGGCAACCGAAGAAAAAGACCTCACCAGTTACCGATTTAATGGAATCGATTCTATTTTTATGCTCTTGTGTCTTCTGTTCTTTTTTGCCGTTAACGATGATCAGGCAAAATGTTCGCTCGCCCCAAAGCAAAGTGACAACTCATTGAGTTCGAATGGCCAGAAGTCATGTTAATGATATCATTAGCACATGGCCAGATGATGGAAGCCAGAAAGTGTTTAACCCAAACCCATCGGGCGTCACATCAAAGAGTTAAACATGACATGACTTTGTTTTAGTCTTTTCGTCATTCTCTTTTTTTTGCTAAATCATGGCACCCTCGGCCTGTGTGCTAAGGACGTCTGTAAATTCCAGGAGATTTCCTTTACATCCTGGTTATCATTGTTTTTTCTTTGACACCCCAAAGAATTGTCACTCGCTCGCTGGCTTGTTTTGTGTTCGGTTGCAGCCAAAGGCTTTTACCATAAATATTTAGCCGCTTTTTGGTGAAAACATCATTAACTTGTCTTAAGCATTGTCTTAAGCTAATATAAGAGCAGCGGTTTCTTTTAATGTTTTTTGTTTTCGGTGCGGATTGTCGGCATCTTTGGAAGAACTGGTCATTCGTTGTTCACAAACCGTTAAGATTTTTAGAATGTATGGAAAACCAGCGGTCAAAAAATAATCATAATATTTTCTATGGTTTTTCACGAAAAACAACCATTTATTATATCCAAATGTGAAAGTACAAGGAATTTCTCGAAAATTTCTAATAAAACATATTTATTTTCCTCTAAGGACATAGGAAACAAATTTATTTGATGCCAAAAATATTTCTAGGGATTTCTACACAGCTCTGATGCTCGGAGTTGTTTAGAGCTCGAGTGATATTTAATATTTTCTTCTTCCTCTCACGAACTCTTTTAGATGCGATAATATAAGAATTCCACAAGCTTCGATGTTGTGCGAAATTGGTTATAGGTAATCTCGTACTCGATGAGGAAGTTCCTCGGTTATTTCTTAAAGAAAGTCAGGAGAGGTGTTTGGCATTATGTTTCTTTTAACATCTTTTGCAGCAGATAAACGATGATGGTTTTAGAATTCCAGGAGAGCTCGTGGGCACGTGATCTTTAGTGGGTTATTCCATGATTCCTCAGGTCTGCTGGACTTTGTCTTACCATTTGAGGCTTTCGTTGATCTTTTCTTCGTCCGCCCACGAGCGGATTTTAAATTCTTCCTATTATTAAAGGGTGGTCCAACTAAACGCACGTTGTTAATAAAAAAAAAGTTTTCAAAGAATTATCTTAATATTTTTTTTTATTATAGGCTTAAGGGTAAAAACCAGTTTAGGACCTAAGGGTAAAAACCAGTTTTGTTCAAGAGACATTTTAAAGATTTAAATACGTGTATCTTTGGTGTACTTCACTTTCATAAAACGAGCATATCTCTGGGAGGGAACACTTTTGGGGCATGGGATCGGTCTCATTTTTTACCCTTAGGTCCCTTTCTCTATGCGCTGTCACATATACTTCAGATTAATTGAATTTAAGACTTTTCAAAAGTCGACTCTTAGAATTTTCGACTTTTTAGTCGATTAAAGTCGACATTTTTTCATTAGGAAAATGAAAATGTAATTTTTGTTCACTTTTACTCCATTTTTATTCCATGTTCATTATTCCCCAGCATTCCTATAGATTAAGCCGTAAGAAAAATAAAAAGCATATGCCATTTGCCATTTCGCATAAATGGTCATATTTTTTATGAAATAAGCCAATGAATACGCTTTTGAAGTTTGCCCAGTCGTGAATGATTTACCCTGTATACACCGAAGATGTTTATTCAATCGTTGACTTGAATATCATTTGTTTAATGATGGTTAGAACAAATTTGAACTCATTAGAAATTTCAGATATACGAATACGAGTACGTATTTAATCATGAAATTCAACGTGAAAAAAGTTATGACACTTATTCATTAAACGCTTTTGCTAAGCACAATATACAAAATATGAATAAACAGCAGAAACACGTCGACGTTTGGAAATCATTTAAAATTACTACCAAAAACTGTTGACTTTAAATTTGAAGTTTGACCTCTGAAAACACCATGAAGCGTCATAACTAGGTCAACAATTGTGTGAGAGGAGAATGATTGCCTGTATATTTGCCACACAAATGCTTAAGGTGTATTTTCCGAAAGTCGTCTGGCTTACGAGTTATAGCTCATCAAAGCTTGCGACTAGTTTTACTAAATTTTTAGCAATTAGTTTTACTCCATTTAAAAGTCGTGACAGACTGGCCGGTTTCCATCCGATTGAAAAAATTTTTGCACGGATATAATTTTTGATGCCCAATACTAAAAAATGAGCAGGAAGCGGAAAAAATAACACTTCTTGATTTATGGACGCTCTACTTACTGTCTATCAAAACACTATCCCATTTTGGAGTGTTTTTGGCTATTTTAGCTTTTAAATTCCTAGATGATATTTCAATGTCATGGCTGGCCTGCTATTGCCTGTTTGAATGTCTCAAAATAGCTTTCATGGCTGTGTTGTGTTTAAAATGGACAAAAGGACATGGCGCCGGTCACTCTACCGTCATTAACTAATACCAATATAACGATAGTAGTTGTTGTAAAAAGGTTTTCAAGAATAAGCGCATACAATTTAATGTTATTGACAAGAATTAAGCTTTTTTTTATTAAGATAAGTGTTTCACCATTTTTCGATACCCCCATATTTCCCCGAACATTAGGTCCAGTGTCCATAGACCACGCCCATAGGTCGAGGCCCCCAATTCAGGCAAATCGTATAATTAATGTCATTTTCAGATTTTTCAGAAAATTCAACTGTGTCGAAGTACCCATATGATCTACTCTTCGGGACCATTAGTCAAACCTCAAACAAGGTCAAATCGCACAATTAATGTTATATTCAGATCCGTGACGAAATTGTATTTTTTTAGTACTAATACATCCATACGCAAAATGGTTCGTTTGTGCGAAAATTTCACTGTATCAGGATACCAAATTTTTTTGACGCCTAGACCCAATACCCCGTCCTTTTGAGTTTTAATTTTTTTAAATTTAAAATTTCCAAGCAAAGCTACTTCTAAACTCAATTATTAAAGTTATGTAGTGGAAAAGTCAAAAAATAATGTTTTTGGTAAATTTTCACGATTCGTTTAGGCTAAATCGTGCTTTCAACAGACAGACGAGCACGGCATTAGCGTCTTAAAATTTAACGGCGATCAATAAAAAGTGAGGCACTAGTAACCACCATATTGAAACAAAGAACCTCAACGATTTTTCATCGAAAATTATTAAAAACCCTCTCTGATGGAGGGTTCATAACTTCAGCACAGCTGAACTTTATTTGTCCACTTGATTTACCTTATATTAATTAAGGCTGGTTTTTTGGACGTGTGGATTTTGGGAAGAAATACAAAAATTTAGCTTTACGTTTATAAAGAAAAGAGTTTACAGTTATTAACGCTGAACAAAATTGTCTTTTAAAAATCAGGATCGAAGGCCTTCTCGTTTTGGGCCCAATCACCACGATTTGCAAACGCTGTTCCGGAGTAAGTCTATTCATTATGAAATGGCGAACCAAACTGAGCATAAATCAAGCGATAACTCTCAAAAAGGCCATATTCGAAAAAAATGTGGCCTGCTTGAAAACCACACGTTTTAAAAAACACCCGATCCAAAATCATGTCGAAGAATGGACAAAATCTTCGAAAAAAAAAAGCCGAATCGAAAAATTACATTTGGGTTTAGTATTGACTGTCGATATTGAATCATGGCTACTCACATTCTACGGACTTATCTTTTTTTGGGTTATCGTAGTGGATAGGTATTGGTTCAGATTTTGATATTCGAGGGCATATTAAAATTTCCGTGACTTTTCCAATAAAGCATATTTTTTTTTCGAAAAAAATTAATTTCTTGCCCTATGGGATCGTTTTTTTAAATCCTCATTAAATCGGTCCAATAAGTTGGCATAATATTCGCCATTTACTGTTTTTTCCCTTTTGAAAGTTATCGATGTGAATTGGCCCGCGTGCATCCCAAAAAACTGTTGCCATCACCTTGTTGGCCGACAAAGTCACCTTCGCCTTCATCGGATCCGGTTCAACCGGAGAAACCCATTGTTTAGACTGCTGCTTGGTCTCCAGAGTGTTGTAATGGATTTCTGTTACATCCACAGATAACAAAACGCCGCAAAAACTCATTCAACTCACCCACTCATTGCGGTTTACCAACTCCAAGCAATTCTTTGAAGTTGTCACACGATTACGTTTATGGCCAATTGAGAGCAAACGCGGCAGACATCTTGCAGACAGCTTTCTTAAACCCAGCTGATCATGTCAAATCGAATCCACACTGCTATACGAAATGCGTATGGCATCAACAATCTCACGCACTTTTTTTTCGATCGGCCAACACCCTATCCTGAATTATTTCGACATTTTCGGGTGTACTGACCTCAATTGGCCGTCCAGAAGGTTCAGTTTCATTTGTACTTGGGCGACCACAACGAAAGTCAGTTATCCACTTTTTTACCATTGAAATCGATGGTGCAGAGTCCCCATAGTATTTATCAAGCTTTTCCTTGGTTTGATTAAAAAACAATGTTTAATGAGCACTCGAAATTCACTTTTTTCTATTTTTAACAAAATCCACGAGGTTGTATGTTTTGAGCAGCTGTTAAACACAAACTGACAGAAGTCTATGAACAGGTGGTACTTGATGGGAGCAGTGTTGCATTTCATATAACTACGAGGGAAGTTGGAAAAGCCACGGAATTATTGATTTGCCCTCGTAGTACCAACATATGTGTTCATCCGATTTCATTGTTTTCACTCTAGCAGCAACATAATGTAACTAATCTTGATAAAATTTGGCACAAATAAATTCCTCGTGCCAAGGACGGGCGCTGTTGAATTAGAAATTACTTTAGATTAAAATATAGCTCCCAAATATATATTGAACCGATTTTACTTATACAAAAAAAATTAAATTTTCTAATAATGTTAAATTTAAAATTCGTATTCAAATCAAGTTAAATTGAGTCCAAAACATATTTTAATTTACTTTTATTGAACATCCAGGTGTACAGGGTAAAACATAGTCGGCTCCGAGCGACTTTAGTTTTTTTTAATATTTTTTTTTTGATTTCAAATCCTTTTCAACGATTTTAAACTACGTGAATGTGTCTGTCGACTGGATCCTATTTATAGATCCTTGTCCTTTTTGCATTAAGCAGAAATATTGTCCTAATAAAGATTTAGAATCCTTCTCTTTGTACTTTTTTGTAAACATTTGTGCTCTGAAACAAAAACTCCATAAGTGGTTTACGAAATGGTACATCTGCATTCAACTACTTCAACTAAATTCACCAGAAAGTCAGCCAGATGTAAGATCTACAGATTTCATGAATGACTTTCGTTTTGAATGAATGAGACGTCAAACTTCACTGTTCTTTTTATTTATTTTTGTTTGTTTGCCCAGTCAATGATTATTAAAACCAAACAAAATTCCTTATTTAACAAAAGGATTGCCTTTCGCTAAAAACGAATCGGGTGGCCACAGGTTTACAAAACACAACCTGTTCCATGGAAAACCAGCTGCAGCCAGGATGACACAACATGACTTAATTAAGGGCACCGAATAATTAGAATAATGAATATGTTTTCGGGGAGATACAGGGCAAAACAAAAGAAGAAGAAGAAGAAGAAAAAACAAGAAAAGAATATTCCAAAAAAAAAATGAGCGGAAAATGTCAGGATTAAAACAAATGAACTGCAAGAGACCATTGATGATACTTGACTCGTAAGCAACAACATTAAAGTGTCTGCAAAAACAAAACAAAAAAACGGGACACCGCAGGATAATTTTCCAAAGGTTAGATTGGCACTCGACATGATTAAAGGACACTCGTTCGGGAGATGAAAACAAAAACGCAACCTCAGCGGCGGATTCTAGAAAGAGAGAGAGTGGAGAGAAAAAACAAAATTATCCAAAATCAACCATGCAGAGTTGAAGTGAAAACAGACGATTTTCAACAAAAAAACATGCTTTAGAATGTCCGGGTTACCACCACTCGTACCACTTCCTGTGCGCTTTTATGTGCCAGCGAGGATGAGTGCGTGTGAGACGTAAATTTAAGTGTGTACGAGTATGTGTGCGTTAAACAAAACTAACACAGCTTGATAACTCTTCAGGATTTTGCCCGAAGTCGCCTCAATGCAGAGAAGATAATTAAAATTCACAAGAGTGAGGAAACAATAAGAGGTCCTTCGTTCCTGGCCTGGCCTAGCTGTTAGTGCCAATTTTTTAACACTCTCCAATTTGAAAGCCAACGAGCAACGACTGAATGGACGCTGGAACGAAAAGGTAAATATTTTATGAAAACAACGCAACAGGATGCCAATTGAAAATTATTATGACAACAACATAATAGCAACAACATCAGCAGCAGCAGCATCAAATGGCATTTCAATATTTTCAATGGCAAAATATATTTTGACATAATACGACATAAAAGTCAGACGCATACAAACACAAAGTCCTCATACATACGAATACTCGTACGCTCGCCGGGGAATACTTGTGTTGGCATAGTGTAAATAGGGCTTACATCCTTCTCGAGTAGTACGCGCCAACCCCGATTTAGCCCGAAGGCAAACGTACAGAACAGATGCGTTTTGCGCTCATGTATGAATGAATGACGTTGTCGCCGCTGCTGTTCCTATTAATGAGGATGTAGACCGACCGTCCGTCCGTCTGTTGGTGCATAAGACTTAACACTCGCTAGCTCATTCTTGGCCATGCCAAGTCGAGTGCCTCTTGTTGACATCATCCAGTTGCTACTTTTGGTGGTGCTGGAGAGGCAAAGAACTACTAATTGTTGAAAATTATATAAATGCGAAAACAAGGGATCACATTGTTGCCATCGTCGTCCTCGTTGTCGGGGAGGGTGGGGGAAAAGTATCAATGATATTTTGGCCAAAAATTTTCCCATTTTGCACATTTGTACTTCTGTGTCTGGGCATATGGCCCAGCTGTCGACTTTAACTGTAAGTGACACTCAACGACCGTTACGCTCCTCTTTGCATCATTCACCATCAGCACCACCCGAGCCGTATGGCTAGGAAAATCCTTGCAGTTTCCCTGTGATGAGGGTGATTTTTTTTCTCTCATTATTGCAATGATGACAGTTTGGGAAACAAAAAAAAACAGAAACGTTAAAGGTCAACTTGCTGGCGAAAAAATACTCTAAACAAACTGTCAGTAGTTGATGACTTCCTAAAGCCGTCGTTCACTTTCATTTCCGATCTCTCTTATGATTTTGCCAAATTATTAAGATTCCCAGAATTTTTTTTTTGAAATTCAATTTTGTTTAGTATTACAATAGCTTTGTGGATTTCTTTTTGGTGCAGGATTTTTGAAGTGAACTGCAGACGTATTTCAAGACTCTTCTGACTTAATGCAATGTGGCTTAATGGAAATGTAGCTACAGAATTTCCCCTTTGTTTATTTTCCAGGCAAATTTTCTAAAACATAGAATGGAGTATAATTCAAGCTGTAGTGCCGTTTTAACAACTGTTGACTGTATTAAGGCAATTTTATCCTAACTTCATATATAGGGTGATCCAATTAGAGGTATTTTTTCAGAACAAAAAATTAACATAAAAATTTAAATCAAGTGTGGAATCTTCATTGGTAATTTGAAAGGACATTTTATGGCATTTATTTTTTGAGTTGTATTTTCGTGGGCAATTGTGTGAAGAAAACTTGAAAAGTAAGGTTTACAACAGTAGTTCTCATTCGTTTGGGGAGAGCCTGGCCTTATAGAGTTCTGTTTTACTTTCAACAATTGCAGCAAGGCTTTCTGAAGAGGGTTGTCACGGACCCGAAATCATGATAAAAGTAGTGTGCAGTCTTCAAGAGGTCTTGAGCCGGTTTAATCCCTGTTCAATGTGAAAATAATTATCTTCAATTGATGGCAACTGTATTACGGAAATGAGCGTTCGGTGAAAAACAGGAAGATACGCTGTTTTCTACCAAAATTTTGTTCAGTGATGAGGCCCATTTCTGGCTCAACGGCAAAGTCAATAAACAAAATTGCCGCAAACAAATTGGGCTGAAGAGCAACAAGAAGAGGATCAAGAGGTGCCATTATACCCAGAGAAAACCACGGCTTGGTGCGGTTTATAAGCTGGTGGCATCATCGGTGCATATTTTTTCAAAAATGATGAGGCCCGGAACGTAACCGGGAATGGTGCTCGCTATCGCGCCATGATATCGATCTTTATGCTACCTGATGTTGAAGCCCGTAATCTTGACGACACATGGTTTCAACAGGACGGTGCCACTTGCCATACAGCTGCTCAAACAATGGATCTATAGAGAGGTCATTTTGAAAAGCAGCTAGTTTCACGTTTTGGACAGGTGAGTTGGCCGCCTAGATCGAGTGATATCTTACCTTTAGACATTTTTCTTTGCGATTACGTAAAGTCCAAAGTCTATGCTGACAAACGAGCTACGATTTAGGTTTCAGTAGCCAACATTACGCGTGTCATTAAAGCCTTACCGGTCGAAATGCTCAAACGATTCAACCAAAATTGAACCCTCAGAATGGAAACCCTGAGGCGTAGTTGCGGCCAACATTTGAAAGAAATTATATTCAAAAAATAAATGCCATAAAATGTCCTTTTAAACTACCAATAAAGATTCCACACTTGATTTGAATTTTTATATATCTTTTGTTCTGAAAAAATGCCTCTAGATGGATCACCCTATATAAATAACACCTGGCGAATAAGTAATGGAGACATTCACAACTGAACAAAGATCCATAATAGTAGAAATTTATTGAATGATTTTGTTAGTAAGCAGAACTGTAGGTTCTGGGGTTCTGAAAATCCAAGAGCCATTCTTTAACGCTAATTGCTCTAAGCTCTAAGCCCATCATTGCGAACCTGAAAACGGGGGCCATTTAAGTGACATTATTATTAAAATTTAGTGTAAAAAAATTAAGTTTTGTATCTGAGAAAAAAATAAGAAAAAATTAATGAACGAAAAAGTTTTTTTATGTTTTTAACCCCATGGTAACTTTTGGTCGACTCTGTATAATACCAAAATATAGGCCGATGTAAACCAATTTTTATTAGTTCCACCCTTGCCGAAACTTAAACAATGTACCAAGTTTTGTAAAAAGCATCAAAATAACTGCGAACTGCGAGAAGGACAGACGGACAGACACCGCTGAATGGACTCAGATAGTGATTCGGAATCGATCGGTATACTTAAATCCTAGCTCACTATTCTTCTGAAACCATACCTAGTAGTAAATGCGAATATTTATCATCAAAAATGGTTTTAGTGTTTTTCAAAGTATTCTCCAGCACGATTTATACACTTTTGCATGCGCTCAAACCAATTGTCGAAGCACTTTTGCCACTCCGATTGAGACAACTTCAAAACATGGTTTTTGAACGCTTCAACAGCATCTTCTGCAGACGAAAATCGTTGACCACGCATTTTTTTCTTGAAGTGCGGGAATAAAAAGAAGTCATTGGGTATCACGTCATGGCTGTACGGCGGATGACCCATCAATTCGACGTTTTGGCCGGACAAAAAGGCGCTGGTTTTGTGCCGATGTGTGAGAGTTCGCATTGCACAATGATTCGTCTTCTCTTGTTCGTTTTTCGAATTTCTCTGAAGACTTCAGGCAAAAAAAATGTGGTGAACCATTTTTTTTTGCCACATGACCAGTTTTGCCGAAGAAACAGGCGACCATTTGCTTCGAAGTGCTTCTTCCACGAACGACTTTCGTTGGATTTGGTTCGTCTTCGAAGACCCACACGGTCGATTGCTGTTTTGTTTCGGGCTCATACGCATAGATCCATGATTCGTCACCTGTGTGGATCTCATAAACGTCTTTTGAAGCACTGCGATCATATTTTTTCAAAATTTCTTTGCACCAATCGACACGAGCTTTTTTTTGAGCGATTGTCAAACTGTGCGGGATCCAACGAGATCAAACCTTTTTTACGGCCAGGTGTTCATGCAATATCGCATGTATGCTGGTGGAAGAAATGACCAAGAATGCCTCTATTTCACGGTATGTCACATGACGAGCTTGCATTATCAGTTCATGCACGGCATCAATTTTATCTGGCACAACCTTATATAATTACCTAAATATCTAAAGACCCCTTAAGAACATTTTGCGGAACATTCGGGATACACGTCTGCACAGTCCAATAGTGCTATACAGTTACGGTTTTAGGTGCGAAAAATGTCCAAATAGACCGAGCCTTTGCATTGCCCCAGACACTGTAAAGTCATGCAAAAAACAATCCTCTTCAAAGCCGTTGGAAACTACGTCTGACACCTCATTGAAAGAAGTAATACTTTATCTACAGTTAAAATATAAAAAGAATTTGGCCAACCTTTTAATACAAAACAATTCTTTAGAGAATGTGACAATTACATGTACAACTCAGAGATGATCTCAGTTTGTCACTCAAACCCACAAAAATAGTTTCCACCGTTTATTGCAATGTCTTCTACATAAAATATTCTTTTAAGAAATCTGCCGCTTTGTAAAATAATTCAAAATTCCCAGAATATTGTGAGAAAAATATATTTCTACGCAACTTTAGAAATTCAGCGGAATACCTTAAAAAACTGCACTAAAAAACGTAAAACTAAAACAACCAAAGTAGAGAAGCGATGGCCATAAACGAACCTTAAAATGGCATACGTTTCCAGGACCTTTTTTTTTGGCCACAAAGAAGTTTTCAAGATCGAACATATATAAAAAAAAATTATGACTAAATATACAAATAAATAAAAACAAACGACAAAAAACAAACGACAAGATAAGATTTCCTAAAATTTCCCAACAAACTACTTTTTAATACAGTCAAATTTCAGCCGAATTCGTAGGATAACCAAAAGAAAACGTCAATTTTTTTACAACCTTTTTTTAAATGTACGCTCATACTGTGACATCCTTTTGTTAAACCTTTTCATTCTTTCGCTACGGTGCGGTTATGAGGATCCTTTTTTGCGTAAGATTACATTTTTTAGTCGCACTTTTATTTTATATTTTCCGCGAAATCAATTTGAGTGTGTGTGCGTGCGCGCGTTAAGATTGTATGGCGGGTGCCGGCGAGAGGCGGGCGAGTGTCTACCTTGGCTTTATGGCCGCGTGCGTACCTTTGTTTTATGCAATTTTTTACGCAATGTTGCGCATGCGCGGCCGTCTGCAGTAGAACTTCTAGTTGCGTGCGATTTTTAGGTGACTTTGTTTTACATCATCATTTTTATGTTTTACGTAAGAAATGATCTTTTCGGCTGGGTTCTGAGAATATGCGTTTTACCACCACCTCTACTACGGTTGTTACAAATGTTTTTTAGATTTTCAGTTTTTTAGTTCGAAATGTTTTTTTTATGATTTTGGTGAGTTTTTCTTTTTTCTGGTTTGAATAAAAAAACAAAGATGTCATAGAATTGCATAAGATGCGTTTTTTTTGGGTTTATGGCCAAGAAGATATTTGTGATTTTTTTTAAAGAATTGTCTAAGGCTGTCTTAAAAAAAAACATTTAATTTTTGCAGTTATTCTCGGAATCAATGGACTGACCTAACTAAGGACAACTTTATGAGTATTGCAAGCAAAATTACACGTGCTGCCAGTAAGGCACTGAAAAATATTCAACTGAAAAAAAATATTAACAATCGGCCAGTCTTTAGTGTTTTTTCGTTCAATCTTTTCTCCTGCGCCTCCATCAGATCTATCATATGCTGACACTTCAATGAGTTTCAACACCCCCGAATTGTTGACAACAAAATCAAAAAGTTTCCCAACAAACTTATCGCTCAATACTTGACATCACATCCTTAGATGACCATCATTACGATGTGATCAATAAAATTCAAGAAGAGCGTTTGAAATCTAAGGGCCTCCATTGTTCAACAATCAATGACAACCAGCGTCACCGATACCAGTCACATTTGTGCAAGGCTATCACACAGCGACGCCTGCTTGTCGTGTGCATTTGATAGCAAATCCAATCAAATCAAATATCAAAATATGTTATGCCGGACAATATGACCGATGATTCGGTTGCATTAGAGACTGACGGAAGAAAATAAGGGAAAGCCATTGTTGTGCCAGCTTTGTTTTCGGGGGTTGACAAACCCTAACAGCCCAGTGTCCGTCCGTCCGTCCGCCTGTCCGTCAATCAACATTTGTCTGTTGTCGAAAAACTATTTTGCTGTTGCCGTTTTGTTTGCAACAGTTACCAGTAGATATTGTTTGCTGAATTATTATGATGAATGCCACATACTTTGTTGACATTTTAATTAATTTTATGGGATTATCATTTAGCTCGAGTGGCATGAACCTACAAATTCAAGCGAATGTGATTTTTTTGGTGGTATCTGTCAAGATATACTTAGTTTGGCATTTGGAGTGAAACAACCTGCTACATTAGTGGTGCTTGAATCCTCGATAACTAAGATTGGATAACAAACACGCACTATAAGCCATAATTTTATTAAAGTAGGAAATGTCCTGAGTACTTGACTCTGCAAAACTTGACTCGGTAAAAGCGTAGTTCGTTATTCAAATGTATTGTTTGTTGTTATAGATTTTTAGCTATAAGTAATCTTTGAATTCGGTTGTCATTACCACAAGCATTTTTTAGCTGGACCAACTGGTGGCAAGTTTATATTTGCAGTGAGTGACTCCCAGTGAAAATTGCCCAACCTCGTTGGTTTCTGTTTTTAAGAGTGATTTGTGAAAAAATCTTTAATATTCCTAACCTAGCCCTAATTACACTAGTTAACAATCTATGTTTTTTTTCCTGTTCCAGAGTTCTTAATATTTTATTCCCATAGATTTTGGACCCCTTCACACGAAAATAAATTTTTAAAAAAGTTCCTCTGATTAGTTTTCAAGATAGAATTTTTGGAATTTTTTACGATTTTAATGAGATATCTCAGCTTTTTGGACCATAACTTCCAAACGCTATTACCGATTTGATCCTTAAATGAAAGGAAATTAGCTTTTCTTAAACCTTTTTATACAAGGTATTAAAAGTTCAATACGAGTATTGACGTTAGAGCCATTTAAAATTGAAAAATTTATTTTTTTTGTGCAAAAATATTATAATTAAAAAATGAACTGATTTTCTGTCTTGTATGAAAAAGAAAAGCTAATTTTCTTTCATTTTAGCCCATTCTTAATCATTTCTGTAATAGCGTTCGGGAGTTACGGTCCAAAAAGCTGAGACATCTCATAAAAAATGGTAAAAAAATCCAAAATTCCCTCTTGAAAACTTATCAGAGGAAAGTGTTTTAAAATTCTTTTTCGTGAGTAGGATGCCAAAATCTATAGAAAAAAGGGTTGTCACGGACCCGAAATCATGATAAAAGTAGTGTGCAGTCACGAAAATCAATGTCACTTTGCCATTTTGTTAAAATCTTGTCTTCTATTTAAATATAGAAGCAAGAGGTCTTGAGCCGGTTTAATCCCTGTTCAATGAAAAAAAAAATATTTAGAACTCTGGCCCAAAATGGCTGTAAACAAGCGTTGTGATAAACACTGTTACATTTGCCCTTAAAATACCCCACATATTTCAATTATTAAGCATAGGAATACAGTAAGGAAGTACAATGGAAGATAAATGTCAAAATGGCATGTCACATTGATAATGGCCCACCATAAAGATTGCATTAAATAACGATATCCAGTAAAGCAGGTTGGCAGATAAAGCTGGGTTTTGATTTTCAGTGTTCTCCTAAGTCGTAACAATACAACAAAGACGGGTCCTTTTTGCTATGTTTAAAAAGATGGCACCTCATGCTTCATACGACATACGAAAATTGATTATGAATCAGACATTAAAAGTGGCAAAAGTCAAAGAAAAATATGAAGAATTGCACAAGTGCCTCGGCGAACAGATACATACCAGTTTTTCGTGATTATCACCATTATGGCTCCATAACACTGGGGTAAGCTATAATGCGACTACCAACGCCCCCCGTAAACTAAGGAGCCAATTGAGGGATCAGCTGTGCGGCCTTCAAGCACCTCTTGCTGAGGGGTTGAGGTCTATTTAACACCTCTGCTACTCTTTGAGTCGTAGTACCCAATTGTTATGCAACTACACAACAAGCATTCACTTAACCTGCGATTTAGGTTCAAACCACAGCCACCGCGAAACTCCCCGAAGGGCCGTTCCCAGGCCGTGGGATCAGGCTAGAGCAACAGTTCTAGGAGCTGCTGACCACCCGCGGCACCAGACTTGAGTCTCTGTTCCGACCTTGTAGCACACGTCCACATCCAGTTTGAGAGACGCACACTCTAACTGGAAGCTTCAATATCTGCACCTAGAACTCGCTCCATGTTACCCACAAAGATAGAGGATGTATAGGATTTTTAGACATGTATTATAATCTTGCAGGGAAGCTCTTGGGATCCCCTAAGGAAAATCAGGTAACCCCACTCGTCATCTGCGGGTGCCTTGTGGAACAGAATATGTCGGATTTAACGTGATTATCGCCGAAATGGCCTGAACCACGGTATGTCATCACACTGGGGCCGTTACAATGCCTCTGCCAACGCCCCATTGGGTTAATCCCGCCGGTACCAATTTGAAGCATGACAGATTTGGGCCATAACTTTCCTCTTGGTTAAGGGTCGAGGACTATCTAAACCTCTGCTGTTCTATGGGTCACAGCACCTGATCGCAATGCAACTCCACACCGAGCCGAAGCTTTCCCCGCGATTTGGGTTTAAACCACTGCCACCACGATACTCCCCAAGGGGCCGCACTTTCTAGTCAGGCCAGAACAGCAGTTCTGGGGGCTTCTGACTACCCGTGGTACCAGATTTAAGTCTTCGGTCAGACCTCGTTATTACTTCCATCTCTGCTATGAACACATGTTAAATTTTGTTTCGATCTGGCAACTCCTTCATATAGAAACAGGTGTTCACAAAAGACGCATCCGCGATTTTTTTACAATGGAAAAATTAGAAATGCGTGGTGTCATTAAATATTTACATAAAAAAGGTTTATCGGGACAAGAAATTCATAATGATATGGTGAATGTGTTAGGTGAAAGTGCTTCAGATGGGTGCCGCACTTGTTAACAGTCGACCAAAAACGCATAAGAATGAACATTTCTCAAGCTTGTTTGGATCGTTTTCAGCGAAATAAAATGGATTTTAAGCGTCGTTGCTGAGACATGGATCCACCACTATACTCCAGAGACAAAAGAACAATCCAAACAATGGACTGAAGCTGGAGGAAGTGCCCCAAAGAAGGCAAAAACAATTCAATCGGCTGGTAAGGTTATGGCAACGGTTTTTTGGGACTTCAAAGGTAAAAAATTTTAAAAAAAAGAGCGTTGGATCGTGAAAATCGCATGGGAATCCTCGACTGAGTGGTGAAAATTTAAGGATATGATTGAAAAACAAGTAAACATTAAGTGTAGTGCTGAGACGGTTCGAAGAGTTTTGCGTAACGCCGGTTTAAATGCACCAATAGCGAGGAAAAAAAGTTTTATTTCTGCGAAAATATAAAGTTTGCTTGGATTTTTTCCACAACTTGAAGGATACTTCGTTTTGGAACGAAGTTTAATTTACAGATGAAAGTAAATTTAAGATATTCCATTAAGATGTTAAAGTAAATGTTTGCTGATAACCGAACGCCGAACTAGATCCGTCTAGATTACTAGATTACGTCGCAAGGTTAAATATGGCGGGGACCATGTTATGGTACAGGATGCTTGTCACCAGCCGTAGTCGGCAAACTCCATTTTATCGAAGGTTATATGGACAAACATTCGTATTTAAACATCCGTAAAGAAAATCTAAAACAAAGTGCTTTAAAATTGGGAATACTGGAGAATTTTTACTTTTACCAAGACAATGACGCCAAGCACACATCGCTGATCGTCAAAGAATGGATGTTCTATACCTGCACTCGAGTTATAAAAACAATTTGTGACAACACTGGAGCATGAAATATCGACTGAAAAATTAATTAAAAATGGGAAAGAGTTAGTCTAACTAATACAAACAAAATAGACAAGTGTGTTTTAACGCAACAAGGATCCCAACAAAACATTGACGATTAAAAAAACAATTTTAATTTTTTTTAGGCATAATTTAAGTGGGTCATTTTAGGTATGAATTTTCCATGAAATAATATTTTTTTTTGTTTTCTTTAATAAAATAAATAATGTAAAGGTACAGTCCACTTGTTTACTTTATTCATAATTTTCTTAGTGTGATCGTTTAAAACCTAAATTTAACTTGAGTAGGTCATTTTCACTGTATTCGGCTATTTGCCATAAATAATACAGTTTTTAATTTAATTTCGTATATTTAAGGAGCTAAAAATATTTATACTGTTATTTGACTTATGAAAAGGTTTTTCTAAAACTTGGTATTTACTTTTTAATATAATAAGGATGGTATGCACAGTGGAACGATATTTTGCATCAAATTGGTAAAGTGGGTCATCTAAAATTTAATTTTATTTTCAAAGTATCAACAAATTTCAAAAGTGAATTTTAAACTTAAATACATTTAAGTTATTTAAGTTACTTTAATAAAATGGTAGGAAATAATTTAGTGAAATAAATCGACCCTCTGCCTTAGTTGTGGTTTCATTCTGACCACCCCTAATATTTTATTTTATTTTAATTTTTTTCTGAAAAACAGGGCGAAAGGTTCTGTTTATCTAACAGATATGCCGATTATATTTTCAGGCGATCTATACTAAATTGTTATAAGTAGTAATATAGTAAAACATTGGCCTTGTTCTTTTGGCAACTCGCTTATCAGGTCGCAAACGCTATAACTTTCCACCATTGTGCAAGAGTATAAAAATAATTTTATTTACAGAAAACTATAGACAATTAGCGTTAAAAGCCGTTTATTTTAATTTATTAAAAGTTTTGGAAAGAAAATTACAAGTTATGTAGATAAACCATTAGCGAGTTATGTAGTTATGTAGTTATGTAGATAAACCATTAGAGTCTTATAACTTTCACGTAAAGTCACATAACCTATAAACAAAATGCGACATAGATCATAGATCATAGGTTATGTTACTTTACGTGAAAGTTATAAGACTCTACACGTTTTTCCGTTATACTGACCTAGTACCATCACCCTGACTTGGAATTTCTCACCCCCCAGACAATAACCCCAAAAACGTTCCACAGTGTTATAGATGTAGAATGTTAAAATCTTCTCCCAAAACAAACTTTACAGTATTTCATTTAAGACATCTTAAGACGGAGATTTATTAAAAAACTCGAATCTACTGGGACCGCCATTTTGGCAATTAGCTGTAATTGCCTATGTCTTTAATTTCTAGAAGAAATCATTCAAGTCCAGAAATATAAAAAGGGGTAAGCTTTCTACAAAGAATTTGCCTGTTGTCAACTGATCCGTATGCAAAATGATTTCCTGAATCCGAATTGAATGTCCGTTTTGGCCCATCACGTATAGTGTCGAGAAATCGTGAAAATTTATTTTTTCAGACTGGATTTAAATTTTTCATTAATTTCTTATGCAATTCACTCATGAATGAGCAATAATTATTGATAAGAAACGCATCTTTCACGTTAATTAAAATTTTTTGAAAATACGATATATATTGTGGAAGTTACAGCCAAAAGAAATCAAATTTTTTTCCTGAATTGGGGTACAGTTGACACTTGAGAACAAAAATTGTTCAACATAAAAAACAAAATTTGGAATTCTTTTGTTTGTAACATCCACAATTTGTATTCCATTTTATAATTTGTGTTCCATTTTATAATTTGCACGAAAGATGAATTTCTTACCAATTAATATTACTTAGTTTTTTGTGAATCGGATAAAAATTGCTGAAGTTAAAGATTAATTGAAAAAGTCAGAAAAATTTTATGTTCCCGATATCTCAAAACGGACAATCAATTCGGATTCTAGGATCGTTTTACATACGGATCAGTTGGATTTTTCTAAAGAAGGGTTCATAAGTAAATTTTTAAAGAACAGTGTTATTATTACCAAAATAAATAGTATTTCATAACTGGTTAGTTGTCATAACCACCAGTTGCTGCCACCAATATTACTGAATTCCGTTGGTATAACCTTTTAACTTTTTGTATGCAAAAATCGTAATATTATTGTAGCTTCTATCTTATGGTCATCAATACCAAGGAATGCCGACGATTGCAACAGAAAGTACGTTTAACCAACCGAATATTTATAGTTCGGACCGATTTCCAATCTATTTTTTGGGTCCCTAGAAGTCCTTACCTTAACTCATAATTGGATTCATAGTGAAATTTGTTTAAACGTTGTGTACACACGTGTCAATATTTACCATGTCCAGATTGCAAAAATATATGTGTGTATCAAATTGAAAGAAAATTTGATGAACTTTGAATGGCCATACGTCCATGTTTATTAGTAAACGTTTCAGAGGATTATAGGGGCAGTTTTTTGGCCCACAAGAGCAAAAAAAAGGAAACAAATCGCCTTCTTTAGGGACATGAATGTTGGTCTCTTGTAACGCTTCATGTGGAATTTGGTAGCAATCGGAAGTAGAATATGTATTCTAATATTACAGATTCTGAAAACAGGAGGGACAATTGTGGTTGGGCGATACAAAATATGGACCTAAGTAGTTCAGTTCAATCACAGTATATAGGGCGATCAATCTAGATGTAATTTTTGGAATAGGGTTTTTTTTTTACAGATTATGCGTGACTAGTGTTAAACACTTGTTTTTCAGTATTGTTTGCCATTTCATCATGGAAAGACTGTCACCGCAAAAATCACGGTTAGTTGCGGTTAATGGGCTGGTGGAATATTTAATTAAATCCGTAACAATTGATCAATCTAGAATAATTTTTTTTCGATAGCGTTTTTTCACAGATTAAGCGTGAGTTGTGTTAAACATGTTTTTTTCTTTTCAGTATGGCTAGCCATTTCATGATAGAAAGACCTACACCGCTATAACCACTGCTTTCGAGCATTTCGCCATACCAGTCGATATGCTCCAACGAGTCATCTAAAATTGGACCCTCAAAATGGACACCCTGAGGCGAAGTTAGAGCCAACATTTAAAGGAAATTACATTCTCAAAATAAATGGTAAAAAATTATCTTTCCAATGAGCAATAAAGATTCCATACTTGATTTAAATTTTTGTATGTTTTTTTATTTTGGTAAAAAATAACCCTAGATTGATCAAATTGAAAGTAAATGTGATGAACTTTCAATGACCACACGTCCATGTTTTCGTGGACTATAGGGGCACTTTTTGGGCCACAAGAGCGGAACAGAAATGGCAACCAAGCCCCTTCTTACAGGACGTGAATGTGGGTCCTTCGTAACGCTCCCTGAGAAATTTGGTAGGAATCGGATGTAAAATGTGTCTTCTTATGCTACAGATTCTAAAATCGAGAAGGACTTTTGTGTGGGGTCTATACGGAAATATTGACATATGTATGTAGTTCAGTTTCACCACAGTTTATAAATGATCGTTCATATATAAAGCAAGCAAAATTTGATCGTAATCGGCAGTGGGACCTATTTGAAATCATGGACCCATATGGCCCACCACAGATGGGTGTTTGTTACTCAAAATGCACTGCGTAAAATTGGAGCTGTGCTTCTAAAATCGGGAGAAGCCAAAATA
The DNA here is from genome assembly GCA_963513945.1 of Hydrotaea diabolus. NCBI lineage: Eukaryota > Metazoa > Arthropoda > Insecta > Diptera > Muscidae > Hydrotaea > Hydrotaea diabolus. The sequence goes on along the minus strand of OY740718.1, from coordinate 149,642,370 downwards.
TTGACTGATATACATCAATCAATTTCCTATAATTGAAAAAATTACCAGGTTTCATCGATAGCGGTTCATAATTGCGACCTGTTCTTTGATTACAATGTAAGATGGACAGACAAGCGGACGAATGAACATCCCTCAATGGAATCAGATAGAAATTCGGAATTTATCGGTATACATAGCACAAAGTCTTACTTTATTCCTTTGAGATATTGCAAACATCAGCGCTAACTCATAATAACCTGTAACACAGTGTGGTGTAGGGTATAAAAATGCACTCCAGTAATATTTTTAGTTTTGAATTATCAAGCTCCTATAAAACACCAAACTTTAAATAAAGTTTAGAAAGGTATTGGATGATGACTGTAATTTAAGATCTTGTACAATATATACAGAGTTGCTGCCAGTTTGTCTAGTTAGAATAGTGAGCTTCTAAAAGTGTTTAATTTTTTTATGGCACTTTTAAAGAGGAGGACATTTCAAATCAGATCGAATAAAAATTCTTATTTACTGAATTTTAATTTCATTTGTTTTAAAATGTCAAATAGAACTGATTACATTTGCTTTTAAAGTCAAGCTCCCAAAATTTCCAAAATGTTTCTTCGAAAGTAACATCTCTTATAGTTTTTTTGCAGCAAAGTTCCCATCACTATTGAGCCATCAGCGACAATTGAGCCATCAGCGACGTAACCCCTTTCACAGCTACTGACATAAAGATCTCATCAAACACGTGTAGACCTGCGTACAAGCATACGTTGCTGGTAAATCCTTTAGATAAACTTCACAGTCTACACCAAAAAGATGCCGCATTAATATGCTTGAAACTCCCCGGAAATGAATAGAAATGATATTGTGTGTGTGTGTGTGTGTTTTGCGTGAATTAAAACCCCACCCTATACCGTAGACCAGAAAAAATGTCACTCCTCTTTCTCGTCGCATGTGATCCAAGCCATAAATATAAATTGGGATGACGAAATAAAAAGTGAAAAGAGTTACCAAGATTGAGCAGTAATAGATTGCCATACTTTAATACGCTTTACGAATATTGACAAAGCGTTTATGATAAGCGTTTTATGAGGCAATTTCTAAGGCTCTATACCCCACACTCCCCCTCCACCATGGAAAACAACTGAAAATGAATGACATTTAATGTGGTTATCCTCCTTGCTGTGGGAAAGGGTTAAGGGATAACCTTGAATTTAAGGCAAACCCCGCACTCACACACTCGCACATCCCACTAACCCCTTTCACAGCGACAGCACGGATGGCATGAATGAATCACCAACAAGTTTCGTTGAGAAGATTCGCCTCCTCCTCCCACTCCGTTTGAGGCAGCAGCAAAAGCAAAAAAAACCTTTCCTTACGTGAAATGTCTGCTACGAAGATGAGCCAAGTTGCTGGGGGATTTGAGAGAAGGAAGGAAGGACGAACGAGCGAACGGATAACGAAAGTGTTATACTTTCGCGAGCAAATTATTTTAATTCCTGGTTGTGAATTAATTATAAGGTGTCGCCTCTTAATCTATTACCGGAGTGTTTGCTGGCAACCCTCAGCATATGCCGCCATTTGCCATACGCCATACGTTTGCGTAGGCAGAAAGGGCCTCATTTGAGCAATATCGGATTTAACTTGTGCTTCTGGTGCGAGATGAAGCTTCGTGTAAGAGCTAAGAGCTTTGTTATAGAGATAAGAGTTTGCCATAATGTTTTAAAAATGATTAAGGGCAAAAGGTCGCCGCGGCTTGTTCATTTTCACTACTCCAAATGAGACAATTTTGGTTATCAACGTACTCATTTAACCAAAAGTGAGCTTCATTGTTGAACAAAAATTATTATTAAAAATTAGGATCGGTGGCTATTTCGTATTGGGCCCATTCACCACTTTTTGCAAACGTTGTTCCGGCGTAAGTCTATTCATTATGTGGCAAACTAAACTAAGCATAAATCAAGAGACATTTTTAAAATATACCATATCCGAAAAAAGTGTGCCCAGATTGAAAACTATAATTCAGGTCTCGGCCAAACTTAGCTTTTTTTACTAATATACGAGGACGACCGCAAAAGTAATTGGCCCAACATAAAAAGAACCGTTTTTTTGGAATTATTATTATTTATTTTTCAACATAATCTCCTTCCAATTCAATACACTTCATCAAACGTTTTTCAAGTTTTTTAATTCCATCCGAAAAATAAGATTTTTCAAGACCTTCAAAATATGACTCAGTTTCAGCAATAACCTCGCTATTGGACGAACATTTGTTGCCACCGAGAAATTTTTTTAAATTTGGAAACAAGAAATAATCAGGTGCTAAATCTGGACTATATGGTGGATGCGGAGCAATTTCAAATCGTAATTCGGCCAGTTTTTGATGAGTTAAAAATGCAGTGTGTGAAGGAGCATTATCTTGATGAAAAAGAACTTTTTTTTTCTAAATGCGGTCGTTTTATCTTGATTTCTTCACTCAACTCATCCAATAATGCACAATAATATTCACTATTTATAGTTTTTCCTTTCTCAAGATAATCAATAAATATTATACCCCTTGCATCCAAAAATACGGTGGCCATTACTTTTCCAGCTGACTTTTTTCGTTTTTTTCAGTTTTCGCCTTCTTGGGACCACTTTTACTAGCTTCTATCCATTGTTTTGACTGTTCTTTGCATTCTGGGATGTAGTGATGGATCCATGTTTCATCAACAGTTATGAATCGGCGCAAGAACTCTATTGGATTACGCTGATAAATCGCTAAAAGCTCCTCGGAATTGGTTCAACGGACGATTTTTTGGGGCAAAGTCAACAAACGCGGCACCCATCTTGCGGATAGCTTTTTCATGTGGAGTTCATTATGTAAAATACTCCAAACTTTTTTTCGTGTATTTTAACAATATCAGCAAGTTCTCTGAGCTTTATTCGTCTATTTTTAGCCACTCCATTAAATAGTTTTCTAATGTTTTCAATAGTAGTTCGGTCTTCCAGAGAGTTGTTCATCTTCCGTACTTGAACGACCCATTTTAAATTGTTGAACCCAGGATTTCACGGTGGAGTATGATGGTGCATTATCACCATGAACAGAATACAATTCATCTTTGATTAATTGTGGCGTATAACCTTTCATATAAAAGTGTTTAATTACCGCATTATAAAACTTGTTTACTTCAATCAGTCCCACTACAATTTCGGAAATATTGGCAGATGGCTTATAAAAGAATGCTTTTAAAAAACAAAACAAAAAAGTTGCTAGTAAAACAGAAAATGTGCCAGGCCAGTTAGTTTTGCGGTCGCCCTCGTATAAATCTACAGGGTGGAACGCGGTAATTTGCGTATTTGGGAATGAAGTAAAAAAACTATGAACCTTAGAAAAATTTATTTTATTTTTTAATTAAATTGAACAGTAGGGGAAATTTTAAATTACATGGTTTTAAATAGTGTATCTGGCAAATGTCGACCTTTGCTATCCACACACTGCAGCATGCGTTTTCTGAAGTTTTCATAAACTCTAACAAGCATGTCGACAGGTATTCTGCCAATTTCAGCCTCTACTTATATATTGTTCATTAGGTCTTCCAAGGTGTTGGGACTGTTTATATACACCTTCAACTTCGGGTAACTCCAAAGGAAAAAATCGCACAGGGCTACATGTGGTTAGCGTGCCGACCAGTTCACATCACCTCTCAAAGAGATAATCCGTCCTGGAAACATTTGCCTCCAGCGATCCTGCAATTGCATTGCTTTAAGAGCCGGCTGAAAAAAATCGAGGAAATGCCAAGAGCAGGTGATTGCTTCCGAGTGGAGCGTTTTGAAGATTGCAGTACTGCTGCTCCAACTCTCTCGATGTTTTGTGGTCTTGTAATCCGTCTGTCTGGTCCCCTTAATATAACATTTCTTTATTTTAGTGTTCGGCCAATTTGACCAGAAATAGCTACACAATTGAGCAGCGTGTTAAGTTTGTTGAAACATTTTACGATAATAGACGTTGGTCAAAATAATCGACAATCGGAATAATTGTGTGCAAATTTCAACAAACCGGGTTTGCAGGAAATGTGAAAAACATGTGCATTATCCAGCAGTTCGTTCCGCGAAAAACATTGTTGTTGTACGCAGAACGTGTGGCAGATGAGCCTTCTACCTCGACTCGGTAGTGGTGTTCGCAATCGCGAGATGACATGGGTCTTCGTGTGGTCAGAAATTGAGTATATGGACTTGGACAATATGTGGTTCCAACAAGATGGTGTCACTCGCTACACAGCCAACGAAACAATGTCCACCACGAAAAGAAAAAGTTTACATCAATAAGCCAAGAACAATTCAAGGCGGAGATAAACGATGTCTTAAAGTCATTGAAAATATGGACCATCGGATTTAGTTATTCCACTGAAGCGGTGCCGAGCATTTTTCCGATATTTTGTTTCACACATAATTGTCACAGATCTTTTTACCATAAAAAAATATTAAGATAACTCTCTGAAAACTTTTCGTTTTATTTACGAGGATTGCTATTTATATTTCGGGTTCGGCAATAAAAACACAATTATACACAAATATATATAAAAAAATACAACTCAAGAAATAAACAATTATTTATTATTGAAAATAGCTTCCTTTCCTCCTTCAAGATCAATACACTTTTGCATGTGCACAAACCAAATTTCGAAGCACTTTTTCCACACCGATTGAAACACCTCCAAAACATGATTTTTGAACGCTTCAACAGCTGCTTCGGACGATGCAAAACGTTGAGCACGCATTTTTTCTTGATGCTAAGGAATAAGTACTTATACAGAAGTATAGCCTTTTTAAAATACCTAAAGGAAATCGAAAAAGCGTTGTGCTCCTGCAAGATGGAGAAGGGCAAGGTGTAAAGTAATTTGTAATAGACAGATGGAGGACATACACATACGAGGACTGCTATATTTATTTTTGGCCTGATAATGAAAATGCGAATATTTATTATCAAAAATGGTGCTATTGTTTTTCAAAGTATTCTCCAGCATGATTTATACACTTTTTCACGCACTCAAACCAGTTGTCGAAGCACTTTTTCCACTCCGATTGAGACACCTCCAAAACAAGATTTTTGAACACTTCAACAGCTGCTTCGGGCGATTTTTTTTTTTCTTGATGCTAGGGAATAAGAAGAAGGCATTGGATGCCAAATCATGCCTGTACGGTGGATGGCCCATCAATTCGATATCTTGAGTGGTCAAATAGCTCATCGTTTCAGCTGATGTGTAGGAGCTCGCATTGTTGTGATGCAAAATGAACCGTCTTTTCTTTTATCTTTCCTCATTTCTTCGAACATTATTGGCAAACAGATGATGTTATACCACTCAAAATTGTCCGTCCTTCGTTCCACTAAAGACACTGTGGCAACATGGCCGGTTATACCGAAAAAACGCAATAATTTTCTTCAATGTACTTCTTCTACGTACAACTTTTGTTGGATTTGGCTCGTCTTGGAAGACCCACGGTCGATTGCTGTTTTCTTTCGGTTTCATATGCATAGATCCATGATTCGTTACCTGTGACAATGTTGTACACTGCATTTGAGCTACCGCAGTTATACTTTTTCAACATCTCTTTGCACCAATCCATACGAACCTTTTTTTGAGCATTCGTCAAATTTTGGGGGATCCAACAAGAACAAATTTTTTTAACGGCCACATGCAATAACTTATTGATGTTTGTCGTACTAATGCCTAAGAATGCCTCGAACTTACGGTTTGTCACATCGGTCTTGCTTAATCAGTTCACGTACAGCATTGATGGTTTCTGGCAAAGTGACCGAAGTTGGACATCCTTCACGGAATTCATCCTGGAACAAACGACGTCCGAGACTTAACTCTAGGTACCAGCGATTAACAGTGTTTTTTGATGGTGCTTCATCGCCAAAAGTCGAGATAAGTTAATTTAAACTCTCTTGTCTCGATAACAACGCCCAAAATCGTAAAAAATCATTGCACGAAAATGTTCACCGGATAATTCCATTTTTCGACTGAGATGAATTTTTCAACACACTGTAAACAAAACAATTCGCCCTCAAATGACAAAATGTTTTGAGTGAAGTTATTCCAAAAAATTTTAATGTTTCCAATGGAAGTTCCAGTTTGCATCTGGGAACACTAGTAGTATCAGAACCCGAAATATAAATAGCAACACTCGTACAATTAACATCGCACGTTTTAGTTGGTGAATAAAAAAAATTGAAAATTTTCAATACGAGTACTTTCATATTTTGCCACAATTTTGCCCTGCAATTTGTTGTCGGAATTGTTCCCAAAATTTATATCACATTCTCTCTTTTTTTGATATTCATAATATTTACTTTTTTCCAGGGGAATTTTTTTTCCATTTTTCGAAGTTCGTTTAGAATAAGGGAAAAGAGAAAAAAATTCCCGGGGAGATTCTATTTAGAATAGGGGTACAGGGAATATTAAAACAATTCACGTAGAATAGTCATTCAGAATCGGTCTGATAATATTGTGTGTGTGAATGTATGTGTTTTAGTATGTATGCAGTGCGCAAGATTTTTATTGTGTTCGCTGGAAAACTCTACCACTGGCAGTTCTCGTTAAATGCAAAATGCCTTTCCTTAAGTGTATAACTGCTAAACATTGTTACACCACATTCGTTTGCATTGGTCTTATGGTACGAGTATAACTGAAAGTCCGTTGGACTATTTTTTGAAATAATTGAACAACTTTTTTTGTAAATATGAGAATTTTTTCGTCGCCTCATAAAGAAATATATTTAATAAACGTTTTAAGCCTTTTTTGTAAATTGCCTGAAATCAAAGATATATTCGATTTTCATACGAATATTTGAGTTAATATTAAAATTTTTATTACAGGTTTCCTAATCAATCAGACCTACTAATAAATTTCATTATTGCACGCATATTTTAGTAATTATGTGAAATTTTTTTCACAGGATTTCCAATTAATTTTTTGTATGAATATTTGCATGTTTTACTTGAACCGAAAATTTTCTATTTCTGTGTATGATAACTCTTCAAACACCATTTTTCAAAAGCGAAGAGGTTTAAATGATTCCGCCTGACCGAAGATGAAGTTTATGTTCTCCTTTTATTTAAAAAAAAAACAAATGTAAAAGAAAGCAAAGTTTAAATTTGTTTTTTGTTCTTTATCTGAAACTTTTATTATTTTAGGATTATTTCGCATACTTCTCTGAATCTAGCCAAGTTTTAGAAACTAAAACTCTGACTCTGAATCCCACTAATTATTCAGACCAGCCAAGCGGATCAGTAGTATCTAATCCAAAAGTAAAAATCTGAAACACTGCAGACCGCATAAAAAAAATTACGGGAAAACCGTCTGCATGGGTTTTTGAAATTTTCAAAAAACCGATATTAGGGTGTGGAAAATCAAGTAAAATAAATGCTAGATATCATTTTTAAATACGTTTCATTTAATAACATTATTACTCTCAATGCAATATGACAAATTTCTCTTTCGCTTTCGACTGCCAAATCTCTTTCCCAAAGCAGGTTGTACTATTTGCACTCTTTACCTCCATTTCCTTTTCCATCCACAATAAACGGACCCTGCCACAACTTCCTCTTTCCAATGCCGAATTTTAAATGTTTTCCCTACTGTTGTACAGACACACGCGGGTGTTGTTCTAACCTGTTCTTAATCCTTTACTTAGAAGACCTTTACGAAAACAAAGGCCAGATCAATAAAATGACAATTAACAACAAACAATGATCACAAAACATTACAAGGACATTCGGTAGTTGACAATTGCCCGGTATAGTTTCGGCTCTGTCGGAGAGTGAGGATATGCCTTTTACTATAGTTTGCATTTAATCCTTTCGCTTAACGGTTACGCTTACTTTTGCTTAATTAAAACATACGCATGCGCACAACGAACGGGTCCCAATGTGCGGCGTCTCATACAAATGTGTGCTAAATACTAGGAAATTGCGGGACACCTACGCAGACGCTCGAACGCTGAGCGTGAGCGAGCGTATTTATAATTTGTTTATTTTGCAAACAAAGTGACACCCCTTTCGCAAAAGGATTTCGCGTTAGTGATGGATCAAAAGCAGCAAATCGCCAGGATAATCCTTTGACTTTTGCTAAAACATTGGCTAGTCTTAGGATGTTAAGCGTTAGCATAGAGGATGAAGCGCCTGAAGTCACGTTTGTTTTGAATAATTAGGCTAAAAGTCAGAGTGGGCGGGCGTCTAAAGCCGTACATTTCAAATTCCAAAAAAAATCCCAAAGCAAGCATGACAAGTCTCATCACAACAGATTGTTACGGTTTTCCTTTTAAACGTTGTTTTTTTTTTTATTTTCTATCCCAAAGGCCTTGTTTTTCTTCGGTTTACAGTCAAACAAACAAAGAACTTTTATGTTTTAAAAAACCGCCATCTCATTTAAAAAAGATCACTTCACCGCTCGACAACCATAAATATTTGCACTAGTTTTTTGACCAATTTTTAGTGCAGTTTTTTTGTTTGCCTAAAAAATAGTTCAAAAATTCATTGTTGCACAATGGCCCGATTCTCGGAAAAATTGTTTAATCTTACGCAACCGTCATAAATTACGCAACTTCCCAAAAAAAAAAATGAAAACACCACACCACCGCATAGGACAGTAGACCGACCTAGTTGCAAGTATTTACGAGCCTCATAAACGGCCATAAATACCCGTGACATAATTTTTCCAAAAAATTCAGTCTGTGTTTTAGTTTCCTTTTTATGGGATCGCTCGATCACGGGGAAAAAATGCAAAACTACAGAGGATTTAAAATTAAAGTCATAAATAGCATGACGCAAAAAATTAGCGCGAAGGTAAAAATGAGACAGATTTTTTGTACGCAAATCCTTAGGACAGAGCATGGCAAGGAATGGTGGCAATTTGTGAAATAGGCAAATTTTTAAATATTAAGGATCGCATGCATGCTGAGCAGCACTTATTTCATTGTGTTTTCTTTTGCAAGTAAAATAAAGTCTGTGAAATATTTCTTTAATTATGAAGAAGATACGAAAACTATGATTTATAGCGATGAAAGAATAATTTTGGTTTCTGATAATTTTTTTTTTTACGGAGTTGAAAATTTAAGTGGTTGTCATCCCTTCGGTTGATCCGACTTGCATATACCCACACCAATATATGGAATTTAAATTTTCCTTTATTCCGACCTCTATTGTCTGAAGACTACCAATTATAAAGGGTCGATTGAGCAGGAGGTGCTAGAACTGGACGTGTCATATGTAGGGAAATCCATCTAGAGGTATTTTTTCAGAACCAAAATCAAAAAATTTAAAAATTCAAATCAAGTCTCGAATCTTTATTGGTAATTTGAAAGGACATTTTATGCCATTTATTTTTTGAATATATTTTCCTTCAAATGTTGGACGCAACTACGCCTCAGAGTTTCCATTCTGAAGGTCCAATTTTGGATGACTAGTTCGAGCATTTTGACCGGTATGGCTTTAACGTAATGTTGGCTTCCAAAACCTGAATCGTAGCTGATTTGTCAGCATAGACTTGGACTTTACGTAACATCAAAGAAAAAAGTCTAAAGGTGTGATATCACGCAATCTAGGCGGCCAACTCACCTGTCCAAAACGTGAAATTAGTTGCTTTTCGAAATGACCTCTCAATAGATCCATTGTTTGAGCAGCTGTATGGCTAGTGGCACCGTCCTGTTGAAACCAAGTGTCGGCAAGATTACGGGCTTCAATTCCAGGTAGCATACAGATCGATATCATGGCGCGATAGCGAGCACCATTCACGGTAACGTTCCGGCCATCATCATTTTTGGAAAAAAAATATGGACCGATGATTCCACCAGCCCATAAACCGCACCAAACCGTGTTTTTTTCTGGGTATAATAGCACCTATTGAACCTTTTCTGGTTGCTCTTTAACCCAAATGCGGCAATTTTGTTTATTGACTTTGCCGTTGAGCCAGAAATGGCCCTCATCACTGAATAAAATTTTGGTCAAAATAGCCGATCTTACCGTTTCTCACCGAACGCTCATTTCGATAATACTGTTGCCAACATTTGAAGTAAATTATTTTCAAAAAATAAATGCCATAAATGTCCTTTCAAATTACCAACAAAGATTTCACACTTGATTTGAATTTTTATACTTTTTTGTTCTAAAAAAATACCTTTAGATGATTCACCCTATACTTATCCTTAGGCGCATACAAAGATAAAATAAGTAAATATATTGCAAGAAACAAAATTCAAGGGAAATTCAAAAATTAAGTTTTTAATCTACTCTCGGATAGCACCGTGTGTGTGTGGAAGGTTTAAGAAGAGGCGTGGCTAAAGCTCTAGATTTTGATCAGAAAATCTAATTTATATTTTTTTATCTAACCATTATTTTTCAGCAAAATCTTGGGAATAGTATTAAAATTATTAAGCGAATGCTTTTCGTGCAAGTGTATAAATTCTTTTTTTCCTCGTTTCTTTATTTATAATCTATCGATGAGACAGAAGGTAAATTCGTTAAATAATAACAATGAGATTAGTTATTTTTCTTCCACAAGCGATAGTAGAATAAATTTAATTTAGAAAAACTCATTTTATTTTATTCACAATTGATTTTCAAAGGTTTAATGGCAAAGCCGTATGCATTATTTAGAAAAGATATTAATGATAGAAATTAACTACGAAAGGGTAGATCTAAAATATATATTGCTTCAGTCTTGTGGATCTATCTGTGCCGCCTAGCAGCTATATAGCTTCAGGATTTACATGGTTGCTGAATCGGTGCATGTACGAGTACTGTTCACTTGTTTTCCTTATTTCGTCTTTTAAATCTAATACTTCGAGATCTCTTCTTATGACCTTATTAGAAATGAACCGTTCGCGATTACCCTCACGGTCTTGGATCGGTATCTTTTTAGAATCTCGAAGTTGGAGTTACTTGCTATACACTAGTGCTGAGTACCATAATTGGTTTTTAATCTTAGGTCCCTTTCTATTTTGCGCATCATATTATGACCAAACTAGTTTTAGTATTGATTGATAAATTTGTACTTAGTAGGGACTGTTACAGACGTTTTATGCTGCAGAATAAAAAGTACTGAATGTTTTGGACCAAATATTTTTAATATATTTATTGATGTATATCGTACCCAAAAAGAATCTAATTATTCAAAATATCCGCCTTTTGCCTTTCCACACGCCTTAAGTCGCACTGGCCAATCGCCAATAACTGCACGAACCTCGTCCATTCGAAAATTAGCCACAGCTCGAACCAAACCAATCTTAATCTGTATCTGTTGTGACAAAATTTGTCCTCTAAAACCGTCCACAATTTGTAATCCAATGGGTTCAAATCTGGACTGCCTGAGGAAATGAACGCTGGCAAATTGTTTCGAAGCCAGGCCTGTGAAGTTTTAGCCTTATGGGCCGGCGCAGAATCCTGCTGGCTGGTTTTGGAACAGGGAATTGTTAAGAGGCTTCAAAACAGCTTCCAAAACGGTTTCTTGGTAAACTTTGGCCGATGTTTTGACTCCGTGTTTGCAGAAATGCAGGTCAGTGATCCCATCGTAAGACACACCCCACCAAACCATGACTGAAGCTGGGTGATGACCCTTTGCACATTTGGGATAAGTTCAGATGCTTCCATAGATGAACGCGCATACACTCTATCATTTTTGTTAAATTTTTCCTGAACGGTAAAAATATTTCATCGGTAAACAAAATTTTTCTGTGCAAGTTATCAACGTGCTTCACCAAAAGACATTTGCATTTTTCAATTCTATTTTTTTAAAGCTGCAGTCAATAAATGTCCGATACGTCATTTGAAAGCCCCAAGTCCCAAGTTTTTTTAATGATTCGACTCATGGACTTTTGCGTGATATTCATCTCACGGGCCATGATTTTCTGTTTTCGGAGCGAATTTCTGTGAATTCTTGATTTAACGGCTTTGATGACATGCGGTGTATGAACAGATCGTGGGCGGCCCGACCGGTGGCGGTCTTTTACATCTCCAGTCTCCTCAAACAGTTTTATGCATCGGTAGACGAACATGCAGCCAGTCCCTAGTGGCCGGAGCGTTTTGAAAATATCGTTTTTTTCATTTCACACTTGAAAAGCGCTATTATCTGACCACTACATGATGAAAGTTGAAACAATTTTAAAATCCCGTTACAGACTAACGCTATTGAGGTGAGCTTTCAAAACCTATAACGGGGTATGTTCAGTTCTACAATTGAAATGTGTGTGTTCAATGTTGTAACAGTATTTATGTCCCTACTAAGTAATTTGTTTCTGAGGCTTAAATGAGACCTTTGTAATACCGTTATACATATGTAATGGAGTTCACAATTTAAGCGAATTTCAGGAATCCAAATATTTCTCACCTAGTTAACTGTATACGTCTATTCTTAAATACTAATTTTATGTTTGATCGTGCAAATATTATTAAAAATATTACTAGAATACCAAAAGTGGGCATCACGGTGCATCTACATCGAAGGTACCAGAGGCGTGTCAACCACTTTTTTACATGCTAGTACTTAGTCTTTTTTAAAAAAAAAGCGACCACATTTAACTAAATTCTATGCGCTCACAAGTTTTGTGAGTCTTTAGTGTGGGAGGTACCAAAAGGGTGAAGCGAGGATTCAAACGTTTTGTCTCCCGTTATAGCCCTTTATTATCCCTTTAAACCCCCATTTCTATTTTCTAAGCAATTGTACACACTTACACCCATTTTCATCCCTCAATATGCCCATTTCTAATTTTCATATCATCCTACTTATTAAATATGCATTTTTTCTATTACTTGCTATTTCGTATGTTCTCTGGCCCTTTTTCATGCCTTTTTATGCTCATTTCAATTTTCATGCCATCCTGTAGTTTTAATGTTGTAATGTTTTTTTCTTACATTTTGATATTTTGAGTATTTCTGGCCCTTTTTTAGACCATTTCTATTTTCTTAACCATCTTCTTGATATAATAATGTTTTTATCACTTCCTGTTGTTTTGCCAGTTTTGTCCCTTTTTTAGCCCAATTTCTATCTAAGAGAGCAGATCAATGATTCGAATTTTTTCGAATAAAACACAGTTTTTTCTCCTTTTGAGACTTCCTTTAGCTCGATTTAGCTCAATACACTTAGTCCAACGTTTCTCCAATTTTTGTAGCCCTTACAAAAAATAAGGTTTTTCGAGGTCCATTAAATAGGCATTTTTTGATCGAAAGACAGTAAACCACTTTTTTACCATTGAAATCGATGGTGCAGTGCATTTATTAAGCTTTTCCTTGATTTGATTGACGGTTTTTTCCGCCAAAAAGTAATGCTTAATGAGCACTCGAAAAGTCACGGATCTATTGTTCATAGGGCCCCAAATATGTAGTTCTTGTACAGGTTGACCCACCACCATTTAATTATGGAACACCATCCGATGCGTTTCGCTTCGCCCGATGGGCTGAAGATTGTTTGGCAGTAGATGAAAAATTTTACCGAAAAATCGTGTTTTCAGATGAAGCTCATTTTCATGTCGGTGGCTATGTCAACGAGCAAAATTGCCGCATATGGGGTTCAGAAAACCCATACCTGACTTTTGAGAAGACAATGCATCCACATCGAGTCACTGTTTGATGTGGACTTAGGGCATCATTGGGCCATTTGTCTTCGAAAATGAGCAAGGAGACGTCGTTACCTCAACGGCGACTTGCTCAACGAATTTTTGTTTCCAAAAATTCAAAATAACGACATGGACTACTTTTGGTTTCCACAAGACGGAACCACATGTCACTCTGCCAACACAACCATAATAATCGAATAATTAGCCATAATTTTGATGTCAATCTGCCGCCTCGGTGCTGTGATTTAAGCCCTTTGGATTATTTTCTGTGGAGAGCTATTAAGGATAAGTGTTAGGCAAAGCATCCAGAGACAATTGAAGCTTTGAAATATGAAATCGATGTTGCTGGTGAAGAAAGTCGACCCAAAACAATCTAAATGTACTGGAAATTGGTTTGATCGGATGAGCTACTGCAGAGCCAGTTGTGGTAGTCATCTGAATAAACTTGTACTCGCATTGTGTTCCACTATTAAATGCCAAAGTTAAAGCTTTCCAATAAATCTAGAAATTTGAGAAAAATTATATAAAATTTTACAGCCGATTCAAATTTTAAATATCCTACCAATTATAAGGCAAATAACTCCTAAAATTCAATAATTTTAGAAGTTATTTGCCGTATAAGGCACTGTCGAATATTAACACTACAAACAAACGCCATTTGTTTAACTGCATTTCAAAAAGTACTGCCATACCAACATTTCAGGAGTCCTTTTTCTGAGAACAACAAAAAATGCACGCAACCATAAAATGAAAGAAAGAAAAAACAACACGGCCATGCCTTTTGCCGCATTTTATTATGCATTAACTCCTTTTCCTCTACTCTTTCGCCATTATCTGGGAACAATTGTTTATATTTTTCGTGTGTTGTGTAAAATTACAAAACACCACGAGGACAATGACAGGGCGGCGGAAAGTAATTGCGAATTTCATTCCATTGCGTAGCCAGGACAACAAGCAACACATACATACGCACGCACACACACACTCTAAGTAAGCAGTGCTGTATGGCCGTGCATTGATGCAACAACTCCTTCGTTCGCCAGAACCGAGAGTGCGTGCTGTCGTCTGTCCTTTTACAAAAGGACCTGTGCAAAAATACTCATTTATTATGACTTTCGCTAAAACGCGTCGCGAAGAAGAGGTAAAGAGGTGAGTCCTGGAGAAAGTGGTAAAAAAGGATTCAGAGATGCGGAAAGTGTTGTCGGCCCTTAAAGTGTGTTTTTTTCTTCCTCGTCCTTTATGAGTTATCCTTTTGTCTAAGGAGGTTTTTTACAAGCCCGCCATAAAGGTGTTCATGGCTGACGCAGCAAAGTTAAGTAATTTGTTTGCAACATTGACGGACGGCCGAAAAAATGCCGAGAATTTTATGGTTTGTTTAACAAAACGCAACATTATATATGATTACGTTTTTTAGCTGTTGATGATGACGACAGCAAGTTTTTGCTTTGTAGAGAATTCCAGCGAGGAAGCTGTGTATGGGTTATACAAGCGTTGCATGATAATGCGTATATGCCGTTGCCACCAGGGCAGCAAGCCGTGTAATGAAATGAGTTATTTCGGAGAAAGATAGACCCGAAAGGATTTGTTTTCGCCAAAGGATGGTGAAAGGCTTTCGTCGGAAAAAGGGTAATGGGCTAAGATTTCGCGATAAAAACAGGAAGAGTTGCTTAACATGTCTTCCGTTGGTGTCTGTGTTTTTTGCGGAAAATATATAAAAAAAGAGAAAGTAATTCGTAGAATTTCGAGATTCCTTCGAATTTCGCGGCTAGACCTTGACTCTTTCGTATGGTTGCCTAAGAAGATAAAAGGATTACTTAATATTACAAAATTATACATTTTGTAATATGAACCCAAATATGTCCTTGGCTGGGTAAGATTGGGTTTTACTGGTTTCTTTTGGCATGTAATTACTTATATTTTGGTGGTGGCAACAAATTAGAAGTTATGTAGGTGGCATTATCTTAAACAAGAAAATGCTTAAGGAGAAAGGAGACAAACGAAGCCACAAGAGACTATGGGCATGAAGGTTACAACGATAAACTCGCATATCAATAGAGTTCCTTCTAGGTTTAATATTCACATCTTATGTTTTTTTTTCAACAACATATTTATTTGCAATCTACTTTATATACAAAAATAATAAGCAAATTTAGTAATAAATCAATTAATGACAGTACAGCTAAAACCCAGTGGCCTCAGCATTAATATATTTTACATTGTTAACTTATATTATTGCAATTATGTACATACATTTATTTTAAAAAAGCGAGATCTAGTATATGATATCTTTTTAGTCTTTTAATCTCGTCACTGTCATCTAAAAGAGATATAGCCAGAACATTAGAGTGATTACTTAGTCTGTCTAAGTAGTTTGCGCTAAACCTAGCTATTTCGTCCATTAAAAAATTAAAACCAAGATCGTTGTGAACACAGCGGTTATTCACAAACCATGGTGCATTCGAAATTAGTCGGAGAGTCTTGGACTGATACATTTGTAAAATTTCCAAGTTGGATTTGCTGGATGTTCTCCATAGTTCGATTCCATAAGTCCACACAGGTTTCGAAATAGTTTTATAAAGGATGACTTTATTTTCTAAGCCTAATTGTGATTTAGGGCCAATTAACCAGTACATTTTTTTGGTTTTTATCTCAACTTCCTTCCTTTTCATTTTTATATGTTCTCTCCAATTAAGCCGCTGATCTATTCGAAGTCCAAGATATTTAAAGTGATTAGATTTTGGAATCACAACGCCATTTAAAGTGAGTGGAGGGCAGTCTTCTTTTCGCAATGTAAAAGTTACATTGCTGGATTTGTCAGCGTTGACTTTAATGTTCCAAGTATCAAACCACAATTGAAGATCGTCAAGCAGTCTTTGAACTTTAGGTGATGCTTCCGCAGGAAACGAACCTGTGGCAGAATAGCGGTGTCATCAGCGTATGTAGCGATCGTGATATCCGTGTTAACAGGCATGTCAGAAGTGTATATCGTATAAAGCAACGGACCCAAAACGCTTCCTTGTGGTATTCCAGATTTAATATTTCCAACTTCAGACTCTTCACCATTAACATGCACATAAAAACTTCGCAGGCTTAAATACGATTTAAACAATAAATAATATGGAGTTGGTAGCATTTGATATCCAGAAAGATTGATGAGCAGTACAGTTTCTTCTCTAGAGATTCTCTGATAACCTTGATGATCCTGTGGCATTGCTCAGGTGTACCGTGAGATCAGATTTTTAACTGAAACAAGATGGCAAGAGTGGGCCGCAGTGGAGTTATGGGATTGAGCACGACTATCATGCTAGTGAATCCAGGTTCAAACTTCAGAAAGAAGTGCGAAATCTTCTGAATAACAGAGTTGTCGGCCCGTTTAATAAAACGTATTTTGTCTACATTACTTTATATACCATTCAACAAAAGTAGATTTTATACTACATTTGACTTTCCGTTTGCAAACATTCATCGGGGACCATACATACGAGGGCAGCTATATACATTTCTGGCCTAACAATGAAAATGCAATTATTAACCATCAAAAATGGTTTTATTGTTATTCAAAGTATTCTCCAGCATGATGTATACACGTTTGCATGCGCTCAAAACAATTGTCGAAGCACTTTTTCCACTCCGATTGAGACACCTCCAAAACAAGGTTTTTAAACGCTTCAACAGCATCTTCTGGCGACGAAAATCGTTGACTACGCTTTTTTTTCCTGATGTGCGGGAATAAAAAGAAGTCATTGGGTGCCAAGTCAGGGCTGTACGGCGGAAGACCCATCAATTCGACGTTTTGGTCGGTCAAAAAGGCGCTGATTTGAGCCGAAGTGTGAGAGCTCGCATTGTCATGGTGCACAATGATTCGTCTTCTCTTGTTCGTTTTTCGAACTTTCCCGAAGACTTTAGGTAAACAAATTGTGGTGTACCACTCACAATTGACCTTCCTACATTGCTCAAACGTAACAAACGCCGTTTTGCCGAAGAAACAGGCGACCATTTGCTTCGATGTTTTTCTTCCACGAACAACTTTTGTTGGATTTGCCTCGTTTTCAAAGACACACACGGTGGATTGCTGTTTTGTTTGGAGCTCATAATCATAGAAACATAATTCGCCACCTGTTACCATTACCATGGAAATGTCAGATGGTGCCAGGTCAGAAATATATATAGCAATCCTCAGATGTGCGAAATTTGATCGTGTGAATGAAAAAAGCGATATTTTCAAAACGCTCCGGCCAGTAGGGATTAGCCGCATGTTCGTCTAGCGATGCATAACACTGATTGAGCAGACTCCAGATGTAAACGACCGCCACCGGTCGGGCCGTCTACGCTCTGTTCGAACACCGCATGTCATCAAATCCGTTAAATCAAGAATACACAGAAATTCGCTCCGAAAACAGTATATCATGGCCCGTGAGATGAATATCACTCAAAAGTTCATGTGTCGAATCATTAAAAAAGACTTGGGACTTTCATACGACGTACCGGACGTTTATTGACTGCAGCTTTAAAAAAATAGGATTGAAAAATGCAAACGTGTTTTGGTGAAGCACGCTGATAACTTGCACAGAAAAATTTTGTTCACCGATGAAAAAATTTTTACCGTTCAGGAAAAATTTAACAAGCAAAATGATAGCGTGTATGCGCGGTCATCTAAGGAAGCATCTTAACTGATCCCAAGGGTGGAAAAGGGTCATCACCCAGCTTCAGTCATGGTTTGGTGGGATGTCTCTTACGATGGGGTCACTGACCTGCATTTCTGCGAACAAGAAGTCGAAACATCGGCCAAAGTTTACAAACAAACCGTTTTGGAAGCTGTTAAGAAACCTCTTAACTATTCCCTGTTCCAAAACCAGCCATGGACAGCAGGATTCTGCGCTGGCCCATAAGGATAAAACGTTCCAGACCTGGCTTCGAAACAATTTGCCAGCGTTCATTTCCTCTAAAGAATGACCCTCAAGCAGTCCAGATTTGAACCCATTGGATTACAAATTGAGGACGGTTTTAGATGACAAGGTTTGTCACAAAAGATACCCCAACATTGGATCTCGTAAGACTGCTTTGGTTCGAGCAGTGGCCAATTTTCCAATGGACGAGGTTCGTGCAGCTACTGACGATTAGCCAGTGCGACTTAAGGCGCGTGTAAAGGCAAAAGGCCGACATTTCGAATAAGTTGATTCTATTTGGATACAATATACATCAATAAATATGTTAAAAAATATTTGGTCCAAAAACATTCTGTACTTTTTATTTTACAGCATAAAACGTGTGTAACAGGATTTATGTCCCTAGTAAGTACATCTGAAACTTGTTGTCCTTTTTTCATAATTTCACCAATAAGTTATGTTCAAAATTGGTCTTCAAAATATGACCTGTAGCCAGCATTTCAGGCATTTCGTGCCGCATTAACCATTCAGTAGCCGGAAATATTTACGTTTATAGTTCAATATTGTTTCACGCAAAAAATATTTTATAATCAGCTTTATCTTAAAATTGTTTTACACTTTCAACCCAAAGTGGATCTTTTTGAGCCACTTTACCAATTTAATGCAGAAAATCGTTGGAGTTGTGCATACAAAGATAATTTGATTCGAAATTTGGAGTAATAAATAGTACGGGCAACCACCAACATTCGGTTGACAAAAAAATCAGTTGTAGCAACAACTATATTCTCTATGTGTGCCTCTTAAATTAAATCGATGGACAAGTGCGCCATAAGAATTATTAGATCCAAAATGTTTTTTCTCGAGGTTCGAAAAATTCTTACGTTGCTACGGTACATCATTTCCAATTACAGAACATAACATAGCACAAAATAATATTTGGTTGTAATGACTGAATACTCGAATTCGGATTATATTTTATTATTTCTAGACCTTACTGGGATGCTGTGGGAAAAAAGTCTACTTATAGATTTATAGAATATAATTAGCCTAACATTCTGTAATACTTATTCTGTGAACATAAAAAATGCTAGCTGACATTTGCCATGTTTAGCTCTAGCATTTTTTGATTTTGGGGTTAGCGTTCGTTTTACCGATCTTTGGTTTCATTTTTATCACCGACGCTTTTCATCTCAAACATGACCTGTTTGCCTATGCCACAACCTTGAAATTGATGTATTCGCTCTTTCGGCAAAACATGCCGCTCAAGGACTTCGACATTTGACAAAAAAAAGCCATATGCCAGCCGAAATGTTTTCCACCAAAAATTTCCTACCGTGTTGGTGATCTACAAAAAAATTAAAAGCAAGCATTCCTTTGCACTATAAAGCATTCACTTGCTGCCTTGCAACGATTTCGTGGAAATCATAAAAATTTACATAAAACGCGCTCTAAAATAGCGGGCAAAACAATGCTGCCGCTTACCAAAGTCGTGCAAAAAACTAGATCGTTTTTAGGCGACCATAAAAATTCTCGAGTAAAAACAGCAGGATCTGCGAAGCCAAAAAACAAAAAGGAAAATTGCAACAATTTTTTTTCTCCTTCGCACAATTCGTCGCAATTTGTTGCGATGGCTAGGTAAGGCATGGCCTCATAAAAATTCTCGCCCAGTGACGCAACAATGATTTGTCTGTCTGCTGCCTCAATGACGTCTAAAACAAAAAACATGCAAATTATTACGCAAGATAGCGTCCTAAAGGTTGTAAATGTGTAACGCGGCGACGGTACTTCCGTGGAATTCCAATTTTTCACGTTCTTTTGTTATGATTTTTTGTTACAGTTTTTTTCTTAGGATAATTTTTAGTTTATTTTTGCTGTCCTCCTCCTCATCTCACAGGATGCCAGGCGGATGTGGACGCACGAAACGAGGAAAAAACAAACAAAACAAAGTGTCCTCATTTTCGCGTTAATTGTGTTTTTAGCGCAAACTTATAAACAGACGAGGCGGCTGGGAGGACAGACAGACGGGCGGACGGACGGCTGGATGACCTGCTTTATTTGCGCACATTCACGCCATGATTTTTATGATCGCTCGCTTTTTGCGGGCCATTGTGTTTTTTGCTTTCGCGCTGCTCGACTTTTTAAGTTCGCAATGATGCGTAACAAATGTTAGTTAGTGCGATCCTATAAAAAGAAATTGTAAAACAGTTTCTTCGTAATTATGTCATCTGACATTCGTTTATGACCGCCATTGTTAGGTAATCTTTTCCCCACCCCGGAATTCTTGGGAAGTTCGACGACGGCCATTGTTTGTAAACGCAAAAAAATAAATGCAAGGACGCAAAACAAAAAACTGCACTAAAAATTGGTCAAAAAACTGGATCAGTGTTTTATGGTTTGAGCGCATTTTTTGACTCCGCCAGACGATCGTTTTTTGTCGGTCGTTAGCAACAATTATGGTTTTAAGAAGAATAGAAAACCTCAACTAAGTTTTTTTTTTCTAAATGCGGAATTTTTCTTTAAGGTTCTATTTTTTGTTTCTGAGCTGGACCAGATTTCATTGACTTTTTTGGGCAATTGTTGAGGTGTGCAAAAAAGTAAAAGTTGAATGGCAAAAAATATCAAGACTAGCTTCTGTTCACCTCGGGTGTTGGGTAATAGATTTGGCTAGAATGTGAGATAAAAAAAGGAAAACCGCAATTCAAGGACTCTTGGTTTTCCAGCCTCAAGACTTGTTTGATGTATTCTTTACTTACTCGTAGTTGTAATAAAAACAGGGCTAGATTGGGCATTAAGCCTTTTGCGTTCCGGAAGTCAATTCACATACGGAGGACTGTACGAGAGAAAAACGAATTTGATCTGTGGTGTATAGTGTGGTCAACTGGCCAATCGATAACAAACGGGTGAGAAATACGACACGCAGAGAAAAAAACATGGTTACTTTATGGTCACGGCAATAATAATATGTTCTCCGCAATAACAGTATGTTCGTCGCAACCATAGTATGGTTTACTGAATTTTACTTTGACAATAGTATGATTGCCGCTATATTAATATTGTTGAAATGTAACAACAGTAGTATTGCCAAATTTAATAATAAAACAATAACAATAATATAATTACGGCAATCATACTGTATAATTGTATTTTTTTCTCATTTAAAAATGCTTTTAAGAACAATGTTATTGTTACGGATCTAGTGCAATAATAGTACTTTTTATATAGAAATTACAAATTTGGCTTTGTTTAACTGAAATACTTTTAATTAAAACGCTTACGTTTTTTTAAACTGTCTTTTTCTACTGTTACATAAATAACAGTACAGCGACCGCAAAACTAACTGGACTGACACATTTTCTGTTTTACTAGCAACTTTGTTTTGTTTTTTAAAAGCAATCTTTTATAAGCCATCTGTCAAAATTTCCGAAACATTTAATGATTATTTTCTTTGTTACAGGTGATTGAAGTAAACAAGTTTTATAATTTTTGAAAAATGGAAAATAAAGGGATTAAACACTTTTATATGAAAGGTTATACGCCACAATTAATCAGAGATGAATTGGATTCTGTTCATGGCGATAATGCACCATCATACTCCACCGTGAAATCCTGGGCTCAACAATTTAAAATGGCTCGTTCAAGTACGGAAGATGAACAACGCTCTGGAAGACCGAAAACTGCTACTACTATTGAAAACATTAGTAAAATATTTAATGAAGTCACTAAAGATAGACAAATAAAGCTCAGAGAACTTGCTGATATTGTTAAAATACACGAAAAACAAGTTCGGAGTATTTTACATGATGAACTCCGCATGAAAAAGCTATCCGCAAGATGGGTGCCGCGTTTGTTGACTTTGCCCCAAAAAATCGTCCGTTGAACCAATTCCGAGGAGCTTTTAGCGATTTATCAGCGTAATCCAATAGAGTTCTTGCGCCGATTCATAACTGTTGATGAAACATGGATCCATCACTACATCCCAGAATGCAAAGAACAGTCAAAACAATGGATAGAAGCTGGTAAAAGTGGTCCCAAGAAGGCGAAAACTGAAAAAAACGAAAAAAGTCAGCAGGAAAAGTAATGGCCACAATATTTTGGGATGCAAGGGGTATAATATTTATTGATTATCTTGAGAAAGGAAAAACTATAAATAGTGAATATTATTGTGCATTATTGGATCGGTTGAGTGAAAATCAAGATAAAACGACCGCATTTAGAAAAAAAATGTTCTTTTTCATCAAGATAATGCTCCTTCACACACTGCATTTTTAACTCAACAAAAACTGGCCGAATTACGATTTAAAATTGCTCCGCATCCACCATATAGTCCAGATTTAGCTCTTTCTGATTGTTTCTTGTTTCAAAATTTAAAAAAATTTCGCGGTGGCAAAAAATGTTTGTCCAATAGCGAGGTTATTGCTGAAACTGAGGCATATTTTGAAGGTCTTGAAAAATCTTATTTTTCGGATGGAATTAAAAAACTTTGAAAATCGTTTGATGAAGTGTATTGAGTTGGAAGGATATTATGTTGAAAAATAAATAATAATAATTCCAAAAAAATTTTCTTTTTATGTTAGGCCAGTTACTTTTGTGGTCGCCCTCGTATATTAATTTCAATTTAAAGTATTTTTAAATAACTTTCATAATTCAAATCTGTTGTTGGCAACTTAACCCAATTCTAATAAATAATCTTGTGGATCATAGTATATTTGTGTGTGATCATACAATGGTTGTAGGGATCATAGCATGGTTACGTGTGAATCATGCTATGGTTGTGAAGATCATACTATTGTTGTATGTGAAACATACTATGGTTGTGAGGATCATAATATGCTTGCGAAGATCATAGTATGGTTGAGTGTGAATTATACTATGGTTGTGGGGATCATAGTTTGGTTATGTGAGAATCATACTATTGTTGTGAGGATCAAAGTATGGTTGTGAGGATTATAGTATGGTTGTATTTGAATCATACTTTATTGTGAGGATCACAATATTGTTGTTTCACAACCATGCATCCAACAATACTATTGTCCTCTTCGAATATTGTCACCACAACCATACTTTTTTTCATCCTCAGGTCAGGAATAAGTCGACAGATGTCTGAAGAACACACACCATGGAAGTAACGATAGAACAGCGTCACGCAATCCACATTGTGAGACAACAAGCAGCACTGTGTCTTACGCACATTAAAATCTCCTCTATTCTCTCGACCCCATTCGGAAATGGCCAGTAGATCCCGGCCAAGTGTCTCATCCATAATTCGCCTTTTGTCTTCAATATCCTGAAGGCTCGGCCTACGGTCGAATGAATATGAATGACACCTGTTACTGTCATCCGCGAAAGAGTAGATTGGATTCACGGTCTGACCCAAAAGATTGTCAATAAAAATGAGAAATAAAGAAGGAGAAAGGACCGATCCCTCTGACACACCTGCGGTCAGCCTATGTGTGTTGTATAAGAACCCATCTATAGTGTGATCTATCTAGAGGTATTTTTTCAGAAAAAAATATTATATAAAAATTCAAATCAAAAGTGGAATCTTTATTGGTAATTTGAAAGGACATTTTATGGCATTTATTTTTTGAAAATAATTATCTTCAAATGTTGGCAACTGTATTATGGAAATGAGCGTTCGGTGAGAAACGGGAAGATCCGCTGTTTTCGACCAAAATGTTGTTCAGTGATGAGGTCCATTTCTGCCTCAACGGCAAAGTGCATAATTGCCGAAGTCGGGCTGAAGAGGGAAATAGATTTGAGTAGAATGTGAGATAAAAAAGTGAAAACCGCAATTCAAGGACTCTTCGTTTTCCAGCCCCAAGACGGGCTGGAAGCAACAAAAAGAGGTTCAAGAGGTGCCATTGTACCCAGAGAAATCCACGGTTTGGTGCGATTTATATGCTAGTGAAATCATATTTTTTCAAAAATGATGAAAGCCGTGAATGGTGCTCGCTATCGCGCCATGATATCGGACTTTTCGCTACCTCCAACTGAAGCCCGTAATCTTGACGACCCTTGGTTTCAAAAGGACGCTACCACTTGCCATACAGCTGCTCAAACAATGGATCTATTAAGAAGTCATTTCGAAAAGCAGCTAATTTCCCGTTTTGGAAAGGTAAGTTGGCCGCCTAGATCGAGTGATATCTCACATTTAGACATTTTTCTTTGGAGTTACGTAAAGTCCAAAGTCTATGCTGACAAACCAGCTACGATTCAGGTTTCGGAAGCCAACATTACGCGTGTCATTAAAGCCATACGGTCGAAATACTCTAACGAGTCATCCAAAATTGGACCCTCAGAATGGAAATCTTAAGGCGTAGTTGCGGCCAACATTTGAAGGAAATTATATTCAAAAAATAAATGCCACAAAATGTCCTTTCAAATTACCAATAAAGATGCCACACTTGATTTGAATTTTTATATTTTTTTTTGTTCTCAAAAAGTACCTCTAGATGGATCACCCCATTCAAAGGGGCAGGCAACGCGTTCATGCCATACGAGTTTATCTCTTATATAAGTCTCGCCTTAAATCATAGCGCATATACCAAACTATAATTAAAAAACGTTCCTGATTGATTTGTGGTGTCACCCTATATGTGACGCGCAAACTAGAAAGGGACCTAAGAGTAAAAAACAATTTTGTTCAGGAGAGCCATTTTAAAGATTTAAATACGTGTATCTATGGTGTACCATCACTTTCATAAAACGCGCATATCTCTGGGCGGAATACTTTTGGGCATGGGATCGTTCTCATTCGGTGCTCAGATGTTGTCCACATCAAAAAAAAAAAGTAAAAATTGATTTTTTTTTTACCATTAGGTCCCTTTCTCTATGCGCTGTCACATAAGTAAATGAAGTTTAGAGTCTTTCGATGCCATGCCAAGGGGCCAAAGCAATCTGCCGAACAAAATTGTAATTAAAGTCCATTTAACGGAAGCTATAGCAGCAGCAGCTACTTTACAACCACAGCCTGTCGCTGTATTTGCATTAAAAGCGTTAAATAAAATCATAACAGTTAATCAAGCTATTATTTTCATTATTGGCGGCAGTGGTGGGCCGCTGACGTTGCCACCGATGCTGCTGCTGTTGTTGTTGTCGGCGTTTTTTACTTGGCCAAGTCAATATTTTTATAGCGGTTTAACGTTGACAAAGTTTATTTTGTGTAAAACACTACAAATTTCAAAGAGTATGAGTGAAAACGAGCGCGCTTAAGTCTGCGTGTGTGTCTGTGTGAATGTGTGTGGTTGGTGTATGTGTGTGTGTTTGCGTATTTGTATGTATGTTTTTCATGACCAACAACGGTTAACCAGAGAAAAGGCCACAAAAATGCCACGAAAATCCCAAACTAAAAAAAAACAACAGCAGCAGCTAGCGGCCACGGTGGCAACAACTACGGCGGCGGCAACAACGGCGACAACAACAACAATAAACCGTTAAGCAAACAAATGCTCCAACAACTACAACAACAAGTCCCCCATACAACAATAATCACACAAACACACACGCATGCACATTTGTCCGTGTGATACTTTTTAATGCAGAAATTCGCATCAATGAAGTGCGACAAAAAAGGAATGAGAACGAGGCGAAAAGTGGGGAATTTGTGGTGGCTATGACGGGCAATGATTTGAGAGCGAAGGCCCTAGATAACGTTAAAATAGCCAGAGTTAACAATTGGTTGTCCTTTTTTTTAATTGAAAATCATCTGTAGTTAATCATTAATAATAAAAAAAAGCGAAAATAAAATCTTTGCCAATATTTAAGAGAATCACGGTAAACTCTTCCAAAGAGACGGCCTTAAACAATCAAACCAAAACAGACCTAATTTCCTTTTGTCTGAGTCTTAACAAAAAGTATTTAAAGTACCAAACATTTTTTTTTATATCAAACGTAATTATTTCGGCAATTGTAACCCTTAATTTATAATTTCGTTCGTTTGTACATCCGCGGAAATGGAAGAAGAAGCGGAAGAGGACGTCACAAGCAGCAGCAGCGGCAGCCTTACCAGGAGGAGGAGTAAATAGAGTCATTGCTGTAATCATGGGTAACCATCGAAAAACCAAACTTTGCTAGCCAAAAACACAAACCGTAAGTGAAACCAAACTCATCAACACAGCCAGCCACTGCACACCCAATGAAATCAACCACCACCCCACCCGATCACTCGTACGTCCATCCTAGCTTCCTTCCACCTCTCCGCCCTGCGCCGATGTCGGCGTCTGAAAACCAATACCGCACATAAAGGTTTAGATGATGTGTACACGTTTGAAACCCTTAGAGGATTAATTCAATCACAAATAAAAAAATGTTGTTGGACTCTTAAGCATTCGCCTCAACATGCTGGCGCTACTCTTTTGTCACAATGGCGTCTCATTTATATGGTGTTTTTTCTCTTTTCATACAAGTTTCGCTCTCTTTCACCCTTAGCTTGAGTATCTCTGCCTCTTTACATAACAACGGTTAAAAAATCATGTCCTGTTTGAAAACGAACTGCAAAAAAATAAGGCACAGCAATCTTTAACAAAAATCCCCGGAGAGTTGTTTGGGAACTCATTGCAAAAGCATTACAATAATTTCATTTTCCCAACAACAACGGCAGCAACAACTGACAGTATGTTGAAATGACAACCTCGCCAGAGTATAAGGAATAAAGTTTTCCCACTGTTTTTAGCTCGCTCCGCGACATCAACCCTGTTATTAACCCACTAAACCACCTCGCAAGAGACACCCATTCCTCTTGTAAAACGCTCAAGTCTCAAAAACACACACAAACCAAAAAAATTGTATTTCCGCACAGTGGGGGAAATGTTTTCGATTTTTTGGGAAAATATTTTTTTTTATTGCTGAGTTATAATCCAGTTAGAAGCATTTTGATTAAAATTCAAAGGTACACTCATAAACACATGAACTCGCGTTACGGTTGCCAGAGTTGCCATTATACGGGCATATCAATAATTTCGTGACTTTTCCAACTCGTAGTTATATGAAATTCAAAACTGCTCCCATCAAGTACCATCTGTTAATAGACTACTTCCAAATTTTGACAGTAGAGTTTCGTCATTTTGACAGTAGAGTTTTGTCATTTTGACAGTAGAGTTCCATCGTTTTGACAGAAAAGTTCCGTCATTTAGTTTGTATTCATCAGCTGTTCAACACATACAACTTCGTGGAAAAGAGTGAATTTCGAGTGCTCAACATTAAATTTTGTTGAAAAAACCGTCAATCAAACCAAGGAATAGTTTGATTAATACAGGGTGGAGTGCGGTAATTTGCTTTCTTGCACTGCAGGCTATGGTATCACTGTTAGTCAAAGAGAGTGGAGAGTGTGCGTGGCTTATTGTGGCTGACGGGAGTATTGTACTTACTAAGTAGGGACATACTTACTAAGTAGGGACATAAATACTCTTACAACATTGAACACACCCATTTCAATAGTAGAACTGAAAATACCCCATTAATGACATATGGGTTTTGAAAGCTAGCCTCAATAGCGTTAGTCTGTAACGTGATTTTAAAATTGTTTCAACTTTCATCATGGAGTGGTCAGATAATGAGAACCGTATCGCTGTAATAGCGCTTTTCAAGTGTGAAATGAAAAAAGCGATATTTTTAAAACGCTCCGGCCACTAGGGACTAGCCGCATGTTCGTCTACCGATGCATAAAACTGTTTAACGAGACTGGAGATGTAAAAGACCGCCACCGGTCGGGCTGCCCACGCTCTGTTCGAACACCGCATTTCATTAAAGCCGTCATATCAAGAATTCACAGAAATCCGGTCCGAAACAGAAAATTATGGCCCGTGAGATGAACATCACGCAAAAGTCCATGAGTCGAATCATTAAAAAAGACTTGGGACTTGGGTCTTTCAAACGACGTACCGGACATTTATTGACTGCAGCTTTACAAAAAAATAGGATTAAAAAATGCAAACGTCTTTTGGTGAAGCACGCTGATAACTTGCACAGAAAAAGTTTGTTCACCGATGAAAAAATTGTTCAGGAAAAATTTAACAAGCAAAATGATAGAGTGTATGCGCGGTCATCTAAGGAAACCTCTGAACTGATCCCAAGGGTGGAAAAGGCTCATCACCTACCTATATCTAAGGTTTGGTGGGGTGTCTCTTACGATGGGGTCACTAACCTGCATTTCTGCGAACAAGGAGTCAAAACAACGGCCAAAGTTTACCAAGAAACAGTTTTGAAAGCTGTTGTGAAGCCTCCCTGTTCCAAAACCATCCATGGACTTTCCAGCAGGATTTTGCGCCGACCCATAAAACTAAAACGTCTTAGGCATGGCTTCGAAACAATTTGCCAGCGTTCATTTCCTCTGAAGAATGGCCCTCAGGCAGTCCAGATTTGAACCCATTCGATTACAAATTATGGACGGTTTTAGAGGACAAGGTTTGTCACAAAAGATACCTCAACATTTGATCCCTTAAGACTGCTTTGATTCGAGCTGTGACCAATTTTCCAATGGACGAGTTTCGTGCAGCTATTGAGACGATTGACCAGTGCGACTTAAGGCGTGTGTAAAGGCAAAAGGTGGACATTTCGAATATGTAGCTTCTTTTTCTGTCCCTACTAAGTATATTCGTCTGCCTTTCAGTTGCCACCATGCATTGGACACGTGGGAAGAGGTCATTTTGTGTTGAATCGTACTTTTCTAATGCGCACTCGATCATTGCAGTGCAGCATGCTTTTCGCTTACGATTCGCTGTTCTCCCACGCGGACGAGTTCATCGACGGCAATCAATTGTAAATTGGGTAACTTCAATGAGAACTGCAGGGAATGTGTCATGTGTACGAAGGGGACCTAAGAGAAGGATTACAACACCACAAAACATCGAGAGAGTTAGAACAGCAGTATTGCAATCTCCGAAATGCTCTGCTCGGCAGCAATCACTTGCTGTTGGCATTTCCTGAATTTTTTTCAGCCGGCTCTTAAGGCGATGCAATTAGAGGATACATGTTTCCTACAGGATGGTGCCACTGCACACACAGCGAGGGTGTCCATGAATTGTTTGATGCAAATGTTTCCTGTACGGTTGATCTTTTTGAGGATTGATGTGAACTGGCCGGCACGCTCGCCAGACTTAGCCCCATGCAATTTGTTCCTTGGGGGTTACCTGAAGTCAAAGGTGTATATCAACCGTCCCGACACCTTGGAAGACCTAATAAAACAATATTGAGGCTAAAATTGGCAGAATACCAGTCGACATGCATGTTAGAGTTCATGAAAACTTCAGAAAACGTATGCAGCAGTGTGTGGATAGCAACGGTCGTTTTTTGCCAGATGCACTGTTTAAAACCATGTTATTGTTCAATATAATTAAAATATGAAATACAATTTTCGAAGGTTCATATTGTTTTATTTCATTTCCAAATTAATCCAAAATTTCCGCGCTCCGTCCTGTACTATGTGGACTCTTCACCATTTATTGTAATGGTAAACAAGTGGTTTACTGACTTTCGTTGTGGTCGAACAAGTACAAATTACGCTGAACGTTCTGGAGGGCCAATTGAGGTCAATACACCAGAAAATGTGGAAAAAATCCAAGATGTGGTAGTGGCCATTCGAAAAGTAAATGTGCCTGAAATTGTTGATGCCAAACACATTTCATATGGAAGTGTGGTTTCGAGTTTACATTATCAGTTGGGTTTAAGAAAGCTGTCTGCAAGATGTCTGCCGCGTTTGCTCTCAATTGGCCCTAAACGTAATCGTGCGATAACCTCAAAGGATTGCTTGGAGTTGTTTAACCGCAATTCGAAAGAGTTTATGCGGCGTTTTGTAACTGTGGACGAAACATGGATTCAATACAACACTCCAGAGACCAAGCAGCAGTCTAAACAATGGGTATCTCCGGGTGAACTGGATCCGAAGAAGGCCAAGGTGACTTTGTCGGCCAATAAAGTGATGTCAACAGTTTTTTGGGATGCACGCGGAATAATGCACATCGATTACATTCAAAAGGGAAAAACAATAACGGGGAATATTATGCCAACTTATTAGACCGATTTAAAGAGGATTAAAAAAACAACCCCATGTGGCCAAGAAAAAAAATGTTTTTTTTTAAGATAATGCACGGGCGCAGTCGCAATGGCAAAATTTCATGAATTGGGTAATGAATAGGTACCTCATCCGCCATATTCTCCGGATTAAGCTCACAGTTGCAATCTCCTATTTCCAAACCTAAAGAAAAAGCTAGGTGGAAAGAGATTCAGCTCCAACAATGAAATTATTGATCAAACAAATGCCTATTTTATGGACCTCGAAAACTTTTTTTGAAAGAACACACACAAATTGAAGAAACGTTCGACTAAGTGTATTGAGCTAAAAGGGGATTCTGTTAAAAAATATTTTTTTTTTGCAAAAAAAAAAAACTGTGTTTTACTCGAAAAGTTACGGAATTGTTGATATGACCTCGTTTATGTGGTGAACATTCCACAACATTATTGAGAAGTTGCTGGTTAATGCTGGCAACAACACTATTTTTTAGGGTCACCAAAGCTTTTTCGCATAACCAGCTTTCATCACCAATATTTCAGTTAATATCTGCATATGTGACGCGCAAAATAGAAAGGGACCTAAGGTTTAAACCCAGTTTTGTTCTGGAGAGCCATTTTAAAGATTAGGTCCCTTTCTATGTGCGCTTAGAATCGTCGACTTCACTTTCATAAAACGCGCATATCTCTGGGAGGGAATACTTTTGGGGCATGGGATCGGCCTCATTCGATGCTCAGATGTTGTCCACATCAAAAAAAGAAAAAAATGTATTTTTTTTTACCCTTAGGTCCCTTTATCTATGCGCTGTCACATATACATCGGATGACACCAAGTTGCAGAATCCTCTTCGAAAACTACAACATATGTGGTTACGAATTAAACTCAACAGAAAGGTTGTAAACGTAAATATAAATACAACAAAGCATATCTTCAATATAATGATAAAATAATGCCAAGCCCACAGACTTAAAATCGAAAATTCGATTATGCAATATTTTCTTCCTGGTCTTCGTCCTCATACGTACCAAATTTCACTAAAGACGGTTGTACTATTAAGGCGAGATGTAGGTTATGATGATAAAGATCCCTTTTGCCACGCCCACAGACTAAAAATCGAAAATTCGAATATGCAACATTTTCTTCCTGATCTTCGTCCTCATACGTACCAAATTTCAGTAAAAATGGTTGTACTATTAAGGCGAGATGTAGGTTATGATGATAAAGACACCTTTTGCCACGCCCACAGCCTAAAAATTGGAAAATCTAGTATGAAACATTTTCTTCCTGGTCTTCGTCCTCATACGTAACAAATTTCAGTAAAAACGTTTGTAGTATTAGGGAGGGATGTACCTATAGCTTCAAACAGACCATCACTGAGTTTTATAAAATTAATATAGATATTGGTTGCAGGGATCATAACATGGTTGCGCGTGAACCGCACCTTAGTTGTGATGATCATACTATAGTTATATGTAAAACATACTAAGGTTGTGAAGATCATACTATGGTTGTATGTAAAACATACTTGCACTCACAATATTATTACAGTAACGGACTGTAGTTTATTTAGGAAGTATTCCGTGCAGTTGTTTTTAACTTAAAATGCATTTAAAATTCTAAGAAAATTTATTTTTAACTGAATCTAACATTTATTCAAAAAACTAAGTGCACATTAATACGGATTTTCAGTTGCATTTGATATTGGCAGTTGTTTACGTTAAAGTATTTTGTATGTAAAATTAAATGAAACTGTAATTTAAAATGACTAAAAATTTACTTAGAAACCGATCTACTTATTTTTCATTTCATTTTAACAAAAAGTTCATATAATTTTAAATGTTAAAATAGCTGACTTAACTATCAAAAGAACAAGTCACGGATTCCGTGAAAATATAAGATTTTTCCTTTGTTTATGCTATTTTTACTATCAAAAATTCAACTGTGAATTCCGTAAAAACAAATGATTTTTAAGTTAATTTACATAATTCAACTACAAAAAAATTAACTACAAATTCCGTAAAAACAAAAGAATTTTCAGTTATTTTTTATGAATTAACTAACAAGAAATTAACAACGAATTCCGTAAAAACCAAAGAATTTTCAGTTATTTTATGTATTTTAACTACCAAAAAATTAACCACAAATTCCGTATAAACAACAGAATTTTCAGTTATTTTATATATTTTAACAACCAAAGTAAGTATTAATAGTTACACACATGCATACATATGTATGTATATAACCATGTGGTTACTCGAAACGCAAAAAGTTTTTTTAAAATTGACAACTTGTGTTTAGGTTTGTGAAGAACACTGTTTTACACCAACAAAATACAAATACACTCCAGTTCATTTAAATTAATTTTTTGATAGTTAAAATACATAAAATAACTGAAAATTCTGTCGTTTTTACGGAATTTGTGGTTAATTTTTTGATAGTTAAAATACATAAAATAACTGAAAATTCTGTTGTTTTTACGGAATTTGTGGTTAATTTTTTGATAGTTAAAAAACATAAAATAACTGAAAATTCTTTTGATTTTACGGAATTCGGGGTTGAATTTTTGACAGTATAAATAGCAGAAGCAAATGAAAAATCTTTTATTTTTACGGAAGTTATGACTTGTTCTTCTGATAGTTAAAATAAATGAAATTATGGAATGTCAGTTATTTTTACGGATTAAAGTCAGCCAATATTTTAACATTTAAAATTAAATGAACTTTTCGTTAAAATTAAATGAATATTAAGTAGACCGGTTTTTAACTGAATATTCATTTATTTTATATTACAATTTCAGTTAATTTTACGTACAGAATTTTTTGAGTGTGGTCATAAAATGACAATGGGGACCATCGTATGGTTAATTGTGATTCATAATATGGTTGTGGTGATCATAGTATGGTTGCATGTGAATCATACCATTGTTTTGAGGATCATAATATTGTTCTGCCACAACCATATAACCAACATTCGTAACGGGTGATCAACCTAGAGGCATACTCGTATTTTTTAATATTGATTTTTTTCACAGATTACGCGTGAATTGTGTTAAACTTCTTTTTTCTCTCCAGTATTGTTTGCCATTTCACCATAGAAACTAACACTGCAACAACCTATCCAAATTGTGAAACTGTATTATAAAAATGGGAATGAGAAGAACGCTGTTTTCGACCAAAATGTTGTTCAGTGATAAGATCCATTTCTGGCTGAACGGCAATGTCAATAAACAAAGTTGTCGCATTTACGTTGAAGAGCAACCAGAAGAGTTTCAAGGGGTGTCATTACATCTAGAGAAAAACACGGCTTGTGAAAAAAAATGACGGCCGGTACTTAACCGTGAATGGTGCTCGCTATGATATCGGACTTTGTGCTACCTAAAATTACAGCCCGTAATCTTGAAGACATTTGGTTTTAAAAGGACGATGCCACTTGCCATACAGCTACTCAAACAATAGATCTGTGGAAGAGCAGCTAATTTCACGTTTTGGACCGGTGATATCACACCTGTAGACTTTCGGCCGTATGCAAAAAAACTTAAAAGAGGTTAATAAACCATTATTAGACAAAATCACTGAAAAGTGTATGCAAAAACAAAAATTAGCGTTAAAAACCTCTTATAAGCCTCCTATAAGTCTGAAAAAGTTATAGTGCACTTTACCCTACTATAAACCTTTTTTAAGTTGACAGTTTGTCATTTTGACAGAAAATATTGTTTGTTTACGTTGAAATAATTGCAGAAACACAACATTTAAATAATTTAAAATAAAAAAGTAATAAAAGAAAGATAAAATGGAAGCATTAAATGGAATTATACGAATTGGTAAGTACAGCAATTGTTATTAAGTGAAATTAATTAAATATACATTTGACATTTTCAGATACCTTAGCACGGCTTGCAAACTTAAGTTCCCGAAGGATATACAAAGAAAGAGCCAATCCATTTTCTCTTCCAGATCATCAGTTCAAGCTGAAATATCGGTTTTCAAAATCAAGCGTTAGAAAAATTGTGGAGTTAATTAAGGATGACATCGCTGTGGACAAGAGAGGATGTGGAACTCCCGCTGAGCTTCAGGTTTTGATTGCGTTACGTTGCTGGGGTCGTGGAGAGGTATTCATTCATTCATTGTAACTTTTTTGATTAATAAGAAATTTAAACATATTAATAGTATCAAGACGACGCCGCTGACCTCCATGGTCTTACGCAATCATCAGTGTCGAGAATTTGTGCAAGAGTTGCAAGAGGTTTAGCTCGTCACGGTAAAGACAAAATTAAAATGCCAGCATCTCTCGAGGAAGAAGCAAGATTAATGGGAGACTTCGAAGCTATTCGGAACTTTCCTGGCGTTATCGGAGCTATTGATGGCACTCACATCAGAATTAAAAAAAACCGGCGGAGAACAGGCACAATGTTATATCAACAGAAAGGGTTATTATTCCCTGAATGTACAGGTAAACTTTTTTCAAAGTAAACATAACCTTTTTTTGAAA
Source organism: Hydrotaea diabolus (assembly GCA_963513945.1). NCBI lineage: Eukaryota > Metazoa > Arthropoda > Insecta > Diptera > Muscidae > Hydrotaea > Hydrotaea diabolus. Next base: position 149,607,420 of record OY740718.1, on the reverse strand, counting down.
AATTTATTTTATTATTTTTTGCAGGTAATTTGTGATGCTCAGTTAAAAATACGAGATATTGTGGCAAGGTGGAGGGGTAGTACCCACGACTGTCGCATTTTTAACGAATCCAGAATTAAAGAGCGTTTTGAAAATGGTGAATTTAAAGGACGCTTACTTGGCGACTCGGGATATAAACTCACGCCTTATTTGTATACACCATTACTTCACCCACAGAAAGAAAAAGAAGAAAAATATAATGTAGCTCATATAGCTACATGGAATACCGTTGAGAGATGTTTTGGTGTATGGAAACAACGATTCCGATGCTTGCTAAAGGGAATGACTGTCCACATTTCGAATGTAAAAACTGTTATTGTTGCAGTAGTGATGTACATAAAATGTAAACACATTCGAAATTCGAATACCATGTACCCATTAAGGCCGATAGGGTATTGAATAGGTAATCTAATTTTCTTTTCGGTTTATTATTTCTGACAGTATCAAATGAAATAGTTATAACTGATAATTATTTACATTAATAACTAATTTTTATTGAAAAAAACAACATAAAAACAAATTCATATTTGATTACCAAATACCAAAAATCAATTACAATTCGATTACCTCTTGACATAAATACATAACTTATACACAGCATTGCCAGGTCAAAACAAAATCATTCTCATAAACCTTCAGCAACTAAAAGACTCTTAATAAACGTTTTTGCATACCATTTCTTAATAAACGTTTATTAGGCTTAAAGTACTTTTTAGCTAAAGTACACTTTAAGTCCACATTAAAGATTTTTTTTGCATAAGACTGTTTGTCTTTAGAGCTACGTAAAGTCCAAAGTCTATGCTGACAACCAAGCTACGATTCAGGTCTTAAAGCCAACATAACGCGTGTCATTAACGTCATACCGGTCGAAATGCACGAACGGGTCATCCAAAATTCGACCCTTAGAATGGACGTGGCGTAGCTGCGGCCACATTGAAAGGAAACTATATTCAAAAAAAATGGCATAAAATGTCCTTTAGAATGAACAATAAAGATTCCACACGTGATTTGAATTTTTATATTTTTTATTTTGAAAAAATACCTCTAGAGCAATCTAGATGTACTATTGCTCTGAGAATCATAATATTGTTGTGACACAACCATATATCCAACAATATTATGATGCTTTACGAATGCTGTCACCACAACCATACTTTATTCTTCGTGTAGGAAAAGTTCGATAAAACAAGTGCGAGGCAGCCGAGGAGAATGTTAAAGGAAACTAGCACTTTCTCAGTCTATGCACAGATTTAGAGAGATTGACTTTTCGGCCAGTGTGGCGAGAGTTTCAAAAATTCCGTTTAGTGAAAGACAATTTCAAAATCATCGAACAAGATGGCAGAACAAGTCGTAGGTGCGTTAGGGGTATACCCATAGAGTAGGGTGTTTCCTTTTAGCACAACTCTACTCCAAGCCAACCAACCAAAAAGTAATGACAAACTTTTATATCAAATCCTTTTTTGCAAAAATTATTTGTGATCGATCCAAATTGCAAGTACCCTACGGGAAATGCGAAGTCAATAACCCTTAATGTACCGAATCGAGGATGGGTAAAAACAGAATCTGCCTCAGAACTGGTTTAGTATAACATGATGGTATCAATTACTTGAAATTTCTAAGTCCTCAAACTCACGGTATAAAACTGCATACAAAAGATTTTACATATCCGCGAATTGCAGCTATAATTTAAACAAAATCCACTTTGAGCGGATTTTGTTTAGATATTTATTAAAATTTTATTTAAATTTGCATTAAGATCAAATTTTTCAAACAATCCGACTTATTGTTAAATTTAATGGATATGATGGATAGGATGGGTTCTGTAATGGGTATTCTATGAATACAATTACCCGTTCGGTGCCTGTCTTTTTGATCAGTCCTGTGATATATCACATGGTTTATAGGTAGTGTCAATTGACTGCCTCCTATGACAAAGCCGTGTGAAAGCCACCGGTTCTTTTCATATTGTTCTGTCGGTACTGGGACCGGTCCCCATCCATGAGGGATTTATCACGTGACCCGAAGGGCACTCTTGGCTCTGAATTATGATTTTTTTTTACTGGTTGGTTAGGGTATCTGTACGAACATTTTCTCCCACTGTGCAGTGTGAAACTTATACACAGACACACCGGATATTGAGCCAGGAGTATGAGGTAGTGGGTAACGATGGTCGCGGCAAAAGCTCTCACCAAATGAAATGTGCACGCGTCCAACACAATGCAACTTTTGGTTTTTATTGCAAAGCTTTGCAAAAAAAGCAGAAACAACTCAGCAAAAGCGAAATGATATTTAAAAAAAACGTGCCCTTTCCTGCGCACACAACTGTGGCAAAGGCTAGCGCTACTACCACCACATGGCAGCATACCGCACCATTACCACCACCACCGCCGCCACTACTACTGCCAGCACTACCAACACCACCACCACCACCATGGCCACCAATGTTGCGAGCCCTCGAACAACAACACCCCTTTCCTGTGCCGGCGTCAATGAGTGTGTGGCCCAACATCCAACCAACAATGCAAAGGGTGCTTATGACAGCTATACTTCATATTGTTAAAATATACAACAACATGACAGGGTATGCCACACACACACACACATATACACACGCACGCATGCATACAGGCGTACATATCCTTGCCACAGTAACAAATTTCATTTGGTTCCATGGTTTGGTTACGACAGATACTCCTCGACATCCATCGACGTAGTCCACAATGTTGAGCCTGCAAGTCAAACAACTCGTTTTGGTGTGGTGCGACTGATTTTAAGGGTTAAGGGTTCATATCATACTCGTATTGATATAAAGGCATATAAAAAATACGCCACACGCACACATGCAGAAACCAAGTCCTTATGGCCTTCATGTTCCTGGGTTGCTGTGCGTAATTTAGTCCCGTGTGATTTTCTGATAAACTTGATTTTTAATTTATGATTTTTAATGATACGACTCGGCGCAAGGACTCTACTACACACACACACACTATTGCGTTTTCTCCCCTTCCTTGCGCTTAGCGTATTCAAAAATTCTAAAACCGACAGACAGACAAAAATACGCACGCAAAACAAAGGCAACAAAAGAAATATGGCGGTTTTCATTAATGGTTTATATTCCATATACGAGTGCCTACCATAATGAAATGCGGCCTTCCCGTTCGCTTTTTCAGTGTTGATCGAAATGTTAATAATAGTATTTCGATGCCAACGGGCAATGTCATGTCAATGCTTGGGCTTCTAAGGGGTGGAGTTGTACAACTCGACAAGCCATGTTGTTAGACTTGTAAATATATAATCCTGGCAGGACATTTGATATTTATTTTTTAAATTTCTCGTACTTTCTTTGTGTTTATTTTTGAATTTGTATGCTATAGTGGAGGATTATCGCTAAAGAAAATGAGAATTTTTATTTAGGGAAACAGCCAAAAGAAAACCACGATCTCTGAGAAAACAGTAAAATTTCCCCGCCTCTATTTGGTATTTTCAACTGTACAATTAAATTATTTTAAAGTGCTAAATTTTATGTTAAGCATAACATATGAGGGCTGCTATATATATTTCTGTCCTAATAATGAAAATGCGAATATTTATCATCAAAAAGCGTTTTATAGTTTTTCAAAGTATTCTCCAGCATGATTTATACAATTTTGCATGCGCTCAAACCAATTGTCGAAGCACTCCGATTGAGACACCTTTAAAGCACGGTTTTAAACGCTTAAACAGCGCATCTTCTGGCGATGAAAATCGCTGACCACGAATTTTTTTCTTGATGTACGGGAATAAAAGGAAGTCATTAGGTGCCAAGTCAGGGCTGTATGATGACCCGGATGACCCATCAATTCTACGTTTTGGCCGGTCAAAAGGCGCTGGTTTGGGCTGATGTGTGAGAGCTCGCATTGTCATGGTGCTCAAAGATTCGTCTTCTCTTGTTTGTTTTTCAAATTTCTCCGAAGACTTCAGGCAAACAAATTGTGGTGTTCCACTCAGAATCGACCGTCCTACGTTGCTCAAGCGGAACCGTCGCCACATGACCAGTTTTGCCGAAGAAACAGGCGACCATTTGCTTTGAAGTGCTTCTTTCGCGAACAACTTTCGTTGAATTTGGCTCGTCTCCGAAGACCCGGTGATTGCTGTTTTGTTTCGGGCTCATACGCATAGATCCATGATTCGTCACCTGTGACGGTCTTTTAAAAGTCTGTTGGAGCACCGCGATCGTATTTTTTTTTAAATTTCTTTGCACCAATCGACACGAGCCTTTTTTTGAGCGATTGTCAAATTGAGCATAATCCAAAGAGAACAAACCTTTTTTACGGCCAGAAGAAACGGAAGAAATGCCCAAGGATACCTCTATCTCACGGTATGTCAACGTGACGATCTTCTATTATCAGTTCACGCACGGCGTCAATGTTCTCTGGCACAACGGCCGTTTTTGTACGACCCTCGCGACCATCGTCTTTGAGCGAGCGTCGGCCACGATTGAATTCATTAAACCAGTTTTTCACAGTGCTATAGGATGGTGCTTCATCGCCACACAATGATTTAAGTTCATGGATGCACTCTTGTCGTGATAATCCACGACAAAAGTTGTGAAAAATAATCGCACGAAAATGTGCACGAGTTAATTCCATTATTTTTGCCAAATTGATTTTTTCAAGTCACTGTAAACAACACAAATGATGGTCGTACGTCAAAACGTTCTGAGTACGTTTATGCTAAAAAATGTCAAACTTTCCAATGGAAATGTCAAATGGCCACAGGCAACACTTAGTGGAAGGCCAGAAATATATATGTGACTCGAAAAATAGAAAGAGAAATAAGGTAAAAAACCAGTTTTGTTCAGGAGAACCATTTTAAAGATTAGGTCCCTTTCTATTTGCGCTTAGAATCGTCGACTTCACTTTCATAAAACGCGCATATCTCTGGAAGGGAACACTTTTGGGGCATGGGATCGGTCTCAAAAAAAAAATGAAAATTGATTTTTTTACCCTTAGGTCCCTTTCTCTATGCGCTGTCACATATAGCAACCCGTATGTGAATTCGTTTACAACCTAATTGTAAGTATATTTAATATAATATTTTTTTCTTATAATTCCTAATTAATTTTTTGTTTGAATTTTTCAAACGAATCTTTCATTCGGTATTCGTTTTCATAATGTTTCGTTCTTAGTAACACTCTAAACTTCCCCAAAAAAACTATTTACATTTTGGACAAGAACTTCTTTGAAAAAAGGCATGAATAAATTTCAGCGACGGTAATATGATAAGTCAAAGTATACGCCCATTTTAATTTGCAGTAAAAGAAAAGCCTTAACAAACCAGAAACATTTCAACGTTTAGATGCTTATTAAAAAATGGTTGCAAAGTAAAACCGCCATAGTGGTTGAATTTATAACAAGGGTGGGCATATTGAAAGCATAAGAAGTCTTGAACAGAAAACAACAAAAATTTTATAGCCTATAGAATTAAGATCAGAGCCTAATAAAAATCGAGCTTAATGTTGGATTTTTACCACCACTTTTTGAAATTTAAACTGAAGTGTTATTGACAAAATTCGAAAAACATGACTGAAAGTTATGATTAATATTTAGTTTTCTTGAAAAAATTAAAAAAAAAATTAAAATAAAATAAATGACGTTTTAAACCCAAAGTGAAAAGCAGAAACTGTGTTAAGTCATTGTGTCACTTCTCTTAAAACTGTCATGTTGTTGTGGCTTGCTTATGTCTGTCTCATGTGGCCGTATTGTCCTTTGAATGCTTTTGGCTCTGTAGAGCTGGTTTCATGGCTCAGAAAGGAGGCGACTTGAATTGGGTGTATCCACAAGGTTTTGGGAAAGAGCACAATAATATTAACTGGGTAAGAGCACAATAACCTTGACGTCCCTTGTGGCGTGCGACACACGCTGCGCTCAGTTCGCCCAGATCTCAACTAAGCCGTTAAAACTACGGTTTATTGCGTTAACCTTTCCTTCTCTTGATCTCCAAAAACGGGCCAGAGTAAAAGGCAAACAGAAATGCCTGATAGTTCCTTTGGTTTAGAGGTTCTCTGGCTCCGCAGACTCAGTTTCCAGGTTCCGGAAATTGACGACTTTAACCAGGTGTCCATACAGGGACCTGGGAGTTAAATAATTATTCTTGACTGGAAGTGCCAAAAGTTACCACGGGGTTTAAAAATTTAATAAATTTTTCGTTTATACATTTTTTTAAATTATATAAACACGAGTAACACGTGGAGACTAAGTAATGGAGAGATTCACAACGGAACAAAGAACCAGAATAATAAAATTTTATTATTTATATCAGCGATCAATTAGTTTAACGCAAAGTGATAAGTGATGAAGCTCATTTTCATTTGAATGGCTTTGTTAATAAGCAAAACTGTAGGTTCTGGGGTTTTGAAAATCCAAGAGCCATTCATCAACGCCAATTGCACCCTATTAGGTGTACAGTATAGTGTGGAATCACATCTGCAAATATCATGGGGCTTTACTTCTTAGAGAATAAAGATGGAAGTACTGTAAGCGCAAATGGAGAGCGGTATCGGATTATGATAGAATTTTTTTACGTTCTACTCTTGAAAACAGACCTGAGATGTGGTTTCAACAGGACGGGGTCACTGCCACTGCCCCAGACACAATAGCACTTTTATGTCAAATTTTGGGAGAGTGAAAACTTTCCAAAAATTCGGAAATTATTTGGTCAGCGCGATCGCCAGATTTGTCAACACCCGACTTTTTTCTATGGGGTTATTTGAAGGAGCGAGTTTATGTGAACAAGCCCGAGACAATCCTTCAACTCAAAGCCAACATTGTTGCAGAAATTCGAACGCTACAGCCACAAATTTTGAAAACGAACCCACCATTGCGAAGCTGAAAACGGAGGTCATTTAAGTGACATTATTTTTCATACTTAGTGTGAAAAAATTCCCATTCTGTATATTATAAGAAAAAAATAAAAATTAAAAAACAAAAAAGTGATTAACTTTATAACCCCATGGTAACTTTTAGCTCACCCTGTATGTATCACGTGGTCCCTGCAGGTATGTGTTTGACATACTGCCGTCAATTTGGGCGCAGTACGTATTGAGGCTACAACATAAGCTGGAGCACAACTGAGCCAATTCCACTCGGAGAAGCCCTTTTTCCACCTGGGCTACCTTTTTGCTTTCTGGAATCTTCACAAGATGCCTTCAGACCGTACTGAACGCCTGTTCTGCAATACGGGAAGCTGCCATTACCTCGCGGGAGCTAATGAGTTGTATTTCTTGTTGGAGAAACAAAAGAAATGAAAACTCAATATTTTAAGCTTTGTTTGACTTTATTTGTTGGACGAGGTTTCAAAACTGACTTAAAAATGTATCCTGCCAGAGAGGCATCCAATGCTGCGAAAGATTTCTGCATACGCCTGGAAAGTAGGAAAGATTTTTATTCTCGCCTGGAATGTAGGAACGAAAACGAGTATCAAATATCATTTGGTACTTTTGTTTTCGCCACATGTATTACAATTAAATTTTTGTTGCACTATTTATATATGCTCTGGGAACTTCTGTTCTGATGAAGGGGTCAGGACGTAACTTGGGCGGTTATCACTTATTATTGTCGGTTCTGGTTCCTCTCCCCCTCTTCAAGGTTCCACTCAATGTCTGATTTACCATCTTAATGTATGTACTCACTGTATCCGATTTTTTCTCCGACTTCAGCATTGACTTTCGACCGTGATCAGATCGCATATGTGACAGCGCATAGAGAAAGGGACCCAAGGGTAAAAAAAAAATCAATTTTCATTTTTTTTTGATGTGGACTACATCTGAGCATCAAATGAGACCGATCCCATGTCCCAAAAGTGTTCCCTCCCAGAGATATGCGCGTTTTATGAATGTGAAGTCGCCGATTCTAAACGCAAATAGAAAGGGACCTAATCTTTAAAATGGGTCTCCTGAACAAAACTTTTCATCACATTTTCATTTTTTTTTTGATATGGACAACATCTGAGCATCGAATGAGACCGATCCCATGCCCCAAAAGTGTTCCCTCCCAGAGATATGCGCGTTTTATGAAAGTGAAGTCGCCGATTCTAAGCGCAAATAGAAAGGGACCTAATCTTTAAAATGGCTCTCCTGAACAAAACTGGGTTTTAACCTTAGGTCCCTTTCTATTTTGCGCGTCACATATATAAAACTAACTTCTGGTTCGGGGCACCTGAATACGATGTGCTTATTTATCTGCATCAGGGTATTGGGGACACCTGGGAAAGTTGTCATGGCCAAAACGTTACTGGAAGCTTTTAAATCCTCCGATTCCGGTTAAGAATTGCGTAAGTTCATAATTCACTTCGCCATGGCTTCTGTAGATCCAGTTTTTGATTTTTGAAATCAACATATAGTTCTATCGTCCTTTATGAGAGGTTTCCCACAACGATCTCGATCTGCTTGTAGAATTACACTTTTTTAAGGCCTTCATGTTTCTGTTTTTTTTCATTCTATATTTCTGAGAATTCTTTTGCTGTTATAACTATTGAAAGGATTACAGTCACTACGCATGTCTGTACAACAAGGGCGATGGCCGCTGCATACTCTTATGCAGCTTCATCTAAAGGTTGACTTCATTTCTTTCCTGTCTGCTCTCTCGCAATGTGGTGATCCATAGAGTAGAATTAAGTTGGTCCCGTGTGAAGCAGTGTTATTGAACTTCTCCGTGGCCCTACAACGTTAGGCATAATTCGTTTCAGCTCATTAGCAACAGCAGCTGGCATGTTGCAGCAAACTCTATATGTGACAGCGCATAGAGTAAGGGACCTAAGGGTAAAAAAATCAAATTTCATTTTTTTCTTTTTTTGATGTGGACAACATCTGAGCATCGAATGAGACCGATCCCATGCCCCAAAAGTGTTCCCTCTCAGAGATATACGCGTTTTATGAAAGTGAAAGGGACCTAATCTTTAAAATGGCTCTCTTGAACAAAACTTTTCATCAACTTTTCACTTTTTTTTTGATCAGGACAACATCTGAGCATCGAATGAGACCGATCCCATGCCCCAAAAGTGTTCCCTCCCAGAGATATGCGCGTTTTATGAAAGTGAAGTCGACGATTCTAAGCGCAAATAGAAAGGGACCTAATCTTTAAAATGGCTCTCCTGAACAAAACTTTTCATCACATTTTCATTTTTTTTTGATATGGACAACATCTGAGCATCGAATGAGACCGATCCCATGCCCCAAAAGTGGTCCCTCCCAGAGATATGGGCATTTTATGAAAGTGAAGTCGCCGATTCTAAGCGCAAATAGAAAGGGACCTAATCTTTAAAATGGCTCTCCTGAACAAAACTGGGTTTTAACCTTAGGTCCCTTTCTATTTTGCGCGTCACATATATAAAACTAACTTCTGGTTCGGGGCACCTGAATACGATGTGCTTATTTATCTGCATCAGGGTATTGGGGACACCTGGGAAAGTTGTCATGGCCAAAACGTTACTGGAAGCTTTTAAATCCTCCGATTCCGGTTAAGAATTGCGTAAGTTCATAATTCACTTCGCCATGGCTTCTGTAGATCCAGTTTTTGATTTTTGAAATCAACATATAGTTCTATCGTCCTTTATGAGAGGTTTCCCACAACGATCTCAATCTGCTTGTAGAATTACACTTTTTTAAGGCCTTCATGTTTCTGTTTTTTTTTCATTCTATATTTCTGAGAATTCTTTTGCTGTTATAACTATTGAAAGGATTACAGTCACTACGCATGTCTGTACAACAAGGGCGATGGCCGCTGCATACTCTTATGCAGCTTCATCTAAAGGTTGACTTCATTTCTTTTCTGTCTGCTCTCTCGCAATGTGGTGATCCATAGAGTAGAATTAAGTTGGTCCCGTGTGAAGCAGTTTTATTGAACTTCTCCGTGGCCCTACAACGTTAGGCATAATTTGTTTCAGCTCATTGCCAACAGCAGCTGGCATGTTGCAGCAAACTCTATATGTGACAGCGCATAGAGTAAGGGACCTAATGGTAAAAAAATCAAATTTCATTTTTTTCTTTTTTTGATGTGGACAACATCTGAGCATCGAATGAGACTGATCCCATGCCCCAAAAGTGTTCCCTCCCAGAGACATGCGCGTTTTATGAAAGTGAAGTCGACGATTCTAAGCGCAAATAGAAAGGGACCTAATCTTTAAAATGGCTTTCCTGAACAAAACTTAGGGTTAAAACTAAGCCACTTTCTATTTTGCGCGTCACATATGCGTTCTGAAATATAGGCGGCGCTCATCATAGTATCCAGGTTTTGGGCTGCCTCTGGAGGATGGTCTCCTAGCGCGGCATTCACTCTCATAAGGTTGACAGTTCTACGTTCTCATGAATCATAATGATCGTTGTTGGTATTTTGGGTGTGGAGGATGCCTATCCATAAGGTAGTCTGCAGGATGATCCCTTCTGTAATACCCTAGCGGGTACTGCTTTAACTACACATACCACATGATCTTTGCGTCCCCATGTAGGATCCTCTGAGGAAATAAGGGGATACCCTGTGCATTCTAGAAGCTCAGGATGTTTATCTACTGGCTCACATTTGGCATCAATACTGGCGCTCAATATTTCACCATATTATTTCACCACTGACCGACATATCTCTTAACTAGAGTACAACGATTTTTTTCACCACTCTAAGTGCTGCCGGCGAGCGACTTGATTACCTAGTTTCTACTTCTCAGATTATGATGTTTTAAAAAAACCTGTCAACTGTAAAACACTTAATTTTCGGGTAATTGTCCTTCAGGATTGGGTGTGGCAACAGAGTGGCAGATAAATTGGTGGCGGATATCTTCAGGTTCCTAGCAGTGACGAAACTCGACAGGATTGGGGTTTAGCCTTCCTTAGATGACATCGATTTTGGAACCCAACGCGAGAATCATGCAGTCGTCAGCATTTGATACGATTCTATCGTAAGATCTACTGTCGGATATCTATCGCTGTAACAGTTTTCAAACTTTAAATACTTTTTGACATAAAACACTTTCTCCGACAATGGAAAACCCATCCGCCCAGAGGACAACATTAATTAAAACTATGACTTCTTTACGACATACTTCAATTTATATTTTTTATTCGACATTGACACATCTTTACACATCCTTCTTTCTATAATTGAATTGCTCTGAATGGCATGGCACGGAAGGACACTTTTGTCCTTTGAAAGATGTTACACAATTTTAGAGCATGACACTAATCCAGGTGTGTTAACAAGCCTCACTTTTTTCAGTATTTTTTCGGAGGCACACACATGTTTAGAGTGATGACATGTTTCTCGTTCTCTCCTTTGTTCTCGTGTTATTTTTATGAAACAATTAAGAAATCGAAAAAACAAACTATAAATAATATTAAAAAAATGATTTCTAAGGCCTTAACAAAAACAGCATAAAAAAGTGACAAAACAATGATCGTCGAACCTCTAAGAAAAACGCAGGCAACACCGTGTGCCCACCGGGGGAAGATGCAACGTTACATAGTCTTGGACGTATGTGGGCATTGTTACAATTATCCATTGCGAAGGACGAGTGTAGAAATCTTCCGAATGCCTTTTTAATCGGAGCAGATGGCGGAGTATTGTTTTGGTAGGAAGTTGGAAAGCATGTCTGGATAACGGCAGAACGGTAAACATTTAACGCTGGCTGTACGTGCTACATAGCTCACTTTATGGCGGGCGGCTTTTGGGGATTTTTTTCTTGAAAGATGGCTACAAGGAGTAGGTTCCTAAAGTGTGACATGTGCCTTTTTATATACGGTTGCAGTGGGATGATGCCAACAATTGAATTATGATTTGTCCTTATTGTGTTGGTTTAGTATAGTTGGAAGAGTTTGGTAGCCAAAAAATGGAGAACTTTGGTAATTTTGAAAGTAAAGTATGGTCCAATCATTATGAGTCACACCTTAACGTCAAGTTTGATATTTCTTTGTTTCAGTATTTGACAAATTCAACCATAGAGAGGTAGACAAATGAGCAGCACGTTAAGATTTTTGAAACCTTTTACGAAAATGGGCGTTCAAATCAAAAAGCAATCGCCAAGATGTCTCCACAATCGAGAGAATTGTGAGCAAATTTCAGCAAACCGGGTCTGTAGAAAATGCGAGGACACATGTGCATGCTCTCCAAGTTCGTTCTGCCATCGGGCTGAACATCTTCGAAAATAAGGTCGGCCAAGCAGATACCGTGAGCGGTGTTTGCTATCGCAAGATGACAACGAACTTCTTAAGGCCAAAAATTGAGAATATGGACCTGGACGATATGTGGTTACAACTGAATGGTACTACTTGCCACACAGCCAACGAAACAATGGATCTTCTGCACAAGAAATTCAATGATCGAGTAATTACTGGTTCAACGGCAACGTCAATAAACAAAATTGCCGCATTTAGGTGTCATTAAACCCTGATGAAACCAAGGTTTGGTGCGGTTTAAGGGCTGCTGGAATCATCGGTCCATATATATATTTTTTTAAAAATGATGATGGCCAGAACGTTGTCGTTAATGGTACTAGCTATCGCGCCATAATATCGGCCTTTTACTACCTGAAATTGAAGCCCGTAATCTTGACGACATTTGGTTTCAACAGCTGCTCAAACAATGGATCTATTCAGAGATGTTAATTCGAAGAGCTGCTAATTTCACGTTTTGGACTGGTGATTTGGCCGCCTAGATTGTGTGCTATCTAGCCTTTAGACATTTTTCTTTAAGCGTTACGAAAAGTCTGAAGTCTATGCTGAAAGACCTGCTTCGATTAGAAGCCAATATTACTTCTCATTAACGCCCTACCGGTCGAAATGCTTTAACAGGTAATCCAAAATTGAGCCCACAAAATGGACAACCTTTCGCGAGTTGCGGACAACATTTTAAGGAAATAATATTAAAAAAATAAATTGCAAAAAATGTCCTTTCAAATGAAAAATTAAGATTCCCCACTTGATTTTCATTTTTGTATTTTTTTATATTGAAAAAAATACCTCTTGATTCACCTGATATATGTACATATGTGACGCGCAAAATAGAAAGGGACCTAAGGTTAAAAATCAGTTTTGCTCAGGAGAGCCATTTTAAAGATTTGGTCCTTTTCTATTTGCGCTTAGAATCGTCGACTTCACTTTCATAAAACTCGCATATCTCTAGGAGGGAATACTTTTGGGGCATGGGATCGGTCTCATTCGATGCTCAGATGTTATCCACATCAAAAAAAAAGTGAAAAGTTTTGTTCAGGAGAGCCATTTCAAATATTAGGTCCCTTTCTATTTGCGCTTAGAATCGTCGACTTCACATTCATAAAACTCGCATATCTCTAGGAGGGAATACTTTTGGGGCATGGGATCGGTCTCATTCGATGCTCAGATGTTGTCCACATCAAAAAAAGAAAAAAAAAATGAAAATTGATTTTTCCCTTAGGTCCCTTTCTCTATGCGCTGTCACATATATGTATATTTTTGATCGCGGTAAAACTCTAAGACAATCTAGCCATGTCCGTCCGTCGGTGTGTCTGTTGAAAGCACGATAGCGGTCAAACGAATCAGCCTAGGATCGTGGAGTTAGTTATGGGCATAAGCTGTTTGGGATTGTTAATGGGTCATATCGTCCCAGGGGGAGAAAAGTTTTCTTTTAGGGACTAAAGGTACCTTGGTAAAATGTACACTTTTTTGAGTAGTTGCTTAGGAAATGCAGTGTTTTTAAAATATGTACTGTTGGTTGGAACGCACTTAATACCTCAAAAAAGAGCATAGTTGATGGACTTTTGGTAGCGTATCGCATGGGCAAATCGGGTGATTTATAGTCAATATGGACATATTGGTAATCAAATAAAAGGAATTCTTTTTATTAATCCAAATATAGAGTTAGTTATGGATGAGATTTGGAATGGACAATTTTCATTTTTTTCAATTTAAAACAAGATCTTTATTTACTTTTTATTTATGTACTCGTACATAATCATATTGTTCGAGATTTTATTTTAGATATTATGTACAACATATGAGATCTTTATGAGGATATGAAGTTTTAAATTGGAGTCGAAAATTGTCAAGCGAAAATGGGGAAAACCTTACGTTGATTTGTTTAAAGATTGTTTAAATATTGGTAGAAAAGCACTAATATATAGAATATGTTTAAAGGATGAAAGCAAGTTTGTAGGCACAAATATTTTTCAATTTGGTGACTTTTTAATTTATAATATTATACTTATAATGATAATTCTCTACATGCTCTTATATTATGGAAATAAAAGTGTGTCTTTAGGTATAGACGCGGGGACCAGAAGGGTCCAATAAGGACTTTTTTGAGCTTTACTAGAGGTGAAAGTACATAAGGTTCGCCCTAGACAAACTTCACGGCCATTTAATTTTTTTATTTTAAATTCACAGAAATTATTTAATAAAAACTTGTGAAAACGACGTAAAGTTCGTTTAGGCCGAACCTTGTATACTTTCATTGTCCATATGCATCCTAACTAACGGTACGTATTTTAGGCCTTGTCTGTCTAAAGAAAAACTTATGATTGTTAAGCAAATACTCAAGCCAGCAAGGTATATTTGGTCTCTTGAAAGTAATGCTGATTTCGTCCATTTACAATCCCCAACAGACCCCAATGACCATAAGCCATTAGTCAGCGCGCAACATTTTAGAATCCTAAGTTGATTCGTTTGAACGATATCGTTTAGACAGACGGACGAACGGACATGGCAAAATCGTCTAACAATTTTACGACAATCAAAATTATTCGTATACACTTTAAACCTTCTCCATTTTTAACCAACCATAACAGACGTTCCCCGTTCCCAAAAATATACATACGAAGATGTTAATTACACTTAACTTACAAACGGATACGTGAAATGTAAAATGTACCTTTCCCAAAACTATTACAAACTGATTTATGCCACACTTTCTCCATGTGGGTAGATAGATTCACAAGTAGTTTGTAGGTATAAATGTATGTGAATAGTGTGTCTTTTGCGGATCTCCACATAGTTGCTGAGCTGCGGCTTCCCCTACTCTTGCCCACGGGAAGAAAATCAAAAAACCCCACAAAGTGGGCGGGGGATGTCACCTCAAAGCAACATACAATACTACTCGCACACAAAACTAACCCATACACAGAGCAACATGCAGCAGCAATTCGAGCAACACAGCAACAACAATACGCACAACAACATCATCAGCATCATCGTCAGTTATCCTCATCATAGAAGTGAAGAAAAAGACCTAGGCCAAGTTTTCGGTGAACATCTATCCAAACAGCAGCCACATTGCCGCACCGCCACAGCCACATCCACAACAGGCAAGCAAGCAACAACAATAAACAACATTGCCAATGATGGCAACACCAACCCGCACACATACCCACACACACAGACGCTCGCCCACAAAATACTCAAAAGTGAAAACTGTGTGCAAAACCACTGCTATACGTCAATTTTCCATAGTGGCCACACTTACAAACACCGAAATGAGTGGAAAACTGTTGGTATCCACAACCAAAGCAATTATAACATGGTTTAGCACTATTTATGATGACGACGACGACGTTGATAGACATAGAGAGTAGCTGCTCCTTACCAAGAAAGCGCTTATGCTGAGGGGCAGGGGGATGGGATACTCAAAGGAAGAAACAAAAAAAAGGCCAAAGAAAATTCCCTTGACAAATAAATATGTTCCCCACATAAACGTATGGCATAAGCTAAAGAAAGACAGCAATAGAACACAAGAAGAAGATAACCAATACTCGCCCTCTCTTTGGTTGGCTTCGGTGGCCGTGGCCACGCTCTGCTCTTTCTTATGTGCTTGCCTTCATACATCTTTGGTCGTTCGCGTTCACTGTCTCAGCCACGTTGTTATTGTTCTTGGTTTGTGTTCATTAAAAGATGTCACTCAAAACAAACCAACATCGAACATTTTCCCAGCCAACCGACCAACCCCCATTACCGAGTTGGTGAGAGTGTGAGTGCGTGTGTGCGAGTGCTACCGTTCATCACTGCCGAGAGTGTGGAATGAGTACCTTTTTTAGCTCTCAAACACACACTCGCTCGAACCCTCAGTGCTCAGTAGGCCTTTCCACTGGAATTGAGGGAAATTTTTCCACTTTTTTCCTAGGTTGTGTTTTCTGCCCTCAACATTTCCCCTCTTTCGCTGAGCGTATGTGAGTAAGTAGCTGTGTGTGCGTGTGTCTGAACACACAGCAAAATTTTTTTCTGTGGTTGTTTAAATGGTGGTGGTGGTGGTTTTTTGGTCGTCATCCATCTCTCGCAGTTGTCGTTGTTGTTGTTGCCGGTGTTGCCCGTTCATTCGCAAGAGATATGAGGTTGGAAGGGCGGCTTCTATGGCAGCAGTAACCCAGCCGGCCAGCCAACCATACCAACAAACCACAATTCACTCAAAATGTTGAAAACAGTTGAAGAATTGTTGCATTGATGTGGGCACACACAAACACACACTCACGACGCACTCCCATTGTCGTTGCCCCTGTCCGAGAATTAATAAAAAACGGGATTTTTTGACGTTTGCCTCGTTTTCCCCGCCGCCATTCAGGGAAATTTGTATTTATGGAATGTTTGGTTGGTGTGGTTTTTTTCCTGATGGAAATGTTGGGGAATTGTCATTGGTTTGTTTGGTTCTTTTTTCTTCTCGCTTGTAATGCAATGGGAGCACGAGTCTTTTTTTATTTTTTTATAAAGGAGAGCTTTTTTATGGAGTGTATTGAAAACACGGTTTCTCTTGATGAGTTTTATGAGCGCATTATTTATTTTCCTTGAAAAAAAAAAACAATCTGAAATGCTCTCCATTTCAATGTTTTGAGGAGCCGTAAATTGGAGAGAGAGTTTTTTGTCTAGGTTCATTAAAAAGTGGAACAATATTTGCAATTGTCTTTTATTTTATAGAACTATTCAAAATAGAGGGAGTGAGAAACCTATTGGTACAGGATGAACCAAATAAGACTGAAGGGTTAAAAATATTCATAACTGAAATAACGTCAGTCGGACAATCTGTCAACATGTTAGGAATTGTTCCAGTGATTCGCCTGAGTCCTCACTCTATGACTTAATACTTCGCATATGAAAAATCATGCAAAGTTTTCTTATATCGGGTAATCAATATAGTGGTATTTTTTCAAAATAAAACACAAATACAAAAATTCAAATCAAGTGTGTAATCTTTATTGTTCATTCGAAAGAACATTTTATGCCATTTATTTTTAGAATATAATATCCTTCAAATGTTGGCAACTGTATTGTGGAAATGAGCGTTCGGTGAGAAACGGAAAGATCCACTGTTTCGGTCAAAATTTTGTTCAGTGATGAGGCCCATTTCTGGCGCAACAACAAAACAAACCAAATTTGCCGCATTTGGGTCAAAGAGCAACCACAGGAGGTTCAAGTGGCACCATTACATCCAGAGAAAACCACGGATTGGGTTGCGGTTTATGGGCTGGTGGAAGCGTCGAGTCATATTTTTTCAAAAATAATGATGAACCGAACTTTGCCGTGAATGGTGCTCGCTATTGCGCCATGATATTGGACTTTTTGCTACCTGAAATTAAGGCCCGTAATTTTGACAACATTTGGTTCCAACAACACGGCGCTACATGCTATACAGCCAACGAAACAATCAGTTTATTGAAGGAAACTTTTTGTGAGCTTATTATTTCGCGCCGTGGGCCTGTGGCGTGGACTCCAAGATCGTGCGATTTCACACCGCTGGACTATTTTTTGAGGGGTTATGTGAAATCGCTTTGACGCCTTGAAAGAGAATATTCGGAGCATTAATGGTGACATACGGCCCTAAATGCTGCAAAAATCGGTCGAAAATTGTGCCTCTCAACTGAAATGTGTTAGAACGTATTGCCCGAAATAATTTTTAAAAAATAATGGAAAAACCCTTATCTTTATTATAAAGCTATATTCTTGGCCATAACATTAAATTATATGCGTTTTATTGTTTTTTTTTTGGGAAAAATACGTCTCAAAAACACACTTTATATAGATCGTTAAATGTGTAGTGGCCTTGTCGACAGCACATATATTTGGTACCGATGAGCAGTCACTGATCAACGGCGAAACGTGCATCTACCAGAAGGTAGATATCCTTCCCCATATGACATACAAAACCTGATCTAAATAGCTCATGAAGTATTTTTTTTTTAAAAAATTAACAACAAATGAACATATCAAAACAACCCAACCCAAAGGATACGTAACTTTTTGTAAATATTTTTTTTTTGCAGTTTATAAAGGGGTTTTCAACTAAAACGCACGATGTTAGTTATAATTTAAACATAAAGTTTTCAGAGAATTTTCTTTACATTATATATTTTGATAAAATGATCTAAGACAATAATGTGTAAAACAAAATTTCGGCTTCGGTGGCAAACTTTATCCGATGTTCCATATTTTCAATGAATCTGAGACAAAGTGGAGGTTCAATGTCGTTAATGTGCCAAATTATCTCGCAAAAGAGCCATTGTTTCATTGGCACTATCCTGTTAGAACCACGTGTCCAGGTCCATATCTCAATTTCAGTCCTCAAGAAGTCCGATATCGCCTCGCGTTAGCGAACACCATTGCTTAGGTGTTTTAAGAAAAATCACGAAGTTCACGAAATGATTTTTGATTTGAACGCCATTAACTTAACGTTAATGTGTGACCTACAATTAAAATCATGTATGATGGTTGGACCACCCTTAATTTTTTTTGGAATTATATATGTTTCCAACCGTTTTCGATTTCTAACAGATTTCATTCACTTTATTATGACCTAGTTTGACATCGTTAATGTTCATAATTAAAATTCGAATCGCCAGTAGTTAACTGAAATAAATCTAAGAAGTAAATGAGAAACTTCCCATCAATTATTTCACCATAATTTCTCTATGTTTAATGTAAAAAAAGGAAGCCAATTTAATCATTCAGATATAAGCATTTATTTGTAGCCGAGAACGAGGTGGACGCAAAAATTTCGTAAAATGTCCTATAGCAACTTAAAGAGTGATACTATCATTTAACAAATAACAAGATGAATTCGTAAAGAATGCATAATTTAATTGTATCCCGTTTAACACGGATTTTAACCTATTTATTATAGTTTGGACTGATTTCTGTACGACTTTTTTTCTGATGAGTTGCCAAGGACTTAAGTTTAATCTACACAGAAAAAAACGACAACTCCTAATTAAAAATTTCGCAAATAAGCTAAAGTATTTGTTAGATATTGCAATGAAATATAATGAATGAAAACAACGAAAAATGCGAGATATTTTTATTCTGTTCGGTGGAAAACTCTACAGCCGGCAGTTCTTGTGGCTTGGTGTCTTATGCTGATGATGAAAGTCTTTCCGACTGATTTTTGAAAATATTGTACAACTTTTTTGGTAAATATGTGAAATTTACCATCGTCTCATAACGAAAATATATTCAGAAACCATTTTAAATATGTGAAGTTTTACATCGCCTGACACGAAAGAATTTTTGATAAACGGCTTCCACTTTATTTTCAAAATACAGTAAACTCGCGGAAACTTAAACTATTTATTGTTGAGGGTGTTCACGATCTCGTTCACGTTTTCGAGTTCTTAAATGTTGAAGAAAGATTTTATTTTTTCATCCCTGATATGAACTTCTATTAATAAAATAAATACCCAGTATCTTTAAAACAAATACTTAATTAAATGAAAGCAATGTGCAAAGAAAAACTAAAATTCTTTTAACAATAGATGGAAGTATGGCTGGCGAATACAAAATGTTTTTGTGTTTCTGAATCGTTCATGTTTTAGAATATTCACGTTATAATCAACTTAACGTAAAAATATTTTCGATAATCGACATATGGTTTTTTATTGTTAATATGTTAATTTGTTTATCGCGTTAAAACGGAAATATTTTCGAAAAATAACGTACAAATATTTTAGTGAATATGTAAAATTTTTTATTACAGGATTTTTATTAATTTTTATTTTTTGAATATTTGAATTTTTTAATTGAAACGAAAATTTTTTTCTAAGGACGACTTAAACTCGTAACTATTCCTAGCTTATAAATCGCCCGTTATAGACTTTGTTAAGCTAAAGCACGATCAAAGTTATAAGGTTACTTTTAGAGTAACCTCATAACTTCGTGTAGGGGCGATTTCAAAACATTGAAGTATTCCTATACAAGTATGGTCCAGTTTCAAAAGAGTTAATTATTAGACGTTTATAATAAATTATGCAAATTTATAGTGCGATCGCGTTTAGTTTGTAGTTTTTAGAGGAACCTAATAAGGTATCAATGGAGTTTATCTTGACCCATAAAATTCATTAATATAAATCGAAATCGGCCCATAAATGCGCCCTGTACTTTGCTTACAACGATAGATTGATAGACGGAAGGACATCGCTCAATATAAGCAGTTCATATGAGTCGATCGGTATTTGGATCATTGGGTCCATTTAAATTTCTCAAAGTGAAACAAACATCATTATTAGTAATAATAAGCTGCAGGAGTGTGGAGAAGAATATAAAAAGACAACATATCGACAAATATATCATATGTGACAGCACATAGAGAAAGGGACCTATAGGTAAAAAAAATCAATTTTCACTTTTTTTTTGACGTGGACAACATCTGAGCATCGAATAAGACCGATCCCATGCCCCAAAAGTGTTCCCTCCCAGAGATATGCCCGATTTATGAAAGTGATGGTACAGCAAAGATACACGTATTTAAATCTTTGAAATGGCTCTCCTGAATAAAACTGTTTTTTACCCTTAGGTCCCTTTCTATTTTGCGCGTCACATATAAGTATAAGTATCAATTGAGCCATGGTAGTATCGCGGTACTTTCGATGCAGAAAATGTATCAAAAATGTATAAGTATAATTTTTATCAACTTTTGCATCCCTGCTAATATCGGGTGTTATCACTCTCTAGGGATTATATGAAGTCAAATATATCCGTCAAAAATTGTGTATAAAATTCGCGTGATATCGGCGATAATACTGGAAAGAGTGATCGAAAGTTGAAGCTTCCGCTAAAATACACTGATGACTTTATACGAGTAGACTCTTCGGTCGTTAATATCGCTCTTTGAAATATGAATCTCGATGGTGGCTCTACCAAGAATCTATCCACCTGCTTATGTCGATGTTCCATTTAAGTTCATCAATTAATAAAATTCTGTTTTACAGTTTGTTAAAGGTTAGAAGCGCATCAATGAAAACCAACATATACACCCACATAGGCACCCTACAGTGCATGATTTTTATTGTTGTTTTCATTCATTAAATATCATTGCAATAAATACCAGTAGTTAAGCATATTAACGAAATTTTTAATCGAATGGTGAGAAAGTTCACATACCAATTTTTTGTTGGAAATTTAAGGGTTGTCTCTTTTTCTGTATACACTAAAAAAGCTGACAGAAGGGTCAACTCTTTAATGACTTGGCATACAAATGACTGAAATCTGATTTTCCTTTGAGGAAAACAAATATTCAAAGAAATCGATATTTTCGAATACACCAGTGATACCTGGCTTGTCGAGAAACTATGCTTAATATGTTAATATTATTCCGTTTACCGAAATGTAATAAAGCAATGAGGCAGGACAAAGTACAGAAGAAATAAGAAGAAAATTTCCATCAGCAATTGTTTACATATAATGGGTAATCCAAGTAGAGATACTTTTTCAATAGCTTTTTTTGACAGATCACGTGTAAGTCGTGTCATGTTATTTTTGTTTAGTTTTGTTTGGCATTTCATCATGGAAAGACTAACGCCTGAACAAAGTTTACAAATCGTTCAACTTTATTACGAAAATTCACGTTCTGTGACGAATGTGTTTCGTGCACTTCGTTCGACTTATGGTCAACATAATCGGCCTATTAAGAGTACTAATCGCAACACCATCAACCATCTTGTGACTCAGTATTCATTATTTGATAATATTCGACCGAATAGACCACATCCAGCACACAGTGAAGAAAATGTAGCGGCCGTAGCTGAGAGTGTACACCAAGACCGTGGAGAGTCGATTCGGCGCCGTTCGCAGCAACTCGGACTGACGTATGGAACGACTTGGCGCATTTTACGTCGAGATCTTAAATTGAAAGCGTACAAAATACAGCTTGTGCAACAACTGAAGCCGCCCGACGTTTCCAACGACATCGCTTCGCTCTATGGGCCCTTGAAAAGTTCCAAGAAGATCCGACGTTTTCGAGCCAAATTTTGTTCAGTGATGAGGCCCATTTCTGGCTCAATGTGTATGTAAACAAGCAAAATTGCCGCATTTGGGACGAAGGGCAACCAGAAGAGGTTCAAGAGCTGCCACTTCAGCCAGAAAAAGCAACGGTTTGGTGTGGTTTGTGGGCCGGTGGATACAAGGCGTCTATATTTTTTCAAAAATGATGCCGATGAGAATGTAACCGTTAATGGCGATCGTGCCATGATAACCGACTATTTGATGCCTGAAATTGAAGCTCGTGATCTCGGCGCGGCGCCACTTCCCACACATCGCATCAATCAATGGATTTATTGAGACAACACTTCGGTGAGCAGATAATTTCACGTTTGGGCCGGTCGATTGGCCACCAAGATCGTGTGATAACACACCTTTAGACTTTTTCCTGTGGGGATATGTAAAGTCTAAAGTTTACGCTTCGATCCAGGTCTTGGAGAAAAACATCATGCGTGCCATTCGCCAGTTACCAGTCGCAATGCTCGAACGAGTCATCGAAAAATGGTCTCAACTGATGGACCATCTGAGACGTAGCCACGGCCAACATTAGATAGGACATAATCTTCAAAAAATAAATGCAAAAGAATGTTCTTTCGAATGATAATAAACATGACCCAGTTAATTTGAACTTTCTGTGTTTTTTTACTTTACAAAAGTAGGGATTATCGATCTAATTATTCCTAGAATCTATCTAGAATACATCACACTTTTACTTCAAATTTGATATTGACCTAAGGCTAGCCAAATTTTCTATCAAAATATTATTGAGGTTTGTCACTTTTGCATAGGATTCCCATAAAAAATGGAAAAACGGGGTTGTTGAAGAAAATATCATGATGAACTTTTTGACAGAAACAAAAACGCCTCCAATTTCTCGTCTTTATAATTAATTTTTGCTGTGTCAAAGATAAATATAATATATTCCATTGGCATTTTCTGGCCAAAAAATATTTCAGCGGCCGCTAACGATGCATTCATGTTTACATTACAGAACACAGCGTGTGGATAATGCGATTTCCCAAAAAAGAAAAAACACGATGTGTCTGTCCATCCGCCCGCCCGCCCGTCCGTCTGTCTATAAATATTTATATTTCAAATTAAGGCGGAGTCTACCAAAACAAACAGACTGCAATTCAGAGCCCAAAATGCCCGAACAAATAAACGCCCTAAACGCACATATTACACACACACATACGCAGTATCTAATGATCAGCAGAACGATCACCACCACCATTAATATACAACAGGCACACGCTAAAGCAGAGAGCGTGGCGTGAAAGAGACGCAACACTCGAAAGGGAGAGCAATGAAAGGTGTATAAAAACAACCCCCCATTAAATGAACTCAAATAATCGAATGAAAATGAGTGTCGTCTCTTCTCTGCTCTAAGCCAAGAACAATTTCCCAATTTTCATGAAAACTAAAAAAACACCGACGGCTTTTCGATTCTTTTTTTACGTCAGTCGTAGTCGTTGTTGATCTTGTCCCTCTGTAGTCCAAACGATGATCTTGAAAACAAATTGAAATGTTTGGATTTTCATTTTGAAAATCTCTACCAAGTCCGGGATGATCCCACGTTAAACCCTTTCAAATCGTACGTTAAGCATCAACACAACCTTTAATCGCGGCAGTTTAAGGCAAAACGTTTTGCGTTTTTTCTTCCTTCTGTTGTTAATCCTTCAAGGATTTCTCGCTAAAACCATGACCAGCAACCGCCGCCGCTGTATCCTTGGCCGGGCGGACAATCCTCATTGGCAATCCGCAATCCTATAAAATGAACCAATTTTTACGACGACAACAAAGGCAGGTACGAGTGTTGTTGAAAACCGCGATTCTTTTATATGCGCGCAGAAAGGGCGAGCGAGTGAGCGCGCACATTTTACATTTTTATAGCAGCGGGCGATTAAGGTGCGAAAGTATTGTGCGACGATGTACGCATTGGCCAAAGCGATCGATGGCCTGTGTACACATCGAACTCAATCTTTTATGGCGCGGGGTTTTACTCGCGCGATTAAGCAGCTCGCGAAAGGCTTAGGTAAATTCCTAAAAAAGTTAGCCAACATCTTTGGACCTTAGGCGGGGATTGACTTTTATAAGTAAAGGCTTAGATTTTTTCCCCTTCTCAGGGCACTCCTTCCGCGCGCGGCTACCTGTCGCCTTTGAGATCTGTGGAAATATGGCATTTAATTAGAGCAGGTAGTGCATGGGTAGAGAACTCGTTGTAAGGTTAGACGGAGCGCGTAGTACTTATAGTAGTAGCGCACATTTTTTTTATTAGAGCAATATTTGTGGTTGGGTAAATATGCATTTTTATTGGTTTAATCATAAAAAAGGGTTGTCGCCGTTCGTGGAATTGTACTAAAGATGCGAAAAGAGTTAAAGGTGTGAAAGTTGACTGGTATGGAGTTCTCAAGAATTTGTGCTTGTTTTATTAGATCAGCCCAGTGACTAGAATTTATATTTAAAAGAGTTGTAAACTCTACTCTTACTATCTTTGGTTTGTTTTTACAGCGATTGTGTTTAACGGGGAAATATTCAAATGTTTTTTGGTTTGATTTTGCTTAGAGCTTCGAAAATGATTTCTCATGAAGCTGAGACTTAAAACCGTTTTCATAAAAGAAAAATTTAATTTGTTCTTGAACATTTATAGTGAAAGTGATATAAATATACATACGAGTATATTTGCAAAAGTAATGCGTGGTCTATTTCGAGGTTCCCTACTTTTTTAAAGAAAAAAAAACAGAAAATTCAAATTAAATGGGAAATGTTTATTATCATTGAAAGAACATTCTTTGGCATTTATTTTTTGAAGATTATGTCTATTAAATGTTGGCCGCGGCTATGTCTCAGATAGTCCAACCGTTGAGTCCAATTTTCGATGACTCGTCCGAGCATTTCGACTGGTAACTGGCGAATGACACGCGTGATGTTTTGCTCCAAGACCCTGAATCGAAGCGAGTTTGTCCGCATAAACTTTAGACTTTACATATCCCCACAGGAAAAAGTCTAACGGTGTGAAATCACACAATCTTGGTGGCCAATCGACCGGCCCAAAACGTGAAATTATCTGCTCACCGAAGTGTTCTCTCAATCCAAATCCATTGATTGATGCGATGTGTGGGAAGTGGCGCCGTCTTGTTGAAACCAAATGCCGCCGAGATCACGAGCTTCAATTTCAGGCATCATGGCACTATAACAGTCGCCATTAATGGTTACGTTCTCACCGCCATCATTTTTGAAGAAATATGGACCGATGATTCCACCGGCCCACAAACCACACCAAACCGTTGTTTTTTTCTTGAACCACTTCTGGTTGCTCTTCGGCCCAAATGCGACAATTTTACATTGAGCCAGAAATGGGCCTCATCGCTAAACAAAATTTGGCTCGAAAACGTCGGATCTTCATAAAACTTTTCAAGAGCCCATAGAGCGAAGTGATGTCGCTTGAGAACGTCGGGCGGCCTCAGTTCTTGCACAAGCTGTATTTTGTACGCTTTCAATTTAATATCTCGACGTAAGTCAGTCCGAGATGCTACGAACGGCGCCGAATCGACTCTCCACGGTCTTGGTGTACACTCTCAGCTACGCCCGCTACATGTTCCTCACTGCGTGCTGGACGTGATCTATTCCGACGAATATTATATAATAATTAATGCCGGGCCTCCAGATGGGTGATGGTGTTGCGAATACTATACACAGTAGGCCGTTTATGTTGACCATAAGTTGAACGAAGTGCACGAAACACATTCTTCACAGAACGTGAATTTTCGTAATAAAGTTGAACGATTTGTAAACGTTGTTCAGGAGTAAGTCTTTCCATGACTCAAACAATACTAAACAATAATAACATGACAGCATGGCACGACTCACACGTGATCTGTCAAGAAAAGGCTATTGAAAAAAGTTTCTCTACATGGATCACCCATTAGTTCCTAAGTAATTCACTTTTGTTTAATTTTGTTGGAAAGTAAGCAATAAAAATTGCAATGCCATGACTGGGAAGTTTAAACGCGTCCCACATAAAATTAGTTATTAGCAACACAGTGTAACTCTTTTGAAGTGATCTAGGGCAAACTCCTTCTCGCATTAAAGGAGAAAAATTGTAAAGAATTACAAATGATGTAGTAAAAAATACTTTTTTTAAATAACCTTTTTTTAAATTACTAGTAATAGCGTGAATTTTTTCGATTTTATCGATTTGAAAAAACTAAGCATTTTCAGCTTAGTTTTTTTCACATATTTTTCTCATAGTCTATAGCTAAAATGGGTAGACAATAGAAAACCCAAATTCCAATTGGTTTCCGAGATATAGCCGTGAGAAATATAACATGTTCTTTGGACATTACATGTTCTTCGGAAAAATCAAATTTAAAGCCAAAAAATGAATGAACTCATGGAAATCCAAAAAGAAGCTATACTAGCAAAGCCCAAATTAGATTTTGTATTTCCACAAATAGTTCGAAAAACCGGACAAAATTAGTTTTTTTTAGGTCCAGCCAAAGACGATAGATTGTACAAGATGGACGAAATGAGGTTTTACGAGAATTTCTGAAACACAACTATCATTTTAGATGAGCTGTTTTTTGCTTCTAAAGTGTGCAAATTTAGTATTTTCTGTGTTTTATCTTGTATGTAATAAAGATTTGAGTTTTTCCTAATATTTCCATTGATTTCGTCAATCATCCTCAGGGGTGCCAACTGAATGCAAAGAAACACTGTCATTTTTTCGTCTGACTTATTGTTTTCAACTGTATTTTGTTTTCTGCGTTTTTGGTCTTTCAATTTCGACCATCTTCTGAATGTGATCAAACAACAGTTGATAAAATAACCGAGAATTTGTGCTTTACTATTGCTATTGCAAAGTAGAAGCATATCGCCCATCATGTACAGTTTATCGTGTTTGGGTCCAGCTACATGGAAATTAAAACGAGAGATCTCTAAAGTATTCGGTAAGGCTGAACAACGTAATTGCTTCAGCTTTCAATAAACAATACGAATATTTATCATGGGTGGCGTTTTCTTTTGGAATCACTTGTTATTAAATCACTGTTCACATCTCCGTGAAAAGAAATGAAATGTTACAAATCAATGCAAACTTATTTCTAAAGTCAGCAAAAACTTTCCCAAAAAGACTTTATCCAAAAATTCGGGAGAATGCCATACTGGTGAAAAATATTCACGATCCCCGTCTTCGTACGGAGAGCACTGATGAGTGTCAAACCTGGAACATCGACTTCCCACCGACTCAACAGATAAGCATCTCGCATTATTCTCTACCATGGTCCAATTGACTCAGCAATTGAAATCACACTACGGTTTGAGCCGAACTGCGGTTCTAACTAGACAATGAGATTAATAACACATAACAAATTTCATTTATATCGCGACGGCTATGTAAACAATCAAAACTACAGTATCTGTGGATTGGATAATCTGAGAGTACATCCTCCAATAGTGGCAGTTTGGTGCGGATTGGTTCATTTCCCTAGAAATTTTTGTTGAGCGATACAAAAACATAATAGTAAATTTTTGTGGCAGGAGATTGCAGACACCAACTTTTATAATCTTTGTTAGCAAAATGATGGCGCGCCATTTCTTAAAGCCCACGCCGATACCAATCGTATGAGAGTTATGTTCGGTTATCATGTCGGAGCTGTGATTTGACGCTGTTTGGACTATTTTGTGGCGGCTCCGTAAAAGACCGATATTTGGCGGACAATCCATTAAAAATATTCGTTCTTTGATCGAATATCGAGCAAGCCAATTGTAAGATAGAGACAGAAACCCTCATCAAGTTTTTGAATGAATGATCCTAAAAAAAGCCGGTCTCGAATGGTTAGTAAGGGTGACCTCGTACACAGTAGAGCGCCCATGAAATGCATAGAAAAATAATAACATCAAAAATAATGTCTGTGCGAAATATTGTTCGATCGGATGGAAACCGGTACTACTTTTAGCCCTAAAAATGGAGTAGAACTAGTTGCAAGCTTTGATGAGCTATAACTCGTAAGCCAGTCAACTTTCGGAAAATACACCTTAAACATTTGTGTTGCAAATATACAGGCAAACATTTTCCTCTCACACAATTGTTGACCTAGCTATGACCATTCATGGTGTTTTCAGAGGTCAAACTTCAAATTTGAGTCAAAATTTTTTTCAAACGTAAATTAGTAATTTCATTTAAAAACGTTTGAAAAAATTTTTGATTTCGGAACATGCTTTACTTTTCCTTAGAGAATGGCGAGCGATACAAATAAGATAGCACTGGACGACCTAGAAGTTAAATGTATTGTTTTGCGGATTTAAACAGGTGGCTCTTTCTTTGCGTGAATAAGGCGTATACAATATTAGACCAGTGTGCAAACAAACCCTTGCTCGAAGTGCTCGCCAGAAACGGCCCAAAATTTTTCCACGCCCTAAAAATTAATGAAAATATATATGAAGACTCAAATAAGATTTTGATAATATCTACTACAGTCGAAAACGATAAGGAAGGAACTCGAAGGGATCTTATATACTTATAGGTTCGATATAGCCGTAGTTCGTTTTAAACGTAGTATTTCAGAAATGTTTCAAATTTGTTTTTTGCTTTTAATTCTTTTTCTCAATTTCATAAATGATTTTCATTTTTATTACTACCAAAGGACGATTACTTTTAATTGTTTTTTATCCGACGTTTTCTATTCCGCCAAGCTTTAAAATATATTGCTGTATGTTTGTTATTGTTAAAAGTTATTTGTTTAAGGTAATAAAATTGCTGCTAATAATAAGAGTTGCCAAGAGTTGGAAATTTTTTAATAAAAAGGAAATTTTTGAGTTCGTTATTAATCCTTTCGCAAAAGGGGTTTCCGAATTTGTCATGGTAAATCGAGGACCACAAAAACTGTTCGCTATAACCATAGTTTGTTGTCATCGAAGATCGTTATAAAACGTGTTCGACTGTATTTTAATTTGTGTAGTAACTAAGGTCATGTAGAAGAATACCACTTATTTGTAGTCGCGGTGTTGCAGTCGAATTACAGGGGCTTTCGATAACGAGGAAAAATTTGGAGAAAAAAAACAATTAAAGGTGCTATTGGCCAATTTTAAATCGTTTGGTATCCTTTAAAAGTTCAATAAACAAACCGCCATCGTATTTCTTATATTGGTTTTAAACAGCACACATAATGCCAATTATTTGATTCTCATTAGTGTTTGTGTACTAGGCAACAGGAGGAATATCCCTTTAGCTAAAATTCAAACGCTTGAATAAATCTTTTATTGTGCTTATTTTTTCCACAGCTTCAATCTAGAATTTAAAATTTTGACTTAACTGTAGTTGCCTCTATAAAATATGAATTGTTTAATTGAACAGTTTCTGGTTTTTATTAAAAACTGCAAAGAAAACTTATCAATTGTATTCCAAATTTTAATATTTCAATAATTTTGTATCTTAATAAGAGAATGTTATGAATGGCAAGCGAAACTGATGTTTAACTTATTTATTTCTATATTTCCTAACTATGCTTAATTACTACAAATATCAAAAATGAATATAATTTAAAAACATTCGAAAAATGTCTGTTCCCAGCTTGAGGACGTTTACGGCGAAATAGACAAGTAAGGATTCTAGTTATTGACCCTGACAAAAACAAGCAGTTTTTTTTAGCTCGTTTTACTTATAAAAGAACACACGAACAGGTTTTTGTTATGTGGACAAAATTATTTCATGAAATACAGAAAACGACCTAATTTGTGCAAAAAATATACTTCGAGTACATCCTAACATTGACAATTTATCGGATCAAACCACCAAAAAACCGATATACATCGAATGAATTACATTGCTCAGTACATGCACACCAGTACAGTGCTTTTGGATAAATTTTGAAAGCAAGCTCCCTAAGACGACGATTTCAGATCCGTGACGAAATTTTTAAACATTTCTTAACAACATGAAACTGAGGTACTCGCTACGGAGTTATTTTGTTTAATTTAGTTATTCCTGATGATGTTCTTCAAAGAGGAACGAAATATCGAATAAAGAGAAAAATATAACAAAAAATAATAACCTTGGCCTCAAGCTCGATACAATAATTATTTAGTAAAATTTAATATAAAGCCCGAATACAAAAATTAAAATTAAATTTTTTAAAAAGATGCTAAAATAAAATTGAACTCTTGAAGTTCGGGATAAATATTGATTGCACTGCCGCAATCAAGACAGAAACTTTGAAAAAAAGATAAGATATATAAAGAGTAGATCTTATTCATTTGGTGCTTTAAATTTGAAATCAAATATATTTTTAAATGGTCTCTTTTATTTTCTTTTCCACTTTTTTATTTTCTTTTCCACATCCAACAGAATGCTGGATCGAAAATTCGTATTGAGAAAAATTAGAGTGTATTTAATAAAATATGCAGATGTGCCACTCTAGAAATGAAGATGGATATGTTTTAGTATGATTTACAAAATATTTTAGTTCTTGTGGACTGCATTAGCGAGCGGGACCACTTTAAAACTACATTAACAACAAAATATTCCTTTAATAATATTTTTGATTTTATACTTTTGATCAAATAAATGACCAATTTTAATAGAACGGTTTGAGTACATGGACTTACGGTTACGATAATTTTATGTTCGTTTATACGCTTGAGAGTTATATTCAATTTTATTCAAAATATTTTCAAGGGACACATTGAGTAGGGATTAACCGGCTCAAGACCTCTTGAATCTACATTTTAATAGAAGACAAGTTTGCATAAGGACTCGTGCAGTTCAATGTGTTAAAGCAAAAAACTGAAATAAATAAGAGAGATAAACATTCTGCAATATTTCCCTTTGACGATGGTGGTGAAGATACTTATACATTAATTAAAGTTAATGTCGTCAGTCGTGTTGTTTTCTATTAAAAGTATAGAACCCCTGAAGATGCCATTCAAGAACATTGTGAAATGTTGGGAATAAAATTATAATATTAAACATCAAGAAATCGAGCTGGTCAAATGAGTTTTATTTTTTTGAATTTTCAGAAAATTCTTAATCAAACTCTTAAAACATATCAATCTTTATTCTAGAAAGATACATTTGCAACTTATTTTGGTTCCTTATTCTGATCTAAACCTACAAAAGATTTAATACATTTTTAAGGGTAATCTAGTTCAGGACTCACGTCGTTATTCTCCTTTAGGGTTAGACACAGTTTACCCTCTAAATAGGCAAGATTATCCTCACTTCTTTTTCTATCGAGTATAGAGTCGACTTTTAAAGGATATTCTTCCTTAAACATATCAGGGAATATCTGAACCACCATCCTACAAGTAACAATCGCAAAATAATTGACGGTAACATTAAATAACATCCTTAAACCTTCTCTTCAGAAAATTTTGAAAACATTTGTATAGTTTTTTTTTTTTAAATGTGAAATCCAAAAACTCTTTTAACTTTTTTTTCAAAATTCTTAAATTAAAAAAAATTCTTTTGCCAATGAATAATTTCGTTTTTCCTTCATCAGACTTTCCTTAATTCTTCTATAACATTTCACAGTAATCTTTTTCGTCACCAAAGAAAAAAAATCTTGCTCAAAACGCCTCGCACGAACACATTTCATACTATTTAAACAAAAAATTATACGCTCGTTTACGACTAACAAGCTGATAATTACTACAGCTAAGCGGCATGATGCCCAAGAAACGTCACCATGGACGGCCACTTTACGCATGCGCAACAGTAAAGTGCAGCGCAATGCACAGCCGATCGATCGACAAACGATAGATGCTCACACTGTCAGCGCTCAGCAGCAACTGAGCATGAGCGCCTGGGCATGTAGGCAAAGTGCTGTGTTCCACAAATGACCCATGATGAGCAGCAGGCGGCGATGAATGAAAATTGACGACAAGCGTGAAAATTGCTCCTGTAAATACTGCCATGCTCGTCGATGGCACTGGTGTAGCTCGCTGCTGCCGTTGTCGACTACAACAAATTTCGTCTTCCGGAAAGAATGTCCAACACAATAGAACTGGGACGATTTTCTAAGAAAAATTTCTTGCTTTTTTGCTCTGTGTATGTCCTTGCTCCTTGCGGCTGAAAAGAGACAAGACGCACTTGGCATGTTTAGGTTCAGTACGTAGGAGTAGGACGGCAAGTGTTAATTTGATAGAGATATTAGGAGAGTTGTCATTTAGTCCGGTCCATGTATCTTTGGACACCTCTGCTGCGTTGCACAGTTTGAGAGAAGGATGTTAGACGTTTTTCTTTCGATTGAAGGTGTATCCTACTGTGCGGCTAAAACGTCACGCGACATTGCTCGCGACTATCGGCCGTAGATAGATTTTGGATGCCAAACTAATCGGCGAGGCATCACGTCCTACTTTAGAAGAGTAAGCCGAAGGTGAGGGAAACAACACATGCGGATTCCTGAGTTTTCTTTATAAATCATATAATTAATCATATTTCTTATAAAATCATATAATTGAACATAGGTTAGAGTTGCCTGGATTTAGAGTCGAAATCACCAAGCTACGCGCCCCTAAATGAAGACGACAAGTCGAATGACTAGAGTGTATAATGACGATAAAAACTCAAAATAGCACAGAAAATACATTTAATATATTTCCTAAATTAAATACATTTATTTGGGGCATTTGTGCACTGTCGAAACGACAGGACGAAGGTCAGAAATGACTCTTAAAAACTTTAATAGATTTCATATTTTTCCTATCCCCGCCGCAACAACAGGACGATGACCAAAGATGACACTGACGAAATATTTATAAGATTCGACTTATTCCTGTCTCCGTCGGTATGACAGGAATATATCTATGAATAAATGAATGAACTCTTTTGTGAATTCTTGCATTAATCTTTGTGATTATCCTTAAGATTTAGCTCATTAATCCCAAACAAAAGCGCGATTATGAGATTCACCAGGTTTAAGTTCTACCGGAATTGTAGTCGTAAGACTAAATGGAAGATTAAGGATAAGGACTTAAAGATATGATCTTCATGATTTACATAATTCAAGATCTTTAAGACTTCGGAGAAACGAACGCCGTGTTTTCTAATCTTCATCCGTAACAGTAATCGCGAACACACGCGCCCGAAAGACTGTGTAGAATCCTTTTCTACGTCACGTGGCTTAAACGCTCTTATACGTGATCTTTAAAACAGTCAATATCAATCGCGGACGAACAATCAAAAAAGACTGTGTAGAATCCTTCATTCTACGTCACGTGGCTTAAATGCTCTCATACGTGATCCTTAAAACAGTCAACGCGAAAAACCTACAAAACCCAAATTACGTCGTCCACTCTGCTATTCTAGAGTTATCCGTTATACATACATAACTAGAGTTCTTCACTCTACATAATATCGCGAACACTCAGTAAATGACTGTAAGGGTCCTCTGGACCTTTATCACGAGGTTTAAGCCAAACCAGGTTTAAAATCCTCACGTGTGATCCATACCAGTTATATACTATTTTGACCAAATTAATTAAAATTCCTGCCAATTAGCAGAGACCCACATTACAAGAAATCCATACTAGGATTCATTATTGAATTATACTTAAGATTCGTATACTTATTGTTAGGCTCCTTTGGAGCAGATTCAATAATTCAAATAAAGCTTATATAAAAAAAAAAAAAAAAAAAGATTTACATAATTACGGGGGATTATAAAAATCTAAGGCGTTATGATGAAAGTCTTCAGATTATCAGTGAGATCCAAAGCGGAACTAGAATTGTAATACAAACTAGAATATATACATATTGAGCCTTAACCGCGGAAAAGACGTAAGCGACAAAAACATAATTTTACTGGAGAGTGTTTTTTTGGTTTCTTGTCTTACTCATCTGGAGGATTCCGATTAAATTGAATTTGCTATAAATTTGTAAATATTAAAAATTTGTAAATATTAAAAATTTTAAAAATTTTCTACTGCATTTCATTAAAAAGCGAGTGACTTATGCTTTTTCGTGGTAAGGGCTCGATATACATACTAAAAATTTAACTCATCAAAAACCATACGCCGGTTATGTATACAGTCGATTACTTTTCGAACTCAAATCGAAAAAAGGTTATAAAAGTACTCATACATAAGTTGATTGTTTATTTTCTGCTAGAAGTACTTTCTAAGTCCCATAACATCCCGTTAAAGAAAAAGGGGGAACTTCTCTCAA
Organism: Hydrotaea diabolus; assembly: GCA_963513945.1. Classification (NCBI taxonomy): domain Eukaryota; kingdom Metazoa; phylum Arthropoda; class Insecta; order Diptera; family Muscidae; genus Hydrotaea; species Hydrotaea diabolus. Next base: position 149,572,993 of record OY740718.1, on the reverse strand, counting down.
ATCAGTGATCTTTAGACGATTCATTTTTTATACTCACTCACCAGGACTTACTGATTAACAGCGGCTTCGAAAGATGAATGCATTTTATATAGAAGTTTTTACATGGCTTAGAGATAAATCTCTTACTTGAAAAATTGATGGCATTTACGAGGTGAAAATCCGCCGCTGTATCTGGATGGACATCATCTGTGATTGGTAGCCGCTATTAACTTGACAGAACTATTTTGTAATCAGCTATGTCAGAAGTCAAGTTTTTTGTAGTCGATACAAATAACTTGTATGTTGCAGTACAACTTGACCGCCTCACATTGGCATCTTTTCTTTTGTCCTTATTTCCTCGCAATAGACGAATATTATAAAAATCGAATCTCTTCTAATCTAAACCAAATTCTTGTGGATCTGTAGTTGTGACAAATTATTTAATTTCAAATAGACCAACTTTAAAAACTGAACAAAGCAGTTTTCCAGCTGATGAGTTATTTTATATAGTTTTTACATGGCCTAAAGATAAATCTCTCACTGGCGACGTTTACGAGGTGGAAATCCGCCGCTGTATCAGGCTGGACATCATCTGTGATTGGTAGCCGCTAATACCTTGACAAAACTCTTTTGTCATCAGCTATGTCAGAGGTCAAGCTATTTGTAGTCGATAAAATTGTTTGGCATAGTTTCTGTTGCAGTACAACTTGACTCCCTCACCTTGGCGTCTTGCCTTTTGTCTCTTCTTTTCGCGGAATAGATGACTACTATAAAAATCGTATATCTACTTAAAAATCTTAACCAAATTCTTGTGGATCTTTAGTTGTGGTCCTCTGTGCGAAGACAAATTATTAAATTTTAAATAGACCAAATTGAAAAACTGAACAAAGCAGTTTTCCTGCTACTGTGCTATTTTATATAGTTTTTACATAGTTATTATGTTATTTATATTATACTATTATTGTTCCTTCAAAGCTGGTCTCCATCGTACATATAACTTCTTCCTTATTCTGTGGCAGACTTACCCGCTTACACTCTATCAAGTATGCCTACTTTTACGCGGCCCTTCCAAACTATAATTTCAACGCCTTTTCCTTATCGAAAAATTGACTACATATTAACATGTACATGGACATGTGGCTTTTAAATAAATATATAAAGTTATATATAGAAATAAAATTATTTTTTCAGTTTGGGTTAATTTGGGTGACGATACGTATGGTCGAAAGCCTGACAAATTTCAATATGGATATATGGGTACTAAAAACAAACAAATATGACCTTATTTTAAAATCTGGATAAATTAAGTGCGGTTTCAGGGTACTACTATTACTTTACTTTTGATTCGGAAAATAATTTCCGTTCTGTGGCAAAAGGCTAACAGCCGGTTTGTTTTTATTTTGAAACAAAAACCAAAGTCGGTTTTTACAAAACACGGTTTTGTAAAATAAACCGAAACCTCTTTTGTTGGACACTCTTACGCATCTTCCATTAAGAAAAGAGAACTTCTTTGAACTCAATGAGCTATGTACAAAATAATTTTAAGCCTCATTATGTAAAACTTGCTCTAAAAGGACAGTATTTATTCTAGAAAAGTTAACAAGGTAAAACCATAACTGAAGATATGTTCCTTGTTTTCGTATTTCTAGAATTCCTGTTACAAAAGTTTAAACTACTAAAAGGAATGTGGAAATAGGCACATTATTTTATTGTTTGTTCAAATGTCGCGGAATCAGCATTTAACATACCCAAATTTGCAATTTTCTGAAGCTAAGCCGTACTTTAAACAAGGCCCTCGCTCGCAGTCTTAAAATCGATGAGCACTGTAATTTGTATCGAGCCCGCTACCAAGCCAAACCGTTGCAAGAAGTTATTCTTGAAGAGTAGGTTATACGTATTCTTTCAGCAGAAGTTAATCTATCAGCAGCAGTAATGCATTGTATATTTTGTGTTCTTCGCTAAGCTCGCTTATTTCCCCTATTCTATTTCTGAGCTTGTGATTTCGTCGCAAACGTTGCTCTTGTAAAATTAGATCGTTTTTTTCTTTGTTGTCGGCCATGTGAGTATTTCTCCCAGTGTTTTCCTCACAGGACCTTCTAGGCATTATTCTTGGTTAAATTGACTGTTAAATTTTCTTTCTGTTCGAACCAAAACTGATTTAAAATACAAACCAAAAATATTTTTCTTTCAAAATTCCACAAAATTATAAAGACTTCTATAATAAATCCAACCTAGCAATGGTACAATAAAGAAGGTAGTGTTATAAAGTCTGCTGATTTACAGGTTTTTTCATAGAAATTAAAACTTTCAAATTTCTTAATGTAACAAAGACAATTCTTGAAGTTTCCAAAGCTAAATTTCTATATAAAACTCAGCTCATATAAACTCATTTCTATATAAAACTTCGCAAAAATTTATTTTTGCCATATATTTTCAGTGACTTTGATAGTACAGCGAACTGCTTATTTGTTTTGAGCTTGTCACTTTACCTGGTTAATTGTACCATGAACGTAGCCATTCTGGTAATATAAAGAACAACTTTCTATTCGTTATAAATATATTCATCACACCAATTCGTGGACATATATTTTACTTATTGTTGTTCAAAAGTGTTATTTAGAGAATTTAATTCATACCATGCCTTCAGGAGAACAAATATAAATATCACGAAGTGGGTACGCTATCGGAATTGAACTTTATTTAAGTAAAATAGTTTTTGTTACAGTTCTACTTTATACATATTTTAGAGATATTAAACCATCTCTAAAATATTTTGACATGACTATATTATTAATAATACATTATTGAAATTAAAAAATACTCGTACGTGTGAAAAGCAAGGAGAAGGAAAGGATTTAAAAAACTCTATAAGAATATATCCTTTGGGATATTTAAAACAAGCTATTTAAGATTAGTGATTCACATAAATTACATGACTGAGCATTTATTAGGAGTTGTATAGATTACCGATATAATAGTTTTCGCTGAAGTTACATGCGTTTTCAAATTTGTGGATTATATTTATAATTCGATTGTGAATACATTCGACACAATTTAAATAATGTAGCCATTTTGTACTAAAATGCCACCCACGGTAAATTCAACATCATTTTTTATATTTTGTTTTGGAAAATTTTAATTTTCCGGATATGAGTCTTGGCGCAATTACCCTAATTAAACTTAAAAGTACCCATTCCAATCCGCAACCTCCTTTTCTATGCCGTCAGTATTTAAGCACGATAGGGAAACAAATCTGTTTTTTTCGCAAGGGTATATAAGCGTTTCCGCATTTCTGCTGCTAAGTTTTTATTATTTCACATATATATTTTGTGTATTTGACCCAAATCCAATCATAAATATAAAAATTTCCAATAACACAACGACAGCGCAATCTATCGGGACTAAACTGAAGAGTGACCTTCCGACGGACAAAGCTAACATAATTCCCAACCTTCTAGAGTTTTTGGTGCTCGAACATTACATTTGTATATATAAGTAAGAATGTTAAAATGAAATTTGTATAGGCTATTGGTACCTCAAATTCAGATACAAATTCTTCAGTTTTGAAAAACTCTAAAGTTCAAATTTTCCATTGCCCTCTAAAATATCACCTATTGAATTTCCATTGGTTGTCTAAAGGAGATTCACCAGCAACAGGTTCTTTTCGGAAGGATTTTCAATTATTTTTCAGTCTAAAGTGTCTCATTTTCCTGTACGATCTATCAGGAAGCCTATGACGACATTATCAAAAATTCACACCATCCACGGTCCTGAAATGGAATTTAAAACAAAAAAAAGTTCCGGCACACCATAATTTATGTCTCTTGGGCCGGCATCTATTTCTCAACTCTCATCATAATTATGAATGCACTCATAATTAGCCAGCTGATGAGTTATTTTTAAATATGTAGGTAACATCGTTATCATCATCTTGAAGTCCCCAGGAGCAAAAAGTCTATTGAACAACGCGAACTTTGTTTCTCTAGACCGTAAGCATCTGTAACGAATATTCCTCTGTTATTATAACTGCTCCGACATCGTTGTTGTTGGGATATTGTGGGCACCATGAGGTGCCCACTGGCTTGTTTGTGTACTGTTTCTCCCCGTCACCGAAATTGACATTAAATTTTCATGGGCCAACAACTGCTGCGGCGAGTCTCAAACATTCCGGCTAGAAGATTTCAACTCAAATGTATGCCGAGAAATCCATCCATAATGATGATGTTTTTGGCCTACCGACCGACCTGCTCTGGTCGCACTTTTCCACCAACAAACGTCGCTCGAAAGCGTTTTGTTTGTTGCGTTTTTTTATAGTTGTTCGTGTTGTTATTATCATTTCCCCCGTTTGGTTTGTGCGTTATGAACCCAACCCCATGTTGCGAGCTCAACATGGAGTGTCACAGAGAGCGAAACGAAAAAGTCAGAATGAAAAAACACAAACCATGGTCTTTTGCTCTTGTACTGGCTCTCTGTGGCTCTCAAACTGGAGAAGTGATAAAGGAATAACAAAAAAAAAACGGAATTTTCCAGCTTTTTTATATCGTTTGTAAGAGTTTTTTTTTTCGAAGCTTGCTTTTTTCAGTTGTTTTTCTCGCGGAGGAGCTGTTGGCTGCTGCAGGAGGATGGATGGCAATGATGATGATGATGTTGTTGTTGTTGATGGTCTTCGTAGTGAGTCTGAGTCTGTGGTGTGGTTGTTGTGTTATTCTCCGTGCTGTAATGCTGAGTTGTATGTGGTGCTGTTGCTGCTGTTGTTTTTGTTGTTTTAAAATATATTTTCCCTTCTTCGGCTGCTGTTTCTTCGTTGTTGTAGTTGTATTTGTTGGTGTCGTATATATACCACAATGGAAAAATGGGAATTTTTTTGTCTGCTGCTGTTGTGTGGTTGTTGTTGTGGCAATGGTGGTTGCTTGATACCTGCTTTGGTTGCTCGGCCTCTCTGTGTGCTCTGTGTACGCGAGTCAGCGTGTGTGCGAGCGTATGTGTGTGTGTAGGTTGTGTGCCTGCCCTAGCCTTCCCATAGCCTTTGCCTTCTCTGCCTGCACCCTTAATAGAGCCTGAGAGTATGTGTGCGTAAGTGAGTGTGTGCAAGGGGTCGTTCGTTATGCTATGCTCTTAACCAACCAAACAATATGCACGGTATGAGAGTGTCGCAGGCTGTCTGTGTGTGTGCCTGTGTACGTATGCCTGACGACCCATAAAGCGATTCACAATTTTACTTCAAATACTGCTGATGATCGTTGCAGAGAGTCAGTTCACTCAGCGACTTGAACGTGTTAAGAACACAAACATTACAAACGAAACCAACCCAAACCAAAAAAACACACACACAAGAATCGTTCCGTTTTCCTTTTGACGCAACCAAAAGAAAACCGCACAGAAACCTAACGAAAAGAAAGAAAAAAATTGTAAAGAAACGACGACGCACAACTCAAAAAGAATTTTGAAATAAACCCAACAAAATAAGAAAATTTCCTTTAATCTCACACGAAAAAAAAGAAAAGTTACAGAAGAGTACAGAAAAACTCTAAAAGTGAAGAAACAGTGTCTAAGTGTATTTAAAAGAATTCTGCAAAACAGTCTTAAACTACAACTCGTAGACTAAAGATCGCTCGCGCCTCAAGTACTTGGATTACCAAACGTCTATCATCACTACCTTGGATTACCTTTCGTAAAACTTATAACGTAAAAATAAATATGCATTTGCCCGCTGGTCCCACCATGGTTGCTGCTCCCGCCCAAACCTTGCCTTCCTCCAACAACAACAATAGTAGCCGCAACAACACCGCCAATTCGGCCAGTTCCACTGGTTCCTCCACACCCGACAACACTTCGAATGCCGCCAAAATGCCCAGCTCCATGACCGACATGTTTGCCAGCCTCCACGAGATGTTACAAGAGTATCACGGTGAATTGGCCCAAACCGGCTCACCCTCCATTCTCTGCAGTGCTTTGCCCAATCACTGGCGTTCCAACAAATCCCTGCCCGGTGCTTTCAAGGTGATTGCTCTGGATGATGTGCCCGATGGCACTTTGGTCACCATCAAGTGCGGCAACGATGAGAACTACTGCGGCGAGCTGAGAAACAGCACCGCCATCATGAAGAATCAAGTGGCCAAATTCAATGATTTGCGTTTTGTCGGCCGTTCCGGACGTGGTAAATCGTTTACCCTCACCATAACCATTGCCACCTATCCAGTGCAGATCGCCTCATACAGCAAAGCCATTAAAGTGACCGTCGATGGTCCTCGGGAGCCAAGAAGTAAGCAAAGTAAGTTTTTAGTTTTTTATATTTTTGGTTTTTTCAATTCAGACGTTTTGGCCCGATTTCTGTTGGAATCTGGCCATTAGTAGGCGTCTGTCTTCTCTTTCGTTTAACTTCATTTATGATTCTAAGTTTTTCGCTGCGTCAAGACAAAAATATACTTATGAACCTTTTCTTTTTCTTCTCTTTTTAGGCTACGGTTATCCACATCCCGGCGCTTTTAATCCATTCATGCTAAATCCCGCATGGTTGGATGCCGCCTACATGACCTACGGCTATGCTGATTACTTCCGCCATCAAGCAGCCGCCGCTGCTGTCCATCATCCCGCTTTGGCTAAGACCTCACCCTCGCTGCCCAATGGCCAGACTGTGGTCTCAGCGCCCTCAGCTGCTGCTGGCTCACCCAACGATTACCGCCATCCCAGCCAGATTACACCACCGCCAACGGGTGCTAATGTTGTGCCCGCCACCAGTATGATTCCATCGCCGCCCGGTTCCACCTACAATATGCCACAATTCCCCTTCAATCCAGTGGCTGCTGCTGCCGCCGCCGCTGCTGCACAAGCTCATCCCGATTTGCTGCATCCTCATCAGAAAGCCGCTCATCCGCATGCCTTCCATCCGTATAACTTTGCCGGCTTACGCGGCAGACCCACCCATATGCACAACACCTCGCTGGGTTCGCACTCCTCCGCCGAACACATCAGCCCGGCTCACATTAGCCCAGCCTCGTCCAGACCTTCGTCATCGTCGCCCACGCATCAGGCTCTGAACATCAAGTTGAATAGCTCGGTGGAAACCAGTTCCCTGCACGAACAGTCGGCCTCCGATGCCGATTCCGATGACGAACAAATCGATGTGGTCAAATCGGCCTTTGTGCCCATCTTGCGTCCACAAGTGCCCAGCCTAAATGGTTCCACCGAAGACTTGGACAAGTCTGTGGACTCTACACGTTCCTCACCCACCCACCAGGCCATGATGAACTTGCCGCGTCAACGCTGTGACCTGAAGGCTCCATCGGTAATGAAACCCTACTTCCATGAATCTTCACAACATTCCCGCCAATCATCGCCCGAAACCACCCTGCCCGCCGCCACCAAGCTTAAGAATGCCAATAGCCAGCAAAAGACCGTCTGGCGCCCATACTGAGAAGCTAAGATGACGAAAGATATCGTCATTGCTTTTCATGTCTTACGTCTTGCCAAGGAATTGGCATGGAAACGTATTCTTACGGCCAGTGAAAGCGGCGGCAGCAGCATTTGAGATGCCTGCTAAAGCGTATGGGAAAGCACCTACCCCTAGCTCCCATTACAGTACCAAATAGCTGACCCTAGAACCTGGCAACTGTCCTGGGTATTGTGTGCGTCTAGCAGAGAAAAGCGACAAACCGATGAAAAAAAAAACTAAACCAAGTGATTGTGAAAATGCCGACGGCAAAACGTCAAACACTGAAATAGTGTTGCCATCACAGGAGCTACAATAACAACTGGTTTACACGCTAGATACTGAAATGGAGCAAACAAATCAATCTTGTGATAAATTAATGGGAGTAGCAGTAGCGGAATCTTCTCATATCAACCACCTCCCTAAACACCAACACCACATACATACATCCTTCTACTTCTACACCAAAATGCTTGTGATATAGTGATAAGTTCTACAATAACAACAACAACAAACAATTATTAACCGACTTAAAAAGGCAACTGCGGCACCCACAAAACAAACAACACCCGGCCCTCCTTGGATTATTGCAATGGCCTGTTTAAAGTTTAACAAACAAAAAAAATTCTCCTCCTCCACTCCAGCTCATCTTGAAAAAAATGGATTCCGGCGAATTTTTATGCTCGACTCATAAAATCGTACGCAGAGTTCGTTCGTCCTCAAACTTATTTCGTCGATGCAATAGTCCTTTAGCAGCATATCCTGATTTAATTCGTCGTTGTTTAGTATTATACCTTCAAAGGAGAAAAGCCCCAAACCAAATATCGATACTCATTTAAAAGAAAACAAACAAAATTGTTTAGTTTTAATCTCTTTATCTTCTATTATTTTACTTTTTTTTCAAACGTATTTGCAACAATTAACAATTTCTTGTTACGAAATTGTTTCTAATGTATTTGCTCAAAACAAGGGAAGTGTTAGTTTTGTCCTTTTTTTCCTGTAAACAGAAATTTTTCGATTTGTTTTGTAAATACTACATAATTTTGTTTAGTTTGTAAGCTACAATATATTTTTAAAGATTGTATAATTATAAGTTAAGTTTAAAAAAATTAATGATGAGAGAAAAAGAAACGATAATGAAAAAACCTAGTTGACAATTGACAAAAGAAAAGATAAACAAATATAAAAAATATTTTTACAAAAACTTAATACTTTTTGTGTTTTTATTTGTCCACAATAAACCAAGTGGTTAAAAAGGTTAAAACTTTTAAGTAAAAATTTGGGAAATAAAAAAAACTATCTTTGGGATACTCAAAATCTATTTGAATTAAAGAAAACTTGAAAACGCGTGTTCCGATAGATGATATATTTATTAAAGTTACAGTATAATTTCAAAGAACTATGCTGAGAATACTCTTTCAGCGTTGCCTTTGTTTAAAAATAGTTTATTATTTTTGTAGTATTGGACTTAAACTTCGTTCTACTGATTCTTAGCAAAATCAGTTGAAACGGTGCCTATTTGCTAAGAGGTCTGGCAAATAAAATAACTAAAGGAATATGTGACGCGCAATATAGAACGGCACCTAAGATTTAAAGCCAGTTTTGTTCAGGAGAGCCATTTTAAGGATTAGGTCCCTTTCTATTTGAGCTTAGAATCATCGACTTCACTTTCATAAAACGCGCATATCTCTGGGAGGGAACACTTTTGGGGCATGGGATCCGTCTCATTCGATGCTCAGATGTTGTCCACATCAAAAAAAGAAAAATGATTTTTTTACCCTTAGGTCCCTTTCTCTATGCGCTGTCGCATATACACAAAAGATTTAAGTTAGCCTTAATGGTGCTGATATTATTTGTGCCAATTTATTATTTAACTTTTATCCAATGAACCATCAGTCTCAACCTCCTCTATTCATACCATAATCTCTGGTCTTAAGACTAAAAAATCCCCTGAAGTTGATGGGATTAACAATAGCTGTCTAAAAGCTTTACCAAAGAAAGGCATTAAATTTCTAACGATGTTGGTAAATTCCTGTCTTAAACTAGGATACTTTCCAAATAACTTCAAGGAATCCAAACCCGTTCCTATAAAAAAACCAAATAAAGCGGCAAACAATCCATGCATAAGTTTGTTATCTTCCATTAGCAAAGTACTAGAGAAAGTAATTAAAGACAGAATAACGGATTTTATTTTTGTGAATAATATTTTACCACCGCAACAATTTGGATTCCGAAAAGAGCATAACACAGTCCACCCATTAATAAGGATCAGAAATTTCGTCTAAACTAACTTTAATGTTCAAAAATCAACTGGTATGGTCTTACTAGACGTAAAAGCCGCTTTTGATTCGGTATGGCATGATAGATTAATATTCAAATTAATACAACTTAAATTTCCACCGGAAATAATCCGTATAATTCAATGTTTTTTTTATCTAATAGAACTTTTAGAGTTCATATCGGTCTGAAATGTTCTGATTTGTGCCCCATTTCTGCTGGTTGTCCGCAAGGCTCCTGCCTATCCCCGGTGCTTTACAACATATTTACTTCTGACATCCCCCAACTCGATCGCTGTAAACTATCTATGTTTGCCGACGATACCGCTGTTCTTTGCTCTGGCAATTTATCTTCCGAAATAACTACTAACCTGCAGATAGGTATAAATAAGTTAGTCTGTTATTTTATAAAATGGAAAATAATGATTAACAGTGATAAAAGCCAAGCTATTTACTTTACACCAAAACGAAAACCATGTTTCATACCGCAGTGTAACATAGCTGTTAATGGCAGTCCAAACAATGGCATGATAATGTTAAGTATTTAGGCGTAATTCTAGATCCAAAAATGAAATTCAAAGATCATATACCATATATTGTAAATAAATGCAATATCTTAATTAGATCCTTATACCCATTTATAAATAGAAACTCCTATCTTAACATCAGCAACAAAAAATTAATTCTTAAATCTATATTTCACGCCGTTATTTACTATGCCGCTCCAGTTTGGGCAACTAGTGCCAAATGCCACGTGGGAAAATTACAGGTTGTTCAAAATAAGCTGCTAAAATTAATATATAATCTTCCCAGATTATATCCAACATCAAGGCTACACCAATTAGCTGAAATAGATTTAGTTGCAGATAGAATAAGCAAGCTTACGTCCAAATTTAACTCTGGATGCTTATATTCAGATTATTCTCATATTATGGAGCTAATGTCCATTTAAATAGGTTAAGTAGCTGTAAGTTTTATCTAAAAATAGAAATATTCATAAAGGTTTTTGCAAAATTTTCCCTCCAAACTTATGTTAGAAACATTATAATGTTCATATATTATAATCATTAAATAACAACTTTGTATTTTATTTAAGCAGAAAAAGGAAATATCCTTGAACTCTTTACAACTGTTATATCTACTGAAATTGTAAAATTTTTGTAATACATACCATGAAATAAATTAAATTGAAATTGAACTTTTATCACGGAAAAGATATTCCAGTAGACTGTTGAAGGATAACAAATAGGTAGACAAATAAACTGAGTGCTAATGAAAGAAAAGCATAAGATATGCAGCTGATGCCTCTTTTCTGGGATGCAATAGTAGCTGCAAAAACTATTTACCTGGCATTGACCAGGGCAATCGAAAATATCCAACTGCATATTTCTTTACAACGACATAACGTTTGCGGAATGAAATCGCAACAAATTTTACAACGCTGGATACAAAGCAAAATTAAAAATGTAAACAAAGTACCGTTTCTTGTCATTTACCACATGTTTTGTGATATTGCTATTTGATTTTTGCTGAAGTTGATCATTTATTTTCTTTGCAATGTCGTCAAAAGAAGAACAACTTCGAAAAACCATTTGTAATTTTTTCGACCATCATCCTGATTGGAAGAAATCCGATATCGTTTCTCATTTTGTAGAGCAAGGAGAATATCGAAGTTCGGTATATAGAACACTGGCGATATATGAGAAAAGACAAACAACAGAAAGAAAACGTGGTTCTGGAAAAAAGTGTAGTTTAAACGACTCTTCTATGAGAAGCCGACTTCGAAAAATTACCGATGGTAAAGTCGCAAAATCCCATAGGGAGCTTGGGAAAAAGTTACAATGTGACGGAAAAACAGTGAAAAAGTAACTGAGTGATGTGGGAATTCAGAGAAAGTCCAGAAAAAACAAGGCAAAAGCGTCAGAAGTCTCGACTTAGAAGTTTGGTCAAACATACATTCAAAGCGACATTGTATGCATCATGGACGATGAGTCATATTTCACATTGGATGGAAACGAATGGCAAGGAAAACATTTTTTTGATGGAAAAAAACACGTGGACGATAAAATAAAGTATGTGGAGCATTCAAAATTTCCTAAAAAAGTTTTTTGTGGCTTGCAATTAGTCAGCATGGAATGTCAGAACCAGTTTTTTTTGAGTCCGGTTTCGCCCTCAATTCTGAATGATATATTAATTTCTGCTTACCAAAAGTTGAAGAATTTATGAATAAGAAGCATAGAAACTTAAATGTAATCTTCTGGCCCGACTTAGCATCAAGTCATTACGCCAAGAACACATTGGAAGCCATGGACACTAGAGCGTACCAGGTTACAAGTAAAAAAAAAAAGTTCGCCGTACACCTTCGAATATGAAGTATTATTGAAAGGTAGTTTCAAAAATTTTTTTTTTATTTTTTTATGCCGATCGACCCCTGACTTCAAAGACAAAAAAATCGGCAACGTCGAGACAAAAACATCGATGTATCACACTTTAAAATCCGTTTATAAATGCAGAAGTTATATAGAAAAATGTAAAAGCGCGACCCCTACGTTCGGCATAAAAATATAAAAAATTTTTTTTTGAAACTACCTTTCAATAATACTTCATATTCGAAGGTGTACGGCGAACTTTTTTTTTGTTGTACGCCCTAATGGACACCCTTCAAATTCCATATGCATGTAAAGAAGAAAATCCACCCAATGTAGCCCAATTACGCCCAATTGAGGATTTTTGGGCAAATTTAAAACGAAAAGTATATGCAAATAACTTCAGACCCAAAACTACCAAAAATTTGATTCAAAAAATTCGAAAGGAGCTTCAAAACATGCCAACATCGACATTTTCAACAGCCATGGAAAAAGTTCCTCAAAATTGCCGCAAAGCAGCTCGAATGGAACGAAATATTTTTTTACATTAAACAAGTACAATGTATTATCTTAAAAAAAAATTGAAATAAAATTTTGTTTTTGTTTAAAAGAAAAAAATGTTTTTTTTTTGTTGCGATTTATTCCGCATACGTTATAAACAAAGGGGTAAGGTGTTTTTATGATTCATACTTTTACCATTTGTTGGAGCATATTTTTGCATATTTTATACATACTTAGTAGGGACATAAATACTGTTACACGGGATTTATGCTCTAAAATAAAAAGTACTTAATGTTCTTGAACCAAATATTTTTAATTTATTTATTGATGTACATTGTATCCAAAAAAAGAATCTACTTATTCGAAATGTCCGCCTTTTGCCTTTACACACACCTTATGTCGCACTGGCCAATCGTCAATAGCTGCACGAACCTCGTCTATTGGAAAATTGGCCACAGCTCGAACCAAACCAGTCTTAAGAGTTCCAATGGTGGGGTATCTTTTGTGGCAAACCTTGGCCTCTAAAACCGTCCACAATTTGTAATGCAATGGGTTCAAATCTGTACTGCCTGAGGGCCATTCTTCAGAGGTAATGAACGCTGGCAAATTGTTTCGAAGTCAGGCCTGGGACGTTTAAGCCTTATGGGCCGGCGCAGAATCCTGCTGGAAAGTCCATGGCTGGTTTTGGAACAGGGAATTGTTAAGAGGCTTCACAACAGCTTCCAAAACGGTTTCTTGGTAAACTTTGGCCAATGTTTTGACTCTTTGTTCGCAGAAATGCAGGTCAGTGACCCCATCATAAGAGATACCACACCTTTGCACCCTTGGGATCAGCTCAGATACTTCCTTAGATGACCGCGCATACACTCTAGCATTTTGCTTGTTAAATTTTTCCTGAACGGTAAACATTATTTCATCGATGAACAAAATTTTTCTGTGCAAGTTATAAGCGTGATTCACCAAAAGACGTTTGCATTTTTCAATCCTATTTTTTTTAAATGATAAATGTCCGGTACGTCGTTTGAAAGCCCTAAGTCCCAAGTCTTTTTTAATGATTCGATTCATGGACTTTTGCGTGATATTCATCTCACGGGCCATGATTTTCTGTTTTCCGAGCGGATGTCTGTGAATTCTTGATTTAACGGCTTTGATGACATGCGGTGTTCGAACAGAGTGTGGGCGGCCCGACCGGTGGCGGTCTTTTACATCTGCAGTCTCCTCACACAGTTTTATGCATCGGTGGACGAACATGCGGCTAATCCCTAGTGGCCGGTGCGTTTTGAAAATATCGCGTTTTTTCATTTCACACTTGAAAAGCGCATGATGAAAGATGAAACAATTTTAAAATTCCGTCACAGACTAACGCTATTGAGGTTGGCTTTCGAAACCCATATGACATTAACGGGGTATGTTCAGTTCTACTATTGAAATGGGTGTGTTCAATCTAGTAACAGTATTTATGTTCCTACTAAGTATAGCAGCCCTCGTATATGCAGACACAATACCCAACATATACGAGTAGATGTTACGGTCTGAAATCCTGCTGTACATTGACAAGGCTTCCTTACCCCTCAAAGCGAGGTCTATATTTACCTCTTATGTTCGATGACGGTTAACGGCAACCATGTATTAAGGCTGGGCACGACCGACCCCCAGGTTTCGTAACCAAATTCATTGTAAGTTTCCGTCCCAAGTAACCAGGGGACTGGTAACCCCCTGTAGCAGCAGATGTCGAAGGTCATGAGGGAACTAACCGCCGGTCACAGCGGCTCCTAATCAGTCAACACTACGTTTAGAAAAAGCATAACAGGCGAACTTACTAATCCTAGCTTGACATGCTCTAGTCGAGAGCTCCCCACTGACCATCAGAAGAAACAATGCCCTATCGTCCTGGTCCCGTACGTCCTAATAGAAGGGGCATTCGTACAGGACATGAAGCTAGTCCTCGACTGGCGCCCCATAACTGCATGCCTGATTTTAGCTCAGAGCCCTTTTATGCAAGAAAACATTGAGAGACCATTAAAAGATAGGTTGTACAGGGGGGTTGCAACACAGCAACTCATTCATTAAGCCACAAACCGGGTAAACCGAAATGTCGGGTTTTAACTATTCTTGATAAACGCAAAAACTGGTAAACCGAAATGACGGGTTTTAGCAATTTTTGAAAAACCGCTCTTCGTGATTAGGCATAAAAACTGGAAACTTAGGTTTTAAATTTTGTTAGATTTTGACTCAATGTGATAGGACTTTTAAAAAAACTTTGGTAGGAAAATAATTTTGACAGTGGCAAAACTGGATATTATTTTGCATCTCAACCTGCAGTTGGACCACCATCTTAATACGAGTATTTATAAGGAACAACGTCAACTACCTAAAGAATAGATCCATAAGAATTCTTTACAGTCTTTAATTTTGTTCAAGCAAAAAGGACATTTAGAGTTTGCTGGCCTTTGCACTCCTTTAAATAGGCTTTGATAACGACAAATTTCACGTTTTCCTCATCATTCTAAACGTTTTTGTTATTTTCTTAATATGGTGGCGCCATCTAGTGTTGATCGAATGAACTTTGCAATCACAAAACTAGTTTATTTTTAACAACCGTTTAAATTCTATTGTTAATTTCGCAATAAATAAGTTTGACATAAAAGAATTTTGAAAATTTAATTCAATATTACAAGTATTCTCCACCACTACCGACCGCTACCTTAAAAAAATGTACTTTGGTTTACTGAGAGAATATAACATACATTTTATAATGTCTTGCATTTTTTTGTTAACCTTTCCAATAAAAAGATAAATAAGTTTGACATAAAAGAATTTTGAAAATTTAATTCAATATTACACGAATTTTCTACTACTACCGCCACCTTGGAACAAATGTACTTTTGTTTTCTGAGAGAATATAACATACATTATATAAGGTCATTCAAGTACAGGGAATAACTCAGGTATTTGCTTAGATTTCTAAATTCGATTACATGACTTTTAATGTTTCCTATAGAATTTTGAGTCATTTGCTCTTTAAGCAGTTTTTTGCCCAAAAGAGTTTCTTTCCAATCCCCATCATTGATATTCTAAATTTCGTGTAATTTCATTCCTTTAAAACTGTCGGGCATGCAAACAAGTACGAGTATACACAAAGGAACATGTTTAGTTTATGTGCCCTTCATTACAATATTCACCCCTTAATAAACAACAACAACAAGAAAACAAACATACTCAGGACATGACAGGATAAGATACATTTTTAGGGGTAGCAAAACAATGAAGTGACTTCTGCTGTACGTCCACAGAAAAACATGCACTCGATACATGTACGAGTGCCGCGAATGATGAACTCCATTTTAGAAAAAAAAAATCATTAAACATTTGAACCGAATAGAATGACTGAGAAGAAATCACTAGCTGGCCGTGAGAACATCACAAATTTATGGAAATTTTGAAAACACAGAGACAAATTTGATGTTAAGATAAAGGGATTCAGTTGGAATTGTTGGTAAGCGTATGTAAGGACTCTTGAGCATTTCATACCCTATCGCTGGTTCGAATGGCACTTGAGTTGTCACATTAAGAGTTGTAATAATAATATATAACGAGTTCAAGTTACAAAGTATTCGTCAATAACAGGAGCCGTTTGGAAATGTGAGAAAACTCAGCGCATATAAAATATAAACAGATTAGAAACGGAGTGATTAAGTCCATTGGGGGATTTAGTTCTAACTGCTACTGGAAATTTTAATCTTGAACAAATAAAAAACTTAGAGTATCAGCAATAAATTTCGACATGACTAGGATGAAACGCCATTACACAATTGCTACCGTTAACTGCAGCATTTGCCAAACTTAAAATTTGTGCTCATATTATATACAGATGGGAACAAATTAAGACTTATACTCACAGTTGTTGTTTATGGTGATGGTGATGATTTAAAACCTAAAAGTAAAAACAATAAAAATACAATCAGCTTAAACCAAGTAATATTTATAGCCAACATATGGTATGTTTGCGGTTTTTGCATAGAGATTTTTTGGTTTTTGTATAGGAAACAACATATCTCGGATAATTTACCTACTCGTATAAGTAGAACAAAAAATCTTAGCATTTGGTTAAATTTTGATTACTTTAAAGCCAGGTTGTTTCTCTTCTACTGCACATTCCTTAACTTGTTTCTTTAGGAATTGTTTGCCCAAGATATAAAACATTCCGATTTTTAATAACCGGCCCTCTAATATTCATTCTTCATAAAGCGCCATTGTTTGATATTCAATCAGCCTAAGGTATAATTAGAACTCGATGATACTTAGTACAGTCATAAATAATGTTACAACATTGAACACACCCATTTCAATAGTAGAACTGAACATACCCCGTTAATGTCATATGGGATTTGAAAGCTAACCTCAATAGCGTTAGTCTGTAACGGGATTTTAAAATTGTTTCAACTTTCATCATGGAGTGGTCAGATAATGAGAACCGTATCGCTGTAATAGCGCTTTTCAAGTGTGCCGCATGTTCGTCTACCGATGCAAAAAACTGTTTTAGGAGACTGGAGATGTAAAAGGCCGCCACCGGTAGGCCGGCCACGCTCTGTTCGAACACCGTATGTCATCAAAGTACGATGGCGACCGCAAAAGTAACGGGCCTAACATAAAAAGAACCGTTTTTTTGGAATTATTATTATTTATTTTTCAACAAAATCTCCTTCCAACTCAATGCACTTCATTACACGTTTTTCAAGTTTTTTAATTTCATCCGAAAAAAAAGATTTTTCAAGACCTTCAAAATATGCCTCAGTTACAGCAATAACCTTGCTATTGGACGAAAATTTTTTGCCACTGAGAATTTTTTTTAAATTTGGAAACAAGAAATAATCAGAAGGAGCTAAATCTGGACTATATGGTGGATGCGGAGCAATTTCAAATCGTAATTCGGCCAGTATTTGTTGAGTTAAAAATGCAGTGTGTGAAGGAGCATTATCTTGATGAAAAAGAACTTTTTTTTTTCTAAATGCGGTCGTTTTATCTTGATTTCCTCATTCCACCGATAATGCATAATATTATTCACTTTTTATAGTTTTTCCTTTCTCAAGGTAATCAATAAATATTATACCCCTTGCATCCCAAAATACTGTGGCCATTACTTTTCCTGCTGACTTAACAGTTTTCGCCTTCTTGGGACCACTTTTTACCAGCTTCTATCCATTGTTTTGACTGTTCTTTGCATTCTGGGATGTAGTGATGGATCCATGTTTCATCAACAGTTATGAATCGGCGCAAGAACTCTATTGGATTACGCTGATAAATCGCTAAATGCTCCTCGGAATTGGTCCAACGGACGATTTTGTGGGGCAAAGTCAACAAACGCGGCACCCATCTTGCGGATAGCTTTTTCATGTGGAGTTCATCATGTAAAATACTCCAAACTTGTTTTTCGTGTATTTTAACAATATCAGCAAGTTCTCTGAGCTTTATTCGTCTATCTTTAGTCACTTCATTAAATATTTTTCTAATGTTTTCAATAGTAGTAGCAGTTTTCGGTCTTCCAGAGCGTTGTTCATCTTCCGTACTTGAACAACCCATTTTAAATTGTTGAACCCAGGATTTCATGGTGGAGTATGATGGTGCATTATCACCATTAACAGAATCCAATTCATCTTTGATTAATTGTGGCGTATAACCTTTCATATAAAAGTGTTTAATTACCGCACGAAACTCTTTATTTTCCATTTTTAAAAATTATAAAACTTGTTTACTTCAATCACCTGTAACAAAGAAAATAATCATTAAATATTTCGGAAATTTTGACAGATGGTTTATAAAAGATTGCTTTTAAAAAACAAAAAAAAGTTGCTAGTAAAACAGAAAATGTGTCATAATAAAATATGACAAAGTTAATCGAGATATGTGGATATTCGGAGCATTTATTAGGAGGTTCGGTTGAATGAGATCCATAATAAAATACAGATCGATGTGACCAATTTAAAAAGATGTCCGCTCAGAAAGACAGCTCGTGTTAGAATATGTTGTTGTTGATTGACCTACGGATCGCAATACGCTTTACAGGGACAATTACTTAATAGGACGTGCTATCCGTAAGTGGAATAGTGTACCAACAAATTGAATAATCTCTAGTTTCTAACAAATACAAAAAATGTAGTTGTAATTGGAGTTACACTTATAAATGGGAGAGAAAAAACGGAGTCGTATCAAGTGTCAGTTAGAGTCGAGTACAATTATATACCCGGCAAACAAACCTTCAGAATTGGTCAGAATTCTGTACGACAATCGGCAAAATGTTCCGATTTCGGATCAGAATTCTTTGCGATTTCGTAACGAAACACATATGAGAGGGTTGACACGAATTCTGAACTACTTCTCTGAGGGAATTCAGATGTTTTTGCAGACATATCGAACCGATTTCTGACCGAATTCTGAACTGTAGTCTTGGGAAATTCGAAAGGAAATTGCGATTTGTCGTATCGATTTCTGAACTATTTCTGAACGACTTCGGTCAGAATTCTGGCATTAAGTCTTATTAAATTCTGATGTTTTTACCGACATTACGAACCGAATTCAAAAAGCGTTCGGAAAGACTTTTAGTTACAAGCAGGGATGTGTGCAATTTGGCAAGCAATAATTGTGCTGTAACTATGTTTAGTGGTTATACACTTAAGGGCAACCAGTTGTGCATTTAACGAGAAATGCCGGC
Source organism: Hydrotaea diabolus (assembly GCA_963513945.1). Taxonomy (NCBI): domain Eukaryota; kingdom Metazoa; phylum Arthropoda; class Insecta; order Diptera; family Muscidae; genus Hydrotaea; species Hydrotaea diabolus. The sequence goes on along the minus strand of OY740718.1, from coordinate 149,553,733 downwards.
AGTAGAGTTTTCCTTCGAACACAATAAAAATCCCTCGCACAGCTAAGCTAACCAAACGTTTAGAATTTGAAATTGAAATGTAAAAATACCTCAGACAAACAGTTAAGAGTTCGTTCAGAAATAGTTCCGACATGCCTGAACACAAGAACAACAACTTAAAATATGAAGCAAATAACAAAAATTTTAAACGAACGACTACCCCAGATAAATAGTTCAGAATTCGTTGCGAGTTCGATAAGAGAAGTCTGAACAAAAAATTAATAAAAATCCCACAGACAAGTCTAACAGAATTCGGGCCGAATTCGTTCAGATATTTCTTAACATAATAAATAAAAAATCCTCAGACAAATCGAACCGAATTTATAACAATTTCGGTAAGAATTCTTAATAGAGTTCAGATATTGTTCAGAATTGTCTGATATCAGACATTGCCGGCAAATTTGGTTTACTGGGTACTAAGTAGAGACATAAATACTGGTACAACATTGAACACTTCCATTTTAATAAAAGAACTGAACATACCCCATTAATGTCATATGGGTTTTGAAAGCTAACCTCAATAGCGTTAGTTTGTAACGGGTTTTTAAAATTGTTCCAACTTTCATCATGGAGTGGCCAGATAATGAGAAACGTATAGCTGTTATAGAGCTTTTCAAGTGTGAAATGAAAAAAAGCGATAGTTTCAAAACGCTCCGGCCACTAGGGATTAGCCGCATGTTCGTCTACCGATGCATACAACTGTTTGAGGAGACTGCAGATGTAAAAGACCACCACCGGTCGGGCCGCCCACGCTCTGTTCGAACACCGCATGTCATCAAAGCCGTTAAATTAAGAATTCACAGAAATCCGCTCCGAAAACAGAAAATCATGGCCCGAGAGATGAATATCACGCAAAAGTCTATGAGTGCGAATCATTAAAAAAGACTTGGCACTTGGGGCTTTCAAACGACGTACCGGATATTTATTGACTGCAGCTTTAAAAAAAATAGGATTGAAAAATACTAACGTCTTTTGGTGAAGCGCGCTGATAACGTGCACAGAAAAATTTTGTTTACCGATGAAAAAATTTGTACCGTTCAGGAAAAATTTAACAAGCAAAATGATAGAATGTATGCGCGGTCATCTACGGAAGCATCTGAACTGATCCCAAGGGTGGAAAAGGGTCATCACCCAGCTTCAGTCATGGTTTGGTGGGGTATCTCTTACGATGGGTTCACTGAACTGCATTTCTGCGAACATGGAGTCAAAACAAAGTTTACCAAGAAACCGTTTTGGAAGCTGTTGTGAAGCCTCTTAGCACTTCCCTGTTCTAAAACCAGTCATGGGCTTTCCAGCAGGATTCTGCGCCGGCCCATAAGGCTAAAACGTCCCAGGCCTGGCTTCGAAACAATTTGCCAGCGTTCATTTCCTCTGAAGAATGGCCCTCAGGCAGTTCAGATTTGAACCCATTGGATTACAAATTGTGGACGGTTTTAGAGGACAAGGTTTGCCACAAAAGATACCCCAACATTGGATCTCTTAAGACTACTTTGGTTCGAGCTGTGGCCAATTTTCCAAAGGACGAGGTTCGGGCAGCTATTGACGATTTGCCAGTGCGACTTAAGGCGTGTGTAAAGGCCAAAAGGCGGACATTTCGAATAAGTAGATTCTTCTTGGATACAATATACATCAATAAATATATTAAAAAATATTTTGTCCAAAAACATTCAGTACTTTTGATTTTACAGCATAAAACGTGTGTAACAGTATTTATGTCCCTACTAAGTAATTGCATAATTACCAGCGGTAGCCCATTCTACTTAAAGGTTTACTCACACTGCCCGGAAAAACTATGTATAAACAGAATTATGTCCATGTTGCCAAAATGGCAAAGAAAAATAAATGCAAATATGTGACAGCGCATAGAGAACCTAAGGGTAAAAAAAATCAATTTTCTTTTTTTGATGTGGACAACATCTGAGATATGCGCGTTTTATGAAAGTGAAGTCGACGATTCTAAGCGTAAATAGAAAGGGACCTAATCTTTAAAATGGCTCTCCTGAGCAAAACTTTTCATCAACTTTTCACTTTTTTTTTGATGTGGACAACATCTGAGCATCGAATGAGACCGATCCCATGCCCCAAAAGTGTTCCAGAGATATGCGCGTTTTATGAAAGTGAAGTCGACGATTCTAAGGGCAAATAGAAAGGGACCTTATCTTTAAAATGACTCTCCTGAACAAAACTGGCTTTTAACCTTAGGTTCCCGTCCTATTTTTGCGCGTCACAAATAGACTACAAACATTTTTGAAATCGTTTATAAATGCCATGAATTGAAAAGCCTCTCCCACCGGTTGATGAATGAGTAGGCGCAAACAAAAGATACCACTAGAAAGACAAGTAATAATATGACACAATGGCTACATTTGAAAAGCAGTTACAAATCTCAATAAACTGTTTTAGATTACGACTGTCAGAGTAAGGTGACATTAATTATCATCTGTACAATTATAGAATAGACTTAGACTTCATAAAGGGTAATTCTTAACAATTGGATCCATTTAATAGGGTGATTTGTAAAGCTTTTCAAATGGAGCAGAAAACTTTTAAATTACGAGTCGGTTATCCATTTTAAAACTGTGAAAGTAAATCTTAAAAATACTTTGCTAGAAAATAAGTTTTAATGAATTTAGTTATAATAAATTTTAGTGTGTTTTTAAATAGGAGTACTCGTATTAACAATAGTGGTGTGTTTTTTTTTCTCAGACAGCTAGATTTGTTAGCATAAGTTGTCATTTTTGTTAATATCTCTTAAAAAGAATGCTTCCTTCCTTTAAAAAAAGTTAGAAAATAGTGTAATATATGTTGGGCCATTTCGAATTTGAGTCGGCTGTAAAAACAAGTAGTGATAATTTATTCAAATTTCTGGAAACACCAAACGATGCGTTTTCGCTTCGCCCAATGGGCTATAGATTGTGTGGCAGGAGATGAAGAATTTTAACGAAAAATTGTGTTTTCAGATGAAGCTAATTTTTACAACCCACTATTGAGAAACAAATGCATCCAAAACGAGTCAATGTTTGTGCTATGTTCCTTCGAAAATGAGCAAGGAGCCGTCGTTGCCGTCAACGGTAAGCATTACCGCGCCATGCTCAACCTGTTTTTGTTTCCAAAAAATCAAGAGAATGGCATGGACGACAATTGGTTTCAACAAGACGGGGCCACATGTCACACAGCCCAAGCAACCATCTATATTTTACTTACTGTTTTTGAAAGTCCAATAAACGGCCGAAATTGAGATGTCAATTGTCCACCTCGGAGCTGTGGTTTTGAGCCATTGGCTTATTTTCTAAGGGGAGACAGTAAGGATTAATATTCCCATTGAAGAGAATCGACCAGAAACAGAGTTTGCATTCAATGTTTTAATTTTGCCTACGTGAAGTGGCTAATGACATTGCGGCTATACTTCTGCAGAATCTACATTTAAAGACCGATTTTGCCAAAACTTGCCATGATGACGGTATTAAATTGATGACATTGGTTCGTTTCGGTACGGATCTGCTTTTAATGCAATAGAATTTACTATGATAGTAAATCGAACCCTGCTTTAACTTCTAAGATCATAATACAAGCGTATAACTTTATTTTTTAAAATTCAATTCAATCATCAGCTTTCCGACTTTTTTTTTGATCAACCGCAGAAATTATTCTAATACTTAAATTTCCATCACCAAAGTTTGCAGATTCATAATTGCAATTGGGTAAGTATTTTGGTCGAAGAACAATTGCAGTCTTTAAGTTCGTCCGGAACAAATCGTAGAAGTCCTTTACCGCTATTAAAACGGCATAATAACAAATAACGATATTTATGGCCGCTGTAGTCGATTGTTTTGATCTGGAGGACAGTAGTTTTGATTCGATCGACACTTTCTCGCAAATGATACGACTGTTTCCATATACAGGCGGTTTAAACATTTTCGGATTGTTGCTTAGACTGTACTAGGGTACAATTGCTATGTTCTGAACTAGTGGTCGGATTTTCTCTCTCTTAAAATATAGCCCCACCTCTTATCTTCCAAAATTACCCATACGAAGCCCAAAGGTCCTACAGTTCCAAAGTTACGAGGGCTGTTCGGAAACTTCTTAGCCTAGCACAAAAAGCGCGGTATAAACAGAAAAAAGTTAAGTGTTTTGGAAACTTCCATCTCTGCTATGAACACATGTTAAATTTTGTTCGATCTGGCAACTCCTTCATATAGAAACAGGTGTTCACAAAATACGCATCCGCGATTTTTTTACAATGGAAAAATTAGAAATGCGTTATGTCATTAAATATTTACATAAAAAAGGTTTATCGGGACAAGAAATTCATAATGATATGGTGAATGTGTTAGGTGAAGGTGCTCCTTCATATGCAACAGTAAAAAATTGGGTTGCTGAATTTAAACGTGGTCGAACAAGCATTGAAGATGAACCACGTAGTGGACGTCCAAAAACAGCAACAACAGAAATTGTAGCCAAAGTACATGATATGAAATAGCTAATATCATGGGCATCTCAAATGTTCGAGTCCATTAAATTTTGCATGAAGAACTACAGATGAAAAAGTTTTCTGCAAGAGGGGTGCCGGACTTGTTAACAGTCGACCAAAAACGCATAAGAATGAACATTTCTCAAGCTTGTTTGGATCGTTTTCAGCGAAATAAAATGGATTTTAAGCGTCGTTTCATAACTGTTGTTGAGACATGGATCCACCACTATACTCCAGAGACAAAAGAACAATCCAAACAATGGACTGAAGCTGGAGGAAGTGTCTCAAAGAAAGCAAACACAGTTCAATCTGGTAAGGTTATGACAACGATTTTTTGGAACTTCAGAGGTATTTTATTGATTGACTTTCTGCAAAAGGGTAAAACAATAAATTCAGAATACTATTGCAACCTTTTAGCTCAATTAAATGTACAAATTCGAGAAAAACGTCCTGGCTTACAACACAAAAAAATAATTTTTCATCAAGACAACGCACCAGCGCACAAGAGTGTTTTAACAATGGCTGAAATCAACGAATTAAAGTACGAGTTGCTTGACCACCCACCTTATTCTCCTGATTTAGCTCCCAGTGACTTTTACCTGTTCCCAAATCTAAAAAAAATCCTTGCTGGCAAGCGTTTTACCTCAAATGAAGATGCAATTACAGTTGTAAACCACTATTTTGAAGACCTTGAGGAAAACTATTTTAATCAAGGGATAGAATTGCTGGATAAGCGTTGGACAAAGTGTATTGAAGTTTCAGGAGATTTGAACAGGGATTAAACCGGCTCAAGGCCTCTTGCTTCTATATTAAAATAGAAGACAAGTTTTTAACAAAATGGCAAAGTGACATTGATTTTCGGAGATTATATTAAAAAATAAAAATATTTTTGAAAAACTAACTATTCTCTTTCATTGATAGGCAAAGAACTTTCCGAACCGCCCTCGTATGACTATTTGACTAAAATTTTATTTTTTGTTCTTTTTTGAAGAGAAATAACTGAACACATTAAATTGTTTTTGTAAATTAACACAAAAAAAATTGCATTTCCGTCAAATAATCCGACCACTGGTTCAGAACTTAGCAATTTTATCCTAGTACCCTCCGACCACTAATCCAAAAATGTTCAAACCGCTGCCATTTCGCCCCCTTGCATTTTCGGTCATAGTCGTAGATCGTCATATTTTCATGAGCCAAACAAAAAAATACGATGCTGAAATTTGTCCATTCGTGAATGAATCACCCTGTATATATTCGTTTCAAAATTTCCATTTACTTGTGTAACCATATGCATTAGGGTGGAGTGAAAACATGCTTTTTTTATAATTTGAAAAAGTTAACCTCGGAAAGAGATGTAGTCTGGGGTCCTAAAGAGGGGAAAAATTTTAGAAAAATCCTAAAAATTAACGACTTAACTTATTCGAAATTTAAAAGTTTGAGCTTGTTCAGTGCCCAAACAAAAGTATTTGAGGCAAATATGAGGATAATCGACTAATATTTGTAGCTTTGGTGGCGATTTCATTGTTCAGTCAATTTTCTGAAGAAGGGACGATTTGACTTATTTTACTTTTTGAAATTTTTGAACAATGAGAAAAATTTTTTTAAATTTTTTCATGCCCTTATTTCATTGTTTACGCTATTGCAAACATTTATTGACATAAAACTTTTTAGGATTTTTCTAAAATCAACGCCAAAATAGCGATAATTTCCAAATTTCTAGGGAGTGGCGCGACCCCTAAAAATTTTTTTAAATTTTTTTCTTTATTTTTCCCCTCATTAGGACCCCAGACTACATCTCTTTCGGAGGTTAACTTTTTTTTTTGAATTTCACTCCACCCTAATATGCATGCCACCATCTTACTAGAAGTCGTATGCCTTTTTTTAGGCGATCCGAATCTCACCAAAATTTTCAAAATATATTCATATTTTTAGTCACAGTGAAATTAACTTCAAATTTTAAAACATATGCGAGAAAATAGAAAAAATAATAAATAATTCACCAGATACTCCGTTATTTTTGATACAAATTTGTATTCAAAAACACATCGTGACAAAGAAAAATACCTGGGTAGTGCTACTATTTTTCCTGGTAGATACAACAAGTAACTGATTTCGAAATTTCCCAAACACCACACAAATCTTGAGTTGCGGGTCAAAAAACGGTTTTCGTACCTTTACACTTGTATGCCAGAAACGTAACTGATTTTCCTTTTATTTGTCTAAGGCGATTGGTACATTTAAAAAGGTCTAGCTTTTTTGGTACGAGTAGTTAAAAATTTTGAATTTTGTTTGCTTTTATATACAGCAAAAAACCGGGTAAGCCGACATGTCGGGTTTTATCTATTGCAGAATGTCGGGCTTGGACATAAAACTCGGAATGTTGTTTTGGACACCCTATTTCAAATACTCTCATAGGATTTTTCCATCGTCAATAAACTCCAAATGTGCTAGCTTTAGTGTATACTTAAATCAACAATGTCTACATTTAAGCAACAATGTCTACCATTCGGTATAATTTGCTACATTTTCTAAATTTTTCAAATTTTAGAGATCTGTTACTCTAAGGCTTTGGGTTTTATTCTCTTGAAGTTAAAAGTTCCAGGATATGAGCTGTTAAACTCGAAGGGGAATTCGAATTTAAAAGACGAAGCAAATCGTTTTGAATAGGGTTAATATCGACAATACGGGGGCACTTTAGTAAGTCCGAGACTTTTCCAACTTCTCACGTAGTTATATGAAATGCAAAACTGCTCCCATCAAGTAACATCTGTTAATAGACTACTGTCAAATTTTGAGAGAGTGCCGTCAATTACTTTGCTCCCATCAAGTAACATCTGTTAATAGACTACTGTCAAATTTTGAGAGAGTGCCGTCATTTACTTTGTGTTTAACAGCTGTTCAAAGCATACAACCTCGTGGATTTTGTTAAAAATGGTAAAAAAAAATGAATTTTAAGTGCTCATTAAACATTATTTTTTGCGTAAAAACCGTCTATCAAACCAAGGTAAAGCTTGATAAATACTATACTTGATAATACCCTGCACCATCGATTATAATAATAAAAAAGTGGTTTACTGACTCTTGTTGTGGTCGCGAAAGTACACGCTGAACATTCTGGACGGTCAATACACACGAAAATGTTGAAAAATCCACGATATTGTGTTGGCCAATAGAAGAGTAAAACTGCGTGAGATTGTTGATGGCATACACATTTCCTATGGCAGTGTGGTTTCGATTTTACATGATCAGTTGGGCTTAAGAAAGCTGTCTGCAAGGTGAGTGCCGCGATTGCTCTCAAGGCGCTGGTTTGAGCCGATGTGTGAGAGCTCGCATTGTCATGTTGCACAATGATTCGTCTTCTCTTGTTCGTTTTTCAAATTTCTCCAAAGACTTCAGGCAAACAAATTGTGGTGTTCCACTCAGAATTAACCGTCCTACGTTGATCAAGCGAAACAGTCGCCGCATGGCCAGTTTTGCCGAAGAAACAGGCGACCATTTGCTTCGAAGTGCTTCTTCCACGAACAACTTTCGTTAAATTGGGCTCGTCTTCGAAGACCTACACGGTCGATTGCTGTTTTGTTTCGGGCTCATACGCATAGATGCACGATTCGTCACCTGTGATGATCTTATAAACGACTTTTGAAGCATCGCGATCGTATTTTTTCGAAAATTCTTTGCACCAACCGACACGAGCCTTTGTTGAGCGAATGTCAAATTGTGCGGGATCTAACGAGAACAAACCTTTTTTACGACCAGGTGTTTATACAATATCGAATGTATGCTGGTGGAAGAAATGTCCAAGGATGCCTCTAACTCACGGTATGTCACATGACGATCTCGCACGGCATTAATGTTGTCTGGCACAACGGCCGTTTTTGGACTACCTTCATGACCTTCGTCTTTAAATGAGCGTAGGCCACGATTGAACTCATTAAACCAGTTTTAACAGTGTTATAGGATGGTGATTCATCGCCATGCAAAGATTTAAGTTCATCGATGCATTCTTGTCGTGATAATCCACGTCGAAAGTTGTGAAAAATGATCGCACGAAAATGTTCACGAGTTAATTTAATTTTTTTTTGCCAAATTGATTTTTTTTAACTCAGTGTAAACAACACAAGTGATGGTCGTACGTGAAAACGTTCTGAGAACGTTTATGCTAAAAAATGTCAAACTTTTCAATGTAAATGTCAGATGGCGCCAGGCAACACTTAGTGTTGCCTTGGACAGAAATATATATAGCAAAATATATATATAGCAACTATTTCCAAACTTAAAGTTCTGGCTCGGTGGAAAGAGATTCAGCTCCAACGATCAAATTATTGACCAAACAAATGCCTATTTGATGGACCTCGAATATTCTATTTTGTTTTGAGAGATATAAAAGTTGGAGAAACTTTGGAAAAAGTGTATTGAGCTAAAAGGAGATTATGTTGAAAAATAACTTTTTTTTGTGCAAACAAAACGTTGTTCTATTCCAAAAGTCACGAAATTATTGACATGCCCTCGTAAACTCTAAATAAAACAAATTTAATGCATACTTGTTGGATTTTTTAAAACAACGCAGTCTATTATTCGGTGTAATTAAACCCATCCTCTAAATTTTTATGCCCTTTGTCTTTAGAGGCTGATTTCCAGGAACTTTCCACTCCAAAACTTCTCTGATATCTGGTTGGCTTCCAAACCTAAAGAAATGGCACGGTGGAAAGAGATTCAGCTTCAACGACGAAATTATTGGTATAACAAATGCCAATTTTATGAGCCTCGAAAAATCCTATTTTTGGAAGGGATACAAAAATTAGAGAAACGTTGGACAAAGAGAATTGAGCTAAAAGGATATTATGTTGAAAATATTTTTTTTTTTGCAAAAAAAAGGTGTTTCATTCGATAAGTCACTGAATTACTGATATGCCCTCGTAAACTCTGAATATAACAAATTTAATGCTTACTTGTTGGGACAACGGAGTCTGTTATTCGGTGTAATTAACCCCATTCTTTAAATGTGTATGCCCTTTGGCTTTAGAGGCTGATTTCCAGAAACTTCTCACTTCGGGTGAGAAGTGATATCGGGTGGGCTTCCAGCTGTGAACGTTAAAGCAGATGCCATCTAACCAAACTTTACCATATTTATCCATAACAAACCATATCATCATAACCTCATCATTATCAGTGATGCACCCAGCCATAGCGATGCCACATTAATGTGACCATTAAAGGTCACATTAATCCCGGCGAGATGACCACCAATATACGACCGCATCATAACGAGCAGAACGAAAAAAATCACAGACGACACGACTCGACCATACACTATAAATTGAAAACAATTAATAGAGATAATCACCAATTATGGATGTGGAAGAAGCGCATCAGCAACAGCTAGACACGCTGGCACGCAGAGATGGACAGACGGACATTTCGATGCATCCGCCGTATCCGTTCGGGCTAAACCAAATGCAATGTGACAAAACTAATTTGCAAACCCGGGCAGACAACAAAACACACCTACAGCGAGCGAATCCAAAGTCCAGGGTCACTTAGGGCCACCAGCGAACATGCCATTACAAGAGGCAACAAATCAACAGCGATGGCATTAACGTACCGTGGACACTACGCTTTATCACCCAGACTCAAACCCGAGTGTCAGTGTTCGTGTGGTGTGGGTGACAATGGCCCCGATGGCCGGGGCAACAAATTGTTGCAACATGCCAGCGAAGAATGTTGTTAACAACAAAAACATGGAGAAAAAAAGAGCTAAAGCCAAAAACAAATCGCAGCAGTGGACAATTAGTTAAACAATGAAATGCATTAATTAGTATAACGACCTCAATTAACGACGCTGATACTGGGCACAGCGGCCTGGAGGCTGATAGTGCTCGTTGTGTCCTTTGACAAACACCATGGCCATTGAGGTTTTCCTTATGTTTGTATGTTTTTTTTAAAGCAGGACATCGATTTGAACATAATGTGCTATTAAGGCATAACGCAATAAACCACACAACATGACACATGATAGACCGTCCCGCAGAGGAAGACGAAGTGATAGAAATTATCAATTGACCAAAGAAAGTCATGCAAAGGCGAGGATATGAGTGTCCTTGACTCAGCCATCAGCACACCACACCAAAGCATTGCACTCACTCAACGCTCACTGATAATCGAAATCAGCTGCTAAACACTTGCTAACCTTGTAGACGTTGGTGAAAAGTCCTTTGGGCAGTTACATTAAGGACGAAGGACGTTAACAAAGTCAGAGAGTCTTGTGGTTCACCCCAAAAAAATTATCGCGTTTGAGTGTGGGTAACCTTGGTGTTTTAAAAAAGAAAAGATGTCTTGTTTAAAGTTTTAGATGACAGTTTTTAAAGACATGGATCGTGTTAAACAAAAGGGTATTAAGTCAACATTTTTGATTTTCATATAGGGACAAAAAAAAATTTGTGATACTCTAAAACATTGAGAGTTTCTTGTGGTTTTTTTGGATGAATGTCTTAAATTTCGATGGAAGATTTTTTCAGTGGCTTGCAAATCGGGACTTTTCTTTAAAAGATTAAAGTGAACACCCTTTGGTTGACATAAACATAGGGTTATGTCCATGCCAGTATGCATTTAAATGCTTTTATTTAAGCTTGTTTAAGTATGTAGAGTAGATGTGTTTAATCATTGTTCGTTGCTTTAACTCATGGTGGCCATTTCGTTATTTTTGTTGGATTTTCAATTTTCCACTCGCTTTGTAGTTGTTGTCTTTGATGTCAAACTTGATGACCCATTCGATGTTAGAGCGGCTCCACTCTAATAGCAATTGATGAACGACAGTGATTTAACGGAGATGTAGTTAGAATAAAAAAAAATTTGGCTGGGAGTCTTTAGCAAAAGTTAAAGGATTTCTAGGAGTTGATTTAATACAACAGCTTCTTCTTAAAAAAGTCATCTGTTCCACCGAAGAATTGATGGTACACCAAACTTGTCAGCTAGTTTGAGACACCACAAAATATTGAGCGGAGGCTAATGTGTGCGAAAACAAAACCGACATTCCGGTTTTAATGACCAAACCCGACAGGCGGTTTCTCAAGAATAGCTAAAACCCGACATGCCAGATTGCCCGCTACGAGGGCGACCGCAAAACTAACTGGCCTGGCACATTTTCTGTTTTACTTGCAACTTTTTGTTTTGTTTTTTAAAAGCAATCATTTATAAGCCATCTGTCAAAATTTCCGAAATATTTAATGATTATTTTCTTTGTTACAGGTGATTGAAGTAAACAAGTTTTATAGTTTTTGAAAAATGGAAAATAAAGAGTTTCGTGCGGTAATTAAACACTTCTATATGAAAGGTTATACGCCACAATTAATCAAAGATGAATTGGATTCTGTTCATGGTGATAATGCACCATCATACTCCACCGTGAAATCCTGGGTTCAACAATTTAAAATGGGTCATTCAAGTACGGAAGATGAACAACGCTCTGGCAGACCGAAAACTGCTACTACTAGATATTGAAAACATTAGAAAAATATTTAATGAAGTGACTAAAGATAGACGAATAAAGCTCGGAGAACTTGCTGATATTGTTAAAATACACGAAATACAAGTTTGGAGTATTTTACATGATGAACTCCACATGAAAACGCTATCCGCAAGATGGGTGCCGCGTCTGTTGTCTTTGCCCCAAAAAATCGTCCGTTGGACCAATTCCGAGGAGCTTTTAGCAATTTAGCAGCGTAATCCATTAGAGTTCTAGCGCCGATTCATAACTGTTGATGAAACATGGATCCATCACTACATCCCAGAGTGCAAAGAACAGTCAAAACAATGGATAGAAGCTGGTAAAAGAGTCAGCAGGAAAAATAATGGCCACAGTATTTTGGGATGCCATTACTTTTCCTGCTGACTCTTTTACCAGCTTCTATCCATTGTTTTGACTGTTGCATTCTGGGATGTAGTGATGGATCCATGTTTCATCAACAGTTATGAATCGTCGCAAGAACTCTATTGGATTACGCTGATAAATCGCTAAAAGCTCCTCGGAATTGGTGCAACGGATTGATTATCTTGAGAAAGGAAAAACTATAAATAGTGAATATTATTGTGCATTATTGAATCGGTTGAGTGAAGAAATCAAGATAAAATGACAGCATTTAGAAAACAAAGTTCTTTTTCATCAAGATAATGCTCCTTCACACACTGCATTTGTAACTCAATAAAAACTGGCCGAGTTACGATTTGAAATTGCTCCGCATCCACCATATAGTCCAGATTTAGCTCCTTCTGATTATTTCTTGTTTCCAAATTTAAAAATATTTCTCGGTGGCAAACAATTTTCGTCCAATAGCGAGGTTATTGCTGAAATTGAGGCATATTTTGAAGGTCTTGAAAAATCTTATTTTTCGGATGGAATTAAAAAACTTGAAAAACGTTTGATGAAGTGTATTGAGTTGGAAGGAGATAATGTTGAAAAATAAATAATAATAATTTCAAAAAAAACGGTTCTTTTTATGTTAGGCCAGTTACTTTTGCGGTCGCCCTCGTAATTTGCTGTCGGGTTTCCGTCTTATTGGTTTGTGTAAGAAAAACGTTAATATCAAACAATCAAGGCTTATCAATAATTCCGAAACTTTTCGAATAAAACCCAGTTTTTATTTGCAACAAAAATGCATTTTTCAACATAATCTTCTTTTAGCTTAATACACTTAGTCTAACGTTCCTTAAATTTCTGTCTTTCTTCCAAAAAAAAAGGATTTTTCGAGGTCCATAAAATATAGGCTGATCCATCTAGAGGTATTTTTTGAGAACAAAAAAAAATATAAAAATTCAAATCATGTGTAGTCTTTATTGGTAATTTAAAAGGACATTTTATGGCTTGTATTTATTTCCTTCAAATGTTGGCCGCAACTGCGCCTCAGGGTTTCCATTCTGAGGGTCCAATTTTGGATGACTAGTTCGAGCATTTCGACCGGTATGGCTTTAATGACACGCGTAATGTTGGCCTCCAAAACCTGAATCGTAGCTGGCTTGTCAGCATAGACTTTGGACTTTACGTAACCCCAAAGAAAATGTCTAAAGGATCGATATCACTCGATCTAGGTGGCCAACTCACCTGTCCAAAAGGTGAAATTAGCTGTTTTTCAGAGACATGGATAGTACTAACAACTACCACCATTCGGTTGGCAAACAATTTGGCTGTGGTTACAAACATTTTCATGAAACTAACTTATAATGTCCTATTTCATAGAGTGGTGCAGGGTATAAAAACATGTACAATTATTTGGAATTTGTTTAACTTTGCATTCTCGACAAAGAAAATTATTCAAAAAACTCCATATCTGACAGCGCATAGAGAAAGGGATACAAGGGTAAAAATCAATTTTAATTTTTTTTCTTTTTTTGATGTGGACAACATCTGAGCATCGAATGAGACCGATCCTATGCCCCAAAAGTGTTCCCTCCCAGAGATATGCGCGTTTTATGAAAGTGAAGTCGACGATTCTCAGCGCAAATAGAAAGGGGCCTAATCATAAAAATGGCTCTCATGAACAAAACCGGTTTTTAACCTTAGGTCCCTTTCTATTATGCGCGTCACATATATTTTCTTCGCTCGCTACTCGAAATAGAACCGCTATTTGATTTTTTTTTTCAAAGAACATAAAAAAATCTTAATAATAATTTATCACTTTCGATTTGAACAAGACTTAAATTTAGTGCTCAGTTCGAGAACTCAAAAATTATTTAACTTAAGAGTCGACATCGACCGCAGTCGAGTTGAAATATGGAAAAAATTCTAAAAATCTGCGAAAAAAAACTGATTCAAAAATTTTTTTGCTGGTTAAGTTATTACGAGAGCGACCGCAAAAGTAACTGACTGGCCTAACATAAAAAGAACCGTGTTTTTGGAATTATTATTATTTATTTTTCAACATAATCTCCTTCCAACTCAATACACTTCATCAAACGTTTTTCAAGTTTTTTAATTCCATCCGAAAAATACGATTTTTCAAGACCTTCAAAATATGCCTCAGTTTCAGCAATAACCTCGCTATTGGACGAAAATTTTTTGCCACTGAGAAATTTTTTTAAATTTGGAAACAATAAATAATCAGAAGGAGCTTAATCTGGACTATATGGTGGATGCGGAGCAATTTCAAATCGTAATTCGGCCAGTTTTTGTTGAGTTAAAAATGTAGTGTGTGAAGGAGCATTATCTTGATGAAAAAGAACTTTTTTTTCTAAATGCGGTCTTTTATCTTGATTTCTTCACTCAACCGATCCAATAATGCACAATAATATTCACTATTTATAGTTTTTCCTTTCTCAAGATAATCAATAAATATTATACACCTTGCATCCCAAAATACTGTGGCCATTACTTTTCCTGCTGACTTAACAGTTTTCGCCTTCTTGGGACTACTTTTACCAGCTTCTATCCATTGTTTTGACCGTTCTTTGCATTCTGGGATGTAGTGATGGATCCATGTATCATCAACAGTTATGAATTGGCGCAACAACTCTATTGGATTACGCTGATAAATCGCTAAAAGCTCCTCGGAATTGGTCCAACGGACGATTTTTTGGGGCAAAGTCAAAAAACGCGGCACCCATATTGCGGATAGCTTTTTCATGTGGAGTTCATCATGTAAAATACTCCAAACTTGTTTTTCGTGTATTTTAACAATATCAGAAAGTTCTCTGAGCTTTATTCGTCTATCTTTAGTCACTTCATTAAATATTTTTCTAATGTTTTCAAAAGTATTAGCAGATTTCGGTCTTCCAGAGCGTTGTTCATCTTCCGTACTTGAACGACCCATTTTAAATTGTTGAACCCAGGATTTCACGGTGGAGTATGATGGTGCATTATCACTACGAACAGAATCCAATTCAACTTTGATTAAATGTGTCGTATAAGCTTTTATACAAAAGTGTTTAATTACCGCACGAAACTCTTTATTTTCCATTTTTCAAAAATTATAAAACTTGTTTACTTCAATCACCTGTAACAAAGAAAATAATCATTAAATATTTCGGAAATTCTGACAGATGGCTTATAAAAGATTGCTTTTAAAAAACAAAACAAAAAAGTTGCTAGTAAAACAGAAAATGTGCCAGGCCAGTTAGTTTTGCGGTCGCCCTCGTAATTTTTTATGTTTTTGCATAAGAGCGTTGTACAACTTTCTATAGAATATAATTAATAAGCGAGTTTCGAAAAAAGGGCGCTTAAGTTTTTTTCGTGTTAATGGCTCGATATGGTCCAAAGTTGTAGCAACCATCTTCCATTAAGAGTCTCCGCTGGTCAGAGTTACTACTTTTTCTGATCACAGTGAATCTCAATTGGGCTGCCGCAGTTCGTTACGAAGCAATCTGTATCCAGGTGATCTACAATGTGACCTCTGATGGCCATAAGCACAGACTTGATTTCGCAGTCGCCATTTCAAAATGACCCCATCAAACCACAGTTGCTGCAAAAAAATTATCCGGCGAACAAAAACAAAAAAAAAATGCGAAATGACTGAATTGTAAACTCAACAAACCAACAACCGTTAAATCGTTTGATGGGCCATAGGCTTAAATCAGTCAATGATTGATTCATTACAATTTCACCATGAAGTTTCACATGGAATCCGCCAGAAAACGGCAATATTTTTTTTTTTTTTTTGGTTTTTGTTGCCACTCATTGTGCCCTGTAGCGTCTATAGTGGGCAACACATAAACAAAACAACAACAAAAACGCGCCATATTATGGCCATCAACATTTCTGGCCACCGTGCTGAGGTCAATGTGGGGCTCGCCTGATATTCGTTGTCAATTTATAAAAATGTTAACCATACGGTGTGTGTTACCAATGATGGTCAATAATTTTTTTGTTGTACCTCACTAAATGTTTTTGTTCTTGTTGCTGTTGCGATATATTGTTGCTGCCAATGATGGGGGTGGGCGGTCCAGGTGGTGCCAGTAGTTGTGTTGTGTTCTACAAAATATTATTGCCTTCATTGCCGTTGGCTGCTGCCGGTGTCAATGCCTTTGCCGTTGTTCAGCAACACTTGAAGGATTTTCCGTTTTAACCAAATCCTAACCATTTGTTCCCCCTGATCGGACTCTCGTTCTGCCTTGCTTGTATCTCTCGACAACCTCTTCAGTAGAGTTTTTTGTAACCCGGGATTGTTTTGTTTTTTGCCTCGTGCAATTCTGACTGTTGCTGGAATGTGTATCAACAAAAAAACCTCAATAGGAGTAGAAGTAGCCGAAGCTGACTGAGGCAGGATACCAACCGGGGCGAAGTGTATTGCCCATGTCGAGTTTGTCCCGGAGTTTATTTTACGTTTCCAGTTCCACTTGAAATGTTTACTGCTGCTAAACGTAAATTGTCAGTGTTTATTGCTGTCAATTTTTTCCCAGCCCCTCGCCCCACTCTAGCGCATTTGAAGTGTGTGGCAGTACGACGGCCGTATGTGTGTGTCGACGTACTGCAAGAGCTTTTTGAATTTTTGTCGATTGGCTCGTTATTTGTTTGATATCGAAATTTGTAAAGAGTTAACCCATAGCGAGGAGCTCGTTAAGGATTCGATGCAATAATGACAAGTGGAGGTAGTTCTAGAACTTCGCAACGTGGACCGCTCTAAACGCATTAAGCTAATTTTGACGCTATTACAGCAGAGAAGATTTCAAATAACACAAAAAGCACAAATAAGAATTGAGATCTTGATCACACTTCATGATATAAAACCTTGTCAAAAGGGAACATTTCGGTTTTTTAAGTCATTGCCAAATGACCTGTAAGAGCTGGCCCTGCCACCGGAGTCTCGTTCGACCCTTCTGCACGCTCCCACGAGCTCGCTGTCGAACGTCTTCAATGATGGAACATTTTTACCCATCCGCTTAGATTAATGCTGCCGACTTTGTAAAGCGTTAACCCATAGCGATGTGCTCTTTAATTAATTCTTTAATTAATTATTGCGTGCTTATTGAAGAGGTAGTCCCAGAACTTTGCAGCTGTCCGCAACGTGGACCGCTCTAAACGCAATAAGCACTTTTTGACGCTGTTACAGCGGAACAGATTTCAAATAACACAAAAAGCACAAATGAGAATTAAGATTATGATATCACTACTTAACTTTGTCGACAGTAAACTTTTCGGTTTATGTTTTTTGTTGTTGTTATTTTCAAACTACTTGATAGACCTGGTCTTGCCACCGCAACCTCGGTCGGCCCCTTCTGAACGTTCTCACGAGCTCGCCCTCGAATTTTCTAAACGCTGGAGCATTTTCAACCAACCGCTTAGTTTGTTGGGGTCGAAGTCGACTTCCATCTTTTGAACAGTGAGGTTCATTCGCTGTCGATATTGGCCAGGGCTTAGAGATTTTACGAAGAGGGCGGTTCTCTACCAACCTCGCTTCATTCGTTTGCGCAAGTACCCATGTTTTAGCGCCATATAAGAGCACATACCCTATGAGTGCGTTGTAAAGTATTTCTTTGAATCGTGGAGGGGGTGCTTTATGGTTAAGCCCAAAATAGCACCTACTCGATACTTCTAAAACAACTTATGAGAGCGTTGTAAAGTGTTGTTTTCGTTTGACGATAGAGGGCTTTATTGTTTAGCCGAAAATACAATATATTAGCTACTTCTTCGTGTTATAAATCAAGACTGACGGCGTTTTACCTGGCAACATCTTTGAAACAGGGTATTATAGCTATGCTTTATCGAAAATATTTTGTAACTACCAAAAATAACTGAGCTAGGCCCACCCTGAAGTATAACGATTGACGTATAATACCCAGCTGCTTCCATTTAACGATGTCGGTCTGTATGTCCGCTCTTCCGTCAGTACATCTAAAGCTTGTAATGAAACTACGGGTGGTAATTGTTGCCCTACTCTCATTAAATTTGGCACACTTAGGTTTATTCCACCATGGATTTAGATATAGCTCCCGCATATATTCATTCATGGGATTTGTCTGTTTTTAGCTATAGAAGCCACATCTTATAAGTACATCTAACCTTAGAAGGGAAATCAATTCAGATTTACTTATACGGGCGGTTCGGAAAGTTCTTAGCCTATCAATGAAAGAGAATAGTTAGTTTTTCAAAAATATTATTATTTTTCAATATAATCTCCTGAAACTTCAATACACTTAGTCCAATGCTTATCTAGCAATTCTATCCCTTGCTTAAAATAGTTTTCCTCAAGGTCTTCAAAATAGTGGTTTACAACTGTAATTGCATCTTCATTTGAGGTAAAACGCTTGCCAGCAAGGAATTTTATTAGATTTGGGAACAGGTAAAAGTCACTAGGAGCTAAATCAGGAGAATAAGGAGGGTGGTCAAGCAACTCGTACTTTAATTCGTTGATTTTAGCCATTGTTAAAACACCCTTGTGCGCTGGTGCGTTGTCTTGATGAAAAATTATTTTTTTGTGTTGTAAGCCAGGACGTTTTTCTCGAATTTATACATTTAATTGATCTAAAAGTACTTTTATTCGTCGATCATTTAATACCATATTATTGATTTACCCTTTTGCAGATAGTCAATCAATAAAATACCTTTGAAGTCCCAAAAAACCGTTGCCATAACCTTACCAGCCGATTGAATTGTTTTTGCCTTCTTTGGGGCACTTCCTCCAGCTTCAGTCCATTGCAATGGACAATGCATTGTTTGGATTGTTCTTTTGTCTCTGGAGTATAGTGGTGGATCCACGTCTCATCAACAGTTATGAAACGACGCTTAAAATCCATTTTTTTCATGAAAACGATACAAACAAGCTTGAGAAATGTTCATTCTTATGTGTTTTTGGTCGACTGTTAACAAGTGCGGCACCCATCTTGCAGAAAGCTTTTTCATCTGTAGTTCTTCATGCAAAATTAAATGGACTCGATCATTTGAGATGCCCATGATATTAGCTATTTCACGCACTTTTATTCGTCGATCGTTTAATACCATATCATGCACTTTGGCTACAATTTCTGTTGTTGTTGCTGTTTTTGGACGTCCACTACGTGGTTCATCTAGAATGCTTGTACGATCACGTTTAAATTCAGCAACCCAATTTTTTACTGTTGCATATGAAGGAGCACTTTCACCTAACACATTCACCATATCATTATGAATTTCTTGTCCCGATAAACTTTTTTTATGTAAATATTTAATGACACCACGCATTTCTAATTTTTCCATTGTAAAAAACTCGCGGATGCGTCTTTTGTGAACACCTGTTTCTATATGAAGGAGTTGCCAGATCGAAACTAAATTTAACATGTGTTCATAGCAGAGATGGAAGTTTCCAAAACACTTAACTTTTTTCTGTTTATACCGCGCTTTTTGTGCTAGGCTAAGAAGTTTCCGAACCGCCCTCGTAGATACACACATGATAAACAAATTTCAAGTTTTTAGATGCAGCGGGTGATCAATCTAGCTTATTTTTTGTCAAAAGGGACTTTTTCATAGATAATGCTTGAGATTTTTTTTCAGTATTGTTTGCCATTTCACCATGGAAAGCCTTACACCGCAACGGTAAAGTCAAAAGTCTATACAGCGCAACGGCCTCCAAATTTTGCAACTGTAATTTGGAAATGAGAATTTCCGCCGTTTTTGACCAAAACTTTGTTCAATGATGTGGCCTATTTCCCTCTCAACGGCAATACCAATAAATATACGAGTAATAGCCGCATTTGGGCTGAAGTGCAACCGAAGGGTTTCAAGAGGTGCCATTACACCCAGACAAAACCATGTTTTGGTGCGGTTTATGGTGAAGTCATTGGTCCATATTTTTTCCAAAATGATGATGGCCGAAACGTAACCATTAATAGTGCTCGCTAACGCGCCAAAAAATCGTACTTTTTGCTACCTGTAATTGAAGGCCGTAATCTTCTTTGGGAAGTCAAAAGTCTATGGTGACAAACCAGCTACGATTCAGGTTTTGTCATTAACGCCGTGTCATTAACGCCATACCGGTCAAATGCTCGAACGAGTCATTAAAAATTGGACCCTCAGAATGGACACACTGACACGTAGTTGTGACCAACATTTGAAGAAAGATAAGTACTCTCTATTTTTTTATTTTATTTTTATAAATAGCCAACACTCATGGGATGCCCCCTATACATGCGGTGCATTGCGTTGGCGAGTGAAGAGTAAAGGATCGGAAGGGGCAAAGAGGGAGTAATGATTATTGACGCTTGCCTTGAACTTCTGGATGTCGCAATCAGTGGGAAATACATTTGCCGGAAGTCGATTCCACATACGGACTGTACGAGCGAAAAACGAATTTGATCTGTAGTGTATAGTGCGGTCAACTGGCCAATCGATAGCAAACGGATGTGAATTCCAAGAAAGTCGCGTATCCCTGCCGAACATCCTCACGTCAGGAATAAGTCGACGGCTGTCTGATGAACACACACCATGAAAGTAACGATAGAACAGCGTCACGCAACCCACATTCCGACGATGCTCAAGGGAAACAATATAATTGGATACCCTACTGTCACCTATCAGCACCATCGCTCTCCTTTGAACACGGTCAAGTAGCTCCAAGGATGATTTTGGAGCACCTGCCCATATATGGGAGTTGTATTCCATCTTTGGTCAGATGGTCAAGATCAGAAGGAGTGAAATATATCTTGCACCGCTTTAAGAAGCCTATGCACTTGAGTGCTTCTTCCGACACTTCGAATACATGTCTCGCCCAACGAGCGTCACATTGTATTTTCATGCCCAGAACATCAAGTCCTTCTGATTGTTCAATATCCGTACCATCGAGAGAAATTGACGATATTGTTGGGTCAGCGAATCGCTTGTGAGACAACAGGCAGCACTGTGTCTTACGTGCATTAAAATCTACTCTATTCACTCGACCCCACTCGGAAATGGCCAGTAGATCCCGGCCAAGTGTCTCATCCATAATCCACCTTTTGTCTTCAATATCCTGAAGGCTCGGCCTACGGTCGAATGAATATGAATGACAGAGGTTACTATCATCAGCGAAAGAGTAGATTGGATTCACGGTCTGACCCAAAAGAAAATAAAAAATAAAGAGGGAGAAAGGACAGAGCCCTGTGACACACCTGCGGTCAGCCTATGTGTGTTGGATGAGAACCCATCTACAACAACTCTAATAGTGCGATCTCTAAGAAAGCTCGATATAAATCGAGCAAACGTATTACCGACACCAAAAGCGATCAGCTTTGACATGAGTGCACCGTGCCAGACTCTATCAAAGGCCTTGGAGATATCTAGAGCCACGACCTTACTCTCGCCAAACTGGTGGATAGACCGACTCCAACGCTCCGACAAGAACGCCAACAGGCCTCCGGTAGAGCGATTTCTACGCAAGCGATTCTGTCGATCACTTAGCAGGTCGTTGGTCTCTAAATACCTCACAAGATGGTGGTTGACCATGCTCTCCATTACCTTGGAGAGCGCAGAGCAAATCGCAATTGGCCGATAATTCGCTGGATTATTGACCTCACCCTTTTTAGGGATCGGCTGGACGTTCGCAACCTTCCAACACGCTGGGAAAACTCCCGCACGGTAAGCAAGGTTGCGTAATGGACGGGCTAGCGTCGACGAGCACTTACATAGGACAAGTGCCGAAATACCATCCGGGCCCGGGGATTTATTTACATCGAGGTTCGCAAGAACCCTTTTAACTCCACGCGTTCGAAAAAATATTTGAGGCATGGAACTTGATACGTTTTCGATCGCGGGGATTGGTTGATTGCTTTCCAGCCAAAAGGTTAGCTTTATCAACCGGGTCAGTGAATGCCTTGTCGTCTTTAACAAGAGTTGGGATAGATAAAGAACTATCCTTTACTCTTCTTACAAACGACCAAAAGCTCTTACTTCCCCTGGGAGAAGTAAGAACCTTTGTACGTAGACGTTGTTCGTGCAGAAATTTTTCACGCCTAAGCACTCTAGCACACGAAGCTCTTGCCTGTTTTCGCAGCAGTTCAGTAATGGAGTTTTTGTTCAAACGCCACTTTCTGAACGCTTCCTTCTTTGATCTGACAGCATCCCTGCATGCCGGGTTAAACCAACTGTTTTTGGCTGGTTTAGCCGACATAATTTTTTCAATGGCAACTTCTACTTAGTAGGGACATACATTCTGTTACACACGTTTTATGCTGTAAAAAAAAGGTACTGAATGTTTTTGGACCAAATATTTTTTAATATATTTATTGATGTATATTGTATCCAAAAAGAATCTACTTATTCGAAATGTCTGGCTTTTTCCAGACATTTCGCCTTTACACACGCCTTAAGTCGCACTGGCCAATTGTCAAGGTATATACTTTACATAAATATAGGGTGTCCCAAGAAGAACGCAATTTTTAAATCTGGCAACATTCGAAGTGTCATTGTTTGACATTTGAACAATTGTTATTGTTTGTTAGTAGAAGGTACGAGGTTAGTAAGCAGCTGACCATGGACAGCGAAGGGAGTTCGTTTATTGGGTATTGGAGAGACAACATGAAAATGCTGATTTTGCCGATAAAATCATCTTCAGTGACGAGGCCCATTTTCATCTTGATGGCTTCGTCAATAGGCAGAATTGTCGCATTTGGGGTGCGGAAAATCCTCGAGTGATTCACGAGAAGCAAATGCATCCTCAACGTGTCACTGTGTGGTGTGGTTTTTGGGCTGGAGGAATCATTGGACCTTTTTTTTATGAAAATGAGGCAGGTCAAGCGCAAACAGTCAATGGTGTTTGGTATCGTGAAATGATAACCAGTTTTTTCTTGCCTAGAATTGAAGAAATGAATGTGGAGGGCATGTGGTTCCAACAAGACGGCGCCACATGTCATACAGCCAGAGAAACAATTCAATTGCTGCATCAGTCATTTCCCGGTCGTGTTATTTCGCGTTTTGGAGATCAGAATTGGCCGTCTAGATCGTGCGATTTAACACCATTCGATTTTTTTCTTTGGGGTTTTTTGAAGTCGATGGTTAACGCGAATAAGCCGACGACGACTCAAGCCTTAAAAGACGAAATTGGACGCTGCATTAATGAAATACCGCAGCATTCATGCAAAACGGTCATTGAAAATTTCATTAAAAGATCGCGTGCATGCCAGCAAAGCCGCGGCGGCCATCTGCACGATATATTGTTCCATACATAACCTCATTCTGTCTACTTTACGATATAATAAAGTTTCACGATTTTTTCTTAAATATCTGTGTTTTATTTAAAATTTAAAAATTGCGATCTTCTTAGGACACCCTTTATATATAAAGCTAACGAAAAGGCTGATCAAGTACGTGATGCTGCTTCAGTCTTCTGGTCTCGTTCAAGCTATCAAGTAAGCAAAAAGCTGATGGGTTAACATGATCGCTGAGTCTTTGTAGATATCTGTCGCTGAATATTTTGATGTCTTTTCGAACCGATGACATACAAAGATATCTATTCATAGAATTGTTGCGATTAACCAAGGAGCGTTGGTAATCAGCCGAAGTGTTTGTGATTGATATCACTCTAAAATGTCCACATTCGATTTGGTTGCGGTGCCCCAAATTTGGATACCGTGTGTCTACACTGGCTTTAAGCAAACTTTATAAATTCTTAATTTGTTGTTCAAGTTTAGTCTTGATTTCGGTCACAAAAGCCACTAAAGTTTCCTTGTTTTAAGTTTTAGTTGTTGTCGTTTATTCTTGACTTGTGTTTTCCAGGTAAATCGATGGTCTAAAACCATTCCTAGATATTTTACCGATTGAGAGTTTGGAATTGTTGAGGAGTTTATGGAAACGGTGGGACAGTCGCCTCTTCTTGACGCGAATGTTGTATGGCTTGATTTCTCTGCATTGACCTTTATGCTTAATTTTTTTAGCCATTGCTCGACTGCATTATGCTCTGTTTGTAAAGGGATTGATGCTTCAGTGGAAGAACTGCTTGGGGCTTTAATCGCAGTATCATCTGCATATGTTGCAGTCATAACATTATTAAATGTTGGAAAATCGGTGGCGTATAGAGTATATACTCGTAGTACTGGCCCCAGCAAACTGCCCTGAGGTATTCCTGCGTTAATTGTGTATATTTCTGTTATTTAGTCATCAACTTTTACATAAAAGCATCTGTCAGCTAAATAAATTCTGAAGAAAAGATAAAAAGGTGCTGGCAGATAAGTCTTAATCTCGTAAAGTAGCCCCTGGTGTATGTCAAGAAAAACAGCCGAACAGTATTTTTTGTTTTCCAAGGCATCGGTTATACAATTAACAATTCAGTGAACCTGATCGGGAATGCCATGTTTAGGCCTGAATCCGAATTGATGCCCGGGTAGGATATTTTCATCTTCCAGCAAGGCTAATGATCGTCGCAATAATATTTTTTCAAATATTGCCAATAAACTTATCGGTCTGTAAGAGGTTACTAGGTGTTCCGGTTTAATGGGCTAGTGAATCATTATGATCTCAGCATATTTCCACTGAGATGGAAAATGATTGAGTCTTATTATGATTAGATTAATGTTAGAAAAACAACACCTTTCTTAGGCAATTTCTGTATGTAGTAATCAGTCGTTTTTACCGATGTCCAGCGGTATCACTGGTGTTAAGCCGTTTATTAACTTTTTTTAGACTTTAAGTTACAAGTAGGGGTGACTGCAGTTTTGTCGATTCCCATTTCATCATCATAATTCCTTATTATTACTTTGTTCAGCGGCTATACACTTAAGGGCTGACAGTTTCACATTAATCGAGAACTGCCGCAAGTAGTGTTTTTCAGCGAACACAATAAAAATCGCTCGCATTGCATACATACTAAAAGACATACACCCACACACTGAATACAGTGCATGCATTTTATGATTGTTTTTGTTTTTTCCATTCATTTAATATCATAACAATATCTGATAAATAGTTTAGCCTATTTACAAAAGTTTTAGTTGAGAGGTGATAAAATTCACATACCAATTTTTTTAGTTGGAACTTAAGTGTTGTCTTCTTTAGTTCCGATTTTCAATCTGGTCTCTAAAAGAACTAAAGTGGTGTATCCTTAAACAAGCTCAGTTAGATAAAACAGCGATTCACATTAAGCGAGTTGCTCTTCTGTACCAGCTTAACACGTTTTAGCAAAGCCATTCCTGACTTATCACAATTACCCTAACCTAACTCCACCATCCATGGGTTAACAATGATGGATTTTTGTAACAACAGAATCGTACTCGCATCAAGTTGTTAATGATGCATCAATAAATATGACCATCATTAATTTCCACCTCACTTGGCAAAATTTCTATGGCCATTGAGAATTATTTTAAAAGTTTACAAATAAAAAAAACTCCAACTTAAACGCTGGCAATAAAAGGAGGGAAAAACATCCAAAGTGTTGTATTAGCCACTGTCTAGGCAATTTATACACTGTAGCAAAATGTTGCCATAAAACCCAGCAACTGGAAACTGATGAGTGAAGGGACGGCAATAATCAATCTTAAGTCACAGCTAAAACCGATTTGAACGCAACTGTTAGAGACACATTTACAGAGATTTCATTTTGTTACTCTTCTTCGTCTTAAGTAGGTGGCTAGTTTCGACCGGACCAGGCGAACCGAGGCCAGGCCACTACAATGTAATTGCAAATTAAATGTTTACAACACAGATTTAATGCGAAACCCCAACTAATGCGGATTATTGCCGATATCTATGACATTTCTAATGTCAGCCTTATGGACGGCCTAAGGCAGCCATTGGAAATGCCATAGACAGCCATTGCTAACGGATATTAGGACAAATGCGAGCAAGTGCCTCGGTATGTATTGTGGGCAGACGGGCATGGGCCCAGTTAAGAGCATTAAAATACGTAACCACATGTGGGGCTACCACAGTAATGGCCAAGAGTAAATGTTTGTAAAGTAACCAAGAAATAATTCCTGGACAAAATGGCATTAAATGGTAACAGAAAAAGATAAAATAAAATGTAATTTACTATTTGGTTGGGCGACAACGACTTGACTTTGTGGAAATAGGTGTGCATTTTTTTTATTTACAAATCAAAAAAAGTTCTTTTGTTTTTTAATGTAACTAAAGGTGTCGGGATTTTGTTGTATGCATTTAGACGAGAAACATCACATGCAACTTTACATTAGTTCACAAAAACAAGTATTTTTTAAAAATAAATAAAATCAGAGTATCAGGTCACGAAGAGTGACTAAAATCACAAAGGACTTGAGAAGTTTATCTTACAAATTATAAGTGAATCTAATCTTTTAACGTCTTACTTGCCACTTTTAAGTACACACAGAGAAAAAAAATCATTTGAATATCGATCCAAACTACAAAAATTCGGTTGAATGAACCGACTTTCTGTTGGAATAACCAGCATTCCATAGTTTCGATGGCAACATGGTTAGAGATATTATATGATGATTGCTAAAACCATATTACGGTATTAACAGCCAATAACTAAATTCAGTTTGATTTTTGGTTGCGTAAACTGTCGTTAAGGCAACCTACCAATTGTGATGTACATGTTACCTAAATACCAATAATTGGTGGTGAAAACATATTAGTTCGTTGTAGTGACCGAATCCAGTATAGTTGGCTGTTGCAACATAATATTCGTTATTCCAACATCAACAAGTAACCCTATAATATTTTATCGGTTCTAGTTACAACAAAACCTTAGTTTACTACGAAAACATGTTTCGATATCTGCAAAAAATTTATAAAAACAAAAAAAATGGTCAGGCAATTAAAGTTCGTTATATACAGGGTGCGGCTAAAGTTACTATATGATGTAAAACAATAGTTACTTCTTTGCTTGCGAGTATTTAACTTTTTCTTTTTTCCTATTTCAGAAATTAAACTTGGTAGAATATTTAAAAATGGAACGCTATACAATTGCGCAAAGAACTAAGATTGTTTTTCTATTCATTGAAAATCATCGTTCGATGATTAATACTCAACGTGCATACAGAAGATTTTATGGTGTAAGAACTGCTCCAACGGGTCCAACCATTCGTTCGTTGGTGAATAATTTTGCTGAATATGGGACTGTCGGAGATTCAAGACGTACGGGCAGACCTCGAACTGGCAGATCGGCCGAAAATATTGATGCTGTGCGACAGAGCGTCGAAGAAAATCCGGAGACATCAACGAGAAGACGATCTTCCCAGTTGCAGCTTTCTGACCGCACTCTTCGGCGAATTTTAAAACACGATTTGCACCTCTTCCCTTACAAAATCCAACTAGTCCAAAAACTAAATCCCGAGGACTTCGTATTGCGCTTGGAATATGCTAGAGCAGTTTTAAATCTCGTTGATCAAAATGAATTTTTTTTGTCAAATTTAATGATGATCGACGAAGCGCATTTTCACTTGAACGGTGGGGCTTGTGGGGCTATCTCAAAGACAAAGTTTTTGTGAATAAGCCCCAAACCTTGCAGCAACTAAAGGACAACATTCAAGAAGAAATTGATCGTATACCACAAGAAACACTCAACAAAGTTATGGAAAATGCCATAAAAAGAGCACATTTTTGCGTTAGAGAAAACGGTTCTCATTTAACTGATATTATTTTTCATAATTAATGTAAACAAATAACATAAAATAAACCTTCTTTTTATCATAATTTTTTTTTGTTTTTTTCATTCCATTCAATAGTTATTTAAAAAACAAATCATATAGTTACTTTAGCCGCACCCTGTATAAACTTACGTATAAATAAACTTACTATAAATTAAAAAAATATTTTTAGAATATACAAACAGGCTGAACTGTAACTTAGTCACATTACTCAGACTTGATCAGATGATCTTCAAAACAATAACCACTTTGTTTGGGGGCGACCCAATTTTCTTGAGCTACGGCCACCCAATGCTTGACAAAAAAAATTGTTATTAACCTTGTTATTTTTTTCAGTTGACTCATTGCAAGGCGGTAAAATATTACATTTTTTAAAAAATCTATAACAAAAACCAATACATGAACAAATTTAGTTCCTCTAATCACCTTAGTCAGTTAGGATAACCAATATTTGTTTTCTTCAACCGAAAACGTCAGTTCCCCTTTCTGAAAATTGCTGTCTACCCAACCAACATTTGGCTGTAAAGATGGAATACATGGATATTTATTGCAACCAGCAACATGCGGTGCGGAAAAAATTCGGTTGTGGTAACAAATCTGTTCTCCATGTGCAACTAAGAATATACTTATACATATAGACTCACGGAAAAACTTAGTTTGCAATCAGTTGGAACTAAAAAATTTTGTTGCAAGGAAGAATTTTACTTTCCATTACCGAATGTTTTCTATCGAATAAAAATTTGATTCGACATGCCAATATATGATAAACATGTTCAAAGTATTGAACAGCAACCAATTGATCGGCCATACTAATGAAATGCGGAAAATATTGAGTTGTCGCAACCAATAATTGTGCAAAACATATTCATGGTACGAGGGCAGATGTATAATTCTGTGACTTTTCCAACTTCCCTCGTAGTTATATGAAGTGCAACACCACTCCCATCAAGTACCATCTGTTAATAGACTACTGTCAAATTGAGAAAGATTTCCGTCATTTAGTCAGTGTTTAACAGCTGTTCAAAGCGTACAAACTCGTGGATTTTCTTAAAAATGGAGAAAAGTGAATTTCGAGTGCTCTTTAAACATCATTTTTTGCGGTAAAAAATTTCAATCAAACCAAGAAAATGCTTGATACATATTATAGGGACTCTGCACCATTGATTTCAATGGCAAAAAAGGGGTTTAATGACTTTCGTTGTGGTCGCACAAGAACAAATGACGCTGAACGTTTTGGGCGTTCAACTGAGGCAAATACATCCGAAAATGTAAAAAAACGATGGTAAAATCCACGATATGCCATATGCATTTCATATGCCAGTGTGGTTTCGATTTTATATGATCACTTGGGTTTAAGAAAGCTGTCTGCAAAATGTCTGCCGCGTTTGCTCTCAATAATCGTATGACATGGAAGGTTTGGAGCATTTTAACCGCAATTCGAATGAGTTTTTGCGGCGTTTCGTAACTGTGGATCAAACATGGATCCATTACAACACACCGGAGACCGAGCAGCTTAACAATGGGTTTCTCCGGGTGAACTGGCTCCGAAGAAGGCCAAGGTGACTTTGTCGGTCTATTAAGTAATGGCCATAGTTTTTTGCTATGCACGCGGGATAAATGATTACCTTCAAAAGGGAAAACAATAAAAGTGCGAATAATATGCCAACTTAACGAGAACCGATTTAACGAGAATATAAAACAACGAACGCATGTGGCCAAGAAAAAGTTATTTTTCATCAAGATAATGCACGGGTGCACACGTGTGTAGACCCAATGGCAAAACTGCATGAATCGGGTTACGAATTGGTACCTAATCCGCCATGTTTTCCGAATTAAGTCCTCGGTGATAATTTTCTATTTCCAAACCTAAGAAAATGCCTCGGTGAAAAAAGATTCAGCTCCAACGATGACATTATTGATCAAGCAAATGCCTATTTTATGGACCTTGAAAAATCCTATTTTTTGGAAGGGATGAAAACATTTTAGAAACATTGGACTATGTGGACGCAGAAAAAAAGTATGGTTGTGGTGACAATATTCGAAGAGGATAATACTATTGTTGGGTATATGGTTGTGGTACAACAATATTATGATCCTCACAACAATAGTATGATTCACAAATAACCATGCTATGATCCCCACAACCATAGTATTATTCACACTCAACCATACTATGATCTCCACAACCGTAGTATGATCCTCACAACCATAGTATGTTTCATATACAACCATAGTATGATCCTCTCAACCATAGTATGATTCACACGCAACCATGTTATGATCCCTACAACCATAGTATTATCACACACAATTATACTATGATCCCCAATATAATTTATTAGAATTTGTTTAAGTTGTCGACAATAGTATTTATTAGAATTGGTTCAAGTTGTCACAAATGGATTTGAATTATGAAAATTATTCAAAAATAATTAAATTCAAAATAATAGGATTGATTTATTTCACAGTAGAAAAAATAAGTTTAAATAAACGTAAGCGTTTTTATTAAAAAAATTTCAGTTAAACAAAGCCAAAGCAGCTTGTATATTTAAAGCATATTTAAATGAAGAAAAATTACAATGTTTGATGTGATTGATGTAATCATATTATTGCTAACATAAAACGCCAAACACAATACTTTTGTCGCTCCAACCATATTAATATTGTTGCTATAACCATATTTGCATTTTTAAATTTGCCAATAATACTATTGTTACATTTCAACAATATTAATATTGCAGCAATTATACTATTGTCAAAAATAAATTCAGTTAACAATGCCATGGTTGCGACGAACATAATTTTTATGCGGAAAACATATTATTATTGCCGTTGCCATGTAGTAACCATGTTTTTTCTCTGCGTGTGTATAGAGGTAAAGGGTAATTTTGTATATGTCACGCGCAAAATAGTAAGGGACCTAAGGTTAAAAACCATTTTTGTTCAGGAGAGCTATTTTAAAGATTAGGTCCCTTTCTATTTGCGTTTAGAATCGTCGACTTCACTTTCATAAAACGAGCATATCTCTGGGAGGGAACACATTTGGGGCAAAAGTCCACATCAACAAAAGGAAAAAAATGAAAATTGATTTTTTACCCTTAGGTCCCTTTCTCTATAACTTAGTTTATAATTTGCTTAGTTTACTTGAGTTTATCAGAATGGAATGCATATACATTGAAATTCCTCATAACCGGACAATTACCTTCGCAGTGGTTTTTTACGGTTATGGAAGGTGTCCGCTTTTGGGGGGAAGCACAAAAGATTATACAAACAACTTTTAATTGTATCCAAGTAATCAGAAGCTTTCGTTATTTTAATATTATCATTCACACAGAGAAAAAATCAGCTGGAAATCGGTCCGAACTAGAAAAATTCGGTTAGATAAACCCAATTTCTGTTCCAATAACCAACATTCCAAAGTACTGATGGTAACACTGAGAGATGTCACAGTTTTACAAACCGAGGTTAGTTTAGCTATTGATTGCGACAACTGGCGGTTATGACAGCTAACCAATTGTAAGGTACACTTACTTTAGTACCATTACTTGGTGGTGACAACAGATTAGATCTTTGTAGTGACTATCTCTATTTAGTTGGCTGTTGTATGTTAATCCAACTTAAAAAAATAAACCCTATAATAATTTATCGGTTCTAGTCACAACAAAACCTTTGTTTAAGACGAAATATAAATAAAAAAAAATCAGACTAAAGAAACAGGCTTAACAGTAATTCAGCGAAATTACTCAGACTTGATCAGGAATTTCGCTATAGATAGACCTTCATATTTTTCAAAACAACAACCAACTTTTTTTGTTGAAGATCCATTGTTCCCGACTTTCGGGCACCTAAAGCTTGACAATAAGTATTGATATATAACTAAATTAATTATTTTTAGATTAGGGAATTATTGCAATGCTTATCAAAACATCTGCCCAAAGATGTGTTTTTTTACTGATCAGTTGACCCATTGCAAGGCGGTAAAATTTTAAAAATTGTTCAAAAAATACTTATAACCAATAATCTATAACAACAACTAATACTTGTACAAATTGAGTTCAAATAAACAACATATTTTTCTTTTCTTTTAGGATTCCCGATACTTCTTTTCTTTAACCGAAAGTGTCAGTTTCGTCTACTGAATATTGGTGTGTACCCAATCAACATTCGGTTGTAACGATGGAGTACATGGATAGTACGTGCAACCTCCAACATTTGGTTAGCAAAAATTTCGTTCGTGGTAACAAATCTCTTCTCTGTGTGCAGCTTCTCCAGAAATGCACTTGAAAGAAACATTATTCCTTATGCGGCATCTGTTTAACCATCCATCCGATGGATTAAAATTAGTTACGCCAAACTTGTCTGCTATTTCCATTTCCTTTGCCTCTACAACAAGCCAGATATTGGAATTTTTTGTTGACTCTACACAAAGAGAAATGATTCGGTTGCAAAACAATAATTTCGGTTGGAATCAGCAAACATTTGTATTCGTAAAGGATACTCGATTGGAGATATCGAATGATGATAAATATGATCAACGTACTGTACTCAAAACTTATTGATCGGTCACACCAATGAATCGAGAAAAATTTTTTCAGTTGCCACAACAGACGGTTGCGACAACCATTTTTTCTGCAAACATTTTGTTGTAGTAAACAATTATTCGTGATAATAGCTAAAACTTCATCAAAACATTAAACGGTTTCTTTAATGGTATTTTTTTTAAAATTGAAATAATTTGATTGTTACTAACGAAGCCAATCGATTAACCAAATTTTCTCATCTGTTATCATTTCATCTTTTACCTCGTAATCAACCTCCATTTGAGTACTTCAATGCTGTAAGCAAACAGTTTCTTGACTCCGACTAAACTTTTAATTTTTTCCTTTGAACATCTGTGGTATGCGGATTTTTAGATCCAAAAATTGTCTTCTGAAGGTCCAGGTACTTGGTATATTTCACCGATAAAAATGTTCTAATAACTGAATATTACAGAGCACTAACTGACATTCGGTTGTACTGATCGGATACTCGAGGTGCATGTAACCTTAATCATTCGGTTGGCAAAATATTCGGTTGTGGCAACGAATCTGTTCTCTGTGTATAGCCGTTGCGAAACAATCAAAGCACATTTTGTCTATTTTTTCATCTTTAAGAAAACTTCGCTTTTTATGTACAGGGTGGAACGTGGTAATTTCCTTTTTTGCACAGCAGGCTGTGGCAGCACTGTTGGTCGAAGAAAGTGGAGAGTGCGCGTGGCTTTTAGTGGCTGACGGGAGATTTGTATTTGTCTGCCTTTCAGTTGCCACCATGCATTGGACACGTGAGAAGAGGTCATTTTGTGTTGAAGCGTATTTTTCAAATGCGCACTCGATCATTGCAGTGCAGCGTGCTTTTCGTTTACGATTCGCTGTTCCCCCACGCGGACGTGTTCCTGGACAGCAATCAATTGTAAATTGGGTAACTTCATTGAGAACAGCAGGGAATGTGTCATGTGTACGAAGGGGTCCTGTGATCAGGATTACAAAACCACAAAACATCGAGAGAGTTAGAGCAGCAGTACTGCACTCCCCGAAATGCTCTGATCGGAAGCCATCACTTGCTTTTGGCATTTCCAGACGTTCTCTCCACCGAATTCTTCATGATGAACTGAATTTCACCCGTATAAAATGTGTGTGTTCCAACAATTGCCAGGGCGGGTCTATTTGACACGGGGGACCTCTTGTGAAGAAATGTTTGCAACTATACCCCATGTGCTCTTTTCTGATGAGGCATATTTTACCTCAGTAGGTGTGTAAACAAACAAAATATGCGGTACTGGAGTAAAACAAAGCCCAGGGAACTTCACCAGAGAACTCTGTATTCGGACAGCGGCACTGTGTGGTGCGCCATATCACGAGTAGCCATCATTGGCACTTACTTTTTGCAGGATAACCATCTTAGCGTAACTATGAACTCCGAACGAAACTTGACTATGATAAAGGATTTTTTTCAGCCGGATCTTGAGGCAATGCATTTGGGGGATACATGGTTCCAACAGGATGGTGCCGCTGCACACAGCGAGTGTTACCATCAATAGTTTGAGGCAAATATTTCCTGGACGGCTTATCTCTTTTAGGAGTGATGTGACCTGGCCGTCAAATAAGCAAATTACCGCGCTTCACCCTGTACATTTACTCCAGAATCCTATTGAGAACGAATTGTTTCTGTACTTTTATTGATTTCTACAGCTTGTGTTTTGCCATTACTGAACCCTTGAAAACTAAAAAATAATTAAACAACTTCCATTTTTATGGCATTAAACATTGCCTTTATGCAACTTTACGAACTAACACTTTATGTTTTTCAAACACATTAATTATTTCCATTTTTCCATTAATGGACATTACTTTTTTTTTTGTGGGTTCGATGTTATTACGAGTTAATAAAACACAACTTACTTGCAACTTCTTTGACAAACTGAAAGGAAATGCCACCTGTGTTTGACACAAACGGCATCAATGGGTATATACATGTTAAAAGGGGAATCACCAAACTCGTTGTCCAATGACCAATTGAGCTAAAATTTGAAAATATTCTCCCATATGCGATAATTTTGCCTATTGACATAGCGTCCGAGATGATAATGAGCTTCATCTGAAACACACGATGTTTCGGTTCAATTCTTCATCTGCTGCCAAACAATCTTCAGCCCATTGGGCGAAGCAAAAACGGATTGGATGGTGTACCTTTTTCAATAATACCAGTTATTTAAAAAAAAATCAATATTTTTTCTTTACAGCCGATACAAGCTGAAAATATTTAAACGCACACCCTGTTTTTATGAGGGTTTCTGGCCAAGGTAACACTAAGTGTTGCCTGTCATTTCCATTGGAAAGTTTGACATTTTTTAGCATAATCGTACTGAGAATGTTTTGACGTAGGGCCATCATTTGTGTTGTTTACAGTGACTTGAAAAAATCAATTTGGCAAAAAATGGAACTAACTCGTGAACATTTTCGTGCGATCATTTTTCACAACTTTCGACGTGGATTATCACGACAAGAGTGCATTAATGAACTTAAATCTTTGTATGGCGATGAAGCACCATTCTAAAGCACTGTGAAAAACTGGTTTAATGAATTTAATCGTAAAGACGAAGTTCTTGAAGGTCGTCCAAAAACGGTCGTTGTGCCAGAGAACATTGATGCCGTGCGTGAACTGATAATGCAAGATCGTCATGTGACATACCGTAAGACAGAGGCATCCTTGACCATTTCTTCCACCAGCATACATACGATATTGCATGAACACCTGGCCGTAAAAAAGGATTGTTCTCGTTGGATCCCGCACAATTTGACAATCGCTCCAAAAAAGGCTCGTGTCGATTGGTGCAAAAATTATTTGAAAAAATACGATAGCGGTGCTTCAAAAGACGTTTATAAGAGTGACGAATCATGGATCTATGCGTATGAGCCCGAAACAAAACAGCAATCGACCGTGTGGGTCTTCGAAGACGAGCCAAATCCAACCAAACTTGTTCGCAGAAGAAGCCCTTCGAAGCAAATGGTCGCCTATTTCTTCGGCAAAACTGGTCAAGTGGCGACTGTTCCGCTTGAGCAACGTAGGACGGTCAATTCTGAGAAGTACACCACAATTTGTTTGCCTGAAGTCTTCGGAGAAATTCCAAAAACGAACAAGACAAGATGAATCATTGTGCAGCATGACAAAGCGAGCTCTCACACATCGGCTCAAACCAGCGCCTTTTTGACCGACGAAAACGTCGAATTGATGAGTCATCCGCCGTACAGCCCTGACTTGACACCCAATTACTTTTTTTTATTCTCGCACATGAAGAAAAAAATGCGTGGTCAACGTTTTCATCGACCAAAGCAGCTGACGAAGCGTTCAAAAATCATGTTTTAAAGGTGTCTCAATCGGAGTGGAAAAAGTGCTTCAAAAATTGGTTTGTGAGCATGCAAAAGTCTATAAATCATGCTGGAGAATACTTTTAAAACAAAAAATCGTTTTTGATGATAATTCGCATTTTCCGTATTAGACCAGAAATATATATATATATATATATATATATATATATATATATATATATATATATATATATATATATATATATATATATATATATATATATATATATATATATATATATATATATATATATATATATATATATATATATATATATATATATATATATATATATATATATATATATATATATATATATATATATATATATATATATATATATATATATATATATATATATATATATATATAGCAGCCCTCGTACGGTGGTCCTAATGTGTATTACTTTGAGGGGACGTAGGGTGCAATTTTAAAATGTTGCTGTAAATACTCCATGGTGACGCATGTACCAAGTGTTAACTTAACAAGGACTTACAAAGTAATTAAGATTTTACCTTCTGCCCGGTATCAAATGGCCGGGCAAACAAGCAAAAGCGGAGCCTACTCTAAAACGACCAGACATGCTCAAATTTAAAAGACAATTAATTTTCTTTGCGTGACAGTTAAGACTGTGGCTCGGCGACTATCGAACGCTTGTCTCGTGCGTTTTAAGTTGAAAAACAATTAAATTTTTAACTCAAAACGTATTTAAACCATTTGGATTAACAACACAATCCTGATGATGATTGACACGAGTGCAGATACACCGACTCAGATAGAAAATCTACATGGATGATTGAAAGAATGAATGCATTCTCCAGTACCGAGGGGGGCAGTACAGATGTTTGAAAATGAAATTGTAATAAACTAAACAAAAACGCAGCGAAATTCGCTAGTATCGTAGTGTATTTGGCCATTGTGAGCAGTGAACAAAAAAAAATGGAGAAAAACCGACAAGAATCTAAAGGCCAACAGAGGCAGACATTTTGGTAATACAAAGCGAAAGAAACAAAGTTTACACACTCAACTCTGAAAGCCAAAAGCAGCGCATGTTACAAAACCGCGACCACAATGAACGCAATGCAACGTGTTCCATGGAAACGCCAAAATGTTCTTCCCCCCACCGACCAAAAAAAAAAAAGAAACTACTTCCACGGATTGGAAAGAGGAGTGTATGAGTGGGTACGCGCTTTACTTCTGTACCACCCACCAACCGACCGACCGACTAGCAACTGATCACGATGGTGTTGCTGTTGTTGTGGTGGGGATGGCTTTAGTACTACGGCCGTCCGTAATGGGGTTTGGGTGGGGCCATTCGTTCACACACACTGACATTGCATTGATTGCAAAATGCTGCGTGTGTGCATATGTGCAAAAATGCATTTGCAATGCGGCCCCCTCCCCCTCGCCAAACACAAAAGGCAGCCGAAAAAATGGAGGCGAATATTTGCCGGTTGTGTATGGTTACCAAAACAACAATGCCAACAACAACACCGACAACAACGATGTGTTTTACTTGCGCCAAAAAAAATCGATTTTGAATGTTGATTGTGGAGCACATACACCGGCACATGCATACATTCATCAGATATGAGTAAAGGGTGACCCAAAAACAAGTACGAATATATTTTTAAAAAGTATAACTAGTAAAAAAAAGCTAAAGTTGGGCATGACCGGGTATATTACGCGGGCTGCTATATATATTTCAGGCCTAATAATGAAAATGCGAATATTTATCATCAAAAATGGTTTTTATTATTTTTCAAGGTATTCTCCAGCGTGATTCATACACTTTTGGATGCGCTCAAACCAATTGTCGCAGCACTTTTTCCACTCCGATTGAGACACCTCGAAAATATAGTTTTGGAACGCTTCAGCAGCATCTTCTGGCGAAGAAAATCGTTGACCATGCATTTTTTTTCTTGATGTGCGGAAATAAAAAGAAGTCATTGGGTGCCAAGTTAGGGCTGTACGGCGGATGACCTATCAATTCGAGGTTTTGGTAGGTCAAAAAGTCGCTGGTTTGAGCCGATGTGTGAGAGCACAATGTTTCGTCTTCTCTTATTCGTTTTTCGAATTTCTCCAAAGACTTCAGGCAAAAAAATTGTGGTGTACCACTCAGAATTGATCTCCTACGTTGCTCAAGCGGAACAGTCACCACAAAACCAGTTTTGCCGAAGAAACAGGCGACCATTTGCTTCGAAGTGCTTCTTCCAACTTTCGTTGGATTTGGCTTGTCTTTGAAGACCCACACGACCGATTGCTGTTTTGTTTCGGGCTCATACGCATAGGTCCATGATTCGTCACCTGTGACAATCTTATAAACGTCTTTTGAAGCACCGCGATCGTATTTTTTCAAAATTTGTATGCACCAATCGACTCGAGCCTTCTTTTGAGCGATTATCAATTTGTGCGGGATCCAACGAGAACAAACCTTTTTTAAGGCCAGATGTTCATGCAATATTGAATGTATGTTGGTGGAAGAAATGCCCAAAGATGCCTCTATCTCACGGTATGTCACATGACGATCTTGCATTATCAGTTCACGCGCGGCAACAATGTTCTCTAGCACAACGGCCGTTTTTGGACGACCTTCACGACCTTCGTCTTTGAGCGAGCGTCGGCCACGATTGAATTCATTAAACCAGTTTTTCACAATGCTATAGGACAGAGCTTCATCATCATACAAAGATTTAAGTTCTTCGATGCACTCTTGTCGTAATAATCCACGTCGAAAGTTCTGAAAAATGACCACACGAAAATGTTCACGAGTTAATTCTATTTTTTGCCAAATTGTTTTTTTTATCAATTTACTGTAAACAACACAAATGGTGGTCGTACGTCAGAACGTTCTGAGTGAGTTTATGCTAAAAAATTTAAATGTCAGATGGCGCCAGGAAACACTTAGGCCAGAAACGAGGGCCAGTACGAGGGTTGCCAGAAATACTAGGGCGACCGCAAAACGAACTGGTCTGGCACATTTTCTGTTTTACTAGCAACTTTTTTTTTGTTTTTGTTTTTTAAAAGCAATCTTTTATAAGCCATCTGTCAAAATTTCCGAAATATTTAATGATTATTTTCTTTGTTACAGGTGATTGAAGTAAACAAGTTTTATAATTTTTGAAAAATGGAAAATA
Organism: Hydrotaea diabolus; assembly: GCA_963513945.1. Taxonomy (NCBI): domain Eukaryota; kingdom Metazoa; phylum Arthropoda; class Insecta; order Diptera; family Muscidae; genus Hydrotaea; species Hydrotaea diabolus. Next base: position 149,514,688 of record OY740718.1, on the reverse strand, counting down.
AAGAGTTTCGTGCGGTAATTAAACACTTTTATATGAAAGGTTATACGCCACAATTAATCAATGATGAATTGGATTCTGTTCATGGTGATAATGCACCATCATACTCCACCGTGAAATCCTGGGTTCAACAATTTAAAATGGGTCGTTCAAGTACGGAAGATGAACAACGCTCTGGAAGACCGAAAACTGCTACTACTATTGAAAACATTAGAAAAATATTAAATGAAGTGACTAAAGATAGACGAATAAAGCTCAGAGAACTTGCTGATATTGTTAAAATACACGAAAAACAAGTTTGGAGTATTTTACATGATGAACTCCACATGAAAAAGCTATCCGCAAGATGGGTGCCGCGTTTGTTGACTTTGCCCCAAAAAATCGTCCGTTGGACCAATTCCGAGGAGCTTTTAGCGATTTATCAGCGTAATCCAATAGAGTTCTTGCGCCGATTCATAACTGTTGATGAAACATGGATCCATCACTACATCCCAGAATGCAAAGAACAGTCAAAACAATGGATAAAAGCTGGTAAAAGTGGTCCCAAGAAGCCGAAAACTGTTAAGTCAGCAGAAAAAGTAATGGCCACAGTATTTTGGGATGCAAGGGGTATAATATTTATTGATTATGTTGAGAAAGGAAAAACTATAAAAAGTGAATATTATTATGCATTATCGGTGGAATGAGGAAATCAAGATAAAACGACCGCATTTAGAAAAAAAGTTCGTTTTCATCAAGATAATGCTCCTTCACACACTTCATTTTTAACTCAACAAAAACTGGCCGAATTATGATTTGAAATTGCTCCGCATCCACCATATAGTCCAGATTTAGCTTCTGCTAATTATTTCTTGTTTCCAAATTTAAAAAAATTTCTCAGTAACAAAAAATTTTCGTCCAATAGCGAGGTTATTGCTGAAACTGAGGCATATTTTGAAGGTCTTGAAAAATCGTATTTTTCGGATGGAATTAAAAAACTTGAAAAACGTTTGATGAAGTGTATTGAGGAGATTATGTTGAAAAATAAATAATAATAATTCCAAAAAAAAACGATTCTTTTTATGTTAGGCCAGTTACTTTTGCGGTCGCCCTCGTATATATAGCAACCCTCGTACAAATTTTGGTCTTGCCGAACATTACACATTTCTTTTCAATGGTTTACTTTTAAAATTTTGACTTGCCTACTATTATAATTTATAAATCAGAGTGAAGACAAGCCGTATTTGGACCACCCTGTACAGCGCGAAATGCAATGCTGTGCAATGCACTTTTGCAATTAAATGATGGAAATGCACGATGGTGCACGATGATATCAGTACCAACAGGACAACACCAACAACAAAACGCGACACCGACAGTGCACAGACACCCTCGTCGACCAGCAGCAACACATAGTGGAACCACAGAAAACGCACAAATTTCAAAATAAAAGTAATTGGAGCACTATTCATTCATTCATTTATTCACCGGTGAAATAAATGTGAAACACAATGAATCAGGGGGGTTGCCGGGCTGTATACGAGTGACGAGGATGGTGGTCCTAGTCACAGGCGAGAACAATGTCGACCAACAAGTGTACCCTAAAGGACGAGGACGAAAATGCATTTCTGTTGCAACATAGAATATGATTTAAGAGTGCATTAGTGTAGTTCCCGAAAACATACGAACCTACATAACCCGAAATTATGTTTAAATATTGTATTTGTTAATAAAGTATTGAATCACGCAATCAATTTAGAGAGAGATTACTAGTATTTACTGGTACCCAATTTCCAAATAGAAGTTATTTCTCTAGATATGTAAAAAGTTAATGGGAATGGGAAAAAATAATGTCTTTTTCTTATCAATGATCTACAGAAACCCGTTTTGGAACACAAGGGAAATTTGGAACTCTTCTTACGGCTCAACAAACTTTGTCAGGAAAGAAGCTTTGCAAATCACTTTCACGTGCATTATTGCGGTTTGTAGGGTTGTTTTAAAAACCAACTCATATAAATCATGTACCAACAGCAGGTGCGTTGGACGACCAGAGCGTCTTGGTTCACCTGTTAGGACACACGCAGAGCACAGTGTCGTCCAAAAGTAATACACTTTACTTAACATCGATATTAGAATAAAACGAGGTAATTATTTAAAATGACTGAGCTATGACATTACAAAAATGTCGCACTTTTTATAAGCAGCTGTTCTATTTTAAAGAAAAGTTTTGACACTTATTTATTGCACGTAAAATTGTCGTCACTAACGAGAACTAAGTTACGAGGGCGACCGCAAAAGTAACTGGTCTAACATAAAAAGAACCGTTTTTTCGGAATTATTATTGTATATTTTCAACATAACCTCCTTCCAACTCAATTCACATCATCAAAGTTTTTCAAGTTTTTTAATTCCATCCGAAAAATAAGATTTTTCAAGACCTTCAAAATATGCCTCAGTTTCAGCAATAACCTCGCTATTGGACGAAAATTTTTTACCACCGAGAATTTTTTTTTAAATTTGGAAACAAGAAATAATCAGAAGGAGCTAAATCTGGACTATATGGTGGATGCGGAGCAATTTCAAATCGTAATTCGGCCAGTTTTTGTTGAGTTAAAAATGCAGTGTGTGAAGGAGCATTATCTTGATGAAAAAGAACTTTTTTTTTTCTAAATGCTGTCGTTTTGTCTTGATTTCTTCACTCAACCGATCCAATAATGCACAATAATATTCACTATTTATAGTTTTTCCTTTCTCAAGATGATCAATAAATATTATACCCCTTGCATCCCAAAATACTGTGTCCATCACTTTTCCTGCTGACTTAACAGTTTTCGCCTTCTTGGGACCACTTTTACCAGCTTCTATCCATTGTTTTGACTGTTCTTTGCATTCTGGGATGTAGTGATGGATCCATGTTTCATCAACAGTTATGAATCGGCGCAAGAACTTTATTGGATTACGCTAATAAATCGCTAAAAGCTCCTCGGAATTGGTCCAACGGATTTTTTGGGGCAAAGTCAACAAACGCGGCACCCATCTTGCGGATAGCTTTTTCATGTGGAGTTCATCATGTAAAATACTCCAAACTTGTTTTTCGTGTATTTTAACAATATCAGCAAGTTCTCTGAGCTTTATTCGTCTTTCTTTAGTCACTTCATTAAATATTTTTCTAATGTTTTCAATAGTAGTAGCAGTTTTCGGTCTTCCAGAGCGTTGTTCATCTTCCGTACTTGAACGACCCATTTTAAGTTGTTGAACCCAGGATTTCACGGTGGAGTATGATGGTGCACTATCTCCATGAACATAATCCAATTCATCTTTCATTAATTGTGGCGTATAACCTTTCATATAAAAGTGTTTTATGCCAGGCCAGATAGTTTTGCGGTCGCCCTCGTACTTGTGCCTCGAGACGACAAACCCACCGCGGGAAAATACCCAATGTTTCTACCAATATTCGGACCTAATTTACCTAAATAATAGACAAAAGTAAAACAATTCGATACATTACTTTTCTTGGCGCAAAAAAGGTTAATCTCGATTGAACTAATTTGTTGATTAAATTGTTATTATAAAAACTTATTTCTGTTTGTTTGTTAATTCCTTGTAGGAGTCTTACTGAACCGATCTTGAAATTTACGCAGAACATAGCTGTATGACCGGAGGTTAAAATGGGCTACTCCGATACATGATATCTCAAGCGGTAACATGGACTAAAAAAGCATGAGGTTAAGTACTTAGTAGGGATATAAACACAGTTACAACATAGAACACACCCATTTCAATTGTATAACAGAACATACCCCGTTAATGTCATGTGGGTTTTGAAAGCTAACCTCAATAGCGTTAGTCTGTAACGGGGTTTTAAAATTGTTTTAACTTTCATCATGGAGTGATCAGATAATGAGAACCATATCGCTGTAATACCATTTTTAAGTGTGAAATGAAAAAAGCGATATTTTCAAAACGCTCCTGCCACTAGGAAGTATCCGCATGTTCCTCTACCGATGCCTAAAACTGTTTGAGGAGACTGGAGATGTAAATGACCGCCACCGGTAGGGGCGCCCACGCTCTGTTCGAACACCGCATGTCCTGAAAGCCGTTAAATCAAGAATTCACAGAAATCCGCTCCGAAAACAGAAAATCATGGCCCGTGAGATGAATATCACGCAAAAGTCCATGAGTCGAATCATTAAAAGAGACTTCGGACTTGGGGCTTTCAAACGACGTACCCGACATTTATTGACTGCAACTTTAAAAAAAAATAGGATTGAAAAATGCAAACGATGGGGTCACTGACCTGCATTTCTGCCAACAAGGAGCCAAAACATCGGCCAAAGTTTACCAAGAAACCGTTTTGGAATCTGTTGTGAAGCCTCTTAACAATTCCCTGTTCCAAAACCAGTCATGGACTTTCCAGCAGGATTTTGCGCCGGCCCATAAGGCTGAAACGTCTCAGGTCTGGCTTCGAAACAATTTGCCAGCGTTTATTTCCTCTGAAGAATGGCCCTCAGGCATCCCAGATTTGAACCTATTGGATTACAAATTGTGGACGGTTTTAGAGGACAAGACAGAAAATACCCTTGTATATATATTTTTGGCGCCATCTTACATTGCCATTGTAAAGTTTGACATTTTTGAGCATAAACTAACTCAGAACGTTTTGAAGTACGACCATCGTTTGTGTTGCTTACAGGGAATTGAAAAAATCAATTTGGCAAAAAAATGGAATTAATTCGTAAACATTTTCGTGCGATCATTCAAATTTCTACGTGGATTATCACGACAAGAGTGCATCGATGAATTAAAATCTTTGTATGGCGATGAAGCACCATCCTATAGCACCGTGAAAAACTGGTTGGATGAATTCAATCGTGGCCGACGCTCGCTCAAAGACGAAGGTCGTAAAGGTCGTCCAAAAACGGCCGTTGTGCCAGAGAACATTGATGCCGTACGTGGACTGATAATGCAAGATCGTCATGTGACATACCATTAGATAGAGGCATTCTTGGGAATTTCTTCCACCAGCAAACATTCGATATTGCATGGTTTGTTCTCGCGGGATCCCGCACAATTTGACAATCGCTCAAATAAATGGCTCATGTCGATTGGTGCAAAGAAATTTTGAGAAAATACGATCACGGTGCTTCAAATGACGTTTATAAGATCGTCACAGATGACGAATCATTGATCTATGCATATGAGCCCGAAACAGCAAGCGACCGTGTGGGTCTTTAAAGACGAGCCATATTCAACGAAAGTTGTTCGTGGAAAAAGCACTTCGAAGCAAATAGTCGCCTGTTTCTTCGGCAAAACTGGTCATGTGACGACTTTTCCGCTTGAGCAATGTAGGACGGTCAACTCTGAGTGCTACACCACAATTTGTTTGCCTGAAGTCTTCGGAGAAATTCGAAAAACGAACTTCAGTGGTCAACAAATAATTGTGCACCATGACAATGCAAGCTCTCACACATCGGCTCAAACCAGCAACTTTTTGACCTACCAAAACCTCGAATTGATGGGTAATCCGCCGTACTTGGTACCCAATGACTTCTTTTTATTCCCGCACATCAAGAAAAAATACGTGGTCAACGATTTTTGCCGCCAGAAGATGCTGTTGAGGCGTTCAAAAACTATGTTTTGGAGGTGTCTCAATCGGAGTGGAAAAATGCTTCGACAATTGCTTTAAGCGCATGCAAAAGTGTTTAAATCATGTTGGAGAATACTTTGAAAAACAATAAAACAATTGTTTATGATAAATATTAACATTCTCATTATTAGGCCAGAAATATATATAGCAGCCTTCTATGATATTACAACATGGAACGATCTGGACTAAGTTATGACGTAATCCTGATGTTTGCAACAGTTTAAAGGAATTATGATGAACCCTATGTTAAGTATACCGAACAACTCTGAATAACTATCTGATTCTATTGAGCAATGCCCGTCCATCCCTCTCACGTTGTAATGAAAGTACTGGTTGCAATTATGAACTGACTTAGTTTATTCTTAATACGAGGGCGATCGCAAAAGTAACTGACCTAACATAAAAAGAACCGTTTGTTTGGAATTATTATTATTTATTTTTCAACATAATCTCCTTCCAACGCAATTCTCTTCACCAAACGTTTTTCAAGTTTTTTAATTCCATCCGAAAAAGAGGATTTTTCAAGACCTTCAAAATATGCCTCAGTTTCAGCAATAACCTCGCTATTGGACGAACATTTTTTACACCGAGAATTTTTTTTTTAATTTGGAAACAAGAAATAATCAGAAGGAGCTAAATCTGGACTATATGGTGGATGCGGAGCAATTTCAAATCATAATTCGGGCAGTTTTTGTTGAGTTAAAAATGCAGTGGGTGAAGGAGCATTATCTTGATGAAAAAGAACATTTTTTTTCCTAAATGCGGTCGTTTTATCTTGATTTCTTCACTCAACCGATCCAATAATGCACAATAATATTCACTATTTATTGTTTTTCCTTTCTCAAGATAATCAATAAATATTATACCCCTTGCATCCCAAAATACTGTGGCCATTACTTTTCCTGCTGACTTAAAAGTTTTCGCCTTCTTGGGACCACTTTTACCAGCTTCTATCCATTGTTTTGACTGTTTTTTGCTTTCTGGGATGTAGTGATGGATCCATGTTTCATCAACAGTTATGAATCGGTGCAAGAACTCTATTGGATTACGCTGATAAATCGCTAAAAGCTCCTCGGAATTGGTCCAACGGACGATGTTGTGGGACAAAGTCAACAATCGCGGCACCCATCTTGCGGATAGCTTTTTCATGTGGAGTTCATCATGTAAAATACTCCAAACTTGTTTTTCGTGTATTTTAACAATATCAGCAAGTTCTCTGAGCTTTATTCGTCTATCTTTAGTCACTTCATTAAATATTTTTCTAATGCTTTCAATAGTAGTAGCAGTTTTCGGTCTTCCAGAGCGTTGTTCATCTTCCGTACTTGAACGACCCATTTTAAATTGTTGAACCCAGGATTTCACGGTGGCGTATGATGGTGCATTATCACCATGAACAGAATCCAATTCATCTTTGATTAATTGTGGCGTATAACCTTTCATATAGAAGAGTTTAACTACCGCACGAAACTCTTTATTTTCCATTTTTCAAAAATTATAAAACTTGTTTACTTCAATCACCTGTTACAAAGAAAATAATCATTAAATATCTCGGAAATTTTGACAGATGGCTTATAAAAGATTGCTTTAAAAAAAAAAAGTTGCTAGTAAAACAGAAAATGTGCCAGGCCAGTTAGTTTTGCGGTCGCCCTCGTAATTGGGCCAACGACGAACTATATTATTATAAGTTTTCCCGCTTTCAGAAACTACATCTCTTAATGCCGATTCAGTTAATTTTTTGAATAGTTGCCGTACAATTGTCTCTCGATTTGAGTTCCTTCAGCTCTAAAAGTCACAAATTACAACCGATCACGTCTAAATTTTGCATCGTACTTTTTGATCGACCATTAATTAGTTTGTGGAAACTGTACCTCATAGGACCATTTTTTCGTTTAGCCTCCATTCAAAGGCACTGCTCTAAGAACCTACCGCTCTAAAAACCTCATATTTTAACCGATTCCAACCAAATTTCGCACAGAGCATACCGACTGTCCAACACATGTCTCTGCTGAAATTGGGTCATATCGATCCATGTTTTCGAATATGCCCCACACAAAGGTCCCTCACGATTTGAGGTACTGTAGCTCTAGAAGCCACAAATTACACCAGATCACACCCAAATTTCGAGTGGTATGCTATGAAGGGACTATTAGTTTATTGAATTACATAAGTATATATTTTCCTATAGCATCAACACAAAGGTCCTTCCAGATTTTAGAATCTGTGGCTTCAGAAGTCATATTAAACATCAGATTCCTACCATATTCAGCATGGATCGTTACATGCGACCAACTTCCATGTCCATGTCCTTTGGGTCATATCGGTCCAGGATTTCGAATTGGGGGACTAGCTTGGCCCATGACGTTGTTTTAGACATCCATATATTATGAAATATATTGTATGAAATCCATAAATTAAAAAAGATCCAACATTTTGTATATGTGACAGCGCATAGAGAAACCTAAGGGTAAAAAAATGAAATTCCACTTTTTTTTGATGTGGACAACATCTGAGCATCGAATGAGACCCAAAAGTGTTCCCACCCAGAGATATGCGCGTTTTATGAAAGTGAAGTACACCAAAGATACACGTATTTAAATCTTGAACAAAACTGGTTTTTACCCTTAGGTCCCTTTCTATTTTACGCGTCACATATGGATTTTTTAAACTAAATATTGCGATGAACTGGAAAGTGCGTTCAAATTAGCTGTACTAGAAAGACAGATTTTCAATATCAGTTTATTACCAAGTGATCTTTGTGAATTTTACCTTATGCAGTTGCAACTAGAGTACACCAATTCGGTTACTTATGGCCACCACTGTAGTATGCACCCCGCTATTAAATAAGTGAGTATTTGTGTCATGGAATAAATGAAGAGAACCAAAGTGCACTTGCAATAAAGTAACTCTCCTCCACACTCACTCCAAACAATACTCCTTCCACCCATAGGGGGCCCACCCTGTAAAGGGCCTAAATGTTTTTCTGCTCAAAAAAAATATGCACCCAAATCTTTTCAAGTGTACTGGGGCATTCCCCCTCATATGGTTTCAGCAATTCTTTTCACATATTGATTGACGTGCGTATGTATGTTTTTCGGTGGTGAAGGTGTGTGTGTATGGATCTCTATAAGTATATGTGAGTGCTTGCGTGGTGTTGATTTTCCATTTAAGTATTCCGCTGTTATTTTTACTATTTTCCTTCATTGATTTTGCAGAGTGAATATAAAATAAAATGTATGCTGGAAAAACGGACGACTGCGAGCGTATATCATCGCGCTCATCATCATCATCAGCAGCGTCCCATGTCCATAGACCGATATTCGCTTTTCTTTTACCCTTCCACTTTTTTCGCGTTTTTCTTTTTTTTCTGTTGAAATGTAAAATGTAAATTTTCATTAATTAAATGCATTTCTATTTTATGCACTGGCATCTATTTGCTTTTGTGTGACTGCTGCTGGCTCTGCATGGGTTCAAAGGACCTTATCCCAGGATAAATGGACGAACGTGAATGAGTGAGCAAATGAATGCATGAATGAATGAATGGCTGTGTGACTTTTAACCGACCTTTGATATCATCGTTGAGATGATAACAAACAACACGACGGCGACACATGGTGGCTTAACACTCGGTAATGAATTGAAATAGTGTGAAACATTTTATTCATTACATTAAAAATCATGTGCGTTCTTTAGACTAGCAGTGCTCAAAGCAAATGTTGCCGTTCCTCGGAGAATGTGATGGGTTTAAATGATATTTGAAATATTCTATCAGATTTGCAGATTTCCTCTGTTGCGAAGAGGAACTATTGGCCAGGAGAATATTGATTGTCCTTATTATCTGGCACCACTCATTATATCTGACCTTCTCCGAGAAAAGGGACCTATTGTATGAAAATGAAGTTTTGAGAAAAACGCATTTAAAGTTTCATAACGCATTATCACTGTGAACACACCTTCAGTTGGGAGATGCAATTTGGTATGGTTAGTTATGATTGGCTGCAGACTTTGGTGACGACATGCCTATTTTTTTGCTTTTAGTGGACAATACCTTTGCTAGTGCTGCTACCAATCGAATTACCTCCGCTCATTGCACCAAGCGGTTTACCGTTAGATCGCAAATGGTATTTGTATGAGAATATCAGGGTCTTATGTACTGATTTATAGAAACGGGGTTTTTAAGCTCCTAAACCAGGTGAACCCAAAGCGAAAAGAAAATCGAAAAATAAAGCTGAACCTGCCAGCAAGAAAAAAAATCGTAGCATTAGATCACGAGAAAAAGAAAGCTAAAGAAGTGCCAGATCACAAAACATCAAAAAAAGTCTAAACTCCAAAAAAATTAGAAGACTGACGAAAAAAAACAATTTAAAACCAAAAAATCCAAAAAAGTAAAATTTTAATGTTTTTCTCATGTTTATCGATTTTCCCAAGTTCGTTTTGTACATTTTAATCAAAGATGATAAATAATAGAAGATGGGCGATTTGAGATTTATCGAGAAATTGGCGAACACGGCAATACTCAGACTGGGAAGAAAAACTCTGAAAAGCTTTAGGTTTTCGTTGTCAAATTTGCTATTGGTGAGTGCACAAAGAATTATAAAACAAGAGAAATTGTCAAAAATGTGTAGAAATGTGCAATGAAAACAAAATGCTTTATATCTTGATGGGGAAGCTCATATACGATATTGCGAAAAAAGAAGCACATCGCCCATCTTGTACAATTTATCGTCTTTGATTTTAATCGGGTAAATGAATATTTATCGGAAATCTAACTCATTTCATCTTATTCTACACCCTTGTTGGCACCAGAATCCACTCCAAGTCCAAACCTGTTTTTTAACACACTAGGTCCCTTTTCCCGGAGAAAGTCACATATAAAGGAAAACCCCAAGAAGACTATTTAGTAGGAACATAAATACTGTTACAACATTGAACACACCCATTTCAATAGTAGAACTGAACATACCCCTTTAATCACATATGGATTTTGAAAGCTAACCTCAATAGCGTGAGTCTGTGACTGGATTTTAAAATTGTTTCAACTTTCATCATGTAGTGGTCAGATAATGAAAACCGTATCGCTGTAATAGCGCTTTTCAAGTGTGAAATGAAAAGAAGCGATATTTTTAAAACGCTCCGGACACTAGGAATTAGCGGCAAGTTCGTCTACCGATGCATAAAACTGTTTGAGCAGACTGGAGATGTAAAACGCCGCCACCGGTCGGGGCGCCCACGCTCTGTTCGAACACCGCATGTCAACAAAGCCGTTAAATTAGGAATTTACAGAAATCCGACCCGAAAACAGAAAACCATGGCCCGTAAAATGAATTTCACGCAAACGTCCACAAGTCGAATCATTAAATAAGACATGGGACTTTCAAACGACGTACCGGACATTTATTGAGTGCAGCTTTAAAAAGAACATAGGCTTGAAAAATGCAAACGTCTTTTGGTGAAACACGCTGATAATTTGCACAGAAAATTTTGTTCAGCTATTAAAAAATTTTTACCGTTCAGGAAAAATTTAACAAGCAAAATGATAGAGTATATGCGCGGTCATCTAAGGAAGCATCTGAGCTAATCCCAATGGTGGAAAAGTGTCATAACCCAGCTTCAGTCATGGTTTAGTGGGGTGTCTCTTACGCTGGGGTCACCGACCTGCATTTCTGCGAACAAGGAGTCAAAACATCGGCCAAAGTTTACCAAGAAACCGTTTTGGAAGCTGTTGTGAAGCTTCTTAACAATTCCCTGTTCCAAAACCAGCCATGGACTTTCCAGCAGGATTCTGCGCCGGCCTATAAGCCTAAAACGTCACAGGCATGGCTTCGAAACAATTTGCCAGCGTTCATTTCCTCTGAAGAATGGCCCTTAGGCAGTCCAGATTTGAACCCATTGGATTACAAATTGTGGACGGTTTTAGAGGAAAAGATTTTGTCACAAAAGATACCCCAACATTGGAACTCTTAACACTGCTTTGGTTCGAGCTGTGGCCAATTTTCCAATGGTCGAGGTTCGTGCAGCTATTGACGATTGGCCAGTGCGACTTAAGGCGTGTGTAAAGGCAAAAGGCGGACATTTCGATTAAGTAGCTTCTTTTGGGATACAATTTACATCTTTATTGATGTATATATTAAAAAATATTTGGTCCAAAAACATTCAGCACTTTTTATTTTACAGCATAAAACGTGTGTAACAGTTTTTATGTCCCTACTACTCGTAAGTAGTAAAAAAACTGAAGTCAGGCGAGGTCGAATATATTACTGCACTTCTGATTGTACAGAAAAGCCAAGAGAAAATAGTTTTTGGACACCCTTGGAGGAGGCCCAGATTTTAAAAATAATGTCATTTGAGTTTTTTTTTTTTTTTTAAAATTTCATTGTTTTGGTAATATCAGGTTTATGGAAAACCCGATTTTATACACAGAGTTTAAATTCATTCCACGTGTAGAGCAAATGTTACATTTTAAGTATGAAATTCGATTTCGGTCACATGACCACTACGAGCCCGTGTACAGCGATCTATTTTTGGACCCAATTTTCCACCACTCTTTAACACATTTCGACCGGATCGTTGGCAATTTTGCGTTGGATGTTGTCTCTCTTATGGGAGCACTTGATGTGGCCCCATAAATCGCATTCACTAGCTGGCCATTCGACCGGACCATATCTCGTGATAACACGTTCACTGAATTCGGTTTTCAGTTAATCGATTGTAACGGCTGCCGTGTGGCTAGCTTGTGTCTTCTTGAAACCACATATCGACGATGTCAAGCTCATCCAATTCTGGCCAAAAATAATTTTCTAACATGGCACGATAGCGCTCTCCATTGACGCTAACATGACGATTGTTTTCATCGACGAAAAAATACGACCCAATCACACCTGCGGCAATTAAAAACACACCACGCAGTAATTTATTGCGGATTCAGTTGTGTTTCTTGAAGCACATGTAGGCTTGTTGCTGTCCATTAACGCATACGAGTATTTTGTTTATTGACAAAACCACTGAGCCAGAAATGAGTTTTATAGCGCTGAAGATGATTTTTCGATGAAATTCTGGATTTTCGTGAAACTTTGAGCCCAAACGAAGAAGATACAGTGTTTTAAATGATCAAGTGGCTTTAGTTTTTGAGCCATTTTGATCTTATAAGGATAAAGGCCAAGATCTTTTCGGAAAATACGCCACAGTGTGGTTTGAGAGATGTCTAATTCCTGAGAACGACGCGGAATCGACTGATTTGGCTCATTTTGAATGGATACAGTTACGACTGCGATATGTTCGTCGCATTGAGCGGTACGGCGTCTCTTTGGCGTCGGAAGCATGCCTTAACATTTTCCAAAACTGTCCATGGAATAGCAAATGGGCCATATTGCCACTCCCATTTCTGGTAACTTAGACACAAATGAATCATAGCCTCCATTTTTGGTATTCATGTAAAATCGTTGATAATATTTAGGTTATCTCACAAAGTATAAGACTTAAGAAAGAAGTTATAAGCCAAACTTTTCGAAAATAAATTGGACCCCTGCGCACATCAATTCTGGTACCTCTCAAACAAGTGTCCAAGTTTTAGTGCAAATTACAACTCACATCACTTGTGTGTGCCTCAGGCACTAATCTACGCCACGGTTTTGCCCATATACTTATACTTTAACAATAATGGAGGTCCCAAAAACTATTTACTGTTTTGGAGTGCTTACTCTTATGTGCGAATTTGGTAAAGTTTAAAAAATAAATTGGCAAGAACGAAAACTTAAAAAAATTAAAATCATAAAAAAATATAAAATCTAAAAAAAACTATTTATAAATTAATATTTCACTCTATAATTTAGACCGTAGTGTTCTCTTTAGTTTGACCCAAACTTCGTACAAATCGGTAACTCCGTTCCAGTTTATCAAGATTTTTAGTAAAGCCCAAAAATTCATTTTTTGGGCTTTTCATATTTGGCTTAAAGTCAGTTTAAATCGAATTATTTTATATTTTAAAATTACCATTAAATATTTGGTTACAGAAAAACAATGTTTGCAAAACTATTGGTTGTCACCACCACTAGTTGTGGCAATTCAATACCTTTATCGAGTTTCATTGGTTTAACCAATCAATAAGTTGTGAGTACAGAACGATGATCAAATTTATATTTTGTCATATTTCGAAATGAATATCCATTAAGATTATAATTATTTGGTTATTGCAATCGAAATTTTTGTTTGCATCTAAATCATTGTAAGTAGTTCCAACTGATTTTTTTCTCTGTATGTACAATAAATAACCGGCTAGTCTTTTATTACATTTTTTGTCTACTGAAACTACTGAACAAGAAGAGATCTGGGCTTAGTTCTTAGCTCGAACGGAATACGATTTTTTTAAAATCAGATCTTATTTCAGACTAAAACGTAGTATAACCATATTGATCACCTTAAAGAGCGGAATTTCATAATACAAATCAACTACTCTGTGGATCAGATAAGTTAATTTCATGGTAAATGTTTGACTCTATCAGAAATATTTGAGCTAGACCCATCTTAAGGTATAAAGATCGATGCATAATCACCTGCTGATTTCATTTAAAGATGTCTGGCTTTCCGCCCGCTTATCAAAAGCTTGTAATCAAACTAAAGGTCGCACTTGTTGTCCGACTATCATAAAATTTGCCAGAAGTAATTATATTGGAATCGGTTTAGACCTAAATATATTTTTTTTGCGTTTCCTAATTTGCAATCTACGTATCTTAAAGGACAATAAGTAAATCTGATAACTAAAGTGGTACACGCAGAGAAAAGATATGGTTACTATATGGTCACGGCAACAATAGTATGTTCTCAGCAGTAAAAGTATGGTCGTCGCAACCATAGTATTGTTTTTTGGATTTCATTTTGACAATAGTATGATTGCGGCAATATTAATATTGTTGAAATGTAACAAAATTATTGTTGCCAAATTTAAAAATGAAAATATGGTTGTAGCAACAATATAAATATGGTTGGTGGGACAAAAGTATTGTTTTCATGGGTTTTATGTTAACAATAACATGATTACGGCAATCATACCGGCAAAACCTTAATTTTTTTTAATTTGACAATGTTATTTTTACGATTCTTACGCAATAATAGCAATATAAATTAAGTTTTTTCAAAAAAAAACTACGGATAAGTATAACTAAAATATTTTTAATAAATGATTTTTTTTACTGTTAAATAAATCACTCCTATTGTTACATAACTTACTTAATAAAATTCTTTATTGTTGAATAACAACTTATTCCAGTCTTTACAAACAATTTTGGGGATCATAGTATGGTTGTGCGTAAGTCATACTATGGTTGTACGTTAAACATACTATGGTTGTACGTTAAACATACTATGGTTATGAGGATCATAATATGGTTGTGGGGATCATAGTATGGTTGAAAGTGAATAATAATATGGTTAAGGGGATCATAGTATGGTTGTGTGTGAATGATTATATTGTTGTGAGGACCATAATATTATTATGGGGATCATAGTATGGTTGTGTGTAAACCATACTATTGTTGTGATGATCATAATATTGTTGTGCCACAACCATATAACCAACAATAGTATGGTGCTCTTCGAATATTGTTACCCCAACCATACTTTTTTCTGCGTGTAGATAACAGGAATTATGTAGTTTCAGTAATCTATATAATTATTACAGAACATATTTAGTTTTTTATTATTGTTTGCATATACGAGTATACTAAATGTTTATAATTATTTCAAAAATATATACAGTATTTACAGGATAAGCGAATTTACATATTAGTTAAATCTACATGTTTGCTAGATCTAGCATGTTCTTTCTTAAGATTTCTAGTTTCTTTGGTGTTATCTAATAGAGATGTGGCTAAGGGATTTGGCCTTCCCATATAATGTTCGCTGAATCTACTTACTTAAGATTGATATCTTTCAAATATATCTATATTTGAATTTTTAGACGTACCCCATAATTAAATGCCGTTTATCCAAACTGGCTTCAGAAATATGGCTTCCGCATATATTTTCATCCAATTTAGCTCTTTTTAGCTTCAGAAGCCACATCTTATATCACATAGGTATTGATGAAATTTAGCACACGTTAGATTTTGGGACCAAGGAAGAGCAGTAAAATAAAAAGTACTGAATGTTTGTAGACCAAATATTTTTTAATATATTTATTGATGTATAGGTATATTGCATCCAAAAAGAATCTAATTATTCGAAATGTCCGCCTTTTGCCTTTACACACGCCTTAAGTCGCACTGGTCAATCGTCAATAGCTGCACGAACATCGTCCATTGGAAAATTGGCCACAGCTCGAACCAAAGCAGCCTTAAGAGATCCAATGTTGGGGTATCTTTTGTGACAAACCTTGTCCTCTAAAACCGTCAGCAATTTGTAATCCAATGGTTTCGAATCTGGACTGTCTGAGGGCCATTCTTCAGAGGAAACGAACGCTGGCAAATTGTTTCGAAGCCAGGTCTGGGACGGCGCAGAATCCTGCTGGAAAGTCCATAGCTGGTTTTTGAACAGGGAATTGTTAAGAGGCTTCACAACAGCTTCCAAAACGGTTTCTTGGTAAACTTTGGCCGATGTTTTGACTTCTTGTTCGCAGAAATGCAGGTCAGTAACCCCATCGTAAGAGACAACCCACCAAACCACGACAGAAGCTGGGTAATGACCCTTTTTCACCCTTGGGATCAGTTCAGGTGCTTCCTTAGATGACCGCGCGTACACTCTATAATTTAGCTTGTTACATTTTTCCTGAACGGTAAAAATTTGTTCATTGGTGAACAAAATTTTTTTGTGCATGTTATCAGCGTGCTTCAACAAAAGACGTTTGCATTTTTCAATGCTCTTTTTTTAAGCTGCGGCTAATCCCTAGTGGCCGGTGCGTTTTTAAAATATCGCTTTTTTTATTTCACACTTGAAAAGCGCTATTACAGCGATGCGGTTCTTATTATCTGACCACTCCATGATGAAAGTTGAAACAATTTTAAAATCCCGTTACAGACTAACGCTATTGAAATTAGCTTTCAAAACCCATATGACATTAGCGGGGTATGTTCAGTTCTGCTATTGAAATGGGTGTGTTCAATGTTATAACAGTATTAATGTCCCTACTAACTAGATTGTGCTATTTCTTACAAACCAAGAATCTTAGAGTTTTTGACTTATACTTTCGAAGCATATCAAGGTGGAAATATGAGAATGTACCCTATAATTGGATCCCATACGTCCAAACAGGTTTCAAACTAGGTTCGTAATTGTGATTTCGGACTTAGCAGCCAGTACGTTGCTGTTTTCTTTTTGATTGTATATATATGTTCTTTTCACGTTAGTCGCCTGTCAATCAGCAAGCCTAGATATTTCACAGCGTTAGAGGAAGGAGTTGTTATTCCAGACCAAGTCACTGGTGGACAGTTCTCATTTCTTAGTGTGTTTGTTACATGAGTTGATTTGTCAGTGTTGTCGTTTCTGTTTATTAAACCATTTTTGTTTGGAGTCCAATTGTTTCTTTAGGACACTCGATGCTTCGGAAGGTGATTTCTTTTGGCAGTCAAAATTGCTTTGTCATCTGCATAGGTAGCAATTATAACATCGCTGTTAATATTAGATGTAAGTAAACATGGTATATAAAGCTGGACCCAATACAATCCCATGCAGGACACTAGATTTCATTAAACCTATTTTGGAATCTTCATCGTTCACATTTACATAGAAACGCCTGTCATTCAAATACGACTTTAAGAACAAGTAAAGTGGTGTCGGTAATACTTCAACTTAAATAACAGGCTATCGTGCCATACCTTGTCAAAGGCTTGCTTAACATCCAGAAAAGCAGATGAGCAGTATAATTTATTTTCCAGAGACTCTCTTATTGTCTTAACTACGAGTACTCTATGACACTGTTCCGATGTTCCATGTCCGTGTCGAAACCCAAACTGGTGATTGGGCATAATGTGCTGAGCTTCCAAAACTGAAAACACCCTTTTTTGAAAAAGTCTTTTGAACTTAAAAAAATATAAAAGAAATTTTCAAAAAAAAAATGCTTCCATAATTTCTTAATAACCGCCAATTTTTTATCAACAAATCGATTTTGTAATTTTGTACACTTTTTAAGTATTTTTCTTTTGAGAAGTTTTTTGGCTGAAAACTAAGACAAATTTCGTAGTTTAGTTGAAAGATATCGTGATTTTCACGAATATCATTTTGTAAGTGTAGAGAGGGCACACTTGTTCCTTGATTCTAACTTAAGTTATTTTTCACTGCATCCATTAATTGCTAAATCTCGATGCGATTATTTTGTACGTTTGAAAAAATTCTACCCTCTAAACTTCATGGTTGCAGTTTCAGTCCGTTTGCCAGGTTATTTTTAAAAAAGGAAAAACTTTCTCCTTTTTTCTTTTTAATACTTTTGAGAAGTGAATTACTCCATAAGCTAATAAGATGGAAGGAAAAGTAAGGCAAAGACGTTAAAGCAAACACATCACCGTCTGGACGACGCTTTTCGTCGTTGGTGTGGGCGACTTTGCTATACCATTTTATGTGCTGCCAACATGGCCTCCAGTTTTTATTTGCTTCTTTCCAACGCCGTTGAAATTTCTATTTACACCAATTTAGGCCCACATAGCTTAAACAACTTAACAAAAAATAACAAGCTGGACCAAGAAAACAATATAACTGAAAAACCAACATGTTTAAATGAAAGGCCAAAAAATATTTAAATTATTATCCTTAATATGATTATGACATATTCATGAACTAAATTCCCGAAGATTGTGTAAAAAAAACATTCTCCACTTTTTCTTGTTGTTGTGCTCGTTTTTGGCCAATCCGTTAAGCCATGGAGTCAACATTTGCATTGCCAATTAGCAATTAACATGAACTAACTAACAGTAACAATGCAAACATGCTCTGATGTCGTATGATGCCAGTCTAGTTAACTGATTGACTGACTTCCAGAGCTCATCAGCTACAGCAGCCGGAACGCTTGCCACCCACAAAAAGACAAATAGAAAGTGTTGTTTTTTTACCAAAAATTTGTTGAGCTTTAACTTCAGCTGCATGAGATGAGGAGCCAACCGGAGACATTTGATGTGTTAACAAGCCAAAAACTACAAAAATCTAAAAAGGATTGTATTACATCGCACCATGACACCAATCCAGGACACACTGTAGCCGAGTTCATTAGGAATACGTATCACACAAGTGGCACGAGTGGATGTAAGCGTCACAGCAACACGAACCTATAGTTTGGAAGTATAACTCTTGGCAGTGCTACAAGGAAGTGCTGAACTTTTTGGCAAACAGTTATTAAAACAATGGTAATGCAACAATCATCAGGCATCATCCGGCGAGGTGGATGCTGCTGACAAGGATGATGTTCGTAATTTTGATGGTGCTGTTGATTTTTGAGCTTTTCATTCAATTGCAATTTATAGAATGTCATAGCCGGAGAGTGAGTAGGAGTTTTATAACCAATGAAGACGATTGTGCTGATGCTGATGACGACGATGATAATTTCGGTTTTGGGGAAATTGTACTTTTAAATGAACGTCAACATTACACTTCAGCTTAGTGTGGATTTTTTGCCTCCCCCTTTTTGTAGTTAGGATTTATGAATATTTAGAGAGAAGGTTAGCAAATGTTGATGAGACTGGGGGCGGACAATTGTTAAGACATGGACTTTTTTCCTGTTATTTTACACTATCAACAGAATTTAACGAATCGAATGGAATTTTAAAGAAAAGCTTTTAAATATAACTGGACCAATTGTTGATGAGACTGGGGGCGGACAATTGTTAAGGCATGGACCTTTTTTTCTGTTAATTTACACTATCAATAGAATTTAACGAATCGTATGGAATTTAAAAGAATAGCTTTTAAATAAAACTGGGCCAATTGTTAGATGACGTTTTTCGATAAACAATAATTTCTCTTTAATTCACCTAAGTGTGTTCGTTGTGCTGGAGACAATTCGATCAATCCGAAACGAATACATACAAAAATTGCGTACAACTTATTAGTACAATTATCGACAGTAGAATTCGAACTTAAGAAATGAAAAATGGAACAAATTTCTATCGAAGTTAAAACCGGGTGATAAATAATTTTGGAAAAAAACAAAAGCTTGAGAGTTAATACAAACAAAACAATCCCAATTTTACAAAAAGATAACCAGAAAGTCTGCTCGGATGGTGAAAAAGCGCAAATGTTAGCGAATACTTTTTTAAATTCGAACAGTAAAACATCTGGATTTAAGCACTCGATTGACAAGGTAGTTAATAAAGGGTGTCCCAAGAAGAACGCAATTTTTAAATCTGGCAACATTCGAAGTGTCATTGTTTGACATTTGAACAATTGTTATTGTTTGTTAGTAGAAGGTACGAGGTTAGTAAAAATGGAGCGCTACACGAATGAACAACGCATTCTCATTGTGAAATTGAGACAACATGAAAATGCTGATTTTGCCGATAAAATCATCTTCAGTGACGAGGCCCATTTTCATCTTGATGGCTTCGTCAATAGGCAGAATTGTCGCATTTGGGGTGCGGAAAATCCTTGAGTGATTCACGAGAAGCAAATGCATCCTCAACGTGTCACTGTGTGGTGTGGTTTTTGGGCTGGAGGAATCATTGGACCTTTTTTTTATGAAAATGAGGCAGGTCAAGCGCAAACAGTCAATGATGTTTGGTATCGTGAAATGATAACCAGTTTTTTCTTGCCTAGAAGTGAAGAAATGAATGTGGAGGGCATGTGGTTCCAACAAGACGGCGCCACATGTCATACAGCCAGAGAAACAATTCAATTGCTGCATCAGTCAATTCCCGGTCGTGTTATTTCGCGTTTTGGAGATCAGAATTGGCCGTCTAGATCGTGCGATTTAACACCATTAGATTTTTTTCTTTGGGGTTTTTTGAAGTCGATGGTTTACGCGAATAAGCCGACGACGACTCAAGCCTTAAAAGACGAAATTGGACGCTGCATTAATGAAATACCGCAGCATTCATGCAAAACGGTCATTGAACATTTCATTAAAAGATCGCGTGCATGCCAGCAATGCCGCGGCGGCCATCTGCACGATATATTGTTCCATACATAACCTCATTCTGTCTACTTTACGATATAATAAAGTTTCACGATTTTTTCTTAAATATCTGTGTTTTATTTAAAATTTAAAAATTGCGCTCTTCTTTGGACACCCTTTAGTAAAGTAAATCGTTGTTAAAGGAAACTATCAGTTCTTCAGGCGCCATCTTTACTACCCCAGATGAACTATGGTTATTAATCAAAAACCTAAAAGCTTCTAAGTCTTCAGGATGGGATAATATAAGTAGATGTAAAATACTGTTAAAGCATTAACCATGGAAGGCCTTAAAACTTTTGGCAGTTATATTTAATAGCTGAATTAAACTAAACTACTTTCCAAAGCCATCTAAAACTGCCAAAGTGAGTTCAATATCAAAACCAAACAAACCTAATAAAGATCCAAACAGCTACAGACCAATAAGCCTTTTAAGCAACTTAGGTAAAATTTATGAGGAAATAATCTATAGTAGAATCAATGAGTTTGCAACTGTCAACAACATAATTGTCGAGGTGCTGCTGCATACAACAGATAAACAGGGTTCTTAATGTTGTACGTGAAAATAAAAGGAAAATAACATTCCACCGATGTAATCCTTTTAGATATCGAAAAAGTGGTCGATTCTGTTTGGCGCAAAGGCTTAATCTACAAAACGCTGCAAGCGAATATACCAAAATACCTGCGCAAAATAATATCCGATTTCCTCGATGAGCGAAAATTTGTAGTATATGTAAATGGAATTCTTTCTTCATCTAAAACTCTAACTGCCGGCTTACCCTTAAGGATCGCTGCTTTCGCCACTACTGTACTCTCTGTACACGTCTGACTTCTCCCCACCTCCATACGTTCGAACAGTATATGTGCCAGCGCATAGAGAAAGGGACCTAAGGGTAAAAAAATTCAATTTTCATTTTTTTCTTTTTTTGATGTGGACAACATCTGAGCATCGAATGGGACCGATCCCATGCCTCAAAAGTGTTCCCTCCCAGAGATATGCGCATTTTATGAAAGTGAAGTCGACGATTCTAAGCGGAAATAAAAAGGGACCTTATCTTTAAAATGGCTCCCCTAAACAAAACTGTTTTTTAACCTTAGGCCCCTTTCTATTTTGCGCGTCACATATTATGCAGATGATATGGCTCTAATCACCTCTGGTAAATTAACCTCAGCCATACTTAAGAAAATGGAAAAAGGACTCGCAAGTTGCAATGAATATTTCCAGAAGTGGAAAGTAAAAATCAACCCCTATTATCTTGCCATATAATAATTTTACCAAATGGTAGCCAAATCGAAATTTAAAATTTTGAAACGATATAGTACCTGTTATCAACGATGTTAAATGCCTGGGCGTCCTAATGGAAAAAAAAACTAAACTTCAGTAAACAAATTGATGAAACTGCAAAGAAGTGTACTGAAGTCTTAAGAGCTATTTGGCCATTTTTAAACTACCGATCCTCTCTCAACCCTAAAAACAAAATTCTCAGTATTAAATCTGTTATTAGACCGTCGCTAACATTTGCCTGTATGGTATAAAGCTGCCAAAACGCATATTAAAAAATTACAAATTATTCACAACAAATGCCTTAAAATAATCTACAACCTGCGATGGAGATATCCTACGGATATCAGAAGTGGGTACGAAAGAATCCATGACTAGCACAGCGGCAGTACCTCATCCAATCAACCCCATATCGCAGGCCATTTTCGATTGTTTCGGTTTGAATCTCTTGAATGTCAGCTTCGATTTCACTTTAATTGTCCCTGGATGCTTTGCGTAACATTTAAGCCAATAAGGGCTTTCTACCGAAGATAATCCAAAGAGCTGATATCACAGCTCCGAGGCGGCCGTTTGACATTACAATTTCAGCTGGTAATTCGATTTTTAGAAATAGCGCTCTGTGACATGTGGCCCCGTTTTGTTGACACCAAATGACGTCCATGTCATTCTCTTGAATTTTTGGAAACAAAAATCCGTTCAGCATGTCGCGGTAACGCTCAACTTTAGAGGTGATAGTGGCTTCTTGCTCATGTTCGACGAAAAAAGGCTCAATGATGCCGCAGCCCAAAAATCCACACCAAACAGCGACTCGTTGTCGATGCAACCAATGGCTTCTTAATAGTCACATGTGGGTTCTCTGAACTCCACATGCTTCAATTTCACTTATTGACATGGTCACCAAGATGAAAGTGAGTTTCATCTGAAAACACGTTTTTCGGAACAATTTTTCATGTCCTGCCAAATAATCTTCAGCCCATTAGGAGTAGCGAAAACGCAAACAAAGGTGTTCAAACTTTCCAATAAAATCCGACATTTGAAACAAATACGAGGGCGGTTCGGAAAGTTCTTAGCCTATCAATGAAAGAGAATAGTTAGTTTTTAAAAATATTTTTATTTTTCAATATAATCTCCTGAAACTTCAATACACTTAGTCCAACGCTTATCTAGCAATTCTATCCCTTGATTAAAATAGTTTTCCTCAAGGTCTTCAAAATAGTGGTTTACAACTGTAATTGCATCTTCATTTGAGGTAAGACGCTTGCCAGCAAGGTATTTTTTTAGATTTGGGAACAGGTAAAAGTCACGGGGAGCTAAATCAGGAGAATAAGGTGGGTGGTCAAGCAACTCGTACTTTAATTCGTTGATTTTAGCCATTGTTAAAACACCCTTGTGCGCTGGTGCGTTGTCTTGATGAAAAATTATTTTTTTGTGTTGTAAGCCAGGACGTTTTTCTCGAATTTGTACATTTAATTGATCTAAAAGGTTGCAATAGTACTCTGAATTTATTGTTTTACCCTTTTGCAGATAGTCAATCAATAAAACACCTTTGAAGTCCGTTGCCATAACCTTACCAGCCGATTGAATTGTTTTTGCCTCCTTTGGGGCACTTCCTCCAGCTTCAGTCCATTGTTTGGATAGTTATTTTGTCTCTGGAGTATAGTGGTGGATCCATGTCTCTTCAACAGTTATGAAACGACGCTTAAAATCCCTTTTATTTCGCTAAAAACGATCCAAACAAGCTTGAGAAATGTTCATTCTTATGCGTTTTTGGCCGACTGTTAACAAGTCCGGCACCCATCTTGCAGAAAGCGTTTTCATCTGTAGTTCTTCATGCAAAATTAAATGGACTCGATCATTTGAGATGCCCATGATATTAGCTATTTCACGCACTTTTATTCGTCGATCATTTCATACCATATCATGCACTTTGGCTACAATTTCTGCTGTTGTTGCTGTTTTTGGACGTCCACTACGTGGTTCATCTTCAATGCTAGTACGACCACGTTTAAATTCAGCAACCCAATTTTTTACTGTTGCATATGAAGGAGCACTTTCACCTAACACATTCATTATGAATTTCTTGGCCCGATAAACCTTTTTTATGTAAATATTTAATGACACCACGCATTTCTAATTTTTCCATTGTAAAAAAATCGCGGATGCGTCTTTTGTGAACACCTGTTTCTATATGAAGGAGTTGCCAGATCGAAACAAAATTTAACATGTGTTCACAGCAGAGATGGAAGTTTCCAAAACACTTAACTTTTTCTGTTTATACCGCGCTTTTTGTGCTAGGCTAAGAAGTTTCCGAACCGCCCTCGTATCAGTACTTTTTTTTACACCCGATTCAAATGTAATATTTGAAATGGCCCATCCTATGGGTAGATAATTTCGGCTGAGACGCTAGGGTTTGACTGGATAAGATCCGGAGGTATGCTCTCTTTGCCTGCAGCTTTGTTTCTCGTCAATGTTTTGATAGTATTGGCAATTTCAATGCTCTATTGGTATTCGATTAACGACTATTACCTCGACATCGATTGTAGTATGGCCTATTGTTTTCTTAAGATTTTTAAGGTTGCTTATGTCGGCAAAATGCTGCCTTCATCTATGTGTTTCTTTCCACACCAGAATCATATGTAACGACTACTACGTACTTAAGATCTGGGTTGTGTAAGCTGACCCACGCCCCTTGTCCATTTTTAACATAACATAGTTTATTATCATTTCCTAGTGATTGATTATATTCCTTTAGTTCCGATCGCTCTATTCCTTTGACCATAAAAAAGATCTTTTGTAGGGGCGTGGCATTTTCACTTTTCCACCAGGTAGTGTTTCTGTACATGCCAATATCAAATGTTCGAAGTATCATAGTATTAATCTAACAATTCATGAGAATATAGTATAGGAGGATGATAGGGTTACGCATCTTTTGGGCACCGTCACCTACCCTTACGTTTTCAATATTTGGTAAAAGTTTGTAAGTATTGGCTACATGTCCATATTTTCTGAGACATAATGGAGGTCTAATGTCTTTAATGTGCCGAATCACCTCATCCTTAAGGTCTAGAATTATTCTTAGTTTTTTTCAGTACACTTTTTTTCGGTAAATATCCCCAAAGAAAGAAGTCCAACGGTGTCAAATCTCATGATCCTGGCTGCCAACTAACATCGACACGACGTGAGATAACACGGTCATTGAATTTCTTGCGCAAAAGCGCCATTGTTACTTTGGCTGTGTAGCAAGTGGCACCATCTTGTTGAAACCACAAATCGTCCTGGTCCATATCCTCATTTTCTGGCCACAAGAAGTCCGCTATTATCTCGCGATAGCGAACACCATTTACGGTAACTGCTTGGCCGGTCTCATGTTCGAAAAAGTATGACCCAATGATGCTGGCAGCCCATAAACCGCAACAAAACACTCACTCTTTGTGGATGCATCGCCATTTTAACAATCACTCGTGGATTCTCCCCTTTTAGTTACCGAATCCACTGTGGACACATTTGGTCGATAATGCTGACCAGAAAAATCACGAAGCCCCTTTTCGTAAAAGCTTTAACAATTTTAAAGCGTTGCTTAATGCTGTTCCTGTCCAGCGTTGAATTTATCAAACACTGAAATAAAGAAATGTCAAATTAAGATATGCAAAAAGCTAGACTAAAAGCTGTGACTTATACTAATTAACATCGAACCTAATGGTTGGACCTCCCTTTGCTTTAAAATTCAGAATGTATGGCGCGATCTGACATTTCCATTGGAAAGTTTGACATTTTCTAGCATAAACGTTCTCGTTTTGACGTACGACCATCATTTGTGTTGTTTACAGTGACTTGAAAAAATCAATTTGGCAAAATAATGGAATTAACTCATAAACATTTTTGTGCGATCATTTTTCACAACTTTCGACGTGGATTATCACGACAAGAGTGCGTCGATGAACTCAAATCTTTGTATGGCGATGAAGCACCATTCTATAGCATTGTGAAAAACTGGTTTAATGAATTCAATCGTGGCCGACTCTCGCTCAAAGACGAAGGTCGTGAAGCTCGTCCAAAAACGGCTGTTGTGCCAGAGAACATTGATGCTGTAAGTGAACTGATAATGCAAGATCGTCATGTGACATACCGTGAGATAGAGGCATCCTTGGGCATTTCTTCCACCAGCATATATTCTATATTGCATGAACAACTGGCCGTAAAAAAAGGTTTGTTCTCGTTGGATCCAGCACAATTTGATAATCGCTCAAACAAAAGCTCGTGTCGATTGGTGCAAGAAAATTTTGAAAAAATACAAATGCGGTGCTTTAAAAGACATTTATAAGATCGTCACAGGTGACGAATAGTGGATCTATGCGCATGATCCCGAAACCAAACAGCAATCCACCGTGTGGGTCTTCGAAGACGAGCCATATCCAACGACAGTTATTTGTGGAAGAAGCACTTCGAAGCAAATGGTCGCCTGTTTCTTCGGAAAAACTGGTCATGTAGCGACTGTTCCGCTTGAGCAACGTAGGACGGTCAATCCTGAGTGGTACACTACAATTTGTTTGCCTGAAGTCTTCGGAGAAATTCGAAAAACGAACAAGTGAAGACGAATCATTGTGCACCATGAGAGTGCGACCTCTCACACAACGGCTCAAACCAGCGCATTTTTGACCGGCCAAAACGTCGAATTGATGGGTCATCCGCCGTACAGCGCTAACTGAAACCCAATGACTTTAATCCTGCACATCAAGAAAAAAATCCTTGGTGAACGATTTTCTTCGCCAGAAGATGCTGTTGAAGCGTTCAGAAACCTTGTTTTGGAGGTGTCTCAATCGGAGTGGAAAAAGTGCTTCGACAATTGGTTTGTGCGCATGCAAAAGTGTATAAATCATGCTGGAGAATACTTTGAAAAAGAATTAAACCATTTTTGATGATAAATATTCGCATTTTCGTTATTAGGCCAGAAATATATATAGCGCCCTCACGTTTTTTTTTTGCAGTGGTGAAATCGATCAGCCTTATTCCATCGTCGGAGGTGTTACCACGGAGGCTGAACTTTTAGATGATCGGTCCTAAGATGCCTTCCCTGCACGAAGTGCATTTTAATTTGTACGTCCGTTTTGGGAAAAGGCTTCAACTATCTTAACGCTTTGTTCAATTCTGTACCTCTCCATAGTTGAAGTTGTCAAACACTGAAACAAGGAAATGTGAAACTAATTTAGGCAAAAACTTGAGGTTAAGATGTGACTCACAATTAACATCGCATTATAGCTGGACGTCCCTTTACTTACAAATTAAAAAAGAATATAAGTACACAGAAAGAAAAAAATTGCAGGTTCAATTAAAAAATTCTTATGTTTAAACGAAAAATTAATAAGGAAGCCAGTGGTGAAAATTTTCTCAAGCTATAAGCAAATTCACAATTTTAAAGAATTATATAACGTTTGTCGTAAAAATTTTCTTTATGAGGCGATGAAAATATTCAAATTTATACAAAAAAGTTTTGTACATTTTTTTTAAAAAACAGTCGAAAAGACTGTAAGTTGCAAGCTGTTTTCAGTCTGTAGTTTCGTTGAGCTCCACTTCACCATAATAAGACCCCAAGCAACTAATGTGCTGTAAATATGTTTGGATTCTGTACACAGAAACAAAATTTCGGTTCAATTTTGTCAGAAGACAGTCGGAAAGCTTTTATTTTCAAGCACGGGTGTCTGCAGTTTCGGTAGGTGGCTCTTTTCTATGATAAGACCCCAAACAACGAATGTGCTGTAACTTAGTTAAGCAGTTTTACACTTAAGGGCAGGCAGTTTTGCATTTAACGAGAACTGTCAGCAGTAAAGTTTTCCATCGAACACACTAAAAATCCCTCGCATTGCATACATACTAAACAACCGCACTTCATACATACTAAACAAATACACCCACCAGCACACGGTACAGTGCATGCATTCTATGAATTTTTTAGTTGTTTCCCTTCATTAAATATCATTACATCTATATTTATAAAAGAGAATGCCGTCCGTGTGAACACGCATAACTTTATAACGGATCGTCCGATTTTCACGATTTTGGGCTTGATGAATTCGTGTTGGCCCAAGGAAGGACATAGGATGTTGGACAATTTCCAGAAAAATATAAAATCCTGGAAGATTTTAACTAAAATTTTACTCTTTTTTTTGTCAGTTTAACAATACCAAATAATATTTCGAATGTTTTTAATTTTTTTCATGTCAATGTCATTTCTTTTGTGATTTCATATGTCGGTAATTATGAAACTCAATTAATTATTACTTATTTTGGGTTTTCATTTTTGTGATCATGCCGCCAATAAGAACGTCAAACCTTTCACGTCGCAGTCGTAATGCACAACGTTTGAGAACTGTTCGTACGAACGAAACTCCAGAGGAACGCTCAATGCGAAATGCACACAATCGAGCGAACATGTCGGAACTTCGAGAAACATTATCACAAGAACAACGTGCGGTTGTCCAAACTAGAGACCGAAATAGACAACAACGTAATCGAAATCAGCAGAGCGTTCAAATAAATGCAAATCGCCAAAGAAGAAGAAACGCCGTGAATGTCGAATTGGAGCGAGTCGCCTTCCAATACGACTGCACGATTGACTATAGCGAACTTCCGTGTGTCTCGATTGGCGCTATGACTGTCGTATGTCCACATTGCTATGCACTGAAGTTTCCTTCCGAAACAACCGGATTGTGCTGCATGAGTGGTAAAGTAAAATTACCGCTTTTGCCTGATCCACCTGAGCCATTGCGCTCATTGATTTACGATAATACACCCCAATCACGACAATTTTTGACCAGAGCTCAACAATATAACAGTTGTTTTCAAATGACATCTTTCGGAGCACAAGTTATTCAGGACAATCGCCCATACAATCCGACATTCAAGGTAAATTCGCTTGATTAAAGTCCAAATTATATTCAGATTAGATTGTCATCTAATTCGACTTTGTCCTTATGATACAGATCCAAGGACAAATTCATCATCGCTATGGTTCGTTATTGCCGACAACGAATCAAGATCACAAATTTCTTCAAATGTATTTCATCGGAAATGTGGACAAGGAAATCGATATGCGCAGTGCAATTCATCAAAACATGGAAAAAGATATCATTAGAATTTTGCAAAACGTATTGCATGAGCACAATGCTTACGTGCGTCAATTCAAAACTGCGTTGGATACGGATCTGCATTCGGACGATCATCAAATTGTCATTTCCGCTGATAGACGTCCATCTGGTGCTCATGCACGTCAATTTAATATACCAACAGTCGATGAAATTGCTATCATAAATGTTGGTGATCCAGTTGGGAGTCGTGACATTGTACTGAAGCGACGAAATAACGGTGAATTGCAGCGCGTGTCCGAGATCCATCCGTCATACGATGCACTGCAGTACCCCATAATGTTTTGGCGAGGAGACGATGGATACCATACAAATATCAAAATGTTTAATACTTTAAATGGTTTTTATATTTGTTTTGACAGACTTACGGATTGCACCTGAAAATTTCTTTTGTATTTTAGGTGAGGTCTCAAATAAAAAGGTCAGCTCGATGAATTATTACGCATATCGGCTCATGATTCGTGCGGTTGACAATTATTTGTTGCGACTCCGACGTTTACTGCAACAATACATCGTTGATATGTACGTGAAAATCGAAACAGAGCGCCTTACCTTCATTCGATTTAACCAAACAAAACTTCGCTCGGAAGAGTACATCCACTTGCGTGATGCAATAAGTTCGGATGGAAATGCAGCCGACATCGGTCGTGTGACGATTCTTTCTGCCACTTACATAGGAAGTCCACGGCACATGCACGAATATGCTCAAGATGCGATGACCTATGTACGGAATTATGGGCGGCCGGATTTATTCATAACGTTCACGTGTAATCCGAAGTGGAAAGAAATAACGCAGTTGCTTCATCCCGGCCAGACATCGAGTGATCGCCACGACATAGTAGCACGAGTTTTCAAGCAGAAACAAACGGTTCTCATTAATTTAATCACAAAGCAGAAGATTTTTGGAGCAGTTAAATGCTGGATGTACTCTGTGGAGTGGCAGAAACGGGGACTACCACATTCACACATGCTTTTGTGGTTAGTCGACAAACTTCGTCCTGACCAAATTGATGAAATAGTTTCTGCTGAGATTCCCGATCCAGAGACTGACCCAGAACTTTTTGAAATCGTCAAGACTCATATGATTCATGGTCCATGCGGTAACCACAATCCATTATCACCGTGTATGTCTGAAAATAAATGTACCAAACGCTATCCACGTCCATTGGCATCAGACACAATCACTGGCAATGATGGATATCCGCTATATCGACGTCGATCGCCAGCGGATAATGGCAAAACATTCACGATGAATGTCAGAGGAGCAAGTTTTGCCGTCGACAATAGTTGGATTGTGCCGTACAGCCCGTTTTTGTCGAAAGTCTTGAAGACTCATATCAATGTTGATGTATGTTGCTCCATCAAATCTATCAAATATGTATGCAAATACGTGAATAAAGGCAGTGATATGGCTGTTTTCGGGATTCAGGCTCCTGATAATCATGATGAGGTGCTTCGCTATCAATTGGGCAGGTATGTGAACTGCAACGAGGCAGCGTGGCGGATTTTTTCGTTTCCGATTCATGAGCGCACCCCAACTGTCGTCCATTTGACAGTTCACTTGGAAAATGGTCAACGTGTATATTTCACGGCAGCCAATGCAGCCCAGCGAGCCGAACTACCACCTGCAACAACATTAACAAATTTTTTCGATACTTGCCGAAGTGACGAGTTCGCACGAACACTTCTTTATTCTGAAATGCCACGATATTTCACATGGAATGCGTCGTCGAAGAGATTCCAGAGGCGGAAACAAGGTGAAACAGTTGTCGGATTCCCTGGTGTTTATGCAAGTGATGCACTTGGTAGAATATACACAGTTCACCCCAAAAACGAAGAATGCTTCTATCTGAGAATGGTTTTGCTGAATGTTCGAGGCCCCACTTCGTTCGAATCGCTGCGGACTGTTGACGGTATTTTGTGTGCGACATATCGAGAAGCCTGCCAACGCATGCAATTGCTTGAAAACGACAATCATTGGGATTTGACACTGGCCGATGCTACTATGACCGCGCCAGCGAATCAGCTCCGAACACTCTTTGCAATCATAATTTCGACATGTTTTCCATCGAATCCTAAAGATTTGTGGAATAAATACAAGAATGATATGACCGACGATATTTTGCATCGAATTCGCACTGTGACATCGGATAATCAACTGGAGATGTCAGATGAAATGCGCAACGAAAGTTTGATTTTGATCGAGGATATGTGTCTGCTCATGAGTGGCAATTTGTTGTGCAAATTGGGAATGCCATCGCCGAATCGTTCAATGCATGACGCATTTAATCGAGAATTGGAGCGAGAAATGGATTTCGATCGAAACGCATTGAGTCAAGCAGTTCAAATAAATGTGCCACTGTTGAATCCAGAACAAAATCAAGTGTATGATGAAATTATGCAAGCAGTCGATAACGGAAATGGCGGATTTTTCTTCCTTGATGCGCCGGGTGGAACTGGAAAAACATTCCTGATTTCACTGATTTTGGCTACAATTCGATCAAGATCTGAGATTGCTTTGGCACTCGCCTCTTCTGGGATAGCGGCTACGTTATTAGAAGGCGGTCGAACAGCTCATTCTGCATTGAAATTACCATTGAATATGCAAGTGGATGAAGAACCGATATGCAACATTTCAAAGAACTCTGCGATGGCAAAAGTATTGCAACAATGCAAGATTATTGTGTGGGACGAGTGTACAATGGCTCACAAACGCGCATTGGAAGCTTTAAATAGCACATTGAAAGATTTACGGAATGACACACGACATTTCGGTGGCGCATTGATTTTGTTGTCAGGCGATTTTCGTCAAACGCTGCCTGTCATTCCAAGATCAACTCCAGCAGATGAATTGAACGCTTGCCTGAAGGCGTCGGCTTTATGGCAATACGTGAAGAAATTGCAGTTGAAAACGAACATGCGAGTTGCTTTACGAAGTGACCGGTCCGCTGAGGAGTTCTCTAGGCAATTGTTGGCGATGGGTAATGGCGTGATTCCAGTCGAATTAGTTACCGGCTTAATTGAATTTCCACAGAATTTTTGCAGCATTACAACTACGCCGGAAGAGCTGATTATAAAGGTTTTTCCGAATATCGCGCAGAATTATGTTGACCATGATTGGCTGAGTGCACGAGCGATTTTGGCTGCGAAAAACAAGGATGTCGATCATTTGAATTTCGTCATTCAAAATGATATCTCTGGTGAGTTGCATTCATACAAATCCGTCGACTCCGTGATGGATGAAAACGAAGTCACGAACTATCCGACAGAATTTTTGAATTCTCTGGATGTCCCGGGCTTGCCGCCACACTTTTTGAAATTGAAAGTCGGCTCAATTATAATTTTGTTGCGTAATCTCAATGCACCAAAACTTTGTAACGGTACGCGTTTGATTGTGAAGACACTCAAATCAAATGTCATTCAAGCGACGATTTTGAGGGGAAAATTCAAGGGCGAAGATGTTCTCATTCCGCGGATTCCTCTTATTGCGAACGATTTGCCATTCGTATTTAAGCGTCTTCAATTTCCGGTGCGTCTCACCTTCGCTATGACAATTAATAAGGCGCAAGGACAATCGCTGGATGTTTGTGGAATCAATCTTGAGTTCCCATGTTTTTCACATGGTCAATTGTATGTGGCGTGCTCACGTGTCGGCAAACCTTCCGCTTTGTACGTGTACGCGCCAGAGAACAAAACGAAAAACGTTGTGTACCATAAAGCACTTCAGTGAAAAAGCGGAAGGTTGGCTGATAACTCAATCATTGCGGTTTGATTAAAGCACATCGTTATTCTTTTACTTTAGTTATTTCCATTGTATTTAACACAACTTTTTAATAAAGAATTTGAATTGACTGAGTTATATAAAGCAGCAAGTGCATGCTCGGAATTATTTTTTTCGTTGCATTAACGAATTTAAGCGGAACGAAGTTCGCCGGGTCAGCTAGTTAACTTATAAATATGTTGGCTTATTTACGAAATTTTTAATTGAGTGGTGATAAAATTCTCATACCAATTTTTTGGTTGAAATTGAAGGGTTGTCCTTTTTTCCTGTGTAGATTCAATGTGTATCTTCTACGCTCATCCTACTAATGTGACCTGTAGCTGCCCCAAGAACGTTTTGCCGCAAAACTTTAATGCGCGATTGACAGCTGATACATAAAGGATTTAATTACTTGTGATTCCTTGGTCCTTAAAGTTGTTGCCTGTTGTATGGCATTTAATCGATGCTCGGTCTGTCACTTGAAACCCGATTCGATTATTAATGAATTTCTATTCATTATACGATTTTAATTAGTTTAATGTAAATCCTTTTGAATCTTTATATCAATATTTTGCGACAGCACTGTGCGTTCATTCTGCTGTTCTGTGCCTGTCATTTACTCGTAATTCATCCGTTTGCTGCTTCCGGTTCATACGCGCTTTTCTGGCCGTTTCTGTCATTTTAATGACACTTTTTGCGTTTGACTGTTTGTCGGTCGGTCTGTTTGTATTGTACGGGTGTGAGTGAATAAGCGAGCGAGCGAGTGTGTTTGTCCGTTTGTTTGCGGGCTGAGTATGAATGGTTTTTATAAATCCTTTTGACCACATTCAATTTGATTATATTGATTAAGTGATTAAAAAGTTGTCAATGCAAAAACCTTTTAATACGTATTATTGTCGCTGTCGCTGGCTGCTGCCGATGTTGTCGTCTGCTTGGGCCGTTTTGTCGGTTTTCACCCTCCCCCCAGCTTGCCATTGTTGTTGCCGCTGGCTTTGCCATTGTCGTTGTTTTTGTAGTTGTTCATATTGTCATTTTTAATCCTTTTTGTTAACCGCAATAACCGCACTCGGTGCGGTTTTACTCTTTATTTTAAGTTAATTTTTTAACAGAATCATCATCATCGTCGTCGTCATCATCATGGTCGCCATCATCAGCGAATAACCAGCGTTGTCGTCCATAAACCTACAGCAATTGGTGGCTTTAAGCTTGCAGTAAGGACAATTTAATAGTTTTCTATAAAGAAAAGGGTTATAGGATCTCAAATTGTTTGAGATCTCAAGATACAAAACAAGAGAGTTTTTCAATAACAGAGCTTCAAACGATTTTTGGACCTGTGAGATGAATAACTGCATCGAGTATTTTCAGTTGGCCGTTGTACGAGGGTTGCTGTTTACTTTTCGGGTACTGACAAGACTAGTGTTCCCAGATGCAAACTGGAACTTCCATTGGAAACTTTGACATTTTTGCATAACTTCACTCAAAATGTTTTGTCATTTGAGGGCGAATTGTTTTGTGGTTTGAAAAATCCATCTCAGTCAAAAAATGGAATTATTTCGTGAACATTTCGTGCGATGATTTTTTACGATTTTCGGCGTGGCTTATCGAGACAAGGGTTTTTAAATCAACTTGTTTCGACTTTTGGCGATGAAGCAGCATAAAAAACCACTGGTACCAAAAGTTCAGTCTCGGACGCCGTTCACTCCAGGATGAATTTCGTGAAGGACGTCCAACTGCGGTCACTTTGCCAGAAATCATCGATGCTGTGCGAGAACTGATTAAGCAAGACCGACATGTGATATACCGTGAGATTAAGGCATTCTGGGGCATTCGACTTTGACCAAAAAAAATTTCGTATCGCGATGGCGATGTAAAGCTTCAAATGTTTACAAAAAAAGTTGTAAAATTTTTTCAGAAGACAGTCGGAAAGACTTTTATTTTCAAGCACCGGTGTCTGCAGTATCGGTAGGTGCCACTTTTTTATGATAAGACCCCAAACAACGAATGTGCTGTTACTTAGTTAAGTTTTGCATTTAACGAGAACTGTCAGCAGTAGAGTTTTCCATCGAACACGCTAAAAAACCTTCACACTGCATATATACTTAACAATCTCAATAAGATATTGCATGTTCATTTGACCGTGAAAAAAATTTGTTCTCGTTGGATCCCACACAATTTGACGAATGCTCAAAAAAGTCTCGTATGGATTGGTGCAAAGAGATATTGAAAAAGTATTAATGCGGTAGCTCAAAGGCAGTGCATAAAATTGTCCCAGGTGACGAATCATGGATCTATGCATATGAACTCAAAACAAAACAGCAATCGACCGTATGGGTCTTTTAAGACAAGCCAGATCTAACAAAAAATGTTCGTGGAAGAAGTACATCGAAGCAAATGGATGCGTTTTGGATGCGAAGCAGCCGTTGAAGCGATAAAAAAAAATTAATTTTGGAGGTGTCTCAATCGGAGTGGAAAAAGTGCTTCGAAAATTGGTTTGTGCGCATGCAAAAGTGTATTGATCTTAAAGGAGAATATTTTGAAAAACAATAAAACCATTTCCAATAATAAAAAATCCAATAATAAAAAATCCGTTCCAATAATGCACAATAATATTCACTATTTATAGTTTTTCCTTTCTCAAGATAATCAATAAATATTATACCCCTTGCATCCCAAAATACTGTGGCCATTACTTTTCCTGCTAACTTAACAGTTTTCGCCTTCTTGGAACCACTTTTACCAGATCCATGTTTCATCAACAGTTATGAATCGGCGCAAGAACTCTATTGGATTACGCTGATAAATCGCTAAAAGCTCCTCGGAATTGGTCCAACGGACGACTTTTTGGGGCATAGTCAACAAATGCGGCACCCATCTTGCGGATAGCTTTTTCATGTGGAGTTCATCATGTAAAATACTCCAAACTTGTTTTTCGTGTATTTTAACAATATCAGCAAGTTCTCTTACCTTTATTCCTCTATCTTAAGTCACTTCATTAAATATTTTTCTAATGTTTTCAATAGTAGTAGCAGTTTTCGGTCTTCCAGAGCGTTGTTCATCTTCCGTACTTGAACGACCCATTTTAAATTGTTGAACCCAGGATTTCACGGTGGGGTATGATGGTGCATTATCATTCTTTCATCTTTGATTAATTGTGGCGTATAACCTTTCATATAAAAGTGTTTAATTACCGCACGAAACTCTTTATTTTCCATTTTTCAAAAATTATAAAACTTGTTTACTTTAATCACCTGTAACAAAGAAAATAATCATTAAATATTTCGGAAATTTTGACAGACGGCTTATAAAAGATTGCTTTTAAAATACAAAACAAAAAAAGTTGCTAGTAAAACAGAAAATGTGCCAGGCCAGTTAGTTTTGCGGTCGCCCTCGTAAATACCATCAAATCACCATCATCAACAACCAAATGTTCAAATTAACCTTATATAACGTAGACTCCAAATCATGTTTTTTTATGGTTAAGTTAACCTTATATAAGATTATTTTTCTTCTCAGTGTATAGTTCATTCGAAAGGACATTTTATGTTATTTACTTTTTGAATATAATTTCCTTTAAATGTTGGCCTCAGGGTGTCCATTCTGAGGGTCTTATTTTGTATGACTCGTTACAAAATTTCGACCGGTATGGCGTTAATGACACTCGTATTATTGGCTTTCAAAACCTGAATCGTGGCGGGTTTGTCAGCATAGACTTCGGACTTTACGACGCCCCAAAGAAAAGTCTAAATGTGTGATATCAGACGATTTAGGCGGCCAAGTTACTTGTCCAAATTGCGAAATTAGCTGCACTTCGAAATGATCTCTCAATAGAACTATTGGTTGAGCTGCTGTATGGCAAGTGACACCTTCTTGTTGAAACTAAATGTCGGAAAGATTAAGGGCTTCAATTTCAGGTAGCAAAAAGTCCGATATCATGGCGCTATAGCGAGCACTGTTCAAGTTTATGTTCCGGCCATCATCATTTTTGATAAATTATGGACCGCTGAATTCACTGGCCCATAAACCGGGTTTCGCGGTGTAAGTCTTTCCATGATGAAATGGCAAGGAATACTAAAAAAAATATAGTTTATCACAAATCGCGCATAATCTGTGAAAAAACCCTATTGAAAAAAATGCCTCTTAATTGATCACCCGTATTCGGTCGGTTCTACTGATGGAATACCTGAAGCACATGCAAAGTCAATCATTCGGTTGGCAAACAAATGCAGTTGTGGCAACGAATCCGTACTCTGTGTGTACCTTTTCTCTTCCCTTAAATCTTTTCCCTCCTCTCCCCGTCTTACACTCCCATGTCAGCAGGCTTCCACAAAGGGCCTTTAAGGCCTCCGAGTGAACTCATCTTTTTTTAAGCGTGAGCTATTTTTTCAGCCTAACCTAAGTTGGACTTGAAAAAGAGATAAATCGCTGGCAAATATAGGAAAAATTTTAAAATGACCAAAGTATGAAAAACTTTATTTCTTCATTATTTTCTTGCCATAAATTTCAAGTCATGTTCCATGGATGCCGGGCAAATTCTGCTATGGTTAATAAGGATATTAACAGGCATTACCACCACCACTACTGCATGTGGCTGTGGCCGGCTGCGTCTCGCTCACCAGAGCTTTCTTCTTTTTATTCGGTCATTGGTAGTGCAAGAATCAATGGCTGCATGTGCTCTGTTTGTACAATGTCTCGCGGTTTTTGGCGATTTTCCTTTTTTCCATTTTATTTGCCTGCCAGCCTGTAGCCCACCATATTGTGGGTCCATGTTTTTCTTTATTTCTTTCTGGTTTTTTTGTATTCCTTGTTTTGGGTGCGTATGTATTGCGGTCGCCATATTGCATTTCATTTTTTCGCGATGATGTTTTTGCATTGCTGCAGCAGCTTTAACAACAACATGAACCAGAGAAGCAACAGCAGCAGCTCCGACCAATGTTGCTGGTCATTGGTATTGGTATTGGACTGTTCCATGCATCTAGCCGTGCTAGCCAGGGGTCGTTTATTTCATCCATTGTTGTTAAGGAATTTTTCACATGAAGTCGAGAATTCTCACTGACCAACAAAAAAGAGGAGGTTATTGCCTTATGGTGTGGTTCTGCGGACGTGGACGGTATGATTGGAGGCTACGACGAGCTGCTCGCCTGGCCATGCATGCGGGACAAATGATAATTCTGTCATTCTTGTTGTCCGACCATTTATTGATAATAATCACTGTGATAAAGTGTATGGATTTTTTGGTATTGTCTTTCGTTCTGGTTTCGTTGTCGCGCGCTTTATTTCTGCCTCTTTTTTGTTTTCCATAAAAGTTCAATGGTTGCCCAGTTTTGTCGTCCGTTTATATTTCTCTGTGGCATTTGTGGAGTTTTCCATGACAACTACACTTTATTTGGTTGAACAAGATGCGGCTGTTTGCCGTAGGAATTGAGAGGCTCGCAGCGAAAAGTTTGTCATCACATCTGCTGGTGCTCGTCGCCGCCGATAAATGAATGAATGAAGTTGGTATTATTGAGGATTTATGAAAATGATTAATGAGTTATGTTCGTGTATTTTGGGGCATTTTTTCCATGTTTGTTGCAAGCAACAGTTGCAGCCGCATCATTTGCAATGCTCGCCTGATGATGGGTATGAGCCGATAACTTTCGCACTGGGGTTTTTTTTGCGCGTATCTTCACGAATTGCGGTTGCATTATCTGGCCAAAGTTTGCAAGCGCTATCGTCATTGGGAATCAAGGAAATTAATTGGAAACTTTTGAATGACAGCAACACCACGACTGCTGTACCGTAGGATGCCAGAAGGGACTGGGTAATAAAGAATACACAGTCCTTCTGTTACATTAAAATACATCTCTGAAAACCCTATTCATCATATACGTCTAGATTTAGCATATGTGACAGCGCATAGAGAAAGGGAACTAAGGGTAAAAAAAATCAATTTTAATTTTTTTTCTTTTTTTGATGTGGACAGCATTTGAGCATCGAATGAGACCGATCCCATGCCCCAAAAGTGTTTCCTCCCAGAGATATGCGCGTTTTATGAAAGTGAAATCGACGATTCTAAGCGCAAAAAGAAAGGGACCTAATCTTTAAAATGGTTTTCCTGAACAAAACTTGCGTGGGCTATTCTTTCAGCCTAACCTAAGTTGGACTTGAAAAAGCATTTGAGCATCGAATGAGACCGATCCCATGCCCCAAAAGTGTTCCCTCCCCGAGATATGCGCGTTTTAGGAAAGTGAAGTCGACGATTCTAAGCGCAAATAGAAAGAGACCTAATCTTTAAAATGGCTCTCCTGAACAAAACTTTTCATCAACTTTTCACTTTTTTTTTGATGTGGACAACATCTGAGCATCGAATGAGACCGATCCCATGCCCAAAAGTGTTCCCTCCCAGAGATATGCGCGTTTGATGAAAGTGAAGTCGACGATTCTAAGCGCAAATAGAAAGGGACCTAATCTTCAAAATGGTTGGTTTTTAACCATAGGTCCCTTTTTATTTTTCGCGTCACATATAAGTCTAGATAACGCATACAGAGGATCAATGGTACAGGCATTTTGCCTAAAAACACAAACTGGAAATAGTAAGTAGTAGCAATTGTTGCCGGATCAACTGGAAACGACACTACGGAAGGTTCGCAGTTTTATTTATAGTCGAAAGTAACGTTTTGGCTGAATGTAGTGTTGTACAGGGTGGAGCGCGGGCTTTTGCTTTTTTGCACTGCAGGCTGTGACGGCGCTGTTTGCCGAATAGAGTGGAGAGTGTGCGTGGCTTTTAGTGGCTGACCGGAGATTTGTATTCGATCTGCCTTTCAGTTGCTATAGTGCATTGGACATGTGAGGAGTGGTCGTTTTGTGTTAAAGCGTATTTTGCAAATGCACACACGTTCATTGAAGTGCAGCGTGCTTTTCGTTTACGATTCGCTGTTCCCACGCGGGCGTGTTCCTGGACGGCAATGAATTGCAAATGGGTTTACTTCATTGAGACCAGTAGGGAATGTGCCATGTGAACAAAGGGGGCCTGAGAGAAGGATTACAACACCACAAAATATCAAGAAAGTTAGAGCAGCAGTACTACAATCTCCGAAACGCTCTGCTCAGAAGCAACCACTTGCGCTTGGCATTTCCAGGCGTTCTCTTACTTGATTCTTCATGATGGACTGAATTTCACCCGCATAAAATGTAAGTGGTTCAACAATTGTCAGCACGGGACATTTGACACGGCGGACCTTTTGTGAAGACATTCTAAAGCAATAGTGTTCTTTTCTGATGAGGCACATTTTCACCTCAGTGGGTGTGTAAACAAACAAAACAAACATGCGGTACTGGAGTGAAACAAGACCCAGAGAACTTCACCAGAGACCTCTGCATTCAGACCGCGCCACTGTGTGGTGTGCCATATGACGAGTAGACATCATTGGCCCCTACTTTTTCCAGGATAACCGTCTTGCCGTAACTGTGAACTCCGAACGGTACTTGACTATGATACAGGATTTTTTTAGCCGGTTCTTGAGGCAATTGAATTAGAGGAAACATGGTTCCAACAGGATGGTGCCACTGCACACACAGCGAGGGTTACCATAACTTGTTTGAGGAAAATGTTTCCTGGACGGCTAATCTCTTTTAAGGGTGATGTGAACTGGCTGGCACGCTCACCAGACGTAGCCCAATGAGATTATTTCCTTTAGGGTTACATGAAGTCGAAGGTGTATATCAACCGTCTCAGCACCTTGGAAGACCTAATAAACAATATTGGGGCTAAAATTGGCAGAATACCAGTCGACATGCTTGTTAGAGTTCACTAACACTTCAGAAAACGTATGCAGTACTGTGTGGATAGCGAAGGTCGACATTTGCCAGATACACTATTTAAAACCATGTAATTGAAAAGTTCCCTTGCTGTTCAATACGAGGGTTGCTATATATATTTCTGGCCTAGGCAACCCTGAGTGTTGCCTAGGCCAGAAATACATTTCCAAAGTGGAAAGTTTTTTTTAGCATAAACGTAATCAGAACGTTTTGACGTACGACCATCAGTTGTGTTATTTACAGTGACTTGAAAAAATCAATTTGGCAACAAAATGGAATTAACTTCGTGCCATCATTTTTCACAACTTTCGACGTGGATTATTAAGACAAGAGTGCATCGATGAACTTAAATCTTTGTATGGCGATGAAAAACTGGTTTAACGAATTCAATTGTAACCGAAGCTCGCTCAAAGACGAAAGCCGTTTTTGCCAGAAAACATTGATGGCCTGCGTGTACTGATAATGCAAGATCGTCATGTGGTATAACGTGAGATAGAGGCATCCTTGGGCATTTCTTCAGTTTCTTCTGGCCGTAAAAAAATTTTGTTCTCGTTGGATCCCGCACAATTTGACAATCGCTTAAAAAAGGCTCGTGTCGATTGGTGCCAAGAAAATTTGAAAAAATACGTCCGCGGTGCTCCAAAAAAACGTTTATAAGATCGTCACAGGTGACGAATCATGGATCTATGCGTGTGAGCCCGAAACAAAACAGCAATCGACCGAGTGGGTTTTCGAAGACGAGCCAAATCCAACGAAGGTTGTTCGTGGAAGAAACATCTCGAAGAAAATGTCGGCTGTTTCTTCGGCATAACTGGTCATTTGGCGACTGTTCCGCTTAAGCAACGTAGGACGGCCAATTCTAAGAGGTACACCACAATTTGTTTGCCTGAAGTCGGAGAAATTCGAAAAACGAACAAGAGGTGACGAATCATTGTGTACCATGACAATGCGAGCTCTCACACATCGGCTCAAACCAGCGCATTTTTGACCGACCAAAACGTCGAATTGATGGGTCGGTCATCCGACGTACAGCCCTGACTTGGCATCCAATGACTTCTTTTTATTCCCGCACATCAAGAAACAAATGCGATGTACTCGTATATGATTTTCGTCGCCAGAAGATGTTGTTGAAGCGTTCAAAATCCATGTTTTGGAGGTGTCTCAATCGGAGTGGAAAAATTGCTTCGACAATTGGTTTGAGCTCATGCAAAAGTGTATAAATCGTGTTGGAGAATTCTTTAAAAAGCAATAAAATCATTTTTGATAAAAAATAATGGCATTTTCATTATTA
This sequence comes from Hydrotaea diabolus, assembly GCA_963513945.1. Classification (NCBI taxonomy): domain Eukaryota; kingdom Metazoa; phylum Arthropoda; class Insecta; order Diptera; family Muscidae; genus Hydrotaea; species Hydrotaea diabolus. The sequence continues at coordinate 149,472,717 of OY740718.1, read as the reverse complement.
GGCCAGTAATATATTTAGCAGCCCTTGTGAACCTCCAGAAAAGAATTTTTGGATCTAAATATCGAAAGTTTTAGTTTTTAGAAGATGTCGGAAGATTGTTACTGAATAGATACGATTAAACGATTAATTTAAAGCAGTACTCGTAAGTAATAAAAAGATCATTTTCGCTTGGTTTTGATAACACTTTCGTTACTTTAATATTATCACCAATATTCATTTACAACAACAGAATGTTGGCGAAACTATTGCTTACAACAATCACCAGTTATAGCGACTAAATACATTACATGTGACGCGCAAAGTAGAAAGGGACCTAAAGTTAAAAAACAGTTTTGTTCAGGAGAGCCATTTTAAAGATTAGGTCCCTTTCTATTTGCGCCTAGAATCGTCGACTTCACTTTCATAAAACGCGCATATCTCTGGGAGGGAACACTTTTGGGGCATGGGATCGGTCTCATTCGATGCTCAGATGTTGTCCACATCAAAAAGAGAAAAAAAATTAAAATTGATTTTTTTTACCCTTAGGTCCCTTTCTCTATGCGCTGTCACATATGCGTTTCTTTGGCCCGACCGATCAATTAGTTGCGTCTATTATACGAATTTAATATTTTATTATCTTCAAGTAAGTCGAATGTCACGATTATAAACATTTGGTTACGGCAACCGAAATTTCCTTCACAACGGATTTTTTCTTTGTGCTTTTCTTGGGCTGCGTGTACGCTTGAAGATAGGTTCTTTCCTCCAAGGTCATGACCATGTTGAAGTAATTAAAAAGGAATCCGAATGATAAGTAGTAAGGACTCTTGATGTTTACTTACTCGCTATGCTACTTGGTTATCAGAATATTAGTGGGATGAGTAAAAGGCGTTGTTAATAATACACGAGACCATTAGAACTGATTTTTGAGTTTGGGCGATTTTCTCTCAAAAGCATGCCTAGACTCCTAGGTATCTTATAATTTAAGCAATAAATGTCGCTGCGATTTTTATCGCGTTTGCTTGTATTTAAAAACAAGCATCACTCTTACTTTACTCAATCAATTAAAATCGAATTTAGAACATATCACCGAACTTTTTCCAGCCTTGCAAAGCTAACACGGCTTGCCTGCATTTACCTCCCTCCCGCCCAGCTGCCGCCAGCATATAAACGACTGACTGGCTGGCCATATCGGTGTGTGCACAAATTTGTTCTCAACACTGGAAAATGTCTACTAATTGCAGCAATTTAACAACTGTCAACAAAGAGATGAGTGCAACAAGAATGGCATAATCAGCCACAACCACTGGCAGCAACGGCAGCAGCAGCAGCGGCAACATCATCACTAGTAACAGCAACAAAACAAGGATACCATGACAACCGCAAATGCATACAGTAAACGAGAGACGAGATGAAAATAAAACAACAACAATTTCGGACAATTTTACAGAAATTGCAACAGAATTTCATCTAACACCAACTATGCCCCTTAAAACTGCCTAACCCAGCCACCCACCAACCTAGCAATATCTGTGTGCATTACATGCGAAAAAGTTGCAACGAGAACGAAAGGACGGTCGGACAGACACACAAACCAAACGAACGGATGGATGAATGACTTCTATGAAAAGTTAAAAACTTTGAAAAGTTTTGGTTTTGTAACGGGTTTTCAGCAATAATTAGTGTTCGTTACTGCAACGGACCAGAAAAAACGACTCTTACATGAAGAGATACCAGTCGGATAAAGGCGGCAGCAGTATTTAAAATGGACATTGCGGAGACATTTCACTGAATTTTGTTAGACATAAATTTAATTTGCACACGGATAATGGGGAAAGGTTGTCTTAAGACCACACATCACTTTTATAAAACGTGTGAAATGTTTTAATTGGCCAATAAGTATACTTAGTTGGGACATAAATACTGTTACACACGTTTTATGCTGTAAAATAAAAAGAACTGACTGTTATTGGACCAAATATTTTTTAATATATTTATTGATGTATATTGTATCCAAAAAGAATCTACTTATTCGAAATGTCCGCCTTTTGCCTTTACACAAGCCTCAAGTCGCACTGGCCAATCGTCAATAGCTGCACGAACCTCGTCCATTGCAAAATTGGCCACAGCTCGAACCAAAGCAATCTTAAGAGATCCAATGTTGGGATATCTTTTGTGACAAACCTTGTCCTCTAAAACCGTCCACAATTTGTAATCCAATGGCTTCAAATCTGGACTGCCTGAGGGCCATTCTTCAGAGGAAATGAACGCTGGCAAAGACAGGCTTAGGACTTTTAGCCTTATGGGCCGGCACAGAATCCTGCTGGAAACTCAATGGCTGGTTTTGGAACAGGGAATTGTTAAGAGGCTTCATAACACCTTCAAAAACGATTTCTTGGTAAGCTTTAGAAGATGTTTTGACTCCTTGTTCGCAGAAATGCAGGTCAGTGGAACCATCGTAAGAGACACCCCACCAAATCATAACTGAAGCTGGCTGATGACCATTTTCCACCCTGGCATCAGTTCAGGTGCTTCCTTAGATGACCACGCATACACTCTATCGTTTTGCTAGTTACATTTTTCCTGAACGGTAAACATTTTTTCATCGGTGAACACAATTTTTCTGTGCAAGTTATCAGCGTGCTTCAGCAAAAAACGTTTGCATTTTTTAGTCCTATTTATTTTAAGCTGCATTCAATAAATGTCCGGTACGTCGCACAGTGGCGCCATTTGAGTTTTTTCGTTGCAAAAATCATATCTTTTGAACCGAATAAGTTTACAAAACAGTTTAAACAGCATATGATAGATAACTGTTCAGCCTATGAAATGAGCGTTTGGAAAGGGTGCTACGCTCTGTAGGGGCCTAATTATGGGTTATCAAAGTTAAAACTAGTAGACAAATCAATTTTATGGTAACTAAAAAAAATTATTTTTAAATTTTTAGATTGTTTTTATTTTTTTTCTTTAGGGTTTTATGTTTTGAATTATTACCCAACAAATTAAAAAAAAAATATTTTTTTTTTAAATTTATTTTTTCAATTTTCTGTAAAATATTCATCACAGTTCGTAAGAGAAGGTATATCTAAAAGACTAACCATTTCTAAACTATAATTATTTTCTAACTTTATTCTTGACTTCACATGCCGCAGGGAAGAAATAAGTGGATCGGAAGATGCTGCCAACATGTTGAAGAGGTCCTCATTTTGCCTTACCCTTGATGCTTTGAATGTGTTCTGCAATCTATATTTTTTATAAAATTTGTTAAGAGACTCCTGTGCTTATTCAGAAAGCTCTCCAATTGGCAAAGACTGGTACTCAATTATATCTTTGCCATGCGCCAATATTTTATGGACGGTCGGGGTCAACTTCTTCTGTGGATACCTTTCTGCTAAATGAGATGCAGTTTTCGATGCATATTCTCCATATTTTGTAGAATTGACATTTTCTTTGCAGTTTAAAACATCTAAGATCGTTCCCAATCTTTTCACGATTTGATTGTCAATTCCAGTGATTCTAGTTACTGCCTCATCATTTTCAAAAAATCTCCTAGAAGTGTTTCCATCGTTTGAGTTACCGTATCCGTGCTTGGGACAGTCTACTTTTAGTCCAACTTGTTTAAAAAAAGCATCCTGTATTTGCTTCTTTCTGATCTTTTCCTTATCCTTTATTGATGTATTTTCATCGAAGTTTTCCTCCTCTTGTGGTAGGGTATACGCCAGTTTTAGCAAGAATTCCATACACCTTATCCTTGCGTGCAATGGTGACATTCCATATTCGTAATTCTCCTCATTTGTAGAATCGTTTAAATTACCAATGTTCTTCTGACTCTTTTTGCAAATCGGACATGACATTGTTGAGGTTGTTCCTGTCAGTTCGTTTACGACTTTTCCGTCAACCATGGTCAGATGGAACTCGTAATTGACCATTTGTACGCCAAAGTATTGTTTAAGTGAGGTACGTACCTGCTAATTTCAATGAGTAGTTTTTTTCAAACTATTAGATCAAACTACTGTCAGTCAAAACATATAAGGGATGGACGCCATACAATTTCTGCAACCATGTCTATTTAACCTTTTTTACCTCCAGAAGCCAAACGGGCACGGGCAAATTTTTGAATTATTTAAAGAAATAATCAATGAACAGGTTTTGCAAATATGGCAAATATAGAAAAATATAGATTTTTTTTATTTTCCGTCAAAGTTGAAAAATAGTGAAAAAACGGATAGTTTTTAAATAGTGATTTACCAGGAGAAACACAAAGCAAACAGTTAATTTTTTTTTTATCATTATACATTTAATAAATACATCAATCAATACAAACAAAAAATAAGGCGATTCGTTACCTATTTTTCGTGATATTACACCTGAAAACGCAACAAATTCACTAAAAATTGTGTGTTTTTTTGAAAACCGAAAGTCGGTCAACTTTGAACGGCTATATCTTCTAAACTAAAAATGTGATATTATTAAGAGTGGCAGATTTGAAATCGTTGAAAAGTTTCCTATAACATGGGTTTATTCAAAACTTCGTCGGCGCTCATGAAAATTTTGATTTTTGCAACCTCGTTTGCTCTACGGGCGCTACTGTGCGTCGTTTGAAAGCCCCAAGTCCCAAATCTTTTTAATGATTCGACTCATGGACTTTTGCGTGATATTCATCTCACGGGCCATGATTTTCTGTTTTCGGAGCGGATTTCTGTGAATTCTTGTTTTAACGGCTTTAATGACATGCGGTGTTCGAACAGAGCGTGGGCGGCCCGACCGGTGGCGGTCTTTGACATCTCCAGTCCCCTCAAACAGTTTTATGCATCGGTAGACGAACATGCGGCTAATCCCTACTGGCCGGAGCGTTTTGAAAATATCTCTTTTTTATTTCACTCTTGAAAAACGCTGTTACCGCGATACGGTTCTCATTATCTGACCACTTTATGATGGAAGATGAAACAGTTTTAAAATCGCGTTACAGACTAACGCTATTGAGGTTAGCTTTCAAAACCCATATAACATTAACAGGGTATGTTCAGTTCTACTATAAAAATGGGTGTGTTCAATGTTGTAATAGTATTTATGTCCCTACTAAGTTCTACCTTGTTTTGCCTGACAATTCATATTTGGCAGTCGTGATGTAGAGACGCGACAAATTTATTACGGAAAAATATTCGATAAACCAACGTGTTTTAATCGTTGAAACATTTTATCAAAATCAATCATCAATTTCTGTGATGATGAGAAAGTTACGTGACTTTTTGGGGAAAAACAACAAGCCAACAGAACGCACTATTTATCTTGCAGTAAATGATTTCGAAGAAAAAGGGTCTGTAGCTAATAGGTCCAAGCATGGACCACTACGTACTGCAAGATCGGCTGAAAACATTACAGGTGCTCAAGAAAGTGTTCAAAAAAATCCATCAACCTCAATTTGACGCCGTGCTCAGAGCTTGGTCTTCAAAGAACGGCTTTGGCCACAATTTTGCACAAGGATTTGCATTTGTTTCCAGTTAAGATTCAGTGGACACAAGAGCTTCTTCCACAAGACTATTTACGCCGCCGTACATATGCCAATAGGATGTTACAGCTCGCCCAAGTCAATTCCGATGTTCATGATATAATCATAATGAGTGACGAGGCACATATTCATTTGAATGGATATGTGGATAAATAGAAAATTCGGTTCTGGGCAATGGAAAACCCTCAAATTATTCATCAGTCACCTTTGCATCCATTAAGTGTAACAGTCTGTGCAATTTGCTCAGGAGTAATCATTAGACCTTACTTCTATGAAAATGAAAACGGCGTAGAGGTAACTGTCAATGGGAAGCGATAAGATTGAAAACTTTTTAACGCCAGAACAGCATGCTTTGGGCTTGATCAACAAGACGGTGTCACATCGCATACAGTCAGGATAGCAATCGAATTACTGCGAGACCTCTTTCCACAACAAGTTTTTTCCAGAAATGGTGGTGTTGATTGGCCTCCACGGTCGCCTGATTTGACTGCTCCGGACTTCTTTCTGTGGGAATATCTGAAAAGCAAGGTTTGTGAAAACAAACCAGAAACACTTGAGCAACTCAAACAAATTATTTGTGATGAAATTAATGAAATACCGCGTGAAATGTGTGAAAATGAAATGAAAAATGTGCTCAAAAGGGCTCGCATTTGTGAGGCTAACAGAGGCGGACATTTATCTGATATTGTATTCCATACAAAAGTTCCGACAATTGCAAACATTTATCAATATTTAAATAATTTCCGAGATTAAATAAACATTTTTCAATGAGGGCGGCTCGGAAACTTCTTAGCCTAGCACAAAAAGCGCGGTATAAACAGAAAAAAGTTAAGTGTTTTGGAAACTTCCATCTCTGCTATGAACACATGTTAAATTTTGTTTTGTTTTGTTTGATCTGGCAACTCCTTTATATAGAAACAAGTGTTCACAAAAGACGCATCCGCGATTTGTTTACAATGGAAAATTTAGAAATGTGAGGTGTCATTAAATATTTACATAAAAAATGTTTATCGGGACAAGAAATTCATAATGATATGGTGAATGTGTTAGGTGAAAGTGCTCCTTCATATGCAACAGTAAAAAATTGGGTTGCTGAATTTAAACGTGGTCGTACAAGCATTGAAGATGAACCACGTAGTGGAAGTCCAAAAACGGCAACAACAACAGAAATTGTAGCCAAAGTGCATGATATGGTATTAAATGATCGACGAATAAAAGTGCGTGAAATAGCTAATATCATGGGCATCTCAAATGATCGAGTCCATTTAATTTTGCATGAGGAACTACAGATGAAAAAGCTTTCTGCAAGATGGGTGCCGGACTTGTTAACAGTCGACCAAAAACGCATAAGAATGAACATTTCTCAAGATTGTTTGGATCGTTTTCAGCGAAATAAAATGGATTTTAAGCGTCGTTTCATAACTGTTGATGAGACATGGATCCACCACTATACTCCAGAGACAAAAGAACAATCCAAACAATGGACTGAAGTTGGAGGAAGTGCCCCAAAGAAGGCAAAAACAATTCAATCGGCTGGTAAGGTTATGGCAACGGTTTTTTGGGACTTCAAAGGTATTTTATTGATTGACTATCTGCAAAAGGGTAAAACAATAAATTCAGAGTACTATTGCAACCTTTTAGCTCAATTAAATGTACAAATTCGAGAAAAACGTCCTGGCTTACAACACAAAAAAAATAATTTTTCATCAAGACAACGCACCAGCGCACAAGAGTGTTTTAACAATGGCTAAAATCAACGAATTAAAGTACGAGTTGCTTGACCACCCACCTTATTCTCCTGATTTAGCTCCCAGTGACTTTTACCTGTTCCCAAATCTAAAAAAAAATCTTGCTGGCAAGCGTTTTACCTCAAATGAAGATGCAACTACAGTTGTAAACCACTATTTTGAAGACCTTGAGGAAAACTATTTTAATCAAGGGATAGAATTGCTAGATAAGCGTTGGACTAACTGTATTGAAGTTTCAGGAGATTATATTGAAAAATAAAAATATTTTTGAAAAACTAACTATTCTCTTCATTGATAGGCTAAAAACTTTCCGAACCGCCCTCGGTTGTAAAACTTGCAACGAAGCACAGTGGTTGGAAAAACATTTTAGGAAGTAATCTCAAATTTTAGTCATGTTTGTGGTTGATGCATAAAATTGCACATAGCTATAGGTAAAGTGCATTCGAGATGACTGAAACATTTCCGGACCTTCTAGACAGAATAGGTGCCATGAAGAACCGCTTCGGGGTTAGCAGCCACAAGTGTAAAAACTCAAATGTGTTGCCTCGATTAGCTGAATATTTGGCAGCGCTGGCGATATTCTTCTGGTGCAGCTTGCTTGCTGCTCAAGCCATTTCTACAACTCTTTTTTGCGATGTTGCTACATCGGTCGTTTATTTGCTAAGCACTCCTTTTTGATGGGGTTTCTTTCCTTCTCTGCTAATCTGCCTCAGCAGTTAAGCAAAGTCAAACGAAACCAAAGCCATCAGAAGAGGAAAACATTTAAAAATTAACCGCGCTTAACTATGAAAATCTTCTATTTTTTGCAATATTTTGTGTGTTTGGCCAAAAAAGGCAGCAAGCATAAAAGAAACCCGAAAAGTCTTTCAAACAACATTAACAGGGTGGATGGAGGAGCGACGCGTAGACAAATGCCCATTTGACACATGAGTGGCTTGTCCAATAACGTGTGACGTGTGTAGACCAGCTAGCCGGGAAAGGCACAGTGCATAGCGTTTGCCAGTGCGACATGCGACGTGTTTTTTTTGTGTTTGTTTCGGTGCACTTCATGCAATATTGCACAAAAGTGTCAAGTGAGCTCAAATCACATACAGTGGCAAAAATGTTGTAACATCACACACGGAGATACACACACACATACACACCGACATATCCTGCCACATGGCCGCATATAAAAAAGCTTTACACATGCTTTTAGTTGGCCCTGTTGTTTTGGTGGCCAAAAGTGGTAGTGCTGGGGGTCGGTGGTGCTTGTTCCTGGCCGCCCTGGTGTTCGACGGTGCGTGTGTGTGTGTGATCGAGTGTCGCGGAATCCTTGTTGTGTGCCACCATAAAATGCACATGTCGCTTTATGTTCGCAACAGCATTTAAATACTTTACCGATTGTTTATTTTCGTTGGGCTTATGTCGGCCAAGGAGTCCTGGTGTGGGCCATAAAGCGGGCGCACGCTCGTAGTACTTCCTGCGTGCGTGTGTGTCGATTTTTTCATTTGGATAAATTAACAATTCCCCGAAAAAACAAACAGCAAAAACTTTGCAACATTTCTGTGATTGACGTGGCATTTATGCCAAAAGCGCAAAATAAAAAAAAACACAACAGCAACCGAAACTAGAAGTGCATTAGCTGCAACGCAGACATAGCTTGTTTTCGGCAAAAGACTCAAACGCAAGTGCCACAAAAAGTGGCAACATTTTCCACCACTTTTCCGTCTTAGCCGCATGTCACATTATAATACTTCGTTCCGAGGCTAGATATATGAGACCGTGTTTCGGTTGAATGGTGGCGCTGTTGCAACAACTACCAGCACCACCACCCCAAAGCACAACCGTGTTCGGCAGGGAACACATGCGTTGCCTGTAGAGCGGCTATTCAATATTTGACAGTGTTCGTGTGTGTGTGGACGATGGTGTTGGGCAAAAGCTAAAGTGTTATTGTATTTTCTGGTCAGCCATATTACCAGCATATTTTGCCCAGACATTAGCAAACAATCGTTTTTGGTTTTCCCTTTGTCTCTGTGTGCGTGTGTGTTAACTTACAGTTGTAGGTGGATAGTTTTGTTTGTATATATAAGTACGTGTGCGTGTGTGTGTGCCTGCGTGGGCGGGAGTTGGGGTTGTAAATGTAAATGATAATCTTGGTTTCATATTGTCATAGTGTGGCCATTACTGTGGCGTTGTTGTGATTTGTTTTACCCTTTATGTGGTGGTTGTGTTGGGGTATTGTTTTTATACCCTTCGCTATAGGATGGAGTGCATATTTAATTAGTGAAACACCTTGAAATATTGATCGAAACCCCTAAAAAGATTATATATATTTTGGATCATCACAATATTTAAGACTTTGACTGCCAGGGCCATTTTCAGAAAACTGGCCAAAAATGCCATTTTGATTTTTTCACATTACTCGTATATTACTAAAAACTCTATTTCTACATGATAGGATAGTCATGAAAAAGCAAATATGATGTTTTTTTAGGAGAAAAAGGACCTACGAATTATCTCGTGGTTGGCTTCTGTGACAGAAATCGCTACGCAGAAGCCAAATACGAGTTAATTCGTAGGTCCTTTTTCTCCTAAAAAAACATCACTTTTGCTTCCTATAATATTTTGTTTTATAGTTATTATAATTTATTATAATTTTATTATTATTTTCTTTCTTTTTAGATTTATAAACATTCTCTAAATTTATTGTTATAATTATCAAGAACCCAAAATGGATAAGAAAAGGTCACTGAATCAAAGTTAAATTGAGTACAACGCAAATCTAAGTGATTCAGAATATGACGGAATTTTCAGCGATGATAGTAACGACATTTATGAGCCTTCTGGTAGTGGTAGTGAAGATGAACCTGAAGACGGGTCCGAACCTGATGATAATGACGATGATCTCCAAGCAACAACGTCAAATGAGAATGATGATTTGTGGAAAGAAGTTCAACACAATCCTGATTTATTTCTTTTTGAAGAAAATGTTGGTGTGAAATTAGATACATCAAATTTTTCAGTACAAACGCTGGTGGATTAATTTTTTTCGGATGAGTTTCTTGCATTACTGGTACTGGAACAAACTAATTTATATGCTGCGCAAGAAATTGAAAAATCGGAAAATGGGAATCAAATTGCTGTAAAAAAAAACTAAAAGGTTATCAAATTGGCAAGACGCAAATGCTGCAGAGATGAAAGTTTTTATTTTTTATTTTTATTTTAATTCGTTGATTTTAGCCATTGTTAAAACACTCTTGTGCGCTGTCTTGATGAAAAATTATTTTTTTGTGCTGTAAGCCAGGACGTTTTTCTCGAATTTGTACATTTAATTGATCTAAAAGGTTGCAATAGTATTCTGAATTTATTGTTTTACCCTTTTGTAGATAGTCAATCAATAAAATACCTTTGACGTCCCAAAAAACCGTTGCCATAACCTTACAGCCAATTGAATTGTTTTTGTCTTCTTTGGGGCACTTCCTCCAGCTTCAGTCCATTGTTTGGATTGTTCTTTTGTCTCTGGAGTATAGTGGTGGATCCATGTCTCATCAACAGTTATGAAACGACGCTTAAAACTCATTTTATTTCGCTGAAAACGATCCAAACAAGCTAGAGAAATGTTCATTCTTATGCGTTTTTGGTCGACTGTTAACAAGTGCGGCACCCATCTTGCAGAAAGCTTTTTCATCTGTAGTTCTTTATGCAAAATTAAATGGACTCGATCATTTAGATGCCCATGATATTAGCAATTTCACGCAGTTTTATTCGTCGATCATTTAATACCATATCATGCACTTTGGCTACAATTTCTGTTGTTGTTGCTGTCCACTACGTGGTTCATCTTCAATACGTTTAAATTCAGCAACCCAATTTTTTACTGTTGCATATGAAGGAGCACTTTCACCTAACACGTTCACCATATCATTATGAATTTCTTGTCCCGATAAACCTTTTTTATGTAAATATTTAATGACACCACGCATTTCTAATTTTTCCATTGTAAAAAAATCGCGGATGCGTCTTTTGTGAACACCTGTTTCTACATGAAAGAGTTGCCAGATCGAAACAAAATCTAACATGTGTTCATAGCAGAGATGGAAGTTTCCAAAACACTTAACTTTTTTCTGTTTATACCGCGCTTTTTGTGCTAGGCTAAGAAGTTTCCGAGCCGCTCTCGTATATACACGAAAAACTTGTGTGTGGAACCCTGCGAAGTAACAGAAAAGGAAACCCCAGAGATGTCGTCAATCGTAAACTGAAAAAAGGGGAGTGTTTTTGGCAGCAAAATGGTCCTGTTTCTGTATGCAAATGGAAAGACAAACGGGAAGTCCTTACCATTTCAAACATGCATGCTGTTGAAATGGTAGAGGTGCCCAATCGCAATGGAAAAAAATCTATGAAACCGAATATAGTTCGAGATTACAATTATGGATAGACCGATCAGATCAAATGATTTCGTACTACTCATCTCTAAGAAAGAAATATTAGATGGTCCAAAAAGGTTTCGCTACATATTATAGAGATATATATACAAAATGCTCACAGAATTTTTCAAAAAGTAACTTCATCTAAAATAAAACTGAGCCGGTCTTGAGCCGGTTTAATCCCTGTTCAATGTGTAAAACTGATAAAGTTCAGAGAAGAACTCGTCCTCGCGTTGATTGGAGATTTTCAACCAGTTTTGAAAAAAAAATAGAAGTCAAGAGCTCCATGATTTAGAGTGTTTACCACCAACGGAAAAAAAAACAGCGTCCGACAAAGCCATGTCGTGTATGTACCCAAGCAAAAAAACGCCGAGAAACGCGTTACTTCTGTCCAGCCTGTGAAGAGAAGCCAGCCCTTTGTGTGGAAAATTGTTTTAAAAACTACCACAAATAATAAAATATTACTTCATTTCTTCTATTTGAGTTAATTTTTCCATTATATTGAATGAATTTTTCCATATATATTTTTTTAATAAATGTTCAGCTCACGCAAGCCAAAACTAACTTTTTTTCTTTTCCCAGAAGCCATTTATCGACACTAGCACTGATATAATACGGTTTTACTCGTAACTACACAAAAAGTGGCAGTTTTAGATAGTACGAGATAATGCGTAGTTGGCTTCCTGGAAGGGAAATCAATCTACGAGTTATCTCGTAGTTGGCAGCCAACGTGTTAAAGATGATTTGAACATGAAACTCTGTCTGTCTCAAAGAATGTTGAATGTACGAAAGGGATCTCAAAATACTTCACGGTTAGGGCTTTTAGTCAATAGCTACTTGGGCAAAAAAGGTCCATTGGGAACAATTCTTTTGAGATAGACATTTAAAATTTTAAATTTGAACTACCGATAACTTTTATCTTTAGCAAAATTGGGAAAGATTAAAAACATACTTTCAAAATAGTAGTAGTTCAGTTTAAGCATCAATTTGTTCGTGAAAATGTATCGTTGTTGGACAAACCAACACGAGTACACACAGAGAACACATTCGTTGCCACAACCGAATTTTATGCCAACCGAATGATTGATGTTACATCCACCTCAAATATTTGATCAGTACAAGCGAATTTTATTTGGTGCTCTGTAATTTTCAGTTATTGGAACAGAATTATCGGTGCAACTCACCAAGTACCCAGACTTCCAGAAGAAAATTTTTGGATCTGACAATCTACAAAACACACATGTTTTACGCAAAGAATCAAAAGATTAGTCAGGGTCAAAAAATGTTTGCGTACACCACTGAAGGGTAGAAATGATAACGGTTAAGAAAATTTGGTTAATCGATTGGTCAGTAATAATCGAATTATTTTATTTTTAAAAAATTACCATTAAACAACCCGTTTTTTGGGTTTTATTAAAGTTTTAGTTCTCATCACGAATAATTGGTTACAACAACAAAATGTTTGCAGAACCGCCTGTTGTGGCAACTAAATAACACTTTGGCGTTTCATTAGTATGACCGATCAATATATTTATCATCATTCGGTATCTCCAAACGAATATCTATTACGATTACAAACAGCTGGTGATTGCAATCACAATTCACATTTGGCAACCGAATCATTGTAATTCCAACCGATTTCCAACTAATTTTTTTCTGTGTGTACGTTTTCGTCCAGTGTGGTCAATCTAAAACATTGCTACAGTGGCTCAGAATGTCCTAAAGTATCCATCAACATCAACACGTCATCATTCTCAGGTCAATCAAAAACATTGCTACAGTGGCACCGAATGTCCTAAAGTATCCATCAACATCAACACGTCATCGTTTTTAGGAAGTGAACATTTCTCGCACTTCTTTGACAAGAATTTGGCATAAAAACCTCGGTATGAAGGCTAACAAATTTCAATTGCCCCAGGCACCGAAGCCTCATGACCATCCGATGCGTTTTCGCTTCGCCCAATGGGCTCAAGATTGTTTGGCAGGAGATGAAGAACTTTACCAAAAAAATCGTGTTTTTAGATGAAACTCATTTTTATCTCGATGGCTACGTCAATAAGCAAAATTGCTGCATATGGGGTTCAGGTAACCCATACGTGGCTTTTGAGAAGCCAATGCATCCATAACGAGTCACTGTTTGGTGTGGATTTTGGGTTGGCGACTTTATTGGGACATTTTTCTTCGAAAATGAGCAAGGAGCTGACGTTACCATCAACGGTGAGCATTACCGCGCCATGCTCTACGAATTTTTGTTTCCAAAAGCGACAGCCAAGACAACCATTAATATTTTACGGACTGTTTTTTTTTAAATCTAATACTTGCAATTAGTAGATATTGTGATGTCAATTGGCCTCCTCAGAGCTGTGATTCCAGGCCTTTGGAGTATTTTCTGTCGGGAGCCATTAAGGATAAATGTTACGGAAAGCATCCAGAGATAACTGAAGCATTGAAACATGAAATCGAAGTTACTATTGAAGAGATTTGACCCGAAACAATTGAAAATGAAGTGAAAAATTTGGTTTGATCAGATGAGGTGCTGCCGAGCCAGTTGTGGTATGCATGAATGATATTGTCCCATTATTAAATGACAACCTTTCTAATAAAACCAGATATATGAAAAAATTATCAGTACTTTTTTTACAGCCGATTTAAATTAAAAATGGCCCACCCGTTATTACACCTGACAAAGAACACTTTTGTGTACTTGCATATCCTTAAGATTGTCCAAAATCGAATACCGACGTTCCAGTGTTAATGGCCAAGCCCGGCAGCCAGTTTTTGAAAAACAGCTAAAACCGGACCTGGCGGTTTAACCGTTTTTTTTCTGTCGGGTTTTTGGATGTAGTAGGGAAAAGCAAAGAAAGCTCATAATAGTCTTGTACGAAATACCTTAATAACAAAAATATTAAGGCTTAATAACCTACACGACTCAGAATCACCAGTTGATTCGATTTCACGACCATCCGTCCGTCTGTCGTATTTCTTAAGCTTCTTTTCAAACTACAGGTCGCAAATGTAGTTCAAAATTTTGAAACACAAGTTTTGTGGCCAACAGGCGGTTAACTGTTGCGAAAATCGCTTAAAACTTAAATATAACGCCACAACACATATGTTCAACCGATTTATGTCTTTAACTGTAAAAGCTACATACGATAGAACATCCAATATTGATGAAATTGGGAGCTGTTCATTGCGATCGATCTGTAATCACCTCAGATAAAAATGGTTCCTACCGATCCATGGTTTGATATGGCCCCAGTGCTAAGATGTCTTTCGATATAACACACAACCGGTATAGAGCTGACTTATTTAACTCACACAACATCCCATTAAGGGACAAGGGGGGACTTCATTCAAAAACACAATTCAATTCGAACACTTACTGACCGAATCCTACTGTTTATAGTCGGCTCCACACGGCAAATCCATTTTATAGAAATACTTTACATGGCTTAGAGATAAATCTCTTACTCGTAAATTCGCCGGCAGTTAGGGAGTGAAAACCCGCAGCTAAAAAATTGTTAGATATTCTTATGGGGGGTTGACTCTGGGTTTACTGGCATAATAGTCGTGAATACTTCCATTACACCATGGGGGCCCATTCATCTTAATTCCGCATTTCAATCAATCATTTTTGTGAAACGATTGACAAACAACTGATTTTAAGCCGATTTGTGTCATAAAGGCTTATATTTTGATATAGTCCCCGTATAAGTTTTCTGGGGGCCCAAAAATTGGCTTCTCATATGCATGGGCATAAAGCTTTAAAATATCTATAAAAATTTCCCATTTTGTTACAAATAAACAACTATTTCTGGAATTTGGCTTAATTTGGGGACTGCCTTCATGTCTGAAAGTCTGACCAATTTAATCCTGGTTACCAAAAATTTTAATGGACTGAAACGAGTGGTATATAAAATGCACCAGATCGGTCACATCTTCAAAAATGAACAATCGTAGACTTAAAAAGGCAAAATTTCATGAACTATTACTTTATATTTTTTTATTTTATTTTATTAGAATTATAATTAAAAATCGTATTAAAAACAGCACTAGCAACTAAGGCTATTTGGAATTCATGAAGGTGGCATCAACACATTTTAGAGAAAAAGTGTTGCCACTTCCCCGTTATAAAACATTAACACAATAAAATCAATGACTTGGAAATTAATGAAGACTATATTATGGTCAACTTAGACCTTGTCCTCTAAAACCGTCCACAATTTGTAATCCAATGGGTTCAAATCTGGACTGCCTGAGGGCCATTCGTCAGAGGAAATGAACGCTGGCAAATTGTTTCGAAGCCAGGCCTGGGACGTTTTAGCCTTATGGGCCGGCGCAGAATCCCGCTGGAAAGTCCTTGACTGGTTTTGGAACAGGGAATTGTTAAGAAGCTTCACAACAGCTTCCAAACGGTTTGTTGGTAAACGTTGGCCGATGTTTTGACTCCTTGTTCGCAGAAATGCAGGTCAGTGACCTTATCGTAAGAGAAACCCAACCAAACCATGACTGAAGCTGGGTGATGAGCCTTTTCCACCCTTGGGATTAGTTCAGATGCTTGCTTAGATGACCGCACATACACCCTATCATTTTGCTTCTTTAATTTTTCCTGAAAGGTAAAAAATTTGTCATCGGTGAACAAAATTTTTCTGTGCAAGTTATCAGCGTGCTTCACCAAAACACGTTTGCATTTTTCAATCCTATTTCTTTTATAACTGCAGACAATAAATGTCCGGTACGTCGTTTGAAAGCCCCAAATCCCAAGTCTTTCTTAATGATTCGACTCATGGAATTTTGCGTGATATTCATCTCACGGGCCATGATTTTCTGTTTTCGGAGCGGATTTCTGTGAATTCTTGATTAAACGGCTTTACTGACAAGCGGTGTTCGAACAGAGCGTGGGCGGCCCGACAGGTGGCGGTCTTTTTCATCTCCAGTCTCCACAAACAGTTTTATGCATCGGTGGAACATGCGGCTAATCCCTGGTGGCCGGAGCGTTTTGAAAATATCGCTTTTTTTCATTTCACACTTGAAAAGCGCTATTACAGCGATACGGTTCTCATTATCTGACCACTCCATGATTAAAGTTGAAACAATTTTAAAATCCCGTTACAAACTAACGCTATTGAGGTAAACTTTCAAAACCCATATGACATTAACGGGGTATGTTCAGTTCTACTATTGAAATGGGTGAGTTCGATGTTGTAACAGTATTTATGTCCCTACAAAGTATAAAAGGATATATCTCGTGAACTAAAGCCAATATGACAAGAGTAGTTCGTCTATATACTCGTAATGTGGGTAAGGAGAATAATACACCCTGGAAGTAAAAAGGCCGATGCCACGCCACCTTGACAAAATTTTCATATTTGACCGGAATCCGAGATGAAGGATACATAAGCTTTGGCACAGGCGAACATAATTTGTCAACACAATCCCACGACAGTCGGTTATACGCACCGGATTGACCCGAAGCAGCAATTCTTCGGCCAAGGGCTGTCACCTCGACACTGTGTGTGCCGCTACAACAACAACATAATTTGTCAACTTGTTTAAATTAAGATGTTCCTTTTTTATACGAGTGGTTTTTAAACTTTTTTCCGATTTCGTTTTTCTGACAGCTGTCACTTGATTTATGCCCAGGTTTTCTATTTCATAATGAATAGACTTACTCCGGAACAACGTTTGCAAATCGGGGTAAACCCTGAATTTATCACAAAAATTGTGTTCAGCTATGAAGCTTTTGGTTGAATGGGTAGCTTAATTACCAATGCATTGTTGAGACGCCCTTACGTCCTGAAATAGCCACTGTTTGGTGCGCTATGTGGGCAGCTGGAATCATTGGTCTATTTTCTTCAAAAATGAAGCCGGTAATAATGTTACAGTCAATGGGGAACACTATAGAGCCATGATTAATGACTTTATCGTGCCTGAATTGGAGGATGTTCATGTGGACGACCTTTGGTTCCGTCAAGACGGCGCTACATGGCATACAGCCATGTAGCGCCCGTGGCTTCTCAGATCGTGCTATTTAACACCGCTGGACTATTTTTTGTGGGGTTATGTTAAGTTGCTTGTCTATGCAGATAAACCCGACACGATCGGCGCCTTGGAAGAGAATAATCGGAGCGTTATTACTGGCATACTGCCCCAAATGCTGCAAAAAGTGGCCGAAAATAGGGCCTCTCGAGCCCGCGGTAACCACTTGCCTGAAATCATTTTTAAAACAAATTGGCAAACCCTTATCTTTATAATAAGGTTAAATTCTAGGCCATAACATTAAATTATATATGCTTTATTTCTTGAAAACCACACATCTGAAAAAAACGTTTACATTTTTGGGGCCCAATGAACCCTTGTCCTATTCAGATTCGTAAAGAAAAGTTCAAAATTTTTAGAAGACCCATTCGTCTATTGCTAAATAAGGCCGAAGGGGCATGAAGTGGAGCCATTAGATAAAGGTTTTAAATTTACACAAATCTTTAAAGTTAAAAGAGTAAGCATATGACAATGTGCGAAAGCGTCTTATCTTCGTTACTCATGGGACCTTTGACGTTTGGCCCAAAGCCTTAAATATACGAATCATCAAAATGGAAGGTAATTGTTATTTTCGGATTCGTGACGATACGTTTTGTTGTTTTTGAATGCCCATATGAGCATAGTTAAATGTGGCCGATTTTTGGGCCCATTTGAAGAGATCCAAGTAAAAATTGGCCCAAAGCTTTAATTTAGATATTATTTTGATTTGTTAGAAACTATCACTGTTTCTGAATGTCCATATGCACTCGAACATTAGATGACGGTTTTGAAGCCCATAGAACACGCCAATAGGTCAAAGCCTCCAATTTGGTCGAAGAGTAAAATTAATGTTATATTTAGATTATTTATAAAATTCCACTGTTTCTAAGTACAATTTTTGGAGGGACCAATTTTTCGGTGGCCTTACCAAATGTCTTCGAACTGTAAAATTAATGTGATATTCTGTTTCGCGGCGAAATATTTTGTTTTGTAATATTTATATGACCGGCCGATTTTTGGACACGATAGGTCCTAGGGAAATTAATCGCATGTCCTCAAATTTCTTTAAATCGTAAACTGAAAATAAAATTCTGATTCGTGAATAAATATTATTGTTTTTTTTAACCCATATGTACATAGTTCAAATAGGCCGATTTTTTGGGCTTCTTACGACCAAATAGGCCTATATGGTCGGACTCCCAAATTGCTCCATATCTTAAATTTAGATATATATTTCGATTTAGGAGAAGATTTCACCTAGTCTGTTAACTTATATGCCTCCGCCGATAAGGGGAAGGTTTTTAGGTCTCGGGATCGCATGACCACGCCCATTTATGGAAAGGTTACAGAATCAATGCCTACTACTTACAAAAGCTGATTGATTATTTAATTAATCAAATTTCATTGAAAAAAAGTCCAAAAATTCAAATCCTAATCAGCAGTATTTTTAGTCCTTTAAAGGTGAACTTTTTTCCCTTTTGCACGACTTAGTGCATTTTTTATACCAACCCAATGCCAACTTTAAGACATATATCTGGCAATAATGAAGACTCTAGCTCTTTTCGTTTGCAGTCAATAGTGCTTTCAACAGACGGACATGTCCAGATCGTCTTAAAATTTTACTTTCTTGCTTAAGTCTCAAAACATCCTTTAAGGGACTTGGGTAAAACTTCTCTCAAACAATAAGCTGTGCACGATTCAAAGTTTATACTCCCTGATCGGATAATTCTGTTAAACGCCGGCTACGAACGGCTAACGCATTTTTAAAAGAGAAGTTTTTACATAGCTTAGAGATATATCTCTTACTCGCAAAATCGCCGGCATTTACGAGGTGGAAACCGACGCCAAAAAATTGTACGATATTCTTACCCGGCGTTGGACCTGGGTTAACATCACACCACGGCGGCTCATGTTATGACGATCAAAAATATATATACTTTGTATAGTCGCAGATATGTTTTTCGATGTGTACAAACGGAATAAGAAACTCATATATACTCCTATCCTAGGGAGGAGGGTATACAAATGCGTGGTTCTTCTTCGGCATAGTCTGCGGCCAACTCAATACACTTCATCAAACGTTTTTCAAGTTTTTTACTTCCATCCGAAAAATAAGAATTTTCAAGACCTTCAAAATATGCCTCAGTTTCAGCAATAACCTCGCTATTGGACGAAAATTGTTTGCCACCGAGAATTTTTTTTAAATTTGGAAACAAGAAATAATCAGAAGGAGCTTAATCTGGACTATATGGTGGATGCGGAGCAATTTCAAATCGTAATTCGGCCAGTTTTTGTCGAGTTAAAAATGCAGTGTGTAAAGGAGCATTATCTTGATGAAAAAGGACCTTTTTTTCTAAATGCGATCGTTTTATCTTGATTTCTTCACTCAACCGATCCAATAATGCACAATAATATTCACTTTTTATAGTTTTTCCTTTCTCAAGATAATCAATAAATATTATACCCCTTGCATCCCAAAATACTGTGGCCATTACTTTCTCTGCTTTACCCGCTTCTATCCATTGTTTTCACTGTTCTTTGCATTCTGGGATGTAGTGATGGATCCATGTTTCATCAACAGTTATGAATCGGCGCAAGAACTCTATTCGAGTACGCTGATAAATCGCTAAAAGCTCCTCGGAATTGGTCCAACGGACGATTTTTAGGGGCAAAGTCAACAAACGCGGCACATATCTTGCGGATAGCTTTTTCATGTGGAGTTCATCATCTAAAATACTCCAAACATGTTTTTCGTGTATTTTAACAATATCAGCAAGTTCTCTGAGCTTTATTCGTCTATCTTTAGTCACTTCATTAAATATTTTTCTAATGTTTTCAAAAGTGGTAGCAGTTTTCGGTCTTCCAGAGCGTTGTTCATCTTCCGTACTTGAACGTCCCATTTTAAATTGTTGAACCCAGGATTTCACG
Organism: Hydrotaea diabolus; assembly: GCA_963513945.1. Lineage (NCBI taxonomy): Eukaryota > Metazoa > Arthropoda > Insecta > Diptera > Muscidae > Hydrotaea > Hydrotaea diabolus. The sequence goes on along the minus strand of OY740718.1, from coordinate 149,452,135 downwards.
GTGGAGTATGATGGTGCATTATCACCATGAACAGAATCCAATTCATCTTTGATTAACTGTGGCGTATAACCTTTCATATAAAAGTGTTTAATTACCGCACGAAACTCTTTATTTTACATTTTTCAAAAATTATAAAACTTGTTTACTTCAATCACCTGTAACACAGAAAATAATCATAAAATATTTCGGAAATTTTAACAGATGGCTTGTAAAGGATTGCTTTTAAAAAACAAAAAAAAGTTGTTAGTAAAACAGAAAATGTGCCAGGCCTGTTAGTTTTGCGGTCGCCCTCGTACTATTACAACATTGAACACACCCATTTCAATAGTAGAACTGAACATACCCCGTTAATGTCATATGGGTTTTGAAAGCTAACCTCAATAGCGTTAGTCTGTAACGGGATTCTAAAATTGTTTCACCTTTCATCTTGGAGTGGTCAGATAATGAGAACCGTATCGCTGTAATAGCGCTTTTCAAGTGTGAAATGAAAAAAAAAATATTTTCAAAACGCTCCGGCCACTAGGGATTAGCCGCATGTTCGTCTACCGATGTATTCCGCCGATTGGGCCGCCCACGCTCTGTTCGATCTGCCGTTAAATCAAGAATTCACAGAAATCCGCTACGAAATCAGAAAATTATGGCCCGTGAGATAAATATCACGCAAAAGTCCATGAGTCGACTCATTAAAAAAGGCTTGGGACTTGGGGCATTCAAACGACGTACCGGACATTTATTGACTGCAGCTTAAAAAAAATAGGATTAAAAAATGCAAACGTTTTTTGGTGAAGAACATTGATAACTTGCACAGAAAATATTTGTTCACCGATGACAAAATTTTTACCGTTTAGGAAAAACTTAACAAGCAAAATGATTGAGTGTATGCGCGGTCATCTAAGAAAGCATCTGAACTAATCCCAAGGGTGGAAAAGGGTCATCGCCCAGCTTCAGTCATGGTTTGGTGGGAGTTTCTTGCGATGGGGTCACTGACCTGCATTTCTGCAAACAAGTAGTCAAAACATCGGCCAAAGTTTACCAAAAAACCGTTGTGGAAGCTGTTTTAAAGCCTCTTAACAATTTCCTGCCATGGACTTTTCAGCAGGATTCTGCGCCGGCCTATAAGGTTAAAACGTCCCAGGCCTGGCTTCGAAACAATTTGCCAGCGTTCATTTCCCCTGAAAAATGGCTCTCAGGCAGTCCAGATTTGAACCCATTGGATTACAGATTGTGGACGGTTTTAGAGGACAAGGTTTGTCACAAAAGATACCCCAACATTGGATCTCTTAAGACTGCTTTGGTTCGAGCTGTGGCCAATTTTCCAATCGAGGTTCGTGTAGCTATTGACGATTGGCCAGTGCGACTTAAGGCGTGTGTAAGGTCAAAAGGCGGACATTTCGAATAAGAAGATTCTTTTTGGATACAATAAACATAAATAAATATATTAAAAAATATTTGGCCCAAAAACATTTAGTACTTTTTATTTTACAGCATAAAACGTGTGTAACAGTATTTATGTCCCTACTTAGTATTTCAAATTTGTCCAGTAGGTATGTACAGTTCCAACTCTGTATGAATCCGGTCAAAACTCAAGGCCAATCGCAGCACGACCGGCTGTTAGCTTTGTTAATGGTTATGGTGAAAGCCAGACCACTGGAAACTGAAATCAACGGTTAAAACGGTTGAAATCATTGGATCTCGTGGCATCAGCTCATTTTCTCCTGTTAAAACGAAACGGTTAAAAAAACGGTTATAACATATTTACTAGGAATTCAAAAATGGATTTATTTTAAAGTTTGGCTGACAATTTTGGTTAATGGACAAATCTACAAATTCAAATATGGTTTTTGAATTCAGATTTCACACAGATTGGGATAGACTCATGCACGAAGAGAGGCCAGAAACGCCGGAGTTGGGCCTGGCCAAAGAAAAAACGGGTTAACTTGTTAAAAGTTCTTATGGGTACAGCGTTTAAATTCACGGGTTTACGTATGGTCTTCATTTCACCTAACCCAAATATGATAATAAAATTATTGTGAAGTATGTTGTTCAAACATTCCAAATGCAAGTCATTTTCCAAAGAGCATAGGCCACATTGTATCTTAAACAGTTCCTTAAGTTTTTCGGTATCTCTGATACTACTCGTATGACGAGTTCAGGAGTTTTCTCATTGACATAAATTAATTTTATTTTTTAACTTGTGTAAATAAGCATTGTTATGCTATATTTCTTGCAGCTAACAAATAAATTAAACAACTTCTTTGTTCACATTGCACTCAATTACATTTTCAATCAGACAATTATATTAAATTTTCAAATGGAACTGTTCGAGTATGCATTGAAAATCCTTACAATACCGCCAACAAGCATCACCTACTGCGATGACCATGACGATGACCATCATTGTGCAGCATCGTAGCCGCCATCATCCTCACCAGCTGCCTACAATTACTTTGCAAAGACCATCTCCATCCAGCCTGCACATTGGCCCCAAGGGCCTCATAGACTCCCAATACACAATTGTTGGGGTTATATTAAATTTTTTAAACCGCAGCGGAATATGCATAGAAAACCAGAAAAAAAACACTCTGTCGTAGTCGTTGACCAGTGTAGACAATGCAACCAAAAGAACACTAAGAATAACAATGGCAATAACCATCAATGTTTGCAGAGTCTACTTCCGTTATGATGTACGACTCGATGGACTTGCCGTATGTGTACGACTGTGTGGAGCAAACGTTGATTCCAGACCACCGGTCGAGCAGTCCAAGCAGGAGCAAAACAACGGAGAGATGAATGTTTAAAGGGTTGGCTGGCCGCCGTTGCGACAGAAGGTCGTCGCGAGGGTTGGGAAGCGCCATCGTTCTGTTTGTTATACAAAAAAAAAACGCGACGATTATGACCACCAGTATACCCACGATAAATGACGCTGTCTATATTTGCAGTGATATAAAAATCCACACATACATACGTACGTACGAGTATGTATATGCAATGGGTAGGGGACAGTGGGCAGTGCTACGAGGTTTGTATGATAAGAACGTTAGTTAAAGAAAAATCAGGTAAAAACCTCGTAAGGTTCAAATATACCGAATTATCGCCATAAATTAAAGAGGTCCGTTTTTTGGGCCCCTTGGTCGACGAGTCCTACTCTTTTCAAGTTAGTCAATGTGTCGATACGTAATAAAAAAATTGCTTTAATTTTAATACCCATTCGAGAGTTTAAAACCTTAACCGATATTCCGGTTTTGATGTGCCGCTTGCTCAAATATAGCTAAAATCCGAAAATTCGGTTTACCTTTTTTTCTATCGGGTTTTTCGGTATTTTGGTTGTTTATTATTTTTTTTTTTTAACAATATATTTATTTGCAATCTATTTTATATACAAAAATAATAAGCAAATTTAGTAATAAATAAATTAATGACAGTATAGCTAACGACTTAACGATATCTGTGTGTCCATCCCTCTGACCGTGTGCTGACTATATAAAGCCTGGTATTAAACTACGAGTCGAGCGGTATTAAAGTACGAGTGGAAGAAGTTTTTTGGACCAATGACGGACGCTAGTGAAATTTATGAAAACACATGTTCATCGATTTTAGGTTTCTAGCTCTTGAAGCCACATTTTATATCCAAATAGTCACATTTCACTTCTTTGAACCAAGGACGTATGTTATTTAAACTAAAGAAACTCGGTTTAGATTTGCATATAGCTCCCACACATATGTTCATCCGATTTAAAGTTTCTGGCTCTCGAAGCCACATATTACATCTAATTTTCATGAAGTTAGCTCTTCTGAACAAAGGACGGATGTTGTTGACTTTTAAGAAAATCGGTTAAAATTTAGATGTAGCTCCTACACATATGTTTAACCGGTTTATGTCTTTAGCTCTTGATACCACATATTACATCCAACTAGATAAAATTTGCCACAGTTCATAAAGTTGGATCAGTAATCAGCTCTAATAAAAGTGGGTCATAGCGATCCACATTTTGATATGTACGAGGGCGGTTCGGAAACTTCTTAGCCTAGCACAAAAAGCGCGGTATAAACAGAAAAAAGTTAAGTGTTTTGGAAACTTCCATCAATTCATAATGATATGGTGAATGTGTTAGGTGAAAGTGCTCCTTCAAACGTGGTCGTACAAACATTGAAGATGAACCACGTAGTGGACGTCCAAAAACAGCAACAACAACAGAAATTGTAGCCAAAGTGCATGATATGGTATTAAATGATCGACGAATAAAAGTGCGTGAAATAGCTAATATCATGGGCATCTCAAATGATCGAGTCCATTTAATTTTGCATGAAGAACTACAGATGAAAAGCTTTCTGCAAGATGGGTGCCGCACTTGTTAACAGTCGACCAAAAACGCATAAGAATGAACATTTCTCAAGCTTGTTTGGATCGTTTTCAGCGAAATAAAATGAATTTTAAGCGTCGTTTCATAACTGTTGATGAGACATGGATCCACCACTATACTCCAGAGACAAAAGAACAAAGCAAACAATGGACTGAAGCTGGAGGAAGTGCCCCAAAGGAGGCAAAAACAATTCAATCGGCTGGTAAGGTTATGGCATCGGTTTTTCTGACTTCAAAGGTATTTTATTACTATCTGCAAAACAATATATTCAGAGTACTATTGCAACCTTTTAGCTCAATTAAATGTACAAGTTCGAGAAAAACGTCCTGGCTTACAACACAAAAAAAAAATTTTTCATCAAGACAGCGCACCAGCGCACAAGAGTGTTTTAAAATTGGCTAAAATCAACGAATTAAAGTACGAGTTGCTTGACCACCCACCTTATTCTCCTGATTTAGCTCCCAGTGACTTTTAACTGTTCCCAAATCTAAAAAAATTCCTTGCTGGCAAGCGTTTTACCTCAAATGAAGATGCAATTACAGTTGTAAACCACTATTTTGAAGACCTTGAGGAAATCTATTTTAATCAAGGGATAGAATTGCTAGATAAGCGTTGGATTAAGTGTATTGAAGTTTTAGGAGATTATATTGAAAAATAAAAATATTTTTGAAAAACTAACTATTCTCTTTCATTAATAGGCTAAGAACCGCCCTCGTATCTCTTTGCACTGGTCCTATAGATCCCAAAGTTATATTCAACCACTTTAAAACAACCAATATAATTCCGATTTCGATCCAATATGGTATAATATATTTAGGTAAAAAAATCAATCTTAGACTGATTTGGGTCATAAAAATTTATTTTTCGAAAAATTGTTGATCAAAAAACTTGCTTCCAATATGCATGGCCACATAACTTTAAATTAGCTAAAACATTTTCTTGCGAACACAAACATAAAATTATATTTGTAATTTAACTAAATTTGGGTAATGGAACCTAAACCCGAATGTATTCCACATTTAAGGATGGACATATATTACCTAAAACATTGATTTTTTTTTTGAAAAAATTGGAATATGATCTACTATTGTTTATCTGGCTTAATTAAGAGGCCGTTTAAAGGGTTTAAAACCGTGTTTTCTGTTGGAATTTCCTCACATCGAGAAGAGAAGGATATAATAAAGTCGGCCATGCCAGTCTTTAGATATTTTACTAGTTGTTTTTTTTAATAAAAAAAAATCTATTCGCAGTAAGTGATACTTTTGTCTTCCATAGTCTAGAAAGGTGAAAATACTTTTTCTTATGATTTAGGTTGTATATTTTCATTTTCAGGCAAAAGGCTTGAAACGGAATGTCGGTTAATGGCGGATTTAAACTTTTTGAAAACCACGACAGATTATTGTTGAATTTTAATTGATAATCACCATTATGGCCTAAACCACGGTGCGCCATAGCACTGGGGAACGTTACTCTGCTACGGCCAGCACCCGCGAGTTGGGTTTAAACTACAGCTATTCAGGCCATAAATACAGTTCTGGGGGCTCCTGACTACCCGTGGTCCCAGTTTTAAGTCTCCGGTCAGACCAAGTAACCTTTTTTTTTAAACCACTACAGTCGGTTTTTTAAATCACGGTTGTGATTATTGCACTCTAAAACCCGTATGCCCATTTCAACCGCTGGTTGGTTCTTTTCAACAAATGACAAATGAACATCGCTTCATTTGTCCAAACCTGATCTCAGTTAGAACTCCATAATAAAGACACACTAATTTTCGTAGCTAAATTTGAAAACACGTATGTCCATGTGAGTGAGTTGCATCGTCCAGCAGCTATTCCCTTTTTTAAGGTATTAAGTGCGTCCCAACTAACAAAACTCACTTTTACAATTGTCCACAAAAATTAGGACTTGTTAGGCAAATACTTTAAAAAGTGCACGTCTGAGGCACCTTTATTACCCAAAAGGTTAAATTTGTCCACCTGGACCGGTTTTTACTTATATAAACCAATATCCCATAATCGTGCAAACTATCAGAACACAAGATCATTTCAATTGATCAAAAGACATATGAACGGCCAGACAGTGATAGGATGTCTAAGAACTTTACGATAAATAATATATAACATTCCTGGTAGGGCGTTGAGTTAGCCTGGCGTAGGACGACTTTACACGTTTCACTCTATCTGAACAATGTTGGTATTTCCCAATCTACTTGGGCGTAAAAGCTACATGTTTGATAAGAAGCTCTTACTTAATTAAACGCAAACATAATGACATGCAGCAGCTGGACGAGGCTTATATGTCCTAGGTACGATAAAAATCGCACGAAATCCTTACTAACAATATGTAGAGGTGGTTTCTCCATATTAGTAACCGTGATCCGAAGACAGGGCCAGACGAAATTTTAGCCAAAAATTATATATACAAAATAAAATAAGTGCTTCCTTGTTTGTTGTTCATAGGAGCCTAAACTACTGAACTGATCATCCAGAAATTTTCACAGAATATAGCTTTAGGCCTGTGGTAAAAATCGGATAGTTAAATTTTTGGTATGCCCACACCCCTTAAAATTTTCAAGCTAATAACTCAAAAAATACAACAGCTACGAACATAAGGTAAAGTATACAAATTACTAAACCGGTCTTCTTGAAATTTTCGCTGTAAACCGCTGGTTAAAATGGGATACTTAGATTTTTGATATATCAAGCATGATCATTGATCATAACTAAACACCCAAAAGAGCTACGAACATAAGCTTTAATACGAGGGTTGCTATTTATAAAGGGTGTCCTAAGAAGAGCGCAATTTTTAACTGACTGATGCAGCAATTGAATTGTTTCTCTGGCTGTATGACATGTGGCGCCGTCTTGTTGGAACCACATGCCCTCCACATTCATTTCTTCAATTCTAGGCAAGAAAAAACTGGTTATCATTTCACGATACCAAACACCATTGACTGTTTGCGCTTGACCTGCCTCATTTTCATAAAAAAAAGGTCCAATGATTCCTCCAGCCCAAAAACCACACCACACAGTGACACGTTGAGGATGCATTTGCTTCTCGTGAATCACTCGAGGATTTTCCGCACCCCAAATGCGACAATTCTGCCTATTGACGAAGCCATCAAGATGAAAATGGGCCTCGTCACTGAAGATGATTTTATCGGCAAAATCAGCATTTTCATGTTGTCTCTCCAATACCCAATTAACGAACTCCCTTTCGTGTAGCGCTCCATTTTTACTAACCTCGTACCTTCTACTAACAAACAATAACAATTGTTCAAATGTCAAACAATGACACTTCGAATGTTGCCAGATTTAAAAATTGCGTTCTTCTTGGGACACCCTTTATTTCGGGTCCTGACAATACTAGTGTTCCCAGAAGAAAACTGGAACTTTCATTAGAAACTTTGTCATTTTTTAGTGTAACATCATTCAGAACGTTTTGTCATTTGAGGCCGAATTTTCATCTCAGTCAAAAATGGAATTATCCCGGAAACCTTTTGATGATGATTTTTTGCGATTTTCGGCGTAAGTTATCGACACAAGAGTGTTTAAATCAACTTTTTTCGACTTTTGGCGACAAAGCACCATCAAAAACCACTGTTGATAGTTGATACGAAGAGTTCAGTCTCGGACGCCGTTTGAAGACATCCATCTTCGGTCACTTTGCCAGAAACCATCGATGCTGTGCGTGAACTGATTAAGCAAGACCGATATGTGACATACCTTGAGATTGAGGCATCCTTGGGCATTAGTATGACAAGCATCAATAAGATATTGCATATTCATTTGGCCGTGAACAAAATTTGTTCACGTTGGATCCCACATAGTTTGACGAATGCTTAAAAAAAAGACTCGTATGGATTGGTGAAAAGAGATGTTAAAAAGTATAACTGCGGTAGCTCAAAGACATTGTATAACATTGTCACAGGTGACGAATCATGGATCTATACATATGCACCCGAAACAAAACAGCAATCGACCGTAAGGGTCATTCAAGACTAGCCAAATCCAACAAAAGTTGTTCGTGGAAGAAGTACATCGAAGCAAATGATTGGGTTTTTTTTAGGTATAACCGGCCATGTTGCCACAGTGTCTTTATTGGAACGAAGGACGGACAGTTCTGAGTGGTATACAACCATCTGTTTGCCAACAGAGTTCGAAGATTTTGCATCACGACAATGCGAGCTCTTACACATCAGCTGAAACGAAGAGCTATTTGAGCACTCAAGATGTCGAATTGATGGGCCATCCACCGTACAGCCCTGATTTGGCACCCAATGACATCTTCTTATTTCAACCAAGCATGAAGAACAAAATGGGTGGTCAACGTTTTACATCATACCTCCAAAGGAGAAAAATTCTCCTTTGGAGGTATCTCAATCGGAGTGGAAAAAGTGCTTCGAAAAATGGTTTGTGCGCATGCAAAAGTGTGTTGTTCTTAAAGGAAAATATTTTGAAAATCAATAAAACCATTTCCAATACTACATTGTTGTGCTTCTATTGCCGGACCCGAAATATAAATAGCAACCCTTGTACCACCTTTTATACAAGCGGTGTAAAGCTAATAATTATAGCCAGATCGTCTTGAAATGAATACAGTATGCCATTGAGGGCCAACAAATTGTGACATAGTACTTTATATGCGGATACATGTGGCTCACAATATTTCGAGCCCTAACCGCAAAAAGGCGTAAGCACCAAAAAAGAAAATTTTACATGGATGATTCTAATACAACTGAATTTGCTATATCTTTGTAAGCATTAATACTTTATAAATTCTAATATTTAACCTTTAGAGCGTTGTACAATTTTCTATCGGAATTCATTAAAAAGCGAGTTCCGCTTACGACGTTTTCGCGGTAGGGGCTCGATTTGTATAAAAGCGCAGAAGAGCAATATAATGGCGTTCTATATAATGACTATTCCTCAATCATTTAATGGTTCTTGCCTTCTGTAACATGCCTCATATAAAATTTCATAAATTATATGTGAGTGTTGGCGTGTTTCTTTTGTCGATTTGTATGTATTTTCAAGTCTCGCCGTAAATGTGTAACATCTGATGTATCTGATGCGCATTCCATGATGAACTCCGGCCTGATGATGAATCCAACGTCAAGTCCTTCATCCAAACACACACACGCATAAACTCACACGACATAAATGAGGATATAAAAGTGGATGTGGGTGTGTGTGTGTGCAAGAGAAAGAGAGGAAAAAAAGAGCGAATTGGAGAAAAAAGAAGTTGATGTTGCACTTTAAGTGCAGTTTTTTGTGTCCCTAGGTTGTTATGATATTTTTTATGGTTTAATATACGAGTATGTATGTGTGTATATATGTATAAGAGTGAATTGCTCTGTGAGTGACAAAAAGTATGCGTGGGTGTGTTTGAGTTTGTGTACTTTTGTAGTTTTGTTAACTCTGTGGTGGACTTTTTTGCGGCCATACGCACACATATATGATTTTCATCGGTAGCTTTCTGCATAGTCCGCACAGTAGGTGGAATTGGAAGAACATTTTTTAACATGTAACTGAAAAAAACAATTTTGAGAAATGTCACAGAGGTGAACTTATACTACATATTTTGTTTGGGCACAATTGGCCAGGTCTTGTCAGATTATACCTGCCATGGTTGGGGGTAAGATGTGGCTTGTAAAGCTAAAAACATAAAAATCGTATGGACGTATAGGTGTGAGCTATATATATCTTAATCTGAACCGATTTTTTTGCTATTTCAATAGCGGTCGGCCTGATGATGATGAAAAATCGGACTACAATTGCGACCTGTAGTTTGACTACAAGCATAAGATGGACGGACGGACGGACGGACAGACAGGCAGACATTGTCAAATAAAATCAGCAGGTGATTGATTATATAGGGTGATAAATCTAGAGGTATTTTTTCAGAACAAAAAAAATATAAAAAATTAATCAAGTGTGCAATCTTTATTGGTAATTTGAAAGGACATTTTATGGCTTATGTATTTATTGAAAATAATAACCTTCAAATATTGGCAACTGTATTATGGGAATGAGCGTTCGGTGAGAAACGGGAAGATCCGCTGTTTTCGACAACAATTTTGTTCAGTGATGAGGCCCATTTCCAATAGCTCAACAACAAAGTCAATAAACAAAATTGCCGCATTTGGGCTGAAGACCAACAAGAAGAGGTTCAAGAGGTGTCATTATACCCAGAGAAAAACAACGGTTTGGTGCGGTTTACGAGGGAGACCGCAAAACTTACTGGGTCGTTCAAGTACGAAAGATGAACAACGCTAAAAATATGTAATGAAGTGACTAAAGATAGATGAATAAAGATCAGAGAACTTGCTGATCTTGTTAAAATACGCGAAAAACAAGTTTTAAGTATTTTACATGATGAATGCCATATGAAAAAGCTATCCGCAAGATGGATGCCGCGTTTGTTGACTTCGCCCCAAAAAATCGTCCGTTGGACCAATTCCGAGGAGCTTTTAGCGATTTATCAGCGTAATCCAATAGAGTTCTTGCGCCGATTCATAACTGTTGATGAAACATGGATCCATCACTACATCCCAGAATGCAAAGAACAGTCAAAACAATGGATAGAAACTGGTAAAAGTGGTCCCAAGAAGGCGAAAACTGTTAAGTTAGCAGGATAAGTAATGGCCACAGTATTTTGGGATGCAACGGGTATAATATTTATTGATTATCTTAAGAAAGGAAAAACTATAAATAGTGAATATTATTGTGCATTATTGGATCGGTTGAATGAAGAGATCAAGATAAAACGACCGCATTTATAAAAAAAAGTTATTTTTCATCAAGATAATGCTCCTTCACACACTGAATTTTTAACTCAACAAAAAATGGCCGAATTATTTGTTTCCAAATTAAAAAAAAATTTTCGGTGGCAAAAAATGTTCGTCCAATAGCAAGGTCTGAGGCATATTTTGAAGGTCTTGAAAAATCTTATTTTTTGGATGGAATTAAAAAACTTGAAAAACGTTTGATGAAGTGTATTGAGTTGGAAGGAGATTATGTTGAAAAATAAATAATAATAATTCCAAAAAAACGGTTCTTTTCATGTTACTTTTGCGGTCGCCCTCGTATAAGCTGGTGGAATCATCGGTGCATATTTTTTCAAAAATAATTCTTTGGGGTTACGTAAAATCCAAAGTCTATGCTGACAAACCAGCTACGATTCAGGTTTTGGAGGACAACATTACACGAGTCATTAAAGTCATACCGGTCGAAATGCTCAAACGAGTCATCCTAAATTGGACCCGTAGAATAGAAACCCTGAGGCGTAGTTGAGGCCAACATTTGAAGGTAATTATTTCAAAAAAAAAAATGCCATAAAATGTCCTTTCAAATTACCAATAAAGATTTCACATTTGATTTGAATTTTTATATATTTTTTTTGTTCTGAAAAAATACCTCTAGAAGGAAGACCATATACTTGGATCGGTTTAAGTGGGTCTAGCTCAAATATTTGTGGTATGTAGTCACAAACATAGCCATAAACTAACTTATAATATCCTGTTCCACAGAGTGGTGCAGGGTATAAATATGTTTGCTTTATTTCTGTGGAACATGCTACAAACATATAAATGTTTGTACACAAACATATGAATCTTTTGGTACATTGCCACAAACATATCAAAGTTAGGTAGCAAACAAATATATGTTTGCACAAAAGCATAAAAATGTTTGTCAACATTGCTACAAACATATTAATGTTTCCTGCATATGTTAGAGAGACCGTTTTTCCCCTCCGCGTATGAAATTCGCCGTGGGCACAAAGAATAATCATTAAATAGATTGTTTTGATAGTTGCTAATATCTTTTAGATTCATTATTTCAATAATGTGTCGCTGTTATGTTGAATATTAATTCTGTACTGATGTCGCGAGCAATCTAAATCTTCCACTTCCAGAAGGATTTTTTATATGTCAAGAATAATTTTCTCAAAGTAATTCAAACAACCCTAATAAATTTGCATAATATTTATTACGCCTGCATAAACGAAAGGGGACAAAAATGCGATGGATAATTTAATGTATATTAATGGTGATATACGAGTACTGTACCTTATAGGATTCCTGGGATACCTGAAATATTCGAAGAGTACGTTAATCGTGGATTCAACAAACTGTCTGTTACGTAAAAATCTAATTGTTAGACTTATTGTTAGACTTATGCTACAACTAAAATTTGTTAAAATAAAAATTATTATTTTATAAGACTATTATTTTTAAATAAATAATATTTTAAAATATATATTATTGGATAGTATGGCTCGCTGTCATAAACAATTAAAAAAACACATGTACACGTTTGTTGTTTAGTTCTATTAATTTATTGATTTTTCCAATATTATTGATTTTCCAATAAACCCATTCATACGGTTATAAATATAAATAAGAGATTTATAAACTTTTTTAAGCAAAAAAAAATTGTTAGGTACGTATTACATATTCTGACCCTCTACTCGACCACTTAATACTTGGCTAGGAGTTAACAATTCTACTATAACATTGAGGGGCTGATAAGTAGAAAACATTCACTTCGGTAGATGTTCCCAAAAAGTCCTAGTCATAACAAAAAAGATAACGACAGAATCGTATACGAGGGTTGCTATTTATATTTCGTATCCTGACAATACTAGTGTTACCAGATGCAAACAGGAACTTCCATTGGAAACTTTGACATTTTTTAGCATAACTTCACCCAGAACGTTTTGTCATTTGAGGGCGAATTGTTTTGTTTACAGGTGTGTAGAAAAATTCATCTCAGTCAAAAAATGGAATTATCCTGTGAACATTTTCGTGCGATGATTTTTTACGATTTTCGGCGTGAGTTATTGATACAAGAGTGTTTAAAACAACTTGTTTCGACTTTTGGGGATGAAGCACTACCAAAAACCACTGTTAATTGCTGCTACCAAGAGTTCAGTCACGGATGCCGTTCGCTCCAGGATGAATTTCGTGAAGGACGTCCAACTTCGTTCACTTTGCCAGAAACAGTGGATGCAGTGCGTGAACTAATTAAGCAAGACCGACATCTGACATACCGCGAGGTTCAGGCATCCTTGGGCATTAGTATGACAAGCATCAATACGATATTGCATGTTCATATGGCCGTGAACAGAATTTGTTCTCGTAGGATCCCACATAATTTGACGAATGCTCAAAACAAGGCTCGTATGGATTGGTGCGAAAGTTGAAAAAGTATAACTAATGAAGCTGAAAGGCAGTGTAAACCATTATCACAGGTGACGAATCATAGATCTATGCATATGCACCCGAAACAAAACAGCAATCGACCGTAGATTCATTCAATCCAACAAAAGTTGTTCGTGAAAGAAGAACTTATACATCAAAGCAAATGATTGCGTTTTTTCGGTATAAACGGCCATGTTGTCACAGTGCCTTTAGCGGAAGGTAGGACGGTCAATTCTGAGTGGTATAACTATCTGTTTTCCAACAGAGTTCGAAGAAATGACGACATTGCGAGCTCTTACACATAAGCTGAAACGATGAACTATTTGACCACTCAAGATGTGGAATTGATTTGGCACCCAATGACTCCTTCTTATTCCCTAGCATCAACAAAAAAAAATGCTTGGTCAACGTTTTTCATCGCCCGAAGCGGCTCTTGAAGCGTTCAAAAATCATGTTTTAACGGTGTCTTAATCGGAGTGAATAAAGTGCTTTGAAAATTGCTTTGTACGCATGCAAAAGTGTTTTGATCGTAAAGGAGAATACGTATTTTGAAAAACATTTCCAATGATAAATTATTATGTTTTTAGTGCCCGACCCGAAATATACTTAGTAGGGACATAAATACTGTGACAACTTTGAACACACTCATTTCAATAGTAGAACTGAACATACCCCGTTTATGTCATATGGGTTTTGAAAGCTTACGTTAGCGTTAGCCTGGAACGGCATTTTAAAATTGTTTAAACTTTCATCATGGAGTAGTCAGATAATGAGAACTGTATCGCTGTAATAGCGCTTATCAAGTGTGAAATGAAAAAAAGCGTTATTTTCAAAACGCTCCGGCCTCTAGGGATTAGCCGCATATTCGTCTACCGATGCATAAAACTTTTAGCGGAGACTGGAGATGTAAAAGACCGCCACCGGTCGGGCCGCCCACGCTCTGTTCGAACACCGCATGTCATTAAAGCAGTTACATCAAGAATTCACAGAAGTTCGCTCCGAAAACAGAAGATAATGGCCCGTGAGAAAGATATCACACAAAAGTCCATGAGTCGGTCGAATCATTAAAAAAGACTTGGGACTTGGGGCTTTCAAACGACGAACCGGACATTTATTGACTGCAGCTTTTAAAAAAATAGGATTAAAAAATGCAAACGTCTTTTGGCGAAGCCCGCTATTGACTTGCACAGAAAAATGGTGTTCACCGATGAAAAAATGTTAACCGTTCGGGAAAAATGGTTTGCTGGGGTATCTCTAACGATGGGGTCACTGACCTGCATTTCTGCGAACAAAGAGTCAAAACATCGGCCAAAGTTTACGAAGAAACCGTTTTGGAAGCTGTTGTGAAGCCTCTTCACAATTCCCTGTTCCAAAAGTAGCCAAGGACTTTCCTGCAGGATTCTGCGCCGGCCCGTAAGGCTAAAACGTCCCAGGCCTGGCTTCGAAACAATTTGCCAGCGGTCATTCCCCCTCAGGCAGTCTAGATTTGAACCCATTGGATTACAAATTGTGGACGGTTTTAGAGGACAAGGTTTGTCACAAAAGATACCCGAACATTGGATATCTTAAGAGTGCTTTGGTTCGAGCTGTGGCCAATTTTCCAATGGACGAGGTTCGTGCAGCTATTGACGATTGGCCAGTACAACTTATGGCGTGTGTAAAGGCAAAAGGCGGACATTTCGAATAAGTAGATTCTTTTTGGATGCAATATACATTTATAAATATATTAAGAAATATTTGGTCCAAAAACATTCAGTACTTTTTATTTTACAGCATTAAACCTGTGTATCAGTATTTATGTCCCTACTAAGTGTATAGTATTTTCCAATTACTGTACCATTATGACTGGCATAATTTTTGAAGACATATGGGCCAATGATTCCCTCTGCCCATAAAGCGAACAGTGACTTTTTGAGGGTGAAACGTCGTCTCAACAATGGCTTGTGGATTTTCATTACTCCAAATGTGACAATTTTGGTTATTAACGTACCCATTCAACCAAAAGGGAGCTTCATCGCTTAACAAAATTTTCTTGTAAAAATCAGGACCTGTGGCCACACACTTTGAGCCAATTTACCACGATTTGCAAACGTTGTTCCGGAGTCTATTCATTATCAAATGGCAAACCAAACTGAGCACAAGTTAAGTGACAGCTGTCAAAAAACAACTCCGAAAAAAATGTGGCCAGATTGAAAACCACGCGTCTTAAAAAACATCCTATAGAATACCAAATAGAATATATTTTACGAAACAAAGGATGTGCAAAAAAACATAGGAAAAGGGACCTAAGTGAAGTCGACGATTCTAAGCGCAAATAGAAAGGGACCTAATCTTTAAAATGGCTCTCCTGAACAAAACTGATTTTTAACCTTAGGTCGCTCTCTATTTTGATTTATCCATATAAATTGCTTTAAAGTCAAAGTTTTAAAGATAATTTGTGTTCCCATCTTGCCTTTTTTAATGACCCTATTTTTGTCCCTTCGAGTTTGTTGGATCTACCATCAACCCTGCGGTAGACAGTGTAAAATGTTCTACATGAATTACTCTTTACAAAGAGCGTTGGTGCGTACGGTTGGCCTATAACATTTGCCATTCCATTAGTTCTGCAATTTTTTGTTAGCTAGAAATGCGACACTCATTTCCTCAAAAATCCCCCACTGTTCTCCGTGTGGTATCTGTGTAAGTACGAGCATGTGAGAGTAAGTGTATGTGAATGTATATTTTATGCTATAAGCAAATTTGCAACTTGTTAGAGCCAACAAATGGACTTTGCAATCAAAAATGGAAAGTAATGCACATTGTCCGTCCTTCTGTCCGTCGTGTTATTTTGTTGGTTTGTTCTTTGGTTATTTTCCTTTTCGATTTGGTCGAATTTTAAGTAGACTTTTTTCGACCGCCAGCCAGCCAGCCAACCCATGCATTTGTTTTTCTGGCGATATTGCAACGTTGTGGGCTTTCTTTTTTTCGCTCGTTTTTTGTGCAGTTAAACAAAATTTTTATGTTGTTGATGCACATGTTGTTATTTCACAGCATTCAATTTTTACTGGTTTTTGGTTGATGTTGTCGCTGGTTTATTTTTTTCCGATTTTTTTTTTGTTCCTTTCATAAAGGATAGCCGAAATGCTTTTTGTTGGTCAAAAGCGGGAAAAAAGGAAACTCAACACACACACGCGCGTTTCTGCAATTGCATTTCGTTAGGTGGGTGTGTGTGTGTGTGTAACGCTGAATGTGTATGTTCACAACATGTCCTTTGTGCATACATCGGTTTGAACATTATGCATTTTTTGAGTGTGTGTTAATTTTATGTGGACACGTTGGCAAAAAAGTCTTCTTTATTTTTTATATTTCCTCTCCACCCTATCTATACCCCACCCACCCCAAAAAGGATTGTTTGTCGGCCATCTTCTGTACATGTGCGTGGGTCGCTGTGAGCCAAGTGCAGTCGAGGGGAAGTGTTGTTAAGTGCATGCATTATGGACACGTTGTACTCTGGTTTGTCCTAATAATTGCGGCCAGACCGACAAAAAACAACGATAACCGCTTCAAAGTTTGGGCTTTTATGCATATGTACACACCAAAAAAAAGAAATGAAAAAAGAAAACCAAGCAAAAAACCAAAACACAAACAAATATGAGTGCCTGTTTTTAATGGTCAAGTCAAAATTTCGTTTAAGGCTGTTGTTGATAGAATATGGAAAGTTCAAAGTTTTATTGCTGATTAATCGCAAAATTCGTGGGCCAACGAGATCACAGCTAACCTATGCACATGTAAAATTATTAAGTTTCCCGCAGGAGCCTACGTATGTGACTTCTAGAGGGACAAAATCTCAAATCGTATGGGATTTTTTTAGGGCACCTGTACTAAAATAAGACTGAATAGTCCTTTTTGACTTACACACACAGAACAGATCTGTTACCACAACCAATTTTTTGACAATCGAATGTTTATGGTGGCACGTACTACTTAGTATGGACATAAATACTGTTACACACGTTTTATGCTGTAATATAAAAAGTACTGAATGTTTTTAGACCAAATATGTTTTAATATATTTATTGATGTATATTGTATCCAAAAAAAATCAACTTATTCGAAATGTCCACCTTTTGCCTTTACACACGCCTCAAGTCGCACTGGCCAAGCGTCAAAAGCTGCACGAACCTCGTCCATTGGAAAATTAGCCACAGCTCGAACCAAAGCAATTTTACGAGGTCCAATGATGGGGTATGTTTTGTGACAAAACTTGTCCTCTAAAACCGTCTACAAGTTGTAGTCCAATGGGTTCAAATCTGGCCTGCCTGAGGGCCATTCTTCAGAGAAAATGAACGCTGGCAAATTGTTTCAAAGCCAGACCGTTTTAGCCTTATGGGCCGGCGCAGAATCCTGCTGGAAAGTCCATAGTTGGTTTAAGAACAGGGAATTGTTAAGAGACTTCACAACAGCTTCCAAAACGGTTTCTTAATAAATTTTAGCCGATGTTTTGACTCATTGTTTGCAGAAATGCAGGTCAGTGACCCAATCGTAAGAGACACCCTACCAAACCATGACTGAAGCTGGGTGATGACCCTTTTTCATCCTTGGGATCAGTTCAGATGCTTCCTTAGATGACCGCACATACACTCTATCATTTTGCTTGTTAAATTTTTCCTGAACGATAAGATTTTTTCATCGGTGAACAAAATTTTTCTGTGCAAGTTATCAGCGTGCTTCACCAAAACACGTTTGCATTTTTCAATCCTATTTTTTTTAAGCTGCAGTCAATAAATATCCGGTACGTCGGTTGAAAGTCCCAAGTCCCAAGTCTTTTTTAATGATTCGACTCATGGACTGTTGCGTGATATTCATCTCACGGGCCATGATTTTCTGTTTTCGGAGCGGATTTCTGTGAATTCTTGATTTAACGGCTTTGATGACATGCGGTGTTCGAACAGAGCGTGGACCGCCCGACCGGTGGCGGTCTTTTACATATTCAGTCTCCTCAAACAGTTTTATGCATCGGTAGACGAACATGCGGCTAATCCCTAGTGGCCGGAGCGTTTTGAAAATATCGTTTTTTTTCATTTCACACTTGAAAAGCGCTATTACAGCGATACGGTTCTCATTATCTGACCAATCCATGATGAAAGTTGAAACAATTTTAAAATCCCGTTACAGACTAACGCTATTGAGGTTAGCTTTCAAAAACCCATATGACATTAACGGGGTAAGTTCAGTTCTACTATTGAAATTGGTGTGTTCAATGTTGTAACAGTATTTGTGTCCCTACTAAGTATACATGTATTCCATCGTTACAACCGAATGTTGATTGGGAATACATCAGTTTTACGAAGAGAGAACTGACACTTTCGGTTATAGAAAACAATTATCAGTATTGGAACACGTATTGGTTGTTATTATAGATTTTTGGTAATAAGCACCTTTAAAAAAAATAATGTTTTACCGCCTTGCAATGGGTTAATTTATCAGTTAAATACATACGTATTTGAATAGATCTTTTGATAAGCATTACAGTGAAGCCCCAATCGGAAAAGAATTAATTTAGATAAAATACAATAGTTATTGTCAAGTTCAGGGTGGCCGTAACTAGGGGAAACCCCAATAAAATTGGTTGTTGTTTTGAATAATAAGATGGGGTATCTATGGCGAAAATTCTGATCAAGTCTGAGCTAAATTACAGTTAAGCATGTTTCTATATTCTGGAAAATATTTTTTTTAATTTATTTATATTTTTTATTTCAATTTATTGTTTGTTGATAGTTCGTTTATTTATTTGGCATTATCGTTGGGAAGAATTAACCGTCTAACCGAAGAAACATTTTTTTTGGATTTCGAAATATGTTTTCGTCGAAAATAAAATTTTTGTTGCGACTTAAACCGATAAAATACTATAGGTATTATATGTTGATGTTGGAATAACTAAACAGGGTTTGGTCACTACAAAAAACAAATATGTTGTCATCAACAATTATTGGCACTAAAGTAACATGCTCATCACGATTGTTTGGTTGCTACAACCGCCAAGTGTCGCAACCAATAGTTAAACCAAAATTGGTTTGTATAACTGCGTTATTGGCTGTTAATACCGTTATATGGTTGTAGCAACCATCATATGGTATATCGAACCATGATGCCATCAATGGTTTTTGCAAGAGAAATTCGATTTGTATTCGATTTGAATTTCTGTAGTTCGCACCGATTTCCAACCGATTTTCTCTGTGTTTACAAAAGTAGCGATTTATGCCGGAGAATGTAATCAATAGATCTACAGGACCGTAAATCGGTACTGTTCTCTGTAAGAGATGTAAAAAAACACTAATCGTTTTTATCCGATTACGAAGCTTAACTCTGAGCAGCAAGAAATTGTATGGCCGTGGTGAACGACGATCGAATAAGAAACCCAAAATTAGATATTTGTCAGAGACACAATTTATAGGAATATTTTGAGAGAAGCTTTCCACGTAATCCTCAATTAGATGACAAAACATACTAAAAGGAAAAATTTAGCAAGTTGTGGTAATATAATAATAAATAATAAATAATAAATAATTTAGAATTTAGCTTTATAATGAAGACAAGGGCTTGCCATTATGTTTTAGAAATGACTTCGGGCAAGTGGTAGCCGAGGCCAGCTCGAACAAATTACCTAATTTTCGTCATTTGGGCCAAATGACAGCAATCGTGTCGGGCTTATCTGCGTAGAAAAGAGACTTCACATAACCCCACAAAAATAGTCCAGCGGTGTTTAATCGAACGATCTTAGAGGCCACGCCACAGGCCCGCGACGCTAGATAATGCGCTCACCAAAAGTTTCCTTCAATAAACTAATTGCTGCTTTGGGTGTATGAAGCGTAGCGCCGTCTTGTTGGAACCAAAGTTCGTCCATATCAACATTCTCGACACGCAGAGAAAAGAAAGAAAAGTATTTTCTCTGCAATAACAGTATGGTCGTCGCAACCATAGTATTGTTTTTCTAATTTTATTTTGGCAATAGTAGTTGGCAATATTGATATTGTTGAAATGTAACAATAGTATTTTTGCCAAATTTAAAAATGAAAATATGGTTGAAGCAACAACATAAATATGGTTGATGGGACAAAAGTTTTGTTTTCATGGGTTTTATGTTAACAATAATATGATTACGGCAATTATACCGACAAAATGGTATTTTTTTTTAATTTGACAATGTTATTTTTACGAATCTTACGCAATAATAGTACTTTTTATATGTAAATTAATTTTTTTCAAAACATACTTAATAAAAATCATTATTGTTGAATAACAATTTAACCCAATCTTTACAAATTTTTTTGGGATCATAGTATAGTTGTGTGTAAGTGATACTATGGTTGTAAGGATCATACTGTAGTTGTACGTTAAACATTCTATGGTTATGAGGATCATAATATGATTGTGGCGATCATAGTATGGTTGAGTGTGAATAATAATATTGTTGTGGGGATCATAGTATGTTTGTGTGTGAATAATTTTATTGTTGTGAGGACCATACAATTGTTATGGGGACCATAGTATGGTTGTGTGTGATCCATACTATTGTAGTGAAGATCATATAATCAACAATAGTATGATGCTCTTCGAATATTGTTACCACCACCATACTTTTTTTCTGCGTGCAATTCAGGCGCGACAAAGTCATTAATCATGGCTCATAGCGTTCCCCACTGACTGTAACATTATGGCCGGCTTCTTTTTAAGAAATATCGACCAATGATTCCCTCTTTTTGAGGATGTAACGACGTCTCAACAATGGCTTTTGGATTTTCATCACTACAAATACGACAATTTTGGATATTTAGAGGGCTGCTATTTTTTTTTTTAAAAATGCGAATACTTATCTTAAAAAATGGTTTTATTGTTTTTCAAAGTATTCTCCAGCATGATTTATACACTTTTGCATGCACTCAAACCAATTGTCGAATCACTTTTGGTCACGTGTGTGTGTGTGTGTGACAGTGTATAGAGAAAGGGACCTAAGGGTAAAAAATCAATTTTAATTTTTTTTTCTTTTTTTTATGCGGACAACATCTCAGCATCGAATGAGACCGATCCCATGCCCCAAAAGTGTTCCCTCCCAGAGATATCCGCGTTTTATGAAAGTAAAGTCGACGATTCTAAGCGCAAATAGAAAGGGACCTACTCTTTAAAATGGCTCTCCTGAAAAAAACTGGTTTTTAGCCTTAGGTCCGTTTCTATTTTGCGCGTCACATAGAGCAACCCTCGTATATTGTGTTTAAATTGTACAAAAGGGGGTACAATTTCGCGAACTAATATGGCGATAGAAGCTGGAATATATGGTGTTGGTATGGAAAGAGATACCCCCTGATCAAAAGTGACCGAACTAACGTCCTTGACAAAATGTTCTTATTGGACTCTAATCCATGATGAGGGGTATATAAAGGCTTCGGCACTGTCGAACTTAATGCGCCCACGTGTGTAAAATACGTGCCCAACTGGAGCGCAACGTCTACTTTTTAGCGGCGGGTTTCTACTCTATTCTATTAACGAGTAAGATATTTACTTCAAAGCCATTCAAATACTTTATTTAATAGTTTCCCGATCAATGAGTATAAGAATTATATAGTGCCCTGCTTACTGATATGAGAGAAGTTTCCCCTTGTTTCCTAATGAGATGTTGTGCGATTTAAGTAAGTAATTTCTTTTTGTCCAAAGGAATTTCCAATCAGTTTTTTCTGCTTGCATGTTAGAAACTGTTTTCTAAGAATTTAGAATTAACAACCATGGTGTGAACGCCCATTTCACTACAATGCCCATTAGGGGTGGGATAGTGTTGTATGGAGATTCTTAGTATTACGATTTGGGTATGACTCACCCCCTTATTTTGTGGGGTTTGGAAAAAAATGCGTAGGCCAAAAAATGGGTGAGGTGGCATCGGGGCAAGTGACAGCTCATCGAGATCAAAGGTCGTGGGATAGGGTAGAATATTCACAAAAAGCCCCGCAACTACCTAGGAGTCGCACCTAGAGGGGTAAACTGTATAACCGACCCCCATTAATTTTTCTCCCAATATTTTTTTCAAACATAATTTCCCCCTAAAAATCTATGACCGAACCCAATTAATTTTTCCCTCCCAATATTTTTTTCAAACATAATTTCGCCCTATCTTCACAAAAAATATTTTTTTTTAAATTTCGCTCCTACCGCTTTAACTACCCTAAAAGTGCACCCAGAGGAGTTAAATGTAAGACCAACTCCCAATATTTCTGCAGTTTCAACAGTTTCTAAGAACAAATCCAACCTCTATCTTCAACCGATAAGGGAGTCCCCATGCAAATTTTTGTCATGAATACCCTCTATCGCTAACCCACAAGAAAAGTCCAATGCAAAATGCACTTAAAACGACCAAATAAAACAAAATTCCCCTCCAAATAATATTTTCGTTTAACTCTCCAACGGTTAAGTCAACCGTTGCCCTTATACGAAGTACAAGGAGGTACAAGTTTATTATGTTTCAAGGAAAGGCGCAATAAAATAATCCGAAAAGTAACTAAAATTCAAGGAACACGTTTGTGATGTGTCCAAACAATAAAACAAGCCAAAAGACAGTGCATTTGTTAACGATTTCTTGAAATTTCAGTACAACGGACCTTTTCACACGTTCTCGTACTAAACACATTTAAATCTCAATAGAAACTAAACTATTGGTCGGATCGCTTTGAAAATTTCATTGGAATACATGAGGGGGTCGGGTATACTTCCCATGGACCATGAAGGAGTAATTTTATTTTGAAAATGAAAAAGGTCCCCAGGGACCTTCTCACCCGCCGGAGGGTTAAATTTTCTCTTATTATTGATGATGAACTATTTTCGTTTTAATTAAAAGTAAAAATACATGTATTTAAAATTCGAAACCTTTTTTAGTTCGAAAATGTTAGTCAAATTAATTTAATTTTTTCATGTGATGGATATTTCTTCCGACTTTCGGCGACGACCTCAAGTTACAATATTTTTCATCATCGTTAGGGCAAATTTATATTACTTGAGATCGTCGCCGAAAATTGAAAAAAATTTAATTTTTTGTAGGGGAGCCCCTTTTGGGGTAGTTATGTTTGGAAAACATATTGGGAGGGAAAAATTAATGGGGATCGGTCATGCATTTTACCCCTCTAAGTGCGATTCCTAGGTAGTTGCGGGACTTTTTGTGAATATTTTCCCACGACCTTTGACCTCGATGAGCTGTCACTTGCCCCGATCCCACCTCCCCCATTTTTTGGCCCATGGATTTTTTTTCAAACCCACAAAACCGTATCAAAATCGAAAACTCGTGCTCTATCCGACCCCTAATGCCCATATGCTATCAATGCCCTATTTAAGCTCACAGCATTGAGTTCATTGCATCGACCAAACTTAACGAAATTTTCGCTGATGAACTCACTATCTGTTTTTTTGGGAAAAACTACGACCGCATGCCTTGCCCTTCCTGTCAACCCACATTTATCATTTTGCTTTTAAAAACAATATTCTACACATATTGAATGCGATGCCATAAAACCAAATCCAATCAAAGGCAATTTACGTTTTTTACACTTTACAAATAATTTTGTCCATTAATTTTTATTGCAAAACAAAAAAACTATTAGGGTTTTTTCGTCGGGCCTATTACAAACTTTATAAATACAAAGCATATATGCCGAAATAATAGGTAGTACAAAATTAAATTTCAATAGATTTAAGTTAAAACGCGTTTTTGCTTGTTGAGCGGAAACCATTTTATCATATAAAATCACGAAATTCGCCGTGTACAAGGGTGGAGCGGTGGCAGCGGTAGCTACAACAAGCTACACGATTCGAAATTCGTCAATATTTTATGAAGAGATCCATTTCAGTTGCTGCCATTAAAATTAATGCCATTCGACACTTATTAATTTTAATTTATTTTATGTTTGCAACATTGTTGTTGTACGCATATCATCAGGCCTCCTGCCGAAAAAGAACCAGCGACAAAGAAAAAAAACGACACAGAGAAATACTTTGCCACTGACAACACATTTTTGTGGCTCATTAAAACCGAGAAACGATGTGGAAAATTAAAAGTTGCCATATTCATAAAGACACTTTTTGGCGGTGGCGGGCGGCCTGGTCTGGCCTGGCTTGTTCAGAGATGTACGGTATGCTTTGCTCGGTGTATCTGTGAGAGAAACGGTGTGTAGCTACTCTTATATGGATGGCAGCGTGTGTTACGGCATCTTAAGCGTTTGTCTGTGCGTCTGCTGCTGTTGTTCTTTGTTGTCTTAACAATTAGTCTTAGCTTTTATGGCTGCTTTGCTTTTTAAGCCCAATAAAGAATTCCTTTTAATTTTCAATGGCTTTTGTACATGTGTTGGAGGATGTGGGTGTATGTGTGCGTGTTGAAAGGACTGCGGCCGTATGAGTGTGAAATTATTTAAATTATCACTCAAGGAATTTCCACAGCATGTTTGACAAACATGTCGTCGTGCTACAGAAATTGTAATACACTGCAAGAAATTTAGGTCAACAGCGTTGCGATTAAAATTGCTCTATTTATGAAAATAACAACGATATGGTCGAGCGCAAGTAAAAGAGGAACTGCTTGCGAAGAAATATATATATATATGCTTTAAATTGTATTGACCAGTATTGTATTTTTACCCTAACCCTTTCGAGGGTTGCTTTATATATTTCTGACACTAAGTGTTGCCTGGCGCCTTCTCACAATTCCATTGGAAAGTTACACATACACAAACGTACTCAGAACGTTTTGACGTACGTTTGTGTTTGTTGTGTTTATACAGTGACTTGAAAAATTCAAATTTGGCAAAAAAAAAATGGAATTAACTTGTGAACATTTTCGAGCGATCATTTTTCACAACTTTCGACGTGGATTATCAGGACAAAAGAGCATCGATGAACTTAAATCATTATATGGCGATGAAGCACTGTAAAAAACTGGTTTAATGAATTCAATAGTGGCCGACGCTCGCTCAAAGACAAATGTCGTCCAACAACGGCCGTTGTGCCAGAGAACATTAATGCCGTGCGTGAACTAATAATGCATACCGTGAGATAGAGGCATCCTTGGGCATTACTTCCACCTGCATACATTCAAAATTGCATGAACACCAGGCCGTAAACAAGTTTGTTCCCGTTGGATCCCACACAATTCGACAATCGCTCAAAAAAAGGCTCATGTCGATTACTGCAAAGTAATTTTGAGAAAATACGATCGCGGTGCTTTAAAAGACGTTTATCATCATCATCACAGGTGAAGAATCATGGATCTATGCGTATGAGCTCGAAACAAAACAGCAATCGACCGTGTGGGTCTTCGACGACAAGCCAAATCCAACGAAAGTTGTTCGTGGAAGAATCACTTCGAAGAAAATGGTCGATGTTTCTTTGGCAAAACTGGTCATGTGGCGACTGTTCCGCTTGAGCTACGTAAGACAGTCAATTCTGAGTGGTACAGCCCAATTTGTTTGTCTGAAGGCTTCGGAGATATTGAAAAAACGAACAAGAAAAGACTAATCATTGTGCACCATGACAATGCCAGCTCTCACACATTGGCTCAAACCAGCGATTTTTTTGACCGGCCAAAACGTCGAATTGATAGGTCATCCGCCGTACAGCCTTGACTTGGGACCCAATGATTTCTTTTTATTCCCGCACATCAAGAAAAAAGGCGTGGTCAAAGATTTTCATCGCCAAAAGATGCTATTGAAGCGTTCAAAACCCATGTTCTGGAGGTGTCTTAATCGGAGTGGAAAAAGTGCTTCGACAATTGGTTTGAGCGCATACAAAAGTGTATAAATCATGCTGAAGAATACTTTGAAAAACAAAAAATCATTTTTTAATGATAAATATTCGCCTTTTCATTATTAATTTATCAAAATGAAATTCTTTTATAAACATTATACAATTTCTTCATTAATTTTAATGAAAAATGTTCACGAAAAAGTTTGATATTTTTTCGTTTTATTTACATTTATTCGGTCTTAAATAAATATTATGAACTGAACATTGAACTTGAACGTAAAAAAGTAGTGAAATGTTTGGGAATGGTTTTTCTTGAGCAGTCACGGCCACAAATCAAATGACTTATACAGCTGTCTCATTTAAACGAATGAGAGTGTGATTTTGAACAGGGATTAACCGGCTGAAGACATCTTACATCTATATTTAAATAGAAGACAAGTTTTTAACAAAATGGCAAAGTCACATTGATTTTTGTGGCTGCACACTACTTTTATCATGATTTTGGGTCCGTGACAACCCTCTTCAGAAAGCTTTGCTGCAAGTTGAAAGTAAAACCGAACTCTATAAGGCCAGGCTCTGCCCAAACGATTGAGAACTACTGTTGAAAAAAAATGGATTTTTACGTACATAGTAACAAACACAAAATTATGTTCTTAAAAATGAGGAATCATTTTCTTATGAGAACATTTCATACAAAATAATAACATTTTCGTAAAACATATGATGGAAAACAACCAATTTTTTTTTGAATTTTTAACATGATCTTTATTTACGTTTCTTTAAATGTTTGCATAGTTTGAGATATTATTCTAAATATTACAACAAATGAGATCATTAATTTTTTGGAGACGATATATTATTACATAAGATCAATAAAAGGAAAAATTAGGGGTAAAACCTTTTTCTGAGTTTATATTTATAAAATTTCAAATACATGTAGAAAAAGTCGTGTATGTACAAAAAGAATGTTTATATGGTTATAAACAATATTATACACACATTTTCAATTTGGTGATTAGAGTTTATTTAGTAATAGTTACAGTAAAAATTCTCTACATTCTCTTATCAATGGAAGAGTAGAATGTGTGTTATTATCCTAATATTTTTGGCTAAGCCTGTATATAAAATCTTGAATTTTTTCGTAACCGTTTTTTCTATGAAGAAGGTCTGCTGAATATCTCCATCTCAGGTTATATATAATTTTAAGACACTAATTTTGGATAATTTGCAGCTTTTTGATATGCGTCTTTGAAGCTTTATACCATATGGGACATGCAAATGTTAGTGTAGGTCTGATAATGGATTTAAAAATTCGCTTTTTATTCTTTAAGTTCAGGGACGATATGTAACTTATTAGTGGCCAAAGCGCCTTTAGAACCTTTGAGGTTCGTTTGGCCGTGACGTCGATATGTTTACTGAAATTTAGTTTTTTATCCAGCAGGACACCAAGATATTTGACTTCATATAGAATGTGTACTTCCTCATTTCCAAACTTCAAATTACGATTTGGTAAGCGTTTAGGGGACTTGTAGGATTTATTTTTATTTTCCATTTCTGAAAATATTTGCTACAGTTTGAAAGACCTTTTTCCATTTTCTTTAAAAAAGCCGTAATGAGTTTGCTTGAAGTTATTAAGACTGGGTCGCCTGCATAGTAAGCTGTTCCTACGTTAGAAGGCGGTGTAAAGTCAGACGTGTACAAGGAGTAAAGTAGCGGTGAAAGAATCGATCCTTTAGGTAACCTGGCAGTTGTTGTTTTCGCTGAAGAAAGGGTTTCATTTATACTTACTACATATTTGCTTTCATCAAGGAATTCTGATATTATCTTACAAAGATACTTTGGTATATTTTTTTGAAGCATCTTGAAGACTAAGCCGTTGTGCCAGATAGTATCAAACGCTTTTTCGACATGTAGTAGAATGAGTCCAGTGGAATGTCGTTTCAATTTATTTTGATTGATTATATTTAAAATTCTATTAACCGGATGTGTGCAGCTATGTTTCTTCTTAAAGGCAAACTGATCGTCAGCAATTAAGTTATTTGCTGCTGCGAACTCATTTATTCTAAAGTGTAAAATTTTCTAAAATAGTTTGCCAAGATTGCTTAAGAGGCTAATTGGTCTGTAACTATTAGGATCTGTTTTGGGCTTATTTGGCTTCGAAACAGCAACGATTTTAGCCGTTTTAAAGTGTATCGGAAAGTAATTTAGCTGCATGCAACTATTGAATAAGTTGACTAATAAATTCATAGGCTTGGGTGGTAATTTTTTTAGTAAAACATTGGAAATGTTGTCCAGACCAGGAGACTTAGACGATTTAAAATTTCTTATTATACTATGTAATTCATCCAGTGAAGTGAACATGATTTCATCTGTAGCATAGGGTTCTTTTTTAAAACTATTTACTGCTCTGTTTACTACGTTTTCAATAGATGGTTATAGCTTGACGTTAGATTGTTAGCCATTAAAAAGTGTCGGCAAAAAGGCTGGCCTTTTTATCTTCTTCAAAGATGTTCTGGTTGTCTTTTAGAAGATATGGAACTTTCTTATCAATTTTGCCTCTTAGCCCCCTGCTTATGGAAAATAACCGAAATTTATACGAAAATTACAAAATTTATACGAAAATTACGAAATGTATACGAAAATGTTCCTAAAAACTACGATTACATTTTTTTTTACGATGGATTTTTAAACCATACTCGTATGAAAAAAATAGGTATCTTCTAAGAAGCTTTTTTTAGAAGTCGGTTCTACACATAAAACACGATATGTATGAAAAACTTCCAATAGTATGAAGAATGTACAAAAAACATAATATGGATAATGTTTCATAAATAATACAAACTTAATTCTTTCAGTGTGTAACCTATGCCGCATCATATCCACTCGTAACCATGGAGTAACTTGTAAGGAAGGTGTTGTCTGTACGTACTACAGTGGCTTAATAATAATGTAACCTTACCCTGATGCTGATGTCAATGGTACATTAAACACATACTCGTAATAAATATTTTCATATTTTTTTCGGTAAAAATTGTTAAAGTTGTCGGTATCACCCCGCCCCGTTTACCACGTCGTGCCGTTGAAGTGCTAACAACATGTGCTGCAAATTAACGTACTTTTAATTGCTGCCAAAAGTGTGTGTACTACGTACAAGAAGTAGGTACGCATAAGTGTACCACGATTTGTGAGATGGCGGCCATCAGTGTGGCAAGGTGGGGGAGAACAAAAGTTACTACCGTAAGGATATACTTAAAGGCCACAAATGAAGCCCACACTTGCAACACGCACGCAGCACACATGCTTTTAACCCACAAAAAAAAAACGAGAACAAAATCAAAGTTAACTTTTGTGTTGTTGGTTGACAACAGCAATGTTCGATTTTGGCCATTAAACTTTTGTTTCAGTTTACGGCCTACATTGCCTGAGGCCTTTCTTACCTCATACCACCACAGCTGCCATAAGCTGCCCGGCTTTACTAAGAAGTTTATATGGACCAAATGCACGATGCCCGGAGAATGTATCATGTACTCGTAAAAAGGATATCTAATGGTTTTTAAGGATTATTGTATATAAATACAAATAAAGACTCTTTTCGCCAGGGATATTTTGCGTTGTTGCTGCTGTTACAGTTCCTTCTTCCGTTTGGGGGGCTTCGATCGCTCTAACAATGAACAGGAACGGAAAACCCGACATTTGCCACATGGTGAACGAAAATTAGCAAAATCATTTATAGCCTTAAGCTTTTCGGACAAAATGTTACATAAAGTGTGTAGCAGTATTTCGTTTGTGTTCCGTATGTGAAATAAAAACTCTTGTACACACTTTCATATGCACACTTTGAATTCAGATTTGCCCTTTTCGCATCATTTGCTCGTTAAAATGTGTTTATTTGCGCATATTGACTCTAATGTCCCTCGATACCCAGCAAACATTTTAGTGGCCGTTACGTTTAAGTATTAACTCCAGCGAGAATTTTAGCTTAGAAAAATATTCCATTACGGATGGATAAAGGGTGGCCCAACCATAATGCACGATGGCAATTATAAGTCACACCTTAACGCCAAGTTTTTGTCCAATTTAATGTTACATGTCTTTGTTTCAAATTCAACCATGGAAAGGTACACAATTGAGCAGCGCAGCGCGTTAAGATTGTTGAAGCCTTTTATGAAAATGGACGTTTAAATCAAAATGCATTTCGTGCACTTCGTGGTTTTTTTTTGGTCAGCATAATCGATCAAATGTGCCCACAATCGGGAGAAATGTGCGCAAATTTCAGCAAACCCAGTTCGTTCTGGGGAAAACATCGATGTTGTTCGCGATAGTGGGACCGAAGAGCCGTCCACGTCGACCCGTCGTCGTGCCCAACAATTGAACATCTCACAAACATCACTGATGCGATTTTAAAATAAAGATTTGAATTTACACGCTTACAAGGTTTAATTGACTCAAGAGCTGAAGCCCTCTGGTCATTCAAGCGTCGTCAATACACCAAATGGTTGATTGTACAGACAGAAGTGAATGGTGATTTATTATTGGATTTGCTAGCAAGCAGAATTTCCGCATTTGGGCAAGTTAGAATCCACAAGCGACTGTTCAAAAGCCGATGCATCCACAAAGAGTGACTGTTTGGTGGGGTTTGAGGGCTGGCGGGGTAATCTGACCCCACTTCTTCTAAATTGAGGTTGGCCAATCAGTTACCGTGAATAGTGTTCGCTAAACCAACTGATAACGGACTTCTTGTAGCCACAATTTGCGGATATGGACCTGGACGATATGTGGTTCACGATCATTCTAGCACAATATAAAAGAATAAGGATAAGTCTCTGAAAACTTTTTCTCTTATTTACAAAAACCTTCGTGCGTTTAATTTGGAAAGCTGACTTTCAATTTCGGAAAAGTGGAAAAATCGACTTTTTGTAAAAAAAAACATAAAAATTCGACTTTTGCTAAAGAGAATATAATTAACCCAATTATAAGATTCAACTATTTCATTGTCATGCTAATCTCTGGAGTATAAGTTGTCGGTTGTGTATAAGTAATTTAATAAACATTTTTTAAAAAAATTGTGCATTTGCATCTGCATTTTTCCACGAAAGCCCATGCGAATCAGAATTGGTGGAAACTTTATTGTTTGAAACTTGCTCTGCGCACAGTTCGAAGATTTTATACAAAGGATAATTCTCAGTAATGCAAATGAGACTCCCGTATAAGTCATTTGATTGGTAGACGAAGTAATGGTTGTCGAAGACCTCTGAAGAAAAACCTTGACCTTGGGGTTTAGAAACAGCTATACAATCTGACTGGAAACCTAGACAATACATTTCTCCTATTTCTACCTTGATTCTGCAAATTAAACAACAAAGGTCTCGAACCAGAACAAAAAACTGTTATAAGGGTGGAGCTCGGCCATTTGTTTTTTTGCGCTGCAGGCTGTGGCGGCACTGTTGGTCGAAGAGAGTGGGCAGTGTGCGCTTGGCTTATAGTGGCTGACGGGAGATTTGTATTCCTCTGCCTTTCAGTGGTCATCACGCATTGGACACGTTAGGACAGGTCATTTTGTGTTGAAGCGTATTTTTTAAATGCGTACTCAATCATTGCAGTGTAGCGTGCTTTTCGTTTACGATCCGCAGTTCCCCCAAGCAGACGTGTTTCTGGACGGCAATCAATTGTAAATTGGGTAACTTCATTGAGAACAGCAGAGAATGTGTCATGTGCACAAAGGGGACCTGTGAGAAGGATTACAACACCAGAAAACATCGAAAGAATTAGAGCAACAGTACTGCAATCTCCGAAACGCTCTGCTCGAAAGCAATCACTTGCTCTTGGCATTTCCAGACGTTCTCTCCACCGGATTATTCTTGATGAACTGAATTTTCACCCGTGTACTTAAAATGTACGTGGTCTTTCACGGGACTATTTGACACGGCGGACCTCTTGTGAAGACATTCTTGCAACTATACCCCGTGACGCAATTGTTCTCTTTTCCGATGAGGCACATTTTCATCTCAGTGGGTTTGCAAACAAACAAAATATGCGGTACTGGAGTAAAACAAACCCCAGAGAACTTCACCAGAGACCTCTACATTCGGACCGCGTCACTGTCTTACCGTAACTGTGAACTCCAAACGGTACTTGTTTATGATACGGGATTTTGTTCAGCCGACTCTTGAGGCAAGGCAATTAGAGGTTGGTTCCACCAGGATGGTGCCATTGTACACTCAGCCAAGGTTACCATGTATTGTTGAGGCAAATGTTTCCTGGACGGCTTATCTCTTTAAGGGGTGATGTGCACGTTCACCAGACTTAGCCCCATGCGATTTTGGGGTTACCTGAAGTCAAAGGTGTATATCGACACCTTCGAAGACCTAATTACCAATATTGAGGCTGAAATTGGCGAATACCAGTCGACATGCTTGTTAGGTTCATATAAACTTCAGAAAACGTATACAGCAGTGTGTGGATAGCGAAGGTCCCATTTGCCAAATAAATATGTAAAACCATGTAATTTAAAAACTCCTTTGCTGTTCAATATTAATTAAAATATAAATACATTTTTCTAGGGCTCAACATTTCTTTTTATTTCACCGTCACTTGGCTTGTTTATAATAAGCATTTCACCAGATATCATTTAAAAAAACATAAAAATAACTTAGCGGCAAATGCGTTTTATTTTTAAACTTAACTTGCATAATTGTTAGCTTGTCAAATAAAACACACCTAATATATTTTTTTAAAAAATTACCACACAATTGGCAGACATGAAACGATGCATGGTGCAAAGGCAAACCTTGTTGAATAAATGACTGGATAGCATTGGTAATTTGAACAGCTTTTGAAATACGAGGGCTGCTATATTTAATTCTGGCCTAATAATGAAAACGCGAATATTTATCATCAAAAACGGTTTTATGGTTTTTATACACTTTTGCATGCGCTCAAACCAATTGTCGAAGCACTTTTTCCACTCCGATTGAGACACCTCCAGAACATGGTTTTTGAACGCTTCAGCAGCATCTTCTGGCGACGAAAATCGTTGACCACGCTTTTTTTCTTGATGTGCGGGAATTAAAAGAAGTCATTGGGTGCCAAATCAGGGCTGTACGGCGGATGACCCATCAATTCAACGTTTTGGCCGCTCTTAAAGGGGCTGGTTTGAGCAGATGTTTGAGAGCTCGCATTGTCATCGTGTACAATGATTCGTCTTCTCTTGTTCGTTTTTCGAATTTCTCCGAAGACTTTAGGCAAACAAATTGTGGTGTACCACTCAGACCGACCTACGTTGCTCAAGTGGCCTGTTTCTTTTTCCAAAGAAACAGGCGACCATTTGCTTAGAAGTGCTTCTTCCACGAACAACTTTCGTTGGATTTAGTTCGTCTTCGAAGACCCACACATAAGCATAGATCCATGATTCGTCACCTATGACGATCTTATAAACGTCTTTTGAAGCACCGCGATCGCATTTTTTTTAAAAATTTCTTTGCACCAATCGACACGAGCCTTTTTTGAGCAATTGTCAAATTATGCGGGATCTAACGATTTTTTTTACCGCCAGGTGTTCAGTCAATATCGAATGTATGCTGGTGGAAGAAATGCCCAAGGATGCCTCTACCTAACGGTATGTCACATGACGATGTTGCATTATCAGTTCACGCACGGCATCAATGTTCTCTGGCCCAATGGCCGTTTTTGGACGACCTTCTCAATGACGAAGAGCGAGCTTTGACCACGATTGAAATTATTAAACCAGTTTTTCACAGTGCTATAGGATGGTGCTTCATCGACATACAAAGATTTAAGTTCATCGATGCACTCTTGTCGTATATCATCGATGCACTCACGTCGAAAGTTGTGAAAAATTATCACACGAAAATGTTCACGAGTTAATTCCATTTTGTTGCCAAATTGATTTTTTCAAGTCACTGTAAACAACAGAAATGATGGTCGTACGTCAAAACGTTCTAAGGACAGACATCTTTAAAGAAATATTTTTTTAAGTCCTTCGCAGTTAAAGGATTTTCTAGAGTTATCTTATTCCCCTTAGCTCGTTTGTTATATTTCGGTCTGTTGCTTTTACACATTGAACAGGGATTAAACCGGCTCAAGACCTTTTGATTCTATATTTAAATAGAAGACAAGTTTTTAACAAAATGGCAAAGTGACATTGATTGTTGTGGGTGCACACTACTTTTATCATGATTTCGGGTCCGTGACAACCCTCTTCAGAAAGCCTTGCTGCAATTGTTGAAAGTAAAACCGAACTCTATAAGGCCAGGCTCTCACCAAACGAATGAGAATTACTGTTGTAAACCTAACTTTTCAAGTTTTCTTCAAGTAAGGTTTATAACAGTACGTCTCATTCGTTTGGTGAGAGCCTGGCCTTATAGAGTTCGGTTTTACTTTCAACAATTGCAGCAAGGCTTTCTGAAGAGGGTTGTCACGGACCCGAAATCATGATTAAAGTAGAGTGCAGCCACAAAAATCAATGTCACTTTGCCATTTTGTTAAAAACTTGTCTTCTATTTAAATATAGAAGCAAGAGGTCTTGAGCCGGTTTAATGCCAGTTATCTTATTCCTTAATACGACGTTGAGAATTTGTCGTACCAATCGAAATGTCGTTTTACCCGATTATTGTGCTTTACCGGCCACCTCCCAAATATTTGACTGGGTTATTTTTTCCGGCATACATCGAATGTAAACACATCACATCATACGAGTATACCCTACGAACGTATGCACACTTTATTGAAGTACTCTCCAGTTTTTCGCAAGAGGTTTTCATATAATGATGATGTTTAGCCTCCAGGCGGTTTTTTTTATCCCAATGCATGTGTTTTGTTGTGTTCTATCATCGGATGATGAACACAAGCGTGGAGAGCGACAACAAAACACCGAAATGTTGTTACTGATGCCCCGCAGTTACATCCCCCGGTAACACTCCGATTGGTTTGCATTGGAGTGAATCCCAGAACAACTTGCACCGTTTTATCCTCGTTTCTTTTTGTTTTGTTTTATTATTTTTTTTTGATTTGCGATTATCAACCAAGTATTCATTCATTGACGATGTCCCTCATACGAAATCAGCATCAGAAGGGATACAAATTTGTTTGTATCTTTGCTGAGTTGGGAGTTGTTACACGCTCGGCTTATGTATTTAATGGCGCTGACTTTGTTTCATGAGTGCGTATTTGATTTATTTACACATTTTTGTGCGTCTGTTGGCCTGGCCTTATGGGGCCTGGAGGCGATATTTTGTACGCTAGTCCGCTTTTAGCGGAAGGTAATCGCCCAAGAGCATTACAGCGGTAACTGTCTTTCTAAGTTATCGGTTGAGGATTTAGGTTTGTTTTTTTCTGTTGTTGTTTGATAAGTGAATCTTCTTAAGCGCTTAACTACCGGGGAGCGGGAATATCGTTATGAAAAGTCGATTAAATTTGTGTTAGATAAATAAACAAAGCAGTTGGAGTTGAGGCAAGGGCAACATTAATAAATTATTTCGATGGAGTTGTTTTGGGTAATATTTCTGGAAGCTGTTTGGTTTTCATCTCTATTAAACTTGGCTCAATTAATTGTCCTGAATTTATAAAAATTGGAAAATCCTGGGAAAATGCAGAGGAAATTATTTGCTTTTAGCGCTTGGACACGTCTATATTTGGAGGGGGTTTATCGGGCCTAAATCAGGTCTTTAGTAAATTTAGCAACACCGTCAAGCGAAAAACACACGATAGGTCCTACTACGTATACTCGTATAGCGTGTGACATACAAAAGATAATGTGATATATCCAGCAAAAAACTATACCGATTGTCTAAGAATTTTCTTTTTAAGCAATGTCTGCTTGTCTCTCTATGCACTTTGTCCAGACCGTCGGCAGGTTCGACTTCAGTCGTTGCTTGGGGGATAATCGGGCTTTTAGGAGGTTGGGGGAGTTTGCTCGTGTAGCCTTCAATAGGAGAAGACTCGCAGGAGCCTAACGGGGTTTTTTCTGATGTGACCATTCGCGGATAGGGCGTGGCATTGTCGCTGCCTCACACAATCGTCGTTGGATCGTTGTCGCCGTTGGATCGTCGTTGTTGCTCCACTCCTGTTTGTATCCCGTGAGGGAGGCAAAGTCCTTGTTGTTGTTCGTGATGTCCATGCAGGTGTCAGTCCCTGGCCATCGAATCGCCCGCGAGGACGACTGTTAATTGTTTGTGTATTGTTTGTGTTTTGGTTGCTAAGTTGCTGTGGGTGACCAGTCCCATGTTATATGGAACAGAAACTGGAAGTAGCCTTTTGGTTACGAGGTCTGACCGGAGACTTTAATCTGGTACCACGGGTAGTCAGGAGTCCCCAGAACTTGTTCTGGCCTGACTATATGGTGCGGCCCTTCGGGGAGTATCGTGGTGGCTGTGGTTTAAACCCAAATCGCGGGGAGAACTTCGGTTCGATGTGAAGTTGCATTGCGACCGGGTGCTGTGACCCATAGAACAGCAGAGGTTAAGATAGTCCTCGACCCCTAACCAAGAGGGAAGCCATGACCCATAACTGTCATGCTTCGAATTGGTACCGGCGGAATCAATCCAATGGGGCGTTGGCCGTCGCATTGTTACGGCCCCAGTGTGATGGCACACCGTGGTTCAGGCTGTCGTGGCGATAATCACGTAAAACCCGGCGACTCTGTCTCTCTATGCACTAGGGGATTACCAGTCCCCTGGTTACTAGGGGCTGAAGACGGGCATTCTTTTTAAGTAACGTCCGTCTGTCTCTCCGTACACCCTGGATACTTGGGACTGTAACTGGTAGTGACTTTGGTTTAAGCACCTGGCCGGAGTTTAACTGGTACTACGGGTGACTGCGAATAATGGGGTCTTCTCAAGCCTTAACCCAGCCATTGTAGACCCTCGGGTCTTTTTGGGGGGGTCGGTACGACCTGGCTTTAACAGGTACATGGTTGCCGTTCACCTTTGAGCGTTGAGGAAGCCAGACCATAACACCTATGCATAGGCACATGTTTCTGCTATAAATCGGTTGATCAATCTAGAGGTATTTTTTCAAAATAAAAATAATACAAAAATTCAAATCAAGTGTGAAATCTTTATTTTTCATTCGAAAGAAAATTCTATGCCATTTATTTTTTGAATAAAATTTCTTTTAAATATTGGCCGCAACTATGCTCAGGGTGGCCATTCTGAGGGTTAAATTGTGAATGACTAGTTCGAGCATTTCGACCGGTATGGCTTTAATGACTCGCGTAATGTTGGCTTCCAAAACCTGAATCGTAGCAGGTTTATCAGCATAGACAAAAGTCTTAAGGTGTGATATAATACGTTCTAGGCGGCCAAATCACCGGTCCAAAACGTAAAATTAGCTGCTCTTCGAAATGACCTCTCAATAGATCCATTGCTTCAGCAGCTGCATGGATTGGGGCACCGTCCTGTTGAAACCAACTGTCGTCAAGATTACAGGCTTCAATTTCAGTTTGCAAAACGTCTAACATCATGGCGCGATATTGATCACCTTTCACGGTTACGTTCCGGCCAATATCATTTCCATGGTAGTAGCTTGGCTACGAGTTCTGACCAGTGACTTAAGTCTGGTACTGCGGGTAGTAAGGAGTCTCCAGAACTGTTATTCTGGCCCAATTAGCAGGAGCGGTCCTTCCGCGAGTATTGTGGTGGATGTGGTTTAAGTCCAAATCGCGGGAAGAGCTTCGGTGCAGGGTGAAGTAGCATTGAAACCGATAGATCAGCAGAGGTTAGGATAGGCCTGGGCCCCTAAACAAGGTGAAATTTGTGTTCATCTAGCCTGCTTCAAATTTGTACCAGCGGGTTTTGGCCTTAAGGGGTGCTGCCGTCACTTGGTAATAACTTCTGTGCGATGGCGCACCACGATTGAAGCTATCACAATGGGAATCATGTAAAATACACGGACGCTGTGTTCGTCTACTGGAGTTAAACCGGCGACATCATGACGAATTCGCCTATTTACAACATATCCGAGTAGGTGCTTATTATCATAGCAGCTGTATTATACTTATATAAGTATATCTCACTTTGTTATGCCATGCCTAGATGGCGGTGATGACCGCCGTGTTTTCTTGGAGGACATGCTCCAGTTGAAAAGAGCCAGCTGGACGCAGGAGTGTTTGTACATTCCATGTGCAAAACCGTAAATCGTGGTCCTTTATTCATTGCGGTAGTCGTCAACAGTTAGGGGGCTCCGGCTTTTTATTTATTGTGGCTTTTAAAGCGTTTGTTTTTTTCCGCAGCGGGCTACAAACCTAACTCACACATTGGCCAATGCCTCGACGAATGTCAAAACTACGTTGCCCGGAAGTTACAACGCACAGACCTCCGTGAGACGATATGCATTATAGTCAGTAAAGGCCGCACTAGCTTCGCCAATTTGAACCGATTAAATACTTTACCTTTGGCATATGGGTATCCCTTTGATACCGATATGTCAAGGTAAACTGCAAGTAGTTCTTAGGGCCACCAACCAATTTGTATAGGGACTATATCTAAAAGTGGGTCCAAATTGGCCCCGATTGGCTGTTTGTCCATCGTATTACATAAATAAGCTCATAACTTATACGTAATATCATCGAAATCGGTATTAAAATTGGTTTTCCTGAACGGTAGTGTGTCATATCGGGAAGGATCCTTGTAATGGGAATATATCAAAACATAGACCGATAGCACCCAATGTCATCTGAGCCGGTAACTGATTGATCGCTAAGGTGGCAAAAGTGAGTTGCATAGTTGTATCGTGGACAATTGTGTGAAGAAAACTTGAAAAGTAAGGTTTACAACAGTAGTTCCCATTCGTTTGGGGAGAGCCTGGCCTTATAGAGTTCGGTTTTACTTTCAGCAATTGCAGCAAAGCTTTCTGAAGAGGGTTGTCACGGACCCGAAATCATGATAAAAGCAGTGAGCAGCCACGAAAATCAGTGTCACTTTGCCATTTTGTTAAAAACTTGACTTCTCTTTAAATATAGAAGCAAGAGGTCTTGAGCCGGTTAATCCCTGTTCAATGTGTAAAAGCAACAGACCGAAATAAAACAAACAAGCTAAACAACTCTTCCAAATTTTATTAAGCTTGGATGTTTAATATGGTTTCTAGAGTTCTTATTGGGAGCCATACCTAAATTTTAGCCAAATTTCCTAAATGTCATAAGCCTCCGTCCTTGTTCAAAAAAGCTTACTTCTGCCAAACAAGCTTCGACGGGTGAGTGGACTGACGTCGAGCAGTACACCTAAAGGTCTAGCTCAAATATTTTTGGTAGTTGCAAATATTTGCTATGAAACTATTTTATAATGCCCTGTTCTATAGAGTGGCTTAGGGCATACACATCGTACCATTCGACTTAGAATTATTTTACCAATCGATTTGTTGATATCCGTCTGTCTGTTCATCTATGGTTCTCGTATTCGTCAAAGCCACGTACAGAAAAGTTGAGACATTGACCATTTTTATGGCTAAAGAAATTTGGTTAAATATAAACATTTTCCATCCCGTCCAAAACAGTCTA
Source organism: Hydrotaea diabolus (assembly GCA_963513945.1). NCBI lineage: Eukaryota > Metazoa > Arthropoda > Insecta > Diptera > Muscidae > Hydrotaea > Hydrotaea diabolus. The sequence goes on along the minus strand of OY740718.1, from coordinate 149,412,309 downwards.
AGGAAGGAAAGGCGTGTATAAGTTAAAGACCATAAGCCGGAAAAACAAGTATTTCTCCTTTGAATTTTGCCAAATATCTCGAGAGAAGCCAAACTGTAAAACCGGGCTTTGGCTGAACTTTAAAATTTAATTCGTCTGGGCAGTGCATCCAATAAATGGCATGGCCGATGCTAGACACATTCATGTTTTAGCTATGCTGGCAAGTAATTCCAGATCAGAGATCTCAGTTAAAAATAGATGTCTACAACAAGAAGTCCGCAATTGAACTTGCCACTGAAGTCAATATCGTTTGATGGAATCTCGCTAGGACAAATATCGTATGGTGCGCTAGTTCTGTCTTCAGAATTCAGGGTACAAACATGACAATATCTATCGGCGAACGTAAGAAGTCTGAAATTGCATATTAGAGGTAGGACATCCCTTGAGCTACTTGTTCAAGGAAGCAAACCACCCGAAGTCTTTCACCGATGCCAATCACAAATATTCGAACCATGGAGGATATTAAGCAGGTGGTAAAGCGTGTTGCAACAGTCCTTAATGATTCGCTTCTAGTCTCATGTCAAAAGGCTACAAATCGATCGCTAGAGAAGTAAATACAGGAAATTTGCTTATTTGGGCATGAAAAAAAATTACAAGCCTTAGAAAAATTTATTTTATATTGTAATTATATTGAACAGTAAGGGAATTTTTAAATTACATGATTTTAAATAGTGTATATGGCAAATGTCGACCTTCGCTATCCACACACGGCAGCATGCGTTTTCTTAAGTTTTCATGAACTCTAACAAGCATGTCGACTGATACGAGGGCGGTTCGGAAAGTTCTTAGACTATTAATGAAAGAGAATAGTTAGTTTTTCAAAAATATTTTTATTTTTCAATATAATTCCTGAAACTTCAATACACTAAGTCCAACGCTTATCTAGCAATTCTATCCCTTGATTAAAATAGTTTTCCTCAAGGTCTTCAAAATAGTGGTTTACAACTGTAAGGAATTTTTTTAGATTTGGAAGCAAGGAATTTTTTTAGATTTGGGAACAGGTAAAAGTCACTGGAAGCTAAATCAGGAGAACAAGGTGGGTGGTCAAGCAACTCGTTGATTTTAGCCATTGTTAAAACACTCTTGTGCGCTGGTGCGTTGTCTTGATGATAAAAAACATTTTTGTGTTGTAAGCCAGGACGTTTTTCTCGAATTTGTACATTTAATTGATCTAAAAGGTTGCAATAGTACTCTGAATTTATTGTGTTACCCTTTTGCAGATAATCAATCAATAAAATACCTTTGAAGTCCCAAAAACCCGTTGCCATAACCTTACCAGCCGATTGAATTGTTTTTGCCTTCTTTGGGGCACTTCCTCCAGCTTCAGTCCATTTTGGGGATTGTTCTTTTGTCTCTGGAGTATAGTGGTGGATCCATGTCTCATCAACAGTTATGAAACGACGCTTAAAATCCATTTTATTTCGCTGAAAACGATCCAAACAAGCTTGAGAAATGTTCATTCTTATGCGTTTTTGGTCGACTGTTAACAAGTGCGGCACCCATCTTGCAGAAAGCTTTTTCATCTGTAGTTCTTCATGCAAAATTAAATGGACTCGATCATTTGAGATGCCCATGATATTAGCTATTTCACGCACTTTTTTTCGTCGATCATTTAATACCATATCATGCACTTTGGCTACAATTTCTGTTGTTGTTGCTGTTTTTGGACGTCCACTACGTGGTTCATCTTCAATGCTTGTACGACCACGTTTAAATTCAGCAACCCAATTTTTTACTGTTGCATATGAAGGAGCACTTTCACCTAACACATTCACCATATCATTATGAATTTCTTGTCCCGATAAACCTTTTTTATGTAAATATTTAATGACACCACGCATTTACAATTTTTCCATTGTAAAAAATCGCGGGTGCGTCTTTTGTGAACACCTGTTTCTATATGAAGGAGTTGCCAGGTCGAAACAAAATTTAACATGTGTTCATAGCAGAGATGGAAGTTTCCAAAACACTTAACTTTTTTCTGTTTATACCGCGCTTTTTGTGCTTCTGAACCGCCCTCGTATTTAGACAATTTAAGCCTCAATATTATTAATTAGGTCATTCACGGTGTTGGGACGGTTGATATACACCTTTGACTTTAGGTAACCCCAAAGGAAAAATTCGCATGGGGCTAAGTCTGGTGAGCGTGCCAGCCAGTTCACATCACCCCTCATAGAGATAAGCCGTCCAGGAAATATTTGCCTCTAACAATTCATGGTAACCCTCGCTGTGTGTGTAGTGGCACCATTCTGTAGGACCCATGTATCCTCTAATTTTATTACCTCAAGAGCCGGCTGAAAAGAAATCCTGTATCATAGTCAAGTACCGTTCGGAGTTTACAGTTACGGCAAGACGGTTATCCTGGAAAAAGTAAAGACCAATGATGCCTACTCGTGATATGGCGCACCACACTGTGACGCGGTCCGAATGCTTAGGTCTCTGGTGAAGTTCTCTGGGGTTTGTTTCACCAGGAACACGACCATGTGGGGGAACAGCGAATCGTTAACGAAAAGCACGCTGCACTGCAATGATAGAGTGCGCATTTGAAACACACAAAATAACCTCTCCTCACGTTCCAAATGCAGCCATTATAAGCCACGCATACTCTCTTCGACCACTATAAGCCACGCATACTCTCTTCGACGAACAGTGCCGCCAAAGCATGTAGTGCGAAAAAGCAAATTAACGCGCTCCACCAGGATTGGGGTTACTATTAGGAAGAGCTTAGGAACAAGTAAGGAGATTTAAATCGGTTGATCCGACTTACATATGCCCTCAACCAAATATGGGCTTGAAATTTTCCGTCCTCCATTGTCTGAAGCGTAGCGATTTTATTGAAATCTCCTAAAGTGGCGTATGTGTGGAAGCTACAAGAATTGGGGTGCGACCATGCCTACCTGAATTAGGCATGACAGCCAATATTTTTGTACGCCATTATCAGCACAGCAACAGAGCATTTGGGTGGGAGGTACCAGAATGGGCGTGGCTAAGAAAACAATTGTTTGCCACCAAGTTAACCTTATAACTTTTTTCATAAGTTCCGATTTTGAGCTAGAACGTATGAATAATATGAAGGTATTACCAGAATAAAGTAGAAAAATACAGAATAAGGTTTTTTTCCAATTATTTTTACCTTCTAAATAACCATGTATCTCCAATTGCTAAAATATCCTGGAGATAAATCATAAACTTTTGTTGCATTTCTTATTTAAGATCTAATGTAGCTTTTGCATTAATAAATAATAATAAAAAAATTAAATTAATGATTGAGGGTTTATAAGCTTCGGCAAGGTCGAACTTAATTCTTCCACTTGTTACTACTAAACTCCTTAAAAATCCTGGCAAGGTGTTAATTCCTTTAAAAATCCTTTTGTCCATATAATAAAACATTATTTCCTTACATATGTATGAACGTATATTAAATTCAAACTAATTCAGTTACAACTGAATGTAAATGAAACAAGAGCTAAGGGTCCGCTCTCTCTCTCCCACTATGGCAGTATCCTTGGCCTGGTAACCTGGCAACCACAATATGAACATGCCATTCTATCCACTACAACTAATATGCACCTTTCACACAGCGAACCCAAAAAGAAAAAAGGACAGCCCTAGTGGCCAAAGTACTCCGGCATCCCTGGACGTAACAACAGCAACAACGAAACGAATTTAATGAAAGGATTTTAAATCATATTACACAATTTTACACACTCAAAACGCATGTAATTGGCTTTTAAAAGCATGTCCCGTTCTAGTCGCAAGTTGCCAACACCGAATGTGTCCGAGCGACATAAGGTAGCACACAAAGAGCATATTTTTATGACCATAACATAGAGCAGCAGCAGCAGAACAAAAAACACTCACGAGAGAGCGCAATATCCTTGCCAAGGATATGCGAGTGGCTGTGTGGTGTAGTAAATTTGAGGCAGCAACACAAGACTTAAACGAAAGGATGGCCGTATTAGACGAGGTCCTTTGCTGGCCAACACATTGTTGGCCAACGAGCTGCAGAGAGCGACTGGACAAGTGTCTGCTGTAAGTGTTGGTAATAAAATAAATTAAAATATATAGACAAAGAAGAAGAAGAAGGAGAAGTGAAAGACAAAACATGAGCCGGACCCCCAGATGACCATCATGCAGAGATAACAAAATCATTTGGCCCCTGTTGTAGAGTAAATCTTTGCCATGACAGCGGGGAAAAAAGGACAAAGGACTGTGTAATTTGAGTGATTAACAAAAAAAACATTCTTTTTAGAAGCTTTGGACATTCAGCTGTTGAAAAAAACTGAAAGAACTTATTAAATAACACTCCAACGAGTTTTGTAAAATTTAATCCTAGAGCAAGGAATAGTTCTTGGATTTAAGTAATCAAGTGGAAATTGTAGCCCAAGAGGAACATGACCTTTTTCTGATGCCCCATATCTCCATACGCGTTTCGTTGGAAACATTTTTCAAATATTAAAAAAAAACCTTAGACAGCTTTGGTCCTTGGTACTCAAATTACAAAATCTAACATTATTGCCAATATTTGTTTGGCATGCCTTCTCCATGATTACTTTCATGTCCTGTGATTTATCGATATTTCCACTCGATGCACGTATCATTGAAATTCAGGCTTGCGATATTCATTTATTTGCCTTTATTCGCATTTGATTGAAGCCTAATATGCCATATATGACGTGTTGTTTTGCAGTTTGAGTTTTGGTTTATTTTTGGTTGGTTGGGTAGGAGGAAGGAGTTCCTTTTGTATTCTTTGTCAGTTGAAAGTATTCCACAAACCACTGACAACTTGAAGCAAACAACGCCAAAAATTAGCCTTGAATGTTTGCCCTCAGCCGCCGCCGCCGACACCATCACCATCACCACCACCACCTCCATTGTCGGAGTTCATTTCGGAGGCAAACGTTATTGCATGGCAAAATTGGAAAATAAATAAGAACTGTCATGTTGATTAACATTTGAAGAATGAGAACGACAGGAAGAATTTGAAACGTACTTGTGCTGTACTCGAAGCTGGTGATGTTTGTTCATAATCAAGGAAAACTGCAGTCAGTCATAGTGGGAAAAGACATTAAGGGATAACATTCAGCGAGTAACCTCTGTAGTACTTGGGTACCATAAGGAATATGGTCCATTTTTGGAAAAATAAGATGACAAAAGTTAGATAAATAGTTATACTGAAATACAGGGTGGACTAAAATGAATCTTACTTTATAAAAAAATGCAGCAATTTACATTCATAATTTGTGTTTTAGTTGAGTTGGACCATTTAGTTATTTTTATAACATAGTTTTCTTTGTTTTGGTTATATATACTCGGTCTTGAACAGTTTTTAGAATCAACTTAAAAATTGGTGATATGTATTGGCTAGGTTGCCAGGAAAACTGTACGCAGAGAAAAAATATGGTTACTATATGGTCACGACAATACTAATATGTTCTCCTCAATAATTCGTCACGACCATAGTATTGTTTATTGAATTTAATTTTGACAATAGTATGATTGCCGCAATATTAATATTCTTGAAATGAAACAATAGTATTATTGCCACACTTAAAAAGAAAATATGGTTCTAGCAATAATATGATTACGGCGATCATACTATATGATTGTTAATTTTCTGCATTTGAATATGCTTTTGGTAACAATGTTATTGTTTCACATCTAATGCAATAATTTTTATATGAAAATTAACATTTATCAAACAAACTATTTGGGCATCGTCTAACTGAAATATTTTTAATAAAAACGCTTACTTTTTTTAAACAGATTTTTTCTACTGTAAAATAAAAAATCTTATTATTTTGAATTTTAAGTTTTTTTTTGTTTAAAATTTTTCGAAATTTAAATCTATTATTGACAACTTAACCCAATTCTACTTAAAAATTTTGGGGATCATACTATGGTTGTAGGAATCATAACATGGTTGCGTGTGAATAATACTATGGTTGTGAGGATCATATTATGGTTGAGTGTGAATTATACTATGGTTTTGGGGACCATAGTATGGGTTTGTGTGAATCATACTATTGTTGTGAGGATCATAATATTGTTGTACCAAAACCATATACCCATGGTATGATGCTCTTCGAAAATGGCATAGTTGCCCTTTTCAACATCGTCCCTACGCTACTAAAGCTTAAAAAAACAAAAAAAAAATGGTGCGATCTTTTGCCCCATGGGTCCGTACCAAATCTCAGCCAAACATTTAAAATTATATTTGAATTAGTAGCGGAATTTGCATTATCATAATCTCCTTTAAGCTCAATACACTTAGTCCAAATTTCTACAATTTCTTTAAAAATAGAATTTTTCAAGGTCCATAAAATAAGCATTTGTTTGAACAATAATTTCATTGTTGAAGCAGTATCCCTTTCCACCAAGCTATTTCCTTAGGTTTGGACATAGGAAATATTCGCTGGGGGCTAAATCTGGAGAATATGGCGGATGAGCTACCAATAAGTTGGCATAATATTACGCTTTTGAAGGCAATTGATGTGGATTATCCCGACTGCATTCCAAAAAATGTTGTTATCACCATATTGGCCGACAAAGTCACCTTGGCATTCTTCGGAGCCGGTTCGCCCGGAGAAACCCATTGTCCATCCATGTTTCAACCACAGTTAGAAAACGCGGAAAAAACTTATTCGAATTGCGGTTAAACAACTCCAGTCCCTTGAATTTGTCAAACGCTTACGTTTATGGCCAATTGGCAAACGGCAAACGCGGCACCAATCTTGCAGACTGATCATGTAAAATCAAAACCCCACTATCACCTGAAATGTGAATGGCATCAACAATCTCACGCATTTTTACTCTTCGATCGGCCAACAAAACATTTTAAGGTGTATTGACCTCAATTGGCCGTCCAGAACGTTCCACATCATTTGTACTTGTGCGGGCATAACGAAAGTCAGTAAACCCCTTTTTCACCATTGAAATCAATGGTGCAGTGTCCCCATAGTATTTTTAAAGCTTTTCCATGGTTTGATAGATGATTTGTTTCCGTAACAGCTGTTAAACACAAACTAAATGACGGAACTCTCTCAAAATATGACAGTAGTCTATTAACAAACGGGAGCAGTCTTGAATTTCATATAACTACGAGGGGCGTTGGAAAATTCACGGAATTATTGATATGCCCTTGTATATAAAAAACTGAAAACTTAAAACAATGTAATTTGTCGACCTCTTAAGAACATTTAGTCCTGGTCAGAAATGTCCAATTAACTTGGGCAAAAATCTTGAGGTTTAGGTCTGGCTCACAATTATCATCATGCATGATGTTTGAACTACCCTTTATTATTCGTCCACAAAATTTATGATTTTTAAGGGAAATACTTACCTTTAGTCCCTTAAAGGGAAACTTTTTTCCCCTAGGCCGATTAAGATGATTTACATTCCCAAACAGCTTATGACCATAAGCTATCATGCACAAGTTTACGATCCTAGGTTAGTTCGTTTGATCGCTATCGTGCTTTCAACTGACTCACGGACGGACGGACTTGGCTAAATTGTCTTACAATCAGTAATATATATACTTTGCAAGGACTCCGATTAATATTTTATGGAGTTGCTAACGGAATGACACTGTACTCCGCATGGAGGTGAGTATAAAAATCAAGTTTCATTACTCGTAGTAATAACGAAATCGATTTTAAAATTTTACAATCAGCTGTTAAATCAAAATTTATTATTAATTGAAAAGTCGATATCGAGTTCATATAATCAAGTTGTTTTACAATAGCCTTAGTAAGTTTGCAATTTCTACTTACATGCCTCCAACTTTTTATCGTCAAAACGTACCCATCCATATTTCAAGCTGTAACAAACCGAATAATAAAATTAGTTTATAAGATACTCGTAGATCGTCAGCTAGAAATTCAAAAAATTCAAGTTATCGTAAATTATACATTGTGGGCCGCAGTGTTGTGATGGAAATGGACACGACTATCGTGCCAGTAAACCCAGGTTAAATCCTGGGTAAGAACATCTACCAATTTTTCAGCTCCCAGTTTCCAACTCGTAAATGTCGGCAACTTTATGAGTAAGAGATTAATCTCTAAGATTTGTGAAAACTTCTCTATACAAAATACATACACGCAGAGAAAAAATGTGTTTACTACATGGTCGCTGCATTTATAATGTGTTCTCCGCATGGTATGTACTTCGCAACCATAGTATTGTTTTTTGAATTTAATAGTAAGATTGCCGCAATATTTATATTGTTGAAATGTCACAATAGTATTGTTGCCAAATTTAAAAATAAAAATATAGTTGGTGCGATAAAAGTATAGTTTTTTGGGTTTTATGTTAACATAAATCAATGTTATTGTTACGGATCTACTGCAACAATCGTGCTTTTCGTATGGAAATTAAAATTTGTCAAACAAGCTGCTTTAGCTGAAATATTTTTATTAAAAACGCTTACGTTTTTTTAAACTGATTTTTTCTACTGTTGAATAAATCACTCCTATTATTCTGAATTTGATGTATATTTAAATTATTTTCGTAATTCAAATCTATTGTTGACAACTTAACCCAATTCTTATAAATAATTTTGGGGATCATAGTATAATTGTGTGTAATCATATTATGGTTGTATTTAGATATATTAACATGGTTGCGTGTAAATCATAATATGGTTGTGAGGATCATACTTTGTTTGTAGGTGAATAATACTATTGTTGTGAGGATCATAGTATGGTTGTGAGTTTCAAAGTATGGTTGTATTTGAATCATGCTATTGTTGTTAGGATCATAATACTGTTGTATCACAACCATATGCCCAACAATACTATGATACTTTTCGAATATTGTTATCCCAACCATAGTTTTTTTCTACGTGCAGTAAATATAAGAAATGAATCGTGCACAGCTCACTAATTTGAAAGAAGTTCCCCCTTGTTCCTTAATGGGTTAGTAAGGGTCTTAAGTAAGTAAGTCGCTCGTAAATGAAATTCAAAATTCCCAGAACTCCAACTTCCATTTCTCAAGAGTACTCATAATTTTACTCTTCGAAATTATTGACCATACGACGATGATAGTCGTGTTTCACAAGTACAACTGAAACCCTCAAAACAAAAGCCTCAACTGCCATCGACGGAAGGGTATGGATTTAAGCGGCAATCCAACTTGCTGAGCAAGGATTAGGGACGGCGGACACCTCACTCCTTTTGTTTGCACAAACGGGCGGCCAGCAGCAAACATCGAATTCTCTTGGCTAGGTGTGATATGTAAATTTCTCAATCACTTTAACCATTCGCCCATTTTTCGTTCTGTTTGTGTGTTCGCTTTGTTTGAGTCTTTTAATCCTTTCAATATTTAGCCCTAAAACGGGGTTTAACTTAATTGCCCAAATGACATTGAACTACAGAAATGTCTTAAGCCCTTCGCTAGGTGGTCTGGTTTTCGAAGATCAAACGCAAAACCCTACTAGCCTCTACTACGAGTAAATATGGAAAACGGTTAGTAGCAATTGCTAACCCAGTGAAAGACACCGGAATACCTCAGACCCATTGTGTTACTATTAAAGCAACACAATGGGATGACAAAAGGTTGCAAAAACAACAAACAATGCCCGTGTAGCGATTGTAAAATGAAAGGAGTAAAAGTGTAAGGAGTACCTGCCGTTTGGTTGGATGGACGGACAAGCGGTCAGGCGGACGGATTGAACTCATTAGTTGTGTGTGTGTATGGGTGCGGAAAGAGTTGAACCGAAAGGGGTTTCCGCTATTTGCTTGCGATTTCTTTAAACAACTCACGAAAACTCTTTGAATAACAATGGACCAGGAATTCCGGAGTTTGTGCATGAAGAACAACTGAACTGATACCGACTGAGGCGGAGGCAGAGGCAGAGCAATTTGGTGCAAGGTCATTAACGAGTTGACACACAGCTGGCGGTACACTGGCTGCCCGTGCAATTAGGAGAAAATTAGAAGGCGTGCCTCGAGGATCACCAAATTTCGCGTATTCTACATTAGACGAAAAAAGAAGGGCATGCAAAACAAAGTGTCCACTGTACAGTGGAACAGATTTCATACTCAGATAACAGATTCGTTGCCACTACCAAATAATAAACAAAGTGTCGACTGTACAGTGGAACAGATTGCAGACGCAAAGAAAAAATTCGTTGCCACAACCAATTTTTTTCTCTACCGAATGATTGAGGTTGCATTTTAGCGAGCATTTTATCTGTAGAACATAAAATGAGTTGATGCCCTGAAATATTCAGTAATTGTGGGTGGGACTTACGAAGTATGCGAATCTCCACAAAAGAATTTTTCGATCTAAAAATTTAGCTTTTTCGCCGGAGGCAAAAGAACTATTTGCTTACACACTTGAAGTACTCTTAAACATAGGAAACTTTATGTAGAGGAGTAAGTGGAAGAACGATATGATTGCAGATTTTTAATGTAAAAAATTTGATGAATCGATTGAAATCGGCTTGAAGTTATAATCGAATTATTTTATTTTAATTACGCATGTTTAAACCGAAAACAAAATACAATAAACAAACCGTTTTTTGTTATGAAGACATTTAAGTTATCTTCACAAAAAATTGGACACAACAACACATTTGCAAAACTTTTGGTTGCCACAGCCAACAGTTGTGGCAACTAATTAACTTGTCTGCTTTTCATTGGTATAACCAATTGATTAATTGCGTGTACAATAGAATGATCGTATTTATCAACTGTTGGAAAGTTGAATCGAATAACAATTATGATTATAAACATTTTGTGGTTGCAGCAGAAATGTATCTATTGCAACGGAATTGTTGTAGTTCCAACAGATTTTCAATTAATTCTTTTTTCTGTGCGCAGCAAAAACAAAAATATTCAGCAAAGTTCTAACCTATTAAAAAAGATTTCGCTCTTTGAATGCAATCCCAGGTTTTGAGATTATTCATTGTTGTAGAGATAATGGATATGGTGGTACTTCGTTGTCTATAAACCGTAACACCCAATTTTCTATAGAAGTTTGCAGAAGTGATAATTTTGTTGAAGTAATAAACGTAATGCTAACGAATTTAAAAATTAAGAATAACCCGATAAAGCTTGTAACGTTTCATTAATCACAAATTTTTTAACATCTTTATATATATTTCTGGCCAAGTAATGAAAATGCTAATATTTATCATCAACAATTTTTTTTATTGTTTTTCAAGCATGATTTATACACTTTTGAATGCGCTCAATCCAATTGTCGAAGCAGTTTTTCCACTCCGATTGAGACACCTCCAAAACATGGTTTTTGAACGCTTCAACAGCATCTTCAGGCGACGAAAATCGTTAACCACGCAATTTGTTCTTAATGTGAGGGAATAAAAAGAAGTCATTGGGTACCAAGTCACGGCTGTACTGCGGTTGACGTTTTTGCCGGTCAAAAAGGCGTTGGTTTGAGCGGATGTGTGATAGCTCCAATGTCATGGTGCACAATGACTCGTCTTCTCTTGTTCGTTTTTCGAATTTCTCCGAAGACTTCAGGCAAACAAATTCTGGTGTATCACTCAGAATTGACCGTCCTACGTTGATCAAGCGAAACATGACCAGCTTTGCTGAAGAAACAGGCGACGCTTTGCTCGAAGTGCTTCTTCCACGAACAATTATCGTTGGTTTGGATCGTCTTCGAAGACCCACACGGTCGATTGCTGTATTGTTTCGGGCTCATACGCATAGATGCATGATTCGTCACATGTGACGATCTTATAAACGTCTTTTGAAGCAACGCTAGTGTATTTTTTTAAAATTTCTTTGCACTAATCGACACGAGCCGTTGTTTCAGTGATTGTCAAATTGTGCGAAATCCAACGAGAACAAACCTTTTTTTACGGCCAGGTTCATGTTCATGCAATATCGAATGTATGCTGGTGGAAGAAATGTCCAAGGATGCTTCTATCTCACGGTATTTTACATGATGGTGTTTCATCGCCATACAAATATTTAAGTTCATCGAAGCACTCTAGTCGTGATAATCCGCGTCGAAAGTTATGAAAATGATCGCACGAAAATGTTCACGAGTTAATTCCATTTTTTTTGTCAAATTGATTTTTTCAAGTCACTGTAAACAGCACAAATGATGGTCGTACGTCAAACTTGTCAATGGAAATGTCAGATGGCGCCAGGCAATACTTAGTGTGCATTGATCATATAAATATTTAGCTATATGCCAAAGAAACTTTGTATTGATTCAGTCGAAAGTGCGCTCTAGGATCACAATATACTCTATTGTAGAGTTGAGATAGGTAACTGTACTAGCGAATATGTCGAAGTAAGTAAAGTTTATTGCGATTACCTTAAAGCTAGACAGATATTGAGTGCAAATTTGTCTTCGGACGCCATTCACTGCGGCAGGCTTGACTAAAGAGGTAATAAGGTGTATTAAAAGTGCTACTGATCAGTCGACGGTTAAAAGGAATTACTGTAAAGAGGTTCGCTTTGAAATTTCCCCCTGGCTTAATATAGATCTACAGAAGCTTTTTTTATTGAAGGAAAAACAACTAAGATGAAGGCGAAAGGCCAGAAATAGGACGAATGTTGAGGAAAGCTTGTTAAGGTTAAGTGAAGTTATACATTTTTTTTATATTTAGTAAAATATTGTAGGAATAAGTACTCGTACTATGATGATAGCTTGCGTATGATTGGAAATCATCCAAAAATCATTATCAATAGAACGCCTGGTAGGAAGAGGTCTGATGTTGTTTGGCTTTTAGATTCTTAGGGTGAGCTAGTAAGTTTTTTTTTTTTTAAATAACCAACACTCAGGGGATGCCCCCTATACATGCGGTGCATTGCGTTGGCGAGTGGAAAGTAAAGGATCGGAGGGGGGAAAGAGGGAATAATGTTTATTGACACTTGTCTTGAACTTCTGGATGTCGCAATTAGTGGGAAACACATTTGCCGGAAGTCGATTCCACATACGGACTGTACGAGCGAAAAACGAATTTGATCTGTAGTGTATAGTGCGGTCAACTGGCCAATCGATAACAAACGGGTGTGAATTCCTAGAAAGTCGCGTATCCCTGCCGAACATCCTCGCGTCAGGAATAAGGCGACGGATGTCTGATGAACACACACCATGAAAGTAACGATAGAACAGCTTCACGCAACCCACATTCCGACGATGATCAAGGGAAACAATAGAGTTGGATACCCTACTGTCACCTATCAGCACCATCGCTCTCCTTTGAACACGGTCAAGTAGCTCCAAGGATGATTTTGGAGCACCTGCCCATATATGGGAGTTGTATTCCATCTTCGGCCTGATGTAAGTTGTATAGATATTGAAAAGATCAGAAGGAGTGAAATATTTCTTGCACCGCTTTAAAAAGCCTATGCACTTGAGTGCTTCTTTCGACACTTCGAATACATGTCTCGCCCAACGAGCGTCACATTGTATTTTCATGCCCAGAACATCAAGAGCTTCTGATTGTTCAATATCCGTACCATCGATAGAAATTGACGATATTGTTGGGTCAGCGTTTCATTTCATCAATTGAAGACTTGAAACGACAGTTAGATGTTCGATAAGGCGATTTAATTAATTTCTTTCATACTCTTTCTAAAACACGGAATCACTTTAAAGTTTATGACATTTGGTGTTAGGAAATTGAGGATATTATTGTTAGTTTGAAGAAGGTTAAAAGAGCTGGGAGTGACAATATTACTGCTAAGCTAGAGAATGCATTGATTGCGCTTAGTTAAGTAGTAATTTAAAAAAAAATAATAAAATCCTCAGATTATCTAGTCCAGCTTAAAATGCACAGAATATAACCGATACCTTAGGGGAATAATGCCACGACTGCTGATAAATATAGATAAATATCAATCGATACGATTTTTATGAAAGTTCTATTTGATAAACTGTATGATTTTCAATTTGGTTTAAGAAAAGGATGTGGTACTGAGGACGCGGTGTTAAATGTAGTTCAATGTATATCCAGGAGGCTTGATGAAGGATTAAATGGTGGGCAGGATTATTTTTTTAATTTTACATAAGCTTTTAATCTAGTTGATTGCAAGATAATGTTGCAGAAATTGGAGTATTATGGGGTTAGGGATTCAAAATTTTTATTATTTAAGAATTATTTTTCGAACCGAAAGCTAGTTGTGCAGATAAACGAATGTGGGCATGGCCCTCTGTTATCTTTTATATATTAAAATAAATTGAGTTATCTACAGTTGGTGGGGCAACTGTTCATGTTCGCTAATGACATTTGCCTTTTTTACAATTTTATATACGACTTGGTGTTAAAGACAACAAAGAATAGCCTAATACTAAACCCTAAAAAGACCAAAATGGTTCATTTTCGTCCACGCTCTGTAACCTCAAACCAGGACTTCAGTGTTTTTGTTGATGGGAGGCCTATAACGGAAAGCCATTCTATAAAATATTTGGGCGTTATTTTACCCGAGAAATTAAGAAATGTCTCCAACTATAGGCGTTTTGGTCAAATTTAAATGCAAACTGAACGTAGAGACCAAGTATAGGGTGATCCAAGTAGAGATATATTTTTCAATAGCCTTTTTTGACTGATCACTACGTTACCAAGCGTCATCGCTTCGCTCTATGGGCTCTTGAAAAGTTCCAAGAAGATCCGACGTTTTTGAACCAAATTTTGTTCAGCGATGAGGCATATTTCTGGCTCAATGGGTCTGAAAACAAGCAAAATTGTCGCATTTGGGACGAAGAGCAACCAGAAGAGGTTCAAGAGCTGCCACTTCATTCAGAAAAAACAACAGTTTGGTGTGATTTGGAACCATCGGTCCATATTACTTCAAAAATGATGCCGGAAAGAACGTAACCGTCAATGGCGACCGTTATCGCGAAGCTCGTGATTTCGGCGACATTTGGTTTCAACAAGACGGCGCCACTTCCCACACATCACATCACAGCAGATAATTTCACGTTTTGAGCCGGTCGATTGGCCACCAAGATCGTGTAATATCACACCGTTAAACTTTTTCCTGTGGGGATATGTAAAATCTAAAGTTTATGCGGACGCTTCGAGCAAAACAACACGCGTGTCATTCGCCAGTTACCAGTCGAAATGCTGAAACGAGTCATCGAAAATTGGACTCAACGGATGGACCATCTGAGACGCAGCCGCGGTTAACTTTTGATAGACATAATCTTCAAAAAATAAATGCCAAAGAATGTTCTTTCAAATGATAATAAACATACACCATTCAATTTGAATTTTCTGTGTTTTTTTTGTTTAAAAAGGTAGGGAACCTTAAAATTAATCACCCTATACATGATACGAGTATTTTACTCTTAAATACAATTTCATATTAAATACTTAGCTATTGTTTATGAGCTTGTTTATTTGAGCTAGACCCACGTTTAAGTATACCGATCGGCTTATAATCGCCAGCTGATTGTTATTTAACGATGTTTGTCAGTTCGTGCACTAAAGCTAGAAATCAAACTACAAATGTTGCCCAATTTTCATGAAATTTGGCTGAAGTTAATTTTTTGGACCACGGGCGCTACTGAAAATGAAGGAAATCAATTCAGATTAAAATATAGCCCCCACATATACATTCATCCGATTTTTATGCTTTTAGCTCTAAAAGCTACATCTTACATTCAAACTTAAATGAAATTAAAGTGGAAACGCAAATGGACCTGGCGAAATTAGTTAGGACCCTGATATTTTTCGCGATATAGGCATATAGTCTGTTTGTGTTTGTAAAGAGGCTAATTCTGAAAGAAGGGGATAAGTCAATAGACTAAACGAACCTTTTAAAAACAGTATTCCGTTTTGTATTTGTCTAACATATCAACATTATTGAAACTTTGGCTTAACTGACTGTTAGTAGATACGTTCTTTACACATCCTAACCATTGGAACCTAGTGGTTATAAAAATGGTCCCTGTGGCTTGGCACATCATCACTTAAACCAAATTTCATTATTATTTGATTTTGAAAAACTGCTTAATATCAGGGCTGGGCTCATGGATCTTCAAAACACGTAAAAAATTTCAGTAAGTGTTAAATAAATCTCAATTATATGACGTATGCTAGAGTGCCCGAAACTGCAGAGCGACATTCTCATGTCCAAATCCGATAGCAGTTTTTAAAAAATAGCTGTCCAATTTCGGCCAAATTTCTTACAGAGCATTTTGACTGACTAGCACCCACCTCTGATGAAATTTGTTTTCAAATAGCCCCCATAAAAAGACCCTATGGATTTGTGGTCCAGCACCTTTAAAAGCCACAAATTGTACCCCAACACGTTAAAATTCTGTTTGGTACGTAAAGAGCGACAATAATTAACTCTAACATATTAAGTCCGATCTTGCTCAAGCGCCAGATAGAGGTACTTAATCTTCTAAATAACAGAGATGAGTATGGTATCTCATAATCGGCCACGCCCGACTTTAAATTTTTTTATTTGTTGAGTATGAAATACATAACTACCGCTCAATCTGTCTGCTGTCTATCTAACGCACTTTTTTTATACTTCAGGTCGCAATTGTTGACCGAAATTTTGAAAAGTACTTTTTTGGACAATAGCTTTTCATTTGGTTAATAAATATATATATATATATATATATATATATATATATATATATATATATATATATATATATATATATATATATATATATATATATATATATATATATATATATATATATATATATATATATATATATATATATATATATATATATATATATATATATATATATATATATATATATATATATATATATATATATATATATATATATATATATATATATATATATATATATATATATATATATATATATATATATATATATATATATATATATATATATATATATATATATATATATATATATATATATATATATATATATATATATATATATATATATATATATATATATATATATATACATATATATACATACATATATATATATATATATATATATATATATATATATATATATATATATATATATATATATATATATATATATATATATATATATATATATATATATATATATATATATATATATATATATATATATATATATATATATATAT
This sequence comes from Hydrotaea diabolus, assembly GCA_963513945.1. Classification (NCBI taxonomy): domain Eukaryota; kingdom Metazoa; phylum Arthropoda; class Insecta; order Diptera; family Muscidae; genus Hydrotaea; species Hydrotaea diabolus. Next base: position 149,395,217 of record OY740718.1, on the reverse strand, counting down.
ATATATATATATATATATATATATATATATATATATATATATATATATATATATATAGATAGACAGCAGACAGATTGAGCGGTAGTTATGTATTCCATACTCAACAAATAAAAAAATTTAAAGTCGGGCGTGGCCGATTATGAGATACCATACTCATCTCTGTTATTTAGAAGATTAAGTACCTCTATCTGGCGTAGGTGCCATTAAATCCAGAGAAAACCACGGTTTGGTGATGTTTATGGGCTAGTGGAATTATCGGTCCATATTTTTTCAAGAATGATGATGGCCGAAACGTAACTTTCAATAGTGCTCGCTATTGCTCTATCATATCGGACATTTTACTACCTGTAATTGAAGCCCGTATTCTTGACGACATTTTGTTTCAACAGGACGGTGCCACTTGCCATACAGCTGAAGAGCAGCGAAGAAAGGCTAATTTCACATTTTGGACCGGCGAATTGACTTTTTTCTTTGGAGCTACGGAAAGTCTATGCTGACAAACCAGCTATGATTCAGGTCTTGGAAGCCATCATTACGCGTGTCATTTACGTCATACCGGTCGAAATGCTCGAATAAGTCATCCAAAATTGCACCCTCAGAAAGGACATCCTGAGGCGTAGTTGCGGCCAACATTTGAAGGAAATTATATTCAAAAAATAAATGGTATAAAATTTCCTTCGAAAAAATAAAAATTATTCCACACTTGATTTGAATATACGGAATTTTTTAATTTTGAAAAAAAATATAAATTGCAGTATTTAAGACTATTTAATATTAGGAATTTTTTAATTTTGAAAAAAAATACCTCTAGGTGTATCACCCTATATTTAGAAGCCACATATGTGGTACATCCATTATCTTTAAAATTTGGAACAGTTAATTGAGATCGATCAGTAAGCAGCTCAGATATAAATGGAACATACCGGTCCACGTTTTGATATAGCCCCAGTGCAACGATCTCTGCCGATAAAATTTACAACCGGTATAAAACATCCATATTAATTCCGATTTCAATCAAATTGAGTCATATAGGTTAATTTTGTTTACTTTAGTCTCCGTACAAATTATCTGGGAGCCCAAAAAATGGCTTCCCATATTAACATCGATTCAGAATCAATATCTGAATCCATTGATTCAGTCCATCTATCATTGACGTCAAAGTACAGGTCGAAGTTATGTACCGAATTCGATAAAACTTAGTTCATTGTTCGAGTTTAGGACAAGGACGAACACTATTGGTACATTTTGTAGAAAATAAAGTTCGTTTCAGATTTCAGAGTCTGTTGGTTTAAAAGTACGATATTACACCCGAATCCGGCCAACTTTCATACCAAGCATTGCACTGTTCAATTTGAACCATGTTACTTCAAGTTTTCGAATAGCGCCCACGCTAACGTGCCTCCCGCAATATGGCTCTGCAGCTCTAGAAACCAAAACGTAAGCCCGATCGTACTCAAAATTTCCATGGTACGGTATGAGCGACCGATTTTAGAACCTGCAGCTTTAGAAGAAACATAGAGCAATCGATTCCTGCAAAACGTTACATAGACTATTGCGAGCGACAAAAAAGCCATCTGTGGTCCAATGTTTTTCAATACATCCCACATAAGGCGCCCCTCCAGATTTCGGGGCTTGCAGTTTTAGAAAACAGAAAATAAACACGATCATGATCAAATTTTGTTAAGATTCTTATATCGGTCCGCATTTTCATACAGCCCCATACAAAGTTAGCTTCCGACTAGAGACCCTGTTGCTCTAGAAAACACATATTAAATCTGACCTTTGCCATATAGCATTGTGGTAGGCATGTAGTTTTCCCTGATGAAATTAAAGTATATCGGTCTATGCTTTTGAACAGACCCAATGCCCATAGCGTCACACAAAGGTTCCTTCCGACTCCAGGTTCTGCTGCTCTAGAAGTAACAAAAGAAGCCAAAGGTTCGTGCCGAAGCTCGACCATATTTGCTCATCTTTTCATATGGCCGATATACAGCTGACATTTCCAATTTGCGCTAAGCTGGAAATATTTTAAATTCGATCTACCATAAACATGGGAAAATCGGACCATATCAGTACTTATATATGTTTTCATATAGTTCAAAGGACATATGTATGTTTCTCCCGTCAAATACGAGGCCGACCGCAAAACTAACTGGCCTGGCACATTTTCTGTTTTACTAGCAACTTTTTTTTTTTGTTTTTTAAAAGCAATCTTTTATAAGCCATCTGTCAAAATTTCCGAAATATTTAATGATTATTTTCTTTGTTACAGGTGATTGAAGTAAACAAGTTTTATAATTTTTGAAATATGGAAAATAAAGAGTTTCGTGCGGTAATTAAACACTTTTATATGAAAGGTTATACGCCACAATTAACCAAAGATGAATTGGATTCTGTTCATGGTGATAATGCACCATCATACTCCACCGTGAAATCCTGGGTTCAACAATTTAAAATGGGTCGTTTAAGTACGAAAGATGAACAACGCTCTGGAAGACCGAAAACTGCTTCTACTATTGAAAACATTAGAAAAATATTTAATGGAGTGACTAAAGATAGACGAATAAAGCTCAGAGAACTTGCTGATATTGTTAAAATACACGAAAAACAAGTTTGGAGTATTTTACATGATGAACTCCACATGAAAAAGCTATCCGCAAGATGGGTGCCGCGTTTGTTGACTTTGCCCCAAAAAATTGTCCGTTGGACCAATTCCGAGGAGCTTTTAGCGATTTATCAGCGTAATGCAATAGAGTTATTGCGCCGATTCATAACTGTTGATGAAACATGGATCCATCACTACATCCCAGAATGCAAAGAACAGTCAAAACAATGGATAGAAGCTGGTAAAAGTTGTCCCAAGAAGGCGAAAACTGTTAAGTCAGCAGGAAAAGTAATGGCCACAGTATTTTGGGATGCAAGCGGTATAATATTTATTGATTATCTTGAGAAAGGAAAAACTATAAATAGTGAATATTATTGTGCATTATTGGATCGGTTGAGTGAAGAAATCAAGATAAAACGACCGCATTTAGAAAAAAAAAGTTATTTTTCATCAAGATAATGCTCCTTCACACACTGCATTTTTAACTCAACAAAAACTGGCCGAATTACGATTTGAAATTGCTCCGCATCCACCATATAGTCCAGATTTAGCTATTTCTGATTATTTCTTCTTTCCAAATTTAAAAAAAAATCTCGGTGGCAAAAAATTTTCGTCCAATAGCGAGCGAGGTTATTGCTGAAACTGAGGCACATTTTGAAGGTCTTGAAAAATTTTATTTTTCGGATGGAATTAAAAAACTTGAAAAACGTGTGATGAAGTGTATTGAGTTGGAAGGAGATTATGTTGAAAAATAAATAATAATAATTCCAAAAAAACGGTTCTTTTTATGTTAGGCCAGTTACTTTTGCGGTCGCCCTCGTATTGAGTCCAGACAAGGGCGCAAAATCTTTCGAATTTATTTTTTTTGTCGTGTGAGCTGCGTCTGGAATCAGAGTCTAGAGAAGTCAAATATTAAGTCCAGATAGAGGCGTAGAATCTTTTGAATTGAATAAATTTTTCTCGCGTGAGCCTTGTCTAGGGAAAAAAGGCTAGAGAATTCCCAAATTAAGTCTAGATAAAGGTACACCATCTTCTGAATTGAACATTTTTTTAATTGTGAGCTGGGACTTTCCTTAATACATTCAGAATCTTCTGAATTGAACATTTTTTTTAGTGTGAGCTGGGACTTTCCTTAATACAGCACCATCTTTCGGTTGAACAGCGCCTACTCGTTTCACTAGTTTATGCCAAAATGATTTCCATTTACTTCTTTAAACCACTGTGCAGCAATAGAATTCATGCCTTGGTACATGGTGCCTTTCGCTTCTTATCACTCTTTCCCGGTCTGTCCTTGGCTGCCTGCGTTATTTCTTAATGGACCTAAAACGCTAAGTAAGTAGAACTCATTGAGGTTGTGGGCGGGCGGAAGCGAGATTAGCCAATGGTCTATACATTTGGCTAGTCCGCATAAACGAAAGGATTAAAGGACATTTGCGAAAGGATTAAACACAAAGTCAATTTCTCTTAAGCGAAACGAAAATAATCCAAAGCAAAGGGAAACAAAATCAGCTCTTAGCCAAGGCAAGTAGGTAGTTTTATTAGCATCGAACCCATGATGGCCTTCTGGCCAAAGGACGAAAAACGGAAACTTCTCGGAAGTCTTGTTAATGTAGGCGTGAAACTAGTGCAGTTGCTCTACTCAAAATCCCAGACTTTGAAAATTCGTTCCACAGATATTCGCCGTAAAACAAATAATTTCACTGTGTTGTGCCGAGGGGCTTTAAACTCAAACAAGTCGCCCATTTTTTGGATGAACGGGAAACAGAATGCTAAATTTTGTTGTCATTTTAAATTTACTCTGAAGAGCGGACTTAGCAGATCCTGGCTTAAATCCTTGCTGGCGAAGATGGGCGTGTGTTTTAAGGAAACTTTTTGATTTTAATTATAATTAACCCTTTATGGTCCTACCTACGATGTTGTTTTTTAATCTCTCTCACTTCCTGGTGAGCGGATGGCCTATAATGTGTTGAAAGGATTGTCCAGTCCTGCAAGCGCGAACGAGCGAGTGTGTGTGTGGCTGTACGTAAATATTTGACAATATAATTAGCCAATATTTGGGATTAACTTGATTTTATTTTGTCCTTCACACAAACACACTTTCATTCTCATTCGTGTGTGTGTGTGTGTGTGTACGTGTGAGTGTGTCGGTGTGAGTGTGTCGGTGTGAGTGCGTGCGGTGAGTCTCCATGTGGTTTGCGTTGTACTCGTATGCTGTGCGATAAGCTTTTCATTTCATTTGATTTCAGTTTTATTTCGGGATTTTTCCGTCCAGCGTTTGGAGTTTACTTTTTAATTAAAAACCATATTGTGTGGTTGGATTTATTTGCGTTTGTAACCTGAATGGCGCTTAAACTAATTTCGTGCGGGGCGTTGCTGATTGTTATCGAAATTTACATTAATTTGCAAGTGATGATGATGATGATGACGAAGCTTTTTAGAAAATTAATTAAATGGACTCCTGGTGGGCTTTAGAAGTTTTTGATGGACCTTTTGGGGATGAGAAGAATAGGTTTGTTAAGTGGTTTATATGGGAAAACTATATACTGGGCTTGCGGTAAACATAAATTAAATACAGGGTGGACTAAATCAAAAGTTTATTTTGAAAAATTCAACGAAATTAATAAAAATGTATATTAATTTGGCGTATTAGTCGTATGAAAGATTTGAAAGACAAAACTTTCATTATCAAAGTGACATTATTTCTTTTACGAGGTTTGTTTAATAGAAAAGGGTGGTCCGACGTATTGAGATGGAAGTCTGCACGATTATCATGCCAGTAAGCCCATGTTTAAGCCCAGGGGAAAACATCAAACAATTTTTCAGCGGCAGACCTCTTGAATGCGGACTACTTTAAAAGTACGAGATTTATCTTTAAGCCCTTTTAAAACTTCTCAATAAAATGCAATGTCCGTTCAGAGCCGGTGTTACACAGTAGGTCCCCGTCAGTGATTTTAAAAAATTATATCGTGCACAGCTCACTGATTTGAGTTTCACTATGTTCCTAAATGGGATATTGAAGAACTAAAGTAAGTCCATAAAAAAAGTAAAGTAGTAAAATTTCTCGGGCAATTCGTAATCGTTATGTTTTTATTTTTGAACACTAGTTGAGTTTGTTTGTGGGGGCATAACAGTTGGACGTGTTTTGCTCGTTAGGCGATTTTCTGCTGTGTAAAAAATGAATCAAAGAATTTGCATACAATTTTTTGCTCAAAAGGAATTAAAATGTATGGTCTTACTCTAGGTCAGAAAAATATTTAAAGTGTCACAAGCCTTTCAAAGAAACTCAAGAAGATGTGATTGAGGACGACGCTCGTCCTGGAAGATCCATCCCATCTATAACCGATTTTCTGCTGTGTAAAAAATGAATCAAAGAATTTGCATACAATTTTTTGCTCAAAAGGAATTAAAAAGTATGGTCTTACTCTAGGTCAGAAAAATATTTAAAGTGTCACAAGCCTTTCAAAGAAACTCAAGAAGATGTGATTGAGGACGACGCTCGTCCTGGAAGATCCATCCCATCTATAACCTATGAACATTTTGAGCAAGTAAAGAAAATTGTTATGCAGAATCGTCGAATCACTATTAGAGAAGTTGCAGAGGATGTCGACAAATCGGCTGACTCATGCCATACATTTTTTCCGGAAGTTTTGGGCTTAAATCGTGTGTCATTGCTTGATCGTACTTTTTTGGCCGAATGGAATACCGCAATGATGCCTCAGTCACGTCTTCTCCAGATTTGGCCTGCTGCGATTTTTGCCAGTTCCCAATATTAAAAATTCCCATAAAAGGACGGCCTTTTGCTACGATTGAGAAGATAAAAACGGAATTGCTGAGAGAGCTTCATGTCATACAAAAAATGCAGGACTGCTTCGAGGGCAAATAATTGGAAGGAGACTAAATAGAAATGAATGAATGAAATGAGGGCAAATAATTGGAAGGAGACTAAATAGAAATAATTGAAATTAAAATATATAAGAAAAATAAATAAAAAATTATGAGAAAAAACTGAAAATTAAATATCACCTTTTCTATTAAACAGACCTTGTATGTGGCTGCCGTGGCTGTTCTTGGCTGTCCCTGTCAACCCAATATCCCTATACTTTTGTTGATGGTTTCTGGCTTTATTTCACAAATGGTTTGCTCGTTATTTGCCTCTAAGGCTGGAATCGTTAATGGATTGTTTGCATAATATCACTCTTTCATGGTAGCCCACAAAAACGGTGGCCAACTGACATTGTCTTGGCGCACAAAAGATCGTTTAAGTCTAAGTTTTAAATTTACGGCTATAAAAAATGGTATTCTTTTAACTGAAATGCCGTTTCTACAGCCTTTTTAATGAATAGCGGGCTCAAGATGCCACCTTTTCAAAATCCCCACCCAACGTTCACACATCAAGGTTAAAGGGGATTTTCGGCGATCACCTGAGGATTGTATAATTCGCATATGGAACAGCTTTGTTTTTTACAGCCGAGAAAAAAAGGCGACTCATGTGAAAAGAGCATCTTCCAAGTAAAGTTGTTGTTCATAGCAATTAGCTCTAAAGACCAAACTGAGAAGCGAAATCGACTGTGTTGTAAGAGTGCCTTCAAGTGAATAATTCTCGATTTTTTTGCCTTAGGGGGGGAAATCGAAGGAAATGTCGCAATATAAATATTAGAACCTTCAAAAACAGAGCACTTCCTGTGTACCGATTATAAGCGATTGACCTAAGGTTGTTTAACGAATTCTTTGACTGTTCACCTAGAGAACAGATTTGATGCCACAACCGAATTATTTGCCAGTATTGGTTCAGCATACCAAGTATCCGAGCCTTCAGAAGAGAAATTTTGGATCTAAAAATCCACTTACTACACTTGAACAGGGAAAAATATTTAAATTTAAGTCAGCGGCAAAAAAACTGTTTACCTACACAATTGAAGTACTTGAAGACCTTAAGGAAGGGTCATGACGAGGAAAAATTAGAAAAGACGATAGACGAGTTTAACGCACATAGAAAATAAATTAGTTGCAAATCAGTTGGAACTACTAAAATTCCGTTGCAAAAAAAGAATTTCTGTTGCAATCACTAAATGTTTATAATCGCAATGGATATTTGGTTCGAAATATCACAAGATGATAAATATGATCCTCGTATTTTTGACGCAACTAATTGATCGGTCATACTAATGAATCGCATAAAATGTGTTTAGCTACCATAACTAGTGGTTATGGCAACCAATAGTTTTGCCAACAATTTATTGGTGTAACCGAATATTGATGATATCTTGACTTTCATCTCTACCAAATGCGAAAATAATCCTATTACTCGTATTACTGCTTTAAGCAAATCGTTTAATCTAAATTATTTAGTAAAAGTCTTCCTTCATCTTTTACTCTTTTTCCTCGTCAGGGCCTTTCCTATGTTTGACAAGAAAAACAGAATAAGAAACAGTTTTTTAATGGAAAATGTAATGTTTCTTTTAAAACTAAGAGGGCGACCGCAAAAGTAACTGGCCTAACATATTTTTCAACATAATCTCCTTCCAACTCAATACACTTCATCCAACGTTTTTCAAGTTTTTTAATTCCATCCGAAAAATAATATTTTTCAAGACCTTCAAAATATGCCTCAGTTTCAGCAATAACCTCGCTATTGGACGAAAATTTTTTGACACCGAGAATTTTTTTAAATTTGGAACCAAGAAATAATCAGAAGGAGCTAAATCTGGACTATATGGTGGATGCGGAGCAATTTCAAATCGTAATTCGGGCAGTTTTTGTTGAGTTAAAAATGCTGTGTGTGAAAGAGCATTATCTTGCTAAAAAAGAACTTTTTTTTCTAAATGCGGTTGTTTTATCTTGATTTCTTCACTCAACCGATCCAATAATGCACAATAATATTCACTATTTTTAGTTTTTCCTTTCTCAAGATAATCAATAAATATTATACCCCTTGCATCCCAAAATACGGTGGTCATTACTTTTCCTGCTGACTTAACAGTTTTCGCCTTCTTGGGCCTACTTTTACCAGCTTCTATCCATTGTTTTGACTGTTCTTGGCATTCTGGGATGTAGTGATGGATCCATGTTTCATCAACAGTTATGAATCGGCGCAAGAACTCTATTGAATTAAGCTGATAAATCGCTAAAAGCTCCTCGGAATTGGTCCAACGGACGATTTTTTGGGACAAAGTCAACAAACGCGGCAGCGTTCTTGCGGATAGCTTTTTCATGTGGAGTTCATCATGTAAAATACTCCAAACTTGTTTTTCGTGTATTTTAACAATATCAGCAAGTTTTCTGAGCTTTATTCGTCTATCTTTAGTCACTTCATTAAATATTTTTCTAATGTTTTCAATAGTAGTAGCAGTTTTCGGTCTTCCAGAGCGTTGTTCATCTTCCGTACTTGAACGACCCATTTTAAATTGTTGAACCCAGGATTTCACGGTGGAGTATGATGGTGCATTATCACCATGAACAGAATCCTATTCATCTTTGATTAATTGTGGCCTATAACCTTTCATATAAAAGTGTTTAATTACCGCACGAAACTCTTTATTTTCCATTTTTCAAAAATTATAAAACTTGTTTACTTCAATCACCTGTAGCAAAGAAAATAATCATTAAATATATCGGAAATTTTGACAGATGGCTTATAAAAGATTGATTTTAAACAAAAAAAAACAAAAAAAATTGCTAGTAAAACAGAAAATGTGCCAGGCCAGTTAGTTTTGCGGTCGCCCTCGTAGTGCGGTATGTGGACTTAAAGATTAAAAAATTGGTGCTGGAGGTGTGGATACTTCTTATTCTTTACCGACACATACAACTACAACTCACATTCGGTTGTACTGAAGGAATACACGAGGTAAATGCAACCTCAATCATTCGGTTGGCGAAAAATTCGGTTGTTGTAACGAATCTGTGCTCTGTATGCGGGACAAAACAATTTGGTTAATTGATTGGCTTAACTATTATTTTATTTTCTAAAAAAAATACCATTAAACAACCCGTTTGTGGGTTTAATAAAGTTTAACTTATCATTACAAATAATTGTTAACAATAAAAAAATTTTTGCAAAACTATTGGTTGCTGCAACCACCAATTTTGTGTGGAAGTGTACTGTTGGTTGGAACACAATTCATAACTCAAAAAATGTGAAAAATGTTCTGGCTCATGTAGTTCAGAGAACGGAACGCATTGTGGAATGCGCGGGCAATCTTTAGTAAATACGGACATATCGGTACTAAGATTAGGGTCGGACATAAAATGGGCTTTTTTTGCTCTTTAGTGGCGACGATGTTAACGTTCTCTGTTTGGAAAATTTAGGTTAGTCATCATATACAAAAAAATGGAATTTTATTTTATTGTGGCTAAAAAGAAAAAGTTGTGCAATTTGTAAATGTGTGACGAAAACCTCTTAATTTGTGTTGCTTTCTTAAACGTTTGAATGTTTTACTTTTTGTTATTCAAACTCTTTAGTTTTTTGTTTTGTTTTTGAGTTTCGTATACAAACGTCCATTACACATTATTGAAAATTAAGTGGTTGAAGTTTTACAGAAACATGTGTTGATGGATTAATACGGTTGGTTTTGGAAATGGGCCAGATCGGTCAAGAGGTAAAAATTTTCCCGTCACAAGGACCGGGTCAACCTCTGGAAAAACTAATAATCTTGAACTTAAAAACTCAATGTGCCATGAACTTTTAGAGATATGACTATAAAATTTCGAACATATGTTGTTGACATGGATAGTGGGGATAAGTAGGGCGATGCCACGCCCCATTAAAAAGCCCATTTTTGCCAAAATAATAAACCGTTCGTTCTTTAATTTTAACAGAATAAAACAAAGACTAGACAACTGTTATAGACTATATTGTGAAAACATTTAACAAAGGGGCGTAACACCGCCCATTCAACCCTGAACTTAAAAAAACTATATTTCGTAAACTGCTCTTTAGTGGCAACGTTTTTACTTACTTATTGAAAAGTATCTGTTCATGAAATGAAAGAAAAAACAGGTACAACACATCTATCAAGATTGGATAATTATGGACGTCCGCAAAGACCTTATCGTTTTGTCTGTCTATCAATTTACTGACACTTTTTCAACGGAACGTTATGAATACTTTGCCAGTTCGTAGTTTGCGGATACTTTAAAAAAGCTAAAGTGGGGCGTGGCCGACTGTATTATAACCTGCACTTCTGAAAGTTCAAAAAAACCCACTGAAAATAGGTTTTTGGACCCAATTTACATGTGAGTGAAGATAAATTCGAATTTAACTTTCAGAAACGCAAAAAATCCCCGGTCACCAGTGGGTTAAAAAAGTTAAATTCGAATTTATCTTCACACTTTGACCAGACAGCAGTGTGCGCATAGTGAAGTTAAATTCGAATTTAACTTCACATAGCAAGACAGAATTGCATGATTTGCTTTACAGCGGATCTAAGTGCGTCTATGGAGGACAACTGGAAATACTTTCGTCAATCAGACTACTGCCAGATTATTGCTACTGGTACTGGCTACTATCGCTAGAAGGCCGTTTGTCTGAAATAATTTTCAGAATATTGAATTCTTCACCTGGAATATGAAATTTGGGGGAAATTGCTCTAGAGCGGATCTAAGTGCGTCCATGGAGGACAACTGGAAATACTTTCGTCAATCAGACTACTGCCAGATTATTGCTACTGGTACTGGCTACTATCGCTAAAAGGCCGTTTGTCTGAAATAATTTTCAGAATATTGAATTATTCACCTGGAATATGATATTTGGGGAAAATTGCTATAGAGCGGATATAAGTGCGTCCATGGAGGACAACTGGAAATACTTTCGTCAAGCAGACTACTGCCAGATTATTGCTACTGGTACTGGCTACTATCGCTAGAAGGCCGTTTGTCTGAAATAATTTTCAGAATATTGAATTCTTCACCTGGAATATGATATTTGGGGAAAATTGCTCTAGAGCGGATATAAGTGCGTCCATGGAGGACAACTGGAAATACTTTCGTCAATCAGACTACTGCCAGATTATTGCTACTGGTACTGGCTACTATCGCTAAAAGGCCGTTTGTCTGAAATAATTTTCAGAATATTGAATTATTCAACTGGAATATGATATTTGGGGAAAATTGCTCTAGAGCGGATATAAGTGCGTCCATGGAGGACAACTGGAAATATTTTCGTCAATCAGACTACTGCCAGATTATTGCTACCGGTACTGGCTACTATCGCTAGAAGGCCGTTTGTCTGAAATAATTTTCAGAATATTGAATTCTTCACTTGGAATATGAAATTTGGGGGAAATTGCTCTAGAGCGGATCTAAGTGCGTCCATGGAGGACAATCTGGCAGTAGTCTGATTGACGAAAGTATTTCCAGTTGTCCTCCATGGACGCACTTATATCCGCTCTAGAGCAATTTTCCCCAAATATCATATTCCAGGTGAATAATTCAATATTCTGAAAATTATTTCAGACAAACAGCCTTTTAGCGATAGTAGCCAGTACCAGTAGCAATAATCTGGCAGTAGTCTGATTGACGAAAGTATTTCCAGTTGTCCTCCATGGACGCACTTATATCCGCTCTACAGCAATTTTCCCCAAATATCATATTCCAGGTGAATAATTCAATATTCTGAAAACTATTTCAGACAAACGGCCTTTTAGCGATAGTAGCCAGTACCGGTAGCAATAATCTGGCAGTAGTCTGATTGACGAAAGTATTTCCAGTTGTCCTCCATGGACGCACTTAGATCCGCTCTAGAGCAATTTCCCCCAAATTTCATATTCCAAGTGAAGAATTCAATATTCTGAAAATTATTTCAGACAAACGGCCTTCTAGCGATAGTAGCCAGTACCAGTAGCAATAATCTGGCAGAAGTCTGATTGACGAAAGTATTTCCAGTTGTCCTCCATGGACGCACTTAGATCCGCTCTAGAGCAATTTCCCCCAAATTTCATATTCCAGGTGAAGAATTCAATATTCTGAAAATTATTTCAGACAAACGGCCTTCTAGCGATAGTAGCCAGTACCAGTAGCAATAATCTGGCAGTAGTCTGATTGACGAAAGTATTTCCAGTTGTCCTCCATGGACGCACTTAGATCCGCTCTAGAGCAATTTCGCCCAAATTTCATATTCCAGGTGAAGAATTCAATATTCTGAAAATTATTTCAGACAAACGGCCTTCTAGCGATAGTAGCCAGTACTATTAGCAATAATCTGGCAGTAGTCTGCTTGACGAAAGTATTTCCAGTTGTCCTCCATGGACGCACTCAGATCCGCTCTAGAGCAATTTCGCCTAAATTTCATATTCCAGGTGAAGAATTCAATATTCTGAAAATTATTTCAGACAAACGGCCTTCTAGCGATAGTAGCCAGTACTATTAGCAATAATCTGGCAGTAGTCTGCTTGACGAAAGTATTTCCAGTTGTCCTCCATGGAAGCACTTGTATCCGCTCTAGAGCAATTTTCCCCAAATATCATATTCCAGGTGAATAATTCAATATTCTGAAAATTATTTCAGACAAACGGCCTTTTAGCGATAGTAGCCAGTACCAGTAGCAATAATCTGGCAGTAGTCTGATTGACGAAAGTATTTCCAGTTGTCCTCCATGGACGCACTTAGATCCGCTCTAGAGCAATTTCGCCCAAATTTCATATTCCAGGTGAAGAATTCAATATTCTGAAAATTATTTCAGACAAACGGCCTTCTAGCAATGGTAGCCAGTACCAGTAGCAATAATCTGGCAGTAGTCTGCTTGACGAAAGTATTTCCAGTTGTCCTCCATGGACGCACTTATATCCGCTCTAGAGCAATTTTCCCCAAATATCATATTCCAGATGAATAATTCAATATTCTGAAAATTATTTCAGACAAACGGCCTTTTAGCGATAGTAGCCAGTACCAGTAGCAATAATCTGGCAGTAGTCTGATTGACGAAAGTATTTCCAGTTGTCCTCCATGGACGCACTTAGATCCGCTCTAGAGCAATTTCGCCCAAATTTCATATTCCAGGTGAAGAATTCAATATTCTGAAAATTATTTCAGACAAACGGCCTTCTAGCAATGGTAGCGAGTAACAGTAGCAATATTCTGGCAGTAGTCTGATTGACGAAAGTATTTCCAGTTGTCCTCCATGGACGCACTTAGATCCGCTCTAGAGCAATTTCCCCCAAATTTCATATTCCAGGTGAAGAATTCAATATTCTGAAAATTATTTCAGACAAACGGCCTTCTAGCGATAGTAGCCAGTACCAGTAGCAATAATCTGGCAGTAGTCTGATTGACGAAAGTATTTCCAGTTGTCATCCATGGACGCACTTAGATCCGCTGTAAAGCAAATCATGCAATTCTGTCTTGCTATGTGAAGTTAAATTCGAATTTAACTTCACTATGCGCACACTGCTGTCTCGTCAAAGTGTGAAGATAAATTCGAATTTAACTTTTTTAACCCACTGGGGACCGGGGATTTTTTGCGTTTTTGAAAGTTAAATTCGAATTTATCTTCACTCACATCCAATTTACCACGATTTTAAAACTAATGTCTTATATAAAATTGCATGAAAATGTCCTTGTTGTTAGTAAAATCGTTTGAACATGTATGTTGGAGCTGTAGCTTCTTCTGAACCGAATTTGTCCAATTTCAACAGCGTCCGACTTTGACATAAGAAACTAACTTGAGCCTAATTTTGTCCAAATTGAATGTAATATGTGGATTCTAGAGTTAAAAACATAAAATCGGGTAAATATATATATGAGTAAGAGCTATATCTAAATCTCAACCGATTTTCTTCAATTTAAATAGCGTTTACCTTTGCCCGAAATCTTACCCGTGCCATGTTTTATTAAGATTGGATGTAAGATGTGGCTTCTAAAGCTAAAAATAGAAAAAGCGGATAAACATACAGGGAGAGCGACGTAATTTGCTCTTTTGCATTGTAGGCTGTTGGCCAAAGAGAGTGGATAGTATGCGCGGCTTATTGTGGCTGACGGTAGATTTATAATTGTCTGCCTTTCTGTTGCCATCATGCATTGGACACGTGAGGAGAGGTTATTATGTGTTGAAGCGTATTTTTCAAATGCGCACTCGATCATTGAAGTGTAGCATGCATTCGCTTTTCCCCCAAGCGGATGTGTTCCTGGACGGCAATCAATTGTAAATTGGGTAACTTTATTGAGAACAGCAGGGAATTTGTCATGTGTACAAAGGGGACCTGAGAGAAAAATTACAACACCACAAAACAGAGAGAGAGAGAGAGTTAGAGCAGCAGACACGGCGGACTTCTTGTGAAGACATTCTTTCAACTATACCCCTTGACGCAATTGTGGTATTTTCTGATGAGGCACATTTTCACCCAGTGGGTTTGTAAACTAACAAAATATGCGGTACTAGAGTGAAACAAATCCCAGAAAACTTCACCAGCGATCTCTGCATTCGGACCGCGTCACGAGTAGGCAGCATTGACCCATACTTTTTCCAAAATAACCGTCTTGCCGTAACTGTGAACTCCGAACGGTACTTGACTAAGATACAGCCGTCTCTGGAAGCAGTGCAGTTAGAGGATACATGGTTCCAACAGAATGGTGCCACTGAACATACAGCGAGGGTTACCATGAATTGTTTGAGGCAAATGTTTCCTGGACGGCTTATCTCATTGAGGGCTGATGTGAACTGGCCGACACGCTCACCAGACTCAGCCCGATGCGATTTTTCTGTTAGGTTAACCTAAAGTCGAAGGTGTATATCAACCGTCCCAACACCTTGGAAGACCTAATTGACAATATTGAGGCTGAATACCAGTCGACATGCATGTTAGAGTTCATGAAAACTTCAGAAAACGTATGCAGCAGTGTGTGGATAGCGTAGGTCGACATTTGCCAGATACACCATTTAAAACCATGTAATTTAAAAATTTCCTTACTGTTCAATATAATTAAAATATAAAATAAATTTTTCTATGATTCATAATTTTTTTATTTCATTCCCAAATAAGCAAATTAACAGGCTCCATCCTTTTACTGAGGGAGCTATATCTAAACCTGGACGTACTATCTTCACATTTTTTAATGTCCTACCGTGGTCCAAAAAACAAACAAGTGCCAAATTTCATTAAGATTGGATGTATCTTATCTGGATGCATTTTTTTCAAAAAATAAATTTCGGCTGTCTATTTTGAGGGTTCAATTTTGGATGACTAATTCGAGCATTTCGACCTGTATGGCGTTAATGACACGCGCAATTTTCTTTGGGCATTATGAACCTTTCTATAACCTTTTCTGGTTGCTCTTTAGTCCAAATGCGGCAATTTTGTTTATTGACGTTGCCTGTGAGCCAAAAAAGGGCCTCATCACTGAGCAAAATTTTGGTCAAAAGCAGTTTCTCACCGAACGCTCATTTCCATAATGCAGTTGCACAATATGGAAACTTTATGCGGTATAAGTCTTTCCATGGTGAAATGGCAAACAATATCGAAAAGAAAAAAAAAATAAATGCAGTAATTTTTAATTTTTGTATTCGGCCTTTATTTAGTAAAAACAATAAAGTTAAACACAACTGACGCGTAACTGTGAAAAATACCTATTGAAAAATCTACCTATAGATTAATCACCCAATACTATTTGGCTTTTGGAGCTAAAAACATAAAAATCGGATGGACATATACTCGTAGGTGGGAGCTTTATCTTAATTTGAACTTATTTTCTTTCATTCCCATAAAACTTGTTTCTGCCAAATTTCTTGAAAATCGGACAACCATTGCGACCTGTAGTTAAATTACAGTATTTAGATGGACGGACGGACAGACATGTTTAATAAAATCAGCAGCCGATCGGTACCCTTAAAGGTGGGTCAAGCTCTAATATTTTTGGTAGTTACAAACATTTGCCATAAAACTAACTTATAATATCCTTTTCAACTGAGTGGTGCAGGATATACAAATAGGTTCTTACGTGGTCATTTTGAGCCTGACATTCCACTTACCCTTATAGTACGTACTCCTACTTCATAGTCTGATCCACGTTTAACCCTAACTCTCGATTTTCTCTTCTCCTCCTCTAAAAAAAACCCCAAAAAAATATCGCATGCAATCCTCTTCATAAATCCTTTAATTTAAAACTCATGTCAATTAATCCACTTTATTACTTTTGCCCTACACCTACACACATGCACGCGCAAACATACATACACATGTGTATACTCGTGTATGTGTGTGACCTCTACAACCTGGAACATATTTCATGTCCGGCTGCATACCTCGGCAATCAATTGCAATTGTCCGGCGAGCAAAGTGCGCTTGTAGCAATTCTAATAACAAATACAACAGCAACAACAACAACCAGCAATTCAGTCGGACTGTTGCCCAATATCCTTAAACAACGAAATTGTTGTTTAGAATCTTAAAAACAGAATAAAAACAACGACAACGGGATTCCAGCAGATCCGACTCCCGCTCCAACTTCTACCAACTAGTGGCAGTTGTCGATATACTCGTACATGCATGCATCCATGCAGGCAGTAGTCAGTCGACAGTAGTCGCAGTTTGTCTAAAACAATTTTCCAATCCTTTTTGTTGTTTTTTAGGGTTAAACTGGATTTTCGAAGAACAACAAAAGTGGACGCACAGAACTTGCATGGATAGATCTGCACTCCGCCATAAGCCACTCTTTGCGAATATTTGGTGAAATTTTATTATTTTTTATTGCCTGCACTTTGTTTTCAGATTTTGTGCTTTTTTTATTTGTCAGCACTCTGAAATGCAATTAAAGGGAGTAGTCTGATCAGGTTGGTGAAAAGGCAAAGAAACTTTGAAGAGTAGTAGGAAATTCAACGATGAAAGAAATATTTTGGCAAGGACTCAAATGACCTCGCTCCTAGCTGGCTTTACTACCAATTGTAGGCCTAGGTTTGCTTAATATATAGGGTGATCAATACAGAGGTATTTTTTTCAAAATAAAAAAATACAAAAATTCAAATCAAGCGCGGAATCTTTATTGTTCATTCAAAAGGGAATTTATGGCATTTAATTTTTGAATTTAATTTCCTTCAAATGTTGGCAACTGTAGCTTGGAAATAAGCGTTCCGTGAGAAACGGGAAGATCCGCTGTTTTCGACCAAAATTTTGTTCAGTGATGAGTCTCATTTCTGGCTCAACGGCAAAGTCAATAAACAAAATTGCCGTATTTGGGCTAAAGAGCTATTGCGCCATGATATTGGACTGTAAGCGCTACATTCCCAATAGCCAACGAAACAATCCATTTACTAAAGAACACTTTTGGTGAGCGCATTATCTCGCAATGTGGGCCATCTGGCCTCGAAGATCATGCGATTTAATACCGCTGGACTTATTTTGTGAGAGGTAATGTAAAGTCACAGAAATGCTGCAAAATTGGGCCTCCTGACTGGAATTTACTCGGAATCGTTTTTAAAACATAATAAAGCTAAATTCTTGGCCATACTCAAGACATTACATGATATGTGACGCGCAAAATAGAAAGGGACCTAAGGTTAAAAACCAGTTTTGTTCAGGAGAGCCATTTTAAAGATTAGGTCCCTTTCTATTTGCGCTTACAATCGTCGACTTCACTTTCATAAAACGCGCATATCTCTGGGAGGGAACACTTTTGGGGCATGGGATCGGTCTCATTCGATGCTCAGATGTTGTCCACATCAGAAAAAGGAAAAAATGAAAATTTATTTTTTACCCTTAGGTCCCTTTCTCTATGCACTGTCACATATGCGTTTTATTTCTTCTTGAAAACCACACGTTTGAAAACAACTTCCTTTATATAGGGAGATCCATCTAGAGGTATTTTTTCAGCACAAAAAAAATATAAAAATTCAAAACAAGTGTGGAATCTTTATTGGTAATTTGAAAGGACATTTTATGGCATTTATTTTTATGGCATTAATTTTCTTCAAATGTTGGCCGCAACTACTCGCAGAGAAAAGATATGGTTACTATATGGTCACGGCAACAAAAGTATTTTCTCTGCAGTAAAAGAATATTCGTCGCAACCATAGTATTGTTTTTTGCATTTCATTTTGACAATAGTATAATTGCGGCAATATTAATATTGTTGAAATGTAACAAAAGTAATGTTGCCAAATTTAAAAATGAAAATATGGTGGGACAAAAGTATTGTTTTCATGCGTTTTATATTAACAATAACACAATTACGGCAATCATACCGGCAAAACCTTAATTTTTAATTTTTTTTTTAATTTGACATGTTATTTTTACGATTCTTACGCAATAATAGTAATAAAAATTATATTTTTTTAAAAAAAAAACTACGGATTAGTATAACTAAAATATGTTTAATAAATGATTTTTTTCTACTGTTAATAAATCACTCCTATTGTTACATAACTTACTTAATAAAATTCTTTATTGTTGAATAACAACGTATTCCAGTCTTTATAAACAATTAAGGGAATCATAGTATGGTTGTGCGTAAGTCATACTATGGTTGTGATGATCATACTATGGTTGTACGTTAAACAAACTATGGTTATGAGGATTATAATATGGTTGTGGCGATCATAGTATGGTTGAATGTGAATAATAATATGGTTGTGGGGATCATAGTATGATTGTGTGTGAATGATTATATTGTTGTGAGGACCATAATATTGTTATGGGGATCATAGTACGGTTGTATGTGAACCATACTATTGTTGTGATGATCATAATATTGTTGTGCCACAACCATATAACCAACAATAGTATGGTGCTCTTCGAATATTGTTACCCCAACCATACTTTTTTTCCGCGTGTACGCCATAGGGTTTCCATTCTGAGGGTCCAATTTTGGATGAATGTTCGAGCATTTCGACCGGTATGGCTTTAATGACACGCGTAATGTTGGCTTCTTAAACCGGAATCGTAGCTGGTTTGTCAGCATTGACTTTGGACTTAACGTAACCCCAATGAATAATGTATAAGAGTGTGCTATCACACGATCTAGGCGGCCAACTCACCTGTCCTCCAAAACGTGAAATTAGCTGCTATTCGAAATGACCTCTCAATAGATCCATTGTTTGAGCAGCTGTATGGCAAGTGGCACCGTCCTGTTCCGGCCATCATCATTTTTGAAAAAACATGCACCGATGGTTTCACCAGCTTATAAACCGCACCAAACCGTGGTTTTCTCTGGGTACCTCTGGGCACCTCTTGAACCTCTTCTTGTTGCTCTTCAGCCCAAATGCGGCAATTTATTGACTTGCCGTTGAGCCAGAAATGGGCATCATCACTGAACAAAATTTTGGTCGAAAACAGCGGATCTTCCCGTTTCTCACCGAACGCTCATTTCCATAATACAGTTGCCAACATTTGAAGGTAATTATTTTTAAAAAATAAATGCCATAAAATGTCCTTTAAATAACCAATAAAGATTGAATTTTTATATTGTTTTTTTGTTCTGAAAAAATACCTCTAGATGGCTCACCCTATATAATTCGCAATTATTTTGGTCTTAGGCATGCTTTCTCCAGTTTGTCTATACTGGATAGTTTGGCGATACTGGATATGTTGGCGATACGCATAGAGGAAGGGACCTATGGGTAAAAAATCAATTTTCACTTTTTTTTATTTTTTGATGTGGACAACAACTAAGCATCGAATGCGACCGATCCCAGGCCCCAAAAGTGTTCCCTCCCAGAGTTATGCGCGTTTACTGGATATGTTGGCGATACGCATAGAGGAAGGCACCTATGGGTAAAAAATCAATTTTCACTTTTTTTATTTTTTGATGTGGACAACAACTGAGCATCGAATGCGACCGATCCCAGGCCCCAAAAGTGTTCCCTCCCAGAGTTATGCGCGTTTTATGAAAGTGAAGTCGACGATTCTAAGCGCAAATAGAAAGGGACCTAATCTTTAAAATGGCTCTCCTGAACAAAACTGGTTTTTACCCTGAGGCCCCTTTTTATTTTGCGCTTCACATATGCTTTTGACATTTTGCTTTAGTATCTTCCATTCTATGCCCCTAATCTGGATGAAGTCTGGTAAAGAGTCATCCTCTAAGAAAAGGGGACTAATGTCTGCGAAACCTAGGCATTTGCAAAGGTTGTGCTCTTACGTTTTGTCATCCTCTCCGCAAGCCCTGCATACACTATTATTTACTATCGGGTGGTCAGTTTAGAGGTATTTTTTCAAAATAAAAGAAAAATACAAAAATTCAAATCAAGTGTGGAATCTTTATTGTTCATTCAAACGGACATTTTTGCCATTTCTATTTTGATTATAATTTCCTTCAAATGTTGCCCGCAACTGCGCCTAAAGCTTCGTTTTCATTATGTCAAATTCAATGGCAAATGTAGTCAGTTAGGTCAAAACGGGTAGTCATATGGTGACATTTACGTTTGACGTCATATATGACTATGCTTTGTCAAACGAAATGGCAGTCAAGTGAAAACGGGTAAATTTATGACAATTGACCGATATGGCATCATTTGACAAGGAGAATCCATTTGCCAACATGTTGGCAAATGCAAACACATTTGGCATGCAAACAGCTGATTTTGCTGGCATTTTCAACAAGCGAAGGAAGAAAACGAGCAAAGGAGGAAATCGCGCCAAGAACGGACTTCTGGAATTATAGAATAGACATGGACGATGTGCTAATCATGAATGTGGAAGACGTCGCCAGTTCGAAGAAGAGGGTGCGCAAATTACAGCACATTTGGACGAGCGAGCAGACGGAGCGGCTGATTGAGGCAGTCGAATTGCGCCCTGGAACCTGGGACTACCTCACCAAAGAATACAGGGACCGCAATTTACGTGAGGCGCTTTGGCAGGAAGTGGCTTCCGAACTGGAGCTAACGCGATCGGAGGTCACAACGAAGTGGAATAGCCTCCGCTGTTCTTTCCGCGTATGTATAAGCAGCACATGTTTATATATCTATTTCTCATATTTTTCAATTTATTCCAACTTAGGCGGCGTTTAATAAGATGGGGGCCACTAAAAGTGGACAAGGGGCCAAAAAATGTAGTGCTCCAAATCCAATGATGAAGTTTTTGGAGCCCACGTTGCGCCGTGAGGCACCTACAACATCAAATTTAGTATGTGTGAGTTTTTAAATTATTTAATTTCAATTAATTTCTTATTCTTCTCGCAAAAATCATATGACGACAGATGTGTTTAGCTAGCATAATGAAAACGGTGTGGCAAATGACTGACAACAAATGTGGATGTCAAATGTTGCCATTTGGGTTTTGTGTCAGTTATGACGTTGTAGTGAAAACGCGTTTGACATCAAATGCAAATGTCGACGAATGTGACATTTCTGTTTGCCATTGAATTTGACATAATGAAAACGAAGCTTTACAGTGCCCGTTTTGAGGGTCCAATTTTGGATGACTCGTTCGAGCATTTCGACCTGGGCCTCATAACTGAACAACATTTTGGTCGAAAACAGTTTCTCACCAAACGCTTATTTCCATATGTGACAGCGCATAGAGAAAGGGACCTAAGGGTAAAAAAAAATCAATTTTCACTTTTTTTTGATGTGGACAACATCTAAGCTTCGAATGAGACCGACCCCATGCCCCGCATAGAGAACGGGACCAAAGGGTAAAAAATCAATTTTCACTTTTTTTTTGATGTGGACAACATCTGAGCATCGAATGAGACCGATCCCATGCCCAAAAGTGATATGAAAGCGATGGTACACCAACGATACACGTATTTAAATCTTTAGGCCCCTTTCTATTTGGCGCGTCACATATGCAGTTGCACAATTTGGAGACATTGTTAAAGTGTAAGTTTTTCCATGATGTAATGGCAACAATACTTAAATGCTTTAAAAAACCCGCCTAATCTGCGAAAAACCTGATTGAAAAAACCGCTAAATTGATTCCCTGATAGTTCCATCCTATGTAGAGGACATCCAGGAGCTTACTTATTCTCATTTTGTATCTTCCTAGCGGTTTCTCTGTGCCATAGTGTGCTGTGGCCGTTCTCCGCCCATATTCGCAACTCGGAGCGCGTATACCAGAAAGGCTTGACAAACATCCAAGTTCGATGTTGGCAATTCCCTGGCTCTTTAGCCAAGCCATTTCTTAATAGCCAGGTATCCATAAAATGCGAATTGCGTTAAACACTGAGGAAGCGTTTATCGCCATTTTAAAATCTAATACAGTCCTTGATCCTACCATTCTTAGCATTATTGCTCTAAATGGATATCGGTAAAAATATTCTGATTGGGCAGCCTCTTCATAGTTGTTTGGGCTTTATACACATTCTGCGCCTGTAAGACCGTTTTATGGTCTGGTAGGCGGAATAAAAGCTCGCTTTCCGGTTGTTCCAAGTGTTAAGTCGCACGATCTGGGAGGCCACTGCTGTATGGCATGTAGCGCCTTCTTGTTGGAACCTGAGGTCGTCCACATCAACATCATCCAATTCAGGCACGAAAAAGTCAGCAACCATGACTCTATAGCCTTCCCCATTGACTGTAACATTATGGACGGCTTCGTTTTTCAAGAAATGTGGACCAATAATTTCCTCTGCCCATAGAGCACACCAAACAGTGAATTTTTGAGGTTGTAACTACGCTCAACAATGAATGGCTTGTGGACTTTCATTACTTCAAATGCGACAATTTTGGTTATTACGTAACGTGAGCTTCATCGCTGAAGTGAGCTTCA
This sequence comes from Hydrotaea diabolus, assembly GCA_963513945.1. Classification (NCBI taxonomy): domain Eukaryota; kingdom Metazoa; phylum Arthropoda; class Insecta; order Diptera; family Muscidae; genus Hydrotaea; species Hydrotaea diabolus. The sequence continues at coordinate 149,371,988 of OY740718.1, read as the reverse complement.
TCGCTGAACATAATTTTCTTGTAAAAACCAGTTTCAATTCACCGAACTGGCGACGCACTTGATGGTCGTTCGGCTTCAATTCTAGCATGATCCTACCGCAAACGAAGATCCTACCGCAAGATCTTCTATAAAGTAGATGGGCACTGCTCCAGTTGTAGAGCGCGATGGCGGATGGACTCATTTGGGTCATTTTCGATACTCTGCTCCACAGCAGCAGTAGCGCCTTCGGTGCGTACTGTACGGCGTCTCTGAGGATGCATATTATCCACTAGAATAAATATGGTGCGAAACCGATCCCTGGTTGCTCGAATTACCGACTCTGCTGGGCGTTTATGTCGACCGAATATTGGACACAGCGCGCGATGCTTCGCTCGAACCGAACCAAAATTTTGCTAACAAATGTCCACGATTTGCAAACGTTGTTCCGGAGTAAGTCTATTCATTATGAAATGGCAAACCAAACTGAGCATAAATCAATGCTGTCTGAGAGACCAACTCAGACGAAAGTGTGGTCAGATTGAAAGCTACACGTTGAAAAAAACACCCTTTACATAGTGACCAATACCTGTGAGGACACCTTCATCTCAGTGTCCTACACGAGATAGCCCCCTAATACCTCACCCTGTCAGATATTGAACATTTTAAAGCAAAAGAGGGTTACAATTTGGTCAATCTTAGTTTTCCTTGAACCCGGACAAAATTTTAGTTTTGTTCAAAACCGTATTTGCCCTTCTGCGAATCCGATTTGTATCCAGGCCCCTCAGATCGCCAACGTAGCAACCTGGCTTATATCCCTTCTCAGGAGACTGTATATTGGAGCAAATCGCAGCTACTCTGTGCTACTCTGCCTTTTTGTTTTATCTCGTGTGACCCACAATTTCTCCACCGTTCATAAGCAAGTGGCCTAGCCAGTCTCGGAGAGCCCGGTCCACCTGCAACTGGCCTCAGAATTGAATACGTTTGTCGATCCGTGCATTGTTGAAAGCTTTTTTAATGCCAATGCATTCATTCTATACTTTGTATCAAGATAAGAGTCTCAAAAAATTCCACCACATTTAATAGACCGCCCATCGTCCCAGTCCGGTGGATGTGTGAATGACAGTGTGTTACCCACTTGTGTTTTGTGAATGTTGGTTGTTCAAGCATTTTTTGTGGGTATCCAATATAGTTGGGTCAGCGCTTGTGGCCAGAATGGTTCTGGTTGTAACGCTGGACAAGTTGCTGTTGTTGTTGCTATTATACCCCTGACCGATACTGGCACCCGCTGACCGTATTGCAGCATCGCCGCCGCCGCCGTCATTCATTCAAACATTCATTGCCGGCCATTGATGATGATAATGCTGAATACTGCCGATGGCTGCACTAAAGGGTGGTGGCATGGGGCTGATGGCGAGTCCTTACTGCACATGCCTGCACTTATGTATGTGTGGCGGCCGGATTGGATGATGGGGTGTTTGTTGCCTGACGGTTGTTGTTATTGAGTGCAAATAGCAATTTTGAATTTTTGTTGAGTATTTTTTTCACGCTCGTCTCAGAGCTGCACTGTGATGGCGTGTTTATTTGCCGTTTTTTATGCTTGCTATGGTTGCAGCGGGTGTTTTCTTTTTTTTGGTTTTTTAATGCCGCTTATGCAAAAGACTTGCGAAGCGCCAATATCTTGCTGTATCGTTTGGATGTGGTCGTTGGTTGTTGCTGCAGTTTGTGTGTGTGTTTTTGCCTATTATTCGACATATTCTTGCTTGGAAAAGGAGCAACAGCACACCGACATGACTGACATTATTTTTTGTTTATTTGCCAGCACAACAACACTACAGCTTTTTGCCGTTGTTGCAAGCTATTTCTTTTGTTGCAACGTTTTTCTCTAGTTATTTGCCGGTTGGCATTTCTATACCCTGCACCGCTCTGTGGAAGTTTGTTTTGCGGCTCATGTTTGTAGCTATCAAAAATATTTGAGCTAGACCAAACTTTGTACCGATCTATATAACGTTTGATCAATCTAGAGGTATTTTTTTCAAAACGGGTTTTTTTTACAGATAGCGCGTGAGTTGTGTTAAACTTAATTTTTTTGTTTTATTTATGTTTGCCATTTGCAGGAATTAAAGCCTAACGATGTTCCTGCGCATCGCCGTTTCAGAGATTGGGCTCTTCAAAATCTCAAAGAAGATCCGCTGTTTTCGACCAAAGTGTTGTTCAGTGATGAGGCCCAATTCTGCCGCATTTGGGCTGAAGGCCAACCAGAAGAGGTTCAGGAGGTGCAGGTTTATAATCTGGTGGATTTATCGGTCAATATTGAAGGGTGCTCGCTATCGCGCAATGATACCAAACTTTTTGCTAACTGTAATTGAAGTCTGTCATCTTCATGACATTCGGTTTAACAGGACGATGCCACTTGTCATACAGCTGTTCAAACAATGGATCTATTGAGAGGTCATTTCGAAGATCTTCTAATTTAACGTTTGGACCGGTGAGTCCGGTTCAAACGGACTCACCGGTTCAAGGTCGCCAAGGTCGTGTGATATCACACCTTTAGACATTTTTATTTGCGCTTACGTAACGTTACAGTCTATGCTGTCAAACCAGCTACGACTCCGGTTTTGAAAGCCAACATTACGCGTGTCATTAAAGCCATACCCGTCGAAATGCTCGAACGAGTCATCCAAAATTGGACTCTCAGAATGGAAACCCTGAGGCGTAGTTGTGGCCAGCATTTGAAGGAAATTATATTCATAAATAATGCCATAAAATGTCGTTTCGAATTACCAATAAAGATTCCACACTTGATTTAAATTTTTATACCTATATTTTTTTTTTGGAAAAATACCTTAGATGGATCACTCGAGTAGTTGGGAACCTCCTCGACCGTTCAACAAATTTGAAGACTGATTTAAGAGCTACATTCGCTTTATCTGGTAGGTCATGAAAGTATCTACTGCCTAGGTAGGTGAGTCTACATTCTTGAAGACACGCTCATGTGTGTGAGAGGTAATTTCGAAGATCTGCTTATATCACGTTTTTGACAGCTGAGTTAGCCGTCTAGATCGAGTGATATCACACCTTTAGACATTTTTTTATTGAGTTTACGTAAAGTCCAAAGTCTATGCTGCGATTTAGGTTTTGCAAGCCAACGAGTTGTTCACCCCTACACTGAGAAGAAAAATAACCATACCATAAATAAACATGCTTTGGAGTCTACATTATAAAGTGTGTCCCAAGAAGAACGCAATTTTTAAATCTGGCAACATTCGAAGTGTCATTGTTTGACATTTGAACAATTGTTATTGTTTGTTAGTAGAAGGTACGAGGTTAGTAAAAATGGAGCGCTACACGAATGAACAACGCATTCTCATTGTGAAATTGTTTTACCAAAATGGTGAAAGTTTTGCGGCTACAGTTCGCAAATTGCGATCAATTTGGGGTCACAATAATGCTCCAAAAGAGTCAACTGTAAAGAGATTAATGGATAAATTTGCCGAAACTGGGTCTGTTAGTGATGTAAAGACAACAACGCGCCATCGACCAGGTCGATCGACCGAAAATGTCGCAGCTGTACGTGATGATGTCGCTCAAACTCCATCCACCTCAATTCGACACCGAGCTCAGCAAATTGGTGTCTCCAAATCCACTTTGCAGCGAGTTTTTACGAAAGATTTGCATCTTCATGCATACAAAATTCAATTGACTCAGGAACTGAAGCCAGCTGACCATGGACAGCGAAGGGAGTTCGTTAATTGGGTATTGGAGAGACAACATGAAAATTCAGTGACGAGGCCCATTTTCATCTTGATGGCTTCGTCAATAGGCAGAATTCTCGCATTTGGGGTGCGGAAAATCCTCGAGTGATTCACGAGAAGCAAATGCATCCTCAACGTGTCACTGTGTGGTGTGGTTTTTGGGCTGGAGGAATCATTGGACCTTTTTTTTATGAAAATGAGGCAGGTCAAGCGCAAACAGTCAATGGTGTTTGGTATCGTGAAATGATAACCAGTTTTTTCTTGCCTAGAATTGAAGAAATGAATGTGGAGGGCATGTGGTTCCAACAAGACGGCGCCACATGTCATACAGCCAGAGAAACAATTCAATTGCTGCATCAGTCATTTAAAAATTGCGCTCTTCTTGGGACACCCTTTATAAGGTTCATTTGAACATTTTGTTGTCGACTGGTATTTAAAAATAAAAATAGTTAATTTAACTATTTTATGGTTGAGTTTTTTAACCATGAAAATGGTTAATTTTAACATAACTATTGTTGTTTTAACAATGCATTGTTGAGTGTTTTGACAATTAAAATTGTTATTATTAAAATAATTATTGTTATTTTAGCAATGCATTGCTTTTACCATGAAAATTGGCCGTCTAGATCGAGTAATATCACACCTCTAGACATTTTCCTTTGAGGTTACGTAAAGTCCAAAGTCTATGCTGCGATTTAGGTTTTGCAAGCCAACATAACGCGTGTCGTAACCGCCATACCATTTGAAATGCTCGAACGAGTCATCCAAAATTTGATCCTCAGAATGGAGTTTCGAATGAACAAAAAAGATTCCACACTTGATTTGAATTTTTGTATTTTTAAAAAAAAAAACTCTACATTGATCACCTGCTGTTTTCATTTAACGATGTCTGGCTGTCCCTCCTTCTGTCTATCTTAAGCTTGTAATCAAACTACAGGTCGCAATGGTTGTCGAATTTTCACAAAATTTTGCTGAAGTTAGTTTGTTGGAAAAGGAAGAAAGTTTTTGATTTAAAGAAAATCGGTTCAGATTTAGATATAGCTCCCATATAGACGTTCAACCGATTTTCCCAAAAAAAAACTAAAATTTTCTTTTCGAATTCAAATATGACATTAGCCTCCGACAATTGGGGCCTAAATTATATTTTCAGTTGGCATTTCTGAACATCCAGAAGTGCAGGGTATAACATAGCCGGCCATACCCGACTTTAAGTGTTTTTTTTACTATTTTTATGCTGCAACAATTTTGTATTTTAAAATCGTGTTTCATAAAACTGCTTTTGTTGGTTAAGATTTCTTCAGCTAAACTTTTTGGGGTGCCCTCTGATGAGTTTGGTTAAAGGTCCACAGGAAATTGTGAAAAAAGGTAAAATTTAGTAATTTATGTGAAAACTCTCCAAAAACGCCAAAAAAAAAGTAATCTAAACCAATTATTTTGCAAATAGCGGCCGAAAATTAATCTTTTAAGTATCACTGAAAAAAGAGCCACATTTGAAAAATCTTCCCAAAATTTGACTTATATTTCAAACCCAATTATCTCGAAACGTCAAATATAAGGTTGGGCTACTTTTTACTTTAACTACTTTAAGCGCCTCATATGTTAATAAAAAAGTAATACATTTCCATAAACAATCTGTGCTTTATTTGCAGTTAAAAAAATCGAACCTAAAGGACCCTGGATATGAAAAAGACCACCTAACCAGGGACTATTTTTTCAAACCACAAAAGAATTTTGCTTGTACAGAAACTCTGCATAAAAAGGTGGTGGTGGTCACAGTAGGCAAACTGCGTTCCAAACTTAATACACTAGACTACACGAAAAAGTGCAAGTGCGACAAACTAGTGGTGTGAATCTTTTTTTCGAATCCGTATTTGTAACTAGGTTATGTGTTTGTGTAGGGGGCGTAGCGTTTGCTTCCAAGTGGGCTTTGTTAAACGAAATCGAATTGAAATAGTCTTGTGTAGTAGGACAATTTTGCATTTTAGCTTTTGTTTCGAGTCCGTCACGTTTGTTTGTATTTTACGTTGTTGTTCATAGGCTTCGCCGTGGTTGGGGTTTTACCACCCGCCATTTCATTGTTAATTTTGAGTAGTTGGCGGATGTTGGTATTTTATCATTGGCATGGTTTTGTTGGCCTCGGTGTGTTTTTTTGCGTCTTCTTCTGTTTGATGTTGCTGAGAATTCCTTTCTTTCGTCCATGACTCCAGCCAGAAATTTTTCTCCGGAACGGGAAGTGTTGGTTTTATAGTCAGAAGCCACTGCACGTATTATTGTTGTTTCTTTTCAGCCTATCTTTTCGTCTAGTTTTTTCCAAGAGCTTGTTCAAGCATAGTTTGTTGTGTCCTTTTTTTAAACACATGTACAAATATGCATATTTTATTGTTGTTATTGCAGTTTCTGCATCTGCTATGCCATGTGAATCGGACGTGTTTCAGTTGCTTTCCCCAGCATAGACACTTGTCATGTGATTCATTTCAAATCCAATATTCAATTAAAGGATTTGATTTGTTCTCTAGTGTTGTTTCTATTCGGTTTTATTGCTGAGTTGTTCACACCCACACTGAGAAGAAAAATAACCATACCATAAACATGATGTGGAGTCTTTATATAAGGTTAATTTGAACACTGGTATTTAACAATAATAATAGTTAATTTAACTATTCTATGGTTGAATTTTTAACCATGAAAATTGTTAATTTTAAAATAATTTTTGTTGTTTTAACAATGCATTGTTGAGTTTTTTAGCCATTTAAATTGTTATTATTAAAATAATTATTGTTATTTCAACAATGCTTTTACCATGAAAATTGTTAATATAAAAATTTCATAGTTAATATTGAAACAATACATGTTCCATTTAACAATGAAATTGTTAATCTTACCAACTATGAAGATCGTTATAGAAACTATTTTTATTTTTAAGTAACCTAATTATTGAATACCACTTTTAACCTGAAATGTAGTGACTGTAACAATTTTAATATTTAATTAACCTACTAATTATGTTTTTGTTCTGTTTACATTTATGTGGGATTGGTTTTTCCTGAAAATTTGGCAACCATACCCAACAATAGCTTTTTTGTTTGAGAAGAGGAAAGAAAGTAGTTAGTTCTAATCGCGACGTGAAGAAGTAAAGACGAAACACGGTTTACGACGATCTGCCGACGGAGATCATTTAATTTCATCATTCATACAACCATTAATTTTGTAAAATCATTCAAATCAAATAATACTCTGAACTAAATTAATAAATAAATCATTCATTTAAAATAAAACCCCATATTTATTCGGTCTTTTTTCATTATTATGACTTGAACAGTTTTTATTCTGGTTCGAGACCTTTTTGTTGTTTCTTTTTCAGAATCAACTACAAAATTGGTGAAATGTATTGGCTACGGTTGCCAGGCAAACTGTACAGCTGTTTCTAAGCCCGCCAAGGTTTTTTTCAGCAGTCTTTGGCAACGATTACTTCGGCTACAAATCAACTAACTTATACGGGAGTCCCATTATGATTAATGAGAATTAACCTTTGCATATAGTCTTCGAACTGTGCGAAAATCAATCTTCATAGCGCAATATCGTTGCGCTAAAATTACAGCTCGTACAGCTAGCATTTGCAATTGATGGTGGTTTTTTAAAAGAGCGAGATAAATTGTCGTTTGATCTTTCTCAAAATTACAAACGTTCAGAGCAGTGGAAGAAAGGAAAACGGCTGGGGAGATAAGACAGTCGCAATCGTTCCCGATCGTAACTGGAGAGTGTTTTAATTTCTTAATATGTGACGCGCAAAATAGAAACCTAATAGACCTAAGGTTAAAAACCAGTTTTGTTCAGAAGAGCCATTTGAAAGATTAGGTCCCTTTCTATTTGCGCTTAGAATCGTCGACTTCACTTTCATAAAACGCGCATATCTCTGGGAGGGAACACTTTTGGGGCATGGGATCGGTCTCATTCGATGCTCAGATGTTGTCCACATCAAAAAAAGAAAAAAAATGAAAATTATTTTTTTTTAACTCTTAGGTCCCTTTCTCTTTGCGCTGTCACATATAATATTCAATGGTTGCAAAATTTTAGTCATTAATTTGAGAGGATAAAATGAAGTTGTAAGAGAAAATGTGTTAACTGACTGAAGACAAGAAATTGGAATGCGATGCTAAGAACTTTTTTTTATTGTACTTTATATAAAAATAATAAGTAACTTATGCTCGTGTTCTGGCCAGCAACCTGGATGGACTTTCCGTCGCATGCATTAAACTTGTGTTTAAGTTCCGGACGTTCCATCCTGCAGTTATGACTCATTTATTGATGTCGAAACTTCCCGTAGTGAGAACGAAACATGCTGCAATTTCATCAGTTCTTGGTACACAAACATTTTGGGAAGCTTTTTTGTTATCATCAATTATAATCTGTTGTGTTCAATATTAAATAAATTGCTTCAAGTCGGGGCGAAACGGAAAGCGTTTAGTGTGAATAAACGGCACATACAGAAAGGAAGACTCTTCGGCGTCGTCAAAAAATATCCAAAAGGATCTTAATCTCTTTTTAAGTGATTAGATGATTAGAGAAAAATAATTTTATTGCGAACCCATTGGTAACAAAAAAAAGGAAAAGCCTCGGTTAAAATTTGCCCAGGACTTTCTTGACTGACCAGCTGAAGATTGGCGAAACATATTGTGGACTAACTAAAGCAAAATCATCCGTTTTGGTAGCACTGGGTTTAGAGAGTTTTCCCGGGGTCCACCAAACACATAATACGCCCAAAAGTATATCCGGAAAAACGTTAAGCTGGTGGTGCAAAGATTTTGATATAGGGCTGCTTCGCTTGTGCCGGTGTAGGACCCCGTCCCCTTAATAAGGGTTGCTATTTATACTTCGGGTCCGGTAATAAAAACACAATAATTTATCTTTGGAAATAGTTTTAATATTTTTCAAAATATTCTCCTTTAAGATCAATACACTTTTGCATGCGCACAAAACAATTTTCGAAGCACTTTTTCCACTCCGATTGAGACACATCCAAAACATGATTTTTGAACGCTTCAACAGTTGCTTCGGGCGATGAAAAACGTTAACCACGCATTTCTTTTCTTGATGCTAGGGAATAAGAAGAAGTAATTGGGTGCCAAATCAGGGTTGTACAATGGATGGCCCATCAATACGAGATCTTTAGTGGTGAAAGAGCTCATCGTTTCAGCTGATGTGTGAGAGCTCGCACTGTCGTGATGCAAAATTATCCGTCTTCTCTTATTATCTTTCCTCATTTCTTCGAACACTGTTGGCAAACAGATGGTTGTACTCGTATACTACTCAGAATTGACCATCCTTCGTTCTATTAATGACCCTGAGGCAACACTACACCGAAAAAAACGTAATCATTTGCTTCGATGTACTTCTTCCACGAACAACTTTTGTTGGCTTTGGCTCGTCTTGAAAGATCCATACGGTCGATTGCTGTTTTGTTTCGGGTTCATATGCATAGACCCATGATTCGTCACCTGTGACACTGTTCTACATTGCCTTTGAGCTACCGCAGCTGTACTTTTTCAACATCTCTTTGCACCTATTCATACGAGCTACTTTTGAGCATTCGTCAAATTATGTGGGAGCAACGAGAACAATTTTTTTTTTCACGGCCACATGAACATGCAATATCTTATAAGTATTAAAATATATATGGTCCAAAAACATTCAGTACTTTTTATTTTACAGAATAAAACGTGTGTAACAGTATGTATGTGCCTACTAAGTATTTATGCTTGTCTTACTAATGCCCAAAGATGCCTCAATCTCACGGTATGTCACATGTCGGTCTTGCTTAATCAGTTCACGCATAACATCCAACTGGCAAAGTGACCGAATTTGGACGTCCTTCACGAAATTCACCCTGGAGCGAACGGCGTCCGAGACTGAACTTTTTGATGGTGCTTCATCGCCAAAAGTCGAAACAAGTTGATTTAAACACTCTTGTCTCGATAACCCACAGCGAAAATCATAGCACGAAAATGTTCACGGGATAATTCCATTTTTTGACTGAGATGAATTTTTCAATACACTGTAAACAAAACAATTCTCCTTCAAATGACAAAACGTTCTGAGTGAAGTTATGCTTAAAAAGTCAAAATTTCAAATGGAAGTTCCAGTTTGCATCTGGGAACACTAGTCTTGTCAGGACCCGAATTATAAATAGCAACCCGTAATGCAATCATGGATCAACATGCGCATGTGCAACGTGTGTAGTATATATTGAAGGAGGTAATATTCATATACTCCGAGTGAAATATGCAAATAAAATACTTATAGCCAGGTGGCATATCAATAATTCCTTTTCGAATAAAACACAGTTTTTGGATTCGATTTTTATTCGAGATTTTCCAGTGTATTGACCTTAATTGGCCGTCCAGAACGTTCAGCGTCATTTGTACTTGGGCCACCACAACGAAGGTCAGTAAAACACTTATTTAGCATTGAAATCGATAGTGCAGAGTCCCCATAGTATTTATCAAGCTTTTCCTTGGTTTGATTAACGGGTTTTTCCGCAAAAAGATAATGTTTAATGAGCACTTGAAGTTCACTTTTTTCTATTTCTAACAAAATTCACGTGGTTGTATGTTTTAAACAGCTGTTAAAGACAAACTACATAACGGAACTATCTCAAAAATTGACAGTAGTCTATAAACAGATGGTACGAACGAGGGACTTTTGAAAGTTACGGAATTATTGATATGCCCTCGTATGATCAGTCTTTAGAAATGGGTCGCAACGTACAAGTGAAGCTGGAAGAAAAGTGATATAATAATTAAGAAGAAAAACTATATTGTCAGGATTTTTTAATGCTCCAAAACTAAAGGTTTTAATGCACTTCTCCTGGAAAAAAATCAGAAAACATCTCTTCGCTTCGAACAGCTTCTGGTGCGTACATCCAAAAGAAGATCGCTTCCCGTCATTAAGAGACCTGAAGAACGATTTAAATGCAAACGTAACTTGTCGACCAACAAGAAGTCGACTTCAGGAAGGAATATTGTGCAGAAGTACAACTTCTTAAAAAACCAACTGAAAAAAAGTATTGTGGCCCACCACTAAGTGTTGCCTGGCGACTTCTGACATTTCCATTGGAAAGTTTGACTTTTTTAGCATAAACGTATTCAGAACGTTTTGACGTACGACCATCATTTGTGTTGTTTACTGCGACATGAAAAAATCAATTTGGCAAAAAAAAAGTTATTTAACTCGTGAACATTTTCTTGCGATCATTTTTCACAACTTTCGATGTGGATTATCACGACAAGATTGCATCGATGAACTTAAATCCTTGTATGGCGATGAAGGACCATCCAATAGCACTGCAAAACGCTGGTTTAATGAATTTAATCGTGGCCGAAGCTCGCTCAAAGACGAAAGTCGTCCAAAAACGGCCGTTGTGCCAGAGAACATTGATGCCGTGCGTAAACTGATAATGCAAAATCGTCATGTAACATACCGTGAGATAGAGGCATCCTTGGGCATTTCTTCCACCAGCATATATTCGATATTGCCTGAACACCTGGTAGTAAAAAAGGTTTGTTCTCGTTGGATCCCGCACAATTTGGCAATCGCTCAAAAAATGGCTCGTGTCGATTGGTGCAAAGAAATTTTGAAAAAATACGCTCGGGGTGTTTCAAAAGACGTTTATAAGATCGTCACAGGTGACGAATCATGGATCTATGCGCATGAGCTCGAAACAAAATAGCAATCGAAGATGAGCCAAACCCAACGAAAGTTGTTCGTGGAAGAGGCACTTGCTTGTTGTAGCGCCTGCAAAAGTGTATAGGTGTGACCAGAAGTGTGCTATCCACAGACGGACATGGCCAGATCATTTCTTTATGGGATCCGACTATTATTTGAAGGAGTTGCAAACGGAATGACAAAGTAAATAAACTGTCCATTCCTTAGTGTGCAGTTTGATGATTTGCTTATAAAGAAAAAATCGCTCAGGACATGTAAGTTCTGTTATAAAACCGATCTCTCTCTTCAATAAAGTTAAACTGCTTCAGATATTTTGATTCATTGGACTAGCATTTTCAACAAGGGCCACCGTGGTGGGATGTAGGTGTGACTATTATGCCACTTAACCCAGTTTTAACGCCGGGTAAAAACATTTAAACAATTTTCAGTGGCGGGTTTTCACCTTGTAAATGCCGGCGACTTAACGAGTAGGAGATTTATCTCTAAGCCGTGTAAAAATTTCTCTATAAAATACATAAGCCGTTCGGAGCCGACGTTTAACAGTAGGTCCCGGTCAGTGAGTATAAGAACAGAGTCGTTTACAGCTCACCGATTTAAGAGAATTCTTCCCTGTATCTTTATGAAATGTTGTGGGACTTTTGTGAATCATCTGCAATAGTCGTTATCTTTTAAAGCCTTCAGAGTCTCACCTTTCTTTCTAAACCCTAAGAAAGTCTTTTCATGCAGACCAAGTGTTCAAGCCACTTGGAATACTTATAAATACGCATTAAAATGAACTCCTTTTTGATTATAGTCGTACTACATCGACAAGCACACCCACAAAACTACTTCTTTCAATCGCCCCCTCCTCTAGCGTCCATTAACATGGTCTAGTGTTAGACCAATTTGTTCTATTGTCAGAGAAACTGCTTTTAATACCCATAAAATATGAATTTTCATGTTTCCACTTAATAATGCCACAAAAATGTCCATGAACAAATGGATGAGTGTGTCCTCACACGAACAACACCAGCACCACCACGGGCGGAATGGAAGGGGGTCCACAAGGGCGACACCATCTCATACGCGTAGTATGAAAATAACAAAATGATAGAGAGTGAATAGTTTTTGTTGTTGTTTGCATTTTGATTAAAATTCATTAAATTTTTGGGAAAAGTGAAAAAGTGTAACTAATCCACAGCAACTGTTAGCACTTGAAGCAATTTCTATTTCAATTAACCCCCTTCAAGAGAGAAAGACAAAGAGCGAGAGAGAGAAGGGGGAAAATAGACACTGATGACAGCGGCAACAGCATAGCACAGCACCACCGTTTGTCATAAAAAGAACGTGTAAAATGTTTAGAATTGCACTTCTTTATATTTTTGTGTTTAATAACACCGACAACAACAGCAACAACAACCAGCCGTAGAGGAGATACTCCAACAACAACAACCCGAAATTATTAAATAGCGCGTGCGACAACATAATCAAACAAGATCTGACATAATACCAGCCAGCTCCGAGCGTACTCCATAGACGCACGGCCGTATGGTAGGCGGACGGACGCACGAACGGACAGACATCATGTTGAAAAATACAATTTTATAATAACAACAACTACAACAGCCGCTGACATGCAGAAGAAGAAGCTGCTGATATGCATGGAAAATGTTTCATATTACTTCAAAAATATTCACTCACACTCGTGCACAATCCTACGCACACGCACACAATTTATATGCAAAGGGTGTTCCGATTTGGACCGCACAGTGAAAAATCTAGTTTAAAATCGTTCGGTTGATAATTCTGTTGCAATTGATTGTTGCAACAAAGAGAAGTTTTCTGAAACAATGAATATAAATAAGTATTTACTACTTTTTTAAAATATTTTCTATAATATAGCGTTTTATAAAAAAAAATTCCTTGGCCTATAACAAATAATAGGGTCATCTTTTTGAAATTGACTATAATCGTGTTTAATAGTTTAAAATTTTGATGCATTGTGTAATTTGTTACAACAGCGAACTAAACGAGGGTTGGTTACTACCAGAAATTTGTCTGTTGTCACCACCAATTATAGATACCAAAGTTACATATACTTTATAATTTGTTGGTTGCCCTAACCACTAGTGTTCGCAACCAATAGTTTCTGTTTGAATTCGATTGGTATAACCGACTGGTTAGCTGAAAGTATCGTGATATTTTATTGTAAGTCGAACCATATAAATATCAATACCATGGAAGGTTGGTGATTGAAACAGAAAGTATGTTTATCCAATCGAATATTAGTAGTTCGGACCGATTTCCAAAGAATTTCTTGTCCGTGTGAATATAATTTTTCAGTTAATACACCTTTGTTAAACAGGTGCAGTATATGTGACAGCGCATAGAGAAAGGGACCTGAGGGTAAAAAAACCATTTTCATTTTTTTTTTCTTTTTTTGATGTGGACAACATCTGAGCATCGAATGAGACCGATCCCATGCCCCAAAAGTATTCCCTCCCAGAGAATGCGCGTTTTATGAAAGTGAAGTCGACGATTCTAAGCGCAAATAGAAAGGGACCTAATCTTTAAAATGGCTCTCCTGAACAAAACTTTTCATCAACTTTTCACTTTTTTTTTGATGTGGACAACATCTGAGCATCGAATGAGACCGATCCCATGCCCCAAAAGTGTTCCCTCCCAGAGATATGCCCGTTTTATGAAAGTAAAGTCGACGATTCTAAGCGCACATAGAAAGGGACCTAATCTTTAAAATGGCTCTCCTAAACAAAACTTTTCATTAACTTTTCCCTTTTTTTTGATGTGGACAATATGTGAGCATCGAATGAGACCGATGCCATGCCCCAAAAGTGTTCCCTTCCAGAGATATGCGTGTTTTATGAAAGTGAAGTCGACGATTCTAAGCGCAAATAGAAAGGGACCTAATCATTAAAATGGCTCTCCTGAACAAAACTGGTTTTTAACCTTGGGTCCCTTTCTATTTTACGCGACACATATATTTATTGATGTATAGGTAATTGTATCCAAAAAGAATTTACTTATTCGAAATGTCCTCCTTTTGCCTTTACACACGCCTTAGGTCGCACTGGTCAATTGTCAATAGCTGCACGAACCTCGTCCATTGGAAAATTGGCCACAGCTCGAACCAAAGCAGTCTTAAGAGATCCAATGTTGGGGTATCTTTTGTGACAAACCTTGTCCTCTAAAACCATCCACAATTTGTAATCCAATGGGCTTAAATCTAGACTGCCTGAGGGCCATTCTTCAGAGGAAATGAACGCTGGCAACTTGTTTCGAAGCCAGGTCTGGGACGTTTTAGCCTTATGGGCCGGCGCAGAATCCTGCTGGAAAGTCAATGGCTGTTTTTGGAACAGGGAATTGTTAAGAGGCTTCACAACAGCTTCCAAAACGATTTCTTGGTAAACTTTGGCCGATGTTTTGACTCCTTGTTTGCAGAAATGCAGGTTAGTGACCACATCGTAAGAGACTCCCCACCAAACCATGACTGAAGGTGGGCGATGTAGAAAAATAACTTCACCCAATCCTTGTAAATAATATTGGGGATCATACTATGGTCGAGTGGAATCATACAATGGCTATAGGGACCATACATGGTTGCGTTTGAATCATAATATGGTTGTAAGGATCTTACTATGGTTGTATGTTAAATATTGTATGTTTGCGAGGATTATAATAAGGTTGTGGGGATCGTAGTATGGTTGACTATGGATGATAATATGTTTGTGGGTATCATAGTTAGTTTGTGAGGATTGTAATATGGTTGTGGGGATCAAAGTGTGGTTGTATGAGATCATACCACGACCATATACTAGACAATAGTAGGATGCTCTATAAACATTGCTATCCTAACCATATTTTCTTTTCTTCGTGCTTCTTTATACTTTTACTTGTTTTTACTTTTATCAAATTTTGAAGAAAATTCAGTACATACAAAAAAATTGAACAAAAAGGGGAATAGAGATATATTTCAACTGCAATATATTTCAAAGCATAAATGTTCTTATGTGGTTTGTGATCATAATTTAGAGTATCTTTGGGGCTTTTTAAATATTGAAAACTGGAAATTCAAAACGCAAACTTCATACTTTGGAAAGATGCAAAAAAATCGGATCAATCCGCCCACGATTATATTAAGTTAATTTTTTCAGTTTTAGTTATAGATCGTTAAAGAGGCACTAACCTAAATTTAAGCAAGATCGGATGTTAATTGAGGCGTTTTCTTCGATTTGAAAGACATTTGTATGGGGGCTAAGTGAAATCAAAGATCGATCACTCACAATTTACTTTTAACTATGAGAATCGAATGCAATAAGTATAAGTAGATAGTAGAGAGCCAGAACTTCAAATCGGGTGGGGGAATTTTTATGGGGTTTTCAAAAAACTTCACAAAGCTCCGTGCTGCTGTGGTTAGAAAGACCAACCTTATCCCTTATGATATTGGCGTGATAGTTTGTGTGCGCAACTATCACACAAGAAACCCAAAAGAGAACCCTTGGAAGGCTCTGCAAAAGTTGCTGTAGAAATCTTGTACTTATATTCGTATGAGGTAAAGATTTCCACATTTTGATACGTCAAAAATCGCATGGCCTTTTCTCCTCAGCAAATCCCATCATCTCAGCAGAGTACCCTTTAATAATAAGAACCCTCACATGAACAAAAGAATGTTTACAAACTATAAAGAAAAAAAGGAAAGTTAAGGTAACTTCCCCCCATAGGCATCACCACCTACTAATTTTACCCATCCACTTTGCACGCCTGAAAGACGAGGGCAGGAGACACCAAATATTGTAGGGTGTGTGTGCGAGGCAAGAGCGGCGTATGTGTGGCTGTTGAAGCGTCAAATGTGACACACTTCTGCGATTGCCGTCGCTTGGTTGCCGTCGTGTGTTGTTGCTCCTTAAGTGCGGGTGGCACATTCATGTCACTTCACTTCATGCCATCGTGTGTTGGTGTCACTGCTTCACGTTGTTCCTGAGCCCGATGTCGGTCGGTGTGTCGATGTTGCCATTGCCGCTGTTAATCCTCCGCATTTCAAAGATGTCTTTCTTATTTAAGAAACTGCTGGCGATGTGGGGCGTCATGGTGGTGGGGTCGGCGGCAGCGTCTGAGCGTGGAGTGAGTGAAAGTGAAAAACAAACATATTTAGACAGATTTTCCCTACATTTAACACTAGTCACGAGTCAGCGAACGAACATCATTTGAACGTCAAATGAACTCTTAAGCAGCCTCCTTGAGGCACGCAACAAATTCTCTAAAGTTTTGTTGTTATTGTTTTATAAGTTATTAACGTTTTGATGACTTAATTTGAGAGCGTTTAAATCTATTTTTCAATGGGAGACTGAGAGGAGGCAGGCAAAGAGGGCGTTAAGACAATGTTGAACAATTAACGCCGCTGTTTGACTGTCTGTCTGCCTTTTGCTGCGGGTCATTGGCAATGAAAACAAATGCATTCGAAAATCTTTGGGATTAGTTAATACTCGATGTTGTTTTCTTTCTAGAGAGTGGCAGGCGTCACTGGGAATGACTTGAGGTATTTTTAGACGCTAAAATTTGAACTCTTTCATTTATGTTAAAATGTTAATTTTGTTTTGTGATAAAACAGTTTAAAAGGATTAAAGTCGATTTTCATTAAATACTTGAGATAGACGAATGAAACTATTTAAGATGATAATATTAATAGAGCCTGATTGATCTGAATGCCTGGTGTGATTACAAGTTATGAATGCTGGGATTATAGACGGACATCAACGAATTTAAATTTAAATTATTTAAAACACTTTCAAACGTCTGGGGAAAATAAATAAATTAAAAATAATACCGAGGACTATATAGTACAGTTGGTTATTCATTTCAATGACTTAGCATTAAATGATAAAACTTAATCATAATTATCGTCTATAATTTTATTTAAAATTATAGCGTCCCAAAGCTATGCTGAAATTAGATTATAAAGCGTGATCCATATCAAGGTTCCCTACTTTTTTAAAGAAAAAAAAACAGAAAATTCAAATTGAATGGGGAATGTTTATAATCATTTGAAAGAACATTCTTTGGCATTAATTTTTTGAAGATTATGTCTTTCAAATGTTGGCCGCGGCTACGTCTCATCCGTTGGTCCATCCGTTGAGTCCAATTTTCGATGACTCTTCCGAGCATTTCGACTGGCGTAACTGGCGAATGACACGCGTGATGTTTTGCTCCAAGGACTGAATCGAAGAGGGTTTGTCCCTAAAATTTTACATATTCACACAGGAAAAAGTCTAACGGTGTGATATCACACGATCTTGGAGGTTAATCCACCGGCCCAAAACGTGAAATTATGTTATAATCGAAGTGTTCTCTCAATAAATCCATTGATTGGTGCGATGTGTGGCAAGTGGCGCCGTCTTGTTGAAACCAAATGTCGTCGAGATCACGAACTTCAATTTCAGGCATAAAATAGTCGGTTATCATGGCACGATAACGGTCGCCACTGACGGTTACGTTCTCACCGGTAATGTTTTTGAAGAAAAAAAACCGTTGTTTTTTTCTGGATGAAGGGTCAGCTATTGTACCTCTTTTGGTTGCTCTTCGTCCCTCTTCGTCCCACTGGGCCTAATCGCTCAACAAAATTTGGCTCGAAAACGCCGGATCTTCTTGGAACTTTTCAAGAGCCCATAGAGCGAAGCGATGTCGCTTGGGAACGTTGGGCGACTTCAGTTCTTGCACAAGCTGTATTTTGTACGCTTCCAATTTAAGATCTCGACGTAAAATGCGCCAAGTCGTACCATACGTCAGTCCGAGTTGTTGCGAACGGCGCCGAATCGACTCTCCACGGTCTTGGTGTACACTCTCAGCTACGGCCGCTAAATTTTCTTCACTGCGTGCTAGACGTGGTCTATTCGGTCGAATATTATCCAGTTATGAATGCTGGATATCAAAATAGGTAATGGTGTTTCGAATAGTACGCTCAGTAAGCCGAAGAGCAGGAAACACATTCCTCACAGAACGTAAATTTTCGTAATATATTTGACCGATTTGTAAACATTGTTCAGGCGTAAGTCCTTCCATGATGAAATGCCAAACAATACTAAACAAAAATAATATGACAGCATGACACGACTCACACGTGATTTGTCAAAAAAGGCTATTGAAAAAAGTAGCTCTACTTGGATCACCTATTTCAACCAACTGGATTTCAATTCGCTGTTCTAATGTTCTTGAATGTCATGGAGATGTTTACTTTGAAAAGCTTCAGCAGCTGCTAGAAAACCTTGGGAGTACCTATATACGGTATACCAAAATGGGAAGAAATAAATTTGTTAACGTCGTAAATATAAATACAGAGTGGCTGATAAAAGCCGCTACCAAAAAAAATTTTAAAAACTTTTTTCTATTTAATGAATCTGGTTAATAACTGGGACACTGAAACAAGACTTTAGATTGTCCGCCGCTATCACGCACTGGAGTGCGTAGTTTCGGTTCAAAGAGAGTATAGACGCACGTTTGGCGGCAACCCCAGGAGAAGATGGACCATAATGAGACTTGTTAACAATTTTGCAGAGCATGGGACAGTCAACAGAAAACCTTACCATCGAAACCCTTTAGTTCGGACAGAACAAACAATCGCTGCTGTAGTTGCTGCCATACAAAACAATCGACAAAAAGCTTATCTGCTCAAATTGGTACGAGGGCTGCTATATTTATTTCTGGCCTAATTATGAAAATGCGAATATTTATCATCAAAAATGTTTAAATTGTTTTACAAAGTATTCTCCAGCTTGATTTATACACTTTTGGCAAACCATACCAATTGTAGAAGCACTTTTTCCACTCCGATTGAGACACCTCCTATACATGGTTTTTAAACGCTTTAGCAGCAACTTCTGGTGACGAAAATCGTTGACCACGAACTTTTTTCTTGTACGGCGGATGACCCATCAATTCGACGTTTTGGCCGTTCAAAAAAGCGCTGGTTTCAGCCGATGTGTGAGAGATCGCATTGTCATGGTGCACAATGATTCGGCTTCTCTTGTTCGTTTTTCGAATTACTCCGAAAACTTCAGGCAAACAAATTGTGGTGTACCAATCAGAATTCACCTCCTACGTTGCCCTAGCGGAACAGTAGCCACATGACCAGTTTTGTCGAAGAAACAGGTGGCCATTTGCTTCGAAGTGTTTCTTCCACGAACAACTTTCGTTGGATTTGGCTCGTCTTCGAAGACCCACAGGGTCGATTGCTGTTTTGTTTCGGGCTCATACTCGTAGAAACATAATTCGTCACCTGTGACGATCTTATAAACGTCTTTTAAAGTACCGCGATCGTATTTTTTCCAAATATCTTTGCACCAATCGACACGAGCCTTTTTTTGAGCGATTGTCAAATTGTGCGGGTTCCAACGAGAACAAACATTTTTTACGACCAGGTGTTTATGCAATATCGAATGTATGTTGGTGGAAGAAATGCCCAGGAATGCCTCTATCTTACGGTATGTCGCATGACGATCTTGCATTATCAGTTCAGGCACGGCATCAATGTTCTCTGGCACAACGGCCGTATTTGGACGATCATTACGACCTTCGCCTTTGAGCGAGTGTCGGCCACGATTAAATTCATTAAACCAGTGCTATAGGATGGTGCTTCATCGCCATACAAAGATTTAAGTTCATCGATGCACTCTTGTCGTGATAATCCGCGTCGAAAGTTGTGAAAAATGATCGCACCAAAATGCTCATGAGTTAATTTAATTTGATTTTTCAAATTGATTTTTCACGTTACTGTAAACAAAACAAATGATGGTCGTATTTCAAAACGTTCTGAGTACGTTTATGCTAAACAATGTCAAACTTTCCAATGAAAATGTCAGATGGCACCAGGTTGTGTTGCCTAGGTCAGAAATATATATAGCAACCCTCGTATAAACAGACAGGCATTGCAGTAAATTTTGCAAAAAGATTTGGACTTATTCCCATATACAATTCAAATGGCCAACAAACTGAATGCTTCCCGATTCTCTTGGAATTTTGCCAGAAGATTTTTCAAATGGTAGAAGTGGACGAAAACATGTTGAACTGTCTTTTCATGTCTGACGAGTCCTATTTCGATTTAAACGACAACATAAACAAACAAAATTGACGAATATGAAGTGCTTCCAACCCACAGATACTCCATGAGATGGAATTGCATCCACTTCGAGTCATAGTGTGGTGTGCAGTTTCATCACGCTGCATTATCGGGCCCTACTTCTTCGAAGAAAAGTAGGGCCTATTTAATAATATTGAATGAGCTTTAACATGAATAACAGAAAAAATAATTCCATACAGTAAAAAAAGTTACATGAGTTTCTTAATGCAGCAATGTTCATCAGCCACCCTGTATTTCCGTCAATGAACCTCTCCAGTTAATGAACCTTGCCAAATAAACATCTTTTACAATACATCGTTAAACTTAGATCCGCTCTAGAGCAATTTTCCCCAAATTTTATATTCCAGGTGAAGAATTCAATATTCTGAAAATTATTTCAGACAAACGGCCTTCTAGCGATAGCAGCCAGTACCAGTAGATATGACGAAAGTATTTCCAGTTGTCCTCCATGGACGCACTTAGATCCGCTCTAGAGCAATTTTCCCTAAATTGATGAAAATGAAGAATTCAATATTCTGAAAATTATTTCAGACAAACGGCCTTCTAGCAATAGGAGCCAGTACCAGTAGCAATAGCCTGGCAGTAGTCTGATTGACGAAAGTATTTCCAGTTGTCCTCCATGGACGCACTTAGATCCGCACTAGAGCCATTTTCCCCAAATTTCATATTCCAGGTGAAGAATTCAATATTCTAAAAATTATTTCAGACAAACGACCTTCTGGCCATAGTAGCCAGTACCAGTAACAATAATCTGGCAGTAGTCTGATTGACGAAAGTATTTCCAGTTGTCCTCGATGGACGCACTTTGATCCGCTCTAGAGCAATTTCCCCCAAATTTCATATTCCAGATGAAGAATTCAATATTCTGAAAATTATTTCAGACAAACGACCTTCTAGCAATAGGAGCCAGTACCAGTAGCAATAGCCTGGCAGTAGTCTGATTGACGAAAGTATTTCCAGTTGTCCTCCATGGACGCACTTAGATCCGCACTAGAGCCATTTTCCCCAAATTTCATATTCCAGGTGAAGAATTCAATATTCTGAAAATTATTTCAGACAAACGACCTTCTGGCCATAGTAGCCAGTACCAGTAGCTATAATCTGGCAGTAGTCTGATTGACGAAAGTATTTCCAGTTGTCCTCGATGGACGCACTTAGTTCCGCTCTAGAGCAATTTCCCCCAAATTTCATATTCCAGGTGAAGAATTCAATATTCTGAAAATTATTTCAGACAAACGGCCTTCTAGCAATAGGAGCCAGTACCAGTAGCAATAGCCTGGCAGTAGTCTGATTGACGAAAGTATTTCCAGTTGTCCTCCATGGACGCACTTAGATCCGCACTAGAGCAATTTTCCCCAAATTTCATATTCCAGGTGAAGAATTCAATATTCTGAAAATTATTTCAGAGAAACGGCCTTCTAGCGATAGCAGCCAGTACCAGTAGAAATAATCTGGCGGTAGTCTAATTGACGAAAGTATTTCCAGTTGTCCTCCATGGACGCACTTAGATCCGCTATAGAGCAATTTCCCCCAAATTTCATATTCAGGTGAAGAATTCAATATTCTGAAAATTATTTCAGACAAACGACCTTCTGGCGATAGTAGCCAGTACCAGTAGCAATAATCTGGCAGTAGTCTGATTGACGAAAGTATTTCCAGTTGTCCTCGATGGACGCACTTAGATCCGCTCTAGAGCAATTTCCCCCAAATTTCATATTCCAGGTGAAGAATTCAATATTCTGAAAATTATTTCAGACAAACGACCTTCTTGCCATAGTAGCCAGTACCAGTAGATATAATCTGGCGGTAGTCTTATTGACGAAAGTATTTCCAGTTGTCCTCCATGGACGCACTTAGATCCGCTCTAGAGCAATTTCCTCCAAATTTCATATTCCAGATGAAGAATTCAATATTCTGAAAATTATTTCAGACAAACGACCTTTTGGCGATAGTAGCCAGTACCAGTAGCAATAATCTGGCAGTAGTCTGATTGACGAAAGTATTTCCAGTTGTCCTCGATGGACGCACTTAGATCCGCTCTAGAGCAATTTCCCCCAAATTTCATATTCCAGATGAAGAATTCAATATTCTGAAAATTATTTCAGACAAACGGACTTCTAGCGATAGTAGCCAGAACCAGTAGCAATAATCTGGTAGTAGTCTGATTGAGGAAAGTATTTCCAGTTGTCCTCGATGGACGCACTTAGATCCGGTAGCAATAATCTGGCAGTAGTCTGCTTTAGGATTCGCTCTAAAGCAAATCATGCAATTCTGTCTTGATGCTATGCGTACACTGCTGTCTCGTCAAAGAGTGAAGATAAATTCGAATTTAACTTTTTTAACCCACTGGGGACCGGGGATTTTTTGCGTTTTTGAAAGTTAATTTCGAATTTATCTTCACTCACACTGTACTTTTTACATAACCTTAAAGTTTGTAATTATGTTTTACTAAAAAATATATTTAAAATTCGCAAGTTATCCGAGGAAGTCGACTTTCGTATCCAGTAAGGTGAAATTTGCGCACAATTTGGTGGACACCGCCAAAAAAAAATCAGAAAATGCACGAAATGCATTTTGATTTGAACGCCCATTTTCGTAAAAGGCTCTCCATGGTTGAGTTTGTCAAACACTTAAACATAGTTGTGCAAAAAACTTGATGTTAAGGTGTGACTCACAATTAACATCCTGCAATACGCTTGGACCATCCTTTATTTTAAAGAAAATACAAAATTTAGATGTGAACAACGTACGCAGAAACCAGATCGCTCGATCTCTTTGACCGATCGGTGATGTGACAAGCACCAAATGGTCAAATGTTTATAAGCAGGCGGTTTCCACTTTATGTCTTTACTATTACTACACTATCGCCTAGCCAGGGTGTAGGATCTTTGATGACCTCACCCACTTAGCAGATAATCCTCCTCACGTCCTTTTCAAATTTCTAAGAAATTCTTTCTGGTTCAATGGAGCTAATCAGAACCATTAACAACTATATTCACGAGGACTCCGCTACGATTCATTCATCATATCTCTTCTCTGCCCTACTTAGTTCTTCCCCTATCACGTTTATCTAAGAAAAGCCACAATGGACCGAATTTAGACGGTCTTCATCAGTTATAATCTCAGCTGGCGGGCGTCACTTTCAACCTTACCTAGATGTGCTTCAGGCTCTTTCTGAATCATTTTAGTCAACCGACCTCTACGTAAGGTTCATGTCTGTACCAGATTTTTTTCTAAAGGGTGTCCTAAGAAGAGCGCAATTTTTAAATTTTAAATAAAACACAGATATTTAAGAAAAAATCGTGAAACTTTATTATAGCGTAAAGTAGACAGAATGAGGTTATGTATGGAACAATATATCGTGCAGATGGCCGCCGCGGCTTTGCTGGCATGCACGCGATCTTTTAATGAAATTTTCAATGACCGTTTTGCATGAATGCAGCGTCCAATTTCGTCTTTTAAGGCTTGAGTCGTCGTCGGCTTATTCGCGTAAACCATCGACTTCAAAAAACCCCAAAGAAAAAAATCTAATGGTGTTAAATCGCACGATCTAGACGGCCAATTCTGATCTCCAAAACGCGAAATAACACGACCGGGCGCCGTCTTGTTGGAACCACATTCATTTCTTCAATTCTAGGCAAGAAAAAACTGGTTATCATTTCACGATACCAAACACCATTGACTGTTTGCGCTTGACCTGCCGTATTTTCATAAAAAAAAGGTCCAATGATTCCTCCAGCCCAAAAACCACACCACACAGTGACACGTTGAGGATGCATTTGCTTCTCGTGAATCACTCGAGGATTTTCCGCACCCCAAATGCGACAATTCTGCCTATTGACGAAGCCATCAAGATGAAAATGGGCCTCGTCACTGAAGATGATTTTATCGGCAAAATCAGCATTTTCATGTTGTCTCTCCAATACCCAATTAACGAACTCCCTTTCGTGTAGCGCTCCATTTTTACTAACCTCGTACCTTCTACTAACAAACAATAACTATTGTTCAAATGTCAAACAATGACACTTCGAATGTTGCCAGATTTAAAAATTGCGTTCTTCTTGGGACACCCTTTATAATCAAATTTTTAAAATTTGAACTAACATTCAACTAATATTTTCTCTGGTTGTAAAATATATAAGTACACAAAGTCTATAACACATTAATTTTTCTGAGTGCCCCTTCAGAGTTTTCCACCTTTATCTCTTTCTTTCACTGTCATTCCCCAAAAGTTAAAACTTGTGTGCAAAAGTTCACAACTTTTGGTCTGTGATAAATAATGTCGGCTAACAAGCCAATATTTGTTGGCCAAAATTACGGGGGTGTTAGTGTGGCCATATTTTGTTGGCAACCTAAACAACATAATTATTGGGATTTTACAGCCACTCGTTTTCAGAGCGGCCCTGTGGCCTCATACCACTTCTGCGCTTCATCGACGGAGTTGAAGGTGAAATGTTTGGTTTGGAGAACGAGTGCCTCTGTGTGTGTTTCGGGGGTCTATTTTGGCGTTGTTTGTATTAATTTATATGAAATTCATTATCTAACCGGAAACAAGGACATGCAGCAAAGGTGTCCTGGCTAAATGTTGCTTTAGGAGTTCTGTTCCACACCGTGCAGTGTGAAAGATAATTGGGCGTGTAACGAATCTAATTGAGTTTTTGTGTTGTAGCTGTAAGCTCTTTTTTCGGACTCCCCCTACCACCGACAGATACGTGAGTGTGTATGTGTCCACATACATGCTTTTTCGAGGAAATGTAATATTTTGCGAAAATTTCGTGTGTCCTTTTTTGTCTGTTATTTACGTTTATAGCCGCTGGTCATTTTTAACGCCCTCAATTCTCAACGATTGGTGGCGGGGCGGAGGCTTGACAAGATTGTACCATTTATTTTTGGCAACAAAACACAAACGCAACACGAATGAATGGATGGATGTTCGTGAACGAATCAATTAATTTCTTATATATTTGTACGTCATGTTAATATCCTGAATTTTAATGAATTTTTCAAGTGTGTTTTTGGGGAAACGCACGCGTTCGTGTTGTATTAGTGTAACATCTAGATTTAGGAAAATAAATGTTTTTGGGAAACATCAGCGACATGTGGTGTGTCCAGCGAAATTTGGGGTTAGTAGCAAAGAGTTGAAGGTTTTCTGCTATTGGCAATATTTATATCAAAACGCACAGCAATTACAAATTCGAAATTAATACAAGGAAACGTTCGATAATATATGTGAAGCGCAAAATAGAAAGGGACCTAAGGTTAAAAACCAGTTTTGTTCAGGAGAGCCATTTTAAAGATTAGGTCCCTTTCTATTTGCGCTTAGAATCGTCGACTTCACTTTCATAAAACGCGCATATCTCTGGGAGGGAACACTTTTGGGGCATGGGATCGGTCTCTTTTGATGCTCAGATGATGTCCACATCAAAAAAAAATAAAGTGAAAAGTTGATGAAAAGTTTTGTCCAGAGCAGCCATTTTAAAGATTAGGTCCCTTTCTATTTGCGCTTAGAATCGTCGATTTCTCTTTCATAAAACGCGCATATCTCTGGGAGGGAACACTTTTGGGGCATGGGATCGGTCTCATTCGATGCTCAGATGTTGTTCACATCAAAAAAAAGAAGAAAAAAAATTAAAATTGATTTTTTTACCCTTAGGTCCCTTTCTCTATGCGCTGTCACATATATACATTTTAGGGTCTCCGGTCAATATTTCGTGGTGTTTCACACAGCTAACAAAACAATCTTTCCATGCACTTTTCACTGGAGTGTTTAAAAAACAAAAGTACTACCAAACAAATATGTGTTATGGGTTTGTTTTAACCCGGTTTTGAACGGTGGGCATAGAAATAGCGAAAAACTAGTGGACAAATTAGTTTCGGCTATACCATTCATCATGCTTTACGGTCCAATATAAAAATGTTGTCAAGGGGGATCGGCAAAGGTATCTTTCTATTGGGTGCGTTTCTTTATATACCAAAATCATATATACGAGGGCTGCTATATATATTTTTGGCCTAATAATAAATATGCGAATATTTCTCATCAAAAATGGTTTTACTGTTTTTCAAAGTATTCTCCAGCATGATTTATACCCATTTGCATGCACTCAAACCAATTGTTGAAGCACTTTTTTCACTCTGATTGAGAAGGATGCCTCAATCTCACGTATGTCAAATGTCGGTACTGCTTAATCTGTTCACGCATAGCTTCGATAGTTTCTGGCAAAGTGACCGATGTTGGACGTCCTTCACGAAATTCATCCTGGAGCGAACGGCGTCCGAGACTGAACTTGTTGTTGGTGATTCATCGCCAAAAGTCGAAACAAGTTGATTTAAACACTCTTGTCTCGATAACCCACGTAAAAAATCATCGCACGAAAATATTCACGGGATAATTCCATTTTTTGAATGAGATGCATTTTTCAACACAAATGACAAAACGTTCTGAGTGAAGTTATGACAAAAAAAAAGTCAAAGTTTTTAATGGAAGTTCCAGTTTGCATCTGGGAACACTAGTATTGTCAGGACCCTAAATATAAATATCAACCCTCGTAGTCTTATAACGCTTGAACATTTTCGTGCGATGATTTTTTACGATTTTCGGCGTGGCTGGAAACCATCGATGCTCTGCGTGAACTGATTACGCAAG
The DNA here is from genome assembly GCA_963513945.1 of Hydrotaea diabolus. Taxonomy (NCBI): domain Eukaryota; kingdom Metazoa; phylum Arthropoda; class Insecta; order Diptera; family Muscidae; genus Hydrotaea; species Hydrotaea diabolus. The sequence continues at coordinate 149,344,762 of OY740718.1, read as the reverse complement.
ACCGACATGTGACATACCGTGAGATTGAGGCATCCTTGGGCACTAATCAGACAAGCATCAATAAAAAAATTAAAATTTGTTCTCGTTGGATCCCACATAATTTGACGAATGCTCAAAACAGACTTGTATGGACTGGTGCAAAGAGATGTTGAAATAGTATAACTGCCGTAGCTCAAAGGCAGTGTATTATAACATTGTTACAGGTGGCGAATCGTGGATCTATGCATATGAACCCCAAACAAAACAGCAATCGACCGCGAGCCAAATCCAACAAAGGTTGTTCGTGGAAGAAGTACATCGAAGCAAATGATTGCGTTTTTTTCGGTATAACCGGCTATGTTGCCACAGTGCCTTTAGTGGAACGTAGGACGGTCAATTCTGAGTGGTATACAACCATCTGGTTGCCAACAGTGTTCGAAGGAATGAGGAAAGATAATAAGCCATCCACCGTACAGCCCTGATTATGGACCCAATGACTTCTTCTTATTCCCTAGCATCAAAAAAAAATGCATGGTCAACGTTTTTTATCGCCCGAAGCAGCTGTTGAAGCGTTCAAAAATCATATTTTGGAGGTGTCTTAATCGGAGTGGAAAAAATGCTTCAAAAATTGGTTTCTGGGCATGCAAAAGTGTATTGATTTTAAGGATATTTTGAAAAACAATAAAACCAATTTCAATGAAAAATTTTTGTGTTTTTATTGCCGGACCCGAAATATAAATAGCAACCCTCGTATTAAACATTATTTGTTTGGCAAAAGCAAGCTGAAAGCTGTATTCGTCAGTCCTCCTTAGCTGGAGCCTCTAAGGAGGATATCTGTAGAAGCTATTTCAGGGGGCAAATATGTATAACATGCCACGAGTCGGATCAATTTCGATAAAGATGTGAGAGCGCAGAGAAAGGGACCTAAGGGTAAAAAAATCAATTTTAATTTTTTTTCTTTTTTTTTGATGTGGACAACATCTGAGCATCGAATGAGACAGATCCCATGCCCCAAAATTGTTTCCTCCCAGAGATATGCGCGTTTTATGAAAGTGAAGTCGACGATTCTAAGCGCAAATAGAAAGGGAGCTAATCTTTAAAATGGCTCTCCTGAACAAAACTTTTCATCAACTTTTCACTTTTTGTTTTTTGATGTGGACAACATCTTAGCATCGAATGAGACCGATCCCATGCCCCAAAAGTGTTCCCTCCCAGAGATATGCGCGTTTTATGAAAGTGAAGTCGACGATTCTAAGCGCAAATAGAAAGGGAGCTAATCTTTAAAATGGCTCTCCTGAACAAAACTTTTCATCAACTTTTCACTTTTTGTTTTTTGATGTGGACAACATCTTAGCATCGAATGAGACCGATCCCATGCCCCAAAAGTGTTCCCTCCCAGAGATATGCGCGTTTTATGAAAGTGAAGTCGACGATTCTAAGCGCAAATAGAAAGGGACCTAATCTTTAAAATGGCTCTCCTGAACAAAACTGGTTTTTAACCTTAGGCCCCTTTCTATTTTGCGCGTCACAGATAAAGATTTTTAAAAAAAGGTTTACATTTGAGAATTAATCATATATAGCAAAAAGCACTACTTACTGTACTGCATACAGTAGGGTATCCTTAGTGACTCTGTTTTGTACGAGAATACCCATTGTTTACAGAATTCACGATGGTTAATGCCGGAATTCGCTAAACTTGTGCCAAAAAAATACACCACCTTCTCCTGCAGCGATCTTTTCCAAAAAATACGCTAAACATCCTTTTCATACTATTTGCATTTTTCATTAGCGTGAAAAAAGGGATATAAGGATTATATTTAGGCCATAATTCACAATAACCAATATTTGTTTAAAACTATTAAATGGAACCCACCCAAAGGCCATCCGTCCAACACTAAGGGGCGGGCAGACCGACCGACAGACAATTTGAATAAAAACTCTATTTGTGTGTTTTACGCTCATTTTAAAGAAGCCGTGTTGAAATTTCACATGGCACACCGACATGCTCACACACACCGCGCTATTATAATCATCATACCCGACTTTTAATCTCTTCATTTATCCACATTTATTGGATGAGCAACAGCAGCAGAGGCGGCCGCCGTCAAAGGCGTATAAAAAGTTGCAAATTAATTTCCATAAACGCTTTAACGCTCTAACAGCAGCCTCGTTTATGTGCCACCGATACCTACCGATGCCCGGCATTCCGCCCTTAGACGCTTAGGAAACAAATGAGCGCAAACCCCTTTCTGGCCCAAGCTATGTTTACATAATTAATTAAACAGCACAAAAGAAGAGGCGAAGAGTGAGTGGAGTAGCAGCGGTAAGCATTTATGCCACGTTGTTTGTTCTCTAATAAAATGAAATATCTTCAATATCAGCGTCCGCGTCGTTCTCGTCGTCCTTTTTGTGATGCGATGTGCAGGATGTTGGAAAAAAGACACGTGATTAAAAATTATTAAACTCCGTTAGCAAACAGCCAGAAAAGGGAAAACGAGGGATGTTTTGCAGGATCAAATACTTTTGGGAAACTATTTCGTAGTGCACAGTAGGATAGAGCAGGAAAAGAGGGATGGTAAGGAAAAGCTATGTTTAATGATCATAGTATTACAACAGGGTCTTCTATCTTGTGCTTTACTTTAAACAACATTAAGCAGGAGTTTATGGACAATAAGGTTTGGTCTAAATAAGACACCTACCACCATCTACTGCACACTGATGTTAATTTGACGTATACGACATTGTGCGACACGGTCTCGGAACATCGATCTGCTATCAATTTTAGAAAAAAAAAAATTCACAAGAACCTCACCTTATTCGCTCACAATGTTGAGTTTATTCTGCAATTGAAGACACACGACCATCCGTTTAGTTATCGCTTCTCAGTTTGTGCTTCAGTGCATAGCTGCTTGAAATGGACAACGATACTCTCGAAAATCATCTTTTCCGACAAAGTGCATGCCACATAGCCGTGTCAAAATTGATTTGCGTTTCTACCGAGGGTCTGGTGTCCTTATGTACAACACGGCTGAAAAAGCCGTCGTGCGATTATCAATCATCAATTATCAATCACCCGAAAAAGCAGATAGGAAACCCAAGTACTGCCCTGAAGCTACTTATATGAGGCAACACTTGTTCCTACACTGCATTTTGTGGCGTACCCAGAGAACGTGATAAGGTGACCCCTATAATCATGGCATGATTCAGGTCTATAATTATTTTATCATCAACTATTTATGACTAAGTCTCCTCGTCCACCTGGTGAAGAGTAAGGCCGATGACTTTGTGTCGAATATCTCCATATGTAAGCGCAAATAGAAAGGGACCTAATCTTTAAAATGGCTCTCCTGAACACTTTTTTTTTGATGTGGACAACATCTGAGCATCGAATGAGACCGATCCCATACCCCAAAAGTATTCCCTCTCAGAGATATGCGCGTTTTATTAAAGTAAAGTCGACGATTCTAAGCGCAAATAGAAAGGGACCTAATCTTTACAACGGTTCTCCTGAACAAAACTGGTTTTTAGCCTTAGGTCCCTTTCTATTTTGCGCTTCACATATGTCGCGCCTTGAAGTAGTTGGCAAGATCAAGAAGATAGACGTTCTACATATAATTTTTATCTCGTCGCCCATCGCCAAGATCCTTATGTCGCCTGCATACAGGATATAAACGAAATGAAAATATGGTTGTAGCAACAATAAAAATATGGTTGGTGCGACAAAATTATTGTTTTTTTGGGTTTTATGTTAACAATAATATGATTACGGCAATCCTACTGTATGATTGTAACTTTTCTTGTTTTGGCATGCTTTTGAGAACAATGTTATTGTTACGGATCTAATGCAATAATAGTACTTTTTATATGGAAATTCAAAATTTTTCAAACAAACTGCTTTGGCTTTCTTCAACTGAAATATTTTTAATAAATCGCTTACGTCATTTCAAACTGTTTTCCTTCTACTGTTACAAAAAACCACTCCTATTATTTTGAATTTATTTATTTTTTAAATAATTTTCATAATTCAAATCTAATGTTGACAACGTATCCCAATTCTAATAAATAATTTTGGGTATCATACTATAATTGTGTGTGATCAAACTATGGTTGTAGGGATCATAACATGGTTGCGTGTGAATCATAATATAGTTGTAAAGACCATACTATGGTTGTATGTAAAACATACTATGGTTGTGAGGATCATAGTATGGTTATGTGTGGATCATACTATGGTTGTAAGGATCATAGTATGGTTGTATTTCAATCATACTATTGTTGTGAGGAGCATAATATTGTTGTGCCACAATCATATACCCATCAATAGTACGATGCTCTGCGAATATTGTTATCCCAATCATACTTTTGTCTACGTACACAAAGCACTTTATGACTGACCGTATCGAAGGCCTTCGATAGGTGCAGTGCTACGAGGACGGTTCTCTAACACGGTTTACATTGGTTGGGGTCGTGACTTATCCCTAGAGTTATGGCATTAAGAGATGGTTTTGACGGAGTCCATACTGTTCAGTCAGGGTGGGGAGAAGTAAGTCCTCAAATGTCTTTGCTACCGGCAACAATAGGGAAATCGGTATGAGTATTATTCCCCCTTCTTTACCTAGCTTCAGTCTTTTAGGCTTCGGGAACTATTAGGGGCCCATTGACATGTAGATGAGCTTTGTCTGGTACTCAACTTCGTCATGCACAAAGAGACTTCGTGCGGTCCCAATGCTCTTGAAGGTCTAGCATGGCGGATCACATTTGCAACCTCGCCAGTAGCTAAACGTGTCGAGATGTCATCGATTCAGAGATACTGTATGCAATGCATCTCTTTCCTTGTCGCCTGATCACTTTGAGTTCGTTTAATTAGCTATCGGTTAATACTTAGTAGGGACATAAATACAGTTACACACGTTTTATGCTGTAAAATAAAAAGTACTGAATGTTTTTGGACCAAATATTTTTTAATATATTTATTGATGTATATTGTATCCAAAAAGAATCTACTTATTCGAAATGTCCGCCTTTTGCCTTTACACACGTCTTAAGTCGCACTGCCCAATCGTCAATAGCTGCACTGTCCATTGGAAAATTGGCCACAGCTCGAACCAAAGCAGTCTTAGGAGATCCAAAGTTGGGGTATCTTTTGTGACAAACCTTGTCCTCTAAAACCGTCTACAACTTGTAATCCAATGGGTTCCAATCTGGACTGCCTGAGGGACATTCTTCAGAAGAAATGCACGCTGGCAAATTGTTTCGAAGCCAGGCCTGGGACGTTTTAGCCTTATGGGCAGGCGCAGAATCCTGCTGGAAAGTCCATGCCTGGTCTTGGTACAGGGAATGGTTAATAGGCTTCACAACAGCTTCCAGAACGGTTTCTTGGTAAACTTTGGCCAATGTTTTGACTCCTTGTAAGCAGAAATGCAGGTCAGTGACCCCAGCGTAAGAGACACCCCACCAAACCATGACTGAAGCTGGGTGATGACCCTTTTCCACCCTTTTCCACCCATCAGTTCAGATGCTTCCTTAGATGACCGCGCATACACTCTATCATTTTGCTTGTAAAATTTTTCCTTAACGGTAAAATTTTTTTCATCGGTGAACAAAATTTTTCTGTGCAAGTTATCAGCGTGCTTTACCAAAAGACGTTTGCATTTTGCAATCCTATTTTTTTAAAGCTGCAGTCAATAAGTGTCCGGTACGTCGTTTGAAAGCCCCAAGTCTATTTTAATGATTCGACTCATGCACTTTTGCGTGATATTCACATCATGGGCCATGATCTACTGTTTTCGGAGCGGATTTCTGTGAATTCTTGATTTAACGGCTTTGATGACAACAGAGCGTAGGCGACCGGTGGTGGTCTTTTACATCTCCAGTCTACTCAAACAGTTTTATGCATCGGTATACGAACATGAGGCTAATCCCTAGTGGCCGGAGCGTTTTGAAAATATCGTTTTTTTTCCTTTCACACTTGAAAAGCGCTATTATAGCGATACGGTTCTCATTATCTGACCACTCCATGATGAAAGTTGAAACAATTTTAAAATCCCGTTACAGACTAACGCTATTGAGGTTAGCTTTCAAAACCCATATGACATTAACGGGGTATGTTCAGTTCTACTATTGAAATGGGTGTGTTCAATGTTGTAACAGTATTTATGTCCCTACTAAGTATAACAGACGAACCTCCGCAGATCTGTCAGAGTCTCCCACTTAATTTGGCAGTAATCTGGTCATTATGTCAAGTGTTTTGACAAAGTTTACTAATTCCGGCTCCGTGGTTGTATTCTTTCTTGTGATCCAACATCACACATAATGGGTGATTAGTCTAAGGGTATTTTTTTATAAGGGTTTTTTTTTTCAATTTTAATTTTAAGTTCTTTTCAGTATTGTATTGTACACCGCGGAAACCACGGTTTGGTGCGATTAATGGGCGGGTGGAATCATCGGTCCATATTTTTTTTAAATTTGCAACGGGTGATTAATCTACAGGTATTTTTTCCAATATGGGTTTTTTTTTCGCAAATTACGCGTGAGTTGCGTTAAACTATATTTTTTTCAGTAATGTTTCGAGCCGAACGAGTTATCCAAAATTAGACACCCATATTCAAAAAAATAAATACCTCTAGATTGATCACCCGTTATTTATGTTGCATCTTCTTTATGTCAGTGGTGTTAGAAATAAGAAATTCCTCTTAAAATCCGTTCTTTATAAAACCACATTAGCAGAATCTAGCCGGCTTTAAATAGTAGAGAATATAAAGTGGCACCGTCCAAAGATTTCTGTCTAGAGGAATATATTATTCGCTTCCACATCCCCTTGGTAATATGTTTCACATTAAACATCTGAAATAAAGATATACTCCACAAGGCATAAGCGACGATTAGGTTTACCTGAATTCTGAGAGTTGAACCGAAGAGCTCCACTGCAAGATATAGCTACAAAGTAGGAAGTCCAATTCTATCAATATGTTTGATCGTAGCATACGAGGGTTGCTATTTATATTTCGGGTCCGGCAATTAAAACACAATAATTTATCATTGGAAATAGTTTTATTGGTTTTCAAAATATTCCTTTAAGATCAATGTGCGCATGCAAAAGCACAAACCAATTTTCGAAGCACTTTTTCCACTCCGATTGAGACACCTCCAAAACGTGATTTTTGAACGCTTCAACAGCTGCTTCGGGCCATGAAAAACGTTGACCACGCATTTTTTTTTTGATGCTAGGGAATACGAATACATTGGGTGCCAAATCAGGGCTGTACGGTGGATGGCCCATCAATTCGACATTTTGAGTGGCCAAATAGCTCATCGTTTCAGCTGATGTGGTAGAGATCGCATTGTCGTAATGCGCAATGATCTTATCTTATTTCTTTGAACACTGCTGGTAAACAGATGGTGGTATACCACTCAGAATTGACCGTCCTACGTTCCACTAAAGGCACTGTGGCAACATGGCCGGTTATACCGAAAAAACGCAATCTTTTGAGATGTACTTTTTCCACGAACAACTTTTGTTGGATTTGGCTTGTCTTGAAAGACCCCCTACGGTCGGTTGCTGTTTTGTTTCGGCTTCATATGCATAGATCCATGATTCGTCACCTGTGACAATGTAATACACTGCCTTTGAGCTACCGCAGTTATACTTTTCCAACAACTCTTTGCACCAATCCATACGAGCCTTTTTTTGAGCAATCGTCAAATTATGTGAGATCCAATGAGAAAAGAAATTGTTCACGGCCAAATAAATGATACTGCATGTTCATTTGGCCGTGAACAAATTTTTTACTCGTTGGAACCCACATAATTTGACTTATTGATGCTTGTCCTACTAATGCCCAAGGTTACCTCAATCTCACGGTATGTCAGATGTCGGCCTTGCTTAATCAGTTCACGCATAGCTTCGATAGTTTCTGGCGAAGTGACCGATGTTGGACGTCCTTCACGAAATTCAACCTGGAGCGAACGGCGTCCGAGACTGAACTTTGGGTACCAGCGATAAACTGTGGATATTGATGGTGCCTTATCGCCAAAAGTCGAAACAAGTTGATTTAAACACTCTTGTCTCGATAACCCACGCCGAAAATCGTAATAAATCATCGCACGAAAATGTTCACGGTATAATTCCATTTTTTTTACTGAGATGAATTCTTCAACACACTGTCAACAAAACAATTCGTCCTAAAATGACAAACGGTTCTGAGTGAAGTTATGCTAAAAAATGTCAAAGTTTACAATTGAAGTCCAGTTTGCATCTTGGAACACTAGTATTGTCAGAAACCGAAATATAAATGGCAACCCTCGTATTGCAAATGTGTGAGGCTGTGATGTAAACAGTAACGTTATAACCCTGCCAACATTTTCTATCGCGGAAGTGACTAAGAAGTGGCGTGAGGAAGTTAAAATTCATCGTCTGCGATACCATTTTCATATCGCGGAAGTGTCTTCCGTATAAAGAAGTTGTACCCCCCGGAAGTAACTTCCAGAAGCCACTTCTGCGTAACTATAAAGAGTCACTTCTTAGTGCCTCCTTGGGAGTGACTTCTGAGTGCCTTCGTGGAAGTCACTTCTGAGTGTCTTCTAGGAAGTTACTTCTGAGTGCCTTTTAGTCACTTTTAAGTGGCCTTATGAAACAAAACTTTTTTCCTCAAATCGACTGTTTCTATCAACATAATCTTCAGCGTCACTTGAACTATCACTTGACGAAACATCATAACATGAAAACATTTGAACGGAAACACTGGGTTCGCAACTTTCTTCAATATGACCTGCATCAATTATTTTTTTGTATTACATTTTTACCACTGGTTGTACTCCCATATATATTCGTTATTATTTTATTTGGCTTTCTTTTGCTTTTTATTTTTTTTGCCTTTACAGAAAATTCACTCATATTGTGGGATAAAAAATATGTAAAAACTACAACAATAACAATTACAAAACCACACTTTATCACTGACCGATCACAGCAAAAGACAAAATACCAATAATCTCGATGATGTCTAAAAACTTCTTTTTTGCATTGTTCTCATTTCTTCTAATTGTTTTCGCGGTCTCTGCGACTGCAGAAGTGAATAATTTTGTTTTCGTTTAATATGTCCATAACGGCACAAGTGATTTTCGGCTGGTGTTGTAAACAGCAAACAATCTTCCAATTATATGTAACTTGTTATTGTAAAATTCAAACTATCTTCCAACTATCGCCTGGAAGTGACTAAAGCGAAACGCATTAGACGATGGACGATGAAAGAATCTTCCAAATGTTGGGAGGGAAGTTATGAGTTATGTTCTTTTGTTGGTCAAGTCTCCTTTCTTCTGTGTAGTTGTGTAAGCTATTAGGTCAAATTCCTTTTTATTTAATTTTTCCCGACGTTTCGTCAATTTTTGTTGACTTTTTCAAGGTTATAGTATGTGCAAGTGAAACTGGAAGTAGTAACGAACTACAATGCAGAACCAGCCGCTGTTATCTGGTAACGCGGGTGACTAGAAGTCCGTTTTTCAACCGGTTGCTTCGAACTACAGAGTTGTAGAGGAAAAATATGGTCCTCAAATCATCCCCAAGAGGTAAGATATACTCACACTGCATATTCTTAAGCTGGAGACCTCCAGAATACGAGTATGTGAGGTAGCGTTGGTAGTCGCATGCTAGCGTTTTTTTTCTTCAATACAACATATGACATTCTAAATAATAACATAAACCAATGGATCAGTTACTAATTAGATACAGTTTAGAACTATTCCACCTCCATTTCGCTGCTACCAACCCACTGTGCCGTGCATAATGAAATAGTTGAAAATCATCATATCGGAACTATTGAAAAAAAAGAAGGGGTTTGTGAAAATGGTTACGGTGGTAATAAACTTATAATCAAACATTAAACGGATGTCATGTTCTCGTGTTCAAATGCTTCCGAAGAATAAAAGGCGATCCTCTCTACTAGACTGGGGCTGCTTTCTATTTTTTCGTTGTGTTTTTTTTTTTTTGTTCAGCAGTTAACGCGCATCAAAATATTGCACAAATCACTTGCTAATGACAATTTTCATGTTATGCTCCTTCACGGCCGACCGAATGAGTATATCTGAACAACAAAAAGTGTGTGAACGAACAATTGCCGCCGTACAAAAAAGGACTTTTGTAATCCTTTTGGTGTTACACACACACACTCAACAGCGCACAATGGCAGTTAGAGACTACAACCCTTTAATGTAGTGTGTGCATATGTGTGATTTTCGGAATGATTTCGCTATTTTTTATGTGCCACCACCACTGGCTGTCGCTGTTGTATTATTAGTTTGTTAAATGAATTATGAAAACGTTACAAGACTGTGACAAAAAAGGCGTGCGAGCGCACCGCGAGGACAGGCTGGCGGACTTACAGTCCCGCAGCAGCAGTTGTGCTGGCCCTGGTACTGGACGGGGCGTTGATTTGAAAACATTTGTCTTTTATGACCATTCGTCGGTTTGGCGTACTGGCGAATGTGGGGCGTTAACCGCCATACAAACAGGTTTCATTTACCCCTCTCTCACCGTACACGCTGTGTAACAATTGTTTTTAATGTTTTAAAAATTACGAACAACAACAAAAAATAAGCGGCCAGGACATCATTTATTATGCAGTTGGAAAATATTTCTTTTTTGAAAAAAAAAAAAAAGAAAGTTATTTAGCACACAATGCTGAGGCTGTGCTTGTTGTGAATGGTGAATGGTTTGGTGTCTAAAAGGGTTACAAAAGGATTTAATGACTTGTCATGAGGTTGGTTTTTGGTGGCCACTCAGCTGTTTCCCGAACAGCAGTAAATCATTCAGACGAGCGACAGATTTAATGGACTTTTGCTTAAATTGCATTTAGAACTATTCAAATGTGCACAAACTAGCACCTGTTTGGGTGTGTGGTAAATTGCAGGGATTAGCTGGAGGACATGGCACCAAAATGAAGACTGGATTCCAACAAGGGCCTTGTAAGCTCAGAACTCAGTAATCTGGGGTAATTTTAAACATATGCGGCAAAATTTGCTCGATATTTTGTCGAACATCCTTCGGTCTTCTTTCCAAGTTTAAAATGGCAGGCAGTGTTGTAAACTCTGCTTCAAAACCTGTATAGTAAAGTTGACACAGGAGGAATCACAATTTAAATTATTCAAGTAATATAGGATAATTTAAAATATATGTGGCAAAATTTGCTCGAAATTTTGTAGAACATCTTTCGATTTTCTTTCTTAGTTTAAAATGACAAGGTGTGTTGTAAACTTTCTAAGTATAAAACGACAGACAGTTTTTTAAACTCTGCTCCAAGCCCCGTTCAGTAAAGATGGCATTTTTCAACAGGAGGAATCACCAGGACTTTGTAAAATCAAAACTCAATAACCCAGGGTATTTTTAAACATATGTGGCAAAATTTTCTAAAATTCCTGCCAGAAAATCGAACATCTTTCGTTCCTTACTAACACTAAGTGTTGCCTGGCGCCATCTGTCATTTCCATGGGATAGTTCGAAAATTTTAGCAAAAAAGTACTTAGAACGTTGTGACGTACAACCATAATTTCTGTTGTTTACAGTGACTTGAAAAAATCAATTTGAAAAAAATGGAATTAACTCGTGAACATTTTCGAGCGATCATTTTTTACAACTTTCGACGTGGATTATCACGACAAGATTGTATCGATGAACTTAAATCTTTGTATGGCGATGAAGCACCATCCTATAGCACAGTAAAAAACTGGTTTAATAAATCCAATCGCCGCCGACGCTCGCTCAAAAACAAAGGTTGTGATGGTCGAACAAAAAGGGCCGTTGTGATAGAGAACATTGATGTCGTGCGTAAACTGATAATGCATCATGTAACATACCGTGAGATAGAGGCATCCTTGGCAGTTCTTCCAACAGCATACATTCGATATTGCATGAGCACCTGACCTTAAAAAGGTTTGTTCTCGTTGGATCACGCCCAATTGGACAATCGCTCAAAAAAAGGCTCGTGTCGATTGGTGCAAAGAAATTTAAAAAAAACGATCGCGGTGCTTCAAAAGACGATTATAAGATCGTCACAGGTGACGAATTATGGATCTATGCTTATGAGCCCGAAATAAAACAGCAATATCCAATAAAAGTTGTTCGTGGAAGTAGCTCTTCGAAGCAAATAGTCGCCTGTTTTTCGGCAAAACTGGTCATGTGGCGACTGTTCCGCTTGAGAAACGTAGGACGGTCAACTCTGAGTTGTACACCACAATTTGTTAGCCTGAAGTCTTCGGAGAAGTTCGAAAAACGAATAAGTTAAGACGAAGCACTGTGCACCATGGCAATGCGAGCTCTCACGCAACGGCTCAAACCAGCGCCTTTTTGACCGGCCAAAACGTCGAACTGATGGGTCATCCGCCGAACAGGCCTGACTTGGCACCCAATGACTTATTTTTATGCCCGCACATCAAGAAAAAAAATGCTGCCCTCGTATTAAGTCATGTTAGCCAGCAGCATATCCCATGAGGTCCGACAATCCTTAAGCTCAATAGCCTCCATATAGCGGATGATCAACTCTCGTATACAGGTATTTTTTCCAATAAAAAATACAAAAATTCAAATCAAGTCTTGAATCTTTATTGTTCATTCCGAATTCATTCATTATTTTGTTGGTAATAATTTCGCAATCATTTGCTTCGATGTACTTCTTCCACGAACAACTTTTGTTAGATTTGGCTCGTCTTGAAAGGCCCATACGATCGATTGCTATTTTGTTTCCGGTTCATATGCATAGATCCATGAATCGTCACCTGCGACAATGTTATACACTGCCTTTGAGCTACCGCAGTTATACTTTTTCACTATCTCTATGCACCAATCCATACGAGCCTTTTTTTGAGCAATCGTCAAATTATGTGAGATCCAATGAGAACAAATTTTTTCCACGGCCAAATGAACATGCAATATATTATTGATGCTTGTCATACTAATGCCCAAGAATGCCTCAATCTGACGGTATTGCTTAATCACTAAACGTAGAGCAACGATGGTTTCTGGCAAAGTGACCGAAGTTTGACCTCCTTCACGAAATTCATCCTGGAGCGAACGGCGTCCGAGACTGAACTCTTGGTACCACGATTAACAGAGGTTTTTGTTGGTGCTTCATCGCCAAAAGTCAAAACAAGTTGATTTAAACACTCTTGTCTTGGCCCACACCGAAAATCCTATAAAAATCATTGCACGAAAATGTTCACGGGATTATTCCATTTTTTTGACTGAGATGATTTTTTTAATACACCTGTAAACAAAACAGTTCGCCCTCAAATGACAAAACGTTCGGAGTGAAGTTGTGCTAAAATATGTTAAAGTTTCCAATGCAAGTTTAAGTTTGCATTTGGAAAAACTAGTATTGGCAGGACCCGATATATAAATAGCAACCCCCGTAATGCAAATATCTCTCCTGCTATTAAAACCTGCAGCTCTATGTCTTTAGAAAGCAGACCATATCGATCTATGCATTTGAATAGCCCCCCACCACCCATGACACAAAAGGGCCCACCCGATTAAAGGTCTTGCAGCTCTTGAAACCATGTATTTAACTCGATTGTGCTCATAAATGGCACCATGCAACACTTAGTGTTGCCTAGGCCAGATATAAGTTTAGCAACCCTCGTAACTCTCAAACTTTTCTAAATTATATATATATATATATATATATATATATATATATATATATATATATATATATATATATATATATATATATATATATATATATATATATATATATATATATATATATATATATATATATATATATATATATATATATATATATATATATATATATATATATATATATATATATATATATATATATATATATATATATATATATATATATATATATATATATATATATATATATATATATATATATATATATATATATATATATATATATCGTTCGAAAGCTCCTAGTTTTTTCTTTTTAAATCGGTTAAGAAAGTGAAAATTGGTTGATGACCAGCTTAGTCAGCCTTAAGAACTTAAAATCTGTTGTTTAAACCAGATTTTCTCATTTAAGGTGTGTTTAGAAATTTTATAAACTGATATTTATTGTACTCGAAAAGGTTTTTAAGAAAGATAATACCACTTCTCAGAAATTTCATAATATCAGCACCGACCAAAGGTACAGGGTGGGCCAAAAGTTATCATTGGGTTTAAAACTTTTTCGTTTACATATTTTTTTTTTATTTTTTTCAGACTATATAAATAACACTTGGAGAATAAATAAAGGATAATTTTACAACAATCAGTGATCAATTATTTTAGCGCAAACGCATGAGTTGTTAATAAGCAGAACAGTAGGTTCAGGGGATCTGAAAATCCAAGTGCCATTCATCAACGCTAATTGCACCCCACTAGTATGGTGTGGGATCACATCTGCAAATATCACTGGGCCTTACTTATTCGAGGATGATGTAAATGGAGAACGGTATCGATTTATTACGTCCAGCTCTTGATAACAGACCTGAGATGTGGTTTCAGCAGGACGGAGTCACTGCCCACACTGCCCGAGACACAATGGCGCTTTTAAGTCAAATTTTTCGAGAGCGAATAATTTCCAGAAAATCGTAAATTATTTGGCCAGCACGAACGCCATATTTGTCAGCACCAGACTTTTTCTTTGGAGTTATTTAAAGAAGCGAGTATATGTGAACAAGCCCGAGACAATCCTTCAGCCACTAATTTTGAAAGATGTTATGGCAAATGCTCTAAAATGAGCCCATCATTGCGAAGCTGAAAACGGGGTTCATTGAAGTGGCATTATTTTTCATACTTAGTGTAAAAAAATTTCCATTTTGTATATTATTAAAGTTTTTAGCCCCATGGTAACTTTTGACCCACCCTGTATATAGACCTCACAAGCAGAGTCTTCACTCGAATATGGAAAAGCAGCTTCAGTCGGACAGGGCAAATACACTATATTCAGGGCAGGGCATCAAATACACTATACTGTACATTTTAATCAAGATCGTTTGTATTATTTTTCTTTAAGAGGGGCTTGTCTCAAACCGGAGGGACCTTTGGAAAGTGGGACTATTTGAAAACATGGTCAAATTATGTACAATTTTACCCGAAAAATATAGCAAGATCGTTTAAAATGTAAGACTTTTAAAGTCACAAGACCTTAAAAAGGAGTAAACGTAAAGACTACTCTATATATTTCAATAACCGGTCAGAGGCTCTAAATTAAAATTGCCGATCTCGATTTTATCTTATAGAGGCGTTAAATATAAGTTGCCAATACCGATTTCATCCTGCACAGTTAACTTCGTTTTTTTAAAGATCGCCTTTTGTTCCTTAAGTGACATTAAAGAAAACACATTAATTCAGAGTCCAAGAACCTTGCCACAATTTTCAGTTAAATCCTTCTCATCAAAAGACCACCTATGCATGCCAAGATGACATTATTCAAGTCCACTTTAGTAATTTACTTGAAAAGGACAAGCCACACATACACTTACACTCTACACATGCCACCTAACCACTCTGTCTCTCTCTCGCTCTCTCGGAAAGGAAACACAAAACAACATCGCCAAAGTAGACAATTCTGTGTAAAACCATTTGACAATTCATTAAGATACGGAAGTTAAACTCAAAACTGCAATTTCCCCTAGAACCAATTATAGAAAAATTTTAAATACATTTTCCCACACATTCACATGCTAACCCCACCAACACTCAGACAGACAATCGGACACACGGACATACTAAAAATTACGAAAAAACAGAAAAAGAATATTGCAGGACGTGGCAAAAAAAACGTCAACCAAAATATCGGAGGTAAAACAAGACCAGCATAGCCATAACGTACCCGCACCCACACACACACAAAGGGCAAACTCACTTCTGCTTACTTACTTATGCATGTAAGAGCACAGTGTTCGGAATCGTAGCAGACGGACACGAGGATTTGATGCAGGTTAAAAAGTGATAGCTTTTTTTGAAACAAAAAGATTGAGCTTTCAGCACTGTGGTTCCTACGAAAGAGTTTCCCCGACAATAGCCTCCATGGTGGTTCTAGCACTGGAACAACCATTGTTGGTTGGTTTTTGTAAAATTTCTGTTGCCATAAGGTCAGGAGCCTTTAGTGGCCAACGAAATGCGAACTTTCTTGAAATCAGCCTATTGCTGAGTTTTCGTACCAATTCTCGCGTAGTCGGACTTTCCATGTGACAATGTTGCACACAGCGTTGAATGGGATTCTTTTCGCAAAGATAAGGTCCGACAATGTAGCTGAATAATACTGCACACTAGTTTAATACGAGTACTCAGGCTGACTGTTATCTGTAGATAAGAGTCACTCACACCTGTCAAAAAAATGTTCTGCAAATTGCACAGCACTGTGCTTAAAATTATTCTATACATTTTTTAGGCACACATGTTTCTTTATTGTTCTTTCTATAAAATAAAGCTTCTAAGATACGGATGTCTCTATACATACCTAAAACCTACTTTTACCGCCATCTTGTCTGAATGTTGGAATTACGGTTTTTTCTACAATTCCTTATTTCGGTTCTTAATATGCTCCGCCTGGTCCAAAAATTTAACGAGAGTTGCTATATGTGACGCGCAAAATAGAAAGGGACCTAAGGTTAAAAACCAGTTTTGTTCAGGAGAGTCATTTTAAAGATTAGGTCCCTTTTTATTTGCGCTTAGAATCGTCGATTTCACTTTCATAAAACGCTCATATCTCTAGGAGGGAACACTTTTGGGGCATAAGATCGGTCTCATTCGATGCTCAGATGTTGTCCACATCAAAAAAGAAGTGAAAAGTTGATGAAAAGTTTTGTTCAGGAGAGCCATTTTAAAGATTAGGTCCCTTTTTATTTGCGCTTAGAATCGTCGATTTCACTTTTATAAAACGCGCATATCTCTCTGGGAGGGAACACTTTTGGGGCATGGGATCGGTCTCATTAGATGCTCAGATGTTGTATACATCAAAAAAAGAAAAAATTATTTTTTTTACCCTTAGGTTCCTTTCTCTATGCGCTGTCACATATATATTTCTGGCCTAGGCAATTCAAAGTGTTGCCTGGCGCCATCTGACATTTACATTGGAAAGTTTTACATTTTTTAGCATAAACGTACTCAGAACGTTTTGACGTACGACCATCATTTGTGTTGTTTACAGTGACTTGAAAAAGTCAATTTGGCAAAAAAAATGGAATTAACTCGTGAACATTTTCTGGCGTTCAGTTTTCACAACTTTCGACGTGGATACGACAAGAGTGCATCGATGAACTTTAGCACTATAGCACTGTGAAAACTGGTTTAATGAATTCAATCGTGGCCGCCGCTCGCTCAAAGACGAAGGTCGTCTAAAAACGGCCGTTGTGCAGAGAACATTGATGCCGTGCGCGAACTCATAATGAAAGATCGTCATGTGACATACCGTGAGATAGAGGCATCCTTGGACATTTCTTCCACCAGCATACGTTCGATATTGCATGAACACCTGACCGTTAAAAAGGTTTGTTCTCGTTGGCTTCCGCACAATTTGACAATCGTTCAAAAAAGGCTCGTGTCGATTGGTGCAAAGAAATTTTGAAAAAATACGATCGCGGTGCTTCAAAACGAGCCAAATCCTACGAAAGTTGTTCGAGGAAGCAGCACTCTGAAGCAAATGGTCGCCTGTTTCTTCGGCAAAACTGGTCGCGTGACGAGTGTTCCGCTTGAGCAACGTAGGACGGTCAATTCTGAGTGGAACACCACAATTTGCTTGTCTGAAGTCTTCGGAGAAATTCAAAACCATGTTTCGGGGGTGTCTCAAACGGAGTGGAAAAAGTGCTTCGACAATTGGTTTGAGCGCTTGCAGAAGTGTAAAATCATGCTGGAGAATACTTTGACAAACAATAAAACCATTTTTGATGATAATTATTCGCACTTTCATTATTAGGCCAGAAATATATATAGCAGCCCTCGTACTTTCTGGAAAATAAAGTTTATGATTCAGATGTCTCTATATGAAATGAAAATACATCAATAAAGGATAAGGAAAAGATCAGAAAGAAGCAAATACAGGATGCTTTTTTTAAACAAGTTGGACTAAAAGTAGACTGTCCCAAGCACGGATACGGTAACTCAAACGATGGAAGCACTTCTAGGAGATTTTTTGAAAATGATGAGGCAGTAACTAGAATCACTGGAATTGACAATCAAATCGTGAAAAGATTGGGAACGATCTTAGATGTTTTAAACTGCAAAGAAAATGTCAATTCTACAAAATATGGAGAATATGCGTCGAAAACTGCATCTCTTTTAGCAGAAATGTATCCACAGAAGAAGTTGACCCCGACCGTCCATAAAATATTGGCGCATGGCAAAGATATAATTGAGTACCAGTCTTTGCCAATTGGAGAGCTTTCTGAAGAAGCACAGGAGTCTCTTAACAAATTTTATAAAAAATATAGATTGCAGAACACATTCAAAGCATCAAGGGTAAGGCAAAATGAGGACCTCTTCAACATGTTGGCAGCATCTTCCGATCCACTTATTTCTTCCCTGCGGCATGTGAAGTCAAGAATAGAGTTAGAAAATAATTATAGTTTAGAAATGGTTAGTCTTTTAGATATACCTTCTCTTACGAACTGTGATGAATATTTTACAGAAAATTGAAAAAATAAATTTAAAAAAAAAATATTTTTTTTTTTAATTTGTTGGGTAATAATTTAAAACATAAAACCCTAAAGAAAAAAAATAAAAACAATCTAAAAATTTAAAAATAATTTTTTTTAGTTACCATAAAATTGATTTTTCTACTAATTTTAACTTTGATAACCCATAATTAGGCCCCTACAGAGCGTAGCACCCTTTCCAAAAGCACCCTTTCCAAACTCATTGCATAGGCTGAACAGTTATCTATCATATGCTGTTTAAACTGTTCAATTATCTTATTCGGTTCAAAAGTTATGATTTTTGCAACGAAAAAACTCAAATGGCGCCACTGTGCGACGGTGGTGGTGGCATGAACGCCATATTAGTCGAAATGCTCGAATGGGTCATCGAAAACTGGAACCTCAGAATGGATACCCGGTGGCGTTGTTCAGACCAACATTAGAAGGTAATTATATTCAAAAACTAAATGGCATAGAATGTCCTTTCGACTGAACAATAGAGACGCCACACTTGATTTGAAATTTTGTATTTTTTTTATTTTGATAAAAATATCTCTAGAATGATCACCCGTTAGCTCTGGCAGCTACTAAAGTAAAACAATTAAAAAAGCTATCGTTACTGTATGGTAGCAGTCCTGTGATGGTTAGTACTCACGACTATCATACAAGTGAATCTAATTTCAAATCCGGGTAAGAACTGTACCTTCTAACTTTTGTAGCGGAGGGGTTCTATCTATGCCTATGCAGGCGTTTAAACGAGGGTGGGAATAAGCCATGTAAAAACATCTCTACCCGCAGAGAACAGATTTATAGCCAACCATATTTTTTTGCCAACCGAAGGTTGGTGGTTACAGACACTATCCACGTATTCCATCGGTACAACCGAATGTTGATTGGGTACACGGTAATTTTCAGTGGAGTTAACTGGCACCAAAGTAACATCATAATTGGTTGGTTGCCATAGCCGACAGTTGTAGCAATCAACCAACCAGCGCTTAGAGAAAGGGACCTAAGGGTAAAAAAATTAATTTTAATTTTTTTCTTTTTTTTGATTTGGACAACATCTGAGCATCGAATGAGACCGATCCCATGCCCCAAAAGTATTCCCTCCCAGAGATATGCGCGTTTTATGAAAGTGAAGTCGACGATTCTAAGCGCAAATAGAAAGGGACCTAATCTTTAAAATGGCTCTCCTGAACAAAACTTTTCATTAACTTTTCACTTTTTTTTTTGATTTGGACAACATCTGAGCAATGAATGAGACCGATCCCATGCCCCAAAAGTGTTCCCTCCCAGATATATGCGCGTTTTATGAAAGTGAAGTCGACGATTCTAAGCGCAAATAGAAAGGGCCTAATCTTAAAAATTTCTTTTCTGAACAAAACTGGTTTTTAACCTGAGGTCCCTTTCTATTTTACGCGTCACATATGCTACCTCGAACCAAGTTGCCATCAATATTAAAGAATGTTGGTGATTGCAACAGAATGTCGGTTTATCCAAACGAATATTTGAATTTGGACCGATTTCCAACGGATTTTTTCTCTGTGTGTACTAAATGCATTAGCAGTTCAGAGACCGCATTTATCAGTTAGTTCATATATAAATTATATTAAGCTTTGGGAAAGTTTCCGTGTGATTCTAAACGTGATGCTCTGGGTTTAAGTAAGTTCAAGACCAGAGAAAACTTTCAATGCCAAAGACCATTACTGTTAAGCCTTACTCTTCCTTTACTGAGCCGAGACTTCTGAACAACTAATGCATGCTCAAAATGAATCCACATCACGCAATACGTTTTATCTCCACTTGAAATCCATGTCGCCTTACTGTGACAATTACATGAGCATACCCACATTCACACACATGCATTCAGCAGAAAGGAATCCGGTCAGGACATAGGACATTACCCAAAAGACTCAGGCTGCATAAATCGAAATCAGTACAGCAGTAATATGGAAGTAAAGAAAAAGGAACGAGCGAACAGGCGAACAAACAGAGCAACTAAAGAATAATTGAGAATTCCATCATGCCATGTGGTCTCCCCTGGACGAGGTGCACCAGGAAGATACAACTTGTTGGTGTTTTCAAGCTTCTGCTTGCTTCTACTGGCAATTACTAACCAATCTACATATGTACGTTAAAGCAATACCCATCTCCTTGCCCCGCCGCCGCACCATAGCTCACCTCATCACTCGCTAGCTAACAACTCTCACCCGGATCCGTCCAATATTTTATGGCTTGACTGTTGTCGTACTCCGTGCTGTTCTTGTTGCTTTATTGTGTTGTTGAAAAATGGCGTCTGATAAATTATATAGACTTTATAGATATTTTCATAGAGACCGGCTACAGTGTGGGAGTAGCACAAATGTGTGTCTGTCCGTTTGGCAGTCGGTCGGTCGGTCGGTCTGTCTAGAGGTAGTGGTCATGGTAGTGACCGTGTTGAAGATGTCCGTGTTGTTGATGCCAAAGGTTGGTTGTAGGAGGCGGTTGTAGCGGCGGTGAGGGCAATGCCTGCATATAAATAACGCCTGTGGCCATAAAAAAGCCCAACATGTTTGGTAACTACAGTGGACAACCAACCATCATGTGTAGCAATCTTCGTACAGTGGCCGCCAGGACATCATCGGCAGGATGGGCGAGGTAATAAAACACATACTTTAGTTAACTTTCAGTTTGTTCTCTTTTTTGTGCCGTTCACTCTTTGTTTTTATGCTAGGCTGTTATTTTTTTCCTTCCCATTCTATCGTAAAGGAATGGGAGCGACTATAAAGTGTCTATAATTTTGATGGCCCATAAGTAGTGGAGTGAGCTGGAAAGCAGAGGCCATGTAATGGATTTATCTTTTGAGTGTCGATGGTGGTGGCGATGGTTGCGGAATAGTTGTGTTCCAGACTTTGTGAACTTTGTTTGTGCAAAAGCTTAAATTGCAGAAATATTTATTGGCTCAAAGGCTGAGAAAAATGTTGTTACATAAATGTGAGAAATTGTGATAAATTTTCTTTGCTATTGGTTGGCTGAATGACTACCGTTTTTTTGTTTAGGTGAACGGCGATAATAATGGATGCACGATAGAATTTTTTTTAGAAGGAAAGTTTTTAAATGTAATAAAAGCCTTTAGAATAAAAGTAAATTCTTTTATATTGAGAATAGACATAATAATGATTTTCTGCCAGATTAGTCTAAATAACATTTATATGTTTGGGATTCTTGATTTCTTCTGCTTAGATTGCCGACTAAGTTATCTTGCGCTGTAGTTCAAATATAAAATTGTTCATGATGACTATTTAATTGTCAGACATTTATGAGTTGTAAAAAATTATGAGAATTAAAAAAACACTACTGTTTTTTTGTAAATCGTTTATTTGTATTCATCATTGTTTCTTACTTACTAAAATAAGCAATAGTTCATGTGAAGTTAATGTATACAATGCTTCATGCGAAGATTTCTAGTACACATTTTAATCCATGCTAGGCTGTATATTGTAAAAATACTACCGCCTTTGGTAAAGAAAACTTCAAGTATTTTTCAAGACTGAGCTCCAGCCTAAAACCTTTGAAAGCTCAAAAGAAATCGGTTGAAATATTCAATGAATTACTTCCACATTCCCCAAATTCTTGAGATATATACGGGCTGACAAAAGCCGCTATGAATCTGGTTAATTTTTATTTTGCAGATTGATTTTTAGATTTAACAACAATGGACAATGGAATTTGGATTGTCCGCCGCTATCAAGCACTGGAGTCCTAGTTTCTGTTCAAAGAGCGACGCACGCTTGGCTGCAATCCTCCGAGCAGAAGGACCATAATGACACTTTTTAACTATTGTGCCGAGCATGGGACAGTCAACAGAAGACATTCGATGGTTAGGTCTTCCCTTCAGTTCGGATGGAGGAAACAATCGCTGCTGTAGCTGCTGCCATACAAATCAATCCAAGAGTTTGGACAAGAAGCTTATCTGCTCAAATGGGTATAAGCAGACAGCCGTTGCAGTCAATTATGCACAAAGATTTGGACTTAGTCCGTTATAAAATTCAAATGGCCATCAAACTATACGAAGCAGACTTCCTGATTCACGTAGATTTTTGCCAGAAGATGCTTAACATAGTGGAAGAGGACGGAAACATGTTGAGCTGTCTTTTCATGTCTGACGAAGCCCATTTCGATTAAAACGGCAACAAACAAATTTTTCTAATATGGTGTGCTTCCAAACCACAGATACTCCATGAGATGAAATTGCATCCATTTCGTGCCACAGTGTGGAGTGCAGTTTCATCACGCTGCATTTTCGGGCCCTACATCTTCGAAGAAAACGGTCACACCGTTACTGTTACTGGAGACCATTACGAGGGCTGCTATATATATATGTCTGGCCTAATAATGAAAATGCGAATGTTTATCATTAAAAATGTTTTTATTGTTTTGCAAAGTATTCTCTAGCATGATTTATACACTTTTGCATGCGCTCAAACCAATTGTCGAAGCACTTTTTCCACTCCAATTGAGACACATTCAAAACATGGTTTTTGAATGCTTCAACAGCATCTTCTGGCGACGAAAATCGTTGACCACCCATTTTTTTTGATGTGCGGGAATAAAAAGAAGTCATTGGGTGACAAGTCAGGGCTGTACAGCGGATGACCCATCAATTCGACGTTTTGGCCGGTGAAAATTGCACTGCTTTGAGTCGATGTGTAAGAGCTCGCATTGGCATGGTACACAATGATTCGTCTTCTCTTCTTCGTTTTTCGATTTTTTCCGAAGACTTCAGGCAAACAAATTGTGGTGTACCGCTCAGAATTGACCGTCCTACGTTGCTCAAGCGGAACAGTCGCCACATGACCAGTTTTGCCGTAGAAACAGGCGACCATTTGCTTCGAACTGCTTCTTCCACGAACAACTTTCGTTGAATTTGGCTCTTCCTCGAAGACCTACACCGTCGATTGCTGTTTTGTTTCGGGCTCATACTCCTAGATCTATAATTCGTCACCAGTTATGATCTTAAAAACGTCTTTTGAAGCACGCGATCGTATTTTTTCAAAATTTCTTTGCACCAATCGACACGATCCTTTTTTTGAGCGATTGTCAAATTGTGCGGGATAAAACGAGAACAAACCTTTTGCACGGCCAGGTGCTAATGCAATATCGAATGTATGCTGGTGGAAGAAATGCCCAAGGATGCCTCTATCTCACGGTATTTCACATGACGATCTTGCATTATCAGTTCACGCACGGCATCAATGTTCTTTGGCACAACGGCCGTTTTTGGACGACCTTCGCCATACAAAGATTTAGTCTTGTCGTGATAATCCACGTCGAAAGTTGTGAAAAATGATCACGAGTTAATTCCATTTTTATGCCAAATTGATTTTTCAAGTCACTGTAAACAACACAAATGGTGGTCGTATGTCAAAACGTTCTGAGTACGTTTGGCAAAAAAGTTAAACTTTCCGATGAAAAAGTCAGATGGCGCCAGGCAACACTTAGTGTTCCCTAGGCCAGAAATATATATAGCAAACCTCGTACTTAAGCATGTTGAGAAAGTTTTTCTATCCAGAATTACGCCGAATGAGAATTTTAAATTCCGTTATTTTTAAAACTAGTCAAGCTGTATTTAATATAATTAAATAAGCTTTAACAGGAATAAAAGAAAAATGAATTCCATAGACTGAAAAGAAAGTTATTTGAATTTCCTTATGTAGCAATATTCATCAGTCACCCTGTACTTATAGTTACCTGTCCTCCTTTCAATTCCTATGTATTCCAAAGCAAAGTGTGCCGCCGATTCACTCCTACTAACAATAAGCCCTTCGACTATACACGAGCCCAAAAACTCCGCCAACAAAGCGCCATTGTAATAAAATTAAATAAGTTCCATCAAGGTCAGTTTTAGGGCAAATGACAAATATTTACTTTTCAAAGCCAAAACGAAAAATTCCAATGAAAATTTTGGGTATTCCGCTGTCAAACCCGAAAAATTAAGCCAATCATCCCAGCCAGGCGAGCGACCCAAGTCAACAAAGGCAAGGCTTTGATAATTAAATAAAACCCATACATCTTGGAGGGCAAAAGGAAGTGAAGGAAGTCCTTTAAATGGCGCGAGGCTAAGTGAGCAAAAGAGAGAGGGAAATATCCGAACACTGTTCAATGTCATTTTCCCAAACCCACGTGTAAATTTTCTTCTTGCGGACATGCCATGCGCAACCTTACACAACAATGACGGCATCGCCTAATCCATGCCGATGTTGTCCCTCCCAACAGACAGCCCACCTACCAGGAAGTCCGCTTGCCAGTGCTAGGATTAAGTCTCAACCGGCTTAATCCTTGTAAATGCTCTGATTTAAATTGCATCATAAAATGTAAGCACAACACAACAGCGCTGATCTGGGCCAATAAAACGCTTTAGTCTGAGCTAAGGTTGTATAACCGAGCAGTACGCCACGAAAGTCTTAGGCGATTTTGTTAAGATTTTATGACTTCGTGTGTGTGTGTGTGTGCAGAGCTGAGCGAAGAAAAAAAGGATACACTGTCGGTGAAAAGTGAGACCAGTCGCCCGGGTTGGTTTGCATTTCACTGGTTGACCGGTTGGTTGCTTTAACTAGGCTTGTTTATTGCCCTCATTTAAATGACCGCTAATAAAAATCCCGTTGCTCTACATTTTCCTGGCCGCACAATGTACGATATGTCCTTGTTGCTTTGTCCTTTTTGTTTTTCCGCTAAAGGCTATTGTCAAAAAGTTGTAACCGTGCGCACGATGCACTCCTCCGCCAGGATTTGGCGTAATGTTATGAATTTAAACGAAATCGCTCGTGTGCGAGCGCGTAACTCTAAACGCAACAATGAGCGGGAAAAGGATTTAGAGCGAGCGGACAGACAAAGGCTGTTGTCCGAGTTGTATTTACATAAATGCGGTTCGCAGAAAGGTTCGCCCTCCTTCCATGATGTCACATTGTGTCGATGGGCATTTAATCAGTTCGACCCAGGGCAGGACATTGTCGAAATTCAAAGATTTCTCGGTAAATTATGATAAGAATAGAAAAACTGAACTAATTTTTTCCATTGTTGACATAACCCCGTAATTCGCAGGAAGTTTAGGAAATGTACTGTGGCTAACAGGTACGGCTGCCACAAATTCTTTTGGAAATGGTTGTGTCGACTGACGGCGACCTTGATGACATCTTATGATGTTTTAATAAATGTGCTAATTCTTAGAAATAATTTGAAAATTGTCTAAATTACTCCCGTACATCCTGTAAATAATAAGTGGAATAGCGTATGCTGCAATAATGGAGTTCTTTGGGATTTTTGTCAGGAAAATTTCAGGGAAAATAAAAAGAAGATTTGGTAGGATGAAAGGATGAAACTCAACCCTTTGGAAAATTGTTGACTGTGATTTTTCCAGAGTTTGATCCAATTCTTGCGAGAGGAAAATATTTTCCTTTTAACCCATCTGGCCATGTTCAATACCATCGTCACAGGTGTCTGCAAAATATCAGCAACCTACCTTTAATAGTGTTACCTGTAGTTTACTTTTCACAGACGTACGGACATGGCTATATTACCTTAGAATTTAAAGAAGATTCAGAATAAATACGGGTTTAATTAATATAGTCTCCCACCAGCAAAGTCAATGGCATCGCCTGGCGTATCCAACGACGTTAGGTGGCAACTCGCCATCTCGTTAGGATCGGACCACCTTCCCATAATTCTCATAATCTATGAAGGCCGTATGGTACTCAATCAAAAAAAGACTGATTGGGATGCCTTCATAGAAGCCACCAATCGCAGCTTTAGTGATGTACCCATTCCCTTGGATGTTCGGGTAGCCGAGAAGAAGTTCCGGGCCATCATTAACGCAACAACCGCTCGCCATATTCCTCCTGCTGGTCGAATACCCTAAATACGACCAAATTCCCTCGCTGGAGAGAGTGACTGACTCTAGAATTATGGATCTGAACTCTGAGATCAGTAGGCTAAATACAAATGGCTATATCACTTATAGCAGTGCATCTTAAGTTCAGGAATTGGTAAGTTGTGGGCAATAGTCAAATCGCTCTCTGATCCTGGAAGAAAGAATGATCGGACAGCCGTCACGGTGATAGAACAGTGACAGATCCGAAGCACTGCGCGAGTTATTTTAACTGCATTTTTATTGACCACTCGGTGGGTGATAAGGCGAAAAGGAGAGTACTGCATCGTATTCGCGCTCTCCGAATCGAAGAGGCACCACCACAATTTACCGATGGCGAAGTGGCCTATGTGATCTCCAGCGAAAAGTCATCAAAGTCGCTGGGTCCGGATGGAATCTCAGTGCCGATGTTGAAGCACTTGGTTAACCCAGGAGTAGAGTACATGACCAAAGTGCTCAATCTGGCTTTAGCCACTCACTTAGATGCCCGAAATAAGGTGTTGCCTCTACTAAAGCCAGGCAAAGACGCAGGCAAAGGAGAATCGTACAGGCCGAAACGTATTTTGTGAAGCACGCTGAAAACTTGCACAGAAAAATTTTGTTCCCCGATGAACAAATGTTTACCGTTCAGGAAAAATTTAACAAGCAAAATGATAGAGTGTATGCGTGGTCATCTAAGAAGCATCTTAACCGATCTCAAGGGTGGAAAAGGATCATCACCCAGCTTCAGTCATGGTTTGGTGGGTTGTCTCTTACGATGGGGTCACTGACCTGCATTTCTGCGAACAAGGAGTCAAAACATCGGCCAAAGTTTACTAAGAAACCGTTTTGGAAGCTGTTGTGAAGCCTCTTAACAATTCCCTGTTCCAAAGCCAGCCACGGACTTTCCAGCAGGATTCTGCGTCGGCCCATAAGGCTAAATCATCTCAGGCCTGGCTTCGAAACAATTTGCCAGCGTTGATTTCCTCTGAAGAATGACCCTCAGGCAGTCCTCCTTGCCTTCCCCAGTAGCAAAGACGCTTGAGGCACTGCTCCTCCCCATCCTGATCGAACACCTTCCATATGCCAATCATTAGCATGGGCTCCACAAGCAGCACAGCACAACACCTGCCTTTGACGTCATCAACACACGCATAAGTCTCGGATTTAACCAGAACAAGCCTGACGACACGACGGTCCTCGTGGCTCTTGAAATAACGAAGGTTTTTGACACTGTCAATCACGACACTCTATTTGAGGACCTCGCAGAAATGTCCCTTCCGCACGCAGAAAAAAAGTATGGTTGTGTTGACAATATTCGAAGAGGATAATACTATTGTTGGGTATATGGTTGTGGTACAAAAATATTTGGATCCTTACAAAAATAATATGATTCAAATACAACCATACTATGATCCTCACTACAATAGTATGATTCACATAGTATGATTCACACTCAACCATACTATGATCTCCACAACCATAGTATGATCCTCACAACCATAGTATGTTTCATATGCAACCATAGTATGATTATCACTACCATAGTATGATTCACACGCAAACATGTTATGATCCCTACAATCATACTATGATCACACACACAATTATACTATGATAATTGTGATGATAAATTATTAGAATTTGCTTAAGTTGTCGACAATAGATTTGATCTCCAATATTATTTATTAGAATTAGTTTAAGTTGTCAACAATAGATTTGAATTATGAAAATTATAATATAGAGTAATAATACGAGTGATTTATTTCACATTTTTATTAAAAATATTTCACTTAAATAAAGCCAAAGTTGCTTGTTTAAAAAATGTTAATTTCGATAAAAAAGTACTATTATTGCATTAGATCCGTACCAAAAGCATTTGTTCTTAAAAGCATATTTAAATGAAGAAAAATTACAATCATACAGTATGATTGCCGTGATCATATTATTGTTAACATAAAACGCAAAACACAATACTTTTGTAGCTCCAACCATATTTATATTGTTGCTATAACCATATTTTCATTTTTAAATTGGGCATAATACTATTGTTACATTTCAACAATATTAATATTGCAACAATTATACTTTTGGCAAAACTAAATTCAGTTAACAATGCTATAGTTGCGACGAACATACTTTTATTGCGGAGAATATATTATTATTGCCGTGACCATGTTGTAACCATGTTTTTTCTCTGCGTGCGCTGTGTTAAAAAAGGTTGGGTCGTAAACAATATGTGTGGGCGCCAGTCATATGTAGAATTTAGAGACAGGAAGTCGAAGCCCCGAAGAGTTAAACAAGGATTTTCCCAGGGTGGAAATCCTTGTTTAACTCTTCCGGCTCTGTTTAACCTCTACGTCTCTAAAATTGCTGCACCACCAGGTGGCGTTGAAATTGTGTCGTACGCCGCTGATTGCACAGTTCTGGCGTCAGAACTTTAAATGAATTCATATAAGAGCAAATCAATTGCTAGCACCCTTTTTAGAGCTAGGAATATGAAAATATCCGCCTACAAATCATCAGCCACACTGTTTACTGCATGGACTGCAGAGGTGCGGTTGTCAGTCAATGTGAAAGTCGATGACGTCAACATCCCGACTACCAACTACCTCAAAATCCTAGGGGTCACATTCGATGGCCTTTTTCGATCCTTTGCACATGCAACAGCTATCTGCGATAAGCTTAAAAGTAAATACAAGGTTCTTAAGGGAAATATTTATTTGGGGCCATGTGAAAAGAAGAACATGAGGACCATGTACCGGTAATTTCCAGTTTTAACAAATTTAATTTGCTCAAAAAGTGTCATGTCAGATTTGTAAACGATAGGACGTAATTTACGGTTTGTTGAGAGCGAGGACCGCAAATCGGCAGGTTTTGTATAGGGGCTAAACAAAAATATTAAACGATGTGGCTCTCAGATAAAGTTTCGGCGTGAAGTTGTACATGAGTCCGAGAGAACCCTGGACGCGAGTTGTAAAGCACTTTGCTTAACGCCACACAATGAGAAGAAATTTGTTGAAATTTGGTTGGAAGTACAATGATTCGGTTGCAATCGTTACGAATTACCACAAGATAATACATATGTGACAGCGCATAGAGAAAGGGACCTAAGGGTAAAAAATCAATTTTTTTTTTTTTTTTTTTTTAATGTGGACAACTTCTGACCATCAAATGAGACCCATGCCCCAAAAGTGTACCCTCCCAAAAATATGCGCGTTTTATGAAAGTGAAGTCGACGATCCTAAGCGCAAAAAGAAAGGGACCTAATTTTTAAAATGGCTCTCCTGAACAAAACTTTTCATTAACTTTTCACTTTTTTTTGATGTGGACAACATCTGAGCATCGAATGAGACCGACGCCATGCCCCAAAAGTGTTCCCTCCCAGAGATATGCGCGTTTTATGAAAGTGAAGTCGACGATTCTAAGCGCAAATAGATAGGCACCTAATCTTTAAAATAGCTCTCCTGAACAAAACTGTTTTTTAGCCTTAGGTCCCTTTCTATTTTGCGCGTCACATATGATTATCGTACTCAGAACGTATCAATCGGTCATACAAATGAAACACCAAAATCGCATTTAGTTGCCACAACTAGTGGTTGTTGCAGCCAATAATTTTGCAAACATTTTATAGTTGTATCCAATTACTGGTGATGACATCTCTGAATTCATCATAACTAAAAAAGAGTTGCTTATAACTTACTTTAAGCCAATCGATTATCCAATTTTTGCATACTTGGTATGTTGCTCCAATAGAGTACCAACTAACATTTGGTTGTACTGATGGAATATTCGAGCAAAAAAAAATAGAGGGTGGCAACAAATCTGTGCGATGAGATAAATCTCCTACTTGAAATGTCGCATTTACGAGGTCGAAAACCTGGCGCTAAAAAATTGTTAAATGTTCTTACCCGCGGTTGAACCTGGGCTTACAGGCATGATAGTCGTGTACACTTTCATCACACCACGGCAGCCCTTGCCTACGGCTGTGCTACATTTCATGGATCTAGGAGGAACATAACAGCAATCAGAGACCTTTTGCAAATGTTATTCCTAGCACTAAACATTTTGTTTGCAACCACTTTAAGCCTTTACCAATTAAAGATTTCATCGAAGACTTCCGCCACAACCTCTACAAAATTTCAACAAAATGCCAACGAAAACAAACTACATTGAAAATGATAGACAAGTTCCATGACACCATCAACTTCCAAAATACAAAAAAAAATCAAAAGCAAAACTCATCAATTTGTTGGAAACATTTGTTTGCATGTTGCAACTCTCTTCTTTGCTGAACCAAAAAAAAACACAAAACTAAACAATAATTATGCAATATGTTGCATGATTTATAACTTTTTGTTACAAAACCCAACAGTCACGGCGACGATACGGAGGAGCGCGCATTACAAATGATGCCGTTTACACACCCTGTAGTACGAGCCCGGAACACTAAACGCTTTGAGCAGTGTAAACAATTTATAATACACAATACATTTTATTTCCAGCGTATTCCGCAAGTATCTCCACCGAACGCTGCTATTATCGCACCAGAGGTGCGCGACAACTGCTACCGCTGCCAATTGCCGGAACATTACGTGCGCTGCATTAGGCAACATTAGGCAACAGTCGTCCTTCGGTGGCAGATAGCAAACACTCACTCACCCGCTCGCTCGTTTGCTACTCACCCCTTTTGGCTGAAATGTTTTACAAAATGATTAACTTTAATAAATTTCATAAAAAAGGGGTTACAATTGGAACAAACGCTGTGTTATTAAATAAAAGCTGTGAACAGCAGCGGTGACAAAGGACATGCACCGCGTGTGTGTCATGAAAGAGGAACAGTTGCGATGATGAACTCATTTTGATCTTGCGAAAATTTGTTACGGTTACAAAAAAGAATGATTTTTTTTTTGGTTGTATCAAACAATTAGAGCGGGGGATGTGACCGACGTGGTTGTACCCTATAGCTGAGGGTTTCCACACTCTGACAGCAAGTCGGATCTGCCATGAGGGTTTACATTTCGGATCCTGACAATACTAGTGTTCCCAGATGCAAACTGGAACTTCCTTTAGAAACTTTGAAATTTTTTAGCATAACTTCACTCAGAACGTTTTGTCATTTAAGGGCGAATTGTTTTGTTGACAGTGTGTTGAAAAATTCACCTCAGTCAAAAAATGGAATTATACCGTGAACATTTTCTTGCTTGAATTTTTTACAATTTTCGGCGTGGGTTATCGAGACAGGATTGTTTAAATCAACTTGTTTCGACTTTTAGCGAGGAAGAACCACCAAAAACCACTGTTAATCGCTGGTAGCAAGAGTTTAGTCTCGGACGCCGTTCGCTGCAGGATGAATTTCGTGAAGGACGTCCAACGTGAACGTCCTGTGCGTGAACTGATTATGCAAGACCGACATGTGAGGTACCGTGAGATTGAGCCATCGCACTAGGATGACAAGCATCAATAAAATATTGCATGTTCATATGGCCGTGAAAAAAGTGTGCTCTCGTTGAATCCCACATAATTTGACGAATGCTCAAAAAAATGGCTCGTATTGATTAGTGCAAAGAGATATTGTGAAAGCATAACTCATGTAGCTCAAAGGCAGCAATAACATTGTCACAGGTGACGAATCATGTATCTATGCATATGAACCCGAAACAAAACAGCAATCGACCGTATGGGTCTCTCAAGGCGAGGCAAATCAAACAAAAGTTGTTTTCGGAAGAAGTACATCGAAGCAAATGATTGCGTTTTTTCGGCATAAACGGCCATGTTGCCACAGTGTCTTTAGTGGAACTTAGGAGGTCAATTCTGAGTGATATACAACCATCAGTTTGCCAACAGTATTCGAAGAAATAAGGAAAGCTAATAAGAGAAGACGGATCATTTTGCATCACGACAATGAGAGCTCTCACACATCAGCTGAAACGATTAGATATTTGACCACACAAGATGTCGAATTGATGGACCATCCACCGTACAGCCCTGATTTGGCACCTTTTTTTATTCCTAGCATCAAGAAAAATGCGCGATCAACGTTTTTTATCGCCCGAAGCAGCTGTTGCAGAGTTTTAAAATCATGTTTTGGAGGTGTCTCAAGCGGAAAAAGTGCATCGATAAGTGGTTTGTGCGCATGCAAAAGTGTATTAATCTTAATGGAAAATATTTTGAAAAACATAAAACCATTTCCAATGATAAATTATTGTGTTCTTATTGCCGGACCCGAAATAAAAATAGTAACCCGTACAGAACAAGAAAAAAAAGTTAAGGGCGGGTTAAAAAAACTTCAAGGGAGCCGACTATAACATTCCCTATACCACTCAGTAAATCAAAAGTTTCCGATTCTCTAGATACAATTTTATCAAGGTCGAAATTTATATGTGACTTCCTGATGTATAGGAGGGGATAGTTTAATTGTGGCTTTATGAAAACATAGACCTACGAGTATAAGCTTCGAGTTTCTTGATTTATTGTTATTACTATTGAAAAAGGAACTACTCTCCAAGCTATTAAGATCAGGTTTATTTTGTTTGTCATAGAGGGAAGGGAAAGTAAGTCAGCCAAGTTAAAGCAAACACCTTACCGTCTGGTAGACGCGTTTTGTCGTTGGAGTGGGCGAATTTTCAATTCCATTATGTGTGCTGCCGACTTGGCCTCTGCTCGTTGAACGATCTATATATACGAAGCCTGCCTTGATTTTGCATATGCAAAGTAAAAAGATCACGAAGTGCACGAAATGCAATTATATTTGAAGACCATTTTCGTAAACAGCTTCAGCAATCTTAATTTGTCAAACGCTGAAATAAAGAAATGTCAAATTACGAGGGCGGTTCGGCAAGTTCTTAGCCTATCAATGAAAGAGAATAGTTAGTTTTTCAAAAATATTTTTATTTTTCAATATAATCTCCTGAAACTTCAATACACTTAGTCCAACGCTTATCTAGCAATTCTATCCCTTGATTAAAATAGTTTTCCTCAAGGTCTTCAAAATAGTGGTTTACAACTGTAATTACATCTTCATTTGAATTTATTGTTTTACCCTTTTGCAGATAGTCAATCAATAAAATACTTTTGAAGTCCCAAAAAACCGTTGCCATAACCTTACCAGCCGATTGAATTGTTTTTTCCTTCTTTGGGGCACTTCCTCCAGCTTCAGTCCATTGTTTGGATTGTTCTTTTGTCTCTGGAGTATAGTGGTGGATCCATGTCTCATCAACAGTTATGAAACGACGCTTAATATCCATTTTATTTCGCTGAAAACGATCCAAACAAGCTTGAGAAATGTTCATTCTTATGCGTTTTTGGTCGACTGTTAACAAGTCCGGCACCCATCTTGCAGAAAGCTTTTTCATCTGTAGTTCTTCATGCAAAATTAAATGGACTCGATCATTTGAGATGCCCATGATATTAGCTATTTCACGCACTTTTATTCGTCGATCATTTAATACCATATCATGCACTTTGGCTACAATTTCTGTTGTTGTTGCTGTTTTTGGACGTCCACTACGTGGTTCATCTTCAATGCTTGTACGACCACGTTTAAATTCAGCAACCCAATTTTTTACTGTTGCATATGAAGGAGCACTTTCACCTAACACATTCACCATATCATTATGAATTTCTTGTCCCGATAAACCTTTTTTATGTAAGTATTTAATGACACCACGCATTTCTAATTTTTCCATTGTAAAAAAATCGCGGATGCGTCTTTTGCGAACACCTGTTTCTATATGAAGTAGTTGCCAGATCGAAACAAAATTTAACACGTGTTCATAGCACATGAAGTGATGGAAGTTTCCAAAACATGGAAGTTTCCAAAACACTTATCTTTTTTCTGTGTATACCGCGCTTTTTGTGCTAGGCTAAGAAGTTTCCGAACCGCCCTCGGTGTTTTATTTGAAATGTCACGGAATTATTGATATGCACTCGTGTATAGGAAAATCCCATACAGTAGGGTGCACTATACGCACCGTTTGTAGTGTCATAAAACAAGTTACTCCTCTTCTGTGTTTTTTTTTTTATCATAGGCCGGCGTTCTGGGTGTTGATTAAGTAATAAAGTTAAAAGCCGGGGATGTACGTGCATGCACTTCTGTGAATTTTTATGAATTCTTCTATTGTAACAATCATTCAATCCAATTCCATTTCATCCAAAAGGGAATTGCAAATATGCGGATGACTGCACGGATGAAAGAATGAACGGCGTACATACGACACGGCAGACGGACAGACACACATTGTGAAAGCTGCCATTGCATGCGAAATGTTGAACAAAAAATACCAAAAAAAAAATCGTCAAAATAACTCTGCTTTGTTTTAGGTTTTATTAGAATATTTAATATTTGTTTTACTACATCGACATTGTCGACAACAACAACAACAACATCGACGTTACAATTAAAATAAAAAAAAAATAAATCCGAATCGCCAGAATGTGTATCTGTATGTGTGTGTGTGTGTTGGTTTAAACTAGTATTTGCATAAACGGAAACCGAAAACAAATTGCATACGTTGTCGCCTGCTCTTGTACCACACACGACACATATATGTACATTAGAGTGGGTCATGCTTAGAGGAACTAAATTACAGAGGTTTCGTTGACTTCTTATTTGCTAAGTTATACTTTGTGATGATTACCATAATTATTTCCAAAGGCAGAAATTTAATGCTTCGAACCTTTATATCGTTCAAACAAGGCATGTGTATAAAAATTCATAGAAATTTTGGATTTTCAGTTAAAAATTAAAAAACATCACAATAAAAACAACACACAGAGAAAAAAATCAGATGAAAATCGTTTGGATCTACAAAACTTTCGTTACAATCGAAAAATTTCAGTTGCAATTACCAAATGTTTATAATAGACACACTCTTATAATACGAAGTGTTACCAGGTGCCAACTGACATTTCCATTGAAAAGTTTGACATTTTTTAGCATAAACGAACTCAAAACGTTTTGTCGTACGACCATCATTTGTGTTGTTTACAGTGACTTGAAAAATCAATTCGGCAAAAAATGGAATTAACTCGTGAACATTTTCGAACAATAATTTTAAGGAACTTTTGACGTGGACTAGCACTACAAGAGTGCATCGATGAACTTAAATCGTTGTATGGCGATAAGGCACCATTCTATAGCACTGTGAAAAACTGGTTTAGTGAATTCAAAAAAAAAAGGATCGCGGTGCTTCAAAAGACGTTTATTAGATCGTCACAGGTGACGAATCATAGATCTCTGCGTATGAGCCCGAAACAAAACAGCAATCGACCGTGTGTGTATTCGAAGACGAGCCAAATCCAACGAAATTTGTTCGTGGAAGAAGCACTTCGGAGCAAATGGTCGCCTGTTTCTTCGGCAAAACTGGTCATGTGGCCACTGTTCCGCTTGAGCAACGTAGGACGGTCAATTCTGAGAGGTACAACACAATTTGTTTGCCTGAAGTCTTCGGATAAATTCGAAAAACTAACAAGAGAAGACGAATCATTGTGCACCATGACAATGCGATCTCTCACACATTGGCTCAAACCAGCGCCTTTTTAACCATCCAAAACATCGAATTGATGGGTCATCAGTCGTACAGCCCAGACTTGGATTAGTAGTTTCCCAAATGGTTTTTCCACAATAATCCCACAAATAGTTAAGACTTCCGTTATCGACCAAAAACCAGCTCAGGAGAAAACTGAACAATGTCCAACAAAGCTTCAATACTAAAAACCCTTAGAGGCCCAGTTGCTCTGGAAGCTCCATATTTGATCTAACGTCTAGTACACATTTTGCAAAGACGTTTCAAGTATTCGGTTTACCAAATAATGTAGGGTATTATTAAGTATTATAGGGTATTATTAAGCCAGCAGTTGCGTTTTGCTGGCTTTTGTTGAATCAATGGGAGAAGTACCACATCTCGACAATTCCCATGCTTACGAATATTTATCGGTGGCATGTCATAACGTCTAAGGTCATAATGTCTATAGACATTGTGACACTCCAAAAGTGATATAATGACATTACAGCACTTTTGAAAGTGACATAATACCTATAGATTTTAAGACACCCCAAAAACTTTTTTTAGACCTTATGTCACTCCAAAAGTGACATAATGTCAATAGACATTAAGACTCTTCCAGCTGTGACACAATGCCTATGAACTGTAGAACAAGATTTTTTCTTATTTTAAGGTGGAAAATTAATTTCTTTCAATTTTTTAATCAATGCTAGTTACAATTTATTGAAATATTTTCAAGTGGGTTTCAACAATTTGCTTGCAATACGGACAAAGCAAATAAGAATTTTTAGTTTTAGATTTTTGCTGCAATACATCCAAACACGCCGCACAAATTTTGAAATGTCGGCAGGGCTGTAGAAGGACATTCCTGGGTTCAACAGTGCAAATTATGCATTGCAACACTTCTGTTGTCGGAGTGTATGGTTCCTCATTTTCGGGAATATCCTCTGCTTCCGATGCATTAGATTCATCGTCTTCCTCCATTACGCGACACTCTTGTTGAATGTGGTTATCTTTATTTATGATATGTTGGAAAAAATCTGCCAGCGCCATCTATCCCCTAATAAGCTTTTGGGTCATTTGGTATATCTTTTCATCCTTTTCCGCCTGTGGTTTACGCTTTTTTGGCAAAACATTCAAAACGCCAGCGCACACTTGGGTTAGGGAAACTGAGTGAGCAAAGTCCTCATCGCGGATGCCCTCAAGGAACTTGAAAAAGCGCCCGTGTTTTTCCAGTTTCCTCGACAGTTGCGAGTTGAAACCTTCCAGCGCACTTGTAGTTCTCACATGTTCCTGGCTGACTGAAAATCCAGAAGGTGTAATCTAAAACAAAAATTATTTGGGATGTAGAAAGTGAAATGCTATATCGCAGGAGATGTATGGGGAGTTAAGAAAAATTTGGTATATACAAAGTGAAATACTAAAGCGGAGGGGGTGCGAAAAAAGATATAAAAAAGTAACGGTAATAAAAAATCGGCGCCGATTTTTCTTAACTCCCCATACATCTCCTCCGATATAGCATTTCACTTTTTACATCCCAAATTATTTTTGTTTTAGAAATTCTTTAGACATTATGTCACTTTCAAAAGTGTTACAATGTCTAAAGAGTTTGTGACACTTTTTTTGACTTTATGTCACTTTCAAAAGTGCTGTAATGTCTATAGACATTATGTCACTTTTGGAGTGTCATTATGTCTATAGACATTATGTCTTTAGACGTTATGACATGCCACCTATTTATGCACGTGTAATTGAATTTTTTAAAATATTTTAAAAGAAAGCCTCTGTTAAATTGGAGGTAAACAAACACTACTTTTTTTAGGAAGATTTATCATTAGCCTGGCTCTGTAGTAATTAAAGCTGGACACTCGTTCCCTTGACTTTCTTTGCAGCTATTTGAAAGTACCATCGTTTGAGAGCGAGCCCTTTTGGGCCTCCTTTAAATGGAGTAAGGAATGCTTTCTAACACTTACACCGAAAAATGGAGTGTGGAGTGTAAATTCAAGTTTTCATTCCATTAGCAACATCACGAAATATCGATCAGATACCCTTGATCTAACCTCTCCATGAGCCTGTTGAATTCAAGATGGCTTATTGAAAACAGCATAAAGAGAAAACTGTTTTCCCTTAATGTCTGGTACAAGAATACAATTTTCATGTGAAATTGTGCCAAACTCTATGTGAAAAAAATCGGTTAAAATGTAGTGATATTTTTTTTTGGCAATATGTGACAAACTAACACTTAACAAAGTTTTTGAGTTCCCTAGAAA
Organism: Hydrotaea diabolus; assembly: GCA_963513945.1. Lineage (NCBI taxonomy): Eukaryota > Metazoa > Arthropoda > Insecta > Diptera > Muscidae > Hydrotaea > Hydrotaea diabolus. The sequence goes on along the minus strand of OY740718.1, from coordinate 149,306,486 downwards.
ATAAAGCACATGTTTAATACTGCATCGACAAAAAAAAAATATTTAAAAATCGTTCGAAATATCGAACAGGATTACGCGACTAAAAAATTACACTTAAGTAAGTATTTGCTCAAGTGAGGCGGGTTTTAAAGACTTGGCCTGGCGGACTTAATCATGATTAGTTTAAAATTTCAATGTAGATGCCAGGCCCTTCCCTTGCCATAGCAGGCCTTAAAAACCCTTATTCTGCCACTGTTTGAATGCTGAGTTTTGGGATTTTTGTAATACATTTAAAAGATTTACAGCGTTTACATATGACCAGGGCTACCTACGAATCTGTTTCGTTTGATTTTTTCTATTTGCTAACAATTGTAAATTTTAAATTAGATTTTTCTGTTGCCCTTGTTTAGAGTTAGGCATCCCCCGCGACGACTAGTTGGCTACTTCCTGTTCAGAGATTTGCAGCAAAAAAATAAAAACACAACGCCTAAAGTCAGTCCGTTGATGCTCTTCACTAGCATTTCCGTTTCCCGTGTAGGCACAAGCATAGGGAAACACAAACACATGGCGCAGAAATTGCATTGCTAATAAACCAATTATGTAAATTGTTTATTCTTGCATTTTTGCCGCGTTAGTATTTTATTATTAAACCCGTTAACAATTTTCAAATCACAATAAAATCTCAACAAATCTAATACTAAACATTTATAGTCTAGAGCTAAACTATGCAGCCCAGCCCCAGAGTCACCCACCCACCACCATCATCGGCGGAGTTCAATGCAATTCAATTGTGTCCTGTGATTTGCGATTTCTATTAAAAGTGAGTGCTGGTGTCAAGGGGATATATTGGCTTAGCTGGTATTTCTATTTCGAAATTGTTGGCGTTTTTTTTCTGTTCTTTCTCATGAGTTTTTGCAGATTTTTTATTGTTCGCCCGGGGGTTAGTCTTAGTGGTGTTAATGGATATTTTTAATCCCTTCCATATTGGTTGGGCATTCAATTGAATGAATGGGAGATTTTGTTGGCAAATCCTTTTCTAATAACGACGTGGGTGCTGGTTTGGGGGAGAAGTGATTTGCTAACTGGGCATTTAATTGATTATATGTCAATTTGTAATGATATTAATTATCGTAAGTCGTTTGAGATCACGCTAGCGATTTGGATATTTTAAGACTTATTCGACCTCCTTTGTTATAAACTTGTTTTCAGAGCCGGAGTATACATTTCTATACAGCCTTGTCTGGGTTCTTCTACCTGTAACCAAATCTGCTTAATGCTCAACGTTTCGTTGGACTTTGTCACTTAATCATGGAGCACAATATCATTCCTATGACTACCACAACTGGACCGGCAGTACCTTATCCGATCAACCCAATTTAACAGTACATTTTCGAGTGTTTCGGGTCGAATCTCTTCCACGACAACATCGATTTCATATTTCAACGCTTCACTTGTCTCTGGATCTTTGCGTAACAATAATTCTTAGGGCTGCTATATATCTTTCTGGCCTTATAATGAAAATGCGAATATTTATCATCAAAACTGGTTCTGTTGTTTTGCAAAGTATTCTCCAGCATGATTTATACACTTTTGCATGCGCTCTAACCAATTGTCGAAGCACTTTTTCCATTCTGATTGAGACACCTCCAAAACATGGTTTTTAAACGCTTCAACAGCAGCTTCTGGCGACGAACATCGTCAACCACGCATATGAGGGAATAAAAGTAAGTCATTGGGTGCCAAGTCAGGGCTGTACAGCGGATGACCCATCAATTCGACGTTTTGGCCGGCCAAAAAGGCGCTGGTTTGAGCCGATGTGTGAGAGCTCGCATTGTCATGGTGCACAATGATTCTTCTTCTCTTGTTCGTTTTTCGATTTTCTCCGACGACTTCAGGCAAACAAATTGTGTACCGCTCAGAAGTGGACGCCCTACTTTGCTCAAGCGGAATAGTCGCTACATGACCAGTTAAGCCGACGAAACAGGCGACCATTTGCTTCGAAGTGCTTCTTCCCCAAACAACTTTCGTTGGATTTGGCTCGTCTTCGAAGACCCACACGGTCGATTGCTGTTTTGTTTCAGGCTCATATGCATAGATTCATGATTCGTCACCAGTGACGATCTTATAAACGTCTTTCGAAGCACCGCGATCGTATTTTTTTTCAAAATTTCTTTGCACCATTTTTTTGTGCGGGATCCAACGAGAACAAACCTTTTTACGGCCAGGTGTTCATGCAATATCGAATATAGAAGAAATGCCCAAGGATGCCTCTATCTCACGGTATGTCCCATGACAATCTTGCATTACACGGTGGTACAAAATTGAATCAAATAGAAAAACCTGCGGAGTGATATTATTTTTCTTGTAGGTCTTGTCGAGTTAAAGAAGGATCCAATAGCGAAATATGCCGGACACCTCCAAAATCCAGATTTACGGTTAAAAACCTTACGGTTAAAAACCTTACGGTTAAAAACCTTACCTTTGCGCACTTATAAGCCTGTAATTTTGTTGATAATCCGATTTTTAATTTTTTACTAGATTTGGGAAGAAGAACTTTCGAGTGATATATACGAGGGTGGTTCGGAAACTTCTTAGCCTAGCACAAAAAGCGCGGTATAAACAGAAAAAAGTTAAGTGTTTTGGAAACTTCCATCTCTGCTATGAACACATGTTAAATTTTGTTTCGATCTGGCAACTCCTTCATATAGAAACAGGTGTTCTCAAAAGACGCATCCGCGATTTTTTTTACAATGGAAAAATTAGAAATTCGTGGTGTCATTAAATATTTACATAAAAAAAGGTTTATCGGGACAAGAAATTCATAATGATATGGTGAATGTGTTAGGTGAAAGTGCTCCTTCATATGCAACAGTAAAAAATTGGGTTGCTGAATTTTAACGTGGTCGTACAAGCATTGAAGATGAACCACGTAGTGGACGTCCAGCAACAGCAACAACAACAGAAATTGTAGCCAAAGTGCATGATATGATATTAAATGATCGACGAATAAAAGTGCGTGAAGTAGCTAATATCATGGGCATCTCAAATGATCGAGTCCATTTAATTTTGCATGAAGAACTATAAATGAAAAAGCTTTCTGCAAGATGGGTGCCGCACTTCTTAACAGTCGACGAAAAACGCATAAGAATGAACATTTCTCAAGCTTGTTTGGATCGTTTTCAGCGAAATAAAATGGATTTTAAGCGTCGTTTCATAACTGTTGATGAGACATGGATCCACCACTATACTCCAGAGACAAAAGAACAATCCAAACAATGGACTGAAGCTGGAGGAAGTGCCCCAAAGAAGGCAAAAACAATTCAATCGGCTGGTAAGGTTATGGCAACGTTTTTTTGGGACTTCAAAGGTATTTTATTGATTGACTATCTGCAAAAGGGTAAACCAATAAATTCAGAGTACTATTGCAACCTTTTAGATCAATTAAATGTACAAATTCGAGAAAAACGCCCTGGCTTACAACACACAAAAATATTTTTTCATCAAGACAACGCACCAGTGCGCAAGAGTGTTTTAACAATGGCTAAAATCAACGAATTAAAGTACGAGTTGCTTGACCACCCACCTTATTCTTCTGATTTAGCTCCCAGTGACTTTTGCCTGTTCCCAAATCTAAAAAAATTTCTTGCTGGCAAGCGTTTTACCTCAAATGAAGATGCAATTACAGTTGTAAACCACTATTTTGAAGACCTTGAGGGAAACTATTTTAATCAAGGGATAGAATTGCTAGATAAGCGTTGGACTAAGTGTATTGAAGTTTCAGGAAATTATATTGAAAAATAAAAATATTTTTGAAAAACTAACTTTTCTCTTTCATTGATAGGCTAAGAACTTTCCTAACCGCCTTCGTACATTAAATAACTCAGTCAATTGCTTATCTATTTTTAAACTCAAATATGCGTTGTAATCGTAAATAAACGTACTTTTTGAATAAATTCAATAGTATTATAGTTTCTTATTAAAATAATGGATAAAAACGTCACCAAAGTTGAAAATTTTTTGAAAAATCTACAAAATTTGTGTTTGCTGGACAATAACACCCAAATTTCTCTTTTTCTTAGATAATTTATATATCATTCGAAAGATCTCAGTTTCGTCTTTCCAAATCAAGTAAGAAATTGAAAATCATTAAGGATCACTATCAACAAAATTACAGGCTCATAAGTTCGCAAAGGTACAAAAACCGTAAATCCTGATTTTTTGGACTGTTGCACGGTGTTATCAGCTCACGCACGGCATCAATGTTCTCTGGCACAACGGCCGGTTTTGGACGACCTTCACGACCTTCGTCTCTGAGCGAGCGTCGGCCACGATTAAAGTCATTAAAACAGGTTTTCACATTGCTATAGAATGGTGCTTCATCGCCATACAAAGATTTAAGTTCATCGATGCACTCTTGTCGTGATAATCCACGTCGAAAGTTGTGAAAAATGATGCACGAAAATGTGCAAGAGTTAATTCCATTTATTTGCCAAATTGAATTTTTCAAGTCACTGTAAACAACACAAATGATGGTCGTATGACAAAACGTTCTGAGCACGTTTATGCTAGAAAATGTCAAACATTTCAATGGAAATGTCAGATGGCACCAGGCAGCACTTAGTGTTGCTTAGGCCAGATATCTATATAGCAACCCTCGTAGCTCCTTACAGAAAATAATTCAAAGGGCTCAAATCACAGCTTCATGGTGGCCACGTGTGGGTTCTACAAACCCGCATATTTATTGTTTATCGACCGAGATTAAAATGAGCTTCATATGAAAATACAATCTGTAAAATTATTTATCTCCTGTCAAACTATTTTCAGTCCACTGGACGAAGCAAAAAAGGCATCGGATGGATTTCCATTATTACATGACAAAGTTCAACTTTTCCAATAAAACCAGAAATTTGAATTTATTTATCAGTAAATGTTTTTAAAGCCTATTCAAATTTTAAATGATAAATCGCCCAACCTATTGTCTGCTAAACGGCATATCCTTTAAGGTTATAGACATTTGGCGATTGCAATGGAAGTCCTTTTTTTGCAACAGAATTTTTGTAAAGGGTGGATAACTTTTAAGGGCCGATGTTAAATGTAAACCACACCTAAACGTTAAGTTTTTTTCTGCATTTTATTTGATATTTCTCAATTTCAGACTAACTCAATTTTAAGCATGGAAAGATACACAAGCGAGCAATGCGTTTAAGTTATTCAGGCTTATTAAGAAAATGGGCGTTCAAATCAAAATGCAGTTCGTGATTTTTTCGGTCAACTAAATCGTTTAAATGTGCGTATAATCCGAAAAATCTTGCAAAAGTTTGAGAAAACCGGGTCCGATTCACCATTCGACAATGGTCAGAATGGAGCCCAGAAATGGCCACAGTGTATGATGGGCCCTTTAAATTTAACCACCCTTTAGTTCCAACCAAATTCCAAATTATTTTTGGGATGTTCCAATTCCATCACAGTGAGGTGTTGGTCGCTCTTCATGCTTCTGAGAAGTAAGGTTGGAATCATATATAATATAATGCTTTTAAAGCTGCAAGTTCTGAAATTAGAAAGGAATTTTGATTGGCGCCTCTACGAAAATATTGACTGTTATGGTTCAGTTTCACCGGAGTTTATTTTGGGTCGCTCAAAACGTTCCATGCAAGCATTGAGCGTGAAAGGCTGTTATTTGTGGTTTTTAGAGCAGCCGGTTCTTAAATCGGGAGGAACCTTTCTTGGGCAGCTAGTCGAAAACATGGACCTCTATGGTCCGGTTTCGGGAAAGGTGTGTGCTGGTTGCTTGTTACGCTCTGTGCAACGTGTGGTTATAAATTGTTTGTAATATGTTGTTTTAAGAACTGTAGGTTCTGATATCGGGAAAATGTATATATGACATCAATGGGGTTCTTTCTTGTCCCAAATTGCTACCAGTACTTGATTACAACGACAGATGAACAAATGGACAGACTCAGGCTCTAAGTCATAATACTCTGTACCACATTGTGGTGTCGGATAAAACAAATTTGAAACTAACGGATAACATCGGTCGAAATCCACTGAGGAATATACGAGGTCACGTCTGGTCCAATAAGGGGCGTCACCATAAATTTAGCCAAATTTTATAAAAGAGTTTAATTTTTGGCTTCGTAAGTGAATTCGAAGTACTCATATGATACCTACGTATGTATATATCCATGAATATTTGAAGCCATTTCTACCAACATCTACACAATTGGCAACCATATTCAAAAAGTTACCTTTATGGTCCAAATTGGTCCAGGATTAGCAATTTTTTTTGGAAACCGCTATTGAAACAAACCAACACCAACCGAGGTGACCGCGAAAATGTAAGAAGTTTTTATAAAAAGAAATGTATAAACCGATAAAAGAAAACTAAAAAGTGTATCCCTAACTTTGGCAAAGGGACAGGATTTCTAAATAAAAAAAAATTACGAAAATGTATTTTTAATGAGTTTTGTAATCAATTTCATTATCATGATAAAGTTTTTAACTAATCAGGGTATAACAAACAATCAATGTTTTTCGAAAAAAAAGGAATTTTGAATTGTTTCACTTACCATTTGTTGCGCAGATCTGAAAGTGAAAACAGAAAATTGAAAAATATAAGAATAGAATGACAAAATAATAGTAGTTTTTTAGAGTGTCTCTTTTTTATTTGAATGAAAAAAAAATACTCCCTTCTTGAATTGTTTAGTTGCTTTCACAGAATAAACTCAAAGAATAAAAAACTGCTGTCGTATATTCATTTGAGACTGCTGAAGGAGAGTCATCTAATGGAATTACAGCCAGTTGTAATACTGACGTATACTCATTTTGGGTAAAGTAAAAACTGGTGAAAACGACGAGATTCTGCGGCCCCATACGTACGATTATTTCTTGTGGAATTTTTTTTAGTTTTTGAGGATATTAGGATGACTTATGGGGCGAAACGGTCACCATAGGATGGGAAAATATAAAAGTTGGTCATTCCGTTTGCATAATCTCGAAAGAGGGTGGGCCATTAAAAATTTGATTGCTGTAAAAAAAGTACAGATAATTTTTCAAATTTCTGGTTTTATGGGAAAGGTTGAACTTTGTCATATAAGAATGGAACACCATCAGATGCGTTTTTGCTTCGCCCAATGGTCTGAAGATTGTTTAGCACACGCAGAGAAAAAACATGGTTACTACATGGTCACGGCAATAATGGTATGTTCTCCGCAATAAAAGTATGTTCGTCGCAACCATAGCATTATTAAATGAAATAATTTTTGTATAGTATAATTGCTGCAATATTAATATTGTTAAAATGTAACAATAGTATTATTGCCAAATTTAAAAATGAAAATATGGTTATAGCAACAATATAAATATGGTTAGTTCGACAAAAGTATTGTGTTTTGCGTTTTATGTTAACAGTGATATGATTACGGCAACATACATTGTATGTTGTTTGTAATTTTCCTTCATTTAAATATGCTTTTAAGAACAATGTTATTGGTACGGATCTAATGCAATAATAGTACTTTTTTTATCGAAATTAAAATTTTTTAATCAAGCTGCTTTGGCTTTGTTTAACTGAAATATTTTTAATAAAAACGCTTACGTTTATTCAAACTTTTTTTTTCTACTGTAAAATAAATAACTCCTATTATTTTGAATTTAGTGAATTTTTGAATAATTTTCATAATTCAAATCATTTGTTGACAACTTAAACCAATTCTAATAAATTATATTGGGGATCATAGTATAATTGTGTGTGATCATACTATGGTTGTAGGGATCATAACATGGTTGCGTGTGAATCATACTATGGTTGTGAGGATCATACTATGGTTGTATATGAAACATACTATGGTTGTGAGGATCATACTATGGTTGTGAGGATCATACTATGGTTGTGGAGATCATAGTATGGCTGAGTATGAATCATACTATGGTTGTGGGGATCATAGTATGGTCATGTGTGAATCATACTATTGTTGTGAGGACCATAGTATGGTTGTATTTAAATCGTACTATTGTTGTGAGGGTCATAATATTGTTGTAGCACAACCATGTACCCAACAATAGTATTATCCTCTTCGAATATTGTCACCACAACCATACTTTTTTTCTGCGTGCAGAAAAGAGTATTTTAAGATGAAGCTCATTTTCAGCTCGATGGCTATGTGAATAGGCGAAATTGCCGCATATGCCGAACACAATGCATCCGCAACGAGTCACTATTTGGTGTGGATTGTGGGCTGGCGGCATCTTTTGGCCATTTTCTTCGAAAATAAGCAACAAACCTCCCTTACCGTCAATGGTGAGCGTAAATGAATCTTTGTTTTAAAAACTCAAGAGAACGACATGGACGACATTTAGTTTCAACAAGACGGGGCCACCTGTCACGCAGCCAATGCAACCATCGATATTTAATGCAATGTTTTTGAAAATCGAATATTTAGCCGAAATTGTGCTGTCGATTGGCCCCCTCGGAACACTGGTTTGAGCAGCTTGGATTATTTTCTGTAAAGAGGCATCAAGGTGGGGAGCCACTTGTGCTAGTCATATGAATGATATTGTGTTCCAGTATTAAATGATGAAGTTCAAACTTTTCAATAAAACCAGAAATTTGATAAATTATCAGTACATTTTTTTACAGCCGACTCTAATTTGAAAATACTCGTATATCTGTCGTAAATTTCTAAGACGATATAGTTATGTTCGTCTGTTCGTACGTCTGTTGAAACCACGATTTAAATTACCAGATATATTATGTATGGTTGCAGAAAATGATCCAAATCGGACTAAACCGGAAAAGTTTCCTTTGTCCTACTAAAAAAAAGCCCGACTCGATTTTTTTACTTCTTCAATATATGTGACGCGCAAAATACGCGAAGTGTAAAAACTAGTTTTGTTCAGGAGCCATTTCAAAGATTTAAATACGTCTATCTTTGGTGTAAAATCGTCGACTTAACATTCATAAAACGCGCATATCTCTGGGAGGGAACACTTTTGGGGCATGGGATCGGTCTCATTCTATGCTCAGACGTTGTCCACATCAAAAAAGAAAAAAAATTAAAATTGATTTTTCCCTTAGGTCCCTTTCTCTATGCGCTGTCACATATAAATATTATTTAACTTTCTATTGCCCTTTAGATATTTTAAATATGTATATACCTATAACCTAAATAATTAAAATGAAAAATAACTTTGCTTGTTGTGGTCGCAGACGCTTTAAACGCCCCGAAAATGGGCCTGGTCATTGGGTCTAGGGGCCCAAAAAATTTCTCTTAATGCTCGGAGATGTACGGGTATCCTGAAACAGTGCAATATCAGATAAATCTAAATATTAACCAAAAATAAAGATTTGGATCAATTTGGTACTTGCACGCAGAAAAAAAGTATGGTTGTAGTGACAATATTCGAAGAGGATAATACTATTGTTGGGTATATGGTTGTGGTACAACAATATTATGATCCTCACAACCATTGTATGATTCACACTCAACCATACTATGATCTCCACAACCATAGTATGATCCTCACAACCATAGTATGTTTCACATACAACCATAGTATGATCCTGACAACCATAGTATGATTTACACGCAACCATGTTATGATCCCTACAACCATAGTATGATCCTCACACAATTATACCATGATCCCCAATATAATTTATTAGAATTTGTTTAAGTTTTCGACAATAGATTTGAATTATGAAAATTATTCAAAAATGAAAAATAAATTCAAAATAATAGGAGTGATTTATTTCACAGTAGAAAAAATAAGTTTAAATAAACGTAAGCGTTTTTATTAAAAATATTTCAGATAAAAAAAACCAAAGCAGCTCGTTTAAAAACTTTTAATATCGATAAAAAAAGCACTATTATAGCATTAGATCTGTACCAATACCATTTGTTCTTAAAAGCTTATTTAAATGAAAAAAAACTACAATCAAACAGTATGATTGCCGTAATCATATTATTGTTAACATAAAACGCAAAACACAATACTTTTGTCGCACCAACCATATTTATATTGTTGCTATAACCATATTGTCATTTTTAAATATGGCAATAATACTAGTGTTACAATCCAACAATATTAATATTGCAGCAATTATACTATTGTCAAAACTAAATTCAGTTAACAATGCTTTGGTTACGACGAACATACTTTTATTGCAGATAACATATTATTATTGCCGTGACCATGTAGTAACCACGTTTTTCTCTGCGAGTGGATCGGCCCTATAATCCAAAAAAGATCTACCTCTGACTATGGACATATTTATATTAAAACACTATATAATTTCGTCACGAATTCAAATATGAGATTAATTCTTATTTCGACTTGACCTAAGTTTAGGCCTCGACCCCCCATATGCCGAAAAATATGTCCTTTCAAACATTGACCTGGCTACTCAGTACTAGTGGGAGTCTAAATACGACGTTAATTTTACGATTTGTGATAAATGATCAAATGATCGCGGTGATCAATGGGCGTAGTCTATGAGCTATGGGGACCAAAAATCGTCCCCTAATGTTGGGAGACATGTGGGTAATAGTTAAATCTTGCTACGAATTTAAATACGGACTTATATTTAAGGTTTAGAGAAATTTGGGATTTGGAACGGTTTAGATGGACCTTAGAGGCCCAAAAAATGGGACTTCTTTAATCATGAACATGTTGGTTTTACAATACAACTCTACTTTTTTTCGAATCAGAAAAATAGAATATAGAAAATATAGAAAAATAGTTCCTTTCGAACATGGGCATGTGGGTACTCAGAAACACTGAAATTTTCTAAACAATCTGTATCAACTAAACGATTTGGTGAATTGTTGGCTTGTATCAGTGGACGCTTGAAACGTGATGTGAAACAATCTTGGGGAAATTTGTTAAAGTGAAATTCGGCAGTCTAGACCATTTGTTTACAATACAAAAAACCTTCTTGTGGAATAACAGAGTGTACAACCTAATCCATCTCATAAATGTCACTACCATTTTTTGTTCACATAATTTCTTGGAAAGTATCGGCCCAGCCTGTGCCATTATTGTATCCTTTTTCTTAGTGTTAATTGACTTATCAAAGAGCAATTATGCACGCCTCGCTGCCAATGAAAACTGCGTGTGAAACCGTGTCTCACTTGAAACGCAAAAAAAAACACAAATGGGAATAAATCTCCAGCAAACAGCAAAAAAAAAAGTAAACAGAATGAGAAGTGTTCCACAGGAGACTGTGCCGTATTTGTTCCGGCGAGTGCATTACGTGTGCCACCGCATTCGTTACGCTGCCCCTGTTTGCGACGTTAGCTAAGGTGAACGAGAGAACGCACACACTTTTCCACTTTGCCGTGTGTTTGTTTTGCCTCAAACCTTGGCTAAATATCGGCACGGAACACCCTCTGCCTCTCCGCCTCAATGTTGTGAACGATTCAAAAACATTCTAGTCCTTTGAATGTTTGGATATTAGCGCAAAATGTTGAGTTAAACACGTCTGCAACACGCGTTTTTCCTTTTATTTTTCAGATGTTAATGAGCGATAGTTTGCACTTCGTGCTGCACGCTGAGATATGTCCTCGATTTAAATGTTGTCTGAAGTTTCGACAACATGATTTTGCTCCCTGGGTCTTCAGTCGTATGCTCCTAAAACGATCGCTGCCCAATTGAGCACCCAGTGGTGTTTTGGGCAACGTGAAGGCGTACCTCAATTGAAACGGGAAAATTGTTTTCCCGACGACCTAGTGTTGTTGTTGTTGTCACAGTCTGTTAAAGCGTTAAATTTGCGCGTGCGTTAAAGGCAGCACACACACACGCTCAAACACTGCGTTGCACTCTGCCCCTTGCCCAACTGTGTGTGTGTTCATATGGGAGGACATTTGTTGTTTCGGCCACTTTTGGTGGCCATATTTTTTGGCCGACGTCAATTCGTCGAATTCTGTGAATATTATTAAGACTTTATCTCTGAACGTTTTTGTGAATGTCTGCCAGGCTTCGTCCGTTGAGGCACAGCGAGAGATGCCTTTCTATCGAGCGTTGTAAGCACAACCCGCTGTGTCAGCGAGGCGCGCGTATTTCGTCTCCAATTTCTCAGTTGTTTGCAACATTCCATGCCATGCCATGTCCATGCACATTGTGTTGTAGGGAAAAACGGCAGCACCGACGTCCTGTTGAGTGTTGAGTCCTGATCCTACAACCAACACCGATCCAGCAGAGTGCGTAAGAGAGAGAGGGAGAGCGAATAGAGTCGTTGCTGTAGAGGGAGGAAATGAGCCAGAGCGTACGCGCTACACGCGAATTTCCATACACACTTTAGGCTACGACCGACCTGTTCGCGTTCTTTCGCCCGTTGTTCGCTTTGTTTGCCTCGGTTCCTCTGTGCTCCCGTTGATTTTATGATTCACCGGAAAATTCAATTTTCAAATATTGAAAATTCGTTGCGTGCTGCTTTGATGGATGTTGTTTGTTACGGTGTCGCGTGTTTTTAAAATGCGTTGCATTTTCATTTAGTCATGGCTCAAGAGCAAGAGCACAGTTTCTAAATTTTTGAGATTTGAAGAAATCGTCTTTGGCAGCTTCAATATTTCAGCATAAGTATTTAGTTTCTCTCACTGTATTGGAATATAACTTAACCTCTTTTAATACTAGAAACAATTGTTTTGAAAACAAGTTATCTAAGTAAAGTACTGTCCCATTTATAAGCTTAACTCCAAAGTATCAGGAAAGACCTTAGCAAAAAATATAATTGTAGTAAGAAATATAAAGGGTAGATTCTTCTAATTGTGATAGAAGAATCTATGACAATCATGTGTGAAACAAAATATCAAACAAATGCTCGCCACGGCTTCAGAGGCCTACCCCTATCCTTTGGTTTATATTTTTAATTACTCATAATGGAGGTTCTATGTCGTTAATGTGCCCAATTATCTCATCCTTTGGCTTCTAAATTGTTCTTGGCTTATTGACGTACACTTCTTTCAAATATCCCCATAGAAAGAAGTTTAACAGTGTTCAATCACATGATCATGGCGGTCAATTAATACAGAACGACGTGAGACGGCCATTGAAGTTCTCTCGCAAAATAGACATTATTTTGTTGGCTTTGGGGCAAGTGGCACCATCCTGTTGAAACCACATATCGTCCAAGTCCATATTATCAATCTCTGGCCACAAGAAGTTTATTATCATCTCGTGATAGCGAACACCATTCACAGTAACTGCCTGACCGACCTCATTTTGGAAGAAGTACGTCCCGATGACGCCACCAGCCCATAAACCGCACCAAACTGGCCCTTTTTGTGGATGAAACGGCTTTTCAACAATCACTCGTAGATTCTCATTTGCCCAAATTAACAATTGATTGTAACGAATCCACTGTGGACAAATTTGATGGATTATGTTGACCAAAAAAATCAAGAAATGCACGAAGTGCATTTTGATTTGGACACCTATTTTCGTAAAAAGCCCCATCAATCTTACCGCGCTGCTCCATTGTGTACCTCTACATTGCTGGAATTGTCAAGCACTAAAACAATGAAATGACAAATTAGGTTAGGCGTAAAGCTTGACTTTAAGGTGTGAATCACAAGGATAAGTCGTTAGTTCGATCACCATCAGCATTATTCCAAAATCTAACAATAAAAATATTTGGAAAAATATGTATTTTCTACAAACATTTTTGTCGATTGAGTTATTACAGGGCTAGGCGATTGAAGTGTTACCTACTCAAACGAACATATTTATACGCGACATCACCCAGTGGCATGAAAGGTTCGTTTAATGGCAAATGTTTGTAACTACCAAAAATATTCGAGCTAGACGCTTTTTTAAGTACTGATCGACGTACCTGGTGATTTCATTTAACGATGTCCCTCTGTCCGACCGTCCGTCCATATATATCTTGCAACAAAACTACAGGTCGCAATTGTTGGTCAATTTATTGAAATTAAGCAAAAGTACGTTTTTTTCCAAGAAAAGATGCTATGGAAATTGAAGAAAATCGGTTCAGATTTAGATATATCTGTCACATCCGATGTTCATCCGATTTTTATGTGTTTAGATCTAGATGTCGCTGCTTGCATAAGTTGTATGCGGCAAGTGAGAACATTATTGAAACTGAAGAAAATCAGTTTAGATTTAGATATAGCTCTCATACATATATATTCATCCGATTGTATATCTATAGCTGTAAAAGAGACATTTTACATCCAATCTTGATGAAACTTATCATGAGAAAGTTATATGAGCCAAAAGGGGGATGTTATTGAAACTTGAAAAAATCGGTTCAAATTTAGAAATTATCGGTTCAAATTAAGATACTGCTCCCATTCAATCGTTTCTTGAACCAAGGAAGAATGCTATTAAAATTGAAGAATATCGGTTCACATTTAAACACAGCCCCCATACATTTATGTCCATCCACATTTTTGTCTTTTGCTCTACGAGGGCGGTTCGGAAACTTCTTAGCCTAGCACAAAAAGCGCGGTATAAACAGAAAAAAGTTAAGTGTTTTGGAAACTTCCATCTCTGCTATGAACACATGTCAAATTTTTTTTCGATCTGGCAACTCCTTCATATAGAAACAGGTGTTCACAAAAGACGCATCCGCGATTTTTTTACAATGGAAAAATTAGAAATGCGTGGTGTCATTAAATATTTACATAAAAAAGGTTTATCGGGACAAGAAATACATAATGATATGGTGAATGTGTTAGGTGAAAGTGCTCCTTCATATGCAACACTAAAAAATTGGGTTGCTGAATTTAAACGTGGTCGTACAAGCATTGAAGATGAGCCACGTAGTGGACGTCCAAAAACAGCAACAATAACAGAAATTGTAGCCAAAGTGCATGATATGGTATTAAATGATCGACGAATAAAAGTGCGTGAAATAGCTAATATCATGGGCATCTCAAATGATCGAGTCCATATAATTTTGCATGAAGAACTACAGATGACAAAGCTTTCTGCAAGATGGGTGCCGCACTTGTTAACAGTCGAGCAAAAACGCATAAGAATGAACATTTCTCAAGCTTGTTTGGATCGTTTTCAGCGAAATAAAATGGATTTTAAGCGTCGTTTCATAACTGTTGATGAGGCATGGATCCACCACAAAAGAACAATCCAAACAATGGACTGAAGCTGGAGGAAGTGCCCCAAAGAAGGCAAACACAATTCAATCGGCTGGTAAGGTTATGGCAACGCTTTTTTCAAAGGTATTTTATTGATTGACTATCTGCAAAAGGGTAAAACAATAAATTCAGAGTACTATTGCAACCTTTTAGATCAATTAAATGTACAAATTGGAGAAAAACGTCCTGGCTTACAACACAAAAAATAATTTTTTTCTCAAGACAACGCTCCAGCGCACAAGAGTGTTTTAACAATGGCTAAAATCAACGAATGAAAGTACGAGTTGCTTGTAAAAGCCACAACTTACATCAAATAAAGGAAGGACGTTATTGCAATTGAAGATTTTTTTTTATTTTATTTTTATTATTTCAAGAAATGTTTACAATGGTTCCATTAAGGCATTATAGAGGCTAGTCGACAACAATTTGGCAATAATAATATCCAAAAAAAATCAAAGTTATAATGTTTATAATTAAAAAAAATATTATAGAAATGTTTTTTTAAATTAGTTATACGAAATTAATGTCAGATAAGAAGCATTTCAATATTTTGCATTAAACATTCTTTTTATATTCGACGCTACCCATGTGTTCTATTCTCTGTTTAGTTGTCTCTAAACGACATCTTGATACAACTAAATTTTGATGATTTCTGGTGTTAAAATGATGTTGTATTCTGCTGAATCTTAAACTGTGGTGACCGATATAATGTATTACTTGAAAAACATACATTAACAGTTGCATCTTATGTAATCCATAAACAGGTAAAACATTCGTTGCTATACATTTATACAATGAAAAGTAGAGTATCTTCTAGGTAAATTATGTATTGTTTTTAGGGCCCGATTTTGCAAAATTTGTAAGGATTTCAAATCGGAGTTCTTTTTATATCCATATATCATGGCCATGTAGTTCAGGTGCCTTTCTTTCAACGATTGAGATATTAAATATGTACATTTCTCATTAAGTTGGTATTTCATTTTGTATAAAATGCCAATAACAGGGGCAATTTTTTTCGCAGCTTTTCAATATGAAGTTTCCAGCAAAAGTTTTGTTGCAAATGTATGCCTAAATACTTCACACTCGATACTTCTGAAATTTCTTTACCGTCTGTTAAAAGTGAACAATTTTTTTCACTACGTTGTGGTTTAAACTTTATAAATTTGGTTTTGTTTGCATTTATTATAGATAAGTTTAATCAGCCTCGCATATTCAACTATATTTGCAGCATCTCTTTCAACGACTGTCCTTATCGGTGTAGATATAGATATTTGGGTGGGTCAATTTAGTAATCGCTATTGTGCCATCATTTTTACAATAGCTTTTGGCATGAGGAAAAAAAGTTCCACTGCCACATAACAAACAAAAATAATTTTCGAGGCGCACAAATTTAAAGTTTTTGACATATCTCAGCTTAAGGTTTTTTTAGTAGGCAATAAAAAAAATATTTGTTTTTTAAATATAACCTTTTCAAGAATAAGAATAAATACAAATATTCATTGACACATAGAATACAATATAACATATGAGCGCGTGAGAATAGATACTGTTACACACGTTTTATGTTGTAAAATAAAAAGTACTGAATGTTTTTGGACCAAATATTTTTTAATATATTTATTGATGTATACTGATGTATCCAAAAAGAGTCTACTTATTCGAAATGTCCGCCTTTTACCTTAACACACGCCTTAAGTCGCACTGGCCAATCGTCCATAGCTGCACGAACCTCGTCCATTGGAAAATTGGCCACAGCTCGAACCAAAGCAGTCTTAAGAGATCCGTGTTGGGGTATCTTTTGTGACAAACCTTAACCTCTAAAACCGTCCACAATTTGTAATCCAATGGGTTCAAATCTGGACTGCCTGAGGGCCATTCTTCAGAGGAAATTAACGCTGGCAAATTGTTTCGAAGCCTGGCCGCGGACGTTTTAGCGTTATGGGCCGGCGCAGAATCTTGCTGGAAAGTCCATGGCTGGTTTTGGAACAGGGAATTGTTAAGAGGCTTCACAACCGATTCCAAAACGGTTTCTTGTTAAACTTTGGCCGATATTTATTGTTCGCAGAAATGCAGGTCAGTGGCCACATCGTAAGAGACACCACACCAAGCTGGGTGATGACCCTTTTCCAGCCTTGGAATTAGTTCAGATGCTGCCTTAGATGACCGCGCATACACTCTATCATTTTGCTTGTTAAATTTTTTCTGAACGGTAAAAATTTTTTCATCGGTAAACAAAATTTTTCTGTGCAAGTTATCAGCGTGCTTCACCAAAAGACGTTTGCATTTTCAATCATATTTTTTTTTTAAAGTTGCAGTCAATAAATGTCGTGTACGTCGTTTGAAAGCCCCAAATCCCAAGTCTTTTTTAATGATTCGACTCATGGACTTTTGCGTGATATTCATCTCACGGGCCATGATTTTCTGTTTTCGGAGCGGATTTCTGTGAATTCTTGATTTAACGGCTTTGACGGCATGCTGTGTTCGAACAGAGCGTGGGCGGCCCGACCGGTGGCGGTCTTTTACATCTCCAGTCTTCTCAAACAGTTTTATGCATCGGTAGAGGAGCATGCGGCTTATCCCTAGTGGCCGGAGCGTTTTGAAAATATCGTTTTTTTTATTTTACACTTGAAAAGCGCTATTACAGCGATACGGTTCTCATTATCCGACCACTCCATGATGAAAGTTAGAACAATTTTAAAATCCCGTTACAGACTAACGCAATTGAGTGAGGTTAGCTTTTAAAACCCATATGACATTGACGGGGTATGTTCAGTTCTACTATTGAAATGGGTGTGTTTAATGTTGTAACAGTATTTATGTCCCTACTAAGTATACGACTGAGACAATCGAATCAGTCGTATTTCTATACTTTGGTCGCCTCGTAAATGTTTTTTTTCATATGTGACAGCGCATAGAGAAAGGGAACTAAGGGTAAAAAAAATCATTTTTTTTTTCTTTTTTTGATGTGGACAACATATGAGCATCGAATGAGACCGATCCCATGCCATAAAAGTGTTCCCTCCCAGAGATATGCGCGTTTTATGAAAGTGAAGTCGACGATTCTAAGAGCAAATAGAAAGGAACATAGTCTTTAAAATGGCTCTCCTGAACAAAACTGGTTTTTAACCTTAGGTCCCTTTCTATTTTGCGCGTCATATATGTCGTAGTGGCACTTTGTTTTCTCATGCCAAATCTATCGAAAAATCGATGGCACATTATAGATACATTTTTGTCCTTAGAAATCGGGCAAGCTCCCACACACTTATGTTCATTCGCTTTTCTGTTTTTATCCCCAGAAGCCACATATTTCATACAATCTTGATGAATTTTAGCTCAAGTAAGTTCCTTGTGACAAGACGGACGCTGCTAAAGTTGGAAAAAATCGGTTCAAATTTAGATATGTTCAACAAATTTTACCAAAAATAATGACATTTTCTCACAAACTCAAATATGGCATTAGCTTTTAAATCTGGTAAGTTAAGAACCCTCCAAGGGGGTCAACAACTAAGGAATTGCCCTCACTATGGGATCACATGGTATCTGAATAAGAAACACCAATGGAGAACGTTTCATCGGGTTTTGACAAACTTTTGACACAGTCACTTATCCCTAAAATCAAATTTACCACATCTGCCTCGCTCGTTAATGGAGGGGATCTTTACAAGACGTACGCCTAAAAGAGGAGCCGATATAGACATCGAGCTTGAACTTGTAGTAGTTACCATTAAAATCAAACTGAAGAAAGTTTTAAAAAGAAGCACAGCGAAAACAGACAAACTTTTGGAAATATTTTTGTTCAAAAACAAACAAATAAATACAAGCTGAGGTATGAAATGCATTGATTGCTTGCCATAAAATAGCAGGAAATGGAAACAGACGTCTAAATAATTGTGGAATAAAATTGGATATATACCACACGTAATGACAAAACGATGGATATGGGATAACGCATGGGAATGAATACAGAAAATGAGCCACCTCAAAAGATTACTAATAGATAGTTCTGAAACCACTGGCCAATATGAAGAAAAGCCATTAAGACGTCAGCAAGAAATGACAATAGAAAATATTGCGGAAACCTTTTGAAATGAGCAGAGGCATCTGTCGACGCTTTACAGCGTGTTGGGAGCTTCACAACACAATAACCCGAATATCAAATAAAACGAAGAACGTTATGAGTAGTTCTTAGTCACAACCATACGGTATAATGGCTGTAATCATATAATTGTTAACATAAATCTCAAAAAAACTATACTTTTGTCGCACAAAAAGTTAAGTGTTTTGGAAACTTCCATCTCTGCTATGAACACATGTTAAATTTTGTTTCGATCTGGCAACTCCTTCATATAGAAACAGGTGTTCACAAAAGACGCATCCGCGATTTTTTTACAATGGCAAAATTAGAAATGCGTGGTGTCATTAAATATTTACATAAAAAAGGTTTATCGGGACAAGAAATTCAAAATGATATGGTGAATGTGTTAGGTGAAAGTGCTCCTTCATATGCAACAGTAAAAAATTGGGTTGCTGAATTTAAACGTGGTCGTACAAGCATTGAAGATGAACCACGTAGTGGACGTCCATAAACAGCAACCACAACAGAAATTGTAGCCAAAGTGCATAATATGGTATTAAATGATCGACGAATAAAAGTGCGTGAAATAGCTAATATCATGGGCATCTCAAATGATCGAGTCCATTTAATTTTGCATGAAGAACTACAGATGAAAAAGCTTTCTGCAAGATGGGTGCCGGACTTGTTAACAGTCGACCAAAAACGCATAAACGATCCATTTTTTTGGATCGTTTTCAGCGAAATAAAATGGATTTTAAGCGTCGTTTTATAACTGTTGATGAGACATGGATCCACCACTATACTCCAGAGACAAAAGAACAATCCAAACAATGGACTGAAGCTGGAGGAAGTGCCCCAAAGAAGGCAAAAACAATTCAATCGGCTGGTAAGGTTATGGCAACGGTTCTTTCGGACTTCAAAGGTATTTTATTGATTGACTATCTGCAAAAGGGTAAAACAATAAATTCAGAGTGCTATTGCAACCTTTTAGATCAATTAAATGTACAAATTCGAGAAAAACGTCCTGGCTTACAACACAAAAAAATAATGTTTCATCAAGACAACGCACCAGCGCACAAGAGTATTTTAACAATGGCTAAAATCGTCGAATTTAAGTACGAGTTGCTTGACCACCCACCTTATTCTCCTGATTTAGCTCACAGTGACTTTTACCTGTTCCCAAATCTAAAAAAATTCCTTGCTGGTAAGCCCTTTACCTCAAATGAAGATGCAATTACAGTTGTAAACCACTATTTTGAAGACCTTGAGGAAAACTATTTTAATCAAGGGATAGAATTGCTAGATAAGTGTTGGACTAAGTGTATTGAAGTTTCAGGAGATTATATTGAAAAATAAAAATATTTTTGAAAAACTAACTATTCTCTTTCATTGATAGGCTAAGAACTTTCCGAACCGCCCTCGTAAGTATATGGATGCCACAATCATATTTTCATTTCTAAATTCGGCAATAATACTAATGTTACATTTCCACAATATTAATATTGCAGCAATAATATTAGTGTCAAAATAAAACTTAAAAACCAATACTTTGTTTGCGACGACAATGCTTTTATTGCAGAGAACATATTATTGTTGCCGTGACCATAAAGTAAGCATATCGTTTTTCTGCCTGAATTTCGGTTAGCTAGGACAATTGACATAATTTTCGTACACAAAAAAGAAAAGTCCTGCACAAAACAAAAGAAACCGCACTATTGTCATATCAAGTTTCCTGTCACTCATCACGCTTAAATGAATATTTCAAAGAGCAAATTTAGGGCAAACAAGTTTACCACGAAATAAATCGTGCCTATGGCTTTAATTGCTGCTCAAGCACATCAGCAATTCAACCACACGTCTATCGGATGGCACCCACTTTTCGTATACCCAGCCTTTCAGTCAGCCAGCCGTCCGTCATACGTCGAGGACATGAAATCTAAAAATGCTTACAGCTTAAGTGGAATATTAAAAAATATTTGCAATTTGAAGTTCAAAATTGAAATTCCAATCGTAACCAAAACAAAACGGCAAAAACCTAATAAAACTCACCACTAGACCACCTCACACGTCAGGGGAACACGTGCAAGGATTTACAGGACTATGATGATGATGACGATGACGATGGTGCAGCCATCAAAGAACTACCCAAGCCAAATCTCCTCATTATACACCCACATGTTAAATCAACTCTTCAGAAAGTACAAAACAAAAAACTGGAATACTAAAAATATCAAAACATGCCAGATCCTTGCCCTCATTGTTTATGGGTGATTCATTTATGCACCCCAAACATACCGCGAATCCGGTCGGTCTACGTGCCCACTTTATGTTTGATGTGGATTTTAATTGAACTCAAGCTTTTGGTTTCGACTGCAGCAGCAAACGGAAAACAAAAACTGCGATTCCATAACAAAGCCAAAGGAGATGGAGCAGACGGACAGCCCCTTATTAAGTACTGCTTTTGTTGTATTTGGTTAATTTAAAACCGAGCATGGAATTCACATTTCGTCCTTGTTTTCATTAAGCAACTTTCGAACAGGCTGAACCCAGCGAAAGGGCAGGGGTACCTTTGGTATGCAAAAAAAAACAATCTCTAGCGAAATGAAATGTGAATGAGAACACGTTGTATTTATTAAAGAAAACAAGGAGAGCAAAAAAAAACACCAACCAACGCCAGCAAACAGAAAAGGAACTACAAAACCACCACGGCCTCAGAAGCAGCCACTTCACTCACTAGTTTCCTTTATCCCGAAATATTTACCGCCCGTCCGTACATCCTTACATCCATCCGTCAGTTGTTTTGATATGTAATGCCCAACACGAGTGAGGCAAGGATGTGGAATCACATGCATATGTCACTTAATAAAGGAAGAACATCAACAATAACAACAACAATGAGGTTAACATCGATATCAAATTTATAGAAATTCCCGCCCGAAAGGGTTTGCAGTGATTTCCGATCGTTGGTGGGCCGCTCCGTAGTTTTTGTGTGCCAAAAACTGTCAAAGTCTTTTAGACATCAGAGCCTTTTTAATCCCCGATGACATTTCGCACAATATACAATTTCAAATTCATTCAATTCTCGAAATGTTCACATTTGTATTGTTAAGTAATTTAAATTTGATTAATGATCCTTCAAACTGGCCTGAGTGCGTTCGCATCCTTGCTCGCCTCGAAATACTCGTAAGTGAAAACAAATGAAAGGATTCTTGTTGAAGCGGGTCATATTAAGGGTAGTTAAGTCGTTTTGGGTTTTAATGGGACATGGGACATAGTAATAGGGAAGAATATAGAAATGGCTACAAATGCATCGTGGTATCCCAAAGGCCTAATTTGTCAAGGACTAAATGGGGTGCAAGAGTAACACAGTGTAACAAAAAAGAATGCAGTCAAAATACCTGGGAAGTGATATTATTTTTCTTGTAGATCTTGCTGACTAGTAAGATTGGAGCCTACTACTATAAGATTACCGTAGAAGACTCCTTGAACTGTCCGCAATTTGAGCAAGATCGAACTATATGTATGACTTCTAAAATTGGAGGGAAATACTTCATGAGGCTATACGAAACACAGGCCATCCCAAATTTACCAACGTTAATTACACAGTTTAACAAAAAAGAATGCAGCCAAAATACCTGTTAAGTGATATTACTTTTCTTGTATATCTTGCTCCGTACAACAAGAAACCGGTTTTGAAATTTCCCAAACATCTCCAAAATCTGGCGTTACGGATAAAAAACCGGGTTTTCGTATCTTACGCACTTATATGCCTGTAACATGGTTGAATATCAAGCGATTTTAAGTTTTTCGATTGATTTTGGAAACTACGGCCTTTCGAATGTTGTATACACTTTTAAAATCACACTGAAAAAAATCTGTGTATTTTTCCTGTAAACTTTTTTTTTTAATTTTTTTGTAATTTTTTAACTTTGGATGCGTTTTTCACAGAATTTTTTAAAAGGAACTGAACAATTCTTGAACTGAATAATAAAGATTGTTCTTAAGAATACAATTCAAAGTCATTTTTAAAAATCCGTTAGAAACTGATTGAGTTACTCAACTTTTATTAAAACAAAATTTTTTGAAAAAATACAATTTTTGGTCAAACTAGTCAGAATATTTGTTTGGCCGTTTTTTTATTTAATATCTCAGTATCCCCTTTGTCATGTAAACATATGTGACAGATAATAGAGAAAGGGACTTAAGGGTAAACAAAATCAATTTTCTTTGTTTTTCTTTTTTTGATGTGGACAACATCTAAGCATCGAATGAGACCGATCCCTTGCCCCAAAAGTGTTCCCTCACAGAGATCTGCGCGTTTTATGAAAGTGAAGTCGACGATTCTAAGCGCAAATAGAGAGGGACCTAATGTTTAAAATGGCTCTCCTGAACAATACTTTTCATCAACTTTTCACTTTTTATTTTTTTTTTGATGTGGACAACATCTGAGCATCGAATGAGACCGATCCCATGCCCAAAAGTGTTCCCTCCCAGAGATATGCGCGTTTTATGAAAGTGAAGTCGACGATTCTAAGCCCAAATAGAAAGGGACCTAATCTTTAAAATGGCTCTCCTGAACAAAACTGGTTTTTAGCCTTAGGTCCCTTTCTATTTTGCGCGTCACATACTGTTTTAGTTTTTGTTCATTTGTTTTGTTTGATTTATCACTTCTTATCACTTCAATCGTTCTTACAAATTCAATCGCTGGTATGAGCCAGAACTTGCTTGTGAAAATTGCTGTGCAACATTAAAAAAATACAAAATTCAACCTTCAATTTCTTTGCCCCTTTGTATGCCTAACACTTGGTTGGCATCATCAGCTCTGGCATAAACCAGAGGATTGCTACTTTTGTGAAACAAATATTTCAGGACACACTTTTAAAACCCGCAAAAATGTAAAGTACGCAAACGTTGTAAACCGATATCTGGTAATGATAAAGTTCCGACAACGAAGCGACATTATGTTTCAGATGCAGATTTCTGCGATCTCGTTCGCGATTTAAGTTTGTCAAAACGACAGACTGAAATCCTTGGATCTCGATTAAGGCAGTGGAATTTGGTGGAAGAAGATTTTCGTGTATATTTCTGTAGAAGAAGTGATCGGATATTGTTATTTAAAGAATGTTTTATGACTGGTGAAAAAGACAGTAATCTCATATATTTCGCTGATGTACCCAAACTTTTTTTGTGGCATTAAGTCACAATTATAAGGCAGACGAATTTTCATTGACGGCTCATGTAGAAGTACGTATTTAACAAACATAGTGATTTTTACGAGGGCGACCGCAAAACTAACTGGCCTGGCACATTTTCTGTTTTACTAAGCCACCTGTCAAAATTTCCGAAATATTTAACGATTATTTTCTTTGTTACAGGTGATTGAAGTAAACAAGTTTTATAATTTTTGAAAAATGGAAAATAAAGAGTTTTGTGTGGTAACTGAACACTTTTATATGAAAGGTTATACGCCACAATTAATCAAAGATTAATTGGATTCTGTTCATGGTGATAATGCACCATCATACTCCATCGTGAAATCCTGGGTTCAACTATTTAAAATGGGTCGTTCAAGTGCGGAAGATGAACAACGCTCTGGAAGACCGAAAACTGCTACTACTATTGAAAACACTAGAAAAATATTTAATGAAGTGACTAAAGATAGACGAATAAAGCTCAGAGAACTTGCTGATATTGTTAAAATACACGAAAAACAAGTTTGGAGTATTTTACATGATGAACATCACATGAAAAAGCTATCCGCAAGATTTGTGCCGCGTTTGTTGACTTTGCCCCAAAAAATCGTCCGATTCCGAGGAGCTTTTAGCGATTTATCAGCGTAATCCAATAGAGTTCTTGCGCCGATTCATAACTGTTGATGAAACATGGATCCATCACTACATCCCAGAATGCAAAGAACAGTCAAAACAATGGATAGAAGCTGGTAAAAGTGGTCCCAAGAAGGCGAAAACTGTTAAGTCAGCTGGTAATGGTAATGGGCAAAGTATTTTGGAATGCAAGGGGTATAATATTTATTGATTATCTTGTGCATTATTGGATCGGTTGAGTGAAGAAATCAAGATAAAACGACCGCATTTAGAAAAAAAAAAGTTCTTTTTCATCAAGATAATGCTCGTTCACACACTGCATTTTTAACTCAACAAAAACTGGCCGAATTACGATTTGAAATTGCTCCGCACCCACCGTATAGTCCAGATTTAGCTCCTTCTTATTATTTCTTGTTTCCAAATTAAAAAAAAATTCTCGGTGGCAAAAAATGTTCGTCCAATAGCGATGTTATTGCTGAAACTGAGACATATTTTGAAGGTCTTGAATAATCTTATTTTTCGGATGGAATTAAAAAACTTGAAAAACGTTTGATGAAGTGTATTGATTTGGAAGGAGATTATGTTGAAAAATAAATAATAATAATTCCAAAAAAACGGTTCTTTTTATGTTAGGCCAGTTACTTTTGCAGTCGCCCTCCTAATAACACTAGCCAACAGTCGTTTTGTTATTTGGTTCTAGCATAATTTTTCTCATTGATTTTGACACACTAAACACGAAAATGAGTTTTAAAAATTTTTCTGTCGATTAATTTTCGAGATACAAATTTTTGAACTTTTTTTTTAAATTTTTGGAGGTACACTTACAATTTTGAGCATATCTTTCGTCTTCTTTGACCTATTTGATCCTACTACTACTCAAATTAAAGAAAATTGAGCCGTCTACAACTCATTCTCAGAAAATTTTCAAATCGGGTAAGTAGTTTTGATGTTGGCGGC
Organism: Hydrotaea diabolus; assembly: GCA_963513945.1. Taxonomy (NCBI): domain Eukaryota; kingdom Metazoa; phylum Arthropoda; class Insecta; order Diptera; family Muscidae; genus Hydrotaea; species Hydrotaea diabolus. The sequence goes on along the minus strand of OY740718.1, from coordinate 149,280,537 downwards.
TTAAAAAGGTTAAAAAACGGCGTTTTTTTTAGTAAAAATGTGGCAGAAAAAACCATATAAAAATTCATATAAAATATAAAACACGATGCTAACAGCAATTTCGGTTTTTTACGTATAGCTGGCATTTTTACAAAGAAAATAAGCCCATACTTAACAAAATCTGACAACAAATGGCGGACTTATAATTTTTTTTGGTAAAAGACCGAAATTCCGCTATTTCACGATATTTTGATTTTCATTATTTGCACAGCTTACACAGAGAAAACAAAATTCGTTACAATCCTAAGCGATTCGTATCGTCGGTCTTTTACCAAAAAAATTATAAGTCCGCCATTTGTTGTAAATGTAGACTACTTCAGATCAATACGAGTAGTTCAGAATTCTTTGCGAGTTTGACAAGAGAAGTCTGAACTAAAAGTTAATAACAATCCCACAGACAAGTCTAACAGAATTCGGGCCGAATTCGTTCAGATATTTCGGAACATAATAATTAAAAAATATTCAGACAAATAGAACAGAATTCGTAACGATTTCGGTAAGAATTCTCGATAGAGTTCAGATATTGTTCAGAATTGTCTGATATTAGACATTGTCGGCAAATTTGGTTTAATGGGTTGTTACAACCAAAGATAATGAAATATGTACTCTTCATATAACCAAAAATAAAAGTATGAACTTATTTTTAAAATATAGAAATGTCAAATTATGTTGGGCAAAAACTTGACGTTACGGCGAGACTCAGAATTATGATCGTGCATTATGGTTGGACCAACCATTAGTTTTACGAATATTTTTTTGGTAGGATCTACAATCTTTGTTAATACATTCACTGCTGTTTAGCGATGTAAGCAGCTAAAATTCTGTTGGATTTAATTTAAAATATCTGATCTAGCCCTAGAAACATTTCTAACTGTTTTGCCTCGCAAAAACAAACTCAACTAAGAACATATGTTTTAGACAAGTGTACGAACATAAAAAAATAAACGAGCTAAACATGAAATTAAATCCCCTAATCGAGTGCACGTGGTCCGGGAAATTTCAAAATTTCACCTTTTCTATTGACAAGTCTCGTATTTGGCGAATTAAGCCACTTAAGTAAAAATTCTATAGCCAACCATTAAAAACTGCTAAAAAAAGAGTTGAAAACAGAGATCCAAAGAATTGCCAATTTCTTTTTTTCTATTATAACGGGTGTTCCTTTTAAACATTTGGCCACACTTTTTTCGGAGTTGTTCTTTTTGAATGCTGTCACTTGATTTATGCTCAGTTTGGTTTGCCATTTCATAATAAAAGACTTACTCCGGAACAATGCTTGAAAATCGTGGTGAATGGGCCAAAACGAGGTGGTCACCGATCCTGATTTTTACCAGAAAATTTTGTTCAGCGATGAAGCTCACCTAATGGAAATCCACAAGCCATTGTTCAGACGTCGTTACATGCTCAAAAACTCCATGTTTGGTGTCCTTAATGGGCAGGGGGAATCATTGGTCCATAGTGCTTCAAAAATGAAGCCGGCCATAATGTTACAGTCAATGGGCAACGCTATAGAGCCATGATTAATGACTTTTTAGTGGCTGAATTGAAGGATGTTGATGAAGACGACCTTTGGTTCCAACAGGACTTGCCATACAGCCAACGAAATATTAAATTTAATGAAGGATACTTTTTGTGAGCGCATTATTACGCGTCGTGGGCCGATGTGAAGTCGCTTGTCTACGCAGATAAACCCGACCCAATTGACGGCTTGGAAAAGAATATTCGGCTCGTTTTTTCTTTTTTTTAAATAACCAACACTCAGGGGATGCCCCCTATACATGCGGTGCATTACGTTGGCGAGTGAAAAGTAAATGATCGGAAGGGGGAAAGAGGGAGTAATGATTATTGACGCTTGCCTTGAACTTCTGGATGTCGCAATCAGTGGGAAATACATTTGCCGGAAGTCGATTCCACATACGGGCTGTACGAGAGAAAAACGAATTTGATCCGTAGTGTATAGTGCGGTCAACTGGCCAATCGATAACAAACGGGTGTGAATTTCTAGAAAGTCGCGTATCCCTGCCGAACATCCTCACGTCAGGAATAAGGCGACGGATGTCTGATAAACACGCACCATGAAAGTAACGATAGAACAGCGTCACGCAACCCACATTCCGACGATGCTCAAGGGAAACAATAGAGTTGGATACCCTACTATCACCTATCAACACCATCGCTCTCCTTTGAACACGGTCAAGTAGCTCCAAGGATAATTTTGGAGCACCTGCCCATATATGGGAGTTGTATTCCATCTTTGGCCTGATGTAAGTTGTATAGATATTGAAATGATCAGAAGGAGTGAAATATTTCTTGCACCGCTTTAAGAAGCCTATGCACTTGAGTGCTTCTTTCGACACTTCGAATACATGTCTCGCCCAACGAGCGTCACATTGTATTTTCATGCCCACAACATCAAGAGCTTCTGATTGTTCAATATCCGTACCTTCGATAGAAACTGGCGATATTGTTGGGTCAGCGAATCGCTTGTGAGACAACAAGCAGCACTGTGTCTTACGCGCATTAAAATCTACTCTATTCACTCGACCCCATTCGGAAATGGCCAGTAAATCCAGGCCAAGTGTCTCTTCCATAATTCGCCTTTTTTCTTCAATATCTTGAGGACTCGGCCTGCGGTCGAATGAACATGAATGACAGAGGTTACTATCACTTGCGAAAGAGTAGATTGAATTCACGTTGTGACCCAAAAGAAAATAAAAAATAAAGAGTAGGAAAGTACAGAGCCCTGCGGCACACCTGCGGTCAGCCTATGTGTGTTGGATGAGAACCCATCTACAACAACTCTAATAGTGCGATCTCTAAGAAAGCTCGATATAAATCGAGCAAACGTATTACCGACACCAAAAGCGATCAGCTTTGACATGAGTGCACCGTGCCAGACTCTATCAAAGGCCTTGGAGATATCTAGAGCCACGACCTTACTCTCGCCAAACTGGTGGATAGACCGACTCCAACGCTCCGACAAGAACGCCAACAGGTCTCCGGTAGAGCGATTTCTACGGAAGCCATAGTGTCGATCACTTAGCAGGTCGTTGGTCTTTAAATACCTCACAAGATGGTGGCTTACCATGCTCTCCATTACCTTGGAGAGCGCAGAGCAAATCGCAATTGGCCGATAATTCGCAGGATTATTGGCTTCACCCTTTTTAGGGATCGGCTGTACGTTCGCAACCTTCCAACACGCTGGGAAAACTCCCGAACGGTATGACAGGTTGAAAAGGTTACGTAATGGACGGGCTAGCGTCGAAGAGAACTTGCGTAGGACAAGTGCCGAAATACCATCCGGGCCCGGGGATTTATTTACATCGAGGTTCGCAAGAACCCTTTTAACTCCACCCGTTCGAAAAAATATCTGAGGCATGGAACTTGAAACGTTTTCGATCGCGGGGAGTGGTTGATTGCTTTCCGGCAAGGAAGAATTTCCTGCAAATATGTCAGCCAAAAGGTTAGCTTTATCAACCGGGTCAGTGAATACCTGGTCGTCTTTAACAAGAGTTGGGATAGATGAAGAATTATCCTTTACTCTTCTTACAAACGACCAAAAGCTCTTACTTCCCCTAGGAGAAGTAAGAACCCTTGTACGTAGACGTTGTTCGTGCAGAAATTTTTCACGCCTAAGCACTCTAGCACACGAAGCTCTTGCCTGTTTTCGCAGCACTCCAGTAATGGAGTTTTTGTTCAAACGCCAATTTCTAAACGCTTCCTCCTTTGATCTGACAGCATCCCTGCATGTCTGGTTAAACCAACTGTTTTTGGCTGGTTTAGCCGACATAATTTCATTTGGAACAAAAGTCTTTATTCCAAATGAAATTATATTTTGGATCATTTCAGCCGCAGCATTTACGTCGTTATCAAGAAAGCAAAGTTTCCAATTGATATGCTGGAAACAGTGGTTGAGCTCATCCCAACGTGTCTTTTCGTAGAAAAAAACTGTCCGCTTTGGGGCTGGTATCGAAGCGACACGAAGAGCGGAATACGGAAAGGATGCTGAAACAATGCAGTGATCGGAGTTACCAAGAGGTGCAAGTACATTAACTTCGTACTTTTCAGGGTGCGAAGTTAAGTAAAGGTCAAGAATGTTATGTTGGTGCCCTTCTACACACGGAATATGTGTAATAAGCGTTTTATTTCTTCTTGAAAATTCACATCTTAAAAAAACACCCTTTAAAACATTAAAATGTACTAAATTTCATTAGATTCCAAAAGGGTAAGGCAAAGAAACTCCTTTATTTATTTCACAATAAATAAAGTCTTCAAATAGTTTTCCAAAAACCAGCAAACCCAAAGGCACACCCTTTAAAAAGCCCAACACTAGCACTCACCACAGCCCAATCAATGATTACCGTTTACATTTGATACGACATCAAACAAAGCAAACCCACTTTGTTTCACTTGCCTTTTTTCCATGTAAAACATCCCAATAAAACCAAATATTTGGGGTGAACCCAAAGACCGCCAACATTGTCGCCACCACGACCAGCATCACCATCACAGACCGCCACCACATGATATTGTCAAACCCTGTTACTGGCAAACCAACCCAACTGACGACTGAAAAAAGCTCCTTTCAACCTCATGATTATTGCGTCACAATGTCATTGCGAGGCAGCAACATTTGGCCAACTTCACATGCATGGAGTAGATGAGGTGAGGAGGAAAGAGAGAGAGAGAGAGGAAAACTACAAATGAAACTACGACGTACAGTTTTTGTTCCCCCTGTAACATGCCTGACATGCCTTGGAACGCTTAAAGAGCCGCACAAGAGGACATTGAGTGCAATTAATGTTAAATGTCTGATAGAAATACAATAGGTACGTCCGTTCGAATATATGCCGGGCCCATTATTTATGACGACCCACCATGCCACCACCCCTTGCGTTTCAGGACATTTCGGGATATTTGCATACCACAGACAAGGGGTGACTTTGGCCGCCGCCTGTTCAGCACCCTCATGGACGATAACATGCTTGGCGTTTATTTGCCTTAAAGATTTTTCTTTTGCTAAGGCTCAAGTCGTCCGCCAAAACACACACAAAAAACAACGGAGACCTGTCACTGAGATTAACCCAAAAGATGTCACTTGTGGAAAAGATTTCCATTTGGGTGATATTGCGACGTGTTTATTGAAAAAGAGGAATTCGCATTCACATTTACTTTCGTTGGCAAGGTAGCACTTGTCACCCGGGCGGGGAGGGGATTTATTGCCGATGATTTCATCTTTTGTCAGAGTGCACTAAGGGGTCATGTGGTCTCTGGTGTTGGCGTTTTATTTTTTTTTTGTGACGCCTTAAATTAGAAACTTATGTTTCTTGCCGGCTTAAAATTAGAGCAACATACATCAATTTTATATGAAATGCTTGTCTACAGTTAACACTCTTTGAACGTGTATCTACGCACTTTTCTGAGCAATACATTTCAGTGGGTTACGATGGTGGAACGTGGAGTTAATTGCAAAGCTCAATAAGATCTTCATCCCAGAATAAAATTCATGTACTGAATCTGACAATCTGGTAAAGCTCAGTCTGTGCGTCCAACGGTAACAGTGTCGATGTATCTTGTATTAAGGTCAGTCATAACGTCCTTGCCTCTTGGTCTAAGCGATCATACAGTCCATGGCTGTTCGCAGGACTAAATTTGCTGTCCTTTTATTAGGAGGCTTTACCTCAGGCAATACCTTAATTCACACGTTTCGGTAAGTCAGAGTCATGCCTTTTGTTGACTCTCATTCTAATGGTCATTCCAGGAGACCTCCCACTTTTTTGGAATCCAAAACCGTGTTTTCTCGGTGTACACCAAGAATTTTCAGAATCGGTGTGTTATATAGTGGCTTTAATCGTACGTCATTAGCGGGCGTACGATTAATGATTGATGAGCCCGATTCTTTCGGTTATCTCTCCGCTCATATTATTTATTTTATGTAAGGCAGATCCGGGTAGAGCTAGTACCTATATAAAGTCCATTGTTATTAAATATCTAAAGGCCTCAAATATGAACTGATTTTGACGAAACTACAGGGTCGGCCAAAAGTAACAATAGGGTTAAAAACTTAAATAACTGTTTCGTTTATTAATTTTTTTTATTTTTTTTTCTCAGATTATATAATATGTGGTGCGCAAAATAGAAAGGGACCTAAGGTTAAAAACCGGTTTTGTTCAGGAGAGCCATTTTAAAGATTAGGTCCCTTTTTATTTGCGCTTAAAATCGTCGACTTCACTTTCAATAAAACGAGCATATCCCTGGAAGGAAACACTTTTGGGCATGGGATCGGTATCATTCAATGCTCAGATGTTGTCCACATCAAAAAAAGAAAAACAATGAAAATTGATTTTTTTACCCTTAGGTCCTTTCTCTATGCAAATCTTTTTCCCACTAAATATGAAAAATAATGCCATTTAATGATCCCTGTATTCAGCTTCAGTTTAAGAGCATTTTCCATAACATCTTTCAAATTTTGTAGCTGTGTCGTTCGAAGGTTTGCCTCGGGCTTGTTCACAATACTCGCTCCTTCAAATAACCCCAATGACAATAGTCATTGGCAATCTGGCAATCGCGCTGGCCAAATAATTTCCGAATTTCTGGAAATTATTCGCTCTCCAAAAATTTGAATAAAAGTGCCATTGTGTCTCGGACAGTGTGGGCAGTGGCTCCGACCTGCAGAAACCACATTTCAGGTCTCCGTGTAGTTGTGTAATTTAATTGTGCATTTATGACCTAAATTGTTGTAAATAAAAATTCCTTTTTATTTCATTTTCTCGACTTTTCGTCAATTTTTGATGATTTTTTCAAGAGATTCGTCTATTTAAAATAAAAATATTAATTAAATTATTATATTTAAATATTGTAACAATTATAAACTTACAAAAAACTATAGTTTTTAGTTACACTATTGATAACACTGTAGAATATTTTTGGGGTTATTGTCTGGGGGGTAAGAAATTCCAAGTCAGGGTGATGGTACTAGGTCAGTATATTAAAACCCTAAAAGGGTTTTGCGTTCGTATGTGCCAGTTTTTTTAAGTGAAGTTACTTAATTGTAAATAAAAGCAGAACGCGTTAATCGATTTCTATGATCTATGTCGCATTTTGTTTATAGGTAATGTGACTTTACGTGAAAGTTATAAGACTCTACACGTTTTTCCGTTTGGGATTTATATGTTTTAAAAAAAAATTTGCAAAATTTTCTTCATAAATTTATTTCTAATTGCAAAAATGTTGATTTGGTAGAGAAACAGTATATTAATGGATTAAAGAAAATGTAATTATTAATTTTTCTCAATTTATTTCAGCAAAATCGAACTAGTCGTTCTCGAGTTATGTCAAACTACGTTTTTGCCAACATTTTACAACTAAGCGAAAAAACATCAAGGTAAAGAAAAAATGTAAATGGTCATAAAACTGGCACATACGAACACAAAACCCTTTGAGGGTTTTAATATACTGACCTAGTACCATCACCCTGACTTGGAATTTCTCACCCCCAGATTGGCTGTTGTACTGTGTATTTTAACAAACACAGAATTAACAGTGACAACACTCATTTTGAAACATGCAACTTAATTTAAATATCACAGCTATTTGATTGCAACTCCGCATTAGATGCTTGTTTTTTCCGTGTCTTCTTTCCGATTCATCGTATTTCCATTTTTCTGTTGAATTCGTAAGCTTTCTATAATGAATCTCTTTCTCTTTGCTTTCTTTGTTGTTCGTTTCGTTTCTTTGTCAATTATTCTGACATTTTAAAGTCAGCTGTATGTCGCATCTTTTCTCTTTTTTATATCTGGCTTGCGCTCCACTATTCTAGTTTTAAGTGATCTCTTTGTTTTTGCTATATACATACTATGTTACGCTAATGATCCTGTACAAAAGTATCGATTTTGGGTAAGATAAAATTAATTGTATCTGTTAATTTTTTCACTCCACTTAAAAATCAACAAACTAAGCCAAATCTTACTCAAGTTTATCAGCAATCAATGAATAATTCGAAATAAAGCGAAATTGACCCTATCGATCGATCGTTTTTTAAAGCCTTATTAAATGTCCGTCCCCATCGAGATCCATCCGCTTCGCAAGCCACATTCTACTCGAATTTGTGCTCAAGTTACAAATAGTACTCAAAGAGAAAAAAATAGTTGGAAATCGGTTGAAACTACAATAATTTGTCTGCAAAGAGGATAAAGTTTGGGATTAGATGTGTTCCAGTATCTATTTGGAATTTTCAAAAAAAACCGAGTTTCCTAACCTAGAAAACAAAGAAGTGTAGAAAAGGTGTCTACATAGGAATACAAAGCACACACGCAAGTATTCGTTTCAATATTCAAAATCAACAACGTGAAGTTGACGACATCAAGCAGCGGGAATCCTACCACAAAAGGAGTACCAGTAGCAGAGAAATTCGTAACATCAGCAAGAATCCATCATTATCATCCCAGGGCAGAAGTCATGCACTTGTATTCGCATTGAGCAGTTGACGTCATCAAGGAGCGGGCATCATACCGGCAGAAAGAATATGCCATTCGGAGTATTTCAAGTTGTCACCAAAACCAATCACGTTTGGCTTCAAGATTTAGTGATCGTAGACAAAGTACAGGTCAATATGCCAGTCTCAGTCAACGACCAGCTGCTTCCTATGCTCCTGGAGTTCGATGATGTTGTCCGCGATATGTGGGCACATCCTATGCCACACGAGTTTGGTACCAATCCACGGTATTATTGGTCGCGACCCTCTACAACGATATTTTAAAGGGCCCATCCGCACCTCTGGATAGCTATCCCTTCATCAAGGTCCAGAACACCAAGTTTGGCGTTGTCATGCATGGATGTCTGTGGGACCCCACCAATATTTAGGCGCGGAATATGTTGAATCCATAATTCAACAATAGTTTTAAGGTTTAAATTCTACTTTCATTTTCTCTATTATTTTCATATGTTTTCATTATATTTTGTTTCATATCCTTAAGTTTAAAGTACCCTTAAGTTTCTAAAGTGAATTCGCCTGAAATGGCTTATATTTGCTCTTATTTTACATTGATTTACTCTCTCTCTTTCTATTTCTTAGATTTAGTTTACGATTTAGTTACCATCAACTCATCAGACAATAAAGACGGTCGAACCGCTACCTCATAGAAGTAATTCCGGTTGGTCTTTTTATTTGTTTGAAACGGCCAGGGGATTCCACCTTTTCTATAAACTCAGAAACCAGAGGGTGAAGAGTTCATCACGGTTGCAATCACCAAATGTTTATAGTCGTAATGGATATTTGGTTCGAAACACCACATGATGATAAACATGAACATCCAACTGCACTCGCAACTTAAACACATTGATAGCTTATACCAAAGAAACTCGAAGGTATAAGGTATTTAGTTGCCACAACTGGTGGTTGAGTCAACTAATAGATTTGTTGGTGTAACCAATTATAAGTAATGATGACAAAAATTTCAGCATAACCAGAGATGGGTAGTTTAATATATTTTTTTTTTTGTTTAAAATAAAGTAATTCTATTTTTACTAACTTTAAGCAAGTTGACTAACCAACTTCTTTTCCAGTAAAAATCTTAAATCATCTTTTCTACTTTTTCAGCTTCATGGCCCTCCCTATGAGTACTTCAATTGTGAAGCAAACTATTTTTTGGCTCTGACTCTGACTAATTTTGAAACAAGTGTAGATTGTAGATTTTTAGATCCAAAAATTATCTTCTGAAGGTTCGAATACTTGGTATGTTGTCTGGATACTATAGGTCCAATAACAAAAAAATTACAAAGCACCAATTAACATTCGGCTCTACCGATAGAATACTCGAGAAATCAAGATAAAACGACCGCATTTAGAAAAAAAGTTCTTTTTCATCAAGATAATGCTCCTTCACACGCTGCATTTTTAACTCAACATATACTGGCCGAATTACGATTTGAAATTGCTCCGCATCCACCATATAGTCCAGATTTAGCTCCTTCTGATTATTTCTTGTATCCAAATTTAAAAAAATTTCTCAGTGGCAAAACATTTTTTGTCCAATAGCGAGGTTATTGCTGAAACTGAGGCATACTTTGAAGGTCTTGAAAAATCTTATTTTTCGGATGGAATTAAAAAACTTGAAAAACGTTTGATGAAGTGTATTGAGTTGGAAGGAGATTATGTTGAAAAAATAAATAATAATAATTCCAACAAAAAAAACGGTTCTTTTTATGTTAGGCCAGTTACTTTTGCGGTCGCCCTCGTACGTTGGCTAGGTCAATGGTCTCTAATGGGTGGTTAAAATTTAAGGGCCGATGTTGAATGTGAGTCACACCTAAACGTCAAGTTTTTTTTTCTGCATTTTCATTTGATATTTCTAAATTTCAGACTAACTCAATTTGAATAATGGAAAGTAACAATGTTCAGATTGGTGGCAAAAAATGGCAACAATAATTGATCAATTTTCGAAGAAAATCATCTTCAGTGATGAGGCACATTTTCACCTCAGTGGCCGAATCCAATAATAAGCAGAGTTGCCGCATTTGAGCGAATGATAATCCAAGAGTGACTGTCGAAAAAACAATGCACCCACAAAGAGTGACAGTTTGGTGCGGTTTATGGGCTGGCGGCATCATCGGACCGTATTTTTTTCAAAATGAGGCCGTTCAGGCAGTTACTGTGAATGGTGTTCGCTATCGTGAGATGATTACAAACTTTTTAAGACCCGAATTGAAAGATATGGATGTGGACGATATGTGGTTTCAACAGGACGTTGCCACTTGTTACACAGCTAACGAAACAATGACTCTTTTGCGCAACAAATTCAATGGCCGTGTTATCTCAAGTCGTGGAGATATTAATTGGCCGGCAAAATCATGTGATTTGACACCTAGGGACTTCTTTCTTTGGGGTTATTTGAAAGAAAAGGTGTACGTCGATAAGCCAGCAATAATTCAAGAGCTAAAGGATGAGATAATTCGACACATTAACGGCATAGAAACTCAATTATGGCGAAGCGTCATCGAAAATTTCGCGGCGGCCATTTGGCCGATATTTTATTCCAAGCATAATTGAACCATTCCAATATTATCATAATTAAAAAAATTACAATAATTTCCTAAATAATTTGTATTTTATTCAAAACCAACATCGGCCCGTAAAATTTAACCACCCTTTATATTAGAGCATTAAACAGACATTCTATTAGCTTTTTAGTTGCCTCGTATGCCACAGCGTCCTGGGATCCACATTCAGTCCCCTAATCTTTGAAAATGCTTTAGAATTGCAATGAGCGAAACTTGAACTGAAGTTTGCTACAAACAATAAAAAGGTTACAAGGATCGATGAAAACTTTTATTACAAGACTTCGAATTTTCCTAGGGATACCTGTACCCAGCTTAGGGTCTGCCATGCAGCTGAGTCTTCTCTTTCACATTGCGTGAAGCGTTTAAAACATTTTGAACTCATTGTCAATGTAGTCCAACACATTCATGACATGCTACATATTCAGACATTCTTCGATTGCCTACTTAAACGCATGTATGCCTCTATGTTCGTCCTTCTTTGTGTGTATGTGTGCGTATTGATTTAACGCATCACTGCCTTAAATAAAACTTTCAAATGAACAGTTAAATACGCGCTAATAGGGGTTCACTTTACAATTTCATATGATCTCCTGCGTCAACCCAAAAGCAAAAAGTGAGTCTGATATTGTTACACAGTTGCCCAGGACGCACACACACCGACGTTGAGGAGAAGCAGGAAACAGGAAGCCAGGACAATGCTGTGCTTCAGCATCAGTCGGTTGTTGTTGTGGGTTACTGTATTGTTGTTGTTGTTGCTGTTCGGTCGGGTTGTTGTCCAAAGTATTTGTGTCACTGTGGATTGATTGTGACATTAAGTCGGATTTATTTGATTCAAATTTCGACTACTTTTACGCGTGATTCAAAGGTCCTGGTGTTTTCCACAGGACGACACCAACAACAACAATGACATGTGTAAGGGTTACGGCCGCAAAACACCACATATTCCAAAAATAAAAAATACATCAGATTTGAAGGATGCAAATTTCTTGGGGTTCAGTTTCGTAAAAAAAATCCAAAGTGTTACACTTTTTAATTAGAGAATTCCATATGGGCTTTAAATAACGGGGTTGACAGTCAGGCGCACTGACGAACAGACGGACGGCCTGGCGGTAGTGGCCGGGTATTGTTTTAGTTAAAGGTTTTTTTTATGTGTGAAAATCGTGTTTGTTTTAAAGCTTTACAATTGTATGTGTTTGTTTTTGCCAGCGCATTTGCTTTTGAGAAAAGGCAAATAGTATTTAAATTCGATAATATCGTGGCTGTTTTTTTTATCCAACTTAAATCTTGGATTTTTTTGTCAGCTGTGGAATGGATTGGTGGTGGCACCAACTGTGAAATTGAAACGAACATTTTCCAAATCAATAGAAATTATGCCTTTACCTGCACATACTTTCATTGACTAAGGCGTACGAGGGTTGTTATTTATATTTCGGGTCCGGCAATACAAACACAATTTATCATCGGAAATGGTTTTATTGTTTTTCAAAATATTCTCCTTTAAGATCAATACACTTTTGCATGCGCACAAACAAATATTCGAATCACTTTGTCCACTCCGATTGAGACACCTCCAAAACATGATTTTTGAACGCTTCAACAGCTGCTTCGGGCAATGAAAAACGTTGACCACGCATTTTTTCTTGATGCTAGGGAATAAGAAGAAGTCATTGAGTGCCAAATCAGGACTGTACGGTTGATGGCCCATCAATTCGACATCTTGAGTGGTCCAATAGCTCATTGTTTCAGCTGATGTGTGAGAGTTTGCATTGTCGTGATGCAAAATGATCTGTCTTCTCTTATTATCTTTCCTCATATCTTCGAACACTGTTGACAAACAGATAATTGTATACCACTCAGAATTGACCGTCCTACGTTCCACTAAAGGCACTGTGCCAACATGGCCGGTTATACCGAAAAAACGCCATCATTCGCTTCGATGTACTTATTCCACGAACAACTTTTGACTCGTCTTGAAATACCCATACGGTCGATTGCTGTTTTGTTTCGGGTTAATATGCATAGATCCATGATTCGTCACCTGTGACAATGTTGTACACTGCCTTTGAGCTACCGCAGTTATACCTTTTCCTCATCTCTTTGCACCAATCCATACGAGCCTTGTTTTGAGCATTCGTCAAATTATGTGAGATCCAACAAATCCAACAAATTATTTTCAGATTGTGATTTTAAGGCAGTAGATGCATTTTTTTTTGGTTAAGTTGGTTTTGCATTTTATTTCTTCCATTCAACAGCTACAACTTTTTAAGCCACTTAAGCAATATCAGGTTCGATTTACAAAGAAAAAGCCGTCTAAAAGTATCAAAAAATTTCTAAAAATCCAATTTGAACCAAAAAATGTACGATGCAATATCTCAGAAACTTTAATTAATTTGGCAAATTTTCAAGTTTTGGGATGTAAAGTGCCATCTAAAATTTTAAATTTGAACTACAAATTACTTTAATCTTGCAGCTAGAATAACATTCATTTTTATTTTCAGGTCTATGTTTGATATTTGCAAAATGAGTTGGTATACACTCGAACAAAATGGGAAAAAGGTATTTAAAACTTACTACCAAAGTAGTGATTCTTTAACGCAAACTGTAAGATATTTATAAGTAGCTACAACTTTGATTAAGACTCTACGAGGGTTGCTATTTATATTTCGGTTCCTGACAATGCTAGTATTCCAAGATGCAAACTGGAACTTCCATTGGAAACTTTGACATTTTTTTGCATATCTTCACTCAGAACATTTGGTCAATTGAGGGCGAATTGTTTTGTTTCCTGTGTGTTGAAAAATTCTTTCAGTCAAAAAATGGAATTCTTCCGTAAACATTTTCGTGTATCGAGGCAAGAGTGTTTAAATCAACTTATTTCGACTTTTTGCGATGAAGCACTATCAAAAACCACCGTACCGCTGGTACCAAGAATTCAGTCTCGGACGCCGTTCGTTCCAATATGAATTTCTTGAAGGACTTCAGCCACTTTGCTATCCATCGAAACCATCGATGCTGTGCGTGAGGGTTGCTATATATATTTCTGGCCTAGGCAACACTAAGTGTTGCCTGGCGCCATCTCATTTCCATTGGAAAGTTTGAAATTATTTAACATAAACGTACTCAGAACGTTTTGACGTACGACCATCATACTTTTTATTTGAAAATTATTTTTTTTCAAAACAAACTACTTATACGTTGAATTAGTATAACTAAAATATTTTTAATAAATATTTTTTTCTTTTGTCAAATAAATTACTCCTGTTAAGAAGAGTTTAATGCATTTTTAAATAATTTACTTAATACAAATCTCTATTGTTAAATAACAACTTAACCCTATCCTTACAGATCAGATTGGAGATCATAGTATGACTACGTGTAAGACAAACTATGGTTGTAGGGATCATACTATGGTTGTATGTGAAACATTATATGGTTGTAAGGATAATAATATGGTTGTGGGGATCATAGTATGGTTAAGTGAGAATAATAATATGATTGTTGGGATCATAGTATGTTTGTGTGTGAATAATTCTATTGTCGTGAGGACCATAATATTGTTGTGATAAGCATAAAATTGTTGCGCCACAACCATATACTCAACAATCGTATGATGCTCTTTGAATATTGTTATCCCAACCATACTATTTTTCTGAGTACGGGTTTGTCAATAAACAAAAAAGGGCAGGTCAGCGTAAACAAAATAGGTATTGATAAGTTGTCTTCCAGCAGGAAAGAACATGTCTTAGAAGTGGAGTAGAGTGTATAATTCTTCACTGATGGATTTTCCTTTTTGAGACGGAAGAAGAACCGTGACAGGGTGACAATATTAGAAGAGGATCATATTTTTGCGTATATAGTTCTAGCACAACAATATTATAATCCTCACAACAATAGTATTATTCACACATAACCATACTATGAACCCCACAACTATAGTATGATTCACACTCAACCATACTATGATCTCCACAACCATACTATGATCCTCACAACAATATTATGATTCAGACACAACCATACTATTATCTCCACAACCATATTATGATCCTCCAACCATAGCATTTTTTGCATACAACCATAGTATGATTCACTCAACCATACTATGATCCCCAAAATTTTTTATTAGAATTGGGTAATGTTGTTATTCTAAAATAGAGATTTTTATCAAGTAAGTTATTTTAAATACATTACAATTACGAGGGCGGTTCGGAAAGTTTTTCAAAAATATTTTTATTTTTCAATATAATCTCCTGAAACTTATACACTTAGTCCAACGCTTATCTGGGAATTCTATCCCCTGATTAAAATAGTTTTTCTCAAGGCCTTTAAAATAGTGGTTTACAACTGTAATTGCATCTTATTTTGAGGTAAAACGCTTGCCAGCAAGGAATTTTTTTAGATTTGGGAACAGGTAAAAGTCACTGGGAGCTAAATCAGGAGAATAAGGTGGGTGGTCAAGCAACTCGTACTTTAATTCGTTGATTTTAGCCATTGTTAAAACACTCTTGTGCGCTGGTGCGTTGTCTTGTCTTACTCTTGTGTTGTAGGCCAGGACGTTTTTTTCGAATTTGTACATTTAATTGATCTAAAAGGTTGCAATAGTACTCTGAATTTATTGTACTATTGCTTTTGTGAACACCTGTTTCTATATGAAGGAGTTGCCAGATCGAAATTTTAGCCATTGTTAAAACACGCTTGTGCGCTGGTGCGTTGTCTTGATGAACAATTATTTTTTTGTGTTGTAGGCCAGGACGTTTTTTTCGAATTTGTACATTTAATTGATCTAAAAGGTTGCAATAGTACTCTGAATTTATTGTTTTGCCCTTTTGCAGATAGTCAATCAATAAAATACCTTTGAAGTCCCAAAAAACCGTTACCATAACCTTACCAGCCGATTGAATTGTTTTTGCCTCCTTTGGGGCACTTCCTCCAGCTTCAGTCCATTGTTTGGATTGTTCTTTTGTCTCTGGAGTATAGTGGTGGATCCTTGTTTCATCAACAGATATGAAACGACGCTTAAAATCCATTTTATTTCGCTGAAAACGACCCAAACAAGCTTGATTCATTCTTATGCGTTTTTGGTGGGCTGTTAACAAGTGAGGCACCCATCTTGCAGAAAGCTTTTTCATCTGTAGTTCTTCATGCAAAATTAAATGGACTCGATCATTTGAGATGCCCATGATATTAGCTATTTCACGTACTTTTATTCGTCGATCATTTTATACCATATCATGCACTTTGGCAATTTCTGTTGTTGTTGCTGTTTTTGGACGTCCACTACGTGGTCGACCACGTTTACATTCAGCAACCCAATTTTTTACTGTTGCATATGAAGGAGCACTTTCACCTAACACATTCACCATATCATTATGAATTTCTTGTCCCGATAAACCTTTTTTATGTAAATATTTAATGACACCACGCATTTCTAATTTTTCCATTGTAAAAAAATCGCGGATGCGTCTTTTGTGAACACCTGTTTCTATATGAAGGAGTTGCCAGATCAAAACAAAATTTAACATGTGTTCATAGCAGAGATGGAAGTTTCCAAAACACTTAACTTTTTTCTGTTTATACCACGCTTTTTGTGCTAGGCTAAGAAGTTTCCGAACCGCCCTCGTAGTTCATGGCCAGATTTGAGGCCATGTTTTTATAGAACATTACATTCATGAAACAAACATAAATTATACAACGGCAGTCGAAAATACTTTTAGTTGTCAGCAAGGGTGAATGCTACTTTACCATCCGTAGACCCCAAGTAACGAACGTGATTTAACCATGATCAATGGCTATATACTTAAGTGCAGGCAGATTTTAAATAAACGAGAACCAGTAGGTAGTCGAGTATTTCACCGAACAAAGCAAACACAATAAAAATCCCTGGAACTACCTTTCGATTGTTGTTGCTTTTTGTAAGGGACTACAACCATGCACTGCATCGTGTGTATGTGTTTTTTTGGTATATCAAAAAAAAATACTTACACACATGCATGTATGCTCTATAAAACCTGTTCTATTATGTTCATTTTCACAACTATATGGAATGATTGTCGTCATCATATTATTGTTAACGTAAACTTTAAACAACAATACATTTGTTGCAGCAACCAAGTTTATATGGTTGCTACAACCACATTTTCATTTCTAAATTTGGCAATAATACTATTGTTACATTTCAACAACATTAATATTGCCGCAATCATACTGTTGTCAAAATGAAATTCAAAAAACAATACTATGGTTGCGACGAACATGCGTTTATTGTAGAGAACATATTATTGTTGCGGTGACCATATAGTAACCATATCTTTTCTCTGCGTGTAGATTTCGATAATAGGTCACTTGTGAAAATTGCCTAACTTGTGAGTGACGATTTATATTTTCTTATATGACAATTTTGTCGATTTTTTTAATTTTAAAAATCGAAGACTTTTAGCTGATTTGGTTGGGAGCTCTCGCAACTAGAGTCATTCGGCTTGCATTGTTATATATTGCTCAATACATTTCTCAATATGAAATAACGGCTAAAACTCGTTGATATTAGATTAAAGCTAACATTTTAAATAATTTAATATTAAGCATGAAGCCACCCTCTCAGCCAACACCCAGCATATCCTTCTCCATATGCCACAACAAGCGTGTGATGAGTTCTTTTAATAAAAAACAAATGTATTTCTGTGTATGTGGAGATTTCCTTTTTTTTGTATTCCAAAGAAATCAAATTAAATTATAATTTGTTACGCCCCGCTTTTCGTTTTGAGGGCTGGCTGTAACCACCTAGAAACGGAAGAACCAAACGGAGAAACCATTGTGCATTCCATCAAGTAACCATGGCGATATCATTATTGCCAAATTATAGAACGGCAACTCAAATCAAATGAAATTAACATGCGAACGCACAAAGAAGGGATTCTGGTGGATTGCCTGTCGCTCCTTTCGCGCTGCGCTTCCTTTTTTTTTGATTTTGGCAACAACAGATAAGTCACACCATGGCGGCAGCCATGTTAGCCAGGACGAAATAGACTGCGTGGGGTATGGGGTCGCAACAGGGTTGAGCAACCGCAGTCGGTTGCGTACGCAGGACGGCGGAGAGATAGCGAAGCACACAACAAAGAGTTTACTCCCCCACGAAGGCAAATGGAAACTTACGATAAGAACCACACGCGAAATGGAAGCAGGCCCAAAACAAGTAGCAGTGCATGTATCATCTGTACTCTGCTACATTGGCGGTAATGATATCAACCACCACCACCACCGAGAGTTTGACATTGCCACCATTAGCAAAAGCCTTAGCCACCACCACCACCCACCTGCAACAAACCCAAAGTACGAAAAC
Organism: Hydrotaea diabolus; assembly: GCA_963513945.1. Taxonomy (NCBI): domain Eukaryota; kingdom Metazoa; phylum Arthropoda; class Insecta; order Diptera; family Muscidae; genus Hydrotaea; species Hydrotaea diabolus. The sequence goes on along the minus strand of OY740718.1, from coordinate 149,262,107 downwards.
AAGATTCCAACCAAAAGCCACTAGCTGTGACCTTTGTGTTAATGACGCACAAGTGTGTGTCACAGCGACTTCTTTTTTTAGCATCTCTTTCCAGATTTTCTTTCGGGCATATTACGGGCCAAGGGGGGTTAAACTGCGCATCCAGTGGCAAACATGAAATGTAGCTAGCCATGGCAACCGGAGTAAGCTCGGTCGGTAACACAACCCAATTTTATGTTACAATTCATGTTTGCTGATTTCGATAGTACCAAAACGAAATCGAGTATGAATCCTTATTTTCACGGATTTCCCACTAAAAGGCGCGACGAAATTGAGATTTTATGTTTCTTTGGGCTGTTGTTCGGTTCTTGTGTAATTTATGCCTTGCAAACTGCAGAATGTATGTGGCAACGAGTCATGGGCCCTTGCAGCAGCTATGGAGGCAGGCAGGCTGGCAGTCTTCGCTTTTGCTGGGCGGCTAAAATTCGGCACTGTTTAATTGAAAAATTATCACTGCACGGTTGTCACACAATTTTTTGGTCGCATTATGACCAAGGACATGATTTCCACAAATGGCAGTAATGCCGTAAAAGGTTAAGTTGAACAAGTGTTGGCAATAATTTCTCATTCATTAGGCTCATTTAATCAAAAGCGTACATAAGCAATGCCACAAAAGTAGAGCGTTTGCCCAAACAGGTGTCACCGAACTCATAGCTGGCAATGACTATAGTTTTAATTATGAACAATACCTTTCTCACTTTGCCCTATGTACCGTCGTGGTGTCATGATTAGTGTGCACGACTATCACACAAGTATTTACTGGTGGATATCCTTCTAGGAACATCTGGAAAAAATTTAGCCAGTAAGTAAATAAAGGTAGCTTAGAGATTTATCTCTAAGCTATGTAAAAGCTTCTCCAGAAAATGCACTAGCCCCTCAGAGCTGGCATGAAACTGTGGTCCCTGACAGTGAGTAAAAAAAGTAAAGGGTGATCCATCTAGAGAAAAAAATATAAAATTCAAATCAAGTGTGGAATCTTTATTGTTAATTTAAACGGACATTTTATGGTATTTATTTTTTGAATTTAACTTCCTTCAAATTTTGGCAGCAACTACGCCTCAGGGTTTTCATTCTGAGGGTTAAATTTTGAATGACTCGTTCGAGCATTTCGACCGGTATGGCTTTAATGACATGCGTAATGTTGGCTTCCAAAACCTGAATCGTAGCTGGTTTGTCAGCATAGACTTTGGACTTTACGTAACCCCAAAGAAAAATGTCTAAAAGTGTGATATCACTTGATCTAGGCGGCCAACTCACCGGTCCCATAGGTGAAAAATAAGCTGCTTTTCGAAATGACCTATCAATAGATCCATTGAGCAGCTGTATGACAAGTGCCACCGTTCTGCTTGTGTCGTCAAGATTACAGGCTTCAAGTGTCGTCAAGATTACAGGTTTTAATTTCAGGTAGGATAAAGATCGATATCATGGCGCGATAGCGAGCACCATTCACGGTTACGTTCCGTCCATCATAATTTTTGAAAAAATATGCACCGATGGTTCCACCAGCTTATAAACCGCCCCAAACCGTGTTTTTCTCTGGGTATAATGGCACTTCTTGAACATCTTCTTGTTGCTTTTCAGCCCTAAAGAGCTTTTTCCGCAAACAACTTTCGTTGGATTGGCTCGTCTTCGAAGGCACATACGGGCGATTGCTGTTTTGTTTCAGGATCGCATAGATTCGTCATTCGTCACCTGTGACGATCTTATAAACGTCTTTTGAAGCAAAGCGATCGTATATTTACAAAATATCTTTGCACCAGCCGACACGAACTTTTTTTGAGCGATTGTCAAATTGTGCGGAATCCAACGAGAACAAATCTTTTTAACGGCCAGGTGTTCACGCAATATCAAATGTATGCAGGTGGAAGAAATGCCCAAGGAAGCACTTATCTCACGGTATGACACATGACGATCTTGCATTATCAGTTCACGCACGGCACAACGGCCGTTTTTGGACGACCTTCACGACCTGCGTCTTTGAGCGAGCGTCGGCCACGATTGAATTCATTAAACCAGTTTTTCACAGTGCTATAGGACGGTGCTTCATCGCCATACAAAGATTTAAGTTCACCAATGCACTCTTGTCGTGATAATCCACGTCGAAAGTTGTGAAAAATTATTTTATAAAATTATTTTTCGGCTTGAGGTAATTTATTTGAACTCGTTGTTCTATGCGTTGTTTAATTTTTATTTATCCCAATATTTCGATTTACTTCGTCAATCATCTTCAGCGGTTGTCAACTAACAAAACAATGTTGTCAGTCTAATTATCGCTGTCAACTTCGTTAATTAGCATGAAAATGTTTACGAGTTATTTCCATTTTTTTTGCCAAATTGATTTTTTTAAGTCACTGTAAACAACACAAATGATGGCCGTACGTCAAAACGTTCTGAGTACATTTATGCTTAAAAATGTCAAACTTTCCAATGGAAATGTCAGATGGCGCCTGGCAACACTTAGTGTCGTCTAGGCCAGAAATAAAAATAGCAACCCTCGTATTAGATGCAATAAGCACGGTAGCATCAGAATGGGATCGCGTTACGCCAAACAACAGTGGCCAACAAGCAGGCATAAAAACCCGTGCGGCTGATGTTGGTATATCGACGGATATCCAGTTCGTTGAAGATGGTAATACAACTCTTGCTGACTGGATACAAATATTCAACGAAAAACACTTAATTGAAAAAAAATTTAACATGGGCGGACTTTGTGTCTGTAGATGACGATATTATATTAGCAGATTAGCCAACTTAGCAGGAAATAGTTAGTAATGTGACAGACGATAAAAGTTATATTGATAATTTTGCCGATGATGATAATGCCGAGAATATTTTTGAACCACTTTTTATTTTTGATGCATTTATTGCAACTAAAACATTAAACAATACTTTTCTTAATTCCCATTCCGCTAAACTAAGACAAAACATTTCATAACATAAAAAGAGATGGAAAATATTTAGGTCAACTAAACTTAAAAAAAACAATCAAATATTACGCATTATTTTTCAGTTAAAAAAAAAAACAATATAATAAATAAAAATTAACATTAACATATTTAAAAAAAATACAAATATTTGCGTTTAAAATATTTTTTAAAAGCACTTCGGTAATAACGTCATTCGGAAATAGCGACGAAAATCTCCGGTCCCTTCAATGTCGTTATATCCGAATTCTATTCGGTATTTCGGTAAAAAAAATATTTCACCTTTTTTTTAGAGTAGGTTTTCTCTAGAAATATTTCACAACATAGAAGATGTAGGTTTTTCGAGAGAGGGCAAATATTTTTTTTAAATTTCCTTTTTCAAAATAACAGTGAATCAGCCAAGACATTGCCTTATAAACATTTTCTTAAACGCACTTGTTTAAATTTGTCAAATCCAAGACAGTTTCTTCATACTTTTTCATCACATTTCCATGACCTTTACTTGGAAGAAAGTTCAAGACTTTTGATTGATGTGGCAAAATGATATTACCACCCTTTCCTTCCTCTAAACATCCGGTATTGATAAAAATCATTCCGCACATCTTGAACAAATTTTCACACTAACTTTGAGCCAAAAATCACTTGCGTTTGGCTTAAAAGAGTTTTTGCGTTGCAAGAAAAGGTATAACCAAAAAAGTGAAACCCAAAAAAACATCTCTAACAAGATTTCCTGTGTTATTTTGTGTGTCACGGTAGCCATACACTGAAAGAAAAGTGTATGTAAAAAAGAAATTTTATAGGGTGCGTTCGATAAGAAAAGGAATTTTCTGTGGCGCTCGTTTTGTTTGGATTACGCCACGGTAATTATAAGTGCCAGAATTTTAAGTCCTCAAGACACTAGGGTCGCCACACCACTTACCCGTAAAAATTGTTGGCAAAATTCATAAAAATACCCTGCTAGGGTACAATGCATAAATTATTCTATATTATTAAGTGTGTGTAATTTTTTGTTTAGCACTTATAAGATCAGAGGTATATTGAAATAAAAAATACGAAATTCTCTCCACTTATAATTTTTAACCGACCGCAAAGTTACGTGCATGTTACCAGGTAACGACGTCTAACGATGTAGACGTTCGGCTGTCTACGAAGCGGATCAAATAATGAAATTTAGAAATCTTATCAGAGTCACCACTAATCGGAGGCAAATAAATACGGACTCTATAACAAGTAAGCGTATAGCTACAGGACACTTGTTTATAGCGATACAAGCATAAAAAATAGGCGTATAGTACTGATCTAAGGATGTTAACTCCGCCGTGGGACGACAAGGAAGATAAAGCAACTTATGATACCACAAGGGCATTTACCCTTGTCGATGACAAACACAAATAATAGGGTGCAATGTCCAGGTCGACCTAAGAAGAAGGCAAAACCGCAATTACCCAACTCAAGAACAACAATGTCGCAGGAGCTGACCCGCGATCTTTACAAGAGCTGATATGGTGCATGCATTGACTAGTTCACATTGTCTTGAAGTCAGAACGCATGCCCAATGATTGAAACCTTAACGTACAATGCCCGATTTACAAAGACCTAGGCAAGACCGTTTGCGCCAACTACCGCGGATTAATTCTCCAATTCAACTATACTCGTAGTGAGAAGAAGAATTAAACCCAAAATAAAAAGAACAAAACCCACTGAACCCAAACCTATCACAATGAAATCTTTACATTGCGCCAAGTCCTGGAAATACACACAATCAGAAAATCGCAACCTCTTTATCTACAATAAGGGAGCAGTCGAATTGGTCCGTTTTTATATAAATTTTCCAATAGGGACATAGCAATTTCGCATCTTCAAGTCAACGCAGCCTCAACCACTTTTATTGATCTTTCAGTTTTAAAACGTTAGTCGAAGTCAACATTTTCATCATGGTAATGTTTACTTACGAGTAACATTTGAATATGCCTTATTGGGCTGCAACAAACCCACATGCGCTTCAAGACATACAATTGGGCGTGGTCCTACCCCCTTTTTCATAAAAACAATTTGCATCGTATCAGTTAAGGGAGTATTAAACCTAACATTATTTCTTCTAATAGTCTTTAGTTTATGGCACTTTAAGATGTTGACATGTGTGGACGTTACACCCTTCTTCAAACCTTGATTGCAAATAGCCAGCTTAGATCTCTTGGGCAACCGTAAACAAAAATTGTTAAGGACGATCAGATTATTGTTGTTGTTACGACGGATTTTTTTTAAAAGGGGAGTGGTCCTTTCTTCATTGGACCCAATTGTAAATCTAAACCATTCTCGAATCCACCTGAAAACACACAATACATTTTATTAAAATGGGTCTAGCCGTTTTGGAGAAGTTCAGCGACATACACACAGAAGAATTATACAGGGTGGGCCAAAGGTTACCATCAGATTAAAACCTTTAATAACTTTTTCGTTTCTTATTTTTTTTATTTTTTTTCTCAGATTACAAAATGGAAATTTTTTTACACTATGTATGCAAAATGAACGATTTGTGGCGTTCGAATTTCTGCAACAGTGTTGGCCTTGAGTTGAAGGATTGTCTCGGGCTTGTTCACATATACTCGCACCTTCAAATAACCCCAAAGAAAACAGTCGGGTGCTGACAAATCTGGCGATCGCTCTGGCCAAATAATTTCCGAATTTCTGGAAATTATTCGCTCTCCAAAAATTTGACTTAAACTGCCATCGGGCAGTGTGGGCAGTGGCTCCGTCCTGCTGACAATACATCTCAGGTCTGTTTTCAAGAGCAGGACGTAAAAAATGTTATATTATTAACCGAAACCGCTTTCCATGTACGGTTACAGCAGTTCCATCTTCATTCTCGGTGAAGTAAGGCCCAATGATATTTACAGATGTAATCCCACACCTTACGAGTACTGTACACCTAATGGGGAGCAATGGCCCTTGGATTTTCAGAACCCCGGAACCTACAGTTCTGCTTATTAACAAATCCATTCAAATGAAAATGAGCTTCATCGTCCATAATCAAATTTTTAATTAAGTTTAATTAAGTAATTTCTGGCCAACTGTTAAAATGTATCTGCCAAATTTAGACGTTGCGAATGATCAGCGGGTTTTAATTCTTACACCAATTGCAGCTTATATGGATATAACAGAACATTTTTTTTAAATGCGCCGTAGTGACGTACGAGACATTCCTAGCTGAGCAGAACGCCTTCTGGCAAATGTTTCTGGTGTTTCGTTAACACTTTGCGTTACTCATTCAATATTATCCGCAGTGCAAATTAAACGTGGTCTACCGGTTCGAGACTAATTAATTACGGTGACATGTTGGTGATAACGATCAACTAAGCAACGAGTCATTGCTTCAGAGGGCGATATTCTGACGTAGAAATGTCGACGATATGCTCTTTGCATTAAAATAATGGACCGCTGTTTTAATAAAATTCTATTATTCTGGTTCTTTGTTCAGTTGTGAATCTCTACATTATTTATTCTCCGAGTGTTATTGTTAAAATGTAAAAAAAAATGAAAAAAAAATGTAAACGAAAAAGTAATTAAGTCTTAAACCCGATGGTAACTTTTGGCCCCCCTGTATATAGAAAGATAATTTATTGTTAAAATTGGAAAAAAGGACGTGGCATATATTACTTCGAAATGAACTTTATACCGATTTGAAGATAGTAGCTGGTGTCGGGGCGGTGCCACGCCTCCTTGTAAAAATGTTCTTAGATTACATTAGAGGGCCGTTAGCTTCGACAATATCGAACTTTGTTCGTCCTCTTGGATTCTTAATAAAATATTTAATTAATTCCATATTACAACACACATTTACTTTCTTTAATGAAACCTTTCATGATTTCTGTCATTGATTCAATGAAATAATTTCATCAAATAAAAAAAAACACAAATTTCATTCAACTGGTTGTCTGCACAACAATTTCTCAGTGTATTATGCTTTGTTGGGATGAATTTTTAACAACTCCACGCAGAAAACCCCAATTCCAGCGAACACATACTCGTACTTGTTTTTTCTTTTGCGTTAAACCAGAAAATGTCATTTCTTTGGTTTTCATTTTAAGAAAAAAGAGCACTCACACACTTCCATACAGGAAGATGCGAAATTATTTTGTAGCCAGAGAGAATGGCAATGTTATAAGCTTAGTGGCAGGAAGCAAACCAGGATGAGAAGATGAGTGACTGCTAATGCCAAACGGAAGGAGCAGCAACAGAAAAAAAGAACACTAAGATCAAAAGCGGAAAATATGCGTTGTTCTGAACAAATTGAATTATTTCCGATACTGAAAGCAGGGGAAAAGTGGAAATCCTTTTCTTTTTTCTTACGTTTTGTTAAGTAAAAAATTTAATTTTTATTATTATTTGGCCTGAGAATCTCACACAGCTACAATTTAAATACACGAAGGACCTTTCGCAATGTTCCTTTTTGGTTTGCTTTGAATGAAGCATATGGAATGTGTGAAATCTGTTGCATAAGTAGTGCAAAAAAGGTGGTAAGATTTCCTTAAACCAAAACCAATCCAATGATATAATGGCATTAAAGAGTCAAACAAAGTGACAGGGACATGCATGTATTACAAGGCGACCATTCCTGGGTGCGGGTTCGCAAAACAAAAAAAAGGACTGCAAAAGCCGAAAATGTTTCAATTTCAAGCAAATGCTTCCGATATTTGCCCGTCGTCCAAAAACAAAAGGTGTGAACCAGTTTTTATTCCATTTCAGCTAAAGAGCCCAATGTCCTTTTTGTGTCCTCATATCTGCGTGCCCGTGTGTGTTGTGCAACCAAATGCAAACATATAATCCTTCAGGTAAATAGTTTTAATCCTTTGTCATACATCTTCATTGTCATGTTTCATGTCTGCATGTGTGAATGTGGTGACATGTCATTTAATAATTTTTGCTGCTACTGTTCAATTTCCAGTTCTCATTACAGTACAAAAATTGCATTTAATTTATTTCAATGTTTCTGTAATAGGATCAGAAGGGATTAGGTTACCCCCCAAAAAAACAGCACACAAAACATCACTAGGACAATGGATGCTCTCTTGTGATGGTCACGATATGAATGGTGACCATTTGTGACATGTCACATATGAATTATGATGGACAATTTTGATTCATTTCTGCTCGTTTGGACATTTGCATACCGATACTGTGCCGTATTGTTCGAACGTATTTGAAATAAGATCAATTTTTGGTTTTCATTGTAGCAGGAATTTCAAAAGAATTAAGAGATGATACCGCTTGTGAATTGAGAGATGATCGGATAAAAACATGGAGTTTGGGAAATTATCTTTATTAGAAATACCACAAAGGTGGTCATGCGAAACTTTCATTATCATACACAAGATTATTGATTTGTAGAAAATGCCGCCGTTCCTTACTGGCCTTTTTTGCTCACATACCTAAATTGGCTTAGAAATGTGGAATAATGATTAATATCGGCATGGATATAAGTACTGATTTTTAAGTGATACATATTCTGAATGATGGAAAGATAAAGAATCTAGTCGACGGTGTCGTGATCGAAATGCTTCCAGCGTGTTGGAAGTTCGACCGCTTCGAATAGAAAACGTCGTTACGAATAAGTATATTCTCACAAATGTAATTTGGCTCTCGGACTCGTCCAAAGGGGCCACAAAATCGGTCTCGTAGTACTATCAGATATGGGTCTTGAAAAAAAATTTACAATTGCAATGTTTTTGAGATCTTGACTTAAAGTTCACAGGCCTCTAAAGCACCGAAAATTATGTCGTTTCGATTATCGACCAATGTATGCCTTAACTTTCCTAATAACCCTTTAACAATGGACACTTTAAAATAACATACTGTGAGCGTCAAAATAAAGTAAACACCAACTACTTAGTAGGGTCGTAAATACTGTTACAACATTGAACACACCCATTTCAATAGTAGAACTGAACAAACCCCGTTAATGTCATATGGGTTTTGAAAGCTGACCTGAATAGCGTTAGTCTGTAACGGGATTTTAAAATTGTTTCAACTTTCATCATGGAGTGGTCAGATAATGAGAACCGTATGGCTGTAATAGCGCTTTTCAAGGTTGAAATGAAAAAAGCGATATATTCAAAACGCTCCGGCCGCATGTTCGTCTGCCGATGCATAAAACTGTTTGACGAGACTGAAGATGTAAAAGACCGCCACCGGTCGGGCCGCCCACTCTCTGTTCGAACAGCACCGCATGTCATCAAAGCCGTTAAATCAAGGATTCGCAGAAATCCGCTCCGAAAACAGAAAATCATGGCCCGTGAGATGAATATCACGCAAAAGTCCATGAGTCGAATCATTAAAAAAGACTTGGGCCTTGAGGCTTTCTAACGACGTACCGGACATTTATTGACTGCAGCTTGAAAAAAATAGGATTGAAAAATGCAAACGTCTTGTGGTGAAAACACGCTGATAACTTGTACAGAAAAATTTTGTTCACCGATGAACACATTTGTACCGTTCAGGAAAAATTTAACAAGCATTTAGAGTGTATGCGCGATCATCTAAGGAAGCATCTGAACTGATCCCAAGGTTGGAAAAGGGTCATCACCCAGCTTCAGTCATGGTTTGGTGGGGTGTCTCTTACGATGGGGTCACTGACCTGCATTTCTGCGAACAAGGAGTCAAAACATCGGCCAAAGTTTACCAAGAAAACGTTTTGGAAGCTGTTCTAAAGCCTCTTAACAATGCCCTGTTTCAAAACCCGTCATGGACTTTCCAGCAGGATTCTGCGCCGGCTCATAAGGCTAAAACGTCCCAGGCCTGGCTTCGAAACAGTTAGCCAGCGTTCATTTCCTCTGAAGAATGGCCCTCCGGCCCTCCAGATTTGAACCCTTTGGATTACAAATTGTGGGCTGTTTTAGAGGACAAGGTTTGTCACAAAAGATACCCCAACATTGGATCTCTTAAGACTTCTTTGGTTCGAGCTGTGGCCAATTTGCCAATGGACGAGGTTCGTGCAGCTATTGACGATTGGCCAGTGTGACTTAAGGCGTGTGTAAAGGCAAAAGGCGGACATTTCGAATAAGTAGATTCTTTTTGCATACAATATACATCAATAAATATATTAAAAAATATTTTGTCCAAAAACATTCAGTACTTTTTATTTTACAGCATAAAACGTGTGTAACAGTATTTATGTCCCTACTAAGTACTTTCGTTAAAGTGGATTTATTATAATTACATAAATAATGCAATATAAAAAGTAATTATGCCAAATTAATCAGTAATTAAACTGGAATATATTCCTTAAAAAGCATGGGTGATAACAAAATCACATTCGAAAAAAAAAACTTATTTTATAAAAGAACACCCAATTTTACACGGCAAAATAATGTAAACAGTGGCATCTCCTTGACGCAAAAATCGCCGAACGCTAAAAGTGGTGGGAACTCTATAACAATTTTTTTGTGAACGTTTCGGGGAAATACCAATTTATTATTAAAACCAAGATTCTCAACATAAAACAGTAACATTCTAAAAAAAACAACATAAAATAGCAATAGATTTACGATAGGAAAACAAACCACAGTGGACACTCGTGGAATCATAATAGATTTGCATAAAAAGGGCAAATCTTTAAGCGAAATAGATGAAATTGTTGGAAGAAACCATATTACAAAAAAAATCATAGACAAGTATACCAGATATCATACAGTGGAGAATTTGCCTGGAGCAGGACGGCCATAGCGTCTTATGGACACAGAAATTAAAGTTGTGGTCAAAGAAGTGAAAGCAATCCAGCGTCTAGTGCTGTAAAAATACCAGGAAAAGTTTCGCAAACCTCCGGCAAATCAGTAAGTGCTAGTACAATTAGAAGATCTCTACACCAAAATGGCTTACGTAAACGAGTGCCAAGTAAAAAACCTTATACTATATCGAAAGTCAACCAATCTAAACGCCTTATTTTGGCCAAACAAATATAAATATGCGACTCTAAACTATTGGGAAACCTATTATTCACCGACGAGAGTAAGTTTGCAATATTTGGCCTTAAAAACCTCCAATAATATGGAGGAGTAAAAATTAAGCCTTCATGTATAAGAATGTGGTCAAAACATGGTGGAGACTCCGTTATGGTCTGGGGATGCATGGTCGGTAACCTAGTGTTTATCGAGTCAACGATGAAAAAGGAAGATTATTTAAAGATTTGACAAAGCAATGTTGTCCCCAGTGTGCAAAAGTTGGGCTTATCGCCAAAATGGATATTCCAGCAGGACAACGATCCTAAGAATTTATCCAAAATTGTGAAGGATCGTCCACCGCAGTCCACAGACCTTAACCCGATTGAGCACCTGTGGGAATATTTGGATAAAATATTAGAGAATGACACATTTCTTGTAAAGATGACCTGAAACTCGTATTACAGGACGAATGGAGTAAATTTTCACCTGACGTCACTAAAACTCTTGTTGATTCAATGACTAGAAGATGTTACAAAGTCAAAAGGAAAGCAAACCAAATATTAAATATGGACGTTTATCTTCTTTTTAGAAAATTGTTTACTTTATTTTGACGCATAAAATTTGGTGTTTTTTAGTAAAACGAAAAATATTTTTAATCTAATATTGTTTTTGCCTACTATTTTTATTAATTTAATTCTTATTTAAATAGCAATGAACTTTGCATTATTGTTTTTTATGTATCATTTTTTATTACAACATAATAATGCAATGGTTACTAGAATATTTAGTGTTTATTTTCTTTTGACGCTCACAGTACGTTTTACAAGTTGGCTGAATTTGAGGCCTTTGCTCAAGATCCAATGCCGTGAATTTACCCACCAACCGGGAATTCATCCACCAACCACCGTATTCCCCAATACTGTCAATGAAATTCTGCAACGCAATCCATGGTGGAGAGTATAGGCTTTGGCCCGGATCATCTTACGAATTATCCACTTGTTAATAAGTAATATATTGCCGCAGCGTTTTCCGAAAAAATTAAGGGGTTTCCAATAGGGACATAATGCTTTCGTATCTTTATGTCAACGCACCCTCAAACATTTTTAATGATCTTTCGGTGTCAAAACGTACGTCGTCGAAGTCAACATTTTCATCATGGTAAAGTTCACTTACGAGCAACGTTTGAAATCTATTAAAAATTACTACAGAAATTCAAAGTCAGTGGTCGCAACTTTAAGATCACTTACTCCAATTTTCGGCCATAATAATCGTCCTACCCGATAGGATGAGCGATGCAGATAAATTCTGGCTGAGTGGTTTTGTTAATAAACAAAATATGCGGTATTGGACAAAACACATGTGTTACAAGAGACACAATGGCTTCCGTGTGGTAAGGTTTTCATGCCGGAGGTGTGATTGGGCCGTATTTGTTTGTCGATGGAAACATTTGTCATGTTACCGTCAATGGAGAGCGTCAAAGAGCATGACCTCGCCGATTTGAAGTTTCAACAACTCGGTGTCACTAGCCACATATCATGCGTTACAATTGATTTAGTGAAACACAAATTGGGTGAACCTGTTATCTCGAGAAATGGTCCGGTGGAACCGCCATTTGATTTCCTTTTCTGGACCACATTAATTCATTGGCCTATGCCAACAAATTTAGACGAGCTTAGAGACAAGATCCAACGCGAAATTTCCAACGTTCCGGTCAAAAAGTGAGCAAGAGCGGTGGAAAATTGGGTCGAACGAATAGATCGCTGTACACGGGCTCTTGGTGGTCATATGACCGAAATCTAATTTCATTCTTAAAATGTAACATTTGCACTACACCTGGAATAAATTTGAACTCTATATTTTTAATATTCTGTATTTTTTTTTAAAAAATATAAAATTGTTAGGTCGTTAATGGAAAATCCTGTATTACTTTAAAATTTAAAATTGAAATGGTTATTATGTTTGAGAATAACACAGTACAACAGCCAATCTGGGGGGTGAGAAATTCCAAGTCAGGGTGATGGTACTAGGTCAGTATATTAAAACCCTCAAAGGGTTTTGCGTTCGTATGTGCCAGTTTTTTTTTAAGACCTTTTACATTTTTTCCTTATCTTGATGTTTTTTCGCTTAGTTGTAAAATGTTGGCAAAAACGTAGTTTGACATAACTCGAGAACGACTAGTTCGATTTTGCTGAAATAAATTGAGAAAAATTAATAATTACATTTTCTTTAATCCATTAATATACTGTTTCTCTACAAAATCAACATTTTTGCAATTAGAAATAAATTTATGAAGAAAATTTTGCCAAATTTTTTTTTTTAAACATATAAATCCCAAACGGAAAAACGTATATTAAAACCCTTTGAGGGTTTTAATATACTGACCTAGTACCATCACTCTGACTTGGAATTTTTCACCCCCCAGACAATAACCCCAAAAATGTTCCACTGTGTAATTGGATAACTGTTGGATGAACTGCTACAGTGATACTATTTAAGAATCGATGGAAATCGTAAAATAAACGAATGCGCATAACTCTTAAACTAAAGAAAATACTAAACTATTAAAAAAAGCTTAAGTCTGGCTTTGCCGATTATACTCTTATCAAAGCTGATCGCTTTTGTAGCTTTCTTAGAGATCGCACTATAAGAGTTGTTGTAGATAGGTTCTCATCCAACAAACATAGGCTTACCGCTGGTGTACCACAAGGCTCCGTCCTTTCTCCCTCTTTATTTCTTATTCTCATTGATGGACTGTTGGGTCAGACCGTGAATCCAATCTACTACTTTGTGGATGACAGCGACCTTTGTCATTCTTATTTATTCAACCATACGCCAAGTCTTCAATATATTAAAGTCAGAAGGCGTTTTATGGATGAGACACTTGGCCGGGATTTACAGGCCATTTCCGACTGGGGTCGAATGAATAGAGTGGGTTTTAATACGCGCAAGACGCAGTGCTGCTTGTAGTCTCACAAGCGATTCGCTGAACCAACAATGTCGTCAATTTCTATTGATGGTATGGGTGCTGAACAATCAGATGCTCTTGATGTTCTTGGCATGAAAATACAATGTGACGCTAGTTGGGCGAGGCATGTATTCGAAGTGTCGAACGAAGCACTCAAGTGCATTGGATTTTCAAAGCGGTGCAAGAAATATTTCACTCCTTCTGATCTTTTTGATATCTATACAACCTACATCAGGCCAACAACTCCCATACATGCTCCCAGGCAGGTGCTCCAAAATCATCCTTGGAGGTACTTGACCGTATTCAAAGGAGAGCGATAGTGCTGATTGGTGACAGTGGGGTGTCCAACTTAAATAGTCTCCCTTGAACATCATTTCCATGGTGTGTACTCCGCTGACATCCGTCGACTTTTTCCTGATGTTAGGATGTTCGCAAGGTATACGCGACTTTCGAGCAATTCACACCAGTTTGTTATCGATTGGCCAGTTGACCGCACTATACACTACAGATAGAATTAGTTTGTTGCCAGTACTGTCCGTATGTGGAATCGACTTTCGGCCAATGTATTTTCCACCAATTACGACATCCAAAAATGCAAGACCAATGTCAATAAACCTTTCTCCCTCTTACCCCTCTGACCACTTACATTCCACTCAGCAACTCAATGTACTGCATAATAGGGGAAATCCCCTAATTGTTGGCCAATAAAAAAAACTTGTGGAAAGTAGGACTTAATATGTAACAGTTAATTTTTTATCGCTCATGACGCACCATACAAAATTTTAACGTGACTGGGCATATCTTGTGGTTTCTAGATCTTCAGGACCTGAAATCGGGAGGTACCTTCGTGTGGGATCTGTTCGAAAACATGGACCGATTTGGTCCTCTCTCACTAGAGATATTTTTAAGCCACTCCTGATGATGTGTGCGAAATTTTTGGGGGTTGTAGTCCAGTTACACTACACTAAATTAATGGACGCTCAAAACGTACCATGAGGAAATTTTGGCGTGGTCGAGTTAATTCGTGGCGACTGCAGCTGTCGGACCTCAAATCGTGAGGGACCATTGTGTGGGACATATTCAAAAACTTGGACCGATATGGACATATTATAGCAAAAATATGTGTAGCCCACTCGAAATGCTCTATGCGAAATTTGGTCAGAATCGGATGTTAAATATGGCTGCAAATATTTCTCATAATAATTTATAATCAGAAACTTTTACGATTTCTTCTTCAAAAAAAAAAAATTACTAAAAATTCCCAGGATTATCTGTCCACCATGGGAAATTGAATGCGTATTGCACAAATCTCTTGGTCGCTTTCAAAGAGGCGTATTTCAGTTATCCCACAGAATACCAATTTCCTGAACTTCCGCTCTGAAAACTGCTCGAATCCTAAGTCCAAATAAAAATCATTAATTATAATCAACAAAACTGCAAATTAGCAATAAACCGAAACAAACATTTTATACAAATATTATTGAAACGAAAACAGGTAAAAGACATTAGAAGGTTTACACCTCCACAAAATTGAATCATCAGAAGAAATGAAATGTTAAAAAGGTCAGTTTTTTAGTTTCCATTCGAAAGCAAAAGAACCCAAAACATCACAGATAGACAATTCTAATTGTTTTGAATTGAAAATCATTTGATTTTAGAGGAATTGAGTAAGTCGTAGAAGGAAAAAAATTTAACGAAATGAAGTGAAATGAATGACCAACGAAGGATGTGATTTTCAGATCATAGAGGAGAGAAGAAAGGAGGCTGGACGGATGAATGAATGTTGGGAAATAAAACCAAACAGGGGTTAAGAGTACTGTTTGTGTTATTTTTTTATGAAACCAAACAAACAGCAAAGGAATAGAAAGAAAGGAATTGAAGACAATATAAACAATAAGGGACAGTAGACAACCACGGAGAGTTTTGGGGTGATGGGATTTTCGAGATACTGTAAAATGAATGAAAATCGAATACCAAGACAGACGGATAGAAAGAAACTCAATCTGGTATATTTGTACTCCTATCGGTTAATTCCAAAAATAATCGACACAAAACCCGACCCCTTTCGGTTTGCATGAAATTTGGACCATAGTTTCTACTCTTCTGTCAAATTCAACGGTACCAGTGTGTCAAGAAGTAGTTTTTGTTCTATGGATACATGAATTTAATATTGTAGGGCAAATTCTGGAAAAAGAAGCTGACTTAAAAGTGCCATAGCTTTTGAGTACGTTGATGGATTTTAAACTATTACTATTTAGTTGTAAGAACAGCTTTAATGTTAACCAATAAAATATGCATGTCATTGTGGCTCAATGGGGCTTTAAACTGCAAAGTATTCTTTATCCTTGATTATCCATTATGGCAATACGTATCTTTAATTTTTGATTTTCCCTACTAAAAACAAAGTTCATTTTTTCCCCTACAACATAGTCAAATTTCAAAATGGTATATCCATGAAATCAAAAGTTACATACAATTTGAAGATTCTAGTTGAGTTTTTATGTTTTTGTTTCGATTTTTTTTCCAAGTTTTACAACCAACATAGTCCGATTTCAATCAAACTTTACACAGGTATTCAAGTGCATCTGATCTAAATAAATCATACTTTAAAATATAATCTTCAGCAGATATTTTACCGTTAGATTAATATAACCTATACGTCCATTGTTAAAGGAGTTCTAGGAAAGTTAGTGCATACATTGGTCGATAATCGAAACAACATAATTTTCGATACTCTTGAGGCCTGTGAACTATGAGTCAAGACCTCAAATATAGTCGAATCGTAAAATTGTTTTCTAGACCCATATATGATAGTTCTGGGAGAACAATTGTTATGCCCCCTTGGACCGGTCCACCCAAATTAGATTTGTGGGAATATACTTAGTAGGAACATAAATACTGTTACAACATTGAACACACCCATTTCAATAGTAGAACTGAACATACCCCGTTAATGTCATATGGGTTTTGAAAGCTAACCTCAATAGCGTTAGCCTGTAACGGCATTTTAATATTGTTTCAGCTTTCATCATGGAGTGGTCAGATAATGAGAACCGTATCGCTGTAATAGCGCTTTTCAATTGTGAAATGAAAAAAAAAAACGATATTTTCAAAACGCTCCGGCCACTAGGGATTAGCCGCATGTTCATCTACCGATGCATAAAACTGTTTAAGGGGACTGGAGATGTAAAAGACCGCCACAGATCGTACCGCATGTCATCAAAGCCGTTAAGTCAAGAATTCACAAAAATACACACCGAAAACAGAAAATCATGGCCCGTGAGATAAATATCACGCAAAAGTCAATGAGTCGAATCATTAAAAAATACTTGGGACTTTCAAACGACGTACCGGTCCGGCTTTAAACAAAATAGGATTGAAAATTCAAACGTAACTTGCACATAAAAATTTTGTTCACCGATGAAAAAATTGTTACCGTTCAGGAAAAATTTAACAAGCAAAATGGTAAAGTGTATGTGCGGTCATCTACCGAAGCATCTGAACTGATTCCAATGGTGGAAAAGGGTCATCACCCAGCTTCAATCATGGTTTGGTGGGGTGTCTCTTACGATGGGGTCACTGACCTGCATTTCTGCGAACAAGGAGTCAAAACATCGGCCAAAGTTTACCAAGAAAACGTTTTGAAAGCTGTTGTGAAGCCTCCTAACAATTCCAAAACCAGCCATGGACTTTCCAGCAGGATTCTGCGCCGGCCCATAAGGCTAAAACGTCCCAGGCCTGGCTTCGAAACAATTTGCTAGCGTTCATTTCTTCTGAAGAATGGCCATCAGCCAATCCAGATTTGAACCCATTGGATAACCAATTATGGACGGTTTTAGAGGACAAGGTTTGTCACAAAAGATATCCCAACAAAAGGCGGACACTTCGAATAAGTTGATTCTTTTTGGATACAATATATATCAATAAATATATTAAAAAATATTTGGCCCAAAAATATTCAGTACTTTTTTTTTTACAGCATAAAACTTGTGTAACAGTATTTATGTCCCTACTAAGTACACTCATGAAAATGCGAAATAATACGAGTAATGAAAATGCGAATATTTATCATCAAAAATGGTTTTATTTTTTTTAAAAGTACTCTCCAGCATGATTTATACACTTTAGCATGAGCTCAAACCCATTGCCGAAGCACTTTTTCCATTCCGATTGAGACACCTCCAAAACATGATTTTTGAACGCTTCAACAGCATCTTTTGGCGACGAAAATCGTTGACCACGCATTTTTTTCTTGATGTGCGGGAATGAAAAGAAGTCATTGGGTGCCATGTCAGGGCTGTACGGCGGATGACCCTGGTTTGAGCCGATGTGTGAGAGCTCGCATTGTCATGGTCCACAATGATTCGTCTTCTCTTGTTCGTTTTTCGAATTTCTCTGAAGACTTCAGGCAAACAAATTGTAGTGTACCACTTAGAATTGACCTCCTACGTTGCTTATGTGGATCAGTCGCCACATGACCACTTTTGCCGAAGAAACAGACGACCATTTGCTTGAAAGTGTTTCTTCCACGAACAACTTTCTTTGGATTTGGCTAGTCTTCGAAGACCCACACGGTCGATTGCTGTTTTGCTTCAGGCTCATATGCATAGATCCATGATTCGTCACCTGTGACGATCTTATAAACGTCTTTTGAAGCACCGCGATCGTATTTTTTCAAAATTTCTTTGCACCAATCGACACGAGCCTTTTTTTGAGCGATCGTCAAGTTGTGCGGGATCCAACGAGAACAAACCTTTTTTACGGCCAGGTGCTCATGCAATATCGAATGTATGCTGTTGGAAGAAATGTCCAAGAATGCCTCTATCTCACGGTATGTCAAATGGCACAACGGCCGTTTTTGGACGACCTTCACGACCTTCGTCTTTGAGCGAGCGTTAGCCAGGATTGAATTCATTAAACCAGTGTTTCACAGTGCTATAGGATAGTGCTACATCACCATACAAAGATTTAAGTTAATCGATTCACTCTTGTCGTGATAATTAATCCACGTCGAAAGTTGTGAAAAATGATCGCACGAAAATGTTCACGAGTTAATTCCATTTTTTTGCCAAATTGATTTTTTCAAGTCACTGTACACAACCCAAATGATGGTCGTACGTCAAAACGTTTTGAGTACGTTTATGCTGAAGAATGTCAAACTTTCCAATGGAAATGTCAGATGGCGCCAGGCAGCACTTAGTGTTGCCAGAAATATATATGTGGCGCGCAAAATAGAAAGGGACCTACGGCTTAAAACCAGTTCTGTGCAGGAGAGCCATTTTAAGGATTGGGTCCCTTTCTATTTGCGCTTACAATTGTCGACTTCACTTTCATAAAACGCGCATATCTCTGGGAGGGAACACTTTTGGGGCATAGGATCGGTCTCATTCGATGCTCAGATGTTGTCCACATCAAAAAAAGAAAAAAATGAAAATTGATTTTTTTTACCCTTGGTCTCTTTCTCTATGCGCTGTAATTCTCTGAAAACTTGTTTTTTTTTTACAATTAGCATCGTGCGTTTTTAATTAAGCACGCTCTAGAATGATCGATTCATTAGTTGGGTCATAAATATTTTTACAATGGGCACTGCCCACTTTTCTGTCAGATGTATTTCGAACCATGCTAACATCAAATATCATCGTCATATCTCGTATAGTTCATAACATATTGCGTTTTAAGATCAGGGTTGATGATTTTTCTATAGTTCGACACAACCCTTGTGTGGCGGAAAATTTTAACTTTTCTAACCCATTAACCCATTTTTAATTAATATCGTTTCAGCCCATCAACACATATTTCTGCGAAATTTCAGTCACCTACACGCAGAAAAAAAGTATGGTTGGGGTAACAATATTCGAAGAGCACCATACTATTGTTGGTTATATGGTTGTGGCACAACAATATTATGATCATCACAACAATAGTATGGTTCACACACAACCATACTATGATCCCCATAACAATATTATGGTCCTCACAACAATAGAATCATTCACACACAACCATACTATGATCCCCACAACCATATTATTATTCACATTCAACCATACTATGATCCCCACAACCATATAATGATCCTCATAACCATAGTATGTTTAACGTACAACCATAGTATGATCCACACAACCATACTATAATCCCAAAAATTGTTTGTAAAGACTGGAATACGTTGTTATTCAACAATAAAGAATTTTATTAAGTAAGTTATGTAACAATAGGAGTGATTTATTTAACAGTAAAAAAATGCATTTATAAGTATTAAAAATATTTTAGTTATAATAATCCTTAGTTTTTTTTTGAAAAAAATTAATTTTTATTATTGTCAAATTAAAAAAAAATTAAGGTTTTGCCCGTATGATTGCCTTAATCATGTTATTGTTAACATAAGACCCAAGAAAACAATACTTTTGTCCCACCAACCATATTTATATTGTTGCTACAACCATATTTTCATTTTTAAATTTGGCAACAATACTTTTGATACATTTCAACAATATTAATATTGCCGCAATCATACTATTGTTACAATAAAATTCAAAAAACAATACTATGGTTGCGACGACCATAATTTTACTGCAGAGAACATACTATTGTTGCCGTGACCATATAGTAACCTATCTTTTCTCTGCGTGTAGCTTGAAAAGTGCAACCTACTCTCCACTGGAAGACATGCGGACAAGGCTAGATATTTTAGAATTTTACGACGATTCAGATTATATGTGGTTCTCGACCAGAATTTCACCGCACCAAAGTCCACCCCTTTTTCCTCTCAGCAAAACTGAGTCACCGCTAACGACAACACCCTTTACCCAGCAGCACACATGCACTACACAATCCTTCATTTCAAATATGGGTATGTTTCATAAAGAAATGGTCTGTTCGGATTTTAATTTTATTTAATTTCCTTTTTCCACTTCTTCTTTGATTTCTTTGTAAAGTACATGTGTGTGCGCTAACGTACATATCCATTTCAAAAACAATTTCAATGTATTTGGAACAACAAATATTTGAAATTTCTTTTACTTTCATTACAAACGAATGTTTGCATTTATGGACAGGTTTTTTCCATCTGGAAATCCTTTCATCAGAAGGGATGTTTGAATTTTAAGGGGTGAAAAAGAAAACCCGGTGATTCTTCTCAACCGGCAGACAGACAGACGGGCGAACGGACGTTGATAATGTGGCTGCTGCTGATGATGACCATCAGCTTGAAGAGATGAACGTACTACGTCGACCGACTTCCACGGACGACGACGACGACGATGATGATAAAGTGTGACATATTGTATCAAAGTGTGAAATTGTGCGACCAATTGTTGTGAGCTTGATCTCTCAATAGATCCATTGCTTGAGTAGCTGTATGACAAGTGGCACCGTCCTGTTGAAACCAAATGTCGCCAAGATAGCGGGCTTCAATTACTGGTAGCAAAAAGTCCGATATCATGGTGCGATAGCGAACACCATTTACGGTTACGTTCCGGCCATCATCATTTATGTAAAAATACGGACCGCGGTGGAAATCTTTTCTTGCTAAAATGCCGAACAATACTGAAAGAAAAAATAATGTTTAACAACACTCACGAGTAATCTGTGAAAAAACCCCTATTGAGAAAATAACTCTAGATTCATCGTTGCGTTTATTTCCTAGACCATAAGTCCCTTAAAGGGACTAAGGGTATTTCAGGATCCATGGTTGATTCGTTTTAAATTTCGTGTGTCCGTGTAGGATGGCTTTTGTTGGTCTTCAAATATTTAGTAGAAATTTACAGGTGATTTATCAATTTGCATTGTTTCATTCACCTCAATATTCAATTCAATTCAGTCATTGGGACTTCTACACCTTCTCGTTCTTTAACTGCCAGCGATGTTTTTTGTGTTTCTTTATTTGTTTAGCTTTTGTTACGTTTTCCTCTCTCCCTTGTTTGTGGAGCAGCCAAAGCCACATGAAAGATCGAAGAAAGGTCACACTTTTGGTTTTGTCTCCGGTCAGTTTACTTTTTTTTTTGGTATTTTTCGAGAATTCCATTCAATTTTTTTTTTGGTTTTGTTACAATTTCCCGGTAATTGTGTTAATCAAGTGTCTCTGTTTGGGAAATTTATTTCAATACGATTTGTTTTACATTTTATACAACATTGGCTGCTGCTGCTGCTTCGGGCTGACGTGCAGTATAGGAGAATCAACGGAATTCCTTGAATTCTATTATGGAATAATTAGTATACTTTTGGGATTATCACACATAATGCATGACTGCAAGTGAGAGTTGTAAGAAAAATGTTAGGCATGACATTGAAATACTTTCGGAACGTGAATAATTCATATTTAAGAAAGTGTTTCGTTACATAAATCCAGTTAAAAGTTGTGCTCTCCTCTACAGCGTCACTAAACGAAAGCCGATGATCAGCGAATGCTTCAGTCAGCGAATGCTTCAGCCTACGAGTTCGGAAACTTCTTAGCCTAGCACAAAAAGCGCGGTATAAACAGAAAAAAGTTAAGTGTTTTGGAAACTTCCATCTCTGCTATGAACACATGTTAAATTTTGTTTCGATCTGGCAACTCCTTCATATAGAAACAGGTGTTCACAAAAGACGCATCCGCGATTTTTTTTAAAATGGAAAAATTAGAAATGCGTGGTGTCATTAAATATTTACATAAAAAAGGTTTATCGGGACAAGAAATTCATAATGATATGGTGAATGTGTTAGGTGAAAGTGCTCCTTCATATGCAACAGTAAAAAATTTGGTTGCTGAATTTAAACGTGGTCGTACAAGCATTGAAGATGAACCACGTAGTGGACGTCCAAAAACAGCAACAACAACAGAAATTGTAGCCAAAGTGCATGATATGGTATTAAATGATCGGCGAATAAAAGTGCGTGAAATAGCTAATATCATGGGCATCTCAAATGATCGAATCCATTTAATTTTGCATGAAGAACTACAGATGAAAAAGCTTTCTGCAAGATGGGTGCCGCACAGTCGACCAAAAACGCATAAGAACGAACATTTCTCAAGCTTGTTTGGATCGTTTTCAGCGAAATAAAATGGATTTTAAGCGTCGTTTCATAACTGTTGATGAGACATGGATCCACCACTATACTCCAGAGACAAAAGAACAATCCAAACAATGGACTGAAGCTGGAGGAAGTACCCAAAGAAGGCAAAAACAATTCAATCGGCTGGTAATGTTATGGCAACGGTTATTTGGGATTTCAAAGGTATTTTATTGATTGACTATCTGCAAAAGGGTAAAACAATAAATTCAGAGTACTATTGCAACCTTTTAGATCAATTAAATGTACAAATTCGAGAAAAACGTCCTGGCTTACAACACAAAAAAATAATTTTTCATCAAGACAACGCACCAGCGCACAAGAGTGTTTTAACAATGGCTAAAATCAACGAATTAAAGTACGAGTTGCTTGACCACCCACCTTATTCTCCTGATTTAGCCCCCAGTGACTTTTACCTGTTCCCAAATCTGAAAAAATTCCTTGCTAGCAAGCGTTTTACCTCAAATGAAGATGCAATTACAGTTATAAACCGCTATTTTGAAGACCTTGAGGAAAACTATTTTAATCAAGGGATAGAATTGCTAGATAAGCGTTGGACTGAGTGTATTGAAGTTTCAGGAGATTATATTGAAAAATAAAAATATTTTTGAAAAACTAACTATTATCTTTCCGAACCGCCCTCGTAGAGGTATTTTTTCAAAATATAAAATAAATACAAAATTTCAAAACAAGTGTGAAATCTTTATTGTTCATTCGAAACGACAAATTATTTCATTTTTTTTAACTATACTTCCTTTAAATGTTGGCCGCAACTACGCCTCTGGGTTTCCATCCTGAGGGTCCAAATTTTGGATGACTCGTTCGAGCATTTCAACCAGTATGAAGTTAATGATAGCCGTAATGTTGGCTTCCAAAACCTGAATCGTAGCTAGTTGGTCAGCTTTTGACTTTGCATAGCCAAGAAAAAAATATCACACGATCTAGGCAGCCAACTCATTTAACCAAAACGTGAAAATAGCTGTTCTTTGAAATGATCTCTCAATAGATCCATTGCTTGAGTAGCTGTATGACAAGTGGCACCGTCCTGTTGAAACCAAATGTCGCCAAGATAGCGGGCTTCAATTACTGGTAGCAAAAAGTCCGATATCATGGTGCGATAGCGAACACCATTTACGGTTACGTTCCGGCCATCATCATTTATGTAAAAATACGGACCGCGGTGGAAATCTTTTCTTGCTAAAATGCCGAACAATACTGAAAGAAAAAATAATGTTTAACAACACTCACGAGTAATCTGTGAAAAAACCCCTATTGAGAAAATAACTCTAGATTCATCGTTGCGTTTATTTCCTAGACCATAAGTCCCTTAAAGGGACTAAGGGTATTTCAGGATCCATGGTTGATTCGTTTTAAATTTCATCTACCATCCGTCCTTCGGTAGAGGGTATAATAAAAACGTTGTTAAGTTCGGCGAGGACAAACCTTATATGTGGCAACGCATAGAGAAAGGGACCTAAGGGTAAAAAATCAATTTTCATTTTTTTTTTGATGTGGACAACATCTGAGCATCGAATGCGATCGATCCCATGCCCCAAAAGTGTTCCCTCCCAGAGATATGCGCGTTTTATGAAAGTGAAGTCGACGATTCTAAACGCAATTAGAAAGGGACCTAATCTTTAAAATGGCTTTCCTGAACAAAACTTTTCATCAACATTTCACTTTTTTTTTGATGCGTACAACATCTGAGCATCGAATGAGGCCGATCCCATGCCCCAAAAGTGTTCCCTCCCAGAGATATGCGCGTTTTATGAAAGTGAAGTCGACAATTCTAAGCGCAAATAGAAAGGGACCTAATCTTTAAAATGGCACTACTGCACAAAACTGGTTTTTAGCCTTAGGTCCCTTTCTATTTTGTGCGTCACATATACCCTCCACTCTCCTTACACCACTAAAGAGCAAAAAAAAGTGCTGTTAGTTTTTTGGGCCGCTTTGGTCCAGTTGTCAATCCCTTACTTTAGTCAAAACTTTAAAATAACTCTATTTCGGAATCGTAGCAAAATACCATGCGTGGCTTTTTTGAGCCAAAGCGTCAAACAGCTATGCTCTTTTTTAATGTATTAAGTGCCAACAGTACCCATGTAAATAATTGTCCGTTCAAACAAAAATATTACCTGTTTAGCAAATACTCAAAAAAGGTACTTTTACCAAGCGACCTTTAGTCCCTTAAAAGGATATTTTCCCCCTGGGCTGATTTCGCACATTAACAATCGCAAACATCCCATGTCCATAAGTCATCATCATGAAAAATTTCAGGATTCCTAGGTTGTCGTGCTGTCAACAGACACACGGACATTTCTAGATCTTTGAGTTTTAAGACGATCAACAATATTAATACTTTTAAGGGTCTCCAATCAATTTATCGTGGTGTTGCGAACGGAGTTGAAAATGTAATATAAGCTACAGTGGAGGGTAAAAACCATGATTCATATTGGTCTATAGTAGCAGACTTTGAGAAATTCCTTACACACGATAGTGCTCTTTAGAAATGAATATATGAAAATTTCATATATTCATTTCTAAAGAGCACTATCGTGTGTAAGGAATTTCTCAAAGTCTGCTACTATAGACCAATATGAATCATGGTTTTTACCCTCCACTGTAGCTTATATTACATTTTCAACTCCGTTCGCAACACCACGATAAATTGATTGGAGACCCTTAAAAGTATTAATATTGTTGATCGTCTTAAAACTCAAAGATCTAGAAATGTCCGTGTGTCTGCATTTAGTGAATTTATGCCCACCGCAATTGTCTAGGCAATTCTTAAATTTTTTTTCTTGGCTCTACTCTCATATATTTTTATAAAACCTCATATTTGCTGTTGCCTTTTAAATGTTACTAAAATTGCATTACAGCGGCCAAGCGGTCTCAAGATTACTAGTTTAATTTGTAAATTTTGAGAGGGCAATAATGATCAAACATCTTTCCCGTAACAAAATGATTCTGCAGTCGAGGTTCTGCAGAAATCTGACAATAAAAGCAGGTTCAAGACAATCTACGAATACGCCAGAATAGACCTCACTACGAAACTACTTTACTGCTGTATTATGAATTTAAGCGTAAAATACTCCTTCTTTGTGATCTCCGTAATTTTAATTAAATTTTCTAATTTCCACCTAAATGCATTCTTTGCAACAATTAAAGCGAGCCAAATAAAAAAGGAAAGGAAAACAAAACACTGACACACAAACAACCTCAAAAGCGTTAAGCTCATAAAAGGGTACCCTCAATATTAGCAAAGCTGCACATTCGCTTACATCCTTCCTTCCCGCACAGAGTTCTTTCAAGCCAGTATTGGCATACTACAACCACAATTTTCCCCTCCAACAAAAAACAACCAAATTTTGGTCGTAGTTATCACCCAATTTTCAACATGTTCAAAATTAACAACAATGAAAGGGAATCGGAAAGAAGACTATGAAGACGACGACGAAACAGGGCACAACCATGAACTGCGAACCAAAAAAAAAACACGATAAAATTACACAAATTTCCGCTGATTAGCAACGCTGAAAAGCACACAGAAAGCTAAAGAAATAAAAAAAGTGGGATCGCGAAAAAAATTTAATTTAAAACGCAAAAATGGCCACTTCCGGTACAACTTATGGGCGCTGTTGTGTGTGTGTGTGTGTGTGTATGTTTGCCTACAACAATAAAAGCGGGCGAGTTTTATTAAAAAAATCCAAAAATGAACAGAACAAAAAAAACACGACAGCAACGAGAATGAAATTACAAAGCATCCACTCGCTCACTCACTCTCCCACCCACGCACCCATCAATTGTTTACGTCAGAAGGACTGTTCATTGACATGACATTAAGAAGACAAGGCCGTCAATGATGTTCAAGGTTCCGTACATGGAGGGCTGAGCGCCTCGAATATTTATTGTTGTTACAGAACGGGGAGTTTTGGCTTTGCAATCGCGCTAGGAGGTGGGTGTAATGAGTTTTGGAACCAAAACTTTAGAGACCCATTTGTGGCTTTTAATTGAGCACGGTAGAACAATTTGAATGTGTCTTCAGATGGATAAAGACCACTATATACACGCAGAAAAAAAGTATGGTTGTGGAGACAATATTGGACGAGGATAATACTATTGTTGTGTATATGGTTGTGGTACAACAATATTATGATCCTCACATCAATAGTATGATTCAAATACAACCATACTATGATCCTCACAACAATAGTATGATTCGCACATAACCATACCATAATCCCCACAACCATAGTATGATTCACACTCAAAGATACTATGATCTCCACAACCATAGTATGATTCCCACAACCATAGTATGATTCAAATACAACCATAGCATGATCCTCAAAACTATAGTACGATTCACACGCTACCATGTTATGATCCCTACAATTATAGTATGATCACACACAATTATAATATGATCCCCAATATAATTTGATAGAATTTGTTCAAGTTGCCGACAATAGATTTGATCCCCAATATTATTTATTAGAATTGGTTTAAGTTGTCAACAATAGATTTGAATTATGAAAATTATGCAAAAATACCTTAAATTCAAAATAATAGGAGTGATTTATTTCACAGTAGAAAAAATAAGTTTAAATAAACGTAAGCGTTTTCATTAAAAATGTTACAGTTAAACGCAGCCAAAGCAGCTTGTTTAAAAAAATTTCATTTCGATAAAAAAAAGTACTATTATTGCATTAGAACCGTACAAATAACATTTGTCCTAATAATTACAATCATACAGTATGCTTGCCGTAATCATATAATTGTTAACATAAAACCCAAAACACAATACTCTTGTCACACCAACCATATTTATATTGTTGCTATAACCATATTTTTATTTTTAAATTTGGCAATAATACTATTGTTACATTTCAACAATATTAATATCGCAGCAATTATACGTTTGTCAAAATTAAATTCAGTTAACAATGCTATGGTTGCGACGAACATACTTTTATTGCGGAGAGCATATTATTATTGCCGTGACCATGTAGTAACCATGTTTTTTCTCTGTGTGTATATGTGATAGTCAACAAGTCCATGATACACTTTGAATAATGGATGGAAAAATAATAAAAGAGGAAAAATTGTCTCTTCCTAAGCTGACCTCAAAACACCAGTATGGATAAATTATACCAGGGTCCCATAATGTACCAGAGTATATTTGTACCAGAGTATATTTGTAGAGATTTCCGGCTAGATCTAACATTCTAGAACATTTCGTAAATGGATTTTCGCCGGAATCAAGCCATTTTTTATTTAGGATTTAGCTATTTTTTCTGAATATTTTTTTTATTGTTGGCTTGTTGGCCTCGACCAATGACCTGGTGTGGTCCCATAAAAAGAAATGCGATTAAACGCCCTTTGGGCGTTAAATCGCATGAATGAGGTGGCCATTCGACCGGACTATTTCTTAAGATAACACGATCACCGAATTTGCCTTTCAGCTATTGCAACGCTGTGTGGTTAGTGACAACGTCTTGTTCAAACCACATATCGCCGATGCAGTTCTGGCCAAAATGAATTTTCTAACATTACACGATAGCGCTCTCCATTCACGGTAACATGACGATTGTTTTCATCGACGAAAAAATGCGGCCGAATCACACCTCCGGCAAGTAAACCACACCACAACGTAATTTTTTGCGAAAGCAATTGTTTCTCTTGAAGCACAGGTAGATTTGTTGCTGTCCAATAACGCATATTTTGTTTACTGACAAAACCACTTAGCCAGAAATGTGCTGCATCGCTGAAGATGATTTTTTGCTGAAATTCTGATTTTCGTGACACTTTGTCAAAGCCCAATCCGAGAGGTTTCTGCGTTTCAAATGATCAAGTGGCTTTAGTTCTTGAATCAGTTTGATCTTATAAGGATGAAGGCCAAGATCTTTTCGCAAAATACATCACAGTGTGGTTTGAGAGATGACCTATTCCTGAGATTGACGTGAAATCTGATTTGGCTCATTTTAAATGGATACACTTAGGGCTGCGATATTTTCGTCGCTTTGAGCGGCACCGCGTCTCTTTGCCACCGGAATATGCAAAAGTGACAATTTGGATGCAAATATCTCCACTATAACACGTACAGCAAAACGGGTGGGACGATTATTACGGCCGAATATTGGAGTAAGCGCTCTTAAAGTTGCGACCACCGATTCTAAATTTCGCTGGAAATTTTTAATGATTTCCAATCGTTGCTCGAAAGTGAACTTTACTATGATGAACGGTTAACTTCGACTAATGTTTTGACACTGAAGGAACCTTTAAAATGTTTCAGGGTGCGTTGACATAAAGATACGAATTTGTTATGTCCCTATTGGAAAACCCGATAGTCAGCCAGTCCATGATACCTTGCAATACATTGAAATACAAGGAGAAATTGCCTCTGTATGGAATTTGAGCCATAACAGCTTAAATATGGTACTTCTTAAGCTGACCTCAACGCATGGACTGATATGGTTCAATTCTACCAGGGTCCCATAATGCACCAGTATTCCTTTTAGCAAAAACTCAAATGAAGAACGATCTTTATATGGAAGCTTATAGGGAAATGTAGACCGATGAAGTCTAATCTCACCAGGGTGGATTTTTTTTAAATAACCAACACTCAGGGGATGCCCCCTATACACGCGGTGCATTGCGTTGGCGAGTGGAAAGTAAAGGATCGGAGGGGGGAAAGAGGGAGTAATGATTATTGAAGCTTGCCTTGAATTTCTGGTTGTCGGAAGTCGATTTGCCGGAAGTCGATTCCACATACGGACTGTGCGAGCGAAAAACGAATTTGATCTATAACAAACGGGTGTGAATTCTAAGAAAGTCGCGTATCCCTGCCGAACATCCTCACGTCAGGAATAGGGCGACGGATGTCTGATGAACACACACCATGAAAGTAACGATAGAACAGCGTCACGCACTAATGTCACCTACTGTCACCTATCAGCACCATCGCTCTCCTTTGAACACGGTCAAGTAGCTCCAAGTATGATTTTGGAGCACCTGCCCATATATGGGAGTTGTATTCCATCTTTGGCCTGATGTAAGTTGTACAGATATTGAAATGATCAGAAGGAGTGAAATATTTCTTGCACCGCTTTAAGAAGCCTATGCACTTGAGTGCTTCTATCGACACTTCGAATACATGTCTCGCCCAACGAGCGTCACATTGTATTTTCATGCCCAGATCATCGAGAGCTTTCGAATGTTCAATATCCGTACCTTCGATAGAAATTGACGACATTGTTGGGTCAGCGAATCGCTTGTGAGACTACAAGCAGCACTGTGTCTTACGTGCATTAAAATCTACTCTATTCACTCGACCCCATTCGGAAATGGCCAGTAGATCCCGGCCAAGTGTCTCATCCATAATTCGCCTTTTGTCTTCAATATCTTGAAGACTCGGATGAATATGAATGACAGAGTTTACTTAAATCTGCGAAAGGGTAGATTGGATTCACGGTCTGACCCTGAAAATAAGAAATAAAGAGGGAGAAAGGACAGAGCCCTGTGGTACCCCTGCGGTCAGCCTATGTGTGTTGGATGAGAACCTATCTTCAACAACTCTAATAGTGCGATCTCTAAGAAAGCACGATATAAATGGAGCAAACGTATTACCGACACCAATCCACCAGGGTGGACTGGAACCACGAACTAGGAGAGTCCTTTTGTAGTGGGGCTATTTTCAAACTGGGAGCAACCATAAAGTGGAGACCAAAAAGAACACGAAGCAAATACACACATTTACGTTAAAAAATAGAGAACTAGTTAAAAAACTAATGTCGGACGTGGCCGACTATAGTAACTTATTTACTTTGAGTTCAAAGCAAATGTCAAATTTACATTTGTGTGATAATTTTAATTTTTTTTGTAAATGTTTAGCTCGACCGAAATTTCAGCCATATGCGAAAATTTAGTCAAATTCAAAAATAGTTTTATTTTTGTTTTCGTGAAAAAATTGTAGTTATTTGGTACCTTTTAGGGTGGTCCGACTAAAAAGAAAACAAAAAGCTTTCAGAGAGTTATCCTAATATTTTTTATTATGATAGAAGGATCAATGAAAAATATGTGTTAAACCAAATATCGGCCAAATGGACGCCACGGCTTCGGTCGCATACCTCTATCCGATGGTCCATATTTTCAATGACTCATAATGGAGGTTTAATGTCGTGAATGTGCCGAATTACCTCATCTTTAAGCTCTTTAATTGTTTCTGACTTATTAACGTACACTCTTTCATTTAAATATCCCCAAAAAAAAAAGCCCAACGGTGTCAAACACAGCCATTGAATTTCTCGCGCAAAAGAGCCATTGTTTCGTTGGATATGTGACACAAAAATTTCGTTATCATCTGGCGATAGCGAACACCATTCACCGTAAGTGCTTGTTCTACCTCATTTTCAAAAGCCTTGCAGAAATCGACATAAACTATATCCACATAAAATTCTAATTCAAAATTGCTTCAACAAATATTAGTGAATAGAAGTAGATTAGAAATTGAAGAAAGGTTTTTGATGAAACCATGTTGGTGCTCCGAAAAAAGGCTATGACCGCAGACAATTTATTATATACTAAATGCTCAAAGCGTTATGAAACATTTAATACTAATAAAATTGGCCCATAATTGCGAATGTCTCCCTTAGGCCCTGACTTATAAATAAGAATAATTGATGAGATTTTCCAGCAATTTACCTATTGACACGAGACAAGTTAACTTGCCACAATCTCAGTTTATAGTCGAGAGAGAGAGAGAGAGTTAAGGGGAATAGAAAGGAAAAATACTTGCCTTTACACAATCCTTTTGTGTTTTTCGTGGTGTGAAGTTGGCTGCAGATTATTTTAGTATTTTTTCGCAAAAAAATCAGAATGAATAAATCAAAGAATGTCAGAAAAGGCCTTTCAGAAATCGGCATAAACTATAACATAAAATTCTAATCCAAAATTGCTTCAACAAATATTAGTGAATAGAAGTAGATTAGAAATTGAAGAAAGGCTTCAATGAAACCATGTTGGTGCTCCGAAAAAAGGATAAATGACCGCAGACAATTTATTATATACTAAATGCTCAAAGAGTAATGGAACATTTAATAAAATAAAAATTGGCCGATAATTGCGAATGTCTCCCTATGGCCCTGACTTATATATAAAAATAATTGATGAGATTTTCCAACAAGTTACCCATTTATACGAGACAAGTTAACTTGCCGCAACTCTCAGTTTATAGGAGAGAGAGTTAAGGGGAATAGAAAGAAAAATAAAAAAATTGCTCGTACACAATGCTTTTGTGTTTTTCGAAGTGTGAAGTTGGCTGCAGATTATTTTAGTATTT
Source organism: Hydrotaea diabolus (assembly GCA_963513945.1). Lineage (NCBI taxonomy): Eukaryota > Metazoa > Arthropoda > Insecta > Diptera > Muscidae > Hydrotaea > Hydrotaea diabolus. The sequence continues at coordinate 149,229,854 of OY740718.1, read as the reverse complement.
TTTCGCAAAAAATCAGAGAATGTCAGAAAAGGCAACAATGAAAACACAAATTGCCGGAACCGAACTGCCTTGTGTAAACACAAGAGGAGGGAATCTTAAAAATGAACGCCTCATGTAAATGGATACAATCTATGAAAATGCCTGCTTTTAAAGAAAAATTGAAAATGTACGACAATTGAAAACACACAGAGGCTCAACATTTTTTAAGAAATATTGCCACAAGTAAACCTTTTTGTACTTTACTGTTAAAAAACTCGATATAGCCTATGTCAATAACAGAAGGAACAATATCTAATAACTGATTACACAGTGATACAAAATCGAACTTTACGAATCCGAATGGGATACGACCATTTGCAAATGAAAGTTGACATTATACATAACAAAACCTTCAAGGGTTTTCTTTAGGTTAGTGCGAGATTTTTTTTACACGCATTTGAAGTTGTTGATTTTGGAACGATGTCTAACAAAAAAAGATCTTGAAAATTTGATAAAAACAATGCTTATTTATTTTTTTTCCCGGAAAGCTGTGGTATCATACTGATTGTTGGGGTCGAAGAATTTATTTTTCATTTTTATTTTTACCTAAAACTCAACATTCTAGGATAATAAAAATAAATAACCATTGTTTTATCAATTTTTTTTAATACTTTTTCTTTAAATTCTTATTTTTTTAAATTGAAATAAATTATTAAGGGTGATTAGTCTAGAGGTATTTTTTCGAATTAAAAATAAATAAAAAATTCAAATCAAGTATGGAATCTTAATTGTTCATTCGAAAGGACATTTTTTGCCATTTATTATTTTAATATAATTTCCTTCAAATGTTGGCCGCAACTACGCCTCAGGGTTTCCATTCTAAGGGTCCAATTTCGGATGACTCTTTCGAGCATATCGGCAGGTATGGCGTTTTTGACCCGCGTAATGTTGGCTTTCAAACCCTAAATCGTAGCTGGTTCGTCTGCATAGATTTTGGACTTTACGTAGCGCCAAAGAAAAAAGTCGAAAGGTGTGATATCACTTGATCTAGGCGGCCAACTCACCTGGCCAAAACGTGAAATAAGCTGCACTTAGAAATTACGTCTCAATAGATTCATTGTTTGAGCAGCTGTACGGCAAGCGGCACCGTCCTAATGAAACTAAATGTCGTCAAGAGTACGGGCTTCAATTTCAGGTAGGTAGAATACCGAAAAGAAAAATAAATATAGTTTGAAACAACTCATGCGTAGTCGGTGGAAAAGCCCTATTGTGATTAAATAAAATAATCACCTATTAGCTCTGATATTGCTTAAAAAACAAAATAACATTCATGTACAAATGTATCCTTAAAAATATATATATCTATATCTAATCATTTCCTTCAAGATTTACACACATTATTATTAAAACGGAAATTGTCAACTTTATACGTGATGAACATTCAAAGAAGTGAATGGGTGAGCACATTTTTCAAAAGTAATGTTGTGAATGTTCCAATTTTATAATTTTTGTTGTAGAATTTTTTTTAGAAAATTCTGTAAAATAAGCTTTCAGCCTTACTCTAGCCTTTTTTCTTATAATTTAGCCGCTTTCTTTTTTCAATCTAGCCTTTTTTGCTCACGCATTATTGGCAACACTGGTGTCAAAAACTTTTCGAAAAAATATGGTTTCTATCGCCCCTGCTTCCTGCACACTTTAACCAGATTTTTTAAACTACCCACAAAGTTGTCCGTAAAAATACGTTTGACTACAGCACCAACATCCTACCCCGTCAGTGGACGAATTCATTCAATAATTTATAAAACAACGAGGACGCCCTTATTGCAGTTACAGCGCAGTGGTGCGGTGCGGCGCGATACTGTTTTACTCGTCGTCACCGTCGTCGTATTGACAGACATTTATGCGTTGATTTACAGCTAATCAATGTTCCAATTATTCAACAAATTGCAAAAAATACTCTAAACAATTTCAACTCACAACGCTTCCCTCTCCCCTAAACATGCCGTCCAGCCAGGCAGGCAGCCAACCAGCCAGTCGAGCACTGTTCCGAGGGGTGTTTAATCATTTGACCCTTGTTAAGCCCTCTTGAGCGGGGTAAGTGTGTGCCGATGTTGTGCCAACTCCTTGTGCTACATTCATTTGTTCTCGGTTCATCATTAGGACGTCACAAAATGCCTCAATCCCACTGCGTTCTGGAGGGTGTATTTATTACAGCAACATTGAATTCAATTCAATTCGATACGACGATACGATTCAATACGAAAGTTCAATGCAATACATTCTGTTTGAAAACTTAATAATTTCTGCATCTGTTTTTATGCTCTCCTCTTTTCAGGGTTTTTTTTTCTTTTTTTTTCGTTGTGCTTTTGTTTGGACTTTTATTATTGTTTTTCTTGTTTTTGTTCCATTAACTTTGGCATGGTTGTTTGGTATTTGTTTTGGGTTCTTGGTTTGGTGGGGCAGAATGCCGCTGTACCGGATACCGGAAATCTTTGGAGAGTTTGGTTGTTTTGGTTTCTGGTTTCTCAAAGTCCTCGAAAGGAGGAAATCTTGTTTTCCACCATTTGTTTGTGAGGGACACTTGATGGTTTTGCCATAATTGGAAATCATTTGTGTGCCAGTACTTTGGACTTTGGTGGTTTGCCACTAATAAATGAACTTCCTTCGGATGGAGGAGAGAACATAAGAAGAACATATTCCATATCAGAAATAATAACAATTGTAGGATTTTTCGTACATTGCAGATGAAATCTCCTTTGGGTACAGTCAATAGGTTGATGAAGGTCCTTAAAATATAGAAACTATTTAGTTTAGTTTATTATAATTGGGTTGACCGGTTTAGAATAGCGAGCTTTAGGCAGAGGCCATGAATAGATTCGCTGTAAAATTGAGAAAAAATAGAGAGCTAAGAAATGATTTGTCAGTGTTCAGAAAATTTAAAAACCGCTTAATACTATCGACTTATTTGGCTGTCTGTGTGAGGTCTTTGAAGAACATACTTTCTAAGTTCAATAAGGCGTCATTCTTGCGGATTTAAAAAAAAAGAAAAAGGAAAACAACATAGATGACAGCGCATAGAGAAAGGGCCTTAAGGGTAAAAAAATCAATTTTCACTTTTATTTTGATGTGGACAACATCTGAGCATCGAATGAGATCGATCCCATGCCCCAAAAGTGTTCCCTCCCAGAGATATGCGCGTTTTATAAAAATGACGGTAACCAAAGATACACGTATTTAAATCTTTAAAATGGCTGTCCTGAAAAAAAAACTGATTTTTACTCTTAGGTCCCCTTCTATTTTGCGCGTCACATAAAGGTTCTGAAGAAGATAAATACGTTAGATTAGGTTAGCTAGGGTGAAAATTCATCTCTTTTCAGAGATCCTTGTCAGTACATTTGGAAACAATATGAAATACGAGGGCTGCTATATATTTTTCTGGCCTTATAATGAAAATGTTTTTTTAAAGTATTCTCCAGCATGATTTATACACTTTTGCATGCGCTCAAACCAATTGTCGAAGCACTTTTTTCACTCCGATTGAGACACCTCCAAAACATGGTTTTTGAACGCTTCAACAGCATCTTCTGGCGACGAAAATCGTTGACCACGCATTTTTTTCTTGATGTGCGGGAATAAAAAGAAGTTATTGGGTGCCAAGTCAGGGCTGTACGGCGGACGACGTTTTGGTCGGTCAAAAAGGCGCTGCTTTGAGCCGATGTGTGAGAGCTCACTTTGTCATGGTGCACAATGATTCGTCTTCTCTTGTCCGTTTTTCGAATTTATCCTAAGACTTCAGGCAAATAAATTGTGGTATACCACTCAGAATTGACCGCCATACGTTACTCAAGTGAAACAGTCGCCACATGACCAGTTTTGCCGAAGAAACAGATTGTTTCGAAGTGCTTCTTCGACGAACAACTTTCGTTGGATTTGGCTCGTCTTCGAAAAACCACACCGTCGATTGCAGTTTTGTTTCGGGCTCATACGCATAGATCCATGATTCGTCACCTGTGACGATCTTAAAAACTTGTCTTGAAGCGCCGCGATCGTATTTTTTTTTTTTTTTTAAATTTCTTCGAACCAATCGACATAAGCCTTTTTTACGGCCAAGTGTTCATGCAAAATCGAATGTATGCAGGTGGAAGAAATGTCCAAGGATTCATCTATCTCACCGTATGTCTCATGACGATCTTGCACTATCAGTTCACGCACGGCATCAATGTTCTCTGGCACTACGACCATTTTTGGACGACCTTCGTCTTTGAGCGAGCGTCAACCACGATTGAATTCATTAAACCAGTTTTTCACACTGCTATAGGGTGGTGCTTCATCGCCATATAAAGATTTAAGTTCATCGATGCACTCTTGTCGCGAAAGTTGTGAAAAATGATAGCACGAAAATGTTCACGAGTTAATTAAATTTTTTTGCCAAATTGATTTTCTCATGTCACTGTAAACAACACAAATGATGGTCGTACGTCAAAACGTTCTGAGTACGTTTATGCTAAAAAATGTCAAACTTTCCAATGGAAATGTCAGATGGCGCCAGGCAACACTCAGTGTTGCCTAGGCCAGAAATATATATAGCAATCCTCGTAATACTTAAAGTACCTGACACAGTGTTGTGTCAGGTACTTGCAATACTGCAAGATTGTATCCGACAGTCTGACTTAAGCCACGTCCCTCGATTGTTCACCCGTCCAATATAACTCGTACTATAACAAAAATACAAAAAATATAGGGTGATCAATATAAAGGTATTTTTTTTCAAAATTCGAAAACTTCAAATCAAGTGTGAAATCTTTATTATCGTATTCATTCGAAAGGACATTTAATGCCACTAATTTTTTTGATGGTCGCAACTACTCCTATCCATTCTGAATGTCCAATTTTAGAGGACTCGTTCGAGCATTACGACGGGTATGGCGTAAATCACACGCGTAATATTGGCTTCCAAAATCTGAATCATAGCTAGTTTGTCAGCATAGACTTTGGACTTTACGTAGCCCCAAAGAAGAAAGTCTTAAGGTGTGATAGCACACGATTTAGACGGCCAACTCACCGGTCCCTCTCAATAGAGCCATTGTTTGAGCAGTTGTATGGCAAGCGGCACCGTCCTGTTGAAACCAAATGTCGTCAAGATTACGGGCTTCAATTTGAGGTAACAAAAAGTCCGATATCATGGCGCGATGGCGAGCAACATTTTCGGTTACATTCCGGCCATTAAAATTTTTGAAAAAATATGGACCGATGATTACACCATCCCATAAACCGCACCAAGCCGTGGTTTTCTCTGCGTATAATAGCACCTCTTGAATCTCTTCTGGTTACTCTTTAGCCCAAATGCGGCAATTTTGTTTATTGCCAGAAATGGGCCTCATCACGGAACAAAGCTTTGATTGGAAACAGCGGATCTTCTTCGAAATTCTAAAGAGCCCAAACACTGAAACGGCGACTTGTAGGAAGAAGTGTATGTCTTTTCATGATGAAATGGCAAACGATACTAAAAAGGAAAAAAATAAAGTTTAACACAACTCAAGTGTAATCTGTGAAAGAATACCTCTAGGTTGATCACCCGTTAGTTGTGCTAAAGTGTACAGATCGACGTACAATCACCGGCTGAATTTATTTTAAATGATGTCTGTCTGTCCGTCCGCCCGTACATCTACATTTTGTAAAAAAAACTACTTATACAGTTTTCATTTTGAAATTGGAAAAAATCGGTTTAGATTAAGATATGTATGTTAGGGTGGGGCGATTAGTATGGAAGGAAAAAAATCTTAATGGGCGCTTCGCGTTTCAGATTCTTGGGATTGTACCGAGCAAAAAAGTCCACTAGACCATACGTCTACGGTGAAAATCGAGCCTCCCGATTTTGAATTCCAGTTTTTTCTCAGACTTTATTTTTTTGGAAAAATTGCAAATTTTCTTGGGCTCATATTTCGTAAACTATTTCAAATTTTGACTTATTTTCAAAAGTAAAGTTGTAGCTATTGTCTCGGGCTACAGTTTCTCTGAACATATTACTTAGAAAAAACTTCGGTTTCATGGTCAAAAAGTCGAAAATATAGAAAATTCACGACTTTTTGTTACGTTTTTTTTTTGGATATTTTGGCCTATAACAGCCAAACCATTGAGATTTTCGATCCTATACTAACACAAAAATTGTAGCCAAGACAATAGTTAAGAACTCTCTAGTACATCGCAAAAGCGTTGGAACGCTCCTTTTGGCAGTTTTGGCCTTGTGAAAGTGCACATTTTTCGTGAAAATATTGATAAATTACCATTTTCAGTTGTTCATAGCGCAAAATCATAAAAATGTTAATTTTCTTATTTTTATTCTATTTTTTTATCCAAAAATATAGTGTTTTTGTTTTGTTCAATATTTATTTTGAAAATTATGAGAAATTCATTTAAAGTACAAAGTAATTGTATTGATAGAGACAAGGTATGAATCAAGAAGAAAGAAATTATTGTTTTAAACGATTTCACATCAAAAATTCCAATTCAGTGTATTTTTCATTCAAAGATTGGCACATTTGCGGCAGATATTTTAAAATGCGTATTTAATTTTATGTGTATTTGATGCTGTGATCGTTTACAATAAACTAACAAAAATGCGTCAAATGAACTGAAAACAATAGAAGAAATAAAATAAAAAACAATAGAAAAAATAGAAATAAAATAAATAGAGTAAAACAGAATAAAAAAAATAGAATAAAAATAAGAAAATTAACATTTTTATGATTTTGCGCTATGAACAACTGAAAATGGTAATTTATCAATATTTTCACGAAAAATGTGCACTTTCACAAGGCCAAAACTGCCTAAAGGAGCGTTCCAACGCTTTTGCGATGTACTAGAGAGTTCTTAACTATTGTCTTGGCTACAATTTGGATCGAAAATCTCAATGGTTTGGCTGTTATAGGCCAAAATATCCAAAAAAAACGTAACAAAAAGTCGTAAATTTTCTATATTTTCGACTTTTTGATCATGAAACCGAAGTTTTTTCTAAGTAATATGTTCAGAGAAATTGTAGCCCGAGACAATAGCTACAACTTTACTTTTGAAAATAAGTCAAAATTTGATGTTCAAATCGTCCCACCCTAATGTATGTACTTTATATAGAATTTACATATATGTTCAACCGAATTTAATTATGCCATTAGTTGTCAAATCTGGGTTAATTGGGTCCAAAAACCTATTTGTCTTTTCTGAACAGGCAGAAGGGCAGGGTATAATAGGGATGGTCCAACTAAAATGCAGAGTTTTATTGTAAAAAAAACACAAAGTTTTCAGAGAATTATCTTGTGAAACAAAATATCGGCCAAATGCTCGCCACGGCCTCGGAGGCATACCTCTATCCGATGGTCTTTATTTTCAATGAATCTGAGACATAATGGAGGTTTAGTATCGTATATTTGCATAATTATCTCATTACTTAGCAATTGAATTGTTTTTGGCTTATTAGTGAGACTTTTTCTTTTAAATATCCCCAAAGAAACGAGTCCAACGGTGTCACACGATAACGCGGCCATTGAATTTCTCGCGCAAAAGAGCCATTGTTTTGTTGGCTGTCTGGCAATTGGAACCATCCTATTGGAGCCACTCATCGTCCAAGTCGATATCCTCAATTTCAGGCCACTAGAAATCCTTTATCATCTCGCGATTGCAAACACCATTCAAGGTGACTGCTTGGTCAACCTTACTTTCGAAGAAGTACGGCCCGATGGCAGAATGATAGCAGAATGAACTAGGCGAGTATGGACAGGTGTTTTCACAGATCGAGTTTACTGAAATTTGAGCACAATTCCCCCGATTGTGGACACATTTGGACGACGGGTTCTTCCTCCTTTGGATTGGAAATTAAGTTGGGCAAGAGGCTTGACGTAAAGGTGCGACTCACATTTAACATCGTGCAATATGGTTAGACCACCCTTTATATTAATTGGGAAATTATATTAATTACGCTTAAATATAACCCCATCAAGTCGCACCGAATTAAATGCTTTTTCGGTATCCAGTGAAATCACTCCCGTGCTTTTTCGGTTTTTCTAATTGTGGGACAGAATGTTTACAACCCTTAAGATTTTTGAATAGTGGAGGGGCCCTTTCTGAAGCCAAAGTGATTTTTAAAAACAATACTGCTAGTGTAGTTGAATCCCAATATTCTTGCTAACATTCGAGGGCATATCCATAATTCCGTGACTTTTCAAATAAAACACAGTTTATTTTTAACTTTATCTCCTTTTAGCTCTATGCATCTCTTTTGCATCCCTTCCAAAAAATAGGATTTTTCGCGGTCCATAAAATAGGCATTTGTTTGATCAATACTTTCATCGTTGGAGCTGAATCTCTTTCCACGGAGCCATTTCTTTAGGTTTGGAAATAGTCACTGGGGCCTAATTTCGGAGAATCTGGCGGATGAGGTAACAATTCGTAGCCCAAATCGAGCAATTTTGTCTTTGAGACTGTATAAGTGCGCCCCGTGCATTATCTTGATTAAAATAACTTTTTTCTTCGCCATACCGGGTCGTTTTTTTTTTTTAAATCCTCGTTAATCGGTCCAATAAGTTGGCATCATTTTCGAATTTTATTGTTTTTCCCTTTGAACGTAATCGATGTGGTTTATCCCGCGTGCATCTAAAAAACTGTTGCCATCACCTTATTGGCCGACAGAATCACCTTGGCCTTCTTCGGAGCCGGTTCAGCTGGAGAAACCCATTGTTTAGACTACTGCTTGGTCTACGGAGTATTATAATAGATCCATCCACAGTTACAAAACGTAGCAAAAACTCATTCAAATTGCGGTTAAACAACTCTAAACAATCCTTTGAAGTTCTCACGCGATTACGTTTATGGCCAATTGCTGCTGCCGCAGCAATCTTGCAGACAGCTTTTTTAAACCAAACTAATGGTGTAAAATCGAAACCAGACTGGCATATGAATTGCCTATTGGATCAACAATCTTTTACTCTTCGATCTGGCAATACCATATCGTGGATTTTTTTTGACATTTTCGGGTGTATATACCTCAATTGGCCGTCCAGAACGTCCACCGTCATTTTTACTTGTAAGACCACAACGAAAGTCAATTTTTTCTATTGAAATCGATAAATCCATAGTATTTATCCAGCTTTTTCTTGATTCGATTGAGGGTTTTTTTCCGCAAAAAATAATGTTCAATGAGCACTCGAAATTCACTTTTTTTCCATTTTTTACAAAATCCACGAGGTTGTCTCTTTTGAACAGCTGTTAAACACAAACTAAATGACGGAACTCTTTAAAAATTTGACAATAGTCTATTAACAGATGGTACTTGATGGGAGCAGTGTTGCATTTCATATAACTACCAGGGAAGTTGAACAACTCACGGAATAATTGATATGCCTCGTGTTTGGGTAAACATGAACCGAAATGTCCAGCAACAATGCCCTTTTCTAAGGTATAAGCAGATTTAATTTTGAACATTGCCTGTCCACAAAAAGTTATGATTTGTAATTTTGTTCTTTTAAAGAGGAACTTTTCCCACTGGGCCGATTTAGCCTATTTTCATTCACAAATAGCTTATGACGTTGAGCTTTAAAATTTCGTTCAACAGACACACTGCCAGAGGGATAGGGCTGAATTGTCTAAGAATAACGACGATTAATAATATATTATAATATTTTATAGAGTATCCAGTCAATATTTCGTGGTGTTGCAAACGGAATGACAACTCAACATCTAATATTGCACTGCACTGTTGATTTCATGTGACATTTCGTTATTGTTACTCCTATTTCCTGAAGATGCTATCCGAAGGATAGCGAAATATAGAAACAAATAAATAAAACTAAACTTAAACTTGAATAAAAATAAAAAATAAAGAGTTTGTAAAGAACTGGTCGTACTAACACGAAGTTGTGTGTAGTTACTAAAATTTTATAAAGGCAATCTCGAAAAAAGTGGATATATCGTATTTATCGGAAAAGTTAGTACAATAACCTTCTTCAACGCTACACTTTTGACAAAAAAAAATCCATTTACAACTTCATTAAGTAGATTCTCAAGCCCACTAAGTATGGACTATTGTCCTCAATATTAGCCAATTCCTAGTAAAAACTTAGAAATGCATTTCTACGGTACTAAAGTATTGTTAGCACTAGTATTTTTTTCCTAAATGACATTTTACTACTGAAGCCAATTGAATTAACACCTTTAATTGTTTTCACGCCACACAATAGAAGTAACCTGCTGAAATTCTGGCTAAATAAAACTAAACACCCTATATCCAGGAGCTCTTCGGGGCAATGGGACAGAAGTACAGCTCGGTGTGAACTCTCATCCGGCTAATTGAACTAAAAATACAAATACCTTACATATTTCAGACTTATTATGAATTTGGTCAATGAAACGAAAAAAAACACCTTTTCTTCTTGTGGCAACCACAAAACAAAAATTGGCAAAATACTTAGAAAGCAACAGCAGCCAATGGCCAAAATCAACCAAACAAACAAAAAGTGACTATCCAAAATCAGGACACAAAACAATGAATGACAGAGGACAATGAAACAAATTGAAAGGAAAGAAAAAACACCCTATATTAGAACAATTACCAAATAATTTGTAAAAGGCCAACAACTAAACTAATCCAAACTCTATGGCTTAACTAAGCGTGGGAGCAAGATTCGAGCATATTTTGGCCACAGCAAGAGGTATTTCAAGAACGTCCCTCTGGACAGTGCCTTTAGTTTGGGCACATTTTAACGACATCATTACCAACCAAGGAAACCTGAAGATATAAACTGAGATATCAAACCTAAATAAAGAAGTTATTAAAGCCGTAAAACTCGGGATTAATGGTAACAAATGATCGCAATGAAGAACAACAAACAAATGACGAAAAAAACCAAAACTATTTCGAAAACGAAATCGTAAAAACCTCAGCGGAAACCACAATGTTTAGAACAATTAAGGCCACCACGAAATAAATGCCACCTTAGCCACGACAAGTAAAGGCTTCTTTTAATGGAAAACTCGTTTTCCAACCTTCCATACGCGGGTGTTCTTTCACTCTTGCCTTTGAGAAAGGTCCACCAGCACAGAAGACAGCGTATTGAGTGAGTGTTTCAGAATTTTAAATGCATCAACAACAAGAAATCAATAAAAAAAATAGAGATTGTATAGAATCCATACTTATGGTTTGGTTTTATAAACACATTTTTCATTCAATATTTGTTTTTATAACTTTTCCGTTTGTTTGTGTACGAGTGTCGTAAACTGAAACAGAAATCCCAAAAAATAACAAAAACAAAATTTTACTACCATTTGAGAGTTGTGCGGGGGTAGGGTAAAGTGTTGGGGAAAATTAAGCATTGAAGACATACAAAAAAAAATACAACTAGTAAAGAAAGCTACGAGGGCAACCGCAAAAGTAACTGGCCTAACATAAAAAGAACCGTTTTTTTGGAATTATTATTATTTATTTTTCCAACATAATCTCCTTCCAACTCAATTCACTTCATCAAACGTTTTTCAAGTTTTTTAATTCCATCCGAAAAATAAGATTTTTCAAGACCTTCAAAATATGCCTCAGTTTCAGAAATAACCTCGCTATTGGACGAAAATTTTTTGCCACCGAAAATTTTTTTTAAATTTGGAAACAAAAAATAATCAGAAGGAGCTAAATCTGGACTATTTGGTGGATGCGGAGCAATTTCAAATCGTAATTCGGCCAGTTTTTGTTGAGTTAAAAATGCAGTGTGTGAAGGAGAATTATCTTGATGAAAAAGAACTTTTTTTTATAAATGCGGTCGTTTTATCTTGATTTCTTCACTCAACCGATCCAATAATGCACAACAATATTCACTATTAATAGTTTTTTCCTTTCTCAAGATAATCAATAAATCCCTTCATCCCAAAATACTGTGGCCATTACTTTTCCTGCTGACTTAACAGTTTTCGCCTTCTTGGGATCACTTTTACCAGCTTCTATCCACTGTTTTGACTGTTCTTTGCATTGTGGGATGTAGTGATCGATCCATGTTTCATCAACAGTTATGAATCGGCGCAAGAACTCTATTGGATTACGCTGATAAATCGCTAAAAGCTCCTCGGAATTGGTCCAACGGACGATTTTTTGGGGCAAAGTCAACAAACGCGGCACCCATCTTGCGGATAGCTTTTTCACGTGGAGTTCATCATGTAAAATACTCCAAACTTGTTTTTCGTGTATTTTAACAATATCAGCAAGTTCTCTGAGCTTTATTCGTCTATCTTTAGTCACTTCGATAAATATTTTTCTAATGTTTTCAATAGTAGTAGCAGTTTTCGGTCTTACAGAGCGTTGTTCATCTTCCGTACTTGAACGACCCATTTGAAATTGTTGAACCCAGGATTTCACGGTGGAGTATGATGATGCATTATCACCATGAACAGAATCCAATTCATCTTTTATTAATTGTGGCGTATAACCTTTCATATAAAAGTCTTTAATTACCGCACGAAATTCTTTATTTTCCATTTTTCAAAAATTATAAAACTTGTTTACTTCAATCACCTGTAACAAAGAAAATAATCATTAAATATTTCGGAAATTTTGACAGATGGCTTATAAAAGATTGCTTTTAAAAACAAAAAAGTTGCTAGTAAAACAGAAAATGTGCCAGGCCAGTTAGTTTTGCGATCGCCCTCGTAAAGTTGGGCGTGGTCGAATGTACTGAACCCTGCAATTCAGGATGTTTGAAAAAGACAATTGAAAATAGCTTTTTAGGCCACCCTGGACAGGTTATAAATTTAATCAGATTTTAAAACTAATGTTATATTTTAATTTGTAAGAAAATTTCATTGTTAAAGATCAAATCGAATACATGTGAGAGCTATATCTTCATCTGAACCGATTTTCTCCAATTTCAATAGCGCCCGTCCTTGACACAAGAAACTTGTGCAAAATTTTCTCAAGATTGGATATAATATGTGGCTTTAGAGCTGACGACACAAAATCGGATAAATATATATGTACGAGTATGGGAGCTATATCTTCTAACATTTAATTTGCGTCCTTCCTTGGTCCAAAAAAGTAACGTGTGCCAAATTTCATCAAGATTGTTTGCAATATGTGGCTTCTAGAGCTAAAGACACAAAATCGGATGAACATATATGTAGGACTTATATGTTATTCTGATTAACTCCAATTTCAACTGTATCCGTCCTAGGCATAATGAACTAACTTGTTCCAAATTACATGAAGATTGGATGTAAGATGTGGCTGTTAGAGCTAAAAACAGAAAAATCGGATGAAGATATATGTAAGAGCTATATCTTAGTCTTAACCAATTTTACTAGGGTCCTTTCTTTCTCCTTAAAATAAACATGTGCCAAATATCATTAGGCTTGCCTTTAATATGTTTATAATTGCATCCAATCTTGATTCGCCGTACAGCCATAAAATTGGATTAACATATGTGACAGCGCATAGAGAAAGGGACCTAAGGGTAAAAAAAAATCAATTTTCATTTTTTTTTGATGTGGACAACATCTTAGCATCGAATGACACCGATCCCATGTCCCAAAAGTGTTTCCTCCCAGAGATATGCGCGTTTTATGAAAGTGAAGTCGACGATTCTAAGCGCAAATAGAAAGGGACCTTTTAAATGGCTCTCCTGAACAAAACTGGTTTTTAACCTTAGGTAACTTTCTATTTTGCGCGTCACATATATGTATGGGCTATATAATTTAATCTAGGTTGGCCCAAAAAAACTTAATCGTGCTAAATGGCATCAAGATTGGATGCAACATGAGCATTCTAGAATTAAAGAACCAAAATCGGAACTATAGAACCAACTGAACTGACTTTCATCGATTTTCATAGCGTGTTTCCGTGGTCCACAAAACTAAAGTAAGCGAATTTCATCATTTTTGGCTTCAAGAGCTAAAGACTTAAAATTAAATGAACTTCGATCTATGGGAGCTATATTTTAATCTCAACCGATTTTCATCTTTCTTACTAGCGTCATTACCTTTTATAGCTCCCACACATGAACATAAAGTATGTGTTTTTTTTGGAATTTAAATAATGTCCGTCCATGGTCCAAAAAACCTACTTCTTCATTTCATGAAGATCGGAGTACAATTGCGAGTTCTAGTTTGATTAGAAGCTTTAGATGGATGTACGGTCAAAAAGGCGCTGGTTTGAGCCGAGGTGTGAGAGCTCGCATTGTCATGGTGCACAATGATTCGTCTTTTCTTGTTCGTTTTTCGAATTTCTCTGAAGACTTCAGGCAAACAAATTGTGGTGTACCACTCAGAATTGACCTCCTACGTTGTCTAAGCGGAACAGTCGCCACATGACCAGTTTTGCCGAAGAACAGGCGACCATTGGCTTCGAAGTGATTCTTCCACGAACAACTTTCGTTGGATGTGGCTCGTCTTTGAAGACCCACAGCGGAACAGTCGCCACATGACCAGTTTTGCCGAAGAACAGGCGACCATTGGCTTCGAAGTGCTTCTTCCACGAACAACTTTCGTTGGATTTGGCTCGTCTTTGAAGACCAACATGGTCGATTGCTGTTTTGTTTCGGGCTCATACGCATAGATCCATGATTCGTCACCTGTGACGATCTTATAAACGTCTTTTGAAACACCGCAATAGTATTTTTTCAAAATTTCTTTGCGCCAATCGACACGAGCCTTTTTTATCGATTGTCAAATTTTGTGGGATCCAACGAGAACAAACCTTTTTTACGTCCAATTGTTCATTCAATATCGAATGTATGCTGGTGGAAGAAATGTCCAAGGATGACCTCTATCTTAGTCTCATGACGATCTTGCATTATCAGCTCACGCACGGCATCAATGTTCTTTGGCACAACGGCCATTTTTGGACGACCTTCGTCTTCGAGCGAGCGTCGGCAACGATTGAATTCATTAAACCCGTTTTCACAGTGCCATAGAATGGTGCTTCATCGCCATACACAGATTTAAGTTCATCGATGCACTCTTGTCGTGATAATCCACGTCGAAAGTTGTTAACAATTATCACACGAAAATGGTCACGAGTTAATTCCATTTTTTGCCAAATTTATTTTTTCCAGTCACTGTAAACAACACAAAACGTTCTGAGTAAAAAATGTCAAACTTTCCAATGGAAATGTCAGATGGCACCAGGCAACACTTAGTGTTGCCTAGACCAGAATTATATACAGCAACCCTCGTACCTCAATTATGGACATCCTTTACATCCAAGCACTTTTGGATGTTCCGAAAAGCCAACTGAAAATTGTTTTTTGGACCAAAAGTTCTCATATTCAAATTTGTGAGAAAATTTCATTGAAGAAGGTAAAATCGGTTGAAGATGTAGAAGCTATATCTTAGTCTGAACCGATTTTCTCCAATTTCAACAGAATCCGTGTTTGGCACTTGTGCGAAATTTCATCAGGATTCAGTACAATATGTGGCTTTTAGAGCTAACGACATACAATCGGATGAACACATATACATGGAAGCTATATCTTTATCTGAACCGACTTTCCTCCGTTTTAATAGCGTCCTTCCTAGGTCCAAAATTTTTTTAATGGTTTTTCGACTTCCGCTGAAACCTTGCCCTTCCTTGTAAGTGGACTCCGTGATAGTTGTCGTCTAACGACTTTCGTGCTGGAGCACTTTAAGCCATTCGATCGACATTTTAAAACCTAATCGATTGCTGATTATTGATGCAATATACCTCTATAGTGGACAACCATAGTGTAATGGGATGGTACAGGACTATCCACCACTCTCACACACATTACGTCATAGACCACTGACTTGATGTGGCTCCATAAAATAAATCCAATGGCGTCAAATCGCATGAACGAGGTGTCCATTAGACCAGATCATTTCTTGCGATAACACCTTCACACACATCGGATATGTCAAGCTCATCCAATTCTGGCCAAAAATAATGTTCTACCATTGACGGTCACATGACGCTTTCTTAATCGACAAAAAATACGGCCCAATCACTCCTTCGGCATGAAAACCTCACCACACAGTATTTTTTGCGGATGCAATTGTGTTTCTTGAAACACCTGTGAGTTTGTTGCTGCGAGAAGTTTCGATGTTTTACACGATCAAGTGTCTTTAGTTCTTGAGTCAGTTTAATCTTATAAGGATGATGGCTAAGATCTTTTTTGGAAAATACGCCACAGTATGGATTGAGAGACTCCCAATTCCTGAGAACGATGAGAATCGACTGATTTAGCTTCTTTTGAACGGATTCACTTACTGTTGCGATATGTTCGTCGCTTCCAAAAGTGAAAATTGTGATCCAAATTTCTCCACTATAGAACGCACAGACTGTCGGGTCAAACGATTATTACGGCCGAAAATTGGAGTAAGAGCTCTTAAAGTTGCGACCACCGACTCAGAATTTCGGTAGTAATTTTTAATACTTTCCACACGTTGCTCGCAATTGAACTTTACCATGATAAAAATTTTGACTTTGACTAACATTTCGACGCTGAAAGATTATTAAAACTGTTTGAGGTTGCGTTGACATAAAGCTTCGAAATTGTCATGTCTTTTTTTAAAACCTAAGGCAGACCTCCAACGAAAATTCCCAAACAAATACATATTTAGAAATTCAAGTTTGCGCTGGCCCCTAAGATCACCAGAGCTGACTGTACTAGACATTTTATGTCAAGCAAGAGTTGTACAAAACGAAAACAAGGATTTTAACTAAATCGAAGCAGCCCATCCAATTAACAATAATTAAAGCGATTTTAACTTTAATCCTTCATTCCCTAATGAATAATTTTCTGACCAGATGCCACATATGCGCGGATGAGCATGGAGGTAATTTACGATCTATCATCTTCAAATACAATTCGTCATTTAAAATTAGGTTGAACTTTCTGTACAATAAAAAAATTAAATATATTGATTAACAAGTAAGTAAGTGCTATAGTCGGGCGTGGCCGACTCTATGATACCCGCACCACTATAAATGTGATTAAGTCTCCTGTTAATCGAAAGCACTCGTCGCTATTTCTATCTGTACCACTATGTGGTGAGGGTATAACAATCATAGTTGGTCCACATTTTCATACCTTGTTTTCGGACCCTGTGCCCTCCCACGGACGAGATAAATCATTTGGCTTGACATATTTAAAGTCCTGAGGCAATTCCCTGCCATTAGAGGGGTCACACTAAAATCCGGGTAAACCGAAACTTTTGGACCCTCCTAATGGACCCTGGGGCCCAAACAGGTCGTATTTTTCTCTGTATTTAAAATTGTAAGATAATTTCCTTTCATTTAAGGGGTCACACTTATATTTAAAATCATGGGTCCATTTTTTGGGTTCTGAAGGCCCCGTAGGTCCGAGAGGCGGGTCCAACTATTTTTTTTACATTTTGTGGTCAGTTCTACATCGAATGGCATATTTTTTTAATTTGTTGACCAATACACGCGACATCAACTGGATTTGGACCAAATCCGGGAGTTCCTTTGTATGGGGGGTCTATCAGAAAGTGCTCCGATTTGGACCAAATTCAATAGCGTCCGTCCTTGTCCCAATATATTACCACATGCCAAGTTTCATCAAGATCGGTGCATAAATGCGACCTGTACTTTGATTACAAGAATAGATGGACATATTTACATCCAGCCAGCCAGCCGGCCAGCCAGCCGCCCAGCCAGCCAGACAGACATGGCTAGATCGACTCAAAATGTAATTCTGAGCAACTTTCTCTCTGGTCCCGGTATTCTAACTCGATTCCTTCGATGTGTTACAAACGCAAGCACTAAGCTATTATACCCCATACCACTATGTGGTGCGGGTATAAAAAGAGGTATTTGAATTTCTTACTGTAGCACAATTGGTGTGCCACAATGTACCTCAATTCACTAGATTTTGTGTGAAAATCCTAAGTGGCTGGTCGGCAAAATAAACACAAATATGGTATTGAGGAGTCATTCGACGTCATCAACGAATTGCGTATACCAAATGGTGTAGTGTATCCCAACTCCTAACTGTGATTGAACTACGACCAACGGCTACAGTTAAGAGAAGGCAGTTACGCATATTTATTGAGAATTACGGACCGTAGTCAACACAATAACGAACTCCTTGTACAAGCTAATTGCTTAACCGATGTTTAGTTTAAAATGTAACAATGTACAACCATTCCCCTTCTACTAGTGACATAGTATAAAAATAGCACCCAATACAAAAGTTTGTATCACAATTTTATTGAAAATGATACCATATTCTAAAAAATTATATATTCAAAAGTTTTAAATGGCTGTTTGTCATTTGAATCTTTGTTTAAAAATGTCAACATCATTTTTAGTTAAAACGTTAACGTTCCTTTTTTCTCGGTGTATGTTAGGGTTCTATAAGCAAGCCCATTTTCGACAGATCGACTTTTGTCAAAGTCAGTAAGAGGACTTTTTGTTTTTAAGAAAGTCGAAAAGTAAACTTTTTCTTTTAACTTTAAATCTAACTATGTATGTTTTTAATTCTCATCCAAACAAAGACCAAATCGTGGTTTTCTCTGGGTATGATGGCACCTCTTGAACCTCTTCTTGTTGCTCTTCAGCCCAAATTTTGTTTATTGACTTTGCCGTTGAGCCAGAAATGGGGTCATCACTGAACCAAATTTTGGTCGAAAACAGCGGATCTTCCCGTTTCTCACCGAACGCTTATTTCCATAATACAGTAGCCAACATTTGAAGGTATTTATTTTCAAAAACTAAATTCCATAAAATGCCCTTTCAACTTACAAATAAAGATTCCACATTTGATTTGAATTTTTATATATTTTTTGTTTTGAAAAAATACCTCTAGATTAGAATCTGTGTATGATTTTTAGTGGGAAGGCAACACTTCATCCCATAATATCACCGCCGAACTCAATGGACTCAGGGTGTCAAGCAATCACAGATACTTTTTCTAAACTATTCAAATATAAACCTTGCCTTATTTTCCATACCGACCTCGTTTCTTCGAACTATCATTTTTCAGGACAATGGAATGAAAAACTCCAAACTAAATACCACATGTGTCGGTTATTTGGTTTGGTCGATGGTCGTCAATACTACGAGCATTTTTTTTGTTTGTTTCTATTTTATTGACGCTTTAATTTTATTTTATAGATCACAACTCTATCGTTGGCTCTGTTCTGCCCCGTCTTCCTTTTCCAAAAGCCACAATTACAAAAATTGAACAAACAAAAATCATAGAATCGAATTTCCAACGAACTCCACGATAGCATATCATAAATCATGTCAAGGCATTGTTGCAACAAAACAAATAAAAAAACAAACAGAGAAACAACACTAAAAAAAATTGACTCGTCCAACAACAGCAACGTCACACTCGTATTGATATCAAATGATGGTAAATGCTGGTAGCCAAGATCAACGTCACTAAGTCTGGCCGGGTTAGCAGGGATTCTTCCTGGCTGTGTTAAACACCACCTTGTCAAAGGCAAGGGAAGACATACCACACCCAACCGAGAAGTTTCGAAAAAAGTGAAAATTCCCAACAATTTACAGACAATTATGAGGACTACGTTGAACAATTCGGTAGGTTTTTTTTGTGTTTTATTTGGTTTCGAAAAGAACACTTGTTCGATTCGATTTTATTGAACACCCAGCCAGCATCTATTTGTTTTGTTTCACTTTTTTTGAGGTTCGGTTCAATTTAGAGTTTTTGTTTTAAAGATTTTTCATTCATAAATTTATTGAATCGTTACTTCTTTTTCAGGTTTTATAAGTTGAGGGTCTTTAAATTGTCTTCCTAGGCCAAGAATGATCCCATTAAGAAATATCTGTTCTTTGTCTTGTTAACCAAAATAATATGTTTGGGTTTAACTCCGCAGGAGGATGGGGTATTATTGAAAACGATCAAATGATTAATGATTCATCTGGTTTAGAGATCATTTCAAATTAACTTATTAGCTGTCCCTGGGTAATTAAGCCGTTTTCATAACAAACCACCAACCATAGTTGAATGTGATATCCTTGTTTAGACTTTTATTAATGATATGCTAGCAAGATTAGATTGAGTTTTGTAATATTGTTTGGGAGACTGCTTGTTTAGGAGGGTAAGTGGTTTTGATATGGTGTTCTTTTAAACAGGTTGCATCTCAATTTGACTCTGGTACTGATCTTTGAAATCCTCTTATTCAGCACTTTGAAATCTTTTCATTTTCGTCTGTTTATATAAATTTTACTGGCTTAAAGACAGACTTTAGAATGAGGGAATTTCGATCGTAATAAATCTTTTAGAAAAAATTTATTTAAAGTGTAGTTAAGTCAATAGTCCAAACAAAAAAGTGCTTAAATCTACTCTACAGCCAAATTGTTCTTAGAGGCAGTTATTCAATCCATTATATTGACCACACGCAACACCTCACGGCAGAAACCGCTTAAGTCGCAGTCGATCAACACTCGGTGGCATCGTCTATATATGAGATATTCCGTCATATAAATTTAAATTTTTATAGAAATTTAACAATGAACAACTCAATTTAAATGTTCGATAGATTTTGTTGTATAATTTTTATGTTACCGCCAGTGCATGATATTTAGTAAGAGTGCGGGTGAGGCCAAAGTTTTGGAGGAGTTTCGGAAAATACTGTTTTCATTGAACAAAAATACAAAATTGTAGAAAATGAATCAGTATTTGGATTTGTAGTGAGATTTGCTGTAATATGAATATCTACGAGTATGTGCCTACATTTACAGAGTTTTCTATAACGGACATAACAATTTTATATACCTATATTAATGAAACACAGAATATTCAAGATACAGAGTTCAAATTGATTCTTGGTGTAGTGCAAATGTTATATTTTAAGAATGAAATTCCGTTTCGGTCATATGATCACCACGAGCACGTGTACAGCGATCTATTCTTTGGACCCAATTTTCCACCAATAGACCAATGACTTGATGCGGCAACATAAAAATAAATCGATTGGACGAGGTTGCCGTTCGACCGCACCATTTCTCGAGATAATCAGTTCGCCGAATTTGCCTTTCAGTAAATCGATTGCAACGCGTGCTGTGTGCCTAGTGGCACCGTGTTGTTGAAACCAGATACCGGCGATGTCAAACTCATCCGATTGTGGGCAAAAATAATTTTCTAAAATGACACGATATCGCTCTCCATTGACGGTAACATGCAAATTGTTTTCATCGACGAAAAAATACGGCCCAATCACACCGCCGCACAGTGGGTTAAAACATAGGTAAACTGTGGATTAATTCAGGGAAGCCCATTATTATTGATATTAATATTTTTTGGAATAACTATACATTATTTAGTAAAAAAAAATTGTTTTTGAAAAAATATTGGTAGAAAAAATTTTTTTATTTTAAAAATAAGAAAAAAAATTATTGAAATATTGAAAATTATTGAACCTATTTTAGGTATTATTGTGATAAACAACAACATCAACATCAACATCATCATCATCAACATCATCATCATCATCATCATCATCAACATCATCAACATCATCATCATCGTCATCATCATCATCATCATTGTCGCCTTCTTCGGGTAGAGTTGCCAAATTTAAGGATGGAGATTGTAACATATTCACAACCATTTTTGGTAGGCTGCGTAATTTTTTTTCCGGGAATTTTCGAAGGCTTGATATTATTGGATCAGAAGTAATCAGCATCATGTTAAAAACGTCTTGATTTGACTTTTCTCGATCCATTTTTCTAGAATAAAACTCTCTATATTTTTTGAAATCTTTGTTTCTAGCTTCCTGCGCTTCTTCCGATAATTGGCCAATCGGTAACAATGCGTATGCTATTATTTCAGGTCCATGAATTAGAAATTTATGCAATGTTGGAGGCATATAGTACCACGGATAATTTTCTACAAAGATCCTAGCAGTTTCATGTGCATATTC
Organism: Hydrotaea diabolus; assembly: GCA_963513945.1. Lineage (NCBI taxonomy): Eukaryota > Metazoa > Arthropoda > Insecta > Diptera > Muscidae > Hydrotaea > Hydrotaea diabolus. Next base: position 149,207,981 of record OY740718.1, on the reverse strand, counting down.
CCGGAACTTATCGAAATTTACTTCATGACCACAAGAAACAACAATCAGTATATTATGCATTCTGATTATTAAATTAACGTTAATTTTCGTAATTTCCGCTGATAGTTCCGCATTGTGAAAAAAACGCCTGGCTGTGTTGCCGTCATTAGAGTTACCGAATCCGGGTTTTGGACGATCAACAATTAAACCAGTCCTCTCTTTAAATTGCTTTTGAATTTCTGCTTTAGTTTTTTCCACAATTTGCTTTTCGGAATCTGATCTAGCTTGCCATTTTTTGATTGGCAGTTTATATGACAAATGAAGAAGGCACTCAAAAAATCTTATCCATCCATGCAAAATCGATAACCCAAATTGTAAATTATCGCTATTAATTTCCTTTTCTATCATTTTATCAATTTGGTTAAAATCTTTGCTGGTGGATCCGCATAAGTAACACTTTTGTGTAGATGTAGTTTCAGTGAGAGCGTTACAAACTTTTCCATCTATCATCGATAATATTAAACTATGTCTCACTACTACAAGTTTCTCACCAAGTGCCACAGTTGAATTAGTTAGATGTTTAATTTCTTCACTGACTCTATGATGCTCTAGCTTTGAAATTGTTGATGTTTCTTTGATAAACTCCATTCTCAATGGTCTACAGAATCTGGTAGAAGAAGGGCGAGGATTCTGCCATACAATTTTTTCCCCGCATACCAACCTCAATGGCACAATTGATGTTATAAACACAGAGGAATCAGTAGCTTCTGTGCCATGAAATGCTTGTTTATATGAGCTATGGCCAGAACTCCCATCGAAGCCCCATTTTGTGTATAAACAAAATTCGGACAGTTCTTCTTTGTTTAAGGAATCAATCACACAGTTTTGCAGCAGTACTAGGCGTTCAACAGTGTGATTAAGAAGCGCCTGTAAATCAACTTCGACTGAGGATTCACATACTCTCATACTATCGCTTTTTGGATAACATTTTTTTTTGCTAACTGGACAGCAGTGTACGAGGGAAACCTTTGTGGAGCAGACGATTTCACAATGTTATATTGATGCCGCGATAGTTTAGCTTCAACCAAAACAGATAATGCTTCTTCACTACTCATTTTGTTGGACTCCGCCGACTGAATTAAACATTTTCTGTATTTTTCCGCTCTCGTTGGTGACGAAGAAGCTACGTCATTTACTAACTTAGATGCCCCAATATTACCAGACTCCCGTAACTTCACTTGAGTTGCAAAAGCTAGCATTGACAACGATGTGTTGTCTCTCAAATCTTTGGTTTTTTTATACTTTGTATTTGGGCCGCATTCTTCGAAATCAATTTCTTTGCGCCCTCGTTTTAACTTTTTAGTACAGAAAGAAATAGAAGAGTCTAACCAATTCCGATGTGTTTTAAATAAACGTTCTTCTTTTCTATGACATCTTGCCCATCGGGTTTTAAATTCGGAGATGAAGCGATTCATTGTGACATTGAATTATTTCTTCCTTTAAAAAATTGAACTTATCTTCAAAATGCTGGAATCCTGAGTTTTGCATTAAGTCGTATAGATGTTGACGAGTGAAGGAAAGTGTGCATGAACTTATCCCTAACAAAAAAGATTAAACATTTATTAACTTTTGAAGTGGAAATAATTTGCCATTCAGCTTTTCACATTTATATTGACATTCACTGGAATGAAACTAACATTGTCTATCGGACAAATTAAAGTAATACTCTAAAACTGAAAGGCAAACACTCGGAAACAAGAACACAAAACAAATAATAAACCATCACAAATCACTTGTACAACAACAACAACACACAACAAATATTAAACCATCACAAATCAGTAGTACAACAACAACACAAAACAAATAATAAATATCAATAACAAAACAGAAACACAAAACGCCAGCAACACAGAACATGCGTGGAAATTGATCATTTTTCTCCACTGACATTATGAACAAAAAGTATAATTAATCAAAAGTGCCACAAAAGCGCACCTCAATTTTTTGCAGAAACATCGTCTACAGTCCGCAAAATTAAAAAAAAAAAAATCAGAGCGCGATCTAGTCAGATAATTAACTATATGTCCAACTATATACTCCAAATATGCACATTTTGGGGACTTTCAACCAAAAAAAATAATTTAAAATATTAAATCACTTTTTTGCTGCAATACTTGTGTCTGAAAAATAGTTCAATACTTGAAGTTGAAGGCTCCATACTCAGATTTAAATTTTACTTGAAGATTTTTTATTGAAAAAACACTTTAATAAACTTGAAATATCAATTTTACAACGATCGCAAGCGAACAGAGAATGAAAGTGTAAATTCTAAAACACAATGTCGCTGCACTATACAACTTAGAGCCGTTATTTTTTCGGTTAGTGACGCAGAATTATGTCTAGTTTCTAGGGTTATTAAGTAATCGACTGTTATTTCAAAATAATTTTTTTAATTAATCCACAGTTTTGATACCCAATACCCCAGTGTGCGCCGGCTTGAAAACCGCATCACATAGTAATTTTTGGCGGATGCAATTGTGTCTCTTAAAGCACATGTGACGTTGCAGCTGTCCAATAATGCATATTTTGTTTTCGAAAATATATTGTACTTAGTAGGACAGGGAGGGCAACCGCAAAAGTAACTGGCCTTACATAAAAAGAACAGTTTTTTTTGGAATTATTATTATTTATTCATCAACATAATCTCCTTCCAACTCAATACACTTCATGAAACGTTTTTCAAGTTTTTTAATTCAATCCGAAAAATAAGATTTTTTAAGACCTTCAAAATATGCCTTAGTTTCAGCAATAACCTCGCTATTGGACGAACATTTTTTGCCACCCAGATTTTTTTTTAAATTTGGAAACAAGAAATAATCAGAAGGAGCTAAATTGTTGAACACAGGATTTCACGGTGGAGTATGATGGTGCATTATCACCATGAACAGAATCCAATTCATCTTTGATTAATTGTGGCGTATAACCTTTCATATAAAATTGTTTAATTACAGCACGAAACTCTTTATTTTTCATTTTTCAAAAATTAGAAATCTTGTTTACTTCAATCAGCTGTAACAAAGAAAATAATCAATAAATATTTCGGAAATTTTGACAGATGGCTTATAAAAGATTGCTTTTAAAAAACAAAACAAAAAAGTGGCTAGTAAAACAGAAAATGTGCCAGGCCAGTTTGTTTTCCGGTCGCCCTCGTATATTGTTACAACATTTAACACCCATTTCAATAGTAGAACTGAACATACCCCGTTAATTTTATATGGGTTTTGAAAGCTAACCGCAACAGCGTTAGTCTGTAACGGAATTTTAAAATTGTTTCAACTTTCATCATGGAGTGGTCAGATAACGAGAACCGTATCGCTGTAATAGCGCTTTTCATGTGTGAAATGAAAAAATCGATATTTTCAAAACGCTCCGGCCACTAGCCGCATGTTCGTCTACCTATGCATACAACTGTTTGAGAAGACTGGGGATGTAAAAGACCGCCACCGGTCGGGCCGCCCACGCTCTGTTCGAACAACGCATGTCATCAAAGCCGTTAAATCAAGAATTCACAGAAATCCGCTCCGAAAACAGAAAATCATGGCCCGTGAGATAAATATCACGCAAAAGTCCATGATTCGAATCACCAAAAAACACTTGGGGCTTTCAAACGACGTACGATAACTTGTACGGAAAAAATTTCTTCACCGATGAAAAAATTTTTACGGTTCAGGAAAAATTTAACAAGCAAATTTATAGAGTGTATGCGCGGTCATTTAAGGAAGCATCTGAACTGATCCCAAGGATGGAAAAGGGTCATCACCCAGCTTCAGTCATGGTTTGGTGGGGTGTCTCTTACGATGGGGTCACTGACCTGCATCTGCGAACAAGGAGTCAAAACATCGGCCAAAGTTTACCAAGAAACCGTTTTGTGAAGCCTCTCAACAATTCCCTGTTCAAAAACCAGCCATGGACTGGAGGATTCTGCGCCGGCCCATAAGGCTTAAACGTCCAAGGCCTGGCTTCGAAACAATTTGCCAGCGTTCATTTCCTCTGAAGAATTACCCTCAGGCAGTCCAGGTTTGAACCCATTGGATTACAAATTGCGGGCGGTTTTAGTGGACAAGGTTTGTCACAAAAGATACCCCAACATTGGATCTCTTAAGACTGCTTGGGTTCGAGCTGTGGCCAATTTTCCAATGGACGAGGTTCGTGCAGCTATTGACGATTGGCCAGTGCGACTTTAGGCGTGTGTAAAGGCAAAAGGCGGACATTGCGAATATGTAGATTATTTTTGGATACAATATACATCAATAAATATATTGAAAAATATTTGGTCCAAAACATTCAGTACTTTTTATTTCTGCCTCTATCTCAAGGTATGTCACATGATGATCTTGCATTATTAGTTCACTCACGGCATCAATGTTCTCTGGCACAAAGGCGGTTTTTATACGACCTTCGTCTTTGAGCGAGCTTCGGCCACAATTGAATTCATTAAACCAGTTTTTCACAGTGCTAGGTCCCTTTCTATTTGCGCTTAGAATCGTCGACTTAACTTTCATAAAACGCGCATATCTCTGGGAGGGAACACTTTTGGGGCATAGGATCGGTCTCATTCGATGCTCAGATGTTGTCCACATAAAAAATAAAGTGAAAAGTTGATGAAAAGTTTTGTTCAGAAGAGCCATTTTAAAGATTAGGCCCCTTTCTATTTGCGCTTAGAATCGTCGACTTCACTTTCATAAAACGCGCATAGCTCTGGGAAGGAACACTTTTGGGGCATGGGATCGGTCTCATTCGATGCTCAGATGTTGTCCACATCAAAAAAAGAAAAAAATGAAAATTGATTTTTTTTTTACCCTTGGTCCCTTTCTCTATGCGCTGTCACATATAGCAACCCTCGTACTAGGAGTATGCATCCAACTGTTTTAGAAGCAATCCTCTTGCTAAGAGTATGCATCCAACTGTCAGAGAAAAAATTAGTTAGAAATCGGTTGTAGCTTCAATAATTCGGTTGCAAAAAAAAAGGAATTTCAGTGGCTAAGTTTAAAGTTATGACTGTTTGACTGAAATCCAAAAAAGTTTCTTGTACTGATTTACGAAAACTTATAAATGAGTGTGCTGTTATTTCGATTCCTAAAAAAAAACATTTTTTTACATTTCAGTCTAATAGTCATTAATTTGGAACGGTTGGACCTCTTTGCTTTGTTTAGGTAATTTTGGAATGTAAGAGGTAGGGCTGTCTAGAGAAATTCTAGAGAAAAAAAAACAAAAAAATCAGACCACTGGTTCAGAATTTAGCAATTTTACCCTAGTATCCTCCGACCACCAATCCGAAAATTTTTAAACCGTTGCCATTTTGCCTCTTATATTTTCGGGCATGGTCGTAGATGGACATATTTTCATGACATGAGCCAAGGAATTCTCTGGTTAAATTTGTTTAGCCGTATATGAATCACCCTGTATATAGAGATGTATCTGACTTTCTTGCCATCAAAAACTAACTAACAATTTTCACAAATCAGTTGAAACTCTTAGTGAAGAAAAGCCCATCAATGCTGTAGCTAATGTTGGAAATGCTCACAAAAAGCCATAGACTTTAACAATTAAACGCAAAGAGCGTAAGTTTCTAGCATTATAAGCTAAGTAATATTACTTTAAAGAAATTCCGAAACCATTTTCACCATCTACCAGAACCTCTACATACTTGACTTCTTAACGAAAGCAAATACCCCCCGCAAATAAAAACACTTCAACCACTTTTGCCAAAATAAACAAAACAAAAAAGAAGAGTAGAAAAAAAGAACATTATTTGTCCCCCAAAAAAAAAATCCCAATTAAATAACAACTCAAATTAACACGAAGTGTTAACAGAAACAAGTGCAGCTCCTTTGCTACGCGCTTGAGTCTGGGGCCTGGGGGAGGTGTCTCAACACCTGAACACAAAACGAAGGCAAAGAATAAGTACGAGTAAATACTGACAAAACAAATGTCAAAAATTGGCAGCGACAACACAGCCAGCAACACAAACCGAAAACTCGGTTGACAGAAAAGGGTTAAATATGGCAGCCAAAGTGAAATTATGTTAACAACAACTAACGAATGGAATGTTTTGTTGAAATTGTTGGCTAAATATTTGTCAACTGCCAAACAACAAACAGCAAGCAGCAGCAGCAACGCGACAAATGAACATGAAAACGTCAACGAGGGGGTAGGAGGCAAAAAGAAATGTCGTCGATTTCGTTTTTTTACATTTCCACGTTGAAATATGTAAAAAATCAAACACAAAATTTTTTGCTTATTTGCTTAAAAAGGCACAAATGGGAAGGGATTTTGTGGGCGGTGTTTTTGGCATGACAAAGGGTTTGAGCCAAATTGTAGGCAAGTAAGGACCTAAAGCAATCTAAACTTTTAAATAATGCCATACCCTTAAACGCGACGAAATTGTTTCTGAGTATCCATTCGACCCCTAAGTGTCCTTAAGTGACGTTAACGCGGCTCGTGGATCCGGTTCCCAAATTTAGACCAATTTTATAAAATAGGGTACAAACAAGCTAAATTTAAGAAAAACGGGCTTAAAACAAGCCGAAAACGTTATAAAAGTCTGTTAAGCTCGAAAAAGCTAAAATCAAGCCGATAATCTTAATTTTAGAACGAAAATTCTTAACCTGATTTCAAGCCGCTTCATTCTTCTTTTAAGAATAAAAATCTTATTTTAATAGTTTTGCGTTCTTGAAATACGCTTTATATAAACTTATTTCAAGTATGACTCAGGCTAAATTTAAGAATGTTTAGTCTTATTTCGAGAATGTTTAGTCTTATTTTAAGAATGTTTCCTCTGAATTTCACGCTCTTCGAAATTCGAATGTATTTTATCTCACAAACCCAGCAAACAAAATGAAAGATAATTAATAGTGTTTTTTAAATTATTGTAGTTTTATTAAAAAATTCATTTAAAATAAAGAAAACTCATATACATTTGTGTTCGTAAATATACTTATGTAAACTTAAGTCTAATAAATGCTTTACTATTGTTAATATAATATACATGTAAAGGAGGGCTAGTAAAAATACTAACAATTTCATTTAGTAATACCAAAAAATCGTTTACATGGAGAGTGATATTGTTGTTGATTACTTCTTCCACAATGATGTTTATCAATTCATTCCTGTATTCGTTTGTTAAATTTTGCTTTTGATTGTAAAATCCGATAATATTCTTTCCCTTGATGTTTCATTTAGAATTACGCTCAAATCTTTTGTCAACAATTTTTCATAGATAGACAAAGTTGCAAATGAAGTGATTAAGGAGCTGTTTTTTTGGATATTGCACAGTTTCCAGCCAGTCCTCTACTTTTGATGGCATTGACATAGTACCTTCATCTAGTCCAAACTATGATAAATATCATTAAATATTTTTTTATGATTAGATTTTCTAAAACACAAGAATTTCTACCTGCTTTTTCTTCCAAACATATAATTTCTCGCGAAATTCCATGCGCAGCCCTAATGGAGGAATAGCTTCCTTTATGTCCTCTTTTCGCATGAACTGTAAGCTTCTAAAAGTCACTTGAGCAGCTTGAAAATATCATAAAAATGAAAGATGTATAGAGCATATAATAAACAAATACTTACCCTTTAAATATTCAAAGACAGGTTCCAAATGGAATTCTTTCAATAGTTTTCTCAAATTTTCCTCATCTTGGTTTTCGCCACAATGCTGAGACTGTTCGTTTTCAACATTCAATAGCACAAACTCACGCGAACTTTTTTCCATACTTTCTTTCCCCGGAACATACGACGGGTTTTCTTCCGCCGGAATAACTTCTTCAAATTCCAAAGCCATCCAATTACCTGCGGTGCTTTCATCAATATCAACTATTCGACAATTTTCCATTACCACAGTTTATTGTTTCTCTTCTTTAATTTAATTAGTTTTCACTATAGCACGTGGACACTCTGAAAGAATAGCAAAACTAAAGAAATCACCGCATACTGAGAGTGTTTTTTTTTATAGTAAAATCGTTTCGGATTAAATTAAGCATGTCAGGCTTGTTTTAAGAATTTTTAGTTTTAAACTAAGAAATCCATTCTTGATGTAATCTAAAATTGAGAATTTTATTCTCAAATCAAGATTATTCTACTTGTTTTAAGATTTTGATCTTGTTTTAAGATTGTCGTTCTTAATTTTATCTTCATTTAAGTACTATGCAGGCTTGATTTCTTTAAAATTAAACAATTCTAAAAACAAGCACGACACAGCTTAATTTTAGCCCGCAGCTTTTCTCTTAGTGTACGATATAAAATATCCTTTTTTGGACTACCCATAAGTCCGCGTTGCAAGCAGGACGTGTTTTCGGCTGCATAAGCTAATGTCTCTTTTCTAAGATTTTTATGTCCATGATTTTAATTTAAGCTAACTGTTTACAAAAATGGTAAGGGCCGGGTCACGTTTGAGTTTATACGTGACGCGGACTTTGTAAAGGAACGCCCGAACATCCGCTTCGTGTTCCAGCTGACTAGATGGTTTGGACAATGTCCACGCCGTTAATGGTTACGATTTCAGCCGTAGTTTGCGAGCTGATCGTACATGTAGGAGGTTGAGGGAATTTGTTTGCGGAGTCTTCAATAGAAGAAGACTCGCAAGGGCCTAACGGGGATTTCCTAACTCAGTCATCCGGAGACGCGGTTCCGCAGTATCACTGCCTCTCTCCTTGTTCGACCCATCTCGTTGTTGTTTCTTCTTTCGCTTGTCGATTGTGTCTCCCGTGAGGGGGCAAAGTCCTTGTGGTTGTCCTTTCCGGTGCTAGTTTTTAGGCCATTGAATCGCCCGTGAATCGCCCTTGACAAAAATGTCAAGGGTCGGGTCACGTTTGAGTTTATACGTGAATCGGACTTTATAAAGGAACGTCCGGACTTCGGCTTTGGCCTAAGCTTGGGGTTCTTGCTGACTGGATGGGTTTGGGTATTGTCCATGCCGTTAAGGGTTACGATTTCAGCCGTACTTGTTGAGGGAATTTGTTTGCGGAGTCTTCAATAGGAGAAGGGGCCTAACGGAGATTTCCTGATGCAGTCATTCGTAGACACCGGCAGTTTCGCTACCACTCACCTTGCGCGACCCATATTTTCGTTGTCGTCGATGTTTCTTCTTCGGTTGTCGATTGTGTCTCCATTAAAGGGGACAAAGTCCTTGTTGTTGTGTGTGATTGTGCTTGCCGGTGCCAGTTTCTGGTCCATTAAATCGCCCGTGAGGGCGATTGTTAATTGTTTGTTTTTTGTGTGAAGTTTGAATTGCTCGTTTGTTTTTCATTGGACGTAGCTTCGACAAAGTTCGACCGGAGACCTATGTCTGGTACTACGGGGGTCAGGAGAAAAGTAACGCGGTGGCTGTAACAAATGGTCGCCTGTTTCTTCGGCAAAACTGGTCATGTGGCGACTGTTCCACTTGAGGAACGTAGGACAGTCAATTCTGAGTGGTACACCAAAATTTTTTTACCTCAAGTCTTCGGAGAAATTCGAAAAACGAACAAGAGAAGACGAATCATTGTGCACCATGATAATGCCAGCTCTCACACATCCGCTTTAACCAGCGCCCTTTTGACCGGCCAAATCGTCAAATTGATGGGTCTTTCGCCGTACAGCCCTGACTTGACACACAATAACTTTCTTTTATTCCCGCACATCGTCGCCAGAAGATGCTGTTGAATCGTTCAAAAACCATGTTTTGGAGGTGTCTCAATCGGAGTGGAAAAAGTGCTTCGACAATTGGTTTGAGCACATGCAAAAGTGTATAAATCATGCTGGAGAATACTTTGAAAAACAATTAAACCATTTTTGATGATGATAAATACTCGCATTTTCATTATTAGTCCAGAAATATATATATATCAGCCCTCGTAGTCTTTGCTCCCAACCGTGGGAGCGGCTATGCCGAGATGCATGGTGAGGTACGTTGGTGGACCCAATGTATCCACCTGGTGTGGAGAGCAACGTAAGCTAAGGCCAGCGTGGCAGGAACTCACGTTTATCTATTTGCACTTTTGTCTATAAAAATTTTAAACTTTTTAGGTTTAAACATGAGTTCTAATTCTGTTTGTCAATTTGTTGGTAACAACGTCTTCATTTTTTTGTTTTTGCTACGTCTTCATTTTTTGTCTCGTTTGGACTCTTAAAATTTTATTTATTTCAGTATATCGTATATCAGTGAATTCTATACGTGATGGGATGTTGAATGTAATCAAAACCACTCATTGGCCCTGTTCAATTGGCAACTCGCGTAGGAGTTTGCTAACGCTATAACTTCACACCATTGTACAATATTAATCAAATGATTTTGTTTACAGAAAACTATGGGCAATTTTTGTTAAAACCCGTTTGTTTGAAATAATTATAATTTTTGGGAAGAAATTTATTCTAGAATAACCTTGAGCGAGCTTAATGAATGACATTTTTTTCTACAATTTAAAAATTTTCAAATCAAACGATTAATTAAGCCAAACAGTTATTGTATACAAAGAAATTTTAAAAATTATTATTCAAGTTTTGAAGTTACCGCCTTAGCGACCACTGGCTCTTTTATTATGCGGGTATTTATAGAACACGCCTATTATCATTACTGATATTTGGATCATAATATATGTAAGTACATGGTATATAACATGATTGAGTAGGTCCAGAAAATGTTGATCATTGCATGTTCAAAACAAACTCGACAATATACAAGTTTGTTAAAAACCGATGTTTTACTTTTTAATTTTAATCACGCCAAAATAACCAGGTACTTGCTGTACTTCAACAAATACGATAACTGAAAACAGTGTAAATCACTCCTTTCAAAACAAATGTACGGAACTGACGAAGTAATGCCAACACCGAGTCAGCGACAGCGACATTCCCTCACATCCTTGTCCAACAAAACACATGTACACCCACAAAACCCCTTCCGCTAATAAAAACGAATCCTTTCCTTCCTTGGCCCGACAAACAACAACGACAACAACACAAACAATTGTAGGTAAACATACAGACAATTGTTAAATAAAAAAATGTTTATTTTAGCACAATCACGCTAAAAAAACACCGAAAGACTCGCACACAAAACAAATTCCAACGAAACTGTCAAAAATTACAAACTCACACCGAAGACTGAAAGAAACACCGCCGCCGCGGCTACCGCCGAGCCGTGCCTCAACTCATTCTTCACTCGAATTTCGTACTCTTTCACTTTCGTCGTCCTGCAACCCGTTACACGAAACCCAAAAAGGACACACGCATTTGAGACGACTCCCACCCAAACGGCGAAACAATGTACAATTCCTACCTCTTCTATGGATTTTTATGGCCGAACGTGACTGACGCTGCCATAAAAAAAGAGTTTCTTTGACGGTGCGTTTTTGTTTGTCCACCAACAGGCTCTTTAGAAATTATCCCTTTACTCTCGTGCTTGAATCGGGCAAAACTCTTTCCTTTCGCCTTTCTACCACTTTTTAACAACCGCCCGGCATTGTTTTTGGTTTCCTCGTTGGCCACTTAAATGTCGTTGCCCACCGTACGGAATACAGTCCCTGCGTTCCACAGAGCAAACGGAACAACATCAGCAGCAGCGAAAGCAGCAAGCCGGAAAATGAGACAGCCCAACAAATGCTGGCCTTGGAAAATTTCAGCGGAATTCCGACAAGCGACAAAAACCGCTGACCAACCGCTGAGTTAGTGGGGCAATAAAAATATGTCTGCCTAACATTTCGTCATTCGCCAGAGGGAGCTGTATCAGCAACGCATGTCTCGGTCTCTGGCCATTGTCTGCTAAGCAGGTAAAGGCAACCAACCGGCAACTCTTCGAGGATGCCGTATAATAACTCGCTAAGGTAACTGCTTTGCTGGTTAATAATTGCATACACAAACTATCGCTGCTTACTAAATCGCTTCTGCGTTTTCCTTATAACTCTTAACGGAAAATATTAAGCATCCCTTCGCAGCCGTTTAGGTTTATGACCATTTGTTGCGTGTGTCATAAAAGCGGAAACCCACTAAGGACCTTCAACATCTTGCGGCATTGTCTTCGATTGCATCAAATTTTGCAAGTACGCCGTGCATAGCGTGCCGCCGCCCGGGCTTGCCGTTGCGTTTATTGCATAAATTGTTGTAATGCTGGCTTAATCGCATCTTAAGTAACCCCGACCTTGTAGACAGGTAGCGGCCAACGAGTAACTCTCTCACGCCTTCACTAGAGAACATGGAAAGGACTGCGGGAAGGTTTGCTGGAATTCTTTTGATGGGATTCCTTAAGGTATTTATAATTTGGCAATGCGCTTTTCATAACAGTTAGCTGCAGTTTTATTATATTTCCATGGAGGTTTAAATGATAGGTTTCCCAAAGTCATCTAGTAGTTTTTCTAGCCTCTACTGAAGGATGGATGTTATATTAAATTTTTCATTTCAATTGCAATAGCATGAAATATTGATCGGAGACCCTATAAATTACACATACATAAATTACACAGTGTGTCAGAGAAAAAAATACATGTGCGCCAAGTTAAATTCGAATTTAACTAGCGAAGACACTAACCACCAGTACTGACAGAGGTCTGCTAAGCCCGTAGCAGAGTTCGTTAAGAGGTTAACATATCCCAGTTAAATAGTAAAAAATTCATAAAAATACATTTCTTGACGTGTTTTAATAAAAAACAAAAAAAAATGAAAATAAAAAATAGACGTGTAGCTTACGAAGAAAAAATAAAAACTAATAGAATAAATTTCAAAATATTTAATCTTTGGGATTTTCAGTCCTATAATCATCTGGAGGGCAGTAGCGCGTCCGACTGACGATACATGGAACATTCTGGTCGTATAACATGCATATCCCAGGGAAAGCTCTTGGTGAGTACTTTTCGATTCCATAATTACATTTATCAAAAATAATACCGAAATGTGGAATTTGTGGGATTTTCTGTTCCAAAATCAAGCCAAATATGGAGGGCAGTAAGTAGTGCGTCCGAGTGACGCCACATGAAAAATTCTGGGCGTATAACATGGATATCGCAGGAAAGCCCTTGGCGAGTACTTTTCGATTCCATAATTACATTTATCAAAAATAATACCGAAATACGAAAATGGAATTTTTGGGATTTTCCGTACTAATTATGGAATCGAAAAGTACTCGCCAAGGGCGATGTCCATGTAATACGCCCAGAATGTTACTGCCCTCCATATTTGGCTTGATTTTGGACCAGAAAATCCCACAAATTCCACATTTCGGTATTATTTTTGAAAATGTAATTATGGAATCGAAAAGTACTCACCAAGAGCTTTCCTGGGATATGCATGTTATACGACCAGAATGTTCCATGTATCGTCAGCCGAACGCGCTACTGTCCTTTAGATGATTATAGGACAGAAAATCCCAAAGATTAAATATTTTGAAATTTATTTTATTAGTTTTTATTTTGCCTTCGTAAGCTACACGTCTATTTTTTATTTTGATTTTTTGTTTTTTTATTAAAACACGTCAAGAAATGTATTTTTATGAATTTTTTACTATTTAACTGGGATATGTTAACCTCTTAACAGAACTCTGCTACGGGCTTAGCAGACCTCTGTCAGTACTGGTGGTTAGTGTCTTCACATAAAAAATACCTGGCAAATGATATTTTTTCTTGTAGATCTTGCTGAGTACAACAACAAATCGGTTTTGAAGTTTCCCAAACACCTCCAAAATCTGGAGTTACGGGTAAAAACCCGGTCTTTCGGATCTTACGCACTTATATACCGATTTTAAGTTTTTCGGAATTTGGAAAGAATAAACTGCGGCCTTTCCAACGGTGTATACACTTTTAAAATCACACTGAAAAAAATCTGTGTATTTTTCATGTAAACTCATTTTTTTTTAATTTTTTTGTTGTAATTTTTTAACTTTGGATGCGTTTTTACGCAGAATTTTTTAAAAGGAAACGAACAATTTTTGAACTGTGTAATAAAGTGAGTATTCTTACGAATAAAGTACAATTCGGTGTCATTTTTAAAAATCCGTTAGAAACTGATTGAGTTACAGGAAAAATACACAGATTTTTTTTAGTGTGATTTAAAAAGTTCAAAAGGCCGCAGATTCTTCTTTTTAAATCAGCCAAAAAAACGGGTTTATACCAGTAACTCCAGATTTTGGAGGTGTTTGGGTAATTTCCAAACCGGTTTCTTGTTGTACTCAGCAAGACCTACAAGAAAAATAATATCACATCCCAGGTATTTCGACTTATTTTTTTTTTTTACACAGTGTTATTGATCATCGTAAAATTCTAAGACAACAAAGGCATGTCCATACGCATGTCTGTCAAAAGCAGAGTATCCTGAACATTGGCATAATTATGGCTTATGAGCAAAAGCTGTTTGGGACTTTAATAGGCTTAATCGGCCCTGGAGAAAAAAGTTTTTCTTTAGAGGACTACAGGTACCTAGCTAAAAAGTACACTTTTTTCAGTATTTTCTAAAGAAAACATAATACTTTTGTGAATGGACAACAATCATAATGATTACTTAATTGCTAAAAAAGAGCAAAGTTGCTGGTCATTTTGGCTCGTGTGTTCCGAAAAGCGTCCTGCACGGGAAAGACCGGCGATCACTATTCAATATAGACATACGGGTATATAAATTAAAGTTCACAACACAGGCTGAAATGCAAGACATTATTTCAAAAATCTCGACAGAGAAGAGTTCATGCCACGTTAATATTTATCCTCGTACAGTTTTGAAATGCGCATGTTAGAACGCCATTTTTGGTAGATACAGGGTTTTAAATTAGGGACATAACAATTTTATAAATAAATAAAACACAAAATACCTATATAAGATATAGAGTTCAAATCTATTCCAGGTGTAGTGCAAATGTTACATTTAAAGAATGAAATTTGATTTCGGTCATATGACCACTTCCTTGGACCTAATTTTCCACCTCTCATGCACACATTTCCACCGCAATTTCGCGTTGGATGTTGTCTCTGGGCTCGTCTTAAGTTGTTGGCATATACCAATGACTTGATGTGGCACCATAAAAAGTAATCCAAAGGCGTTAAATCTAATGAACGAGGCAGCCATTCGACCATTCGAGATGGTCAGTCGACTAATTGATAACCGACTTTTAGAACCCTGCTTTCAACTAAAAGTCTCTTCGACTGCTTTTGAAAAATTGTTTGTTTCTATTAAATGAAATGTTCAATAGAAACATGGTCTAAAATCCGACTATCAACTTAGCATAAAATCTATATGTTTCATCGCCATAGTAGCAAATAACGGGTGATCTCTCTAGGACATAACAATTTTAAAAATTAAAAAAAAAAACAAAAATTCAAATCAAGTGTGGAATCTTTGGACATTTTATGCCATTTATTTGTTAAATAAAATTTTCTTCAAATGTTAACCGTGACTAAGTCTCAGCGTGGCCACTCGGAAGGTCCAATTTTGGATGACTCGTTTGAGAATTTCGATCGGTATGACGTAAATGACACGCGTAATGTTGGCTTCGAAACCTGAATCTTGGCTGGTTTGTCAGCAAAGACTTTAGACTTTTCATGGCTCCAAAGAAAAAAGTCTAAACTTGTGATATCACACGATCTAGGCGGCCAACTCACCGTTCAAATACGTGAAATTAGCTGCTCTTTGAAATGACCTCTCAATAAATCCATTGTTTGATTAAGATTACGGGCTTCAATTTCAGGTAGCAGAAAATCCGACATGAAGGCGCGATAGCGAGCACCATTCACGGTTACGTGCCGGCCATTACCATTATTGAAAAAAATATGGCCCATTAACTGCACCAAACCATAGTTTTCTCTGGGTATAATGACAGCTTCAGAACTTCTTCTGGTTGCTCTTCAGCCCAAATGCGGATATTTTATTTATTGACGTTGTCGTTGAGCCAGAAAGGGGCCTCATCACTGAAAAAACCGTTGTTTGAAAACAGAGGATCTTCTCGTTACTCATTTCCATAGTTTGGAGACGCTGTTGCGGTGTTAGTTTTTCTATGCTAAAATGACAAACAATACTGAAAAGGAAAAAAAATAAAGTTTAACGCAACTCACGCGTAAACTCTCAAAAAAACCCCTATTGAAAAAATATCCATCTAGAGGATCAACCTATAATTTCGATTAACGGCATACTGATTTTTTTTGTAAATAAGAAAATTGGTTTATCACATGAAGTCGAACATAACCAATGTACGAATATTTCAGTCAATATGTGAAATTTTTTATCACAAGATTTCTATTTTTTTTTTGCTTGCGTATTTTTAAATTGAACAGAAATCGTATTTTCTGTCTTTTTAAAGTACAAGCCATATCAACTAGGCAGGCTCTTCTGAGTAATGGCTTGAATTTGTTAAAAACACTAAAATAAAGAAATGTCAAATTAAAAATTTTCCCGTACTGAAAACCCGTCAGTCGGCCAGTCCATCGATACGGTAGAAATTGTTTCAGTGAGTCGCTTCTGTCCTCACTCTTCGACAATAATGCTTTGCATATGCAGAATCGAGCAATGTTTCAGATATGTGACGCGCAAAATAGAAAGGTACATAAGGGTAAAAACCAGTTTTGTTCAGGAGAGCCATTTTAAAGATTAGGTCCGTCTCTATTTGCGCTTAGAATCGTCGACTTCACTTTCATAAAACGCGCATATCTCTGGGAGGGAACACTTTTGGGGCATAGGATCAGTCTCATTCGATGCTCAGATGTTGTCCATATCAAAAAAAAAGTGAAAAGTTGATGAAAAATTTTGTTCAGGAGAGCCATTTTAAAGATTAGGTCCCTCTCTATTTGCGCTTAGAATCGTCGACTTCACTTTCATAAAACGCGCATATCTCTGGGAGGGAACACTTTTGGGGCATAGGATCAGTCTCTTTCGATGCTCAGATGTTGTCCACATCAACAAAAAAATGAAAATTGATTTTTTTACCCTTAGGTCCCTTTTTCTATGCGCTGTCACATATATAGATCGTTAAATTAGTAGTGGCCTTGTCGGCAGCACACATAATGTCATTGAGAAGCCGCCCACACTAACGGCGAAACGTGCGTCTAGCAGACTTTTCTTTCCCCCATACGACAAACCTCAGCAAACCTGATTTTATTAACCTGTGGAATAATTCACTTTTTCAAAAAAATAAACGGTAAAGTGTGACACACAATTAACATCATGCATTATGGTTGGACCACCCTATATCGACTCTGATATTTTATGCAAATCCTTTTTTACCAAATCTTTTTAAATTTCTCAAAAGAAACAAACGTTGATCTCAACAAATTTCGCCAATAATATTACCTGTTAAATAAGTTCATTGTCCAGCATCTCTCAATGGCTTACTGTTGATATAGAGTAGGGTGGTAACTAATATTTGCAAACCAATTTTGGTATATTGGCATGGAAAAAATATTTTAGTTAAGTATATAGTGTCCTTAGAACAAATTTTTTTGTGCATTGTTTTTTAAATCACTATTTTTTATGAAAATGTGTCTGACAACATGCAGACAATTGTATTTTTTGTTGTTTCATATAAAATATTCTTCAAAGTCAAAATTAATTTTTCGCTTTTCATTCGCAAAACCAAAATTTGAATATTTGCTAACGCAAAAAAATGTATATTTCAATATTCGGTTTCGCAAAAAATATATTTTAAAATTTCAATATAATGCAAAGACACCATTATATCGTTTTAAAAAACGTGTAATAATTTTGGAAAATTATACCCTGATTTCACCTAGCCCATTAAACGTTTACACATCTAATATTCTGTCAACACGCCGTTAAAATAATTCTAACAATCCCTGTAAATACAATTTAACCTCTCGCCGGCCAGTAAAACAAATCTCACCCCGTTTCGCCAGTCAATTTAAAAACAATTTTCAATTCCAACAAAATATTGGCGATTTTTTAATTGTTCTCAAAAAACATTTAAACGACTTGCAGCGAAACAAAGAAACAGCTGAAACGCACTTGTCAAAATATTTAACAACCATAACCCCCCCGGAAAAAAGTGAAATGGGAATAAAACATTAAATTGATGGTGCACACACTCGCACGACAAAATATAAAACATAAAATTTATAAATCAAAATTTTTATTTTCTAAAAGAAAATTAGTCTGGTGGATGCGTCAAAGAAATGGTTCAGCAGAACGCAAAAAACGACAACGAAATCAAAGCATAACGACACATCAAATCAGACCAAAAAGCCATTAAACCCTTTTTTGCCATCACCACTACCACCCCACT
Source organism: Hydrotaea diabolus (assembly GCA_963513945.1). Classification (NCBI taxonomy): domain Eukaryota; kingdom Metazoa; phylum Arthropoda; class Insecta; order Diptera; family Muscidae; genus Hydrotaea; species Hydrotaea diabolus. The sequence goes on along the minus strand of OY740718.1, from coordinate 149,189,752 downwards.
CCGTTCGGGGACACAACAATGCACCACAATGGTCGCCAGTAAAAACAGCGACAACAAGGACGAAAAAAAAGGATTTTTATGACCACACATAAAAAAGTAATATAAGCGATATGTGAAGGATGAAGGATGCGAAGCAAGGATCACACACACACGCATCGGTAGAAGCAGCAGCAACTGCACAAATCGCAAATCACACAATAACCAGAACAAAGAGAACAATCGCACATTCGCCCACAGCCAGCGTGGGCATATTTGGACGATTCTATCACACCAATAGAACACAATAAAGCCATCCTGTTCCTTTGGCCAGGAAGCGAAAAGGAGCGACGAGCTATAAATTAAACGATATATTATATTTTTCACATGTCATATCAATATTGTGCCCAAAAAATGGGTTTCAGTTGGAAAAAGAAAAAAAAACGAACACCGGCCAAAGGGTAACAAACCCCAAAAACGCCCGTAAAGGGTTACACCCAAGGGATGCGTGTGTATGCGTACGCATTAGAGAGGGTGTGAAGGACTCATATGAAATTAATAAAATTTATGATAAAAACGTTGGCGTTTTTTTTATTACAAATCTTAAAACGCAACAAATTTTACCCAAAACGGCAGTTAGAGGGGACTCTTAATGAAAATATCCAAGACAAATTGGGAAATTTTTGCTTGTAAATGGCCAGAAAGTGAATTCTAATCCATCCCTTAGTCAGGCTGGGCAAAGGGTGTTGTTTGGTTTACGGAGAATTTAAAAGAAGGATTATAAATCAATTGATTAAGAGGGTTTAAAGATATTAATTAGGATCAGTTCCGTATTAAGACATTGGCGGGCCGTACTCGGAAAAACTTTCCCGAAAAATCAAATTCTCGCAACGAGTAACTAGGAAAAAATCGATTGTTAAGCCATCCATTCTAGTAAAAAAGCCCCAATGTTGCAAACTAAGTTATGGTCTGATGAGTTTTAAAGTCATGTAAAGGTTGTTTTTTTAGACCTGTTGTTTCCAGTCCGGAGTAAGTCTATTCAGAATGAAAGGCATTTCATAATGAATAGACTTACTCCGAAACAACGTTTGGAAGTCGTGGCGAATGGGCCCAAAATGAGATGGCCACTGACCCTGATTTTTACAAGAAAATTTTGTTCAGCGATCAAAACCAAAACCAAAATTGTCGCAGTTGGAGTAATGAAAATGCACAAGCCATTGTTAAGACGCCGTCACATCCAGAAAAAGTCACTGTTTGGTTTGGTCTATGGGCAGAGGAAATCATTGGCCCATATTTTTTAAAAATGCAGCCGGCCTAACGTTACAGTCAATGGGGAACGCTAAAAAGCCATGCTTAACGACTTTTTCGCGTCTGAAATGGATGATGATGTGGACGACCTTGCGTTCCAATCAGAAGGCGCAACAGTCATACAGCCAACGACACAATCAATTTATTGAAGGAAACTTTTGGCCTTATCTCGCGTCGCACAGTGAAATTATGCGTTCACCAAAAATTTCACGCAGCATGTGCATAGTTTGTCTAGCAGTACGCGCAGTGGCTCCATCTGGTTGAAACCACAAATTACGATGTTGCTCCACTATTGGCCGCAAAAAGTTGTCGATCATTGTTCTGTAAGAAGCCCCGGTTCCTCAAAACTGCGAACTAAACTTGTAATCATGGAAGATGTGGGCGCTGATCTTAAGTTAAAAAAACGGCGATAATTTCGTTGCGTTAGAACAATTGATCGTTGTGAAGAATAATAAAAATCGATTATTTTAACGCGTTGTTGTGGACTGTACGTAATCATTTTAAATTTCTAAGAGTTCAGTTATAATCTGCAAAATGAAAAAATAAATTATGTTAAAAAATAAAAAAATTATTTGTGTTTCACATCAGCTGGTCTTATTTGGGCCACCCGTTATTTATAAAATAAGAGTTTCTCACCTGCTTCATCAGAAAGTATGTTCAAACTAGCTATCGCTCCCATTATGTAATCGTCATCATCTTCATTTATAACATAAGTTATGCCCTATGGTGACACGTTCGCCAAAACCGAAGGTGAAATTAGTAGCTCAGTCCAGATTTAGGAAGGAAATGTAATTTTTTTATGTAATTTGGTAGTACCTGACATAATTTGGTCTAAGCTTAGTAGGAACCGCTTTAGAATATCTTGATTGGATTTCTCTCTGCCACATTTGCATGGAAAATGTTTTCTATAATTTTTCAAATCCTTATTTCGAACCTCTTGGGCTTCCTCTGACAGTTGCCCGATCGACAATAAAGCATGTGGAATGATTTCTGGGCCATGTATCAAAAACTTATGCAACGTAGTAGGCCTAAGGGTCTAAGCTTAGTAGGAACCGCTTTAGAATATCTTGATTGGATTTTTCTCTGCCACATTTGCATGAAAAATGTTTTCTATAATTTTTCAAATCCTTATTTCGAACCTCTTGGGCTTCCTCTGACAGTTGCCCGATCGACAATAAAGCATGCGAAATGATTTCTGGGCCATGTATCAAAAACTTATACAACGTAGGAGCCATGTTTAACCACGGATATTTCCTTACAAAAACTCGAGCTGTATTATGAGAAAATTCTCTGAATTTTTCAACATTGATGTCATGACCAGAGGATACAACAATTAAAACTGTTCGCATGTTTGTAATCAGTTCTAAATCTAATTTATTAATATCTGTATTTCGGCGTATTTAAAAAATCTTCTGGCTGTGTTGCCATCATTGGAATTACCGAAACCGGGTTTTGGTTGGTCTATAACACTGTGGAAAATTTTTGGGTTTTTTTTTTTTTTTGGCAAAATTTTCTTCATAAATTTATTTCTAATTGCAAAAATGTTGATTTGGTAGAGAAACAGTATATTAATGGATTAAAGAAAATGTATTTATTAATTTTTCTCAATTTATTTCAGCAAAATCGAACTAGTCGTTCTCGAGTTATGTCAAACTACGTTTTAGCCAACATTTTACAACTAAGCGAAAAAACATCAAGATAAGGAAAAAATGTAAAAGGTCATAAATAAAACTGGCACATACGAACGCAAAACCCTTTGAGGGTTTTAATATACTGACCTAGTACCATCACCCTGACTTGGAATTTCTCACCCCCCAGATTGGCTGTTGTACTGTGTAATTAGTGCAGTTTTGATCCTGAATTCCGTTTGAATGCGAGTTTTGTTTTCACCAACAATTATTGTCGGAATCGGTTCTAGCTTGCCATTTTTTTAATTTGGTAATTTATACAACAATTGAAGAAGACATTCATAAAATCAAAGTATAGATAACCGAACTGCAATGTATCTGTTAATCAATATTGTTAATTTCTTTACACGAGGATTCACATAAATAGCACTTCTGGGTTGTTTTGGTATCTGTGAATGCGTTGCAAACTCCTCCGTCTACCATTACTAACATAAGCTTATGAGCCACGCATACAGACCTTTCCCCTGTATACGCTTTCCAGGACATTTATTCCTTCTTCAACTCTTCTTCGTTCCTCTGTGGATACACTTAAAACAAACTAAAGAAAGGAGCACCTGTTTTGCAAGGGTGGCTATTTTTGCAATTTGTTTGATAAAAGTAATTGGCGCTTAAACGCGCAACATGTTTTTGCAACAAAAATAGAACCAAACATACTGTAGTTTAATACAAAATTTACATTCTTACCCAATTTTACCCTTTTCCCATTTAAAAATACACATATACTCGTATTTCGAAAATAGCACAAATTTAGACACATTTAAAAAAAAATTCTACAACACTTTGGTAAAACAATTTTTTATCGTCATAAGGGGATAGAACCCTTCGAGAGATGCATAGGTGTTACCTAGGCCGGTTTCTCATCTTGATATGAAAATCGTTCAGGCAGACTTTAAAATCAAAATTGGAGAAAAAAACATCCGATGTGTTAAGAGAGATTCGTATTATTAGTTGGTACCTGCATAATTGCAGTTTTGTCGAGATTTTTTACGTGATGTAGTTGACTAACAAACACGTATCTAATACTGCATTTTCATTAGGCCATTTATTCTCGTTTTCGCTCGAAACTTTTCAAAACGTCTTCAATTCAATTTTCACACAATTTTTGGTCGTTTTCATTCTCGTTTTGGTTTTCGTTTGACAGTTCATTATTGTTTACAAACAAAGAATAACGTGCTGACTATTGAAATACTAAAATACATATTTATCTTAAACAAATGGATAAATTCAATTAAGTTTTTTTTCTTTTATCACGCTCATTTTTACTTTTACTTCATAAAATATCTATTTCAAAATATCTATTTCGTTTGATTAAAATTGTCTGCCTTGAGATGACAAACCAACGATAAAAAAACTATTATTTTGGAAATGACACCCTTTATTTAAGGTGGCATCGCCTGTGCGAAACGTTTTCGTTCCTCTTTCGTACAAAAACAAGTCAACGTGAGACGTTTTCATCGCTTGAATTTGTATGGGAAAACGTCTCATTTTTACTTGTTTTGGCCAAACTTTTGAAAACACTTCAAAAGTGCCTAGTGAAAAAAGAGCATAAGGGAAATCAAAAATGTTTCTATAAATGTGTACATTGTGCCAGGTTATGACTTAAAATGTTATTACTAAAGTTTCACAGATTTTTTTATATGAACTTTAATAACGGCTGATCAATCTAGCGGTATTTTTCAATAGGGATTTTTTTCGCAGTATTGTTTTTTCTTTTCAGTATTGTTTGCCATCATGTCATTAAAGCCATACCGGTCGAAATGCTCGAACGAGTCATCCAAAATTGGTCCCTCAGATTGGGCACCCTGAGGCGTAGTTGCGGCCAACATTTGAAGGAAATGATATGCACAAAATAAATGTTATAAAATATCCTTTCGAATGGACAAAGTAAATTTTCCACACTTGATTTGAATTTTTGCATTATTTTTTATTTTTTTAAAAAAATGCCCTTTTATTTTTACATAGAAAGGCAATCACAGTACCAGGCTTTACAAAGAAAGCTATTCGTCGCAAGGCTGCGTAAACAACTAACGGCCGATGTGTTGTCCAACTATTAACCCCAATTGCTGCGAAAAGTACCACCCCCTATCTACTTATAGATGCTACAGCGGTTTTTTGCACCGCCTACTTTCCCTCCACGGTATGTTTCGATCCAGACCAACTTCATATTTTTTTCTAATTTCATCGTATTATCTAAAGAAGGCATCTGTTATTGAGCGGTGCCATGACCTCTTGCTTGTAATAATTCCCTAGTCATTGATTTTAATCTGTTAAAATGTTTAGCTCGTTTGTTTTATTTTGGTCTGTTGCTTTTACACATTGAACAGGGATTAAACCGGCTCAAGATCTCTTGCTTCTATATTTAAATAGAAGACAAGTTTTAAACAAAATGGCAAAGTGACATTGATTTTCTGTTAAAATTTTATAACGATCGATTCATTACTTTGGCTATAAAAGTTTTTTATTGTACGTGACCCCGCCTACATTTCCTCCAGATGGTGTTTCGATTCATGCGAACTTCATATGGTCGAAATTTCATCATATTATCTGGAATAGATCATGAGATTTGTCTTTTTAAGTGTAGTGTTGTGCGAGCGGTGCCATGCTTATTTTACTATAACATTTTTGGCAACAAATCCCTAGTCAATGGGGCGTGGCACCGCCCACTTTTCCTTCATGATGTGTCGCGATTCATGCCAATATCATATGTTTCAAATATTATCATCATCTCTCTAATACTTCATGCGATTTTGTGTTTTTAAATTAGGGTTGTTGATTAATCCTGAGGTTAACCCAGCCCTTGTGTGGGGAGTATTGTTAAGTCTTGACCGATCTGGTCAAGCAATTTAGTCCATCAACTCCTGTTTCTTCATAATTTCAGCCACGACGATTCAGAAATAGGTTCCGTCCAGCATTTGAAGGTGTTGCAAACGGAATGACAAAGTGAATATACCCTCATATTCTATGATAGAGAGTATTATAAGGATACCGAACATCGTTTAAACAAAATGACATGATGGAGCGTATAATAACATTGTCCGCAGGATAGCGATTCGAAAACACAACCATTTCGGATCCCAAAAGGGCCGCGATCCATTTTGGTCGACTTTTCATTGAAAAGCTTAATGCGTCATTTGGTCGAAGTCGAATGTAATGTTTTACTTTTAGAACTGTAGGTTCTGAAATCGGGAAAATCCTATTTATGATAAAAAGGGTTGTCCAACCATAGTGTACGATGTTTAATTGTGAGTCACACCTTAACGTCATGTTTTTTGCCTAAATTAATTTGACATTTCTTTGTTTGAGTGTTTGACAAATTCAACCATGGAGACGTACACAATTGAGCAGCGCGTTAAGATTGTTGCAGCCTTTCACGACAATAGGCATTCAAATTAAAATGCTTTTGGTGCACTTCGTGATTGTTTTTTGGGTCAGCTTAATCGGCAAACTTTCACCTCAAGCAGAATCGCCGCATTTGGGCAAATGAGAATCCACGAGTGATTGCTGAAACGCCAATGCATCCACAAAGAGTGACTGTTTGGTGCGGTTTATGGGCTGGCGGCGTCACCATGCCGTACTTCTTCGAAAATGAGGTCGGCCAAGCAGTTACCGTGAATGGTGTTCGCCAACGAACTTTTTGTGGCCCAAAATTGATGATATGGACCAGGACGATTTGTGATTCCAACAGAATGGTGCCACTTGCCACACAGCCAACGAAAGATGGCACCTTTGCGCGAGAAGTTCAATGGCCGCCACGATCATGTGATTTGACACCGGTGGACTTCTTTCTTTGGGGATACTTTAAGGAAAAAGTGTACGTCAATAAGCCAAGAACAATTCAAGAGCGAATAGATGAAATAAGTCGGCACATTAAAGTCATTGAAACTGCATTATGTCCTAAAGTCATTGAAATTATGGAGCATCGGATGGAGGTAAGCTACCGAAACCGTGGCGAGCATTTGGCCGATATTTTGTTTTACACATAATTTTTATAGATCATCATAATAAAAAACATTAAGATAATTCTCTAAAAAAAAACACCCCTAATTAGTAAAAATAAAGGATAATATTCTTCTTCAATTCAAAACCTATCATTCCAAATACCAACACCCTCCTTCAACATCATGTTTTAGGCTTCGTCTCTCTGCATTTACAAGTCACATAAAAATCCAACGAAATGACATAATTAGCAGGTAAACACCCATTACATAAAAACCCTATCCCTAATCCCATGCAACAACAACACACAGATTTTATGGACATAAAAAAGGATGCAATTTTCGCTAAAATGTCATTGTGTAACCCTTAAACCAAAACTTCCCTTGGCAAACTGCAAAGGACAACACAAAACCAAACAAAGCCGCATTTGAAAAATTTTGCAGTTTTTAACCCTAAAAGTCGTTGTTTTTTCGAATTCCTTTGTCAACTTTTTTGGTGTGTGTGTGTTTTTTTTTCTCGCAAAAACACAAACCTTTACGTATTTTAACGTAATCCTTTTTTGAACGTTTTACGCCTTTTTGACTTCTTAATTACCGATAAAAAAAGTGAAACTATTATTGATAACCTTGACTTTGGTAAAGGGATGTGATTTTCAGAAAAAAATATTCGTTTTTGAAGGATGTAACCACTGCTTGGTATGTGCATTTTTATGAGGTGTCTGGTTAAAAGTTAATTTCTTTATGATATTATCCTTTAACGCGAATGATGTATGGTAACAATACATCATTGTTTCAAAAAAAAACAAAATATAAAGAATATTTGGAAAATTTACATACCTTTTGTTGGACTTTTGTTAGAGATGGTTGAGATGTATCTTTCAAACTACAGATAAGCTAAGCTGAAAATAAAATAGAAATATTAAAAAATTACTACTGAATAGACAAATAAATTTTTGATAGAAAGGATATTAAAATACTTTAGGATACAGATATTAAACATTAGTATATCACAGGATTTCGGGACTCAATTCCTATAATTGTTTGTGAAAGTAGCCCCAAAAAGAAGAAATTCTACATCATTCGTTTGGTCAAGGTACATCAAATACGAGGGCGACCGCAAAACTAACTGGCATGGCTAGTTTTCTGTTTTACTAGCAACTTTTTTTGTTTTTGTTTTTTGAAAGCAATCTTTTATAAGCCGTCTGTCAAAATTTCCGAAATATTTAATGATTATTTTCTTTGTTACAGGTGATTGAAGTAAACAAGTTTTGTAATTTTTGAAAAATGGAAAATAAAGAGTTTCGTGCGGTAATTAAACACTTTAATATGAAAGGTTATGCCACAATTAATCAAAGATGAATTGGATTCTGTTCATAGTGAAATCCTGGGTTCAACAATTTAAAATGGGTCGTTCAAGTACGGAAGATGAACAACGCTCTGGAAGACCAAAAACTGCTTCTACTATTGAAAACATTAGAAAAATATTTATTGAAGTGACTAAAGATAGACGAATAAAGCTCAGAGAACTTGCTGATATTGTTAAAATATACGAAAAACAAGTTTGGAGTATTTAAATGATGAACTCTACATGAAAAAGCTATCCGCAAGATGGGTGCCGCGTTTGTTGACTTTGCCCCAAAAAATCGTCCGTTGGACCAATTCCGAGGAGCTTTCAGCGATTAATCAGCGTAATACAATAGAGTTCTTGCGCCGATTCATAACTGTGGATGAAACATGGATCCATTACTACATCCCAGAATGCAAAGAACAGTCAAAACAATGGATAGAAGCTGGTAAAAGTGGTCCCAAGAAGGCGAAAACTGTTAAATCAGCAGGAAAAGTAATGGCCACAGTATTTTGGGATGCAAGGGGTATAATATTTATTGATTATCTTGAGAAAGGAAAAACTATAAATAGTGAATATTATTGTGCATTATTGGATCGGTTGAGTGAAGAAATCAAGATAAAACGACCGCATTTAGAAAAAAAAAGTTCTTTTTCATCAAGATAATGCTCCTTCACACACTGCATTTTTAACTCAACAAAAACTGGCCGAATTACGATTCGAAATTGCTCCGCATCCACCATATACTCGTAGTCCAGATCCAAATTTAAAAAAAATTCTCGGTGGCAAAAAATTTTCGTCCAATAGCGAGGTTTATGCTGAAACTGAGGCATATTTTGAAGGTCTTAAAAAATTTTATTTTTCGGATGGAATTAAAAAAACTTGAAAAAACGTTTGATGACGTGTATTGAGTTGGAAGGAGATTATGTTGAAAAATAAATAATAATAATTCCAAAAAACGGTTCTTTTTATGTTAGGCCAGTTACTTTTGCGGTCGCCCTCGTAATAATTTAATAATTAGTTTGAAGTAAGTAAGTATTGTATGGGGGAATTTGTAACGTTTTAGGCGTTTTGGAAGGAATATACGAAAATTAATGAAAAGCGAATATTTCACAAATATGCTTTCATACCATTATAACCACCTATGTGCATGGGACGCATTGAAACAAGTCATCGAAGGCGTTTTAGGAAAGAACCGTGTACAGCGAGATGACATACAGACACGAGTGGACAACTTGCTGTATTATTTTGAAAAAATCAATGCATCCATGACGTTAAAATTACATTTCCTGCATTTCCACCTTGACTCCTTTCTGACACAATTACCTCAGGAATCGGACGAACAAGGAGAGAGGTTCCACCAGGTGACCATGCCAATGCAAAAACGATTCAAAGGCAAAAAATCGAATGCATTCCTTGCGGAGGTTTGTTGGTGGAGTTCTTAAATTTTGCAGTATGAAGATGAAAGCAGCGAAGATGAAGATGACACTGAAATTTGTGGAAAACATGCCCTTGAATATTATGTCTATCTCGGATGATGATGCAGACTCAGAACATGAATATGAACAACCTACGAAGAAAATAAGGTCATCAGAACCACAAGCGTCAACTTCAACGAGGATGGATAGTGACAATAATTGAAAATGTTTTAAATTGTGTTTCCATGCATAGATAACATATACAAATCTCATATTTTCTATGTAAGAACAGCTGTAATATGAATCGGAATGTTTATTTTTATGCAAAATAAAGAATCAATAAAAAAGTCATCAATGTTTTTTTCCAAAGAATTTTGTGCATATCTCGAGCAAATTTTTGAAATTCATACCTTTACTTAAATGTACATAAAAGCGAAACGCGTAAATCGATTTCATGACCTATGTCTCATTTTGTTCACAGGTTATGTGACTTTACGTGAAAGTAATAGAACTTGACACTTTTTACCGTTTTGTATTTTTTATGAATTTTTATAATTATGAATTTTTTAGGCAAAAAATATTTTTTTTCTTCATACATTTATTTATAACTGCGAAACTGTTGCTTATGTATGTAGCGAAAGGTTGTATGAACAGATCAAAGGAATTGTAATTTAGAGGTGGCAAGAGTGAGTTGTATTTTCGTGGGCAATTGTGTGAAGAAAACTTGAAAAGAAAGGTTTACAACAGTAGTTCTCATTCGTTTGGGGAGAGTCTGGCCTTATAGAGTTCGGTCTTACTTTCAACAATTGCAGCAAGGCTTTCTGAAGAGGGTTGTCACGGACCCGATATCTTGATAAAAGTAGTGTGCAGCCACGAAAATCAATGTCACTTTGCCATTTTGTTAAAAACTTGTCTTCTATTTAAATATAGAAGCAAGAGGTCTTGAGCCGGTTTAATCCCTGTTCAATGTGTAAAAGCAACAGACCGAAATAAGCTCGTTAACAGGAATTGTAATTTTTAATTTTTTTAAATTAGTTTCAGCTTATTCGGACAAGTGGTTCTCGAGTTATGACAAACAAAAGAGCCTCAAACGTGACAAATTCCCTTATACGATACTGACTAACTTCAAATTAATTATTAAATTATTATTTGATGTACCTTGACCAAACGAATAAAAAAGTACTTCTTTTTGGGGCTACTCTCACAAACAATTATCAGAATTGAGTCCCGAATCAATCACCTGAAGTATGTAGCACTGTGTAAGTTTGCACTTGGGGTTTAAGCATGCGAAAGAGTTTGTCTTCTTCCGTTGGAGACTTATACAAGTAGTAATAATTTGGACTTTTTCTATGATAAACCAGCTTAATTGCTCATTACCACCAGTTTTCAATTAATTTTATATGTGGTTTAGTAATAAGTACTACTCTGCAAGCATATAATGAGCTAAAGATTTAGAACTTAATACAAGCCTACTTAGAATTTAAGAATAAGTACTTACACACTGGAGCCCGTAGTTTCGGTTCACGTTCAGCGGAAATCCTCCTAGCAGATGACCATAATGAAACATGTTAAAAATTTTGCGGAGTATGGGTAAATTACCTTACCATCGAAATCCTTCAGTTCGGACGGAGAAAACAATCGATGATGTAGCTGCCTTTATACAAACAATCCAAGAGTTTTGACAAAAGCTTATCTGCTCAAATGGTTCTAAGCAGACAGCCATTGCAGTCAATAATGCACAAAGATTTGGACTTATTTCCATATAAAATTCAAATGGCCAACAAACTGGATGCATCCGACTTCCCGATTCGCTTGGAATTTTGCCAGAAGATGCTTCAAATGATGGAAGAAGATGGAAACATGTTGAGCTGTCTTTTCATGTCTGACGAAGCCCATTTCGATTTAAACGGCAACGTAAACAAACAAACTTGTCGAATATAGAGTGCTTCGAACCAACAGATTCTCCATGAGACGGAATTGCATTCACTTCTTGTCACAGTGTGGTATGCAGTTTTATCACGCCCTACTTTTTCGAAGAAAACAGTCACATCGTTACGGTTACTGGAGACCGTTACTTGAGCATGTTGGGAGAGTTTTTCTATCCAGAATTACGCCGAATAAGAATTTCTTTCAACTCTGTGTGGTTTCAAGCAAGATGGTGCAACTCCTCACATAGCCCGGCCTGTTATGACAGAATTGTAACGAAAATTTCCCGATAAGCTGATATCCAGAACTCCACATTCCGTTGACGAAAATGAGCGTTCAAACCACATGGCATTTTGTGCATTCCGCGATTTTTTGGTCAGCATTGTGCGCAAATTTTTGCAAGCCGAGTCAGAAGGAAATGTGAAATCGCCTGTGCGTGAGTGCCCAGTTTGTTCTGTCATCGGGCCGTACTTCTTTAAAAAATAAGGGCGGTCAAGCAGTTGCCGTGAATTGTGTTCGCTATCGCGAGATGCTACTTTTTGTGGCCAGAAATTGAGGATATGGACCTGAACGATATGTGGTTCCAACAGGATGGTGCCACTTGCCACACAGCCAACGAAACAATGGCTCTTTTGCTCGAGAAATTCAATGGCCGCGTAATCAATCTCACGTCGTGCCGATGTTAATGGGGTCATTAAAAAGAAAAGGTGTACTTCAATAAGCCAAGATAAATTCAAGAACTAAAGGAAAGGATATTTCGGCATATTAACGACATTGAACATCCATTAAGCCTCAAAGTCATTAAAAATACGGACCATCGAATAGAGGTATGCCACCGAAGCCGAGGCGAGCATTGGGATATTTTGTTTCACACATAATTGTCATGAATTCTTCTATCATTATAAAATATTTTAGGATAAATCTTTGAATATTTTTTGTTTTCTTTTCAATTAACACCGTGCGTTTTACTTGAATCACCCTGTATATGCTTCTCTTACACCTTATGAAAAGTTACTTACCTATCTACAACTAATTACACTGGTCAACACTAAATTTTTGGCAGAAGGTTTGATAGTCAGCTTTAGTTGATTTGAGGCTGCTGCTCACGAATCAGGCATCCGACTTGCCAGATTCGCTCTAGTTTAGGATATATAGACCTTTATAATATTTTTTTAATAAAAAAGCCGATTTTCAAACACTTGAAAATTATTTAGAGGACAATAATTTACACATTGAACAGGGATTAACCGGCTCAAGACCTCATGCATCTATAATTAAATAAAAGACACGTTTTTAACAAACTGGCAAAGTGACATTTATTTTCGTGACTGCACACTGTTTATTAGGGTGGAGTGAAATTCAAAAAAAAAAGTTAACCTCGGAAAGAGATGTAGTCTGGGGTCCTAAAGAGGGGAAAAATAAAGAAAAAAATTTAAAAAAATTTTAGGGGTCGCGCCACTCCCTCGAAATTTGCAAATTATCGCTATTTTGGCATTGATTTTAGAAAAATCCTAAAAAGTTTTATGTCAATAAATGTTTGCAATAGCGTAAACAATGAAATAAGGGCATGAAAAAATTTAAAAAAATTTTTCTCATTGTTCAAAAATTTCAAAAAGTAAAATAAGTCAAATCGTCCCTTCTTCAGAAAATTGACTGAACAATGAAATCGCCACCAAAGCTACAAATATTAGTCGATTATCCTCATATTTGCCTCAAATACTTTTGTTTGGGCACTGAACAAGCTCAAACTTTTAAATTTCGAATAAGTTAAGTCGTTAATTTTTAGGATTTTTCTAAAATCAACGCCAAAATAGCGATAATTTCCAAATTTCTAGGGAGTGGCGCGACCCCTAAAAATTTTTTTAAATTTTTTTCTTTATTTTTCCCCTTTTTAGGACCCCAGACTATATCTCTTTCCGAGGTTAACTTTTTCAAATTATAAAAAAAGCATGTTTTCACTCCACCCTACTGTTTATATCATGATTTCGGGTCCGTGACAACCCTCTTCAGAAAGCTTTGCTGCAAATTGTAAGTAAAGTAAAAACGAACTCTTTAAGGCCAAGCTCTCCCCAAACGAATGAAACGAATGCATTCATTGTCTTCTATTAAATTATTGATGCAAGAGGTCTTGAGCTAACGAGCTAAACGGAGAATAAATTATTTCGGTTAAGAATTATTGAGAGATTGGCATAATTCTACAGAAATCTCGAATTTTCGTTACAAAACTTCATTACCAGTATTGTATTCTCATAATATATATTTTTTTTAAATCCGCGCCTAACAAGCAAATAAACTTTACAATCCGATTATATTTGACTGAATTATTCAGAATTTAGTCAGAAATGGGAATAACAGATTCCTGATCAGCAGCCCAAAATCAACTAAAGTTGACTCTCGACCCGTCCACCGGAGACTTGTTTTTAAATTTTATTACGCAGTATTATTTATAGCAATTAATTTAGTATTTCAAGGTTTAAAATAATGCAGATGGTAACTAAAGTAGAGCTTGGCGGTGAGACCCCAAATTTGGAAACTACGGTTATCAGATAAGTTCAAAAATCATTCAATAGTAAATTTCTAGTATATTTATTTGTATTAACTTCCGTTAAAATTATTGCTATCCAGAAAGGAAAATATGTAGAGGAAACTGTTACTTATCACAAGCAAAAACGTCGTTAAGTTCGGCCTAATCACAGCGCATTACAAGGGCCACATTGGCCCACCGTTTTAATTGGCTTTTATTTAAGTAAAGATATGTCCAAAACTATGGGACGACTATCATGCAATTAACCCCAGTTTAACCCCACGTAAGAACATCTAACAATTTTTCAGCTACGGGCTTCCACTCGAAAATGCCGACGACTTTAAGAGTAAGAGATTTATCTCTATGCCATGTAAAAGCTTCTGAATAAGCCACTCAGAGTCGGCGTTCAAGTGTATGACTTGGTCAGTGAGTATAAATATTAGATCTTGCACAGCTCACTGATTTGAGGGAAGTTTCCCCTTGTTTCTCAATGGGGTGTTGTTCCTAAATGGGACTTTAGGAAATAAGTAAGTAATGTCAGTTACTAATAGCTAAACACGAACGAATATTAACTCTACGAAGATTGAAAAAAATTCAGTTTGTAACCGGGATGCACAAATCAGGTTTTGTCCGTCTGAGCCACCAACCGAAACAAAATACGAACATAAGGCAGGTCTTTGGTACAGACCGTCGTACCAGAGAACCTCTGACCAGTCCTTGCAACGGGTACTTCCAGTTTTGTCTTCGTGTAGCGTAAAGCGATGTCGACATCAAGCAGATTTTGTTTTAAGCTTACTTCAATTGGACAAAAAAATTTAGTCAGACGCAAGTTTTAGCTAATGGAAAAAGGACTTTATTAGCGCAAAAATAAATTATTTTTTTTCTAGGCCAATTTGTGTTTTGAGATTAGCTGTTTTATCAAAATTTAGGAACGCACCAAAAGCAGGACAAAGAATTCTTCAACATTCCAAAAATTTGATTTTAAAAAACATAAAAACATGTGTCCTTATAATTATTAATGGCAGCAATTACTTTAATTTTTGTCTTCCACAGAATAACACTTCAGTTTTGCTTCACTAACTTTAGGATTTTTGTCTAAAAGCAAAAACTGTGATACTGGTTTAATTGCAAATACCAAAACTCGGCAGGAAACCAAATGTTGGGCTTGACTTATTAAGCAACTCTAAAACAACCGAAAGCAAAAAAATCGAAAATTTAAAATTCCTGCTAATCAGACGGAGAAAAGGACATGCTAAAAAGGAACCCTATGGGGAGGACCCTACTATTTTAATGTCGCTGTGACAATGGCTCTCTGTGTGCAAGTACATTAGCACTACAAACTCATAATAATAATTGAGACATTCGAAACGTATCGAGATGGCATTTGTAGCAGCACTCGTCTGTCTGTGTCTACGTCCCTCGCTATCTGCACACAGTAAGTGCTGTTCTATGTAGAAGGAGTATTTATCACAAGTCTGTCGGACGCTCGGTCAGTCACAACAGTGTCTTTCTTCAGAGTATCGTAGGCAACGTCTTATTTGCCCGTAACGAGAAGGAGAAACCATTTAAGTTGTTAACCTTAAACACAACAGGACATTTTCGGTTGAGACTCCTTTCTCCTACACTCATGTTTAGGCATAACTCCCCTGTCTCCCAGGGGTCGTGCGTTATGTGGTGTTGTCGGCATGACATTTTTTTTTTAAAGATTGTCCTTAATTTTTTCCATAAAAAAAGAGAACAGCATAATTGGAACGTTTCGAAATGCAAGACACTAAATTTGTCGGCATTTGTTTGTGTCTATCTTTGGTTGGGTTTAATTTCGAGGATTTGGTTTTGATCACGCATTCACTTAATGTTATTACATAAACATTATTCAGGTGACACCTGATGACATGTCTGCAAGATACACCAGATAATGCAAGGGGCACCGGGGCACAACAGACTGCAGACAGAGGACGACGATCATGCTGATCGGGCTGCTGCTGCTGTTGATGTCTCAATTCGAGTTGGTTTTCTTGGAAACTGTCGGCTCGGCCTGTTTGTTGTCCTAGGTGTCTGCTGTTTTGATTGTCCCATTTTCCATTTCATTTCACTTTAGTCGACACTTTTATCGGTAGACACGCACTTTCTTCGGGCGGTTTTTGTGGTTTTAATACACTTTTTTCCCCCTAAGGGTTTCTGATTGCCTATCTAGGCTCTTTCTCTTTGCTGGAGCAAAGAAATCCCTGCTAATCTGTTAAATTAATGTTTATGGGCAGTTAGGGGACATAAATTTTTGAGGAGTACATGTAACAGGTTACCCTGGCGGTTGGAGAACTGGCACATAGCAAGTTTATGGCAAATGTTTATAAATTTGATGTTTTTTCGAAAATACCATAAAATTGTGTGTTTGAAATGCGCGTTAATTATTTGAGTTTCTCAGAATGGCTAAACAAGTCATTAAAATCAAAGTAAAAGTTTGGTTTCAGAAGAGAGTGAAAGGAGATGTGCCGCTCCTGCGAAGATAAGAAAATGAATCATTAAATTTTTAGCTCCTTGAAGACAGATTTGTTGCCACAAACGAATTTTTTGCTAACCAAATATTAGTGGTTGCACGTAATATCCATGTATTCCTTCCCTACAACAGAGTATATTGTTTGATGATCTGGCAATTTTTAGTAGAGGGAACCGACAGTATTGGTTGTAGAGACAAAGTATCGGTAACCCAAACTAAAGACGAAAAAACCCTAACTAAGAATGATTATAAGAACTGAAGTTGTACATATGTACTTAGTAGGGACATCAATACTGTTACACACGCTTTATGCTGTAAAATAAAAAGTACTGGATGTTTTTGGACCAAATATTTTTTAATATATTTATTGATGTTATTGTATCCAAAAAAATCTACTTATTCGAATAGCCGCCTTTTGTCTTTACGTACACACGCCTTAAGTCGCGCTGGCCAATCGTCAATAGCTGCACGAACCTCGCCCATTGGAAAATTGGCCACAGCTCGAACCAAAGCAGTCTTAAGAGATCCTTGTCCTCTAAAACCGTCCACAATTTGTAATAAAATGGGTCCAAATCTGGACTGCCTGAGGGCCATTCTTCAGAGGAAATGAACGCTGGCAAATTGTTTCGAAGCCAGGCCCGGGCCGTTTTAGACTTATGGGCCGGCGCAGAATCCTGCTGGTAAGTCCATGGCTGTTTTTGGAACAGGGAATTGTTAAGAGGCTTCACAACATCTTCCAAAACAGTTTCTTGGTAAACTTTGGCCGATGTTTTGACTCCTTGTTCGCCGAAATGCAGGTCAGTGACTCCATCGTAAGAGACTCCCCACCAAACCATGACTGAAGCTAGGTGATGACCCTTTTCCACCCTTGGGATCAGTTGAGATACTTCCTTAGCTGTCCGCGCATACACTCTATCATTTTGCTTGTAAAATTTTTTCTGAACGGTAAATATTTTTTCATCGGTGAACAACATTTTGCTGTGCAACTTATCAGCGTCCTTCACCAAAAGACGTTTGCATTTTTCCATCCTATTTATTTTTAAAGCTGCAATCAATTAATGTCTGGTACGTCGTTTGAAAGCCCACAGCCTTTTTTAATGATTCGACTCATGGATTTTTGCGTGATATCCATCTCACGGGTCATTATTTTCGGTTTTCGGATCGGATTTCTGTGAATTCTTGTTTTAACGGCTTTGATGACATGAGGTGTTAGAACAGAGCGTGGGCGGCCCGACCGTTGGCGGTCTTTTACATCTCCAGTCACCTCAAACAGTTTTATGCATCGGTAGACGAACATGCGGCTAATCCCTAGTGGCCGGAGCATTTTGAAAATATCGCTTTTTTCATTTCACACTTGAAAAGCGCTTTTACAGCGATACGGTTCTCATTATATGACCACTACATGATGAAAGTTGAAACAATTTTAAAATCCCGTTACAGACTAACGCTTTTGAGGTTAGCTTTCAAAACCCATATGAAATTAACGGGGTATGTTCAGTTCTACTATTGAAATGGGTGTGTTCAATGTCGTAACAGTATGTATGTCCCTACTAAGTATTATGTATGCAAGAATTTCTAAGGATAGTTTATTGCTCTTTCGTACCTGATTTTGGCCATTGGACCTTTGGACTATATGTTCCGTCAAATCTCAAAGACAGCGTTTTTTTTCCTTCGATCATGTGATCATGACAAGTTTAGGAAAATCTTGGATTTTAGATTTTATGCGAAGTCGTAAACCAATTTGCGACATTTGTGATTGTAACTGATTTTATTTATACAGGGTTTTCCATTAAGGGTATAACAATTTCGTATATTAATAAAACATAGAATATTTAAGATATAGAGTTCAAATTTATTTCAGGTGTAGTGCAAATGTTAAATTTTAGGAATGAAATTCGATTTTGTACAGCCCGTCTACAGCGATCTATTCTTTTGGACCCAATTTTCCACCACTCTTGCACACATTTTGACCGGAACGTTGGCAATTTCGCGTTGAATGTTGTATCTAAGCTCGTCTTAAGTTGTTGGCTTGTTGGCTTAGACCAATGACATCTATGCTAATGATGGCGTTAAACCGCATAAACGAGGTGGTAATTCGAACGGAGCGAATTTGCCTTTCAGTTATTTTTTGCAGATGTATTTGTGTCTCTTGATGGTGGGTTTGTTGCTGTCCAAAAACACATACATATTTTGTTTATTGAGAAAACCACGCACCCAGAAATGAGCTTCATCGCTTAAAATGATTTTTCGATAAAATTCTGGGTTTTCATGTAACTTTGCTCGCGCCACCGACTCAGAATTTCGGTAGTAGTTTTTAAGGATTTCCAAACTTTTCTTGTAAGTGAACTTTACCATGATGAAAATGTTTACTTCGACTAACGTTTTAAAACTGAAAGATCATTAAAAATGTTTGTGGGTGCATTGAAAAAAAAAGATACGAAATTATGTCCCTATTGAAAAAACCATTAGATAGCCGATTTTTCGGCTTTTTTACGGGAAAAATGGTCTCATTTGACCCAAATCGTACCAAGATTAGTTGTTTTTCAATCGTTATATACAAACAATACTAGCTTTTAAATATATCGGAATTAATATAATTGTTTCAGACGGGTTTTTTTTGTATGTATCTTTCCTATCTTTGTATAAGAGCTATATTTAAAAACGTAGATCGCACGCAGAGAAAAGATATGGTTCCTATATGGGCACGGCAACAATAATATGTTCTGTGCAATAAAAGTATGGTAGTCGCAACCATAGTATTGTTTTTTGAAATTCAATTTGACAATAGTATGATTGCTTAAATAATAATATTGTTGAAATGTAACAATAGTATTGTTGCCAAATTTAAAAATGAAAATATGGTTGTAGCAACAATATAAATATGGTTAGTGGAACAAAAGTATTGTTTTCATGGCTTTTATGTTAACAATAACATGATTACGGCATTCATACCGGCAAAATTGTACTTTTTTTTTAGTTTGACAATGTTATTTTTACGAATCTTACGCAATAATAGTAAAAATAATTAATTTTTTTTCCAAACAAACTACGAATTAGTATAACTGAAATATTTTTAATAAATAATTTTTTTACTGTTCAATAAATCACTCCTATTAATACATAATTTACTTTATAAAATTCTCTATTGTTAAATAACAACTTTACCTAATCTTTACAAAAAATGTTGGGGATCATAGTATGATTGTGTGTAAGTCATACTATGGTTGTGAGGATCATACTATGGTTGTACGTTAAACATACTATGGCAATGTGGACCATAATATGGTTGTGGGGATCATAGTATGGTTGAATGTGAATAATAATATGGTTGTAGGGATCATAGTATGATTGTGTGTGAATAATTCTATTGTTATGAGGGCCATAATATTGTTTTGGGGATCATAGTATGGTTATGTGTGAACCATATTATTGTTGTGATGATTATAATGTTGTTGTGCCACAACCATATAACCAACAATAGTATGATGCTGTTCGAATATTGTTACCCCAATCATACTTTTTTTCTGCGTGCGTTATGACCCCTTTTTTATCTGATCTGACTGCTGATAGACTGGGCCAAATGTCACTAAGATGGATGTTCTTCTAATATGTGGCTTGCAGAGCTAAAAATACACAATCGGTTGAACATATATATTGGTGCTATATATAAATTGTAACCGATTTATTTCAAAGCCAACAGCCTTCGTCCTTCGACCCCATCCGCAAAACTTTTTTTGCCAAATTTGATAGAGATGAAACATGTGTGTAAGAGCTATTTCTAAATCAACCGATTTTCTTTAACTTCAATATCGACCTCCTTGGTGCAAAAAAAAACGAATTTCTACCAAATTTCATGCAACTTAAAGTTTGATAACAAGCTTGAGATAGACAGTAGACAGAAGGAGGTACGGACAGACATATATCCTTAAATCGCATCAACTGGTAATAGTGAGTAGATCGGTACCCTTAAAGCTGGGTCTAGCTCAAACACTACCTACGTATTCGGTAGATAAAATTATTAACTTTATTCGACTTAAGCTATTTCTGAGAAACCGACTGGGGGGCTTGGACATACGAGTAAAAAACGGCATGTCGGTTTTCGGATTCGGTTTGGGACACTCTAGTGACAAACAAAGCATAGCTATTTCAACAGACAATCTCAATAATTGGTCAATAAATTAGCAATTTGATGTAAAATAACGAAATGTAAATAAAATGTCTCAACCCTTTCTGCCCACACAGTCTAACCATAATGGCCACAAGGGTGTACTCCATTTGGCAGCCCACAATCCACAAGCCCAGCCGCCAAAGCAAACTGATGGCATTTATTTGCAAATTATTTCACAAACACCCCCAAAAATCAAAAGGTTTTTCCCAACCGCCCTCCATGGCTACAAAAGAAAAGTGTCCTCTTAGAGAAAAAAAAGACAAGAACGGGACGAAGAAACGATAAAAGGAAACTTAATTTTTATTTAACGTAAATACATTCGTTTCACTGGACAATGGACCATTTGATTTCTATCGCAAATACATTTGAATTTTATTACGTATTTATGTTTTTTTGTTGTTGTCGTCGTTCCCGTTTGGGCCACGTTATTGTGTATTGCCATAGCCAGTTCCACCCCAGTGGATGGGAAAAATAAAAGCTAAACGTTTCTAGAGTGTTGAGGCAGCACTCACCCAGAAATCGTAGAACATTTGCCGCCCCAAGTGACCATTGACCAGTGGCCAAATTGTTTTGTGAAAAGGTACTTAGATGGAGGCCATTGTTGCTTATGCCCCACTGATGGCCATGGCAGTTGATGGTGTTGTTGTTGTTTCTCCTTTATTTCGGCCACTTTGGCGTCATTTCTTCGATAATAAAATAAACATTTAGACTGGCATCATTTTCGCAAATGGTTGCTGACCAAACAGCCATTCGTCCTCGTCCATTTAATAGACGGTCGGGGGGAGAGTGACGGGATAGGATTGCCGATACGTTTCGAACGGGTGACGCTGTTTAGATTTCTTTCAGTTGTTGTTATTTCTGGTTCAAATGTGATTTCATCAAAGACTGCGATCAGATTGTTACTTTTATTATGACGCATTTATTTTTACGATCATCAAAGAAAATTACTTCATTTTTTTCGTTTCAATCTGTTTGTGTCCAAGTCAATTATACGCAACGAAGAAGGGTTAAAGTAGTTGATAAAATCTAATCGGTCCGATTAGATTTTAAAATTTTCCACTTGATTTTATGTTTACAGTCGTGGTGGGAATATACGATTAAGTGCATTAAACTGGTGTCGTTTTTTGGTAGCTACATTTTTCGTCGTTTACTTTAATCTCAATAAGTAAACGTGTGCATCTTTATAAAAATTCAAAAATAAATTAACTTCGACCTAAACAGATTGATTACAAAAGTAGTCGAGACAGTATGTGTGACAGCGCATAGCGAAAGGGACCTAAGGGTAAAAAAATCAATTTTAATTTTTTCCTTTTTTTTGATGTGGACAACATCTGAGCATCGAATGAGACCGATCCCATGCCTCAAAAGTGTTCCCTCCCAGAGGTATGCGCGTTTTATGAAAGTAAAGTCGACGATTCTAAGCGCAAATAGAAAGGGACCTAATCTTTAAAATGGCTCTCCTGAACAAAACTGGTTTTTAACCTTAGGTTCCTTTCTATTTTGCGCGTCACTTATAGGGCTAAAAACTGTAGATGGCGTTAGAGTTGATAACAGTAAACCCTGCAGAGAAGTAAAGACAATCCTTAGTCAAAAAATTTGTATGCGAATATAATCACTACTCAATTAAAATTTTCGTTAATATACAAAAATATTTGTCAGTTATAGCAATGATATTAAGTGAACGGAAGCTCAAAAAAAATAATTTCATGCACTGTATCAGGTGTCGTGTTTTTATATGTTTTAATGCGAGGGATATCTGTTAAGTTCGGTGGAAAACTGTACTGCCGGCAGTTCTCGTTAAATGCGAAACTTCCTGCCCTTTAGTGTTAAGCCGCTTAACATAGGTACAGCACATACGTCGCTAGGGGTCTAATGATGTTAAAGTGACTCTGAACGAAACCCTTGTAAGTAAAAGTCTTTCCGAATACTTTTTAGAAGAATTTTTACTTTTTTGGCAAATATGTACTTAGTAGGGACATAAATAATGTTACAACATTGAACACACCCAATTCAATAGTAGAACTGCACATACCCCGTTAATGTCATATGCCATATTTTGAAAGCTAACCTCAATAGCGTTAGTCTGTAGCGGAATTTTAAAATTGTTTCAACTTTCATCCTGGAGTGGTCAGATAATGAGAACCGTATCGCTGTAATAGCGCTTTTCAAGTGTGAAATGAAAAAAAACGACATTTCCAGAACGCTCCGGCCACAAGGGATTAGCCGCATGTTCGTCAACCGATACATACAACTGTTCGGTCGGTCGGGCCGCCCAAGCTCTGCTCGAACTCCGCATGTCATCAAAGCCGTTAAATCAAGAATTCACAGAAATCCGCTTCGAAAACAGAAAATCATGGCCCGTGAGATAAATTTCACGCAAAAGTCCATGAGTCGAATCATTAAGAAAGACTTGGGACTTGAGGCTTTCAAACGACGTACCGGACATTTATTGACTGCAGCTTTAAAAAAAAATATTATTAAAAAATGCAAACGACTTTTGGTGAAGCACGCTGATAACTTGCACAGAAAATTTTTGTTCACCGATGAACAAATTTTTACAAATTAATTTTTTGATAGAGTGTATGCGCGGTCGTCTAAGGAAGCACCTGAACTGATCCCAAGGGTGGAAAAGGGTCATCACCCAGCTTCAGTCATGGGGTCACTTACGATGGGGTCACTGACCTGCACTTCTGAGAACAAGGAGTCAAAACATCGGCCAAAGCTTACCAAGAACCCGTTTTGGAAGCTGTTGTGAAGCCTCTTAACAATTCCCTGTTCCAAAAGCAGCCATGGACTTTCCAGCAAGATTCTGCGCCGGCCCATAAGGCTAAAACGTCCCAGGCCTGGCTTCGAAACAATTTGCCAGCGTTCATTTCCTCTAAAGAATGGCCATCAGGCAGTCAAGATTTGAACCCATTGGATTACAAATTGGGGACGGTTTTAGAGGACAAGGTTTGTCACAAAAGATACCCCAACATTGGATCTCTTAAGACCGCTTTGGTTCGAGCTGTGGCCAATTTTCCAATGGACGAGGTTCGTGCAGCTATTGACGATTGGCCAGTGCGACTTAAGGCGTGTGTAAAGGCAAAAGGCGGACATTTCGAATAAGTAGATTCTTTTTGGATACAATAAACTCGTACATCAATAAATATATTAAAAAATATTTGGTCTAAAAACATTCAGTACTTTTTATTTTACAGCATAAAACGTGTGTAACAGTATTTATGTCCCTTCCAAGTAAATGTTTTTATCACTTTAAAATGAAAGTATTTTCAATAAACGGCTGAAAACTGTTTTGGCAGATATGTGAAGTTTTACATCGCCTAAAATGGAATTGTTTTTGATAAACGGCTAAACGAAAATATTTTCGATAAACTGCATTGAACATTTTATTTTGTAAGTTTGTGAATTTAATTATCTCTTGAAACCGGAAATATTTTCGATAAACAACGTACGATTGTCTAAGTGAACATGTGAATTTTTTCACAGAATTCCTAATTAATTTTTTGTATAAATAACGCGTGCTCCATTTCGAGGTTCCCTACTTTTTTTAAAGAAAAAAACACAGAAAATTCAAATTGGGGTATGTTTATTATCATTTGAAAGAACATTCTTTGGCATTAATTTTTTTAAGATTGAGCCTATTAAATGTTGGCCGCGGCTACGTCTCAGATGGTTCATCCGTTGAGTCAAATTTTCCATGACTTGTTCGAGTATTTCGACTGGTAACTGGCGAATGACACGCGTGATGTTTTGCTCCAAGGCCTGAATCGAAGCGGGTTTATCCGCATAAATTTTAGACTTTACATATCCCCACAGGAAAAAGTCTAACGGTGTGATATCACACGATCTTGATGGCCAATCGACCGGCCCAAAACGTAAAATTATATGCTCATCGAAGTGTTCTCTCAATAAATCCATTGATTGATGCGATGTGTGGGAGTTGGCGCCGTCTTGTAGAAACCAAATGTCGCCGAGTTGTCGAGCTTCAATTGCAAGCATCAAATAGTCGCTTATCATGGCACGATAACGGTCGCCATTGACGGTTACGTTCTCACCGGCATCATTTTTTGAAAATATATGGACCGATGATTCCACCGGCCCACAAACCACATCAAACCGATGTTTTTTCTGGATGAAGTGGCAGTTCTTGAACCTCTTCTGGTTGCTAGCCCATCCCAAATGCGGCAATTTTGCATGTTTACATATACGTACATACCCATGAGCCAGAAATGGGCCTCATGGCTGAACAAAATTTGGCTCTAAAACGCACGAAACACATTCCTCACAGAACGCAAATTTTCGTAATAAAGTTGAACGATTTGTAAACGTTGTTCAGGCGTAAGTCTTTTCATGATGAAATGCCAAACAATGCTAAACAAAAATAACATGACAGCATGACACGACTCACGCGTAATCTGTTAAAAAAGACTATTGAAAAAAGTATCTCTACTTGGATCACCGATTATTTGAAGGCTTCTACATAGATGGGTCTAAACTAGATGGAAGGTGTATTTTGGAAGCCACGAGGGATAACTAGGAGTAGATCTGTCTATTGAACAACATGATCGCTTTATCGTTTCTTTTGGGCACAGAGAAAAATTCATTTGAAAATCGCTTCGTACATCGGAAAGATTTTCTGTTGCAATCACCTAATGAAGCAGTCGTGATGGATATTCGGTTCGACCTACATAAAGATGATAGCTGTCATAATATTATGGTACATATTACCAACAAGTCGGTTGTACTAATGGAATGAAGTGTAGGTATTAGGTTTACCAGAACGGCCTGTTGTTTCTTTCAAGCAGCAAATGGAAATGCCAACAAATAGTTTCGTTTTTATAGCTATCTAGTATTGCTGACCACAACATAAAAACCAGAAATAAAAAACAAACAAAAATAAAGTCGGTGCAGAGTTTCAAGTAATTCCACTTTACTGTACTATATATAATGAACAGATTCGTCGCCACAACTGAATTTGTTTGCCAACCGTATGATTGAAGTTGCCTGCACCTCGAGCATACCATCAGTGCTACCGAATGTTACTTGGTGTTTTGTAACGTTCAGTAATTCCAACTGCAGTATCGGTAGAAAATTCAAGGTATCCGAATCTACAGAGAAGAATTTTTGGATCTAAAAGTCCACATGCCGCACTTGTTTTCAGCGGAGGAAAAATACTTGTTTCCTTATATATTTGAAAAGGGTCATTTCGAGGAAAAAAAGGAAACTATTATGGAAGATTTTTACTGAATAAAAAAAATCAAACGATTTAATTAAAGCTGTAATAAAAGAATTATGAAGGTTTAGATATCATCATCAATATTTAGTTGCAACAACGAAATGTTGGCAAAACTATTGGTTGACGCAAGCACCAGTTAGGGTAAAAAAAATACATTTTATGCGTATCAATTAGTTGCTTCTACAATATGGTCATATTTAGCATCTTGTTGTATGTCTAACCGGATATCCATTACGAATATAACAATTTGGTGACTGCCACCGAAATTCTCTTTCCGGAAGATCCGCTGTTTTCGACCAAAAAGTGATGAGGCCCATTTCTGGCTCAACGGCAAAGTCAATAAACAAAATTGCCGCATTTGGGCTGAAGAGCAACAAGAAGAGGTTCAATAGGTGTTATTAAGCCCAGAGAAAACCACGGTTTGGTGCGGTTTATAAGCTAGTGGAATTATCGGTGCATATTTTTTTTAAATATGTAGATGGCCGGAACGTAACCGTGAATGGTGCTCGTTATCGCGTCATGATATCGATGCTACCTGACATTAAAGCCCGTTGTCTTGACGACACTTTGCTTAAACAGGACAGTGCCACTTGCCATACAGCTGCTCAAACAATGGATCCTTTGAGAGGTCAGTTCGAAAAGCAGCTAATTTAACGTTTTTGACAGGTGAGTTGGCCAAGAATGAAAACCCTGAGGCGTAGTTGCGGCCAACATTTGAAGGAAAATTTATTCAAAAAATAAATGCAATTGAGAATGATTGAGATTACATACAACTGGGGTATTCCATCAGTACAACCGAATGTTAGTTTGTGCTTTGTAATTTTTAATAAGTGGAAATAATACTATGTATGCGAACCTTCAAAAGAGAATTTTTAGATCTAAAAATCTACCTAATAAATTAAAATTTTAGTCAGAGGCAATAAAATGTTCGCATACACAATTGAAATATTTGCAGTACTCATAAGGATGGTCGTGACGAGGAAAAAGTGGAAAAGATAATGCATGATTTTTACTGGAAAACAAATTCGGTAAATCGATTGGCTTTATGCCAGTTACGAGCGTAATCGAACTATTTTATTTTTAAAAACTAAAATTATTTACGAGGGTCGCTATATATATTTCTAGGTTAGGCAACACTAAGTGTTGCCTGGCGCCATCTGACATTTCCATTAGAAAGTTGGACATTTTTTGGCATAGACGTACTTAGAACGTTTTAACGTACAGCCATCATCTGTGATGTTTACAGAGACTTGAAAAAATCAATTTGGCAACCAAATGGAATTAACTCGTGAATATTTTCGTGCGATCATTTTTAACAACTTTCGACGTGATTTATCACGACAAGAATGAATCGATGAACTTAAATCTTTGTATGGCGATGAAGCACCATCCTATAGCAATCGTGGCCGACGCTCGCTCATAGACGAAGGTCGTCCAAAAACGGCCGTTATGCCGAGAACATTGATGCCGTGCGTTAACTGATAATGCAAGATCGTCATGTGACATACCGTAAGATAGAGGCATCCATGGGTATTTCTTCCACCAGCATACTTTACATTCGATATTCTGGCCGTAAAAAAGGTTTATTCTCGTTGGATCCCGTACAATTTGACAATCGCTACAATAAAAAGGCTCGTGTCGATTGGTGCAAAGAAATTTTGAAAAAATACGATCGCGGTGCTCCAAAAGACGTTTATAAGATCACAGGTGACGAATCGTGGATCTATGCGTATGAGCCCGAAGCAAAACAGCAATCGACCGTGTGGGTCTTCGAAGACGAGCCAAATCCAACGAAAGTAGATCGTGGAAAAAGTACTTCGAATGGTAGCCTGTTTCTTCGGTAAAACTGGTCATGTGGCTGGCGACTGTTCCGCTTGAGCAACGTAGGACGGTCAATTCTGAGTGGTACACCACAGTTTGTTTGCCTGAAGTCTTCGGAGAAATTCGAAAAACGAACAAGGGAAGACGAATCATTGTGCACCATGACAATGCGAACTCTCACACATCGGCTCAAACCAGCGCTTTTTTTTTTTGACCGGCCAAAACGTCGAATTGAGGGGTCATCCGCCGTACAGGCCTGACTTGGCACCCAATGACTTCTTTTTATTCCCGCTCATCAAGAAAAAAAGCGTGCTCAACGATCTTCGTCACCAGAAGATACTGTTGAAGCGTTCAAAAACCATGATTTGGTCTCAATCGGAGAGGAAAAAGTGCTTCGACAATTGGTTTGAGCCATGCAAAAGTGTATAAATCATGCTGGAGAATACTTTGAAAAACAATAAAACCATTTTTGATGATAAATATTCGTATTTTCATTATTAGGCCAGAAATATATATAGCAGCCCTCGTAACAATCCGTTTTGGTAATGATGAAGTTTTAGATATTATCACTAATAATTCGTTACAAGTACAAAAACTTGGCAAACACACCTGGTGGTTGTAGCAACCAAATTCCTTTTTCGCGTTTGATTGGTAAGAACGATCAAAAAGTTGTCGATGTCATCATCGTGTGGTATTTCCAATCAAATATCCATTACGATTATTAAGCTGCAGATTCGGAAATCGTAAAAGACTTTTTGTGGAGCTCACCAATTTACTCGTCGCTTGTAACGTATCATATAAAATTCGAGCGTATTCCAAGTTAAGCTGTGGCTTCTACAGCTGTTCAGAACATTGACCGATATGCAGAAAACACTGTAACCCAACATTGAGGGGTTTGGTAATTTTCGAGAACCCGACTGTAGAGTTTGGTCATAAAACCGGTTTCGACTTCAGAAACTCTACGTAGTTCTCAGGCTTCCGAATCGCAAGTGAACACACTCCACAACTGGTACAATTGGACCATATCTCTTCCTTACTCGAAGCAGCGGATGTTCGATAGGACATAATATTTCGGCATCTGTATGAATCTCCAAACTCAGCAACAAAAATGTTTAAGATTTGCTGGAATCCACATTCAAC
The DNA here is from genome assembly GCA_963513945.1 of Hydrotaea diabolus. NCBI lineage: Eukaryota > Metazoa > Arthropoda > Insecta > Diptera > Muscidae > Hydrotaea > Hydrotaea diabolus. The sequence goes on along the minus strand of OY740718.1, from coordinate 149,160,770 downwards.
AATACAAAGCAATCCATAAAATATTTAAAATCCTTTTCAAAGACAACTCAACCAATTCTAAACTGCCAAACAAACGATCATAACAAACTGGAAACAGGAACAGGAAATTATCTCAAATGAAACATATGCCTCTCTCTGGAACTCAGCCATCCAGTTGGCGATACCAATGACAATGACATCATCATTACCACTGCTCGTCCTGCCGTAATATGGAGACATTAGAGATGTTAAGGGAAGAAGGACAACCAAAACAGAAACTGAGGCAAGACAAACGAAATGCCACACAGTGGAATGTGGCTACTTGGGTAGTTGTTAGAGCCCGGCCACACAGGACATTGTTGCATTATTTTGGCTGTTGCTGCTCTCGAGTTATTGTGTGACTGTCGGTCTTTTTTCCCCATTTTAGCCAACACACAATGTGGCAATTTTCCTTTTGGCCAAAACCAAAAAAAAAAGAACGAAACAAAGACCGAAACTCACACAACTTGAAGACAATGACAATAAAAATCACTTGGGTTTTATTGTCTGAACAGATTCCGTTGTAATGTGGACACCCTTCGTCTGCGGCTGTGCCAATATTATCCAGCTCCAGCTATTCGAATTACGGCTGCTAGGGTATGGGCATAAGTACGGGTGCGGCTAGTGCGAGGAATGAGTTATGACGGTCATTTAAAGTGACTGTGACAACAATTACGAAAGGAAAACATATCATTTCGCAGAAGAATTCTCCATTATTAATCGCATCTTTATTCGTATATGCCACTATTTAAGTAGCATTGTCCTTGGTTTAAGTACGTTCTACTGCGTTAGATGTGGCCATAATACTAGGGCTATGTGCTGCCTCGTGTGTCTGTGTGTGGCACTGTGGGCTGGAATGAATGAGTGAATATGAATGGCTAGTGTCGGTTCGATGGTTGGTTTTAGCACGCTGAGATTTGAAACAATAATTTTTGATTTATATTGCGGATATAGTTGGCATTTTTTACTGCTATAAACACTATAAAACATTTCATTGTGAATTTAGTGAAGCGTTTTTGAGATACTACTTTAGACCAAAATAGATATGAATTGTGTATGTGCGAGCGTTAAGAAGAGACAGATGAAATGGATGAAGTTATCAAACTGCATACAAAACAATAAATACAAGATATAGTCGGTATGATACCCTAGACCACAGTGGAACACAGAAGATTCATCACAATAGTAAGAAATGTTTAGAGTATATACAAGCTCGAAATATAAGACAACACCATAAGTGAGTTGAACGGGCTTTAAATAGATGTTCTGGGTATCAGTGACCGAATGCAGCGAATTTAAATCTCAAAATACCAAAGAATGACATTTGGCGAACCAGTATGGGATCCCTTGAAGGGGAGTGACTGTTACTGCTGAAAGTAGTATAGCAGGGTATATTCCAATGCCTGATAGAGGTGATAACCAAAATATAAGGAAAACCAATTGTTGCGATTTAATTCAAATCTACGCTCCACCATGGGATGAATACAACGATGAAATTAAACAGTTTTACAGCGATGTAAATCAGTTGTTAAATATGACAACTCTACGCGATATTACAATCATCCAGGCAGATTTTAATACCAAAGTGGGACTGGATGAAGCAAGTGTAAGAATGGGCAGATATGGTTCAGACCAACGGAATGAAAAAGGAGAAAGGTTATTAAACTTTCTCATTTTTCATTTAATCCCCTAGTCCAAGATTATAAACTAAAAACAAGTAAAAAAAGTCGGGCATGGGCAACTGTGGAATACCCCACACCACTCTGCTATGGCGAGGATTGAGCATCTCTGTCTGGTCCTTGAGCAAGGTCGGACTTAATATGTTTGAGTTAATTATATGTCGAGGATTGCTATACATATTTCTGGCCTAGGCAATACTAAGTGTTGCCTGGCGACATCTGACATTTCCATTGGAAAGTTTGACATTTCTTAGCATAAACATACTCAGAAAGTTTCGACGTACGACCATCATTTGTGTTGTTTACAGTGATTTGAGAAAAATCAATTTGGCAATAGAATTGAATTAACTCGTGAACATTTTCGTGCGATAAATTTTCACAACTTTCAACCTGGATTTATAAGGGTTTCTGGCCAAGGTAACACTAAGTGCTGCCTGTCATTTCATTGTTTGACATTTTTTAGCATAAACGTACTTAGAACGTATGGCCATCATTTGTGTTGTGACTTGAAAAAATCAATTTGGCAATAAAATTGAATTAACTCGTGAACATTTTCGTGCGATAAATTTTCACAACTTTCAACCTGGATTATCACGACAAGAGTGCATCATTGAACTTAAATCTTTGTATGACGATGAAGCACCATACAATAGCACTGTGAAAAACTGGTTTAATGAATTCAATCGTCAAAGACGAAGGTCGTTTAAAAACGGCCGTTGTGACAGAGAACATTGATGCCGTGCGTGAACTGAGAATGCAAGATCGTCATGTGACATACCGTGAGATAGAGGCATCCTTGGGCATTTCTTCCACCAGCATACATTCGATATTGCATGAACAACTGGCCGTAAAAAAAGTTTGTTCTCGTTGGCTCCCGCACAATTTGACAATCGCACAAAAAAAGGCCCGTGTCGATTGGTGCAAAGAAATTTTGAAAAAATACGATCGTGGTGCTTCAAAAGACGTTTATAAGATCGTCACAGGTGGCGAATCGTAGATCTATGCGCATGAGCCCGAAACAAAAGAGCAATCGACCGTGTGGGTCTTTGAAGACGTGCCAAATCCAACGAAAGTTGTTCGTGGAAGAAGCACTTCGAAGCAAATTGTCGCCTGTTTCTTCGGCAAAGCTGGTCATGTGGCGACTGTTCCGCTTTAGCAACGTAGGACGGTCAATTTTGAGTGGTACACCACAATTCGTTTGCCTGAAGTCTTCGCAGAAATTCCAAAAACGAACAAGAGACGGCGAATCAGTGTGCACCATGACAATGCGAGCTCTCACACATCGGCTCACACCAGCGCCTTTTTGACCGGCCAAAACGTCAAAATGATAATCCACGAGTGATTGTTGAAAAGCCAATACATCCACAAAGAGTGACTGTTTGGTGCGGTTTATGGGCTGGCGGCGTTATCGGGACGTACATTTTCGAAAATGAGGTCGACCAAGCAGTTACTGTGAATGGTTTTTGCTACCGCGAGCTGATAACGAACTTCTTGTAGCCCGAAGGATGTGGACGATTTGTGGTTCGAACAGAATGGTGCCACTTGCCACACCGACCGCGAAAGAATAGCTCTTTTGTGCGAGAAATTCAATGGCTGTGGTATTACACGTCGTGGCAATGTTAATTGGCTGAAAGTACTTCTTTCTTTGAGGATATTTTAAGGAAAAGTGTACATTAATAAGCCAAGATCAATTCAAGAGCTAAAGAATAAGATAACATTAACGACATTGAACCTTCATTAGGTCTCAGGGTCATTGAAATATAGGCCATCGGATAGAGGTGTACCACCAAAGCCATGGCAAGCACTTGGTCGATATTTTTTGTAACACATTATTGTAATAGAAGGTGTTTTTTAGACATGTGGTTTTTAATCTGGCCACACTTATTTCTGAGTTGGTCTGTTTTAAAGGTCTCACTTGTATCATGCTCAGTTTGGTTTGCCATTTCATAATGAATAGACTTACTTCGGAACAACGTTTTTTAATCGTGGTAAATGGGCCCAAAACAAAATGTCTACCGATGCTGCTTTTACAAGCAAATTTTGCTCAGCGATGAAGCTAACTTTTGGTTGAATGGGTACGTTAATAACCAAAACTGTTGCATTAGGAGTAACCTAAATCCTCAAGACATTGTTAAGGAGCCTTTACATCCTCAAAAAATCACTGTTTGGTGTGCTCTATGGGCATAGGGAATCATTGGTCTATATTTCTTCAAAAATGAAGCCGGCCATTATGTTACAGGCAATGGCTATAGTGCAATGATTTATGACTTTTTCGTGGCTGAATTGGATAACGTTGATGTGGACGACCTTTGGTTTCAACAGGACGGCGCTACATGTCATACAGCCAACGAAATATTCAATTTATTAAAGGACACTATTGGTGAGCACATTATCTGGCGTCGTGGTCCTGTGACGTGAACTCAAATATCGTGCGATTAGCACCGCTGGACAATTTTTGGTGGAGTTATGTGAAGTCGCTTGTCTACGCAGATAAGCCAGACACGATTGATGCCTTGAATGAGAATATTCGGTGCGTTAATGCTGCAAAAAGTGGTCGAAAATTGGAATTAAATTTTCTGAAATCCATTTGTTTTATTTACAAAAAACATCGTGCATTTTACTTGAACCACCCTTTATTACGTTTCTTCCAACCATTTTTTGTTTGTTATCGATGCTTCGTTAAATAACGCCACTGACAGTGAAAACTGCATTTAAGATCATTTTTAAACTGTATACGTATATTTCTGTTCCGTTCTCGATAAAAAAATTGTGATTCGTAATTTAATTTAAAAATTATGATTCGAATTTAATCAACCACCCTTATGTGACGCGCATAATAGAAAGGGACCTAAGGTTAAAAACCAGTTTTGTTCAGGAGCGCCATTTTAACGATTAGGTCCCTTTCTATTTGCGATTAGAATCGTCGACTACACTTTCATAAAACGCGCATATCTCTGGGAGGGAGCACTTTTGGGGCATAAGATCGGTCTCATTCGATGCTCAGATGTTGTCCACATCAAAAAAGAAAAAAAAAATTAAAATTGATTTTTTTTTACCCTTGAGTCCCTTTCTCTATGCGCTGTCACATATACATTATCTATTGATTTACCACTTTCTGACAATTCAAATGACCTTATGTGTCGGAGATGTCAGTTGATACATCTGTGTTCAGTAAGTCTATGTTTGAATCACCTACGAAAATTCTGGCAGAACCTCAAGTGTTGCTGAGTGAATTTTCAATGAATTCTGTGAAAGTATTTAAGACACATTTTTGAGAGCGATAGAAAGTAGTGATGCCTAATGCCTTTCCATTATGTTTAAAACTGTCCACAGGAATTGTAATAGAGTCAATAAATTGCTTACTCTCACAAGTTTCTACACTACCTTCTTCAGGTTTCTACCCTACCTTCTTAATATAATAAATTCTCCAACTAATACTCGAACTACTATATGCACCATCTAGAAACTCCTTATGTCTCCAGCTTCCGAGTACGTATAATTAATTACCTTAAAACTCAACAAGTGAATTTATCATCTCTTAAGTTTCTTATGTTAATAATATAACAATTTACCACAATATGTAAATCCTGTAATAAAATTAAACTTTTTCTTAACAAATACGAAAAAAAATAAAAACGAAACATTCTCTGTGTGATAAACTCTCGGTACGAAAATATTTACTCTCCTTATTTATGGGTGATGGCTAACAACACCAACAACAACTACAAGAGCAGCAACAACACGAACACACAATATGGTTACAATGCACTAAAGGATGCCAAAGGAAGAGTTGGCGATGAAAGAGGAGGAGGAACATAGCAAAAGCCATAATAAAGCCTTCCTGGTGTATCACAAAGCCTTAAAAGAGGATTTAAAAGTGCTCTGAAGTACGAGCGACGGGAGGATGACGACGTACGCCACCCACTTGAGGAGTAGTATTTTATTATGTTCCTTCACTGGCATTATTCAATCTTGCTCTGCCCCTCCAGCTCTTCAATGCCTGCATTGTAGTCATTCGTTAGTGTGCTGCTTCTTTTTTTTCGTCCTCTTGTAACTCAAATGTTTTATTTTTCATCATAAGCATCATCAGTATTTAGTAGGGTGTGCGTCGGTGTGTGTGTGTTGGTTGTTTTTGCTCCTACTCCATGGAGCTTAACAAAAGTCTCCTGGGTTTTTTACTTCTTTCTTTTTGTTGTTGTTGTTGCCTTTTCTTTGTTGGTAGCTGTCGTTGCGCTGACGTTGTTTTTGTTGTTGGCGATGGCACAATGCCTGGTTGTCCTCAGTGCTATTGCCATTGTGGCCTCGCTTATGTGGGATGCTTGATACAAACCCCAGATAGCAGAGTGAACGGTGGCATCCTCGACGTAGACCTCGTGGACGACAAACGACAGTTACTTAGTTTAGTTTGACTAAAATCAACTGAGCTAAACCACCCAACCGTGCAATCATGGGATAAACTAAATCCTTCCAAGTGACTCCTCCACCACTACCGACACACATTTGCACATTCTGTTGCCAGTGCCACCTACTGTAGATACGTATGGAGGATATGTATGGGTCACAGTCCCGGTAGCTGGATACGCTCTGATACTTTTGGCCTGCATGGTTGTGTCGTGCCATATTTTTTTCTCAGGATAAGTATCAACAACAGTAACATCATATAAAGTAGATATTTTATCTACATATTCCTCTTTCTGGTGCTCGGCATATGTGCATATGAAAGTTATAGTATGTATTTTCCATTCCTTAACAGTGGCTTCAAGAGGTATTTATGTGGAGGATCTTGATATGCTCCTGAGGAATAAACGTGTTTATAAGGGTGGTCCAACCATAATGCAGGGGTTTGTATGAGATGCTCGCTAGGATGGGTCGATTAAGCAATCGATAATGTGCCATAAATATAAGTAATACCTTTCCAAAGTAAAATGCAATACATACAAATAAACATTGCCACATACAATATATCATACTGGGTGGAGCGCGAAATTTGGCTTCTTTGCACTGCAGGCTGTGGCAGCACTGTTGGTCCAAGAGAGTAAAGAGTGTGCGTGGCTTATAGTGGCTGACGGGAGAATTGTATGCGTCTGCCTTTCAGTTGCCATCATGCATTGGACAAGCAAGTATTTTTCAAATGCGCACTCGATCATTGCAGTGCAGCATGCTTTTCGTTTACGACTCGCTGTTCCCCCACGCGGACGTGTTCCTGGACGGCAATCAATTGTAAATTGGGTAACTTCATTGAGGACAACAGGGAATGTGTCATGTATACGAAGCGGACCTGAGAGAAGGATTACAACACCACAAAACATCGAGAGAGTTAGAGCAGTACTGCAATCTCCGGAACGCTTTGCTAGGATGATTCACTTGCTCTTGGTATTTCCAGACTTTTTTTCAGACGGCTCTTGAGGCAATGCAATTAGAGGATATATGGTTCCAACAGGGTGGTGCCACTGCACACACAGCAAGGGTTACCATGAAGCAAAATGATAGAGTGAAGACTTAAACGTCCCAGGCCTGGCTTCGAAACAATTTGCCTGCGTCCATTTCCTCTGAAGAATGGCCCTCAGGCAGTCCAGATTTGAACCCATTGGATTACAAATTGTGGACAGTTTTAGAGGACAAGGTATGTCACAAAAGATACCCCAACATTGGATCTCTTAAGACTGCTTTGGTTCGAGCTGTGTCCAATTTTCCAATGGACGAGGTTCCTGCAGCTATTGACGATTGGCCAGTGCCAGTTGAGGCGTGTGTAAAGGCAAAAAGCGGACATTTTGAATAAGTAGATTCTTTTTGGATACAATATACATCAATAAATATATTAAAAAATATTTGGACCAAAAACATTCAGTACTTTTTATTTTACAGCATAAAACGTGTGTAACAGTATTTATGTCCCTACTGTTGCCTAGGCCAGAAATGTATATAGCAACCTTAGGCTATAAGTAATCTTTGAATACGGTTGTCAGTACAATGATTATTGGTAATTAGACCAACTGATTGCTAAATTTTATGTATTCGGTTATCTGGCCAAAATAAAAGAGTTTTTGTTTAACTTTTATAAAATATATTTATTCCTGTCGTTCCACTGTGGACCATAGGGTCATTATAATTACCGATTGTAAAATATTTTTTCTGTTATTTGGATTATGAACAGGCTTCCTTAAAACTTTAGATTAACTTTTGAATCTAATAAAGTTTGGGTTTGTTTTGTAAGTGGAACGATTTTCTGCTTCAAAGGCGAAAATTTTAAGATAAAGCTGATTATTATATTTTATTTAAGTTATGTAAGTAAAGTGGAATTTTATACCTAAATATTTTTGGTTACTCGAGGGCTAATTTCACACAAATACCTCCATGTGATAAAAAATATGTACATTTATACCAGTCATATTTTGTAGGTTATAAGAGTATAAAATAAATGGTGGAAACAATTTAATATTTAAATCGTCCCTCTATGTCTATTTTGGTTTCCATGCTAAGCATAACTTATTTACTTTATTTAAAAAACTTTTTTTAAAAAAAGGATGAAAAAGACCATTTTGTCTTGAAGATATTTTAATTTTATTTTGGATGATCTATACAAAAGTGATAATTTAGTAACCCAAAAAACGACAATTTTTAACAAAATTTATACAATTTTAATTTAAAAAAGGACTAGGTACAACTTAAATTTGTTTGACAACATTATTGTAGAACATACAAATATTCAAATTCCCGTTAATGAAGCATTTTTTTCTTTTTTTAAAAAAGGACACTCCAATCATTGAGATATTTAAATTTTCTACGAAAATAAACTTCAAACGAATTTATTTAAGACATCTCTTAAGCGATGTCTCTTTTCATTTAAGACATCTCTTACATACTTCGTTTTAACCTATTTTATACGGTATAGAAATGGAACCATTTTAGGCCCATAAAAATAACTGAGACTTACTAGGAGCGTGATTTTGAGATTTTACTACTTATATAATCTCCTAACTCCTTTATTTCCAGAAGAATTCATTCCCATTGGTCTGTATTTCTGTTAAAATGAGGTCTTAGAGCAAATAATTATGAGCCGCACTATAACTTTAAAGCCCCCGATATCGGCGTTATTGGGTTTCAAAAAGACCGTGCTAAGGCACACACAGCAAGCGATGAAATGACTTTATAAAGAATTAATTTTGATTATTTCGCGTTCACGACCTGTTAACTTGCCGCCTGGCCTTTGATGTTTGTAACGTCCACAAAAGAGTGTAATTGAACTATTCAAAATTATACCGGTTGACTCAAAATTATTTTCTCTAAAACGTGTTTTTTAAAGTAAAAACCGGCATTAACCGTCATTCCGGTTTTAGCCTTTTGCCTTGGAATGGAAAATATTTTCCCGTATTGTCCCCACGCCATGAATGGAATAAAATCAATTTCTACGCATAGAAGTGTTGTAAATTTTCCCAAACTTAAAACATAAGGTCTTATTTTAATTGTGATTGTTTTTTGTATCAAAATGTCTATCTTTAAATAGGTCAGATTTTCGGACATAGGTCCCTCATCCATGTATCCATTGAATGGGTGGACAAAAGACAATTTTCGTTTTAAATCATAGGTTATGTTGACACTGACGATTTTTTTTCCAGCACGAAATCTTGAAAGAAATTCATACCTCCACAAAACGACATGAATCGCTTTCCGCTTCGTTATCACGCAGTTTGGGCCTTACAGCAACTTGAAATGGACAATGATATTTGGCGGAAAATCATCTTTTCTGACGAGGCTCATTTCCCTCTGGGCGGCTGCGTTAACAAACGAGCACGTTACTGCCGAGAAACCAGTGCAGCCACTGAGAGTAACAGTTTGGTGCGGATAGTGGAAATCATTTGAATATTTTTCTTCGAAAATGAGCAAGCCTTAACGTTTCCGTAAACGGAAGGCGTTATAGAGGCATGCTGTCCTACTTTTGAACACAAGGCTATGGAGACATCTTGTATATGCAGTGTGGCGCGCCATGTCACACAGCCCACAATCTATCTTTCTTAAATCGTGTTATCAGAGCTAGGATTTGACCACTTTGGATTTTTTTGTGAAGGCCCGATGTTATGCCAACAATCCAAAATCGATGCACGCACTATAGACCAAGTAATCAGTGAGCTATAGCCTGAAACTATCAATAAGGTCAGGGAAAGTTGGAGTGACAGAATGCGAAAACTGTCGAGGCAGCCTCTTTAACGAAGTTGTATTCCATAATTAATTGGAAATGTATGTTTTAACTAATAAAGCCATAATAATTGGAAAAAAAGATAATTTTGTTAATTTTATTGCACTTGTAAAAAGAAATGCTGTATTTGACCCAACCTGTATATTGCAAACCATTATTTTGGCCGCCAAACAATATACGAGGACTTTATCAAAAAATGGTCCCACATGATCTAAATTGTTTTGCGCTTGGTTTTTTGCCCATCGTATACAAAATTTGATCGAAATCTAGAGCGATTGTATCTAAAATCGGGAGGGATCTTTGTACTGGGACTACATCAGTACACAGGCCGGTATGATCCATTTTTATTTGAACTGATTACTCGACGTTTTAATCTGTGAATAATTGCATCAAGATTGGATGTTAAATGTGGCTGTGAAGTCTAAAGTCATAAAATCGCTTGAACATGCGCGTGGAAACTATAGCTAACAGCTGCACACAGAGAAAACAAATTGTTGATAACCGGTTGGAAACTACTAAAATTCCGTTGAAAAATGTATTTTTGTTGCAATAACCAAATTATAATCGTAAAAGATGATGAATATGATCATCGTATAAACTGTGTTTAGTTGCCATAACTGGTGGTTGTAGCAACCAATAGTTTTGTCAACATTTTGCTGTTGTAACCGAATATTAGTGATGCTATATAAACTGATATCTGTACTATTTTAACTGCAAATCGTTTAATTAAATGAATTCAGTTCAAATCTTAAATAATCTTTCTCTGTTTCCAACTGTATTTTGCATTTTAATTTTTTTCGTTAAAAAAGTGCGGCATGTGATCCATAAATTCTTTTCTGCGGGTTCGGATTCTTCATATTTTCTACCGATTTTAAACGTTACCGAGCACCGACTCACATTCAGTGGTATTGATAGCATACTCGAGGTGCATGCAACCTCAATCATTCAGATGGCATACAAATTCGGTTGTGGCAATGAATCTGTTCTCTGTGTGTGATTCCATTTAATGTTGTATGTCCTACAGGTGGCAATTGTTGTCCGATCTTCATGCAATTTTGCAAGAGGAAGTTTACCTCCAGAAGCCATATATAACATCCAATATTGATGAATTTTGGCATAGGTAAGTTTTTTTAGTAAAGGGCTGGCGCTGTTGAAACTTCACAAAATTGATTCATATTTTTTATATAGGGCGTGATCCATTTCGAGGTTCCCTTTTTTAAGAAAAAACACAGAAAATTTAAATTGAATGGGAAAGGTTTATTATCATTTGAAAGAAATTTCTTTGGGATTTATTTTTGAAGATTATGTCAACCAAATGTTGGCCGAGGCTACGTCTCAGATGGTCCATTCGTTGAGTCCAATTTTCGATGACTCTTTTGAGCATTTCGACTGGTAACTGGCGAATGACACGCGTGATGTTTTGCCCCAAGGTCTGAATCGAAGCGGGTTTGTCCGCATAAACTTTAGACTTTACATAACCCCACAGGAAAAACTCTAACGGTGGTATATTGCACGATCTTGGTGGCCAAAACATGAAATTATCTGCTCACCGAAGTGTTCTTTCATTGATTGATGCGATGTGTGGGAAGTGGCGCCGTCTTGTTGAAACCAAATGTCGATCACGAGCTTCAATTGCAGGCATCAAGTAGTCGGTTATCATCGCACGATAACGTTCGCCATTGACGGTTACGTTCTCGCCGGCATCATTTTTGAAGAAATATGGACCGATGATTCCACCGGCCCACAAACCACACCGAATCGTTGTTTTTTCTGGATAAAGTGGCAGCTCTTGAACCTCCTCTAGTTGCTCTTCGTCCTAAATGCCGCAATTTTGCTTGTTTACATACCCATTCTGCCAGAAGTGGGCCTCATCGCCGAACAAAATTTGGCTCGAAAACGTCGGATCTTCTTGAAACTTTTCAAGAGCCCATAGAGCGAAGCGATGTCGCTTGGGAACGTCGGGCGGCATCAGTTTAGCACAAGCTGTATTTTGTACGCTTTCAATTTAAGATCTCGAAGTAAAATGTGCCAAGTTGTTCCATACGTCAGTCGGAGTTGATGCGAACGGCGCCGAATCGACTCTCCACGGTCTTGGTGTACACTCTCAGCTACGGCCGCTACATTTTATTCACTGAGTGCTCGACGTCTATTCGTCTATTCGGTCGAATATTATCGAATAATGAATGCTGGGTCTCAAGATGGGTGATGGTGTTGTGAATAGTACGCTCAGTAGGCCGATTATGTTGACCATAAGTTGAACGAAGTGCACGCACCACATTCCTCACAGAACGTGAAATTTCGTAATAAAGTTGAACGATTTGTAAAAGTTGTTCAGGCGTAAGTCTTTCCATGATGAAATGCCAATCAACACTAAACAAAAATAACATGACCGCATGACACGACTCACACGTGATCTGTCAAAAAAGGCTATTGAAAAAAGTTTCTCTACTTGGATCACCCAATTATTGTAGTTTCAACCGATTTCCTCCTAATTTTTCTCTGTGTGTAGGGACATGTGGGTATTATAAAACAACAAATTACATGCATTAACTTTTAAGATTTGCTTAAATTGAAGGCCCTAAACTACAGGCTTCCTCTATCCCTTTCAGTCCTATTAAACAATAGACAAAAGAGTTCTCAAAATAAATTGAAATTTTCTTCACAAATTTTAATAGCACAATGGTTTATAGGTCCCTAAAAATTAAGTTCTGTTAAACATGGACCAACCACCAAGGACCGAATGTCGTGTAAAAGCTTCAGCCAGGCCGAACTTAACAACTTTTCAAATTGTTCTTCTTAAAATAATTCAAATTTCCATGATGAAATGCCAATCAACACAAAACAAAAATAACATGACCGCATGGCACGACTCACACGTGATCTGTCAAAAAAAGGCTATTGAAAAAAGTATATCTTCTTGGATCACCCATTATTTATCCGATTTTATGTTTATTACATCCAAAATTGATGAAACTTGACACAGATATGTTATTGGGATATAGGGTGGACGCTGTTGAAATTGGAAAAAATACGTTTTGATTTCGGTATAGCTCCCATACGACGGCGACCGCAGATCTAACTGACCTGGCACATTTTCTGTTTTACTAACAACTTTTTTGTTTTGTTTTTAAAAAGCAATCTTTTATAAGCCATCTGTCAAAATTTCCGAAATATTTAATGATTATTTTCTTTGTTACAGGTGATTGAAGTAAACAAGTTTTATAATTTTTGAAAAATGGAAAATAAAGAGTTTCGTGCGGTAATTAAACACTTTTATATGAAAGGTTATACGCCACGATTAATCAAAGATGAATTGGATTCTGTTCATGGTGATAATGTACCATCATACTCCACCGTGAAATCCTCGGTTCAACAATTTAAAATGGGTCGTTCAAGTACGGAAGATGAACAACGCTTTGGAAGACCGAAAACTGCTACTACTAATATTGAAAACATTAGAAAAATATTCAGAGAACTTGCTGATATTGTTAAAATGCACGAAAAACAAGTTTGGAGTATTTTACATGATGAACTCCACATGAAAAAGCTATCCGCAAGATGGGTGCCGCGTTTGTTGACTTTGCCCCAAAAAATCGTCCGTTAGACCAATTCCGAGGAGCTTTAAGCGATTTATCAGCGTAATCCAATAGAGTTCTTGCTTCATAACTGTTGATGAAACATGGATCCATCACTACATCCCAGAATGCAAAGAACAGTCAAAACAATGGATAGAAGCTGGTAAAAGTGGTCCTAAGAAGGCAAAAACTGTTAAGTCAGCAGGAAAAGTAATGGCCACAGTATTTTGGGATGCAAGGGGTATACTATTTATTGATTATCTTGAGAAAGGAAAAACTATAAATAGTGAATATTATTGTGCATTATTGGATCGGTTGAGTGAAGATATCAAGATAAAACGACCGCATTTAGAAAAAAAAAAGTTCTTTTTCATCAAGATAATGCTCCTTCACACACTGCATTTTTAACTCAACAAAAACTGGCCGAATTACGATTTGAAATTGCTCCGCATCCACCATATAGTCCAGATTTAGCTCCTTCTGATTATTTCTTGTTTCCAAATTTAAAAAAAATTCTCGGTGGCAAAAAATTTTCGTCCAATAGCGAGATTATTGCTGCAACTGAGGCATATTTTGAAGGTCTTGAAAAATCTTATTTTTCGGACGGAATTAAAAAACTTGAAAAACGTTTGATGAAGTGTATTGAGTTGGAAGGAGATTATGTTGAAAAATAAATAATAATAATTCCAAAAAACGGTTCTTTTTATGTTAAGCCAGTTACTTTTGCGGTCGCCCTCGTATATACTATGTTTAACCGATTTTACCAAAAGAATAAAATTTTCCCATAGATTCATATATGACAAGTCTTTAAATACCGTCCGAGCTAGTCCAAGAACCTATGTTTTGTTGGCTTTTCTGAACTTCCAAAAGTGCTGGGAATTGCCTTACTGTATCTATTTTTACAAGTAAATATTTTCTTAAAATTTACTCTGACACACAGACTACTTATTGTTAAGCTGCACGCATGCTTGCAGCTAAGTATATACTTTCTTTCAATTTCACCACCATGTGAAAGTAATAAGAATCGATCCGAGTAATTATTAGTGAAGATTTTAACTTACTCGAACTGTTACTTAGTAATGAAAGATTTTGCTGGGTATCTTTCTAAAATATTGGGACATGTTTTCTTATGTAACCATCATTAATTTTTGGGTATGTGATTAGACAGCGATAGTTAGCAAATAAATTCTATGATTTTTCTTTTGCCGTAGCCCTTCAATGTACTGTAGTCAGTGAAACCACTGTGCACCCCTACAGCTATAAAAGTATGCATATGGTTAATACAACACCAAGGTCCACATCCTTTTCTCTTTCTAGTGCACACCATTGCATCCACACGGACATTGTGTGTATGCCTGGTCAGAGTTGTGTCGGATAAGGTCAGCATTAGATATGAGAACAAACAATGAAGCAACCAAACAATCTCCCTGACATAAGTTGATCTCGTCGAGCGTCGGCAACAGGGATGAGTGGGTGTGGTCATTCCATCCTAAAAAGCAAAAGGATATAATGTTTTCTTTTTTGTTTGTTTGCAAGCTTTACTTTGTTCCAGTGATGTGACATTGTTTTTTGTCCTCGCCATTGCCTTATAACTCGTGGCGTTTCGCTAGCTGCCATTGTCCTTTGCCTCTCCACTGGTGTGAAACGTATTTTATTTTAGCACGTTGTCGTTGTTTTTCTGCTCCACCTCCTCCTCCCAACACTGGCTCTAAC
Organism: Hydrotaea diabolus; assembly: GCA_963513945.1. Classification (NCBI taxonomy): domain Eukaryota; kingdom Metazoa; phylum Arthropoda; class Insecta; order Diptera; family Muscidae; genus Hydrotaea; species Hydrotaea diabolus. The sequence goes on along the minus strand of OY740718.1, from coordinate 149,145,591 downwards.
TGAGATGGCCAAGAGCCATCTTTGTACTTTACAATTTTAACGAGTTAATACTACATGCTATGCCAAGCCATGCAGGCGACAGGACATGCACACGAGTGTAGTGTGCATGGCGGGTATGACAAATGTACTCCAACGGGGTAACAAGTTGTTTAGTCTCTTGGGCGAGGCAAGGCAGCTTCATGCCGTCCAGTGGCGAATGCTGTTTATTAATCACATCTTGTCAGGGTGACAATGCCAATTTTAGCATTTTTATTTTCATGTTCATGGTGTTAGCCACCGGGTGACAGACATTAAATAATTAATATTGGTTTATTGTTGTAGGAAAATTTAATTATGCATGTACCTACACTGTGCTGCGATGTCGTACGACTACCGACCACACCATGGCTACACCAACAGTTGCATGTCTGTGTGTTCCCCTGTAGACTGTATTTGAATAAATTAAGCTTAGTTTTGTTTTCTTGTTCTTTCTAAATCCGTAAAATATTCTGGAGTTTAGGGTGAAGGTAAGACGGGGATTTTTTTTAGCTTCCCGCTAATGTTAAGGAATTTAAAATATAGCATTAAAATATTTGTTATTAAGCGAGATGGATGGGAGCTACCAATAGGGTGTTGTCTGATTTCTCAGGCCTCAAACTCATATGGTCGCAAATATTTTAATTGACAGGCGCTTAAAGGGGTTAAAAAGGTTAAAATAGCTATGAAACATATAACCCACTCTGCCATTCAGAGAATAAGTTACCTCCTTTTCGAGCTTAAACAAGGTTGGACTTTATATAATAATGAGAGTGATAAATTTGTTGCCTTTAAACCTCAAATCGAGAAGGGCCCTTGTGTGGGAGCTGTTCCAAAACATGAACAAAGTTACGAGGGTTGCTATTTATATTTCGGGTCCTGACAGTACTAGTGTTTCCAGATGCAAACTGGAACTTCCATTGGACAGCTTTGACTTTTTTTTAGCATAACTTCACTCAGAACGTTTTGTCATTTGAGGGCGAATTGTTTTGTTTGCAGTGTTTTGAAAAACTCATCTCAGTCAAAAAATGGAATTATCCCGTGAACATTTTCGTGCGATGATTTTTTACGACTTTCGGCGTGGGTTATCGAGACAAGAGTGTTTAAATCAACTTGTTTCGACTTTTGGCGATGACGGACCATCAAAAACCACTGTTAATCGCTGCTACCAAGAGTTCAGTCTCGGACGCCGTTCGCTCCAGGGTGAATTTCGTGAAGGACGTCTAACTTCGGTCACTTTGCCAGAAACCATCGATGCTGTGCGTGGACTGATTAAGCAAGACCGACATGTGACATACCGTGAGATTGAGGCATCCTTGGGCACTAATAAGACAAGCATCAATAAAAAATTAAAATTTGTACTCGTTGGATCCCACATAATTTGACGAATGCTCAAAACAGACTTGTATGGATTGATTGGTGCAAAGAGAGGTTGAAATAGTATAACTGCGGTAGCTCAAAGGCAGTGTATAACATTGTCACAGGTGACGAATCGTGGATCTATGCATATGAATATTACCCCGAAACAAAACAGCAATCGACCTCATAGGTCTTTTAAGACGAGGCAAATCCAACATAGGTTGTTCGTGGAAGATGTACATCGAAGCAAATGATTGCGTTTTTTTTCGGTATAACCAGCCATGTTGCCATTAGTGGAACGTAGGACGGACAATTCTGAGTGGTATACAATCATCTGTTTGCCAACAGTGTTCGAAGAAATGAGGAAAGATAATAAGAGAAGACGAATCATTTTGCATCACGACAATGGGAGCTCTCATACATCAGCTGTAACGATGAGCTATTTGACCACTCAAAATGTCGAATTGATGGGCCATTCACCGTACAGCCCTGATTTGGCACCCGATGACTTCTTTTTACTCCCTAGCATCAAGAAAATAATGCGTGGTCAACGTTTTTCATCGCCCGAAACAGCTGTTGAAGCGTTCAAAAATCATGTTTTGGAGTGGAAAAAGTGCTTCGAAAATTGGTTTGTGCGCAAGCAAAAGTGTATTGATCTTAAAGGAGAATATTTTGAAAAACAATAAAACCATTTTCAATGATAAATTATTGTGTCTTTATTGCCGGACCCGAAATATAAATAGCAACCCTCGTACATTGGAGTTGGTTACTTGTAAAGCTCATTGCGAAATTTGGCAGGAATCGGATGTGAAATGTGGCTTCTAAAGATACACATTTTCAAGGACCTTTTGGCTTTGGGAAAATATGGAACCATTTATATTTGGTCTAGTTTCACTACAGTTAATTAATGGTCACTCATAACGTATGTTGATAAATTTGAGCGTGACCGGGTGTAGCTGGTGACTTCTAGAGCTGCAGGACCTTAAACCGGGGAGGACCGTTGTGTGGGATCTTTTCGAAAACGTGGAATATAACCAGAGATATGTGTTGGTCACTCGTTATACTTTGTGCAAAATGCTGTCGGAATCGGGTCTTATATTAGTCTTTTAGTGCTGTTGGTTCTGAAATCGGGAAGAACATTTGTATGGGGGCTATACGAAAATATGAACCTATGTGGGCCAGTTTCACCACAGATAATATATGGACGCTCATAACGTGAAAGACACGACCCTTCCGATCAAATTGAAAGGAACCTTTGTGTAGGATCTATCTTTTCGAAAAGATTGACCAATATTGTCAAATTTAATCAGAAACACAGGCTGTAAAAAAAAGTACTGATAATTTTTATCAAATTTCTGGTTTTATTGGAAAGGTTGAACTTTGTAATTTAATAACGGAACACCATCCGATGTGTTTTCGCTTCACCCAATCGGCTGAACATTGTTTGGCAGGAAATAAATAATTTTTCCGAAAAATGGTGTTTTCACATAATTTCCAATTTCATCTAGGTGGCGATGTCAATAAGCAGTTGCCGCATATGGGGTATAGAGAACCCACACGTGACTATTAAGAAGCCAATACATATACAGCCAAGATTTTGGGCTAGTGGCAGTATTGGGTCATTTTCTTTGAAAAAAAAGCAAGAAGAATTTTTGTTTTCAAAAATTCAAGAAAATGATATCGATGACATTTGGTTTCAACAAGACGTGGCCACACAGCCAACGCAAACATTGATATTTCACACACTGTTTTTAAACAGGGAATATTCAGCCGAAATGGTCATGTCAATTGGCCGCCGCGGAGCTGTGATTTGAGCCCTTTGGATTATTTCCTGTGGGTAGCCATTAAGGATAACTGTTACGCAAAGCATCCAGAGACAATTGAAGCGTTAAAACATGAAATCGAAGTTGCCATTAAGATATTCGGCCCGAAACAATCGAAGATGTCCAGAAAAATTGGGTTGGTCGGATGAGGTACTGTCGAGCTAGTTGTAGTAGTCACATTGTGTTCCATTATAAAATGTCAAAGTTCAACCTCTGCAATAAAAGCAGATATTTGAAAACATTATCAGTGTTTTTTTTTACAGCCGCTTCTAATTTTAAATGTAAAATCGCCCATCCTGTATGTGTTGGTCACTCAAAATGCTCTGTGAGCAATTTGCTCGAATGCGGGTGTAATGAGGGCCTTTTACGTTCTGATATCGGAAAAAACCTAAAAATGCTATCAAAGAAGTTTCATCGAAGTTGGTTAATAATTTCTACCTGTAGTTACAACAAAAGACGGCCAGGCGACGGACGGATGGACGTCGTTTAATGAAATCGGATAGTGATTCTGAGTCGATCGGTATATTTAACACAGGCTCTACCCCCATCCCTTTAAGGTGTTGCAAACATCGGCATTAATTTATAATATCCTGTACCACTGTGTGATGTAGGGTATACACAGTTTCCTTAAACAACTACGCAGGTAATGTTGGCCTACAAATCTTGAATCGTAGCTATCTCATCAAAAAAGACACCACATAACCCCAGGAAAAAAACATTATTCAGATCGAGCCGACTTTTAGATATCCTTAACCAATCTGTTACTTAATAAAATTTCTTAACGAATCAGAATATCTCATTTTACAATTCGAAGACATTTGAGGCCTTGGCCCAATGGCCTGAGGCCAATGTGATAAAAAAAAATTCGGCCTTTTTAAGCTATTGTTATTAAAAACAACAAAATTTTGTAACAAATCACAATATTTCATTAATTTTACGATTCGAAGACATTTGAGGCCTTGATCCATGGGGGTAAAGTCCAAATGGTCCAAAAATCGGCCACCTTGGACAATGGACATATAGGTATTCAAAAAGCAATAAAGTTTCGTCACAAAGCAGAATATCGGAATAAATTTCCTATTCGCAGAAATTTAAGGGCTTGGACCATTAGTCTAAGGTCCTTAGGGCAATAAAATTGTTGCCTTCTCTAAGGCACTAAGAAATAGGGGTTTTTATGAAGAATCTAAATGGGACATTTTTTTAACAATTCGTCTAAACTGGAGGCCTTGACCTATGGGTGTGGCCAATGAGCCCTGGAGTCTTAAAATCGTCACCAAATATTCGGGTGCATAAGGGTATCCAGAAGCAGTAAAATGTTCCAGCAAATCTCATATATAACTATATTCAAGATTTGTGCCGATTTGCAACTCGGACTGGATAATATTGACCCTAGGAACCCAAAAACCGGTGTTGTTGTGCTATGGACATATGGGTATTAGAAACATTTAAACTGCGGAACGAAGTAAAATATTAAATTAATTTTTTGAAATATGAGGAATGGATCCATGGGGATAAGGCTCCAAGGGGCCCACAAATCGGCCACCTTGACCTATGGACATATGGGTATTAAAAACAACAAAAATTTAGTCACAAAACAGAAAATTACCTAAAATTTCCGGAAAAGAGAGGTCCGCCCTATTAGTCTGAGGTCCCTAGAGCGCCAGAAAATAAGTCCTTTCGAACATTGACATATGGAAAACCAGAAACAGCAAATTGGCTAATTAAAATCATATTTAGATTAATATGATTTTAATTATACACTTTGACTCAATTAAAGTCCTCCTCCAATGGAAGTAGTATATGGACCCTAAAGATCCAAAAGCGAACCGTTACGTTCTGAGACCTATGGGTATCCAGGAACTCAAAAAGGGATCACAAAATTAATTATGTAGCTGTACTTAGGATTTGTGCCAATTTGCAAACCGGCCTAAATGGACTTTAGGGGCTCTAAAATCGGCCACCTTCAACTATAAACATATGGATACAAAATAACAATAATATTTCGTCACAGATCTTATGAATCTTATGGACAAAAAAAAACAATAAAATTTCGTCACAGATCTTATTATCATATTAATTTTTTATATTCGACTTATTTTAAGCCATTGACCCATGGATATAAGGTCCCTGGGATGCCAAAAAAAAAATAAGTCCTTACATGAGCCTTTGCTGTTCAGGAAAATATAGTTATCCGGAAAAGGTAATACTTTTTTACAAATCCATATAGAAACAAATACAGGGTGTCGCACCAATTGTACTACAATAAGAAATTCAAATAAATTTTATTTTAACCAATGTATTTCATTTATTTTTTTATTGTACCAAAAATTCAATTTAATTCTATATGACTTATTGTGTTTGAAGATGATAGACTGTGAATGACCTTTATAATCATTCAGGCATATGCGACACCTGAACAAAAAAATTTTTCATTGCGGCCTCAAGGGTTGAAGTTGGGATTGCTTCAATTATTCTATCGATGGACTGCTTCCATTCAGCCAAATTCCTTATCTTCGTTTTGTACACCCCTTGCCTGACATAACCCCATAAAAAAGACGGGTGCAGTCAGGTGCGTCCGTGACCTTGGGGCCAGCGGAAAGTGGAATTTCTGGATTTTAATTTGTTTGGGAATTTTCGATGATGCTCTGCCATAACCGTCTGGCTATATGAGCAGTTTCTCCATCATGCTAGAACCAAATGCTGTTGAATCGAATGCGTCTTCGGCGCAGTTCAGAATAAAAAAATCCTTCAACATCTTTAAATAACTTTGCCCATTAAGAGTCAGTGTTACACTGTTTTCTTCAAAAAAGTATGGCCCCATAATGCAGCTTTAATTAAGCTGGGCACCACACAGTAACTCGTTCTGGGTGCACTTTCGCTTCATGGAGTATTTGTGGTTAAGATTCACTCCATAAACGGTAACTTTGCTTGTTTACATTGCCGTGTTGATCAAAATGGGCTTCATCAGTTACACTCGTAAACAAACATTTTATCAAGCTCTCTTCTTCAGACAATTTAATAATTTTTTGGCAAAATTTCATTCGAATAGGCAAATCCTGAGGGTTAAGCATGCTAATAATTTGGACTTTGTACGGAAACTATTTAAGTTTTACTGTAATTTGTAAGTTTTGAGTTTAAACGGCGGGATTTGCCTAAACTGACGATGCTGCACGAAGAAAAAGGTTTGGTTAAAATAACATTATTAGAAGAGCATCACACTATTGTTGGGTATATGGTTGTGGCACAACAATTTTATAATCATCACAACAATAGTATGGTTTACACACCGCAACAATATTATGGTCCTCACAACAATAGAATTATTAACACACAACCATCCTATGATCACCACAATCATATTATTATTCACACTCAACCATACTATGATCCCCACAACCATATTATGATTATCATTACCATAGTATGTTTTAAATACAACCATAGTATCCTCACAAACTTCAGTATGACTCACACACAACCATACTATGACCCCCAAACTTTTTTGTAAAAATTGGGTTAAGTTGGCATTTAGCAATAGAGATTTTTATTAAGTAAATTATGTAAAAATACATTAACATTAAAGGGGTGATTTATTTACCAGCAGATAAAATTCATTCATTAAAAATATTTCAGTTATTATAATCCAAAGCAGTTTGTTTTAAAAAAAAATAATTTACGGAATTAATTTGCGGAAGATGTGTTACAATAACATTGTCAAATTAAAAAAATAAAGAACGATTTTGGCGGTATGATTGCCGTAATCATATTATTGTTAACATAAAACCCAAAAAAATAATACTTTGTTGCATCAGCCGTATTTATATTGTTGCTACAACCATATTTAGATTTTTAAAATTGGCAATATTACTATTGTTACATTTCAACAATATTATTGCAGAGAACATACTATTGTTGCCGTGACTATATAGTAACCAAATATTTCCTCTCTGTACAGCCGCGATAGTGTCTTGAACCCGAACATACGGATCTCGATGTGCGGTCTTCATGCGATGCTTCCAGTTTCAGCAAACTTGTTTACTAGCCTCATAATGGTTCATCTACTCGGCGGAGTGACGCCTAAATTCCCTTCGACAATGCAGGACAGCAAAGCATGGTAGCGCTGCACTGTCCAAATTCTTTTGTTTGGCATCCAAGCTTTTATTTTAATAAATCTAATAATCTTCGAAATAAAAAAAAGAATGACCCAATTGCTCACACAAACAAAAAGTTTTTACGTTTTGTTGTTGTAGCACGATTTGTGCGCTACCCGGTATTTATGATTTGGGCCAGTTTTGCACTCTGATTGTTCTATAGGGCCCAAAAAGTAGACTCTTTTTACTACATATGGGTGCCTCTATGGTATTGCAAAACAACAAAACGTATCGTAACTTATATGAATGCCCTTTTAAGATTTGTCTTAATTTCAGGCTCTAAACTACAGACTACCTCTGCCCCTTTCGGCCCTACTTAAAAATAACCATATGGGTTCTCAATATACATTGAAATTTTCTTCAAAAATCTGAATAGCACAATGGTTCATAGGTCCCCCAAAAATAAAGTTCTTGTGAACATGGACCAACCACCAAGGACCAAATACCCAAATCCTGCAAATGCCGTGTAAAAGCTTCAGCCTGGCCGAACTTAAGAACTTTTTTAATTGTTCTTCCCCTGCAATGGGTAAACTCGACTCGATCCGGTACGCAACGCCCAGCTAGCTACCCGCTCTTCATCGGCCAAGGTGAACAAAAAGAAAGAAACAGAACTCCATCCATCCACTTGATACTATAAAAATCCCACTTGTGTGTAAATCAAGCATAACGATGATAGATTCACTCATTCAAAGAAATCCCAGGATATCATACATCAAAGCCAATCCCGATACCCGTTTGCCAATATGCAAATGCACGCTAGTCCAGGAGCGATGCGATGTATGGATGTGCAAGGATTTCTTTTTCCTTTTTTTGCACTTGTGATGTTTTCTTTACGATATGATGTGATTTGATATTGACACTCACGGCATACGGGGGAAGCGTAGCAAAAAACGACCTAGCGCTACGAGAGCTTTTGGAAAAACCTCCTGCACTTCAACAAAAGGAAAATGTGGAAATATGCAAAGAAAGAAAGCAAAAAATAAACACAAGAGCGGAAAAACGCCACTGCAAAAAAACTATAAAAAATCGAACTGTTCTGTTTACAAAAACTACGCACAAAAGAAATTGCTGCGAAAAATGAAAGAAAAATCCGATGGAACAAACAACACAAGAATAGCAGCAGCAACAACAACAAAGTGGATATTCGTTCCGATGTTGATCTAGTTCCAATAAACTACGATGATGGTGCAAAGGTATTTCCTTTTACTTGTAGAACAAACAACATGTTTCGCTGTTTTCCTCCTCCACAATGATAAAATGGTTTTTGGCATTTTCGAGAGTGGTATGGAAATTGTGGATGCGATGCTGATTTTAACATTATATAAGTAGGTTTGTCCAAAATCAAACATAGGCAAGGAGCATTCGAGTTTGCAGGAACCTTTTTTAGGCCTTTAACCAAAATAGAACAAGTAATAATACAAGCTTTCAAAAGTTAAAAAGTTTGAGCTACAAATTAGAAAAAAATTGTTATACCCTCCGTCGTCATAGGATATACTTAGTAGGGATATAAATACTGTTACAACATTAAACACACCCATTTTAATAGTCATATGGGTTTTGAAAGCTTACCTCAATAGCGTTAGTCTGTAACGGGATTTTAAAATTGTTTCAACTTTCATCATGGAGTGGTCAGATAATGAGAACCGTATCGCAGTGGCAGCGCTTTTCAAGTGTGGAATGAAAAAAGCGATATTTTCAAAACGCTCCGGCTACTAGGGATTAGCCGCATGTTCGTCTACCGATGCATAAAACTGTTTGAGGAGGGAGACTGGCGATGTAAAAGACTCTGCTCGAACACCGCATGTCATCAAAGCCGTTAAATCAAGAATTCACAGAAATCCGCTTCGAAAACAGAAAATCATGGCCCGTGAGATGAATATCACGCAAAAGTCCATGAGTAGAATTATTAAAAAAGACTTGGGACTTGGGGCTTTGAAACGACGTACCGGACCTTTATTGACTGCAGCTTTAAAAAAAATAGGATTGAAAAATGCAAACGTCTTTTGGTTAAAACACGCTGATAACTTGCAGAGAAAAATGTTGTTGACCGATGAAAAAATTTTTACCGTTCAGGAAAAATTTAATAAGCAAAATGATAGAGTGTATGCGCGGTCATCTAAGGAAGCATCTGAACTGATCCCAAGAGTGGAAAAGGGTCATCACCCAGCTTCAGTCATGGTTTGGTGGGGTGTCTCTTAGGATGGGGTCAATGACCCGCATTTCTGTGAACAAGGAGTCAAAACATCGGCCAAAGTTTACCAAGAAACCGTTTTGGAAGCTGTTGTGAAGCCTCTTAACATTTCCCTATTTCAAAACCAGCCATGGACTTTTCAGCAGGATTCTGCGCCGGCCTATAAGGCTAAAACGTCCCTGGTCTGGCTTCTAAACAATTTGCCAGCGTTCATTTCCTTTAAATAATGGCCCTGAGTCTGTCCAGATTTTAACAAATTGCGGACGGTTGTAGAGGACAAGGTTTGTCACAAAAGTTACCCCCAACATTGGATCTCTTAAGACTGCTTTGGTTCGAGCTGTGGTCAATTTTCTAATGGACGAGGTTCGTGCAGCTATTGACGATTGGCCAGTGCGACTTAAGGCGTGTGTAAAGGCAAAAGGCGGACATTTCGAATAAGTAGATTCATTCTGGATACAATATACATCAATAAATATATTATAAAATATTTGGTCCAAAAACATTAAGTACTTCTTATTTTCGAGCATAAAACGTGTGTAACAGTATTTATGTCCCTACTAAGTACATAAAAACCGATAACATTTTTAAAATCAGCGTATTAGAATCCATTTTATAATCAAGTCTCATTGATTTGAGTTATTTTATGTCACTTTAACCCTAAAGTAGCCGGAAATGTAATTGTTTAAAATTCAACTTATTACACTTAAAAAATGTATCGTTATCGTAATAACTTATAAATTTTTTACACTTTAAACTCAAAATTAATTTTTTTTTGGTCCACATTACAATTTGGATGCAAAAAATGGTTACACCTGTGCATACAAACTTAGTTTAGATTCTAAAGTAAAAACCAAGTTTTAATTAAACCTGTGTATATATCAACTAACAGAGTAAGTATTTTGAAATCGATAAATACACGAATTAAATAAAAAAAATGTATTTCAGTCAGATAACCCAATAACAAAATGGCAAATCAGTTGGTCCAGTTGAAAAATGCTCCGTAACTTCACTTAATTGTAAATAAAAGCAGAACGCGTTAATCGATTTCTATGATCTATGTCGCATTTTGTTCATAGGTTATGTGACTTTACATGAAAGTTATAAGACTCTACACGTTTTTCCGTTTGGGATTTATATGTTTAAAAAAAAAAAATTTTTTTTGGCAAAATTTTCTTCATAAATTTATTTCTAATTGCAAAAATGTTGATTTGGTAGAGAAACAGTATATTAATGGATTAAAGAAAATGTAATTATTAATTTTTCTCAATTTAGCAAAATCGAACTAGTCGTTCTCGAGTTATGTCAAACTACGTTTTTGCCAACATTTTACAACTAAGCGAAAAAACATCAAGATAAGGAAAAAATGTAAAAGGTCATAAAAAAAACTGGCACATACGAACGCAAAACCCTTTGAGGGTTTTAATATACTGACCTAGTACCATCACCCTGACTTGGAATTTCTCACCCCCCAGACAATAACCCCAAAAATGTTCCACAGTGTAATCACCCTTATTAGTTAGGTATCTTTAACCGACATTGTTAGTTTCCACTTCTAAAGATTTCCGTGTACCTAATCAACATTCGGTTGTAGCGCTAAAATACATTGATAGTACGTGCAACCACCAACATTCGGTTGACAAAGATTCGGTTGTGGCAACATATCTGTTTTGTGTGTGTATTTTTTTACTTCTTTTAATTTTTTTGTGGAAGGGGTGTCTATAGAAAAATTTAAAATGGCCAAAAAATTAAAAAGGGCTTTCATACAAATTTCGCTGTTTCGCAATGAATTGACCGATTGTACGAAATTTGGGTCATATTAAAGACAACACCATGGTCTATATTATGTATAACCTACGTTGCTCATGCCGCACTATGATAAAATTGAGCACACTCGGATTTTATTTGCGACTCCAAGGGCGCCAGAACCGTATATCGGAAGGGACCTACGAGGGCGACCGCAAAACTAACTGGCCTGGCACATTTTCTGTTTTACTAGCAACTTTTTTTTTGTTTTTTAAAAGCAATCTTTTTTAAGCCATCTGTCAAAATTGCCGAAATATTTAATGATTATTTTCTTTGTTACAGGTGATTGAAGTAAACAAGTTTTACAATTTTTGAAAAATGGAAAATAAAGAGTTTCGTGCGGTAATTAAACACTTTTATATGAAAGGTTATACGCCACAATTAATCAAAGATGAATTGGATTCTGTTCATGGTGATAATGCACCATCATACTCCACCGTGAAATCCTGGGTTCAACAATTTAAAATGGGTCGTTCAAGTACGGAAGATGAACAACGCTCTGGAAGACCGAAAACTGCTACTACTATTGAAAACATTAGCAAAATATTTAATGAAGTGACTAAAGATAGACGAATAAAGCTCAGAGAACTTGCTGATATTGTTAAAATACACGAAAAACAAGTTTGGAGTATTTTACATGATGACACTCCACATGAAAAAGCTATCCGCAAGATGGATGCCGCATTTATTGACTTTGCCCCAAAATATCGTCCGTTAGACCAATTCCGAGGAGTTTTTAGCGATTAATAAGCGTAATCCAATAGAGGTCTTGCGCCGATTCATAACTGTTGATGAAACATGGATCCAGAATGCAAAGAACAGTCAAAACAGTGGATAGAAGCTGGTAAAAGTGGGCCCAAGAAGGCGAAAACTGTTAAGTCAGCAGGAAAAGTAATGGCCACAGTATTTTGGGATGCAAGGGGTATAATATTTATTGATTATCTTGAGAAAGGAAAACTATAAACAGTGAATATTATTGTGCGTTATTGAATCGGTTGAGTGAAGAAATCAAGATAAAACGACCGCATTTAGAAACAAAAAAGTTATTTTTCATCAAGATAATGCTCCTTCTCACACTGCATTTTTAACTCAACAAAAACTGGCCGAATTACGATTTGAAATTGCTCCGCATCCACCATATAGTCCCGATTTAGCTCCTTCTGATTATTTCTTGTTTTCAAATTTAAAAAAATTTCTCGGTGGCAATAAATTTTCGTCCAATAGCGTGGTTATTGCTGAAACTGAGGCATATTTTGAAGGTCTTGAAAAATCTTATTTTTCGGATGGAATTAAAAAAACTTGAAAAACGTTTGATGAAGTGCATTGAGTTGGAAGGAGATTATGTTGAAAAATAAATAATAATAATGCCAAAAAAAACGGTTCTTTTTATGTTAGGCCAGTTACTTTTGCGGTCGCCCTCGTATGTGTGGTCCTAAACATTTTCAGAGAATTTTATTTTTTTTATTATGATTGAGGCATCAATGACAATTATGTATGAGATAAATCATCTGTCAAATGCTTTCCACGGCTTCGGTGGCATACCTTTATTCGATGGTCCATATTTTTAATGACTCTAAGACACAATGGTGGTTCAATGCCGTTTATGTGCCGAACTATGATCCTTTAGCTCCTGTACTGTTATTGGCCTATTGGCGTACAAATTTGGTTTTAAATATCACAAAAAAACAAAAATTCCGACAGTGTCAAATCACATGATCTTGGCGTGGCGGCCAGTTAAAATAGCCACGACGTGAGATAACACGGCCATTGAATTTATCGCGCAAGAGAGCCATTGTTTCGATGGATGTGTGACAGCATTTTGATGGAGCCACATATCGTCCAGTTCCATATCCTTAATTTATGGCCACAAGAAGTCCGTTTTCATCCAGCGACAGCGAACACCATTTACGGTAACTCCTTGGCCGAGCTGATTTTCAAAGGAGTACAAACGGATTACGACGTCAGCACATATACTGCACCAAACAGTCACTTTTGGGGGAAACATCGGCTTTTCATGTCATGGATTCTCATTTGCCCAAATGCTGCAGTTAAGCTTGTTATTGAATCCACTGAGGTTATAGTGTACCTCGTCGATGAAGACGATTTTCTTGTAATGTCACCATTCACTTCTGTCTGTTCATCCAACCATTAGGCGTATTGAGAACGCTTGAAAGGTTCGTTTTGCTATAGCTCTGGAGTCAATTGAACTTTGTAAGCGTGTAAATTCAAATCTTTATTCAAAATTCGCATCAGTGATGTTCGTGAGATGTTCAATTGTTGGGCACGACGACGAGTCGAGGTTGGCAGCTCTTCTGCCGCACTATCGGAAACAACAACAATTTTTCCGCAGAACGAACTAAGCGATCATACACAGTTTTTTTTTGTCATTTCCTAAAGACCCGAAATTTTGCTGAAATTTTCACACGATTCTCCCGATTGTGGGCTCATTTGGTCGATAATGCTGACCAAAAATATAACGAAGTGCAGGAAATGCATTTTGAGTTGAAGGTCCATTTTCGTAAAAGGCTTCAACGATATTAACGAGCTGCTCAATTGTGAATCTCTCCATGGTTGGATTTGTCAAATACTGAAACAAAGAAGTGACGTTAAGGTGTGATTTTAAATAACTTTGGGCATTATGGTTAGATTACTCTTTATATTAATTGAACTTAACATGTACTGAAGGAGACTTATAAACTATATACTTATATAATCATTCGTTTTTCAAAATAGTCAAAACATCGTTTGGGACAACCTCTTTAGTCTCAGTGTGTAGATATATGCCTACATTTGATTCCTTAATTTTCACCAACTTCTTCATACTGCTCCCTCACACCCTCACTAAGCTATCGATGATGTTGTGATGTGAGGCGACGATGATGCCAACCTCCCCGCCCACCGCTTAAACCTTATCGTTTCCTGTTTATTATTGGTAGAATACGTATCCGCACTAACTCGGTTTACCCGTGTGTGTTGTGTTTTCTCATTGTTCTTTACATGATGATGGCTTGCGTGTTATATTGATTTCTCCGGCTCAGCACAGCGTGGGGAAAATGGGAGCGCTCACCGACCCGGACAGACGCCTGCATCGAAACTAACCAACCAACCGACACACCAAGCACTTCAGAATGAAAAGATGGAGAAGAGCTTCCTGGATGCTGTACACAAAAAAAAAACAACAACAACAACACCCGCCGAGGCATGCGAGGTTGTTTTTCAGTGTTTTGCTGTGCACAGGGATTTCCGCACTCTTTTGCATTTGTTGCCAGAGGAATTGTATGTTATTGCATTGCGTTTTAAGTTAAGCTTTACAATTTTTACGATATCGTTTGCAAATGCTGCTTGTTACGATACATTTTCTTTTTGTTGCAGCTGCCAGCGTTGTAGATGCTTTCCGCACTCGTCTTTCTCTACGTCCTTTTGCAATGCCATCGTTGGAGGACTCCCTAAAGCCAGTACTATTTTATGTTACTTTGTATCCGTTTTGTTCTTTATTCCTGGCAGATTGTTTGCTGTTGAAGTACTTGTAATGTTTTTGTAGCCACATGCCGCCACAGGATGCGTGTGTGGGGCACCGAGGTCTACTGATTTTAGTCGTTTGCTTGTAACACCTGGAAAAATGTTTTTTTTAATAGGTGGAAGAAGGAGCTTGAAAGAAAGTCCTCATTCAGACTTTCATCGAGTCTATGTAGTTTGTATGATTTGACGCGATTTAGAATAACTGTAAGAAATACTATTACATATGTTTATGTCTTCATAGAACGATTCTGCACTGAATTGTTCTCTGCCCAAACTCAAAAAAAATTCGTCATTTTTATTATTTTTTCGTAAACTTCACTGGGTTCATGGACAATTTCTTTAGAATTTTATGTGTTTTCGAATCGATTTCATAAAATGTTTTTCAGAGATTCTACGGAAACATTACATTATTGTAATAAAACATTCTATTAACAATTCTAAAAAAATGTCTTCAAAGTCAAATGAATATTTGTCATTGTTTTTATGAAACGTTGCATTAATTTTATGAAAATAGGCGTGCTCTTCTAGCACTCGCTTATTGAACGAGTAAGTGGTCGCTAAGGCTATAACTTCAAAACTTAACGAGAAACTTTAGAAATTTATTTGTACACAAAAACTTATTATCTTTATGCATCATAAACCGTTTGATTTCAAAAAATTGTAGAACGAGGGTGAACGCAAAACTAACTGGCCTGGCACATTTTCTGTTTTACTAGCAACTTTTTTTTGGTTTTTTGTTTTTTAAAAGCAATCTTTTTTTTAGCCATCTGTCAAAATTTCCGAAATATTTAATGATTATTTTCTTTGTTACAGGTGATTGAAGTAAAGTTTTATAATTTTTGAAAAATGGAAAATAAAGAGTTTCGTGCGGTAATTAAACACTTTTATATGAAAGGTTATACGCGACAATTAATCAAAGATGAATTGGATTCTGTTCATGGTGATAATGCACCATTATACTCCACCGTGAAATCCTCGGTTCAACAATTTAAAATCGGTCGTTCAAGTACGGAAGATGAACAACGCTCTGGAAGACCGAAGACTGCTACTACTATTAAAAACATTAGAAAAATATTCAATGAAGTGACTAAAGATAGTCGAATAAAGCTCAGAGAACTTGCTGATATTGGTAAAAAAAAACACGCAAAACAAGTTTGGAGTATTTTACATGATGAACTCCACATGAAAAAGCTATCCGCAAGATGGGTGCCGCGTTAGTTGACTTTGCCCCTTTTAGCGATTTATCAGCATAATCCAATAGAGTTCTTGCTTCGATTCATAACTCTTGATGAAACATGGATCCATCACTACATCCCAGAATGCAAAGAACAGCCAAAACAATGGCTAGAAGCTGGTAAAAGTGGTCCCCAGAAGGCACATACTGTTAAGTCAGCAGGAATATTTATTGATTATCTTGAGAAAGGAAAAACTATAAATAGTGAATATTATTGTGCATTATTGGATCGGTTGAGTGAAGAAATCAAGATAAAACGACCGCATTTAGAAAAAAAAAGTTCTTGTTCATCAAGATAATGCTCCTTTACACACTGCATTTTTAACTCAACAAATACTGGCCGAATTACGATTTGAAATTGCTCCGCACCCACCATATAGTCCAGATTTAGCTCCTTCTGATTATTTCTTGTTTCCAAATTTAAAAAAAATTCTCGGTGGCAAAAAATTTTCGTCTAATAGCGAGCGAGGTTATTGCTGAAACTGAGGCATATTTTGAAGGTCTTGAAAAAAATCTTATTTTTCAGATGGAATTAACAAACTTGAAAAACGTTTGATGAAGTGTATTGAGTTGGAAGGAGATTATTTTGAAAAATAAATAATAATAATTCCCAAAAAATGGTTCTTTTTATGTTAGGTCTGTTACTTTTGCGGTCGCCCTCGTATTCAAGAATATTTTAAGCGAGCTCGCTTAAACTTGCTACGGGTAATTCTTGAATAAGTTTCTAGCAAAAATTCATTTTTATATTCTTCTACAATGTTGGGAAGATATCGCGTAAGACATCTCCTGCGAATAGAACACGGCTAATATTTTATGTGATTTATATACGCTCCAGCGCGAACAGTGGGTGGCATATAGCGTGGTCCAAAGATAATACACAATGTAAGTCAGACGTAAATGTCAAGTTTTTTGCTCCAACTAATTTAACATTTCTTTGTTTCAGTGTATGACAAATTCAACCATGCAGAGGTATACAATTGAGCAGCGCATTCAGAATGTTTAAGCATTTTACGAAACTGGGCATTCAAATCAAAATGCATTTGGTGACGTTACAAAGTAAATCAACAACGGCATGGCACATTTTCACCCCAGTGGATTGGTAACCCAGCAGAATTGCCGCATTTGGCAAAAGGAGAATTCACGAGAGTCGAAAAACCAATGCATCCACAAAGAGTGACTGTTCGACTGTTTGGGTTTTATAGGCAGTTTGTACATTTTCGAAAATAAGGCCTTGGCACACAGCCAATGAAACAAAAGCTCTTTTGAGCGAGAAATTCATTGAGCGCATTATCTCATGTAGTACAGTGGACCAGGATTCCCGTCGGCCAAAATTCTATAACTTTTGATCTAGTACATTTTTTTGAGTTCTGTTGAAAGAACAACTGTAGTCAGAGGAAAATGCGAAAAGTTGTCAACTTCAGGATAATTTCTACAACATACCCAATAGCCTTATTTTACATGGTAATAACGGGTTTTCCAATAGGGACATAACAACTTCGTATCGTATCTTTATGTCAATGCAACCTCAATGATTTTTCAGTATCAAAACGTTAGTCGAAGTCAACATTTTCATCATGGTCGAGTTCACTTATGAGCAACGTTTGAAAATCATTAAAAGTTACTACCGAAATTCTGAGTCGGTGGTCTCAACTATAAGAGCGCTTACTCCAATTTTCGGCCGTAATAATCGCCCCACCCGACAGAATGAGCAATGAAGCTCATTTCTGGCTGAGTGGTTTTGTTAATAAACAAAATATGCGTTAATGGACAGCAACTAACCCACATGTGCTTCAAGAGACACTATTGCATACGCAAAAATTGCTGTGTGGTGTGGTTTTCATGCCGAAGGTGTGATTCGGCCGTATTTTTCGTCACTGAAAACAATCGTCTTGTTACCGTCAGGGGTAATTTAACATTCGCACTACAATGACAAAAAATTTGGAACAAAACTGAACTCTACATTTATTAATACGAGTATACTAGGCAACCCGCCAAACGTTATTTTGCCTTCAAATTTGATTTTCACTGAAAGCCTGGTTCCGTTGCAAAGTCTTGGTGGATTAATAAACACTTAAAGAACACTACAATGTAAAAATGTACGTGCTTGCATTTAATTTCCTCCGTCAAAATCCATCTTAAATTGATCTTCGCCACCGCCCGTATTACATACGTAAAGTTTATTTTCACTGAAAGTCTGGTTATGTTGGAAACTCGTGGTAGATTGAAATTCAGAAGAAGGATGATAGGTGCACTAAAGCGGCATACCAATTATTGTTTAAACAGGAGCAAAAATAATGGATATTTAATTTGTGATTTGTATAGGAGTTACCTCGCGCCTTTGTCCAATCCCGCCCACATTTCCAGCAGAACTTAGAGTATAGTATGTACACCAAACTATCATAACAAATTTTGTTTAAATACTGTTAACAGGAGCAGAAAAAATTGCATTTTTAATTTGTGATTTGCATGGGAGGTACCACGCCCACTGGGCCGATTTCATGCAAACTACACATATACCATCTACAGATCATCTGCAACGTGCCCTAAAATGGTGTACCAATTGTCAGCCTTTTAGCTTAAAAAACAGTTTTGTCAAGCCTTCTCCGCCCACAGTCCAAAAAGTTTGCCGCAGTCGTTCTCAAGTTTTAAGCGGTGTAACAAACCACATTCCATTTTTATATGTATAGATAGAACATTATGTCCTTAATGGAAACCCCTGTGGCTAAAAATAATCCTTGAATCTTTGACTACAATTGTCCTTCTTAGAGCACTCAAAAATATTTACTAGATCAAAAGTTATAGAATTTGCCAAATTTCCCTAAGATCCTAGAGAGAGCCTGTGTGAAAGCTACATATGTGTAAATCTGAACCGATTTCCTTCAGGTTTAATAACGTCTTTCCTTGGTCTAAATCTGACGTGTGCCAAATTAATTCAAGATTAATGTGTAATATGTGGCTTTGAGAGCTAAAGACAAAGAATACAGTTAACATATATGTATGAGAGCTATATTTAAATCTGAACCTTTTTTCCTTCAATTCTAGCCAATAACGTTCTTTGTTGTCTTTAAAAAACTTACTCGTGCTAAATTTTACCAAAATTAACTAATGCAGAAAAATCGGAAGATCGTTCTTCATCGATCCAACAAACCAACGTGTGCTAAATTTCATTAAGATTAGATGTAAGAAGTGGCTCCTAGAGCTAAAAATACCGAAGTCGGATAAAAATATATGAAGAATGTTTATTATCATTTGAAAGAACATGCTTTTGCATTTTTTTGAAGATTATGTCTATCAACTGTTGGCCACGGTTGTGCCTCTCAGATGGTCCATCAGTTAAGTCAAATTTTTGATAACTCGTTAGAGTATTTCGACTGGTAACTGGCGAATGACACGCGTGAGGTTTTGCTCCAAGGCCTGAATCGAAGCGGGTTTGTCCGCATAAACTTTACATACGAGTATCCCCACAGGAAATAGTCTAACGGTGTGATATCACACGATCTGGGTGGCCAATCGACCTTGGTGGCCAATCGACCGGGAAGTGGCGCCGTATTATTAAAACCAAATGAAGCCGAGATCACGCGCTTCAATTTCAGGCATCAAATAGTCGGTTATCATGGCACGATAACGGTCGCCAATCACGGTTACGTTCTCACCGGCATCATTTTTGAAGAAATATGGACCGATGATTCCACCGGCCCACAAACCACACAAAACCGTTGTTTTTTCTGGATGAAGTGACAGCTCTTGAACCTCTTCTGGTAGCTCTTCGTCACAAACGTGACAATTTTGCTTGTTTACATACCCATTGAGCCAGACGTGGGCCTCATCGCTGAACAATATTTGGCTCGAAAACGTCGGATCTTCTTGGAACTTTTCAAGAGCCCATAGAGCAAAGCGATGTCGCTTGTGAACGTCGGACGGCTTCAATTATTGCGCAAGATGTATTTTGTACGCTTTCAATTTAAGATCTCGACGTAAAATGCACCAAGTCGTTCCATTCGTCTGTTCGAGTTGCTGCGAAAGGCGCCGAATCGACTATCCACGGTCTTGGTGTACACTCCCAGCTACGGCCGCTACATTTTCTTCACTGCGTGCTGGACGTGGTCTATTTGCTCGAATATTATGCAATAATGAATGCTGGGTCTCAAAATGGGCGATGGTGTTGCGAATAGTACGCTCAGTAGTCCGATTATGTTGACCATAAGTTGAACGAAGTGCACGAAACACATTCCTCACCGAACGCGAAGTTTCGTTATAAACTTGAACGATTTGTGAACGTTGTTCAGGCGTAGGTCTTTCCATGATGAAATGCCAAACAACACTAAACAAAAGTAACATGACAGCATGACACGACTCTTCAGCCCATTGAGCGAAGCGAAAACGTTCAACCTTTTCAATAAAACCAGAAATTTGCAAAAATGATTAGTACTTTTTTTTACAGACGATTCTAATTTAAAATGGCCCACCCTTCACGTCGATTGGTATACTTGAAGGTGGGCAAAGCTCAAATATTTTTGGTACTTGCAAACATTTGCCATGAAACTAACTTGTAATACCCTGTCATACAGAGTGGAGCAGGGATAGATTAATCTAAAACGGTGCTTAAGTTGAATGGAATAAAAATCTCAGACTCTGTTTTCTGTCTGTATCCGGCGCAACAGATTACTAGGGATCTTTTAGCACTAGCATCGGTAATTCGGGCCGCGTAATCCTTGAAATTCTATTAATCTAAGTCGAACACTTATAATTTCATTTCGTCCATGTTTAAGACCCCATCGTAGCAATAAGACCACGCCCTTCGATTCAATATCAATTTTTAATTCCGCTATTGAAAGGGCCATTGAAGTCGAAGGCACCAGTCCAAAGTCATAAAGTACCTACTCACTTGTTCAACATCATCTGGTCTTTTTTTTATTTTTTATTGCCTTTACTATGTTTCAATCCCCTTTGACTCGTTTTTGTTACTCTAGCAGCGTTTAATTTGCAGTGTATTTGTAACTGTCAATTGTTGATTGCCCACCATTTCTTGCTCCCGTTTGGTTTGCCAATGATGCCAAGGGAGAAGTTTTAAGTCCACTTTTTTCCAGCCAACATTGCAACGATTTGCATACAGAGTTCGAAAGGGACGGCAGGAAAAATAAATGGGAAAAGGCACGGATGGTAAGACTATACACAAAAGTGTTTATGGAGTATTAAGATACCTTTGGCATCGGATTCGTGTAATTCCTTTTGCTGCTTTATAAAAAAAGGAGAAGAAAAAGTTGAAAAAAAAACTTATTGGATTTTGTTTTGCGCCAGCGTAGAAGAAAAAGCTGAGGCATCTACACGAGGAGGAGTATTGATATTGTTATGTTCTACAGGTAGGACTTAAGAAAGGTCTTAACCATTAAATACCGGAAGACATTGTGTCTACCACAATCGGGCACACACGGCTTTGGTGGGTTGGCCAAGTAAATGCTAAACGAAATTTATGTTAATTTATCTTGAGCAGATCAATTTAAAAGGAAAGCAATGCCAACATATGCACCGCATTCGGGCCAAGCAAGATTACTGGCCATAGGGACTTGGCTGTTTTGTGTGACACTAATCCGTTTTGAGCTAAACGCCGGGCTTAAAGATCGTTAGATTACAGCAAGTGTAAACTGTGCAGATGCTCGTTGGAATTCCTTTGGCTAACCGATCAAAACAAAGCAAGAATTACACAATACCCAAAATTAGGAATATTTGCATATTTATTTAGGCAAATATGGCTTAAATCACCGGACACCGCTTTGTGTTGCACAAAGGCAACACTTGCTCCAGATAAAGGATAATCCTGGGGCTCGTCTTACATTTGCGATGTTTCTTTTCTCTTTTTTCGCTTTCCCTACAAAACCGTTGGTCTTTTGTTTATGTCTACCAAAGATGAACAGGTTGTTTTGAGATTTTCCTTTTCTTGGCAGTTGTTTTTTTCTTTCTTGGCGGCGCTTAGTCTTTTGTTCAGCTCGAGAACAACGGTTGAGGGAAAAACATCGCTTTTGTTCAATGTCTCAAATCCTTTAAGGATTCCCAAAGTTTGAGTGCATTGTTTAAGGGCATTTTTGGGGATTTCACCCATAGAAGAAAAGGAATCTTTAGACAATATAAAAATTTACCATACAAAAATATGGCTTTTATTGTCTGCTTCAAGTGGTTTTGATATTGTTAGTCCAAAACGGAATCTGCCTTTAACAATGGCTAGTAAGCGCCGGCTTTAGTATTTCTAAACTGGATTTTGTGATATGGTATATTAAATCTAAGTGTGGTTGGGATTATTTAAGAATTCATTATCCTGAATTTCCACAAATTAGTCCTAGGAGAAGAAGTAGTAAATAACAGTAGAACCTAACGACTCTAGTACAGCCTTTCCCAAAAGAGTTGTAGCGGGCTTCCTGGAGAACTTTAAAGATTTTTCAGATTTTTTATTTATTTCCTGACCCTACTGGGTAAAAGGGTATATATCATTTTGTATGACCAAAAAGTGTAACGCATCGAAAAAAGCATTTTAGACAAAACATATGGTTAACCAAATCTGTTTCCACACTATAAAATTCATTTGAGCCTAGTCCAACTGTGCGGCTGGTTCGCACGATAACTTTTGGAAGGATTTCAGTCGACTCAGTTGAATGTGGAATTATAGATCATAATTTGGTCTCGTGTAAAGTATTTTGTAATATATAAGGATTCAGACATAACTAAAAGATGTTATCGTCACTGTAATTATAGGACGTTAAATGAAAACATTCAAAATTCTTTGGCGTCCATACAGTTTACTGGAAATGCATCCAGTGACACTTCAAAACTGATAAATATATTTTATAATTGCATAGAGAACGCAACAATAGAGAAGGAGGAAAGAATACATACAAAAAGTCTTATTACGCCCTGAATTAATGATAATCTTCAAGCTCTTATTAAGGTGAAGGACAATTTATTAACAAAGAGAAGGAATAAAAGGTTCGGATTCTAGTCTAGAAAAGAGATTAAAGCATAAGTAGGGTTGTAAAAAAAGCTACACGGATTTGTATGAATATTTTTTATCAAACCAATCTTGAAACACTTCAGCAGAATCCGAAAATATGCTGGAAATTTGTAACTGAACAGCTAGGAAGAGTTTCGCATTCAAAATTGCGAGTAAAAAATAATCGCGGTGAAATGGTCACTAACAATAAAGAGATATGCGACATTTTCAATAACTATTTTCTAGAAGTTTCCAAATTACACTCTGCGACTAATGGTAAGGGTCAGTGATCGGTTTGGAATGAAACCACCGGGGAAAGTTATATTGGTAAAAAAAAAGTCATACGTGTTCCAGCGTTTCGCTGGGTCTCATCTAGGAATCGAGATATATCGATTTGAAGTTAGTAAGTATCGTATAGGGGAATTTGTCACGTTTTAGGTTTTTGAAATTCATACATTTACTTAATTGTGAATACATGAGATTTTCATGATTTATGTCTCATTTTGGTCATAGGTTATGTGACTTTACGTGAAAGTAATAGGACTTGACACTTTTTACCGTTTTGGATTTTTTATGAATTAAAAAAAAAAAAAATTTAATTTTTAGGCAAAAATATTTTTTTTTTTTCATACATTTATTTATAATTGCGAAACTGTTGCTTAAGTAGGAAAACGGTTTAAGAACAGATTAGTTTCAGCTAAATCGGACGAGTGGTTCTCGAGTTATGTCAAACAAAAGAGCCTAAAACGTGACAAATTCCCCTATACGATACTTACTAACTTCAAATCGATATATCTCGATTCCTAGATGAGACCCAACGAAACGCTGGGACACGTATGACCTTTTTTTGACCGATATAACTTTCCCCGGTGGTTTCATCCCAAACCGATTGTGGCTGTCGCACAGTGTTATTAAAGGAAAACATAACAAATCACCCAAGGGATAATTTAATATGCTCAACACTCTGTTTCAATGTCAAAATTCTTTCGTGTTTCGTAACACAAGTAATGAGGAAGTCGAAGAAATTATTTCAAATTAACATGTACATAAAAGTCCAGGACCTGGTGGAATATCGGCGAAGATGCTGGAGATTTTTGCAATATTGAAAATTATAGGCCTATTGCGCTATTATCAATCATTGATAAAGTTTTTGAAAATATCATACGAGGGCGGTTCGGAAACTTCTTAGCCTAGCACAAAAAGCGCGGTATAAACAGAACAGTTTCGATCTAGCAACTCCTTCATATCGAAACAGGTGTTCACAAAAGACGCATCCGCGATTTTTTTACAATGGAAAAATTAGAAATGCGTGGTGTCATTAAATATTTACATAAAAAAGGTTTATCGGGACAAGAAATTCATAATGATATGGTGAATGTGTTAGGTGAAAGCGATCCTTCATATGCAACAGTAAAAAATTGGGTTGCTGAATTTAAACGTGGTCGTACAAGCATTGAAGATGAACCACGTAGTGGACGTCCAAAAACAGCAACAACAACAACACAAATTTTAGCCAAAGTGCATGATATGGTATTAAATGATCGACGAATAAAAGTGCGTGAAATAGCTAATATCATGGGCATCTCAAATGTTCGAGTCCATTTAATTTTGCATGAAGAACTACAGATGAAAAAGCTTTCTGCAAGATGGGTGCCGCACTTGTTAACAGTCGACCAAAAACGCATAAGAATGAACATTTCTCAAGCTTGTTTGGATCGTTTTCAGCGAAATAAAATGGATTTTAAGCGTCGTTTCATAACTGTTGAGACAAGGATCCACCACTATACTCCAGAGACAAAAGAACAATCCAAACAATGGACTGAAGCTAGAGGAAGTGCCCCAAAGAAGGCAAAAACCAATCAATCGGCTGGTAAGGTTATGGCAACGGTTTTTTGGGACTTCAAAGGTATTTTATTGATTGACTATCTGCAAAAGGGTAAAACAATAAATTCAGAGTACTATTGCAACCTTTTAGATCAATTAAATGTACAAATTCGAGAAAAACGTCCTGGCTTACAACACAAAAAAATAATTTTTCGTCAAGACAACGCACCAGCGCACAAGAGTGTTTTAACAATGGCTAAAATCAACGAATTAAAGTACGAGTTGCTTGACCACCCACCTTATTCTCCTGATTTAGCTCCCAGTGACTTTTACCTGTTCCCAAAGCTAAAAAAATTCCTTGCTGGCTAGCGTTTTACCTCAAATGAAGATGCAATTACAGTTGTAAACCACTATTTTGAAGTCCTTGAGGAAAACTGTTTTAATCAAGGGATAGAATTGCTAGATAAGCGTTGGACTAAGTGTATTGAAGTTTCAGGAGATTATATTGAAAAATAAAAATATTTTTGAAAAACTAACTATTCTCTTTCATTGATAGGCTAAGAACTTTCCGAGCCGCCCTCGTAGATATCTACAACGAGCAAAAAATAAATCACTCAGAATTGTTTACAATCTTCATTGTTTCCAATCTTTATACGAGTATAAAACAATTTTGCCTATATATGGTCTATATAAAATGCAGTTTTTAATGTACATGTTTAAATCAGTGCGTAACATTGGTTATCATTCTATTTCCTTTTCTCAAAATCAAACTTTTTCAAACTTGCTTATCAAAAGATGTAGGCTGGAATCAACAAAACAACGTATTGAGCATACCGGTTGCTCTGCATATAATCGTCTGCCTCAATATATCAAAAATATTTTTCGAATCTCAATTTTTAAAACCACACTAAAAACATATTTATTAGATAATATTGAATTGCTTCTACTGTAAGTTTATTTAGTTTTTATGTGGACAGTTTTTTGTTATATTTAATTTTTGAGCTACAAACTACTTTTAGCTAAATCTTTGCCAACTGGCCCCACGTGGCGCTTGGGCAATAATTTGTTTTTGAATTGTAAATATTATTTGGTACGAAATAAATAAATAAAAAAAATACCAATCGTTTCAAAGATTTGCATGTCATAATATTTGAAAATTGGGGATATCGCTTTCTAGACAATTCCACGACAGCCGGTTTTATGCCCTGGATCGACCCAAAGAAGCAATTCTTCGGCCAAGGGCGGTTACCCCGGTAATGTGTGCCGCTACAACACAAATTTCAGATTACGCCCACTTTTAGTATTGCTCGTTATTGCTCTATCTTATCTGACTTTTTACTACCTGAAATTAAAGCCGGTATTCTTGAAGACATTTAGTTTATAAAGGACGGTACCACTTGCCATGCAGCTGGTCAAACAATGGTTCTAGTGAGAAGTAATTTCGAAGAACAGCTAATTTCACATTTTGGACCAGTGAATTGGCCGCCTAGATCGTGTGATATCACACCTTTAGACTTTTTTCTTTGGGGTTACGTAAAGTCCAAAGTCTATGCTGACAAACCAGCTACGATTCAGGTTTTGAAAGTCAACATTGCGCATGACATTAAAGCCATGCCGGTCCAAAATTGGACTTCAGAATGGAAACCCTGAGGCATAGTTGCGGCCAACATTTGAACCAACATATTCAAAAAATAAATGCCATAAAATGTCATTACCAATAAAGATTCCACACTGGATTTGAATTTTTATATTTTTTTGTTCTGAAAAAAATACCTCTAGATGGATCACCTTATATTTAACGGAATATATGTGCAATTTCCAACTGATGTTTTCCCTGAGTGTAAGTACAACTTTTTTACTTGAATAATGCCACAAGCTCCTTTACGCTATATTTAAAGAAATATTCTTTGAAATTCTAAATGTACCATGTGCGTCTAATATTCGTTCAACATAATCGCCCAGCAGAGTCGGTAATTCGAGCAACCAAGGATCGGTTTCGCACCACGTTTACTCTAGTGGATAATACGCATCCTCATAGACGCCGTACACTGCGCACCGAAGGCACTATTGCTGCTGTGGAGTTCATCCGCAATCGCGCGCAGCAACTGGAGCTACGCGCATCCACTTTATGAAAGATTATGAGGAAGGATCTCTGTTTGCGGGCTTACAAAGTCCAACTCGTACAATAATTGAAGCCTAACGACCATCAAGGGCGTCGCACGTTCTGTGAATGGGCCTTAAACGAGATGGCCACCGATCTTGATTTTTACAAGAAAATTTTGTTCAGCGGTGAAGCTTACTTTTGGATGAAACGTTACTAACCAAAATTGTCCCAGTTGCAGTAATGAAAATTCATTGCTATTGTTGAGACGGCGTTACATCCTTAGAAAGTTACGTTTTGTGGTATGCTCTATGGACAGGGGGAATTATTGGTGCATATTTCTCCAAAAATGAAGTCGGCCTTAATGTAACAATCAATGGGGAACGCTATAGAGCCATGATTAATGATTTTTTCATGACTGAATTGAAGAATGTTGGTGTGGACGATCTTTAGTTCCAACACGACGGCTCCACAAGCCATACAGGCCTTCAAGATCGTGCGGTTTAACACCGCTGGGCATTTTTTTGTGGGGTATGTGAAGTCGCTTGTCTACGCAGATAAGCCCGACACGATTGACGCCTTGGAAGAGAATATTCGGCGCGTTATTGCTGACATATGGCCCCAAATGCTGTAAAAAGTGGTCGAAAATTGGGCCTCTTGGCTGGAATTTACTCGAGCCAGCCGCGGAGGCCAATTGCCCGAAATTGTTTTTAAAACATAATGACAAACCCTTATCTTTATAATAAACCTAAACTTTTGGCCATAACATTAATTTATATGCGTTTTATTTCTTCTTGAAAACCACACGTCTGAAAAAAATACCATTTATTGTAAAGGGTGTTTTGTTCACTATTAGAAAGAGTTTTCCCAAAAGAGTAGATTAAGGAACTCAGACCAAAGGCGAATAATTTTAGTGATGCATATCATGACAATATATGCGTCATCGCCTTGAGGAAACTTTTAAGTTAAGATAAGCTATGGGAAAATGTAGTTAAGCTTAGTAAGCCACAGGAATTGAGCTGGCTTGGATATGTCGGTCGAATGCCAAATAGCCAAAGGCGTAAGACTATAACTACCAAGGGAAGTGCAGAGAGGAAGGACCGAGGTCCCGGTTGAGACTTCGCATCGATGATGTGGGAATTCATGGTTTTTGAAAGTAGGGAAATAGACCAGAACTAACAAGAGTTTTTTTAAGCCCGCTTAACTAAGTACGAGGGCGGTTCGGAAAGTTCTTAGCCTATCAATGAAAGAGAATAGTTAGTTTTTCAAAAATATTTTTATTTCTCAATATAATCTCCTGAAACTTCAATACACTTAGTCCAACGCTTATCTAGCAATTCTATCCCTTGATTAAAATAGTTTTCCTCAAGGTCTTCAAAATAGTGGTTTACAACTGTAATTGCATCTTCATTTGAGGTGAAACGCTTGCCAGCAAGGAATTTTTTTAGATTTGGGAACAGGTAAAAGTCACTGGGAGCTAGATCAGGAGAATAAGGTGGGTGGTCAAGCAACTCGTACTTTAATTCGTTGATTTTAGCCATTGTTAAAACACTCTTGTGCGCTGGTGTGTTGTCTTGATGAAAAATTTTTTTTTTGTGTTGTAAGCCAGGACGCTTTTCTCGAATTTGTACATTTAATTGATCTAAAGGGTTGCAATAGTACTCTGAATTTATTTTTTTACCCTTTTGCAGATAGTCAATCAATAAAATACCTTTGAAATCCCAAAAAACCGTTGCCATAACCTTACCAGCCGATTGAATTGTTTTTGCCTTCTTTGGGGCACTTCCTCCAGCTTCAGTCCATTGTTTGGATTGTTCTTTTGTCTCTGGAGTATAGTGGTGGATCCATGTCTCGTCAACAGTTATGAAACGACGCTTAAAATCCATTTTATTTCGCTGAAAACGATACAAACAAGCTTGAGAAATGTTCATTCTTATGCGTTTTTGGTCGACTGTTAACAAGTGCGGCACCCATCTTGCAGAAAGCCTTTTCATCTGTAGTTCTTCATGCAAAATTAAATGGACTCGAACATTTAAGATGCCCATGATATTAGCTATTTCACGCACTTTTGTTCGTCGATCCTTTTATACCATATCATGGACTTCGGCTACAATTTCTGTTGTTGTTGCTGTTTTTGGACGTCCACTACGTGGTTCATCTTCAATGCTTGTACGACCACGTTTAAATTCAGCAACCCAATTTTTTACTGTTGCATATGAAGGAGCACTTTCACCTAACACATTCACCATATCATTAAGAATTTCTTGTCCCGATAAACCTTTTTTATGTAAATATTTAATGACACCACGCATTTCTAATTTTTCCATTGTAAAAAAATCGCGGATGCGTCTTTTGTGAACACCTGTTTCTATATGAAGGAGTTGCCAGATCGAAACAAAATTTGTTCATAGCAGAGATGGAAGTTTCCAAAACACTTAACTTTTTTCTGTTTATACCGCGCTTTTTGTGCTAGGCTAAGAAGTTTCCGAACCGCCCTCGTAAGAAAATTAATCCTTAACGATTTTAAACAATCACCATTGTTGAGTTAAGCGACTTCTTTAACAAGGTTCGAGCAAATGTAATAGACTATAAACTTAAAATAACTCTTTCTACACCCTATTGACCCCTATACCCTATCTACATTACTTTGAGATCGATTTTCCCTTTAAGGTCATTTTTTTCAATCCTCGAGATAGTTTTTGCCTTAAAGTAAAATTTGTTTTCAATCCTCAGCAAACAAAGCATCGCTAATAGCGGGCATTATGCTTTAAAGCCCCGCACGATTTGTTTCCAAATCCCACCAATGTCATCGCACTTGTTTACAATATCACGTGTACTTAATCTTGGGGCGGCACTTGTTTTCAATTAAGTACATCATAAGAATCTTCCTCCCACCGTCCGTCCCTCCACACAGTCCCAGTCTGTCAGTCATTCAGTCAGTTCGCTGGCGCTCTCATTTGTCCATTCATTCATGCATTGAACGTTGAACATTCCAAAACATTGCCTTAAATGACAGCGTCAATGAGCCGGCAAAGAAGTAAGCCAACATTTGGAATCTTTTCAAATAAGTGTCAGGACACAGGAAAACATGAGTCCTCTGTGTGTTGCTGTTTTTTTTTGTTTCCATTTCATTTCGTTTTGTTGGCGTAGAGAAGCAAGGAATAGGGAAGCGGACAAACAAACAGAAGTAGTCATCATCAATGCTAAGCTTTTAGAGCACTCATCAATGTCAAATGTCACGGAATAATGTGTCACGCGGCGTCACAAATGAATTTAAACCAGCAGCAGCAACGTGACTGACACAAGTGTGATTTTCCACTTTGTCTTCCAGGACAACGCCAGCACGACACATAAATGTCCTTTAAACTTAACTGCCACTTTGACTAAAGTATGTCCATGAAGTAACTTAAAGTTTATGGACTGCCAGCCATTGAGAGAGTCCAACCTAACATGGGTACGTAACAAAGCTGGGTTCGGTATCCAGACAAGTACTGAAATTGGATTCAATTTACACGCCAAAGTATGCCATTTAATGCTGTCGTCGTCCCCCTCTCGCCAGTCCGGCTCTTTCGACAAAGTGGAATTTTTATTAATCAGACGTTAAATAAACGGCAAATAGAAGAATTACTCTTGTACTTAACAATATGGTGGCTTGTTTCGGGGTTTTTTTCTTGGCATCTTCGAAAGCCTTCACGAAGGCTGTGGCTATCTGGAGAAGGTGGTTGGTGCTGCAGCGCTTAACATGGCTAACGACCACCACCATCGTAATCTATGACAAACGCAAGACGTCCACCAGAACGCATGGTTACGCGACATTTGTTTTATGATTAGAAAAAAAGCGAAACATAAAAAGATATGGAATCTTTTACTAGAAACAAAAACGAGAAGATTAAAAAAAACGTGGAATTCAAAAAGACACATACAAAATCAACTCGAAAACAACTGTCGAGGAATCGTGCCATTTTCCTTCAAGGGCTCTCAAATTTATCCCATTATGATAATTTTCGTAAGCCTATTTCCCTTTTCTAAACTAATGAAATACTATCCCGGCCCAGGGACTTATTAACATGGAGATGATAAGTTCCTTTTTAACCGATGGACAGGACCAGGCATATTTGAAACTGCCATTAAAAATACAAGAATTTGACAGTGGGTTTGTGGTTTACAGACGGCTATGATATTTTATCTCTGAATTTGACCCAGTATATGAATAATTGGCCAAAACCCGCATCATTGCAAAATATTTTGCCAAATATAAATATTATGAGCACCTTAAGCAGAAATATGACCGCTGTCCCCGCCATGACATGAAGGAGATTTTAATGTCAAAGTAGGCAGGGAAAGTATCTTTGGACTCACTGTAGGAAATTACGCCTCCTTAAAATGCCTCCGAAAATGGACAAAGGTTGACTGATTTCGCCGCAGCACCACCTTTAACAGTTTAACAACCATAGGGCTCTGTGCCCTATGATTGCAAAAACCACCTTCTGTTGTTCGGGACATATATGGTCGCCACTTAATCGACTTCTTTAAGGCCTGATATATCAAATATTAAAAAACTATAAAACTTCGCCACGAATCCACAGGGAGTTAAGCGGATGTAAAGACGACGAAGCCCATTATAACATTAGTTCTACGATTCTACTGACTTTGAGATTTTTATTTAAGGTCTCTAGGTAATCGAAAAGGTCCCTACGAAAATGGAAAAAACAGTGGAATTTCTGTTAATAGCACTTGACTCTCATAAAGAATATTAAATATATTTTGTTGTAATAATTTTGCCACTTATCCTAGAAAACTTTAAAGAATAAAGGTTCACACAGTGAACAGATTTATTGCCACAACCAAATTTTTTGCTAATCGAATTTTGGTGGTTGCAAGTACTATCCATGTCTTCCATCTCTACAACCAAATGTTGATTGGGTGCAAGGCAATTTTCAGTAGTGGGACCTAACTGTATCGGTTCAAGCGACAAAGTATCGGTAAACCTAAGTTATAAGCATGATTTTTGGAACTGCATTTGAGAATGTATTGGTTAATGTTATAGATTATTGGCTATAAGAACTCTTTGAATTCGGTTGTCATTTGCACTAGATGGTTTAATTTGATGTATCGGTTGTCTGACCAAAAAAAATTTCTTTTTAATTGAATTTTTATATTTAACAATTTTAAATATTTATTCTGTTATAAAATTATGAGCAATTTTTATGCATCATATTGGCAACATGGGTCAAAAATTTTTAGATAAAGTGGACTGAAGAGAAATTTTAAAGAATATATGTAAAAAAAACTTTCAAGGATGAAGGTATAAATAAGGGTTGTAATTTACATAGAATATAAATATTTTAAGTCGACGAGCCCCTTGCGAGCTTTCGGATCATAAATAAATTACATCTAGGCCAACTAGACCTTATTGACAAATGTTTTCGAATAGCCCGCACAAAATTCCTTTTTGTGGTTCAATCGCTCTAGGAGCTAAAAGTAAATTCAATCATACTCAAATTTAACATAGGTACGAGGGCGACCGCAAAACTAACTGGCCTGGCACATTTTCTGTTTTACTAGCAACTTTTTTTTGTTTTTTAAAAGCAATCTTTTATAAGCCATCTGTCAAAATTTCCGAAATATTTATTGATTATTTTCTTTGTTACAGGTGATTGAAGTAAACAAGTTTTATAATTTTTGAAAATTGGAAAATAATTAAACGTGCGGTAATTAAACACTTTTATATGAAAGGTTATACGCCACAATTAATCAAAGATGAATTGGATTCTGTTCATGGTGATAATGCACCATCATACTCCACCGTGATATCCTGGGTTCAACATTTTAAAATGGGTCGTTCAAGTACGGAAGATGAACAACGCTCTGGAAGACCGAAAACTGCTACTTCTATTGAAAACATTAGAAAAATATTAATTGGAGTGCCTAAAGATAGACGAATAAAGCTCAGAGAACTTGCTGATATTGTTAAAATACACGAAAAACAAGTTTGAGGTATTTTACATGATGAACTCCACATGAAAAAGCTATCCGCAAGATGGGTGCCGCGTTTGTTGACTTTGCCCCAAAAAATCGTCCGTTGGACCAATTTAGAGGAGCTTTTAGCGATTTATCAGCGTAATCCAATATAGTTCTTGCGCCGATTCATAACTGTTGATGAAACATGGATCCATCACAAGATCCCAGATTGCAAAGAACAGTCAAAACAATGGATAGAAGCTGGTAAAAGTGGTCCCAAGAAGGCGAAAACTGTTAAGTCAGCAGGAAAAGTAATGGCCACAGTATTTTGGGATGCAAGGTTTATAATATTTATTGATTATCTTGAGAAAGGAAAAACTATAAATATTGAATACTATTGTGCATTATTGGATCGGTTGAGTGAAGAAATCAAGTTAAAACGACCGCATTTAGAAAAAAAGTTCTTTTTCATCAAGATAATGCTCCTTCACACACTGCATTTTTAACTCAACAAAAACTGGCCGAATTACGATTTGAAATTGCTCCGCATCCACCATATAGTCCAGATTTAGCTCCTTTTGATTATTTCATGTTTCCAAATTTAAAAAAATTTCTCGGTGGCAAAAAATTTTCGTCCAATAGCGAGGTTATTGCTGAAACTGAGGCATATTTTGAAGGTCTTGAAAAATCTTATTTTTCGGATGGAACTAAAAAACTTGAAAAACGTTTGATGAAGTGTATTGAGTTGGAAGGAGATTATGTTGAAAAATAAATAATAATAATTCCAAAAAACGGTTCTTTTTATGTTAGGCCAGTTACTTTTGCGGTCGCCCTCGTATATTATGTGGGGAAAAAATGTAATATTCAAGTCGCGTTTCTGTATCGAATTTGGTTCTTATACTGAACATAATTTATTCATTGAGTTTAATTTAGTTTTGTTTTTTATCTTGATGATATTCCGATTTTAATTTTTGTCGATAAGTGATATAGGTAGTAATTTAGTAATCCAAATTATATAAACCAATTATACAATTCCTTTAAAAAAAGGACTCGCCCCAACTGAAATTAATCGGACATTTATATATAATATCAAATTTTATGGATTTTGAGACATAAAATTGTTCACTCACATATCTGATGTATTTTCCACTCTAAGCCAATGTCAAAGTTTTGTGTTGTCGTAAAGTAGTTGGTGCCATTATACAAATCTAACCTCCTCGCAGTTTAAAATACACTAAGAGTTTCAAAAATAATATTCCGTCTTACTAAAATTGTTTGCTTTGTTGTTGGATAAACGGAAAAATAAAGCTGTGAAAGAAACAAACAAAAAATGTATGTCCGGACTATAGATGTAAAATTTATAAGCTGTAAGAAACACTGAGCTGTCCGGCCTACTGGATAGTTCGGACTAGAAAGGTTACACTTTATATATACGAGTACGAAGAAAAAAAGTATGGTTGAGGTGGAAATATTTGAAGAGCATTATACTATTGTGGGTTATATGGTTGTGTCACAACAATATTATGATCCTCACAATAATAGTATGATTCACACACAGCCAACTATGATACCAACAACTATATTATAACTCACACTCAGCCATAATTTGATCCCCACAATCATATGATAATTCACACTAAACCATACTATGATCCTCACAAGTATATTATGATCCTCACAACCATAGTGTGATTCACACGCAACCTTGTCATGGTCCCCACAATCATAGTATAATGTCAATCAAAATTATTTATTAGGATTTGTTTATCTTATTATTCAACAATACACATTTTTAATAAGTATGATTTTTCAGAATATGTGACAGCGCATAGAGAAAGGGAGCTATGGGTAAAAAATTAATTTTCACTATTTTTTTTTTGGATGTGGACAACAACTGAGCATCGAATGAGACCGATCCCATGCCCAAACATACACGTATTAAAATCTTTAAAATGGCTCTCCTGAACATAACTGGTTTTCACCCTTAGGTCCCTTTCTATTTTGCGCGTCACATATATTAAATTTTGAAACATCTACTCGTAATAGGAGGTATTTATGTTATTTTATTTATTAAAAATATTTCAGTTGTAGAAATCCAAAGAATTTATTTTAAATAACTTTGATTTACAGATAAAAAGTACTATTATTGGATTTGAGCCGTAAAAAACATTTTTACAAAATCTCATATGCATCTCAATGCATAAAAATTACAAACATACAGCCTAATTAAATAATTGTTAACATCTAACACAAAAAACATTACTCTTGTCACATCAGCCATATTTATATTGTTGCGACAACCATATTTTCATTTTGAAATTTGCCAATAACATTCTTACATTTAAACAATGCTAATATTACCGCAATCATGCTATTGTCAAAATGAAATTCAAAAACAAATTCAAAAAACAATGGTTGCGACATACATACTTTTATTGCAGAGAACATATTATTGTTGTGAACATTACTTACCATATTACTTAGTAGGGACATAAATACTGTTACAACATTGAACACACTGAACATACCCCGTTAATGTCATATGGGTTTTGAAAGCTAACCTTAATAGCGTTAGTCTGTAACGGGATTTTAAAATTGTTTCAACTTTTATCATGGAGTGGTCAGATAATGAGAACCGTATCG
Source organism: Hydrotaea diabolus (assembly GCA_963513945.1). Lineage (NCBI taxonomy): Eukaryota > Metazoa > Arthropoda > Insecta > Diptera > Muscidae > Hydrotaea > Hydrotaea diabolus. Next base: position 149,109,988 of record OY740718.1, on the reverse strand, counting down.
CTGTAATAGCGCTTTTCAAGTTTAAAATAAAAAAGCGATAATTTCAAAACGCTCCGGCCACTAGGGATTAGACGCATGTTCGTCTACCGATGCATAAAACTGTTTGAGGAGACTGGAGATGTAAAAGGCCGCCAACGGTAGGGCCGCCCACGCTCTGTTCGAACACCACATGTCATCAAAGCCGTTATATCAAGAATTCACAGAAATCCGCTCCGAAACAGAAAATCATGGCCCGTGAACCAAATCATTAAAGAAGACTTGGGACTTGGGGCTTTAAAACGACTTACCGGACATTTATTGACTGCAGCTTTAAAAAAAAGGATTGAAAAATGCAAACGTCTTTTGGTGAAGCACGCTGATAACTTGCACAGAAAAATTTTGTTCACCGATGAAAACATTTTTAACGTTCAGGAAAAATGTAACAAGCAAAATTATAGAGTGTATGCGCGGTCATCTAAGGAAGCTTCTGAACTGATCCCAAGGGTGGTTTGGTGGGATGTCTCTTACGATGGGGTCACTGGTCTGCATTTCTGCGAACGAGGAGTCAAAATATCGGCCAAAGTTTACCAAGAAAACGTTTTGGAAGCTGTTGTGAATGAAGCCTCTTAACAATTCCCTGTTCCACAACCAGCCATGGACTTTCCAGGAGGATTCTGCGCCGGCCCATAAGACTAAAACGTCCCAGGCCTGGCTTCGAAACAATTTTCCAGCGATCTTTTCCTCAGGCAGTCCAGATTTGAACCCATTGGATTACAAGTTGTGGACGGTTTTAGAGGACAAGGTTTGTCACAAAAGATACCCCAACATTGGCTCTTTAGACTGATTTGGTTCGAGCTGTGGCCAATTTTCCAATGGATGAGGTTCGTGCAGCTATTGACGATTGGCCAGGGCGACCTAAAACGTGTGTAAATGCAAAAGGCGGACATTTCGAATAAGTAGATTCTTTTTGGATACAATATACATCACTAAATATATTGAAACATATTTGGTCCAAAACATTCAGTACTTTTTATTTTGCAGCATAAAACGTGTGTAACTGTATTTATGTCCCTACTAAGTATTGCAGAGAACATATTATTGTTGCCGTGACCATTAGTAACCATATTTTTACTCTGATTTTATTTCATAGGGTCTTCCAACCAGTATATCAGGTGTTGCAAACGGAATGGAAAAGTGAATATACCCCCTCTCTCCTATAATGGAGGGTAAAAAAATCGTTGATATATATCAATTCCATAATTTCTTACACTTTGTATGTACTTAATACTTGTATTAAATGTACTTTATGTACCTTTTGAAGTTGAGGGCAAAAAAATCAATGAAATATGTTAATTCCATAATTTGTTACACTTTTGCATCAGAAAAATATATTTCATGTGTCTTTTGAAGATGATTTAAATATTAACTAATCGCCAAATCGTGCACCTAAGCCCGATGTAAATTCACCGATAATACCTCTTGTTGTTTGATATTTTTTTAGCCACGTAAATTTAATTATGCTACAAAAATGAAAGGAATGTTTGCTTTTCAAACAAACCAATAATACGACGGCGAGCCCAAAAGTAACTGGCCTAACATAAAAAGAACGGTTTTTTTGGAATTATTATTATTTATTTTTCAACGTAATCTCCTTCCATTTCAATACACTTCATCAAACGTTTTTCAAGTTTTTTAGTTCCATCCAAAAATAAGATTTTTCAAGACCTTCAAAATATGCCTCAGTTTCAGCAATAACATCGCTATTGGACGAAAATTTTTTGCCACCGAGAATTTTTTTTTAAATTTGGAAACAAGAAATAATCACAAGGAGCTAAATCTGGTCTATATGGTGGATGCGGAGCAATTTCAAATCGTAATTCGGCCAGTTTTTGTTGAGTTAAAAATGCAGTGTGTGAAGGAGCATTATCCTGATGAAAAAGATTTTTTTTCTAAATGCGGTCGTTTTATCTTGATTTCTTCACTCCACCGATCCAATAATGCACAATAATATTCACTATTTATAGTTTTTCCTTTCTCAAGATAATCAATAAGTATTATACCCCTTACATCCCAAAATACTGTGGCCATTACTTTTCCTGCTGACTTAACAGTTTTCGCCTTCTTGATACTACTATTACCAGCTTCTATCCTTTGTTTTGACTGTTTTTTGCTTTCTGGGATGTAGTGATGGATCCATGTTTCATCAACAGTTATGAATCGGCGCAAGAACTCTATTGGATTACGCTGATAAATCGTTAAAAGCTCCTCAGAATTGGCCCAACGGACGATTTTTTGGGGCAAAGTCAACAAACGCGGCACCCATCTTGCGGATAGCTTTCTCATGTGGAGTTAATCATGTAAAATACTCCAAACTTGTTTTTCGTGTATTCTAACAATATCAGCAAATTCTCTGAGCTTTATTCGTCTATCTTTAGTCACTTCATTAAATATTTTTCTAATGTTTTCAATAGTAGTAGCAGTTTTCGGTCTTCCAAAACGTTGTTCTTCTTCCGTACTTGAACGACCCATTTTAAATTGTTGAACCCAGGATTTCACGGTGGAGTATGATGGTGCATTATCACCATGAACGGTATCCAATTCATCTTTGATTAATTGTGGCGTATAACCTTTCATATAAATGTTTTTCATTAACGCACGAAACTCTTTATTTTCCATTTTTCAAAAATTATAAAACTTGTTTACTTCAATCACCTGTAACAATGAAAATAATCATTAAATATTTCGGAAATTTTGACAGATGGCTTATAAAAGATTGCTTTTAAAAAACAAAACAAAAAAGTTGCTAGTAAAACAGAAAATGTGCCAGGCCAGTTAGCCAGTTAAAAAATTGATTTCTGTTCAGATATTTTGAAAATGTTGCCAAACTACCATGTACTCGTATGATTAAGTATACCTTCCTACATATAATGTGCGGATAGGTTCTTAAATTATAATTGTAAAAACTTTAATTTCAAAATTTTCAATTTTTGTCAATAAGTTGTAATAATCTTAAGGTTCTAAAAATTTGTATCTAAACAATATCAATTTGGCCATTTTTTCAATAAGTAGCAAAAATCGTAATCTTACTATTTGCCTTTACTGAAATTGCGTCATTTCAATAAAGGAAGTATCCTTAGTTCAACATATCCGCCACAACTTTTCGAAAGTTGTGTAACGCAATTGCTTTTGCTTCCCCACTGGAACCCCGCTTGCCAATCCACCAATTGCAGGCGACGGGAGTATTGTGTAATTGCTCGTATTGTTACATTTAGACATCAACATTATATTCCTCTTCATTTATTTATTTTATTGCGGCCTCATTTGCGTTATCAACTCAATGGCCTGTGGACATATTTTCATAATTGTTCTGTTGTCGTGACACAATCGCTGCCCCTGCCATGCCATCGAAGTCCCAGAGTTTCGTTGTTTGGCGGAAAATGAAAAACTTTCGTTCCTAACGATGGCAGTGATGGCGGCGGCGGCAGCGGTGGACCATAGCCATGGCCATTGTACATTTTATGATCCGTATACAGGACGACAATCAATGAAAGCTGTTATTGCAGATATTAATGAAAACGTTTGTAACGAGGACCGGACCAGGACCATAAAACAAAGAAATAAAAATTTATCGTTTGGCAAAATGAAGGCAACAACAAGAGGGAGATGAAATATAGTATCCCAGCCTCCATAAATATCAATCGAGTGATACTAATTTTCACTAAACGATAATCTCCGAAAATCTCTGAGCAATTCAGTAACGACGAAAATATTTTTTAAAAATATCAAATGAAACGTAGCAGAGAAAAACGTTTGAAATGAGATTCCAAAGTGTTATCATTACACCTGCAAATCTCCTTTGACAAAATGTGCTGTGACGTTTTTTATCTGCAACTGCCAAATACTCGTTTTGACAACAACAACAAAAACAAAAATTAGCTCTAGTCCCGGTAGCTATCATAGATAGAAAACTCCCTTTTCCTTTTTTTGTCCAGCATAGCTGTTGGCTCATATTACAAGTTTGGTCACACTGGACTTGTCATCCCATTGATAGTGATGCAAGTGGATGTTTCCTCTGTTGCCCAAAAATAAAAACACAAATACAAATGCCCATACACATGTATAGGTATCCTATATGTAAGTAGACACCCATACATACTCGTATGTACACTCATCATTCATCAAACATTTATAGTTTATGTCTATCTCTCTATGAATATTTATACATCCGCTTGTTGACAAATCGTATCCTCTACTCAATATATTCCGCACTCTTTTGAATGTATCCGCACTCTAACCTCCTCTTACTGCATCCTATGGATACCGATGGACACGTGAGTGTGTATGTGTTTCATGTAACAGAGTGATTACCGGAAGTTGTCCTGATTAGAAAAAAACGCTTTACTTTAGCTCCTATTGCACTGCATAGATTGACTAAAAAATTGGTTGAATTTTTAGTTGGCTTTTTTTTACAACTAAAACTGAATTCTTGGCTGTTTTTTTAGAAATGAAAAAATAGAGACTTAATAATTCTTTAGAGTGTGTGTGTGTGTGAGACCAGTGATGTTTGGAATTTTACACGTTCATAGGTACTCTAACAGCAGAAATCCGGCACAAATAAAATGAATCCAGTACATATTCGATGTTTTAAAAATATTATGACCAAAGATTTTAAATATTTCTTAAAGTGTTTCTGCAGAGTGAAGCGCAAAAATTTGCTATTTGGGAATGCAATAAAAAAAAATATGAATATGAAATTTATTTTATACTTTCATCATATTGAACAGTAAGGGAATTTTTAAATTACATAGTTGGTTGTAAATAGTGTAACTGGCAAACATGGACCTTCGCTATCCACACCTGCTACATACGTTTTCTGAAGTTTTTATGAACTCTAACACGCATGTCGACTGGTATTCTGCCAATATTGTTAATAAGGTCTTTCAACGTGTTGGAACAGTTGATAAACACCTTCAGCTTCTGGTAACCCCAAAGGAAAAAATCGCACAGGGCTAAGTCTGGTGAGCGTGCCGGCCAATTCACATCACCCCTCAAAGAGATAAGCCGTCCAGGAAACATTTGCCTCAAACAACTCATGGTAACCTTCGCTTTGTGTGTAGAGGCACTTAGCTCCATACAGTTAGTCCAACGTTTTTTCAATTTTTGTATTCCTTCCAAAATACAGGATATTTTGAGGTCCATAAAATAAGCAATAATTTCATCGTTGGAGCTGAATATCTTTCTACCAAGCCTTTTATTTAGGTTTGGAGTTAGGAAATAGTCAATGGGTCCTAAATCCGGAGAATATGACGGATGAGGTACCAATTCGTTACCCAATTCATGCAATTTTGCCCTTGAGACTGCACACGTGTGCACCCGTGCATTATCTTGATGAACAAAAAAAGGCAAAAACTCATTTGAATTGCGGTTCAATCCTTTGAAGTTCTCCCACAATTACGTTTATGGTCAATTGGGAGCAAACGCGGCACCCATCTTGCAGACAGCTTTGTTAAAGCCAACTGGTCAGTTGGGAGCAAAGTTGCCTTTCATACAACTACAGGGAATTACTCATACGCCCTCGTATAATTACTTGACTGGCGAAAATTACAATACTTATTAAAAAAAAATAAGAAAAACGTCATTAAGCTAGGTCAGGCGAAACCTTGTATATCTCAACCATTCCTACGCTAGTGAAGCCCAAAAAAGGCTGCCTTTTGGGCCCTTCCGGCCCATGGGTACGTCCCCAATATAGGCTAAAACTTCTCTATATTTGGAGTGCTACCAAAGTTTTCTTTATGTACCCATGTGTAGACTATTAATTGATTGGTATAGCCATGTGGAACGTTATGGCTACGAATAGGTGGTGGCAAGCTCTTTCTAGAGCGCCATGCTACACAACAATCATCTAGCTAGAGATCTACAGTCAAAAATCTACTCGAATGCCTTCGGCTGTGTGATATTTCAAGAATCTAGGAGAAACACAAAAGAAATTAGAGAATAATTTCTGGAACATCTTTTTCCAACCATTGTCCGAGGCAGCCACATACAAAAAGAATTATACAACAAGAGGTTATATTCCCGAATTCGAGCCTTGTGACGAATTAAAACTCATGAAAATGAGATTTTCGTCAAAATCACACAAAAAAAGGCTTTGAATTGTTCGGCTGGGACGCAGCTTTTACAATAGGGTGGATCGATTAAGCAATCGATATTGTGTCATCAATTTTTTCCTAGCTTCTGGCATTTATTTATTTTTTTGACCGTTTTTCACTGGTTATTTTTAAGGTTTTTTAATTGGTAATTCCAATTCATAGAAATATACCTTGCCACATACAATACAATAACACTTAGTAGGGACATAACTACTGTTACAACATTGAACACACCCATTTCAATAGTAGAACTCAACATACCCCTTTAATGCCATATGGGTTTTGAAAGCTAACCTCAATAGCGTTAGTCTGTAACGGTCTGCTAGGTCAAAGATTGTGTAAGAGAAAAGTGTTTGCCCGTATATTTGCAACACAGATGCTTAAGGTGTATTTTCCGAAAGTTGGCTGGCTTACGATTTATAGCTCATCAAAGCTTGCAACTAGTTTTACTCCATTTTTAGGGCTAAAAGTCGTGACGGACTGGTCGGTTTCCATCCGATTGAAAAAACTGATATTATTTTAGATGCCCAATACAATAGAAAATGAGCGAGGAGCGGAAAAAATAACACTTTTTGTTTTATGGGCGCTCTAGTGTACACCGATCTATTCTAAGGACCCAATTCCCCACCCAATTTGACCCAATTTGTCTCTAAGCTCGTCTAAAGTTGTTGGCATAGACCAGTGAATTTATGTGGCTCCAGAAAAAAAATCAAATTGTGGCATGATCGAGGTGGCCATTCCATCGGACCATTTCTCGAGACAACAGGTTCACCGAATTTGTCTTTCAGTACATCGATTATAAGGCGTGCTGTATGGCTAGTGACTCCGTTTTGTTGAAACTACATATCGGCGATGTCCAGCTCATCCCATTCTGGCCCAAAATAATTTTCTAACATGGCACGATAGTACTCTCCATTGACGGTAACATGACAATTGTTTTCATCGACGAACAAATACGGCCCAATCACACCTCCGGCATGACAACCACACCACACAGTAATTTTTTGCGGAAGCCATTGTGCCTCTTGTCCAATAAGGAATTTTTTTTTTATTAATAAAACCACTCAGCCCGAAATGATCTTCATCGCTCATCCTGTCGTGTAGGACAATTATTATGGCCGAAAATTGGAGTAAGAGCTCTTAAAGTTGCGATCGCTGACTTTGAATTTCGGTATTAATTAACAATTCCCTGTTTCAAAACCAGCCATGGACTTTCCAGCAGGATTCGGCGGCGGCCCATAAGGCTAAAACGTCCCAGGCCTGTCTTCGAAACAAGTTGCCAGCGTTCATTTCCACTGAAGAATGACCCTCAGGCAGCCCAGATTTAAACCCATTGGATTACAAATTGTGGACGGTTTAAGAGGACAAGGTTTGTCACAAAAGATACCCCAACATTGAATCTCTTAAGACTACTTTGGTTCGAGCTGTGTCCAATTTTCCAATGGAAGAGGTTCGTGCAGCCATTGACGATTGGCCAGTGCGACTTAAGGCGTGTGTAAAGGCAAAAGGCGGACATTTTGAATAAGTAGATTCTTTTTGGATACAATATACATCAATAAATATATTAAAAAATATTTGGTCCAAAAATATTCAATACTTTTTATTTTACAGCATAAATCGTGTGTAACAGTATTCATGGACCTACTAAGTATATGAGCGCGTGATAATAGAAATACGACTGATTCGATTGAGAAATCGTATTTCTTATTTCCACACGCCCTTATGTTTTATTGTATGTGGCAATGTATATTTGTATGTCACCTTAAAAGGTAATTGTTAAAACGAAATAATTTTTTTTGTATTATTACCTACTAAAAAAATACTTAAAAATAAAACTTGAGAAAAAGTAAAAAAAAAATATATTTGGGCTCCTTGAAAATGATTTTATGTTATGTCGTAGTAATTATTTTCCCTCATGGCACAATATTTGGCACAATATCCTATTATATCCATCATGGTTTCCGGTGAAATCTGATCTCTGGTCTCTCTGGTTCTAAAAAATACCACATACTACATAAATTCGGTTAGATAAACTGAAGTTCTATTGCAATAACCAACATTATATAGTATTGATGGTATCATGGTTCGAGATAGCATATGATGGTTGCTACAACCATATCACGGTATTTACAGCCAATAATACAGTTAAACCAACTAAATTTAGTTTAACTTTTAATTGTTATGGTTATGGCAACCAACCAATTGTGATGTACAAGTTACTTTGGTAGCAATTTTTGGTGGTAACAACAGATCAGTTCTTTGTAGTTACCAAACCCCATTTAGTTGGCTGTTGTAACATAATATTAGTTATTCCAACATCAACATATAAAACCTATACTATTTTATCGGTTTTAGACAGAACAAAGACTTTGTTTACGATGAAAACATATTTCGAAATCCCCAAAAAATGTATAAAAACAAAACAAAAAATGGTCAGACAGTTTAAGTTTCTTGGGTTAGACGGTGAATGCTTCCAAACGATACTGCCATATAAATTAAAATAGATAAACTCTCCGACACAGCGATTGCAATAATTGGTAGGCAATTAAAGGATGGTTCAACTAAAACGCACGATGTTATTTGTAAATACAACAAAAAAATTTAAGAGAATTATCTTTTGTTTATTATGATAGAAGGATCTATAACGATTATGTTTGAAACCAAATATATGGCCTAATGCTAGCCATGACTTCGTTGGCATACCTCTATCCGGTCCATATTTTCAATGACTCAGAGACATACACGAGGTTTAATTTCATTAATGTATCGAATTATCTCATCCTTTATCTCTTTAATTGCTCTTGGCTTATTGACGTACACTTTTTCTCCTAAATATCCCCAAAGATAGAAGTCCAACGGTGTACGACGTAGTGGATGAAAATTCAGACTTGTCAGAATTCCGCCCTAAGGAGTGTCTCCTCTTGTCTTCTGAGGACCATCTACATGAGGAGACTAAGGTCCTACAGACACTACTTCTAAACCTATTGTGCAAACAGTATCTGCTTGAGTGTCTTCGCAGTAGTCATCCCAACCACCATATTGTAGACAGGATGTCTCAACTCGGACGTTTGTCCAGCCTGCCATCAAGGACCACATGACTGCTGTACCTCTTCAATTGACAAATGACATAGTCAACTAAACTCTTTTTACAACACACACACACACGTTGTTGTAAAAGAAATCTATTGATGGCTCTCGATGTGGAGCCTCTTTAGAGCTGGCAGAGTGAGTTGTATTTTCGTGGGCAATTGTGTGAAGAAAACTTGAAAAGTAAGGTTTACAACAGTAGTTCTCATTCGTTTGTGGAGAGCCTGGCCTTATAGAGTTCGGTTTTACTTTCAACAATTGCAGCAAGGCTTTCTGAAGAGGGTTGTCACGGACCCGAAATCATGATAAAAGTAGTGTGAAGCCACGAAAATCAATGTCACTTTGCCATTTTGTTAAAAACTTGTATTCTATTTAAATATAGAAGCAAGAGGTCTTGAGCCGGTTTAATCCCTGTTCAATATTAATAAAAATGTTCGAAGGGACTATTTTTGGACTCCGCGGGCCATTTATTTATTTTAATTTAAGTAAATTTAAAAAGTAAGTACGGGATACATTTTGATAAACGTGTAGGGAAGCTCAGAATAATTTAAAGCTTCCGATATCTCGGAAAGTATCATTTATATGGGCGGTACTCATTTAGGCGTGGCAACTACACCATTTGGATTAAGTGACACGTTAGAATAAAAAAATACTAGCAATAATATCAAATAAAAATAAATATTAGCAATAATATTATTCTGTTTTGTTGCCAGTCTAGATCAAATTATACTACAAAATGCTCCATCTTTCACCGGTGCGTCCGCAAAGCGCATTCTCATGATTAGTAGAAGCACAAAAAATGAGGTTGCGCTTTTATGTAAAAGTGTCTTTACCTAACTAGCTTCATACATTATGATCTACCCATCAAATCACCATGTGTCCCACTTCCATTAACATTTCATACTCATGTGTCCCACCGAAAATTTATTACCAATTTTCTTTGCAAACCAAATCCGTGTGGCCAAAAAACAAAATCGAGTGTTGTTTTTTGCAAGTTTCCAGTGAAACGAAAATTTTTCCAAACATAAATTGTCCGCAAAATTTTTACAAAATGTTTTTTTCTCCCACATTTTTTTTCTCACACCCATAAATTTACGTTAACAAAATCTAGGCGAAAAAATCGCTTCTAAATGTTTTTTTTACTATTTTCAGTTTCGTTGGTAGTTTCACAAGTTTATCGATGAAATTTATTACGTTGTTATACGAGACATTTCAAGCGTCGCATTGGGGGGTGTGATGTGGGCTGTTGCAGTGGGTAGATTCTGTAAATGCCACTCGTTACTGTACTGGATGCATGGACTACTCATATGTCAAGTATTTCTAAACTTTCCGGTGTTTGTCCTCTCATTTGCAGTTGCCTGTTTTTGCCGTAGTTTTGCGACAGAAAAAATCATTGCTGTCATGTGTTGTTCCTTCCAGAGTCGATGAAGTTTCAGTTGCGACTTCTCCTGTTGTTGCATAGGATATACGAGTATGTTGTTGTTGCTAGTTCTACTGTTTTTCGTGCACTTTATGTTAGTTTTTGTTGTCACTGTCAGTCACTTTTACCTCTAGAACACGGCCAGTACTTTGTTCCAACATGTCCTTATGCACACTCGTACAAATGCACGTACTCAGCCTCAACACCATCAACGCCGGTGTCGGCGTCAGAACGGGGGGGGCAGTATACGCGGTTTGAGTAATGACAGTTACATTATTTTGAAGTATTTTTCCTATGAACGAAATATAGATTTCAGTCAGGACTCTAAAGAAGAATTTAGAAGAAACTCAACAGCAAACAGCGCCACCTAGTTGTCAATAAAACATATACTATGTACATGCACTATACCATTTACAACTGAAATTGCAGCTTCTAAAATTACGAAGGACCTATGTGTGGCAGCTATTAGAGTACTTGGACCGATTCGGACAATTCTTATCAATGGTCGCTCATATAGTACCATGAAAAATGGGCGTGATCGGTTGTAAATTGTGGCTTCTAGAGCTGCAGGAAGGACCTCAAGTCGGAAGGGATCTTTGTGTGGGACCTATTCAAAAACATGAACCGATATTCTATTTTATCTGAGGTAAGTGCTGGTCACTTGTTATGCTCTCTGCAAAGTTTGAAAGTAATAATGTACAGTATTGGGCCTTTAGAGCTGTAGGTTCTGAAATCAGGAATAACCTTTCTATGGGGTCTATACGGAAATATGGACCAATGTGGCCTAGGTTTACCACCGCACAGTAGCGCCCGTAGAGCAAACGAGGTTGCAAAAATCAAAATTATCATGAGCGCCGACGAAGTTATGAAACCATGTTATAGGAAACTTTTCAACGATTTCAAATCTGCCACTCTTAATAATATCACATTTTTAGTTTAGAAGATATAGCCGTTCAAAGTTGACCGACTTTCGGTTTTCAAAAAAACACACAATTTTTAGTGAATTTGTTGCGATTTCAGGTGTAATATCACGAAAAATAGGTAACGAATCGCCTTATTTTTTGTTTGTATTGATTGATGTATTTATTAAATGTATAATGATAAAAAAAATTAACTGTTTGCTTTGTGTTTCTCCTGGTAAATCACTATTTAAAAACTATCCGTTTTTTCACTATTTTTCAACTTTGACAGAAAATAAAAAAATCTATATTTTTCTATATTTGCCATATTTGCAAAACCTGTTCATTGATTATTTCTTTACATAATTCAAAAATTTTAGCTGCCCGTACGTGCCCGTTTGGCTTCTAGAGGTAAAAAAGGTTAAAAAGACATGGTTGCAGAAATTGTATGGCGTCCATCCCTTATATGTTTTGACTGACAGTAGTTTGATCTAATAGTTTGAAAAAAACTACTCATTGAAATTAGCAGGTACGTACCTCACTTAAACAATACTTTGGCGTACAAATGGTCAAGAACAATATTGACTTATGGTCCCTATTTTTATTTTTTATTTTTAGGCATGGTAGCATAAGCCTATATATTGCAAAATAAGGATAATGCCTGGATTACTCTATGACTGAAAGTTGGCGCAACAATTACTGAAACCATTAAACAATTTAAGTACTGAAAACATGGCGTTGAACAATTTTAAATTATTTGAACTGTTTAGAAAGTCAACCACACCAATTTTTTTCACGGAAGCTGCTTTAGAAGAACTTGATAGCTTATACGAAAATATTGAGAGAAGCGAAATTTTAAAAAATAAATTTTATCTGATATATGCATATATTAAGGCAAAATGGGTGAAATCTAATCGAACCATTCAGAACTTCAACTCCAAATACGAGGACTGGCTTAATGAAGACACCATCCTGGATATATTGGCAGTAGATAAACCCACCACATCAACCAGAGGAGCAAAAGGAAGTGTTCAATTTTCACAAGGAAGAGGAAACTTGCCGATGCCACCAATGACTTCACCACGAAGCAATTATCGGACGCGCTGTCTATTAAATTTACAAAGGATAGTGAAAGAGTTAGGTCGCAGATAACCAAATCTGTTGCTGATGCAAGCCCACTGCGACTAAAAAGGATTAAGGAAAGCATTCCCACGCCCACAAACGCACACATTAAAAAGTATGGATCCGAAGAAGCCTTGGCCTTGTTTATGGACTTAGAACTTTCCAAAGAGAAATATGAGAAACTACGGACATCATTAACGCGACACGGCGCTGACGTTTTACCCGGATACAAGCATATTACGCAAGCCAAAATAAATTCACAACCGCAGCATACGGAGTTTACGGAAGTCTCTGCGAAAGCCAATCTGCAGGATCTCATGGGCCATACAGCAAAACGGTTGTTGGAGAGTCTTCCTGAAAATGAGGTGAAAATTCTTCCTGAGAAGTTGACATTGATCAGCAAATGGGGCTGCGATGGATCATCCGGACAAAGCGTTTATAATCAAAGGATATCTTCCGATGACGCTACAATATCGGACGGAAATATGTTTATGGCATCTGTTGTTCCTTTGCGGCTTAAATCTGATGTTTCCCTACACTGGAAAAATCCACGTCCGTCATCAGTACATTATTGCCGACCAATAATGTTTCAGTTTGCAAGGGAATCGGCAGAACTCATAAGGACCACGGTGAAGGACATTGAAGAACAAATAAGCAAGATTAAGCCTACAAAGCTGCAAATTGGAGAAGGAAAATATATTGAATGCAATTACGAGTTCCATCTGACCATGGTTGACGGAAAAGTCGTAAACGAACTGACAGGAACAACTTCAACAATGTCATGCCCGATTTGCAAAAAGAGTCAGAAGAACTTTGGTAATTTAAACGATTCTACAAATGAGGAGAATTACGAATATGGAATGTCACCATTGCACGCAAGGATAAGGTGTATGGAATTCTTGCTAAAACTGGCGTATACCCTACCACAAGAGGAGGAAAACTTCGATGAAAATACATCAATAAAGGATAAGGAAAAGATCAGAAAGAAGCAAATACAGGATGCTTTTTTTAAACAAGTTGGACTAAAAGTAGACTGTCCCAAGCACGGATACGGTTACTCAAACGATGGAAACACTTCTAGGAGATTTTTTGATAATGATGAGGCAGTAACTAGAATCACTGGAATTGACAATCCAATCGTGAAAAGATTGGGAACGATCTTAGATGTTTTAAACTGCAAAGAAAATGTCAATTCTACAAAATATGGAGAATATGCGTCGAAAACTGCATCTCTTTTAGCAGAAATGTATCCACAGAAGAAGTTGACCCCGACCGTCCATAAAATATTGGCGCATGGCAAAGATATAATTGAGTACCAGTCTTTGCCAATTGGAGAGCTTTCTGAAGAAGCACAGGAGTCTCTTAACAAATTTTATAAAAAATATAGATTGCAGAACACATTCAAAGCATCAAGGGTAAGGCAAAATGAGGACCTCTTCAACATGTTGGCAGCATCTTCCGATCCACTTATTTCTTCCCTGCGGCATGTGAAGTCAAGAATAGAGTTAGAAAATAATTATAGTTTAGAAATGGTTAGTCTTTTAGATATACCTTCTCTTACGAAATGTGATGAATATTTTACAGAAAATTGAAAAAATAAATTTAAAAAAAAATATTTTTTTTTTAATTTGTTGGGTAATAATTTAAAACATAAAACCCTAAAGAAAAAAAAATAAAAACAATCTAAAAATTTAAAAATAATTTTTTTTAGTTACCATAGCACCCTTCATTTCATAGGCTGAACAGTTATCTATCATATGCTGTTTAAACTGTTCAATTATCTTATTCGGTTCAAAAGATATGATTTTTGCAACGAAAAAACTCAAATGGCGCCACTGTGCACCGGTGACAAATGGTCGCTCATAAAGGCCCATGCAAATTGGGCGTGATCGGGTGTAATATGTGGCTTCTAGAGCTAAAGGACCTTAAATAGGGAGAGTCCTTTGGACAAATTTCCTTCGTTATGCTCTCTTCGAAATTTGATTAAAATCGTATGTATTATGTGGCTTTCAAAGCTGCAGGTTCTGAAATCAGGAAAAATCTATTTATGAAATCAAAATATGGACCGCTTTGGACCAATTTTAACAGGGTTCGTCTTGAAACAAACTTGAAGAATGTACCAGGATTTATCGAAATCAGTTTATATTTGCGACCTGTTATTTGATTACAACAATATGGTTAGACGCCGCTGAGTGAAATCAGATAGTGATTTTGAGTCGATCGGTATACTTAACACACGGTCTATAGGCATTCCTTTAAGGTGTTGCAAACATCAACACCCTGTATCACAGTGTAGTGTAGGGTATAAAGACAATATCACAGGAACTATTCGAGATATGACGATAATATTTGGACCATAAGATGTTGGCATAGATTGAATCACTTACTAGAAGAAAAGTGGGCGAAGACACATCCCCTTTAAAAATCGCATTGATGCCCAAATGGATCTAAAATTATAACAGAATTAAATCAATGACTGGGAAATTATTACTCGTATAAACTTTGTTTTGGTAAAATTTAACAAGCGAGCGTGGAAACGCCTACACAAACCTGCACTTAAAAAGACGTTACTTAGTAGGGACATAAATACTAATACTGTTACAAGGGCCGCATTATCTCACTTCTTGACAATGTTAATTGGCCGCCACGATCGTGTGATTTGACACCGTTGGACTTATTTCTTTGAGGATATTTATAAGAAAAAGTGTACGTCAATAAGTCAAGAACAATTCAAGAGGTATTAAATGAGAAAGTTCGGCACATTAACGACATTGAACGTACATTAAGTCTCAGTTATTGAAAATATGGACCATCGGATAAATGTATGCCACCCGAGCTGTGCTGAACACTTGGCGGATATTTTGCTTTATTCATAATTGTCATAGATCCTTCTAACATAATAAAAAATAATAAGATTATTCTCTGAAAACTTTTTGTTTTATTTACCATTAACATCGTGCGTTTAAGTTGGAACATTCTTTATATATTTTGTAGGGTCTCCGATCAATATTTAGAGGTGTTGCAAAAATAATGTCTCTCTCCCTCTTGAGCTTGGATTTGATTACAAATAATTACTTTCCCACCATGTTATAGAAATTCAAAACGGATCCCAAAAATAATTGGCGCTTTCAATAAGCTTCTTTAACGGATTTGTTACCCTACGGGTTAAAGTTATTTTTTTATATTTACCCCAATTACCATAACACACCTTCTCTTCAGCTCCTGCCGCCAATAAATGGGTAGAGCTGCTGCTATTGCCGCTGCAGACTCGTCATTTCAAAAGTGACATTTCCCCCACTCGTCGCCAGGCTTCAAGGGTCTAGGCGAGCAGCTAGCTACTTTTTTAATTGTTACAACTCTTTTTTCCCCTACTTTTTCCTACCGATTGTGTGAGTGTTTTTATTTTTTGCCACAGCAGCAGCAGTTCTTGTTGAAAAACTAAACTTTTTCCGTGCAGAGTTTCGGCCATCATTTGGCGGCGCTGTCGCTGTTGTTTTTATTTCTACATTAAACTGATTGCATGACATTGTTTAGCCGAGCAAGTGGTTTAGAAGTGATGGTTAAAGTTTAGTTTCCCATGGTTGTTGTTGTCCCTAGTATGTGTGTGACTTGTTTGGGTATGGGTAGATGGGCATGAGCGGGATATGTTGGTGTCATTTATTTACTATGTTTCCGCTAAAGTGGTTCCACTTTGTGCTATTTAATCCTTCGAAAAACTAAAAGCGGCGATATGGAGTGGCGCGTCCCCCCCCCCACCCCCCAAAGAAAACTTTCAAATATTGTTAGTTGGTTGTTACGAGTCAGTTGTTGTAGTTGCCAATTTTTTCCTAGTTTGTTTGGGGTATTGATTTGGAGTTCTTAAAGTTTTAAATCCGGCTTAAAACAATTCGCGACAACACTTTGATAGCAACTAAAATAAGGAGTAAACTATCTACTAGGTTGCCATTTTAAAAATTAGTTTTTGTTTAGATAATGATACAGAATTATTAAGTATGAACGTTTCGAAAGTTTAGCCAAATTTAGAAAACTTCCGACCAAATTGAGTGAGGCGGTTATGATCAATACCCCAGGTGGTGTAATGGTTAATCTACACGATTATCGAGCAAGTAAACCTATTGAAAATTGCTCCTGGAAGAGCGATAACTAGACGATAAAAACCACAAAAAACTCAGACAGGTATGACTAAGACCCCAGCGAAAGAGGAACATGCAAAAATTCGTAGTTTTAGAAATTGGAGCAAGCAAGCTCTATGTTCTTATAAATCATTTAGTCAGGCTTGGATCAACAAACTGTTGTTAACCAGTCTACGTAAGCAGTTAGTTAGTTAGATGTATTCGAGTCTTTTAAAATCATAAAACACTGTAAAGTAGATACGAGCACAATCCAAAAAAAAAAAAAAAAAAATATACTTAGTAGGGACATAAATACTGTTACACACGTTTTATGCTGTAAAATAAAAAGTTCTGAATGTTTTTGGACCAAATATTTTTTAACCTATTTATTCATGTATATTGTATCCAAAAAGAATCTACACATTCGAAATGCCCGCCTTTTGCCTTTACACACGCCTTAAGTCACACTGGCCAATCGTCAATAGCTGCACGAACCTCGTCCATTGGAAAATTGGCCACAGCGCAAACCAAAGGAGTCTTAAGAGACCCAATGTTGGGGTATATTGTGTGTCAAATCTTGGCCTCTAAAACCTTCCACAATTTGTAATCCAATGTGTAACAAATCTGAACTGCCTGAGGGTCATTCTTCAGAGGAAATAATCGCTGGCAAATTGTTTTGAAACCATCCCTGGGACATTTTAGCCTTATGGGCCGGCGCAGAATCCTGCTGGAAAGTCCATGGCTGGTTTTGGAACAGGGAATTGTTAAGAGGCTTCATAACAGCCTCCAAAACGTTTTCTTGGTAAACTTTGACAGATGTGACTCCTTGTTCGCAGAAATGCAGGTTAGTGAGAGACACCATCGTAAGAGACGCCCCACCAAACCATGACTGAACCTGGGTGATGACCCTTTTCCACCCTTGGGATCAGTTCAGATACTACCTTAGATGACCGCGCATACACTCTATCATTTTGCTTGTTAAATTTTTCCTGAACGGTAAAAATTTTTTCATCGGTGAACAAAATTTTTCTGTTCAAGTTATCAGCGTGCTTCACCAAAAGACGTTTGCATTTTTCAATCCTATTTTTTTAAAGCCCCAAGTCACAAGTCTTTTTTAATGATTCGACTTAACGACTTTTGCGTGATATTCATCTCACGGGCCATGATTTTCTGTTTTCGGAGCGGATTTCTGTGAATTATTGATTTAACGGCTTTGATGACGTGCGGTGTTCGAACAGAGCGTGGGCGGCACGACCGGTGGCGGTCTTTTACATCTCCATTCTCTTCAAACAGTTTTTTGCATCGGTAGACGAACTTGCCGCTAATTCCTAGTGGCCGGAGCGTTTTCAAAATATCGCTTCTTTTCATTTCACACTTGAAAAGCGCTATTACAGCAATACGGTTTTTATTATCTGACCACTCCATGATGAAAGTTGAAACAAAATTTAAAATTCCGTTACAGACTAACGTTACAGACTAACGTTACAGAGGTTAGCTTTCAAAACGCATATGACATTAACGGGGTATGTTCAGTTCTACTATTGAAATAGGTGTGTTCAATGTTGTAACAGTATTTATGTCCCTACTAAGTATGTATATATAAACACTACTTGCTCTCGGCACTTACATTGACTAGTAAAGTATGAATAAACTTAAATCTAAGGTGTACGAGGGCTGCTTTATATATTTCTGGCCTAACAATAAAAAGGCTAATATTTATCATCAAAAATGGTTTTATTGTTTTTCAAAGTATTCTCCAGCATGAATTATACCCTTTTGCATGCGCTCAAACCAATTGTCGAAGCACTTTTTTGCACTCCGATTGAGACACCTCCAAAACATAGGTTTTGAACGCTTCAACAGCATCTTCTGGCGCAAAATCGTTGAACACGCATTTTTTTCTTGATGTGCGGGAATAAAAATAGTCATTGGGTGCCAAGTCAGGGCTTTACGGCGGACCCATTAATTCGACGTTTTGGCCGGCTCGCTTTGTCATGGTGCACAATGATTCGTCTTCTCTTGTTCGTTTTTCGAATTTTTCCGAAGACTTCAGGCAAACAAATTATGGTGTACCACTCAGAATTGACCTCCTATGTTGCTCAAGCGGATCAGTCGCCACATCACCAGTTTTGCCGAAGAAACAGACGACCATTTGCTACGAAGTGCTTCTTCCACAATCAACTTTCGTTGAGTTGGCTCGTCTTCGAAGACCCACACGGCCGATTACTGTTTTGTTTCGGGCTCATACGCATAGATCTATGATTCGTCACCTGTGACGATCTTATAAACGTCTTTTGAAGCACCGCGATCGGATTTTTTCAAAATTTCTTTGCACCAATCGACACGAGCCTTTTTTTGAGCGATTGTCAAATTGTGCGGGATCCAACGAGAACAAACCTTTTTAACGGCCAGGAATGTATGCTGGTAAAAGAAATGCCCAAGGATGCTTCTATCTCACGGTATGTCACATGACGATCGTGCATTAATGTTCTCTGGCACAACGACCGTTTTTGGACGACCTTCACGACCTTCGTCCTTGAGCGAGCGTCGGCCACGATTGAATTCATTAAACCAATTTTTCACAGTGCTATAGAATGGTTCTTCTTCGCCATACAAAGATTTAAGTTCATCGATGCACTCTTGTCGTGATAATCCACGGTGAAAGTTGTGAACTATGATCGAACGAAAATGCTCACGAGTTAATTCCATTTTTTTGCCAAATTGATTTGTTCAAGTTGCTGTAAACAACACAAATGATGGTCGTACGTCAAAACGTTCTGGGTATGTTTATGCTAAAAAATGTCAAACTTTCCAATGGAAATGTCAGATGGCGCCAGGCGCAATCCGCGATGGAGGGTAAACGAGCTTCTGCCCGGCCGAACTTAATTTCTGCAGTTTTTATATTCTCAAAACTCGGTGGTACAGGGGTATTATAAGTTTATTCGGAGGTATATTTTCTATATTTTCCGTCTAAACATTACAGGTTATTTTGTTATCGTCTAACGATGGCTGGTATTCAAATTGGAGGAAATTAGTCCTAATGCAGTTTGGGATGTACTTCCCAAATTGGGGTCTTATTGCTCTAACTGCGGCATATTTCATCAGATTACAACAAATTTTGTTTTGTAGCGTTATGTTGCATACAGGATAAACATCGCTGAAAACTACCAGGTCGGTCCTAATCTTGATACGGCCCCAAACAAATGTCCCCCTCGATTTTGGGTCTAATCGACGTAACAACGGCTAATTTTTATCAGATTTGAATGAAACCTAATTTGCGACGTTTTTATTGCACACAGAATAAACATAGCGGAAACCAAACCAGAATGGTCCAAGTTTTGAAATAGTCCCTATATAATTATAAATAAAACCGACAGCCCCCAAACAAATGTCCTACTCCTGCTTTTAGGTCTAGTCGACGTAATAGCGGCTATTTTCATCAGATTTTAACGAAATTTGGGTTTTGGTTTTATTTTGCATACAGGAAAAAGATACAGGATGATTCATTCAAGACTGAGAAACTTTCACCAGCGTATTCCTAGGCTCATTTCATGAAAATATAGGGTGATCCATCTAGAGGCCTTTTTTTTAGAACAAAAAAAATATAAAAATTCAAATGAAGTGTGGAATCTTTATTGGTAATTTGAAAGGACATTTTATGGCATTTATTTTTTGAAAATAATTACCTTCATATGTTGGCAACTGTATTATGGAAATGAGCGTTCGGTGAGAAACGGGAAGATCCGCTGTTTTCTAATCAAATTTTGTTCAGTGATGAGGTCCATTTCTGACTCAACGGCAAAGTCAATAAACAAAAGTGCCGCATTTGGGCTGCAGATCAACCAAAAGGGGTTCAAGAGGTGTCATTATACCCAGAGACAACTACGGTTTGGTGCGGTTTATAAGCTGGTGGAATCATCGGTGCATATTTTTTCAAAAATGATGGTGGCCGGAACGTAACCGTAAATGGTGCTCGCTATTGCGCCATGATATCGATCTTTATGCAATCTACAATTGAAGCCCGTAACCTTGACGACACTTGCTTTCAACAGGACGGTGCCACTTTCAATACAGCTGTTCAAACAATGTATCTATAAGTATTGAGAGGTAATTTCGAAGACTAGCTAATTTTTCGTTCTGGGCCGGTGAGTTGGCCGCCAAGATCGAGTGATATCACACCTATAAAAAATTTTCTTTGGGGTTACGTAAAGTCCAAAGTCTATGCTGACAAACCAGCTACAATTCAGGTTTTAGAAGCCAACAGTACGCGTGTCATTAAAGCCATACCGGTCGAAATGCTCGAACGAGTCATCCAAAATTGGACCCTCAGAATGGAAACCCTGAGGCGTAGTTGCGGCCGACATTTGAAGGATAATTTCCTATTCAACAAATAAATGCCATAAAATATCCTTTCAAATTACCAAGAAAGATTCCAAACTTGATTTGAAATTTTATATTTTTTGTGTTCTGAAAGAATACTTCTAGATGGATCACCCATTTTATCCATCTACGACCATGCCCGAGAATGCAGAAAGGTGAAATGGCAGTGGTTTGAAAATTTTCGAATTGGTGGTCGAAGGGTACCAGGGTAAAATTGCCGTTACAAAGTTATGACTGTTTGGAAAGTAAGAGGTAGGGCTCTCTTTTAAGGAAAAAAAAACAAAAAATCCGACCACTGGCTCAGAACTTCAGCAATTTTACCCTTGATTTTACCCTAGATGGACATATTTTCATGAAATGAGCCAAGGACTACGATTGTGAAATTTGTCCAGTCGTAAATGAATCAGCCTGTATATAAAGACAATGCAGTCTAATGGGAAGCGAGGGTATAAGGTATTCAGTCTCGCCCGACTTTCCTTATTTTCCTTACTGGTTTAAATACTAAATTCCTCATGAATTTTTTAAAACAATTATAGTCAATACTACAATTTGTTTGTTGAGTTAAAATTAAATAAATTTATTCACAATTTTGTAAGCTGATTGTATGCATTTCTTTATCACACTATTTTTAAATAATTTTTTACTTAAATATGCAATTCCCCAGAAAAAATTAAATTAAACATATTTTTCGCTGTGCAACACTAACATTTTCCGCACCATCCCATATCCTTGGAATTGTTGAAATAAAATCTTGGACAAAGTCCTTATCTCCACACCATGCAGATGCTTCCCGATAAGCCACTTGAACAGTGGCGCCGGAATTCGTGGGAATTGTCTCCACAAAATTAACATAACACTCTTTCATTTGAAGAATACGTGTAAGCACAGTTTCGAAGGATGTCATGTTTATACACAAGTGTCAAAATTAACGCAGCCCTCATTAAATGCTTGTTAACATTATGAGTGGCAAACAATAAGCGGCCGGAGGAGTGGTTGAGCGTGACTCCTTTTCTCAGCTCTCATCGTCCGGTGGCAGCCGCCGCCGCCGCCGTCGTAGTTGCTGCTGTTGTTCAAGTGGCCATGCTCAAACATCCTTGTATACTAAAGAGAAACTTTATAAAATTGTCGCTAATTACTTTTGCTACATGTTGTACCGAACATATCGTGCAAGTTACAGGCGTCGTTCCTCCGCCATAATGGCCACATGTGTAACACGAAACCACAATTATCACCCGAACACTCAACCCAAAACGGTCATGAATGCTAACGGGGTGTTTCGCCACACAACTTCAAGAGTCCTTTGGCCAAAGGACTCGGCATTTACATTTAAACGTGCACTTCTGTTTTAAAATTGCCCTTGCAAGATTATGAAACACATCATGTGATTAGAGCTCAGACTTGTCCATACATTTTGGTATTGATCGATTGCAATTCGTTACGAAATTCGTCAGACCTTAGTCTATAAATCCCTCAATATTCGCTATGGTTGTCTGTGTAGCGAAACGACAAGGATCTTTACATCTCTTCAAAAAAAAATAATGAAGTTGTCAGCAGTAAAATTAACTGAAAATTTTGAGATTTTTAACGTTAAAATTGTTAGCAATTTGTCGCATATCGATAGTGATAATTGATCGATTAGACAGCATGCATGTATGGCAAGCTGAAGCACCCTACCGCTGACACGTCTCTAGGGTATTGTCCGCTGTCGGCCATGGTGGTGGTGGTGTACCCATAAGCCAGCAGTGGTGCAACGAATTGATTCCTTACGTTCGTTTACTTAGACTAGTGAAATTTTGGCGCAAACTCTCTTGATTGTGCAAAATTGTCCAACTGAAAGGACACTGGCGGCCTCAAAGGGCGACTGAAAGCGAGTCTGAGTTTGGTAATAATGACCATAATTAAGTATGAAATTCGAATTTCATGGCCAGCAACACATGCCAAAGTGCTGCAAACGACATTTTTTGGTTTACATTTTCATTGAAATTTTACCAAAAAAAAAACAGAACAAAATAGGGAGAAAATTGTAAAATCTTTTTGTGGTAATAATGCCATCGTTTTCATGGTTGTTATGGGTAGGCAAACCGTGGCAAATTTCTTGTTTGCTTTTTAAAAGGACCGTTTCTTGAGAGTGTTAAATGAATCACAGTTTGTTGTAACGTAAAGGAAGGCAATGAGTCTTCTACAAATTGATGGCGAAGATGCCTCGCATACACTTAAAAAAATTATGTTCATGAAAATCGCGAAATAGGTCAAATAAATTACGAAATTTGTCTTATTTTTAAAGCCAAAGAAACTTTTCAAAAGAAACAAGTCAAAAATATTAAGTTTGGTTGTGCCGAACTTTGGATACCCACCACCAGATTCCCAAATAAAACCAAATTTGGTGCGGAAGTGTGTTCTGTGTAGAAATCTTTATGTGCAAAATTTCATTTCGATAGGTAAAGCTTGTGGTGAGTTATCGTCATATTATTTCTCAAAGCCCATGAGACCGTTTGTGTGGGAGGTACCAGTAGGACATTTCCGATCTCAACAGAATTTGGCGCAGAGGTGTGTTCTATATAAAAATCTTTATGTAAAAAATTTTATCTCGATAGGTCAAGTTTGTAGTAAGTTATTGTCATATTATTTTTCAAGGCCCATGAGACCGTTTGTGTGGGAGGTAACAGTAGGACTTTTCCGATCTCAACCGAATTCAGCGTAGAAGTGTGTTGTATATAGAAATCTTGATGTGTAAAATTTCATTTCGATAGGTTAAGTTTGTGGTGAGTTATAGTCATATTATTTCTCAAGGCCCATAAGGCCGTTTGTATGGGAGTTACAAGAATAGTGGCCCAATCTAAACCATTTTTACATAGATGATTGCGCCTATATGGAGATTATTATTTGCAAAATTTCAGTGATTTTGCTCAAGAAACTGGATATTTCCAAATAAAAAACTAATTTTTATGAGGTAGTGTCGGTTGAGGGTCTCCAACACCAACTTCCCGTAGAGCTATATAGCCCATTTTCAATACCATGCTAGATTAACTACACATGTTTGTGCCAAATTTCAGCTCCCTAGCTGTTTTCATGCAGGCTCTATCTTGTTTCCAACAGACGGACAGCCAGACAACATGGCTAGATCGTCTTAGAATTTTACGAGGATAAATATAGAAGTCGGTTTAATCCCTGGTCAATGTGTAAAAGCAACAGACCGAAATAATAAAACGAGCTAAATATACTTACATTCACGGCACGGCAGACAAGTTGACATAGTCAACTAAGATCTTTTTACATTGATGGCTCTCGATGTGGAGTCTCTTTAGAGATGGTAAGAGTGAGTTGTATTTTCAGGGGCAATTGTGTGAAGAAAACTTGAAAAGTAAGGTTTACAACAGTAGTTCTCATTCGTTTGGGGAGAGCCTGGCCTTATAAAGTTCGGTTTTACTTTCAACAATTGCAGCAAGGCTTTTTGAAGAGGGTTGTCACGGACCTGAAATCATGATAAAAGTAGTGTGCAGCCACGAAAATCAATGTCACTTTGCCATTTTTGTTAAAAACTAGTCTTCTATTTTAATATAGAAGCAATAGGTCTTGAGCCGGTTTAATCCCTGTTCAAGGATCAAGAATATATATACTTTGTTGGGCCTCCTATGATTATTTCAAGGTGTTACAGACAGAATGACAAAACTAATATACCCTCCATTGTATGGTGGAGGGTATAAAAATTGTAAAAATTACGAATTGATTTGTTTATAAAAATTCGTGATTGTTGAGAACCTAAGGACAGATTTTCATAATTTTCAAGAGTTTCTTTCAGATTTTTTTTAGAATTTTATTCCTACCTTTTATAAAGATTTTTTCTATATGAAATGTTATATGTTTTTTTATGAAATTGTTATATATATTTTTCATGAAATTTTTCGGAAAATGTTCAAGTGAGAAAAATGTTTCTTATAAACCCATTCATACAAAATAAGAATATTTTCGTTAAATATATGAAGCAAACATTACAAAATGTATTCGAAAATTATGAATAAAATGTCTTCGAAATTATGTCTTGAACAGTTTCTATTCTGTAGCTCGTTTCTGTAAATAAATCGGTAAGTTACCGATTTATGTGACGTCACACCGACTAGATTGAAAGTTACCGATTTCGTGATAACTGCTGTTTCTGTACGTTGAAATCGGTAAAAATTTGATCTGTGATGGAAAGTAACACAAATTGGAAAGAAACGGTAGGAATTGAAACAGATGATAAGCAGCTTTTTATTTGCATTAAATTTCATGTACAAATATTTTGTATTAAAACACTTCTATTTGAATAAAACTTATATGTGACGCGCAAATCAAAAAGGGACCTAAGGTTAAAAACCAGTTTTGTTCAGGAGAGCCATTTTAAAGATTAGGCACCTTTCTATTTGCGATTAGATTCGTCGGCTTTACTTTCATAAAACGAGCATATCTCTGGGAGGGAACATTTTTGAAGCATGGGATCGGTTTCATTCGATGCTTCGATGTTGACCACATCAAAAAAAGTGAAAAGTTGATGAAAAGTTTTGTTCAGGAGAGCCATTTTAAAGATTAGGTCCCTTTCTATTTGCGCTTAGAATTCTCGACTTCACTTTCATAAAACGCGCATATATCTGGGAGGGAACACTTTTGAGACATGGGATCGGTCTCATTC
This sequence comes from Hydrotaea diabolus, assembly GCA_963513945.1. Lineage (NCBI taxonomy): Eukaryota > Metazoa > Arthropoda > Insecta > Diptera > Muscidae > Hydrotaea > Hydrotaea diabolus. The sequence continues at coordinate 149,084,174 of OY740718.1, read as the reverse complement.
GATGCTCAGATGTTGTCCACATCAAAAAAAAAAATGAAAATTTATTTTTTTTACCCTTAGGTCCCTTTCTCTATGCGCTGTCACCTATACTCGTATATACTCGTACCATGTCCACCCATTGAAATTACGATTCAGACCAAACGAAATTACGTAAAGTCTTTAAACTTATCGAATATATGTCTCATAGTCGACGATCTTCTGGTATAGAAAATGGACCTAATCAGGCCAACGGGGAAAAAGTTTTCAATTGAGTGACTAAAAAAGGTCCTTATAGAAGTTAGACATTTTTACAATGTAATTTGATTAATTTACTTTTAAATAATTGTTTTTTTTTGGAAGTTGTAGACATACATTCTTTAACCTTTTCATAAATGGGTGTGGTAATTGACTCAAAAACTGTTCCCCAATGTTCGGGGACATATGGGTATCCAGAAACGGTGATAACTTCTCACAAATCCAAATATGTACCTATATTTAAGATTAGTGATTCCGACTATATAGGCCTAATAGGTCAATAAATCGGCCTCCTTATACCTTGTAGAAATCGGAGGCTTGACCCATGGGGGTAAGGTTCCTACGACGCTAAATATATGTTCTCTCTAGCACGGACATACTACTACGTACTAACCTAAGTCCCACTACATCCCATAAAGAAACTAAGGGAAACTGCTTTCAAATCAGTGAGTGAAAAAATTAAAATTTGGGGTCCTCGAAAATGATTTTTTGGTATGTCGTAGTGGAAAAGGCGAAAAATCGATGGCACAATATCGACTGCTAAATCGGTGTGTTTCTTTCCATGCCGACATGATATGTTTTAAATATTATCGCCATATCTCTAACAGTTCTTCCTCAGTTCAGGTTTAAATGGAACGCGGCAAGCTCTAGTATCCAATTACATCATTATGTACCCTACAAATACAGGGTGGAGCGCGGTAATTTGATTTTTTGCACTGCAGGCTGTGGCGGCACTGTTGATCGAAGAAAGTGGAGAGTGTGCGTGGCTGACGGAAGATTTGTATTCGTCGGACTTTCAGTTGACAGCATGCATTAAACACGTGAGGAGAGGTCATTTTGTGTTAAAGCGTATTTTTCAAATGCGCACTCGATCATTGCAGTGAAGCGTGTTTTTTTCCCGGACGAATTATATCTTTGAGGGCTGATGTGAACTGCCTAGCACGCTCACCAGACTTAGCCCCATGCGATTTTTTCCTTTGGGGTTACCTGAAGTCGAAGGTGTATATTAACCGTCCCTTGGAAGACCTACACGCAGAAAAAAAATATGGTTGGGGTGACAATATTCGAAGGGCATCATACTATTGTTGGGTATATGGTTGTGGCTCAACAGTATTATTATCCTCACAACAATAGTATGATTCACACCCAGCCATACTATGATCTTCACAACCATAGTATAATTCACACTCAACCATACTATGATCCTCACAACCATAGTATGATTCACACTCACCCATACTATGATCACCACAACCATAGTATGATTCACACTCAACCATACTATGATCCCCACAACCGTATTATGATCCTAACAACAATAGTATGTTTGACATACAACCATAGTATGATCCTAACAACCATAGTATGATCCCACTCAACCATAATATGGTCCTCAAAATTAATTATTACGATTGGGTTGTGGTGTCAACAATAGAGATTTTTATTAAGTAAATAAATTCAAAATACATTAAATTCAAAATAATAGGAATGATTTATTCAACAGTAGAAAAAAATCGATTTAAAAAAAAGTAAGCGGTTTTATTAAAAATATTTTAGTTAAACAAATCTAAAGCAGTTTGTTTGGAAAATTTTAATTCCCATTATGATTTCATTAGATTCGTAACAACAACATTGTTTTAAAACCCATATTTAAATTAAAAAAATTACAGTATGATTGCTGCAATCATATTATTGTTAACATAAAACCCAAAAAACAATATTTTTGTCGCAACAACCATATTTATATTGTAGCTTCAACCATAATTTCTTTTTTTAAAGTTGGCAAAGATACTATTGTTACATTTCAACAATATTAATATTGTCGCAATCATACTATTGTCAACATGAAATTCAAAAAACAATACTGTGGTTGCAACGAACATACTATTATTGCAGAGAACATGTTATTGTTGCCGTGACCATATAGTAACCATATTTTTTCTTTGCGTGTAGTTAACAATATTGCGGCTGAAATTGGTAGAATAACAGTCTACATGCTTGTTAGAGTGCATGAAATCTTCAGAAAACGTATGCAGAAGTGTGTGGTTAGTGAAGGTCTACATTTGCCAGATTTGTAATTTAAGAATTTCCTTACTGTTCAATATACGAGTAATTAAAATATTTAATAATTTTTTCTAAGGTTCATAATTTTTTGATTTCATTTCCATATAAGAAAATGACCGCGCTCCACCCGTAATATCTAGCCCTGGCTAAACGTAACATAATGTGATATACTCGTACAAATATAACCAAAAAAATACTACAAATATAGCGATTTTTCTAGAATTTGATTCAGATATTTCAGTCATCAATTCACATACTTCATACAACTATGTAAAATCCTTACTCCTTACAACAATGGCCAGCAATTTAGCCTTAAATTTTAAAATAAACTCGTTTGCGAATATATTTAATTTATATCCTTAAATAATATTATTTCTCTACGTGATGCCTTTAGTTTATTTAACCAAAAAAAAACGGAATGTCTTCAGTTTATTTTGACAATGCTCACAAATTGACCGGAAGTAACCTTCAGTCTGCTGCCGAGCAGCATATGTTACTTCAGCATAAAAACGGGCAACGGGCCACAGCGATGACCAAAAAGGAAAACCAATTGATTTTGCCACCTTTTGTGTGGATATTTCACATCTTTTGGGGGCTACCATCACATCCTTCATGATTAAAGGATATCCTTTGTGCTACCAAACTCAGGCGGGATTTTCTTTATTATATCAATACTCACACATATACACACACATATACACATCTTCATATACTCGTACTCGTACGTCTAAAATATTTACTTTAGAACTTATGGAGTTAGTCAAATGTGATTTCTGGCCACTGAGGTTGATTATGGTTGACTACTTGGTCAATTTATCGTTTTTTTCGGCTGCTGCTGCTGTCCTTTTTCCTGGTTTTTCTCCATGCCTTTCCCGCTGGAAATGGCTGCTTCTGCTTCCTTTTTCAAATTAAGTTGGCTTTTTGCAAAGAGTAGCCTTTTCTTTACCCACAGCCAATGGTGTAAATAAGCCGCATTTTAAATATTTGTGTAGGAAAAACGTCAGAGTATGCGACCGTTCTCTGTGTATGTGTGTGTGTAATCAATTGTATCTGATTATAGACCCTTTTCAATTTCTTCGCTTTACTTCTTCGGTCTTTTTTAAGGCCGTCTTCTTGTTGGCATTTTGACAAACCGTAGTCAAACGAGGAAACGTTATTTAAAAGCTTTAGTTCTTTTTATGACTTTTAGAGAAGGTGGAAGAAGGGGAAGGAGAGGTATAAGTTTAAACAAATCTATTAATAAAATTGTCCCAATATGTCAATACAGTTTAGAAGGAACATATTTCACAAGGGATATCGAAATGTGATTAGTGCGGATGTAGAAGAGGGGTTACAACTATATATGATTACGACTACGATATTTTTTTTAAAAACTGCTATAACTCAGGTAATTTTCGTCTGATTATAAAAAGAGACCACGTTGGAAACGTTACAGTACGGTTTTTATGATTGTAAGCTAAAACGAATGGAAGAGCTCCTAAATTTGGGACAGTTGGGTAGCTGAAAAAAAAATTTTTTCAACAAAAAAATAAAATTTTGAATTCAAAATTTTGTAACTTCCACAACTTTTATTCGATTTTTGTAAATTATGATCTATATGAAAGATATATTTCTTACCAATTAACATTGTCCATTTTCAAGTGATTCGAATTGCCGATCTAGGCAAATTAATGAAAATTAATTTTCACACTATCTCGAAAACTATACATGATGGAGCAAAACGGACACTAAATTCGGATTCAGGAGATCATTTTACAAAAGCGTCAATTGGTTTCGTCCAAAGGAGGATTTTGTTGCAGAACAGTGTTATGAGTTTATTTAAAAGATCAATTTGTATACTCGCACTCTCCACCATAGGATGGGAGTATAAAGAAGTTTGCCATTTCGTTTTAAACACCACGAAATTTTTATCTGGGACCATATAAAGTATATAATTGGTGATCCAAGTAGAGAAACATTTTTAATAGCCTTTTTTGACAGATCACGTGTGAGTCGTGTCATGCTGTCATATTATTTTAGTTCAGTATTGTTTGGCATTTCATCATGGGAAGACTTACGCCTGAACAACGTTTACAAATCGTTCAACTTTATTACGAAAATTCACGTTCTGTAAGGAATGTGTTTCGTGCACTTTGTTCAACTTATGGTCAACATAATCGGCCTACAGAGCGTACTATTCGCAACACCATCACCCATCTTGAGACCCAGGATTCATTATTGGATAATATTCGACCGAATAGACCATGTCCAGTATGCAGTGAAGAAAATGTAGCGGCCGTATCTGAGAGTGTACACCAAGACCGTGGAGAGTCGATTCGGCGCCGTTCGCAACAACTCGGACTGACGTATGGAATGACTTGGCGCATTTTACGTCGAGACCTTAAATTGAAAGCCTACAAAATACAGCTTGTGCAAGAACTGAAGCCGCCCGACGTTCCCAAGCGCTCTTGAAAAGTTCCATGATCCGATATTTTTGAAAAAAAAAAATGTGTTCAGCGATGAGGCCTTTTTCTGGCTCAATGGGTATGTAAACAAGAAAATTGCCGCATTTGAGACGAAGAGCAACTAGAAGAGGTTCGAGAGCTGCCACTTCATCCAGAAAAAACAACGGTTTTTCAAAATTCAAACTGATGTCGTCATTCAAAAATGATGCCGGTGAGAACGTAACCGTCTATGGCGACCGTTATCGTGCCATGATAACCGACTATTTGATGCCTGAAATTGAAGCTCGTGATCTCGGCGACAATTGGTTTCAACAAGACGCCACTACTTTCCACACACCGCATCAATCAATCGATTTATTGTGAGAGCACTTCGGTGAGCAGATAATTTCAAGTTTGGGGCCGATCGATTGGCCACCAAGATCGTGTGATATCACACCGTTGGACTTTTTCCTGTGAGGATATGCAAAGTCTAAAGTTTATGCGGTCAAACCCGCTTCGATTCAGGCCTTGGAGCGAATCACCACGCGTGTCATTCGCCAGTTACCAGTCGAAATGCTCGAACGAGTCATGGAAAATTTGACTCAACGGATGAACCATCTTAACATTTAATAGACATAATCTTCAAAAAAATGTATGCCAAAGAATGTTCTTTCAAATGATATTAAAACATTCCCCATTAAATTTGATTTTTCTGTGTTTTTTCTTTTTCTTAAAAAAGTAGGGAACCTCGAAATCGATCACGCGTTATATATTTAAGATCGCCATAAAGATCTAGCCATGTTCATTTGTTCGTCTGTTGAAAGCCGATATGGTCCAAAAGAAAAGAGCTCTAGCCTTATTATGATTTATAGTAAGCTATTAACTGGTATTTAAAATGGACCAAATCAGGCAAAATAAAAAAGATCCCTTTTAAGGGACTAAAAAAAGTCCTCAACAAATTTTTAATCTGTGGACTTATTTGCTCTGCATTTGGATAATTTAACCCATACATCAGCTTTTTTAGAAGCGATAGGCATTAATTCGTTAACCTTCAAAGCCGTCCCGTAATGTTAGGGGGCATATGGATAAGATTTGTGCCAAGTCTAAACCAAGACCAATCCATATAAGCCCTTAGACTCCCAAAAATCGGCCTCCTTGAACTATGGACGTAGGTCCTAAGGGTACGGAAAAATGGTCCTTTCGAACATGGACTTATGGGTTCTCTGAAACAGTTGCTTTTAATAAATAATCTTTATATGACATTTATTTAATGATTTTGCAGAATTGGAGGCCTTGACCTATGGACGAGGTCGGTGTGATCTGGGGCCTAAAAACCGTTCGGAGACACATGGGTATCCAGAAACAATGAACTTTTCTTACAAATTCAAATATGTACCTATCTTTAAGATTTGGGCCAACTTTGAACTCATTGCTTTTAGCCATTGTATTTAAAGCCACAATGTTTTTCGTCCCAAATCTGAAAACAACTTCAATTCTACGAATTCTTTAACGGGCTCTAAATTTACTTAGATTTAAAAAATGAGGTAATATTTGAATTATTCAGAAAATTTCATTACTTACATTAATGGGTACCAACATATCCATGTTAAAATGGGTTAGATTTTCGAGTTTAAGATCCGTTACCCAAATTTAGTCGAACTGCAATTATATTTCTATTTTTGGCTTCGTGAGAAAATTTTAAAGTGAGTTTAAAGCAATTTTTGGCCCTCAGACAATTTATACGGACTATAACAAGAAATGAGCTTATATGGTCCAATTCGGTCCAAGATCGTTTGTTTGTCCATTTTTATGTACTACTCGTATATTAAATTGGATCGAAATCTGAATTTAAATGGTTTTTTGGAGGGGAGGTGTTTTTTTTGCCAGTTTTTGGATCATTGGCAAAGATTTCCATTGCCCGATACGCGAATTTACAGCGTTGTCTGCAAGTTGTAACCGACATTTCTGGTTTGTCTTGTCTGGTTGGTGCCTCAAGGTCTAATAAAGAGTGCACTTATGTAACGGGAGATCAATCAAGAGATATATTTTTCAAAATTAAAAAAAAAACAAAAATTCAAATCAAGTGTGGAATCTTTATTGGTCATTCGAAAAGACATTTTATGCCATTTTGGAAAAAAATCATTCAAAAGTTAGCAAGTACGCCTCAGGGTATCCATTCTGTGGCTCATTTGAGCATTTCAACCGGTATGGCGTTAATGACTCGCGTAATGTTGGCTGCCAAAACCTGAATCGTAGCTGGTTTGTCAGCATAGACTTTGGACTTTACGTAGCCTCAATGAAAAAAGTCTAAAGGTGTGATATGACACAATCTAGGCGGCCAACACACTGGTCCAAAACGTGAAATTAGCTGCTCTTCGAAATGGCATTCCGGTGGATCCATTGTTTGAGCAGCTTTAGGGCAAGTGTTACCGACCTGTTGCAACTAAATGTCGTCAAGATTAGGGGCTTCAATTTCAGGGAGCAAAAAGTCCGAGATCATGGCGCGATAGCAAACTCTATTCACGTTTACGTTTCGGCCATCATCATTTTTGAAAAAATTTGGACCGATGTTTACACCAGCCTATAAACCTCAACAAACCGTGGTTTTCGCGGTGTAAGTCTTTTCATAATGAAATGGCAAACAATACAAAAAAGAAAAAAATATAGGATAACACAACTCACGCTTTATCTGTTAAAAAAAAAACCCTAATGGAGAGAAATTAACTCTAGATAGATCATCCGTTACAAATTTGCAAAAATATGCATAAACCGCACCAAACCTTAGTTTTCGCAATGTGAGCCTTTTTATGATAAAATGGCAAACAATATTGAAAAGAAAAAAATAAATTTAAACACAGCTCACAAGTAATCCGTGAAAAACACTTTATTGAAAAAAATACCTCTAGATTGATTAGCCTATATAAATGTGTTCATGGAGCCTGCCGGCTCTCTAAAGGCTTGGACAACAATTGATACTCTGCCACCCAGAGTATCCACTTAATATTTTAAAAGACTTTGGTTATTTCTGAAGCTTCTCAAATATAGGGTGTCCGTCAGGAAGGTATACTACTTTCTTTGTTTATAATTTTTTATTAATTTATTTAATGTCGGCAATTATGTATGGAATACAATATCAAATAAATGTCCGCCTCTGTTAGCCTTACAAATGCGAGCCCTTTTGACAACATTTTTCATTACTTTCAGCACGGCGTCGAATTGAGGTTGATGGATTGTTTTGAACACTTTTTTGAGCAGCAGTAATGTTTTCAGCCGATCTTACAGTACGTTGTGGTCCATGCTTGGGCCTATCAGCTACAGACCCTGTTTTCTCGAAATCGTTCACTACACGAAAAGTAGTGCGTTTTGTTGGCACGTTGTTACTCCCAAAAATGTCACGTAACTTTCTAATCGTCACAGTAATCGATAATTGATTTTGATAAAATGTTTTAACGATTTATCGAATATTTTTTCATTATAAATTAGCCACGTCTCTACTTCACAACAGCAAAATATGAACTATCAAGACAAATGTATACCAAAATGGCGGCAAAACAAATTAGTATACCTTGCCGGCGGACAATTGCAAAACCAATGTATACTTTTTGGTCACCCTATATCGTAAACGATCAATGACAACAAAACAATTGAACCTGCTCCTTTCTATTGACTCACCATTGTACAAGTGGTGGCATAAAAACATGTCATCTAAAATATTATCAACCCAAAATCAAGCAGAGATTTCTACAGGATTCGATTACCAGAGATATGCCCTGCCGATAAACAACAGGTTACGAGTATGTATGAAAATCCGTTTTAAAAACAGGAGATTTACAAACTTGGCTTAAAGAAATCTTATCCCGAAGTTTACAAACACCAGCAAAAATTCATTCATACGAACGAGCAAAGCAAAGAAAAAAACAGATACTTTTCCGGCACAACACCAGGACAATCAAAGACATCCTGTTACTAATACGTTTTCCCTTCGCATCGATATTGATCTTTCTGCTCGATGCACCAGCCCAAAAGGAACAAGGAAAAAAGTGTTTGTTGGTGCTTAGTCCTCGAACCTACAGGATCTTGATATGATTTACATGTGCAATAATTAGTTTGATTAAAATAATGTCAAAGGTATTGCAAAAGGTTACGCTGCTCCTGCGGCTATTGTCCTGTTGCAATACCGTGCAAGAATATCATGTGACACAGGCACACAAAACGGCCTTCAGCACAAGATCCGAATTCGCCGATAAGATTGACGGAAGTGCTGCAAACAGAATTCACACCGTCCTAAACGATGGATGGATGGCCTTTACACAGCAGAGAGTTGGCAATGCGGCAACAGCAAATGATGAATAAGGGATGCTGGCCGTGAGGGTTAAGTGGTAACTTGTTTGTGTTTCCAGAGAGATTTCCACGATAACCAAAGGCACCAAATAGGATCCATTTCAGAGTTACAGTCTGACACCCGGTATTTAACAAAGGCACAAGCATATTGTGTAAAATAGTGCAAATCAGATAACAGCAGCCAAACACTGAAATGCTAGACGTTTAGGGAAACAACAAAAACATAATCATTTGACAATTTTCTGCCCGCTTAGGGGTAATAATGTTGTTTTTATGGTATTTGGGGATTTAGGACAGGAAGTTAGATAATCTTGAACAACAACTTAAAAACAAAAAAAGACAAAAAGAACACAAACTACCATACGAGTGTCTAAACTCTCAATATTTCAAAGTTGTCTTCTTAAATGTCTGCAGCCCCTTAGCCGTTTGCCCTCCCCAACGCCAACTCGTTGGCCCTTCAAAGGCTTCCTTGACCCCCCAGACCACAATTATTTGTTTTTTTTTGCCGTATTTTCGTGTGCAGCTCAAATGTATGTCTATAAGTGAAAGTGGCATATTGTTTTACATGTAATCAATTGTACATTTACAACCGTTCTATGCAAATATTGGCTCAACCGAATGATGGCCAGGACTAAAGTTACAAATATTTAGTCCTTCAAAAAGGGTACAATTCGAGCCGCTGTTAATCGCACTGTAAAAGTCAAATAAACATTGAAAAGCTTTATTGGTATTGTCATTGCCCAACGAAACGTACGAAAGGAAAGAATGCAAAAAAAAACTCTGAAAACATAAAAAGGATAACAACAATTGGGGGGTCGGCCGGTGTTTTTTTGTGTTGGCAAAAATTGTTATTTGTTTTACAATATCATGTAACACCTTCAAATAATGCCAACAAAATTATTGAAATGGTAAATTTTTTGTACAAATTAGCTAAGCCGTGGGTTGCCTGGTGAAGTTTTCGGACGGAGTACAGAGAAATCCGAAATGTAAGCAGCTTTAGAACATAACTCGAAACATTGAAGGATGGCTCTCCCGAAAGAAATAGAATAAAACGTGGCTTGAAAACATACAAACCTTGACTGGTATCCGAGATGTGAAAAATTATATGGGCGAGGCCAGAAAAAGATTTTTCTGCAGACATTTATATTTTATTTTATATTTTATATTTTTTTATATTTCATTGGGGCTATATGAAAACATGGTCCAGTTTTATCACAGAAAATTATTGGTCGCTCAAAACGTACCATGCTAAATTTTAGCGCGATACAGTTCCAGGATATCACATTCAGAGGGGCTTTTGTGTGGGGGCTATTAAAGTAAGGACTCTACCGGTCCTTTTGGCCTTTTTCATAGAGATGGGTGTTGGTCGCTCCTATCTAATGATACTCCCGAGAAAGGTAGGAAACTACGTAGCTTGACAACATACTAATGTGAACTTGTATCCGAGAATTCAGAAATCTTTTGAGCGAGGCCAGAAATAGAGATTCTTTTGCAGAAATTTTAAAACATATATGATCCTGTTGATTGTGAACGAACCGTAAAATGTCTAAGAGGGGACGTGGTGGAACTCCGGGAGGAAAATTCCGCAGCTCCCTAGGTTTGCCTGTTAGCACCGTCATGAACTGTGCTGATAATACAGGTGCCAAGAACTTGTATGTCATTGCTGTTCACGGTATCCGTGGTCGCTTGAATCGTCTGCCAGGTGCTGGCGTTGGTGATATGTTTGTCGCCACCGTTAAGAAGGGTAAACCAGAATTGAGAAAAAAGATAATTCCGCTGTGGTAATTCGCCAAAGAAACCCATTCAAAAGGAGGGAGGACGTGTTTATATACTTTGAGGACAATGCAGGGGTGATAGTGAATAACAAGGGTGAAATAAAAGGTACCGCCATCACCGGTCCCCTTGCTAAGGAATGCGCTGATTTGTGGCCCCGTATTGCATCTAATGCTAGTTCAATTGCTTCAATAAAATAAAATGCAACACCCTGTTTTTTGTTAATGGGTAAATAAAATAAGAAGCGTCCACAGAAAAAATTTGGCGGTATGACAGGCCCCACGAAAATACACCCCAAACCTATTTTATGAAAATAGACCCCACGAAATTATACCCCAAACATAACATGAAAATAGGCCCCAAACATTTTATTGGGGCCTAATTTCGTAGTAGTTATTTGAAGGAATGCGAACACACCCCAAAAAAGGCAAATATGCCCCAAAGTATCGAGTTGTTGTTTTCTGTATAAAATTAGGGTCTATTTTTATTTTTGGGTTTGGGGTGTAAACATTTTTAAATATTAAATAGGGATCAATCGGCCCAAGACCTCTTGCATCTATATTTAAATAGAAGGCAAGTTTTTAACAAAAATGGCAAAGTGACATTGACTTTCGTGGCTGTACATTGTTTTTATCCTGATTTCGGATCCGTGACAACCCTCAACCCTCAGAAAGCACCCTCTTCCAATTCAGACAAGAAAAATTCATTAACCACGGTTCTACGAGGGCAGTTCTTAGCCTATCAATGAAAGAGAATAGTTAGTTTTTCAAAAATATTTTTATTTTTCAATATAATCTCATGAAACTTCAATACACTTAGTCCAACGCTCTCTAGCAATTCTATCCCTTGATTTAAATAGTTTTCCTCAAGGTCTTCAAAATAGTGGTTTACAACTGTAATTGCATCTTCATTTGAGGTAAAACGCTTGCCAGCAAGGCATTTTTTTAGATTTGGGAACAGGAAAAAGTCCTTGGGAGCTAAATCAGGAGAATAAGGTGGGTGGTCAAGCAACTCGTACTTAAATTCGTTGATTTTAGCCATTGTTAAAACACTCTTGTGCGCTGGTGCGTTGTCTAGATGAAAAATTATTTTTTTGTGTTGTAAGCCAGGACGTTTTTCTCGAATTTGTACATTTAATTGATCTAAAAGGTTGCAATATTACCCTGAATCTCTGATTGTTTTACCCTTTTGCAGATAGTCAATCAATAAAATACCTTTGAAGTCCCAAAAAACCGTTGCCATAACCTTACCAGCCGATTGAATTGTTTTTGCCTTTTTAGGGCACTTCCTCCAGCTTCAGTCCATTGTTTGGATTGTTCTTTTGTCTCTGGAGTATAGTGGTGGATCCATGTCTCATCAACAGTTATGAAACGACGCTTAAAATCCATTTTATTTCGCTGAAAACGATCCAAACAAGCTTGAGAAATGTTCATTCTTATGCGTTTTTGGTCGACTCTTAACAAGTGCGGCACCCATCTTGCAGAAAGCTTTTTCATCTGTAGTTCTTCATGCAAAATTAAATGGACTCGATCATTTGAGATGCCCATGATATTAGCAATTTCACGCACTTTTATTCGTCGATCATTTAATACCATATCATGCACTTTGGCTACAATTTCTGTTGTTGTTGCTGTTTTTGGACGTCCACTACGTGGTTCATCTTCAACGCTTGTACGACCACGTTTAAATTCTGCAACCCAATTTTTTACTGTTGCATATGAAGGAACACTTTCACCTAACACATTCACCATATCATTATGAATTTCTTGTCCCGATAAACCTTTTTATGTAAATATTTAAGGACACCACGCATTTCTAATTTTTCCATTGTAAAAAAATCGCGGATGCGTCTTTTGTGAACACCTGTTTCTATATGAAGGAGTTGCCAGATCGAAACAAAATTTAACATGTGTTCATAGCAGAGATGGAAGTTTCCAAAACACTTAACTTTTTTCTGTTTATACCGCGCTTTTTGTGCCAGGCCAAAAAGTTTCCGAACCGCCCTCGTATAGCGTTTCCCATTGTGACCGGCTTCTGTTTTGAAGAAATATGGACCAATGATACCTTCTGCCCATAGAGCACACCAAACAGTGACTTTATTAATGGCGTCTCAACAATGGCTTGTGGTTTTTCATTACTCCAAATGCGACAATTTGATTTATTAACGTACCCATTCAATTAAAAGGGAGCTTCACCGCTGAAAAAATTTTTTTTTGTAAAAATCAGGGTCGGTGGCCATCTCGATTTGGGTCCATTCACCAGGTAAGTCTATTCATTATGAGATGGCAAACCAAACTGAGCATAGAGACGGCTGTCAAAAACACCAAAGTGTGGCCACATTGAAAACCACACGTCTATAAAAAAAACACCCTTTACCTTTTTAAAGCCTACACACAGAGAACAGATTTGTTGCCACAACCGAATTTTTTGCTAACCGAATGTTTGTAGTTGCAAGTTATCCATGTATTACATCGTTACAACCAAATGTGGTTGGGAAGAAAGCAATTTTCAGTAGAGGGAACGGACACTTTCGGTTGAGGAAAATAAGTATCGGTAATCCTAACAGACTAAGATGATTATTTATAAAAATATTATTTTATCACCTTGCAGCCTTAATCTGAAACAAATTGATTAAGATATATAGCAAAAGAGGGCTGCTATATATATTTCTGACCTAATAATGAAAATGCGAATATTTATCATCAAAAATGGTTTTATTGTTTTTCAAAGTATTCTCCAGCATGAATTATACCCTGTTGCATGCGCTCACACCAATTGTCGAAGCACTTTTTCCACTCCGATTGAGACACTTCCAAAACATGGTTTTTGAACGCTTCAACAGCATCTTCTGGCGACGAAAATCGTTGTGCGGAAATAACATGAAATCATTGGGTGCAAAGTCAGGGCTGAAAGGCAGATGACGTTTTGGTCGGTCAAAAAGGCGCTGGTATGAGCTCGCATTGTCATGGTAAACAATGATTCGTCTTTTTTTGTTCGTTTTTCGAATTGGCCATCCTACGTTGCCCAAGCGGAACAGTCGCCAGTTTTTCCGAAGAAACAGGCGACCATTTGCTTCGAAGTTCGTTGGATTTGGCTCGTCTGCGAAGACCCACACGGTCGATTGCTGTTTTGTTTCGGGCTCACACGCATAGATCCATGATTCGTTACCTGTGACGATCTTATAAACGTGTTTTAAAGCACAGCGAAATGCCAGATGGAGCCTGGCAACACTTAGTGTTGCCATAACACTTATCCAGCGTTGGGTGGCCATAACTCGAGAAAAATGGGTCGCCACAAACTTGTCTGTTGTTTTGAATAAAAAGAAGATCTATCCATAGCTAAAATTCTGATCAAGTCTGAGTAATGTCGCTAAATTAAAGCAAAGGCTCTTGTTTATTTATAGTTCATTTATTTCTATGGCAGTATCGTTTGGAAGCATTCACCCAAGAAACCTTAACTGTCTACCCATTAATTTTTTTATACATTTTTTTGGGGATTTCGAAATACGTTCTCGTCGTAACAATGGGTTAAAAAAAATTATTATCATTAAAAATATCTAATCTGTTGTCACCACCAAGTATTGGTACTTACGTAACATGTACATTACAATTGGCCGCAACTAATAGTTAAACTGAATTCGGTTTCTATAACAGTAATGTTGGCTAAAAAGACCGTGATATAGTTGTACGAGGGTAGCTATTTATATTTCGGGCGCGGCAATAAAAACACAATAATTTATCACTGGGAATGGTTTTATTGTTTTTCAAAATATTCTCCTTTAAGATCAATACACTTTTGCATGCGCACAAACCAATTTTCGAAGAACTTTTTTCTACTCCGAATGAGAGACACCTCCAAAACATGACTTTTGAACGCTTTAACAGCTGCTTCGGGCTATGAAAAACGTTGACCACGCTTTTTTCATGATGCTAGGGAATAAGAAAATTCATTGGGTGCCAAATCAGTGCTGTACGGTGGATGGCCCATCAATTCGACATCTTGAGTGGTCAAATATCTCATCGTTTCAGCTGATGTGTGAGAGCTCACATTGTCGTGATGCAAAGTGATCCGTCTTCTCTTATTATCTTTTCTCATTTCTTCGAACACTGTTGGTTGTATACCACTTTCAACTGACCGTCCTACTTTCCACTAAAGGCACTGTGGCAACATGGCCGATTATACCGATAAAAAACGCAATCATTTGCTTCGATTTACTTCTCCCACGAACAACATTTATTGGATTTGGCTCGTCTTGAAAGTCGATTGCTGTTTTGTTTCGGGTTAATACGCATATGCACAGATCCATGATTCGTCACCTGTGGCAATGTTATACACTGCCTTTGAGCTACCGCAGTAATACTTTTTCAACATCACTTTGCACCAATCCAAAAGAGCCTTTTTTTGAGCATTCGTCAAATTAAGTGGGATCCAACGTGAACAAAATTTTTTCACGGCCAAATGAACATGCAATATCTTAATGATGCTTGTCATGCTAATGCCCAAGGATGCCTCAAGCTCACGGTATGTCACATGTCGGTCTTGTTTAATCAGTTCACGCACAGCATCGATGGTTTCTGGAAAAGTGACCGTAGTTGGACGTCCTTCACGAAATTTATCCTGGAGCGAACGGCGTCCGAGACTGAACTCTTGGTACCAGCGATTAACAGTGGTTTTTGTAGTGCTTCATCGCCAAAAGTCGAAACAAGTTGATTTACACACTCTTGTCTCGATAACCCACGCCGAAAATCGTTAAAGGCATCACACGGAAATGTTCACGGGATAATTCCATTTTTTGACTGAGATGAATTTTTCAACACACTGTTAACAAAATTATTCGCCCTCAAATGACAAAACGTTCTGAGTGAAGTTATGCTAAAAAATGTCAAAGTTTTTAATGGAAGTTCCAGTTTGCATCTGGAAACTCTAGTATTGTCAGGACCCGAAATATAAATAGCAACCCTAGTAGCAATCATCATATTATAACTCAAACAGTATAACCATCATTACTATGCAATGATGATTATTGCAACAGAAATTCGGTTTATCCAACCGAATGTTTGTAGTTCGGACCGATTTCCAACTGATTTTTTCTCTGTGTGTATTTAAACTAGCGAAATCTAGTAGTTTTTACGTCAATTTCGTTTTAATAAACGCTAGGCAGATCAAATTTTTATATATGGGAAAAGAAGGACGAAAACTACTAATTTTGCCTATATGAAAAGACTCGTATACTCTTTAAAACAGTCCATATTCTCAATTGACTTTTGTAGCGCTCCACGCACAACTTTCCAAACAAGACAACAACAGCGGCAAAAGTGTTTACAAAATGTCAGTAAATGTCATTGAAAAGTCTACGATGAATGAATGCTCCGCTCGACCGGCATTCACGCCGAATAAAAAAGGTTTCAACTCCAAAGGCTAATTGTTAGCCAAAGTTTTGACTTGGCTAACCAACCCCCACCTCGAACGGTGTGTGACGACACCGAGAGGGTTTGTAATTACATACAATTAACAAGGGGTCATTATTATTTGTACTCGAACCGTTCAGTCGGCTCGGCTCGCTCGTTCATTTTTCGGTTGTTGTACAACATTCTGCAAAAATTAATACTAATGAAAAAATCAATATTATTTCAACAATAATAAAGTGACAACATGTAGGATGTATGCAAGTAAGTAAGTAAGCACCACCAACAAACGAGACCGAGAACTCCACACCACGGCAGCAAATCCTTGAACAAAGGACATTTAACCCTTGTTAATGAGATGTAACAGGGTCTGGGTAGACGAGCATGCGTGCGTGTTCCTATATTTGAATTTGTGTAAGTCAACGGATCTTAAAATACTCACACACACACACAGACACGGGCCAGGACATCGCAGGACATGTATACAGACACGTTTGTATATGTGCCTGTGTTTTCATACAATTATACTTTTATTGAAGCTTTTCACACTTTGGCAAAAAGGATTTCGTTTTTGGACACCGCCGGTGTGTACTCGCTGCTGCTGCTGCTTTGGCTGACTGACTGACGGTGATGCTGATGAATCTCACTCGGTGCTAATGAATGCATGCTGTGTCAATATAAAATGTTGACAAAACACAAATCAAAACGACAAAGTTTTTGTATTTGACGATAACGCTGAAGAGCCACGCAGCCTGGAGGTCTCACAGAGCGTTGATTATGCGGAGGCCAAAAGAAAACTATTTAAAAATCATTGAACGGCAAAAAGTAACATACGCGTTCAAATTAAATTTTACAAATTTTAAATTGTCCTCGAAGCGAAAAAGGACCACCACAGCATGTTGCCAACCTTTGGGCACAGCGGCAACAGCAGCAGCAGCAACAATCAGACAACAAAAGCAGCCAACTGAAAACGGAACTGAATTTCAATTCATTGGTTTTTGTTGGGCTTCAAGAATGTGTAACATTGTTTTTTTTTCGTTTTGTTCTTCTTCTCTTGGTTATTTCGGTTCCAAAGGGGTTCGTGAGTTTTTATTTTTTTATTGTGAGAAGAATTCTTCTCTCTTTGTATGCAAAAAACAAAACAAAAAAATAGCGAAAAAAGGAAACCAAATCAGCCGCGTTGTGGGCTTGTGAACCCGGCCACAATTTTGGGCTACCAACAGCAACCCCGAAATACAATAAGGCACAGAGGACACTTGATAAGTTGGGCATGAATTCGATACAATACGAGGACATTGGCTCATGTGTCTGCGTAGAGTGAGCCAAGTACAAAAGCACAGTGGTTTGAGCAGAAAAATAACTATTCTTCAAATTCAATAAAAGCTTAAATTTCAAATTTCGTAATGGACAACGAGATTTTACTCAAAAACGTCTATTCTGACGGAACGCTTTTTCAACTCAAGCAAAACTGCCGCATCTTGGAATGGAGAAAATTGACGGTGGTCGAGAAGCCAATGCATCGGAGATTGACACTTTGCTGCAAATTTTGGAGCGGTAACATCATTGGTCCATTATTTTGAAAATGCTGCTGGAAGAGCCATTTTGTAGGCAAGCTAAACCATTTTTTTGGGCGTATTTGGACTTTAATGCAGAATGGAGCGGCTTGCCACACTATCCACACAATAGCCGTACACTCAATTCGGATTCATGAGATCATTTTACATAAGGATCAGCGCGTTTCGTCCAAAGGAGGATTATGTTGCAGAACAGTGTTATTTAAATATTTTTTTTTAATAAAATCGTGCGTGTGAGTCATACAATGGTTGTGAGGATCATAGTATGGTTGAGTGTAAATCATAATATGTGACGCGCAAAATAGAAAGGGACCTAAGGTTAAAAACCAGTTTTGTTCAGGAGAGCCATGTTGAAGATTAGGCCCCTTTCTATTTGCGCTTAGAATCGTCGACTTAACTTTCATAAAACGCGCATATCTCTGGGAGGGGGCACTTTTGGGGCATGGGATCGGTCTCATTCGATGCTCAGATGATGCTGTCCACATCAAAAAAAGAAAAAAAATGAAAATTGATTTTTTTTACCCTTAGAACCCTTTCTCTATGCGCTGTCACATATATTGTTACCCTCACCAATTGTTTTTTTCGTGTATAACAGGAATATTTTTCTTGCGAAAACAATTTTCCAAAACCTGGTTTTGGGAAAGCGAATGTTCAATATCAAGCGAATATTTCGTGTATACGAATATTCGTTACAACCTCAATACGAGTATTTACGATGCAGTCAAATTCGTGAAATTTTAAAATTGTAAATTCAATGTCGTTTTGCATCAAAACAGCATGAGAGCGACGACGTGTAGGTACTTTTTTACCATTTAATTTTTGGCCAAGAGGGCAAAAGCTTTTGCTTTCATATTAGTTTATGTAAGTGAGAGGACGCCGAAAAATAAGCCGGTTCAAACTTTGGCATATGAGTACTCAGCACTTGCTGAATTTCCACAAGAATCTGAATATGACATTAATTTTACGATTTGGCTGAATAAGAGGCCTAAGCCGTTGGGAGTGGCAATTAGGCCGCGGGACCTTAGCAGCACAAAAACCGGCTTCTAATGTTTGTGGACATATAGATACCCAGAAACATAGAATTGTCTTTTTCAAATCTAAATATGTACCCATAATTGAGATACAAGTCAATTTGGAACTCGTCTCTGTTGGGCTTAATCTCAAAGCGGAAAACCAGGCACCCGAACATAAAACGACGACATTAATTTTACAATTTAGCTGCATTGGAAGTCCTAGCCTTGGGGCTTGGTCCTTAGGCCCCGGGACCTTAGCGTCACAAAAACCGACTCATATAGGTAAGCAGTGAAATTGTTTTACAAATCTAAATACATATAAGTAGGTACCCAGAAACTTTGATTTTTTTTCAAATCCAAATATGTACCCATAATTGAGATACAAGGCAATTTGGAACTCGGATCTATTGGGCTAAATTAAAAAGCGGAAAATTAAGGACCCGAACATAAAAATACGAGCTTATAAGCTTTCAATAATAATTTAATTATATCATAAATATAAAATAGTAACTTCTTTTAAGATTCGACTAGATTCGGTTGCCAGCACCGAACCTAAGGGCCAAAAACCCGATCCACAAAATGGGTAGACCTATGAGTAGCAAAAATCAACGCTTTTATTAGAATTGAAAATATGTCGTTATTCAAATGATTTCGCTTAATTGAATTCCTGGTCAAGGCTCCTTTGTGCCAAAAAATAGGCACAATACGAGAGCGACCGCAAAACTAACTGGCCTGGCACATTTTCTGTTTTACTAGCAACTTTTTTGTTTTTTTAAAGCAATCTTTTTTAAGCCATCTGTCAATGGTTATACGCCACAATTAATCAATGATGAATTGGATTCTGTTCATGGTGATAATGCACCATCATACTCCACCGTGAAATCCTGGGTTCAACAATTTAAAATGGGTCGTTCAAGTACGGAAGATGAACAACGCTCTGGAAGACCGAAAACTGCTACTACTATTGAAAACATTACAAAAATATTTAATGAAGTGACTGAAGATAGACGAATAAAGCTCAGAGAACTTGCTGATATTGTTAAAATACACGAAAAACAAGTTTGGAGTATTTTACATGCTGAACTCCACATGAAAAAGCTATCCGCAAGATGGGTGCCGCGTTTGTTGACTTTGCCCCAAAAAATCGTCCGTTGGACCAATTCCGAGGAGCTTTTAGCGATTTATCAGCGTAATCCAACAGAGTTCTTGCGCCGATTCATAACTGTTGATGAAACATGGATCCATCACTACATCCCAGAATAAAAAGAACAGTCAAAACAATGAATGGAAGCTGGTGAAAGTGGGCCCAAGAAGGCGAAAACTGTTAAGTCAGCAGGAAAAGTAATGGCCGCAGTATTTTGGGATGCAAGGGGTATAATATTTATTGATTATCTTGAGAAAGGAAAAACTATAAATAGTGAATATTATTGTGCATTATTGCATCGGTTGAGTGAAGAAATCAAGATGAAACGACCGCATTTAGAAAAAAAAGTTCTTTTTCATCAAGATAATGCACCTTCACACGCTGCATTTTTAACTCAACAAAAACTGGCCGAATTACGATTTGAAATTGCTCCGCATCCACCATATAGTCCAGATTTAGCTCCTTCCAATTATTTCTTGTTTCCAAACTTAAAAATAATTCTCGGTGGCAAAAAATTTTCGTGCAATAGCGAGGTTATTGCTGAAACTGAGGCATATTTTGAAGGTCTTGAAAAATCTTATTTTTCGAATGGAATTAAAAAACTTGAAAAACGTTTGATGAAGTGTATTGAGTTGAAAAATAAATAATAATAATTCCAAAAAACGGTTCTTTTTATGTTAGGCCAGTTACTTTTGTGGTCGCCCTCGATTGCTTCGATTTAGTTAGCAATCGATGTAGTACAATCGAGAGAGAATTGTGGAGAAACGATTCAGTCGCATTTCTATTCTCACGCATCAAATCAAATATGTATTGTATTTCACCTTGTAAAGGTAATATTTAAAAAAAATATTTTTTGAGTTGAGAAAAAGTAAAAAAAAAAATTAGGGGCCTGAAAGTGATTTTTTTGATATGTCGCCATCGAAAAATTTTCAATTCAATTTAATTTTTATATTGTTAATATAACAATTTAATTTTTCTTATCATCTTCAATGAGAAAGAGCTTAGGTTTGTATAAGCCTCTGCTACTTAAATATTAGTAAACAAATTTTTATATATTGTGATGAGGTTTGATTAATATCGGATTTAATTGAAGGAAAATTCACAAAAAACCTTTCTGTATAGCCTGAGTTTCATATTTTCAACTTCAATCAATAGCACAATGTCGACAAATTTTTGTCTTAACAAATCGGCCCACCCTACTGTAATGTATTCGGCCAAACCCAAACACAGAAAAAAACCTGTTGTTAATCGGTCCGAACTTCAAATATTCGGTTGGTTAGACATTCTTTCTGTTGCAATCACCAACATTCTACTTACCATAAGATGGAATCTACAATAACTTTACGATACTTACAGCCAACAAGTCGGTTTTTGCAATCGAATTTAGATAAGCTATTAATTTTCACAACTGGTGGTTATGACAATCAAGCAATTGTGAATTACAAGTTACTATGGTACTTATAATTGGTTGTGACAACAGATACATTGTTTGTAGTACCCTCTTTGTTAGTTCGCTATTAAAGCATATTACACTGAATGTCGTTGCCAACCGTATGTTATTGGTTGCACCTACTACCCATGTATTCTATCGCATTAGCTTAATGTCGATTGTGTACACGGCAATTGTCTGTAAAGAGAATTGACGCTATCGGTTTAAGAGACAAAGTACCGGTAGCCCAAACTAAAAAAGACGATTATTGGACCTGAATTTTTACATGTATTGACTGTTGCTATACTTAGTAGGGACATAAATACTGTTACACGCGTTTTATGCTGTAAAATAAAAAGTACTGAATGTTTTTGGACCAAATATATTTCAATATATTTATTGATGTATATTGTATCTAAGAAGAATCTACTTATTCGAAATGTCCGCCTTTTGCCTTTACACACGCCTTAAGTCGCACTAACCAATCGTCAATTGAAAAATTGGTCACAGCTCGAACCAAAGCAGTCTTAAGAGATCCAATGTTGGGGTATCTTTTGTGACAAACCTTGTCCTCTAAAACCGTCCACAATTTGTAATCCAATGGGTTTTAATCTGGACTGCCGGATGTCAATTCTTCAGAGGAAATGAACGCTGGCAAATTGTTTCGAAGCCAGGCCAGAGACGTTTTAGCCTTATGGGCCGGCGCAGAATCCATGGCTGGGATTGTTAAGAGGCTTCACAACAGCTTCCAAAACGGTTTCTTGGTAAACTTTGGCCGATGTTTTGACTCCTTGTTCGCAGAAATGCAGGTCAATGGCCCCATCGTAAGAGACACCCCACCAAACCATGACAGAAGCTGGGTGATGACCCTTTTCCACCCTTGGGATCAGTTCAGATGCTTCCTAAGATGACCACGCATACACTCTATCATTTTGCTTGTTAAGTTTTTCCTGAACGGTAAAAATGTTTTCATCGGTGAACAACATTTTTCTGTGCAAGTTATCAGCGTGCTTCACCAAAAGACGTTTGCATTTTTCAATCCTATTTTTTTTAAAGCTGCAGTCAATAAATGTCCGGTACACGCAGAGAAAAAACATGGTTACTACATGGTCACGGCAACAATAGTATGTTCTCTGCAATAAAAGTATGGTCGTCGCAACCATAGTATTGTTTTTTGAATTTTATGTTGACAATAGAATGATTGCGGCAATACTAATATTGTTGAAATGTAAAAATAGTATTGTTGCCTGATTTAAAAATAAAAATATGGTTATAGCAACAATATAAATATGGTTAGGGCGACAAAAGTATTGTGTTTTGCGTTTTACGTTAACAATGATATGATTACGGCAATCATACTGTATGATTGTAATTTTTCTTCATTTAAATATGTTTTTTAGAACAAATGTTATTGGTACGGATCTAATGCAATAATAGTACTTTTTTATCGAAATTAAAATTTTTTAAACAATCTGCTTTGGCTTTGTTTATCTGAAATATTTTTAATAAAAACGCTTACGTTTATTTAAACTTTTTTTCTACTGTGAAATAAGTCAGTCCTATTATTTTCAATTTAATGTAATTTTGAATAATTTTCATAATTCAAATCTATTGTTGACAACTTAAACCAGTTCTAATAAATAATGTTGGGGATCATAGTATAATTGTGTGTGATCATACTATGGTTGTAGGGATCATAACACGGTTGCGTGTGAATCATACTATGGTTGTGAGGACCCTACTGTGGTTGTATAAGAAACATACTATGATTGTGAGGATCATACTATGGTCGTGGAGATCATAGTATGGTTGAGTGTGAATCATACTATGGTTGTTGGGATCATAGTATGGTTATGTGTGAAACATACTATTGTTGTGAGGATCATAGTATGGTTGTATTTGAATCATACAAATGTTGTGAGGACCATAATATTGTTGTAGCACAACCATATACCCAACAATAGTATTATCATCTTTGAATATTGTCATCACAGCCATACTTTTTTTCTGCGTGTACATCGTTTGAAAGCCCCAAGTCCCAAGTCTTTTTTAATGATTCCACTCCATGATGAAAGTTGAAACAATTTTAAAATCCCGTTACAGACTAACGATATTGAGGTTAGCTTTCAAAACCCATATGACATTAGGGGTATGTTCAGTTCTACTATTGAAATGGGTGTGTTCAATGTTGTAACAGTATTTATGTCCCTACTAAGTAATAATTGGTTATAACAACAGATTAAATATTTGTAGTACCCACCTTGTTTTTTTGCACAAAGAAAAAACATTTGTTGTCACAACCGAATTTTTCTGCCAACCAATTAATTTAGGCTGTGTGCACCTCGAGCACTCCATCAGTACAACCGTATATAAGTTGATGCTCTGTAACTTTAAGTAATTAAAATTAAAGTATCGGTGGAACATACGAAGTAACAAAAAATGGTAACATACCCAAAATTACTCTTAAACATAGGGTCAATCGAGGAGAGAGAAATATGATGGAAGATTTTTACTAAAACACTTTGGATTAATCGATTAAGGCTTAAGATCAGTAATAATCGAATTATTTTATTTTATTAAGACTTTTGAAAAAAATAATTAAACAACTCGTTTTGGTTATGCTAAAATAATAGTTATCATCACTAATAACACAGTGTAACAAAAAAGAATGAAGTCACAATACCTAAAAAGTGTTATTAGTTTTCTTGTATATCTTGCTGAGTACAACAAGAAACCGGTTTTGAAATTTCCCAAACACCTCCAAAAACTGGAGTTACGTGTAAAAAACCGGGTTTTCGGATCTTACGCACTATATGCCAGTAATTTGGTTGAATATCAACCGATTTTAAAAAAAATCGTTTCCTCCATTCACATCCAGTCTTCTTTCCAGAAAACCTGAGCCAGTTTAGTAATGAACATGGCGAACACTTTCATAAAGAAATAATTACAATAGAAAAACGTTTTGAAGGAGAAGATAAAATAAAAATTAAACGGGATACTGATGATGTTCAATTAAAAAGAAAACGGTCAAACAAACATTTCTAAGTAGTATTGCCAATAGATTTTTTTATAAAAACTCAATCAGTTTCTAACGGATTTTTAATAATGACACCGAATTGTATACGGATAAGTTCAAAAATTGTTCGCTTCCTTTTAAAAAAATCTGTGTAAAAACGCATCCAAAGTTAAAAAATTACAAAAAAAAATTAAGCAAATGATTTTATAGGAAAAATACACAGATTTTTTTTTCAGTGTGATTTTAAAAGTGTATAGTCCATTCAAAAGGCCGCAGTTTCTTCTTTCCAAATCAGCCGATGAACTTAAAATCGGTTGATATTCAACCAAGTTACTGGCATATAAGTGCGTAAGATCCGAAAAACCGGTTTTTTACCCGTAACTCCAGATTTTGGAGTTGCTTGGGAAATTTCAAAACCGTTTTTTTTATTGTACTCAGCAAGATCTACAAGAAAAATAATATCATTTCCCAGGTATTTTTTCTCTGTCACACTGTGTAATTGGTGGCCATAACAAATTGTTTGTGAAACTATTGTGCTAACTGGTGCTTGTGGCAACTAAATGCCTTTTCTGCGTTTAATTCACATAACCGATGAATTAGTTAAGTGTACAATACGATGATCGTATTGATCATCGTACGGTATGTGCAACCGAATATCTATAACGAATATAAACATTTGGTGATTGCAACTGTAATTCTACTTTTGCAACGGAATTTGTGTAGTTCCAACCGACTTTCAACTATTTTTTTCTCTGTGTATGTGCTACATTACTTATATAGTAGAACTAGCTG
The DNA here is from genome assembly GCA_963513945.1 of Hydrotaea diabolus. Classification (NCBI taxonomy): domain Eukaryota; kingdom Metazoa; phylum Arthropoda; class Insecta; order Diptera; family Muscidae; genus Hydrotaea; species Hydrotaea diabolus. Next base: position 149,058,966 of record OY740718.1, on the reverse strand, counting down.
TTCATATCCTAATGTACCAAAAATACCATTGGCACCACTGTGCTCCCATTTGCAATTTTAATAGTTCCCAAAGAAAACCAAAAGCAAAAAAAAAACAAGAGACGAATAAAGCATAAGAGAAAACAGAATATAAATTAATTCAAATACAATTACGGTACGCATGTTTGGTTGATTCAATTGAATGGAATGACACCATCCACACCCGGTGTAGACACCATGCCGGGTCATACAGAACTCATTGACTCTCTTCGTTTTTTGTATTTAATTGCGCCCTCCGTTTTGAAACACGGCTGGTGTTTCCGCTAACACTTCAGTTTGCCATTAAAGGTCCTGTTTTGAGTTATTGTATCGAAACGGTCTGTAAAGAACTGCAATTTAATTGTTTACGCTAAACTAAACTCTGCTATCCTGGCGGAGTACAGGGACTTTGTTGTTAAAAAAAGGCGCCGTCGACCTTTAACTGGGAAAGCTGAACAAAGATTTGAAAACAATGCAGCAAGGAACGTTACATAATTCGTTTTCTAATGGCAACAAATCCCAGGATCATCCGTTGGCAACGTTATGAGCGGCAGCGTAACACTCGATGCATGCCTGGCTGCTTATCAATAGCCGAAAAGTATGAAGTTAATCAATGAAAGTGTCAAGGTAGAGAGGAAGACAGGCAGCAGAAGTAGTAGAAGAGCCAGAGGGGATTGGATATACTGCACCACTTTTTCAGCTACAACTAATTATGAAATATTCGTTTTTCTAACGTCTTTTCAATACTCGTAGTTTGCGTTGCAGCCAGGGGGGCAACAAGCCTATCTATGATTTCTTAAGTATCCATGGCCTGCTAAGCCTATTTTCTTGTAAGGCCTACATGTCAGATTAACGTTTTCTTTGAAGTTCCCATTGCTTGGTTATATCCTTGTTGGTCCTTTATTTACTCACGCGCTATCACAACAAACAGCTGTTGGAATTTATGTTCCACATCCCGCTTTGTAGGTGAAGCAAGGACTTATCAGCAACACCTTTCGTGACGCAACATTGTGAAGAGCACAAATGCTGCCCCTTTCTGTTGGTGAGTTACTGGGGTGCACACGTGTTTATCAAAAATCCATTAAGTATGAAATATCCTTGAAGTTTGTCCGTTTCCCTTTATAAACTCTTTGTAAATGTTGCAGTTCTCGCTATTTATGCCTTTTAATATTGTTCTTTGTTTCTTTGAAAGTCATAACATTTCGCTTAGCACTCTTCTTTGCCACTTCTATTCCTTCGAAAAGTTGTCAATTGGCACGGTATGTGACCACTTCGCTGGAAGTGTCAGAAGTGTGTTTCAGCATGTGGACTGGCGTTGTGGCCCAAGTGTTGAACTTTTCAAGTATTTCTCATAAAAAAATTGTTTAACAACATTAGCGGGAATTCGGTCACATGCCTGACGCTCGCAAGTAGTTGTGGCGGCGGTAAATTGAGACGGATTTTTTGTTTAGTTACAACAAGAACTGGAAATTTTGTATTTTATGTTTTTGGAATCATGGACAGTACTTTCAATGTCTTTTTTTGGTCTAATAAAGACGGACTTTGTCGTTACCAGATTTTTTGGAGACCATTTGGCTGTCTGGAAGAAAATATGTCGAAAATAGTCAAAAGGGCTCAAATCACAGCTCCATCACAATTTCGGCTGATTATTCGATTTTCAAAAACAGTGCGTAAAATAGCGATGGTTGCGTGGGCTGTATGACAAGTGGACCCGCTTTGTTGAAACCAAATATCATCCATGAGATTCTCTTGAATTTTTGGAAACAAAAATTCGTTGTGCTTCTTGGCGCGGTAACGCTCACCGTTGACAGTAACGGCGGCCCCTTGCTCGTTTTCGAAAAATAATGGCCCAACAATACCGCCTAAATCCACACCAAACAGTGACTCGTTCTGGATGTGTTGGTTCTCAAAAGTCATCTGACCCCTCTCTCTATGCGGTAAATTTGCTTATTGACGTAGCCACCGAGATGACTATGAGCTTCATCTGAAAGCACGATTTTTCGATAAAATTCTTCAACTCCTGCCAAACAATTTTCAGCCCATTCGGTGAAGCGAAACGCATTATTAAATAATAAAGTTCAACCTTTCTAATAAAACCAGAAATTTTACTTTTTTTCACAGCCGATTCAAACTAAAAATTTTAAATGTGCCACCCTTTGTAATGAATGTTGAGAAATAATGAAAACTTATGTTTTTTCAAACCGTAATGCTTGTGGACCAAACTCTTGATGGCAATATATAGGGTGATCAATCTAGAGGTATTTTTTTCAATAGAGGTTTTTTCACAGATTACGCGTGAGTTGTGTTAAACTTTATTTTTTTGAATTTCAGTATGGTTTGCCATTTCATCATGGAAAGACCTACACCGCTAAAAAGCTCGGTTTGGTGCGGTTTATGGACTGGAGGAATCACCGGTCCATATTTTTTCAAATTTGTAACGGGTGAACAGTCTAGAGGTTTTTTTTCAATAGGGGTTTTTCACAGCTTACGCGTTATTTTTTTTCTTCTTTTCAGAATTGTTTGCCATTTCATCAAGGAAAGACTTACACCGCAAACCATGGTGTGTGTCATAACGCCTTACCGGTCAAAATGGTCGAACGATTCATCCAAAATTGGACCCCAGAATGGACGCCCTGGTATAGTTGCGGCCAACATTTGAAGGAAATTTTATTAAAAAATAAATGACATGAAATGTCCTTTCAAATGAACAAAAGATTCCACACTTGATTTGATTTTTTTTTTATTTTGAAAAAATACTTTTAGATTGATCACCGGACACATGTTACTTTGGTACCAATAATTGGTAATGACGGCAGTTAAAAAACTTCTTTAGTAACCAAACCCCGTTTAGTTTGCTGTTGTAACATTTTACACTATCCAACATAATTTCGAACTTTCTCAGGGGTGATTTCTTCTAAATATGAAGGACTTAGGTGATTATCGTAAATTCACAAAAGGACGGCCCTGGTAGATCCCATTTATTTTTTATAGGCCAAGAAAATTTTCATTTTGCAACTTTATACTGAATGAAATAAGTTAAAAAGTAGTAAACATTCCTTCGTTTTAGAGAATTTTCACGATAAAGTGTCTTTGGTGAAATCATATAGAGCTTATTTTCGTGAACATTTTAACATCCTATATTGAGATTGGAGTTTCCTTTTCGTCCTTTTTTCAAAAAGTGGAAAATTTATTTTTTAACCGGAATTTGAGTATTTGAGTGTTCTATAAGTACAAAAATGTCATTTACCTAAACGAAGCCCAGAGGTCCTACGGTCTTGAAGTTTTGACTATTTGACTGAAATGCAAACATTTTTATTTGTGATAATTTGCATTTCAGTCAAATAGTCAAAACATTGGAACGGTAAGTCGTCTGGGCATTGTTTAGGTAATTTTAAAAGGGTAAGAGGTGGAGCTATCTTTTAAAAAACATTGATTCAAAACTCTGCAATTTTTCCTTAGTACCCTCCGACCACCAATCGGAAAATTTTCAAACAGCTGCCATTTCGCCCCCTTGCATTTTCGGGCATGGTCGCAGATAAACATATTTTCATAAAATGAGAATGGAATACGCTTTTGAAATTTGTCCAGTCGTGAATGAATCACCCTGTATACAAGAACATTACTCGAGACTCTGGAATCCTTTAAAGATCGGGGCCCAAGTAAATGGATTTTTGTATAATTTTATGTCTAAAAATAAAACGGTTGTACGCTTTATTTGTTTTGGAAAAAAAGGTTTTTTCAGAATGGAAGCCAAAATTGAAACAGAGAATGGAAACCAAAATCGGAACAAAATATGACCGATATGAAAGTTAATATTTTTTATCCCATCTGTTGCCAAGACTTCAAGCATGCTTTTGAAGTATTTTTTGTCCCATTAACACTTTAATAGTCGGAAACATTTAAGTTCCAATTCCACTTTACTTCACTTAAATAATATATCATATCAAGCAATATCTTATAATTCTTATAAATTTAAAACAAAAAGTTGTAAAAAAATTTTTTACTCGTATAATTAAAATAACAGAATAAATATTTTTTTACAAATCGTTAAATTAATTAATTATTTTTTTAATCATTAAATAAAAAATATTTTTTTTTATTTCGATCTGATAACCGAATCCGTACAATTTATTCATCACTTGGTCCAGTTAACCAATGCTCGTCGTAACGACAACCGAATTTAAGGAGTACCAGTAGCCAAAAATCAAAAGCAACAACCATGAACAAATGAACAAACTCAGTTCCATTAATCAGCCTAATCTCTTCAACCGCTACTAACAGTTGCCACTACTGAAAATTGTCGAGTGGCTAATTAAGCAATGAAATACATGGATATTACACGCAACCACCAACATTCGGTTGTGGCAACAAATCTGTTCTCTGTGTACAAGTAAAAAATAATCCGACAAGTGTTGGCACCAGTTTGGCAGCCTAATATCTTTGTAAAAAAAATATTTTTGGCCAGAATTGGCGACGAAAATCGTTGACCACGCATTTTTTTCTTGGTGTACTGGAATAAGTAGAAGTCACTGGGTCAGGGCTGTACGGCGGATGACCCATCAATTCGACGTTTTGGCCGGTTTAGTTCCAACTGTGATATTTTACTCTGTGATTATTTGTATTATTAATAAATTGTGTTGTGAAGTCCAGTTTTTTTAAATAGTGTAAATAGTTATAAGATGTTAAATTAATCGTAAACTCAAATGCAATACTAGAGCATAAGAACTATTATTAATTTGTGAACATAATTTTTCAATTTGTGTCAATAGGATTTTCAATAAATAATTTTCTCCTGAAGATGCTGGAAAAAAGCAGGCGAAACGTTTAATTTACATCAAGCAAAAACTGACCACAATTGGCCCAACAAAACAAGTCGATGAGTCGATGTGTGAGAGCTCGCATTGTCATGGAGCACAATGATTCGTCGTCTCTTGTTCGTTTTTCGAATTTCTCGGAAGACTTCAGGCAAACAAATTGTGATGTACCACTCAGAATTGACCGTCCTACGTTGCTCAAGCGGAACAGTCGCCACATGACCAGTTTTGCCGAAGAAACAGGCGACCATTTGCTCCGAAGTGCTTCTTCCACGAACAACGTTCGTTGGATTTGGCTCGTCTTCGAAGACCTACACGGTCGATTGCTGTTTTGTTTCGGGCTCATACGCATAGATCCATGATTCGTCACCTGTGACGATCTTATAAACGTCTTTTGAAGCACCGCGATCGAATTTTTTCAAAATTTCTTTGCACCAATCGACACGAGCCTTTTTTTGAGCGATTGTCAAATTGTGCGGGATCCAACGAGAATAAACCTTTTTTACGGCCAGGTGCTCGTGCAATATCGAATGTATGCTGGTGGAAGAAATTCCCAAGGATACTTCTATCTGACGTTACACATGACGATGTTGCATTATCAGTTCACGCATGGCATCAATGTTATCTGGCACAACGGCCGTTTTTGGACGACCTTTGTTTTTGAGCGAGCGTCGGTCACGATTGAATTCATTAAATTTTTTGACATTTTTAACAGTACTATAGGATGGTGCTGAATCGCCATACAAAGATTTAAGTTCATCGATGAACTCTTGTCGTGATAATCCTCGTCGAAAGTTGTAAAAAATGATCGCACGAAAATGTTCACGAGTTAATTCCATTCTTTTGCCAAATTGATTTTTTCAAGTCACTGTAAACAACACAAATGTTGGTCGTACTTCAAAACGTTCTGAGTAAGTTTATGCTTTCAGATGGCGCCAGGCAACACTTAGTGTTGCTTTGGCCAGAAATATATTTGCTATATATATTTTGGCCAAGGTAGACCACCACCAGCGCTCGTACACGAGCTAGTGGTGGTCATATGACCGAAATTGAATTTCATTCTTAAAACGTAACATTTGCACTACACCTGGAGTAAATTTCAACTCTATATCTTAAATTCTCTATATTTTATTAATATATAAAATTGTTATGTCCTTAATAGAAAGCCCTGTACATAGCTATACAAATTTTTTCACAATTCAATATATCGTAATTTTATGGTAATTCACATAAGGAGTTTCAAACAATCTGTACATGCCGCACTTCCTACAAATACTTAACCGCATTTCTCTATCCCTTCCTCCCATTCTCCCCAAATACGAATTACACAATTTCGAAATCTTAACTTCTTCTGAGAAAGTTATGAGATACGTGGATAATACGTAGTTGTACTTGAGATGAAAAACTCTACCGGCGCCAGTAGCCACTTAAAACATGACCAAACTGTCTCAGACACTCACAGAAACACACATGACCAACTTTTCTCAGTGGGAAAAACTTTGGATGATTTATGTCAAGAAACTAAATATGAGGTCACTATTCCGAATTGTTGTTGTTGCTGTGGGATAACAGCAGCAGTTGTCCGTTGTCTTCTGCTCGTCTATAGCAACAACAATTCAAAAGAAACTAAGAAGATACTTAAATGAGATGTCATTTCAATTCAGCAGCAGCACTCAATTGGCAAAGCCACATTTCAAGTAGTTGTCGTCCTTTTTGGGTACTTCAGGAACAGAGTTAAGATTTTGAAGAATTCCAATGAGTTAATGTGAATATATAACAAATGAGCAGTAACACTTCGTTTTTTTTTGTTTAGGCAGGACATAAAGGACATGTTTAATTTCTAATTAACTGCGTCATAATGGGAAATCTGATGATGTGTTTTGTAACACCACATACTCGACCGTGTTTAACCGGAATCCTAGTTATACTCGCATGTATTTACACTCAAATTCCATTGTGTTGGTCTTGGCATTGCATGTTTTGACACTGGGCGTGGGCACCTACACCATCCCACCATTAGGGCGTAGCTACTTGTAACAGGCACTCTTGGCATGGCTGCTCGCATACTTCTTCCTTTCGACATTTACACCTTATAATTACGTACAACTGGTGTAATTGGATCTGTAGTGCATTACAATGGTTCGGTAATTTCAGGCCATATCCCCTTGCAGTTTACCATTAATTTTGTCTGGTTGTGCTGTTTGGCTGCCGTTGCTGTGTTAACAAATTTTTGTGAGTGATCCCGGTGATTGTTATCGTCGCGCCAAGTGTTGATCCTTTGCCCTGGATAGCAGGGCGACCGGAGCCGGCATCATGTTGCCTGCCACTGCTACTTTAGTTTTGCTGATATTGTGATCCTAATTTGAATGTTGTTTACACCAAATAAGGTTTCTTCGTCTCTGTTTTACATTTCAATTTGTAATTTGATGTAATTTGTTTTTTGTTCTTCTGTTTCCACGTAGCTCCTTCTGTTGCATTGTTTTCCCATTAATAATGCATAAGATGTGATCGTTTTTCTGGTTTTCCCCGCCTTAAGGGTTTGTGCAAATCTCTAAGAGTTTTTCGTTTAGATCTTAACATAAGAGGTTCACTAGGTTTTTTTAGCCTGGTTTATTTTAAATGTATTTTTAAGAGGAACCAAAATGTGCCAAAGATTTATTGCTGACCTTATCTTGACTCAATGTTGATAGTGTGTTCCTTTACGGCTCTTTTAGGTCAGCTGCTGATGTAAGATTGTTCATGTGCCCGCTCTTAGATATCCTGTTGAGCACGAGACCATCCTGCCTTTTGACACTCTGTTATCACAAAATGTATCTTTTTTATTTTTTAAACTGAGACATGCATATGTTGCGACGGTGTGGATTGATCTGGAACTCAAGGAAATTTTGTGAAAAGTCCAAACTATTTTTATTACTTTTTTAAGCTCAAAAAATGCGGAAAATAGTGGAAATACAATAAAAGATGTTTGATGCGGTGCTTCCTCAGTTTCAGTTCCGAGTTGATATAACACATTTTTTGCGGTTTGAATCTCATTCAAGTTCTTACTTATGTAAAACACATTATTTAATACTTTGCATCACTTTGAGAAGCAGTGCACAACAAGCTATTTTCATGGCAAATGTTTGGAAATACCAAAAATATTTGAGTTAAACGCACCTTTAACTGTATTAAACGATATCTGTCCGTCCGTCCGTCAGCCCATCTAAAGCTTGTATTCAAACTACAGGTATAAATTGTTCTCCGATCTTCAAAATAGGCCAATTTTTTTTTAAACATATTCGTATTGATTTATTATAATGGGAGATCCATCTAGAGGTATTTTTTCAGAATAAAAAAAATATAAAAATTCTAATCAAGTATGGAATCTTTATTGGTAATTTAAAAGGACATTTTATAGCATTTATTTTTTGAAAATAATTACCTTCAAATATTGGCAACTGTATTATGGAAATGAGTGTTCGGTGAGAAACGGGAAGATCCGCTGTTTTCGACCAAAATTCAACGACAAAGTCAATAAACAAAATTGCCGCATTTGGGCGGAAGAGCAACAAAAAGAGGTTCAGTAGATGTCATTATACCCAGAGAAAACTACGGTTTGGTGTGATTTATAGGCTGGTGAAATCATCGGTCCATATTTTTTTCAAAAATGATGAAGGCCGGCATGTAACCGTGAATGGTTACATGCCGGCATGTAACTTTTTGGTACCTGAAATTGAAGCCCGTAATCTTGACGACACTTGATTTCAACAGGACGGTGCCACTTACCATATATCGTAGATGCTCAAACAATGGATCTATTGAGACGTCATTTCGAAAAGCAGCTAATTTTACGTTTTGGGCAGGTGAGTTGGCCGCCTAGATCGAGTGATATCACACCTATAGACATTTTTCTTTGGGGTTACGTAAAGTCCAAAGTCTATGCTGTTACGATTCAGGTTTTGGAAGCCAACATTACGCATGGCATTAAAGCCATACCGGTCGAAATGCTCGAACGAGTCATCCAAAATTGGACCCTCAGAATGGAAACACGTAGTTTCCGTAGTTGCTGTCAACATTAAAAGGAAAAGTTATTCAAAAAATAAATGCCATAAAATGTCCTTTCAAATTACCAATAAATCCACAATTGATTTGAATTTTTGTATTTTTTTTTTGTTCTGAAATAATACCTCTAGATGGATTACCTTATATTTTTATTTAAAAACAAAAATATCACGATTTATTTAAAATTAAAGTACACATAGATGAAAAATCAGTTGGAAATCGGTTGGAAATACAAAAATTCAGTTGCCATCACCGAATGTTTCAACCGTATTAAATATTTGGTTCGAATATGTATTATATTTATTACGGTTCGTCATACCACTACATAATAAATATAATCAAAGTATGGGGCACACACGGTTATACCAAATGCGAAAAAACATTTAGTTGTCACAACTGGTGGTGGAGTCAGCCAATAATTTGCAGAACATTTTTTGCTGCGACCAAATGTTGTGGTAGATAACTAACAATTTTTAATTACAAAATAACAGGTTGTTTTTTGGTAGAGCTTTTTTTGTTCAAATGTATTTTTTTTTTAAATAGAAAAATGTTCTAACTTCAAGCCGATCGGAATGAAGTACTTGAAATGTTTAAGAATCTGAAGATGAATCTGAAGATGACGCTACAACTTTTACCTAGATCTGTTCTTTAAGAAATTGTTGTTATAAAACTGTGTTGAGGTTTGTAAAGAACAAACGTAATCTATTTCTAGCCTCGTATTTAATAGAGCGATTAGTAGTAAGTTAAAAATAAAGAATAAACGAGGGTTGCTATATTTATTTCTCGTCTAGGCAAAACTAAGTGTTTCCTGGCGCCATCTGACATTTCCATTGGGAAGTTTTACATTTTTTAGCATAAACGTACTCAGAACGTTTTGACGTACGACCATCATTTGTGTTGTTTACAGTGACTTGAAAAATTCAATTTGGCAAAAAAATGGAATTAACTCGTGAACATTTTCGTGCGATTATTTTTCACAACTTTCGACGTGGATTATCACGACAAGAGTGCATCGATGAACTTAAATCTTTGTATGGCGATGAAGCACCATCCTATAGAACTGTGAGAAACTGGTTTAATGAATTCAATCGTGGCCGACGCTCGCTCAAAGACGAAAGTCGTCCAAAAACGGCCGTTGTGCCAGAGAACATTGATGCCGTGCGTGAACTGGTAATGCAAGATCGTCATGTGACATACCGTAAGATAGAGGCATCCTTGGGCAATTCTTCCACCAGCTTACATTCGATATTGCATGAACACCCGGTTGTAAAACAGGTTTGTTCTCGTTAGATGCCGCACATTTGACAATCGCTCAAAAAGGCTCGTGTCGATTGGTGCAAAGAAAGAAAAATACGATCGCGGTGCTTCAAAAGACGTTTATAGGATCGTCACAGGTGACGAATCATGGATCTATGCGTATGAGGCCGAAACAAAACAGCCATCGACTGTATGGATCTTTCAACACTAGCCAAATCCAACAAAAGTTGTTCGTGGAAGTAGTACATCGAAGAAAATTATAGCTTTTTTCGGTATTACCGGCCATGTTGCCACAGTGCCTTTAGTGAAACGTTGGACGGTCAATTCTGAGTGGTATGCAACCATCTGTTTGCCAACAGTGTTCGAAAATATGAGGAAAGATAATGCGAGCTTTCACACATCAGCTAAAACGATGAGCTATTTGACCACTCACACGCAGAAAAAAAGTATGGTTGGCGTGACAATATTCGAAGAGGATCATACTTGTGTTGGGTGTATGGTTGTGGTACAATAATATTATGATCCCACAACATTAGTATGATTCCCACATAACCATACTATGATCCCCACAACCATAATATGATGCACACTTAACCATACTATGATCTCCACAACCATACTATGATCCTCCCGACAATAGTATGATTCACACTCAACCATACTATTATCTCCACAACCATATTATGATCCTCACAACCATAGTATATTTCTCAGACAACCATAGTATGATTCTCACAACCATAGTATGATTCACACTCAACCATAATATTATCCCTACAACCATAGTATGATTCATTCAACCATACTATGATCCCCAAAATTATTTATTAGGATTGGGTAATGTTGTTATTCAAAAATAGAGATTTTTGACAAATAAGTTATTTTAAATCTCATTACACTTAAATCATAGCCAGATTTTAGGCCATGCTTTTATTGAACATTTCACTCAAGAAAGAAAAATATATATTCCAACGGCAGTCGAAAATACTTTCAGTTGCCAGCTGGGGTGAAAGCTACTTCACCATCCGTAGACCCCAAGTAACGAATGTGATTAAACCACGACCAATGACTATATACTTAAGTGCAGGCAGATTTTAAATAAACGTGAACCAGTCGGTATAGAGTATTTCAAGTTAATACAATAAAAATCCCTCAAACTATCTTCCGATTGTTGTTTTTTTAATGGACAACAACCATTCACTATATCATGTGTATGTTTTTTTTTGTATATCAAAAAAACATACGCACACACATACATATATGCTCTATAAAACCTGTTTTGTTATGTTCATAGTCGTAACCACAAGGTATGATTGCCATAACCATATTATTGTTAACGTAAATTTTAGACAATAATACTTTTGTTGCACCAACCATGTTTATATGGTTGCTACAACCATATTGTCATTTCTAAATTTGGCAATAATACTATTGTTATATTTCAACAATATTAATATTGCCGCAATCATACTGTTGTCTAAATGAAATCCAAAAATCAATACTATGCTTGCGACGAACATGATTTTATTGTAGAGAACATACTATTGTTGCGGTGACCATATAGTAACCATATATTTTCTCTGCGTGCAAGATGTCGAATTGATGGGCCATCCACTGTACAGCCCTGATTTGGCACCCAATGACTTCTTCTTATTTCCTAGCATCAAGAAAAAATGCGGGTTCAACGTTTTTTATCGGCTGAAGCAGTTGTTGAAGCGTTCAAAAATCATGTTTTGGAGGTGTCTCAATCGGAGTGGAAAAAGTGTTTCGAAAATTGGTTTGTGCGTATGCAAAAGTGTATTGAACTTAAAGGAGAATATTTTGAAAAACAATAAAACTATTTCCAATGATAAATTATTGTGTTTTTATTGCCGGATCCGAAATATAAATAGCAACACTCGTACGTTATAGTTGACGTAGACTGCCGTTGCTCCTAGAGTTATGAATCGTACAGAGTAGACTGAGGTATGAAGATTGGATTCATTTTTTCAGATTGCGCAGACAAGCTGTCACATGCACCTTTTCTTCAATAAACATTGACATCAGCAACCATAATTTTTTTGCCTAATTGTGGGCTTTGGCGTCCATAGATCCAGGTATTTTTTTCTAATTCACCGGACAGCTCTTTCAAGGCAGGATTTGTGTTCAAATATGAATATAAACTACCAAATTATTTACTGGTATTGCCGCAAAATGCCTGCAAATAAATTCATAAGAAACCAATGGATACCACGCATCCTTTGCGATCATTCTTAACCAAAAATTGTTGGCCAAAAAAGCTGTTTTCCATTGAATGCCCAGCCATTTGAAGTTGCCAATAGAAAGGACACTGGCCAGAAGCCGAACATAGAAATTTAAGCAGATGTAAAATCGATTACACACAATAACGTTGACAAATCAACGGGACATCTTTAACAATTGACAACATTATTATTGACTATCTTTGACAAACAGCGAGGAGAGAGCGACCCACATACAGCCAAAGCAGATAGGATAGCAGACGGCATCGACTGCTAGTCCTAGCCACTGAGCAAATATCCCTATAGTCGCTGTACTAAAAAAGGTCATAACCGTAAATGTCCTGCTAAGTGTGGCAATTAGAGTAACATTTGTCGGTGTTTATTGTCTCATCCCGAGAGATACAAGAGAACCCCATAAACACGGCACGAGACGATGATGCTCTCCTTCCTGCTGCTGCTGCTGTTGTCCTTGTCGCTGGCGAGTTATCACAAAATACAAAGAGAAACTATTTTAGCATGAAATCTGTTTCTAAAACAATAGATAAAACTGCTGAACGTGATATGAGCAGCAGACGTGATGAAAAGACAGTTGAGTTATAACGAGTGAAATAATGTCGGACATCCAGCGGAGGCTGATATCTTACCGGTTACTTTAACTACTGATGTCTGAAGATAATTATGGTTGAAGCGGTTGGCCTTTTGAACATGACACAATTGGCCAAATGTCAAGCAGAATGAGATAATATTTAAGTGAATTGTTAAAGAAGCACATGCAGTGCAGTGACTTTTACCAGACTTTGTTTAAACAATATTTAAATGTTGGCGGACACCAAATATTATTTTATATTATAAACTAAATATATATTGAAAATTACTCCCAACTCGTACGTTTTGAATCGATTTGGACACGTCCGTCCGTCCATCTATTTTATTAATCAAAATGCAGATCGAAAATATTTACCGATAAAATCAAAAAATATTAAACTTCTGGCCGATGACAATCGCTTTTGAAATTGGGCGAAATTGGTTTAGCTCTGTTAAAACCCCTTGCAAATGTACCTTCTACGTACCTTTGTGGCGTATGGATACACATAGTAGCAAATTGACCGAATAAGTCCGTTTTTACTCAGCCTCCATGCTAATGTCGCTTTCAATTTGGGATCTAATTAATAGATATATTACGGGTCCGGCAATAAAAACACAATAATTTATCATTGGAAATGTTTTTATTGTTGTTCAAAAAATTCTACTTTAAGATCAATACACTTTTGCATGCGCACAATCTAATTTTCGTAGCACTTTTTCCACTACGATTGAGACACCCCCAAAACATTATTTTTGAACGCTTAAACAGCTGCTTTGGGCGATGAAAAACGTTGACCACGCATTTTTTCATGATGCTAGGGAATAAGAAGAAGTCGTTGGGTGCCAGGGCTGTTCGGTGAATCAATTCGACATCTTGAGTCGTCAAATAACTCATCGTTTCAGCTGATGTGTGAGAGATCGCCTTGTCGTGATGCAAAATGATCCGTCTTCTCTTTTTATCTTTCCTCATTTCTCAATCTGAATTGACCGTCCTACGTTCCACTAATGGCACTGTGGCAACATGCCAGTTATATCGAAAATAAACGCAATCATTTTCTTTGATGTTCTTCTTCAACGAACATCTTTTGTTGGATTTGGATTTTCTTGAAAGACTCATACGGTCGATTGCTGTTTTGTTTCGGGTTCATTTGCATAGATCCATGATTCGTCACCTGTGACAATGTTAAACACAACCTATAAGCTTCCGCTTTTTTAACATCTCTTTGCACCAATCCATACGAGCCTTTTTTTGAGCATTCGTGATATTATGTGGGATCCAACGAGAACAAATTTTGTTCACGGCCAAATGAACATGCAATATGCTTGTCATACTAATGCCCAAGGATGCCTCAATCTCTCGGTATGTCACATGTCGGTCTTGCTTAATCAGTTCACGTATAGCATCGATGGTTTCTGGCAAAGTGACCGAAGTTGGACGTCCTTCACGAAATTTATGCTAGAGCGAACGGCGTCCAAGACTGAACTTTTGGTACCAGCGATTAACAGTGGAACGGTCCACGTTTTAATACACACAGAGAAAAGATTTGTTGTCTCACCGATGTTAGTGGTTACACAACCGAATGTTGACTGGGTACACAGAAATTTTCAATAGAAAAATCTGACACTATCGGATGAGGAGACCGAGTAAAGGTAACCCTTACTAATTAAGATGATAATAGAAACTGAATTTACACATGTCTTAGCTGTCGTTTTAAATAGATTGTTGGTTATAAGTACTCTTTGAATTTGGTTGTCATTTCCAAGAACGTATGTGACGCGCAAAATAGAAAGGGACCTAAGGATAAAAACCAGTTTTGTTCAGGAGAGCCCTTTCTATTTGCGCTTAGAATCGTCGACTTCACTTTCATAAAACGCGCATATCTCTGGGAGGGAACACTTGCATGGCCATGAGATCGGTCTCATTCGATTCTCAGATGTTGTCCACATCAAAAAAAGAAAAAAATGAAAATTGATTTTTTACCCTTAGGTCCCTTTCTCTATGAACCAAGTCATGGTTAAATTTATGTATTCGGTTATATGAACGATAATTAAACCCGCAATCATATGTTGGAGGATAAATTGGCTTTGTCACTGCGTTTGCAACACATCGAAGTACTGGTCGGTATATGTTCTGAATCGCCATACAATTATATGATGTTCTAGTCATATCCGTCTATTTGTCTGTGGAAAGCCTCCTGCAACCTCCAGGTCGCATTATTGAAGCAAGGTGGCTAAAATTTTTTTGAAACATTTTTCTTAAAACAGTTTTCTTCAAACAATTGCTTCCGATGGCTCTGAATGTGGAGTCTCTATAGAAGTGACAAAGCAGAAGCCGACTTTAAAGACGCTCTAACGACAATTCGTGCATTAAATGATTTTTTATGGACAATACTGAGGCTCGCAAAAAATTACACTATATTGAGCATACGAGGGCGACCGCAAAACTAACTGGCCTGGCACATTTTCTGTTTTACTAGCAACTTTTTTTTTGTTTTTTTAAAGCAATCTTTTATAAGCCATCTGTCAAAATTTCTGAAATATTTAATGATTATTTTCTTTGTTACAGGTAATTGAAGTAAACAAGTTTTATAATTTTTGAAAAATGGAAAATAAAGAGTTTCGTGCGGTAATTAAACACTTTTATATGAAAGGTTATACGCCACAATTAATCAAAGATGAATTGGATTCTGTTGATGATGATAATGCACCATCATACTCCACCGTGAAATCCTGGGTTCAACAATTTAAAATGGGTCGTTCAAGTACGGAAGTTGAACAACGCTCTGGAAGACCAAAAACTGCTACTACTATTGAAAACATTAGAAAAATATTTAATGAAGTGACTAAAGATAGACGAATAAAGCTCAGAGAACTTGCTGATATTGTTAAAGTACACGAAAAACAAGTTTCAAGTATTTAACATGATGAACTCCACATGAAAAAGCTATCCGCAAGATGCGTGCCGCGTTTGTTGACTTTGCCCCAAAAAATCTTCCGTTGGACCAATTCCGAGGAGCTTTTAGCTATTTATCAGCGTAATGCAATAGAGTTCTTGCGCCGATTCATAACTGTTGATGAATCATGGCTCCATCACTACATCCCAGAATGCAAAGAACAGTCAACTGTTAAGTCAGCAGGAAAAGTAATGGCCACAGTATTTTGGGATGCAAGGGGTATAATATTTATTGAGTATCTTGAAAAAGGAAAAACTATAAATAGTGAATATTATTGTGCATTATTGGATCGGTTAAGTGAAGAAATTAAGGTAAAACGACCGCATTTAGAAAAAAAAAGTTCTTTTTCATCAAGATAATGCTCCTTCACACACTCACAAAAACTGGCCGAATTACGATTTGAAATTGCTCCGCATCCAGATTTAGTCTCCAGTCCAGATTTAGCTCCTTCTGATTATTTCTTGTTTCCAAATTTAAAAAAAATTCTCGGTGGCAAAAAATTTTCGTGGCTATTATGTTGGCCATGCTTCAATTTTTCAAGTAATAAATTTAAATGTCAAATGGGTTGCACAATATTTTTAAACACTTTAAATTTACAAAACTCTAACTTTAGTTCTGTTTGTGATTTATGCGGATTTTTTCTTTCCGTTATAAATATCTACAAAATGTCATAAAAAAGTATTACAAATATTGATATTTAAAAACAATTAAATTTCGCCGTTCAACTAAAACAAAAGTTATGAGTTTTAAAAAAAAAATATATATTGAAAATGTTGCAACTGGTGTAATTTTCAAAGTTCAGAGTATTTTTAAAAAAACCTAAACTGTATTTTTTTTAGAACACCAAAGAGTATTTTTAAAAAAAAACCTAAACTGTATTTTTTTTAGAACACCAAAGAGTATTTTTAAAAAAACCCAATCTTTTTTTTTTTTCAGAACACCAAAGTGAACCAATGTACAAAATTCTGTCAAAATCGAAGACCTACCTGTAAAAAGTGATCGGTTTCACATGGAATTGCATGCTCTCTGTACAGACCAACACGGCTATAAAATCAAATCCCATTAAAAGTAAGAAATCCAAAATTTGTTAGCCATGGTATAGTTTTTTCTATAAACGATCGTCTCATTTGTTTGTCTAAACGAGCCGGACAACTTCTACTGTTCATCAGTCTGAATAGATCCTAAATTATTCGAAAAGCAAACAAATTTCAATTGCCACAAGCTGTTTTCCACAACAATATCTGAAACTGAGCTCAACTAGAAAACAGACCTAAATACCAAAATGATACAAAATTACAATAACAGTCGGTAGTTTTGACAATTTAACACCACCTGCAAAAAATTGTCTAACAATAACGCAAAGAATGCCATGGAATTCCGAGCGTTTCCGAACTCTACTACAAATGCAATCTTAAAGAGTTCATTATACAACACGCGCAAGCAATAAAAAGGATCTGTGAAAAATGTGCAAAAATTGAAGGACTTTTTACACCCAACGACCAGGACAACACAAAGCACCCAGCGAGGCATGTACTTGGAAAACGAGCAATAAATAGCCATTGGTCATGGTCAGTGTGATACCGATGCCACCTCAGGCTTGCCAACAACGAGATGACCAATAATGAGGGTAAATTTACCACCGCTGGACGAGTAGGGCAAACCGAGAAGGAGTAGAAGAAAAACAGAGGACTTTCCCTAATGGGTGTTCTACAATACAATAACAAGCCCGATATATTCTGCATTCAAAACTGACCAGTCCAGCGTCGTCTGTCTGTGTGCTCGCCGACGTGCTTCCAGTTGACAACGTCTGGATTAGTTTTATAATGATTGTGGACAAAAGGCAATTTTTACGCTGATGAAACATTTTCATTCTTGGTCTGGAACAAATGAAACATTTATGCCACATGAAGTCTGCTGCTTTTATCAAAGAAATTATTACACAAAATAACAAAACATCAGCTGAGAACACACATTGGCGAGCATAAATCACCCATTGTGGCGCAATGTCAGCACCCTAAACAAAACATTTTCACATTTTCAAAGCAGGAGGGACAAGGGAATAAAGTTGTTACGTACGCTACGTCGTTTACGAACAGCTCAGGGGCGTCAAACAAAGGCTTCCCCGCATCCACTGAGCAGTACTTGCTTCTGGTCATGTGAGCATGTGCGGGGCTCTATGATCGCGCTGTGAGAGGCTTTTGCAGAACGCCTTAAAATCATTTGCGTTTGTGATTAACAACCGCTGTGACTTTTTATTATAAGTTTTTTTATGCACGCTCAGTACCTCAGCGTTTACGCACCGATCTCGATTCCCTTTCAGATTTTGTCACACACAAAAAAGCCCACAATTACGGAAAGAATTTACGTACGTATGTGTGGCATATGTGTGCGTGCGCCTGTATGGACTGATACATGGCGAGCCGCATTGTGGCCAAAATTACCATTTGAATGGGGGTAAACGGAAACTGATGTCTTCATCACCAGCAACGAAAAAAAAAGATTCTTTGGGAAGATTATGTGTGCTTTGAAAGAGTCAAGAAACTGAATACAGGGTGTTTCTACGTTGAAAACTTTCGTTATATCGAAGTTGTCCAAGGTGTTTCAATCGTCATTGTCAAAGGTCTTGTGAAAGCCCTAGAAAAAACAAATAAGAACTAGTAAAAAAAAGCTAAAGTTGGGCGTGGTCGACTATATTATACGAGGGATGCTATTAATATTTCGGCTCCTGACAATAATAGTGGTCCCAGATGCAAACTGGAACTTCCATCAGGAACTTTTACATTGTTATACCCTCCACCATACAATGGAGGGTATATTAGTTTTGTCATTATGTCTGTAACACCTTGAAATAATAAGCGGAGACCCAACAAGTATATGTATTCTTGATCCTCGTAAAATTCTAAGACGATCTAGCCATGTTGTCCGGCTGTCCGTCTGTTGAAAACAAGATAGAGCCTGCATAGGGAGCGGAAATTTGGCACAAACATGTGTAGTTAACCTAGCATGGTTGGTATTGAAAACGGGTTATATAGCTCTACGGGAAGTTAGTGTTGGAGACCCTCAACCGACACTACCTCATAAAAATAAGTTTTTTATTTGGAAATATCCGTCCAATTTCTTGAGCAAAACCACTGAAATTTTGCAAATAATAATCTCTATATAGGCGCAATCATCTATGTAAAAATGGTTTAAATTGAACCACCATTTCTTGTACCCCCCATACAAACGGCTTTATGGGCCTTACGAAATAATATGACTATAATTCACCACAAACTTGACCTATCGAAATGAAATTTCACACATCAAGATTTCTGTATACAACCCACTTCTACTCTAAATTTGGCTAAGATCGGAAAGGCCCTACTGGTACCTCCCACACAAACGGTCTCATGGGCCTTGAAAAATAATATGACAATAACTCACTACAAATTTGACCTATCGAGATGAAATTTTCTACATAAAGATTTTTTATTGAACACACCTCTGCGCCAAATTCTGTTGAGATCGGAAAAGTCTCATGGGCTTTGAGAAATAATATGAATAAGCATGGTACTTCAGTAATTATCGGTAATTTGGTAGCTTCCTTTGCAGCTTTGTCAGCAAATTCATTTCCAACGATTCCTATGTGTGATGGGATCCAAAGAACCAAAATGGGTTGGCTACAATTATTTCCCAATATGTGACAGCGCATAGAGAAAGGGACCTAAGGGTAAAAAAATCAATTTTCATTTTTTTTTTTTCTCTTTTTGATGTGGCCAACATCTGAGCATCGAATGAGACCGATCCCAGATCCCAGAGATATGCGCGTTTTATGAAAGTGAAGTCGACGATTCTAAGCGCAAATAGAAAGGGACCTAATCTTTAAAATTACTCTCCTGAACAAAACTGGATTTTAACCTTAGGTCCCTTTCTATTTTGCGCGTCACACATAGAACACACTTCCGCACCAAATTTGGTTTTATTTGGGAATCTGGTGGAGGGTATCCAAAGTTCGACACTGCCAAACTTAACATTTTTTACTTGTTTAGCATAACTTCACTCAGAACGTTTTGTCATTTGGGGGCGAATTGTTTTGTTTACAGTGTGTTGAAAAATTCATCTCAGTCAAAAAATTAAATTACCACGTGAACATTTTCGTGCAATGATTTTTTACGATTTACGGCGTGGGTTATCGGGACAAGAGTGTTTAAATCAACTTGTTTGGACTTTTGGCGATGAAGCACCATCAAAACCCACTGTGAATCGCTGGTACCAAAAGTTCTATCTCGGACGCCGTTAGCTCCAGGATGAATCTAGTGAAGGACGTCCAACTTCGGTCACTTTGCCAGAAACCATCGATGCTGTGAGTGAACTAATTAAGCAAGACCGTGTGATTGACGAAATATTAATATTGTTGAAATGTAACAATAGTACTCGTATTATTACTAATTTTAAAAATGAAAATATGGTTTTAGCAACCATATAAATATGGTAAGTGCGACAAAAGTTTTGTTTTTTGGGCTTTATGTTAACAATAATATAATAGCGGAAATCATGCTGTATGATTGTTATATTTCTTTATTTAAATATGCTTTTAAGAACAATATTATTGTCACAGATCTAATGCAATAATAGTACATTTACTTAGTAGGGACATAAATACTGTTACAACATTGAACACACCCATTTCAATAGTAGAACTGAACATACCCCGTTAATTTCATATGGGTTTTGAAAGCTAACCTCAATAGCGTTAGTCTGTAACGGGATTTTATAATTGTTTCAACTTTCATCAGGAGTGGTCAGATAATGAGAACCGTATCGCTGTAATAGCGCTTTTCAAGTTTGAAATGAAAAAAAAAACGATATTTTTTAAAACGCTCCGGCCACTAGGGATTAGCCGTATGTTTGTCTACGCTCCGGCCACTAGGGATTAGCCGCATGTTTGTCTACCGATGCATAAAACTGTTTTAGGAGACTGGAGATGTAAAAGACCGCCGCCACCGGTCGGGCCCCGCCCACACTCTGTTCGAACACCGCATGTCATCAAAGCCGTTAAATAAAGAATTCACAGAAATCCGCTCCGAAAACAGAAAATCATGGCCCGTGAGATGAGTATCACGCAAAAGTCCATGAGTCGAATCATTAAAAAAGACTTGGGACTTGGGGCTTTCAAACGACGTACCGGACATTTATTGACTGCAGCTTTAAAAAAAATAGGATTGAAAAATGCAAACGTCTTTTGGTGAAGCACGCTGATAACTTGCACAGAAAAATGTTGTTCACCGATGAAAAAATTTTTACCGTTCAGGAAAAATTTAACAAGCAAATTGAGAGAGTGTATGCGCGGTCATCTAAGGAAGCATCTGAAGTGATCCCAAGGGTGGAAAAGGGTCATCACCCAGCTTCAGGCATGGTTTGGTGGGGTGTCCTTACGATGGCGTCACTGACCTGCATTTCTGGGAACAAAGAGTTAAAACATTGGCCAAAGTTTACCAAGAGAGTGTTTTGGAAGCCTGTTAACAATTCTCTGTTCCAAACCCAGCCATGGACTTTCCAGCAGGATTCTGCTGGATAAAGCTAAAACGTCCCCGTCCTGGCTTCGAAACAATTTGCCAGCGTTTATTTCCTCTAAAGAATGGCCCTCAGGCAGTCCAGATTGGAACCCATTGGATTACAAATTGTGGACGGTTTTAGAGGACAAGGTTTGTCACAAAAGATACCCCAACATTGATCTCTTAAGACTGCTTTGGTTCGAGCTGTGGCCAATTTTCCAATGGACGAGGTTCTTGCAGCTATTGACGATTGACCAGTGCGACTTAAGGCGTGTGTAAAGGCAAAAGGCGGACGTTTCGAATAAGTAGATTCTTTTTGGATACAATATACATCAATTAATATATTACAAAATATTTGGTCCAAAAACATTCACTACTTTTTATTTTACAGCGTAAAACGTGTGTAACAGTATTTATGTCCCTACTAAGTATACGAAAATTAAAAATTGCTCTGGCTTTGTTTAACTGAATTTTTTTAATAAAAACGCTTACGTTTTTAAAACATATTTATTCTACTGGTAAATAAATCACGCCGATAATTTTGAATCATATGTATTTTTAAATAATTTTCGTAATTCAAATCTTCTGTTACATCTTAACCCAATTGTAATAAATAATTTTGGTGATCATAATACAGTTGTGTGTGACCATCCTATGGTTGTAGGGATCATAACATGATTGCGTGTGAATCATATTATGGTTGCGATGACCATACTATGGTTTTATGTGAAACATACTGTTTGTGAGGATCATACTGTGGTTGTGTGAATCAAACTATTGTTGTGAGGATCATAGTATGGTTGTGAGGATCATAGAATGGTTGTATTTGAATCATAATATTGTTGTGAGATTCATAGTATGGTTGAGAGGATCATAGTATGGTTGCATTGGAATCATACTATTGTTGTGAGGTTCATTACATTGTTGTACCACAACCATGTTTCCAACAATAGAATGGCGCTCTAGTATTGTTATCCCAACCATACTTTTTTCTACGTGCAGATACTCCATGAGACGGAATTGCATCCACTTCGTGTCACAGTGTGGTAGGAAGTTTATCACGCTGCATTGTCGGGCCCTACTTCTTTGAAGAAAACGGTCACACTGTCACGGTAACTGGAGACCGTTACTTGTGCATGTTGAGAGAGTTTTTCTATCCAGAATTACGCCGATTGAGAATATATTTTAACTCTGTGTGGTTGCAGCAAGATAGTGCAACTCCTCACATGAATTGCGATGAAAATTTTCCAATAAACTGATATCCAGAAACTCCACATTCCGTTGGCCCCCCGGGTCGCCTGACCTTACTGCACCTGGCTTTTTCTTGTAGGGTTATTGCAAACAGGAAGTCTACAAAGCAAAACTAACAAATTCGAATAAACTAAAGCTATCCATTCAAGAAACAATTGCTGTTTTTCTTCTTTCAACTCTCCAAGCAGTAATGAAAATCTTTTTGGTAAGATGCCGCTTATGCATCAACAAGCAGGGGGGGGGGGCATTTAAATTCTATTAATTTTTAAAAGAACTAAGCTATATTTTAGTAAAATTAAATGAATAAAAGAAAAATGAATTCCATACACTGCAAGAAGAGTTATTTAAGTTTCCTTATGTAGCAAAATTCTTCAGCCACCCCATATCTGAATTTGTAGGAAAATGTCATTGTTTTTGGTGAATCGACTTCTGTGCTTGGCATAGGGTTATATAGCCGAGATAAAAAGTCGACTTTAGCCTTTTTTTGTTAAAGAAAAATATATTTAAAGTCCACTTTTGACTTTTTGGAGGAATCGACTTTTCCGTCATGAAATTTATTAAATATTTATTATTAAATTATTAACTTTACACAATTTTTGTACCATCCAACGATAGGTGGCAAAGTATACTTATAAACTTAAAAAAATACTTTTAGGCGCGTTACCTTTAGTCACTTAAGTTAAATGCCGATTTAATCCATTTACTATCCGAAACAGCCATTATGCAACATTTCCGGATCCTAGATTGTTTCGTTTGACCGCTATCGTGCATTCAACAGACTCGATCGTCCTAGAATTTTACGACGATCAGAAATATATACTTCATAGGGTCTCAGATCAATTTTTCGTAGTGGTGCAAATAGAATGACAGATTTTATACGATATACCATCCAACTTCGGTGGAGTGTATATAGAAAATAGTAAGAATTATAAACTGGTAATAAAGTAAATTTTGGCGTAGCGACTTCAATTTCTTAATAAGCAGAGAAGCCAAATAAAACAGGTCTATGGACCACTCGGACGGAAATTTAATTAAATCTACCCAGATCTTAAAAACAATGTCACGCTTCGATTTTTGCGAAATTTTCCTTATTATTTTGCATTTTTTCCTCGTACCATATTTAAATGAGTCCAATATTTCTTCACCAAACTTAACCGAATTTAAAAAAAAACTTTATTTTTGACCTCGTGCGAGAATGTCATACTCATTCGATACCTACCCTCCCATATGTCCAAGTGGATGCCGTTTTTCGGGCGCTAAAACTATTTGTATGGTTTGGGGGGGCCCTAACTGCCTAAAAATGGGTCATATGAGCCAGTTTGAAATTGGTCCAATTTTAAATGGTGTTCTAGAGCAGCTGTCTGTAAGATCAGGAGGGACCTTTATACTGGGACTTTTTCCACACGTGGACCGATATATCCCAATCGTATATAAGATGGTAACTAATCAATCGTTATGAACTGTAACAAATTTCATCAAGATTTGATGTACTATGTGACTTCCTTTTTTTTTTCTTTTTTTTTGACATGTTTATTTAAACAAAATGTATATATTTTAAACTACAAATAAACAAATAGTAGGTAATATGGTTTGTTATACGCTGTCCCATATTCGGGCTCTCAAGTATTTTATAGAATATATTACATTATTTTTTAAATATAAATATTATTTGTTACGCCAAAAGTAGGTAAATAAATATATATTATATGTAACGAAAAAAGTTGTGAAAACATTACTTTTATATTATAAAGTAGATAGGATCAAAGCTACAGTCAGGTTGGTAAAAAGTGTAAGAAAAATGAGAAAATTATTCGGTGAGCCACCAATATTTTTTGTTCTTAATGTGGGGTAATATGTTTTTATCTTCAGCATAAATGCTAGTATCAAATCTGCGATTGTCAACAGTAATCTCTCTACAAACAATAATTTTGTTATTGGCTCGTCTATGTATGTGGTAAAATATTGGGATACCGATTTCATTTTGGATAAATCCTTTGTTATCTAGGTACAAAAACGCTTCAGGTGGTACGTATCCGCTTTGTAATGTTTCTTGTATGTATTGTCCATTGACATAACCCAACAAACCAGTCCCTAAGCGTAATATAACTAAATTGGAGAATACACTTACTACTAACAAATTTCTACAACTTTTCTTAAACATACATCATTTGAACCCATAGATTTCGTAACAAAGAAAAATAAACACAAAGTCGTCAACTATACGCTGATTGCTTCACACAAGAAACAAAAAAACCCAAAGTCGCTGCGACGTATATGATGTGCCGTTATTTGTACACGTGCATTTTGTTTTCTTTGTTAAAGTTCTCAGTTGTTTTGTTCATGTTGAATTGTAAAGTTGGAGTAACAAAAAAGTGAAAATTAAAGAGAAGTAAAAAAGTGAAAAAGTGAATAAATTAAAGAGAAGTATTAATACGGAGCCATAATTAAATTATTTTCCTTGCATTCCATGCTTCTTACGATGTGGTTCCTAATAAGATGTATAATGAAATTATCAATTCTACTAATTTCAGCTACCTTATAAAGTTTTTTATTTGAAACATATTTAGTAAAGTTACTACTTGAGGATCTATATAGCGATGTACATGCTCTCAGACATTTTCTCTCAAATATTCTAATTTTCTCCATATACGATGGAGAAATGTTAAACCAAATTTGGCAACCGTAAGTCAAGATGGGTCGGATTAAAGATTGATATAATAAGACCTTTACTGTTGGTCTAATGTATTTTGAAAAAAATAAAGATTTGTACATAAAAAATGCGTTTCTGGCCTTTATAATTTGTGAATTTATATGGTTATTAAAATATAGAAAATTATCCAGATTAATCCCAAGATATTTGACGATTTGTTAATTCGGTATAGCTATACCTGAATTAGCCATTATTCTAAATTCTTTCCAATTGCGTTTCACGTTGTAATTGCATTTTCCTACAGGAGGTCGAAAAAGGATAGTCTCACATTTATTGGTATTAATTCTCATCTTCCAATCGTTGGCATAATTTTTCACCGTATCATAATAGTATTGGAGGTTTTCATTGATTTTTCCAACTTTGTCATCGCAATGATAGACAATTATATCGTCAGCAAAGCCGATGATATTATCAATTTTATTCAATAGGCCATGGATAAATAAATTAAATAGAGTTGGGGAATTTACTGTTCCCTGTTGTAGGCCATTTACTATAGTATATTTCCTTGTACTCATCTGATTTGTACTCATCTGATTATTATTACTGACTATGATCGATTTATTATAAAGCATATTATGAATAAGTATAATGAAGTGTACGGGAAATTTGTATTCTAATAGTTTATATATTAGACCTGGGGTCCAAATACTATCGAAAGCTTTTTCAAAATCTATTAGACAAGCACCAGTACATAAAGATTTGTTTAAGTTCCAATAGATATTGGAGACAAACAAATGTATTGCATGTATAGTCGAGTGTCTATATTGAAATCCAAATTGCCTATTACATGGAATCGGTTGAACGCGCATATGTGTGGAAGCTGTATCCTAATCTAAACCAATTTCCTTCAATATCAATAAAGCAAATCCTTGGTCAAAAAACTTGCTTGTGCCAACTCTTCTCAGTATTGGATGTAATGTGTGGCTTTTGAGCATAAAACATAGAACCGACTAAACATATTTGTGGGAGCTATATCTAAATCGGAACCAAATTCTTCAAATTCCAAAGCGTGCGTCTTGGTTCAAGAAAACCTACTTCTGCTAAATTTCATGAACAACAATTGCGACCTGTAGTTTGATTGGAAGCTTAAGATCTACAGCAGACGGGCGGGCAGTTGAACCGTTAAATCGAATGATTCTGAGACCAGTTATTGCATAACAAGCTTTAGATGGACAGGGGACAGACGAACGGACCGATATACGAATCGGGTTGTGATTCTGGAGTCAATCAGTACACTTAAAGGTGGGCGTAGCTTGAAAATTTCCCATGAAACTTACTTATAATGCCCTGTTCTACAGTGTGAGGCAGAGTACAAATATTTGTCCAGCCGGTAGCAAAACTCAAAAAAAGGTGGAAGCAAAAGTTTATTGTTCGATTAAATGTCCAAAGCAAAAGTCGATAGCGACTTTTTAAATTTTTGCAAAAAAAAGTCATTTCGTCGACTAATCGACTTTTAGTACCCTAGAATAAGCTTTTTGTATTTGACAAAAAGATTAAAAAAATAAACCACTACATAGAGCACCCAGTACTCATTCCGTTCTCCAAATTGATAGGAAGAAAAAAAACGATTTTAATGTAATATAATTTTAATATAAGGAAAATGAATTAATGGGAAAATGAAAATTAAACTATTTTCTTTCGACTGCCGAAGTTCTTCGTTAAGTCTGAATAAATATACAGAAGCAATAGCAAATCAAAATACTTACGTTTTAATGAACGAACGAGAGGTGAATAATAGCCGAAAAAACTGTAGGTAGGGCCATTTAAAATTTTAAATTTTAAAATGCTTCACAATAATACAGATAATTTTTTCAAATTTCCAGTTTTATCGGAAAGGTTGAACTTTGCCATTTAATACATCCGATGCGTTTTCTCTTCGCCCCAAGGCCTAAAAGATTTTTCGGCTGGAGATGGAGAAATAGTCCGAGAAACTTGTTTTCAGATGAAGCTCATTTTCATCTCGGTGGCTATGTCAATAAGCCAAATTGCCGCATAATATGCGCAAAATAGAAAGGGACCTAAGGTTAAAATCCAGTTTTGTTCAGGAGAGCCATTTTATAGATTAGGTCCCTTTCTATTTACGCTTAGAATCGTCGACTTCACTTTCATAAAACGCGCATATCTCTGGGAGGGAACACTTTTGGGACATGGGATTGGTCTCATTCGATGTTCAGATGTTGTCCACATCAAAAAAAAAGTGAAAAGATGATGAAAAGTTTTGTTCAGGAGAGCCATTTTAAAGATTAGGTCCCTTTCTATTTGCGCTTAGAATCGTCGACTTCACTTTCATAAAACGCGCATATCTTTGGGAGGGAACACTTTTGGGACATGGGATTGGTCTCATTCGATGCTCAGACTCAGTCCACATCAAAAAAAGAAAAAAATGAAAATTGATTTTTTTACCCTTAGGTCTCTGAACTCTATGCGCTGTCACATATGGGGTTCAGAGACCCCACACGTGACTATTGAGAAGCCAATGCATCTATCTACAACGAATCACTGTTTGGAGTGGATTTGGGCAGCCGACATCATTAGGTCATTTTTGACCGTAGACGATGAGCTTTGTCGCGCCATGCTCAACGAATTTTTGTTTCCAAAAATTCAAAGGAATGACATCGACGACATTTGGATTAAAGAAGACGGAGCCAACGCAATCGTCGATATTTGACGATAGTGTATCGAATAATCAGCCGTAATTGTGAAATTGTGTCAATTGGCCGCTGTGATTTGAGCCCTTTTGATCTTTTTTCTGTGGAAGCCATTAAGGATAAATGTTACGCAAAGAATCCAGAGACAACTGGAGCGTTGAAACATGAGATCATAGTTGCCATTGAAGAATTTCGACCCCAAACAATCGAAAATGTGCTGAAAAATTGGGTTGATCGGATGAGGTACTGACGAGCCAGTTGTGGTTGTCATATAAATGATATTGTGTTCCATTAATTAATGACAGAGTTCAACTTTTCTAATAAAACCAGAACTTTTAAAAAATTATCATGACCTTTTTTACAGCCGAGTCATATTTAAAATGTTTAATCGCCCACCCTGTGTTTGTTAAATGAGATTCTCGCAGCGGGAAATGTGTGAACTAAACGTGATTTGCCAGCAACTTGAACTCTGTGAGTCTTGCCACGAACCCGAAACAATAGCTATGTTCGAGTTACAAACCATATGTATCCCGATGTTACCGTTATTTCCGTTATTAGCGGAGACAATAAGTTTTTTGCTGCCTGGCAGTGCTGTCGAAACAAAGACGATAAATTGTACAATCTGGGTGATGTGTTTCTTCTTTAAAATAATGCAGAAAAACACACTTCACTTCAAACTTCATCAATTCTCGGGGTTTATTTTTCCACACTCGTTAGCACACAATCACTATAACGCTAAAAAGTCAAAAATAAACACAGAAAATAATAAATTCGCACACTTTAAACACAAAAAACAGTATTCCCAAATATAATTTTACTCAACACTGATTTTCGATATCTTGTACAATTTTTCGTCTTCGGTTTAAAGTTTTCTGTATTTTTTTTTTGTTTCAATTTTTACTTTCTTGTGTTCTAGTGATAGTGTACAAACGAATGTGGAAAAATAAACCGCGAGAACTGATGCGTTACCGAAGTGAGTTTTTCTACATTATTGCTAAGAAAAAGCACATCGTCCATCTCCTACAACTTTACGTCTTCGCTTTATACAAAAAAAAACAGCTTTCTTAAAATGTTTATATGTCTAGCAATTGCTCCTAAGCCTCATTTCACTTTAAAAATTTTTAAGCGCTCTCATGCTTTTTGTCTTTGTGGGTATTTTTTGTTTTTTTTTTATAATTTTCTTGCAATATAAACTGAAGTTGAAGTATGGACCTCAAGCTTTAATTTGATATAAGGGGTGGTCCAAATTAAACGCACGATTTGAATTATAAATGAAACTAGAAGATTTTTCCGAATTATCTTAATATTTGTTGTTATCATAAAAGGATCTATGAGAATTATGTGTGAAACAAAGTATCGGTCAAATGCTCGCGACGGCTTCGGTAACATACCATTATCCGATGGTCCATACTTTCAATGACTTTGAGACATAATGGAGGTTCAATGCCGTAAATGTGCAAATTATCTCATAATTTATCTCTTGAATAACGAACGTCCACTTATTGTTTTAAATTTCCCTAAAAAAGAAGCCTAACGGTGTAAAATCAAATGATCGTGGAGTCCGATTAACATCGTCACGACGTGGGATAACACTGCCATTGAATTTCTCGCGCAGAAGTGCCATTGTTTCGTTTGCTGTGTATCAAGTGGCACCATCCTGTTGGAGCCATATATTGTCCAGGTCCATATCCTCAATTTCTGGACACAACAAAACCGATTTGTCGGCACAACCGAATTTTTTGCCAACCGAATGTTGATGGTTGTACGTGCTATCCAAGTATTCCATCCCTACAGCCGAATATTGATTGGGTAAACAGTCATTTTCAATAGAGGGAACTGCCGCTTCAGTTAAAGAGAAAAGTATCGGTGACCCTAACAGATGGATATGAATTTTGGAACTGAATGTGTACATGTATGTATTGGTTGTTGTTTTAGTTTGTTGGTTAAAAGTACTCTTTGAATTCGGTTGCTATTACCACGAACATTTGTTGACTGGACCAACTGATGGTTTAATTTTATGTATTCGGTTATTTAGACGAAAAAAATATTTAATTAAATTACTTTAAAATATTTATTCTTTTATTTAAATTACAGCATTTTCTTTGAAGACTTTGTGTAAAAATGGAATGATTTCTGCATCAAATTTGTATAGTGGGCCATAAAACTGAATCAAAATCAATTTGAAGCTAAACCCGATTATGACATGTTAATAAAATCCATAAGTTGGATTTTATGCCAATGTATTACCATCTACGAGGGCGACCTCAAAACTAACTGGCCTAGCACATTTTCTGTTTTACTTGCAAATTTTTTTTTTTATTTTCTTTGTTACAGGTGATTGAAGTAAACAAGTTTTATAAGTTTGAAAAAATAGAAAATAAAGAGTTTCGTGCCGTAATTAAACACTTTTATATGAAAGGTTATACGCCACAATTAATCAAAGATGAATTGGATTCTGTTCATGGTGATAATGCACCATCATACTCCACCGTGAAATCCTGGGTTCAACAATTTAAAATGGGTCGTTCAAGTACGGAAGATGAAAAACGCTCTGGAAGACCGAAAACTGCTACTACTACTCGTATTGAAAACATTAGAAAAATATTTAATGAAGTGACTAAAGATAGACGAATAAAGCTCAGAGAACTTGCTGATATTGTTAAAATACACAAAAAACAAGTTTGGAGTATTTTACATGATGAACTCCACATGAAAAAGCTATCCGCAAGATATGTGCCGCGTTTGCTGACTTTGCCCCAAAAAATCGTCCGTTGGACCAATTCCGAGGAGCCTTTAGCGATTTATCAGCTTAATCCAATGGAGTTCTTGCGCCGATTCATAACTGTTGATGAAACATGGATCCATCACTACATCCCAAAATGCAAAGAACAGTCAAAACAATGGATAGAAGCTGGTAAAAGTGGTCCCATGAAGGCGAAAACTGTTAAGTCAGTAGGAAAAGTAATGGCCACCATATTTTGGGATGCAAGGGGTATAATATTTATTGATTATCTTGAGAAAGGAAAAACTATAAGTAGTGAACATTATTATGCATTATTGGATTGGTTGAGTGAAGAAATCAAGATAAAACGACCGCATTTAGAAAAAAAAAGTAATTTTTTATCAAGATAATGCTCCTTCACACACTGCATTTTTAACTCAACAAAAACTGGCCGAATTACGATTTGAAAATTGGAAGGAGATTATGTTGAAAAATAAATAATAATAATTCCAAAAAAAACGGTTCTTTTTATGTTAGGCCAGTTACTTTTGCGGTCGTCCTCGTACTTAAGGTTTCATGTGATACAAAAGATCTCAAATGATTGCTTCAAGTCTTGGTTGTAGATATATGATATGTGTGGTAGCACAGAGGGCTCTTTTAAAGAAATGGGTTGTTCTGAAAAGCTTTGCAAAGACGTTAATGTTATGTTAATAATTAAATAAAGTATGTATATTAAAATACTTATTTCAAGCTTTAGTGGACCGTAAATCGGGAAAAATCTGTCGCTGCCTAAAAATATTGTTTTTTTGTTTGTTTTAATAATAAGGAGGGTATCTATGGCAAAATTTTGAACATATCTAACTTATGTCGCTAAAATGAAGTTAAGTCTGTTTCTAAATTTTGGAAAATATTTATTTATAGTGCAGCGTTTTGAAACATTATTCTGGTGACCCAAAAACTTAAACTGCCTGACACAAGAAGAAATTAAAACAGACTGAACACATTTTGTTTTACTTTTTTACGTGTTTTGGTTATTTCCATATATGTTTTCGTCGTAAAAAAAAAGATTTTGTAGTGTCTAACCCGATATAATTATAGGTATTATATTCTGATAGTGGAATAACAAATTTTTTGTTACAATGGAAAACTAAGCAGGGTTTGGTCATTTTAAAGAACTTATTTGTTGTCATCTCCAAGTACACTGGTCAACACTAAATTTGGGGCAGAAGGTTTAAAAGTCAACTTTAGTTGATTTGGGGCTGCTGATCACTAATCTCCGATTTGCCAGATTAGGAGATATTATTATATTTTTAGAGATATTAGGAGACATTTACATAAACCATTTCATTTTTCGTGTTTTTGTAGAACAAAAGGACCCCTAATTTTATATGTGAACCGGTTTCGAGCGCCTTACTAGGTCTTAAATAACTCTGTCAAATTTAATCGGATTGTAAAATATTAAGTCAGCTCAAAGTAATTTTTGTAACGAAAATTCGATTTTTTTTTGAGAATTTCGCCTTTATCTTAAACAATCCTTAATAAAAGCGCTGCATATTGTTGAAAATGTCAATTTCACCTCTAAACACCTCAAAATCAGTTGACGAATAAAGCAAAAAACTTTTTATTCATAATAAAGAAAATACCGGTTTATGTGAAAATCACCCAAACTAGAGTAAATCTGGCAAATCAGAGGCAGGATTTGTGGTCAGCAGTCCCAATTCAACTGAAGTTGATTATCAAACGTTTTGCCGCAGATTTCTTTTTAAAATTTTGTTGCCCAGTGTTATTTGTACGAGAGTTGCTATATATATTTATGGCCTAGGCAACACTAAGTGTTGCCTGGCGCTATCTGACATTTCCATAGGAAAGATTGGCATTTTTTAGCTTAAACGTTTTCGGATCGTTTTGACTTACGACTATCATTTGTGTTGTTTACAGTGACTTGAAAAAAAATCAATTTGGCAAAAAAAAACAGAATTATGTACCTTGTAAACATTTTGTTTGACCACCCTTTATAATATAAGGGGATCCATCTAGAGGTATTTTTTCAGAACAACAAAAAATTTAAAAATTAAATCAAGTGTGGAATCTTTATTGTTAATTTGAAAGGACATGTTATGGCATTTATTTTTTGAAAATAATTACCTTAAAATGTTGGCAACTGCATTAAGAAAATGAGCCTTCGGTGAGAAACGGGAAGATCCGCTGTTTTCGACCAAAATTTTGTTCAGTGATGAGGCCCATTTCTGGCTCAACGGCAAAGTCAATAATCAAAATTGACGCATTTGGGCTCAAGAGCAACAAGAAGAGGTTCAAGAGGTGCCATTATACCCAGAAAAAACCACAGTTTAGTGCGGTTTATAAGCTGGTGGAATCATCGGTGCATATTTTTTCAAAAATGATGATGACCGGAACGTAACCGTGAATGGAGCACGCTATCGCGCCAAGATATCGATCTTTATGCTACCTGAAATTGAAGCCCGTAATCTTGACGACACTTGATTTCAACAGGACGGTGCCACTTGTCATATAGATGCTCAAACAATGGATCTATTGAGACGTCAATTCGAAAAGCAGCTAATTTCACGTTTTGGACAGGTGAGTTGGCCGCCTAGATCGAGTGATATCACACCTTTAGACATTTTTCTTTTGGGGTTACGTAAAGTCCAAAGGCTATGCTGACAAACCAGCTACGATTCAGGTTTGGAAGCCAACATTACGCGTGTCATTAAAGCCATACAGGTCGAAATGCTCAAACGATTCATCCAAAATTGGACCATCAGAATTGCGGCCAACATTTAAAGGAAATTATATTCAAAAAATAAATAAATTAAATGTCCTTTCAAATTACCAATAAAGATTGCTCACATGATTTGAATGTTTTTTTATTTTTTTTTGTTCTGAAAAAATACCTCTAGAAAATACCCACGTTTTTTATCTGAAACCCGAAATGCCAGTTTTCTATAAACCCCGGTTTTTTTGGACCCTAATCCGCGCCAAGGTGAACTTCGTATTGGTCATGTTTTTTGTCAAGGTATTCCCTTGTATCACAAAAATTATTACACACAGCTCTTTCATTAGGTCAATATCAAATTCCAAATAAAAATCATTTTTTTTACAAAAAAAACTTACCTTTTTTTAAAAATCGTAATGAAGTAAGCATTAGAACATGACTATCGCATGCAAACACACTCAAACACTTTTCTTCATACACTTGCATTATTTCACTTCACTACATTTTAACGATTGTTCCCCACCATACATTGCACCGCGAACTACCGAATAAAAAACCCTTAGGTATTTTTTCTCTTTAGAACCGAACCGACGTTTGTTTTTTAAGAAACTTTTAAGAAAATAAAATTGGCGATTTTTACAGCCACTTTGCATTATCAAGTTGTTTTAAATATCCATAAACCATTTAAATATTTCCTTGATTTCTTTCAGCTGAAATCTTTGGAAAACTTTTCAAATCCAATCTCCGCTTTGGTTTGCATGAAAACTGCATACGCACACACACACACACACTCACAATCCAAACGTTTTTTGTCTGTTGCATCAGCCGCATAACAACAGCACAGCACTTAAAATCCTTCTATTCAATAACGATTTAATCAAATGTAACGTCGCTGTACACCATTTTATTCGATTGCAACGTATTTTCCACAACTTTCTTGACACTTCTATTAACTTTTCTTGAAAATCCCACTTGAATTTTACTAGAAATTTATTGATTGAAACGGACACCGAAATTTGCAATGTATTTAGGATGGAGGATCGCGAAAAACTAAATAAAATGTCAAAAAGTAGCGGGAATTATCCATTGTGAATTGTTGTTCTTATTGGATGGCGGCACAATTAACAGAGTTGTATTGTGCAAATTACTCTTTGGTTTTTAAATTGGTTCGGCACTCAAAACGAAATGAAATTCCATATAATAGACGGGGCTCACATCATTTGATATGTCGGCATTCATTAAGGCCAGTACACAATAATTTCAAATTTTGTAATTATTGTAAAGACCTGCGCACACTGAAGCGTGCGTTTTTGCAGTTTGATAAATATAAACTGTATCAAGACCAAAAATACGTCAGAGAAATAATGCTAAAATTTTGTTTTATTTGAAACGCTTTAAAAAGAGATTTTTTTCTCGTAGAAATTTTAACTGTAGAATTTGAAATTTGACAAAGGTAATTCTTAAAGTTTGTAAGGCTAAATTTCGGAATTATTTGTGATTTGCGATAGCATTGTTTTTAAATGAGCGAAATATGTATTAATCTCCCACATATACTCAGAGATAAAGTTCCTTTCCAATCAGTTCGGACCTCAAAAACTCCGTTGTACGAGAAGACCTTTGGTTGCAATCATCAAATGTTAATAAACGTGATCGAAATTCGATTTAAAATGCTATATTATAATCGAGATAACTAACAAAATAAGGTGAAATATTTGATCGTCAGAACGCCTTTTGTGACAATTAATTGTATTCTTTAGTATTGTTTGTTGGAACCAAAAATTGGATTTGACAAGATTAAATAACACTTCTTTACAACAATTATCATAGTATTGGCCGACATGAAAACTATAAATATAAAATAGACCGAATGTTGATTGGGTACACGCCAATTACACAGTTCAACAGCCAATCTGGGGGGTGAGAAATTCCAAGTCAGGGTGATGGTACTAGGTCAGTATATTAAAACCCTCAAAGGGTTTTGCGTTCGTATGTGACAGTTTATTTTATGACCTTTTACATTTTTTCCTTATCTTGATGTTTTTTTCGCTTAGTAGTAAAATGTTGGCAAAAACGTAGTTTGACATAACTCGAGAATGACTAGATCGATTTTGCTGAAATAAATTGAGAAAAATTAATAATTACATTTTCTTTAATCCATTAATATACTGTTTCTATACCAAATCAACATTTTTGCAATTAGAAATAAATTTATGAAGAAAATTTTGCCAATTTTTTTTTTTTTTAAACATATAAATCCCAAACGGAAAAACGTGTAGAGTCTTATAACTTTCACGTAAAGTCACATAACCTATAAACAAAATGCGACATAGATCATAGAAATCGATAGAAGTGAAGTTACTTAATTGTAAATAAAAGCAGAAGTGAAGTTACTTAATTGTAAATAAAAGCAGAACGCGTTAATCGATTTCTATGAGGGTTTTAATATACTGACCTAGTACCATCACCCTGACTTGGAATTTCTCACCCCCCAGACAATAACCCCAAAAATGTTCCACAGTGTTATCAGTAGTGGGAACAGGCAGTATCAGTCGAAGAGGCAAAGTATCGCTAACTCTATATAATTAGGATGATTATTGGAACTGAATTTGTACACGTATTTGTTGTTGTTATAGATTATTGGCTATATGAACTTTTTGAATTCTACTGTCATAACCACGAGCATTTGTAAACTGGGCCAACTGATGGTAAAATATTGTATGTTTGGTCATCTGACCGAAATAATGTTCTTTTTTTGGGTTTTATATTGAGCGTTTTGTTAATATTTTTTCTATTATCTGTTAACAAACTTTCACAACAATTGTCAAGCATTAAAAAAATATTTTTTTTGCAAGTGACTTTGACTGTTTATTTATTATTGGGCTAGTGACTTTACCTCCTTTATTGTACCATACGTATTCGCCTAAAACGAAATTTTCGCTAAGGAATTTAGCATTTACCTCTACAAGAAAAATTGTAGTGAAAAACAGTGCAGAAAAAGAAGCCGTTTCTCATATTTACTCACATTCACTCTATCCTCAAAAATTACTTCACAACATTTGCTATTTTTTTATGCAAATGTCAAAAATTCCATTACCAAACAATTATCGGAACATTAATTTTTGTTTGCAGAAAGTGAAAAGTCACTGCTTTTATTAAAATCCCTGTAACAGTTGCAAATTCATCCACCGTTTCGTTTCAGCTGAAAACGAAAATTGCTTAATAGAATTTACCAAAGGCAAATTTCGCTTGCTTTGCTACGTGTTTTTGTTATGGAAGCGAACATTTCTTACTAGGCTTGCGCATTCAAAATCGTTGGTGTGCGCGTTCTAATAAGAAATAGAGTGTCACATGTTTCGAAGTAGAAGAGCCTTTCAAAAAGGGTGCAGTGTGCTCTAGCCGTAAATTGTACGCAGTGCTGCCAAACAAGTTCAATAAAAAATCGTCGATTTAAAAAAAACTTTATTTTTTAAAATATAAATCGTCACACAAAAGTTAGTCAATTTTTATATTAGAAGTTTACTTTATTTACTAGTGAATACTCTCGCAAGCTATATGATCACAGTTCTTTTTGTTTTTCAAATTGGGAATTCATTCAGTGAAGAATTTATACACACCACACTTATTAGAGATGTTTTATCGCCATAAAAGACAACTTTTCAATACATATTACGAACTAATTGCATTAAAGTGAATAATAGTAAAGGGAAAAATAACATTAAAATATCACTTTGTATGTGAGCTGTGTAATAATTATTTCAATTAAAAAACTCATATTTATGAAAAAACCAAAAAAATAATTTTTCTATTTTTCTTTTCTCGATCTGGCTGGAATGTCAATCTCTGCCTAAACATTTTTGTCTTGATTAAGTATTGCAACAATATGTGAAGCACTTATTGAATTCTGAGGTTTATCATGATAAACATTTGCAAATGTATATATGTTTTCTTTTTGTTTATTTCAAATAATTTATATATTTTTAAAAATCGTAATTTTCGGTGTTTTTACACTGAAATATCGCAAATGCCATTCGGTCAAAGTTTAGTTTAAAATTCGTCAGACTTGTCCTGACTGTACCTGTTTTCTTATGTGAATGCTGTTACCCGTAGCGATTTACTAAGTACCACTTACAAAAATTATCAAATAAAAAATTCGTTATATGGATTTTGTACACACGCCCAATCACGAGTATATATGTTGGAGAGCAAAATTTTATAGAAAACTCGTTACTGAGCGTATAGCCTTATTCGCATATAGAATTCACTTTGCACTTCCACGTTGTTTCTTATTGTAATTTACAGTCGAAATCCTATGTAAATGAAATTCTTTGGGTTTTGTACATATACTCGTATAAGAATGCCGTATTTGTCATTCTGTTTGCAACTCGTCCAAATATTGAGCGTATTTCCTATATGTATAGACCATACCTTATTGATAGTCGTAAAATAATTTAAGAAGTGGACATTAGTGTGTCAAAAAACCGTGGTTTACAGAAAACCGGCATTTCAAAAACAAGATTTAAAAAATCCGACCGTCGGTTTTTTAGAGACACTAGCTGATATTCCGTTTTTAGCCTTTTGCTTAAGAATGGAAAATAAGTTTCTAATCTTAAGCAAATTAATTGTGATCATAAACATTATCCTAATTTTAAAAATAAGGTCATATTTAAAATTGGTTTGAAATGACATTGCTTTTGGTACCCATATGTCCATGTTAAACTGTGTTAAATTTCCGGACATAGGGTCACAAATTAAGAAATACTTCTTATTTTAAAACCATATGTCCATGTGTATGGGAAGCTTCTTGGGCACCCAGAAAATTTATGCAGGGTCTTATCAAACTAGTAAAAAAAGCCTAAAGTCTGGTGTGGACGACTATATTGTACCCTGCACTTCTGGTGGTGCAGGTGTATAATTTTGTGAAAATAAAACTACTTTGCTTTCATATTGTATCTTTTGGAATTATTGGTTTCCGTTCATTCAGAATGTACCCAGTCCTCGCACCACGTTGTGGCATAAAACAAACACCTTAAAACATAAAATCAGTTGAACATATGGGTGGCATTCAGTAACTTTTTTCCTTGGTCCAAAAAACTAACTTGTGCCAAATTTCATTAGAATTGGATGTAACATGTGGCAGATAGACGTAAACCACACAAAATAGGATAAACATTTGTGTGTAGAAGCTAAACCTGAACTGATTTTCCTAAGTTTTAATAGCGTTGTTTCTTGGGCCAAAAACTTTCCCGTGCTAAGTTTCATCAAGATTATATTTAGGATGTGGCAGCTAGACATAAAAACAATAAAATCGGATAAACATATTGGTCGGAGCTGTATCTAAATTTGAACCGATTAATAGATTACACTGTGGAACATTTTTGGGGTTATTGTCTGGGGGGTGAGAAATTCCAAGTCAGGGTGATGGTACTAGGTCAGTATATTAAAACCCTCAAAGGGTTTTGCGTTCGTATGTGCCAGTTTTTTTTATGACCTTTTACATTTTTTCCTTAATTGATGTTTTTTCGCTTAGTTGTAAAATGTTGGCAAAAACGTAG
Organism: Hydrotaea diabolus; assembly: GCA_963513945.1. Classification (NCBI taxonomy): domain Eukaryota; kingdom Metazoa; phylum Arthropoda; class Insecta; order Diptera; family Muscidae; genus Hydrotaea; species Hydrotaea diabolus. The sequence continues at coordinate 149,019,906 of OY740718.1, read as the reverse complement.
TTTGACATAACTCGAGAACGACTAGTTCGATTTTGCTGAAATAAATTGAGAAAAATTAATAATTACATTTTCTTTAATCCATTAATATACTGTTTCTCTACCAAATCAACATTTTTGCAATTAGAAATAAATGTATGAAGAAAATTTTGCCAAAAAAAATTTTTTTTTTTTTATTTTTGTTATTTTTTATGGCCAGAAGTCTGGAGTTATTGGGGAAAATTTATAAAAAAGGCGATAAATGACACTTTTTTGAATAAAAACATATATCAATATTCTTGTCAAAATGGGATACCCTCACTTAATTGTAAATAAAAGCAGAACGCATTAATCGATTTCTATGATCTATGTCGCATTTTGTTTATAGGTTATGTGACTTTACGTGAAAGTTATAAGACTCTACACGTTTTTCCGTTTGGGATTTATATGTTTTAAAAAAAAAAATTTTTTTTTGGCAAAATTTTCTTCATACATTTATTTCTAATTGCAAAAATGTTGATTTGGTAGAGAAACAGTATATTAATGGATTAAAGAAAATGTAATTATTAATTTTTCTCAATTTATTTCAGCAAAATCGAACTAGTCGTTCTCGAGTTATGTCAAACTACGTTTTTGCCAACATTTTACAACTAAGAGAAAAAACATCAAGATAAGGAAAAAATGTAAAAGGTCATAAAAAAAACTGGCACATACGAACGCAAAACCCTTTGAGGGTTTTAATATACTGACCTAGTACCATCACCCTGACTTGGAATTTCTCACCCCCCAGATTGGCTGTTGTACTGTGTTATATGCATATATCATATACTTAAAGATGCTAATACTATTATATATTTTAATAATGAAGTTGAAAAGGAGCAATAATGTCCTTAACTCTTGTTTTTTCATGTCCAAACTTATAAATACCGTGATGATATATTAAATAAACATACAAATTAATGACAAAATTCAACATTTCCAATAAAACCTGTAATTTTAAAACATTAACAGTACCTTTTACAGCCGATTTAACCCATTTTTAACGCCGTTGTGTTTTCGAAATATTTACATCCAAAGTTGATGTAGCAAAAACGCAACCGAGGTAAAAAATGGGTTAAATTTAGTGTCTAAATCGACCACCTTGCATAACGACAATCTTACATTCACAATACTTTGTGTTATCACTGCATAGTGACTTCGAAACTTCACATCACAAACAAAACAAATGCCTATTGTGAATTGGTTGCTTTGAAAAAAAAACAAGCACCCTGACACTTGCTCTGAAGACGACTGACGTTTGTGGCAGAGTGAATAGGTTTCAGTTGCAGTTGTTTTGTTCGCAAAAATCTATAATTATTGTACACTTTCTGAAAAATCCATAAAAAAATAACAATTAACGACACTTTCATACATGAGCTGGGAACAAAAACCATAAAGTGACGTGGAAATCGAAGACAAGACAAAGAATATACGAACAAAAAGAAGGAAACCTTAAAAAATTTCTTCTGAACTTGAGAACAGAGCGAAACTGGCAATGAAAACAGAAAACTACACCCACTCTTTCGGATAATGGACAACGAAAGGGCTGATTTAGCATTAGCTCCAGCAACAACAACAACAACGGGTCACGACAAATATTTAAACAGCAGTTCATGTGAAATAAGCACATAACTAAAAATAGATAAACAATTTAAATACTAGAGAGGGGAGTGAGCAAAGAAAATAATAATTGTACCAAAAAAAAAACGACAGCAACAATAGAAAGTGATTATTCAAGCAAAACAAGGAAGGCAACACAAAAATCTCACACGAACGGCAAACATAAAACAGCAACAACAACACAACGAAAACGACGGCAGCGGCAGAATATCGGTATCGCAAAATCAAGAAGTCAACAGTGATGACGTCGCTGGGGGGAGCAAATAGCATACCCACTATATCGGCGGCTGTTTCCTCATCAAATCTATCATCCAAATCGTCACGATCGAATTCGAACGATGCTTTGAGTTCTTCGACGAAACAGCTGTTGTCCACCAAACAGATTGTCCAGCAAAAATTCAAAGAGCATGAAAATGTTATATCGGTAAGTGATTTTGAAAACTTATCAGTGTTTGTAGTGGTCCATTCTTATCATTCGGTGTCTTTTTTCTTCTTTCTTATTGCCAGATCTTTGAGGCCTATCAAATTGTGGGCCAAGAACACACCAGTCGCATTCTGTGTCTGGTGGTATCCGTTTCCGGTGGTACTTATGCTGTCTTCTCCATGACAGCCAACCGTTTGCCGCCGCGAACGTGCAGCGATTTGACGATTGACAAGGTTTTCCCTTTGAATGATTCATTTCATATTGGCATTGGTGAGAAAATATCTTATCTGTTATGGCTTTGATAAGGAAACATGTCTTTGATATTTCTGGGAACATTATTTGTTTTTTGTTTATCTGGACGGGTCATTTACTGCCTGTGAATAAGGCTTTATATCGCATATAAAGAGATTTCCAGACATATTGGCGTCCATTTAATGTTGGCCTATAGCTACGAAGTGCAAGGTGCATATCGCTAAAGGAAAACATGGTCAAATTGTATTATTAGTGGTACAATTGAAGACTCGGTGGTACAGTAATAACCTCACTGCAGTTTTGGCACAACTCACTGCTAATCATTTCAATTTATAAAATTGTTAAATCGTTTAAACTTAGGACATATCAGTTCTTCTTTAGATTTTTTTTAACTCCTTCAGAAAAACTCCAGAGTGATAATAAAACACAGATAGTTCAAATTTCAATGCGATATACGAGGGCGACCGCAAAAGTAACTGGCCTAACATAAAAAGACCCGTTTTTTTGGAATTATTATTATTTATTTTTCAACATAATCTCCTTCCAACTCAATACACTTCATCAAACGCTTTTCAAGTTTTTTAATTCCATCCGAAAAATAAGATTTTTCTAGACCTTCAAAATATGCCTCAGTTTCAGCAATAACCTCGCTATTGGACGACAATTTTTTGCACCGAGAATTTTTTTAAATTTGGAAACGAAATAATCAGAAGAAGCTAAATCTGGACTATATGGTGGATGCGGAGCAATTTCAAATCGTAATTCGGCCAGTTTTTGTTGAGTTAAAAATGCAGTGTGTGAAGGAGCATTATCTTGATGAAAAAGAACTTTTTTTTTTAAATGCGGTCGTTTTATATTGATTTCTTCGCTCAACCGATCCAATAATGCACAATAATATTCACTACTAGCGGAGCCCGGCGTGCGTTGCTACGCCAAAGAAAGTAACACATATGTATATCAAATGTGAAAATAAATTCGTGTAATTTATTGTAATGCTAATGGATACACAATATTTTTGGTCGTACCGTTGGGTGTATAAATGTACAAATTTTTTGGTGTACCAACTCTTGAGCAAGCAACATACAATTGGCCGTGGGAAAAACATGAATGTTGCAAATTCAAACCAGCAACAGTGAGGGATTGCCCTTGTGCTTTATTTATGGTCATCGCGAAGCCAAGAATCAAAGGGAACTGAATCCGCTTAAACTCGAATGGTAAATCATTCGTAATCATCGGTATGCGTGGGATCAGCACATCTTCCGCTTTGATTATTGTTGCCTCGATCAAATTTGGTGTCAAATTTTTAATAATCATCCTGGTTCCGTTGCATAGCTTTGGGGCGTTCAAGTTTCAAATAAGCATCACCGGTGACCCAACTTTCAATGTCAATATATGTGGTGGCATTCCTGGTGGCTCTAGTGAATTAAGAAATTCTGTTGGGTAATTTACAGCTTCTTCCTGATCCATCATTGTGTCGATTGAATGATATTTTTTCGATTCTCCGGGCAATTTCAATTGAATTTGTTCATTTAACTTCTTGACATCATCATTTTTAGGTGCTAAAATTGCACGTTCGCAGAGCCAATCTGAATTTTTGTAGTTGTTGATTAAATTTGGGAATACATTTTCTAAAAGGGCTTAAATATTTGGTAGCATTTGGCAAAAGTTGGGCGAAAATGAAATCTCATATGTTGTGGGATCAGTTGGAATTTTGCCATTTCCGATCTCTAAAAGTTGTTTTGAAAAGGTTTGGGCAGACACATCTTGCATTAAATGGACACGCATGTTTGTTGATAGTGTAATTTTCTCAATTCGCTTCCATAAATATGATGCTTTCAAGCATGCGTTTAGCTCATCGGCAGGTGTTGATCGAGGTATAACGGGCAAAGTTTGTCGAAAATCACCAGCAAGAAGTATTAGAGCACCTCCCATCGGTAGTTGTTTCCCTCGAAAATCGCGCAGAGTCCGGTCAAGTGCTTCAAGCGATTTTTTATGGGCCATGGTGCATTCGTCCCAAATGATGATTTTACACATCTTAAGGACTGTGGCCATACCGGATTTTTTGCTAATGTTACATGTTGGTGTTTCCGTGTGGTTCACATTCAATGGAAGCTTAAGCGCTGAATGTGCTGTATGTCCACCATCCAGTAACGTTGATGCGATTCCTGATGATGCCACTGCCAGTGCCATCTCATTCTTCATTCGAACTGACGGCAATATTAAATTAATGAGAAATGTTTTGCCAGTGCCTCCTGGAGCATCTAGAAAAAAAATTCCACCATTTCCATTGGCTACACGTTGCATGACTTTGTCATAGTTGGAGGCGAGCTTCACGTTGCTCGATGGTTTCAGCAGCTCTTGATGTTGAAGCTCTGTGACAGTTTTGTTAAAGGCGAGCTTCACGTTGCTCCACGGATTCAGCTGCTCTTGATGTTGAAGCTCTGTCGCGGCATGATTCAAGTCGCGCTTCACGCTGCTCAACGGTTTCATCAGCTCTTGATGTTGAAGATCTGTCAGAATTTTTTTGAAGGCGAACTTCACGTTGATCGGCGGTTTCAGCAGCTCTTGACGTAAAAGCTCTATCGCGGCATTGTTCAAGCCGAGCTTCACGCTGTACAATGGTTTCAGCTGCTCTTGACGTTGAAGCTCTGTCGCGGTTTTGTTCAAGTCGCCGTTCACGTTGCTCGGGCGTTTCAGCAGCTCTAGATGTTGATGCTCTGTCGCGATTTTGTTGAAGTCGAGCTTCTCGTTGCTCAACTGTTTCCGCAGCTCTTGCTTCGATAGTTTTCTTAGTCTTTGGTGGCTTTTTTTCCAATCGATGCCTTTTTTGGCGGCATTGTTAAGACGAATATACTTATTTTAATTGTTGGATTTAGGTACAAAGATTATTTAAAGATCTTTAAAGAAAATCACAGGCGTATTGTCAAATTGAAAAAAGGAACAAATTCAATCGTTTTCTGAATGTTAAACAAATTTTGAAACTGACAACATAGACATAACATAAAAAAATGAACATAAATTTTCATTTTCAATTTGAAATCTGGTTTTAAAAAGATCTTTCCCGTTGTCCCGTTGTTGTTTAAATTCACCTTCCCCGTCAGCCTTCTAGATCTAAGAGACAGTATTGCGACGTCCCCTCCGCCCACAAAGCCAAAATCTAAAATCCGATATTAAATTAGTCTTCTCCGACAGCAGTAGTATATAAAAACCAATTGTGAGCCTTCTTGCTCAAAAACAGCTTTGCCACGCCCTCTCCGCCCACAAACCGAAAATTTAAAATCCAACATTAAATTAGTCTCCCACATCAGCAGTAGCATATATGTACCAACTTATAGCCTTCTAGCTTTAAAAAACACTTTTGCCACGCCCACTCCGCCCACAGACCAATTTTTCCAACGAAACTTCACAGGATCCCCCGCTGTGGTATGCTGAATTTTCCCTGAAAGTTTCATTAAAATCGTGCTACCTGCCATCAGGGACCACATGACGTGCTGCACCTCTTCAATTGTCCCGCCAAGCCCACTTAGCAGAACGCCAGGTCTCTTTGGACTCATCCAGTTCAAATGGCGCGTTTCCTCCTGGATATCAAAGTAGATCCTTTGTAGACAAACAGGACTTCAAAATAAAATATATTGTTCTTACAACAAGTTTCTTTTAAATTATAGGTTTTCCGCTTGAAATCTTGAAAGAAAGTCATTATCGTACTTCCGCAAAACGAAATGATTCGCTGCTTGAATTGGACAACGATTTTGGGCGAGAAATCATCTTTTCTGACTAGGCGCATTTTCATCTCTGCGGCAAGTTTAATCTCCGCGGCAAGTTTAAAAATTGCGCAGCTGTGGCTCGGAAAACACGCACGTTATTGTCAAAAAGCCAATGCAGAGAGTGGCAGTTTGGTGCGGATTGTGGAGTGATGGCATCATTAGACCATTTCGTAAGTGAGGCTGGGAACAACGCTTAGGCCAGCGGTGGGCGTTTTAGAGCTTTTATCGAACTTTTTTGTTTTAATTAAATTAAAGACATGAAATAGGAGACCTCTGGATCAAGCACAAATTCCCAAATCGTGCTTTCAGCCGTCTTGGCGCCTCGGAGCTGTGATGCCTTTGGAATATTTTTTTTTGGCAATTGTGCAGGACCGTTGTTATGGCAACAATCAAGCACTTAAGGCCAATATCATCAAATTAATCTGTCAGCTACAGCCCGAAACTATCAGCTAGGTCTTGGAAAAGTGGAGTGATGGAATGCACTACTGCAGAGCCAGCCACTTGAACAAAGTTCCATTTCATATTTAATGAATAAGTTTGTTCTATTAGTAAGAACCATAATGCTTGAAAACAATTTTTTTTTTTATCTATTTATTGCATTTTTTAAAAGAAATATGTATTTGGCCCTACTAGTGTTCCCCGATGCAAACTGGATCTTCCACTGGAAACTTTGACATTTTGTTTTGTTTACAGTGTGTTGAAGAATTCATCTCAGTACAAAAATGGAATTATCCCGTGAACATTTTCGTACGATGATTTTTTACGAGGCAAGAGTGTTTAAATCAACTTGTTTCGACTTTTGGCGATGAAGCAACACCAAAAAAGCACTGTTAATTGCGACAGCCCAATCCCACGACAGCCGGTTCTATGGACCGGATTGACCCGAAGCAGCAAATCTTCGGCCAAGGGCTGTCACCCCGGCACACAGTTGCCGCTACAACAACAACAACTGTTAATCGCTGGTACCAAGAGTTCAGTCTCGGACGCCGTTCGCTCCAGGATGAATTTCGTGAAGGACGTCCAACTTAGGTCACTTTGCCAGAAACCATCGATGCTGTGCGTGAACTGATTAAGCAAGACCAACATGTGGCATTGAAAAAAAAATTGCTCTCGTTGGATCCCACATAATTTGACGAATGCTCAAAAAAAGGGTCGTATGGATTGGTGCAAAGAGATGTTGAAAAAGTTTAACTGCGGTAGCTCAAAGGCAGTGTATATCATTGTCACAGGTGACGAATCATGGATCAATGCATATGAACCCGAAACAAAACAAAAATCGACCGTATGGGTCTTTCAATACGAGCCAAATCCAAAAAAAATTGTTTTTGCAAGAAGTACATCACAGCAAATGATTGCGTTTTTTCGGTATAACCGTTCATGTTTCCACAGTGCCTTTAGTGGAACGTAGGACGGTCAATTCTGAGTGGTATACAACCATCTGTTTGCCAACAATGTTCGAAGGAATGAAGAGAGATAATAAAAGAAGACGGATCATTTTGAATTACGACAATGCGAGCTCTCGCACATGAGCTGAAACGATGAGCTATTTGACCACTCCAGACGTCAAAGTGGTGGGCCATCCACCGTACAGCCCCGATTTGGCACCCAATGACTTCTTTTTATTCCCTAGCATCAAGAAAAAAATGCATGGTCAACGTTTTTCATCGCCCCAAGCAGCTGTTTTGAAGCGTTCAAAAAACATGTTTTGGAGGTGGAAAAAGTGCTTCGGAAATTAGTTTGTGCGCATGCAAAAATGTATTGATCTTAAAGGAAAATATTTTGAAAAACAATAAAACCATTTCCAATTATAAATTATTGTGTTTTATTGCCGGGCCCGAAATATAAATAGCAACCCACGATTTATATTAAAAACGTAGCATTTTTAAGGTGTTTTCCAAAAATATTTTGCAAAACAAATACACGGCTTGTACTTGTGACGTAGAATGCTTAAAAAATGGATTTCGCGATCCTACCTAACGACCTCTGTAAAAGCCTTGATATTTTTAATTTAATAAATCATTAGAATAAACATAATTTTTCTACCTTTTTTACAGACAAAAAAGGTTCCATATCACAGTTACAATTTTCGCTAAAGAATGCTGATGAGAAACCCGTTAAATATCACTACTATCCCTTTTCATCCGATGAGGAAGCCACCGATTTCGATATATTTCAAGCTCAAGTTCTGTCGGCGAAAATGTCTATGATACATACGCCGGCACTGCAAACCAGTGAGGGTAGTTCATTGAGCTTTGCATGGGTAAATGACTATCGGCAAATCGGAGAAGTTAAACAGGAAATGAAGAGAAGAGAAAACGAATATATCAAATACAAAGATTTTACGTAAGTACATCCATATTGGTAAAGTGAACTTTAGTTAGGGATACTCGTAGAGTGTATACCAAAGTTGAGCCTTGAAGCGTTGAACTTATAAAGAATATATTTTCATAGTCGTTTAAAATTCAAAGGACTTCACTGAAAGGCATCACAAAGAATCGAATAGACCACATTTACATCCGTCAGCGATGTAGAACGTCATTGTTAGCTGTGTGAACCAAATGTGGAGCAGACATAGACTCGAACCACGAGTTGGTAATTGCTTCCTTAGAACTAAATTTTACTAAGCACTACAAACAACGTAACAACCAGAGAACACTTAAGTGCTTCGAATTGATGAGGGGGAGCAAATCGAATTTGCTGCCGCGATAAGGGAAACGCTGGAGCCCACTTAAATCATTTGATGGGAAGAAACATGCAAAGTAATGAACAACATAGTAGACATAGTAAGCAAGATAGAAAAGGCTGGATATCCAAAGAAAGGAACCACCTCAATACAGAGCTCGCAGACAACGGTCGGAGTAGGATCCCAACAATTAGCTTACAAATCTTTAAGTTTCAAGTGCAGGTATAAGACTAATCAATCAACATCCGCTTTAATGCCCTACAGCACAGTGTGGTATTATGATTTAGTGCTTATGTTTGTAACACCGATCACTGTCTGTCCATCTACCATTGTAATCAAAGAATTTATCTCAATTATAAAATGACTTCGACGATACTCGTACTTTGTACAATATGCAAGTGCAGACGAAGGATGAACCTTATAAAAATTGTTCCTCATGGGTCCATGTTTTGATATAACACAGATCTGAGGTCCTGCAATTCCCAATCTCACTCAAATTTGGATCGTACATTATAACGACCTATAATTTACTCTGGCCCCCATACAAAGGTCCTTCCCGATTTCAAACGTTGTAGTTTTAGAAGCGACATAAAAGATTCGATTCCGATTAAATTTCGCGTTGTGATCGATGACTGCACATGTCTTGTGAAATTGGATCATATTGGTGCACGATTTTGAATAGAGGGAGTGGGTCTTCCAATGATGGAAATACGGCACGAGAATTCTTTAACAATGCTGGTTTATCTGCAGAAATAACAGGCATTGATAAAATAGTAATTGAGAGATGTGCAACATTGTTGCAAGCTTTGTCTTCAGGGTATACTATTAATGTCGACAAATTTAGGAAATATGCACTGGACACTGCTAAGGAGCTGACAAATAAATATTCCTGGTACTATCTTCCCCCCTCAGTTCACAAAATTTTAATTCATGCTTCAGATGTTATTGAATATGCACTGGTATCGATTGGAGAGCTCTCTGAAGAAGCTGCAGAGTCCAGAAACAAAGATATAAAGAAATTTCGACTCCAGCACACGCGTAAAATTTCACGCATTTCAACAAATACTGATTTGTTTAACCGTTTACTTTTAACTTCGGATCCTTTTATAACAAATCAATTTTATTAAAATCTGATTTTGAATTGCTAGATTAATTTGAAGTCGATTTTCGTTTAAGGGGTGTTGTTACTAAAAAACAGACTAAATATCAACGATTTTAAAACTGCTATAAAAAAATGAATACGCAATGTTTTTTAATTCTTATTTTTATTATTTCAAAGAGTATTAATCGTTATACTTTTAGGCAACCCTCCTTACCCTTTTATAATTTTGTATTACATTTTGTTTTATATGAAATTTATCACTATTTTTAATTTTTAAACTAATCTTGTAAACAAGTTGTTAACATATGAATTAAAAACAAGTTTCTTAAATTTTCTCAAGTTTTTGCTGAAGTGGGGTAAATGTGGGTGCCTGGGTACGGTAGGAGGGGGGGTTATGAGTCATCAACCACTCCCATTTTATCAGTAAATAGTTCCGACATATTTATAAAGCCGTGACCAAAGTTTCACGCTGATACCTACAGTGGAAGTAGTTTTGGCCGCTAACTCCATACAGTTCCGACCACTCCATACAGTTCCATAGTCCATGCATGGACTAGGACCGATAAATGTCCTGTTGCTGGGGCTCTGTGACAATAACTGAACCAAAACCCAGCTTGAAAATAACTAAAGCGATGTGAGAGTGCTCTTGGGTGTCCTGACGGGACAATGTTATGTTAGAGAGATAACTAAAAAACGGTAGATCGGGGTGGTGGAATACTGCCGCCTGTGTGAGGGTGAGGGGGATATTGTGATAGTGGATTAACTTTTGTGTACGTACCCTTCCCTCATAGAAAGAAGGCGTAGTTACCTAGGCAAGAACTAAATATCTGGTCGATTTATCCTCCTACAAGTTGGTAGAATTGCTGTCTTTTATACTGTTTGTCGTGGCCAAAGGGTAGCTTCCTACAGAACTTATAGCATATTTTTTGTTGTAGACAAAGGACAATGACAATAGGCCCTCTCCGGAACACCGACTGCATGTATTGGATGTCAGCTTTACAAGGTTAGTCACCGGAAGAAAAGGACTTCTACTTTTATATGTGCAAATTTCACTTATAGTGGTAAAGTACAATTCAAACTTATTTAATCACAGGCAAAGGTTAAGATTTAAAACCCTTGCGCTCACTTCTCCATAGTGTTAAAGTGCTTAGAGCACCGTGGCGTTTGGGTTTTTGCTATTTTTTCAACTTCATGCCTTGAATTGTATAATAAACGAGAGGATTTTAGAAATCTCAGTGAATGTTTTTATTTCTAAAATATTAAACAAACACCGGCAATCAGTCCCAATGTTTTCAATTTAACTCTTTGGGTGTTTAAATTTCTCATGTTGCTCCAAAGCTGAGGACCCCATAACAAGATAGGTTTGATAGCACTCTTGTATAGCTGTACCTTATATCCGAGGCTCAGTTTCGCTTTAATATGACTAGTCTAGGTTAGTCGTCGATCCAGATAGACTCCTAGGAATGTTACATTATCGCATTAAGAAATAGGTATACAGGGTGGGCAAAAAGTTACCAAGGGGTTTAAAAATTTAACAACTGTTTCGTTTATATATTTTGGAGAATAAATAATGGAGAGATTCACAACTGAACAAAGAACCAGAATAAAAGAATTTTATTATTTAAATCAGCGATCAATTTGTTAAGGCAAGCGCATGAGTGATAAAGACCATGGTGACTTTGGACACACCCTGTATATTTTAATTTCAATGATGTGTAAGTAACCTGTGTGAATTTAGCTACGTTGACGTCTCTGGTGGAAGGAATGGAGCCATAAACACAAACCACAAAACCCAGCGAAAATATTCTTGCATAATTTCCTTAATATTGCATTGTACCCTCATTTGAACCAGGTTTTACTTGATCGGCTAACTCCATCACACCTTTAGTTTTAATTTCCTAATAACAAAATTTTGTAAAACTCTGATTAAAAAACAAATTATAAGCCTTACTAAATTTTAACCTCTTCTTATTTTTTAAACATTCCAGAATCTACTGCGCCACTTATAATGTCAACAACAAGTCCTATTGTGATTCTCCTTTGCACTTGTGGTTGGCTTCATCGGAGGCACCACCGGATATCTATGCGATCGCCTTACAAGAATTGGATACTTCTGCGAAGGCCATAACATTTAGTGAAAATCGACCCGATTATTTGTGGATGTAAGTATTGATACACATTTTTAAGTTCCAAATAATTGTTATAACCACTTTACCGTACTATAGCAACAAAATGTTGGAAAACGTTCACGATAAAGGCGAATATGAAGAATTGACTTCGGTGCGTTTGGTGGGCATGATGTTGACCGTCATTGTGAAACGTGAAATTCGATCATCTATCACTCGACATAGCGTTAAGACCATTGCTCGTGGCATTCTAAATACTTTGGGCAACAAGGGCGGAGTGGCTGTCAGTCTTCAGCTGAACGAGGCGAATTTGTGTTTCGTTAATTCACATTTGGCGGCGCACATGGCTTTTGTAGAAGCACGAAATGAAGATTTTCATGGTATAGTTAAGGGCCTGGTGTTCGATGATGACTTACGACGGACTATCAACGATCATGAGTAAGTAGAGAATTTGTCAAAAATGTATTTATTACTTAAGTTAAAGTTTTCAATATGTTCTCGGTGCGAAAAACATGCCATTGAAAAAATTAGGGCAGCTTTTTATAGGAAACAAATTGTCAATTTTTGAGCACAATTTATTAACTACTCATTTCCCTCAATATACCATTAAGAAATAAAGGGTACCTGTAGGCTTTGCACGATATATTTCTTGTACGCACTGCCTGGGACCTAACGTTTAATGACGTCTAATACAAAAACCCTAAGTAAGATCTACCAAGACCCAATAAAAACAGGTAGGTCTCAGTTAGTTTTTTAAAAGTCGACCGATTGACTTTTTTGCAGACCGCATATCATAATCACAAACCTAAGTCCATATCTTCGTAAATCCCTATATAATGGTCCTACCCGGATTATGAATCTGCAGCTTTAGAAACCACATTTTACATCCGATTTCTACCAAATTTCGAATGGAGCGTCCAACCCCATGCTCTGCAATATTGGACCATATCGATCCATGTTTTTTAAAGGCCCCCACACAAAGGCCCCTTCTGATTTGAGGCCTTGCAGCCTTAGAAATCAAATATTGTATGGTACGTTATGAGCGACAAATTACTGACTTTACCATATCGAGTCCGACCTTGCTCATGCTCCAGACAGAGGTGCTTAATCCTATGAATAGTTGAGTGGTGTAGGATATCTCGGCTTTAACTGTTTTTTAATGTTGCTGTATTACAATGTAAACTAAGGCGGCTATTATGAGATTACTAACCATTGCGTTCTTGCATTTACGAGGGTTGCTGTATATATTTCTGGCTAAGTGTTATCGGCGCCATCTGACATTTCCATTGGAAAGTTTGACATTTTTTAGCATTAACGTACTCAGAACGTTTTGATTTGTGTTGTTTACAGTGACATGAAAAATCAATTTGGCAAACAAATGGAATTAACTCGTGAACATTTTCGTGCGATCATTTTTCACAACTTTTGACGTGGATTATCACGACAAGAATGCATTGATGAACTTAAATCTTTGTATGGCGATGAAGCAACATCCTAGAGCACTGTGAGAAACTCGTTTAATGAATTCAATCGTGGCCGACGCTCGCTCGTCCAAAACGGCCGTTATGCCAGAGAACATTGATGCCGTGCGTGAACTGATAATGCAAGATTGTCATGTGACATACCGCAAGATAGAGGCCATTTCTTCCACCAGCATACATTCGATATTGCATGAACACCTGGCCGTAAAAAAGGTTTGTTCTTGTTGGATCTCGCACAATTTGACAATCGCTCAAAAAAGGCTCGTGTCGATTGGTGCAAAGAACTTTTGAAAAATACGATCGCAAATACGTTTATAAGATCGTCACAGGCGACGAATCATGGATCTATGCATATGAGCCCGAAACAAAACAGCAATCGACCGTGTGGGTCTTCGCAGACGAGCCAAATCCAACGAAAGTTGTTCGTGGAAGAAGCACTTCGAAGCAAATGGTCGCCTGTTTCTTCGACAAAACTGATTATGTGGCGACTGTTCCGTAGGGCGGCCAATTCTGAGTGGTACACCACAATTTGTTTGTCTGAAGTCTTTGGAGAAATTTGAAAACGAACACGAGAAGACGAATCATTGTGCACATGACTATGCGAGCTATCACACATCGGCTCAAACCAGCGCCTTTTTGACCTGCCAAAACGTCGAATTAACGGGTCATCCGCCGTACAGCCCTCACTTGGCACCCAATGACTTCTTTTTATTCCCGCACATCAAGAAAAAAATTGCGTGGTCAACAATTTTCGTCGCCAGAAGATGCTGTTGAAGCGTTCAAAAACCATGTTTTGGAGGTGTCTCAATCGGAGTGGAAAAAGTGCTTCGACAATTGGTTTGAGCGCATGCAAAAGTGTCTAAATCATGCTGGAGAATACTTTGAAAAACGATAAAACCATTTTGGATGATAAATATTAGCATTTTCATTATCAGGTCAGAAATATATATAGCAGCCCTCGTAATGCCTTATTCGCGTATACTTTCGAAATGACGGTTTTCGTAATTTTGTTCAGAAATATACTGCAATTTGTGTGAAAATTGGTTCAAGAGCGTTGGTCATATAAGACCTGGTTAAAGAAATTCAGGAACTTTTACTTTATTTTACTATATGCGACAGCGTGATTTTTCGTGATTTTTTTACCTAAGGGTAAAAAAAATCAGTTTTCACTTTTTTTCATGTGGATAACATCTGAGCATCGAATGAGACCGATCCCATGCCCCAAAAGTGTTCCCTTACAGAGAAATGCGCGTTTTATGAAATTGATGGTACACCAAAGAAACGTATTTAAATCTTTAAAATGGCTCTCCTGAACAAAACTGGTTTTTACCCTTAGGTCCCTTTCTATTTTGCGCGTCACATATGCTACACTCGTTGGCAGTTTTAATTCAAGTTGTAGCGTTTCTCAAATTCTTTTTTTTTTATTCAAGCTTAAGGTCAGTTTCTTTTAATTTTATTTATTTGCTTCGATATTTCGTTTCTCAAATTATTCTAGATTAATTGAAAAAAATTCTCTTACAGTCACATCTTCTGGATTGGTGATTTAAATTATCGCATTGAAGAACCACCTGGCTTGCAACTACCCATGTCTCGCTCGGCGGCTAACTCCTTAGAAATACTGCTACAATTTGACCAACTGCGACAAGAGATGCGCAAGGGCAATTGCTTTGAGGGCTACACCGAAGGACCCATTAAATTTCGTCCCACTTATAAATATGACCCGGGAACAGACAACTTCGACAGCAGTGAAAAGCAGCGTGCCCCCGCATACTGCGATCGTATTCTGTGGAAAGGTTCACGCATCCAGCAGCTGGCATACGATAGTGTTATGGACATGCGACAGAGTGACCACAAACCTGTGTATGCGGTATTCAAGGTCAACATCAAAACTAGAGACGATGATTTGTACAAGAAAATCCACGAAGAAGTGCTTAAATTGCTAGACAAGCGCGAGAATGAAAACCAACCCCAGATCAATGTGGAGAAGACGATCATCGACTTTGGAGTGGTGCGTTTTAACGAGGTGGTGGTAAGTGACTTTACGGTATCCAATGCCTGTCCCATACCGGTGGACTTCGAATTTAAACGCAAAGATCCGCCCTTGAATGATATCTGCGAGAAGTGGCTTAGAGTTGAACCGTGTGCTGAAAGCTTAATGATCGGTAAGTAGAGCTCACCTTCTGATTTTCGTCGCTTCAGTGACTAATGAAAATGTATTCTTATCTCATTGTTTGTATTTGCTTTGTTTAGATTCAACTAAAAGTATACGTGTCAAATTGCTAGCAAATGCTGATTCAATCACCGGCCTGTTGCATAAAATACGTACCACAAATTGGAAATTTGATTTTGACATATTAATATTGCAAGTTAAAAATGGACCACATATCTTTATAACCGTAACGGGCGAGTATAAGCCTAGCTGTTTCGGCTTATCCATTGAAACCCTTTGTCGCACCGATCGTCCCTTGTGTGAATATGATCAGCAACAAATTAAAGAATTGGTTAGTTCACACATTTCATTAGAACTTGGAGAAAATGTTTTTGATTTATGGCTGTTGTTTTTCTCCTCTTATTTTCAGATGAATGACGAGTCTCCAGAATTTCGTGTTACCATGCCACGGGAATTCTTTTTACTTATTGACTATTTACATAAACAGGGACCGCATGTGGAGGGTGCCTTTTCCTTGGACTCTCTGGAATTTAAGCATGCAAAGAATATTCAATTTAATGCCATCAGAGATTGGTTGGATACATGGTCGAATAATGAATTTCGTAAGTAATTTGCAACTGAAGATCTTTACGTTTATTTCAGATGAAAATCCTGGAACTTTTTAAATTATATTAATCACGTTTGAGATAACATATAATGTGAGTTAAATGAATTTGGCTGGAATTTACACATTTTAAAAAGAGATATTTCACACTAGAAACAAGAAAAATCAAAAGTAATTGTTGTTGCAACAGCAATACTGTTATCGATTGACCAGTTGACCGCACTATACACTACAGATCAAATTCGTTTTTCGCTCGTACAGTCCGTATGTGGAATCGACTTCCGGCAAATGTGTTTCCCACTAATTGCGACATCCAGAAGTCAAGCAAGTGTCAGTAAACATTATTCCCTCTTTCCCCCCTCCGATCCTTTACTTTCCACTCGACAACGCAATGCACCGCATGTATAGGGGGCATCCCCTGAGTGTTGGTTATTAAAAAAAAAATACGAATTGAGGCGGCTGCTCCATCCAGATTTCAGCAGAGTCAGAACCACGCGCTTCTGCCGAGGTAACACCTTCTCCTCAGGTGAAATCTTCGGGGGATGTTCCCCTAGCACTACATTCACACTATAGCTGGATACTGCTGCTGCAACTTCATTAGCGTCAATTTTGTTCAAACCTGCCTTAGAGTATCGATGATCTAATGGCTCACTTGTACCGCTGGACGTCTCTCTCTTAAGATCATGAAGATCGTACCTGATCTGCCTGGGCGGAGGCACTCTGTCCAAGAGATGGTGGTTAGGATGACTACACCCAAGCAGGTATTGATAAGACAGCAGGAAATTGTGTCTGCGCACGGTGAGGACCTTCGATGGTCTATCGCTTTTTAAGAGGTCAACAAGGTTTTTTTGTCGGCTCCCCAAGTACTGCTGGCTTGTGACTTGAGCTCCTTGTTCCTACTTTTGAGCTTATCGCACTTACCTGTAGGATCAAAAAAGGCTTCCAATGAGACCCCAAGGATATTGGGGTAGTTGATGTTGACGTCATCGACTTTCAGTGTGGCTGATGTTTTGGAGGCGGTTATTTTCATATTCCTCGCAGTGAAGTAGCGTGCTTAGTCAGTGAGGTAACAGTTGATTTTCTCGCATATATTGTCCACTTTAGGTCCTCACGCCAGTGTTGTGCAATCATACAATTTCCTGGTGGTGGAGGTAGAGTTTAAACAAAGCAGGAGATATCACTCCATCCTAGGAACTCCTTGTTTAACTATACGGGGCTTCGATTTCTGGTCTCTAAATTCTACATATGACTGGCGTCCACACATATAGTTTGGGAGCCTACGTTTCAAACTGTGCGGGAAGGATGTTTCTGCAATAGCCTCGAACAGAGTGGCATGATTGACGGTGTCGAAGGCTTTTGTAAGTTCAAGAGCCACGAGGACCGTTCTATATGTGACGCGCAAAATAGAAAGGAACCTAAGGTTAGGTCCCTTTCTATTTGCGCTTAGAATCGTCGACTTCGCTTTCATAAAACGCGCATATCTCTGGGAGGGAACACTTTTGGGGCATGGCATCGGTCTCATTCGATGCTCAGATGTTGTCCACATCAAAAAAAGTGAAAAGTTGATGAAAAGTTTTGTTCAGGAGAGCCATTTTAAAGATTAGGTCCCTTCCTATTTGCGCTTAGAATCGTCGACTTTACTTTTATAAAACGCGCATATCTCTGGGAGGGAACACTTTTGGGGCATGGAATCGGTCTCATTCGATGCTCAGATGTTGTCCACATCAAAAAAAAGGAAAAAAATGATTTTTTACCCTTAGGTCCCTTTCTCTATGCGCTGTCACATCTACTGGATTAACCCGAAGCAAACACTTCGGCCTGGGGCAGTTGCCTCAAAAATATATGTTTTTTGTGCGTCCAAAAGTAGCTGCTGGTGAATCTGGCATTCGGTATTCTGCTGCCATACTGGTTCTGCTTCCACATTCATATTAAAAACAGGGTCAACCTGTTTAGAGTGCTTTCAATATATTTCCGGAGTGTGATGAGTTGACTTGGCTGGGCGGCTGAAGGGGTGTAGGGCGTCATGTGGTCCTGATTCGCTGGAAAGGTTTTGGGCGTTGCGCCATAAATTCGGCCCCAACAGGAATTGAGGCGGTTGTACCATTCTGATCTAAATTGAACCATGATCACTTTTGTCTACCGGGTCAGCTGGAGTTCGCCTGCTGCTATAAATGGCAGGTGGACTCTGATGATGGTGTTTACACTGTTATAATTTAAAGCTTTAGCAACAGCATCAGAGTAAATACTACTCAACCCCGTCTGATAGCCTTGCTGATCTAGAGGCTCTTCTTTTTACCCTAGATCATGGAGATCCTTCCTGACGTGACTGTGTTGGGGAAAGGCTAAACACTAGATGTTAGTTGGGATAGCTCTGGCAGCAATACCCAAGTATTTATTGCAACGACAACATTTTGTTGTTTTGAAACACGTATATGATCTTCATCAGGCAACCTGTTGCTGTTTTCTGGTCAGCATTCAAGATTCAATACGTACAAATTACATTCGCAGACCACACTGGCACTACATAGCTAACCAAAAACGTTGTTAGAGACCACAAAAGGTTTCTTTATCAGCAACCCAAGTGTTGCCGGCAAGAGACTTGAGAACCATGTTGCTTCATTGGCGACCGTTGACGCCTCATCTCCATGTGGTGAGCTACGTGACTAGGGATTTGTGGCAGATTGATTGTTTGCAGTTTTTGATTTAGTTATTATTGATAAAGCTATTCTTAAGTATATTTTAAAATTATATAAATAATATTATGTGTTTTCCAAATGGTCATAGATATGTTTCATCTTTTGAGAGTGATAGTATTTTTGACTTTAAGAGCAGTTGCCCTTTATTTGTTTTATTCAATGTTGAGGGATGTAAGTGGTTTGCAACTCATAATTTGCAAACAAGTATATGTGTAAGCGCCAGTCATATGTAGAATTTAGAGACAGGAAGTCGAAGCCCCGTAAAGTTGAAGAGGGCGTTTCCCAGGGTTGAGTAATATTTCCGGCACTGTTTAACCTCTAACTCTCTAAAATTCCTGCACCATCAGATGACGTGAAATCGTGACATACGCTGATGTCAGGACCTAATGTGAGTGATATATACGAGAAAATCAAATGTTACCTCACTGACTCAGCACGCTTCTACACTGCGATGAATGTGAAAATATCAGCCTCCAGATCATTGGCCACTCTCTTCACTGCATGGACCGCAGAGGTGCGGTTGTCACTTAATGTAAAAGACGCACGCATGTGGTCAACACCCCGACAACCAATTACACCAAACTCCTTGGGGTCACATTGGGCAGCCTTTTTCGATCTTCTAACCACACATGTTACTGCTACCTGCGATGAGCTTAAAAGTGGGAACAAGATCCGCAAGTCACTAGCCGGCAGTACTTGGGGAGGCGACAAAGAAAACTTGTTGACCTCTTACAAAGCGATGGGTTGGTCTGTAGCTAACTACGCAGTGCCGGTTTGGTCGTTAAATGTGACTACAATCTTATGGACAGGATGCGTTCGCCCAGGTAGATCAGGTACGATGTTGATGATCTAGAGAGAGAGGACCAGCGGTACATGAGAGAGCCTTCAGATCATCAAAACTACTAGGCAGGTTTCATACGTCATTCACGCTGATGACGCCACAGGAGCATTACCCAGCTATAGCGTAAATGTAGTGCTAAGGGAACATCCCCCAGCGCGAGTTGACGCTAACGTTCCGGACGTTTGTACCGCCTGCATGACGTGCTGCACCTTTTCAATTATCCGATCAAGCCCACTCAGCTGAGCCCAGGTCTCCTTGGACGAAGCAGATTCCCCATAGACAAATACAAATTAGTTTATGTCGGTCACAACCGACATAAACTTTTAAATTTATGTTTTAAGCTCTGTCTGGAGCTTAATATTTATTTCCAGAAATATGTGTTAGTCACTTGTTATGCTCTGTGCGAAATTAGTTTGTTTAGAGGTGGCTTTTAGAGTTCTAAAATTTGGAAGGACCTTTGTATGGGGGCTATACGAAAATATAGATCAATGTGGTGCATTTCAATACTTATCAAAGATCGCTCACAACGTACCATTCAAAATTTGGACGTACTTGGGTTAATTTGTGGTTTCTGTTAAAGACCTTTTCGAAAACATGGACCAGAGATGGTCACCTGTTATGCTTTGTGCGAGATTTGGTCGAAAATGGGTAAACATGTGGCATTTAGAGCTGTAGGTTCTGAAGTCCGGAAGAACCTTTGTTTGTAAGCAATACGAAAATATTAATAGAAGGGAATGGGATGAAACCAATTGCAAATGAATATTGAAATTATCCATAACCAAATCTTCAAGGGTTTTTTTAGTTCAGTGCGAGATTTTTTTTCACGCATTTGAAGTTAATGAATTTGGAACGCTGTCTAACAGGAAAATATCATTGAAAATTTGATAAAATGCTTATTTATTTTTATTATCCTTGAAAGTTGTGGTATCTTACTGTTTTTGGGGTCTTTGAATTAATTTTTAATATTTATTTTTACCTAAAACTTACACTAGATGGCACTGTCATACAAATGGTGATATTTCTTGTAGATTTTCATAGAAACCCCTATTTATACATACTCTTGTTTTTACATACATAGTAAGTATGTTCTATTTCTTACATTGTTTCTCCTAGCATCATCGTGCTCCGTTAAATATTTTCTATCCTGTTACAACCACGTTTTCTCACACATATATTTTCGTCCATATATTTCTTAATTCATTTCCAGCTGGTACACCACATGCTGCGGCTGAAGCTTTACTTATGCTACTCAATTTACCCGAGAAGCCATTATTAGATCCTTTTGTAGAAGATCTCCTAAAAACCAATACCACCGCCGAAGCCATGGAGCATGTTTCGTTATTAAGTTCACCCAAACGCAATGTGTTCGTGCACTTGTGCATGTTCCTACGTGAAGGCATTGAACGAAAATATTACCATGCCATGCATGTGGGTGAGTATTCGCAACCGAATTTGGTGCAACTTTATCCAGTCAAGAAGAATAACTCCAAACCATATTCTAACAAATTAATTTTTTGTTTCCCTCTTTTTGTCGTTTTTGTTTACAGCGACAATATTTGGTCGTGTACTGCTGCGAAGCACTAAAAAATCTGTAGATTATTATCGTGATACACGCTGTCGGGAGTTTATGCAACGTTTCATAAGTGCCGGGGAAATGGGTACATTGTCGTCATCAACATCTTCCTCATCATCATCGACGACGTCCTCAACGCATACACCGTCAACGGCAACGCAGCAGCGGATAGCAGCTGGTAGTGGAGTAGTGGTCGGTGCCACTAAAATGACTACTTCAGCATCGAATTCGAATATGTCAGCAGCAGCAGCATCTGCATCGTCGTCGAAAAGCAACGTTTTAGAAATGACTTAATTTTTTTTTGGTTTGTTACACTTTGCTAACAACACTTTAGCATTTTCGTTTCTTTAGCTATTTTTCAGAGTTTAAAAGAGCAATATATTGTTTAGAAGTGCGTGTTTATATATATTTTTTGTATTATTATTTGCCACTTTACTAACGATTATTGTTACTTATAGTACAACCATTGTGAAAACGAATATTAAGCATTTCTGTAATGACCGCGGTTGGATGATGTTCCTTTCCAGCTACTACATATTGATGAGTTTTTTCACCTACATACTATATATACAGAAACAACGATTTATCACTATCCCGATTTATTTTGCTAGTTCAAATTGTTGCGCTTAAATTCCATTTTGTGTTTATTGCACTTAGTTGTAAGTCATTTATCTTAAAAACTATATATGAAATAATTACAACTAATCGGTTAAAAAAAAAAACAGTTGATTGTAAATGAAAAACATGCTCGTTTTTCGGTTTGAGGCTAAGTGTCTCTCTGTACTTTTTATTTTTTTTGGCAACATGTCGTATTTATTTATGTCTAATAAATCTAAGTTAAATTATTGTTAATAATCAAAAGGATAAAAATTTGTTTTTGTACTTATATATTGAAAGGTAAAAAAGTCTACAGTCAGACCATTCCGGACTATATGATTTACTAAGCCCCTGTGGTAAACAGAACACTTGTCTCTTCTGCACTCATTATTATAAATCTGATTTTTAATAAGGCTTCTAGAGCGATAGCATCAACCGTGAGAAAACTAGGTGACCGATAGCTACTTTG
Source organism: Hydrotaea diabolus (assembly GCA_963513945.1). Classification (NCBI taxonomy): domain Eukaryota; kingdom Metazoa; phylum Arthropoda; class Insecta; order Diptera; family Muscidae; genus Hydrotaea; species Hydrotaea diabolus. Next base: position 148,997,489 of record OY740718.1, on the reverse strand, counting down.
GAAAGAGTTGTGGGAATTAATAAATTTTGAAATTATGCAGGTTTTTCCATTAAGGACATAACATTTTTATATATTTGTTTAGCTCGTTTGTTTTATTTCGGTCTGTTGCTTTTGCACATTGAACAGGGATTATACCGGCTCAAGACCTCTTGCTTCTATATTTAAATAGAATACAAGTTTTTAACAAAACTTGTATATAATATACTTGTATATAATATACTTGTATACTATAATATACTTGTATACTACTATACTTGTATATTAATAAAACACAGAATTTTTAAGGTATAGAGTTCAAATTTATTCCAGGTGTAGTGCAAATGTTACATTTTAAGAATGAAATTCGATTTCTGTTACATGACTACCACCGAGCCATTGCGCAGCGATCTATTTTTTGGACCCAATTTTGATGTGGCCCCATAAAATGAAATCCAATGGAATGAACTGGGCACCTCGAAAGGACCATTTCTCGAGATAACACGTTCACCGAATTTGCCTTTCAGTAAATCGATTGTAACGCCTGTTGTGTGGCTAGTGGTACCGTCTTGTTGAAACCACATATTGGCCATGTCAAGCTCATCCAAATCTGGCCAAAAATAATTTTATAAGATGGAACGATAACGCTCTTTGACAGTTTCATAACGATTGTTTTCATCGACGAAAAAATAGGGGCCAATCCCATCTCCGGAAGCGAAATGACAGCACACGTTTATTTGTTTTGGTAAATTACATAAAAAAATTTTAATTTCAGTCAAATAGTCATACAGCTCGATTATAAATACGGGAATAATCCCCCGGGGAGTTTATATTTCCCGGGAATAAAATCGTCCTATTTTAAACAAACGGGAAGAAGAGTAATAGGGAGAGAGAATTTCAATTATTCAAAGTCAACTGTTTTGTTTTGCTAAGAATTTGCAAATTATTTTGGTGAAGTTGCAAACGTACAAAGTGAATATAAACAAAAAAAAAATATATATAAAAATATAAAAATGTTCGGTGTTGCTTTTTTAATGATAGCAAAAAACTTCTGCTCCATATTAAAGCCTCCACCAAAAAAAAAAGCTTTCGCAGTTTCATATCATCAAAAACTCTCTGGAGGTAGCAAATAAATTTGCAATAAATTGGAGCTCTGATAATACGCTAAATCAAAACCCTTGCTTCAAAAACAATGCTTCATAGAGAAATTAGGAGACCTTACACATAAAGAAGATAGTGTATTATTAAAAAATATAGATCTAGGTGAACTAAATCGTGTACTTAATATCCTCCAAGCACAACACCCTCTATCGACAGAATAACTTACTCTATGATTAATAAATCTATACAATAATATATTAAGAAGTGCCAATTACCCTCACGATTGGAAAACTGCACATCAGTCTCCAATTCCGAAATTCGGTAAAAAAAAAATCCCCATACAATAGATGGGTATTGACCAATTTCTTTGCTGCCAGTGCTATGAAATTTTTTTGGGAAAATGTTAGCTTCAAGATTATGGAAGGAATGTGGGAAATTTATCTCTGACAAACAACACGCATTTTAAGCAAAACATGGGGTACATAGCATACGAATATGTCATCAATTGGAACACACACTACGACAAAACCTTTCCAAGAAAAAACAGTGTAGTTTTATCGGAGAATATTGTAAAAGCATATGATCGAGTTGTTTTAATTTATGTACTAAAGGAATTAAAAAGCTTTGATGTTTCTACTAAATTCTTAAAGCTAATATTCTAATATTCTCCAGACCAATAGAACAATCATTGTTAAAGTCGACGAATATCCATAGTTCAGACAGTTCCAGGAATTAATTATTTAGGAATTTACGCTGACAACATATTTGCCGTAGAATCCAGAACTCCTGCAGAAGTCGCATCCAAATTGAAAAATTTTAACAACAATATCCAAAGCTGGGCAACCTCACATTGTGCGGTAATACCAGAAGGAAAGTCTAAATTGTTACACTCATATAGAAGAAGACATTGCGCAACTATTGGCAAATCACATCAACCATGCTTAAAAGAGCTTCGGCTACTTGGAATTGTATTTACGAAGACGTTGTCATGGACTTATCATGTTAATTTGGTGACTGCAAAAATTGGAAAAATCAACAATCTCTTTAAAAACAAGGGTTCTCATATAGAGATCGCAATAGCCATCTGCCGAACATTGGTGTACGGTGCAATACTCCATGGTATAACCATATGTGACAGCGCATAGAGAAAGGGACCTAAGTCTAAAAAAAAATCAATTTTCATTTTTTTTTCTTTTTTTGATATGGACAACATCTGAGCATCGAATGAGACCGATCCCATGCCCCAAAAGTGTTCCCTCCCAGAGATATGCGCGTTTTATGAAAGTGAAGTCGACGATTCTAAGCGCAAATAGAAAGGGGTCTAATCTTTAAAATGGCTCTCCTGAACAAAACTGGTTTTTAACCTTAGGTCCCTTTCTATTTTGCGCGTCACATATACGACTGCACTACTAAATTAAACGTTAATCATCTAAACACATCCATGAATAACTGTTGTAGGACAGCCACTGGTCTTTTAAAGACTACGCCTATAGTTTCATTAAGGATAGAATCCAATTTTACTGATTTTGATGTCATGCTACAAAAACGTTCAGTCTCCATGGCTTCCCAATACATTACAGACTATTATGACGGGCTGCACAAATTATTCAGGAGTGTTATGGAATCCAAACATTGGTAGAACGCTGGTGCAATTTGCAAAATTATTATTACTCTATTAAAAAATTCCGACATTGTTCTACCATCTACACCTCTAACAAAACCAATATCTTGTTCAGACATAGAAATCGATAATAGGTTATCGCATTACAACAAAGATACAACAAGGTGGATAATTTTCGTGGAATTGGTTAAAGAAAGACTCGGAAATTTTTCACCTGACCTCATCTTATACACAGATGTCTCATTTCAGAATGGGATTACAACTTATGCAGTAACACAACAAAGTACAGTTAATGAGTTTGTAATTGTCAAGCAAGCAGTTTTGCCAGCCTTTACAGGTATTTACTCAGCCGAAATTGCTGCAATAGATGATGCAATATCTTACGCAACAAAAAAAGATTTAAAAACTGCAATATGTACTGACAGCCTTGGTTTTGCCAAAGCCTTATTACACAACAAAAAAGATAATAGTACAGCCTATTGAGAAATAATTGTAGCCAACCCATTTTGGTTCTTTGGATCCCATCACACACAGGAATCATTGGAAATGAATTTGCTGACAAAGCTGCAAAGGCAGCTACCAAATTACTGATAATTACGAGGGCGACCGCAAAAGTAACTGGCCTAACATAAAAAGAACCGTTTTTTGGAATTATTATTATTTATTTTTCAACATAACTCAATACACTTCATAAAACGTTTTTCAAGTTTTTTAATTCCATCCGAAAAATAAGATTTTTCAAGACCTTCAAATTATGCCTCAGTTTCCTCAGCAATAACCTCGCTATTGGACGAAAATTTTTTGCCACCGAGAATTTTTTTTAAATTTGGAAACAAGAAATAATCAGAAGGAGCTAAATCTGGACCATATGGTGGATGCGGAGCAATTTCAAAACGTAATTCGGCCAGTTTTTGTTGAGTTAAAAATGCAGTGTGTGAAGGAGCATTATCTTGATTAAAAAGAACTTTTTTTTTCTAAATTTGGTCGTTTTATCTTGATTTCTTCACTCAACCGATCCAATAATGCACAATACGAGTAATATTCACTATTTATAGTTTTTCCTTTCTCAAGATAATCAATAAATATTATACCCCTTGCATCCCAAAATACTGTGGCTATTACTTTTCCTGCTGACTTAACAGTTTTCGCCTTTTTGGGACCACTTTTATCAGCTTCTATCCATTGTTTTGACTGTTCTTTGCATTCTGGGATGTAGTGATTAATCCATGTTTCATCAACAGTTACGAATTGGCGCAAGAACTCTATTGGATTACGCTCCTCGGAATTGGTCCAACGGACGATTTTTGGGGCAAAGTCAACAAACGCGGCACCCATCTTGCGAATAGCTTTTTCATGTGGAGTTCATTATGTAAAATACTCCAAACTTGTTTTTCGTGTATTTTAACACTATCAGCAAGTTCTCTGAGCTTTATTCGTCTATCTTTAGTCACTTCATTAAATATTTTTCTAATGTTTTCAATAGTAGTAGCAGTTTTCGGACTTCCAGAGCGTTGTTCATCTTCCGTACTTGAACGACCCATTTTAAATTGTTGAACCCAGGATTTCACGGTGGAGTATGATGGTGCATTATCACCATGAACAGAAACCAATTCATCTTTGATTAAGTGTGGCGTATAACCTTTCATATAAAAGTGTTTAATTACCGCACGAAACTCTTTATTTTCCATTTTTTAAAAATTATAAAACTTGTTTACTTCAATCACCTGTAACAAGTAAAATAATCATTAAATATTTCGGAAATTTTGACAGACGGCTTATAAAAGATTGCTTTCAAAAAACAAAAACAAAAAGTTGCTAGTAAAACAGAAAATGTGCCAGGCCAGTTAGTTTTGCGGTCGCCCTCGTACTGAGGTACCATTACTACCATAAGTTATAACAAATCTGTTCAAAACATACTTAACTTGCCAACTCCAACTAGAATGGCAGAACACAGGAAGTTTTTTAAGTCAACACAATCCTTTACTTTCCAGACAACGTTACTATAGCCAATATACAAGGCCACAATGCACAATGCATAATGCTTGCTCGCGTTAGAGTTGGAAAAGCCTTGTTTAATACCCAACACTATTTTAACCACACAAACCTCGTAATTTACAATGTGAATACTGTCATCATAATTTAAGTATCCAGCATGTGCTTTCAGACGGCCCAATATCTAAAATAAGCAAACTATTAACAACACTTTTTGACTGCTCAGAACCCAATACATTAATTGAAATCATTCAAAGCTGCAGTAAACACAATATTCATACTAATCAAATCTAATTTATAACTACTAGATACGCATTATGGTCTCGGTACCCTGCGTTGTTATTTTGTATTTTTCAAATGGATTTTGTAAAATATCTTTTCAATAAATAAATGTTTTTTTATTATTGGTAAAAATTTTGCTAGGAACAATAGGTAATAAGCGATGTCTGCGAAAAAACACCTGTTAGACCAAAATGTCAAAATTCGACTTCCTCTAACTCAGAGAGGCCTTAACTGATGTCTTTCAAAGTTTGTGTCTAACTTTGAGGTTCATCCCAATCGGAAGACATTGATTCCAAAAGTTGGATCACCTTTATATAAAATGAAATATTTAACAAGTAAAAAATGTTAAGTTTGGCTGTGCCGAACTTTGGATACCCTCCACCAGATTCCCAAATAAAACCAAATTTGGTGCGGAAGTGTGTTCTATATAGACATCTTTATGTAGAAAATTTTATCTCGATAGGTCAAGTTTGTAGTGAGTTATTGTCATATTATTTTTCAAGGCCGTTTGTGTGGGAGGTACCAGTAGGGCCGTTTGTGTGGGAGGTACCAGTAGGGCCTTTCCGATCTTAGCCAAATTTATCACAAAAGTCTGTTCTATATATTAATCTTTATGCCGAAAATTTCGTCTCGATAGGTCAAGTGTGTGGTTAGTTATTGTCATATTATTTTTCAAGGCCCATGAGATGTTAGTGTGGGAGGTACCAGTAGGACTTTTCCGATCTCAACCGAATTCAGCGTAGAATATAGAAATCTTGATGTGTAAAATTTCATTCGATAGGTCAAGTTTGTGGTGAGTTATAGTCGTATTATTTCTCAAGTCCCATAAGGCCGTTTGTATGGGAGGTACAAGAAATGGTGGCCCAATCATTTTTACATAGATGATTGCGCCTATATAGAGATTATTATTTGCAAAATTTCAGTGATTTTGCTCAAGAAACTGGACGGATATTTCCAAATAAAAAACTAATTTTTATGAGGTAGTGTCGGTTGAGGGTCTCCAACACCAACTTCCCGTAGAGCTACATGGCCCATTTTCAATACCAGGTTAACTACACATGTTTGTGCCAAATTTCAGCTCCCTAACTGTTTTCATACAGGCTCTATCTTGTTTTCAACAGACGGACAGCCGGACAACATGGCAATATCGTCTTAGAATATTACGAGGATCAAGAATATATATACTTTGTTGGGTCTCCGATGATCATTTCAAGGTGTTACAGACAGAATGACAAAACTAATATACCCTCCATTGTATGGTGGAGGGTATACAAATTTTAATATCCAAAATATCAAACTTGGTAAAGGAAATGCTTTTAACAAAGAAGCTTTGATATACCTTATTACTAAATAGTTTACAACAATTTTAATGAAATATAAATAAAATTTCATAACGACTTCATAGCCCACTCTAATGTGATACACGAAATAAACATAGCACCGAGAAGAGTAAACATTTATTAGCTCAAATCCGTATATTCTTGCAATTATTCATTAAATTTGAGAATGCTTTTCTGTCCAAGGTCTTCGGTTGCTTTCAGTAGTTTTCACACACCATATGTTGGCTGGTACGTTTCAAGTGTGATGGGACGACGCACATGTCAGAACCGAGACTTTGACTTTTATTTTCATGACATCATTTAGCTAATTTTCACTCTTTTTTTGTCGTCGCTGTTGGAAAGACTTCGAGCACACACATACACGAGTGCACAAGATTCCGAGCAGCAAAGCGAGGGTCATCCCAGCGGCGGAAATTAGGAGGCCTTCCATATATACGGCATACAGAAGGCCTTATTTGGCAAGGGCTGTCTTATATAAGGCCTGCGACAAGCATGATTTACGATCAGTTGCAGGCATGCCAATATCAGGCCTGCCAGAAGGCCTTGCCATTGCTTTCTTTTTTATTTTAATAAATCCTCCTTTTTAACGGCATGATGCAGGCCTTCTAAATGAATGCAGAGGGAATGCAGTAGCGTGTGTTCGTCGTCCAGCGTGCTTAAATACAACACAAATGAAAGAGCACCAAAAAAAAAAATTATCCCGTTACACAAATTCCAACGCAGAAGTTTGGAGAGGGGGCTGAAAAGAGCAAGTGAAAACAAAACGAAAACAGATCTCGTAAAACACTATCAGTTGATATCAGTTTCTGTTAATGCGTTGGCTCATTCAGTTGTCATTCCAGTGTATCAGTGCCAAAAAGGTAATATTTTTGCAAGTGAACATTTTTAATGAAATAGACATGAGTAGAGCTACAATTAAGAGACGCATAAAATTGGAAAGAGAAAATTTGTTAAAGAAATTTAAAGGCAGTGTTGTAGAAGAAAAGCCATGTGAAATTAATACTTCTGAGGTTTTGTATGAGAGTGTCGTGAACGACGTAGGTAATGACGTATTCAATGAAAACTGTTGCAATTAATTTCATTATGTTTTCTACTTTTTAAGGTGTTATATTGAATTTAATATGAATTGAATTATTTTACTATTGTCAGAATAAATATAAACAATTATTTTTAAAAATATCGTTTCATTGGATTCACTTGGGAAGGCCTTCTAACGGGCATTTGGTTTCAGACCTCAAGCAGGCCTTCATTTTAAGCCCTTGAGGAAGGCCTGATTTTTGCGGATATGATTTGTGCCTTCTTTATGCAGGCCTTCAGCAGGCTTGTACTTTAAATGCCTTCAGAAGACCTTCTCTTTAAGTCCTTCTGGAAGGCCTGCTTTTATCTAACATGCGCCATGCCTTTTCGGGGAAGGCCTTCTAGAAGGCCTTCTTGTAGGAAGCGGGGATGGAAGGCCTTGCCTCCCAATCTCACGCTATGTTAAATGGAAAGGAAGTGGCAATGGCGTTGGAAGGCCTTCGGACACCATAAGCAGGCCTGATAGAAGGCCTTCCAGCCCATGATTTCCGCCGCTGGGATTGTACGCCTGTTAGCATATCTCCATAGTCAGTAACAAGGCCCAATCATCAAATACAATCCTTATATCAACTGGTTAGATTAGTTAAAAACTTAATATTATAACATAAAAATTTAAGACCCAACTAGTGCAGGAATTCCCTTAAAAAATGGCACGCATAACCACTACTCTGGTTTATATGAAACTTTTTAATAGTTCCATCGCGGTGGTCTTAGTTGTTATTTGAAAGAAGTCGTTGTCGTCGGCGAATTGCACCATTCGTGAGTCGGCCGGACCAAAGCCTTAATACTCTCCTCCATGGATTGTATTCCAGTATGGGATTGGCAGTGCACGTTCATAGTTAAAGGGCTCTGATTTTGTGGATCCAATTGCATGGCATGTCCGCGTCCTTAATTGATCCAATCATAATTGTAGGGACATTTTGTATTAGTGAGCAAATTTTACTGTTTCTGGGTACCCATGTGTTAACATGACAAGGTTTTTGGGCCCCTTAGGCTCAAAAACTCGCACATGCGTGATGCCTTTAATTCAGTCAAATGGAAAAACTAATATCGTATTCAGATTTGTGAGGAAATTTTATTGATTTGTTGGGAGGGCCGATTATTGAGTTCCCAAGGACCGTAGATCTACACCCACAAATATGAAAAAAATCTAAAATTTTAAAAAAAAAATTAGATCAGTAAGGGAATGTACGATTTCTGAGTACTCATAGCTTTGTCTTCGCAAGGATATATTTTTCAGCGCCTTAAACACCCTTAACCTTATAGACAAGACCCCAAAATTTTTCGAATTGCAAAATTGATTTGATATTCTAATTAGTAAAGACATTTTATTGTTTTCATTTACCATATGCCCATAGTTTAAAGTCGCCAATTTTTGGTCCCCTACGGACTATATAGGTCCAAATACTTAAATGACCCAGATCTTACATATAGTTACACATTAAGAGTTGTGAGAAGATTTCGCCGTTGCTGGATACCCTTTAGATGACGGGTTTTGGGCCCCAGAGACATATCAAAAATGTGAAAAAATTTGGTAACGAGTTTTTATCTTTTCCCTTTTGCCCTATTCGGTCCATTTTCAATATAAGAAATATATCTGGTAAGTGTTAAGACTCTACCCATTTTTGTGCTTTTCACAGATGGGCATGGATTGATTGTCTTTGAATTTTATGATGATTAATGGTATATATAAAAGGGCGGGTCGATTTGTAGGGAGGAAAAAAATCGCTTAAGTGACAAGGAAAATCGTATTCTAGTGATCAAAATAAGAAACTTTGCCCGAGGAACCATATCTCTAAAACTAATTCTGATATCCCGACTTTTGACCCATACTTGAAAGCAAAAAAGACTTCAAACATTAATTTTTTATATTGTATCGCGCAAGTGGCGATTTTAAAATCGACCAGCCCAATCAATAGTATATAAATATGATCGCAGTAAAGTATTTCGAGATTTTTCAAATGGATTGGTAATCCACCCTATAGCACAAAGTATAAAATTTACATTACAGATTTAAATGATTTCTTCCCATAGTTCATTCAAATCTGATGCCGCATGCAATTTGATTTCAGTAACCAAGACTGAAATATATTTGGGTGCACAAGGAATAGAAAAACAAACTTAGTTCTTTGTGCAATAGTAAAGCGATTCATTATTATGAAGGGCGGTTCAACTGAAACGCACGATGTTAGTTGTAAATAAACAAAAGGATCTATGACAATTATGTGTGAAACAAAATATCGGTCAAATGCTCGCCATGGCTTCGGTGGCATACCTAGTCCGTATTTTCCGATGGTCCGTATTTTCAATGACTCCGAGATATAATGGAGATTCAATGTCGTCAATATGCCGAATTATCTCATCCTTTAGCTCTTAAATTGTTCTTGGCTTATTGACATACACTTTTTCCTCTAAATAAAAATCCCTAAAGAAGGAGGCCCAACGGTGTCCAATCTTATGATGGTGGCGGCAAACGACGTGAGAAAACACGGCCATTTAATTTCTCGCACAAAAAGTACATTGTTTGGTTGGCTGTGTGGCAAGTGGCTCCATCATGTTGGAGCCACGTATCGTCTCGCGGTAGGTAATACTATACACGGCAACTGCTTGGCCGACCCCGTTTTCGAAGAAGTATGGTCCGATGACGCTGCCAGCCCATAAACTGCACCAAACAGTCACTCATTGTGGATGCATCGGCTTTTCAACAATCACGTGTTGATTCTCTTTTGCCCAAATGCGGCACTTCTGCTCGGTAACATATCCTCTGTGGACACGATTAGGCTGACAAAAAAACTCACGAAGTTTGAAATTTAATGTCGTTAAGGCCTTCAGTCTCAAATCAATCTCAAAGCGCACTGGTTGAATTTGTCAAACTCTGAAACAAAGAAATGTCAAATTAAGTCGGTCAAATAACTTGACGTTATGGTTTGACTCCCAATTAACATCGTGCATTATATAGGTAGTAGTTTTCCCAAGTGTAATACCTGAAATAAAAAACAAACACACAGTACAACATTTTTCAGATGATTGATTCGGGGCTCAATTCTGATAATTGTTTGTGAAAGTAGCCCCAAAAAGAAGTCATTCTGCATCATTCGTTTGGTCAAGGTACATCAAATAATAATTTAATAATTAATTTGAAGTTAGTAAATATCGTATTGGGGAATTTGTAACGTTTAAGGCTTTGTTTGTTTGTCATAACTCGAGAACCACTAGTCCGAATAAGCTGAAACAAATTTTAAAAGTTAAAAATTACAATTCCTTTGATCTGTTCATACAACGTTTCGCTACAGTAAGCAACAGTTTCGCAGTTATAAATAAATGTATGAAGAAAAAAATATTTTTTGTCTAAAAACTTAAATTTTTTTTAAATTCATAATAAATACAAAACGGTAAAAAGTGTCAAGTCCTATTACTTTCACGTAAAGTCACATAACCTATGAACAAAATGAGACATAGATCATGAAAATCGATTTACGCGTTTCGCTTTTATGCACAAATAAGTGAAAGTATGAATTTAAAAAATTTGCTCGAGATATGTACAAAATTATTTGGAAAAAACATTGATGACTTTTTTATTGATACTTTATTTTGCATGAAAATAAACATTCCGATTCATATAGCAGCTATTCTTACACAGAAAATATGAGAGTTTTATATGTCATCTATGCATAGAAACAAAATTTAGAACATTTTCAATTATTGTCACTATCCATCCTCGTTGAAGTTGACGCTTGTGGTTCTGATGACCTTATTTTCTTCGTAGGTTGTTATATTCATGTACTGAGTCTGCATCATCATCCGAGATAGACATGATATTCAAGGGCATGTTTTGTTCAGTGTGACCATAAATTTTAGTGCCATCTTCATCTTCGGTGTTTTCATCTTCGAACTGCATAATTTTAAAACTCCACCAACAAACTTACGCAAGAAATGCATCAAATTTTTTGCCTTTGAATCGCTTTTCCATTGGCATCGTCACCTGGTGGAATCTCTCTCCTTGTTCGTCCGATTCCTGAGGTAATTGTGCCAAAAAGGTATCAAGGTGGAAATGCATGAAATGTAATTTTAACGTCATGGATGCATTGATTTTTTTCAAAATAATACAGCAAGTTGTCCACTCGTGTCTGTATGTCATCTCGCTGTACACGGTTCTTTCCTAAAACGCATTCGATGACTTGTTTCAGTGCGTCACATGCACATAGGTGGTTATAATGGTCCGAAAGCATATTTCTGAAAGATTCGCTTATTATTACGTTTTTTTAAATTCTGAGAATCATAAAAAGTCTTCAACATTTTTTCCAAAGAATTTTGTACATATCTCGAGCAAATTTTTGAAATTCATCCTGCACTTAATTGTGCGTAAAAGCGAAACGCGTAAATCGATTTTCATGATCTATGTCTCATTTTGTTCATAGGTTACGTGACATTACGTGAAAGTAATAGGACTTGACACTTTTACCTTTTTGTATTTTTTATGAATTAAAAAAAAACTTTTTAGGCAAAAAATATTTTTTTCTTCATACATTTATTTATACTTATAACAGATTAAAGGAATTGTAATTTTTAACTTTTTTAAATTTGTTTCCGATTATTCGGACTAGTGGTTCTCGAGTTATGACAAACAAAAGAGCCTAAAACGTGACAAATTCCCCCATACGATACTTACTAACTTTAAATTAATTATTAAATTATTATTTGATGTACCTTAACCAAACGAATGACTCAGAAGTTCTTCTTGTTGGGGCTACTTTCACAAACAATTATCAGAATTGAGTTCCGAAATCATGTGTTGTACTGTGATATGAAATATTCGCGAACAAAAAAGTTAAAATTTGTTTACATCAAATATTTATTGTAGTCTCATTCTGTGCATTGCACAGGTATGATTTCAGGATATTTATGGAAAAAAGCCTTTTTAAATTTTTAATGACCTTGGAAAAAATTACATTTTTAATATTAATGACCTTGGAAAAAATTAAAATTTTAATTTTTTATATTAAAATATAACGAGCTGGACCCGGCCCGCTTTGCAGGCCCCAAGTAATTCTTTGTTCTATCACCTCATGATTTATATTGAATTTTGGATTCGTCATTTTGTAGACGGCACGCCTTAATAGAACATCAAGTTGGTTGAAAACAGGAAATCCCTGCCTTGATTATTGTCTTTTTGGAAAATTGTCAATAATCTCGTAATTTTGAGTAAAATTTCGGAACATTATCTTTTACATTAAGCAGTTTGCTGGCTTCTACGGCCAGATAATTCATACATTGTGCACGAATCAAACCCATAATCAATGAAATAAAAAAAATATTGTCTGTTTCGTCAGAAGCATCAAAGAAACAAATCTGTAGCCGTCGTTATCTAATTTCGCCAAACGTTGCTGCTCATTCAAACTGAAGCATTAATTCGAACTGATTCAAAGCGAATTGGCAACATTCGCGTTTTTGCTTCATTTATCGATTTTTTGTTCAACTCTTTGGCCATAGCATTAATTGCAAAGTCCTCTGTTGAAATTAACGATTATTTGTTGATCTTTATTCAGATCATGCCTTAAAATTTTTCTACTTATACGAGTATTTTTAATTTTTCTTTACGAAATACAACATAAGATCTATACGGAATACAAAATCTTATTCTGTATTTCCAAAATTTTACGAACTTTGGATTGGAAGTTCTTTCTTTACAGCACATACGAGGGTTGCTATTTATATTTCGAGTCCGGCAATTAAAATAAAATAATTTATCATTGGATAGGGTTTTATTGTTTTTCAAAATATTATAAGATCAGTACACTTTTGTATGCGCACAAACCCATTTTCGCGCATTTTTTCTTGATGCTAGGGAATAAGAAGAAGTCATTGGGTGCCTAATCAGGGCTGTATGGTGGATGACCCATCAATTTGACATCTTGAGTGGTCAAATAGCTCATCGTTTCAGCTGTATGAGAGCTTGCATTGTCGTGATGCAAAAAGATCCGTCTTCTCTTATTATCTTTCCTCATTTCTTCGAACACTATTGGCAAACAGATGGTTGTATACCACTCAGATTTGACCTACCTTCCACTAAAGGCACTATGGCCGGTTATACGGAAAAATAGCATCATTTGCTTAGATGTACGAACAAATTTTGTTGGATTTGACTCGCCTTGAAAGACCCATACGGTCGATTGCTGTTCTGTTTCGAGTTTATATGCATAGATCCATGATTCGTCACCTGTGACAATGTTATACACTGCCTTTGAGCTACCATAGTTAAGCTACCGTCAAATTATGTGGAATACAACGAGAACAAATTTCTTTCACGGCCAAATGAACATGCAATATCTTATTGATGCTTGTCATACTAATGCCCAAGGATGCCTCAATCTCTCGGTATGTCACATGTCGGTGTTGTTTAATCAGTTCACGCACAGCATCGATGGTTTCTGGCAAAGTGACCGAAGTTGGACGAAATTCATCATGGGGCGAACGGCGTCCGAGACTGAACTCTTGGTACCAGCGATTAACAGTGATTTTTGATTATGATTCATCGCCAAAAGTCGAAACAAGTTGATTTAAACACTATTGTCTCGATAACACACGACGAAAATCGCAAAAAACCAACGCACGAAAATGTTCACGGGATAATTCCATTTTTTGACTGAGATGGATTTTTCAACACACTGTAAACAAAACAATTCGCCATCAAATGACAAAACGTTCTGAATGAAGTTATGCTAAAAATGTCAAAGTTTTTAATGGAAGTTCCAGTTTGCATCTGGAAACTCTAGTATTGTCATCACCCGAATTATAAATAGCAACCCTCGTATAATGCATGTGTCTTTAAGCCTTGCCACATGTGTTTACCTCGATTCCAAAGCACAAAACGGATTTCGTCTGAATTTTCCCGGCAAACTTATCTTTCTAAAGAGTGGCCCAACAAAAATGTTGATTGTAAGTAGAACAAAAAGATTTCATTGAATTATCTTAATTTTTTTGTTTTGATGGAAGATTCTACGACTATTATGTGTAGAGTAAAATATCAGCCAATTGCTTGCCACGGCTTCGGTGACATACCTCTATACGATGGTCCATATTTTTAATGATTTGGAGACAGAATTGAGGTTCAATATCGTTAATGTGCCGAATTATATCATCTTGTAACTTTTTTTTTAAATATCACCAAAAAAAGAAGTCCAACGGTGTCAAATAACATGATTGTGGCGGCCAATTTCTTTTAAATTTATTTCAGATAAGATACGTCTAGGAATTGTTTCCAAGTATGGGGTTTATCAAATGTTTTAAAAATATATATTTTGCAAATAGAATACGATTTTTTCGCTGTCATATATTTTACCTTTGGGACTTTTCTGGAAGATCTAACTATTAGTAGCGACATAAATACTGTTACACACGTTTTATGCTGTAAAATAAAAAGTACTGATGATTACACTCTGCGACAAATGGTAAGGGTCAGTGATCGGTTTGGAATGAAACCACCGGGGAAAGTTATATTGGTAAAAAAAGTCATACGTGTTCCAGCGTTTCGCTGGGTCTCATCTAGGAATCGAGATATATCGATTTGAAGTTAGTAAGTATCGTATAGGGGAATTTGTCACGTTTTAGGCTCTTTTGTTTGACATAACTCGAGAACCACTCGTCCGATTTAGCTGAAACAAATTTAGAAAAATTAAGAATTACAATTCCTCTAATCTGTTCTTAAACCGTTTTCCTACTTAAGCAACAGTTTCGCAATTATAAATAAATGTATGAAAAAAAAAAAATTATTTTTGCCTAAAAATTAAATTTTTTTTTTTTTAATTCATAAAAAATCCAAAACGGTAAAAAGTGTCAAGTCCTATTACTTTCACGTAAAGTCACATAACCTATGACCAAAATGAGACATAAATCATGAAAATCGTGAAAAACGTGACAAATTCCCCTATACGATACTTACTAACTTCAAATCGATATATCTCGATTCCTAGATGAGACCCAACGAAACGCTGGGACACGTATGACCTTTTTTTTTTACCGATATAACTTTCCCCGGTGGTTTCATACCAAACCGATTGTGGCTGTCGCACAGTGTTATTGATGTTTATTGTATCCATAAAGAATCTACTTGTTCGAAATGTCCGCCTTTTGCCTTTACACACGCCTTAAGTCGCACTGGCCAATCGTCAATAGCTGCAAGAACCTCGTCCATTGGATAATTGGCCACAGCTCGAACCAAAGCAGTCTTAAGAGATCCAATGTTGGGCTATCTTTTGTGGCAAACCTTGTCCTCTAAAACCGTCCACAATTTGTAATCCAATGGGTTCAAATCTGAACTGCCTGAGGGCCATTCTTCAAAAGAAATAAACGCTGGCAAATTGTTTCGAAGCAAGGACAGAACGTTTTAGCCTTATGGGCCGGTACAGAATCCTGCTGGAAAGTCCATGGCTGGTTTTGGAGCAGGGAATTGCTAAGAGATTTCACAACAGCTTCCAAAACGGTTTCTTGGTAAACTTTGGCCGATGTTTGACTCCTTGTTCGCAGAAATGCAGGTCAGTGACCCCATCGTAAGAGACACCCCACCAAACCATGACTGAAGCTGGGTGATGACCCTTTTCCACCCTTGGGATCAGTTCAGATGCTTCCTTAGATGACCGCGCATACACTCTATCATTTTGCTTGTTAAATTTTTCCTGAACGGTAAAATTTTTTTCATCGGTGAACAAAATTGTTCTGTGCAAGTTATCAGCGTGCTTCACCAAAAGACGTTAGCATTTTGAAATGGGTGTGTTCAATGTTGTAACAGTATTTATCCCTACCAAGTAGCATTAAAAAATTATTCACTATTTTGAATATGTATTGTGTGTAGATTATAAGCGACACAATTTTTTTTTTAAATTAGATAACGCTTTCAACACTTATGCCTTGTTGAATTTTGTATTGTGTAATTTTGACAAATGTTACCTACTTTTGAAAATAAAACACGAACCAACCGCACTTGGAATATACTTATAATAAGTGCTTTGAAACCACAGAGATAAGTAGGAATTATTTTTAACTAAAAAAGGAACCATAATAGGTCGAAATTATTTAATTTTTTTTTAGTTTTAAGTTACAAGTTTAGTGTTACGCAGAGATTTACGTCCTTTTTGCCTTGATAAATTGCCGGAAGCACTCACTTTGCACCGTAGTTAGTAAAGATCTGCTGGCATGCAGAAGTCGTAGTTAAACTCCTTTTGAAACTCTCGGAAGTCCTTGTGCATGTATCTTTAGTAAAGGCCTCGAAATTTCCGCTCCTAGCTTGTTAAGTGTAGCAAAGCTCAAGAAGCATTGTACATTACACTTTAGGGACTTTTGCCAAGTAGTATATCAAGGATGTGTGTGTGTGCCTCTCTGAATATGTTTGTATGAGTGTGTGTTGAAAAAGTAAATTAAAATGTTCCAAAGGATACAAGAGCATATTAAACATTTGAATTTTGAAAATGCCTTTCCTTTTCTTGGCTTTAATAATGTAACACACATATTCTTCCTTATGAGAGATTAAAGTGTCATGCGGCGTGAGATCTTCAAAAAGAAGAATAAATAATGATGTTAACAGTTGGGACATTTTAATTGCGTAATTATGTGTGTATGGTTCGCCGTGGTGTGATTAGACTGTGTATGCCTATCATGCCAGTAAAACCAGGTTCAGATACGGGTAAGAACATTTTTCAGCTCGTAAATGCCGGCGACTTTACGAGTAAAAAATATATTTTTAAGCCATGTAAAAAAAACTTCTCTACAAAAAGCATAGACCATTCGAAACTGGCGTTAAACAGTAGTTCCCGGTCAGTTAGTATACGATTTAAATCTTGCATTACTTATACTCACTAATTTGATAAAACTTACACCCTTGTTCATTAATAAGTTACCTTAAGGCGTGATTACTGGCACATACGATCCATTTCAGATCTAAAGGGTGGTAAAGTTTAAGGGCTGATGTTGATTTTGAATAAAACAAAAATTATTTAGGAAATTATTGTCATTTCTTTTTATTATGATAATATTGGTATGGTTCAATTACGAGGGCGACCGCAAAACTAACTGGCCTGACACATTTTCTGTTTTACTAGCAACTTTTTTTTGTTTTGTTTTTTAAAAGCAATCTTTTATAAGCCATCTGTCAAAATTTCCGGAATATTTAATGATTATTTTCTTTGTTACAGGTGATTGAAGTAAACAAGTTTTATAATTTTTGAAAAATGGAAAATAAAGAATTTCGTGCGGTAATAAAACACTTTTATAGGAAAGGTTATACGCCACAATTAATCAAAGATGAATTGGATTCTGTTCATGGGTATAATGCACCATCATACTCCACCGTGAAATCCTGGGTTCAACAATTTAAAATGGGTCGTTCAAGTACGGAAGATGAACAACGCTCTGGAAGACCGAAAACTGCTACTACTATTGAAAACATTAGAAACATATTTAATGAAGTGACTAAAGATAGACGAATAAAGCTCAGAGAACTTGCTGATATTGTTAAATACACGAAAAACAAGTTTGGAGTATTTTGCATGATGAACTCCACATGAAAAAGCTATCCGCAAGATGGGTGCCGCGTTTGTTGACTTTGCCCCAAAAAATCGTCCGTTGGGCCAATTCCGAGGAGCTTTTAGCGATTTATCAGCGTTATCCAATAGAGTTCTTGCGCCGATTCATAACTGTTGATGAAACATGGATCCATCACTATATACACATCCCAGAATACAAAGAACATTCAAAACAATGGATAGAAGCTGGTAAAAGTGGTCCCAAGAAGGCGAAAACTGTTAAGTCAACAGGAAAAGTAATGGCCACAATATTTTGGGATGCAAGGGGTATAATATTTATTGATTATCTTGAGAAAGAAAAAACTATAAATATTGAATATTATTGTGCATTATTGGATCGGTTGAGTGAAGAAATCAAGATAAAACGACCGCATTTAGAAAAAAAAAGTTCTTTTTCATCAAGATAATGCTCCTTCACACACTGCATTTTTAACTCAACAAAAACTGGCCGAATTACGATTTGAAATTGCTTCGCATCCACCATTTAGTCCAGATTTAGCTCCTGCTGATTATTTCTTGTTTCCAAATTTAAAAAAAATCTCGTTGGCAAAAAATTTTCGTCTAATGAAGGTCTTGAAATATCTTATTTTTCGGATGGTATTAAAAAACTTGAAAAACGTTTGATGAAGTGTATTGAGTTGGAAGGAGATTATGTTGAAAAATAAATAATAATAATTCCAAAATTTCTTTATATGTTAGACCAGTTATTTTTGCGGTCGCCCTCGTATGTATGGTACAAAATACAGACCAATGATGCCGCCAGCCCATAAACCGCACCAAGCAGTCACTCTTTGTGAGTGCATTGTTCTTTCGACAATCTCACTTGGATTATCATTCGCCCAAATGCGGTAGTTCTGCTCATTGACGAATCCACTGATGTGAAAATGTGCCTCATCACTGAAGATGATTTTCTTCGAAAATTGATTTTCAGTTTTATAATAATCCTGACTTTAACTAACTTTAACGCGTTGCTCGCTTGTGTATCTTTTCACGGTTCAAATTGAGCTCGTCTGAAATTGAGAAATAACAATATTAAATATCATGAAATGCAGAAAACAACTTGACGTTAAGGTTTGGTTCACATTCAACATCGACCCTTAAAATTAAGGTAGCCTTTATTAGTAATAAAATATATTTTAATATAGATGTATGCACAAGTTTGAAAGAAAAACATATATTTTTTATTTAAAGCAATAATATTTCATATGAAGTTTCATATAAAATATAATTGCATTTTGAACCATTTGCAGTATTTTATAGGCTATAATTTTTCTTCACACAGTTCCATACACGCAGAGAATAAACATGGTTACTACGTGGTCACGGCAATAATAATATGTTCTTCGCAATAAAAGTATGTTCGTCGCAACCAAAGCATTGTTAACTGAATTTAGTTTTGACAGTAGTATAATTGCTACAATATTAATATTGTTGAAATGTAACAATAGTATTATTGCCAAATTTAAAAATGCAAATATGGCTATAGCAACAATATAAATATGACTGGTGCAACAAAAGTATTGATTTTGCGTTTTATGTTAACAGTAATATGATTACGGCAATCATACTGTATGATTGTAATTTTTCTTCATTTAAATATGTTTTTGAGAACAAATGTTATAGGTACGGATCCAGTGAAATAGTTGTACTTTTTATATCGAAATTAAAATTTTTTAAACATATTTTTAATAGAAACACTTACGTTTATTTATACTTATTTTTTCTACTGTAAAGTAAATCACTCCTATTATTTTGAATTTAATGTATTTTTGAATAATTTTCATAATTCGAATCTATTATTGACAACTTAAACCATTCTAATAAATTATATTGGGGATCATAGTATAATTGTGTGTGATCATACTATGGTTGTAGGGATCATAACATGGTTGCGTGGAATCATACTATGGTTGTGAGGATCATACTATGGTTGTATGTGAAACATATTTTGGTTGTGAGGATCATACAATGGTTGTGGAGATCATAGCATGGCTGAGTGTGAATTATACTATTGTTGTGAGGATCATAATATTGTTGAACCACAACCATATATCCAACAATAGTATTATCCTTTTCGAATATTGTCACTACAACCATACTTTTTTTCTGCGTGTAGTACCATAATACCCGAGGTTAGATTAATCTTTAGATTTTTAGCTGCTGACTACTGCTAACAATATTAGAGTTCATTTACGTACTAATATATCTATGTTTGAAACAAGGGCCGGAAAACGTTTTATATTTCGCTGTGAACTTAAATGTTAATCATTAAAGTGGAACACAATTTTGAATTTCCGTAATAAATATATATGTGACAGCGCATAGAGAAAGGGACTTAAGGGTAAAAAAATCAATTTTCAATTTTTTTGATGTGGACAACATCTGAGCATCGAATGACACCAATCCCATGCCCCAAATGTGTTCCCTTCCAGAGATATGCGCGTTTTATGAAAGTGATGGTACACCAAAGATACACGTATTTAAATCTTTGAAATGGCTCTCCTGCACGCAGAAAAAAAGTATGGTTGTGGTGTCAATATTCGAAGAGGATAATACTATTGTTGAGTATATGGTTGTGGTACAACAATATTATGATCCTTACAACAATAGTATGATTCAAATACAACCATACTATGATCCTCACAACAATAGTATGATTCACACATAACCATACTATGATCCCCACAACCATAGTATGATTCACACTCAACCATATTATGATCTCCACAACCACAGTATGATCCTCACAACCATAGTATGTTTCATATACAACCATACTATGATCCTCACAACCATACTATGATTCACACGCAACCATGTTATAGTCCCTACAACCATAGTATGATCACACCAATATTATTTATTAGAATTTGGTAAAGTTGTCAACAATAGATTTGAATTATGTAAATTATTCAAAAAAATGCATTAAATTCAAAATAATGGGGAGTGATTTATTTCACAGCAGAAACAAAAATTTTAAATAAACGTAAGCGTTTTTATTAAAAATAGTTCAGTTAAACAAAGCCAAAGCAGCTTGATTAAAAAATTCTAATTTCTATAAAAAAGTACTATTATTGCATTAGATCCGTAGCAATAACATTTGTTCTTAAAAGCATATTTAAATGAAGAAAAATTACAATCATACAGTATGATTGCCGTAATCATATTATGGTTAACATAAAACGCAAAACACAATACTTTTGTCGCACAAACGATATTTATATTGTTGCTATAACCATATTTTAATTATTCAAATAATACTATTGTTACATTTCAATAATATTAATATTGCAGCAATTATACTATTGTCAAAAATAAATTCAGTTAACAATGCTATAGTTGCGACGAACATACATTTATTGCGAAGAACATATTATTATTGCCGTGACCATGTAGTAACCATGTTTTTTCTCTGAGTGTGAACAAAACTGGTTTTTACCCTTAGGTCCCTTTCTATTTTGCGCGTCACATATGCTAATAAGTATTTGTGTTCATTTGTATCCATAATGATGAAAATTTCCAAATACCTTTGAATATAATTATTCTTAAAGATAAAAAACAGAAAAATTTATTTTTAAAATATATTTTCAAAATAAATATCACAAAAATCAAAAAGCGAATATGTTTTTCCCAACGATGATATACGAAAGTTTTTTTTTGCCAAAAAAAAACGTTTTCCTAAACTGGAAAAAGGGTTTTTGACTGTATTTTTCTTTGTTAAATATTTATAAGAAATAGAACCTTTGCATTAAATAAACTATGTAATCGCGCTAAAAAGTTAGTTGACAAATTAAATGTCGTTATGTATTACAATTTTAAGAAACGCGTTATATGCAGGTCATCATAAAGAATATCACAAAAGCATGGGCAACAATTCTTTTAGTAGTTTAGAACTTCGATTATGATTTTGTTTGTTTTTAATATGACATACTCGTATATGTATATTTCATTAATATCTCTGTTTGATATTTTTTTCAACCAGATGAAATAACTATTTTTAACTTTCTAATAAATATCGATTTCCAAGCTGAAACATTATTTCTAACTTTTGATAAATCAAAAATATTGTTCTAGATTTTTTTTCATTTTGAACAGAATTCTTAAATATTTGTTAAATCAAATAATGTATTAAAATGTTTTTAAGTATTAAATTAAGTTATCTGTATAAAACCTTTTGAAATAATTGGTGTATTCAGTAAAATAAATTTTAATGCCGTCAATGTCAATAAAATTTGCTTCGTTGTAACAAACCAAATATTTCCATACACGAAAGACGATTTTTACAAAAATCCAGTCTTATCTAAACAAAATTTGAAACTTTTTTCCAAAAAATCGCGGGATTGTTTGTAAACGAAATTTTGTCTGCGGCTCTTATTCCGTCTCTAAATTACCCAAAATCGAGAAAACCAAGTGGACAAATTAAGTACTATCCATCATTGATAACTCAACAACATGAACATTTTGTGAAGAGGGCGTGGCACCGGGTTTTTTCTATTAGAATGTGCTTATTTCTATACTAACATAATATATAACAACTACAATCGGCATATCGGTATTAGTTCAAGAGATATGGCGTTCAAAGTTTTGGGTTGTACAGTCGGTGACACGCCCTTTTGTCAAATTTTCACAAAATATGTTCTATAATGTTATGCTATTCATTGCTTTTTATTTTAACGATCGGTTAATTATTTTGATCGTAAATGCGATTTTTTGAAGGAGGAGAGGCACCGCATACTTTTCTTCAGGGGTGACTTTCGATCCATGACAACATCACATGTTCCAAATATCTATATTTGTTTATCTTCATTTCCCATTTGGGCATATATGTTATAATATAGTTTATTATAATTCCATGGTTATTGATTTTATTCTGTTAACATTTAATAACGTCCCCTTCAAAAATCGCATTTTATTCCAAAGTAATGGACCGACTGTAAAATTTTTCTATACGATAATATTCTGGAATAATTGTCTAGTCATTGGTTTCATCCTTTTAAAATTGGTTAACGATCGGTGCTTGAGTTTAACCACTGCCCATTTTTCCTCAGGGATGTGTTTCGATGCAAGCTTACAAATATTATTTTCATATCTGAAATAGTTCATGAGATATGTGTTTCTAGGTTTAGGATTGTGATTTTTCCAGAGTTTGACAAAGTTTTTGTATAGGGAAAATATTTACCTCTAGACCGATCTGGCCCATTTTCAATACTACACGCAGAGAAAAGATATGGTTACAATATGGTCACAGTAATGTTCTCTACAATATAAGCATGTTCGTCGCAACCATAGTATTGTTTTTTGAAATTTCATTTTGACAACAGTATTATTGCGGCAATATTAATATTGTTGAAATATAACAATAGTATTATTGCCAAATTTAGAAATGATAATGTGGTTGGAAATGATAGAGTGGTTGTGGTTGTAAAAAACAACAACAATCAAAAGTTAGTTCGAGGGATTTTTATTGTGTTTACTTTGTTCGGTGAAATACTCTACTACCGACTGTTTCTCTTTTATTTAAAATCTGCCTACACTTAAGTATTTAGCCATTGATCATGATTTAATCACATTCGTTACTTGGGATCTACGGATGGTGAAGTAGCATTCACCCCTGCTGGCAACTAAACGTATTTTTTACCGTTGGAATAACTATTTTTGTTTCTTGAATGAAATGTTCAATAAAAACATGGCCTCAAATCTGGCTAAGTGTAATGAGATTTAAAATTACTTTCTTGAGAAAAATCTCTGTTTTTGAATAACAACATTACCCAATCCTAATAAATAATTTTGGGGATCATAGTATGGTTGTGTGTGAATCATACTATGGTTGTAGGGATAATAGCATGGTTGAGTGTGAATCATACTAGGGTTGCGTGTGAGTCATACTATGGTTTTGAGGAGCATACTATGGTTTTGAGGAGCATACTATGGTTGTCTGAGTAATATACTATGGTTTTTTTTTTTTAAATAACCAACACTCAGGGGATGCCCCCTATACATGCGGTGCATTGCGTTGGCGAGTGGAAATTAATGGATCAGAGGGGGGAAAGAGGGAGTAATGTTTGTTGACGCTTGCCTTGAACTTCTGGATGTCGCAATTAGTAGGAAATACATTTGCCGGAAGTCGATTCCACATACGGACTGTACGAGCGAAAAACGAATTTGATCTGTAGTGTATAGTGCGGTCAACTGGCCAATCGATAACAAACGGGTGTGAATTCCTAGAAAGTCGCGTATCCCTGCCGAACATCCTCACGTCAGGAATAAGGCGACGGATGTCTGATGAACACACACCATGAAAGTAACGATAGAACAGCGTCACGCAACCCACATTCCGACGATGCTCAAGGGAAACAATAGAGTTGGAGAAGGAAGACGAACGCACGACGAATAATGCACATTGAGAAATTGTCTATTGTTGTTGGTTTATGTGTTTTTGTGAGGATCATAGTATGGTTGTGGAGATCATTGTATGGTTGAGTGTGAATCATATTATGGTTGTGGGGATCATAGTATGGTTATGTGTGAATCATACTATTGTTGTGAGAATCATAATATTGTTGTGGGGTCCTACCGTCTGAAATGCAAATTTTTTTTGTTGATAATTTACAAAAACTATGCATGTGTACTTATAAAGTGGACCTTTGTTGTTATTATCTTTTGAAATTATTTTTCGGCTTGTGGTCATGTATTTAAATGTTGTTTGTTTGGTTTATTTTTTATTTTTCCCAATATTTCGAAGTACTAGTAAAGGGTATTACAAACTTGACTCTTAAAAACAACAGAAAAACTTATTTGTTCTTAGACTATAGGTTCTTAGTCCATTATGATAGCTGGCAATTGAATTTAAATTTGAATTGGAGCGAAAATAACCAGACCCCATAAACTATTTATATCATTTTGTATTTCTTCCCCAACAACCTAACCAACAATCACTTTTTTATAGGCTTTTGGTTATATTTCACTTCATTCAGTCGCACGTTCATCAAATCCCGTGGACTTTTAAATGCAATGTCGTCGTCCAACTAACCCCATTTTTGTTATTTGCCTATACCTGAATTCGATGCCACTAGGAGAGGGAAATAACATATGGGTATTTCCAAAGAAAGGTCAATCGGAACCAAGGAATAATATATTTATAAAAACATGTTTTAGTCTCATATTATGGTAAAGAAACATTGAAATGTTATTTTTTTAAGCTTCACCAAACTTACTTTGTTGTTTCAATGGTAAAACTAATAGCAAACTAGAGATTGTTCGTTTACTTTAATGGCAACTTTTTAACTTTTTTGCACTTTTACTTTACATGTTATTTTTTCTGTTAACTTTTACATTTTTCCTCCTACGCAAACTATTTTTAACCATTAAATAAATAAAATGAAAAGTCAGCAAAAATAAACGATGATCGATTAACATGATTAAATGTCACATACGCGTGACATTTTTATAACTTATATGCCGTGCTTTGTCAGTTGTCGAAAATTCGGATTTAAAGACAGTTTTAATTATAGAATATAAAAAAAATTAGACGTTAATACAGAGAGACGAAATAACGGGAAATCAAGTGTGGAATCTATTGTCCATTCGAAAGGACATTTTTAATAATTTCCTTCAAATGTTGGCCGCAACTACGCCTCAGGGTGTCCAGTCTGAGGGTCCAATTTTGGATGACTTATTCGAGCAGATCGATCGGTATGGCGTTAATGACACGAGTAATGTTGGCCTTTAAAACCTGAACCGTAGCTGGTTTGTCAGCATAGACTTCGAACTTTACGTAGCTCCAAAGAAGAAAGTCTAAAGGTGTGATATCACACGATCTAGGCGGCCAAACTCACCGGTCCAAAACGTGAAATTATTCAGAGGTTTTCGAAATGACCTCTCATAAGTATATCCATTGTTTGAGCACAGCTGTATGGCAATTTGAAACTTCCTGTTGAAAACAAATGTCGTCAAAATTACGGGCTTCAATTTTAGGTAGCAAAAGGACCGATATCATAACGCGATAGCAAACACCATTCATGGTTACGTTCTGGCCATCATTATTTTTGAAAAAATATGGACTGATGAATCTATGGGCATAAACCGCACCAAACCGGGATTTTCGCGGTGTAAGTCTTTCCATGACGAAATAGCAGACAATACTGAAAAGAAAAATAATAAAGTTAAACACAACTCAATCGTAATCTGTAAAAAAACCTTTTGAAAAAAAACCTCTAGAGTGATCACCCGTTCGTTGTTTGTTTTTAAAAGTTGTCACGTAACATCACTGAATTCAGTTGTAAGTGTCATTTCCTACAACTTTTTTAGTCTTTCCGAGGGGACCTTTTCCCCGTTTTGTATGATTTGGTCCTCTTTTTTTACACCAACCCATCTACGACTCAGTTAAGTTAGAAGAGTGTTTTTTTTTTCGCGTGGACTGACGTTAATTTCAACAGACTGACGGGCATGGCTAGAAAGCCTTACTTTTACGACGAACTCTTGAAGCCACAACTTAAGCCCTTTCGTGTTTAATTTTCAAATGATACGTTATAAGAGACCTATAATTAACTGTGGCGAACTGGACCATATCCATAGTATTTGGTTTAGAATAGCCTGCACAGAAAAACAATTTCTCTCTCTCTAAAAACCACAAATTACATTCCATTTTGAACAAATTTCGTCAATTCTGTTGTACGTAGGGTAATTATATCCAACCCCAATTAAGTTGGAGCTTATCGGTTCATATTTTCAAATATCCTTTACACAAAGTTCCTTTAAGAGTTAAGTTTCCGCAGCTCTCAAAGTCACAAATTAAATCTGATTGTGCTCGAACTTAGTATAGTGCGATATGAGCGACTCACAACCGTTCTTACTGAAGCTCGACCAACTTTTAGCATAACCCCCATACAAATGACGTTTTAGATTTGAAGTTCTGTGTGTTTACATGGTAAAGGGTGGTCCAACCATAACGCACGATGTTAATTGTAAGTCACATCATAACGTCAAGTTTTTTTGCTCAACTAAGATCGACATTTACTTTTTTTCAGAGTTTGATAAACTAACCATGGAGAGGCACACAATTGAGTAGAGCGTTAAGATTGTTGAATCTTTCTACGAAAAATGGGCGTTCAAATCAAAATGCATTTTGTGCACTTCGTGACTTTTTTGGTCAATATAATCGACCAAAAACGGGAGACTTGTGCTCAAATTTTAGCAAACCGGGTCTGTAGGAAATTTGGTCAGCCAAGCATTTACCGTCAAAAATGCTCGCTATCGCTAAATTATAACGGACTTTTTGTAGCCGAAATTGAGGATATGGACCTGGACAATATGTGGTTGCAACAGGATGGTGCCACTTGCCACACAGCCAACGAGACAATGACACTTTTGCTCGAGAAATTCAATGGCCTTGTTATCTTACATCGTGGCGATATTAATTGGACGCCACGATCATGTGATTTGATACCGTTTCAATTATTTCTTTGGGCATATTAAAAAGAAAAAGTCCAGGTTAATAAGCCAAGAACAATTCATGAGCTAAAGGATGAGATAATTCGGCACATTAACGACATTGAACCTTCATTTTGTCCAATAGTCATTGAAAATATGGACCATCGGAGGTAAAGAGGTATGCCACTTAAGCCGTGACAAATATTTGGCGGATATGTTATTTCACGCATAATTGTCATAAATCTTTATATTATAATAAAAAATATGAAGATAAGTTTTTGAAAAGTTTTAGTTTTATTTACAATTAACATCGTTTGTTTAAGGTTGACCACCGACATTGCCCGAACTCCAAAAAGGAGCGCGGAATATTTTGAATAAAATTGGGAGTAGGGTATCTCCCAACCGGCATCGGTCTGACACTGTCTGGTTTTACCATATTTTTGTTTAGCACCTGCTATATACGAAAAATATTTAAACAATTTCTTGATAGAAAATTGTTTGCCACATCACGTCATGTCACGAAAAGTTTAATGTTTTATGTTACAAAAAACAAATAAAAAAATACATTCGTCGTCGCAAATATTTTATCATAACACTACTTCATATTAAAATAAGTTAGTTTAAAAACTGTTATCGTGTTTCGCAGACTTTTCCAATCTTATAGATGCAGTCGGAACCCACTTCTACTTTTGTCTCGTGACGAACGTTGTTTTATTATTTAATATTTTTCGACTAAGGTCAACGACTTTAAATTCTTACATTAAATAAAGTGCTACAAAAACACTAAATAAATATTGAAAAAGAATGAGAAAATTGCTTTACCTTTATTTTTTTCCGAATCAAAGCTGTACGAATGTCACGTGCGTGTCCCTGGAAATACCCATATTTCATTTTGTTGGATGCGATTCACCCGCTTTCTTTGTGCAATCAACAACAATAGTCCTTTATTTATTACACAAAATCAATAAACAAAAATCCTCAACTCACCTACCCTCTTCCTTTCCCTCTACTCCGAAAAAAGGGCAAAACTCACTCCAAAAATCATGGATAGTTTTCAAGTTTTGCTTTTTTTTGTAAAAATTTAACCATTGACCCAATTGCAGACTGACAGATTATTTGGCTCCACACAATGCAGCAAACCCAATGCTGCCCATTCCATTATTTGCAGCAATGCCAAAATCGAATTGGTTTTTGTAGGGGTAGACGAAGAACAGAAAATTGGAGTGAAATTTATTGAAATTTCTTTATTCCAGCAAGACCTGGTTGTATGTGTGCGAGTGAGAATTTGGCAATCAGCCATCACCTGTAATTTTCGTTAGAATCAACGAATTCGATGCTAAGCACATACATACGTATATATGTAGGAGGGTCATCTGAAAAGGCACGTAAAACACATTGTAATAATCGGCCAGGTCGAATTTTCTATTCATCTTTCTCAACTTTTGAAAATTTATAGTCTTTAGGGTATGGGCCTGCAACTAAGACAAATTTGACAAATAAAGTTAGTTATTCAACTTGTTTTAATTTATGTTCTGGCATTTTTTTGCCGCATCGTTAAGAGCAAGATTGAAATACAGTCATAAAACAAGTGCTGATAGACTGGAAACATTGGTACTAAAAATGGGCCAGATCGGCCATAGAGGTGTTAATTTTCCCCTCACAAGGACTGGATCAACCTGTGAAAAAATCAGCAATCCTGTTTATAATAACTCATAAATCTTTCTCATACTTGGAATTTACGATGTTCGCATGGATCGAAACACATCCTGGAGGAAAAGTGGGCGGTGCCATGCTCCCTTAAAAAATTGCATTTATGGCTAGAGTGAAAGCTGAACTTAAAAAATACAACATCTCATGAACTATTAGAGAAATAAAGATGAAATTTGGAACATATGATGCTGACATGGATTGAAACTCAACCTGGAGGAAAGGGGGCGGAGCCACGCGCCGTTTAAAATTAGCAGTTATGGCAAAAGTAATGGGCAGATCGCGTTAAATTTTTTTACAGAATTAAATCAAGTACTACGAGTTGTACTAAGCTATGCTTTGGTGAAATTGAACGAGGGGGCGTGAAACCACCCACGCAACTCTGAACTTAAAAATACAATATATCATGAACTTGTATGACGATGATAATTGGAAGATATGATGTTAACATGGATTGAAATACAACCTAGAGAAAAGCAGGCGGTGCCACGCCCCCTTTTAAAATTGCATTTATGACCAGAATAATGGTCCGATCGTAATAAACGAGCCATCGCAAACGAATCATTGTTTCGCTGGCTGTGTCGTAAGCGGCACCATCCTGTTAGAACCACATTTCGTCCAGGTCCATATCCTCAATTTCTTGCCACAAGAATTCCGTTATCATCTTGCGATAGCGAACACCATTCATGAGTCGAGGTTGACGGCTCTTCTGTCACGCTATCTCAAAAAGCATCAATGTTTTCCGCAGAACGACCCGGTTTGTAAAATTTACACACAACAAATTTTGTCGACTGACCAAAAAATCACGAAGTGCCTGAAATGCATTTTGATTTGAACACCCATTTTTGTAAAAGGCCATAACAATCTTAACGCGTCTCCAAATCTCCAAATTTGAATTTATCAAACACTAAAGCAAAAAAATGTCAAATTAGGTTGGGTACGAAACATGAAGTTAAGGTACGCCAACCAATTAACGTTTTGCATTATGGTTGTACCACCCCCTATATGATGTAGGTATGAAGAGACACACTCCCTGACAAAAAAAGAGGACGGTGGCACGCCCGCTTGAAAACATTCTCAAGCCATGATGAAACATAATTTGACCACTTGTTTTTACTTTTAAAAGATAGCCGTAATTTAATAGATTTCAAAAAAAATGTATACGTTAAGAACGTTATCGTTAAGATCAATTTTCTGTCCACCTGCACTTTGTTCAATATTCTGGTATCAAGTCTTTTTTTAACAGCATCGAGTTTGAATCTCAGTTTAAGATCAGCATTGCTCTCTCATGATTTTTAAATGTGTCTTATAAATTCATCATTTCAAAGAGTAGACGCAAGTTAGTGTTTAAGACTTCTTTTATTTAAAATTGTTTTAATATTAAGAAGGGACTTCATTATTTTATTATTGTTTTATCCCATTTAAGAACATAGTGGATGGTTCTTTTAGAAAAATATTCATTAAAACCTGTAAAAAACAAAATATGCACCAAATTAGAATTTCTTTACAAAATATTAAAAATAGGCATTTTCGGTAAAATATGCACTATCAAATTAATGGAATTTTAGTGCAAAATCGTTGAATCACTAAGATATTCAGTTAATAGTTTTTTTATACTAACGACAACAAATATGCTTCTGCATAGAATTCCAATCCTTTATTATAACCGGTGTTGCCGCTAGACAATTTTCTTTTCAGGCCAACGTGTTTTTAAAAACCACACAAAACCGACCAAAATGCACCAGAATCGACTGGTTTCTACCAAATTGTTAAAAAGTAATTGGTTTAATGGCAAGAATTAGTGGGACAAATAACAAAACTACACGAAGAAAAAAAGTATGGTCGGGGTAACAATATTGTAAGAGCATCATACTATTCTTGGGTGAGTGGTTCTGTCACAACAATACTATGATCCTCTTAACATTAGTATGATTCACCCTCAACCATACCAGAACCATATTAAGATACTCACAACCATTGTATATTCCACAAACAACCATTGCATGATTTTGACAACCATAGTATGATTCACACGCAGTATGATTTATTTTCGTAAGAGCATTTTAACATCTCAAAGATTGGAGTTTCCTTTTCGCACTTTTTTCGAAAAGGTAAAGAGAAGTAAAAAAAGGGAAACCTCAACACAGAGGGGCGGTTTGAATATTAAATTTTTGTTCACCCATTGTTTTTTTAAATATGTATTCTAATGAATATGACCAATATGAACGTATATTTCTTATCACATCTTTAGCCAAGACTTCAAGAGTTCATTTAAGGTATTTAGTGTCACATTCACCCTTAAGTAGCCGGATATTCATTTCCACTGTACTATATCAATAATACATCATATTCAGCTTAATATTAAAATAAAGTTGTGAGTACAAACTTTATTAGATTCGAAAGTGAAAAACATGTTTTAAAAACACCTGGTCACAATTCAAATAACACCTGGTTCACAATTTTAAGTCGTCAAATATAAAAATTAAATAAAAACAACATTTTTATATGGTTCAGATAAACGAATACATAAAATGTTACCATCAGTGGGAGTAATTATAACAAATAATCTATAACAACAACCAACATGTACAAGTTCAGTTCCAATATTCATTCTTATTAGTTAGGGTTACCGATACTATGTCTTTTCAACTGATATTGTCAGTTCTCACTACTGAAATTTTTCATGTACTCAATCAACATTCGGTTGTAGCGATGGAATACATGGAGTATACGTGCAAACACCAACAATCGGTTGGAAAAAAAATCGGTAGTGCCAACAAATATTTTCTCTGTGTATGGGTTACAAGAGCCGAAAGGTCCTGCAACCATGCTCTATATTTATTTCGCAATGCTTCTTAGCTAACAACGCTCATTAAGTAATAGCCACCAAAAAACACAATAAATTTTCTGAGGTTCTAATAGTCCTTTAAAGGGAAACTTTTTGACCTTAAGTGGTTTAACTGCTTTGGCGCACGGATGGATGGACATGACCTGATTGTTAAAATTAATAACATGTATACATTATAAGTTCCGCGATCATTATTTAGAACACATTCCATCCTAGGTTCAAGGGTATAACAAAACAAATTCGGAAACTTGCATTTTGGGTGACAGCTTGTTGTATAAAATTAACGTACGTAAGCATGCTCTATTTTAAAACAGCCCCTCGTATGTGAGAGCTTTTCAATAAATTTAACTTTAATAGTAAATCAAATAAATTGCAATCAAATGAGTAGATGACATTGGTGGAAGCTACTTAAAATGTCCCTGGTGTGCAAAATGGAATATTAAGTGTCCTTGAGTTCAGCATCGTTCATATCATCATTCATTACATTTGCCGTTTGCTGTAAAATGTCCTTGGTGCCTTCATGTAATTTTAAAATTATCAGTATTTATTTTGTTAAGCTCTAGAGATTTCAGAAATATTCATTAAATACACAAACGAAATAAATAAATAACGCATTAATATTATGAAACCCAGCGGGAAAAGGAAGGGCCTAGCAAGCCATTCTAGGAGCCCTACTTAGGATGCTTGGAGTCATAATTGCCGCATTTTACCTTCATTTCAAATTATTACAGTATTAGATTGCAGAGCAAGGCCTTTCACGCTCCTTTCTAATGGAAGGTCTTCTAGAATGTCTGTTGAAAAAGGTCTTAGAGAATCCATACACTAAATATCGGCAGATCAATCTAGAGGTATTGTTTCCAAATAAAAAAATACAAAAATTCAAATCAAGTGACAAATTTGTAATGTTCAT
Organism: Hydrotaea diabolus; assembly: GCA_963513945.1. Classification (NCBI taxonomy): domain Eukaryota; kingdom Metazoa; phylum Arthropoda; class Insecta; order Diptera; family Muscidae; genus Hydrotaea; species Hydrotaea diabolus. The sequence continues at coordinate 148,964,632 of OY740718.1, read as the reverse complement.
ACGAAAGGACATTTTATGCCATTTAATTTTTGAATATAATTTCCTTCAAATGTTGGCCACAACTATGCCTCGGGGTTTTATTCTGAGGGTCCGATTTGGGATGACTCGCTCGAGCATTTCAACCGGTATGGCGATAATGACACGCGTAACGTTGGCTTCTTAAACGTGAAACGTAGCTGGTTTGTAAGCATAAACTTTGGACTTGAAGTTGCCTCAATGAAAAAAGGTAAAGGTATGATACTCGTATCACACGATCTATGCGGTCTACTCACCGGTTCAAAACGTAAAATTAGCTGCTCTTCGAAATGACCTCTCAAAAGGTCCATCGTTTTAGCAAAAAGGCCAATATTATGGCGCGATAGTGAGCGCCATTCACGGTTACGTTACCACCTAAATCATTTTTGAAAAATTATGGACTGATGATTCCCATATGATTGCTCTAGGAACAATGGCAACCTCCTTGAACCTCTTCTGGTTGCTCTTTAGCCCTAATGCCGCAACCTTGTTTATTGATGTTGCCGTTGTGCCTCATCACTAAACACAATTTTGGTCGAAAGCAGCGGACCTCCTTCGAGCCTTTGAAGAGCAGAAATATCAAACAATACAGAAAAGAAACAAAAAATCAAGTTTAACAAAACTCAATACATCCAGATTGATCACCCATTATTAAAAAAATATTATTAGAAAATATTTTCGAATTACAAAATTTTCGTTGTATTTTTTATTTTTTATATAAAAAAAAAGTTATATGTTTTGATGTAAATAAAACTAAATTATTTCATCTCATTCTCAACGTTTCGCTGGTTTGTTTTCGGTTTTATTTATTTTTCTATTTAACTCTATGGAATTCGAACCTACGATCTTCTGGTTGCTAATCCAATATGCTACGCACTGGCTTCCGACCTAATAAGACTGAAGGGTTTGCCAAAAAGGTAACGACGAAGTTTCATTGTGCCTCTTGCTGTATGCGTAGTAGCTCCATCTGGCTGCAACTATTTGTAAGGATTATTCTCATCTTAAAGATGCAAATAATTTTCAATCATAGTCCTTTACAGAGCTCCGTTAATGGTTTTTGGTTGATTCTCCTTATTTTTTATAAAATATGGACCGAATTATTTTGTTACTGCAGTTCTGACGACGATAATTTCGTTGAGATAATAGACTTTTAAGCGTTGCTGTACATCACGGCTACACAGTCCATAAAAATACTATATGAGGGTTACTATATATATTTCTGGCCTCGGCAACATTAAGTGTTGCCTGGCGCCATCTGAAATTTCCATTGGAAAATTTGACATTTTTTAGCTTAAACGTACAGTGTTGTTTACAGTGACTTGGAAATCAATTTGGCAAAAAAATGGTATTAACTCGTGAACATTTTCGTGCGATCATTTTTCACAACTTTTGACGTGGATTATTACGACAAGAGTGCATCGATGAACTTAAATCTTTGTATGGCGATTAAGCACCTTCCTACACGCAGAGAAAAAACATGGTTACTACATGGTCACGCTAATAATAATATGTTCTCCACAACAAAAGTATGTTCGTCGCAACCATAGCATTGTTAACTGAATTTGTTTTTGACAATAGTATAATTACTGCAATGTTAATATTGTTGAAATGTAACAATAGTATTATTGCCAAATTTAAAAATGAAAATATGGTTATAGCAACAATATAAATATGGTTAGTGCGACAAAAGTATTGTGTTTTGCGTTTTATGTTAACAATGATATGATTACGGCAATCATACTGTATGATTGTAATTTTTCTTCATTTGAATATGCTTTTTAGAACAAATGTTATTGGTACGGATCTAATACAATAATAGTACTTTTTTTATCGAAATTAAAATTTTTTAAACAAGCTGCTTTGGCTATGTTTATCTGAAATATTTTTAAAAAAACGCTTTCGTTTATTTAAACTTATTTTTTCTACTGTGAAATAAATCACTCCTATTATTTTGAATTTAATGTATTTTTGAATAATTTTCACAATTAAAATCTATTGTTGACAATTAAACCAATTTTAATAAATAATATTGGGGATCAAATCTATTGTCGACAACTCAAACAAATTCTATTAAATAATATTGGGGATCATATTTTAATTGTGTGTGATCATACTATGGTTGTAGGGATCATAACATGGTTGCGTGTGAATCATACTATGGTTGTGAGGACCATACTATGGTTGTATATGAAACTTACTATGGTTGCGGGGATCATACTATGGTTGTGGAGATCATAGTATGGTTGAGTGTGAATCATACTATGGTTGTTAGGATCATAGTATGGTTATGTGTGAATCATACTATTGTTGTGAGGATCATAGTATGGTTGTATTTGAATCATACTATTGTTGTGAGGACCATAATATTGTTGTAGCACAACCATATACCCAACAATAGCATTATCCTCTTCAAAAATTGTCATCAAAACTGGTTTAATGAATTCAATCGTGGCTGACGCTCGGTCAAAGACGAAGGTCGTGCAAAAACGGCCGTTGTGCCAGAGAATATTGAACTGATAATGCAAGATCATCATGTGACATACCGTGAGGTAGAGGCATCCTTGGGCATTTCTTCCACCAGCATACATTCGGTATTGCATGAACATCTGGCCGTAAAAAAGGTTTGTTCTCGTTGGATCCCGCACAATTTGACAATCGCTTAAAAAAAAGGTTCGTCTCGATTGGTGCAAAGAAATTTTGAAAAAAATACGATCGCTATGCTTTAAAAGACGTTTATAAGATCGTCACAGGTGAAGAATCATGGATCTATGCGTATGAGCCCTAAACAAATCAGCAATCGACCGTGTGGGTCTTCGAAGACGAGCCAAATCCAACGAAAGTTGTTCGTGGAAGAAGCACTTCGAAACGAATGGTCGCCTGTTTATTCGGCAAAACTGTTCCGCTTGAGCAACGTAGAACGCTCAATTCGGAGTTGTACACCACAGTTTGTATCTTCGGAGAAATTCGAAAAACGAACAAGAGAAGACGAATCATTGTGCACCATGACAATGCGAGCTCTCACACATCGGCTCAAGCCAGTGGCTTTTTGACCGGCCAAAACGTCGAATTTATGGGTCATCCGCCGTACAGCCCTGACTTGGCCCCTAATGACTTCTTTTTAGTCCTGCACATCAAGAAAAAATGCGTGACCAAAGATTTTCGTCACCAGAAGATGCTGTTGAAGCGTTTAAAAAACATGTTTTGGAGGTGTTTCAATCGGAGTGGAAGAAGTGCTTCGACAATTGCTTTGAGCGTATGCAAAAGTGTATAAATCATGCTGGAGAATACTTTGAAAAAAATAATACCATTTTTGATGATAAATATTAGCACTTTCATTAGTAGGCCAGAAATATATATAGCAGCCCTCGTATAACCTGCAAATAAGGGAAAAAAATTATAAACAAAAATATACATACATGCACGGCACGGCACACAAGTTGACATAGTCAACTAAACTCTTTTTACAACACACACACACGTTGTAAAAGAAATCTATTGATGGCTCTCGATGTGGAGTCTCTTTAGAGGTGTCAAGAGTGAGTTGTATTTTCGTGGGCAATTGTGTGAAGAAAACTTGAAAAGTAAGATTTACAACAGTAGTTCTCATTCGTTTGGGGAGAGCCTGGCCTTATAGAGTTCGGTTTTACTTTCAACAATTGCAGCAAGGCTTTCTGAAGAGGGTTGTTACGGACCCGAAATCATGATAAAATTAGTGTGCAGCCACGAAAATCAATGTCACTTTGCAATTTTGTCAAAAACTTGTCTTCTATTTAAATATAGAAGCAAGAGGTCTTGAGCCGGTTTAATCCCTGTTCAATGTGAACAAAAAAATGAATAAATATTTTAGACCCCTGAGTCTTATTTTGGCCACCAAGTATAGAGGGCGATTTATTCACGACTGGACAAATCTCACCACCGTATTCCTTGGCTCTATTCATAAAAATATGTCCACCTACGACCATGCCCGAAAATGGCAGTGGTTTGAAAATTTTCGGCTTAGTGGTCGGAGGAAACTAGTGTAAAATTGCTTAGTTCTGAACCAGTAAACGGATTTTTTATCGGATTTTTTTTCTGTTAAAAGATAGCACTGCCCCTTACCTTTCCAAAATTCCTAAACGAAGCCCAGAGGTCCTACCGTTCCAAAGTGGCTATTTGACTGAAATTCAATTTTGTTTGGAATCGATATAACAGCTCGCATTTATTTGTTTTTGTAAATTAATTGATTAGAAAATATGAAGGCCTTTTTGCAGTATTTCTCAAAGAATACCCCAATGAATGAGTAGAGGTTTAAAGGATCAGAGAACGGCATATAAATGTGTGGGGTTTTTTTCCTACTGCCTGAAATGCCGAATTTTGGAAGGCATAAACGACTTTATTTATTGGATCTAAAAAACGTCCTTCTAGAAGGTCTTCATGAGAAGGCCTTGCAAGTTTTCCCGCTGAGAAGTTATGTATCGACTTCATATGAATGTATGTGTAATGGTCTTATGGACACATGCCCATGTATGCATGCGTATGTATGTGTACATGCATTTTTATTAATTAATATATTTGTGTTGATTTCAATTGTGTAAGTGTCGAATTAAAAATTAACAATGCTGCTATTGGCAATAGTCGTTTAATTTATATCATATTTTACAAATTGCCTACTTTACATATGCCGTAAGAATTAAAGGACTACATGGGGCTTTAATATATACGATATATTGCTGGCCTAATAATAAAAATGCGAATATCTATCATCAAAATAGATTTATTGTTTTTCAAAGTATTCTCCAGCATGATTTATAAACTTTTGCATGCGCTCAAACCAATTGTCGACCACTCCGATTGAGACTCCTCCAAAACATGGTTTTTAAACGCTTCAACAGCATCTTCTGGCGACGAAAATCGTTGAACACGCATTTTTTTCTAGATCTGTGGGAATAAAAAGAAGTCATTGGGTGCCAAGTCAGGGCTGTACGGCGGATGACCCATCAATTCGACGTTTTAGCCGGTCAAAAAAGCGGTAGTTTGAGTCGATGTCTGAGATCTTTCATTGTTATGGTGAAAAATGATTCGTCTTCTCTTGTTCGTTTTTCGAATTTCTCTGAAGACTTCAAGCAAACAAATTGTGGTGTACCACTCAGAACTGACCGTCCTACGTTGCTCAAGCAGAACAGTCGCCACATGACCAGTTTTGCCGAAGCAAAAAGCGACCATTTACTTACTTGGACTTGGCTCATCTTCGAAGACCCACACGGTCGATTGCTGTTTTGTTTCGGGTTCATACGTGATGAACTCCTCACTCTCTGGTTTCTGAGTTCATAGAAAGGGGGTTCTAGCTGGCAGTTTCAAACAAATAAAAAGACCAACCGGAATTACTTCTAAGAGGTAGCGGTGCGACCGTCTTTATTGTATGATGAGTTGATGGTAACTAAATTGTAAACTAAAGCTAAGGTGGCCTCAAGCGGCCATATTACAATGATTTAGAGAAGCGTGGTGCGCTTAGTCAATTTAGTGATAGTTTGGCTGCTAGTTGGGGCCTCGTCGGCGTCAGGTTTCGAACTTACAGGGTCTGCCAACATTGCAGGTGCACCAGCATCGATATTAATATGGTCGGTCACGGCGGTTGATTCATCCTTCTAGGCTCCCTTAAGGCTAGCCTGAGCTATTTCAAAGAAATTTATCAGAGCCTTTTCCAACGCCTTGATGGGATAGCCCTTAAGATCCTGAGCGGTAGGTGCGTCAGGAAGGTTTCCTTCTAGAGTGGAAGAGCTGGCGTAAATGTCCTCGTGGTGAATCATGGTGTGGTGGCGGTGCGAACAAACATTGCATCGCGATTCCGAAGTGCACTCAGCGCGTTCCACGGTGGTCCTCATTTCTGAGGAGAAAACATGAGGAAAGAAACAAAAACGTGCAATAAATAATTGGAATTTGAAAATATGATCATTAGCAAGATTCAAGTTTAGTTTTATTTTGATTTGAGTTAGGTTGTTGAGATGGGAGTATGCAGAGTTTAACGATCGGACGCGTTATTATATCCGTTATATTATCCGGTTCGAAGGACCATATGATGAACTCCTCACTCACTGGTTTCTGAGTTCATAGAAAGGGGGTTCTAGCTGGCAGTTTCAAACAAATAAAAAGACCAACCGGAATTACTTCTAAGAGGTAGCGGTGCGACTTTATTGTATGATGATTTGATGGTAACTAAATTGTAAACTAAAGCTAAGGTAGCCTCAAGCGGCCATATTACAATGATTTAGAGAAAGAAAGAGAGAGAGAGTAATTCAATGTAAATAAGACCACGGTATGTCACATGACGATCTTGCATTATCAGTTCACACACGGCATCAAAGTTCTCTGTCACAACGGCCGTTTTTGGACGACCTTCGCCTTTGAGCGAGCGTCGGCCACGATTGAATTTATTAAACCAGCTTTTCACAGTGCTATAGGATAGTGCATTACCATACAATGATTTCAGTTCATCGATGCACTCTTGTCATGATAATCCACGTCGAAAGTTGTGAAGAATGATCGCCCGAAAATGTTCACGTGTTAATTCCATTTTTTTCCAAATTGATTTTTTAAAGTCACTGTAAACAACACAAATGATGGTCGTACGTCAGAAAGTTCTGAGTACGTTTGTGCTAAAAAATGTCAAACATATCAATGGAAATGACATATGGTGTTGCCTAGGCCAGAAATATATATGTGGCAGCGAATAGAGAAAGGGGCCTAAGGGTAAAAAATCAATTTTCACTTTTTTTTTGATGTGTACAACATCTGAGCATCAATTGAGACCGATCCCATGCCCCAAAAGTGTTCCCTCCCAGGGATATGTGCGTTTTATGAAAGCGATGGTACACCAAAGATACACGTATTTAAATCTTTAATATGGTTCTCCTGAACTAAACTGGTTTTTACCCTTAGGTCCCTTTCTATTTTGCGCGTCACATATACATAGCAACCCGTATGGTTTAGGGTTAACTAAGTAAGCATCGATGTTTGTAACACAAAGAGGAAAAGAAGATAAATGCGTTGTTTAAGTGGCGTGCAGGCCAACGTGGTTTTGTCATCACATTCATTGTGACAATCGGGCCGCCTCTTTAGATTCGTGATTGGACCATAAATTCAGACAAATCTTAAAAGTTAAAGCATACGAATATTAAATTTATTTATAAAATTTCCACTTTTTCTGTAACCATATGTCAATGTTCGAAGGGACCTCATTTTCGGAGCTCTGAGGAATTTTGTCGTTTCAGCCAAGACCCCAAATAAAGTAAAATCGTAGCAGAATTGTTATTTTGGATTCGCGAGGATTTTTTTATACAGCTGCTTTGACCCATTGGTGAAGAATCTAAAATAAGTCGAATGGTAAAAGTAATATGACATTAGAATACGGACACAATTTTATTGTTTTTTAATACTAATAAGTTTATATTTAAAGGAGGCAGTTGGTAGGTCCGTATGGCCTACATGTTCCGAATCCTAAATTGGTCCAAATCTTAAATATATGTAAATATTTGGATTTGTGAGAATATACATTTCTGGATACCCATATGTTCCCAAACATTAGGGAACGATTTTTGGGCACCAGGCCTTCATGACCACGCCTATATATATGGAAGATTAAAGTATTTCCAAAAAAAGCCATAGCGGAAGTGAAACATTAAAATTTGATCAAGACATTTTTAGTCCCTTGAAGAGAAAATTTGTTCCCTTTTGCCCGATTTGTTCAATTTACAATACCAAGTTATCGTCACTTAAAATAAAATCGTGTTTTCAATAGATGGACATGGCTAGATTTAAAATCTAATATATATAATAAATATATCGGGTGATCAATCTAAAGGTATTTTTTCAAAATAAAAAAATAAAAATTCGAAAAACCAAATAAAATGTGGAATATTTGTGGTTCTTTCGAAATGGCATTTTATGCCATTGTTTTTTGAATATAAGTTTCTTTAAATGTTGGCCGCAACTACCCCTCAGGGTGTCCATTCTGGGGGTCCAATTTTGGATGACTTGTTCAAGCATTTCGACCAGTATGGCGTGAATGACACGCGTGATGTTGGCTTCCAAAACCGTAGCTGGTTTGTCAGCATATACTTTGGACTTTACGTAACCCCAAAGAAAAATGTCTAAAGGTGTGACATCACTCGATCTAGGCGGCTAACTCACTGGCCCAAAACGTGAAAGTAGCTGCTTTTCGAAATGACCTCTCAATAGATCCATTGTTTGAGCAGCTGTATGGCAAGTGGCACCGTCCTCTCGAAACCAAGTGTCGTCAAGATTACGGGCTTAAATTTCAGGTATCATAATAGTCGATATCATGGCGCGATATCGAGCACCATTCACGGTTACCTTCCGGCCATCATCATTTTTGAAAAAATATGCACCGATGATTCCACCAGCTTATAAATCGCACCAACCCGTAGTTTTCTCTGGGTATAATGGCACCTCTTTAACCTCTAATTGTTGCTCTTCAGCCCTAATGCGACAATTTTGTTTATTGACTTTGCCGTTGAGCCAGAAATGGGCCTCATCACTGAACAATATTTTGGTCAAAAACAGTGGATCTTCCCGTTTCTCACCGAACGCTCATTTCCATAATACAGTTGCCAACATTTGAAGGTAATTATTTTCAAAAAATAAATGCCATAAAATGTCCTTTCAAATTACCAATAAAGATTCCACACTTGATTTGAATTTTTATATATTTTTTGTTCTGAAAAAAAAAACCTCTAGATGGGTCACCCTATATATAATAAATATACTTTATATGGTCGCAGATAAGTACGAGTATTTCAATATGTTACAAAATTATAAAAGGGTGGACCAACTAAAAAGCAAGATGTTTATTGTAAATAAAACAAAAATATTTCAGAGAATTATGATAGAAGGATCCATGACAGTTATGTGAAACAAAATATCGGCCAAATGCATTCCTAAAAGCGATGGTCCATATTTTCAATGACTCAGAGACATAATGGATGTTCAATGTCGTTAATAGGCCGAATTATGTGATCCTTTAGCCTTGTTATTGCCTTTAGAATTGTTCTTGGCTTGTTGACTTACACTTTATGCTGATAAAGCAAGGTCCTGTATTTGTTCTCCATGAAGTTTGTAATGCAAATAATCGTAAACATTTTTTTTGTTTTCCTTGTTGTTGAACTTTAATATATTTTTGTACTGTTATTTGCAAAGCATTTTTGCTGGTAAATTAATACTTATTTACTTCTATATATTGCAAGCATTTATTTTTATATATAATATTTTTTTTCGGCCCTTACCAAGTATATTTGTTCGAGTATTTATTTTTTTTTTGGTGGAGGATTTAAGCATAATATAAAAAATATCGTTTAACACTGATACTGTAGCATCAATTAAAAACTGTATTTGTATTTTTTCATACAATATCAGTATTCATATTTATGAATACTCATATACGGGTATAAAAAATAAATTTCATAAACAATAGTGGGGTGAACGATGGCGAATTGTAAAGTTGGACGCAAAGTAAAGATTAATTATGTTACATGATGAACTTTCAGTGCATGAAATAAATTAATCTGGCGTTACAATGAACTTTATAAAGTTATATAGAAAATTTGTTAAAACAAGTGGAAACTTTAAAATTTTTTTCTGGACCTCGTAGAATATTTAACGCAAAAAGTTGGGTTAAATCAAAGATAAAAAAGAGAAAATTTATTAAAACGAGTGGAAACTTTAAAAAAAATTTCTGGACCTCGTAGAATATTTTAAGCAAAAAGTTGGGTTAAATCAAATACAATAAAAGGGGGTTTATATTGTGATACAATTTTATTCCGTACATTACACTGAGGTACTGGGAATAAAAACATAATGCTGATGTTTGTACCACCTTAAATAAAAGTGATAGACTTCATGTTTATTTGACCGACCAATTCAGTATAACTATCCGATTCTATTGAGAAATATTCGTCCTTCCGCCAGTTAGTATAAAAGTATTTAATTTTTACTAAAGAAATACATTTCTTAACAACAAGAAAGTGAGGTACTCGCTACGGAGTTAAAATAACTCTGTATGTTATTTCTGATGATGTTCTTCAGAGAGGAACGAAATATCGAATAAAGAAAATTATAACAAAAAAAAAGAACCCTGGCCTAGAGCTCGATATATTAATTATTTAGTTAAATTTAAAATAAAGACCGAATACAAAAATTAAAAATTACTGCGTAAAAGTATTTAATTTTTGTTTTAAATGAAATCCTTTGAAAGTAAACTTACTTTTAAGGGGCATAGCAAACCGAATCTCTTTTAAAAACATATTTAAACTTTCTAACACGTATGAGGTATTTTGCCCATCAATAAGGCTCCTGATGTTTTGAAATGCTCTTGTAAAGGGTGATCCCTCTTGAAGTGTTTTTTCAATAGCCTTTTTCCACAGATTACGCGTGAGTTGTATTTAACTTTATTTTTTCTTTTCAGTATTGTTTGCATTTCATCATGGAAAGACTTACACTGAAACGACGTCTTAAAATTGTGCAACTACTTATATATAATGAAAATAAGCGTTCGGAGAGAAACTGTTTTCGACCACAATTTTGTTCAGTGATGAGGCACATTGGCGAATTTTAGCTAAACAGCAACCATAAGAGGTTCAAGAGATGCAATTACACCCAGAGAAAACCGCAGTCTGGTGGAATAATTGCTGTATATTTTTTCAAAAATGATGACGGTCGGAACGTGAATGGAGCTCGCTATCGCGCCTTAATATTGGAATTTTTGCTTCTTCAAATTGAAGCCCGTAATCTTGACGACATTTGGATTTAACAGGACGTCCACTTGTCATACAGCTGCTCACGCAATGGATCTATTAAGAGGTCATTACGAAGAGCAGCCAGTTTCACGTTTTAGACCGGTGAGTTGACCGCCTAGAACGTGTAATATGACAGCTATTGACTTTTTTCTTTGGGACTACGCAAAGTCCAAATTTTATGCTGACAAATCAGCTGCGAAGCCATCATAACGCGTGTCATTAAAGCCATACCCGTCGAAATGCTCGAACAAGTCATCCCCAGAAAGGACACCCTGAAGCTTAGTTGCGGCCAACATTTAAAGGATATTATATTCAAAAAATAAATGGCATAAAATGTCCTTTCGAAAGAACCACAAATATTCCACATTTTTATTTGATTTTTTTTATTTTTTTTTTATTTTGAAAAAATACCTTTGGATTGATCACCCGAAATAATTACATCTTAAGGGTGGTTAAATTTTAAGGGCCGATGTTGAAGGTGAATCACGCCTAAACTTCAAGTTTTTTTTCTGCATTTCATTTGATATTTCTCAATTTCAGACTAATTTAATTTGAACCGTGGAAAGATACACAAGCGAGCAACGCATTAAAGTTATTTAGGCTTATTATGAAAATGGGGTTTTAAATCAAAATGCGTATACAGAGAACCATCTTCAGTGTTGATTCACATATTCCTCTTAGTGGATTCGTCAGTAAGCAGAATTGCCGCATTTAGGCGAATAATAATCCAAGACTGATTGTAAAAAAAACAATGCACCCACAAAGAGTGACTGTTTGGTGCGGTTTATGGGCTGGAACAGTATTTTTCAAATTTTCCAAAATGAGGCGGGTCAGGCAGTTAGCTATCGTGAGATGATAACGAACTTTTTATGGCCCGATTTGGAAGATATGGATATGGACGATATGTGCTTCCAACAGGACGGTGCCCCTTGCCACACAGCTAACGAAACAATGTCTCTTTTGCTCGGCAACCACCCTCTATAACGCATTTCGATCAGTAATGCTACAATTCAAAATATATCTCTACCAGTACAATGACAGGTAAATTTAAATTTTGTATGAAGTGCAACGCATGGATTGTGGGTAGTGTACGATCCTTATTGACTATACTACAATTTGTTTCAAAGCCCTTAGCGTAGTAACTTCTGGGTAAGGGTGTTTTGACATCCGTCAAAGAAGCCGTTCAGGTTAAAGAGGTTGAAGTTGGGTTTGAAGCCCATTTCAGAAAAAAACAACAATAAATGTTAAAATAAATGATAAAAAACGGACCCCCTAACTGTTGACGCACACCACAATTTACGGATATACGGGTTGCTATTTATATTTTGGGTCCGGCAATAAAACACAATAACGTATCATTGGAAATGGTTTTATTGTTTTTCAAAATATCCTCCTTTAAGATCAATACACTTTTGCAAAAACCAATTTTCTAAGCACTTTTTCCACTCCGATTGAGACACCTCCAAAACATGATTTTTGAACGCTTCAACAGCTACTTCGGGCAATGAAAAACGTTGACCACTCATTTTTTTCTTGATGCTAGGAAATAAGAAGAAGTCATTGATAGCCAAATCAGGGCTGTACGGTGGATGGCCCGTCAATTCGACATCTTGAGTGGTGAAGTAGTTAATCGTTTCAGCTGATGTGTGAGAGGTCGTATTGTCGAAATGCAAAATGATCCGTCTTCTCCTATTATATTTCTTCATTCGTTCGAAGAAAGTTGGCAAACAGATGGTTGTATACCACTCCTCTTAAGGCACTGTGGCAACATGGCCGGTTATACCGAAAAAAACGCAATCATTTGCTTCAATGTACTTATACTTCTTCCACGAACAACTTTTGTTGGATTAGGCTCGTCTTGATAGACCCATACGGTCGATTTCTGTTTTGTTTCGGGTTCATACATATAGATCCATGATTCGTCACCTGCGACAATGTTATATACTGCCTTTAAGCTACCGCAGATATACTTTCTCAACATCTCTCTGCACCAATCCATACGAGACTTGTTTTGGGCATTTGTCAAATTATGCGGGATCCAACGAGAACAAAATTTTTTCACGGCCAAATGAACATGCAATATCTTATTGATGTGCGTCATACTAATGCCCAAGGATGCCTCAATCTCACGGTATGTCACATGTCCGTCTTGCTTAATCAGTTCACACACAGCATTGATGGTTTCTGGCAAAGTGACAGAAGTTGGACGTCCTTCACGAAATTCATCCTGGAGCGAGCGGCGTCCGAGACTGAACTCCTGGCACCAGCGATAAACAGTGGTTTTTGAGGGTGCTTCATCTTCAAAAGTCAAAACAAGTAGATTTGAACACTCTTGTCCTGACAACTCACGCCGAAAACCGTAAAAAAACATTGCACGAAAATATTCACGGGATAATTCCATTTTTTTGACTGAGATGAATTTTTCAACACTCTGTAAACAAAACAATTCGCCATCAAATGACAAAACGCTCTAAGTGAAGTTATGCCAAGAAATGTCAAATTTTCCAATAGAAGTTACAGTTTGCATCTGGGAACACTAGTATTGTCAGGACCGGAAATATAAAAAGTAACCCTCGTACTAGACTCCTTAACAAAAGCCGCCAAGGAAGAAATTGGCTACCGAAAGCGGCAAACAAGGAACCGCGACAGAATCTTAAATCATAGCTTACAAGGCAACACTGGCGTCCATGGCGATAAGTGTTGGAGCGATATCGGTTGTTGATAAGGGAGAAAAATCGTCTATTCCGAGGAAAGAAATGGAATATTGAGTATAAGTATATTCGCGGCCACTTATTATGATTATTAAAATGAGTTGGTAAAAAAAGTTTGTTTGCACAAGTAAGCTCCTCGTGTCAAGGACGGGCTTTGTTGACATTGAAGAAAATCGCTTCAGATTAATATATTGCTCCCACATATATGTATGTTCAAATGATTTTACCAAAAACTATGAACATTTCTGACAAATTCAAATATGATATAAGTTTAAAAATGTGGGTTGATTCAGTCCAAAATCATATTTTCAGTTTGCTTATCTAAACATCCACGAGTATAGGGTATAATATAGTCGGCCATACTTTAGCTTTTTCTGCTACTTTTCTCTAGTTTTAAAATTTATTATTTTTAGAAAACCACAATGTGCTTATTTTTTTCTTAACTTTTGCCTTCGTCTTTTGTAATATTTTTCCTTATACGTCTTTTTCCCCTAACAAGTACTCGTATTGGTGGGTAAAGAAGTAGCCGGTAGTTCTGAGACTCCTTCATACCCGCGTTGATTACAGTGACAACAACCAGAGACTAGGCAGACGGCGACAAGTTCAACTTTTTTAGCACTTTTGAGTGGTACAAAAACAATACTGGTACAGGTACAATGCTGGTACTGGAACTAAAACAATGCAACTAGTCCTGACTCTGTTTTATATCAATTGAATTCAAATGAGTTCATAAAATAACTTGGCTGTAGTAACTGAGGAGTTCAGCAAATTATAAGTTTTGTGTAGGGCTTCTTGCTTCGGTGGTAAAGAAAACTTATAAATATGACAAAAAAAACGTGAACATTTGTGAAATTTAAATTTCCGGTGTAGTTGCTTTATATGAAGCCACAAATTATAACCGAATATGCTTCATTTATAGATATTTTGTTATGAACTTGCATCTACAATTCGCCTCAGGTGAGTAGAATCATGCCTATCTAACTGGAGAATAAAAGTCAATGAGACTAAATGCACACAGGTAACTCACACTTGACTTTAGCATCGCCCTTATCCTCTTTTCTCAATCTGACAATGATACTGACCTGGGGATGAACCTGGATCTACGACTCACCTGAAGAAGTCGAATCGAAGCCTAGAAGACCCAGCTGAAATTAAGGCTCATCTCTAAACGCGAACTCAAAATTAAGTTTCGAATACAAGGTCCTGCTATGCCACAGTGCAATCAAACCGATTTGTTTATACGATGCTCAGCTATGCTGCAAACCCAGCTGGAGCAATCTCGACAAAATCCGAAGGGTCCAATCGAAGACATTACGGCTGATTACCGGTGCACCTTAGTATATGTGACGCGCAAAATAGAAAGGGACCTAAGGTTAAAAACCAGTTTAGTTCCCTTTCTCTATGCGCTGTCACATATGAGGAATGAAAACATTCAACGAGACTTAAAAATACCTCTCGCTATAGTGGCTATCGAGGACATCAAGCTAAAACACCAAGAGAAGCTCGAACGATATCATACTTTCTAGAAAATTATTGCCAGACTTAAAAAAAAACAAAAAGTTTTCAGAGAATTATCTTAATATTTTTTCATTATGATGGTAGGATCTATGAGAAATATTTTCAATGACTCTGAGACATATTGGAGGTTCAATGCTGTTTATGTGCCGAATTATATTATCCTTTAACTTTTGAATTGATCTTGGCGTTTTCACGTACACTTTTTCTGTTGAGCATCTCCAAAGAAAGAAGTGCAACGGTGTCAATTTACATGACCGTGGAGGCCAATTAACATCGCTACGATGTGAGATAACATCTCCATTTAATTTCTTGCACAAAAGAGTCATTTGTTTCTTTGGCAGTGTGGCAAGTGGCACTCTCCTGTTAGAGCCTCATATCGTCTAGGTCCATATTCTCAATTTCTGGCCACAAGAAGTTCGTGAACATCTCGCTATAGCAAAAACCATAGCTTTGCCGACGTCATTTTCAAAGAAGTACGACTCAATGACGCCGCCAGTCCATAAACAGGCCACCAAACAGGCTAATTAACAAACAATCGCAAATGCGACAGTCCGGCTCGTTATCGAATCCACTCTGGTGAACGTCTGAATTGTCGCTGAAGATGATTTTCTTTGTGAAGTCACGAAATGCATTCTAATTTCAGCGCCCATTTTCGTAAAAAGATTTAAGTACCTCAACGAGCTGCTAAATTATGTACCACTTCGTGGTTAAACTTGTCAAACACTGAAACAAAGAAATGTCAAATTAAGTTCGGCAAAAAACTTGACGTTAAGGTGTGACTCACAATTAACAACGTGCATTATAGTTGGACCACCCTATACAAGGATCTCCGATTAATAATTCGGGTAGTTGCAAACAGAATGACAAATCGGTGAGAGATCGGCCCGACCAAATTCAGCCTTTCCGGCTTAGTTTTATACCCTAAACCACACTGTGGTACAGGATATTATGACTAAGTGTAATCAGAATCACGATGTCTCCGTGGCGGGCAGTGACTTTATTCTGTCCAGCTGACTGTATAACTCTTCCTTGACGACAACCTTAGCTAATTGTGTGGATGCGTAGCACTTTATGCAAGAGAGCTTTCGGATTCTGGCTCGAAATCTAGCAGAAATGATCGTGCGGTTTCCGCTCTACATACAGGGTGGCTGATGAAAGCCGCTACCAAAAAAAATTTAATAACTTTTTTTTAATGAATCTGATTTTTTTTTATTTTGCAGATTGATTTAATAAAAATGGATAACAAGGAAATTGAAACAAGAATTTGGATTGTCTGCCGCTATCACCCACTGGAGTCCGTAGTTTTGGTTAAAAGAGAATATAAGCGCACGTTTGGCGGCAATACTCAAAACAGATGGACCATAATGAGACTTGTTAAAAATGTTGCCGAGCATGGGACAATAAACAGAAGACCTAACCATAGAAACCCTTTAGTTCGGACGGAGGAAACAATCGCTACTTAAGCTGCTGCCAAACAAAACGATCCAAGAGTTTCGACAAGAAGCTTAGCTGCTCTAATGGGTATAAGCTGCCAGTCAATTATGCAGAGCGATTTGGACTTATTCCCATATAAAATTCAAATGTCCAACAAACTGAGTGCAGCAGACTTCCCGATTCGCTTGGAATTTTGCCAGAAGATGCTTTAAATAGTAGAAGAGGACGAAAACATTTTGAAATGTCTTGTCATGTCCGACGAGGCCCATTTCGATTTAAGCCGCAACATAAACATACAAAATTGTCGAGTATGGAGTGCTTTCAACCCACAGATACGAGTACTCCATGAGACGGAATTGCATCCACTTCTTGTCCAAGTGTGGTGTGCAGTTTCATCACGCTGCATTGTCAGGCCCTATTTCTTCGAAGAAAACTGTCACACAGTTACGGTTACTGGAGACTGTTACTTGAGCATGTTGAGAGCGTTTTTCTATCTAGAATTACGCCGAATGCTCATTTCTTTCAACTCTGTGTGGTTTCACCAAGATGGTGCCCCTCACATAGCCCTGCCAGTTATGACAGAATTGCGACGAAAATTTCCCAATAAGCTGATATCCAGAAACATCAAATTCCGTTTGCCCCTCAGGTCGCCTGACCTTAATGCACCCGACTTGGGGTTAGTGCAAACAGGAAATCTACAAAGTAAAACCAACAAATTTAAATAAACTGAAGCAATCCATTAGAGAAACAATTCCGGCTATTCCTGTCTCAACTCTCCAAGCAGTAAAAAACAACTTTTTGGTAAGATGCCGCACATGCATCAACGAACAGGGGGGGGGGGGGGGGGCATTTAAATTCATTTATTTTATTTAATTAAGCTATATTTAATAAAATTGAAAGAGCTTTTACATGAGTAAAACAATAAATTCCATACACAGAAAAAAAAATTAAATTTCTTAATGTAGCAATATTCATCAGCCACCCTGTACATGTATACACTAAGTGCATATTTGCTGCACACTTTCATTTACTCCTCCGTTTGCAGGCTATCAAAGCCTTGGAAAAAGGTGGCTACATCGTACTAAAGTAAATAAATTATGAAATTGTGATTATTTCTACTCATTTTTTAATCAATGAAAATTTTTTCACACAAAAAAATTGGTCGTTTGAATAAACAGTTCAATTGCCTAACCCTGTACACTTGGCTAGGGAGACTATAGCAGCTTAACTTTAATGAGCTCATTTGACGCCCAAAAAGAAAAAAAAACCTTATAAAAGTAAACAATTTATTTTTTGTTTGAAGTTAAGATGTGCAACTAATTTGCTAAAGCGGAGCAAACAGCCGATGTCTACACACAGACACAACAGCGACATTCTGAGACACATACAGGCAATACCATGTCAACCAACATCAAGGACGAACGAAGAAGCAACAACAAAAAAAATGTTAAATTACTTAAGTAGTGACAGCAAATATTTTCATTAAAAAATAAATCAAAAACAAAAAAATACGAAGAAAATTGGATGCAAATAAAAATGTTCATAAGCCAAAAAAGATGGCGAGAGAGAAAGAGCAAGGCGAATGACAGGATGCACAAGGATAAAATAACAACTGCTACACACCAATGCCAACGTCAACAACGAATAACTTTAATTTGAAATTGCAGATTTGCTGATGCCTCTCGTAGTGCACCGTGGGCAGAATTACCGACAGTGTTTGGAAACGTTTCTGACATTTCTACAACGTGAGACAAATTTCCTCAATGTAAAGGCTTGCGATTTGGAATATCAGTAAAACTACTTTAAAGGTAAACTAGCGTAAAATGTTGATGAAAGTCGTGTGTGGAAGATAAGAGCTCGTTTTTATAGCCTACACCACACTGTGGTACAGGGTATTATGACTTAGTGCTGATGTGTGCAACATCTTAAAGTAATGGATATAGACCCTATGTGAAGTATATCGATCGACTCAGAACTACTATCTGATTCCATCCCTCCGTCCGTCACTACGTTCTTTTGTCCATCTATCGTCGTAAGTGCAGGTCGCAATTATTAACCGAATTCGATTAAACTTGGTACATTCACGCAGAAAAAAAGTATGGTTGGGGTAACAATATTCGAAGAGCATCATACTATTGTTGGTTATATGGTTGTGGTACAACAATATTATGATCATCACTACAATAGTATGTTTCAAACACAACCATACTATGATCCACAATAACAATATTATGGTCCTCACAACAATAGAATTATCACACACAACCATACTATGATCCCCACAACCATAGTATGATTCACACTCAAACATACTATTATCTCCATAACCATATGATGATCCTCACAACCGTAGTATGTTGCACATACAACCATAGTATGATCCTTAGAACCATAGTATGACTTACACACAACCATGCTATGATCCCCAAATTTTTTTGTATAGATTGGGCTATGTTGTTATTCAACAATAGAGATTTTTATTAAATAAGTTATGTAAAAATACATAAAACTCTTTATAAAGGGAGTGGTTTATTTAACAGTAGAAACAATTCATTAATTAAAAATCTTTAGTTATAATAATCCGTAGTTTGTTTTGAAAAAATTTAATTTATATAGAAACTACTATTATTGCGTAAGATTCGTAAAAATAACATTGTCAAATTAAAAATAAATTACGATTTTGCCTGTATGATTGCCGTAATCATGTTATTGTTAACATAAAACCCATGAAACAATAATTTTGTCCCACCAACCATATTTATTTGTTGTTGCTACCACCATATTTTCATTTTTTAATTTGCCAACAATGCTTTTGTTACATTTCAACAATATTAATATTGCCGCAATCATACTATTGTCAAAATTAAATTCAAAAAACAGTACTAAGGTTGCGACAACCATACTTTTATTACAGAGAACATGCTATTGTTGCCGTGACTATATAGTAACCATATTTTTTCTCTGCGTGTTCTTTAAGTTTGGGCCAAGGACAACCCCTTTTAAAACTGGTCCACATCAGATATCATGCAACGATTTTTCCCCAGCTCTAAAAGCCACATGCGGTTTCGCACAGATCATTTTTGGTGACCAACAAGCATTTTTAATAATAATAGCTCGAATAGCTGCCACACAAAGGTCCCTCCCGATTTGTGGTCCTGTCGCTCTAGAAGCCGATCACGTCCAAATTTTGCATGGTACACCGTTTATCTATGACAGCGCCATCTAGCGTGAGTTTTAGGTAAAAATTAATATCAAAAATGAATTCCTCGAACCCAAAAACATTAGGATTCCACAACATTTCAGGATAATAAAAATAAATAAGTATTATTTTATCAAATTTTCAATGATCTTTTCTTGTTGTAGACAGCGTTCCAAACGCACCAACTTCAAATGCGTTTGAAAATATCCCGCACTGAACAAAAAAACCCTTGGAGGTTTTGTTATGGAGAATGCTAACTTTTATTTGCAATTGATCTCATCCTATTCGCATTTTGGTTGTTGCACTGTAACATATTGGTTCCGACCATGCACAAGCTCCACACAGTGTGCTTAGTCCTCTGAATATAAGAGTGGTGTAGGGTATCTCATAATCGGCCACGACTAACTTTTACTTGTTATACTTTATAATGTTGCTACAACCATATTTTCATTTTAAAATTTGGCAATAATACTATTGTTACATATTGCCGTAAGAATTCTATTGTCAAAATAAATTTCAAAATGCCATATTATGGTTGTGTCGAACATTCTTCTCAAAGGAGTAATTCATAAGGAAACATATTGTTCTTTGGAATCGCATATTGGTTATCATGGATCAATAGCGTTCTTCCTTGTTGGTGTTTGCAATGTTTCGATATAATTGCGATATGAAGAATTATGACACCACAGAGTCGTCGGCCTATGTGGGTTGATGTCTACCCTAAATCTGCGAAAACTATTATTTTGCTGATATTAAGTCCGCTTTCAATTGGTTCAGAACATTTACGTTAGTACTATTTATGTCCGTTGTCATTCAGCTCATGGCACCATTTGCAAAGCTTATGTTCGAGCAGCAGTGACATCATCAGGGTCTTCTGCAAGCCGCTGTACATTTAATAAATAATAAGGAATGGAAAACCATGTAAACGCTTAAGATGGCCGCCGAAAACCCCCCAAAGTTTTCCTGTAAGCAGTTTTGATAAACTTTTATTTAACTTTGGGATTTTGCGTCCTTAGATTTCTGTATCCATGTCAGTACTTTCAGTGCGCAAGCACCAAACAGTCAACACGTTACAGAATTATTTTTAAAATATTCTGATTTTTTACAACTGTGCAGTATTTTGATGCGGGTGTTAAGGAATTTGTTCCGTTAAATGTGGCCAATTTTTGATTTTTGCCATGGTGATGTAGCTGGAGCTGTTGGTGGAGGTGTTGGTGTTCTTGTGTCGTGCCAATGTTGCATTCTTGTGTCCTTGTGCCACTTCTGCACTTCTGTGTGGTTGTGATCGTGAGTCCTTCTTTGTATGTATTAACGGATGTGTGAAGTCAATATGAATATTCATTTAAAATAAGCTGTGCAACACACAAGTACGACACGACTACGTACTCGTATGTGTCGATGAGCATCGCCATATACACACACACACACACTTACACAAATTTTGCAACATCCGGATGTTGTTGTGCAGTGTCCTTTTCTTTGTTGGTTCGCAAATTGTTCAGTGTTGTGTGACATACAGGGTAAGTAAGGAGTCATTTGATGATTTCCATAGCGCCAGGATCGATAAAAATTCTTGCGCCAGTGAGTGCAAGTTGGCGTCCCTGTATTATTGAGGTTTACGCCCATACAAGGTCACATAACGCTTTCAAGCCAAACAAATTAATATCATTCAAAATCCAACAACATATCACTCAAATCGCCGACTTTGAAATCAAAAACTTTAAAGAAGTAAAAAAGTCTGGCTGGGTCGACTATAAGATTCCCTCCACCACTCTACTTCGCCGATGTTTCTGCGCCTCTGTCCGGTTTTTTAAGCAAGGCCATATTTAAAATGTGACTTTTAAAGCGGATGGTTTATAAAAAAACATGAACATGTCGGCTGTTCCAGTATATGGACCGTTCTTGTCGTGTTGACTATGTTTTATGTTACTATGTGACTTCTAGGGCGGCTGGGATTTAAAACGTGAAGTATCTTTGCATGGGGTTATATGAAAAATTTGTTCCGATGTGGTTTATTTTCAAGAGTAAAACAACACGAAAAAGTTTAAATGCACCATGCGAAATTAGAGCATGCTTTTCGAAAACATAAAGCTCAATTAACCAGTATTGGGTACGTAGACAAATTTGGATACCAAGCAACTGTCTGATTGTCAAGATCCAGGGAAAAATGCGATGGTGCCAAATACAGCTTTTACAAATGCTTTAAGCAGACATATGAACGATCGCGCGGCTGGTTAGGACAAAGCTTAAATGACTTAGAAAGTCATGAAACGCATTCCGGAGCACTCAAACCTGAACACGTCCCTCTAATATGCCAAATCCATGGTACATTGAACATGTCCACAAAATTCCATTATACAAGTTGCCAATTGGAAATGGTTTGCAAGTGAAATAAGAAACAAAGGTATCGATTCTGCGATGGTAGGCTTCTTTAAGTCGATTATCGACTAATCGACATTTGTTGCAAAATTTGAAAAAGTCTTGATCGACTTTGCAGTCGCCTTTTTGCTACCGGCTGAACAAATATTTTTACCCTACATAGGGTACTCGTATTAAAAGTTAGTTTCCTGCAAAATATTTGAGCTAGACCCACCTTTAAGTGTACTGATCGACTCAGTATCTCAGAATTACTTACTGATCCGATTTAACGATGTCTTTTTTTTTTTTTTGGACCGATTGAACGAGGATTTAAAAAAACGACCCCATATGGCCAAGAAAAAAGTTCTCTTTTTATAAAGATAATGCACGGGTGCACACGTTATCAGTCTTAATGGCAAAATTACATGAGTTTGCTTAAGAATTGGTACCTCATCCTCCTATTCTCCGGATTAAGCCCCCAGTGACTATGTCATATTTCCAACCCTAAAGAAATGGCTCGGCGGAATGAAATTAATCCAACGATGAAATTATTGATCAAACAAATGCCTATTTTATGGACCTCGAAAAATCCTATTTTTGGAAGGGATACAAAAATTGGAGAAACGTTGGAGTAAGTGTATTGAGGAAATAGGTGATTGTGTTAAAAAGAAAACAAATCGAGAAAATGTTACGTACCATGCGCAATTAAAGCATTTTATAACCAATATACACTTAGGATTTCAAGGTAAAAAAAAACTAAAACAAAGATCAATATGTTGATGATAACAAGTGGGAAAGTTTCAAACGACATAATAGAAAATGTAAAAACATCTAGAACACGCTGAAAAATATTTTGCAAACTCAAAAATTGAAATTAATGGATATACATAAAACCCAGGCCATTATATTTCTCTTTAAAAAATCACTTATTCGAGTAACCAACATTCCACTGTGTGTTCAAAGAACCAAAATTCCTAATCAAGATGACGTAAAATATCTGGGAATAATCTTAGATAGAAAACTCACTTTTTAAATCCATGTTTTGCGAAAAGATTGTCATATGTTTTTTTCCGCAACTAACTGGAAAATCGAATATCAAAAATAAGGTTTTGCTGTTCAAAATTGTATAAAAGGTTGGGCCTAAAATTTGTCGATATTGTGCACGAGGAAAATAAATCCACTACGACATATCAAAGAAAAATTTTCGAACCACCCAATTTTTTTTTTACTTTATCTCATCTTTTATTTTTATGGTTTTTTTTTTATTAAAAAAGATCAGCTGATTTAATTTTTTTCAAAATATTACCTATCGAAGGTGAACTTGTACGCTTAAAACGATGGAGATAGGAGTTACCGATATTTTGTGGTGTTGCAAACGGAATGAGAAATGTAATATATACCCTTCGGTTAAGGGCGAAATCGGCCCAAGGAGAAAAAAAAATCCCTTTAAGTTACTAAAGGGTCCTCGGTAAAAAGTACACTTTTTAAATATTTCAAATACTTATTCGTGGTCGGACAATGGTTTAAATGGGAACTATTAATTGGGTCGCTATAATTACTTTAAAAAAGAAATAGTTGCTGGACTTTTTGGCTCAAGTGTTGCAAGAAACATCCGGCATTGTTAAAACAGGCGATTAAGAGTCAATATGGACATATGCGTACTCGAATTAAAGAAAAGTTTGATAACTTATAAGGGTTGATCGCATGGGCCTAAAGGGCCAAATTTTACCAATTTTTGTGCATTAATAGCGTATGGAAGGTGGAGGGTTTACGTTTACGACGATTTTGTTTAGTTTTTGACATTTTTTTTTTATAAAACTGACTCTTTGTGAAATTACTTAATAACAACTCTGGTGGCCGTCATTTACGTGTTGGAAATCTAACTCTGAATTTTTTTAAATGTTCTCACCCGGATTTTTACCTTGGTTTTCCTATATGAGAGCCATCACTCCAAAATAAAACTTAATAATTACTTGTATATGTATATGTGACAGCGCATAGAGAAAGGGACCTAAGGGTAAAAAATCAATTTTCATTTTTTTTGATATGGACAACATCTGAGCATCGAATGAGACCGATCCCATGCCCCAAAAGTGTTCCCTACCAGAGATATGCGCGTTTTATGAAAGTGAAGTCGACGATTCTAAGCATCGGACCTAACGGTAAAATTTATTTATTTTCATTTTTTCCCCTACTAAGTTAAAAAAATAACTGTACGAGGGCGACCGCAAAACTAACTGGCCTGGCACATTTTCTGTTTTACTAGCAACTTTTTTTTGTTTTGTTTTTTCAAAGCAATCTTTTTTAAGCCATCTGTCAAAATTTCAACCGAATCTTTTTTTGAATCGTCAAAACATAAACCCCGGATCTCTTTATACAAGTACCATGGACGCTTCATCGATAACCCTGGTGACGGAATTATAATTGGTTTGTCATCAAAACTGGTATTGTTACTCAGATGTATGTTTTCAGTTATGCTGGCTAAATTCGCAACCACTTTACATTGCACTGGTGACTGAGCAATAAATACAAAGTGATGATACATCGATATTCCAATTAAAGTTTTTTATTTAGTGGAGAAGTATTCGTCCCCTTTTCTCCACTCAACAACAGGCTCACTTGAGTTTGGAAGTCGAATAGGCACAGGAACATTAAATCCATTACCAGATGATTTTCTAACACAATCAACAACATCCATGAAGCAGTCGACATTAGTTTGGGCATATTTTGATTTGAAAACTCCGAATAAACGATCAGGTGAAAACTTTGTACGTCCGTTTAACAAAAAGTTCAATTCGACTGACTCACATCTGGAAGTATCGACAAGGTGTTGTAAATATCGTATCATCGCATTGTTTTTATTTTGTGAAACACAGTTATCAGCGAATATCATTAATTTTGTAGTTGAATGCACTTCTCGTAGGTAGTAATCAAGCATTGATGTTACTGAATTCGGACCTTTTCCAATGGAATTGCTTTCGTCAATATAGAAGATGTGTTGAACATTTTGACGTTCGTTTGTAATTCCGAAAATTTCTGTTTTGTGACCTGATTTTAAGTATGCAGTTCCTATTTCCTGTGGACCCGACGGAAAGCTAACATTTTGAGCTTAATCCATAGATATTACTAGCTAATCCTCCTCTGGAATACCTGGATACATGGCATTTGGATCAGGCTTGACTAATGTTCTCAAGTCGTTATAGTACTCTCGCTGAGTGCTGGCAGATTGCAAATGATCAGAATACACCTTCAATGCTGCTTCTTTTTCAACTTCAGTAACGTTTACTGTATTAACAGCATCTTTTGCAAGATTTCGACACAATTTGCACAAATCGTATGCTGGCTTCATAGTGACGATGTAGGGACAATTTTTCTTCCACACCGTTTGGAAAGTGCGAAGTTTTACGATTTTATCACCCGGCTCGACGCTGTTGGTGTATCTAGTGTAAACCGAAGTCTTACTTTCAGTAGTTGGAAGTTTCAATTAACGATAATCACGATGATTTGGTTGACGTCCAGGTAAAGTGATAGCAACAGTTTCAGCAAACCGGCAGATAAATGAAACAATTTTTTTTTCCAAAGTAGTTAATGCATCTGTACGATTAATTTTATTCGTCATGCCATGTTCGCGTGGATAAATACCATTTTTGTCGAAATGTTCGATTAGATGTTTGTAGCGTTTAATTCCCATTGCATACAGGAAGAAGTACATATCACGGCATATCGGCAAACTTCGAAAATAATATATCTGATTGTACCGTTTCTTCATAGCTCGCGATCGATCACCAACTTTTGACCTGAACATTGCATCGTCACGGTAAGCTGCCAGATGTGCGAGAATAATAAAATCTTGGGATTCCTTATCTAAGTTCATGAAAGACGTACGAAAATCCACAGCCATCTTCTTAGGGATCACTTATTGCATTGATTTGAACAACACGGAGGTATTTTTGAACCATACAGTCGAGCAACTATCTTTTCTTCGCGTAAATCAAGATCAGATTTATCAAGGTACATATTATCGGTATCATCTTCAGCGTCACTATCCGATAACTCTGAGAAGTGATCGTCATCATCCTCGTCATCAGGGAAGCGATAAAGTAAATCTACTTTTTTGAATTCGTCCACCATTTCATCCTAAAACAGTAAGTAAGAATGTTATCAGTTTTAAATTATTTTCGCGAATAATAAATAAAATAATAAGGTTATGTGAAAAAACTTTCGTACTAACAGAGTGATATTCACGATTTAAAAGAATTATAAATGAGTATTTATTATAATTCACAATTAATAATTTCAGAAAATAAAGCTTGATTCGAAAAAACGCGAGCAAAATTGATATCAAACTCATGGAAACAGCGCGCCAGGTAGAAAACAGTAAAAACCAACTACACAAAACAAGAGGTAGGGACGACCTATGAGATGTGTCGCTTTCAAATGAGACCAATACCAACACGCTCAGTGATGGTACGCCAAAGATACACGTATTTAAATCTTTAAAATGGCTTTCCTGAACAAAACTGGTTTTTACCCTTAGGTCCCTTTTGCGCGTCACATATAAACATACCGATTTGCCTGTTCAAAACCTGACTATAGATTCTATAAATTTAGAGTTTATTTCCAATTAAAGTACATCAGATCCAATTTTGCACTTAATCTTTTCCAATATACTTCTCTCTACTTCTCAGTATGAAACATCACATATTTCCTTGTCTTGTTACTCGTTTATGCCTTTACATGCATGGCACATGCACAAGTTTGCTTGGTATATTTTTTGTTTGCGAACGGCTGTATTTGCATTTTTAATTTTTATGCAGCGACAATATCAACAACATCCACCGCCAGCAGTTGTTGAACAAATTCGTGCAACAGCAACAACAACAAAAAAACACGAGCAATACATGTTCGTACAACTGGTGGCACTGAAGGTAACCAGACTCTGTTTAATTTTCTCTAAAGCAGCAGGTGCTTTTTGGAATGTATTCGCCCCTGTGCTTCTTGCTCAGATTTTTTCATTCGATTTTCATCTTTTTTTGGTATTAAAAGGAAACCTCATGAATTGTATGAGCAGAACTGGTAGTCGTACACACACACACGAACACATTCAAGATATTTGTGCAAGTGTGTTCGTAGTGAGTTCGTAGTTGCACTGCAAAACGGAAATGTTGTAATATATCCGGTACATGTGTTTGTTTGGTTGTATGTGGCCTCCACATGCTCATCGTCGGCAACAGGAAAGGGAAATGAGTACAGCGACGACATCAGTAGCACTTGTTCTACCACGAATGTTATGAGCATCCGTTACAGTTTTCATAGTGTGTGTGTGTTTGTGAGTGCACACTTGGACCCTCCAACACATGTGGGTATGTGTGCATGCTTTTCCGTGGATGTGTGTGTGTGTTATATGTTCAAGTGCTCGGTTTATCTTTACAGTTAGATAATATTGCATATTTAAATAGATTGTTGCAGCACATTAGACAAACCCCATGTTGTGTATCCAACATGTGTAAAATTAAAATCTCTTGTGGTTTTTTCTCCCTTATAACCGCAAAACTATCTGAAAAACAACAACTGGTAGCTGGCAGCTGCAATGGCATAGCCCAGCAAAAAATTTAGCTTGAAGGTACAGTCCGAAAGAATGTTATTTAGCCAAACTTTGTGTCCAAAGAGAATAAAGTTTGGTAAAGGTTTCCCAAATTTAATGTACATACGAGGGCGACCGCAAAACTAACTGGCCTGGCACATTTTCTGTTTTACTAGCAATATTTTTTTGTTTTTTAAAAGCAATCTGTCAAAATTTCCGAAATATTTAATGATTATTTTCTTTGTTACAGGTGATTGAAGTAAACAAGTTTTATAATTTTTGAAAAATGGAAAATAAAGAGTTTCGTGCGGTAATTAAACACTTTTATATGAAAGGTTATACGCCACAATTAATCAAAGATGAATTGGATTCTGTTCATGGTGATAATGCACCATCATACTCCACCGTGAAATCCTGGGTTCAACAATTTAAAATGGGTCGTTCAAGTACGGAAGATGAACAGCGCTCTGGAAGACCGTAAACTGCTACTACTACTCGTATTGAAAACATTAGAAAAATATTTAATGAAGTGACTAAAGATAGACGAATAAAGCTCAGAGAACTTGCTGATATTGTTAAAATACACGAAAAACAAGTTTGGAGTATTTTACATGATGAACTCCACATGAAAAAGCTATCCGCAAAATGGGTGCCGCGTTTGTTGACTTTGCCCCAAAATATTGTCCGTCGGACCAATTCCGAGGAGCTTTTAGCGATTTATAAGCGTAATCTAATAGAGTTCTTGCGCCGATTCATATCTGTTGATGATGGATCCAGCACTACATTCCAGAATGCAAAGAACAGACAAAACAATGGATAGAAGCTGGTAAAAGTAGTCCCAAGAAGGCAAAAACTGTAAAACTGTTCCTGTTCAGCAGGAACAGTAATGGCCACAGTATTTTGGGATGCAAGGGTTATAATATTTATTAATTATCTTGAGAAGGGAAAAACTGTAAATATTGAATATTATTGTGCATTATGGGATCGGTTGAGTGAATAAATCAAGATAATACGACCGCATTTAGAAAATAAAATTTATTTTTCATCAAGATAATGCTCCTTCACACACTGCATTTTTAACTCAACAAAAACTGGCCGAATTACGATTTGAAATTGCTCCGCATCCGACCATATAGTCCAGATTTAGCTCCTTCTGAGTATTTCTTGTTTCCAAATTTAAAAAAATTTCTCGGTGGCAAAAAATTTTCGTCCAATAGCGAGGTTATTACTGAAACTGAGGCATATTTTGAAGGTCTTGAAAAATCTTATTTTTCGGATGGAATTAAAAAACTTGAAAAACATTTGATGAAGTGTTTTGAGTTGGAAGGAGATTAAGTTGAAAAATAAATAATAATAATTCCAAAAACAAACGGTTCTTTTTATGTTAAGCCAGTTACTTTTGCGGTCGCCCTCGTAATTAATAGGGGTGGTCCATCAAATGGTTTATTTTTAAATCATATACAATTTTGATAGTCACAGCTTTTTCAAATTATAAATTTTGGCAGAAAGTCTGTATCATATTTCCTTGGAAGGTAATAATTCGTTTTTCTTTTGAATATCGTTGGAAAATACTGCAAACTACGGTGGAGTACGAGTATCAAGAATTCCATGAATTTTCGAATAAAACACATTTTTTTTGCAAATAAAAATATGTTTTAACATAATCACCTTTCAGGTCAATAAACTAAGTTCAACGTTTCTTCAAATTTTTTATCCCTTCCAAAAAATAGGATTTTTTTTTATCAAGAACTTCATCGTTGGATCTGAATCTTTTTACACCAAACCATTTCATTAGCTTTGGAAATAGGAAATAGTCACTGGGGGCTAAATCCGGAAAATATGGCAGACGAGGTACCAATTCATACCAAATTTTTGCAATTTGAGACTGCACACGTGGCAGACATCTTGCAGACAGCACCCGTGCATTATCTTTATGAAAAATAACTTTTTTCCTGGCCATGTGGGGTCGTTTTTTTTTAAATTTTCGTTAATTAGGTCCCATAATATTGGCATAATATTCGCCGTTTATTGTTTTTCTTTTTGAAGGTAATCGATGTGGATTATCCAACGTGCATCCAAGAAAACTGTTGCCATCACCTTATTGGCCGACAAAGTCACCTTGGCCGTCATCGGAGTTGGTTCACCTGGGGAAACCCATTGTTAAGACTGCTGCTTGGTCTCCGGAGTGCTGTAATCGATCCATGTTTCTTTCGCAGTTACAGAACGCCGCAAAAACACATTCGAATCTCGTTTAATTAAATATGATCAATTGCTAGCAAACGCTGCAGACATCTTGCAGACAGCTTTCTTAAAACCCAACTGATCGTGAAAAATCGAAACCACACTGTTATATGAAATGCGTATGGCATCAACAATCTCACGCACTTTTACTCTTCGATCGACTAAAACCATATCGGGGATTTTTTTCGACATTTTTGGGTGTATTGATCTCAATTGGCCATCGAGAACGTTCAGCGTCTTTTGTACTTGTGCGACCACAACGAAAGTCAGTAAACCACATTTTTACTGTTGAAATCAAAAGTGTTAAGTCCTCATAGTATTTATCAAGCTTTTCCCCGGCTTGATTGATTTGGTTTGATGGGAACTTGAAATTCACTGTTTTTCCATTTTTAAAAAAATTCACGAGGTTGTATTTTTTTAAACAATACTGAATGACGGAACTCTCTCAAAATTTGCCAGTAGTCTATTAACAGATGGTACTTGATGGGAGCAGAGTTGCATTTCATATAACTACGAGGGAAGTGGGAAAAGTCACGGAATTAGTGATATGGCCTAGTATTTTCGAAATTCAATGGTGTAGCCCAAACAGTTCGTTTAATGAAGAGAAGTTCTGATAACGCCTGTTGTGGGCAAGTTTGTGGGCCCAGCAAGCAAGTGGACAAAAACTTACG
The DNA here is from genome assembly GCA_963513945.1 of Hydrotaea diabolus. Taxonomy (NCBI): domain Eukaryota; kingdom Metazoa; phylum Arthropoda; class Insecta; order Diptera; family Muscidae; genus Hydrotaea; species Hydrotaea diabolus. The sequence goes on along the minus strand of OY740718.1, from coordinate 148,934,114 downwards.
ACCCCTTATCGTCGTTCGGTGCTCACTCTGTCCTGGAAAATGGACTCATAATCGATCTCGGCCACTCAGTAATTAACACACCAGCCTGATGCAAAGTTGGCCAAAGACCCTGCATTATTTTCATCGAGGTCCATTTGACTCAGCGATTGAAAGCACACGATCTCATCTTCGTTGTCACATTTTTGGATTAAGCCTTAAATGATCTCAAAAACGACAATGATTTTGCTCAAAAAAATCGTATTTTTTGTGGCCACCTCGTTGGCAAGCAAAAAAACCTTATCCTTATCTGCTCATCGGAGCAGATGTAAGGCCAATGCGTTTTTAGAGAGTGAGAGTTGGACGTGGATTTTGAAGTTGCGGCATCATTTGCTTATTACATCCTGTACCGCACTGTAGTACAGAGTTTTTTGACTTAGGGCTGATGTTGGTAACAACGATTGATTCCGAATCAATATCTGATTTTATTAAGCGATGCCCTCCTGTCCGTCTGTCCATCTATCATTGTAATCAAAGTACAGGTCGCACATATGAAGAGATGTCGATGAAACTTGGTACACTGGTCATGTTTGGGCCAAAGGTAAACCCAATGTCCCATATCGGTCCATGTTTTAATATCTTATAAAGGAGTTTTCCGATTTCAGGACAGCAGCTGTAGAATACATATTACATCCGTTATCGACCAAAGTTCATATAAAATCTAAAGAGAATCCAATATTTCCAGATTTAAGGTCCTGCAGCTCCGATACCGATATTTACACAGTGATACAAAATCGAACGTTCTGAATGCGAATGGAATGAAACAAATAGCAAATGAAAATTGACATTATCCATAACAAAACCTTTAAGGGTTTTCTTTAGTTCAGTGCGAGATTTTTTTTACACGCATTCGAAGTTGGTGATTTTGGAACGCTGTCTAACAAGAAAATATCATTGAAAATTCTATAAAATAATGCGTATTTATTTTAATTTTCCTGAAAAGTTATGGTATTTTACTGTTCTTGGGATCGAGGAATTCATTTTTGATATTTATTTTTACCTACAACTCACGCTAGATGGCGCTATCATACAAACGGTGCTATTTCTTGTAGATTAGAAAAAAACGGTGATTGGTAGCGTGTGGCTTCCAACGGCCAGATTGTAGCCGCTTATAAGTTAAATCTATTTTTTCCAAAATCTTAGCTCTCTCGACCTATCATTAACCAGATTCCCATTTCCATGACTACTCGAAGGTATGTCAGTAGACAATTCTATCGTCTGGTTTTTGACTCGATAATAAAATTTGTTGGCGTCGTTTTTGTTGTCGTACAACTCGGTCCCCTCACATTAATGCCTTTCCATTTATCTCTTCATTCCTCGGAATAGACGATTTTTCTCCCTTCTCAACTTGCAATGTCACTTTAACACTGCTTGCGTAGCCTTAGGGTCCAGTGTTGCCTTATCATCACCTATTGTTTGGAATTTTTTTTTAATATGATACGCTACTGTTAAGGCAGCCAAGGCCCCCACATGAATACAATTGAGATCCATAAATACAAGGTCTGTTTTCTCTTTCAAATGAACCAATAATAAGCTAAAAAATCAGATCAGTTCGTTTTGAATTTTTATAAACCCATTTGACATTTGCAGGTTAAGAATAAGATCTGTGGTATCTGCTAACTCCCAGTAAAAAATAACATTTAAACATAATGTTTTTGTAGTTTTTTCGTTTTTTGTTATTTATTCGGTCTTTTATCATTATTATGACTTGAGCAGTTTTTTATTCTGGTTCGAGACCTTTATGTTGTTTCTTTTTCAGAATCAACTTAAAAAGAAGAAATTGGTGAAATGTATTTGCTACGGTTGCCAGGCAGACTGTACAGCTGTTTCTAAACCCGCCAAGGTTTTTCTTCAGCAGTCTTTGGCAACGATTACTTCGGCCACAAATCAAATGACTTATACGGGAGACTCATTTTTATTAACGAGAATTACCCTTTGTGTATAGTCTTCGAACTGTGCGTAGAGCAATCTTCAACGCGCAATATCATTTCCACCAATTCCGTTTCGCATGGGTCTTCGTTGAAAACCACAAATGCAAAAGCACAATCAAAGTGTGCATGTTTTTGTGCGTACATATACTCATACATGCGTTGCACATTAGGGCGTACCAATCCTTTTTAATAGTTTTTTCGTTTTTTGTTATTTATTCGGTCTTTTATCATTATTATGACTTGAGCAGTTTTTTATTCTGGTTCGAGACCTTTATGTTGTTTCTTTTTCAGAATCAACTTAAAAAGAAGAAATTGGTGAAATGTATTTGCTACGGTTGCCAGGCAGACTGTACAGCTGTTTCTAAACCCGCCAAGGTTTTTCTTCAGCAGTCTTTGGCAACGATTACTTCGGCCACAAATCAAATGACTTATACGGGAGACTCATTTTTATTAACGAGAATTACCCTTTGTGTATAGTCTTCGAACTGTGCGTAGAGCAATCTTCAACGCGCAATATCATTTCCACCAATTCCGTTTCGCATGGGTCTTCGTTGAAAACCACAAATGCAAAAGCACAATCAAAGTGTGCATGTTTTTGTGCGTACATATACTCATACATGCGTTGCACATTAGGGCGTACCAATCCTTTTTAATAGTTTTTTCGTTTTTTGTTATTTATTCGGTCTTTTATCATTATTATGACTTGAGCAGTTTTTTATTCTGGTTCGAGACCTTTATGTTGTTTCTTTTTCAGAATCAACTTAAAAAGAAGAAATTGGTGAAATGTATTTGCTACGGTTGCCAGGCAGACTGTACAGCTGTTTCTAAACCCGCCAAGGTTTTTCTTCAGCAGTCTTTGGCAACGATTACTTCGGCCACAAATCAAATGACTTATACGGGAGACTCATTTTTATTAACGAGAATTACCCTTTGTGTATAGTCTTCGAACTGTGCGTAGAGCAATCTTCAACGCGCAATATCATTTCCACCAATTCCGTTTCGCATGGGTCTTCGTTGAAAACCACAAATGCAAAAGCACAATCAAAGTGTGCATGTTTTTGTGCGTACATATACTCATACATGCGTTGCACATTAGGGCGTACCAATCCTTTTTAATAGTTTTTTCGTTTTTTGTTATTTATTCGGTCTTTTATCATTATTATGACTTGAGCAGTTTTTTATTCTGGTTCGAGACCTTTATGTTGTTTCTTTTTCAGAATCAACTTAAAAAGAAGAAATTGGTGAAATGTATTTGCTACGGTTGCCAGGCAGACTGTACAGCTGTTTCTAAACCCGCCAAGGTTTTTCTTCAGCAGTCTTTGGCAACGATTACTTCGGCCACAAATCAAATGACTTATACGGGAGACTCATTTTTATTAACGAGAATTACCCTTTGTGTATAGTCTTCGAACTGTGCGTAGAGCAATCTTCAACGCGCAATATCATTTCCACCAATTCCGTTTCGCATGGGTCTTCGTTAGAAACAGCTGTACAGTCTGCCTGGCAACCGTAGCAAATACATTTCACCAATTTCTTCTTTTTAAGTTGATTCTGAAAAAGAAACAACATAAAGGTCTCGAACCAGAATAAAAAACTGCTCAAGTCATAATAATGATAAAAGACCGAATAAATAACAAAAAACGAAAAAACTATTAAAAAGGATTGGTACGCCCTAATGTGCAACGCATGTATGAGTATATGTACGCACAAAAACATGCACACTTTGATTGTGCTTTTGCATTTGTGGTTTTCAACGAAGACCCATGCGAAACGGAATTGGTGGAAATGATATTGCGCGTTGAAGATTGCTCTACGCACAGTTCGAAGACTATACACAAAGGGTAATTCTCGTTAATAAAAATGAGTCTCCCGTATAAGTCATTTGATTTGTGGCCGAAGTAATCGTTGCCAAAGACTGCTGAAGAAAAACCTTGGCGGGTTTAGAAACAGCTGTACAGTCTGCCTGGCAACCGTAGCAAATACATTTCACCAATTTCTTCTTTTTAAGTTGATTCTGAAAAAGAAACAACATAAAGGTCTCGAACCAGAATAAAAAACTGCTCAAGTCATAATAATGATAAAAGACCGAATAAATAACAAAAAACGAAAAAACTATTAAAAAGGATTGGTACGCCCTAATGTGCAACGCATGTATGAGTATATGTACGCACAAAAACATGCACACTTTGATTGTGCTTTTGCATTTGTGGTTTTCAACGAAGACCCATGCGAAACGGAATTGGTGGAAATGATATTGCGCGTTGAAGATTGCTCTACGCACAGTTCGAAGACTATACACAAAGGGTAATTCTCGTTAATAAAAATGAGTCTCCCGTATAAGTCATTTGATTTGTGGCCGAAGTAATCGTTGCCAAAGACTGCTGAAGAAAAACCTTGGCGGGTTTAGAAACAGCTGTACAGTCTGCCTGGCAACCGTAGCAAATACATTTCACCAATTTCTTCTTTTTAAGTTGATTCTGAAAAAGAAACAACATAAAGGTCTCGAACCAGAATAAAAAACTGCTCAAGTCATAATAATGATAAAAGACCGAATAAATAACAAAAAACGAAAAAACTATTAAAAAGGATTGGTACGCCCTAATGTGCAACGCATGTATGAGTATATGTACGCACAAAAACATGCACACTTTGATTGTGCTTTTGCATTTGTGGTTTTCAACGAAGACCCATGCGAAACGGAATTGGTGGAAATGATATTGCGCGTTGAAGATTGCTCTACGCACAGTTCGAAGACTATACACAAAGGGTAATTCTCGTTAATAAAAATGAGTCTCCCGTATAAGTCATTTGATTTGTGGCCGAAGTAATCGTTGCCAAAGACTGCTGAAGAAAAACCTTGGCGGGTTTAGAAACAGCTGTACAGTCTGCCTGGCAACCGTAGCAAATACATTTCACCAATTTCTTCTTTTTAAGTTGATTCTGAAAAAGAAACAACATAAAGGTCTCGAACCAGAATAAAAAACTGCTCAAGTCATAATAATGATAAAAGACCGAATAAATAACAAAAAACGAAAAAACTATTAAAAAGGATTGGTACGCCCTAATGTGCAACGCATGTATGAGTATATGTACGCACAAAAACATGCACACTTTGATTGTGCTTTTGCATTTGTGGTTTTCAACGAAGACCCATGCAAAACGGAATTGGTGGAAATGATATTGCGCGTTGAAGATTGCTCTACGCACAGTTCGAAGACTATACACAAAGGGTAATTCTCGTTAATAAAAATGAGTCTCCCGTATAAGTCATTTGATTTGTGGCCGAAGTAATCGTTGCCAAAGACTGCTGAAGAAAAACCTTGGCGGGTTTAGAAACAGCTGTACAGTCTGCCTGGCAACCGTAGCAAATACATTTCACCAATTTCTTCTTTTTAAGTTGATTCTGAAAAAGAAACAACATAAAGGTCTCGAACCAGAATAAAAAATAATGTTTTTGTTTAAAATATTTCCTGTCCCATTTGTTTGCTGGGTTATTGCCGGATTACTAAAACATATATTCATATCAAGAATCATGAAAATGAAAAAATCAAAATCACAGAAGTGGAAAATATGCTTTAAAGCCACACATAACGATACGAGTACGTATGAGAAAATATTGCATCTCAAGCTTAAGGTCGCTCGAAGTTGGTGGTATAACATTTCAACTTCTATATTTGTTGTATGCATCTTAAAGTATTTATTTAATCTGAAATAAAATGTGTATACGATTATCGCAGAATGACTGGCATTAAACCAACATCAATAACTAATATTCGTAAGGAGAATGTTAATGGCTATCTCAGCTGTTACGAGGCATGCTAAATATTTTCTTGTCCTTATAATGAAAATGCGAATTATCATCACCTCCAAAACATGGTTTTTGAACGCCTCAAAAGCATCTTTTGGTGACGAAAATCGTTGACTACATATTTTTTTCTTGATGTGCTTGAATACAAAGAAGTCATTGGGTGCCAATTGCGCTGTACGGCGGATGACCCATCAATTCGGCGTTTTGGCCGTGTGAGAGCTTGCATTGTCATGGTGCACAATGATTCGTCTTCTCTAGTTCGTTTTTCGAATTTCTCCTAAGACTTCAGACAAACAAATTGTGGTGTATCAGTTTTGCGGAAGAAACAGGCGACCATTTGCTTCGAAGTGCTTCTTCCACGAACAACTTTCGTTGGATTTGGCTCGTCTTCGAAGGTCCACACGGTCGATTGCTGTTTTGTTTCGGGCTCATAGGCATAGCTCCATGATTCGTAAACTGTGACGATCTTATAAAAGTCTTTTGAATAGGAGCGTATTTTTTGTTCAGTGATGAGGCCCATTTCTGGCTCAACGGCAAAGTCAATAAACAAAACTGCCGCATTTGGGCTGAAGAGCAACAAGAAGAGGTTCAAGAGGTGCCATTATTCCCGGAGAAAACCACGGTTTGGTGCGGTTTATAAGCTGGTGGAATCATCGGTGCATATTTTTTCAAAAATGATGATGGCCGGAACGTAATGGTGCCCGCTATCGCGCCATGATATCGATCTTTATGCTACCTTAAATTGAAGCCCGTAAGCTTGACGACACTTGGTTTCAACAGGACGGTGCCACTTGCCATACAGCTGCTCAAACAATGGATTTATTGAGAGGTCATTTCGAAAAGCAGCTAATTTCACATTTTGGACAGCCGCCTAGATCGAGTGACTTCACGACATCACACTTTTAGATATTTTTCTTTGGGGTTACGTAAAGTCCAAAGTCTATGCTGACAAACCATCTACGATTCAGATTTTTGAAGCCAACATTACGCGTGTCATTAAAGCCATACCGGTCGAAATACTCGAATAAGTCATCCAAACTTGGACCCTTATAATGGAAACCCTGAAGCGTAGTTGCGGCCAACATTTGAAGGAAATTATATTCAAAAAGTAAATGTCATAAAATTTCCTTTCAAATTACCAATAAAGATTCCACACTTGATTTAAATTTTTATATTTTTTTTATTCTGAAAAAAGACCTCTAAATGGATGGCCCAAATTTTGTCAAGTAGGCGTGGAAGGCATCGGATTATTGCTTTCAGGGCCAACGTCATACTCGTATACCATAGCAGTATAAGTTTGTGAAATATAGCGTTTAAAAGTTTATGTTTGTATGGCGGGGCCACGCCCCTTTGTCCAATTTTAGCTAAATAGAGTCTATAATAAAATTCTAGTCATTTATTTCATTCTGTTAAATTTCTGCAATGATCAGTACATTACTTTGTCCATTAAAGCGATTTTTTAAAGGACCGTCCACTTTTCCTATCGGGTGTGTATAAATCCATGCCAGCATCACATGTTCCAAAAATGGTTTGGTGGGCGGTGCATCTCTCCTATGTATGTGTAATATGTGACAGCGCATAGAGAAAGGGACCTAAAGGTAAAAAAATCAATTTTATTTTTTTTTCTTTTTTTGTTGTGGACAACATCTGAGCATCGTATGAGACCGTTCCATGCCCCAAAAGTGTTCCCTCCCAGAGATATGCGCGTTTTATGAAAGTGAAGTCGACGATTCTAAGCGCAAATAGAAAGGGACCTGATCTTTAAAACGGCTCTCCTGAACAAAACTTTGCATCAATTTTTCCTTTTTTTTTGATGTGGACAACATCTGAGCATCGACTGAGACCGTTCCCTCCCAGAGATATGCGCGTTTTATGAAAGTGAAGTCGACGATTCTAAACGCAAATAGAAAGGGACCTAATCTTTAAAATGGCTCTCCTGAACAAAACTGGTTTTTAGCCTTAGGTCCCTTCCTATTTTGCTATAGTTTATAGTAATTATCTGGTCATAGATTTTGTTATTTATTTAGTTTGGCCATAAAATCGATTTTTTTAATGGTGACCGGAAGGTGCTTCGATCCATGCCATCAGCATATGTTTCAAATATCTTCGTCATATCTGTAATAGTTTTTAAGGTATTGTGTTTTTAACTTTTCTAGAGGTTGACTTAGCCCATTTTAAATACCAACCTTTTCTGTTCAGCAACACATAAATTGAATAGGACACAGCTTCCTGATTTTAAGAAAAGTTCCCCCTTGTTCCCCCCTGTTCCTTAGTTGGATGCTGTTAGCTTAGTCCTTAGTCGAGCACACTAACATCACATCTCGGCCGCCCACAAGCCTCATAATCCCATAATTAATTGTCTTTAACTGTCTATTATCGTTCAAAATTTCGGGGTTCCAGCCAATGACGTTTGGCTACTATTGTAACATCAGCTAGCCCGATAACTAATTCAAAGTACAATTGGCTGAAATACGCTTAAAATTGCTTCTGAATCGGTGAAAACTTTCTTAAGTATATACAAGCTTTAAAAATGTCTCGTTGGAAACGACGAGGAAGTAAAATGATGAAAAGGTATTGTGGTGCTATGGAGTAACACAGTTAGAGAAACACTAGACTAACGTTTTAGAGCTAGTAAGAGACTAAATTGGGAAGCCATTTTGAAAAAAAGGAGTTTGATGTTCCGATTGGCTTTCTATAAGCCCGCTCACGTACCTGCTAAATTCGAAAATAAACTATAGCGGAACTAATGCTGGCCTTCAGCTGTTACAATTTACTAGTGTAAATTTTATGCTTATGCAGCTCCAACACACATTCAAACATTTCCCTTTCGGAATTAATTGTTCATTAGTGCCCTCGCCCAATCAAGGCTTTCGTGCAAATAGGTTTTCACGGCAACACAAGTTTTTCCATTTTCACAAGTGCATCGTTTCTTTTCAACTCTTACCTAAGAATAACTTTACAATTAACACACACAGATCCATATATATAAGAGTCCTTGTATGTGTGTGCTCCAGCTTGTGCAATTGTATGTGTACCGTGGTGTACTGCCATGATGTTGCCGCTGTGCGACGGATGACACTGTTGCACTAGCACTCGTACAAGTGTAATTATGCAACACGCCTGTGGTGCAATTATGTGACAGAAACTTGCGACAGAAACTTGCCAATTTTCTTTCACGTCGTCGTCGTCGTCGCCTTCTTGTCGACATGCTCATGATCACTCTTGAGTTTCAGCCTTAAGGATGCAGGAAATGCCGTTGATATCGTCACATGAGGTTGTGGTGTTTATTTAAAATGTAACAACAGGTTTATACTCGTCTGTGTTACTTATTACCAGGTAACATTATTGTACGAAATCTATCCGAATGCAGTTTTCGGAAAAGGGGGACAATTGGGTTTGGTTAAAAACGTTTCTGAACAGTGGGCTTGGAGGAAGCGATATGTGGAAGGAAGAAGTTTAAAAAAACAGTCACCAAATAATCTGACTTGTTAAAACATTTGCATTATGAAAAAGTGCCAGGAAGTGTATCTAAATAATATTTAAGATACAAATTTTGTTCACATAATATACATTGGCCGTGTTCTATTGGCAATTTAGGAGGTTTCTATCCTGAGTACGTCAATAACCAAAATGTTCGTATTTGGAGTAATGAAAATCCACAAGCCATTGTTGAGAAGCCGTTACATACTCAAAAATTCAGTGTTTGGTGTGCACTTTGGGCAGATGGAATCATTGGTCCATTTTTCGTCAAAAATTAAGCCGGCCATAATGTTACAGTCAACGGGGGACGCTATAGAGCCATGATTAATGACTTTTTCGTACCTGCATTGGAGGATGTTGATGTGGACGAACTTTGCTTCCAACAAGACGGCGTTACATGCCATACAGCCAACGAAACAATCAATTTATTGAAGGAATCTTTTGGTAAGCGCATTAACTTGTGGCAATGATCTGTGGCGTGGCCTCCAAGATAGTGCGATTTATCACCGCTGAACTATTATTGTGGGGTTTTGTGAAGACGCTTGTCTACGCAGATAAGCCTGACACGATTGACGACTTGGATGAGAATATTTGGCGCATTATTACTGATATACGGCCCCAAATGCTACAAAAAGTGGTCGAAAATTGATCCTCTCGGCTGGAATTTATTCGACCTAGTAGCCAATCAATTTTAAAACATAATGGCAAACACTTATCTTTATAATAAAGCTATATTATTGGGCATACCATAAAATTATATTCGTTTTATTTCTGCTTGAAAAGCACACGTCTGAAAAAACACCCTTTAGTATTTCCTCAATAACCTTTTTTCTACAAATTTTCAAATCATATGATGCATAAATCCAATAACTTTTAAAATATAAAGAAATTTCAAAAAATGTTCGTAACGTTTTGAAGTTATAGCCTAAGCGACCAATCGTTTAATGAGCGAGTACCAATAGAACACGCCTATAGTAAACATTTGTTAACCTTATAATGAAGGATAAAGTGTTTACTAAATTTGTTATACCGCTTGCATCAATTCTAATTAGATTCTGCTGATAGTCATAAAATTCAAAGACGATCTGGCCATATCCGTCCGAGCGTCTGTTAAAACAAGCAAGTGGTCAATTGAAATTGTAAATGGGCTAAACTGGAAGATGGAAGAAAAAGTTTCAATTTAGAAACCAAATTCAATTTAATTTATTTTCCTTATACCATTTCATGTTCAAATAACTATTATACATATATACATACGAAGAGTTTAAGGATTTGTCGACTTTCTGTTTTATTATATATTTTTTTTATTTAATATATAGTCAACTCACCTAAAAAACATCAACGATGCAGAATATTGTCTACAAATATTGTATTCGCCAGCCATATTTTCGTTTGACACTTATATATTGTGGTGAAAATTTCCAAAATACTTATGTAAAGTTTTTTTTATTTGCATGATAAAACTTAGAAAACTACTTAAAACTAATTAGTAGGGACATAAAAAATGTTACACACGTTTTATGCTGTAAAATAAAAAGTACTGAATGTTTTTGGACCAAATATTTTTTAATATATTTATTGATGTATATTGTATCCAAAAATAATCTAAATGTCCGCCTTTTGCCTTTACACACGCACTGGCCAATCGTCAATAGCTGCACGAACCTCGTCCATTGGAAAATTGGCCACAGCTCGAACCAAAGCAGTCTTAAGAGATCCAATGTTGGGGTATCTTTTGTGACAAACCTTGTCCTCTAAAACCGTCCACAATTTGTAATCCAATGGGTTCAAATCTAGACTGCCTGGGGGCCATTTTCAGAGGAAAAGAACGCTGGAAAATTGTTTCGAAGCCAGGCCTGGGACGTTTTAGCCTTATGGGCCGGCGCAGAATCCTGCTGGAAAGTCAATGGCTGGTTTTGGAACAGGGAATTGTTAAGAGACTTCACAACAGCTTTTAAAACGGTTCCTTGGTAAACTTTGGCCGATGTTTTGACTCCTTGTTCGCAGAAATGCAGGTCAGTGACCCCATCGTAAGAGACACCCCACCAAACCATGACTGAAGCTGGGTGATATCCCTTTTCCACCCTTGGGATCAGTTCAGATGTTTTCTTAGATGACCGCGCATACACTCTATCATTTTGCGTGTTAAATTTTTCCTGAACGGTAAAAATTTTTTCATCGGTGAACAAAATTTTTCTGTGCAAGTGCAAAAGACGTTTGGGGGTCTTTTACATCTCCAGTCTCCTCAAACAGTTATATGCATCGATAGACGAACATGCGGCTAATCCCTGGTGACCGGAGCGTTTTGAAAATATTGCTTTTTTCATTTCGCACTTGAAAAGCGCTATTACAGCGATACGGTTCTCATTATCTGACCACTACATGATGAAAGTGGAAACAATATTAAAATTCCGTTACAGACTAACGCTATTGAGATTAGCTTTCAAAACCCATATGACATTAACGGGGTATGTTCAGTTCTACTATTTAAATTGGTGTGTTCAATGTTTTAAAAGTAGTTATGTCCCTTCTAAGTACTTCAAATGAGTTCTTTTGAAAAGGCCTCACATATGTTACCGCTTGGATTTCAATAACACCAGTAGTCTTTAAATGGCTGTAACTTGACAAAAACATAAATTGTCAATCATAAAAATAGAAAACCTTTTCATGTCCATATTTCGTGGGTTTGTGGGCTCTGGACTTAGCTCAGCAGACTTCTATATAGTGCCGATTCATTTTTAACCAGATGACATAAAATTAATTTTTAAAATTAGGGAAAATATTATTTTCTAATAAACTTTTTGCGACCTTATTTTTCGGATTTAAGTTTCCTTGCCATTCCTCATTATAATTTTATCCTTTCCACTGTAAGCTACTGAAGGAGGGTTGTGTGCGAATACAAGTAAAGGAAGTTTGCCGAATAAAGTGTAAATTATGTTGCAAAAAGCACACATAGACACACTCGCTATTGCTAAAGTTAAGTTATATTAAAAACCTAAAGGCATATTAAAGGCGTTGTCTTTATTGCTGTTGTTGTGGCCGTCGCTACTTGAGAGTGTAGCGAGTAAACCTAAAGAAAAACTAGAGTAACAAGTTATTCTCCTAAAGGCATGGAGCGGTATGGGACGGGGGAAGGGGCAAAAAAGATTCGAAATCCATTCACATTATTTGCATTGCATACACATACTCTTAAACATGGACATGAGCTCGTTTGCTAAGCTGAAGATGAAAGTAAATAACGTTTTGAAGTGTTTGTCTGTCCTAGTTGGGTATGAAGTCTGAGGTGCGGATGTATGCGACTGAGAGCCTATAAAAATACATACCAACTCTTTTTGGAGGGGTTTAATCAAAGATTTGACTTAAATACGCCTTAGTAAAGATATATAACACAGAGGTGCTAAATACAATACAAAAAAGTTATTCAATTTGTAGAATAGATCAAGAAAGGCTGGATCATTTTGATAGAGAAAGTTAAGACTTCAATTATTTTTCTCTAATTCGCTATTTATGTTAGATGAATTCCTTTTGTAAAATATATAGTTAACACATTGATCTATATTTATAAATATATATATAATAATTAGAAAAACATTATACTTAGTTTAAATTTTTTTTAATTTTTTTTTTGGAAAAAATTAATAGTTACAGTATTTTATTTATAAATATTTATTATAAATCCTTTAGTGATCACTATCCAAGCGCACTTTCGGGCGCCTGAATTTGTTAGCTGCGTCTGAGGTAATGACAATATAACACAATATTCTGTACGCACCTCCATCTGCATGCTTATAAAATTCAGCTTCCTCAGGTGCTCAAATTAGCAGAACATGCAGAAAGCGCTGGCAGTTGGCTCAATGGGTAATTGAGTAGTGAAGTCAAGCTCAATCTCAATCAAGTCATCCTCTCCGGTTAAGCGCATTTCGATCAGAATATAGAATACACAAAAATTTTTCGAATTTGGGGCTCAGAAAATCCTCATGCAATCCATAAAAAACAACTGCAACCACAACGAGCAACTGTCTGTTGCGGATTTTGGTTAGGTGGCGTAAGTTGTTCCAAAAAAAGAAAGGTGTGACAAATTTTATCTAGATTGGCTTAATATGTAGCTGCTAGAACTAAAGACATAAACTTGGACGAACATACACACCTATACGTTTGGGAGCTAAAGCTATATATCAACTGACTTTCTCCGCCTTAAATGATGTCATTCATTCCTTGTCCTATTAAACTTTCTCATGCTAAGTGTCATCAAGATAGGATGTAAGATGGGGCTTCTAGAGCAATATCTGAACCGATTTTTTTCAATTTTAGCAACGTCATTCCTTTGTCCAGAATCTAACCAGTGCTAAATTTCATCAAGATTGAATGTAGGATGTGGCTTCTAGAGCTAAAACAGAAAAATCGCATAAACATACTTATATATGTGTGGGAGCTATATCTGAATCTGAAGCAATAAAGTTGTTCCTCGGCCCAAAATACTAACTCGTGCAAAGTTTCATCAGTATTGGATGTAAGATGTGGCTGCTAGAGCTAAAAACATAAAAAATGCAATGAACATATAGGTGGGGTCTTTATCTAAATCCTAACCAATTTTCTTCAATTTCAATTGCACTCGACCTTGGTTCAGAACAATTGCTTTCGTCAAATTTCATAAAAATCGGACAACAATTGCGACCTGTAGTTTTATTACAAGCTAAATACATACTGAGGGACAGGCCGATATTTTTAAATGGAATCAGCAGTTCATTACACGTACGTCGATCGGTATACATAGATTTGGGTCTAGCTCAGGTATTTTTGGTAGTTGCAATCATTTGCCATGAAACTTACATATAATACCCTGTTCCACAGAGTGGTGCAGGGTATAAACAAACGCACTTTTCTCGCTTATCGGAAAATTTTTTATAATCCCGGAATTTCCCAGGAATTTTCTTCATTAATTTAGTTTCCTTTGGTAAAAAAATACGTTTTTATTAATAGATTCATTTAAAGGTCTATTCCTTAATTTATGTACAAATAGTCCAGCTAAAAAAAATATTCGTCCACTCTCAACAGAGGTCGGACGTATTGTTTAACGAGCGTCTAATAATTTTTGAAGATTTGCTGTCATGTAGTAAATAGTAATTCTGCAGATGGCTCTAAATGTCGTTTTTACAGAGAACACTTCTTTTGTATTTGTTAATTACTTATTAAGCCAGCAATACCGTGTTTGCAACATAATGCTGCGTTTGGATAGGCTTACAAAATCCACTTTGACAGGATTTCCTTCAGAAATCTATAAATGGAAATTGACAGATGAAATACGTAGATTTGTAAAAGCTGTTGAATTTATATGTGTTTATTACTAAAAAAAATCGCTGGAATTCCTGGGAAGCTTTGCCCGAAAGAAAAATGAACGTGAGTGTCGGAAATTCCCGGGAATATCGTAAAATTAATGTTATATTCAGCTTTGTGCCGAAATACCAATGTTTTATAATATGGACTGGTCCGAGTTGCGAATTGCCACAAATTTTGAAGTTAGGAAAATATTTGGATGTGTTAGAAAATTTTACTGTTTCTACACATCTATTCATCTCCAAAAATTACTGAATGGGTTTCGGGCCCCTGGGCAATAAGACCACGCCCCATGGTCAAAGCCTTGAATTTGGTGTTTATTACTAAAAAAAATCGCTGGAATTCCTGGGAAGCTTTGCCCGAAAGAAAAATGAACGTGATTGTCGGGAATTCCCGGGACGGGAATATCGTAAAATTAATGTTATATTCAGCTTTGTGCCGAAATACCAATGTTTTATAATATGGACTGGTCCGAGTTGCGAATTGCCACAAATTTTGAAGTTAGGAAAATATTTGGATGTGTTAGAAAATTTTACTGTTTCTACACATCTATTCATCTCCAAAAATTACTGGGCCCCTGGGCAATAAGACCACGCCCCATGGTCAAAGCCTTGAATTTGGCCAAAATTATGTCTTATTTCGATTCATCGTAATATGTCAATGTTTCTGAGTACCAGTATGTCTATTTTGGAAGGGATACATTTATCGGCACCCTAGGAACCTTACCGCCATCAAGCCTCAAGCCCTTAAATGCCTATGAATCAAAAAAACTATTGTGACATTCTCATTATTGAGAAACTTTATTGTTTTTAACCACCCATATGTCCATAGTTCAAAGAGGCCGAATTTTGGGACCATTGGGCCTTACCCAAGCCCTCGAATTGTAAAATTAATGTGGTCAGATTCGTGAGGAAATTTTATTGTTTTTTAATACTAATATGTCAATAGTTAAATAAGTCCGATTTTTGGGTTACTTGGGCAAATGAGACATTACCCCCATGCCCCCCATACCGTCAAATTTCTTCGAATCGTTAAATTTATATGTACATACTCAACTATGTACATATGTACATAGTTGTAGGGACCAATTTTTTGGGCCAGTAGGCATATTTTGGAATTTGATAGAAGATTTCACCGTTTCTGTGTACCCTTAAGTCTCTGAACATAAAACTCTATGCCAGCTACGCCCAAAAAAAAACTGTTTTGAAAGTTAATTAATTAAATCTCATATTAAAAATAGAAAAAAAAATAAAATTTGATCGCGCAATTTTTCAGTTCCTTAAAGGGGAACTTTTCCCCATTTGCCGACTATAAGACATGTATCTGGCAAGTTTAAAGACTATAGCTCTTTCTTTAGGACTAAATCGTGGACAGACTGACATGGCTAGATCGTCTTTGATCGTACTTTGTATGGTCACAGATAATTATTTTTATGTATTACAAACGAATTGACAGACTTATATAGGGTGATCCATCTAGAGGTATTTTTTAAATAGGGGTTTTTCACAGATTAAGCGTAAGTTATATTAAACTTTATTTTTTATTTGTTTTCAGTACTGTTCGATATTTTATCATGGAAAGACTTACACCACAACAAAGTTCCCTAATTGTGCAACTGTATAATAGAAATGAGCGATCGGTAAGAAACTGGCTTCGGCCAAAATTTTGTATAGTGATGAGGCCCATTTCTGGCTCAAAAGCAAGGTCAATAAACAAAATTGCCACATTTGGGCTGAAGAGCAACCAAAACAGACCCAAGAGGTGTCATTATACCCAGAGAAAACCACGGTTTGGTGCAGTTTATGATCTAGTGAATCATTGGCCCATATTTTTCCAATAAGATAATGGCCGGAACGTAACCGTGAATGGGCTCACTGTCGCTCTTTGATATCGGACTTTTCCCTTCCTGAAATTGAAGCGCGTAATCTTGGCGACATTTGGATTTAACAGGACGGCTCCACTTGCCATACAGCTGCTCAAACAATGGATCTATTAAGAGCTCATTACGAAGAGCAGCCAATTTCACGTTTTAAACCGGTGAGTTGGCCGCCTAGATCGTGTAATATCACCGCTATAGACTTTTTCCTTTGGGGCTACGCAAAGTCCAAATTCTATGCTGACAAATCAGCTACGATTCAGGTTTTGGAAGCCAACATTACGCGAGTCATTAAAACCATACCGGTCGAAATGCTCAATCAAGTCATCCTAAGTTGGACCCCCATAATGAACACCCTGAAGCGAAGTTGTGGCCAACATTTAAAGGAAATTAAATTAAAAAAAATAAATGGCATAAAATGTCCTTTCGAAAAAACCACAAATATTCCACATTTTATTTGATTTTTTTATTTTGAAAAATACCTTCAGATTGATCACCCCTTATATAAGTATGTAAATCATAATTGGAAAATAATTTATACTTCGTCTAAATTAGGTTTTTTTTGGAAAAAACTATATGTGACAGCGCATAGAGAAAGGGACCTAATGGTAAAAAAAACAATTTTCATTTTTTCCTTTTTTTGATGTGGACGACATCTGAGCATCGAATGAGACCGATCTCATTCCCCAAAAGTGTTCCCTCCCAGAGATATGCGTGTTTTCTGAAAGCGAAGTCGACGATTCTAAGCGCAAATAGAAAGGGACCTAATCTTTAAAACGGCTCTCCTGAACAAAACTGGTTTTTAACCTTAGGACCCTATCTATTTTGCGCGTCACATATAGTATTTTATTTAAAAATATTTATTATAAATCCTTAACTGATCACTTTCCAAGCTCATCTTCGCGCGCCTTAATTTCTTAGCTGCGTCTGAGGTTATGACAGTTTAACACAATGTCCTATACGACCTCCACCTTCATGCGTAAACGCTTTTAACAGACGACATGGCCTGGCTTCAAAACAATTTGCCAGCGTTCATTTCTTCTGAAGAATGGCCCTCAGGCAGTCCAGATTGGAACCCATTGGATTACAAATTGTGGACGGTTTTAGAGAACAAGGATTGTCACAAAAGATACCCCAACATTGGATCTCTTAATACTGCTTTGGTTCGAGCTGTGGCCAATTTTCCAATGGACGAGGTTCGTGCAGCTATTGACGATTTGCCAGTGCTACTTAAGGCAAAAGGCGGACATTACGAATAAGTAGATTATTTTTGTATAAAATATAGATCAATAAATATATTAAAAAAATTTGGTCCAAAAGCATTCAGTACTTTTTAGTTTACAGCATAAAAAGTGTGTTACAGTATTTATGTCGCTACTAAGTATATTAGAGTGCCTCAAAAAAAGTAGCAAGATAAGCTGGACCACTTTCAAATTCAAATTTAAAACCCGTTGATTAAATTTACGATTGTATGCTTTTGGTAAAATAAATGACGGAATATATTAGAGCGGTGCTAGTTTTGGACTTTGCATTCAAGTAATTTTATAATTTTTATTGCGTTTGAGATAAAAACAATTTTTCCAATTTTTTTTTTGAAGATTTCATATTATTTTAATCATTTTTTATATTTTTCATTTTAACACAGAAATAATATTATGGAAAAGAAACAATGCAACGATAATCTGAAATTAAAGACTTGGGATTTTTTTTTTATTTCCAGACAATATGTGACGCGCAAAGTAGAAAGCGACCTAAGGGTTAAACCAGTTTTGTTCAGGAGAGCCATAATTATGATTTAAATACGTGTATCTTTGGTGTACCATCACTTTCATAAAACGCGCATATCTCTGGGAGGGAACAATTTTGGGGCATGGGATCGGTCTCATTCGATGCTCAGATGTTGTCCACATCAAAAAAAAAGTGAAAATTGATTTTTTTACCCTTAGGTCCCTTTCTTTATGTGCTGTCACATATTGTAAAAATTCGATAAAGTGCGCAAAACTCTTAAAATCGCTAGCCAAAAATAACAAATTTCAAAATGATATTAAAAAGGAGAATAAAGAAGAAAATAATAAAAAGGAACCTATGTTCTATTGACTTACTGCTCCACAATTCCGTTTGAAGTGCGCATCCTTTCGCCAGACTCCTCGCATTTCTGTATAGTTTCCTTGATATGACTTTGTATTTGGACTAAAGTCTATCTGTGTAAAGAGTTGTTGTACTTGATGAAAACTTTAAATTAACTTTAAAGACGAAGGCGAAGTTGACGACAAAGTTTTTGCTTTCCTTAAGATTTCTCAGCTTTTTGTAGTCTCTGGCACTATTCCGGCATCTCTATCTCGTCCTGCGTCCTCTGATGCTGCTCACTCGACTGGAAGACATGATTTCTTTAGCACCTATTAAAGTTAAGACGCAGTGGCGAATAGGGAACGCTGGCTGAGTGGCGACAGGCAGGACAAGAGCAAAGTGGCATAATAAATCAAAATGATTTATAAATGAAGAACGTACTTACTTAGTAAAATCCTTAAGGGTACAATTTAAGAGATTTTCAGGTTTTCCAAGGAAACTATTTCAAATATTCCTTTTTAAGATTTTTAATTTAAATTTCAACATCTTTGCATGGGGCCAGGTGTGTTGCGTTGGCATCAGAGTATGGACTATGTTTGTGTGGGCTGTGTTCACATACGAACATTGGCTTGTTCATGTGACCCCTTCACACATTTTTACTGTGACCTCAATTTTCCGTGTGAGATGGCAAGGAATGCTTAGAAACATTAGCAGTTAACATCCTTTTAACACTTGGTTTTTATAGTTTACATTCATTCCTGGCTCAGTGTGCATATGAGTAGATATGTATGAATACATGTTTGCACGTGTGTGTGCGTGCATATAGAGCATGTGTTAGTGAGACTTTTGTTGCAGCTTCAGTGAAATGTGTCGCTCAAGTAGCTGATAATTGTGTCATAATAGAACAGTAGCAGCAACACCACCACTAGCATCAGTACCATCACCAGCACAAGGACCCCAATCTTTGTGTGTGCCATAAACGCGTTGGGTTTCAAAGCGGATACCCCTCGCCGTGTTGGTAGCCACCGAGTAAATTTTTAATATAAAGGCCTGGTGTGAAAGAATCTCTGAAAAGAATACAGGACGTATGACACTATTTTACACTTGTATTTACAGCATAGCCGCTGAAAGTGTGTCATGTGAATTGTTTTTGTGAGTTGGGTGGGGGTATGAGTGCTGGGTTCCGTTGTGCTGCATTGATGTTTTGTGCCCAATCAAGTGCCTTTGTGCAGCATTTGCTATGTCGATTTTACTTTACTTTAATTTTGTTTTTGTTTTTTAAAAAGGTTTTCGTTTTAGATTAAGAGCGGTACTCGTATGGTGCACTATGGGCAATTTTTCAGATTTTCTGGCCAAAACATCTTAATGTTGAGTTAACAATCTGAAATTTATACATAACGTCAAACGTATAAAAATAATATCTTTAGTAGAAATTGAAACTAGTGTGACAAATACCACGCCCATTGAGTGGGCATTTTAAAACATTCATTGCGATAGCATATTTTTATTAGGTCATACAATTTAGAAGGACTTTACATGTAAGTAATCATATTTCTGGGAATTAAATTCGTAAATCCGATTCTATATTTTTACCACTAGGAGGGAGCTCCAGATTGCTTTTAATCTTTATTAAATTTGGCAAAAGTCAGTTTTTTGGACCCATGAAATTGGAAATGAAATCAGTTCAGATTTGTATATAGTTCCAACGCATTTTATGGTAACAGCTCCAAAAGCCACATATAATATCTACACATAGCACTAGTAACTTTGCTATTGAAATTGAAGCAACCGGTTAAGAGTAATAACGCGTGATCCATTTCGAGGTTCCCTACTTTTTAAAAAAAAAACACAGAAATTTCAAATTGAATGTGGAATGTTTATTATCATTTGAAAGAACATTATTTGGCATTTATTTTTTGAAAATTATGTCTATCAAATGTTGGCAGCGGCTACGTCTCAGACGGTCCATCCGTTGAGTCCAATTTTCGATGACTCGTTCGAGCATTTCGACTGGTAACTGGCGAATGACACGCGTGATGTTTTTCTCCAAGGCCTGAATCGAAGCGGGCCCGCATAAACTTTAGACTTTATATATCCCCACAGGAAAAAGTCTAACGGTGTGATATTACACGATCTCGGTGGCCAATCGACCGGCTCAAAACGTGAAATTATCTGCTCACCGAAGTGTTCACTCAATAAATCCATTGATTGATGCGATGTTTGGGAAGTGGCGCCGTCTTGTTGAAACCAAATGTCGCCGAGATCACGAGCTTCAATTTCAGGCATCAAATAGTCGGTTATCACCGGCATCATTTTTGTAGAAATATGGACCGATAATTCCACCGGCCCACAAACCACGCCAAACCGTTGTTTTTTCTGGATGTAGGGACAAATCTGGTTGCTCTCCTGGTTGCTCTTCGTGCCAAATGCGTCAATTTTGTTTGGTTACATACCCATTGAGCCAGAAACATATTATCGCTGAACAATATTAGGCTCGAAAACGTCGAATCTTCTTGGAACTTTTCAAGAGTCCATAGAGCGAAGCAATGTTACTTGGGACCGTCGAGCGGCTTCAGTTCTTGCACAAGCTGTATTTTGCACGCTTTCAATTTAAGATCTCGACGTAAAACGCGAACGGCGCCGAATGGACTCTCTACGGTCTTGGTGTACACTCTAAGCTACGGCCGCTACATTTTCTCCACTGCGTGCTGGCCGTGGTCTATTCAGAATAATGAATGCTGGTTCTCAAGATGGTATTGGTATTGCGAATAGTACGCTCAGTAGGTCGATTATGTTGACCATAAGTTGAACGAGGTGCACGAAACACATTCCTCACAGGTCGTAAATTTTCGTAATAAAGTTGAAAGATTTGTAAACGTTGTTCAGGCGTAAGTTTTTCTATGATGAAATGCCAAACAATACTAAACAAAAATAACATGACAGCATGACACGACTTACAAGTGATCTGTCAAAAAAAGTCTATTGAAAAAAGTATCTCTACTTGAATCACTTACACATATATGTATCGTCAACCGATTTTACCAAAAATCATGAAATTTTCTCAAAAATTCAGTTTTTTAAATCTGGTTCAACTTAGAGCCCATTCAGGTGTGCCCAAAATCCTATTTGCAGTTGGCTTATATCCGAAGTGCAGGCATAATAACCAACCCTACTGTAGTTTTGTAACACCTCTCTGTAGAACAAATTATTAGAAGTTGGTTTCATCGAAAATGCTTTTTTCTAACTCCCAAAAATATTTCAGCTAAAATATTAAAGGCCGATGTTGAATGTTAATCACACCTAAACGTCAACTTTTTTTCTGCATTTCATTTGATATTTCTTAATTTGAACCGTGGAAAGATACAATGGTCAGAATGGTGGCAAGAAATGGCAACAGTGGATGATCAATTTTAGAAGAAAATCATCTTCAGTGATGAGGCACATTTTCACCTCGTCAATAAGCAAAATTGCCGCAGTTGGGCGAATGATAATCCAAGAGTGATTGTCGAAAAAACAATGCACACACATAGAGTGACTATTTGGTGCGGGTTAAGGGCTCGCGGCACTATCGGGCCATATTTTTTTCAAAATGAGGCCGGTCAGGCAATAACTGTGAATGGTGTTCGCAATCGTGAGATGATAATGAACTTTTTATGACCCGAATTGGAATTTATGGATGTGGACGATATGTGGTTTCAACAGGACGGTGCCACTTGCCACGCAGCTAACGAAACAATGGCTCTTTTGCGGGACAAATTTAATGGCCGTATTGTCTCACGCCGTGGCTATGCTAATTGGCCACCTAGATTATGTGATTTGACACTGTTAGACTTCTTTCTTTGGGGTTATTTGAAAGAAAAGGTGTACGTCAATAAGCCAGCAACAATTCAAGAGCTAAAGATTAAGATAATTAACATTAACGGCATAGAACCTCAATTATGCCTTAGAGTCATCGAAAATTTGGACCATCGGATGGAGGTGTGCCGCCGAGGTTGCGGCGGCCATTTGGCTCATATTTTGTTCCATACATAATTGAGGCATACCAATATTATCATAATAAAAAGAAATGAAATTAATTTCCTAAATAATCTGTGTTTTATTCAAAAGGTCCTTAAAATGTAACCACCCTTTATAAGTATGTAGGGATTAATTTCGGGATTGTCGAATAATTAGCGGGATATTTTCCATCAAAACAAGAATTGTACAATACCGATTATCGCTATAAGACCACTCTGTCCTCTCAACTTTGCCAACGATAATTAAAGCCGCTGGGTGCTGACAGAATCTCAAGGCTGGTGTTGAAGCACTTGGATACTCCGGGAGTAGAGTAAATGACCAAATTGCTCAATCTGTCGAAGCCAATGATGCCTGGAAAACGTACATATTGTGTTACCACTACTGAACCCAGATAAAAACGCAAGCAATGAAGAATTATACGATCTACGTACTTTCAACCGTAGCAAAGACGCTTGAAGCAGTGCTCCTCCCCAGCCTGATCGAACATCTTTAATGTGTAGATCATCAGCAACGGTCCCCCAAGCAGCATAGCACTACAACTGATTTACATGCCATCACCATACGTATAACCTGAACATTCCCAACAACAGGGTGGTCCTCGTAGCTCTTAAACTTTCCAAGGCCTTCGGTGTACTCGGACACAGGTTTGAGTGATATCTCTGGCACTATTTAACCTCTACCTCTCTAAAATTCCTGCATCACCAAAGGGCTTTTAAATTGTGTCATATGCTGATGATTGTACAAGTTTGGCATCAGAACCTAAAGTGGATGTCATATGCCAGAAAATTAACTGTTACCTCACTGACTTAGCACACTTTCTCATTGCGAGGAATATGAAAATATTCGCCTCCAAATCATCAGCCACACTGAATGGATCTCAGTGGTACGGTTGTCACTTAATGTGAAAGTCGATGACGTCTACATCCCGACTACCAAGTTCCCCCAAACCCTTGGGGTCTCATTGGACAGCCTTTTTCGATCCTCTGCACATGCTGCAGCTATCTGCGATAAACGATAAACGGCAGTATTTGGAAAGCTGACAAAGAAACCTTGTGAAGCTTTTCCCTACGTTTATAACTTGAACAATACCTGGCAAATTATAAAAATTCTGTGTTAAAAACTTTCTAAAACTTTATATCACAAAATTTATGTTACTCCAAAAACATAAGCTATTTAAATATACTAAAATGTTGTCTGAAACAAAAAAAAAAAATGCTTATATTGCAAATTATGCTGAACTACAAATATTTAAATGTTCGTAGCATGTGCCAAAAATATATATAAATGTTTGAATGCCAACATAATTCTGACATTTATTTTACTCCATTAAGGCATCGTCCTACGCCATAAAAGCAACATGTCTTAGTTTTGATGCACTTAACCTTATTAGAGTCGGATGGCTGCTCACAGCTCGTCAGACATATTTACCCCCCCACCCAGATATATCCGTAGTTTTACAAAGGCTTTTTCATTTCATTTATTTCATCCAGACTTGTAATGTTAAGCTTGTAGGCTAATTGAAAGCAAAATTCCCTTACAACTCCCTTACGGCATATTACAGTCGTTTCCAGGATTTTGCGCAGGGTAAAGATATGATCGACTGTTGACTTATTCGGCCTGAAGACACACTAATACCGCTGGACCAGGTAGCAAGTTTGAACTTTCATCGTTCATACAGCATATTACACGTGGCAGACAGGAGACCAATTCCATAGTAGTTGGCACAAATGGTATTGCCGTAATTCGTGAATTTAACATAGTATGCTTGCAAACTAGCTGATGCTAGCACCGTGCACCCTATAAGCTCGTCCCCTCCAGTCTAATACTGCTCCGCTAGCCAAATGTTAGCCGGCGAAAATTTCAAGATGATTAAAACCTAAGTATTAACCAAATTGTATACAATTTCTTCAGTCCAATTAATTTTTGTAATTGGCCATATTTCTCTTTTAAACATGAATTAATAGATTATAGTTTTTTTCACAGGTAACGCGTGAGCTGAGCTAAACTTTATTTTTTTCTTTTCAGTACCATCTCATCATGGAAAGATATACACCGCGAAAACCACGGTGTGCGTTTCATTGACACCGGTCGAAAAGCTCGAACGAGTCATCCAAAAGTGGACCCTCAGAATGGATACCCTAATACGTAGATTAGGCCAACATTTAAAAGAAATTATATTCAGAAAATAAATGACATTAAATTTCCTTTCGAATGAACAATAAAGAATCCACACATGATTTGAATTTTTGTACTTAGTAGGGTCATAAATACTGTTACATCATTGAACACACCCATTTCAATAGTAGAACTGAACATAACCCGTTAATGTCATATGGGATTTGAAAGCTAACCTCAATAGAGTTAGTCTGTAACGGGATTTTAAAATTGTTTCAACTTTCATCATGGAGTGGTCAGATAATGAGAACTGTATCGCTGTAATAGCGATATGGAGTGGTCAGATAATGAGAACCGTATCGCTGTAATAGCGCTTTTTAAGTGTGAAATGAAAAAAGCGATATTTTCAAAACGCTCCGGCCACTAGGGATTAGCCGCATGTTCGTCTACCGATGCATAAAACTGTTTGAGGAGACTGGATATTAGGGGTATTCTATTTTTTAACCTATGTTTTACATGCCCATTCACGATGAGAAACATTAAAAAAATGTTAACTGCGTTTTTAGTTTTTTATTTCATTCAAAAAAGTTCACGCACCAAACGATTTTAAAATTTACATGCGCATATACACTAGGGGTATTCTATTATTTTTTTTTTTTTTTTTTTTTAAATTTACATGGCTGTACACGATGAGAAACATTAAAAAAATCATAACTGCGTTTTTAGTTTTTTATTTCATTCAAAAAAGTTCACGCACCAAACGATTTTAAAATTTACATGCGCATTACAGTGTATATGCGCATGTAAATTTTAAAATCGTTTGGTGCGTGAACTTTTTTGAATGAAATAAAAAACTAAAAACGCAGTTATGATTTTTTTAATGTTTCTCATCGTGTACAGCCATGTAAATTAAAAAAAAAAAAAAGTCATAATAGAATACCCCTACTGGATATGTAAAAGACCGCCGGTCGGGCCGCCCACGCTCTGTTCAAACGCCGTATGCTATCAAAGCCGGTAAATCAAGAATTCGCAGAAATCTACTCCGAAAACAGAAAATCATGGCCCGTGAGATGAATATCACGCAAAAGTCCATGAGTCGAATCATTAAAAAAAGACTTGGGGCTTTCAACGACGTACCGGACATTTATTGACTGTAGATTTAAAAAAAAAATAAGATTGAAAAATGCAAACGTCTTTTGGTGAAGCACGCTGATAACTTGCACAGACAAATTTTGATCACCGATGAAAAGATTTTTACCGTTCAGGAAGCATCTGAACTGATCCCAAGGGTGGAAAAGGGTTATCACCCAGCTTCAGTCATTGTTTTGGTGGGCTGTCTCTTACGATGGGATCACTGACCTGCATTTCTGCGAACAAGGAGTCAAAACATTCGCCAAAGTTTACCAAGAAACCGTTTTGGAAGCTAATGTGAAGCCTCTTAGCAATTCCCTGTTCCAAAACCAGCCATAGCCCATAAGGCTAAAACGTCGCAGGCCTGGCTTCGAAACAATTTGCCAGCGTTCATTTCCTCTGAAGAATGGCCCTCAGGCAGTCCAGATTTGAACCCATTGGATTACATATTGTAGAAGGTTTTTGAGGACAAGGTTTGTCACAAAAGATACCCCAACATCGGACCTATTAAGACTGCTTTGGTTCGAGTTGTGGCCAATTTTCCAATGGACGAGGTTCGTGCAGCTATTGACGATTGGCCAGTGCGACTTTAGGCGTGTGTAAAGGCAAAATGCGGACATTTCGAATAAGTAGATTCTTTTTGGATACCATATTTATCAATAATTATATTAAAAAATATTTGGTCCAAAAACATTCAGTACTTTTTGTTTTACAGCATAAAACGTGTGTAACAGCATTTATGTCCCTAATAAGTATTAGTTGTTATTTTGAAAATAAACTCTATATTGATCACCCTACAATTTGTGTATTATTATATGAATTTTATTATTCCAATAGCTCTTAAACTTCTTTAAATCATAAGCCCCCCCAACGTATACACAATATTAATTATTTATAAATACTACGTATACGTCACATTGTACAAAACACTTACATACTAAGTCATAACAAAATTGTTTGTGCATATCTGTAATAGTTTTTTAATAGTTTCTCTTTCGTTTTGTTTCGTTCTTCTCCAGAAGTTTTTTGATAAATTATTTAAGAAAATATTTATCAAAGTGCTGGCAAAGAAAATATTTATAAACAATCAGAGTTCGTAAAGACTTATTACGGATGTAGACACAAATACACTCACAATCCAACCTATAGCCGAAAATGACAAAGTGTCGGCTCCCTTATCCTTTTACACAACATATATGGGGCAAAGGGAAACAGGAAACTAACAAGAAAATAATAGATAAAAGCAATACAAATAAATAAATAGCAAGAACAACAACAACGGGAGTATCAACAACAGAAGCTGCAGTAAGATGCCAACAATTTTATAAAATATTTCCTTTTTATTCCGCATCACCTACTACCTCATACATTTACACATGTATACAGAAATATCTTCCTACCAGTAAAACACAGACAATTGAATAGCAAAACACACTTACACTTACAAATGTGTATATGTATGTATTCAAACACACATACGCACATATCTACTCTGATTCTGCCTGTACTACATAAAGACATTCATAAACTTAATCTAGTTAAAAGTTGTTTGTTTGTTTGTTTACAAAATATCTGAGTAGATCTCGTTTTTATATGACAATCTTCGTAAATCTTTTGCCCTCATATTTCTGTCATTATGCCAACTTAAGACGCAATGGTGCACAGTGTTTAGAAACTGCTTCATGGTTTGTTTCAATATACGGTAAGAGAATATTGCAAAATGTAAAAGGTGTATACCTAAACGCAAAAAAAGTTTTTTTTTAATAATGCTTTTCCTTTTGATGCCATCAATAAACATTTTGATTGTACGTAACACATAGTAAGCGTTAATCGCCATTTTACAATTGATCTTACCGCTCTTAATGTTATTGCCCTGGTATCCATTTGGCTTAAAGTAAAAATATTCTCATCATTATAGCTTAAAGTAAAAATATTCTCATCAGATAGCTTCATGTTAGTACAAAGCTAGCAAACACAGTCTGTAATTCTTCAGACTTTTGCTTGAAAGACCGTGTTAAAGCTTGAAAGCCATTTCTTTGATGTAAAGTCCCCATTCTCTTTACAACGAGTCCCAGCGGGTATCTTTAATAGAGTTCCATCAATCCATGATTGTCTGTCCGGTATCGGGGTATACGGAATCCTGCAGAGCGTGTGGACTTTTTTTTAAAAAGATTTTCAATATTCCTGCTCAGTTGTAAATAAGAAACGTCATCATAGCTCAGAGCGCAGGCAATTCTTAGCAAGGCGAACTCTTTTGTCAGTGAGAACACTCTTTTGGAATCCAAGCAACCAGCCAAACTAAGGTTAGTGTGGTGTAAAGAAGAGATACCCGCCTTAGAGGCTAGTCGTTGCAGCGCCTACCAGCTTGATATAGCCAGAAAGTGATTACAGCTCGAAGCTGGTATAAGACTGTCCCGACCTTAGAATTGAAAACGGTGTACCATAAACAATGTCATTAATGACACGCGTAGTGTTGGCTTTCAAAACCTGAATCGTAGGTAGTTTGTCAGCAAAGACTTTGGACTTTACGTAACCCCAAAAAAGATGTCTAATGGTGTGATATATCTCGATCTAGGCGACCAACTCACCTGTCCAAAACGGGAAACTAGCTGCTTTTTGAAATGACCTCTCAATAGATCCATTGTTTGAGCAGCTGTATGGCAAGTGGTCCTGGTAAAGCCAAGTGTCGTTAAGATTACGGGCTTCAATTTCAGGTAGCATAAAGATCTATATGATGGCGCTATAGCGAGAACCATTCACGGTTACGTTCCGGCCATCATCATTTTTGAAAAAATATGCACCGATGATTCCACCAGCTTATAAACGGCACCAACCCGTAGTTTTCTCTGGGTATAATGGCACCACCTAAACCTGTTCTTGTTGCTCATCAGCCCAAATGCGGCAATTTTGTTTATTGACTTTGCCGTTAAGCCAGAAATGGGCCTCATCACTGAACAAAATGTTGGTCCAAACAGCGGATATTCCCGTTTCTCACCGAACGCCCGTTTTCATAATACAGTTGCCAGCATTTGAAGGTAATTATTTTTTTTTTAAAAAATAAATGCACACTTGATTTGAATTTTTATATATTTTTTCGTTCTGAAAAAATACCTATAGATCACCCTTTACTTGGGATACACAAATTGTAAAATTGTTGGACTAAGTGTATTGAGCTAAAAGGATTTTATAGTAAAAACTATTTTTTTTTGCAAAAAAAACTGTGTTTATTCGAAAAGTCACGAAATTGTTTATATACCCTCATACGACACAGATTTTTTAGGCCATTTCAGCCATTCTCGTCAATCCGTCTAGGCTGCTTAATTATTTTTAAATTTTCCACATCTAAATTTTTTAAAACTGCTTATCTAAATTTTCTAAAACTGATTATGGGATTGAAAATGAGCCACACCCCTTCTGGAACTTCCTACAAAAATACACCAGTAAGCCTACTCTTGGTATTCCTGATCTATCTTAGAATCAATACTTAAGATCAGGGTTTTAAGTTTAACTTAGTAACAAATGAGGACTTAGTAACAAATGGATTTCTATCGACGCCCCTTCTGGTACCATGGCTTTTGTTCAGTGCAGATTATGACCAACGTTACGCGTATTTTCGACCCACTGCGTTAAATTCGCTTAAATTATTAATACCGCAATATTTTTACGTAAAATAACTGTGTAAATGCATATTAAAGTAAAAAACTGGTTGATAAGCCCCATTCTAGCACCTCTCATACAATTGCGGCATTCCGCCCACTTCTTATTCTTCAAATATCTTTAATGGATCTTTACGTTCTAATCCTCGGTAGCAAATACATAGATTCCTAGCCACGTCCTTTCTGTTATCTCCCAAGCAAATGACACTGTTTCAGTACAGATTAGAACCCACATAACTTGTCTCACTGTGCGTGAAAATCGCTTACGTTGTGAACTTCATTATTTTTTTATAACTGCTTTATACTCGTACACGTGTATGAAAAGAGTTCCCTATTTCCCTATTTTGGTACCTTCGGTGAAAATGTTCCATTCCGCCTACTTTAGGTATTCGCATAATAATATTAGAATTTACTATTCATAGCACTCTGCTAAAAATTAGTTATTAAATGGAATATAATTGAAAGTAGCTGAATAAAATTTGGAGCCTTAGCCACATCCTTTCTTGGAAATTAGGATCAATAGCCACGCCCTTCTAGAAAATGTGAAGTCACAGCCACGCCACTTTTTGAACGTTCCACAAACACGGATCTAACCGATCGTAAATTGAAACATATATAACTTTTTTTTAATGTATGGATTTATCTTGCAATAAACAGGGTGGCGCAGGAATCGTGCTCCAAAAGTAAAACGTACTAACTTTTTCTCAGTGTGACCAAACGAATGATTCTTTATTTTATTTGGAAGGTTAGTATTTCGATTTATTTAAATAAATGCTTGGGATACCGACGAAAGGATTTGGATTTTTTGGAGTGGTACCATGCTTTGCATTTCCGTCCAAAGGGAATTGAGGCGGAAGTTTGGCAGAACTCCCCCAAGTAGATGGACTATAATGATGCAAGTAAATATGTTTACATATCTGAAAGCATCGCACTAAGACCGAACCTTCGAGTTCCCTATGTTCGAAGCTTATCGGCGCAAATTGCAATTGGCAGACAGTCATTACAACGGATAATTCACGATGACTTAAACCTGATTCAGTACAAAGTCTAAACTATACGCAAGTTAAACCCTCTAGATTTGCCTATTCGATTGAAACTTTGCCAAGAAATTATTGAAATGGGCAAAGAAGACAACAGCTCGTTAAAGTGATTGTATATATTTATGTAATTTTTATAGAATCGGCAATATAAACCAGCAAAATATTCAATGAGACATACTGCACCCAGAACGAGTTACTGTGTTGTACGCAGCTTAATCGAG
This sequence comes from Hydrotaea diabolus, assembly GCA_963513945.1. Classification (NCBI taxonomy): domain Eukaryota; kingdom Metazoa; phylum Arthropoda; class Insecta; order Diptera; family Muscidae; genus Hydrotaea; species Hydrotaea diabolus. The sequence goes on along the minus strand of OY740718.1, from coordinate 148,903,402 downwards.
CTGCATTGTGAATCCATACTTCTTTGAAAAAAAAGGTTGGACGGTGACTGTCAATAGGGATCGTTATTTAAAGATGTTGAAGGAGTCTTTTTGTGGCAGAATTGTGCCTAAGGCGTATCTGAATCAACATCACTTGGTTCCAGCAAGATGGAGCAACTACATATATAGCTAGACTGGTTATAAGAGAGCTCCAACGAAAATACTCAAACAAATTACTTAGTAGGGATATAAATACGGTTACAACGTTGAACACACCCATTTCAATAGTAGAACTGAACATACCCCCTTAATGTCATATGGGTTTTGAAAGCTAACCTCAATAGCGTTAGTCTGTAACGGGATTTTAAAATTGTTTCAACTTTCATCATGGAGTGGTCAGATAATGAGAACCGTATCGCTGTAATAGCACTTTTCAAGTGTGAAATGAAAAAAGCGATATTTTCAAAACGCTCCGGCCACTAGGGATTAGCCGCATGTTCGTCTACCGATGCATAAAACTGTTTGAGGAGACTGGAGATGTAAAAGACCGCCACCGGTCGGGCCGCCCACGCTCTGTTCGAACACCGCATGTCATCAAAGCCGTTAAATCAAGAATTCAAAGAAATCCGCTCCGAAAACAGAAAATCAAGGCTCGTGAGATGAATATCACGCAAAAGTCCAAGAGTCGAATCATAACAAAAGATTTGGGACTTGGGGCTTTCAAACGACGTACCGGACACTTATTGACTACAGGTTTAAAAAAATTGTATTGAAAAATGCAAACGACTCTTGGTGAAGCACGCTGATAACTTGCACAGAAAAATTTTGTTCACCGATGAAAAAATTTTTATCGTTCAAGAAAAAATTAACAAGCAAAATGATAGAGTGTATGCGCGTTCATCTAAGGAAGCATCTGAACTGATCCCAAGGGTGGAAAAGGGTCCTCACCCAGCTTCAGTCATGGTTTGGTGGGGTTTCTCCTACGATGGGGTCTCTGACCTGCATTTCTACGAACAAGGAGTCAAAACATCGGTTAAAGTTTACCAAGAATCCGTTTTGGAAGCTGTTGTGAAGCCTTTTAACAATTCTCTGTTAGAAAACCAGCCATGGACTTTCCAGCAGGATTCTGCGCCGGCCCATAAGGCTAAAACGTCCCAGGCCTGGCTTCGAAACAATTTGCCAGCGTTCATTTCCTTTGAAGAATGGCCCTCAGGCAGTCCAGATTTGAACCCATTGGATTACAAATTGTGGACGGTCTTAGAGGACAAGGTTTGTCACAAAAGATACCCCAACATTGGATCTCTTAAGACTGCTTTGGTTCGAGCTGTGGCCAATTTTCCAATGGACGAGGTTCGTGCAGCTATTGATGATTGGCCAGTGCGACTTTAGGCGTGTGTAAAGGCAAATGGCAGATTCTTTTTGGATACAATATACATCAATAAATATATTAAAAAATATTTGTTCCAAAAACATTTAGTACTTTTTATTTTACAGCATAAAACGTGTGTAACAGCATTTATGTCCCTACTAAGTATGTATCTACTTTGTCACTTAAACCGATGTATTTAGTTTCATTTATTGAACATTTCAGTGTATGAACTAACATTCGATTGCACTCAAGAAAAGGTACATAGATGCAACAAAATTCGGTTATAGCTTCGAATCTGTTCTCTGTGTGCAGAGAAGAAACGTTCATACGTCATTGCCAAGATGTAGTTTTTCCGTTCCTGGAAATACGGATGTCAAAGGCACTGTGCTGAAACCAATGTCAGACAAATATGTATACTCGTACATACGTCTGTATATGTGTACGAGTTTGTAGTATACAGACATACATTTATTTGGTTACTAGCATGTCTAAAGTTATGACATTTTTACTACGCTTGATTTGAATTCCCTGGCCTTGTATGCTTTATACTCGTACTACATTAAAGTTCAACAAAATGTATGCATGTATGTCGGGGTGTACATGTGTGTCTACATGTGTACCCAGCAAACCAAACCTTCAGAATTCGGTCAGAATTCTGTGCGACTATCGGCAAAATGTTCCGATTTCGGATCAGAATTCTTAGGGAGTTCGTAACAAAAAACATATGAGAGGGTTGACACGAATTCTGAATTACTTCTCTGAGGGAATTCTTATGTTTTTGCCGACATTTCGAACCGATTCTGACCGATTTCTGAACTGTAGTCTTGGGAAATTCGAAAGGTAATTTCGATTTGTCGTATCGAATTCTGACCTAATTCTGAAGGACTTCGGTCAGAATTCTGGCATTAAGTCTTATTAAATTCTGATGTTTTTACCGACATTTCGAACAAAATTCAGAACGAATTCTAAACTTATGGCATGGTAAATTCTGTATGTAGACAATCAAAAAGAAGACAAAAAAAAGTTGTAAAACATTTTCAAAAAGCGTTCGAAAAGACTTTTAGCAGGGGTGTCTGCAGTTTCGGAGAGCGCCACCTTAATATAATAATACCGCTAGCAATAATTGTGCTGTAACTATGTTAAGTGGCTTTACACTTAAGGGCAACCAGTTTTGCACTTAACGAGAACTGCCGGCAGTAGAGTTTTCTTTCGAAAACAATAAAAATCCCTCGCAACAAACGTTCAGAGCTCGGTCAGAATTCTGTACGACAATCGAAAAAATTTCCGAAAAAATATGAAGCAAATAACAAAAATTTTAAACGAAAAGACTACCTTAGATAAATCGTTTAGAATTCGGTGCGATTTCATTAAGAGAAGTCTGATCAAAAAACTAATAAAAATCCCACAGACAAGTCTAACAGAATTCGGGCCGAATTCGTTCATTTATTTCGGAACATAATAAATAAAAAATCCTCAGACAATTCGAACAGAATTCGTAACGATTTCGGTAAGAATTCTCGATAGAGTTCAGATATTGTTCCGAATTGTCTGATATCAGACTTTGTCGTCAAATTTGGTTTCCTGGGTATGTTTCTGTGTCTATTGGAAGGTGTATTGTAGATATTTTATTTATTGACGGCGCACTCGCCCCTTCTACCACACCCATCTCCTTACAATTAAAGGGAAGAATGTTATTGTCAATATTATTGTAGGTGTTTGCATGTGTACATCCATACATACTCGTATGTGTATGCATTTGTATAGGTTAGTGTATGCTTATTTCTGTGTTTTAATGCTGAGGTAACAAAGTTTGATTTTCAGCTTACTTTTTCTTCCTCTGGCATTTAGCTTCTTTTTTTTGCAGTCCCTTCTGCTTATAGGGGTTTTGTTCAAATTTAACCCACCATGTGACAGTTATGGTCCTGATTCGGGCTTCTGTTCTTATTGTGTGTGTGTTTGTTTTGTAGGCATAAAATCTGGATGTAAAGTTATTGTAAGCCTAGTGATTGTGTAGGTTTTAGGAACTCACACACAATCATACGTACAAATCCTTGCTGCTGAGTATGCATATGTATGTGTGTAGCGCAGGTACACGTGGGTCTCGCAGTACTTTGTGTCAAAGTCTTTAACTGTTAGCTGAGCATAAAAAGTAAAACAAGCATCAGATAAATATTTGAGAATAAAAAGCGCTACAAAAACCAGTCAACACGACAAAGTATTTGTTAAGCAATTTATGACAAATATTTTTCGTAATTTGCAAAGGGATTTATATTTCGATTCGTATTCAGTGTAAGGTATGTATGTGTAGTTTTGTGGATTAAAATTAAATTGATTTTTTATATGACAGCATGAGTACGAGTACTTAGAAATAGTTTGTAAATTAATTTTGTAGTATCGGAAAAATTAAATAGAGTTAAAGAGGAGTATTTCCACACTTAGAATACGTTTTAATACAAGGAAGAGTGATCACGATGACATGATAGGTTGTTTGCGAAACTATCAGGCAGGTAATTCTTGCAGAAAATAATTCCATTTTTATATGCAGTTTTGATCTTTTTTCCCCTGAAATAATAGACATAACAGCAGTGCAAGGAATTTTTACAGTACTTACTCTTCTTCTCAAATGTGTATCTGCATACTCTCATGTACATAGTAGCTGACCATGCAGATTTGCTGGCAGAGAACAGATTTGTTCCACAATCGAATTTATTGCCAACCGATGTTGGTGGTTGCTCGTACTTTTCTTGTACTCCATCGCTTCAGCCGAATTTTTCGACACAAGCCAATTATAGTAGTTTAGTAAACTGACAGTAAAGGCTGAAGAGACAATTTATTGTTTAGTCTAACTAATTAGGATTATTATTGAAACTGAATTTGTTTGTTATAAAAACTTTTTGAATTCAGTTGTGGTTGCCACACGCATATGTTAACTCTATTGTTTTTATTGACCAAAATAAAAAAGTTTTTTCTTTGATTTTTATATAAAGTGTGGTACAACTAAAACGCACGATGTAAATTGTAGTAAATGAAACAACCAGTTTTCAGAGAATTATCTAAATATTTTTATTATTATAGAAGGGTCTATGACAATTATGTGTGAAACCAAATATGGCCAAATGCTGATATACAGCTTTCTAACAGATGGTCCATATTTTCAATGACTCTAAATCATACTGGAGGTTAAAATATTCCCAAAGAAAGAAGTCCAACGGTGTCAAATCACATGATAGTGGCGGCCAATTAACATCGCCATGACGTGAGATAACACGGCCGTTGAATTTCTCGCGCAAAAGGTCCTATGCCCGTTAGCTGTTTGGCAAGTGACACCATCCTTTTGGAACCACTTATGATCAATTTCTGGCCACAATAAGTCTGTTATCATCTTTCGATAGCAAACACCATTCACGGTAACTGCTTGACGCCGCCAGACCAAAAACCGCAAATACTCGTGGATTCTGGATTATGGTTTGAAGCGTTATTTTTTTGTTAACTTTCAAATCTAATGAAATTTTTTTGCAAATGCGGACCGGTTTTGTGCATCATGTTGGTAGAGTTAGAAGTGTCAAAAAAAAAAATTAATTAACCCTCCGGCGGGCGAGAAGGTCCCTGGGGACCTTTTTCATTTTCAAACTGAAATTACTCCTTGTAGTATACTCGACCCCCATATGTATTCCAAGGAAATTTTATCTAGAATCGTTTTAATCGGATCGAAGCGATCCGACCAATAGTTGAGTTTTTATTGAGATTTAAATGTGTTTAGTACGGGAACGTGTGAAAAGATCCGCTGGGACCTTTTACTGAAATTTCAAGAAATCGTTAATAAATGCACTGTCTTTTGGCTTGTTTTATTGTTTGAACACATCACAAACGGGTTCCTTGAATTTTAGTTACTTTTTGGATTATTTTATTGTGCCTTTCCTTGAAACATAATAAACTTTCCGTCCCTTTTTGAATTTTTGTTACCGTCCCTTTTGAGTTGTTTGAATTTAACCTTACTTTTTACGCATACTCTTATCTACTATTACTCTCACATAGACGAAGGTGTACAAGCTAGAAGCCAGGTAGACGTAGAAAAAGGTATAAAAGCGGCTGTAGTTTCTTAAACCAAATCAGTGAAAGTTGAGACAGTGAACAGTGAACATCGAGTGCGAAATTTTATTTTGAATTTTATAAAGAGAAATAAAAGTACAATACAATAGCAGAGGACAATTTAGACATTGCTGAAACTGTGGTACGTCGTAGTACACGCTACCAGCAAATGAGTGAGGATGAAAGACGTGCAGTGGATGATAGATTGATGAAGGTGCTATTCCTGCATTTGATCTTGAAGGTGCGGATGATGACGATTAAGCAAATTTTCATGTTGATGATTCGGTTGCGGAAGCTGAACCACATATGTGACGCACAAAATAGAAAGGGACCTAAGTGTAAAAAACAGTTTTGTTCAGGAGAGCCATTTTAAAGATTTAAATACGTGTATCTTTGGTGTACCATCACTTTCATAAAACGCGCATATCTCTGGAAGGGAACACTTTTGGGGCATGGGATCGGTCTCATTCAATGCTCAGATGTTGTCCACATCAAAAAAAGAAAAAAAAGAAAATTAATTTTGTACCCTTAGGTCCCTTTCTCTATGCGCTGTCACATATAGACATCAATGAAGGTATTAGTGATGACGACGATGATGAAGAAGAAGAAACTGATGCTCAGCAAACAAGTGACAATTACTGCATTTCCAAAGATGACACCAAATGGACCAAAAATGCACCACCGACTTCCCGCACTCGTGCTCATAACGTGGTCGACTACACAAGGAGGGGTCCGGGACCAGTAGGAACCACATATGATCCCTTTACCATATTCCGCTCGTTTATCACCGAAGACATGGCGTACATCATTATACGCGAATCAAATCGGAAAGGCAGGGAAGTGAACGCTGCATGGAATTTGGCAAATCCAACTAACACAAAAGAATGGAAACCAATCACTTTGAAAGAGTTCGATGCTTTTTTGGCTATTATTTTGTATGCTGGACTCACTGAATCGAGTAGTGAACCTCTTGAAGAGTTATGGGGCCCAACGCGCTGTCCAATATATAAAGCTGCATTATCATTAGATCGTATGAAGTGCATAACACAATGCCTTAGATTCGACAATGGAAATATGCGACAGCAGCGAAATATGCGACAACAGCAAAACTGCGGCTACTGATGATATTTGGCAAATGTTGCAGTCTTACTTGGCAGCAGCTTACACCCCGCATGATACAGTGACCGTTGATGAGCAGTTATTCCCATACAGAGGCCGCACCCACTTCCTGTCAAAGAAATGATTTAGTCTGGGAAATTGCCTGACCAGGCACGAGATGTGAATCAAGGGCAGAATGTTGTACTTCAACTTTCGGAGAGATATTTGAATACAGGACGCAAAATTTATGCCGACAATTTTTTCACGACTTTGGATGTGGCGCGTACTTTGATCAGGAAGAAAACCGCATATGTTGGAACAGTGCGCTCGAATAAGTCATGTGTGCCTCGGGAATTCCAAAAAAATCATACGCCAGGACTGTCAACAGCACATTGTTCGGCTTACACGAAGGCGATATAGCACTTTGTTCATATGTGCCCAAGAAAAACAAAGCGGTAATTTTGCTGTCGACACAACATTATACTTGCGGTGTGGACATACGAACTGAAAAGAAGAAGCCATTTGCTATTTTGGATTACAACGCCAACAAATCGGGCATTGATACAATGGACCAGATGCTTGGCATATATACATGCAAGCGCTCATCAAACCGCTGGCCATTGGCCATGTTTTTTGTATAAGGTGGACATTGCTGCATTTATTTCATACAACGAGATGAAGCCAATAAAAAGAAGTGACAGACGATGGTCATTCCTACTGATGCTGACAAAACAATTGGCACTACCAAACATAGAGGAACGAGCGCTGAACAACCGCATATCCAAGGATACGGAACGCAATGGAAGCATTTGATGTAAAGGTAAAAAAAAACAATTCTAATGTTCAAAAGCAGAATTACTACATAATTTTGATCTTTTTAGATATCATCAAGTCCGGCAGAAGGAGCTGCGCCGTAGTTTGCGTCTAGGACGAACAGACCGTCATGTCGCCTATGCCGTTCTGAGTACGGACGGCAGCGGAAAACAAGGGCATATTGCCATTCCTGTAACAATCCAGTTTGTGCAGAGCATTCAACACTTATGCATCAATACTACACCTGCACAGAAAATATGTTGGACGAGGGAAAATCTACACAAAAATATTTTTTTAGGCTTTTTTCATATAAAACTCATAAAAAAATATTAATGTTATATATAAAAAAAATGTTTTTTCTAACATTCATTATACATGTATAATTAGTAAATAATAATAAATCAAAACAAAAAAAATGTTAAAAAATGCGTTTTCATATAAAATTCCATACAAATTGAAATAGGTCCCTGTGGACCTTGTACTTCGTATAAGGGCAACTGATGACTCAACCGTCGGAGGGATAAGCTGATTATGGTTAATTATTTCAGTGAAGTTATATGAAATTTTAAACCTTAATATTTCCGGTTACTTAAGGGTAAATGAGACTCAAAATAGCTCGAATGAATGCCTAAAGTCTTGGCTACAGATGAGATAGAAAATATATATTTTTATATCGGTTATATTTTGCAGGATATTTAAAAAAAAACAATATACAGGGTGTCCGCCAGAAAGGTATACTGCTAATACTTAGTTTTGCCGCAATTTTGGTAAACATTAGTCGTGACAGTTCATATTTGGCAGTCGTGTAGTAAAGACGTGGCAAATTTATTGTGGAAAAATATTCGATAAGCCCACGTGTTTTAATCGTTAAAACATTTTATCAAAATCAATCATCGATTATTGTGACGACGAGAAAGTTACGTGAAATTTTTGGGAGAAACAATGTGCCAACAGGCCAGAAGGAATCATTGGAACTTACTTCTATGTCAATGGGAAGCGATATCGTGATATGGTTGAAAACTTATTAACGCCAGAACTGCATGCTTTGGGCTTGATTAACATGTGGTATCAACAATACGGTGCCACATCACACACAGCCAGGATTACAACGAAATTACTGCAAGACCTCTTTCCACAACAAGTTAATTCAAGAAATGGTGATGTTGATTGGCCTCCACGGTCGCCTGATTTGACTGCTCAGGACTTCTTTTTGTGGGGATATCTGAAAACGTGCTCAAAAGGGCTCGCATTTGTGAGGCTAACAGAGGCGCACATTTATCTGATATTGTATTCCATACACAATTGCCGTCCTTAAATTAAACATTAAACAAGATACATTCTCTTTCATTTAATTAAAAATTATAAAAAAAACAAAGTAGTATACCTTCCCGACGGACACCATGTATAAGTACGGGTGGTTCGGAAACTTCTTAGCCTAGCACAAAAAGCGCGGTATAAAAGCGGAAAAAAGTTAAGTGTTTTGGAAACTTCCATCTCTGCTATGAACAGATGTTAAATATTGTTTCGATCTGGCAACTCCTTCATATAAAAACAGGTGTTCACAAAAGACGCATCCGCGATTTTTTTACAATGGAAAAATTAGAAATGCGTGGTGTCATTAAATATTTACATAAAAAAAGGTTTATCGGTACAAGAAATTCATAATGATATGGTGAATGTGTTAGGCGAGAGTGCTACTTCATATGCAACAGTAAAAAATTCGGTTGCTGAATTTAAATGTGGTCGTACAAGCATTGAAGATGAACCACGTAGTGGACGTCCAAAAACAGCAACAACAACAGAAATTGTAGCCAAAGTGCATGATATGGTATTAAATGATCGACGAATAAAAGTGCGTGAAATAGCTTGTATCTGGGCATCTCAAATGATCGAGTCCATTTAATTTTGCATGAAGAACTACAGATGAAAAAGCTTTCTGCAAGATGGGTGCCGCACTTGTTAACAGTCGACCAAAAACGCATACGAATGAACATTTCTCAAGCTTGTTTGGATCGTTTTCAGCGAAATAAAATGGATTTTAAGCGTCGTTTCATAACTGTTGATGAGACATGGATCCACCACTATACTCCAGAGACAAAAGAACAACCCAAACAATGGACTGAAGCTGGAGGAAGTGCCCCAAAGAAGGCAAAAACAATTCAATCGGCTGGTAAGGTTATGGCAACGGTTTTTTGGGACTTCAAATGTATTTTATTGATTGACTATCTGCAAAAGGGTAAAACAATAAATTCAGAGTACTATTGCAACCTTTTAGATCAATAAAATGTACAAATTCGAGAAAACAAAAAAATTACAACACAAAAAAATAATTTTTCATCAAGACAACGCACCAGCGCACAAGAGTGTTTTAACAATGGCTAAAATCAACGAATTAAAGTACGAGTTGCTTGACCACCCACCTTATTCTCCTGATTTAGCTCCCAGTGACTTTTACCTGTTCCCAAATCTAAAAAAATCCTTGCTGGCAAGCGTTTTACCTCAAATGAAGATGCAATTACAGTTGTAAACCACTATTTTGAAGACCTTGAGGAAAACTATTTTAATCAAAGGATAGAATTGCTAGATAAGCGTTGGACCAAGTGTATTGAAGTTTCAGGAGATTATATTGAAAAATAAAAATATTTTTGAAAAACTAACTATTCTCTTTCATTGATAGGCTATGAACTTTCCGAACCGCCCTCGTATACATCGCTCCTCTTTGTCGATTGTTGTTACCATTTTAAATATGACTTTTCATTAAATTAAAAAAAAAACCATTTTTTTGCAAAAAAAGAACTAAAACTCTGTTTGAAATCGATCCCAACTACAAATATTTGGTTTGATAAACCTATTTGTAGTTGAAACCAACAATATTTCATGGTATTAATAGTTACATGGTTCTACTTACCATAAGATGAAAATTACGGTAATTAAAGCCAACAAGTTGTTAGTTACACCAAGCGAATTAGGCAAAACTATTGGCTATCAAAACTGGCATTTATGAAAACCAACCAACTATGGAGTACATGTTACGTTGGTACCAATAATTGGTGGTAACAACAGAACATTTTTTCGTACTAACCAAACCGCGTATTGTTCGCTGTTGTAACATACTCGTATTACACTACGCAACAAAATTTCGGACTTTCTCGTTGGGTGATACATTTTTTCTAGAAATGAATGACTTAGGTGATTATAGTAATTTCCCAAAAGGATGGCCCTCGTAGGTCCGATTTATTTTTTATGGCCAAGGAAAATTTGATTTGGCAATGCTATAATCGTAGCATATGAAATAAATAAAAAAGTAGTTAACATTTCTTCGTTTTACCGAGTTTTCGTGATGAGATGTCTTAAGTAAAATCGTAGTGCGTTTTTCTTTTTGTAGAAATGTTAACATCATAGCTCTAAGATTTGAAGGTTCTTTTCGTCTTTTTTTCAAAAAAGTGAGGAAAAGTTATAAAATGATTCAAAATTTTATTTTTTGTACTTTTATCAAAAAAAATAATTTTTAAATAAAATTTAGTACAAAAACTATTTTTTTAAATAACCTACAAAATATTACCGATATGAAAGTATATTTTTTTGTCACTTGTAGCCAATCATTCATTTGACGAATTTTGTGTCACATAACCCTTAAAAAACTAAAATTCCACTTTACTTTACTTAACTTATAACAATAATCAGCTTTATCTTAAAATGTTATGAAACTTTTAAACTAAAATTGAACTTTTTTGACCCACTGTAACAATTTGATGCATAACATCGCCTTTTATTTCGGTCAGATAACCTAATATTTAAAATTTAGTCATTAGATGGTCCAGTTAACAAAGGCTCGTTTTAATTATCATCCTAATTAATAAGGGTAACCAATACATGAACGACAGACATATCATTAAAGGAAACTTCAATAGTCATCAACTACCAACAGGTAGTTGCTGCAACCAATAGTTTTGCAAACATTTTGGAAATGTAACCAATTATTAGTAATGAAAATGAAAATTTAATCATCAAAAAAAGGTTGTTTACTTGTATTATTTTAAAAATAAAATAATTCGATTATAAGTGATTTTAGGCCAATCGATTACCAAAATTTTCTTTCAAAAAATCATCCACCATTTTTTCCTCTCTTTCCACTATCCCTATGAGTACTTCAAGTACTTCAATTCTGTAAGCAACAAGTTTTTTTTGCCTCTGACTAAAATGGAATAGTATGGCTAGACATTAAGGTAGCATTTGATTCAGTTTGGCATGTGGCTTAAATTTACAAACTAATATATTTCAACTTCCCTGTATTAATATAATTAAGATGATCTAAAGCTTCATATTTGGCAGAACTTTAAGGGTAATATTAGTTCTACATTTTCCAATAAATTCCACATAAATGCTGGCTGCCCTCTGGAATCTTTTCTATCACCAATTCTTAACAATATATACACGATCAATATTTCGTCTACAGATCACTGTACTCTCTCCATATTTCCTAAGGACATAGCCGTATTGTGTATTCCGGTATCCGATCTTTAGAAATGCTGTCAAACCTGCAGCTATCCATTGCCAAGTTATTGGAATATTGCACGAAATGGAGAATAGCAATTAACTGTGATAAAAGTCAGACTTTCTTTTCTACCAGGAAAAAAAGAATAGTATATTTCTTAGATGATCACAATTTTTTTCAAAAAATTAGTTGGAAATTGGTTGAAACTTTTTAAACTTCTTTGCAAAAAAAATTCGTTGCAATCACTAAATGTTTATGATCGTAATTGATATTCGGTTCGACATACCACAAGATTTTACGAGTAAATATGATCTTCGTACTGTAGACGTAACTAATTGATCGGTCATATCAATAAAATGCTTAAAAAGTATTTAGTTGCCATAACTAGTGGTGGTGGCAACCAGTAGTTTTGGCAAAAAATGTTGGTGTAACCGAATATTAGTGATGATACCTAAAATTTTATTATAACCAAAAGCGAAAAATGTCTTATTTTTAATGCTTAAAGCAAATCGTTTCATATAATTTATTCAGTAAAAATCTTACATCATCTTTTTCTCTTTTTCCTCGACATGACCCTCCCTCTGCTTAAGACTACTTTAAGTATAGGATAAGCCATTTAAAATTTTAAATTTGAAACGGCTGTAAAAAAACTAATATTTTTTTTTTCAAATGTTTGGTTATATTGAAAAAGTTGAACTTTGTCATTTAATAATGGAACACCTCCCGATGCGTTTTCGCTTTGCCCAAATGGATTAAAGATTGTTTGGCAGGAGACCAAGAATTTTACTGAAAAATCGTGAATTGAAATGAACCTCATTCTCATCTCGGTGGCTATGTTAATAAGCAAAATGGCCGCATATAGGGTTCAGAGAACCCTCACGTGATTATCAAAAAGCCAATGCATCCACAACGAGTCATTGTTTGGTGCGGATTTAAGGCTGGCGGAATCATTGGGTAATTTTTCCTCGAAAATGAGCAAGGAGCCGCCGTTACCGTCAACGGCGAGCGTTACCTCGCTATGCTTATTGAATTTTTGTTTCCAAAAATTCAAGAGATTGACATGGACAACATTTAATTTCAACAAAACGGAAGCACATGTCACACCGCCAACGTAACTATCAATATTTTACCCACTGTTTTTGAACATAGAATAATCAACCGTCTTTAAGGATAATTGTTACGCAAACCATTCAGAGACAATTGAAGCTTTGAAACATGAAATCAAAGTTGCCTTGATGAGGTTCAAAACGAAACAATCGAAATGTACTGAAAAATTAGTTTGATCAGATGAGGTTCTGCAGATCCAGTTGTGGTAGTCATATGAATGATTTTGTGTTCCATTATAAAATGGCAAATTTCAACCTTTTCAATAAAAGCAGAAATTTGAAAAAATTATCAGTACTTTTTACTTATATTTACAGCAGATTGAAATTTAAAATGTTAAATCGCCCACCCTTAAATTATTTCAACTTGGAATGCTATAAAGACAATAAACTGAATTGAAAAAATAATCAAACAGGTAAATGCATTTTAAAGCAAAGGCGAACATTTTTGAAAATCAATGTGAAGTTAACTTAGGAGTCCTAATTAAGTGAACCACCTTAACAAACATCCTTGAGTACTTGACGTCTGTGTTACATTCAATTTCTGGCCTAACATATCAGCTCACTTAGCTTCTTAGAAACTTTAGGCATTGCTTGCTCACTTCAATATCAACTTGGAGAATTTTCGCCCGTATTCCTTCGTTTTCGTAGAGTGGAATACATTTCAATTTGAAGATAATTCGTTTTGTCGTTTCCAAGCGTAATGTACTCGAATCGTAATAGTGCCTATACACACTCACAAACTCACACCCTGATACTCTTACATTCACATGAATGTTATTGCCATTAAACATGTCTTGGTGATAGCAATGCCCGCCGTGCCCGCTCTACATGCCCAAAGTCAGTGTTCCGCCGTAGTGCAGAAAGAATAAACAGCATTATTTACACATAAATATGTCTAAAACACTTATGGGTATAGCAAGATACACTGTGGCCCACATACACACTCACACAATCTCACTCGCATGCACACTCACATATACTCGTACAAGGCGATATGAATATAAAAATATAGCCCCATGTAGTGGGGCATACACACTCGTACATACTTTATATGATTCCAAATATGGCAGTAAAGTGTCACTCCTAATAACAATGCAACAATCTCTGAAGTACATTTTCTCGCACATTTATTCAATCTCTCTAGAACCAAATAAAATGTTTGCTTGTTCGTTTCGCCGTTTCCGTCCATATCCTTGCCTCACTTGCCCCTGTCAGTCTCAAAAATTTCATATCTGCAGGAATATCTTCAAAAAGATGAGTACTTGTATCTGAGGGAACACATAACGTCGGCCACACAAAGTCAGTGACACAAACAGCTGATGTTTGTTCTCTTAAAGTATAGCTTCTACAATTGCACGGTGGTTCATATAAAATGTGTTTCATCTAAACTGCATTTCGAGTAAGGTAAAAGCACAGTTGGCACAGTTGGTCTGTTATTTCTTTAAATATGTTGTGACTTCGTTTGAGAAAACAAGTGATGTATTCGTAATATTGGCCGGACAAAAGCTTTGTTACTCTTGGATTATGTTGTAGTATGTCAATGACAGTAATGTGGGTAGATGGTGTTGTGTCCTAGTTTGACAGAAATATATTTTTGGAGCCATATGAACCGTTGTCCTGTTGAGACTAGTATAGAAATTTCACTGTAAGAGGGTTGCTTTTAATATTTCGGGTCCGGCAATAAAAACACAATAATTTATCATTGAAAATGGTTTTATTGTTTTTAAAATTATTCTTCTTTAAGATCAATACAATTTTGCATGCGCACAAACCAATTTTCGAAGCACTTTTTCCACTCCGATTTAGACACCTCCAAAACATGATTTTTGAACGCTTCAACAGCTGCTTCGGGCAATTAAAAACGTTGACCCCGCTTTTTTTCTTAATGCTAGGGAATAAGAAGAAGTCTTTGGGTGCCAAATTAGGGCTGTACGATGGATGGACTATCAATTCGACATCTTGAGTGGTCAAATAGCTCATCGTTTCAGCTGATGTGCGAGAGCACGCCTTGACGTGATGCAAAATGATCCGTCTTCTTTTATTATCTTTCCTCATTTCTTCGAACACTATTGGAAAAAAGATTGTTGTATACCACTCAGAAGGGCACTGTGGCAACATGGCTGGTTATACCGAAAAAAAAGCATCATTTGCTTCATTGTACTTCTTCCACGAAGAACTTTTGTTGGATTTGGCTCGTCTTGAAAGACCCATACGGTTGATTGCAGTTTTGTTTCGGGTTCATATAGATCCATGATTCGTCACCCGGGACAATGTTATATAATTACACTGCCTTTGAGCTACCGTATTTATACTTTTTTAACATCTCTTTGCACCAATCCATACAAGCCTTTTTTTAAGCATTCGTCAAATTATGTGGGATCCAGCGAGAACAATTTTTTTTCACGGCCAAATGAACATGCAATATCTTATTGATGCTTGTCATACTAATGCCCAAGGATGGCTCAATCTCACAGTATGTCACATGTCGGTCTTGCTTAATAAGTTCATGCATAGCATCGATGGTTTCTGGCAAAGTGACCAATTTCGGGACGAATTTTCACGAAATTCAAACGAAATTCGAACGGCGTCCGAGACTGAACTCTTGGTACTATCGATTAACAGTGGGCTTTGATGGTGCTCTATCGCCAAAAGTCGAAAAAAAATTATTTAAACACGCCACGCCGAAAATCGTAAAAAATCATCGCACGAAAATGTTCACGGGATAATTTAATTTTTTGACTGCACTGAATTTGTCAACACACTGTAAACAAAACAATTCGCCCTCAAATGACAAAACGTTCTGAGTAAAGTTATGCTAAAAAAGTCAAAGTTTCCAATGGACGTTCCTGTTTGCATCTGGGAACACTAGTAATGTCAGGACTCGAAATATAAATAACAACCTAAGAACCATAAATTTAGGTTCGAACTTTAAATATAGTTGAATCGTAAATTGTAAATATTTAAACATTCCGATTTGTGAGCACATATATATGGTGCCGAAGAGCCACCCCACACCAATGGCGAAACGTGCGTCTATACGACGCTGATGCGTTTGCTTCAATTTCGCTGACTTACGTTTCCTTCCATATGACAAACAACAAGAAAACTGACCTAATCAGCTTGTGGAGTAATTCACTCTTTCAAACACCAAAATATTTGTTGTTTAATAAATTTTATTTTTTGAGTATTGCTCCAAATCTTTAATCTATGTACATATTTACACTTGTGAGAAAATGTCACTGCTTCTGGATACCCATATCTCTTCGCACATTACGTGACGATTTTTTGGGTCCCAGGGCACATACGAGGACGGTTCGGAAACTTCTTAGTCTAGCACAAAAAGCGCGGTTTAAACAGAAAAAATTTAAGTGTTTTGGAAACTTCCATCTCTGCTATGAACACATGTTAAATTTTGTTTCGGCAACTCCTTCATATAGAAACAGGTGTTCACAAAAAACGCATCCGCGATTTTTTACAATGGAAAAATTAGAAATGCGTGGTGTCATTAAATATTTACATAAAAAAGGTTTATCGGGACAAGAAATTTATAATGATATGGTGAATGTGTTAGGTGAAAGTGCTCCTTTATATGCAACAGTAAAAAATTGGGTTGCTGAATTTAAACGTGGTCGTACAAGCATTGAAGATGAACCACGTAGTGGACGTCCAAAAACAGCAACAGAAATTGTAGCCAAAGTGCATGATATGGTATTAAATGATCGACAAATAAAAGTGCGTGAAATTGCTAATATCATGGGCATCTCAAATGATCGAGTCCATTTAATTTTGCATGAAGAACTACAGATGTAAAAGCTTTCTGCAAGATGGGTGCCGCACTTGTTAACAGTCGACCAAAAACGCATAAGAATGAACATTTCTCAAGCTTGTTTGGATCGTTTTCAGCAAAATAAAATGGATTTTAAGCGTCGTTTCATAACTGTTGATGAGACATGGATCCGCCACTATACTCCAGAGACAAAAGAACAAAACAATGGACTGAAGCTGGCAAAGACAATTCAATTGGCTGGTAAGGTTATGGAAACCTTTTAGATCAATAAAATGTACAAATTCGAGAAAAACGTCCTGGCTTACAACACAAAAAAATAATTTTTCATCAAGACAACGCACCAGCGCACAAGAGTGTTTTAACAATGGCTAAAATCAACGAATTAAATTACGAGTTGCTTGACCACCCACCTTATTCTCTTGATTTAGCTCCCAGTGACTTTTACCTGTTCCCAAATCTAAAAAAATTCCTTGCTGGCAAGCTTTTTACCTCAAATGAAGATGCAATTACAGTTGTAAACCACTATTTTGAGGACCTTGAGGTAAACAATTTTAATCAAGGGATAGAATTGCTAGATAACCGTTGGATTAAGTGTATTGAAGTTTCAGGAGATTATATTGAAAAATAAAAATATTTTTGAAAAACTAACTATTCTCTTTCATTGATAGGCTAAGAACTTTCCGAACCGCCCTCGTAGACCAAGCCCATAGGTCAGACCCTTCAATTCAGCTTAATTGTAAAATTTAGGTTATGTTCCGATTCTTCATAAAATTCCACAATTTCTGTTATTTATATATCCATGTTCGGAAGGACATACTTTTTAGCACTCCAGGGGCCTTAGACCCTTAGGCAGTGAACTTCAAGTGAGCAAAATTGTAAAATTTATATGATATTTCCGTGATTATAACCCGGATTTTTTTGGCCTACAATAGATCGGAGAAGAACAAGGGTATTGCTTACACTAGAAAAACAATCGATGTCAACCCTCATAGAAGTCCTCACGGGGCACTGCTCAATCAGGCATGACCTGCAGTATAAGTATGTAGTGCAGAGACTTTTGTAGAAGTTTCCAGGACGCAGAAGATAAGAAGTCAGTGGAGCATTTTCTATGCAAATGTGTGGGTCTTCTAGAATTGAGACTTACCTATCTAGGCAGTAAATACTTTGATGACCTAGCAGAAATAGCGGATGTGCCTCTCTAATCACACTTAAAACTTGTTGAATATTCGGAGTGATTGGGAACTACTCGAACCAATTGATAAACAATAACGGTTATAAAAATAAAATGGGATAACTGCCTTACTTGTCTCTTTTTTTCTCCCTTGCATGAGAGTTCCACTATGGACATTATAGGCCTCCGAGTAAACTCGCCATTTCTTCTTAGCCAACCTAATACCCATAGGTCCATAGTTTAAAGGGTCGAATTTTTGGGCACTTAGGTCTCTGGCACAAAACTTAAATATAGGACCAGTATATGTTTTGATCTATGTCAATATCAAATGTTACAAGAGATATGGTATTTTTAAGTTCAGAGTTGTGTGGGCGGTGCCACGCCTTCTTGTTCAATCCTTACCTTATAGTTGTTATGTACATATGGGCGAAAAAGCCCTAAAACAATAACACATAGTCCGTTTTTCAGAGATTAATTCAGTCCTTGTGTGGAGAAAACTTTTACGTATTGACCTATCTGGAACATTTTCGGTGCCAACAGTTAAAGTGCATTAACACATTTTTTTTGTAAAATTTCATATACTTTATGGGATCTCCGCCCATTATTTCGAGGCGTTGCCAACGCAAAGTATTCAACTTATTTTATTGTACAGTACAAATTTGTCTGCTTTATTGTATCAGCTTTGCAATAAGGGTTTAATATACAGGGTGGGCCAAAAGTTACCATGGGTTTAAACACTTTTATAACTTTTTCGTATATATTTTTTTTTGTTTTTTCTTCTTAGATTATGTAATATACAAAATGGAATTGTTTTTACACTAAGTATGAAAAATAATGTCACTTAAATGACCCCCGTTTTCTGCTTCGCAATGATGGGCTCGTTTTAGAGCATTTTCCATAACATCTTTCAAAATTTGTGGCTGTAACGATCGAATTTTTGAAACATGTTGGCCTTGAGTTGAAGGTTGGTCTCGGGCTTGTTTACATATACTCGCTTCTTCAAATAACCCCAAAGAAAATAGTCGGTGCAGACAAATCTGGCGATCGTGCTGGCCAAATAATTTCCGAATTTCTGTAAATTATTCGATCTCCAAAAATTTGACTAAAACGTGCCTGAAAGTGGCTGAAACCACTCTGCGGGTTTTAATACTTGCAAAAATTTCACCTTATATTGGTATAAGAGTAATTTTTTTTAAATGCACCGTAGTGACGTACGAGACATTCCTAGCTGAGCAGAACGCCTTCTGGCAGATGTTTCTGGTGTTTCGTTAACACTTTGCTGTACTCGTTCGAAATTTTCCGCAGTGCGAATTAAACGTGGTCTACCGGTCTAAAATCTCCTACGGTGCTTTGTTGGTGATGACTATCAACTAAGCGACAAATCATTGCTTCAGAGGACGAAATTCTGACGTTGTAATGATGACTGATTTAAATAATAAAATTCTATTATTCTGGTTCTTTGTTTAGTTGTGAATCTTTCCATTATTTATTCTCCAAGTGTTATTTATATAATCAAAAAAAAAGTATATAAAAGAAAAAGTTATTAAATTTTTAAACCCCATGGTTACTTTAGGTCCTCACTGTACAAAGAATGGAAGCTATTGGTTCAAATTGAGACATAGCTTACACATATATATATATATATATATATATATATATATATATATATATGTGTCTTAAGCTCCAAAAGATATATATTGCATCTAATCTTTGTGAAATTTGGTACAGTTCATTATGATATTTACGTTACCAGCTCATATAAACTGGGTCATATTGGTTCACGTTCTGATATCTAGATGTATTTTTTTCAATATGGTTTTTTCACAGATCAGGCTTGAGTCGTGTTAAACTTTATTTTTTTTTTCTTTTTTATCTTTATTTTTCAAAAATGATGATGGCCGGAAAATAATCGTGAATGATACTCGCTATCGCGCGATGATATCAGGCTCATTGCTACCTAAAATTGAAGCCCATAATCTTGACGACAATTGGTTTCAACAGGACGGTGCCACTTGCCATACAGCTGCTCAAACAATGAATCTATTGAGAGGTTGTTTCAAAGAGCAGCTAATTTGACGTTTTGTGTCGGTGAGTTGGCCCTCTAGATCATGTGATATCACACCTTTAGACTATTTTTTTTGGGGCTACGTAAATGCCGATGCTGACAAACCAGCTACGACTCAGGTTTTAGAAGTCAACATTACGCTTGTCATTATTGCCATACCGGGTCCAAACTTGGACTCACAGAATGGCCAACCTGGGGCGCAGTTGCAGCCAACATTTGAAAGAAATTTTATTCAAAAAATAAATGGTATAAAATGTCATTTTGAATGAACAATACACTTATACACTTGATTTGAATTTTTTGTATTAAAAAAAAACTCCCTCTAGATTGATAGCTCGATACAGAGGTTCCTTCCGATATCACACACAACCGCTCTAGAACTCCCTATACCAATGATCTAAGATCCAAAGCGACGGCTTCCAGTATGCATAGACATATTGAGTACATGAATCTATACGATAATTCGTTCCTATAGTTAAGCCATACATATCAGCAAGATTTTACTGTCAGTACCATATATAATAAATGTGTTTCGACCTTTCAACGCATCCCACGTTTTGTATGCAAGTACAGGGTTGGCCATTTAACGGTTCGAATTTCAATCGGCTGCAAAAAAACATTATGGATACATTTTTCAAATTTCTAGTTTTATCAAAAGGTTGAACTTTGTCATTTAATAATGAAACACAATACTTATCATTCATAGTATGACTACAAAATGTTTTAGTACTTTTTCGATTGTTTTGAGTCGAATCTCTTCAATGGCAACTTCCACTTCATGTTTCAACGCTTTAATTGTCTCTGAATGTTAAGGCAAATTCATCCTTAATGGCTTCCCATAAAGACTAATCCAAAGGACTCAAATCACAGCTCCGAGGTGGCCAATTGACAACACAATTTCGGCTGATTATTTGAGTTTTAAAAACAGTGCATAAAATATAGATGGTTGCGTTGGCTGTGTGACGTCCATGTCATTCTCTTGAATTTTTGAAAAAAAAATCATTGATTTGGCGCGGTAATGCTCACAGTTGACGGCAACGGCGGCTTCTAGCTCACTTTTGAAGAAGAATGGTCCAATGATGCCGCCAGCCCAAAAATCCACACCAAACAGTGTTTCGTTGTGGATGGTCATTAGTCAAGTGTGAGTCCTCTGTAATTTTGCTTATTGACATAGCCACTGAGATGCAAATGAGCTACATCTAAAAATATGATTTTTCGGTAAAATTCTGTATCTCCTGCCTAACAATCTTCAGCCCATTGCGCGAAGCGAATACGCATCGGAATGTTGTTCCTTTATTTGAAAAAAACTATCAGTATTTTTTTCAAGCTATTCAAACTTAAAATTTGAAACGTCCCACCCTATACTTAACTGTCTACTCCAAATCCAAAATGTTAAATTATCTGAAGAGGCTGTTGTTGTCAGAGACACTTTATATCAAACATCTGCAGGAATAACTTGGAGACATTTGAATCACTTTGACTGTTCCTTTCATGTCATTCCGGCTCTTTGCTCCTTATCCTCATATAAATGTCTAAACAGTGTTGAAATGATTTTTCGTAAACTTGACAACAACAAAACAAAAACAAGAACACTCTTCAAGAAACAAAACGGAAAAACACAATCAGGAACGAAAAACCTGAAATATGTTAAAAGACTTGCTCATTTTACACGTTGAAGAGATATCGGAGGGTTTCCGTTTGCTCCCCAGTAGGAAATTGTCGTACTTCGCTGAAGTTGTTCGACTTCAAGTGGGATTTTTCCTTTTTTGTCTTATCGAACTTCCAATTCGGTTTGTTTGTCGCAGAGGATTTAGCGACGATTGTCGGTTTCGATGGTTACGCTATTGCGGAAATGTGGAAAAAGTGTTATCGTGGAAACTGTTTCTATCACTTATTTATTACCATAGTTGGCGATAGCGTCTGTCGAGCGGAGAAGAGGGAAATTGTTTAAGTGGTTCGAGTACTGTGTAAACGTTTTCGTCTCGGCTGTTCTTGTTTTTAAGATGAACACATCCGTGGGGGGATAAAGCAAAGGAGAATAAGATAAAAAAATCAAATTGGGAAATTTTTTCATTTTCGTTGCGAGAAAGGGGTTTATTTTCAATTCAAATATTTGTCAATGTATACTCGTACTAGAATAAACTATAAAGAAGTTTCGCGATTGTTGTGTAGGAACATGGCAACATAACATAGTTAGTCTTCCCAAATTACTTATGACAATCTACTAGCCTGCTCAATTAATGATTTATAAGGTCTTCGTTCTTGGGCATGCTTCATCCAGTTTCCAATACGAAGGATTCTCCCTATTCCTATTTATATTTCCGTAGTAGTTGGCTTCAAACTAGAGAGTCCAAAAATAAATAGGGTTGTCAGAAAACTGGCACTTCCGGTTTTTTTTAATGCCATGTTTGACAAATCCGACTGTGGGTTTTTTAATGTAAATAACCGGCCTTAACCGACATTTCGGTATAAGCCATTTGTACGTTTAGAAATAAATTTACTCAGATTTTTCAAAGAGGGTCATATTTGAATTTGTGTGAAAGTTTCATGTTTTTGGTACCCATGTTTAAATGGATCAGATTTTCGAACATCGGAGTCTGTCACCGAAATTTAGCCAAACTAAAATCTTATTTTATTTTTTGCTTCGTAAGACAACAGAAAAAATTAGTTGGAAATCGGTTGGAAGTACAACACTACTCGGTTGCAAAAGAGGAATATCGGTTGCAGTCACCAAATGTTTGTAATCGTAACCAATGAAGCGCAAAGGAGTTATTTAGTTGCCACAACTTTGGTAATCAATAGTTTTGCAAACATTTTGTTATCGTAATCAATTATTTAATATTATTTTTTTAAAATAAATTCATTTAATTATTACTTACTTGAAGCCAATCGATTAAACAAATTTTTTCCAGTAAAAATCAACCATCATCGTTTCTACTTTACCTCGTCATGATCATCCCTATGAGTACTTCAGTTATGTAATCAAACAGTCTTTAGTTGTGTAAGCAAACAGTTTTTGCTTCTGATTTCAGTTGTGTAAGCGAACAGTTTTTGCCTCTGATTAACATTTTATTAATTTTTGTTAATTCACAAATTATTTTCTAAAGCTTCGAATACTTAAATATTGCACCGATATTACAGTTTCAATAACTGAAAATTACAGAGCAACTAACATTTGGTTGTACTGATGGAATACCCGTGGTGCATGTATCCTCAAAAAATCGAATGTGGCAACGACTCTGTTTTCTGTGCGTGGGAAGCCATATTTTGGGCCAATGACAAATTGAATAAACAAAATAAGCCTATATGACACAAATAAGTACAAAATTGGTTTGTCAAACGTTAGATAATATACAAAATTTTATTGAAATCGGAATAATAATACACACAGAAAAAAACTAGTTGGAATTCGGCTGGGATTACAATAATGCGGTTGCAAAATAGGAATTACGGTTGCAATCACAAAATGTTTGTAATTATAATGGATATTTGGTGGGAGTGCAAACATTTTGTTGTAGTAACCAATTATTTGTGATGATAACTAAACTTCACCAAACCCAAAAAAAAAGACTAAGCCAATTGATTAACCAATTTTTCTCATCCGTTATCTTTTCTAATTTTTCTCTTCATCACCCTCCCTTTGAGAAATTTAATGCTGTAAGCAAACCGTTTTTTACTTTGACTAAACTTTTAATTTTTTGCGTTAAACATCTGTGTTATTTGGACTTTTAGATCTAATAATTTTCTTCTGAAGGTACTTGGTATGTTGCCCCGAAAATAATGTTCCAATAATTGAAAATTACAGAGCACCAAATAACATTCGGTTATACTGATCACTTAGTGTTGCATGGCGCCATCTGACATTTGCGTTGAAAAGTTTGACATTTTTTAGCATAAACGTACTCAGAACGTTTGACGTACGACCATCATTTGTGTTGCTTACAGACACTTAAAAAATAAATTTGACAAAAAAATGGAATAAACTCGTGAACATTTTCGCGCGATCATTTTTTACAAGTTTCGACGTGTATTATCACGCCAAGAGTGCATCGATGAGCTGAATTCTTTTAATGGCGATGAAGCAGGATGGTGCTACTACTGTGAAAAACTAGTTTAATCAATGAAATCGTGGCCGACGCTCGCTCAAAGACTAAGGTCGTGAATGTCGTCCAAAAACGGTCGTTGTGCCGGAGAACATTGATGCCGTGCGTAAGCTGATAATGCAAGATCGTCATGTGACATACCGTGAGATAGAGGCATTTTATCCACCAGCATACATTCGATATTGCATGAACACCGGGCCGTTGGATTTGACAATCGCTCAAATAAAGTCTCGTGTCGATTGGTGCAAAGAAATTTTGAAAAAATTCGATCGCGGTGCTTTAAAAGACGTTTATAAGATGGTCACAGGTGACGAATCATGGATCTATGCCTATGAGCCCCAAACAAAACAGTAATCGATCGTGTGGGTCTTCGAAGACGAGCCAAATCCAACAAAAGTTGTTAGTGGGAGAAGCACTCCGAAGCAAATGGTCACCCGTTTCTTCGGCAAAACTGGTCATGTGGCGACTGTTCTGCTTGAGCAACGTAGGAGGTCAATTCTGAGTGGTACACCATAATTTATTTCCTGAAGTTATCGGAAAAATTCGAAAAACGAGCAAGAGAAGACGAATCATTGTGCACCATGAAAATGCGAGCTCTCACACATCGGCTGAAAACTGCGCCCTTTTGACTGGCCAAAACGTCGAATTGATGGGTCATCCGCCGTACAATGACTTTTTTTATTCCCACACATCAAGAAAAAAATGCGTGGTCAACGGTTTTCGTCGCCAGAATTTCGAATTTCTCCGAACCGTTCAAAAACAATGCTTTGGGAGTGTCTGAATCGGAGTGAAAAAAGTGCTTCGACAATTGGTTTAAGCGCATGCAAAATTGTATAAATCATGCTGGAGATACTTTGAAAACAATACAATCATTTTTGATGATAAATATTCGCATTTTCATTATGAGGCCAGAAATATATATAGCAGCCCTCGTACTTACTAATCGGTATTTGTGAACTATGCCAAATAACACCGTCAATGGATGTACTTCATTCGTGGCTTCTACAGCTAAATACATAAAATCGGTTGAACATATGTGTGGGAGCAATATAAAAATTTTAACCGATTTTCAAAAGTCAATATTTATTGTCCAAAAAAACTTACTTTTAAAAATTTCGGGCAGCAATTCCGACCTGTAGTTTGAAAACATGCTTTAGACATACTGCAGACGGACGAAGGGACGGTCAAATAAATGTCGTTAAATCGAATCAACTTGTGGTTTAGAGTTGAACGGTACACTTAAAAGTGAGTCTAGCTAAAATATTTTTTTTATTTGCGCATTCTATACCTAAAATTATGATTTGTCTTTGCTTTAACATATGCGACCCGGCCTATGAAAAGGTGGCAGCGTTCAATCCTGTTTTTAAATTTTTCAATTTTATTTATTATCTTGATTCTGGATTTTCAATAAAGTTCTGTTTTTCTTTCATCTTTCTCTACATTTTTAGTACACTTCTAAGCAAGTAAGGACTATCAAGTTTTCACCACGTGAAAGAGCGTCTCAAAAACTATCGAAACCAAAATAGAAGTGGAAATTTTTTTTTGAGTCATAAGCCACCTCTTCATACCCCTGGTCACATATAGCAATCTAAAAACCAGAAAAAAAGCCTGGTAAACCGACATGTTTTGAGAAACCGACTGTCGGGTTGGAACATAAAATCCTGAATGTCAGTTTCGGTTTTGGACACTCCACTTCTAACTCATTTCTGACTGGAGCGTTTCTTTTCGTTAAACCCTAAGATAGCACAAGTGTTGTATTTGGAAGCGCTTTTCCACATTAATTTCGGAATTTTTTTTTGAAATATTTCCAAAAGAACTATATTTGACGCGCAAAATAGAAAGGGACCTAAGGGTAAAAACCAGTTTTGTTCCGGAAAGCCATTTTAAGATTTAAATACGTGTATCTTTGGTGTACCATCACTTTCATAAGACGCGCATATCTCTGGGAGGGAACACTTTTGGGGCATGGGATCGGTCTCATTCGATGCTCAGATGTTGTCCACATCAAAAAAAAGTGAAAATTTATTTTTTTTACTCTTAGGTCCCTTTCTCTATGCGCTGTCACATATACGCTTTAAAAAGCACCAACGCTTCGGATAGAGCCAAGGGCAGCATGCGTACATTATAAAACGCTTTTTTTACCTTTTAAGCTTTTTACCGAGCCCATCATACTTCTTATTTACCTACGCCGTCCATCGATTTTTTAAGTGCTGACTTTTTTTTTTGCTTTATTGCGGACCTGAGGTATATCATCCACTTTAGGTCCTGACGCGACGCGACAATTGCACAATCAACAGCGTATGACACAACTTCAACGCCATCTTGTAGTACAAACATTTTAGATAGCGAGAGATTAAAAAGTGCCGGAGATATCACCAAACTCCGTGCAAATCCCTGTTTAACACTACGGGACCTCGACTTTCTGTCTCTAAATTCTACATATGACTGACGCCCATACATATAGTTTTCGACTCAACGCTTCAAACTAGGTGAAAGGAACGTTTCTGTAAAGTCATCGATCAGAATAGCAAGATTGCTTTGAAGGCATTGCACTCCATGCTACGATTACACCTTACAGACGTTGCACGATTGTGCAAACAGTTCTGACAGAGTGAGCAGTTCCGAGGTCCGGGGTATTCTTTGATCTCGGCTCGGACCAGTTATATTGGGAGCAAGCATTCCAGCAAGTAAAGGGTTTTTCAATAGGGACATAATAACTTCGTATCTTAATGTCAACGCACCCTCAAATATTTTTAATGATCTTTTAGTGTCAAAACGTTAGTCAAAGTCAACATTATCATTATGATAAAGTTCACTTACGTGAATCATTAAATCATTTTGAAATCATTAAAAGTTACTACCGAAATTTTCAGTCGGCGACTCTGGCAAAGTTTCACGAAAATCCAGAATTTCATCGGAAAATCATCTTCATTTCTGGCTGAGTGGTTTTGTCAATAACCAAAATATGCGTTACTGGACAGCAACAAACCTACATGTGCTTTAATAGACCCAATTTCATCAGCAAAAAATTTCTGTGTGGTGTGGTTTTTATGCCGAAGTTGTGATTGGTCCGTATTTTTTCGTCGATGAAAACAATCGTTATCTTACCGGTAATGCAGAGCGCTATCGTGCCATGTTAGAACAATTTTTTTGGCCAGAATTGTATGAGCTTGGTATCTCCGATATGTCGTTTCAACAACAAGGTGTCACTAGCAACACAGCACTCATTACAATCACTCAAAATTAACTAAACTAAAAGGCAAAAACACGGTGAACGTGTTATCTCGATAAATACTCGTAATCCGCTCAAATGGCCACCTCGTTCAAGCAATTAAACGCCACTGGATTTCTTTTTCCATATCAAGTCATTAGTCTATGCCAACAAGCCAACAACTTTAAACGAGCTCATTGACAACATCCAACGCGAAATTACTAACGTTCCGGCCGAAATGTGTGCAAGAGTGGTGGAAAATGGGGTCCAAAGAATAGATCGGTGTACACGGGCTCTTGGTGGCCATATGACCGAAATCGAATTTCGTTCTTTAAATGTAACATTTGTACTACAACTGGAATACATTTAAAGACCTTATCTTAAATATTCTGTGTTTTATTATTATAAAAAATTGTTATGTCCTTAATGGAAAACCCGTTACCACAAAGAAAA
This sequence comes from Hydrotaea diabolus, assembly GCA_963513945.1. NCBI lineage: Eukaryota > Metazoa > Arthropoda > Insecta > Diptera > Muscidae > Hydrotaea > Hydrotaea diabolus. Next base: position 148,875,663 of record OY740718.1, on the reverse strand, counting down.
ACTTAAGGTGACTGCCCCTGCCCTAAGAGCGTTTGCTTCGTGTCAGTCTGGTACATAGAACCGCCAGTTGTAGGATTGGTTACAACTAAAAGTTGGTTCTAGTGTGCATACGAATTGATTTATAAGAACTGCAATCTCTATCTTCTCGCTGTTAGGTTATAACGTTTATCGAGTTTCTGCAAAACTATTTCCAAGAAAAACCAAAATAATTACGATGTCGAACAGAAATCTGAGGTAAGATCACTCAACTAGCCCTTTCTGTTCGAAACCATTTGAAGCTTACAATGTTTACTTTCAATAAATACCTCTGACAAAATAATCAAATTGAAAAAGGGCCAAACTTTTGATTAATTTTTTTGTTTCTAAAGTCAACTTTTTCTTGTTAACTTTTCGCCGGAAAGCTAATGGCCGCTATTGAAAATGCGAATATTTATCATCAAAAATGGCTTCATTGTTTTTCACAGTATTCTCCAGTATTCTCCCAAACCAATTGTGGTAGCACTTTTTCTACTTTGATTGAGACACCTCCAAAACATGGTTTTTGAACGCTTCAACAGCATCTTCTGCGGGAATAAAAAGAAGTCATTGGGTGCCAAGTCAGGAATGTACGGCGGATGACCCATCAATTCGACGTTTTGGCCGAAGATACAGGCGACCATTTGCTTCGAAGTGCTTCTTCCACGGACAACTTTCGTTGGATTTGGATCGTCTTCGATCTTATAAACGTCTTTTAAAGCACCGCGATCGTAGTTTTTTGAGCGATTGTCAAATTGTGCGGGATCCAACGAGAACAAAACCTTTTTTACGGCCAGGTGTTCATGAAAAATCGAATGTATGCTGGTGGAAGAAATGCCCAAGGATGCCTCTATCTCAAGGTATGTCACATGACGATCTTGAATTATCAGTTCACACACGGCATCAATGTTCTCTGGCACAACGGCCGTTTTTGGACGATCTTCACGACTTTCGCCTTTGAGCGAGCGTCGGCAACGATTGAATTCATTAAACCAATTGTTCACAGTACTATAGGATGGTGGTTCATTGCCATACAAAGATTTAAGTTCATCGATGCACTTTCGTCGTGATAATCCACGTCAAAAATTTTGAAAAATGATCGCACAAAAATGTTCACAAGATAATTCCATATTTTTTGCTAAATTGATTTTTTTAAGTCAGTGTTAACACCACAAATGATGGTCGTACGTCAAAACGTTTTGAGTACGTTTATGCTAATAGATGTCAAACTCTCTAATAGAAATGTCAGATGGCGCCAGGTAACACTTGGTGTTGCCTAGGCCAGAAATATATATAGCAACCCTTATATGGTGAAGAACGGACAGCAAGGACCATTTATTGCAAAAGAAGCGAAAAAAACTTGGTCAATAGTTGCCACTTCTGTCCCGTGTGTGAGATTTTGACATGCAGCATTTCTAGTTCAGTTAAATATGATTATCTTTCTGAGATCAATTGATGTGGACCTGTAGTTCCATGGGCATAAGAACTGACTGCTAAAAAATAAACTTTGTTTTTAAAATTTTTCAAAGCTTTATTATGAATTATTTAAAAACTACCAGACGTTCATTCGTTTTTTCGCTTTTATTTATCAAAAGCACAAAATATGGTTTTTTATTCGCAAATATTGCATTTTCATTACCCTTTAGAAAAAAATTAAAATGTCGAGTTTAATAAAGTTTTTTTTAATAAAAAGTTAAAAAGTCTAAAAATTTACTTTTGATTTTTTGTATTTGTCGAAAAGTCGACTTTTGGTCTCAAGTAAGTAAACCTAGACTAGAGCGATACTGCACACGCATACCTAAGTTCAGAGGAAAAAATTTCCTCAACACTTGCTTCGTTACACATTCTCACACCTTTTGTGCCACACACGCATAGGCTGTTTCGCACATAGTATAAGTAAAGTACATAAGACACAAGCACACCTGAATAAACATTCACGCATATTTATCCGAACATAATCATAATAAATAAAGCTCACACACAAATACGAGTATATGCGAGTGTATTCTACTTACAAATGTAAGAGAAGAAGTATTTTTTTTCTATGCATCCCCCTTATGTCCCTCCCTGTTGTTACTAGTGTGCGTGTGTGTTGTATTTTTTAAACTAATTAGAGACACTCTGGTTATCATGGCACAAACCACACACACACCAGTATATCTGTCAATAACTCTCGCAGTTTGGTTGTTGTTTTGGTGTGTTTTTCTCTTGCTCTCTGGTCTCTGTCAAATGTTTAAACCAATAAATATTTAACAGCGAGCAGGACTTTATGGAAGCAATTTTTGTTTCCTCATTTTCTGGCGAAAACAAATTAAAATTAAAATTATATTTTAATGTTGTGGGTGCGTTCGGCGGTCTATGCATGGTAGGGATAGGGGTGAGGATGTGCCGACTAGCGAGTGTGCAATGTTTGAAAGCAATAAAATGTAATTGCTTTCAATAAATATTAAATGTTAATTTTGCCCATTTCTGGCGTTGTTATTTTTGAAATGAAATTTGCGATAGGCTTACTCATTATTGCACAGCATGGAAAAATTTCCCTATTGCATTATTTTTGGCGAGTCATAATGTTTCCGTAGAGACATCTCTAGTAATTGCTGTAATAAAACAAATGAACAATTTTACAATGACATTTGTAATTATTCTAGATAATGAACTAATTGCACAATACTGGTCAAATGTGCAATTTGCCTGCGATGCCATTGTACAATTGTGGTACATTTTTAATATTTATAATTAACTCTTGTAGCCTTTTCGTCTTAAGGTTTTATCGTATTGTAACTTAATGCTGCGGCTTATTTCAAGGGCGTAAAATATTAAGAGAAACAAATAAAATATTTTTTAAAAAAAATGACATTAACCGACATTCCGGTAAAGGCCTTTGGCCTTAGAATTAAAAAAAATATTTTCCCACACGCAGAAAAAAAAATATGTTTACTATCGGCAACAATAACATAATCTCGGCAATAAATGTATAATTGTCGCACCTATTGTATTGTTTATTGAATTTCATTTTGACAATAGTATGATTCGGCAATAATAATATTGTTTTAATGTTATACTCGTAGTAGTTTTTTTTACCAATGTTAAAATGAAAATGTGTTTATAGCAACAATATTAAAATGGTTGGAGTATGGTTTTTGAAGTTTTGTGTTAACCATAATACATGGTGGGCCAAAAGTCACCATGGGGTTAACAACTTTAATAACTTTTAAGTCTATTATTTTTTTCTCTTTTTTTTGTTATTTATTCGTTCTTTTATCATTATTATGACTTGAGCACTTTTTTAGAAATTGGTAAAATGTATTTGCTACGGTTGCCAGTCAGACTGTACAGCTGTTTCTAAACCCGCCAAGGATTTTCTTCAGCAGTCTTTGGCAACAAATCAAATGACTTATACGGGAGACTCATTTTTATTAATAAGAATTACACTTTGTGTATAGTCTTTTTTCTTTAATTTTTTTTTAGATTATATACCTTAATATACAAAATGAAAATGTTTTACACTAAGTATAAAAATAATGCCACTTAAATGACTTTAAAGCTTCGCAATAATGGGCTCGTTTTAGAGCATTTTCCATAACATCGTTCAAAATTTGTGGCTGTAGCGTTCGAATTTTTGCGACAATGTTGGCCTTGAGTTCAAGGATTGTCTCGGGCTTGTTCAAATATACTCGATCCTTCAAATAACACCGAAGAAAATAGTTGGGTTCTGACAAATCTGGTGATCGCGCTGGCCAAATAGTTTCCGAATTTCTGGAAATTATTCGCTCTTTAAAAATTTGACTTAAAAGTGCCATTGTGGCTCGGGCAGTGGCTCCATCCTGCTGAAACCACATCTAAGGTCTGTTTTTAATAGCAGGACTTAAAAAATGTTCTATCATGAAGCAATACCGCTCTCCATTTACGGTTACAGCACTTGCATCTTCATTCTGGAAGTTTTAAGGACCATGATATTTGCAGATGTGATCCCACATTATCCTGTTCACCTAATGGGGTGCATTTGCCGTTTATAAATGGCTCTTTTATTCTGCTTATGCAGTTCTGTTTATTAACAAAGCCATTTATCACTCATGCGTTTGCGTTAAAATAATTGATCGCTGACTGAAATATTAAAATTCCATTATTCTGGTTCTTTGTTCAATTGTGAATTACTCCATTATTTATTCTCCAAGAGTTATTTTTTTAATCAGAAAAAAAAATAAAAAAAATATATAAACGAAAAAGTTATTAAATTTTTAAGCCCCATGGTAACTTTTGGCCCACACTGTATGAACACGGCAATCATACCGTATAGTTGTAACTTTTTTAAATTTTAGTATGGTTGGTTTGAAAACGGCTATTATTACGAATATTACGCAATAATATCACTTTTTATCAGTAATTTAAAATATTTAACAACAACCGTTTTGAATTTTTATAAAACTCTGATGTATTTTTAATAAATGAAACACTTACGTTTTTTAATACGATTTTTCTACTGTCATTTTTTCTAAATCACTCATATACTTTTGAATTTAATGTATTTTTAAATAAAATACTTAAAAAACCTCTATTGTTTAATCATAACATAACCCAATCTAATAAATAATTTTGACGATCATAGTATGGTTGAGTTGGATCATACTATGGTTGTAGGGATCATTCTGAACCATACTATGGTTGCGAGGATCATATTATGGTTGCATGTGAAACATTCTATGGTTTTGAGGATAATTTTATGCTTGTGGGGATCATATTATGGTTGAGTGTGAATCATAATATGGTTGTGGGGATCAAAGAATGGTTGTATGTGAATCATACTCTTGTTGTAACGATCATTATATTGTTGTGCCACAACCACATACATATACATAACAATAGTTTGATACTCTTTGAATATTGTCACCCCAATCATATTTTGTTTTAGTGCATTCAGAAATGAGCTTAACTTTTTTTTTTTATTAAAAACAAACCAGATGTATAAAATGTATATCACATATGCATTTGTAAGAAAAACTCATAGTTATATTCATTCTTAGAAGGAACGTATTTTCGGCCTTCACCCATATTTAACCAAATAGCAAAAATAGTTTTATATTTGGCTTAGTAGTTACTGGTTATCCATATGTCCAAGTAGAAGCCGTTATTTGGGTTTCTAGAGATAATTTTTATTGGGACTTTGAAACAAAGTGTGCCTTTATGGTCCATGATTGATGGTTTTGGGCATAATAAAACAATATTTTTTTTATTGACCAATACTCACGAGATTTACCCTATTCCCCTATTATGCATTGTGTTGGTGAGTGGAATGAAAGGGTTTAGTGGGGGAGGTGGGAGTAATTGTTTATTGACATTTGTCGTGAATTTCTGTCATAATTGGTGGAAAACAAATTTGCCGAAATCGATTCCACATGCGGACAGTACGGCCAAAAAACGAATTCGATCTGTAGTGTATAGTGAGGTCAATTGGCCAATCGATAAAAAAGGGTGTGAAATTGGAAAGTCGCGTATTCCTGGCGAACATCCTAACGTCAGGAATAAGTCGACCGATGTCAGCGGAGCACACACCATGGAAGTAACGATAGAACAGCGACACACATCCCACATCCCGACGATGATCAAGGGAAACAATTGAGTTGGATACCCCACAGTCACCTTCATCATGATTGAATGATATAGAGCCTTCTAGGGATAAGAACAGCAAATTTGGTGAGCATATATATGTATGGGAGCTACAGTGGTTCTCACCTTATTTCATACAGTTAATGATTTATCAAAAAAGTTCCCTCTATCAACTATACAAGTAATTTTATTGGAAAAACTTCTATGAACATTTGAGATCACGTTATAATATACTAAATTCACAAAAAATAAATAAAAAAGTCTGTTCCTTTATCTTCTAGAGGTACATATTTCTGTACGAACAAAATACATGCCCACAGCTTATTTCATACAGACATTTTTTTTTCGAGATCACACTAGGCCATTCTAACAGTAATCGATTCTTTTTTGCTTATTACATTCTGAGTTGTGAATTTGATTACAAGAAACTCTGTGTGATTTTGCTGTCGCGGAGTAAAGTTCTAGTGAAAAGAAAAAAATGGGACGCCGGACAACAATTGAACAACGTGAATTGGTGATAAAACATTTTAAAAATGAAAAATCGGTAAGGCAGATTGCTGAATGTGTTGGATTAAGCCCTGCTACAGTACAGCGTATCATTCATCGTTTTGTCCGAGAGAACAGAATAGAAAACAAGGGCAGAAATGCGCCGAACAAAATTTTTAATTCAACTGATGAGCGATGGCTTGTCCGTAAAACAACTCCAAGTTATCCGCTCCCAAACTGGCCAATGAGATTCAGGAGACCCTAGGAAAATCATGCAGTGCTGAAACCGTTCGCCGTGTCCTTCGTGAACACTACTTCAATGGCAGAGTAGCACGCACAAAACCATTAATCAGTAAAAAGAACAAATAAAACCGGTATGCCATTGCCAAGGAACATATTAACAAGACCTCTGACTTCTGGAATACGGTAACTTTTGCAGACAAATCGAAGTTCAATATTTTCGGAATAGTGCAAACTTGGCTTATATGGAACTGTCCCCACTTGATGCAACCACCGGACATGCATGTGATTGAAAATCTGTGGGCTATATTGGATCAGAACATTCGGAAACAAAACATTTCTAACAAAGACGATCTGAAAAGGGTGCTACAGTTGGAGAGGGAAAAAGTAATACCAGAAATAACCCAAAACCTTGTAAATTCAATGCCAAAAAGACGGCAGGCTCTTGAGAAAGCAAAGGACTATCATACAAAGCATTAACAATAGTTTAAATAAGTATATTCTATGATTTTCTTAAGTTAGATTAAGGTTGTAAGAAATAAGCTGTGAGATAAAATTTCTATGAATTTTCTGTTATGTTCGATTTGCGCGCTGTTGAATAGCAATCAATTAAAATATTATCAATATTTAATAACTACACATGTTTTCTTATAAAATTGTTTTTGCGGGTTTTTTGATATTTTTCTTATTTTCAAAATTATGGCGATTTAAATTTTTGCTCAAATTTTGTGATCCACTGTACTTATACATCTAAATCTGAACCGATTCAATTTTAAAGCGTCATTCCTTGGACCTTAAAATTTATTTGTGCCAAATGTCATGAAGATCGGGCAACAATTGCAACCATTAGCATGATTACAAGCTTCAGATTGACAAAAAACGGACTGAGAATTAATTAAATCAAATTAGTTGGTGATTTTTAATCGATCGGTGCATTCCTAGATGGCGGTTGCTTAAATGCTTTGGGTAGATACAAACTTTTGTCATGAAACTGACTTATAATACCCTGTTGCGCAGATTGTTATCAAAAAGGTATTCCGTGCATAAGAGTTATGCACTTTTTTTCATTTTACATACATCAAACAAAAACCGAAACCCGAAAAACCCGACAGAAAAAATCGTTTGATTTTCGACCAATTTACTGGTATATAAGTGCGTAAAGGAATAAAAAACCAATTTTTTATTCCTCACTCCAGATTTTAGAGGTGTTTGGGAATCTTCAAAACCGGTTCTTTGTTGTAATAAACAAGATATACCTGAAAAATTACTGTATAATTTTCCAGGTATTTTTTTCTCTGTCACACTGTGTTATTCATTGCTGTATTTAACATAATCCCTTCGGTACGTATGAGTGATATTAAAATACATACCAAAAAATATTACCCATACGCCCACATGTTAAAAGCAGACTTAATGCAGAGGCATATACAAAGAAATAAATTATTTCCATGCTAAAAATAATGAATTGCTCTATTGAGGTTGTTAGTGTTGTTGTTGTCACTGTCATTTGAATAATCTCTTGCCCAAAAACACACCAACAACACTAACAACGGATAACACAAATTGCAAACATAAATATTTGCATTTCAAATGTAATTTGAGTTAAGTTAAATAAATTCCCAAACAAAACATGCCGAGCCCGAGTAAATACATATTCATTACGGCATAAATGCAAAAATTCGTATTCAGTAAAGGATTAGACGTGCCTACGCATGACTGATTCCGATTATGCATGCCGTGCATTGTGTGCATTCGAACAAATGTACACATGTTTATTTATGTAGTCTATGGACAGGCATGGCCATGTACAGAATGGGTTACTGGACATAAATGTTGTATTTATTTCATAATATTCATAATGCGATAAACAAAGTTCAGTCATGCATTCATTATACTTATTCGTTCATATTCTCTGTGTTGTTCAAATGAACAGTTAGAAGGAACAAAAACTCTATGAATTTGAAATGCTGCGCTTTAAGCCAATTTTGTAGTGTTTTTTCTAATTTTGTCGCAGCTGTTATTGTGCATTAGCACAACTTTATTTTAAGTGACTAATAAAAACTGGACTAATACTAAATCAACCCACACATTAAAGTAAGAAATACTAGGGTTTATTGAATGAAGAGCTAACTATTCGATTTCAATACTTTATACCCTGTAATTATTATTCTTTAATTTTTTAATGTTATATATTTTTTTAATGTTATTGACACTATTCTAGTATTAGTAAACAAAAATACTGCTCGGAGTACCCCAAAGTAAAATGCTACATCTTACGAGGGCGGCTCGGAAACTTCTTAGCCAAGCACAAAAAGCGCGGTATAAACAAAAAAAGTTGTTTTGGAAACTTCCATCTCTGCTATGAACACATGTTAAATTTAGTTTCGATCTGGCAACTCCTTCATATAGAAACAGGAGTTCACAAAAGACGCATCCGCGATTTTTTTACAATGGAAAAATTAGAAATGCGTGGTGTCATTAAATATTTACATAAAAAGGGTTTATCGGGACAAGAAATTCATAATGATATGGTGAATGTATTAGGTGAAAGTGCTCCTTCATATGCAACAGTAAAAAATTGGGTTGCTGAATTTAAACGTGGTCGTACAAGCATTGAAGATGAACCACGTAATGGACGTCGAAAAACAGCAACAACAACAGAAATTGTAGCCAAAGTGTATCATATCGTATTAAATGATCGACGAATAAAAGTGCGTGAAATAGCTAATATCTTGGGCATCTCAAATGATCGAGTCCATTTAATTTTGCATGAAGAACTACAGATAAAAAAGCTTTCTGCAAGACGGATGCCGGACTTGTTAACAGTCGACCAAAAACGCAGAAGAATGAACATTTCTCAAGCTTATTTGGATCGTTTTCAGCGAAATAAAATGGATTTTAAGCGTCGTGTCATAACTGTTGATGAGACATGGATCCACCACTATACTCCAGAGACAAAAGAACAATCCAAACAATGGACTGAAGCTGAGGAAGTGCCCCAAAGAAGGCAAAAACAATTCAATCGGCTGGTAAGGTTATGGCAACGGTTTTTTTTGGGACTTCAATGGTATTTTATTGATTGACTATCTGCAAAAGGGTAAAATCATAAATTCAGAGTACTATTGCAACCTTTTAGATCAATTAAATGTACAAATTCTTGATGAAAAAATAATTTTTCATCAAGACAACGCACCAGCGCACAAGAGTGTTTCAATAATGGCTAAAATCAACGAATTAAAGTACGAGTTGCTTGACCACCCACCTTATTCTCCTGATTTAGCTCCCAGTGACTTTTACCTGTTCCCATATCTAAAAAAAATCCTTGCTGGCAAGCGTTTTACCTCAAATAAAGACGCAATTACAGTTGGAAACCACTATTTTGAAGACCTTAAGGAAAACTATTTTAAACAAGGGATAGAATTGCTAGATAAGCTTTGGACTAAGTGTATTGAAGTTTCAGGAGATTATATTGAAAAATAAAAATATTTTTGAAAAACTAACTATTCTCTTTCATTGATAGGCTAAGAACTTTTCGAACCGCCCTCGTAGATGTTCGTCTGGAAGTTTGTGAAAGCCAAATTTCAGGTTGCACTATTCCGCACTCGTGCGTCCATCATTGCGTCTGCTGATGACAGTATAGCGGTTCCCAACATTTTTCATGATTATGGCTTGTTGTCAAAAATTGTTTGGGATTGCTAATGGGCAAAATCTGCGTTTAGGGAAAAAAGTTGGCCTTTGAAAGTCAAAAAGTACCACTGAAAAAGTACTGTTTTTCAATAATTGTTTAACATTTCTAGATTATTGGTAAATGTATCATGGCTAAGTAGCCTATCGCTAGCAAAGATACGCTTGATACATCCAAAATGAAATGCTCAGTAGCCTAAGAAACGGTCCATACGGTGCTCACAAATTTAGGGTGATCCATCTACAGGTATTTTTTTCAAAATAAAAAAATACTAAATTCAAATCAACAGTGGAATCTTTGCTGTTCCTACGAAAGGACATTTTATGCCATTTATTTTTTGAATATAATTTCCTTCAAATGTTGGCAACTGTAATATGGAAATGAGCGTTCGGCGAAAAACAAGAAGATCGTCTGTTTTCGACCAAAATTGTGTTCAGTGATTAGGCCCATTTCTGGCTCAACGGCAAAGTCAATAAACAAAGTTGCCGCATTTGGGCTGAAAAGGAACCAAAAGAGGTTCAAGAGGTGCCATTATATACAGAGAAAACCACGGTTTGGTGCGGTTTATGTGCTGGTGGAATTATCGGTCCAAATTTTTTCAAAAATTATGATGGTCGAAACGTAACTTTCAATGGCGAGCACCATAGCTCTATCATAGCGGAGTTTTGCGTACTCTTGACGACATTTTGATTTAATAGGATGGTGCCATTTGCCATGCAGCTGATCAAACAATGGATCTAGTAAGAGGTTATTTCGAAGGGCAGCTAATTTCACCTTTTGAGCCGGTGAGTAGGCCGCCTAGATGGTGTGAAATCACAGTTTTAGACTTTTTTCTTTGGAGCTATGGAAAGTCCAAAGTCTATGCCGACAAACCAGCTATGATTCAGGTCTTGGAAGCCGACATTACGCGTATCATTCACGCCATACCGGTCGAAATTCTCGAATGAGTCATCCAAAACTGCAACCTTAGAATGGCACCCTGAGGCGTTGTTGCGGCCAAAATTTGAAGGAAATTATATTCAGATAAATAGATGTTCTAAAAATAGAATTTCCTTCGAATGAAATAAAAGTTTCCACACATGATTTGAATTTTAGTATTTTTTTTTATTTTGAAAAAACACCTCTAGATGGATCACCCAATATTCTCTAATAATTATGGAAATATAGTAACACAAAGGGGTTGAAAAGAGCGACAATTTTTTTAGACACGGTTTTCAAAGCTCAATTTTCACTACGAATTCCTTTACTTTTTTTAATTGACTAACACTCCGGGCTTTTAAGAGGAAGTAATATTTATTGACAGTTGTCTTAAATTTCTGGATGTTATAATTGGTGGAAAATACACTTGCCACTTACTGTTCCACGTACGGACAGTACGGCAAAAAACAAATTCGATCTGAAGTGCGGACAACCGGTCAATCAATAAAAAATGGATTTGAGTTCATAGAGAGTCGTGCATCACTGCCGAACATTCTCACGTCCGAAATAAAACCACGAGTGTCTGAAGAGCACACACCATAAAAGTAACACTAGAACAGCGACACGCCCATATTCCGACGATGCTCCAAGCAGGCAATAGAGTTGGATACCCTACTGTCACCTATCAGCAGCATCGCTCTACTTTGAACACGATCCAGAAGCTCCAAGGATAATATTGGAGCGGTCCATATGGGAGTAGTATTCCATTTTTGGCCTGAAGGAGTGAAATATTTACACCTTTACACGTGAGTGCTTCTTTCGACACTTCAAATACAGGCCTCGCCCAACGGGAATCACATTGTATTTTTATGCCCAGAATTGAGTCAGAATTCCTCGTTTTTACAAAACAAAATTTTGTTGTAAAGTTAATTAAAAGCTCTTTAATTCCTCATTAAAGAAAGAATTTATTAAGTTTTGTTTCAATTGTTCATTTAATTCTTAATTAATATATTATTTTTCTCAGTCAGTTCTGTCGCATAATTATATATTTTCTAAATTTTGAAAATAAGCCTGAAGTATCAGACATAAAATTGTAAAAAATGGCTTATATCATAATTTGGAAATGCAGAGCATGCAAACATTGCCTCCTCCTACATAACTACCTTATATTCAATAATCTATATTCACTTATGTACTGTGTTACCTGTCTATGAAACGTATAAAGCAATACTGCTTATACGTGTCTGACTCAATATCAAGAGCATCCGATTGTTCGATATCCTTACCACTGATAGATAATGACGACACTGTGAGGTAAATGAATTGTTTGTGAGACAACAAGCAGCTATGTGTCTTAAGCGCATTTAAACCTATTCTATTCACGCGACCCCATTCGGAAATGACCAGTAGATCCCGGCCAAGTGTCTCATCCATAATTCGCCTATTGTCTTCAATATCTTAAAAATTAATATGAATGAGAGTGGTTGCTGTCATCCGTGAACGAGTAGATTGGACTCACGGTCTGACCTAAAAGATCGTCAACGAAAATAAGAAATAAAGAGGGCAAAACCCTGTGATACACCTGCTGTCATCCTACATTTGTTGGAAGTGAACCCATCTACAACAACTGTTAAAGTGGGATCCTACGAAAGCTTGATATGAATCGAGCAAAAGTATAACCGACATCAAATCCTATAAGCTTTGATACATGAACACCGAGCCAGACTCTATCAAAGGCCTTGGAGATATCCAGAGCCACAACCTTACTTTCACCAAACTGGTGGATCAGGTTTCCCGATTTCTACGGGAGCCATACTGTCGATCACTAAGCAGGTCGTTGGACTCCAGATGCCTCACAAGATGGTGGTTAATCATGCTCTCCATTACCTTGGAAAGCGCATAGCAAATGGCGATGGTCCAATAATTCGTAGGATTATTGGCCTTAACCTATTTAGAGATCGGCTAGACGTTCGCAAACTTTCAACACTATGAAATGGCTCCAGCACGATAAGAAAGTTTGAAATAGTTGCGTAATGGAAGTGCTAGAGTCGATGAGCACATGCATAGGACAAGTGCCGAGATCCCACCCGTGATCGGGGACATACTCACATCGAGATTCACAAGAACCACGAGTAAGACTTGACTACATCGATTCACGTTATCTACATATAGCATCTTATTTAAAATAGCCTTACATTTTACGCTCCTGCCTTTCTAGGTTCACCATTTCACTGGAACACGCTACCATTCGATCTATTTCACAACTATACAGTCGCCCCTAATTTTCTAATACAATAGGTTTCAGCTATAGTCACTACGATCTCGGACATGGACAAAGGATCTGGTGTGTAACATAATGGTGTACATTATCATCGCTTCTGTCAGATTGTAGACTCCTTTCCCGTTCGAGCCTCAGTAGATCTATAAATCACATATACTTATTAGGGACATAAATGCTGTTACATCATTGAACACACCTATTTCAATAGTTAAACTGAACATACCCCGTAATGTAAGTACAATTCAGGAAGGTGTAAGGTATAAAATTGACCAAACAGTGTGCGCTACAACGGTATCAGAGCTTATATTCATTCGATAATGTAATTACGAGGGTTGCTATATATATTTCTAAGTGCTGCCTGGAGCCATCTGACATTTCCATTGAAAAGTTTGAAATTTTTTAGCATAAACGTACTCAGAACGTTTTGACGTACGACCATAATTTGTGTTGTTTACAGTGACTTGAACAAATCAATTTGGCAAAAAATGGAATTTACTCGTGAAATTTTCGTGCGATAATTTTTCACAACTTTCGACTTGGATTATAACTACAAGATTGCATCGATGAACTTAAATCTTTGTATGGCGATTAGACACCATACTATAGCACTGTGAAAAACTGGGTTAATGAATTCAATTGTGGCCGACGCTCGCTCAAAGACGAAGGTCGCCCTAAAACGGCCGTTGTGCCAGATAACATTGATGCCGTGCGTGGACTGATAATACAGACCGTCATGTGACATACCGTGAGATAGAGGCATTCTTTGTCATTTTTTTCACCAGCATACATTGACTCAAAAAAAGGCTCGTGTCAATTGGTGCAAAGAAATTTTGCAAAACTACAATCGTGGTGCTTCAAAAGACTTTTATAAGATCGTCAGAAGTGACAAACCATGGATCTATCCGGATGAGTCCGAAACAAAACAGCAATCGACCGTGTGGATCTTCGAAGACGAACCAAATCCAACGAAAGTTGTTCGTGGAAGAAGCACTTCGAAGCAAATGGCCGCCTGTTTCTTCGGCAAAACTGGTGATGTGGCGGCTGTTCCGCTTGAAAAACGTAGGAGGTCAATTCTGAGTGGAACACCACAATTTTTTGGCTTGAAGTCTTCGCAGAAATTCGAAAAACGAAGAAGAGAAGGTGAATCATTGGGTACTATGACAATTTGAGCTCTCACACATCGGCTCAAACCAGCGCATTTTTGAATGGCCAAAACGTCGTATTGATGGGTCATCCGCCGTACAGCCCTGACTTGGCACCAAATGACTTCTTTTTATTCCAGCACTTTAAGAAAAAAATGTATGGTCAACGATTTTCGTCGCCAGAAGATGTTGTTGTAAAGTTCAAAAACCATGTTTTGGAGGTGTCTCAATCGGAGTGGAAAAAGTGCTTCGACAATGCAAAAGTGTAAAAATCATGCTGGAGAATACTTTGGAAACAATAAAACCATTTTGATGATAAATATTCGCATTTTCATTATTAGAAATATATATAGCAGCCCTCGTACTATGATCTGGCGATTTTACATGGTTTTTTATTATTTACTCATAATTATGACTCATCATTTGTATCGTCTTGTCAGAGAAGTCGTTTGTAAAAACCAGTTGTGTGTATGCCTGCCATCTTTTATATGTTTCGCCAAAAGTGCTGCAGCAACGTTTGTCACAAAAAGCTGTTGTTTTAAGTAAAGTACTTGGCCCTTTGTTCCTTATAGAAATAACAGGATACAATTTATAGATATACTCGGACATATTAATAAAACAATAACTACACATGCATGAACCTGTGCTATGTTCGAGTTGTCATTTCAAAAAGGGATACACTTACTTTACTCGAGCTTATCTTAAAATAAATTCTCATATTGTTATCTTTACTATACATTTAATATAAACAGAACCCTTTTTCTATTATTGCCCTTCTTTATACTTTTTAATAATTTCTGTTTTTGTCTTTTTTTTGAGCAAATCCATTGCATACTTTGTTAATCTACGTACACGCAGAGTAAAGTTATGGTTACTATATTGTCACAGAAATAATAATATGTTCTCTGCACTAAAAACATGTTCGTCGCAATCATAGTATGGTTTTTTAAATTTCAGTTTGACAATATTGTGATAGCGACAATATTAATATAATGTAAATGTAAATGTAATAATAGTAAAGGGTGTTTTAGACGTGTGGAAATAAAAAAATATAAAATAATATTATGGACAAGAATAACCTTTACTATAAAGACAGGTTTTTGCCATTATGCTTTAAAAATGATTTCGGGCAAGTGGCCACCGCAGCTGGCTCAAATAAATTCCAGCTGAGAGGCCCAATGTTTGACCACTTTTTGCAGCATTTGCAGCCGTATGTCAGCCATAACGCGCCGAATATTCTCTTTCAAGGCGTCAATCGAGTCAGTCTTTTCTGGGTAGACAAGTGAGTTCACATAACCCCACAAAAAATTGTCTAGCTGCGTTAAATCGCACTATCTTGGAGGCTACGCCACAGGCCCACGACGCGAGATAATGCGCTCACCAAAAGTTTCCTTCAATAAATTTATCGTTTCGCTGGCTGTATGGAGACGTCTTGTTGGACCCAAAGGTCGTTCACATCAATATCCTCCAACACAGGCATGAAAAAGTCTTTAATCATGGCTGTTTAGAGTTCCCCATTGATTGTAATATTATGGTCGGCTTCATTTTTAAAGAAATATGGACCAATGATTCCCTCTGTCCATAGAACACACCAACTAGTTACTTTTTGATTACTCCAAATGCGACAATTTTAGTTATGAACGTACCCATTCAACCAAAAGTCAGCTTCATTCCTGAACACAGTTTTCTTGTGAAAATCAGAATCGGTAGCCGTCTTGATTACGTCGACCGAATATTGGACGCAGCGAGTAATGCATCACTCGAACCGAACAATGGTTTTGGTAATCAATTTCCACGATTTGCAAACATTTTTTCGAATTTTGTCTATTTGTTACAAAATGGCAATCCAAACTAAGCATAAATCAAGTCACAGCTATCAAAAAGACCAACTCCAAAAAAGTGTGGCAATATTAAAAACCACATGTCTAAAATAACGCCTTTACGAGTATTAATTACCAAATTTAGAAATGAAACTATGATTGCAGCATCCAAAAAAGTATGGTTGGTGCTACAAAAATATTCGTTTTTGGGATTTATGTTAACAATAATATGATTACAACAATCATACCGTATAGTTTTCACTTAGAACTAAGCATAACAGTTTTTAGGACCTTCAATACATACGAGTACAAATATAAAAAACTAGTAAAAAAGCTAAAGTCGGACATAGCCAAATATATTATACCCTGCACTCCTGGATGTTCAGGAAAGCCAACTAAATATAAATTTTTGAACAGATTTTGAATTTACGCAGATTTTTAGCTTACAAATATATAAATTTGTGAGAAAATTTCATTGTTTTTGGTAAAATCTTTTAAACACATACG
Source organism: Hydrotaea diabolus (assembly GCA_963513945.1). Classification (NCBI taxonomy): domain Eukaryota; kingdom Metazoa; phylum Arthropoda; class Insecta; order Diptera; family Muscidae; genus Hydrotaea; species Hydrotaea diabolus. The sequence continues at coordinate 148,858,965 of OY740718.1, read as the reverse complement.
AGTATGTGCTAGCTATATTTTAACCTGCCAAACTTCATCAAGATTAGTTGTAATATGCGAATTCTAGAACTAAAAACATAACATCGAATGAACATTTGTGTGGGAGCTATATTCAAATCTCAACCGAATTTTTCTTTCAATAGCGTTTTCTTTGGCCCAAAAAACTAACTCGTGCTAAATTTCATTATGATTGGAATCGGATGAACATATATGTACGAACTATATTTTAATCTGAACCGATTTACTTCAATTTTGATTATGCCCCTCCGAGGTCCAAAAAACAAACGTGTGCCAAATTCTTCAAGATTGGGTGATGACCCTTTTCCAACCTTGGGATCAGTTCAGATGCTTCCTTAGATGACCGCGCAAACACTCTATACGGTAAAAAATTTTTCAATGGTGAACCAAATTTTTCTGTGCAATTTATCAGCGTTCTTCACCAAAAGACGTTTGCATTTTTCAATCCTATTTTTTTTTAAAGCTGCAGTCAATAAATGTCCGGTACGTCGTTTGAAAGCCCCAAGTCCCAAGTCTTTTATAATGAGTCGACTCATGGACTTTTTCGTGATATTCATCTCACGGGCCATGATTTTCTGTTTTCGGAGCGGATTTCTGTGAATTCTTGATTTAACGGCTTTGATGACATGCGGTGTTCGAACAGAGCGTGGGCGGCGCGACCGGTGGCGGTCATTTACATCTCCAGTCTCCTCAAACAGTTTTATGCATCCGTAGACGAACATGCGGCTGATCCCTAGTGGCCAGAGCGTTTTGAAAATATTGCTTTTTTCATTTCACAATTGAAAAGCGCTATTACAGCGATACGGTTCTCATTATCTGACCTCTCCATGATGAAAGTTGAAACAATTTTTAAATCCTGTTACAGGCTAACGCAATTGAGGATAGCTTTCTAAACCCATATGACATTAACGGGGTATGTTCAGTTCTAATATTGAAATGGGTGTGTTGAATGTTGTAACAGTATTTATGTCCCTACTAAGTATATTTATGTACGGGAGCTATGTATAAATTTGCACCGCTTTTCTTTAATTTCATTAAGATTGTTTCTTGGCCCAAAAAACTTACTTGTGCTAAGTTTCATCAAGAGTGGATGTAGTTTGATTACGAGCGTTAGATGAACGGATAAATATTTCTATTATTGAATAACAATAATTTTGGGGATCATAGTATGGTTGGAGGGGGTGCTACGGTTCTGAGGATAATTTTATGGTTGTATGTTAAACAAAATTTGGTTTTGAGGATAATAATATTATTTTTCGGCTCATAGTATGGTTGAGTGTGAATCATAAAATGGATTTTTGGGATCACAGTATGGTTGAGTGTGAATCATAAAATGGATGTGGGTATCATAGTATGGTTGTGTGTGATTCACACTATTGCTTCAAGGATCATATTTTTGTTCGTGCCGCAATGATGCTCTTTGAATAATGTCATCCCAACCATTTTTTTCTGCGTGTATATATGAGTCCTTCCATGTTCTATTTTGGATATCTCTCCCCTATAAAATGTGTCATTACCAATTACAACTAGCTTTAATTAATGTGGATTGGTTTAAAGTTTAGCATATTTGGTATAAAATTCTCTCTCTTTTTCTGATGACTATATCCAATGGCATCTGAAATGTTGGCCACGAGCTCGTCTAATGTGATTGACATGGCAGCGTAGACTAGCCAGACATAAAATATTTATTATCTCCGATGAAGCCCAATTGACAGGATTTTTTTTTGCGCCTTACCAAAGTTTGGGACACGGATGTATCAGCATGTGTAAGAAAAAAGGTGCTTAACGAATTTTTTGACCGTGGGCAAAGAGGCGAGGATAAATAGTGTTTTTATACTGGCAAAACAAATAACGCGTGAATTGTGTTTATGTTCATTTCTTATTTTGAGTATTATTTCTATTTACACTGCGAAAAGAGGTTTTTTTAATAGGTTTTTTTTCTCAGATTACGCTTGAGTTATGTTAAACTTTAATTTTTTCCAGTTTCAATATCGTTTGCCATTTCAACGTGGAAAGACTTACATTGCCAAAACAACCGTTTCGTTCGGTTTATAGGCTGTTGGAATCATTGATTAATATTTTTACTAAAATCATGATGGCTGGATCGTAACCTTGAATGGTGATCGCTATCGCGTCATGATATCGGACTTTGGCTACCTGAAATTGCCTATTAGATAAGTGTCACAAGATGGCCATACCTTGCGATCGTAGCAATTTGATGCACGACTATTCCATTCAAAAAGATAACATGGATATTTTGTGTAACCACCTTGCATACCAAATAAAATTGTGAAAACCTTTAAACCAGTGACGACTTTCCATTTATTCAAGTCATAGTTGACGAATCGCAGTATTTGGTTCATAACTTCACACGTTTCTTTTGTACTAGTCGCAAATGCGATTGGAATAGATGGTAACAGATTTTTGTTATGCAGTAAAACAGCTATCAAGCCTAGAAATAGCATTACAAATTTTATATAAAAAAATTCAAATCTATTAAAAATCAATATGTTTGTTGAATACGTACTTTTACATGAATCGTCAATGAAAAGTCGCCATTCGTCTGCCTTATAATTGCGAATTAATGTCGAAAAAAGTTTGGGTACATCAGCGCAATATATGGAGATTACTGTCATTTTCACCAGCCTAAAAACTTTCTTCAAATAACAATGTCTGGTCACTTCTTCTACAGAAAGTTACACGAAAATCTTCTTCCACCAAATTCCACTGTCTTAATCGCGACCCAAGGATTTCAGCCTGTCGTTTTGATAAACTGAAATAGCGGACGAGATCGCAGAAATCTGCATTTGAAGCAAAATGTCGCTCCGTTGTAGATTTGGCTGGAAGGTCTTCTTCTTTCACCAAATATTTTTCATATTTTTCAGCTTCAAATTCCACTGCCTTAATCGCGACCCAAGGATTTCAGCCTGTCGTTTTGATAAACTGAAATAGCGAACGAGATCGCAGAAATCTGCATTTGAAGCAAAATGTCGCTCCGTTGTAGATTTGGCTGGAAGGCCTTCTTCTTTCACCAAATATTTTTCAGCTTCAAAACCACATATGCTCGTTGTCGGAACTTTATCATTACCAGATATCGGTTTTGTAACACTTACAACATTTGCGTACTTTACATTTTTGCGGGTTTTAAAAGTGTTCCAGAGCTGATGATGCCAAGTCATAGGCGTACATAAGGGCAAAGAAATTGAAGGTTGAACTTTAAATTTTTTAACGATGCACAGCAATTTTCACAAACAAATTCTGGCTCATAAAAGCTACTGAATTTGTGAGAACGATTGAAAACTTGGTTGTATACTTCCACCACAGCAATATTTTTTTTTTAAATCACGCCTATGAGGGATATCCGTAAATATGCCACAAATGTAACAAAAGTTATGCCGTTTATCACACATTTTTTTGGTTAATTAACGCGATTGTTATCAAATTGCTAACTTTTTTATTAATACTGTCTCAAAGCAAACTAGAAGTGATAAATCAAACAAAACAAATGAACAAAAACTAAAACAATATATTTACATGACAAACGGGATACTGAGATATTCAATAAAAAAGCGGTCAAACAAATAATGTTGTTTTAATAAAAGTTGAATAACTCAATTAGTTTCTAACGGATTTTTTAAAAAGGATACCGAATTCTATTTGTAAGAACACTATCTTTATTATTCAGTTCAAAAATTGTTCAGTTTCTTTTAAAAAATTCTGTGTAAAAACGCATCTAACGTTAAAAAATTACAAAAAATTTAAAAAAAATGAGTTTACAAGAAAATTACACAGATTTTGTTCAGTGTGACTTTAAAAGTTTATACACCATTCGAAAGGTCTCTTCTTTCCGTTGATACTCAACCAAGTTACTGGCATATAAGTGCGTAAGATCCGAAAACCCGGTTTTTACCCGTAACTCCAGATTTTGGAAGAGTTTGGGAAATTTCAAAATTTGGGGTTTTTTGATGCTAAAGGATAGATCAATAAGAAGCTGGATTTTCGATTTTCAAAGTGTGAACAAGCTGAAAATTGTGTAAAGTTGTTATAAAAAAGTTTTGTTTTGTGAACAAGCTGAAAATTGTGTATAGTCGTTATATAAAAGTTTTAAGATCAAGAGACAAGCATGGGAGGCAAACAAACTTTTTTTTCATATCATGGGAAAGATGCTTATGCAGCCTCACCAGTATTCTATGCTTCAGCGGTTTGTCAAAAAAGATTGAAATACATCTATTTATACGGAGATCTTCACATAATAGACTTGCTTTGCCGTTAAAAAATATGGCAAGAAAAAAGTTGCACATCTTCCAACAATCATATTCCAAAAAATGTGTTTTTTTTTTAAAAAAAGAAATGATTCGACAAGCAAATGAAAAAAAGTGTAAAACATAATAAAAGATAATAAAATGTTCAGTTTCTGGTTACCTTTAAAGTGAAATTTTTTAATTAAGGTTGGTCCAACCTTAATGCTCGATGTTAATTGAGAGGCACACTTTAACGTTAAGTTTTTTGCCTAACTCAATTTGACGTTTTTCGTTTCAGTGTTTGACAAATTTAACCACGAAGAGGTACACAATTTAGCAGCGCGTAAAGATTTTTGAAGATGGGCGTTCAAATCAAAATGCATTTCGTGCACTTCGTGATTTTTTTGATCACCATAATCGCCTCTGTGGATTCGTAAACAAGCAGAACTGCTACTTTTGTGCAAGTGAGAAAACCAAATGATTGTTAAAAATTTTCGAATTATTATTTGTTTTCGAGCAGCTTATTTCACGTTTTAGACCGGTAAATTGGCCGCCTAGATCGAGTGATGGCACACCTTTAGACTTTTTTTCTTTGGGACTACGAAAGTCCAAATTCTATGCTGACAACTAGCGACGATTCAGGTTTTAGAAGCCAACATAACGCGAGTAATTGACGCTATACCGGTTGAAATACTCAAAGGAGTCATCCAAAATTTGACCCTCAAAATGGACACCTTGAGGCATAGTTGCGGCCAACATTTGAAGGAAATAATGATTAAGTCCTCAAATAAATGGCATGAAATCGAAATAAAAATGCGTCTTCAGGTATGTACAATCAGTAGGGATATTTGAACTTAGGGTATATAAAAGTAGACCGAAATCACCCATTTTTATGAGCCGGTAACTCTTCAATCGTAACGATGTTTGTCGAATTTTGTCTAGATTGGAAGATTTATGTAGCTTCTAGAGCAAAAGACTTAAAATTGGTCGAAGATATGTGCAATCAATTTCAAGAGCATACGCCCTTTGTCCATAAACCTCGATGTGATAAATTTTATGAATATTGGGCATTAATAATTCCATGACTTTTCCAATTTCCCCCCATTTGGCCAAGAAATAGGATCATTTTTGTTTCAACAAACGCCTATTTTATGGACCTTGAAAAATCCTTTAAGGGGTGCAAAAATTACATAAACGTTGGCTAAATGTATAGAGCTAAAAGGACAATATGTTGAAAAATAAATTTTGTTTATCCAAAAAAAAAACTGCGTTTTATTCGAAAAGTCACGGAATTATTGATATATGATATATGTTTTTTTGATTTTTCTGTTTTTAGCTTTAGTAGCTACAAGTTACAACCAAACATGACGAAATTTTGCATATGTTTGTTTTTTGCACCAAGGAAGGACGTAATTAAAATTAGAGAAAATGGGTTTCTTGTGTCAATGGTAGACGCTGTTAAAATTGGAGAAAATCGGTTCAGATGAAGATATAGCTCGCATAAAATTTAAATATGACATTAGTTTTAAAGTCTGAGTAAATATGACATTAGTTTTAAAGTTCCAAGAACCTTTTTTCAGTTGGATTTCTGAATATCAAGGAGTGCAGGGTATAAAAGGTCGACCACGCCCGACTTTAGCTTTTTTAACTAGTTTTTATTGGTTTAGTTTTCAAACGATGTAAAGAATCAAATTTCGAAATTATCTTATATAACCAAAACTATAACATTCCTTAATTGTTTCGCAAATTGATTCGATATTATGAGTATACTTATATTAGTATATGGAATATCCTATACGTATGGGTACACACATGGGTATGTACACGCAGAAAAAAGTATGGTTGTGGTGACAATATTTGAAGAGGATCATACTATTGTTGTGTATATGTTTGCGGCATAACAATATTATGATCCTCACAACAATAGTATGATTCAAACACAACCATACTATGATTCTCACAACCATACTATGATCCTCACAACAATAGTATGATTCAGACATAACCATACTATGGTTCTCACAACCATAGTATGATTCAGACTCAACCATTCTATGATGCCCACAACCAAATTATGATCTTCACAACCATAGTATGTTTTACATACAACCATAGTATGATCTTTACAATTGCGTTAAGTTTTCAACAATAGAATTGAATTATGAAAATAATTTAAAAATACATAAAATTTAAAATAATAGGAGTGATTTATTTATTAGGAAAAAAATCAGTTTATACAACGTAAGCGTTTTTTAATAAATTCATTTCAGTTAAACAAAGCCAAAGCAGTTTGCTTGAAAAATTTTATTTCTTATAAAAAATACTATTATTGCATTCGATCCGTAACAATAACATTGTTCTAAAAAGCGTATTCGACCGAAAAAAATTACCAGCATACAGTATGATTGCCGTAATCATATTATTGTTAACAAAAAAGCCCATAAAACAATACTTTTGTCGCACTAACTATATTTATATTGTTGCTACAACCCTATTTTCATTATTGAATTTGGTAATTATACTATTGCTACATTTCAACAATATTAATATTGCGACAATCATACTATTGTCAAAATTAAATTCAGAAAACAATACTATGGTTGCGACGAACATACTTTTATTGCGGCGAACATATTATTATTGCCGTGTCCATATAGTAACCATATTTTTTCTCTGCATGTATTTGACTTTTAGCCGTATTGTTCTTTCAATGTAATCGGATGAGCGTTCACATGCATATATACTCGTAAGTGTATGGCTATTTTCAGAGTCAGCCTCAACCATAGGGAGAGAGAAAGAAAGGTAGTTAAAAACAATGTTCGTTTTGTTTACTTACTTGAATGTATTTGAGTGATTGTGTTAGGGTCCGTTCCATTTACATAAATTGTGCGGTTCTGTCAGTGTTTTTCTATGCGTGTGCAACCGGGTCCATGTGTGGTGCTGGCGAATGTGAAAGTTCTGTGTGTGTGCAAGTGCTGTCTATGTGTTTGTTTTGATATCTCATGTCATTTGTTATACTTTACATTTGCAAATAGACAAAGATTTATAATGGTTTGGCTTTTATTTGTTCATACGCTGGTGCTGTCTGTACTCAGGCACACACACACACCGCTACGGACACAGGATGTTTCCACTAATTTATATGGTGACACTGTCATTGTTGTTGCTGCCGGCGATGCTGCTGATGTTGCCACTGCTGCTGCTGATGGTCTTATTGTTGTTGTGGTTTTGCAGCAATTACAAAATCAGCTGTTTTTATGAAAGTGCAATTGTTAGTTTTTATGACGTGTTGCAATTTATTCCGATTACACTACTTGAGATAAAACTTTAATTTATGATATCAGCATCGCACACGGGAAATTTCATGGTACATAGGAAAATATTAAAATCTAAGAGGGAAAAATACTTCACAAAATATACATTGGGACCAGGTATAACCGGTGATATCTAAATCATCCCAGTTATTGCTTAATTTTGCTTTTATTTCGGGAATACTGTGGTAAATCCATGATGATTTTGATTGATTATACAGGATTATTTAGATAACGTTGGGTCGTGGCTAACCATGAGTCGTCTTGATCGAGACGGTTTCTTTAGAATGTACAAAATGTTAAACTGTTGTTGAATTATTAGGAAAAATAAACGTAAAATATAAAACCAGAAAAAAGGCTTAAATCGGACAGGACCAACTTTGTGATATCCATGATATTTTTGATTGATTATAGAGGCTTATTTAGATAACGTTGGATCGTGGCTAACCATGAGCCGTCTTGATCGAGACTGTTTCTTTGGAATGTACCAAATGTTAAACTGTTGTTAAATTATTAGGAAAAATAAACGTAAAATATAAAACCAGAAAAAATGCTTAAATCGGACAGGACCAACTTTGTGATACCGCTTACCACCATGGAGTAGCTAGAGGCATTAATCTTAAGGCATCAGTATAAAATTTTTTATATTCTATGTAAAGCGTCAGGATCTCATTTCGAAAGAGGAATGTGTATATGAGAGCAAGATGAAAGCATAAACCGAAATGATACATATGGCATATGTATATAACTTCTAGAGCAAAAGGACATCAAATCACTAAAAGAATTGGTAAAAGGTTTTTTAATTGTTATAAAGGTTTTTATTGACATTTGGTTTTCATCACACACACTTTTTTCGGAATTGGTCTTTTTGACAGCTGTCACTTGATTTATGCTCAGTTGGGTTTGCCATTTCATTATCAATAGACTTACTCCGGAACAACGTATGCAAATCGTGGTGGCTCAAAACGAGATGGCCACCGATACTGATTTTACAAGAAAATGTTGTTCAGCGATGAAGCTCACTTTTGTTTGAATGGGTACGTTAATAACCAAAATTTTCGCATTTGGAGTAATGAAACCCCACATGCCATTGTTGAGATGCCATTAAGTACATCCTCAAAAAGTCACTGTTTGGTGAGCTCTATGAGCAGAGGGAATCATTGGTCCATATTTCTTCAAAAATGAAGCCGGCCATAATGTTACTGTCAATAGGGAACGCTATAGAGCCATTTTTAATGACTTTTTTGTGCCGGCATTATAGGATTTTGATGTTAATGACCTTCACTTTTGGTGAGTGCATTATCTCGCGTCGTGGGCCTATGGCGTGGCCTCAAAGACGTGAGATTTAACACCGTTATACCATTTTTTTGTGGCGTTATGTGAAGTCGCTTGTCTACCCAGATAAGCCCAACGCGATTAACGCCTTGGAAGATAAATTCGGCGCGTTATTGCTGACATACTGCCCCAAAAGCTGTAAAAGGGGTCGAAAATTGGGCCTTTCGGATGGAATTTATTTGAGCCAGCCGTGGCTGCCACCTGGCCGAAACTATTTTTAAAGCACAATAACCAACCCTTTTCTTTATAATAAAGCTAAATTATTGCCCATAATATTATATTATATGTTACAGCGCATAGAGAAAGGGACCTAAGGGTAAAAAAAATAATTTTCAAATTTCTTTTTATGTGCACAACATCTGAGCATCGAATGAGACCGATCCCATGCCCCAAAAGTGTTCCCTCCCAGAGATATGCGCGTTTCATGAATGTGAAGTCGACGATTATACACCAAAGATACACGTATTTAAATCTTTAAAATGGCTCTCCTGAACAAAACTGGTTTTTACCCTTAGGTCCCTTTCTATTTTGCGCGTCACATATGCGTTTTGTGCCTTTTTGAACACCACACGTCTGAACTATCGTATAACGCCTGCCAAAAGCGTGAACATTATTATTTGCATTATATTGGTAATACTCATGGCGAATTTTAACGTAAGGTCGACTTCAGTGCTTGAGCCATTAGTCGCATCTTGGACAAGTTAAAACATTAGTGCATTATTTTTTACCTTCAGCCACCGCCAAAGTCATAGGTAGGTTATAAAGTGAACAAATTTAGTCGCCATACTATGCAGTATCGAAGAAGATACATAAATGACGCATCAATGCCACTCAGCTCATTCACTGACTTGGTGAAAGTAAGGTAATGGCTCTGGATATTTCCAAGGCGTTCGATAGAGTGTGACACGGCGCACTCCTATCAAAGCTAATTGCTTTTGGAGACGGTACTGATTTCTCTCGATTCATATCGAGTTTTATCAGTGATCGCTCTATACGTGTTGTTATAGACGGAGTCTCGTCCGATGAGTATGTTATAAATGCAGGGGTACCGCAAGGCTCTGTTCTCTCTCCCTCTCTGTTTCTCATATTTCTTAATGACCTCCTGAGTCTGACAACAAACCCTATTTACTCGTTTGCTGACGACAGCAGCATCTGTCACTCATATTCGTTCGACCGTAGACCGGGCCTCCCGGATACAGAGGCGATGAGGAAAAATATGACTGACACACTCAAAGAAGATCTTGTGAGAGTCTCAGAGTGAGGTTTTGCAAATGGGGTCGAGTTTAATGCTAGCAAAACCCAATGCTGCCTGTTGAGCCATAAACGATCGACGGGCTTAACATCGTCGGCGATTGTTGTCAATGAGTCGGATGCTCTTGACGTTCTGGGCATGAAAATTCAGTGTGATGTTCGCTGGAACAAACACATTTTTGAAGTGTCGAAAGAAGCATTCAAGTGCTTGGGTTTTTTTTAAAGCGGTGCAAGAAATACTTCACTTCCTCCGACCACCTCAACATCTACATCAAATACATTCGGCCAAAAATGGAGTATAACTCCCACATCAGGGTGGGTGCTTCAAGGTCTTCTTTGGAGTTTCTTGACTGGGTGCAAGGGAGGGCACTGAGGCTTGTTGGAGATAGCAGTGTAGCTAACTCTGTTGTTTCACTCGAGCATCGTCGGAGTGATGGTTGCGTATTACTCTTTTACAGGTGCTTTAACGGGATGTGCTCTTCTGAGATAGGTGATCTCATCCCGGAGGTCAGAGTGTTCGCTCGTAACACCCGCTTGTCTAGAAGTTCGCATCCATTTGTTAGTAATTGGCCTACTGATCGCACGACGCATTACAGGGAGAATTCGTTCATCAGCCGCGTTTCCCGTATGTGGCACAGACTTCCCGAGGTGTTTCCAGCCACGCACGATATGAACAGGTTCTAATTAAATGTCCATAAACATTACTCCCTCTTTCCTTCCCAACCCTAACCTATCTTCCCTTGACCGATAAAATGTACTGCATACGAGGGCGACCGAAAAACTAACTGCCCTGGCACATTTTCTGTTTTACTAGCAACTTTTTTTGTTTTATTTTTTAAAAGCAATCTTTTATAAGCCATCTGTCAAAATTTCCGAAATATTTAATGATTATTTTCTTTGTTACAGGTGATTGAAGTAAACAAGTTTTATAATTTTTGAAAAATGGAAAATAAAGAGTTTAGTGCGGTAATTAAACACTTTTATATGAAAGGTTATACGCCACAATTAATCAAAGATGAATTGGATTCTGTTTATGGTGATAATGCACCATCATACTCCACCGTGAAATCCTGGGTTCAACAATTTAAAATGGATCGTTCAAGTACGGAAGATGAACAACGCTCTGGAAGACCGAAAACTGCTACTACTATTGAAAACATTAGAAAAATATTTAATGAAGTGACTAAAGATAGACGAATAAAGCTCAGAGAACTTGCTGATATTGTTAAAATACACGAAAAACAAGTTTGGAGTATTTTACATGATGAACTCCACATGAAAAAGCTATCCGCAAGATGGGTGCCGCGTTTTTTGGACCAATTCCGAGGAGTTTTTAGCGATTTATTAGTGTAATCCAATAGAGTTCTTGCGCCGATTCATAACTGTTGATGAAACATGGATCCATCACTACATCCCAGAATGCAAAGAACAGTCAAAACAATGGATAGAAGCTGGTAAAAGTTGTCCCAAGAAGGCGAAAACTGTAAGTCAGCAGGAAAAGTAATGGCCACATTATTTTGGGATGCAAGGGGTATAATATTTATTGATTATCTTGAGGAAGGAAAAACTATAAAAAGTGAATATTACTGTGCATTATTGGATCGGTTGAGTGAATAAATCAAGATAAAACGACCGCATTTAGAAAAAAAGGTTCTTTTTCATCAAGATAATGCTCCTTCACACACTGCATTTTTAACTCAACAAAAACTGGCCGAATCACGATTTGAAATTGCTCCGCATCCTCCATATAGTCCAGATTTAGCTCCTTCCGATTATTTCTTGTTTCCAAATTAAAAAAAAATTCTCGGTGGCAAAAAATTATCGTCCAATAGCTAGGTTATTGCTGAAACTGAGGCATATTTTGAAGGTCTTGAAAAATCTTATAATTCGGATGGAATTAAAAAACTTGAAAAACGTTTGATGAAGTCTATTGAGTTGGAAGGAGATTATGTTGAAAAATAAATAATAATAATTCCAAAAAAACGGTTCTTTTTATGTTAGGCCAGTTACTTTTGCCCTCGCCCTCGTATATAGGGGACACCACCTGAGTGTTGGTCTTAATTCAAAAAAAAGGGAGACATGGTTAATGGTGCCAACATTTCTTGTCTAATTTCCGATATACCGGATGAAAGTTTGGACCTTTCGATTAGACCACCTAATGCAAAGTAGCTTTAAACATTTAAAAGAAATTATCTTTAAAAAATGGTAAATGTTGTAAATTGTATCGATCGGCCATAATACAGATTGGGAAATTTAATTATATTTAAGTGATTTATTTACAATTACAATTAATGATTTTATAGGATGGAGTCATTGCGTTTGAAGCATCTCAAATAAAGTATTCGAAGGCCTATAATACAAAAATGTAAGTTCTGATAAATTTTTTGTCTGATTTTAAAGTTTGCATCTCTAGGTAATTCTGTTTAACAATAAAGGTGAGGCATAATGCATCTCTGAAGTTTTCGATAAATTGTAGAGGATATTGTTCTCCTAGTGCCATAACGTGGGACCGAGTTAAGATATTAGGATTAGCATATTTTTTATTTCGAAAAAAAAATTAAAAAAAACCTTAAATGGTCTAAGTCGGACACCTTAAATGGTCTAAGTCCTTAAATGGTCTAAGTCGGAAACCTTAAATGGTCTAAGTCGGACATTGCCGACAATAATACCCTGCACTTCTTAATGTTCAAAAAAGCTAATGAAATCCAGGCTTTAAATTAAAGCAGATTTTTAAACAAATGCGGTATTAGACTTTGTGAGAAAATTGCATTATATTTATACCGAAAATTCGGCCAATTAAACATTGGCATATATGTTTAATTGGCCGAATTTTCGAACTTTTGGTCAGTCACTTAAATATAGTCAAATTGCGCAAATAGTCATTCAGTACCCATATGTCCATGTGTACTAAAAGGGGTTTTTAGTCCCTTATTTGTATGGAGAAAATATCAAAAAATAAGCCTATATGGCCCAAATTGGTCTAAGATTGCTTGTTTGTCTTATGCCATATACTTAGTAGGGACATAAATACTGTTACACACGTTTTATGCTTTAAAATAAAAAGTACTGAATGTTTTTGTACAAAATATTTTTTAATATATATAATTATTAATGTATATTGTATCCAAAAAAAATCTACTTATTTATAATATCCGCCTTTTGCCTTTACACACGCCTTAAGTCGCACTGGCCTCTCGTCAATAGCTGCACGAACCTCGTCCATTGGAAAATTGGCCACAGCTCGAACCAAAGCAGTCTTAGGAGATCCAATGTTGGGCTATCTTTTGTGATAAACCTTGTCCTCTAAAACCGTCCATATTTTGTAATCCAATGGGTTCAAATCTGGACTGCCTGAGGGCCATTCTTCAGAGGAAATGAACGCTGGCAAATTGTTTCGAAGCCAGGCCTGGGACGTTTTAGCCTTATGTGCCTGCGCAGAATCCTGCTGGAAAGTCCATGGCTGGTTTTGGAACAGGGAATTGTTAAGAGGGTTTACAACAGCTTCCAAAACGGTTTCTTGGTAAACTTTGGCCGATGTTCTGACTCCTTGTTCGCAGAAATGCAGGTCAGTGACCCCATCGTAAGAGACACCCCACCAAACCATGACTGAAGCTGGGTGATGATCCTTTTCCACCCTTGGGATCAGTTGAGATGCTTCCTTAGATGACCGCGCATAAACTCTATCATTTTTGTTGTTAAATTTATCCTGAACGGTAAACATTTTTTCATAGATGAACCAAATTTTTCTGTGCAAGTTATCAACGTGCTTCACCAAAAGACGTTTGCATTTTTCAATCCTATTTTGTTTTAAAGCTGCAGTCAATAAATGTCCGGTACGTCGTTTAAAAGCCACAAGTCCCAAGTCTTTTTTAATGATTCGACTCATGGACTTTTGCGTGATATTCATCTCACGGGCCATGATTTTCTGTTTTCGGAGCGAATTTCTGTTAATTCTTGATATTCGAACAGAGCATGGGCGGCCCGACCGGTGGTGGTCTTTTACATCTCCAGTCTCTTCTAATTGTTTTATGCATCGGTAGACGAACATGCGGCTAATCCCGTTTTGAAAATATCGCTTTTTCATTTCACACTTGAAAAGCGTTATTACAGCCCTATTACAGTTCTCATTATCTGACCACTCCATGATGATAGTTGAAACAATTTTTAAATCCCGTTACAGACTAACGTTATTGAGGTTAGCTTTCAAAACCCATATAACATTAACGGCGTATGTTCAGTTCTACTATTAAAATGGGTGTGATCAATGTTGTAACAGTATTTATGTACAGTATACTAAGTACTTTACCAAATTTTTTTGAAAATCGGAATTAAAACGGGTGTTCTACAAGTTGTATGTAAAAAGGGGAGGGACTTTTATGCTGGGTTTCTACACAAATGTGGACCCATATTAATCATTTTATTTAGCTGGTAACTGCTCCATTAAAATAAATTGTGCCAATTTCATTAAGATTGGATGTTGTTTGTAGCTTGTAGATCTAAAGCCTTTTAATCGGTTGAAAAGTTGTGTAGGAGCTACAACTTAATCTTAATTCAATTTAATTAATTTTCTTCTTTGGTCCAAAACATTAACGTGTTCCAAATTTCTTCACGATTGCTTGTAATATGTGGCTTCTAGAGCTAAAAACATAAAATCAGTTGAACATATGTGCTATAAGTATATTTAAATCTAAACTGATTTTCTTGAATTTTAATAACTTCCCTCAAAGGTTCATTAAACGTACTTAGGCTAAATGCCATCAGTATTGGACGTATGAACGGGCAATAATCGCGACCTGTAGACGGACAGATAGCCATCGTGAAATTGAATCAGCTGATGACACGTCGGTCGGTATACTTATTTAGGGCTTTTTAATAGAGACATAACAATTTAGTATCTTTTTGTCAATGCACCCTCAAACATTTTTCATGATCTTTCAGTGTCAAAATGTTGATCGAAGTCAACATTTGATGGAACTCATTTCTGTCTGATTGGTTTTGTCAATAAACAAAATATGCGCTAACAAACCCACATATGCTTAAAGAAACACACTTGCATCCGCAAAAAATTACTGTGTGGTGTGGATTTCATGCCGGAGGTGCGATTGGGCCGGATTTTTTCGTCGATGAAAACAATCATCATGTTACCGTTAATGAAAACGTTATCGTGCCATACTAGAATATTATTTCTGGCCAGAATTGGATAAGCTTGACATCACCGACATGTGATTTTAACAACACGGAGTCACACATCACGCGTTACGTTTGATTTACTCAAAGGCAAACTCGGTGAACGTGTTATCTCAAGAAATGGTCATTGGATTTATTTTTATTGGGCCACATCAAGTCATTGGTCTATGCCAACAAGCCAACAACTTCAGACGAGCTCAGAGACATCATCCAAACCGCGAAATGTGTGCAAGAGTAGTAGCAAATTGGGTCCAATGAATAGATCGCTGTACACGGGCTCGTGGTGGTCATATGACCAAAATTGAATTTCATTTTCAAAATGTTACATTTGCGCTACACCTAGAATAAATTTGAATTCTATATCTTAAATACTCTGTGTTTTATTACTATATAATTTTTTATGTCCTTAAAGGAAAGCCCTGCGGGTCTAACAGCAAAATTTGTGGTACACTAAGAAAAAAAGTATTATTGAGGTGACAGTATTCGAAGAGCATCATATGAGTACTATTGTTGGGTATATGGTTTCGACACAACAATATTATGATCCTCTGAACTACAGTACGTTTAAAACTCAACCCTGATATGATCCCTACAACAACAGTATGAATCACACGCAACCATACTATGATCCCCATGACCAAACCAGGGTTGCTATTTATATTTCGGGTCCGACAATAAAAACACAATAATTTATCATTGGAAATGGTTTTATTGTTTTTTAAATACACTTTTGCATGCGCACAAACAAATTTTCGAAGCACTTTTTTCACTCCGATTGAAACACCTCAAAAACATGTTTTTTGATCGCTTAAACAGCTGCTTTGGGCGATGAAAAACGTTGACCACTCATTTTTTTTTTGATGCTAGGGAATAAGAAAAGTCATTGGCTGCCAAATTAGAGCTGTACGGTGGATGGCCCATCAATTCGACATCTTGAGTGGTAAAATAGCTCATCGTTTCAGCTGCTGTGTGAGAGCTCGCATTGTCGTGATGCAAAATGATCCGTCTTCTCTTGTTATCTTTCCTCATTTCTTCGAACACTGTTGGCAAACAGATGGTTATATACCACTCAGAATTGACCGTCCTATGTTCCACCAAAGGCACTGTGGCAACATGGCCGTTTATACCAAAAAAAAACGCAATCATTTGCTTCGATGTACTTCTTCCATGAACAACTTTTGTTGGATTTGGCTCGTCTTAAAAGACCAATACGGTCATTTCTGTTTTGTTTCGGGTTAATATGCATAGATCCATGATTCGTCACTTGCGACAATGTTATACACTGCCTTTGATATATATGTGACCCGGTCTATGAAAAGGTGGCAGCGTTCAATCCTGTTTTTTAATTTTTCAATTTCATTTATTATCTTTACGAGTATTCTGGATTTTCAATAAAATTCTGTTTTTCTTTCATATTTCTCTACATTTTTAGTACACTTCTAAGCAAGTTAGGACTTTCTAGTTTGCACCACGTGACAGAGAGTGTCAAAAACTATCGAAACCAAAAAAATGTGGAAAATTTTTTTTTTGAGTCATAAGCCTCCTTTTCATAGACCTGAACACATATATACTTTTTCAACATCTCTTTGCACCAATCCATACGAGCCTTTAGTAGAGCATTCGTCAAATTATGCGAGATCCATCGACAAATGAACATGCAATATCATATTGATTGCATGTCATATGTTAGTCTTGCTTAATCAGTTCACGCACAGCATCGATGGTTTCTGCAAAGTGACCGCAGTTGGACGTCCTTCACGAAATTCATCCTCGAGCGAAAGGCGTCCGAGACTGAACTCTTGGTACCAGCGATTTGGATGGTGCTTCAACGCCAAAAGTCGAAACTAATGATTTAAACACTCTTGTGTCGATAATCGCACAAAAATGTTTTTTGACTGAGTTGCATTTTTCAACACACTGTAAACAAAACAATTCGCCCTCAAATGACAAAACGTTCTGAGAGAAGTTATGCTATAAAATGTCAAAGTTTCCAATGGATTCTAGTTTGCATCTGTGAACACTATTATTGTCAGGGCCCGAAATTATGATTCACACTGAACCGTACTACGATGTTTACAACCATTTTATGTTCCTCACAACCATAGTATGTTTCACGTGCAACTAGAGTACGATCCTTACAACCATAGTATGATTCACACTCAACCATGTTATGATCCCTTCAACCATGGTATGATAGCACTAAACCATACTATGATACCCAAAATTAATTATTAGAATTGCGTTATGTTGTTAGTCAACAAAAGAGATTTTTGTTGAGAAAATTATTTAAAAATCCATTAAATTCAAGGTACACGCAGAGAAAAGATATGGTTACTATATGGTCTCGGCAACAATAGTATGTTCTCTGCAATAAAAGTATGGTCGTCGCAACCATAGTATTGTTTTTTAAATTTTATGTTGACAATAGTATGATTGCGGCAATATTAATATTGTTGAAATGTAACAATAGTATTATTGCCAAATTTAGAAATGAAAACTTGGTTGTAGCAACAATATAAATGCGGTTGGTGGGACAAAAGTATTGTTTTCATGGGTTTTACGTTAACAATAATATAATCATACCGGCAAAATGGTATTTTTTAATTTGACAATGTTATTTTTACGAATCTTAGGCAATAATAGTACTTTTTATATGTAAATTATTTTTTTCAAAACAAACTAAGGATTAGTATAACTAAAATGTTTTTAATAAATGATTTTTTTACTGTTAATTAAATCACTCCTTTTACTAAGAGTTTAATGTATTTTTACAAAACTCATTAAAAATGTCTATTGTTGAATAACAACGTCACAAAAAATTTTGGGGATTATAGTATGGTTGTGTGTACTATGGTTGTGAGGATCATACAAAGGTTGGTTGTGAATAATAATATGGTTGTGGGGATCATAGTATGGTTGAGTGTGAATAATAATATGGTTGTGTGTGAATAATTCTATTGTTGCCAGAACCATAATATTGTTGTGGGGATCATAGTATGGTTATGTGTGAACCATACTATTGTTGTGATGATCATAATATTGTTGTGCCACAGCCATATAACCAACAATAGTAGGATGCTCTTCGAATATTGTTACCACAACCATACTTTTTTCTGCGTGTAGTAAGAGTGATTTCCTTAACTGCAGAAAAAAAACCATTTAAGAAACTATGAGTATGATTACCATATTATTATAAAAGCCAAATCCATCCAAACCATATTTTTATTGTTGCTGCAACCTTATTTTCATTTTAAAATTTGGCAATACTAATATTATTGTAACATTTCTACCATGTTAATATTGTCGCAATCATTCTATGATGAAATTAAAAAAAAAATATTCTGTGGGTGCGACGAACATACTTTGCAGAAAACATATAATTGTTGTCGTGACCATAAAGTAACCATATATTTTTTCTGCGTGCAGTGACAAACGTTTGCTATGACTCTAACTTAAAATACCCTGTTCCACAATGTGGTGGATCTAGGTATTATATTCGAAAATTATAAATAATAATTTGGATGTATATTCGCATATGTGACAGCGCATAGAGAAAGGGACCTAAGGGTAAAAAAACAATTTTTATTTTTTTTCTTCTGATGTGGACAACATCTGAGCATCAAATGAGACCGATCCCATGCCCCAAAAGTGTTCCCTCCCAGAGAAATGCGCGTTTTATAAAAGTGAAGTCGACGATTCTAAGCGCAAATAGAAAGGGACCTGATATTTAAAATGGCTCTCCTGCACAAAACTGGTTTTTATCCTCAGGTCTATTTTGCGCGTCACATATGTAGTCTGTTTGCAGAAGAATCCTTTATTTGAAAAAGTATACTTATGCGGAGTTTCTGTTTCTTTAAATGACGCTGTAAATAAGATTAATTAACGCTGTAAAAGGTATACAGACAAAATTGAATGGCATTAGAGATAACACTTTTGTTACAAATACGACTACACATCAAACTTTGAAGTACTAATTATGTCTATTATCTATAAGTACTTATTTTTGGTTTCAAAATAAAGCCATATGTAATGAGAAATAAATAGCTGGTAATGCAAATAGTAATGAGTTGTTCTTACTATACTATTACTGCATTCATTAATTATGGAAATCTAAAGAATTTTTGTGTCTTTTGCAAATCATTGCTGAATTGCCCGTAAACGTTTGTGTTTGCTTGGGCGAATAGATTTATATGATCCCATTTATATGGACCATATTTAATTTGAATACTTTATGACTTCATTGCAGCGTGTATATGACGCACGGAAAATTATCATTAAACAGAATGTGTTTAACATCAATTTCGCCTACCTTTTTGTATGGCCGTATGTAAATAATCAAATGCAGGGGTCTACTGCATTTTTCATACCATTTGCTTATTAATGCATACAATATCGAAGGGAAATTCTATAGATTTAAAACCAACTATGTATGGCAAACTATTGTGTATTATCCAGTACATCTCTCCTCCCCCCAATTACTGCAATACCGTAACATTCACTCTTCCAATCATGAGCAGCTTTAACTAATTTTATTTGTGTTTTCCATAAATTGTGGCAGCGATTCGCTTTAGTGCTTGATGTGGTGTTGCATGGTCTGGCAAAATATTGTTTCCACATAGAAAACTCCTGTACGTACTATTATTAACTTTTTTGTTGTTTTTTTTTCCTTCTGCTCCGACCATATACCATAAGTATTCGAAACCATAAAATGTATTATGGTACTAATACGGACTTTGAGATCGCTTTGCATATGCAAAGTTTACGGTGCCCCAAAGGTTTGTAATGTACAATATTATGTGGCGGCGTTGGTGGTGGTTTGGCAACTTTTTGCAATTAAAGCCAGAAGACAAAGGGTTATGTATGCGAATCGGTGAGTATGCCATTTTAATCTTAACATGATTTAAAAATTGGATTTTGTCTTTAATTTTTTCTTCGGAGGAGGAGAAGTAAATATTTACCAACCTGGAGGGTCAGAAAATTTAGCACTTACCTCAATATTTTTTGGTTCGAACGGTTTGTATATTGGCGCGACCTGCCATTTCCATTGGAAAGTTTGACATTTTTAGCATAAACATACTCAGAACGTTTTCAGGTACGACCATCATTTGTGTTGTTTACAGTGCCTTGAAAAAATCAATTTGGCAAAAAAAAAATGGAATTAACTCGTGAACATTTTCGTGCAATCATTTTTCAAAACTATCGATGTGGATTATCACGACAAGAGTGCATCGATAAACTTAAATCTTTGTATGGCGATGAAGCACTATCCTATAGCACTGTGAGAAACTGGTTAAATGAATTCAATCGTGGCCGACGCTCGCTCTAATACGAAGGTCGTCCAAAAACGGCCGTTGTGCCAGAGAACATTTATGCCGTGCGTGATGCAGTATCGTCATTTGACATACCGTGAAATAGAGGCATCCTTGGGCATTTCTTCCATCAGCATACATTCGATATTGCATGAAGACCTGGCCGTAAAAAAGTTTGTTCTCGTTGGATCCCTTACAATTTGACAATCGCTCAAAATAAGGCTCGTGTCGATTGGTGCAAAGAAATTTTGAAAAAATACGACCGTGGTGCTTCAAAAGACGTTTATAAGTTCGTCACAGGTGAAGAATCATGGATCTATGCGTGTGGGCCCGAAACAAAACAGCAATCGATCGTAAGGGTCTTCGAAGACGAGCCAAATCCAACAAAAGTTGTTCGTGGATGAAGCACTTTGAAGCAAATGGTCGCCTGTTTCTTCGAAAAAACTGGTCATGTGGCGATTGTTCCGCTTGGGCAACGTATAAGAGGTACACCACAATTTGTTTGCCTGAAGTCTTCGGAGAAATTCGAAAAAACAACAAGAGAAGATAAATCATTGTGCACCATGACAATGCTCTCTCGCAAATCGGCTCAATCCAGCGCCTTTTTAACCGGCCAAAACGTCGAATTGATGATTCAACCGCCGTACAGCAATGAATTTGCATCCAATGACTTCTTTTTATTACCGCACATCAAGAAAAAAAAGCGAAGTCAACTATTTTCGTAGATGCTGTTGAAGCAGATGCTGTTGAAGCTATCAAAAACCATGTTTTGGAGGTGTCGCAATCGGAGTGAAAAAAGTGCTTGGCAATTGGTTTGATCTTCTGCAAAGGTGTATAAATCATGCTGGAGAATACTTTGAAAAACAATAAAACCATTTTTGATGATAAATATTCCCATTTTCATTATTAGTCCAGAAATATATACAGCAGCCTCGTATAAACTAATCGTATAAATGACAGCTATCTTTCTTTTTGTTTATTGAAAAATTTGAAATGTCAAAAAAATTGGGCTTAACTAAAATTCTTGCTTTTTTGGAACAGATTGATCGGTTTTTTAAAGAATATATTGTTCTCGCCATCCATCGAGCCTGGTGCATGGCGCCAGGAGGTCGTATCTTGAATTTTTTCTCTCTGTCTCCACCAAGAAATATTATCGAAAGTTCTATTAATTCTCGATAGTCATCTCTAATAATATCTTTTGTCAATTCATTTCGGTAAAATTCTACTAATTTGTCAATATCTGTAGCATTTAGACATAATAGCTTTTTTGTGCAGCTCTGTATTCTATTGGGATCGACATTTTTCCAATTTTCCCGGAACTTTTTGAACAACGGAATGTCAGGATCTGTAGTTACTTCGCTGATTTTTGCCTTGAATACCGCTTTTAAAACCAATTCGTAGACGTGATGTCGGCAAGCAAAAATCAGCATTTCTCTATCAAGTTTCTGTTCAAGAAGGACACAGGCACCATTCATACGACCTGTATTTGAAGCAGTAGTATCACAACAGAAAATTTGCACTTTATCTTCAAGATTCCAATCAACAAGAGCGTTCCAAACTGCTTGTGCTTGCTCACGTCCTGTAGAGTCGTCCAATTTTGGTACACCGATAAGTTGTTCTTTATTATCATAAGAAACAACTATAGGTAGACGTTCCTCTTTAGATTTGCGAACATCTAAAGCCGGCAAGAGTTTGCCATCCCAGTGCACAGTTACAATATCAGGTACTTCGTTTTGAAAATCGACCTTTATAGCTTCTGCTCGCTCTTTTCGCTTTTCCGTTCGAATTCTTTGAATGGACGATTTACTTATGGAAAATTCGTCTGTGTTATGCCCAAGTGCCTCAATTGTTGCTTCAATAATGAAAACAGAATTTCTCATACTTATCTGGCACCTATCTAATGCTGCCACTAATTTGGGTGTGATGAAATTTGTCCTCACAGGAATTTTATTAAAATTTGGCTGTGTGCTCTCGATTGGAATGGGCAATTTTTCTGGAAAATCCATCATTTCAGAATCAGAAGAAAAACTTTCTTGGAGTGGTTCATAAGATGATGTCGAAGGAGTTATGGATGAAAAGTATTTAGAACGCCGCCTTTCTTCCTCAATGCTTCTAAGATGTACCTTTTTTTCTTTTTCCGCCAGTGTTTTGTCCACGCCACCTAAGTGACCAGGTCGACCTGGCTCTCTTTGTCGTTGTAAGAACATTATGTCTTCATTTATCTTTATTAGTTGTAAGGCATCAGCATGTGCAATGTCAAACAAATTATCTAAGTTTGTAACAAACTCTTGACGACGTTGTTCAAACACATGTTGTGTTTTGTTTGCATTTTTTTGCAACTCCCTCCAACCTTGGTATAAGGTGACTAGCTTTTTAACACAATTGGGAAAAGACTTCGTCGGAATACGTGCTTTTTCCCAAAAAATAATGCACTCACGGATAGTAAGATTTGCACTTTCATTGACTTGTAACTTCACTTCACGAATATTATAAAACAGAACTGCCAGTACTTGACCATTAGAGGGAAGTTTTGATCCGGTAATTTGATGTTTAACGTTCCCTATTAAAAATATTCCCTTTGTTGCGCTGCGTAACTCCACTGACATGTTGATTGAACGAAACTATGTATTTATTAACAAAACAAACCGACAATAACAAAACATACACGTGTTACCTCCCGCGTGTCTTTGTATGCAAGCACTGATATGTTTCGTTGTAAGTCGGCATGCGTTATCGTGGTTCTAAGTGCATCAAACTTTTTTTACAAATGTTTTGACACCATTCTAACAAAATTAGGGGGTATGCGTTGAAAAAAAATAACTTTTAATTTTTTGGGACACCCTAATACTTATATTATATAAACGCAGATAACACATTTGTTGCCACAACCGAATTTTTTGCCTACCGAATGTTGGTGGGGGTCGTACCATCCATGAATTCCCTTGCTGCAACGCATGTTGATTTCGTTAACAGCAATTTTTAGTAGAGTCAAGTGACCCTATCGGTTGAGCAGGCAAAGTATCGGTACCCTAACCAGTTGAGGAGATTATTGGGACTGTATTTTTACATGTATTGGTTGTTATTACAAATGCTTGGTTATCAAATTGTATGAATTTGGTTCATATGACCGAAACTATTAAGCTAACTGAGTTTGTATGTGCAAGTGACCGATTTTCAGCATCAAAAGTGTGTAGTGGATCATAAAGTAAAATTTAGGCTTTAAATTGTCCTCACACAGAGAATAGATTTGTTGCCACAGCCGATTTTTTGGCCTACTTAACGTTGGTGGCTGCACGTACTATCCATGTACCTAATCGTTACAACCAAATGTTGATTGGGAGGACAGTAATTTTCAATAGAGAGAACTACACTTTCGGCTTCAGAAAACAATTATCGGTAATCCTAACAGACTAAGATGATTATTGGAACTGAATTTGTACATGTATTCGTTGTTGTTATAGATTACTGGTATCGGGTACTTTTTGAAAAAATTTAATATTTTACCGCCTTGCAATGGGTCAGTAAAATATGCCCTAATCGGAAGAGAATTAATTAAGATATATTACAATATTTATTGTCCAGCTCTGGGTGGCCGTAACTAGTAAATTATAAGGTGCTCTATCTAGGCGTTAATTCTGAACAAGTCTGAGTAAATTCGCTAAATAACAGTTAAGCCTTGTAGTAGCTGTCTCTGTTCATTGTGATCTTACCCCAAACTGAAGAAATAATTTTGCCAGATTGTCGGCCTTTGCTGGTATGCTGGCGTTTAGCGCGGCTAAGCTCGCCGGATGGGCGTGGTTCTTGCCAGCAATCTGGACATTGAGAAAGGTACAAAAAACATTAATCATACCAGGCTTTAGGTTTATAAAACACACACACGGGGACAACACGAAAGACACGGACCCGAAGCAAGACAAAACGGAATGAAAAATAACTACACGGAAGTATGTACTCACTGCAACCATCACGGACACTCAACTTCTTGGCGGTTGTTATGCCAAGGAAATGACCCTCCCTCCTGGAGTCGGAAATCCAACTCCACTATGATACCTCCAACTGTCTTCGAGGTATCCCATCTCCAGTACCTCTACTTACCCCTTGATTTTCCCTACTACCCCTGGCCTTTTATGAACTAAAAGTTCATATTAAAAAGATATTTCACTAATTCCGTTGGTAAACGTTACAAATTAAACTTTTATTCAAAAAGGCATTGAAATTTCTGCCGAAAATCAAACTTCAATCATATTTTGGCATAATTAATGATTTCAAATTTAGAAAAAGGTTGTTCAAATAGTTCCTCTTCTAATTTCAGACTTCTGATGGCATCTCCGGCGCAACTGCTGGACAGCGTGTGGCAGGAATGGGATGGCCGCCTGGCCCTGATCTGGCTTCGATGTAGCTGCTGTATGTGTAAGGTATGGTGGGAATCCGCAGTAAGCAGTATTGTTCAAGTAAGTATGGAGTAACTTTGTCGTCCGTCCTGTCCGGTTTATTAATGAAAATATATGTTTTTTTTCAGGTAAAGACTTGAAAAATGAATAGAAGTGGACTTATGGGCAAAAGGAAAACCCTACCTAACTAAAGATTTCCCTAGGCTTGAGCTCAACCCTAGCGGTACTTTGCGCGCACTTCCCTTTCTTTGGAAGGTATGTTGGCGACGTCTCCTACACCGATATTTCTTTTTGAAATCCTTTTTAACAAAAAAAAAACTATAAATCTATTCTTTGTCACTTATTTTTTTCAGGTTACACTGTCGCGTATGTTTATTGTGTGTTGGCGGACTATACCTGCAGCTACCAGGCCTGGTGCTGTAACGCTGCTGCTCCCCCGTTGGATTGGCCTTCGTTGGTGGCGGATATGGCGGTGTTACATTTAGTTTTAAGTTCTTGTTAAATTTTATTTTAAATTCGTCATTTTTTTTCTTTTATTTTAAAATGTCTTGTTAAACAAAATGTTTGTTTGTTGACAGATGTTGTCGCTTTATGTATTTGTGATTATTTTAATATTGTTCACTGTATTTTTGTGTACTGTGGTATGTTGAATAAAACTTTTTAAAACTTTAAAACAAACTTTCGTCAGGCCAACCTTCTGCTTTCGAGTTCAAAATCCAAGAGAGCTTCAAAAAAGGAAGTTTCCATTTTCCTCAAGATTTTCTTTTTCCTTTTCTTTTCTTTACTTCTAACTTTTCTTTTTCTTATTTTCCCATTTTCCCTTTCCCTACCACGCAACAGCTGTTTGCAAAGTGCTGCCAAGTCCTACGATGCATTTTGCGCAAACACTATTAACCCATAGGGCGCACATGACAGCCTGTTTCTATATTCTGAAAAATACATTTTTTTAATTAAATTTTTTTTACTTACAGTTCGTTTATTTATATGGCAGTATCGTTTGAAAGCAATAACCGTCCAACCCAAGAATCTTAAACAGTCTGACCACTTTTTTTGTTTTTATACATTTTTTGGGGATTTCAAAATTTTTCTGTTTTTGTCGTAAATTTAATTTTTGTTGTAACTAAAACTGATAAAATATAGGTTTTATAGTTTGATGTTAAAGTAACTAATACGACAGTTGCTATTTATATTCCGGGTCCGGCAATAATAACACAATAATTTATCATTTTAAATGGTTTTTATTGTTTTTCAAAATGTTTCCTTTAACATCAATACACTATTGCATGTGCACAAACCAATTTTCGAAGCAACTTTTCGACTCCGATTGAGACACCTCCAAAACATGATTTTTGAACGCTTCCACGGTTGCTTCGGGCGATGAAAAACGTTGACCACGCATTTTTTGCTAGGGAATAAGAATAAGTCATTAGGTGCCAAATCAGGGCTGCACGGTGGATGGACCATCAATTCGACATCTTGAGTGGTCAAATAGCTTATCGTTTCGGCGTATGTGTGAGAGCTCGCATTGTCGTGATGCAAAATGATCCGTCTTCTCTCATTATCTTTCCTCATTTCTTCGAACACTGTTGGCAAACAGATGGTTGTATACCATTCACAATTGGCCAACCTACGTTCCACTAGAGTCACTGTGGCATTGCCGGTTATACCGAAAAAAACGCAATCCTTTGCTTCGATGTACTTTTTCACGAACAACTTTTGTTGGATTTGGCTCGTCTTGAAAGACCCATACGGTCGATTGCTGTTTTGTTTCGGGTTCATATGCATATCTCCATGATTCGTCACCTGTGACAATGTTATACTCTGCCTTTGAGCTACCGGCGTTATACTTTTTCAACATCGCTTTGTACCAATCCATACCAGTCTTTTTTTGAGCATTCGTCAAATTATGTGGGATTCAACGAGAACAGCTTTTTTCACTGCCAAATGAACATGCAATATCTCGTTGGTGTTTGTCATTCTAATGCCCAAGGATACCTCAATCTCATGGTATGTCACATGTCGGTGTTGTTTAATCAGTTCACGCACAGCATCGATGGTTTCTGGCAAATTGACCGAAGTTGGTCGTTCTTCAAAAAATTCATCCTGGAGCAAACGGCTTCCGAGACTGAACTCTTGGTACCAGCGATTTACAGTAGTTTTTGATACTGCTTCATCGCCCAAAGTAGAAATAAGTTGATTTAAACACTCTTGTCTCGGAAGCCCACGCCGAAAATCGTAAAACAAACATCGCACGAAAATGTTCACGGGATAATTGAATTTTTTGACTGAGATGAATTTCTCCACTCACTGTAAACAAAACAATTCGCCCTCAAATGACCAAACGTGCTGAATGAAGTTATGCTAAAAACTGTCAAAGTTTCCAATGTAAGTTCCAGTTTGCATTACTAGTATTTTCAGAACTCGAAATATAGCAAAAGCAACCCTCGTATCATGTTAGAACAGCCAAATAAGCGGCGTTTGGTCACTATAAAAAAATAATATGTTTCTACCACCATTATTGGTACCAAAGTAACATGTACATTACAATTGTTTGGCATAGGAATTTTGAAGAAACAGGTTGTTATGATTAAAAGACCCAAGAAGTTTTGACGAAATGTTTTTTCTATATAAAATGCTTATGATTACTTTCTCTTAGTGTTTTTTTTATATTAATTTTCCACTTAACACAATCTATTATTAAATCTCCGATTAATAATGCTAAATACTGTAGTAGAGTACAAATATAATATTATATAATTTTAATTTTGTTTTGTTTAAACAATCTAAATCGAATAGCGGAGGCTTAACATTACTATGTCCCACATAAAACATATTTATGCGCCAGTTTAGGAACTCTACAAAACTTTTTTTCTTTAGGCTAAAAATATTTCCAATAATAGTTTGCAATGGCAAAAGCTTTCTAAGATATCATTCATCAAATCAATGCAGTTCTTTTTAACCACATGAAAATTCGTTAAACGGCTAAACACCGAATTTTTTATAGTCCCTTTAGATAAATCGAGTTTAGAAAAATCGGCTAAAAAGTTGTTCAAGGATTTGAAAAACCAAATGTTGAACTCATTCCTAAATAATCACCCCCTATTACGCATGGAGCAAACTTTATAGCTTTTCCATTACAAGAAATTCCAGTAGTCTGTAAAATATTAATTTGTCAACAAATTAAATGAAAATTTTACTATTGCCAAATTGTTTTCGGTCTTCAGTTAAAATAGCATAGCTAGTAAAATAGGCGTTAATATCGAATTTAAATGGCCGACAGAGCTAAAATTGAGATTTTCTTATTTTCCGGTTGTCTAAAACCATTGAAATATATTTTAAAAACTTAAGAAAGGTCGTGTTATTGCAGTGATTGCAGGCTTTTAATGTTGTTTAGACCACCGGAAGTAGAAAAATACGCTGCGTAAGAAAAAAAAACATCATTGCGCCCAAGCCTTAAATTTGTTTGTTTGTTTTAAATATCGGTATCGGTTATAATTTCCACCAAATCTAGGAAATTATAACCGATATATGTATTACGAGTATAGGGATTATATTCTGATGTTGGGGTAACGGATAACATGTGACAACAGTGAACTAAACTAGATTTGGTTGCTACAAAAAACTTATCTGTTGTCAAAACCAATTATTGGTCCAAAGTATTAAGAACATTATAAGTGGTTGGTTGCCATAGCCACTAGTTGTCTCAACCAACAGTTTAACTAAATTCGGTTGCTATAATCGCTATGTTGGCAGTGAGTACCGTAATAATATTGTATCAACCATTTCTTTGTTATGAGAACCATGCAACCATCACTATCATGGAATGTTGGTGATTGCAACAAAAAGGCGGTTTTCCCAACCGATTTCCAACTGAGTTTTTCTCTGTGTAGTCAAACTCTAATTTATACAATTTGTTATACAGGGTGTCCGTCGGAAAGGTATACTAATTTGATTGTTTATAATTTTTGATTAAATGAAAGAAAAGGACCTTATATTTATAAATGTTTTATTTAATGTCGGCAATTATGTATGGATTACAATATCAGATAAATGTCCGCCTCTGTTAGGTTCACAAATGTGGGCCCTTTTGAGCACATTTTTCATTACATTCTCACACATTTCGCGCGGCATTTCATTGATTTGATAACGATTTTTTTGTTTTGGTTGCTCAAGCGTTTCTGGTTTGTTTGCATAAACTTTGCTTTTCAGATATACCCACAGAAAAAAGTCCGGAGCAGTCAAATCAGGCGACCGAGGAGGCCAATCAACATCACCATTTCTTGAAATAACTTGTTGTGGAAAGAGTTATCGCAGTAATTCCATTGTAATCCTGGCTGTATGCGATTTACCACATGTAAATCAAGCCCAAAGCATGCAGTTCTGGCATAAAAAAGTTTTCAATCATATCACGATATCGCTCCCCATCGAAAGTTACCCTTACGCAGTTTTCATTTTCATAGAAGTAAGGTCTAATGATTCCTTCGACCAAATTGCTCACCCGACTGTCACTTTTAATGGATGAAAATGTGACTGATGAATAATTTGAGGGTTTTACATTGCCCAGAACCGTCTAGCTTCGTCTTCAAAGAGCAACTTTGTACACAATTTTGCACAAAGATTTGCATTTGTTTCCATTTAAGATTCAGTTGACACAAGAGCTTCTTTCACAAGACCATTTACGCCGCCGTACATATGTCAATAGGATGTTATAATAAGTGACGAGGCACATTTTCTTTTGAATGAATATGTGAATAAACAGATTCTGGAAGAAGCCCTTGTGTCAACTGAATCTTAAATGGAAACAAATGCAAATCCTTGTGCAAAATTGTGGCCCAAGTTGTTCTTTGAAGACCAAGCTCCCGATCACTGCATCGAATTGAGGTTGATGAATTGTTTTGAATACTTTCTTGAGCAGCAGTTTTGTTTTCAGCCGATTTTGCAGTACGTTGTGGTAAATGTTTGGGACTATCAGCTACGGACCCTCTTTCTTCGAACTCATTCACTACACGATAAATAGCGCGTTTTTTTGGCACATTGTTTCTTTCAAAAATTTCACGTAACTTTCTCATCGTCACAGTAATCGATGATTGATTTTGATAAAATGTTTTGACAATTAAAACAGGTTGGTTTGCCGAATATTTTTCCACAATAAATTTGCAACGTCTCTACTTCTCGACTGAAAAATATTAACTGTCAAGACTAGTGTTTACCAAAATGGCGGCAAAACAAAGTAGTATACCTTCCCGGCGGACACCCTGTATTTGTTTTTAGCACAAGCATACCACGCCCACAATTGCGCCAGTGTTTTTCATAATTTTTCATTAATCATATGGCGATCATAAAAATCGAATGGCTGTTTTAGATTGTCAGACTTTTGCGAACATTTTTGAAAAAATCCGTTTTTTGAAATTTAAAAAAAAATATGTAGAATTTGTTAAAAAAAGTAAACGCCAAATTACACCAATGCTTTGCCCATAGCTTCTGCAATTATGACGGTCATGGATTTGTAAGACTTTTTTACTAAGTTGGTGTTATTTTAAAAAAGTCGAAGACTATGAACATTTAAAATAAAATAGAAAAGTCTATGAATACTGTAATGCCCAGATTATAGTCAGGTTTGAGAACATACTTTTTTTGAACATTTTGTTCCAAGAGAAACAAAAAGTTATTTAAAAGACATTTGAACAGACTTTATGTTGCAAGCTGGTGTGACTGCAGTTTCGGTGAATGATTCTTCACCATTCTTTTGAGTAACTTTTTGGCTTATCTCTATACAAAGTATTATGAAATAAGCATAAAAATTTATATTTTTAAAAAATAAAATAATTTTTTTTGCACTTTGAACGGGGATTAAACCGGCCCAGACCTCTTGCTTCTATATTTAAAATAATAAAAATAATTTTTTTTTAAAATATAATTTCACAAATTGATTACATTCTATAGAACTAGTGTTTTCTATTATGTGACTTGACATTCGTGCAAATCGATTAATCCGTTCCAGAACAGCAAGATTTCTAGTAAAAACATCTTTTTTTGGCCATATTAAATTTGTCTTTTTTTAAACGATTATATAGAAGCGATATAAATGCTGGTCCAACTAAAACGCACGATTTTTATTTTAAATAAAGCAAAAAGGTTTCAGAGAATTACATATGTAATTAAATATGTAATTTTTATTATGATAGAAGGATATAAAACAAATATTTTTGAAACAAAATATCGACCGAATGTTCGCCACGGCTTGATGGCTTACCTCTAACGGATTGTCCATACTTTCAATGACTCTGAGACATAATGGAGGTGCAATGTCGTTAATGTGACTAATTATCTCATCATTTAGCTCTTAAATTGGCACTTGGGGTTTTAAATAACCCCAAAGAAAGAAGTCGGCTTATTGACGACGTTTAAAATGGTCTATAGGCTTCAGCTCTTGAATCAATTGAATCTTGATATCGTGAAAATTCAGATCTTTGTTCAAAGTTCGCATCAGTGATGTTTCTGTTGATGATGATGAAGAGTCGAGGTTGATAGATCTTCTGCTTGCAGAGAAAAAACATGGTTACTACATGGTCACGGCAATATTAATATGTTATACGCAATAAAAGTATGTTCGTCGCAACCATAGCATTGTTAACTGAATTTATTTTTGACAATAGTATAATTGCTGCAATATTAATAGTGTTGAAATGTAACAATAGTATTATTGCCAAATTTAAAAATGAATATATAGTTATAGCAACAATATAAATATAGTTGGTTCGACAAAAGTATTGTGTTTTGCGTTTTATGTTAACAATAATATGATTACAGCAATCATACTGTATGTTAGTAATTTTTCTTCCTTTAAATATTCTTTTAAGAACAAATGTTATTGGTTATTGGAAATTAAAATTTTTTAAACAAGCTGCTTTGGCTTTGTTTAACTGAAATATTTTTAATAAAAACGCTTACCTTTATTTAAACTTATTTTTTCTATTGTGAACTAAATCACTCCCTATTATTTTGAATTTAATGTAGTTTTGAATAATTTTCATAATTCAAATCTAAATAGTGATTATACTATGGTTCAACATACTATGGTTGTGAGGATCATACTATGGTTGTGGAGATCATTGAGTGTGAATCATACTATGGTTGTGGGGTTCATAGTATGGTTATGTGTGAATCAGACTATTGTTGTGAGATACATAGTATGGTTGTATTTGAATCATACTATTGTTGTGAGGATCATAATATTGTTGTACCACAACCATATACTCAACAATAGTATTATCCTGTTCGAATATTGTCGCCACAACCATACTTTTTTTCTGCGTGTGCTACATTATCGCGAACTACATCAATGTATTCGGACGCCGAGTGCGCACAGGTGTTTCCACATTTGCTACAGATCCGGATTGCTGAAATTTGCTCACAACTCTCCCGATTGTGGCCACATTTGGTTGATTATGCAGAAATGCCACCAACTGCCATTCGAATAGAACGCTCATTTTTGTGAAAGGCTTCAATAATCTTAATGTTCTGCTCAAGTGTGAACCTATCCATGGATGACTTAAATAAAGAAATGTCAAATAAAGTTGGGCAAAAAATCGACATTAAAAGTGCTAATATTCAATTTAAACATTTTCAAATTTAAATGAAATAAATGGAAAAATTCAATTTAATTTACTTTTTATAAATTTAATATAATTCACTTTTTTACATTTAATTTAAATCAAATTTTTTGTACAAAATATTTGCATTTCTTTAATACCTCTTGAATATCTGTTTTTAATAAAATATAACATTCACACAAGTCGCAATGTGTGTCCCTACCTATTGCGGCCGGCTAACATAGCTTGTGGCAAATTCAATTCCACACGAATATTAGTTTTGAAATGAAAATATGCACATACTCTCGTGCTGCAATAAAACAATGCAAACCAATTTTTATTCAATATTTTCCCATGTCCCGCAAATATTTTGCACATTCAATTTACTAGGTTTCATTTCTGTTGTTGCAGTGGTTGGTGTTGATATTAAAAACCATACGGACGGCAGATATTTTTCAAGTTATGGCAAAAATGCAATTGTTAGAATTGTGTTTAGTTACGTAGAACACGGGTTGTTTTGTTTCCGTTGCTGCTCAGTTGTTTTATCCCTCTCTTTTCCTATCATAGTCTGTAATATTTCAGTTGACTTTTTTCGATGTCCTCTATATATTGAAAAGTTTTTTAAACAACAATTTATTAGTTTTAATAAAAATTTAAGTTATTTGTTAGAGACAAAGAGGTGGTTAAATAAAACTACGCCAGGGTAGGCAGAAATACAAAACAAATGTACCACATGAAAAACTAGAAGGGCTGTTCGACTATTATTTACCCCACACTGTACGCAAGTTCAGGGATTCCCCGCCTATGTCAGGAACTTAAGCAAGACCGGATTTGATATGTTATTTCTAGAGCGGAAGGCCGTTTTTCGTTAAAAACATAGATCAATAGAGTCTTACTTTACAAGGGATACTCTACGGGAAATGCAGAATCAATTACACTGAATGTACGAGTATCAAATCGGAGATGGGAGAAAATAACCTATCACATAACTGATTCGGTATGTCAATCACTTGAAATTTCAAAGTTGTCAAATTCGCGGTATAACTTCGCACATAAAACCGCTCACAAAAGATTTCACATCTGTATTATTATCTTTTAAACAAAATCCACTTTAAGAGGATTTTGTTCAGAAATCTATTCAAATTTGTTTGAATATTTACATTAAGATCAAGTTTTTTAAACAATCTGATTAATCAATAAATTAAACTGATGTAATGGAATGGTTAAGATGGGTTCTGTGATGGATATTCTATGATGGATACAATGACACGTTCGGTCCGTTTTGATCAGTCGCGTAAAGTATCCCTTAATTGGAAAAGTTACAGTTCTTTTTATATACTCGTAGTTGTGTCGGTACTGTGACCGGACACCATCCATGAGGGACCTATAATGTGACAGGATCTGTTGCAATCCAATTTCCCGTAGGGTAGTTATAGGTAGAAATTTACTCTGTAAGCTTTTTTTAAGGTGAATTGCATTCTAACTGTGGCCTGTAGAGCGGCAGGAACTCAAACTTTTGTAGGCTTAACGAAAGATGGTGGAATGGGGTGCAGCTACGGTAGGATTATTTATAAGTCGCGGTTTTCAATTTGGGTAAGGTTGCCTTTGATATTTCTAACGTGTTATGAATAAGTAAAAACGCAGTTACGTTCGGTCAGGCCGAACCTCATATACTCTCACCACCAACGCTAAGCGTAAAAAAAATTATCATTTTCGAGCCCTTTCGGGCTACGCGACCCTCACGTTTACTCTATATTTGGGTTTGTAGCTAATTATGTTTTAATTTATGTCCAAATCGAATATATAAAATAAAACTCTAAGTAAGTCTAGTTAACAAATGCTCTTGGTAATGACAACCAATTCAAGGGGTACTTTTAGCAAATAATTTTCAACAAATGCCCAAACATGCACAAATTTAGCTCCAATAATGATCCTAGTTAGTAAGGATTACCAATACAGGCAAAATGGGTAGAACGTGCAACTACCAATATTCGGTTGGAAAAAATTAGGTTGTAACAACAAATCTGTTCTCTGTGTAAGGACTTTATTCTGATAGTGGGATAACCAATTATGTTACAACAGTGAACTAAACGGGGTTTTGGTTACCACAAACAAAATTTTTCTTTTTTTCAACTTCATAATTGGTTAGTTGCCATACCCACCTGTTGTGACAGTGAGTAGTTTCACTGAATTCAGTTAGTATTAACGATTTATTGACTGCGAGCACCGTAATATTATTGTAAATATCATCTTATGGTAGCTTGAACCATGTAACCACCAATACAATGGAATGTTAGTGATTGTAACAGAAAGTGGGTTTATTCAACTGAATTTTTGTATATCTGTCCGATTTCCAACAGTTTTTTTCTCTGTGGGTGTGTAAATTATAAAGGGTATCTGATCAATATATGTTGTGTTAAAATCAGATTGACAATTTAGTATCCACCTGCGGTAAAGCGTATAAAAAACTTGATCGATGATGTCCAGCTTTACCTACACTGATTACTCAGTACAACAGCCAATCTGGGGGGTGAGAAATTCCAAGTCAGGGTGATGGTACTAGGTCAGTATATTATATTCGTATGTGTTTTTTTTTATGACCTTTTACATTTTTTCCTTATCTTGATGTTTTTTCGCTTAGTTGTAAAATGTTGGCAAAAACGTAGTTTGACATAACTCGAGGACGACTAGTTCGATTTTGCTGAAATAAATTGAGAAAAATTAATAATTACATTTTCTTTAATCCATTAATATACTGTTTCTCTACCAAATCAACATTTTTGCAATTAGAAATAAATTTATGAAGAAAATTTTGCCAAAAAAAATTTTTTTTTTTTTAAATCATATAAATCCCAAACGGAAAAACGTGTAGAGTCTTATAACTTTCACGTAAAGTCACATAACCTATTAAAAAAATGCGCCATAGATCATAGAAATCGATTAACGCGTTCTGCTTTTATTTACAATTAAGTGAAGGTATCCCATTTTGACAAGAATATTGATATATGCTTTTATTCAAAAAAGTGTCATTTATCGCCTTTTTTTATAAATTTTCCCCAATAACTCCAGACTTCTGGCCATAAAAAATAATAAAAATAAAAAAAAATAAAATATTTTCTAAAAATGTAGTTCAGTGTGGAGATCTATAATTATAGATCTCCACACTGAACTACATTTTTAGAAAGTTCGACTTTAAAATATGTCTTCTAGACACATGGCTATTTTGGGCTATGTCTTATCTCTCCACAGTTAATTATTGGTTGCACGTAGCGTATCACTTAAAATTTGATCAAGTTCAGATTTAAAATATGGCTTCTACTAGCAGAAAAAAAGTATGGTTGTGGTGACAATATTCGAAGAGGATAATACTATTGTTGGGTATATGGTTGTGTTACAACAATATTATGATCCTCACAACAATAGTATGATTCAAATACAACCATACTATGATCCTCACAACAATAGTATGATTCGCACATAACCATACTATGATCCCCACAACTATAGTATGATTCACACTCAACCATACTATGATCTCCACAACCATAGTATGATCCTCAAAACCATAGTATGTTTCATATACAACCATAGTATGATCCTCACAACAATAGTATGATTCACACGCAACCATGTTATGAACCCTACAACCATAGTATGATCACACACAATTATACTATGATCCCCAATATTATTTATTAGAATTTGTTTATGTTGTCGACAATAGATTTGATCCCCAATATTTTTTATTAGAATTGGTTTAAGTTGTCATCAATAGATTTGAATAATGAAAATTATTCAAAAATACATTAAATTCAAAATAAGAGGAGTGATTTATTTCGCAGTACAAAAAATAAGTTTAAATAAACGTAAGCGTTTTTATTAAAAATACTTCAGCTAAACAAAGCCAAAGCAGCTTTTAAAAAAAAAAATTATTTCGATAAGAAAGTACTATTATTGCATTAGATCCGTGCTAATAACATTTGTTCTTAAAAGCATATTGAAATGAAGAAAAATTACAATCATACAGTATGATTGCCATAATCATATTGTTGTTGACATAAATTGCAAAACACAATACTTTTGTCGCACCTACCATGTTTATATTGTTGCCATATTTTCTTTTTTAAATTTGGCAATAATACTTTTTGTACATTTTAACAATATTTATATTGCAGTAATTAAACTATTGTCAAAAAAAATTCAGTTAACAATGCTATGGTTGCGAAGAACAAACTTTTATGTTTTTTCTCTGCGTGTAATGCGGCAAATCGGGAGCGACCGCTGTACGAGGCTAAACCATTATGGCGCAGTATTACACTGTGGAACAGATTCAGGTTAGCAAAAGGTAGGTCGATTCTGAGAGTGAGGGGCTAAATTAGAAGACTCGTATCGCGGCGTTTGTTTATGTTACTTCGAATTTTTTTTAATCGACCTTCGAACTTTGCAGTCTAATGCCGATTTTCAGCATATTGTTTATATGGTTTTTTGACTATAACTCATAAAAGCCAAATTATTGCTAGAGACCTGTCCAACAATTACAGTTTTTTAAAAAATTGATTTAGAAAAATTTTTTGTGGTGCTTATGAAGCAAAATGTTGGAAAAATTATTTTTTTTTCATGCTTTTTGAAAATATTTTCCACAAAACTAAGTCTTTTTTGCTTTTTGATCTATAATAAGCTTCTCAGTTTCTTTAATAAATTTCATTTGAAAAGAAAACAATCATAATACAAGTCTTGCGTTTTCCAGCTTAATAATAATTTACTTCCTATTTTTTTGTATCAATTTTGTTCAGTGTTGGTATTGAAGAAACATTGAAAAAGAAAAGGAGGTAGTAATTAAAAAGGGAAGTTCCAAGAATTAGGAATTAGTAAAACAACGGATAATTATCCGGACTTATTATAGATCTCACATGTAATTAATGGAGAGTACGATTGGATTTGTGGTCTTTAAAACTATCAAAACTATCAAATTTCTTAAAATTAAAACTATTAAATTTCTTGAAATAACCGGTACCCTAAAACTTTCTTTACAAAATTTGATCTGATTTAGATGTAATATGTGGCTTCTGAAGTCCTAGCACCTCAATTTTGGAGGGATCTTTATGTTTGGGGCTAGATTGATACTGTACTCGTTTACTAAGGTAGATTTGTGGTCGCTCAAAATGTTATCTAGAGCTGTGGTTTTTGAAGTAGAAATAGTGATAAAAAACATGGACCATTACCGGCTAATTCTTATAGGGTTCTTCCTTGGTCCGATCTTAAACAATGCGAAAATATCCGTTAATATTTGCAATAAGATTACAACTAAAAACATATAGACGAACGGAAGGGCGGAGAATGGAACCGGGTAGCGATCCGTTTAGGATTTACTTCTCTTACTTTTAGGACTATAGGGCCTTTTTACCACAGTGTAGGGTATAACTACGTTTTAGTTATTTTTTCTGGGTCACTACAATCATTTTTGGGAATGCATTCCCTTCGTTTTTGTACCTTGGCCGTTGACATGAATGCAGTCGAAAAGAATGTTAGGAATTTCCAATTAAAACACGCCAATAAATTTTTCCAAATCGCAACAGTTTTTTAAACACTTATACTTGAACAAAATATGGTTGCATTGTTAATATTAGTGGATATATTGATTTTTTTTGGTGCTTATGAGTGATATTTAATATCGTGACTGTTTCAGCAGTTGTGTGCTGCGTCTGTATGAGAATAGAGGACGTTCTGATTTGGAGTGCTCGGAATTGCGACAAGTCCCATAAGAAGATTATGAAAAGTAATATAAGGCATTTAATGCAGTTGCTGCATTGATAATTAAGTAAAATTGACCGAATTTTTCAATTCAATTATTCAATTATTCAATTATTCAATTATTCAATTATTCAATTATTCAATTATTCAATTATTCAATTATTCAATTATTCAATTATTCAATTATTCAATTATTCAATTATTCAATTATTCAATTATTCAATTATTCAATTATTCAATTATTCAATTATTCAATTATTCAATTATTCAATTATTCAATTATTCAATTATTCAATTATTCAATTATTCAATTATTCAATTATTCAATTATTCAATTATTCAATCATTCAATCATTCAATTATTCAATCATTCAATTATTCAATTATTCAATTATTCAATTATTCAATTATTCAATTATTCAATTATTCAATTATTCAATTATTCAATTATTCAATTATTCAATTATTCAATTATTCAATTATTCAATTATTTAATTATTCAATTATTCAATTATTCAATTATTCAATTATTCAATTATTCAATTATTCAATTATTCAATTATTCAATTATTCAATTATTCAATTATTCAATTATTCAATTATTCAATTATTCAATTATTCAATTATTCAATTATTCAATTATTCAATTATTCAATTATTCAATTATTCAATTATTCAATTATTCAATTATTCAATTATTCAATTATTCAATTATTCAATTATTCAATTATTCAATTATTCAATTATTCAATTATTCAATTATTCAATTATTCAATTATTCAATTATTCAATTATTCAATTATTCAATTATTCAATTATTCAATTATTCAATTAT
The DNA here is from genome assembly GCA_963513945.1 of Hydrotaea diabolus. Lineage (NCBI taxonomy): Eukaryota > Metazoa > Arthropoda > Insecta > Diptera > Muscidae > Hydrotaea > Hydrotaea diabolus. The sequence continues at coordinate 148,819,744 of OY740718.1, read as the reverse complement.
TCAATTATTCAATTATTCAATCATTCAATCATTCAATTATTCAATCATTCAATTATTCAATTATTTAATTATTCAATTATTCAATTATTCAATCATTCAATTATTCAATTATTCAATTATTCAATTATTCAATTATTCAATTATTCAATTATTCAATTATTCAATTATTCAATTATTCATTTATTCAATTATTCAATTATTCAATTATTCAATTATTCAATTATTCAATTATTCAATTATTCAATTATTCAATTATTCAATTATTCAATTCTTCAATTCTTCAATTATTCAATTATTCAATTATTCAATTATTCAATTATTCAATTATTCAATTATTCAATTATTCAATTATTCAATTATTCAATTATTCAATTATTCAATTATTCAATTATTCAATTATTCAATTATTCAATTATTCAATTATTCAATTATTCAATTATTCAATTATTCAATTATTCAATTATTCAATTATTCAATTATTCAATTATTCAATTATTCAATTATTCAATTATTCAATTATTCAATTATTCAATTATTCAATTATTCAATTATTCAATTATTCAATTATTCAATTATTCAATTACTTAATATACCAGTTATTCAATTATTTATTTTATTATTTAATCTTTTAATTATAGAATAATATGATTTTTCAATTTTGCTATTATTCGAATAACTATTTGATCATTCAATAATTTAACCATTTGTAACGTGCATACAACTTTCAGGAATACGCGGCCAATATGTATATTTATCTCCCACAAATGTACACCCTTTGACTTCGGTAAACAAATTCAGTCATCGTCTGATTGCACAGAGAGTGAGAGATAAAATGTTATGAAATATATTTGCTGTTAAATAAAAGTAATGCTGACGTTGAAAGCAAACTAATGAATATGAAACGCTTTTATCAAAAGGGTATCAATTTATCTCTAGTACACATTTGTGAAAAGTAAACACATATCCGGACCATATTGTACGTACGCCAGCTATCTACAATTTTTGAATATGGTAAAATTAAAATACATAAAATAGAAAAATCAACCGTACGGTTGGTTGTATGCAATTATGAAGTTTTTGGGTAATGGAGTATTTGGTTAGGAAATTATGCACATGCAATATATGAGTATGAGTTTGTATATGCTTCTATGTATGTATATAGTTGTATGAACTTTTTAGGTTTATCTGCATTTGCATGGTAACACTGGAAAATATAAATAACAACAGGGTGACCAGGAGGAACTTGACTAAATTTCAATTAAAAAATTTGCCTTCTACTTACTAAATTTTCTCGACATTACGTAAAGCAAAAAGGGAAAACTGCTCTCATATCAGAAAGCTCTGCACGATAATTTTCTAGCATTTATTATTTTTCCCAAATCAATGTTGCAGTATACGATGGAGTTTTTATACTTACAAACCGCAGTAAAAAAGACTAATGTCTAGCAGGCTCGACTATGTAAAACGCTACATTGCTTCACCAGGCCCGACCATGTATGACGCTACATTGCTCTTTAGAAGACAGCGTAACTGCGCGTTTCGCATCTGTGCTTTAATTTTAATGGTTCTCAGTGTTTTGTGTAATTTAAACAAGTATGGCGATCCGAAAACTCTATTCACGGTTTTTTGTTTGTAAACTTATGCAGAAATTAACACGTAAACAAATTAAATTTTTTTTAAAAAATATTTTTTTTTTATTTTTTTTTTAAAAAATAAGTGCTTTGTCCATAATATCAACAATTACTCACACAGAAAATAAATAGTTGGAAATAGGAGGGAACTACAATGATTCGGTTGCAAAAGAAGAATTTCGGTTCCAATCACCGAATGTTTATTCTCGTAATGGATATTCGGTTCGAAATACCACAAGATGATAATTATGATCATCGTACTGTACTCACAATTTGTTAGTCGGTCATACCAATGAAACGCAAAAATGTTGGTTGTGGCAATCAATAATTTTGCAAATATTTTGTTTTTGTAACCAAATATTAGTGATGATAACTTAAACTTCATCATAACCAAAAAAGTGTTGTGTAATGGAATTTTTGTTAAAATAAACAATTCAATTACTCGTATTACTTATTTTAAGCCAATCGAAAACGGATTTTGTTTTCAGTAAAAATTATCTATCATCTTCTCTACTTTTTCCTCGTCATGAGTACTTTAACTACTTTTTTTGTGTAAGAAAACAGTTTTTGCCTCTGACTAAAATTTTAATTTTTTTTCGTTGAACAAGTAAGTGGATTTTTATATCTAAAAATTCTCTTCTGAAGGTTCGGATTCTTTGAATGTTGCACCGATACACAGTTCTAATTACTAAAAAACAGAGACAAATAACATTCGGTTGTAATGCTGTTGTTTTTTATATTTTAGGTGTATGTAACCTCAGTCATTCCGTTGGCAAAAAAAGTTCGGTTGGGGGAACGAATATGTTCTCTGTGTGTAGCAGTTCCAAAATTCGAAGGCTATGAACATTATAACAAGTCAAATTTTTTTCAAAAAGTGTGCTTTTGTAGATAAAAATTTGACTACAATATACACATCATAGTGTTCTTTTTCATAAGACACGGTCAGTCCCTTCCAGAGCAGCAAGTCATAATATCCTGTACCGAGGTACTCGTAAGTTATGCGGTATAAAAAGCTAAATACTTTCGGAAAAAAGGTAAAAAAAACTTATAGCTAATGCAAAATCTTTCCGCTAAACACGTTAAAACTCCACTGAATCTAGCGGGAAATATGCTAAATTGGTAACGCTGATTTTAGTGTTCATATTGTCTATTATATTTCTATTGGACGTTATGACCATGTGTGAGGTGTTTTGGGCCACACGACCCAAAAGGTTCAGCAACTAAAATGGTATTTACCTTAGATATAGAACGTTATTTAAAAACAAGGTTGGAGAGAAAAAAAATGTAATGTCTCTATCAATTCTGTTTTTAACATACTGAAAATAGATTTGTATTATAATAGATTAAGAGTAAAATAAGCTTATGTCAGAAAAATTTTGAAATGGTGGAAATCTTGTAATACTTATAGAATGCCAGACCTTTTCAAGAAAAAGAATTCCGATTGACTATAGACCACAATGAAGCTTTCTATATGACTTCTTTCGTGTGGGAGCTTCGCGAAAACATGGATCGATATGGCCCAATTACACCGGAGATATTTGTTGTTTGCTGGTAAGGCTTTAAGCGAAATTTGGTAGGAGTCGGGTGGAAACCGATTAAAGAAGATTCTTTGTATGGGGGCAAGATGAAAAAAATTAAACTTTATGATTCATTTTTCATCGCAGGTAAAAATGGGTCGCTCATAAAGTACCATGCAAATTTGAGCGGGATCAGGTTTTATCTGTGGCTTCTAATTGAAGGCTGCCATTTCTGTTAATGCTGAACGTTGCAGAGGAATGACAAACTATTTTTGGATGGCCTTGCTAATTTAGGTGTGATCGAGTGTCATTTGTGACTTCTAGAGCTGCAGAATTTTGTCGAAATCGGGTTATGTATGTGACTTATAGATCTGAATGTTCTGAAATCGGGAAAAGCATATGTATGATATCAAAATATTAACCGATGTGGACCAATTTCGACATGATTCGTCTCTGGCCAAAAGTAGAAGGGTGTACCAAGTTTCATCGAAATCGGTTCATAATTGCGACCTGTACTTTGATTACAGCATTATAAGTATATAAATAGACGGAATCTGGAATCAGACAGTGTCTATCTTATTTTTATTAAGGTGCTCCTTACATCAGCACAAAGTCATAATACGCAGTACCACAGTGTGGTATAGGGTATAAAAACCGAGTTATAAGGTTGTCTTGGTGACAAATTATTGGATTCCTAGCCACTACCCTACTGTTACCAACTGCACAAACGACCCTGGTTCATTTGAGATAAGAACTCATACAGCTTGACTCCTAGTGCAAAAATGTCGCTTAAATCCTGAACTCCATGGTATTTTTATAACGGAGTTATACGCGCCTGGGAAAAGAGTAAAAGACACTCCCTGTGCTGGTACCTACACGCAGCAAAAAAGTATGGTTGGGGTGACAATATTCGAAGAGGATCATACTATTGTTGGGTATATGGTTGAGGCATAACAATATTATGGTCCTCGCAACAATAGTATGATTCCCACATAGCCATACTATGATTCCCACAACCATAGTATGATTCACACTCAACCATACTATGATCTCCAGAACCATACTATGATTCTCACAACAATAGTATTATTCACACTCAACCATACTATTATCTCCACAACCATATTATGATCCTCACAACCATAGTATGTTTCTCATACAACCACAGTATGACCCTCACAACCATAGTATAATTCAGACGCAACCATACTATGATCCCCACAACCATAGTATGATTCCCACTCAACCATACTATGATCCCCAAAATTATTTATTAGGATTGGGTAATGTTGTTATTCAAAAATAGAGATTTTTATCAAGTAAGTTATTTTAAATTACATTACACTTAGTTCATAGCGAGATTTAACGCCATGTTTTTATTAAACATTTAATTCATTCAATATATATTCCAACGGTCAAAAATACTTTTAGTTGCCAGGGGTGAATACTACTTCACCATCCGTAGGCACCAAGTAACGAATGTGATTGAACCAAGATCAATGGCTATATACTTAAGTGAAGGCAGATTTTAAATAAACAAGAACCAGTCGGTAGTAGAGTATTTCGCGAAACAAAGTAAACACAATAAAAATCCGTCGAACTACCTTCCGATTGTTGTTGTTTTTTATAATGGAGAACAACCATGTCTGCATCGCGTGTATGTGTTTTTCTTTGATATATCAAAAAAAAACATACGCACACACGCATTCATATTATTGTTAACGTTAATTTTAAACAACAATACTTTTGTTGCACCAACCATGTTTATATGGTTGCTACAACCATATTTTCATTTCATAATTTGGCAATAATACTATTGTTACATTTCAACAATATTAATATTGCCGCAATCATACTGTTGTTAAAATAAAACGAAAAAACAATACTATGGTTGCGACGATCATGCTTTTATTGTAGAGAACATATTATTGTTGCGGTGACCATATAGTAACCATATCTTTTCTCTGCGTGTAATTCTATGCAAACAACCCTATACAAGATTTCAATAAAATCGGCACGCTTTTAAGAATGAAGGAATAAACCACATATGTGGGTGAATGTAAGTACATACGTACTCGTATATGTAATAAAAATTATCCAACTGAAACATGTATACTTGTTTTTAATCCTGTAAAAATTGCAAATAACATAGTACTAGAATTTTCCGAAGAACTTTGAAGTTCATAGCAATCACTTTTAAAAACGTCCACAGACTTTTGATCCAACCCGTATTAAATAATATTCTAAAAGGAGAGCAATTTTGAATTCGTATAAATCTGATAATGCCAGAAGTATCTGTATGTTTGTGATTTTATTTGAAACTGCAAACGACCCCTTTGGTTATTGGAGCTTTGCAATAAATTTGAATTAGAAACAAGAAAGTACACAGACAAATTTAACAATTACAGTCCGTTTCAGTACAACTTGCTTGGACAATTATCTGCAATTGAAATAAGAACAAAATATTATCTTGTATTTAGCAACTGGAAACGCATGTGCAAATGTGCTGCATGGCCAAATAATTTCCAAATACCCAAGGACTATGAACAGTCATACCATATATAAAAGGATAATCATTATATATACGAGTAAGTATTTAAAATATGTGTTGTTTATGTCTATGTGTGTCTTATCGGTGTTTGAAATTCTGCAGCAAACTTAAATACTGCCTAAATGTGAATTGATTAAATGGAAATTGTTGGAAAATGTTTCGAATGAAATTAAATGGAAATTTACGTAAGTGAAATTTCAAATTAACGGACTTTGGGTCAGAAACATGTAAAACAGGCTAAACTAGAGCAGAGCCAACAGCGAACTTGTCTGGAATTAGAGCAAGGCTGATCTGAAAATGTGAAATTGTTGAAAAATATTTCGAATAAAATTAAATGGAAATTTACGTAAGTGAAGTTTCAAATTAACGGACTGACCAAAGTCAAAGAACATGTCTGGAATTAGAGCAATGCTGATCTGAAAAAGTGATCTGAGCGGGAGCGAAATATTTCTTCTCTATATAAAAACATAGACTGAAATGGGTCAATTTTCCTATTTTATCGAAATTAAAAATTTACATATAAATTTGAGCAAGAAGTTAAATGTGGCTATATGAGTGCCAGGACCACAAAATTAAATAGGTGCAGTAAAAAACTACGCACGGATGTAGAGCAATTTAGGACGATTTAATTAATTACCAATCATAGTAGACTGTAAGAAATTTAAACACATTCTGGTTGAGTTAAAGGTTTCTAGAGCGTCAGGGGCTATTCTGATAATGTATCATTTCAACAGAGTTGGATATAGTTCACTCGAAACGTTTAATGCGTAATTTGACCAGAATCCGATGCAATATGTTGCTTCTAGAGCTGGGGATTTTGAAGTCAGACAATAACTTTGAATGATATTAATACATAGGCTGACCAATATGGACCAATTTAAATGTATATAGTCCTTGACATATTCCTAAACAATGCGAAAAGTTTCGTTTTAATCTGTCTATATTTGCGATCTGTACATTGATTATTATAAAACGTAGATGGATAAACGGACGGACGTACCGACATCGCTTAATGGAATAAGAAAGTGATTCTGAATCGATCGGTATAATAAATATGGACAAACAGAGGTCTCCCTATTAAAGACCTCTTGTAGTGATTTATATTGTTAGAGTCTAAGAGTTATTTTCTGAATCGAGGTCCGTCTGTCCATCTATTCTGGTAAAAAAAAGTGCCGGCAAAAAATAAAAATTAATCGGTGAGTAGTTGCACATTTTTATGGGTTCCTCAGTCATTCGCTTTTGAAAGTGGACCAAATCGCTGCATTATTATTATTATATGCCCCACAGCTCCTATTGCTTATAAAAATTTTAAAGGCTTTGCTTGGCAATCTAGTTACACAAATTCAGCATGATATTTGAACGAGGCTTGCTAATTATATGTCGGGTCCTGACAATATAAGTACTATTGTTCCCAGATGCAAACTGGAACTTCCATTGGAAACTTTGACATTTTGTAGCATAACTTCACTCAGAACGATTTGTTAGAAAGCCCCAAGTCCCAAGTCTTTTTTAAAGATTCGACTCATGGACTTTTGCGTGATATTCATCTCACGGGCCATGATTTTCTGTTTTCGGAGCGGATTTCTGTGACGAACATGCGGCTAATCCCTAGTGGCCGGAGCGTTTAGAAAATATCGTTTTTTTCATTTCACACTTGAAAAACGCTATTAAAGCGATGCGGTTCTCATTATCTGACCACTCCATGATGAAAGTTAAAACAATTTTCAAATCCAATTACAAACTAACGCTATTGCGGTTAGCTTTCAAAGCCCATATAACATTAACGGTTTATGTTTAGTTCTACTATTGAAATGGGTGTGTTCAATGTTGTAACAGTATTTATGTCCCTACTGAGTATATGATATTTTTTTGTGCTTTCGATCCCATTCTGTTGATTTTTGTTATAACTGATTTAAAGCTAGGCGCGAGACATCTAGAGAACAGGCCTGTTAATTTGTCATAAAACATTACTTAAGTCGATGTCAAATGCATTGCCCACGTACTCCTTAGAATATCCGCGTTCAACTTTCTTCTTCTACAGTTTTATGTCGCTCGATAATTTTATATTCGGAACGCGATATGGCCGCACATTACCCAAACTGTAGATCCCAGGGCTTCTAAAGGAACGTCAACGCAAAAGCGATGCATATCCGATGCAATCGGAGCCGATGTCGTTCACTTGAATAACTTGTCTTACGTGCACATAAAATTGGGATCCCATAGATCAGCTCGTACGATTTTTTATCAAATTTGAAAATTTATCTCCAAAAGACCATAGAAGTTGTAGGAAAAAGAAACCTAAATTTTTACCTGAGATATGACATGGGTATTTAAATACCCGTGCAAAGTGTTTGTTTTAAGTGCAAGGTGCATTTGCACCCCGCTACTTGCTTCCTGGATTATCACAACCAGATCATCAGTAGAAAATTGCTAAGGCTAAATATTTTTTTTCTGAGTACCATGTTTTCTTAATAAAATTACCCATTTGCAGTTGACCGGATCTGGTGGTCAGGTTTTGACGTATTGCTGACAAGTTATGCTATTTGGTAAAATTAGAAATTTTTAATTTGTAGCATTTCCTATGTTTGACAACACTTTTCCGGAGTATTTTCCGAAAAAAAATTCTTCGATTTTTGCCTGCAAAAAACAGGAGATAAAAAAAAATAAAAAAAATGATTTAATTTAGCTCAATCATTCCTTTAACAATTATCTCTTAAAATTACCACGATATCACTCACCTGACCCACGCTAAAATTATTAATGTATCAACACTTTCTTGGGTTTTTAAATACACATTAGGCAGGAATGGGTTAAAATCTCCATCATTTGATTCATCGCCGGTGATTCAGCGCTGGATATACATTCAATTAACTAGGTAAATTCATCTTCGGACATCTTCGATAGATTATACTTAGTAGGGACATAAATACTGTTACACACGTTTTATGCTGTAAAATAAAAAGTACTGAATGTTTTTGGACCAAATATTTTTAAATATATTTATAGATGTCTATTGTATCCAAAAAGAATCAACTTATTCGAAATGTCCGCCTTTTGCCTTTACACACGCCTTAAGTCGCACTGGCCAATCGTCAATAGCTGCACGAACCTCGTCTATTGGAAAACTGGCCACAGCACGAACCAAAGCAGTCTTAAGAGATCCAATGTTGGTTTATCTTTTGCGACAAACCTTGTCCTCTAAAACCGTCCACAATTTGTAATCCAATGGGTTCAAATCTGAGGGCTATTCTTCAGAGGAAATGAACGCTGGCAAATTGTTTCGAAGGTAGGCCTGGGACGTTTTATACTTATGAGCCTGCGCAGAATCCTGCTGGAAAGTCCATGGCTTGTTTAGGAACAGGGAATTGTTGAGAGGCTTCACCACAGCTTCCAAAACGGTTTCTTGGTAAACGTTGGCCGATGTTTTGACTCCTTATTCGCAGAAATGCAGGTCAGTGACCCCATCGTAAGAGACACCGCTCCAAACCATGACTGAAGCTGGGTTATGACCTTCCTTAGATGACCGCGCATACGCTCTATCATTTTGCTTGATAAATTTTTCCTGAACGGTAAACATTTTTTCATCGGTGAACACAAATTTTCTGTGCAAATTATCAGCGTGTTTCACCAAAAGCCGTTTGCATTTTTCAATCCTATTTTTTTTTAAAGCTGCAGTCAATAAATGTCCGGTACGTCGTTTGATAGCCCCAAGTCCGAAGTCTTTTTTAATGATTCGACTCGTGGGCTTTTGCGTGATATTCATCTCACGGGCCATGATTTTCTGTTTTCGGAGCGGATTTCTGTGAATTCTTGATTTAACGGCTTTGATGACATGCGGTGTGCGAACAGAGCGTGGGCGGCCCGACCGGTGGTGGTCTTTTACATCTCCAGTCTCCTCAAACAGTTTTATGCATCGGTAGACGAACATGCTGCTAAACCCTAGTGGCCGGATCGTTTTGAAAATATTGTTTTTTTTCATTTCACACTTGAATAGCGCTACAGCGATACGGTTCTCATTATCTGACCACTCCATGATGAAAGTTGAAACAATTTTAAAATCCCGTTACAGACTAACGCTAGTGAGTTAAGCTTTCAAAACCCATATGATATTAACGGGGTATGTTCAGTTCTACTATTGAAATGGGTGTGTTCAATGTTGTAACAGTATTTATGTCCCTACTAAGTAATATTACTTTCGGCGCGATATTGCTGGTTTACGATGAAAAATTAGGTTAAAATCTCGGAAAGCACTGTATATAATAACATAACATACAAGAAAAGCATAGGTTGACTGCGCGATTCCGCCTCAAAATGGTCACTAGAAAATTTAAGTATTTTACGAAAAAACATCTCACCAGCAAAAACCAATTAAACTATTCACAGAAATGTAGTCACCGAATAATATTCCGATTTAATTTGAATAAAATTCTGAAAATAGTGCTGTCGTTAAAACAATTTATTTCACCCTATGTTGTCTATTTTCAAATCAATATCATGCAACTTAAAAACTCTGCCTGCTACAGCCACACGACAGCCAACAAAATGAAGACTGTATATCGTCTGCAGGAAGAAATGCGTTTCGCAACTTTGCGAGCTTTTGCAGTTCAGGTGATGCAGCAGAGGGTAAACTGTGGTGAAACTGGACCACTTAGGTCGATATTTTTGTAAAGCCTCCATACAAATTTCCTTCCCGATTTGAGGTACTAAAAGAAACATATTCCGTCCTTCACGGTCCTTCACGATTTGAGGTAACATACATATTCCGACCGATTCCGACCAAATTTCGCACACACCATGACGACTGACCAACACATATTTCTGGTGAAGTTGGACCATATCGGTCCATGTTTTTGAATAAGTTATACATGAAGGTGCTACACGATTTGAGGTCCTGCAGCTTTAGAAGCCAAAAATTCTTCCCAATCACGTTAAAAATTTGTGTGGTACCTTATAAGCAAAAAAAATCATATTCAGACCGACCATGCCCAAGCTCCTGCGGAGGTTCTAAATTCTCTGAATAGCAGAGTTGTGTAGGGTAACTCATAGTCGGCCACGACCGACTTTTACTGTTATTACTTGTTTGTTTTAGCTCTATGATCCACATTGTGCCGACGGGAATATACACATTCGAATCATTAATCAGTGGTCAAATTTGACATACAACTCATACAACAACAACATTACGGTAGTATTAGCGTACTGCAAACTGTAAGTTTCCCAGAAAGGGATGTTGTGAGAATTAAGTACGTCAACTGCAGTTTTCTAGAGTAAAGGCACAGTTTTAAAGCTATTTTCCCGACGTAGAATATCACCTATTTGCTAACATGATCCTTTGCTCTATTTCAGTGCTGGTATTTTTGTATGGGTTTCGTTTATAGAAAATCCATTAGGTCTGTTTACGACATAATAAGAAAGAAAAATTTTGTCGGATCTAATCGCATAGTAGCTTACTTTGTTTCCTTTTGATAACTATTGCAAAAACTTAAACAAATCGACAAATATTTATTGGTTGCAAATAAAAAAAAATGAACAGTTCTATGATCTAGAGGAATTTTATCAACAGGTTTTTTTTAAGATTACGCGTGAGTTCTTATTTTTTTTCTTTTCAGTATTATTTGCCACTTCATAATGAAAAGACTTACATCGCGAAAACCATTGCTTGGTGCAGTTTATGGGCTGGTGGAATCATCGGTCCATATTTTTCCAAAAATGATAATGACCGGAAGGTAACTGTGAATGGGGCTCACTATCGCGAGCGGACAGTACCACTTGTCATATAGCTGCTCAAACCACGGATCTTTTGAGAGGTCATTTCGAAGAGCAGCTTATTTTAGGTTTGGGACTGATGAGTTGGCCGCCTAGATCGTGCGATATTACACCTTTAGACTTTTTTCTTTAGGGCTACGTAAAGTCGAAAGTCTATGCTGACAAACCAGCTACGATTCAGGTTTTGGAAGCCAGCATTACGCGTGTCATTAACGCCCAAACGGTTGAAATGTCGTTCGGACATTAAAAATTGGAACCTAAGAATGAACACCCTGAGGCGTAGTTGCGGTCAAAATTTGAAGGAAACTTTATTAAAATCAAGTAAAAAATTTTAAGTTTGGCTGTGCCGAACTTTGGATACCCTCCACCAGATTCCCAAATAAAACCAAATTTGGTGCGGAAGTGTGTTCTATATAGAAATCTTTATGTGCAAAATTTCATTTCGATAGGTCAATTGTGTGGTGAGTTATTGTCATATTATTTTTTAAGGCCCATGAGACCGTTAGTGTGGGAGGTACCAGTAGGACTTTTCCGATCGTAACCGAATATAGCGTAGAAGTGTGTTGTATATAGAAATCTTGATGTGTAAAATTTCATTTCGATAGATCAAGTTTGTGGTGAGTTATAGTCATATTATTTCTCAAGGCCGATAAGGCCGCTTGTATGGGAGGTACAAGAAATGGTAGCCCAATCTAAACCATTTTTACATAGACGATTGCGCCAATATAGAGATTATTATTTGCAAAATTTCAGTGATTTTGCTCAAGAAACTGGACGGATATATCCAAATAAAAAACTAATTTTTATTAGGTAGTGTCGGTTGAGGGTCTCCAACACCAACTTCCCGTGGAGCTATATAGCCCATTTTCAATACCAACCATGCTAAGCTAGCTATTTTCATGCAGGCTATATCTTGTTTTCAACAGACGGACAGCCGGACAACATGGTTAGATCGTCTTAGAATTTTACGAGGATCAAGAATATATATACTTTGTTGGGTCTCCGATGATTATTTCAAGGTGTTACAGACATAATGACAAAACTAATATACCCTCCATTGTATGGTGGAGGGTATAAAAATGTTGTATTTGATGTATTTTTTTATTTAAAAAAAGTCCTTAAGATTAATCACCCGTTAAAACAGTGTGTTCGAGTGGATCTTGTACTACTCACTGTCTTTCTAGGCTATAGGTTTAACAGTTTTGCAGATACACCACATGAAAGAATAGTTTAAAGCTTATTATGACTTATATGAGATATCGATAAAAAGATGTTGTGTATCGATTTGCTTCTCGTGTGTTTTTCAAATAGCCTAGACAAGTTCTTTAATTGGGTTGATCGATGATTTCTGTAATTTAAATCCGATTTGATATTGTAACTGCTTTGCTGATGACAAAAGCTGGGGAAAAATCCGTTATATTAAGTAGCTGTTGCTGAGTTGACTATCGTTGGTTAGGATGATCGCGGGTCATCCTGGAGCGTATATCCAATTGTGGTGGGAATGACCGAAAATTTTACTGTGGGATTAAGTTGTTGATGCACGCAGTTTTCAATCATCAGACTTGCAATTATTCTTCTCATTAATGCTTATCAGTTTGTATCCTCTGGAATAATACAGCATCGTCGGCATATAGTTAGCTCCTACCATCCTGTTGTGCTCAAGCCAATTCGTTTTCAAACACATTCCAAATTTGGCATAATAATAAAAATCTTAATTCGTTACGTCTTTGTTGACGTCGTAGCTTTATATATACAAACATTTAACATCGCATACACCCTAATGCACATAAAAAATGAAGTGTTCCTACAAAAAAAAATCGACCATTATGCTTTCCGTTCAGTATGTTTTTAATCTCATCGAAAGCCTCCCCTGTTCCCCATACTCCGAAAAAAATAGAATGCGATAATAAATGAATAAAGCCATCGAAGCATGTAACAACATTTTTCGTAAGTAAAAGTAACGTTTTACACTCCATTGCATTGTTAAATCACAAAAATTCCCTGTATATTCGAGATTCATTTTTTTTTGTAATAAAAAATCGCTTAGCAGCAAAACGAAATCAAAGAGCGCGAAAGAGGCAGAGCGAGCAGAATTAAGTTTTTCCAAATATTCCATAATTTTAGTTGGAAAAATTGGCGTATGAAAAACTGCTATCGCGGCAAACAAAAGACTATTTGTCATAAATTGTGGCCCTAGGGATGAGTTGAAAATTTAAAGCGGAAGATATTCATTTATCCATGGAAATGAATGGATGGTGGATGGGCTAGCGAGTGACTAGATGGATGGTGAAAACGCCAGTTTAAATTAATGAAGTTGCTTTGGTAAAGTGGCTTAAAATTGCTGGGACAGTGTTGAGAGCAAAACTGAAGGCAGCAGAAGATTATTAATGAATTTGTTATAAATTCATCAACAGAGGAATTCTGGGCGTATGAGTGATGTTAATTGAAAAATTATCAAGGGTCCCAGAGAGTATTCAGTTTAAACTCCGACTTGTAGCTGTAATTATGGAGATGGCTCGTAGTCATTGTCAAAAGAAGGATACGAGTTTTCTTTTAATCCATTCAGAGGACGTCTGAAATAAAGATTATAGCCAGTGAGCCACGTTTGAGTAGAAATATGATAGTATGAGTGCGTCAAATAAACAAAACTTACAATTTGTTTCCTGATTTTTTTCAAAAATTAAGTTAAAAACCAAACTATATTGATCGAGGATTATCGTCCAAGAGTAAGAGAAAATTTTTTGTTTATGGGACTATAAGTACCCTCGACACAAGTAAAATCTTGAGTTTTTTTTATTTTGTAAAAAAGGTTAATTTAAGATAGTTTCATGACAAATGTTTGTAATTACCAACAATATTTGAGCTAGCCCCAACTTTAATTGTGTACCGATCGACATTGAATCACAAGCTAATAATATTTAACGATGTCTATATGTTCATCCATCTGCAGGCTAAAGATGCTGGTTGCAAAACGTAGTTTCGATGAAAGACAGATCATGGAAATCGGCAAAAGTAAGGTTTTTCGATCCAGGACCGACGCTTTTGTAATTAAAGAAAATCGGTCCAGATTAATATATAGCTCCCACATACAGGGTGATTCATTCATGACTGGACAAATTTTACCAGTGTATTTCTTAGCTCATTTCATGAAAATATGTCCATCCATGCTCGAATATGCAAGGGGCGAAATGGCATCGGTTTGAACATTTTCGGATTGGTGGTCGAAGGGTACTAAGGTAAATTTGCTAAGTTGTGAACTAGTGGTCGGATTTTTTTTCTCATGGAATATAGTTCTGCCTCTTACCTTTCCAAAATGTCCTAAATGAAGCCCAGAAGTCCTACCGTTACTAAGTTATGACTTTTTCATACCGACTTTACCAAAAAACAATGATATTTGAATATGACAAGTTTAAAAAACTTTTGAGCCTGTCTAAGGATGTCCAAAAGCCTATTTTATGTTGGCTTCACTGAACATCTGGAAGAACAGGGTGTAACATATTGTCTGCCACGCCCGACTTTAGCTTACTAGCATATTTTATTTATATTTATGATGATTTTTTGAATACTTTTGGTTGATCCTAGATTTTAAAGTGCTTATAAATGAAAATAAAATCTTTTTAAATAAACAATGTATTTATTGTTGACTAAAACTCGTCAACAAAATTATCTTTAATCCGTGCCTACATTGTTTTCAATTTGGCCCAGTAGTTTTAGATATATCGTTAAAGTTTGGAAAAAAAAACAACAATTTTATAAAAAAAATGTTGTTTTTAAAAAATGTATAAAAAAATAATGCGACAAAAATCACAGTGTTGGTCTAAAAGCATTTAGTGTAATATATTTTGAATCAAATGAGCTTTATTGCATTGAAATCGGTGAACAACTTTTGATTTTGTAACCAATTCGCTGAGAATATTGAATTGACAAAAATCACGATTTCCATACGGAAATAACATTTATGAATATGTGACGCGCAAAATAGAAAGGGACCTAAAGTTAAAAGCCAGTTTTGTTCAGGAAAGCCATTTTAAAGATTAGGTCCCTTTCTATTTGCGCCTAGAATCGTCGACTTCACTTTCATAAAACGCGCATATCTCTGGGAGGGAACACTTTTGGGCAGAAGTTGTCCACATCAAAAAAAAAAAAAAATTGAAAATTGATTTTTTTACCCTTAGGTCCCGTTCTCTATGCGCTGTCACATATGAGTGTGTTAGCTGCTGTTCTATTTATTTAATAAGTGTGTTAAAGTTATTGTTTTTAGGCTACTGTTTTCAGATATTACATAAGTCAGATTTATTCTATCAGCTATACTTTTTAATTTATTAATACTAGTAAAAGGCGATTTTAAAGAAAAATAAGAATTTTTAAAACAAAATATAATATATAATTACATATATATAATATATAATTTAGTTACAACTCATCGAAAAATTTTCTTTTATAACATTTTTTTAAATAATCTGATGTAATCTGATGTGCTCCAGCAATAGTCCGCCATCATATGGGCATCCAGTGACCCTGGTATCGCTCCTATATAGTACGAATATCTTGCCGGAAACGTTCACCTTGTTCTTTACTGAAATCTACAAGATTTTCAGGGAAAGAATCTAAATGACTATGTATGTAGATAGTGCACCTTAATCCTCATATTACAACCAAGCTTTTCGAAATGTGACAACATGTTATTCCCGTGGTCCGAGTAGTTCTCATTCTTTTGGTTCCCAGGAAATTTTGTACTTTTCAAAAAAATTCTTTACAAGCAATTCTTTCAATATATGTCATGGAACTCCTAAAGTTTTCTTCCTTGAATAACCTTTTGATTTCAGGGTCATCAAAAATGACAGCTTTCAGTTTCGCACTACTCAATTTTTGGAACTTTCTACCGTTATATCTAAAAAAATCACCGTCCTTATTAAGGGCTTTGACGAATTGTTTCATAAGCCCTAGCTTGATATGAAGAGGTGGCAGTATTATGCGATTCCTAGGCACAAGTAGTTCATTAACTTTATTCAGCTTTCCGGGAACCATAGCTTTCCTCGAAGGCCAGTCTTTTTACTGATTTTTTGTGTAGCCTCCTTGTTGGCCTTGAAGAAAATTGACCATTTTCAGATTCACATAAATTAGCCACCGGTCTTCGTTGTACTTAATTTTATCTATAACCGAGGCAATAGTAGAATAATATAGGCTGATCCATCTAGAGGTATTTTTTCAGAACAAAAAAAAATATAAAAATTCAAATCAAGTGTGGAATCTTTATTTGTAATTTGAAAGAACATTTTATGGCATTTATTTTTTGAATATACTTCCTTCAAATGTTGGCCGCATCAGCACCTCTAGGGTTTTCATTCTGAAGGTCCAATTTTGGATGACTTGTTCTAGCATTTTACCGGTATGGCTTTAATGACATGCGTAATGTTGGCTTCCAAAACCTGAATCGTAGCTGGTTTGTCAGCATAGACTTTGGACTTTACTTTACCCCAAAGAGAAATGTCTAAAGGTGTGATATCCCTCGATCTAGGCGACCAACTCAAATGTCCAAAACGTAAAATTAGCTGTTTTTCGAAATGACCTCTCAATAGATCCATTGTTTGAGCAGCTGTATGGCAAGTGGCACCGTCCTGTTGACACCAAGTGTTGCCAAGAGTAAGGGCTTCAATTTCACGTAGCATAAAGATCGATATCATGGCGCAATAGCGAGCACTATCCACGGTTACGTTCCGGCCATCATCATTTTCGAAAAAATATGCATCGATGATTCCACCAGCTTATAAACCGCACCAAACCATGATTTTCTCCGGGTATAATGGCACCTCTTGAACCTTTGTTTGTTGCTCTTTAGCCCAAATGCGGCTACTTTGTTTATTGACATTGCCGTTGAGCCAGAAATGGGCCTCATGACTCATCACAACAAAATTTTTAGTCGAAAACAGCGGATCTTCCCGTTTCTCACCGAACGCTCATTTACATAATACAGTTGTCAACGTTTGCAGGTTATTATTTTCAAAAAAATAAATGCCATAAAATGGGCTTTCAAATTACCATAAAAGATTCCACACTTGATTTGAATTTTTATATATTTTTTGTTCTAAAAAAATACCTCTAGATGGATCACTCTTTATAACAATAAGAAATTCAAACGTTCCTTTACTTAATTGTGAATAAAAGCGAAATGCATACATCGATATACATGATCTATGTCTCATTTTGTGCATAGGCTTTGTAACTTTACGTCAAAGTAGTAGGTTTTGACACATTTTTCCATTTGCATTTTGTGATTTTTAAAAATACAAAATTTTAATTTTTTAGGTAGAATAAAAAAAATCAAAATCTCTGTTATCACCGAACTTAGCATAACTTACAATTTTCAAACGATTTTTATGTACATACTTTAGAAAACCACTTTAATATGATATTCAATAAAGCTAATTTTCTCCCAACCGATTAACTTTGAGCGTGAAGAAAATTGAAATATTTAATTATGTTTTTTTTTTTTAAATAAAACAGCTATTACTCAGTCGTTTTCTTTTTGTGATTTTAAAAAATCTGATTTTTTTCAAAG
Organism: Hydrotaea diabolus; assembly: GCA_963513945.1. Lineage (NCBI taxonomy): Eukaryota > Metazoa > Arthropoda > Insecta > Diptera > Muscidae > Hydrotaea > Hydrotaea diabolus. The sequence continues at coordinate 148,801,720 of OY740718.1, read as the reverse complement.
GTAACAACTACATCTTTAAAAAAACACAATTTTAAAAACCGGCTTATGAAAAGAAAATTTATGATTTTTTGAACTTTAAATTTTTGGAAAAAAGTCGAAAATACGATTTTCGAGCTGATGGTGAAAAATGGAGATTTGATTAAATTAATAAACAATTGCTATTGAATTCCAAACAACAGACAAAAAGTTTCATTATATGTGACGTGCAAAATAGAAAGGGTAAGAACCAGTTTTGTTCAGGAGAGCCATTTTAAAGATTTAAATACGTGTATCTTTGGTGTACCATCACTTTTATAAAACGCGTATATCTCTGGGAGGGAAAATTTTTGGGGCATGGGATCGGTCTCATTCGATGCTCAGATGTTGTCCACATCAAAAAAAAAGTGAAAATTGATTTTTTTTTTACCCTTAGGTCCCTTTCTCTATGCGCTGTCATATATTTAAATTAACGAATCATATTTAAAGAAAAGTTTCACTCTCTTTTACAGTGCTCGAAAGGATTTCAATGGTTGTTAGCTAAATAACTTATAAAAGCATTTTCGTTCGTTACTGTTAGTTTTGTCCACAGACAGATAATCTCGGTGCTTTTGTAAACTACAGCTGATACTGACACCGTTAATGATAAACCTGCGGGGCATTTACATTCGATTGGCTCTGCTGATAGTCCGTATTTTTACTTAACCACCATAGTAAGAATATAAGTTTTCCTCCTCTTCCCTACCGCTCTTTTTCTAGAACTCTGTACAAGGGCTGTAACGAATATTCACATTCGCATCATATTAAACATTCGCCTTCGTAAAAGCCAATTTTGGAATATTCGCTTTAGCAAAAAACAAGTTTCAGTATTCGCTTCAAATAATTCAAATATTTATTTCTGGTTTGTATCGTTGACGTAGCGTTCAGCGAAACAGTTTGCAACTAAATGTCTTTTCGACTGCCTTTTTAAAATCTTTTCAGTTTTTTTGAATAAAATGTATATTAGAAATATGATGAAATGATCTTAAATCTGATTTATGAACTAAGCATATATTATATATTTTTGTATTTCGTTTTAATAAATATTTTTGGCCCCATTTATAAAAAAATTACGGTAGGTTGAAACTAAAAAATTTCTTTATAAATTAATTTTTTAAACCTATTGCAAGTTTTCATGAACTGAAGGGTTTATGTTTAGTAAAACAAACGGCAATTCATGTTTTGAACGGCGCTAGGAAGATGGGACCCACGAAAGTACGCTCCAAAATGAAAATGAATCAGGGCCCCAAAGTTCTATAAAAAAAATCAGCCCCAGAAATTTGAAACCCAAATCGCTAAAAGTATGAAAAGAAAATAAGCCCCAAAAATGATTATTGGGGCCTATTTTCGTCGCAATATCTATAAAAAATTAAAATGCACTCGAAACAGATGAAAATATGCCCCAAAATGTAATGTTGCTATTTTCGATTTTAAGTTTGGGGTGCCATTTTAAAGCAACCATGTTTTATGTATGCGATAACTACCCACGAAAATGAGCCCAAAAAGTGTATATGTCTGTTAACATTAAGGGCACAAACATGTTTCTGGGGCCCACTTTCATTTGCGATTTGGGCTGCACAGACAGTTGGAATGAATATAAATTATTGGCTTTCATTATTTAAAAAGGGAGAAATGCAGCTACTGGACACTCATTCCCATTTAGACTAAATTTGATAACGTTTTCGCTAATGTTTTCGTCCGTGCAAAAAAAAAATAAACTTTACAAACCTAATTGCAGTAAAATCTAACGGAATTTGTCGGTGTTAGTAAGACCAAAAAATCGGTTGCCAAATTGCTTCAGATCCATCTAGAGGTGTTTTTTCAGAACAAAAAAATATATAAAAATTCAAATCGATCGTGGAATCTTTATTGGTAATTTGAAAGGACATGTTATGGCATTTATTTTTTGAAAATAGTTTCCTTCTAATGTTGGCAACTGTATTATAGAAATGAGCGTTCGGTAAAAAACGGGAAGATCCGCTGTTTTCGACCAAAAACTTGTTCTGTGATGAGGCCCATTTTGGCTCAACTGCAGAGCAACAAGAAGAGGTTCAAGAGGTGCCATTATACCCAAAGAAAACCACTGTTTGGTGCGTTTTATTAGCTGCTGGAGTCATCGGTGCATAATTTTTCAAAAAATTAATGGCCGGAACCTAACCGTGAATGGTTCTCGCTATCGCGCCATGATATCAGTCTTTATGTTACCTGAAATTGAAGCCCGTAATCTTGACGACACTTGGTTTCAATAGGACGGTACCACTTGGATCTATTGAGAGGTCATTTCGAAAAGCAGCTAATTTTACGTTTTGGAGTGGTTCAAGTTTTGAAAGCCAACATTACGCGTGCCATTAAAGCCATACCGGTCGAAATGCTCGAACGAGTCATCCAAAATTGGACCCTCAGAATGGAAGCCCTGAGGCGTGGTTGGGGCCAACATTTGAAGGAAATTATATTCAAAAAATAAAAGCTATAAAATGTCCCTTCAAATGACCAATAAAGATTCCACAGTTGATTTGAATTTTTATATATTTTTTTGTTCTGAAAAAATACCTTTAGATAGATCACACTATATATTCTGGAAAAAATATATAAACGAAAAAGTATGTATAGTAAATTTTGGACCACCCTGTATATAAATCAAAATAAAAACTGGTGATCAATCTAGAGGTACTTTTTCAATATGTTTTTAACAGATTTAACAGATTAGAGTTGTGTTCAACTTTATTTTTTTCAGTACTGTTTGCCATTTCATCATGGGAAGAAAGAATTACACCGCGAACACCACGGTTTGGTACACTGGAATCCATACTTTTTTCAAATTTGTAACGGGTGACCAATTTGTTTGTATTTTTTTCAAATGGGTTTTTTTTACAGATTACGCTTAAGTTGTGTTAAAATTTATATTTTTTCAGTATAGTTTTACATTTCATCATGGAAAGACTTACACAATGAAAACCACTGATTGGTGCAGTTTGTGGAATCATCGGTCCATTTTGTTCCACCCTTTATTATATTCGCTTCTAAGAAGGCAAATAGTCGTTTATTTTAAAATTCGCATTTGTAAAAATTTATATTTTGCAAAATTATATTCGCATTCGTTAAAAAGGTATATTACAGTATTCGCTTTTGCAAAAATATTGTTCAATATTCGCTTTCGCATTTAGTTTCGCTAAAACCACTTTCGTTACATCCCTACTCTCTAGATTTGTTTGCACTTGATTAATGCGGTACTGCTCTAGCAGTTGATTTTGTCTACTCACAGTTATTATTACTCAATGTGAAAGATAGTCTCACAATGGCGAAAGCTTAACAGTTTACACACCATTTGAATATGATAATGACACAGTGTTGGCATAGTCTGTGTGGAATAAGTTTGTATGTGTGTGGGGTATTTTGCATACAAATTTAACATAATGAGCTCCAGACAATGGAATGCAACAACAGTCACTGTTGTAAAGAGAATGATAATACAGTTGGTTTGAGGGTGGCCATTCCGCGTAGATGTATAAGTATTCTAAGTCTACTTTTGGTTGTTGGTGTAAATTGCACTCAGTGTTGTTCAGTTCTTGTGTTAGTAACTCTGGAAAGAAATTTAAAATTCCCCAGTTTGGGTATGTTGGCCTTAATTGAGCATCGAATGAGCCAAATTCATTTCGTTAGTTAGAGAAACGAGTTTAGTTGTTGTCAATGGAATCGCCATCAACACTCAGTTGCTAAGATGTAGATGGTATAATTAAAGCGACATACAAAGGGGCGTTGTTATCGATTTGCAAGACAATCAAATACGCCATAACAGACCTACTTTTAGCCATGTCTTCAACTGTATACGAATACGAATTGAATTCGCTTCATCGTACAGCAAGCCTAGAAAGAGGAATATTGCAAGATTTCTAAAAAATCTGAAAATCATGCTTGCTTCTCTCAACGTCCTGTCAACACATTCTTTACCAAGGTATACTCGTATTTACTTCTTTAACAAGGTATGTTTCCAAGTCTACCAAAAGAATGTCCATTTGATAGATATGTTTAATCAAATTCGTTAGTGAGCATCTGTGCTACTTGTGAATGCTTGAAAATTTGATGTGGTAACCGAAAAGACATACTGTACGAGTACAGATTGTTAGGTTGTAGGTTCGATTTCGGAGACACTGACAATTTTTCGATTTCAATTTGTTTGCCTGAAGTCTTCGGAGAAATTCGAAAAACGAACAAGAGATGACGAATCGTTGTGCACCATGAAAAGCTATCACACATCGGCTCAAACCAGCGCCTTTTTGACCGGCCAAAAAGTCGAATTGATGGGTCATCCACCGTACAGCCCTGACTTGGCACCCAATGGCGTCAAGAAAAAAATTCGTGGTCAACGATTTTCGTCGCGAGAAGATGCAGTTGAAGCGTTCAAAAGCCATGTTTTGGAGGTGTTTCAATCGGAGTTGGAAAAGTGCTTCGACAATTGGTTTGTGCGCATGCAAAAGTGTATAAATCATGCTGGAGAATACTTCGAAAAACAATAAAACCAGAAATATATATAGCAGCCCTCGTATTGTAAGTAGTAGGTGAACAATCTAGATTTTTTTTAAAGAATAAAAAAAATGCAAACATTTATATCAAGTGTAGAATCTTTATAAATTTTAATAACTGTATTATGAAAATGAGCGTTCGGTGAGTTTTCGACCAAATTTTTTTTTAGTGATCAATGATCTGTAAATCAATAAACAAAATTTCCGCATTTGTGCTGAAAAGCAACTTGAAGAGGTTCAATAGGCGTCATTATACCCAGAGAAAACAACGATTTGGTGCGACTTAGAAGCTGGTTTAATCATCGGTACATATTTTTTCAAAAATGATGATGGCCGGAACGTAAGCGTGAATGGTGCTCGCTATCACGTCATGATGCTACCTGAAATTGAAGCCCGTTATCTTGACGACACTTGGTTTCAACAGGATGGTGCCACTTGCCATACAGCTGCTCAAACAATGGATCTTTAAAGAGGTCATTTCGAAAAGCAACTAATTTCACGTTTTGGACAGGTGAGTTGGTCGCCTAGATTGTGTGATATCACACCTTTAGACATTTTTTTTAGGGTTATGTAAAGTTCAAAGTCTATGCTGACAAACCAGTTACGATTCAGGTTTTGGAAGCCAACATTACGCGTGTCATTAAAGTTAAACGGGCCGAACTGCTCGAACGAGTCATCCAAAATTGGACCCTCAGAATGGAAACCCTGAGGCATAGTTGCGGCCAACGTTTGAAGGAAATTATATTCAAAAAAGTAAATGCCATAAAATGTCCTAGCCGAACTAAGTTTGTCCACAAGTTCCTATTCTTCAAAATTGTTAAAGCCTTTTCATGATGATCTGTTGATCAAACGCTGACACCGATTCACTAATTTCAGACGGTTCGCTCTACTCTGATCTGAATTACCTTAATATGATTTCCAGCTCATTCGTAAAATATTCCCCACATCAATCATATCAAACAAATGTTTTGGCAACTCTACAAGTAAATAATCACGTACATTAAGCATGCAAATTATTAATTGTAGAAAAGAAGAACTGTTACGAAGCTACTTAATTAACATTAAAACGCTTAAGAAGAAGAACTTTATTTATGGTAATGAGTGAAATTTCTAACAAAAGTGAAGAAAAGGCCAACAAGCTATTTAAAATCCATTTACTATTTCTAGAACATTAAGCAGTGGCAGCAGCAAATATCTTCAAAAGTAAAAGAAATGTCGAACGAAGTATTTAAGAACACATACTAAAGCATACAATTGAGTTTATAGTAAATACGCACATACACTTATACTCGTACGTACAGACTTACTTTTACAATTTCAAAATCCAATTTCGCTCTTATTTTATTTGAACGGAGTTCTTTCTAACGATAGGGGTTGCGATGGGGAGGCGATGTTGAATATTTTGCAATTCATTTGATTTTGGTTCATTTGTTGTAAATTGTTGGGGATGTGGTGCGACAATGTGAACATTTGTCTATGCGGGTGTTCCATGCATGTATGAGACGGTCTCTGTGTTGCTCCCACTCGCTCTCTGTGCGTGTGAGTGTGTGCGTTTTGTAAGTCTGTCGAATATTTTATGTGGATCTTTGCAAATATTTATATATTTTCATTTTTCGTTTTCATTTTTATTTTTATTTGCTGTTAAGCTTTACCGCAAATGATGCGTTTCATGGTCGTTTGTTACACTCTCTACTTTTGCTCTTCTCGTTTTAAAACATTTCCCCAAAATATCCCCCATTTGGGGGATACTCGTTTAACTTTACACATGCTGGAGTACGAGTAATCAAACCAACGAAGCACGAAGTGCGGGTGATTGTGTCTGAGTGAGTATTTCAATGTGTGCATTTAAGTGTGAATACTTTATAATATTGGGAATATATCGTATAAGTTTTACTTATATATTTTTGATACTCATATCTTATACTTACTTACATATCGCATATTTGCGTGAGGACCAGCGTAAGTCAAAATTCTTGAGTTCTACAGAGTGAGTACTAGGGCTGTAAAGCTGAATTTCGACTAATCGATTAATCGACTTTTTGGTATAAAAACGTCAAAGTCGGCAAGTCGACTTTTGGTTTTTAAAAAGTATAATAGTCTACTTTTTTATGTCGACTTTTTTATTTTAACTTCAAATATTTGTAATTGTCATTCAAACAATGCGTGTTGCCTAAATTTCTTATGCCCTTTAATTTAATTTTGCCGATTGAGATATACATTCGTTTTATTTTATTGTATGTCGAGGTTAAAAACGTATGCCTTCAAAAATGTTCTACATTCATCCAAGGATATTAATAAAGTCGTGAAGTATGCTAACACTGAAATTATATTAAGCAGTATATCAAGTTTACTTTTCTTTCTAAGGCGAACTGATAAACACCGAAATTAGAAAATTTCGAATACCGATTTAACCGATGTTGATGCTGCCGAAGAGATTATGGGTTCCAAGGTCAACGAAGAGAATAATAAATGGGGGATCCTTGACAAGAGTGTAAGCAATAGGTGCGAACAAACACGTAATGATGGGAATGGTGTTACACTACAATTAAAAGACTATCTGAAGGCAGATAGTCTGACTAAAATAAAAATAATCCATATCAGGATAACATTGGAAAGTTAGTACCCATTTATTGCAAAAATCGTTCCCACTTCTGTTCCGCGTAAGAGATTAATTTCGTATACAGTTCCTATTGCTACGCAAATTCAGTGCCACATTTTTTCAAATAATTTAGATATGATTATCTTTTTAAGATCAATTGATGCGAACATAGACTGCTTTAAGAAATCAACTTTATTTTCGGATTTAAAAACTTGATGTTTATAAGTTTATAATTGCTCTTACTTTCTTAAATAAAAGTTTTTTTTACAAAAAAAAAAAAGGATTTTCATTTCCGAAAAAAGTCGAGCTTAATCGATCTGATTGTACTAAAAAGTCGAAAAGTCTTTTGTCTGTAATAGTCGAAAAGTCTTAAAGTCGACTTTTAGTCTTAAGTATATAACCCTAGTGAGTACTCAGCAATAATTTGATGAATTTGTAAGAAGACATTTAAGGAGTTGCACCCACATAGCTGTGTTATCAGAATTATGTTATCAATTTTTTTAAAATGAATACTTTTCCTAATTGTGTGTTTGTAAAATTGACAGTAAAGTAATTAAAATTTCAATATTATTGTAAGTTAATAATTGTTAAAATTGTAAAGTGTTATATTTTAATTGATGCTTTTATTTAAATATAGAAATCCTCTGAAAAAGTCAACAAAAATTGGTAAAACGGCGGGAAGAAGAAAATAAAACGGAATTTTTATTTACACCAATTTAGGTCAAAACAGCTTACACGACTACATGGAATTTCCCTTGTTTATTTCAGGAGATTAATTTAATTGTTTGTGTTGCCTCTGTGTGCCATACAAAATGGAAACTTTCGTATCCTTTCACTACAACGCAATTCTGAGTTACATGATTCTTATCGCCACTGAGCTATGTATGTGGTTTATTGAGGGTAAATTGACAATAGACAAATAGACAGACACAATAGCAGTAAACTACTCGTAGACGAATCAATATTTTGGCATGAGGAGTTTTTGTTAAATCGACTTATCTGTATCCCCCGTACGATAGTTTTTGGACCATATGATAAGGGCATGGAACGAAACATAAAATGGTAGAAAAGTTGGCAGTGCCAAAAAAGAAAAATTATTTAACCGATCATTATTATAAATGATTCGCAAAATATTATTGACTTTGTTGTGTTAAGCTGAACAGCGGTGCTACGCTCATTCAACTCTGAACTGGAGTTTCTCTGGCGGAAGTTTCGGTCAATTTTCATTACCGGTTTCCCGGGAAATTCATCCGGAAGTTCCGAGAAATTCATTATTTTTGATTTTAACGTTCATGACATTACCAAGTGGAATTCGATTTTGTAATGCTGAACCAATCTTTACATTTAAAAAATTCTACAATAAAAGATCTTATTGATTTAGAACAAAATGAGCTTTGGATTAAAACTAGTGTAACATAGGTAACCGATCAATTTAAATATTTTAAAACTAAATAAGCTGTGTAGGCGGAAAACGTCGCCGATTTTTTTAATGCTTCTTGGGCAATAAGGTTGAAAGCGGAAGAATATTTTCTACAACTGTGCAGTTTGTTAGTTAATTTAGAAAGAGACTGTCTGATGATTTCATTAATGCCCTTCCAGATCGTAAAACATATTTTAAAATTGAATTTTACTAAATTTAAATATGCATTTAAAGTTATTATTATAAAAGTATACTTTAAATCGTATATGTTTTTTCTTGTTATGTTTTAGTTTCAACTGCAGTTTTCAGTACTAAATTAAAAAATAAACAAATATATACATTAAGGTGAACCGATTTGTAAAGACAAAAATTTGTCGATATATGCCATCGATTTTTCGACAGCCTTTTGTATGATTCGATTCTCTCAGTCGTATTTCTATTCTCATGCGCTCATATGTTACATTGTATTGTACGTATGTGGCAATGTATATTTGTATTTATTGTAAAGGAACGTGTTGTTTTCAATCTGGCTACACTTTTTTCGGAGTTGGTCTTTTTGACAGCTGTCACTTGATTTATGCTCAGCTTGGTTTGTAATTTCATAATGATTAGACCTACTCCGGAACAACGTTTGCAAATCGTGGTGAATGGGCCCAAAACAAGAAGACCACCGCTCCTGATTTCTACAAGATAATTTTGTTAAGCAAATTTTGTTAAGAAGCTCACCTTTAGTTGAATAGGTGCGTTAATAACCAAAATTGTCGCATTTGAGTAATAAAAATCCACTAGACATTGTTGAGACGCCGTGACATCCTCAAAAAGTCAATGTTTGGTGTGCTTTACGGGCATAGGGAATCATTGGTTTATATAACTTAAAAATGAAGCCGGCCATAAAGTTACAGTAAATGGGGAACCCTGTAGAGCCATGATTAATGACTTTTTCGTGCCCGAATTAAAGGATGTTGATGTGAACTTTGGTTTCAACAAGACGGCGCTACAAGGCACACAGTCAGCGAAACAATCAATTTATGGAAGAAAACTTTTGGTAAGCGCATAATCTCGCGTCGTGGGTCTGTGGCGTGGCCTCCAAGATAGTGCGATTTAACACCGCTGGACTACACAGATAAGCTGGACTACACTGATAAGCCTCCAAGATAGTGCGATTTAACACCGCTGGACTACACAGATAAGCCCGACGCGATTGACGCCTTGGAAGAGAATATTCGATACGTTATTGCTGATATACGGCACCAAATGCTTCAAAATGTGGTCAAAAATTGGGCCTCTCGGCTGGAATTTATTCCAACAAGTCGCCACTTGCTCGAAATTATTTTTATAACATAGTGGCGAACCCTTATCTTTATAATAAATAACTCTTTGCCATAAATTAATTAATATGCGTGTTATTTGAAAAAACAGCCTTTATATCATCTTGGAAATGTAATACAGTGCGACCTCGCTAAACGCAACTAATAGAAATCAATCCAGTTGCAGAAACCGAGGAAGTTGCGAAAACCGAGTCAAAAATTTATTAGGCCAGTACCACTACTTGATTGATGTAACAAATAATTTTTTTTATATAAAAGGATATTTATTTTGTTTTGTGTAAACTAAATCATAAATTTAAAATTTCTAAAAATATAAAATTCACATGTTTGTAGAAATGTTGAGATTAATCATTTTATTTTCATTCAATTTTATTTGTATAAAACGATATTTGTTTTGTTACTGTAAAATAAAATATAAATTTAAAATTTTATAATATTAATTAATATGAATTTACATTTTTGCAGAAGTGTGGAGATCAATCATTTTGTTTTATTAATTCTTTTTAAAAGAAATCGGAAATTGTTGATTGTGTTACATGAAATTTGTTTTGTACTGCCATTTCTCGAATATCTTAAAGTAGCAGTAAGTCCTTTAATGGGATTTCATTTTCTTCTGCTCGCTGAATGTAAGTGTTAAATGAACTAATGGCAATCTAAGCTTTAATTTTTGATAAAGCCGAAGCAAGTTCAACAATGGTTCGCCTGCACTACTTATTTCTTCCACTTGGCTTTCAGTTGGATAATTAGTGCCGTAATCTAAATTTAAAAGCCACAAACTCATTTCAAAAACAAAACTAAGGTTCAGTCAACTAGATCAAAAATGTTACTATGTGAGGTGCGTTAATTGAGGTTTTTTATTTGAAAAAGTTGCATTAAGTGAGTCAGCAATGTAAATAATTTGCTTGTTGCAATAATCGTAGGGTGACGTTCATCGAGGGTTGCGATAACCAAGGTCGGACTGTATTTGAAAAAAAAAATATTTTTTTTTACCTACTAAAAAAATCCTTAAAAATATAATAGTGATACTTTTTTTCTCACGCCAAAAGCTATTAAGACTCCGGCGGGTGAGAAGGTCCCTGGGGACCTTTTTCATTTTTAAACTGATATTACTCCTCGATGGTACATGGGAAGTCTTTAAAACGATCTAGAATCGTTTTAAAAAAATCAAAGCGATCCGACCAATAGTTTAGTTTCTATTGAGTTTTAAATGTGTTTAGTACGGGAACGTGTGAAAAGGGACCTTGTACTGAAATTTCAAGAAATCGTTAATAAATGCACTGTCTTTTGCAAAAAAAACGTAAAAAAATAGTTTTCATATAAAATTCCATGCAAATAGAAATAGGTCCCTGTGGACCTTGTACTTCGTATAAGGTCAACGGATGACTCAACCGTCGGAGGGTTAAAAAATCTATGGCACAATATTTACAAATTTACCTACCCCTTATATACTTACTACTAAGTACATACTTACTAAGTACCTACAGCAAAATTAACAGGATTTGGTTTTTTTTTGTGTTATGAGAAAATTGCCGCGAAACCCGGGAAATGCAAAACTATTTCCTGGTTTCCCGGGAAATGAAAAAGTTCGGGAAAAAATAAACTCTACTCTGAACTTTAAAAGGCAATATCTCGTGAACTAATAGTGATGTTTAATGGTAAGCCTCGATCACTAAAAATAGATAGCAAGCTCGCCATAGTTAAGTCATTTGTCATTAAAAAGAGACAATTTTATTCGTGAAAAAAAAAGAAAAAACTAGAAATGGTTTACAAGTTAATTTTGGTACGTAGTCTGGATAATTATTGAGTATTATCCTCTATCGAAAACATTATTTTTTTAAGAACAGAGGACAGCAGTACATTTCGAATAGACATAATCAAAATTTGCACTTTTTGTTAATAAATGACTTAACTATTGCAGTTTTGCTATCCTTACATACTTAAGTCACACAACATCCCACTAAGGAACAAGGAAAAAGTTCTTTCAAATCGGTAAGCTGTGCATGATTCAATTCTTGTACTCACTGACAGAGACCTACTGGTTAATGCATTTTTTAGAGGTTTTTACATGGCTTAGAGATAAATCGCTTACAGGTAAAGGCGAAAAAGATGCTCGCATCCGGGGTTTATTTCTGTCAAATAGTCCTAACTTTGGAACGGTAGGATCTCTGGGTAATTTTAGAAAGGTAAGAGTTATAGCTATCTTTTCAGAGAAAAAAAAAACAAAAACATCCAACCACTGGTTCAGAACTTAGCAATTTTACGGCATTACCCTCCGACCACCAATCCCCCAGAACGCCCCTTGCTTTTTTTGGGCATGGTCGTAGACAGACATATTTTCATGAAATGAGCCAAGGAATATGCTGGTGAAATTTGTCCAGTCGTAAATGAATCGTCTTGTATTTATGAGCTATAAAAACTGTTATGTATAGTTAATTGTCGGATTTGTGTCTATTAAAAATGTTGTTCAAAAGAAACCAAAAGGTTTTCAAAAGGCAGTCGAACAGACTTTTTCGGCACCCTAACCCCCTATAGCATTCCCAGACCCAAAGCAACAAATGTGATTTTATGATAAAAGGCTATGCACTTAAGTGCAAGCAGATTGCAATTCAATGAGAAGCTGGGGGCAGTAGTGTATTCCACCGAAACGCCTTCTAATTACATAGGCTCACACACGCAGAGAAAAGATATGGTTACTATATGGTCACGGCAATAATAGTATGTTCTCTGCAAAAAAATATGGTCATAGCAACCGTAGTATGATTGCCGCAATATTAATATTGTTGAAAAGTAACAATAGTATTTTTGCCCAATGTTTAAATTAAGATATGGTTGTAGCAGCAATATAAGTTTTGTTGGTGAGACAAAATTATTGTTTTTTGGGTTTTATATTTACAATAATATGTTTACGGCAATCATAACTGCAAAGTGTTTTTTGTTTTTAATTTGACAATGTCATTGTTACGAATCTTTAGAACAATCTATAAACCTCAATTCGACGCCGTGCAGAATGTAATGAAAAATGTGCTCAATAGGGCTCGCATTTGTGAGGCTAACAGAGGCGGACATTTATCTGATATTGTATTTCATAAATAATTGACGATTTAAATAAAACATTTATCAAAATAAGATCTATTATCTTTCAGTTTATCAAAAATTATAAACAAACAAAGGAGTATACCTAACCGACGGACACCCTGTAGTATACCTTCCCGGCGAACACCTTGTATAACTAAAATATTTTTAATAATTTCATTTCATTTTACTGTTAAATAAATAACTCCTATTATTTAGAAATTATTGTATAAGTATTGTTAAATAATTTACTTAATTTTAATTGTTAAATAGCAATTAAACCCAATCCTTACAAAAATGTTGGGGGCCATAGTATGGTTGTGTGTGACTCATATTTTTTTTTCGTTTTTTATATAAATAAAACATATGTGTATTTCAAAAAGCTTAAAATTCGGTCTCCGAAGCATGAACATTTAGAGACCAAGATGACAGGTAAAATTGGCGACTAATTAAAGACACTTTCACTACGACCACCCCCACATCTCTATTAGAGCGCCCATAAAACAAAAAGTGTTATATTTCCGCTCCCCGCTCATATTCTGGTATATTGATCATTAGAAATAGTATTCGTGCAAAAATGTTTTCAATCGGATGGAAACCGGCCTGTCCGTCTCGACTTTTAGCCCTAAAAATGGAGTAAAAATAGCTGCAAGCTTTGATATAAGAGGAAATATGCAACACAAATGCTTAAGGTGTATTTTCCAAAAGTCGTCTGGCTTACGAGTTATAGCTCATCAAAGCTTGCAACTAGTTTTACTCCATTCTTAGGCTAAAAGTCGTGACGGAATGGCCGGTTTCCATCCGATTTCAATTTTTTACACTAATATTATTTTTGATGCCCAATATACTAGAATATGAGCGGAGAGCGGAAAGAATAACACTATTCCATTTTATGTATTTCATATACATAATAGCGTATATGAGGCCACCATTGCCTCAGTTATATCTTCAAAAAAAATTGATTATAGTTATATATCTCGTTTCAATAGAGAATCCGTGGTATAGGGAAAATGACATTTTGCCAGAACAAACTTATTGTGATCTTTTTTTTGATATTGTTTGCACCTTAAGGGCAGTTTCTGAGTATTTACATAATGGGTTGACATCAAAGTGCGAATTTTCAAAAATCTAATACATTTCGTTCTGGCTCAAGTCAATATGTCGTTTTATGTTTTGGGGTACAAAAGCCTTCCTCTTGATGTAAACTATTTAAGATCTTAATTCCAACAAGCCAAGGTTAATATTTTATAATCTCATATTTAATTTTTATCACATGCAAAAACACACCCTTTACTATCCCACCATTGGACACAATAGAAAATGTATCCTTTTTTGTAGAGGGGGAATCACACTAAGAATCATTATATTGTACCCTATAAGTAGGGCATATTCAAAATTATATCGTTGAGTGGGTGAAAACTATGTGCCACATGTGAATGAGTGCCAGTCCGTCTGTCCGTCATTCAGTCAGTACTCGTTGCAAAGTTTATTTATGTGTGCGTTCAATGTCCTGGGTAGACGGTTGGAGCTAAACTGGTCTTTTCTATTGTATTTTATAGTTTTTCATTCCCGCAAAATATTTTCCTTTTTTTATGCTGAGACAACAAACTCGCATCTATTGCTAAAGTTAACTTATAAAAATTCATTTGTTCACATTTTCAAATACGATACGATATGAGAACGAATATCGTCCAATATGAAAACAGTAATCTTTAGGGTTTGTCCTTATTTTTTCGAAGATCTTCTTATGTGATGATGCTGCTGCTTTTGCCTGTTGGGGTTATCGAAGGCGAATCCTACGTGGCCCGAACAATCACTTCTCTATTTCCAAAGGGTGGGAAACTGCTGTTGTTCTCGTTGTTGCACTGTGTTTTTTGGGGAAATTGTTAACATTGTTGTCAGCTTGTTATGAAACTAGGAATTTTTATTTTTTTGGATGGCAGGAGAGGGGTTGAAGTTGCTGGTTTCCCATAACAATAGAGAACGGCCGGTAAATTATCTAACAACAACAACCATATCAATTTAGTATGACAAGGATATAGATTTTTTATAAGGAAATGTCCTACTCTTCTTTGTTACCCGGCCAATGGCAAGCGATTTAAGATGGAATTCGGAATATATGCGCATATATATGAATTTCCATTTGAATTAATCTCAGCTCTGTTGTTATGTATTCCATAAACACGAAGGAGTGCGGGCTTTAACAAGGACACAAAATTGTAGCACACATTTGTATGTGCATATTTGCTTTCGCATCTCATTAGGAACAAAAAGGAAACATCTCTTGAATCGATGAGCTGAACACGATATAATTTTTAAATCCACTGGCCGGGTGTTACTGTTTAAAGTGGTCGAATGCTATTTATAGAGAAGCAATTTTAAGGCTTAATAAATTAACCTTGTAATCGTTAAGTTGCTGGAATTTATGAGGCAAAGACATTGGTTCACATCAGTATCTAACACAACAATGCCAGCAAGGAATCTGACGAGTTGGTATTCAAGTCTCAATAAGTTTGGAATAAATGTCCTATGTTTAGTTTGTCTTCCTTTATTTTAAGGTCAAGTCAGTAACTTTTTATACAATCATTTCTTAGTCGAATATGTTAGGGTTTCAAAAATTAGGAATGATTTCATCCTCTGCACCGACTGAATCGATTTAATTTACATATCGGTTTTTAAATTAAAGCCTTAATACTTTTGCAAAACACTCTATGGCATTGAAAAGGGCTCCCTCCACCATCTGCTCCATTTCCACAGCAGTAATCAACCACTCCCCAAGATCGAAAATGTGCCTAAGAAATTTTTTCCAACTCGTGGCGTTTAAAAGGTTCATGCGAATCTCGATGTTAGTAAGTCTCCGGGCCCGGATGGTATCTAGGCCCTTGTCCTATGTAAGGGCTCTTCGACGTTAGCCCATCCATTACGCATCCTTTTCAGCCTAGCTTATCGCTTGGGAGTCTTTCCAACGTGTTTGGAGGTTGCGAACGTCCAGCCGATATCTTAAAAGAGTGAAGAAAATAATCCTGTGTATTGTCGGCCCATCGCGATTCGCTCAAGGTAATGAAGAGCGTGGTTCACCACCATCTTGTGAGGTGTCTTAAGTCCAACGACCTGCTTAGTGATTGACAGTATGGCTTCCGTAGAAATCGATCTACTGGAGACCTGATGGCTTTCTTATTGGAGCGTTGGAGTCGATCTATCCACCAGTTTGGTGAGAGTAAGGTCGTGACTATGGATATCTCCAAGGCCTTTTATAGAGTTTGTCACGATGCATTTGCTGTCAATAATACTTTTGCTCGATTTATATTGAACTTTCTTAGAGATCGCAAGAAACATAGGCTGACCGCAGGTGTACAACAGTGCTATGTGCTTTCTCCCTCTTTATTTCTTATTCGCATTTACGATCTTTTGGGTCAGACCGTGCATCCAATCTACTCTTTAGCGGAGCAAACTCTGTCATTCATATATATTCGACCGTAGGCCGAGTCTTCATGATATGGAATACAAAAGACGAATTATGGATGAGACACTTGGCCGGGATTTACGGGCTATTTCCGAATGTGGTCAAATGAATGAGTAGATTTTAGTGAGCTTAAGACACAAAGTTGTCTGTTGTCTCACAAGCGATTCATTGACCCAACAGTGTCGTCTTTATCTATCGATGGTATGGATATCGAACAATCAGATGCTCTTGATGTTCTGGACATTAAAATACAAGGTGACGCTCGTTGGGCGCGGCATGTACTATTTGAAGTGTCGAGAGAAGCTCTCAAGTGTATAGGCTTCCTGAAGCGCTGCAAGAAATATTTCACTCCTTCTGATCTTTTCGATATCTATACAATCAACATCAGGTTAAAGACGGAATACAACTCCCATATATGGACAGGTGCTCCAAAATCATCCTTGGAGCTACTTGATCGTGCCCGAAGGAGAGCGATGGTGCTGATATGTGACAGTAGGGCATCCAACTTTATAATTTCCCTGGAGCAACGTTGGAATGTGGGGGTTTGCTGTTCTATTGCTTCTATCATGGTGCGTGTTCTTCAGACATTCATGGTCTTATTTCTAACGTGAGAATGTTCGGCATGGATACACGACTTTCTAAGAATTCACTATCATTTGTTATCAATTGGTCTGTTGCCCGCACTAAACACTGCAAATCGAATTCGTTTTTTGTCCGTACTGTCCGTATGTGGATTCGACTTCCGGCAAATGTATTTCCCACCAATTACGACATCCGGAAATTCAAGACAAATGTCAATAAACTCCCTCTTTCCCCCCTCTGATCCCTTACTTTCCACCTACCAACGCAATGAACTGCATAACGGGACATCCCCTGAGTGTTGGTCAATAAAAAAAAGATCCAGTCAGTATATGTGACGCGCAAAATAGAAAGGGACCTAAGGTTAAAAACCAGTTTTGTTCAGGAGAGCCATATTAAAGATTAGGTCCCTTTCTATTTGCGCTTAGAATCGTCGACTTCACTTTCATAAAACGCGCATATCTCTGGGAGGGAACACTTTTGGGGCATGGAATCGGTCTCATTTGATGCTCAGATGTTGTCCACATCAAAAAAGGAAAATTGATTTTTTTTACCCTTAGGTCCCTTTCTCTATGCGCTGTCACACATTCATATACACACATTTCAAGTCGAATAACGAGCAACTGGTGGTTGTGGCAACCAATAGTTCAACAAACATTTTATTGTTGTAACCAATTATTAGTGATATCGGCTAAAGCATCATTTTTACCAAAAACGGGTTGTTTGATGATATTTTTTAAAAATGAAATTAATAATAACGCTTACCGTTGACGGTAGCTGCGGCTCCTTGCTCATTTTCAAAGAAAATTTCCCAATGATGCCACCAGCCCAAAATACACATCAATAGTCACGTGTGGGATCTCTGAACCCAATATGTGGCAATTTTGCCTATTGACGTAGCCACCGAGATGAAAATCAGCTTCATCTGAAAGAATGATTTTCTGTAAAATTCTTCACCTCCTGCCAAACAATCTTTAGCAAAACGTATCGGATGGTGTTCCATTATTAAATGACATAGTTTATCCTTTTCAATAAAACCAGAAATTTGAAAAAATTATCAGTTCCTATATTTTTACAGCCCATTCAAATTTAAAATGTTAAATGACTCGCCATTTACTTTAATTGTGTAAGCAAACAGTTTTTTGCCTTTGACAAAAATATAAATTTTGTTTGTTGAACAAGCGTTTGTTGAACCTTGTCGTCAAATGCTTAAAATTTGCCTTATTTGTGAGCTCCTATGAAGACATAAATGGAGTTATATCCTCTATATATAACATACCGATCGAATCAGAATCAATACCAGATTCAATTAAACTAAGTCCACCCAGCCGTCAGTCAATCTAAAGTTTTTAAAGTACAGCTGGCAAATATGAAGCAATACCGACGAAATTTGCCACATTGTTCAGATATAGGCCGATGACGAATTGCAATGTAAATGGTGCATTTAATTTAGTGAGCTGTTATAATACAAAAGTCTTTCCGGATTTTAGAGCGTTCGGATATTACAAGTAAAATTATGAACAATTATACATCATATTTTCGAAAGCCTCCTCAAAAATGTCCCTTCTTAATTGAGGACCACACGGCCAAGAAGTCACAGATTATGTACACTTTAATTGGAGTTGTTCTCTGTTTTCATAAAGCCCCACACAAAGTTTTTTCCGACTGTGCCGCTCTAGAAGCCATATAAAGGGTGTTTCTTTAGACGTGTGGTTTTCAATTTGGCCATACTTTATTCGGATTTTGTCGTTTTTAAAGTTGTCACTTTATTTATGTTTAGTTTGGTTCGCCCTTATACTTAGTAGGGACATAAATACTGTTACACGCGTTTTATGCTGTAAAATAAAAAGAACGGAATGTTTTTGGACCAAATATTTTTTAATATGTTTATTGATGTATATTGTATCCAAAAAGAATCTACTTATTCGAAATGTCCGCCTTTTGCCTTTACACACGCCTTAAGTCGCACTGGCCAATCGTCAATAGCAGCACGAACCTCGTCCATTGGAAAGTTGCCCACAGCTCGAAGCAAAGCAGTCTTAAGTGATCCAATGCTGGGGATCTTTTGTGACAAACCTTGTCCTCTAAAACCGTATACAATTTGTAATCCAATGGGTTCAAATCTGGACTGCCTGAGGGCCATTCTTCAGAGGAAATGAACGCTGGGAAATTGTTTCGAAGCCAGGCCTGGGACGTTTTAGCCTTATTGGCCGGCGCAGAATCCTGCTGGAAAGTCCATGGCAGGTTTTGGAACAGGTAATTGTTAAGAGGCTTCACAATAGCTTTCAAAACGAATTCGTGTATGTTTTAACTCCTTGTTCGCAAAAATGCAGGTCAATGACGCCATCGTAAGAGACACCCCACCAAACCATGACTGAAGCTGGATGATGATCCTTTTCCACCCTTGGGATCAGTTCAGATGCTTCTCTATTATTTTGCTTGTTTAATTTTTCCTAAACGGTAAACATTTTTTCATCGGTGAACACAAATTTTCTGTGCAAGTTATCAGCGTGCTTCACCAAAAGACGTTTGCATTTTTCAATGCTATTTTTTAAAGCTGCAGTCAATAAATGTGCGGTACATCGTTTGAAAGCCCCAAGTCCCAAGTCTTTTTTAATGATTCGCCTCATGGACTTTTGCGTGATATTCATCTCACGGCCCATGATTTTCTGTTTTTGTAGCAGATTTCTGTGAATTCTTGATTTAACGTATTTGATGACATGCGGTGTTCGGTGGGCGGCCCGACCTGTGGCGGTCTTTTACATCTCCAGTCTCCTCAAACAGTTTTAGACGAACATGAGCGTTTTGAAAATATCGCTTTTTTTCATTTCACACTTGAAAAGCCCTATTACAGCGATACGGTTCTCATTATCTGACCACTCCATGATAAAAGTTGAAACAATTTTAAAATCCCGTTACAGACTAACGCTATTGAGGTTAGCTTTCAAAACCCATATGACATTAACGGGGTATGTTCAGTTCTACAATTGAAATAGGTGTGTTCAATGTTGTAACAGTATCTATGTCCCTACTAAGTAATAAATAGATTAACTCCGGAACTACGTTTACAAATCGTGGTGAATGGGCCCAATACAAGATGGACACCAATCCTGATTTTTACAAGAAAATTTTGTTTTGCGATGAAGCTCACTTTTTATTGAATTGCCGCGTATGGAGAAATGAAAATTCACAAGCCATTGTTGAGACGTCCCTAAATCCTCAAAAAAGCACTGTTTGGTAAGCTCTATAGGCAGCGAAAATCATTGGTCCACATTTCTTCAAAAATGAATGCGTTAATGTTAAAATGGGGAACTCTGTAGAGCCATGATTAATGACTTTTTTCTGCCTAAATTGGAGGATGTTGATGTGGACGACCTTTGGTTCAAACAAGCTACATGCCATACAGCTATTTAAACAATCAATTTTTTTAAGGAAACTTTTGGTGAGCGCATTTTCTCGGGTCGGGAGCCTATGGCGTGACCTCCAAGACCGTGCAATTCAACACCGCTGGATATTTTTTGTGGAGTTATGTGAAGTCGCTAGTCTACGCAGGTAAGGCCGACACGATTGACGCCTTCGGAGAGAATATAAGGCGTGTTATTGCTGCCATAAGGCCCCAAAATCCGTAAAATGTGGTCGAAAATTGGGCCTCTCGGCTGGAATTTATTCGATTCAGCCACGGCTTCCACTTTCCCGAAATCGTTTTCATACATAATGGTAAACCCTAATCTTTATAATAAAGATTAATTCTTGGCCATTAGATTATATTATATGCGTTTAATTTCTTTTTGAAAACCACACGTCTAAAAAAACACCCTTTATAACCAACCTTGGTAATAAGGGATAGGTCAATGTTTTCATATAAATTATTTTTTGATAGAGCCAACGTAAGAGAATTTGTGATTCCGCCTACAATTACTAGCGAACTTTTAAGAGAAACCTTCTGCAATGGTGGCAAGATATTTCGTTAGTTGGACCAAACTGTCGGTCCATGTTTTCGAATAGCCACGCACAAAGGTCCCTATCAATTCCGGGGTATAAGCTACAAATGTATTCCCATCGTTCTCAAATTTGTGTTTCTTTAGTCCGCTTGTTAAGCCTCTTCCAGAATGAGGCGCTTTCATTCCACAAGCCACATTTTAAATCAGTAAGTGGTCAAATTTGTTACAGTGCAGTATAGGAAATCTACTATCAATACAAGTGCAATTGGAACATATCGGTCCACATTTTCTTATAGCACCCATACTAAGGTCTGTAAAATTCTGAGGCCCTGACGCTTTAAAAGTCTAATACCAAATCCGATCTCGCTGAAATTTAGCATAGGAGGTTATGAGCGAATTAAACCAACCCTATTGGCCAAAGCTGTCACCTGCCCAAAATCCACATCAAACAGTAGATGCATTGGCTTCTAAAAAATTACGTGTGGGTTCTCTGAACCCTATAGGCGGCAATTTTGCTTATTAAGACATTCACCTAGATGAAAATGATCTTAATCGGAAAATACGAACTTTCAGCAACATTTTGCAACTCCTGCCAAACAATCTTCAGCCCATTAGGCGACGCGAAAACTCATCGGATTGTGTTTCATTATTAAATGGCAAAGTTCAACGTTACCAATAAAACCAGAAATATTAAGAAATTATCAGTACTTTTTTATACAGCCAATTTAAATGTTACTTCTATTTTCCCCTGAGATTTTTGGCAAAACATTGGTTAATTTTTAGACCCATGTATCTTTTCTTAAGCAGGGCTATCCCATTCGATTGTCTACTTTGATAAATCACTCAAATCCCATAATAGTTATTAGAAAAGACAATATATTATTTTTGTAAATAGGTACTTTATTAGCACAGACCTATACATATATTTATAGGCCTATTATTAACTTTATTCGTAGTCCACGAATTAAGAATTATTTATAGTTAGCGCTCGGGACTTAATTTATATTTGTGTTTGTGGTCTTTAGAATGTTGTCGTTTTCTATTTCAGTAAATGTAATAAAGGCCTTATCCGATTAAAATGTTTTCTTATATTTCCTTTGTACAATCAAATAAATATAATAGTATCGAACGACCATTGTCTAGTATAAGACAACTACTTAAGCCATTAAAAGATATTTTAACAAGAAGCGCTTTTGTAAAAGTCGAAATTAATTTTGTGATGCCATTGCCATTCACAGCCAACAAGATGTGACAACCGTTGACCGGTGGCTGAAAGGCAGCGATGCGGGTGGGTGGGTGTCGTACGGCAACGACGCAAAATTTATGTTTGAAGACTATTTCCTAAGTCAAGCATAAAATACCCACAAAATTGTTTTAAATTCTCCAAAGATGCTGTGGAAAATCCACTAAGAGCAGCAGAAAGCTTTAAGTAAAAGTTACACACGTACATACGCATACGTAAAAAAAGCATAGAATTCTTAAATTCCCAAAGCTATAAAACAACGCACACACACACGCACACCCACATGAAGAAGTAAAACCATCATCGCATATAGGAGTGCACAAATCCACACGCACCCAGTTACACAAAAGGAGCTAGATACGCACAACAACAACAATGAAATAGAACGACATACGACGCACCCACGATCTCAGAGCATTGGTTAAAAGCCCCCCAAAGCTGGCAGACCCAAAGCGTGAAGGAGATGAAATGGTCGGTAGGAGAAGGGAATCACTTGAAATTTTCAACGCGTTGTCTTATGCTCGACTAACACAGTAATGTGCAGAAAAAGCAATTCACCATACAAATGTTTTCCCTCCCACTTTGTCCTTCTCCCAAGCCCAGTTATTCTCCCTCTTCTTCTTGTTATTTGCTGTAGTTGTACCTAATGTCTAATGTATGGATGCAAACGGGTACGTTTGAGTGCGAGAGTTAGTGTGTGTGTGTGTAGGTTGAGTCTTTTGAGCATTTCTCTTCTCCCTAAGTTTTCATTATCAAACCTCAAAGTTTTTAGTATGTTTTAAATGTTTTCTTTTTCTGATACAGGCATGTACTGCATTGGGGTGACGAGAAATGAAGAGAG
Source organism: Hydrotaea diabolus (assembly GCA_963513945.1). Classification (NCBI taxonomy): domain Eukaryota; kingdom Metazoa; phylum Arthropoda; class Insecta; order Diptera; family Muscidae; genus Hydrotaea; species Hydrotaea diabolus. The sequence continues at coordinate 148,778,699 of OY740718.1, read as the reverse complement.
GTCAGTGATTCGTTTGTGAAAAGGTTGAAATAACTCTCTTATGACAAAAATGTTTTTGGAAAAATTTCCGCGGAATCCCGTGGCAAATTCCCGGAACATGGGAAAATCCGAAGAAAATGTCCCTTTCAAACAGAAACATACTAAAGTCAGACTAAAACGCAGACAGACTCTGCTTCTGTACGAATTTACCAAAGATCTAATTTTAAATGGAAATTCTACAATCGCCGAGCGAAGGCTTCTATAAGTCGGTTTTTGACTAAACGATGAATCGACACTCCCAAATTTGCAAGGCTCGTAATGAGCGTCTATTTATTAACTGTTGTGAAACTGGACCACATATGTCCGAATTTTCGTATAGCCTCCTTCCCGATAGCTCCTTTCCGAATTTAGAACCTTAAGCTCTTAAAGGCACATATAGGGTGATCAATCTAGAGCTACTTTTTCAATACCGTTTTTTTTCACAGAGTTGCGTAAAATTTGTTTTCCTTTGAGTATCGTTTGCCATGTCATCATGGAAAGACTTACACCTCGAAAACCACGGTTTGGTGCGGTTTATGGGTTGGTGGAATCATCGGTGCATATTTTTAACGTCTGATCAACCTAGAGGTATTTGTTCAATAGAGAATTTTTACAGATAACGCTTGAGTTGTATTAAATTTCATTTTTTTTAGTATTCTTTGCCATTTCATCATGGAAAGACTTACACCGCGAAAGTACGGTTTTCGAGCATTTCGACCGGTGTGGTGACTCATCCAAAATTGGACCTTCCGAATAAACAACCTGTGAAGGAGTTGCGGCTAACATTTGAAGGAAATTATATGGCAATTGTCCTTTCAAATGAACAATAAAGATTCCACACTTGATTTGAATTTTTGTATTTTTTTGTATTTTGAAAAAATACCTCTTGATTGATCACCCGTTATTACACCCGATTCCGACCCAATTTTGCACAGAGCTTATTGGTTTATGTTTTAGAATAGGTCTCACAATTAGAGACACTATAGCTATAAAGGGTGGTCAAATTTTAAGGGCCGATGTTGATTTTGAATATAACACAAATTATTTAGGATAATATTGTCATTTCTTTTTATTATGATAATATTGGTATGGTTCAATTATGTATGGAACAAAATATCGGCCAAATGGCCGCAGCGATCTCGGCGGCACAACTCCATCAGATGGTTCAAATTTTCGATGACGCTGAGGCATAATTGAAGTTCTATGACTTAATGTGCTGAATAATCCCTTCCTTAAGCTGTTGAATTGTTACTGGCTTATCGACGTACTCCTTTTCTTTCAAATAACCCCAAAGAAAGAAGTCCAACGGTGTCAAATCACATGATCTTGGCGGCCAATTAACATCGCAACGACGTGAGATAACACGGCCATTTAATTTGACACGCAAAAGAGCCATTGTTTCGTTAGCTGTGTGGCAAGTGGCACCGTCCTGTTGAAACCACATATTGGGTTCGTTATAATCTCACGATAGCGAACACCATTAACAGTAACTGTCTGACCGGCCTAATTTTAGAAAAAATGCGACCCGTTGATGCCGCCACCCCATAAACCGCACCAAACTGCCACTCTTTGTTGGTGCATTGTTTTTTCGACAGTCCCTCTTGGATTATCATTCGCCCAAATGCGGCAATTCTGCTTATTGACGAATCCACTGTGGTGAAAATGTGCCTCATTACTGAAAATTATTTTCTTCGAAAATTGATTTTCATTTACATAATAAGCCTGAATAACTTATACGCGTAGCTCGCATATGTATCTTTCCATGGATCGAATTGAGCTAGTCTGAAATTGAAAAATATCAAAATAAATGCAAAAAAAACTTGACATTTAGGTGGTTCATATTCAACGTCGGCCCTTAAAATTAACCCACCCTTTACATGTTTTTGAATAGGTATCATACAAAGGTCCCTTCCCATTGGAGTCACTGCAGCTCTAAAACACACAAAGTACACCTGATCACACTCGTAATGTTGACATAATCGTATCAGGTTTGTCAGCATATACTTCGGACTTAACGTAGCCCCCCAAAAAAAGGCTGAAGGTGTAATACCGCACGATCTAGACGGCCAACTCCCTGGTCCATAATGTGAAATTGGCTGCTTTTCGAAATGACCTCTCAATAGGTCCATTGTTCGAGTAGCTGGATGGCAAGTGGCACCGTCCTGTTGAAACTAAATGTCGTCAAAACTACGGGCTTCAATTTCAGGTAGCAAAAATTCCATTATTATGGTGCAATAGCGAGCACCATTCACGATTACGTTTCGGCCATCGTCATTTTTGAGGAAATATGGACCAATGATTCCACCAGCCCATAAGTCGCACCAAACGGTGGTTTTCTCTGGGTTTAATGGCACCTTCTGGTTGATCTTCAGCCCAAATGCGGAAATTTTGTTTATTAACGTTGTTGTTGGGCCAGAATCGGGCCTCATCACTGAACAAATTTTTTGTCGAAAACAGCGGATGTTCTTCGATCTTTTGAAGAGACAAACACTGAAACGGCGACGCCCTGGAAGTTCTTTAGGCTCGTTAGGATGAAAAGGCAACAAAACCGGAAAAAATAAAACTTAATACAACTAACCAGTAATCAACGAAAAAATGCTATTGAAAAAATATATCTAGTTCAATCACCCTATATGTTAAACTGAATTTCTGTCCTCTAGGAGCTACATATTTTATACAATCATTTGGCACAGTTCATCACAATTGATCAGTAACCAGTAACGGATGCATACTGTCCGTATTTAATGATTCTAGTTTCAACCGTTTGGTCATGGCATGGAATAATCACTTGTTTATGATGGACACATTTTTTCCATTTTCCCCCTTTAAGTACGAATTTCGAAAAATCCCTTCTCATCAAGCGCCTCTAACTGGACCTACTCACCAAATTCCATGATTTCAGCTGTAGCCGAGTAGCCTGGATAGGCAGTCAGTAACGCAACAATTTTATATATACAGATATAGACATATAGCAGGGTGTGTCGTGGAAGACTGTTTGTTGGAAATGATAGTCCGTTAACTCGTTTGGTCACTGGTCACGTTTCTCGTGCGACGTTATCCCACTTATCGCACAGTTGCTAACAGTGTAACTACCATACGAGTATCATTTTAGCTACCTTAAACGAACACAGCTAAGTAACTTATATAACGACAGCGCCAACAATCGGGAGAGCCATGATCTCGAACTTTTTGCTAGCTAAAATTAAAGCCCGCAATCTTGACGACATTTGGTTTAAACAGTATGATGTCACTTGCAATACAGCTGCTTAAACAATGAATCTATTGAGAGGTCATTTCGAAGAGCACGAAATGACCTCGACCGGTCGTGTGACATCACACATTTAGACTTCTTGCTTTGCGGCTACGTAAAACCAAAGTCTATGCTGACAAAACAGCTACGTGTCAGGTTTCGGAAGCCAACATAACGCGTGTCATTAACTTCATACCGGTAGACCTGCTCGAACAAGTCATCCAAAATTGGACCCTCAGAATGGACACCCTGTGGCGTAGTTGGCCGCAACAATTGAAGGAAATTAGATTCAAAAAATAAATGGCATAAAATGTCCTTTTTAAGGAACAATATAGATTCCCCAGTATATTTAAATTTTGTATTTTTAAAATATGTATCTCTAGATTAATCACCCGTTATTTATTGTTCACTCTCAATACTCTGTGCAAAATTGGGTGGTTGTTTTAGATTGATTTTAGATTTGTAGGTTAAGAAATCGGAATGTACCTTTGTATGGGGACTTTACAAAACTTAGGTGCAGTTTCATAACAGCTAATAAATGGTCGATTATATCGTAGCATGGGAACATTTGGGCGAGTTCGAGTGCTGCGGGGCCTTAAATCGGGAGGGACCTTTTCGAAATCATGGACCGATATAGTATACTTTGACCAATGTTATGTGTTAATCACTCGAAATGCTATGTGCTAAATTTCGTCATCAGATTAATATCTGGCTTTTACAGCTGTAGGTTCGGGAATTGTATATGTATACTATCAAAATCGGTACCGATGTCGACCATTTTCAGAAGGGTTCGTCCTTGGCTCAAACATGATGAATATACCAAGATTCATCTTAATCGGTTCAAAAATGCGACCTAAACTTAGATAACAACAATAGATTCAAGTGACGGACGGCCATCGCTCAATAGAATCAAATAGTGATTCCGGTCGGTATACTTAACATACACGCAGAGAAAAGATATGGTTACTATATGGTCACCGCGACAATATTACGTTCTCTACAATAAAACCATGTTGTCGCAACCATAGTATTGTTTTTTAAATTTTATTTTGACAACAGTATGATTGCGGCAATATAAATATTGTTGAAATGTAACAATAGTATTATTGTCAAATTTAGAAATGAAAACATGGTTGTAGTAACCATATAAACATGGTTGGTGTTACAAAAGTATTGTTGTTTAAAATTTACGTTAACAATAATATGATTACGGCAATCGTACCGTATGGTTGCGACTATGAACATAACAAAACAGTTTTTATAGAGCATACATGCATGAGTATGCGTATGTTTTTTTTGATATACCAAACAAACACATACACACGATACAGTACGTGGTTGTTGTCCATTATAAAAAAAAACAACAACAATCGGAAGGTAGTTCGAGGGATTTTTATTGTGTTTACTTTGTTCGGTGAAATACTGTACTTCCAACTGGTTCTCGTTTATTTAAAATCTGCCTGCACTTAAGTATTTAGCCATTAATCATGGTTTAATCACGTTCGTAACTTGGGGTCTACGGATGGTGAAGTAGCATTCACCCCTGCTGGCAACTAAAAGTATTTTCGACTGCCATTGCACAATATATTTTTGTTTTTTGAATGAAATGTTCAATAAAAACATGACCTCAAATCTGGCTATGAACTAAGTGTAATGAGATTTGAAATAACTTGCTTGATAAAAATCCTTATTTTTGAATAACAACCCAATCCTAATAAATAATTTTGGGTATTATAGTATGGTTGAGTGAATCATACTATTTATTTATTTAAGTCTATGGAAGTACAAATTCCTTACAGACTATTTCTTACATCTAAAATTAAATTAAATCTAAGTTATTAATAAAATTACACAACGAATCAAACAAATTAATGTTCTGATTGGATATACTATTGAACTCTTAGGGATAATAGTATGGTTGAGTGCGTATCATATTATGGTTGTGAGGATCATACTATGGTTGTATGAGAAACATACTATGGTTGTAAGAATCATACTATGGTTGTTGAGAAACATACTATGGTTGTGAGGATCATAATATGATTGTGGAGATAATAGTATGGTTGAGTGTGAATCGAACTATTGTTGTGCGGATCATAGTATGGTTGTGGAGATCATAGTATAGTTATGTGTGAATAATACTATTGTTGTGAGGATCATAATATTGTTGTGCCACAACCATATACCCAACAATAGTATGAACCTCTTCGAATATTGTCACCCTAACCATACTTTTTTCTGCGTGTAGGGTCCATCTCTATTCCTTTAAGGTGTTGCAAACATCAGTACTGAGTCATAATACCCAGTAACACAGTGTGGTGCAGGGTACAATTACGAGTATGTGCCGGTTATTGCACCGAATACATATAGACAAATCTTAAATACTCTAATTCAGATATCTCTTGCATATTTATTGAAAACAATGATTGTATTTTTGTAATGATTTCGTTAAAATTTTGCTCAGTACAGGAACAGTTTGGTCTGTTTCGCTGTCAATCATTTTTTCAATAAAAATTTTGCATTAACAACTTGATTTAAAATCACGCCAACTCATACCAAATACTCTCATCCTATGCCCACAAATCTACAATTCTTGGGATATTCGTTTCGTCTGTCTGTCCGTTGGACTGAATGTATGTGGGTAAGTTCTTCGGCTTTAGGGTAAAAGGCGAAAATTTATTGGTTTATTTTAAAGACAATTTTTCGACCTAGAACGAGACATGCGGCAGAAGCAGACGGAAAGCACAAGAAGCGATAAAAAATAAGCCAATGAATAAACTATGGGGCGTTAAATGAAAAATCAAAAGGGTTGTAGGGGAAATTTAGCAAAACAGGATTTATTTTTATTACTTACAACCAGAACTTCTCAATACCCGAAATGCGTGGAGAAGAAGTGGCGGCTGAGTTGAACGAAGAGGAAGACAGGCATCAATTGAGTTTTGAAAATTCTAATGTTTGAAAATACAATGGAATGAATGGTAATTTGTTTGCAGCATGGAAGGGAGCAAATTTGAATGATTGTTATCAAATGATAGATTGCCGCAGATGAAATTGCTTTAAAAGCAGCATGAGAAAAATTGGAAGATTACATCAATTATTATCGACAAAGGGCGGTGTATAATTTTTTAAAGAAACAGGTCAATATGTAAACGAAAAATTGGCAATACCTGCCAAAAACTTTGTGTGTAATTTTGGAAAAGCATCATTACTTTTGCTTGTTTTAGTGGGTGTTTGGTATTAAGGTCGGTCCCCATACTTTATTTGTGTTGCATAATAAGTACGATTTACGGGGAGAGAATTCGGGAAGTCACTTTTAAAAATTTACCTCGAATTCTAAACTGAAGTATGAAAGAAGGATAGCCCTTGTTAATTAATGATCAAGTTGCATTTGCAGAAATACTATTTTGGTCAAATGTAGGGTGCATGGGAAAAGAATGTGATTTTATTCTGAAATTCTACCTTAGAAAGCTACAAAATTAGGAGGTGAATCCCGCAAATTTGATTTTTTCATACTGGACTACCGCCCTAGTGGGTGTGCGTTGGAAGTGTTTTATGTTCGTGTATGTGGGTAAGAGTGAGACAGAAAACGACGTCTTAAGAAACGAGTCGAATTTGACCTTAGTGTATATTTTTAAATGTTGAACTCCATGTAATTTTTTTTGTTTATTAATAAAAAGAAATATTTCCAAAGCAAAAGTTTAATCATTTGTTAAGCCCTTTACTAGCGTTTCAAAATAAGTCCCAATCAGGGAGGTAGAAAGCGAGATAACAGAGTTCACTAATAGAATTTGACCTCGGAGTCACAAATTACCTATATACAAAATACCAGCATACTTGCCAAAATTTGAAGAACGGTATGCATCTTGTTACGATCAGATCAATTTAAATGATAACGCTGGATAAAAAAAACTAAAAGAGCGGTATGAAGGGTGCACAGAAAAAAAAATTGTTCCCGAAATAGTCGCAAGATAATCATTAAATCTAGGGGGGTGACTGTTGCAACTTCTTTTTCGACTCACACTAGTGTTCGGTAGGATATACATGACTAGGAAAGAAAGTCAAATGTCGCCATGACCTTTTCCGTAGTTCTTACGGTTATGACCCACTTTGCTCTTTGACATTTTTTGGGGCAATGACGTTTTTATGCTTTAAAGTTTAATCGTTTATAGGTTAGCAAATATATAATTCGACTCAAACTACTAAATTTTTTTTTTTTTAGGAATAACTATCGGTCTATCCATATATCGTCCTACTTAAAGTAGAGTTGGCAAGTATTTCCTGTTTTCGATGGAACTTTAAAAGCAATTCAGAACGAACCCTATTAAATTTCCTGTTGTCCGTTACATACGACCAGTAATTGGCCACAGTGAAATTCGACCTTTAAGATTCAAGGTCAAGCAAAGACCCTTCAGATATATATCCAATTTGGTCAATATTTAGTATGGGACTATATAGAACATGTTTTAATGTAGATTTCAGTTAAAAGGTCCCTTCAGATTTGAGGCCTGTCGCTTTAATAGGTACATAAAAAGCAACAAGAAAAAGATCGAATTAACCTTATATAACTTAGACTACAAATCATGTTTATTTAAGGTTAAGTTAACCTTATATAAGGGTTTTTTTCTCAGTGTATGTCATCATTGTTTCGCATGCCAAAATACATCTTGATTATTTGTGAAATCACCGCCATCACTCCAACGTATTTCACTTATTCCGACCATTGCAAGATTAAGGCGGGATCCTTCAGCTGATAGCTGCGCGAGTTTGGTGCTTAAGTTCTGGGTACGTGCTGGGGTCGTCATTATTAAGTCCTTTCGTTTATATCTGTTTAGTAAAGTAACTTCTTTAAAAATTGATTAGTCCTTCGGAGTTAGCTTTAAACAGTAGATCCTGCGGTGCTAGAAAAAACGTTTATAAGGTCATCAAAGGTGACGAATCATGGATCTATGCGCATGAGCCCGAAACAAAACAGCAATCGATCGTGTGGGTCTTTAAAGACGAGCCAAACCCAACGAAAGTTGTTCGTGGAAGAAGCACTTCGAAGCCAATGGTCGCCCGTTTCTTTGGCAAAACTGGTCATGTGGCGACTGTTCCGCTTGAGCAACGTAGGACGATCAATTCTGAGTGTTACACCACAATTCGTTTTCCTGAATGCTTCGGTGAAATTCGAAAAACGAACAAGAGAAGACGAATCATTGTGCACCATGACAATGCGAGCTCTCACACATCGGCTCAAACCAGCGCCTTTTTAACCAGCCAAAACGTCGAATTGATGGGTCATCCTCCGAACAGCCCTGACTTGGCACCCAATGATTTCTTTTTGTTCCCTCACTTCAAGAAAAAAATGCGTGGTCAACAGTTTTCGTCGCCAGAAGATGGTGTTGAAGCGTTCAAAAACCATGTTTTTGAGGTGTCTCAATCGGAGTCAAAAAGTGCCTCGACAATTGGTTTAAGCGCATGCAAAAGTGTATTAAGTAAATCATGCTGGAGAATACTTTAAAAAACACTAAAACCATTTTTGGTGATAAATTGTCGTACAGATAAGCACCGGCAGATTAAATAAATGCATGTTTAAAGGCCTCTCAATTTCGGACCAAAGTAACAAAAATGAGTCTTACAGCCAATATCAGAGTGCATGTTTATAATGTTGCTGAGGCTGGAACTTCTTAGAATTGGAAATAGAGATGCAATGAAAGACGTTAATGGTAAAATAAGTTTCCAAGATGATTCTACAACTTGGTGTCCTAATATCCAAAGCATATCCAGATATTAACTGCAACATTTCGGATGAAAGCTGGTTATGCGCAAAAGCTTTGCTGGCACTAAATATTAGCCATCTGTCCCAATATTGTTCGAGCCGCTATATTGATAGGAGCGTCAAAGCAGAAAGATTTTTTTATCCCTCATATACAGATCGTACCGATAGATTTGCCATTTAAATTTTAACGATTGCAATTTACAATGAAATTGATCTTCACTATTACCATTAGCATATTTCAAGGTCAAACATTAAAGATAGCTGGTTTACAAACTCCATGTTTTCTCATAGGCAACTGTATGTTGCTTGACCAAGAGTTTCAAGTAAAAAACCTTTTTATACATTTTAACTCCAAATATCGGAACTGTCAACATCGTTTATACAACTGTCGTATCCTCAATTTAATATATTTACTAAAGAACATTTGGTATGTACGATATTTAATGTAAAAACAAACCTAATATTAATAATATTGAGAGAATTAATCTTAGTTTGATATGGCATAATAAATAGTTCATTACGAGGGCTGCTATAAATATTTCTGTCCTAATAACGAAAATGCGAATATTTATCATTAAAAATGGGTGTATTGTTTTTTAAATTATTCTCCAGCATGATTTATACACTTTTGCATGCACTTAAACCAATTGTCGAAACACTTTTTCCACTTCGATTGAGACACCTACAAAACATTACGAAAATCGTTGGCCACGCATTTTTTTCCTGATTTGCGGGAATAAAATGAAGTCATTGGGTGCCAAGTCAGGGCTGTACGGCGGATGACCCATCAAGTCGACGATTTGGCCGGTCAAAAAGTGCTGATTTGAGCTGATGTGTGAGAGCTCGCATCGTCATGGTGCACAATGATTCTTCTTCTCTTGTTCGTTTTTCGAATTTCTCCGAAGACTTCAGACAAACAAATTGTGGTGTACCACTCATATTTGACCGTGCTACGTTGTTCAAACAAAAGAGGCGACCATTTGCTTCGAAGTGCTTCTTCTAGGAACAAATTTCGTTGGATTTGGCTCGTTTTCGAAGACCCACGCGGTCGATTGCTGTTTTGTTTCGGGCTCATACGTATAGATCCATGACGTTTATGCTAAAAAATGTCAAACTTTCCAATGGAAATGTTATATAGAGCAACCCTCGTATTAACATATGTGACAGCGCATAGAGAAAGGGACCTAAGGGTAAAAAAATCAATTTTCACTTTTTTTTGATGTGGACAACATCTGAGCATCGAATGACCGATCCCATGCCCCAAAAGTGTTCCCTCCCAGAGATAAGCGCGTTTAATGAAAGTGATGGACACCAAAGATACACGTATTTAAATCTTTAAAATGGCTCTCCTGAAAAAAACTGGTTTTTACCCTTAGGTCCCTTTCTATTTTACGCGTCACATATAAATTTATTTCTAACTGAAACTGTGACTGTTATCATGTATAAAAATATGCTCGAACAAAACAGGGCACAGACAGTTAGTTTAGAGATTATAGAAGGCTCATGTTCGAACAAATTACAATACACACTTGTTGATATTGTGAACAAAATCGTACCTTTCTTACTTTCGTACTTTATACAATGTCCCTGGTGTGAATGCTTATGGTGAATAATATTTTAGATTCAACCAACCTATACTTAAATTTTTTTAAATTATAAATTTGAATCCTTGCCGAATACAACATTTCTGATTCCCCAATCTAATTTATGCAATTCCGTGCCTGCATCAAGAAATCTTCATTAGTTATGCTGCTATGACACACAGACATACATATGCACAAATAGAGCTACACCTGAATACCTGCATAGTTTGTGGCATGTCAATAGCTGGAAATCTGTATTATTTAACACTGCATTCGAATTTAGACATACAATTTCGTATAATTTTCACGATATAAAATACACGCAAACGTCGCACCTCTAACACCCACGCCACGCAGGACAAGAAAATCAGAATGCAACCCATACATATCGTACAACAGTGGCAGCCGGTAGTGACAACAGCAGCGGCAGAAATGAAAACTTAACCAGAAAATTTCAAACTCTTGACTCCCCGGTCGATAATTTTCCAAAAGAATAACTCGCAAACACAATACCAAGAATAGTAACCAACCAACGACGACATACTCGCACTCAACGCGGGCTTCCTGGATGATGAAGGAACAGCAATTTATGGCTGTCGAGTGACTTACGCACACATACATCTTTTAAATGAATAATCACACCAATACTCGTACATACAACTGTACTCACATACATACAGCGACACTATGACTTCTGGCCGGAAGTTTAAAATGGCTCAGCTCGTGGGAGTTGTTTCTTTCGTTTTTTGTTTGCTCTCTTCGTAATAAACTACGTGATCTCACGCAAACTAATGCCAGAGACATTCTCCAGGAACATCAAGAGCAAAGCCAACAACATGAATAACGCAATAAAGGACAGGTAACTTATAAGGATTGAGACGTACGCACATACACAAGTATATAAACGTGATACAAGGATATGGTTGATGGTATGACATATACGAGTATGTACACGTATTACACATACATCCAGTAGCAGTGGAATAAATAATAATATTAACAGTGGGTTTTATGGTATTCTTGCACACTGAAAAATGAGAATTTGGATCAGGACATTTAGTTATTCCTGTGGTTCCATTGCGGAATAAAGTTCATTCAGATTTACCGGCTCAGGCGGCTTCCGCTTTTATTTATGTTCCCCTGCTGCCTTGAGGATTCCCCGATGTTGTCATTTTTGCAACGTCATTATTTGCTCTTAGGATATTACCGATCCAGTTCCTCTCAGCTATTTGGTCACAGACTTGAGCTTCCCTGCCCTTGTATAGGATGTCCCCCGGGAAGGTATACTACTTTGTTTTGCCGCCATTTTTGTAAACATTAGTCTTGACAGTTCATATTTGGCAGTCTTGAAGTAGGGACGTGGCAAATTTATTATGGAAAAATATTCGATAAACCAACGTGTTTTAATCGTTAAAAACACTTTATCAAAATCAATCATCGATTACTGTGACGATAAGAAAGTAACGTGAAAGTTTTAGGAGAAACAGCGTGCCAAAAAACACACTATTTATCGTGTAGTGAATGATTTCGAAGAAAGAGGGTCTTTAGCTGATAGGCCCAAGCATGGACCACAACGTACTGCAAGAACGGCTAAAAACATTACTGCTGCTCAAGAAAGTCTGCAAAACAATCCATCAACCTTTATTTGACGCCGTGCTCAGTCAGGATGAATAATGGGCTCAAAACGGCTCACATTTATGGGGGTAACAGAGGCGGACATTTATCTGATATTGTATTCCATACATAATTGCCGACATTAAATAAAACACTTATCAATATAAGATCCATTCTCTTTCATATAATCAGAAATTATAAACAACAGAGTAGTATACCTTCCCGACGGACACCCTGTATATAATTTCTAAGTGATACGTTCGGACGAAATTGGGTGTTTAATCTAGAGGTATTTTTTTTCAAAATAAAGAAAAATACAAAAGTTTAGATCAAGTGTGTAGTCTTTATTGTTCACTGTGTCATTTATTTTTTGAATAAAATTTCCTTCAAATGTCGGCCGCAACTACGCCTTAGGGTGTCCATTCTGAGAGTTCAATTTTAGATGACTTGTGCGAGCATTTCGACCGGTATAGCGTTAATGACACGCGTAATGCTGACTTCCAAAACCTGAATCAAAGCTGCTCTGTCTGCATAGACCTTCGACATTACGTAGCCTCAAAAAAATCTAAACGGCCAACTCACCAGTCCAAAACGTGAAATAAGCTGTTATTCGAAATGACCTCTCAATAGATCCATTGTTTGAGCAGCTGTATGGCAAGTGGCATCGTCCAAATGAAACCAAATGTTGTCAATTACAGGTAGCAAAACGTCCGATAATATGGCTCTATAGCGAGCATCTTTCACGGTTACGATCCGGCCATCATCATTTTTAAAAAATATGGACCAATGATTCCACCAGCCCATAAATCGCACCACATCGGAGTTTTCTGCTGGTATAATGACACCTCCTTATTGACGTTGTCGTTGATCTAGAAATAGGTCGATCATATCAATCGAACTCTCATTTCCTTAATACAGTTACACAGTTTGGCGACGTTGCTCGGTGTATGTCTTTTCATGATGAAAAGAGAAAAACAGAAAATTTAACACAACTCGCGCGTATTCTTGGACAAACATATTGAACAATTACCTCTAGATTGATCACCCGTTACTCTTTATAATTCGCAGGCTCCGTTTTATTGAGACCTATATCACTATTACACGCAGAAAAAAAGTATGGTTGTGGTGACAATATTCGAAGAGGATAATACTATTATTGGGTATATCGTTGTGGTACAACAATATTATGATCCTCACAACAATAGTATGATTCAAATACAACCATAGTATGATCCTCACAACCACAGCATGTGTCATATACAACCATATTATGCTCCTCACAGCCATAATATATTTCATATACACCATAGTATGATCCTCACAACCATAGTATCTTTCATAAACAACCATGTTATGATCCCTACAACCATAGTATGATCACACACAATTATACTATGATCCCCAATATTATTTATTAGAGTTGGTTTAAGTTGTCAACAATAGATTTGAATTATGAAAATTATTCAAAAATACATTAAATTCAAAATAATAGGAGTGATTTATTTCACAGTAGAAAAAATAAGTTTAAAGAAACGTTAGCTTTTTTATTAAAAATACTTCAGGTAAACAAAGCCAAAGCAGCTTGTTTAAAAAATTTTCATTTCGATAAAAAAGTACTATTATTGCATTAGATCCGTACCAATAACATTTGTTGTTTAAAGCATATTTAAATGAAGAAAAAACTACAATCATACTGTATGATTGCCGTTATCATATTATTGTTAACGTAAAACGCAAAATACAATACTTTGGTCGCACCAACCATATTTATATTGTTGCTATAACAATATTTTTTTTTCTAAATTTGGCAATAATACTATTGTTACATTTCAACAATATTAATATTGCAGCAATTATACTATTGTCAAAACTAAATTCAGTTAACAATGCTATAGATGCGACGAACATACTTTTATTGCGGAGAACATATTATTATTGCCGTGACCATGTAGTAACAATGTTTTTTCTCTGCGTGCGGATAGACTCCAAACCGAAAAAAGTGCGGAACGTGGAGAAATGTCGAAGTATTAAGTAGATACTTGTATAGGAAAAATTCCACATCCTTTGGAGAGCTCTCAATGCCTTCAAAATTGATATTGTTTATTTTACTTTGAGGTGTGGTTGGTGTTTAGGCATATGACCTTGGTTTTTCGCTGTTAATAGGAAATAATAGGAAATTGTGGACGTGCAGATATGTGTCATTAACATAGTCGAGGTCTTAGTGGCTTCATTCCATACACGCAGAGAAAAAATATGGTTACTATATGGTCACGGCAATAATAATATGTTCTCCGAAATAAAAGTATGTTCGTCTCTACCATGCTATTGTTGTTAAGCGTAATTTTGACAATGGTATGATTGCCGCAATATTAATATTGTTGAAATGTAACAATAGTGTTATTGCCAATTTTAAAAATGAAAATTTGGTTGTAGCAACAATATAAATAAGGTTGGTGCGACAAAAGAATTTTATCGCAGTTTTCTGTTAAAAATAATATGATAAGGGCAATCATACTTTATGATTGTAATTTTTCTTTATTTGAAAATGCTTTTTAGGGCAATGTTATTGTTACGTATCTAATGCAATAATAATACTCTTTATATGGAAGGTACAATTTTTTAAACAAACTGCTTGGCTTTGTTTAACTAAATTATTTTTAATTGAAACGCTTACGTCCTTTAAACTGTTGTTTCTACCGTAAAATATCACTCCTATTATTTTGAATTTAATGTCATTTTAAATAATTTTCATAATTATAATCTATCTACGTGTACGCCATTTGGTACCACTTCTTAGTGACATTATCATGTGGAATACTTGACGAACTCATGCCCTTACACAGAAAGAAAATCCTTTCAAGCAGAACCTCGGTATAACGCTCGTTTGGGATAGTTAAAGCGGTGAAAGCATGATTTAAAAAAAATGGTAGGGGAGCCCCCTTAGGGGTTGAAGATAGTGGGTAGTTATGTTTGGAAAGTATATTGGAAGGGACAAATTAATGGGGGCTTTTTGTGAACATTTTCCCCCATCCCACGACCTTTGACCTCGATGAGCTCTCACCCCATCCCTCCTCCCTCATTTTTTGGCTAATGCATTTTTTTCGACACCCCACAACATAAGGGGGTGGGCTGTATCAAAATCGAAAACTCGTGCACTATCCCACCCCTAGTGGTCACAATTTTACATTTGTGCATGAGCTACAAACAGGGTTGTGGTAATAAAGTCCATTTTCCATCCCATAGCCAGTTTTAGAAAAATATTAGGGCATGCTAAAACAAAAAACGATTGGTAGCTCCTTTCAAGCGTTATTGTGCGCACAGACGGACATGTATCAAATAATTAAAAGACATAAAACAGATTTGGTCATATGTAGGACGTAAAATGCTTTTTTCGATGTGTTTAACTTTTTGTCCGTACCAAATGATATATACCCTTATTACCTAGAAGGGTGAGGGTATAACAACCATTTTTCACATATAATTTCTACCACACAATGGCTTTCGAATTAGCCAGATGCAAATCTGGTGGACTTAAAAAAATACAGTATGGATGCGCTGAAGAAATCCGGCTTTCTTCAACTTATCCTTACTGGATTTTTGGAAGATGCTTTTGGTAAGGAGTTGAGGACTAGCTCACGCCTCTGTTACTATATGGGTCAATACACCCGGTATGGTGATAAACCACAGCAATATTCCCGAACGACCGTTTCCAACAGATCAGGCTAGGGCAACAGTTCGAGGGGATCCTAAGTTCCCGCGGCACCAAAATTTAGTCGCAGATCTGACTTTGAAACACTTGACATCTTCCAGTGCTAACTTCGCTCCACAAACACTGAGGATGAATAGGATTATTCGTGATAGGGGAGCTCTTTAAATTACCAGGGGATATCGAGTGTCCCAACTTATTACCTGCTGGTCCTCAGATCACTATGTATTAATATCAGTTTAACATGCAGTACCAATATGGGCTAAATCATGGTACTCCATTGCACTGCTGCAAGCTATAATGCGACTACCCGCGCCCCTCCAGTTAGACTGGAGGACCAATTTAAGTGTCAGCTGTGCAGGCCTATCAAAAATTCTTGGCGAATGGTTGAGGTCTATCTAAAACCTCTACTACCTCTTGGGTCGTAGCACCCGTTCGATACAAAACTCCTCGTCTAGCATTAACTCCCTGCGATTTAGGTGTAAAACCACAGCCACCGTGAAACTCCCCGAGGGGTCGTTTCCAAACAGGTCAGGTTAGAATGACCTAACTCCCGAACTCTTGTAGCACATGACTACTTACAGTTTGAGCCCGCCCTGACTGGTAGCATCAATGTCTACACCAAGAATTCGCTCAATGTCTGCCATCAATAAAAGAGAATAAATAAGATTATTCGAGATGTATTTTTATCTTGAATGGTAGCTTTTGGAATCACCTAAGGGAAATCAGGTATCCCTAAAGCACCTCAAATGACTACAGTCATAAAATCTTCCTATCCCACTGTGCCTAAAAGCTTAGGCACTCATGTGGGCTTCCAGTTGTGTCTGAAATATAAGCCAGAATGTGTCCAACGCAGAAAGACGTAATGCTCGTGTATGTACAACAGCACACACACGCAGTAGCTTAATGGGCGTATGTGTGAGTGCAGGCGTATTACCGCCGTAATAGTGGGGGTGGGTGATAACTTAAATGAATGCATTGTGGTCCTTTGCATGTCGTCTCAGCGTTGCGTGTTTCCATTAAAAAATGACACCTAACCATACCGTTTAATATTGCTCCCCAACTAAGCTGGCATTGAATGTAAGACCGTGTCACACGCACGCACTCACTATTCCTGTAGGACAATGTCAAACATACATGCATGCATGCATGTACAGATGCCGCTGTGTGAGTGTAGTGTGACAGTAAAACTAAAAACTAAACGAAATGTTTTGATGAACGACTTGTGTACACCATTTTCAGGACCTGGTTGAACTCCACAAATACTCGTAGCACAACTAAACTTAACTAGCACGAAAAATACATACTTGTTTTTATTCAAAAGTGACTTTTTGTCACGTGCATACAACGACAGTCGGGAGCGCAAAAGCACGAGGGATGATTAGAAAATATTTGTCAACAATTGGGATTTCTATATTGTAATCATGCATATGCGTTTTATTTTAATTCCATAGACTATACAAGTGAGAGATTCCTTTTGAAATGCTTTAATCATTTGGAGCCAGATTTAAAGAAAGGTCCAAATTTGTTAGAGTAATGGTTTACCGTCAAAGCCAAGTTTGACAATAAAATAAGTAAATTATTTATAAATTAAAACAATCAAAAAAGTACTGTCGGTAATGGTAGACCTTATGAAAGCCTCCATCACTCTACCACCTTTGTGTATAGTTTGGGTAAGATCAAATCTGTAACGTGCCTTCAAGAGCACTAGCACCTCAAAACTAGAATACTTTTACAAGGGACAGCATTAAAATATGTATTAATCATGTCCAACATCCCTACTAATACAGGGTGGTGCGCGGTGATTTGCTTTTTTGCACTGAAGGCTGTAGCGGCACTGTTGATCAAAGAGAGTGGAGTGGAATATGCGTGGCTGACGGGCGATTTGTATACGTCTGCCTTTTGCATCATGCATTGAACACGTAAGGAGAGGTAATTTTGTGTTGAATCGTATTTTTCAAATGCGCACTCGATCATTGCAGTGCAGCGTGCTTTTCGTTTACGATTCGCTGTTCCCCCACGCAAACGTGTTCCTGGACGGCAATCAATTTTAAATTGAGTAACTTCATTGTGAACAGCATGTAAAGTGTCAAGTGTACGAAGCGGACCTGAGAGAAGAATTACAATACCACAAAAAATCGAGAGAGTTAGACCAGCAATACTGCATTCTCCGAAACGCTCTGCTTGGAAGCAATCACTTGCTCTTGGCATTTCTAGATGTTCTATCCATCTGGATGAACTGATGAACTGAATTTTCAACCGAATAAAAAGTGCGTGGTCCAACAATTGTCAGCAAGGGACTATTTGACACGGCGGACCTCTTGTGAAGACATTCTAGCAACTAGTATACCCCGTGATGCAATTGTGTTCATTTCTGATTTGGGTGTGTAAACAAACCAAATATGCAGTACTGGAGTGAAACAAACCCCAGAGAACTTCACCAGAGACCTCTGCATTCGGACCGTGTAACTGTGTGTTGAGCCATATCATGAGCAGGCATCATTGGCCCTAACTTTTTCCAGGATAACCGTCTTGCTATAACCGAACGGTACTTGACTATGATACAGGACTTTTTCAGCCTGCTCTTCGAAAATTCCCTTACTGTTCAATATAATTAATATAAAAAATAAATTTTTCTAAGGTTCATAATTTTTTTATTTCATTCCAAATAAACAAATTATCGTGCTTTACATTGTATAAGTAAAACAATTTTTTTATTAAAACAATCAAAAAATTACTGTTAAAAAAGGTAGAGTTTAAGAAACCCTTCATCACTCTACCACCTCATTAAAATATGAATAATACAGGTCCAATGTCCCTAATTACGAGTACTTAAATTTGCCTACTATATTTTAATTTTTGTAACATTCTATTAGCGATTAAACGGGTAACTTCCTGTAAGTTAGTGACCAAATGACCGGGAGCTACGTATTTTTATAGAGTTGCTTTTGTATTGCTTAGTGATAAATCTCTTACTCGTAGGGTCGCTGGAATTTGCTAGGTGGAAGCCTGAAGCCTGTTAATATTTTCTCACCTAGATTTTAAATGTCTAGATGAGTTGAGTTTGATTTTAAAATAAGAAATATCTAAAATAGAAGCTTGCAGAAAACTACATCATGTTGAATCTAGAATGCCAGAAGAAATGGCATTAGGTTAAATCTGAAATTGGTTTTCCAAACAGAATAGAGCATGTGTCATCAATCTACTGTGATCAAGAAATTGACGCATTTTTGGACATAAATAAGGCCTCCCTCATAGAACTGCAATGATAAATTATTCGGAAACTAACTTAAAAGAGCCAGACTACAACCATATAACAAAAGGAATACCCGAGGTAATTAGTAGTGGAACAATTTATTAACATTACAATTTATTAACACTACTGTGATCAAGAAATTCCCGCAATCTTGGACATTAATTAAGTTTTTTATAACAGACTCCCTTATACGTATAGCTGGAATGATAAACAATTCTTTTCTTAATTTGAACAATGTTATTGTTACGGATCTAATGCAATAATAGTACTTTCTAGATGCAAATTTAAATTTTTCAAACAAACTGCTTTTTCCTAGTTTAACTGTGATATTTTTTTATAAAAACGTTTGCGTTTTTAAAACAGATTTATTCTACTGTTAAATAAATCACTGAATTTAATGAATTCGATGTATTTTAAAATAATTTTCATAACTCAAATCTATTGTTAACAATGAACCTAATTCTAATGATAATTTTGTGGTTCATATATTAATTGTGCGTGATTAAACTATGGTTGCAGGGATTATAACATGGTTGTGTGTGAATTATACTATGGTTTTAAGGACCGTCCTATGGTTGTATCTACAACACTCAGGATCATAATATGGTTGTGGAGATCATAGTATGGTTAAGTTTGAATCATTTTTTGGTTGTGGAGAGCAAAGTATGGTTATGTGTTAATTATACTACTGTTGTGAGGATCATAATTTGATTGTGATTATTATAATATTGTTGTACCACAACCATTTACCCAACAATAGTATGATGCCCTTCGAATATTGTTATCCCAACCATAATTTTTCATTATTTTTCATTATCTCCAACAAGTTTCAGCACCCTCTCTTGTAACCGATCGAGAAACTCCAAAGAAGACTTTGAAGCTCCCCCAAGGAAGTTGAAGTTATACTTCATTTTTTGCCGAATGTATGTGATGTAAATGTTTAGGAGGTCGGAGGAAGTGAAGTATTTCTTGCAGCGCTTTAAAAAGACGAAGCACTTGAATGCTTCTTTTGACACTTAAAAATGTGAGAACATCACACTGAATTTTCTTGACCAGAACATTAAGAGCGTCTGATTTCTCGACAACAATCCCATTCATCAATAGTGCCGACGCCTGTCGATCGTTTATGACTTAACAAGCAGTATAGGGTTTTGCCTCTGTATCTGTGAAGCTGGGTTTACGGTTTAACAAATATAGGTTGTTGTTGTTATTGTACTATTTGCCGAAGAATTCCTCCTTCGGGTCGATTCGGTACATAGAACCAGCTGTCGATCAAATATAGGTGACAGATGCTGCTGTCAATTGCTGCTGTCGTATATTATCTGTGTTCGTTTAAGTTAGCTAAGCTGGCACTTGTATGGAAGTTACCCGGTTAGCATGTTTGTTGGCTTTAATTTGCTCGAGATACGTGACCAGTGACCAAACAAGTTACCGGACTTTCTTTTAAAACAAACAGTCTTTCAGGACACACTCTGCTTTATATCTATACTCATATGTGACGCGCAAAATAGAAAGGGACCTAAGGGTAAAAACCTGTTTTGTTCAGGAGAGCCATTTTAAAGATTTAAATACGTGTATCTTTGGTGTACCATCACTTTTATAAAACCCGCATATCTCTGGGAGGGAACACTTATGGGGCATGGGATCGGTCTCATTCGATGCTCAGATGTTGTCCACATCAAAAAAAAGTGAAAATTGATTTTTTTACCCTTAGGTCCCATTCTCTATGCGCTGTCACATATGTACAATTGTTGTGTTACAAACTGACCAGGCTAAACACCTAAAGCTTGAATCATCAAATTTGGTGGGTAGGTGTAGACGCTTGATGGGAGGGGATTTATCAAAATTCTACTTTAAAACGGAAAAAATGTTTTCCACATGAAAAAGTGAATAATCCATGCCATGGCAAAACGGTTGGAGCTAGAATTACCAAAATCACGGAATAGGCGTCCCTTATTTTTTTGGATTCGAAGTAAAAACGAATTTTTGGAAACCTTAAATCTAAAAGGGATGAAAAGGAATACATTTTGTACATTTCCATCCACATAACGAAGACACGTGAAATTCCACAAGTATTTTCGTTTTCACATATGAAAAGTGCATGCAAAAATATTTTGATATTTTAATAACATTAGGGACACACGTCGAGCTAAACGTGTCAATATTGTACTTTTTAACCCCTTGAGCGATAAATCGAATTTATGGGCTAAAAACGGTAAAACTTATACCTATTATGTGTTAATATTTTTGTGGTAAATCCAAAACTCGAACATTTTAAAAATCTTTGTACATTTCGAAATAAGTATTTTATTATAACAAATTGTAAACCATTAAAAAGAGGAATAGAAAAGATGCAAAACGGAAAAATACAAAAAAATGGGGAAAAACCATTTCAAATCATCAGGATGGCATATAAAATAAACAAAAACAAAATATAAATGGCGGTAGAAAGGGTTAAAAAGAGCAAAAAAGGCGAAATAAAGGCGAAAATAAAAAATTAAAACAATAATATTAAATCAGCAGGTTGACATGGAATTTTTAAGTGAGGATATCATGGGATAAAAATTGGCCAAAATGGAGGCAATACGAAAAATTAAGAAGACCCATATTATAAGCATATCAACAAGTTTCCATGATAAAAATGGGGAAACAGGCATAAAAACCGTCAAAAAAAGGGCAATTAACGGAAATGTAAAAAACAGTATTAAATCAACAGAATGGCATCTTATATAAAAATGAAGATAATAATTTAAAAAAAAAAAAACATTCGACCATACGTTACTTAAGTGTCCGACCTTTGGCGACCTATTAGTTCATTCTTAGCCAATACTTCAAAACTACTCTTATCCAGATAAATAACAACATATGATTTAATTGGCTACGTATCGCCTGTTTTGACCATGCGTACCGCTTTTTGGGCAACATGACTCAAAAAGTCCACCAACTATGCCCTTTTAAGTTATTTAGTGCGTCCCAACTAACAGTACCCATTTTAACTATTTCCTTACACAAAAAATTATTTTTTACTAAGCAAATACTCAAATAAGTGTAGTTTTTACCGAGGTACCCTAAGTCTCTTAAAGAGAAACTTATCCCCCAAGGTCCGATTTTGCCCGTTTACAAACCCAAACAGCTGCTCATACAAAATTTCAGGATCCTAGGTTAATTTCTTTGACCGATATCTTGCTTTTAACCAGACACACAGGCGGACGGAAAGACGAAAAAGTGTAAGAATCTTACACGATCACGAACATATATACGAGTACTTATACTTTAGGGTTTCCGATCAATATTTCGTCGTGTTGGAAATGGAATGACAAATTAAATATACCACGCTTTCGAAGTGTATTAAAAATGGACAAAAATACTCAAAATTAGTAAGTGCAAAAAAACAACATTGCTTCAAAAAGCTGGCATAGAAAACTACATAAAAATTGTCTAAAAGTGGCGAAATATAGAAAAAATACAAAAAAACATGCTAAATCAGCAGGATGGCAAGGGAAATATAAATGTGATTAAAATGGATATAAAGGATTAAAACAAAGAAACAAAAGGAGGGCAAATATAAGAAAGTTTATAAGAGAGTATTTAATCAACAGGAGTATTTAATCAACAGGATAACATAGAAAATAGAAACGGGAATAAAATGGACCTAAATATAAACAGGAGATAAAAACAATATTGAATCAAGAGGATGGCTTAGAAAATACAAAAGGGGTTAAAAAGGGCTAAAACGGGCAATCCACAGAAAGTTAGAAAAACAATACTAAAATAGCAGGATGAGGAAGTAAAAAAAACAATATAAAATCAACAGATAACATAAAAAACAAAATGGGAATAAATTGCGATAAAAAGAACAAAAAGGGCAAAATTGCAAAAAGTAGGAAAATGTTATAAAATCAACAGGAAAATATAGGCATAATAAATAGAGATAAAGCGAAATAAAAATGACATTAAACTAAGAGGTATGAAAATGAAAATAAGAAAAACGAAAGCCAAAAAGGGAGAGATATCAATAATTGAAAAAACAGCATATAAATATGGATGTCACAGCAAATGGTAATGGTCATAATATAGAATAAAATGAGCGATATAGAAAATGCCGTAAAAAAATATAAAATTACTACGTGAATTTATTTTATTTATAATTGCCATGGAAAGAAAAAGGGGTAAAAAGAGACACAGCAGATACAAACTATATGAAATCGTTAGACATAGTGAATTAGGGCCGGAACGGATAAAATACCAGAACAAAAATGGATCAAAGCAAAAGGGAAGAAAAGGAGTACCAAATTAACTGAGTGACTATTAAACAAATCGGGCTTGGCCAATTATATTACACCCTGCACTTCTGGATGTTCATAAAAGCCCACAGAAAACGGTTTGGCCCTAAATATATCCAGATTTTAAAAATAGCGACATAATTGAATTTGTGATGATATTTTATTGTTTTTGGTAAAATCGGTTGTTATATGTAGGATTAGGGGTGGAATAGTGTTGTATGGAAATTCTTAGTAGTAAGATTTGGGTATGACTCAACCCCTTATTTTTTGTATAACGACCGACCACCATTAATTTTTCCCTTCAAATATTTTTTCCAAATATAACTACCCCCTATCTTCACCCCCTAAGGGGGCTCCCCTACGAAAAATTATTTTTTTAAATTTTGCTCCCACCGCTTTAACTACCCCAAAAGTGCCCCTGGAGGAGTTAAATGTAGGACCAACTCCTAATATTTCTGTAATATCAACAGTTTCTAAGAACAAATCCACCCTCTATCTTCAACCGTTAAGGGAGTCCCCATACAAATTTTTGTCATGAATACCCTCTATCGCTAACCCATACGAAGAGTCCAATGCAAAATGCACTTAAAACGACCAAACAAAACAAAATTCACCACAAAATATTATTTTCGTTTACATTTTCTGTTATGATTGATGATAATTTATTTTCGTTTTTATTAAAAGTAAAAATACATGTATTTAAAATTCGAAATTTTTTTTATGTAGTTCGAAAATGTTGGTCAAATTAATTAAATTTTTTTATGTAATGGACATTTCTTCCGCTTTTCGGCTACTACCTCAAGTAACATAAATTTGCCCTAACGATGATGAAAAAATATTGTTACTTGAGGTCGTCGCCAAAAGCGAAAAAATATTTTTTTGTAGATGAGCTCCCTTAGGGGGTGAAGATAGGGGGTAGTTATGTTTGGAAAAACTATTCGGAGGGAAAAAATAATGTCATATATTTTAATCCTCTATGTGCTACTCCTAGGTAGGTGTAGGGCTTTTTGTAAAAACATTTCCCCATCCCACGACCTTTGACCTCGATGAGCTGTCACTTGCCTCGATCCCACCTCCCCCATTTTTTGACCCATGCATTTTTTCCCAAACCCCACAAAATAAGGGGGTGAGCCGTATCAAAATCGAAAACGCGTGCACTATCCCACCCCTAATGTAGGAGCTGTATCTTAATCTAAACAAATATTCTACAGCTTCACAGCAAACGTCCTTGCACAAGAAACTAACTTTTGCAATATGTCATCAAGATTGGATATTACATGTGATTTGACTTTTTATATTTTTTTGTTCTGAAAAAATACCTCTAGATGGATCACCCTATATACAGATATTCTACAAATTGGCCATGCTACTTGTTTTTATATTAAATATCAGTAGGATAAGCAGGCTTTTTTAGCCACCTTCGTACGTATCACTGTTCAAGTTCACGTGTGCTTACGTATGTGTGTTCATATGTGTGTGTGTGTGTGTTCATATCTGTCTTTGCTATGCCAACAAATTAAGACGAATCCCTAATAAATTGCCTGCGTTGACAACTCACCACATCTCATCGTGTCTGTCAATTTCACTGGAGTTGTAATCGTGAGACAGGTTTCGACGGCAGCGACATCCACACGAGAACTATCGCATCGCATCACCAATGGTGGCAGTGGAAATAAGTGACACACGTTGGATCATTAGTTGGTGTGCGTGCGTGTGGTATTGCGCACATTGGCGTGTGCGGAGGTGTTGAAGTGCCGTGCCGGTGTTGTGCGTATCCATCCGACCATCCTTTCACATTGGTATGCATTTCGTAGAAGTTATTCGCAATTTTGCCAAGGTATTATTTCCTTCATTATTTGCTATCTGTTTTTACTTATATCCTCCACCGAAGGTTGGATGGTATATTCAATTTGTTATTCCGTTTGCAACACCACCAAATATTGATCGGAGACTTTTTTATATATATTACTGATCATCGTAAAATTTTAGGACGATCTAGCCATTTTAGGACAGCACGATAGTGGCTAAATGTTTCAACTTAGGATCCTAAAATTGTACATGAAGAAAGCTTGACCTCATGAGCTGCTTGGGCTTAAAATGGGCGAATTCAACCCAGGGGGATAAGAGTTTCCATCTAAGGGACTAATGGCACCTAAGTAAATGTACCCTTTTTTATACCCTCCACCATACAATGGAGGGTATATTGGTTTTGTCATTCTGTCTGTAACACTTTGAAATAATCATCGGAGACCCAACAAAGTATACATATGATCCTCGTAAAATTCTAAGACGATCTTGCCATGTTGTCCGGCTGTCCGTCTGTTGAAAACAAGGTAGAGCCTGCATGAAAACAGCTATGGAGCTGAAATTTGGCACAAACATTTGTAGTTAACCTAGCATGGTTGGTATTGAAAATGGCTTACGGGAAGTTGGCGTTGGAGACCCTCAACCAACACTACCTCATAAAAATTAGTTTTTTATTTGGAAATATCTGTCCAGTTTCTTGAGCAAAATCACTGAAATTTTGCAAATAATAATCTCTATATAGGCGCAATCATCTATGTAAAAATGGTTTAGATTGGGCTACCATTTCTTGTACCTCCCATACAAACGGCCTTATGGGCCTTGAGAAATAATATGACTATAACTCACCACAAACTTGACCTATCGAAATGAAATTTTACACATCAAGATTTCTATATACACACACTTCTATGATGGATTCGGTAGGGATCGGAAAAGTCCTACTGGTACCTCCCACACTAACGGTCTCATGGGCCTTGAAAAATAATATGACAATAACTCACCACACACTTGACCTATTGAGACGAAATTTTCGGCATAAAAATTAATATATAGAACAGACTTTTGCGCTAAATTTGGTTAAGATCGGAAAGGCCCTACTGGTACCTCCCACACAAACGGTCTTATGGGCCTTGAAAAATAATATGACAATAACTCACTACAAACATGACCTATCGAGATGAAATTTTCGACATAAAGATTTTTATATAGAACACACCTCTGCGCCAAATTCTGTTGAGATCGGAAAAGTCCTATTGGTACCTCCCACACAAACGGTCTCATGGGCTTTGAGAAATAATATGACGATAACTCACCACAAGCTTGACCTATCGAAATGAAATTTTGCACATACAGATTTCTATAAAGAACACACTTCCGCACCAAATTTGGTTTTATTTGGGAATCTGGTGGAGGGTATCCAAAGTTAGGCAGAGCCAAACTTAACATTTTTTACTTGTTAAGTACTTGCTTAACAATGCATCATTTTTGGTGGACGGATAATGGTTAAAATCTGTACTGTTAGTTGGAACGCTCTCAAAAAGGGCATTGTTGCTGGATTTTTGAGCTCATGTGGACCAAAACACCTACCACAGGCTCAAAATGGGCCATAAAAAATGAATAGGGACATGTGGATACTCAAATTAAGCCAATTTTGCTATAGAATAATTTTGAAATTTTGGGACGGACGGGTTGGCCAAAAGGCTCCTAAAATGTTTTGCGCTTTAGTAGCGTATGATGAAGGGTATGTATGGTTCGACCTGACGAACTTAAAGACGTTTTTACTTGTTTCTTCTGTGGATGATTACGAGCTCGTGGTCTTTCTTATTTGCCACAGGCAGCTAACTTTCGGCAGAGTTTGTATGAACAGGTACGTACACTGCCGCTCACATGAATAGTGCCACCCAGATCAACCGCTGCCATTTTGTCCACTTGCATTTTCATGGGCATGGTCGTAAAGGAATACGCTGGTGAAATTTTTCTAGTCGTTAATGAATCTGCCTGAATAATCTAACATATTGAGTCAGACATTGCTCAAGCTCCAGACAAAGGTGCTCAATCCTCGGAATATCATAGTCGGCCACTATCGACTTTTATTTTTTGCTACTGTGTTTTTTAGCAAGTGTCAAATTAAGTGTTAATTTTTGAATTATTTGAACAGCTCCCACTCCTCAAAATCAAGTTTATTGTTGGACAATACTAATCAATAATACAAAGCTGCGTGCAATTTCAATAAGGACTAGTGGTATTACGCAAAAAGAGACGAGTTAAATCGTTCCGTGACGAGGAAGAATCGCAAATTGAAAGTTTCATTAAGTTTAGAACATCATTTTCATCAAATAGCATAAAAAAGATATAAGGTAGATGTCGCAAGTTGCATCCACTTTATACTTAATACTGCAAAGTTTGGGAAAAATATGAAAGGTTGAAAACAAGAGCTTTAACAGCAGCAGCTGAAAGAGCTATGTTGGGTATGCATCAAATTTACACGACTTTTCGGCCAACATTAAAGGAAAAACTAGTGTTATGCAATTCTATCAACACTAAAATAAGTAATACCAACGTCAGATACTTTAAATGCTTTAAAGTAAAAAGCTACAACAAGTACAGGGTGGATTAAAAGTTGCCATGGGTTTTAAGACTTTACCAACTTTTTCGGTTATCAACATGTTTTTATTTTTTTCTCAGATTATGTAATATGCAAAATGGAATTTTTTTTACACTAAGTATAAAAAGAAATATCACTTAAATGACCCCCGTTTTTAGCTTCGCAATGATGGGCTCGTTTAGAGCATTTTCCATCACATCTTTCAAAATTTGTGGCTGAGCCTTGAGTTGAAGAATTGTCTCGGGAGTGTTCACATATACTCGCTCCTTCAAATAACCCCAAAGAAAATAGTCGGGTCATTAACCGACAAATCTGGCGATCGTGCTGGCAAAATAATTTCCAAATTTCTGGATTATTCGCTCTCCAAAAATTTGACTTAAAAGGGCCAAATCTCAGGTTTGATTTCAAGAGCAGGGCGTACACAATTTTCTATCATAAACCGGTACCGCTTATCACTTACGGTTACAACACTTCTATCTTAATTCTCGAAGAAGTAAGTCCCAATAATATTTGCAGATATGATCCCATACTTTACTTATACACCTAATGGGGTGCAATTGGCTCTGCTGAATGGCTCTTGGATTTTCAGAACCCCAGAACCTACAGTTCTGCTTATTAACAAAGCCATTTAAATAAAAATGAGCTTCATCACTTTGCGGTAAAATTATTGATACGCTGATACGTTTTTAAGATCGTCACAGCTGACGAATTATGGATCCATGCGTATGAGCCCGCAACAAAACAGCAATCTACCGTGTGGGTCTTTGAAGACGAGCCAAATCCAACGAAAGTTGTTCGTGGAAGAAGTACTTCGAAGCAAATGGTCGCCTGTTTCTTCGGCAAAACTGGTCATGTTGGGACTTTTCTGCTTGTGCAACGACTTCTTTTTATTCCCGCACATCAAGAAAAAAATGCGTGGTCAACGATTTTCTTCGCCAGAAGATGCTGTTGAAGCGTTCAAATACCATATTTTGGAGGTGTCTCAGTCGGAGTGGAAGAAGTGCTTCGACAATTGGTTTGAGCGCTTGCAAAAGTGTATAAATCATGCTGGAGAATAATTTTGAAAAACTATAAAACCATTTGATGATAAATATTCGCATTATCATTATTAGGCCAGAAATATATATCTTTGTACCAGTATACATAATAAAATTCTATTGTTCTGGTTTTTTGTTCAGTTGTGAAACTTTCCATTATTTATTTAATTTTTTTTTTTAGAAAAAACTATAAATATCAATAACATAAAAACTGTCGGAGGTAGGAAATATGTCGAGTCGCCATTCAAATGAGCTAAAATTAACCACGAGCTTTTACATATGCTGTTATTTTTATTCCTTAAAACTTAAATAAATTAAGTTGAATTTATTTTATGTTATACAGTTAAGACTATTACTTAATATATAAGGGTGGTTATATTTTAAGGGCAGATGTTGAATGTGAACCACACCTAAACGTCAAGTTTTTCTGCATTTCATTTGATATTTTTCAATTTTAGACTAACTTAATTTGAACCATGGAAAGATACACAAGTGAGCAACGCGTTAAAGCTATTCAGCTTATTATGAAAATAAAAATCAATTTTCAAAGAAAATCACCATCAGTGATGAGGCACATTTTCATTTCAGTCGATTAGTCAATAAGCAGAATTGCCGCATTTGGGCGAATGATAATCCAAGAGTGATTGTCGAAAAAAATGAACCCAAAAAGAGTGTCTGTTTGGTGCGGTTTATGGGCTGACGGCATCATCGGGCCGTATATTTTCCAAATTTAGCCCGTTCAGGCAGTTACTGTGAATAGTGTTCGCTATCGTAAGATGATAACGAACTTTTTATGGCCCGAATTGAAAGATATGGATGTGGATGATATGTGGTTTTAACAAGACTGTGCCACTTGCCATACAGCTAATGAAACAATGGCTCTTTTGCGTGACAAAGTCAATGGCTGTGTTATCTTGTTATCTTAACGGCATAGAACCTCAATTATGCCTCAGCGTCATCGAAAATTTGGACCATCGCATGGAGGTGTGTCGCCGAGGTCGCGGCGGCCATCAAGAGCTAAAGGATGAGATAATTCGGCACATTAACGGCATAGAACCTCAATTATAACTCAGCATTATTGAAAATTGGACCATCGGATGGTGGTATGCCTCCAAGGTTGCGGCGGCCATTTGGCCGATATTTTGTTCCATACATAATTGAACCATACCAATATTAACATAACACAGTACAACACATGATTTCAGAACTCAATTCTGATAATTGTGAAGTGAATTAAGTGTAGTGATTAAGTAATATGAAAATTAATGAAAAGCGAATCTTTCACAAATATGCTTTCGAACCTTTATACCCACCTATGTGCATGGGACGCATTGAAACAAGTCATCGAAGGCGTTTTAGGAAAGAACCGTGTACAGCGATATGACATACAGACACGAGTGGACATCTTGCTGTATTATTTTGGAAAAATCAATGCATCCATGACGTTAAATTTACATTTCATGCATTTCCACCTTGATACCTTTTTGGCACAATTACCTCAGGAATCCGACGAACTAGGAGAGAGGTTCCACCAGGTGACCATGCCAATGGAAAAGCGATTTAAAGGCAAACAATTGGATGCATTGCTTGCGGAGGTTTGTTGGTGGAGATCTAAAATTATGTAGTTTGAAGATGAAAGCACCGAAGGTAAAGATGACACTGAAATTTGTGGACACACTGAACAAAACATGCCCTTGAATATTATGTCTATCTCAAATGATGATGCAGACTTAGAACATGAACAACCTACGAACAAAATAAGGTCATCACAACCATAAGAGTCAACTTCAACGAGGATGGATAGTGACAATATTTGAAAATGTTCTAAATTTTGTTTCCATGCACAGGTAACATATGTGTCGCAAAATAGAAAGGGACCTAAGGGTAAAAACCAGTTTTGTTCAGGAGAGCCATTTTAAAAATTTAAATACGTGTATCTTTGGTGTACCATCACTTTCATAAAACGCGCATATCTCTGGGAGGGAACACTTTTGGAGCATGGGATCGGTCTCATTCTCAGATGTTGTCCACATCAAAAAAAAAAGTGAAAATTGATTTTTTTTACCCTTAGGTCCCTTTCTCTATGCGCTGTCACATATAAAAATCTCATATTTTCTGTGTAAGAATAGCTGTAATATGAATCGGAATGTTCATTTTCATGCAAAATAAAGTATCAATAAAAAAGTCATCAATGCTTTTTCCAAAGAATTTTGTGCTCGAGGAAATTTTTGAAATTCATACCTTCACTTAATTGTGCATAAAAGCGAAATGTTTAAATGGATTCTCATTTTGTTCATAGGTTATGTGACTTAACGTAAAATTAATAGGACTTGACACTTTTTACCGTTTTTTATTTTTTATGAATTAAAAAGAAAACTTTAATTTTTTAGGCAAAAAAATATTTGTTTTCTTCATACATTTAGTTATAACTGCGAAACTGTTGGTTATGTAGCGAAACATTGTATGAACACATTAAAGGAATTGTATTTCTTTTTAATTTTTTTAAATTTGTTTCAGCTTATTCGGACTAGTGGTTCTTAAGTTATGACAATCAAAAAAGCCTTAAACGTGACAAATTCCCCTATACGATACTTACTAACTTCAAATTAATTATTAAATTATTATTTGATGTACCTTAAAAAAACGAATGATGCAAAGTTCCTCTTTTTGGGGCTACTTTCACAAACAATAATCAGAATTGAGTCCCGAAACAATCACCTGAAAAATGTTGTGCTGTTATAATAAAAAGAAATGTCAGTAATTTCCTAAATAATTTGTGTTTTATATAAAATCAACATCGGCCCTTCGAATTTAACCACCCTTTATTTTATAAAAAGACAACAAATGCTATCATTATTTTAATAAAAAAAACACGCTGAGAAAAATACCTATTGGGATGACACTGTTCAACTGAGCGGCAGTGTACGAGTACTCGTATGTGCTTTTGTATGAGTGCTGGTTTCATGTCGTGTCTCTATAGAAATGAATTATTTTGCCAGACTAGATTTTTTTTTTCTCTGGCAATGTCATTTTTTTGACATAAATGTGTACACACATACACATATTGGCACATCTGTATGTTTATATTAATCAAAATATAGAAAAGTTTGAATTGGATAACTTTTCTCTGTTTTTGCTGCTAATTAAAAGTAAAATTTATACGAACCCAACCTGACATGGTGTGTAGTTAAATATTGTTTAGGCAAGAGGTCAGGCTTTCATCGCCTTTATAATGGAAATCTAAGGATAATAAGTATATTATTTATGAAAATGTAATTTTGTAAAATGGATTTAAGAAAACAAAGAAAGGTAGCATATAACATGCATGAAAAAACAATTAAAAAATTTTCAGTCGGTTGATCCGATAACCTTACCCATACATGGAATTTAAATTTTCCTTCCTCCACTGGCTAAAGCGTTCCGATTTGTTGAAATACGAAAGGTGTCGCTTGTGTGGAGGGTGTTAGCGTGAAGCCTGGCATTCACTTTTTTCATATGCGCATACAAATAAGAAATAAGTATATTGCAGGAAACAAAATTCATAGGAAAAAAAGTTATGTAGGTTTCAATTTACGCTCGGTACCGCGTGTATGGAAGGTGCAAGAAGGGGCGAGGCTAAGGCTGCAAATTTTTGTCAGTTATTCTTATTATAATCGTTATGCTAACTACTAATATTCAGCAAAATCGTGTAAATAATTTAAAATTATTATGCAAATATCAAAAGTGGGGGAATGGTGCATTTGCAAGAAAGGTACTACTACATGTATAAAGGCGTTTAAAAATAAAACGGAGTTTACAATTTAAGCTAATTTCATTCACTGGGTGACAAGTTATGTGCTTAAACAGTGCTAGGAATCCACTTATTTGTCACCATGTTAACCTTATAATTGTAGTTTATCTAGGGTGATCCATCTAGAGGTATTTTTTTCAGAACAAAAGAAAATATAGAAATCCAAATCAAGTGTGGAATCTTTATTTGTTATTTGAAAAGACATTTTATGGCATTTATTTTTTGAATATAATTTTAAATGTTGGCCGCAACTACGCCTCAGGGTTTCCATTCTGAGGGTCCAATTTTAGATGACTCGTTCAAGCATTTCGACTGATAGATAGCTTAAATGACACGCATAATTTTGGCTTCCAAAACCCGAATCGTAGCTGGTTTGTCAGCATAGACTTTGGACTTTACGTAACCCCAAAGAAAAATGTCTAAAGGAGTGATATAACTTGATCTAGGCGGCCAACTCACCTGTCCAAAACGTGAAATTAGCTGCTTTTCGAAATGACCTCTCAATAGATCCATTGTTGGAGCAGCTGAATGGCATGTGGCACTGCCCTGTTGAAACCAAGTGTCGTCAAGTTTACGAGCTTCAATTTCAGGTAGCATAAAGATCGATATCATGGCGCGATAGCGACCACCACTCACGGTTACGTTCCGGCCATCATCATTTTAAAAAAAATAAGCACCGATGATTCCAGCAGCTTACGAGTATAAACCGCACCAAACCCTGGTTTTCTCTGGGTATAAGTGCACCTCTTCAACCTCTTCTTGTTGAGCCAGAAATGGGCCTCATCACAAAGCAAAATTTTGGTCGAAAACAGCGGATCTTCCCGTTTCTCACCGAACGCTCATTTCCATAGTACAGTTGCCAACATTTGAAGGAAATTATTTTCCACATAAAAATGCTATAAAATGTCCTTTCAAATTACCAATAAAGATTTCACACTTGATTTGAATTTTTATATTTTTTTTGTTCTTCAAAAATACCTCTAGATGGATCACTCTATAAAATGATTTGAGTGCCATTTAAGATATTTTTTTAGAATAATGCAAGAAATGGTGCATTTGAATCGGAGGTATCAGAAAGCGGCTTATCCTCCAATTTTTTGATATGCAGGTACAAAGCCGTTATAAAAATATTTCGGTGTTTATATTTAAGCGAATTTCACGTTATCGGTGACAATTTATGTATGGTCTAATCTGCACCTTACAAAAGTCAAATGGCCTGGTAGGTACCACAAAGGGCGTGGCTAGGAACCCAATTATTTGTCATTAAATTAACCCATTTTGTACCAGAATACAAAAATGTTTTTATATTTTGTACCAGACTACAAAAATGTTTTTATATCTTTATGAAATTATCAGGTCTAGTTTGAAATAGACCAAATATAATTTTGAGATTTTTTTTGTTTTACATGTGATAACTGCTGTTTGAGATCTCGACCACTGGGATACCTAACTGCCAATTTTTTTGTATAGGCTTTAACGCGCGAACATTGATTTTTGGACGCGGACGTGGACGCGACCGTAGTAGGAACAGCCTATAAGATCGTCACAGGTGACGAATCATGGATCATGGGTATTAGCCCGAAACAAAACAGCAATCGATCGTAAGGGTCTTCGAAGTCGAGCCAAATCCAACGAAAGTTGTTCGTGGAAGAAGCACTTCAGAGCAAATGGTCGCCTGTTTCTGCGACAAAACTGGTCATGTCGCGACTGTTCCGCTTGAGCAACGTAGGGCGATCAATTCTGAGTGGTACACCACAAGACGTTTCGAAATACGATCAAGAGAACACGAATCATTGTGCACCGTGACAATGCGAGCTCTCAAACATCGGCTGAAACCAGCGCCTTTTTGACCGGCTAAAACGTCGAATTGATGGGTCATCCGCCGTGCAGCCCTGACTTGGCACCCAAAGACTTCTTTTTATTTCCGCACATCAAGAACAAAATGCATGGTCAACGATTTTCGTCGCCAGAAGATGCTGATTAAGCGTTCAAAAACCATGTTTTAGAGGTGTCTCAATTGGAGTGGAAAAAGTGCTTCGACAATTAGTGTAAGCGCATGCAGGCTAATGGAAATTGCAAGCGTTTAAATTGAAAAGGCAAATCTGTCGGTACGATGGGTATACGCGGGATAAAAACAATTTCACTCTGTTAATAATATGGTGGCTCGAATAATATTGAGTCTTGGAATACCAAGCCCCATTACATTGCAAAGTTTAGGGGAATTAGGGTCCTCATCAGAATTATCGGAGCACCTATTTTGAGTTGCACTCTATGCGGTGAAAGTCCAGACAACTCGATACAATTTAGGAACTCAATTGTGTAGTGTGGAATCTGCTGAAGTATATATGGTGGACTTGCATTCAAATAGTTTAAGCAATATGGTTGTACCATTAAGGCGTGATGCCATTCAGTTGCCATCATGCATTGGACACGCAACGAGAGGTTATTTTTTGTTGAAGCTTATTTTTAAATTCGCACTCGATCATTGCAGTGCGGCGTGCTTTTCGTTTACGATTTGCTGTTCTTCAACGCAAACGTGTTCCTGGTGAAACAATCCCCACAGAACTTCACCAGAGACCTCTGCATTCGGACCGCATCTGTGGTGGTGCGCCATGTCACAAGTAGGCTTCATTGACCCTTACGTTTTCCAGGATAAGCGTCTGCGAACGGTACTTGAATACAGGATTTTTTTAGCCAGCTCTTAAGGCAATGTAATTAGAGGAAAAATAGTACCAACAGGATGGTGCCACTTCACACACAGCGAGGGTTACTAGGAATTGTTTGAGGCAAATGTTTCCTGGGCGACTTATCTTTATGAGGGGTGATGTGAACTGGCCGGCACGCTCACCAGACTAGCCTTATGCGATTTTTTTTGGGGTGACCTGAATTCGATGGTGTTTATCAACCGTCCCAACACCTTGGACGACCTAATTAACAATATTAAGGCTGAAATTGGCAGAACACCAGTCAAAATGCTTGTTAGAGTCCATGAAAACTGTAGAAAACGTATGCAGCAGTGTGTGAAGAGGTCGAAGGTCGACATTTGCCGGATACACTATTTAAAACCATGAAATTTAAAAATTCTCTCACCGTCCAATATAATAAAAATATAAAATAAATTTTTATAAGGTTCATAATTTTTTATGTCATTCCCAAATAAGCAAATTACCGCGCTTCACCCTGTACAATAGGTCTCGGTTAGTATCTACGGGACCAATACAGTTCACATCTTATTTGTTCCTTAATCGGTGGTTGGGGTAAGCAAGTATGTGTACTTTGGTGATAATACTCGTACAAAAAACAGTTTTTCTAAAATCTTCTTGTTATTTTTGTTTTATTCTAAAACTGCATTCGTATTCCAGTTTTTGGAGTAGTCCCCTTCTATGCAATATATTTTTATAACAATATTTGACATTCTCTTGGCACTTTTCAAGCAAAAACTTTGCACTTTAAATTCCATTTTAAAAGCGAATAAACAAATGTTACGGTTGCCAGGCTATAACAGTAGAGGTCATTAGAATGTCATAAGATAATATCATATCCCATTACAAATATTCGCACATGCTCACGCTCGCATGCAACACATATGGTTTCGTTGAATTCAGACACCGTATGCTGTAAGCACGAATCTTCTCAAGTTGTTCTTATACTCGTACTTCGTTAAAGAGACTCAACGTTTTAAAATTTAATTTGCACTGTTGTGTCCTCCCCCCACTGTCTCATACACTTACGGTACATCACTTCCTTTAATGTATTTCCAACCAGCTTCGTACGCTCATGTATTTCTTGTTAAATATCCATTTCCACATTTCCTTTGTTGTTCTTCGTTTTGTTTATTTATTTTCTTTAAAGCAATTATTCATTAATTCCACTCACACAGAGTGCTCGCCACTCCAGCCACAATCATGTAAGGATGTGAGTCCTTCGAAGTCGTTACGTTGAGGTTGCCCGAGCTTCTGTTTAAAATATTAAATTTCATTTTCAAAAATTAATTCTTAAGAATTTTCGAGGGAAAATCTGCTTCAACGTAAAGTAAAACAATAAAAGCGAAATAAATAAACAATAATAAAGAAACCACAATAAAACTGAAAGCCATACGAGGCGAAGCGAAAAGTTTGCAAGGACCTCATGGATAATATTTACTTATACAACAATGCTCGGTAAATGTCCATTCTAAAATTAATACTCGTACAAGGCAAAACTGCATAACGAAATGGTAGTGATGTTGTTTCAGTGATCGGAAAATGGGAACATCTCTTTAGATGTTCTAACATCCCGAGGTGGTACAATTAAGAAATACGAAAGTATATATTTTGGCTGAATCTAATTTGTATACAATTCTAAAGAGTAATGAATTTATTCCAAAGAAATACAAAAATATTTTTTTAACAAAAAATTCTAAAATTCTCGTAGCATCCACGTTAAATTCCATATAAGTTTCCATACCAAAAGTTTCGACCAAATCATTTTTATGCTACGCCGCGGATTCCCCATGTAAATTCCATAAATTATTTAAAAGCGAGTAATCACATGAACAGATAGTGTTTTTTAATTGACAACCCTGAAGATGAATGACGAAGTCAGTCGAAAAATAAGGATGAAATTTAACTACACTAATACAAAACTAGTAAAGAAAAGCTAAAGTCGGACGTGGGCGACTATATTATACCCTGCACTCACGGATGTTCAAAAAAGCCTAAGAAAAATTGATTTTTGGACCCAATTTACTCAGTTCTTAAAAATAATGTCATATTTAAGTTTGTAAGAAAGTTTCCTTATTTTTTGGGAAATCGACAGAACAATTTCAACAGCGTCCTTGACACGAGGAATTTACGTGTTCCAAACTTCATTACGATTAGTTGTAATATGTGGTTTCTAGAGCTAAGAATATAAAATGGGATGGACATATGTGTACGAGCTATATCTAAACCTCAACCGATTTTTTTGTAAATTTTATTATCGTTTTCCTTGACCAAGAAAACTAACTCCTGCTAAGTTCCATCAAGATTGCATGTAAGACGTGGCTTCTAACGCTTAAATAGAAAAATCGGTTGAATATATACTCGTATGTGGGAGCAATTTTCTGAACCGATTTTCTTCAATTTTAATAACGTTTTTAATTGGGTTAAAATAAAAAAAGAGTGCCAATTTTATTAAGATATTTGGCTTCTAAAGCTAAAAAGATAAAATCGTATGAACATACATATAAAAGTATGAGTGGGAGCTATAGCTAAATCGAAAGCGATTGTCTTAAGTTTTAATTATGTCCTTCCTTGGTCCATAATGATGTAAGTTGTGGCGTCTAGAGCTTAAAACAAAAAAATCGATGAAATGTTGCTTTATGTAAGAGCTTAATAAATCTCCACCGATTCTCTTTAATTTAATAACGTACGTTCTTAGTCCAAAGCAAATTTTGTGAAAACCAGAAGATTGATTACAAACTTTAGATGAACGGACGAACGTACATACGTCGATTGGTATACTTAAAGGTGGGTCTAGCTCAAAAAGGTGTGCTACTATGGGCCGCAATCTATCCGACTATGGTACTAAGGGCCACAATCCATGATAATGCATATTTAAATTTCTGCAAGCCAAAAATAAAATTGTTTACTGGTTTGTATACCGTTATTAAAGTTGTTCCGTCCCAACTGCTACCATTTTTATCAGAAAAATGTAAATTATGTAGAACTATTGCTTTTTATTACAATAGAGGTGTAGGAAAAATTAAAGTGGGTTTCCCTAATCAATATGTTAAGTTATTAGACTGAAATACAATCAAGTGTAAAGTATGACACTATGTCACAAAAATTATGTTTGGTTATAGACGATTTTACTCGTACGCCTAACGATTTCACTACATGATTATTTGGGAGGGTTGATTTTATAATCGC
Organism: Hydrotaea diabolus; assembly: GCA_963513945.1. NCBI lineage: Eukaryota > Metazoa > Arthropoda > Insecta > Diptera > Muscidae > Hydrotaea > Hydrotaea diabolus. Next base: position 148,740,102 of record OY740718.1, on the reverse strand, counting down.
CCAAGTGTTATCAGAGTTTGGGTTTTTTTCCGTTTTTTATACTTCCTTTAGTTTACAATGAATCCACCATCCTCTACAGCGCAAGATGAAGCAACAACAACATCAACAGCTATAGTAAACCCAATTGGTCGATGTGGGGTTTTTCAAAAGTCGGGGCATCAGAGTTCGTTTTAGAGGTATGGTTCCTCGGGCAAAGTTTCTTATTTTAATCCCTTGAATATGACTTCTTAGTCACTTGAGCGAAAAATAACAAATGAATGAGTAACAAATTTGTTGAACCTTTTTAGCTGTTTGTAAAACCTTACTAAGCTGGCCACAAAAAGTCGACAATTTAACTATTCAAACCCGATTTTATGCCCCACAACAACCAAAGAAGGTAGAGCCTATTTTCATTATATCGATCGACTCAGAATTTCTACTTATGTACGATACCTTTAAGCTATTTCCGTTTGTCTATCAATCATTGTTATCAAGCATATGGTGATTTGAACGTTGTTCATTTCGACAAATGTATTTATATATTGCAAACGTCCATTCACATTTTGTACCAAGCCGCTACATTTTAAATCCGATGTTGACAAAATTTGTGTTACCCAAATCTGATAAAGTTATACCATATTTGTCAATAGCTTCCATGACAAGTAGCCTATTAATGTATAAGCCACATCATAAATCCGAACATTCTCACACAGCATAGTGCGCAATGTGCGACCGATATTCAGCCCTGGCGAAATAAGGACACACTGGCGCACTGTTCACTACATGGATTGCGGTGAGACTGCCCTTGAATATGAAAGCCGATGACACAACAATTTCAACCACTCATTACCACAAAATTCTTGGTGTCCCGTTAGACTGTAGTTTTAAGTCCTCTGTTATCTATGAAAAGCTGAGTAGTAGGAACTAGGTCCTTAGGACATTGACTAAAAAACCTTATAGGACATAGGTCTGTCAGTGGTAAGCTATGCAGCGCCAGTGTAGACCCCGAATGTGAGCTAGGCACAGTGGAGGACACCGCTCCAAGAACTCCAACAGGATGAATTCTACTGTTATCGAAGGACCACTTAAAGGAGAAGACGAAGACCTTAGAAATGCATAGAGCAACTTAATATTGTAGAAGCAGTATCTGCTGGGTGTTACAAAAGAGATCATCGGACGCAAGATGGTGTGTGGGGAGGGAAGCCCCCATCCTGAATTTCAAGAGCGATATTCATGATGAGGAGAGGGCCATAATTACAGTTGGAAACCTATGGGTTAAATGGCCTATTACGCAGGTCTAACCGGCATTCACTCTGACACAATCGCACAAACTGACAAAAACTTTAGAATAAATGCTGCGCTTGGAGACTATCCTCAGAGGCTGCCCAAATGGAGGAGTGGTTATCCCGAAAAACCAGAGAGGTATTGGCTGTTTTTAGATCTAACTGATGTATTCGCTTAAATGCAAACAGGTCCCGAATTAAAGTGCCCAAAACAGAAAACCGACATTCCTGTTTTTATGTCCGAACCCGATAGTCGGTTTTTCAAAAATCACTAAAAACCCGGTTTAACCGATTTTTTGCTGTCGGGTTTTTCGGTTTTATTTTATTTTTATATGTGAAATTAAAAATAAATTGCATAATATTTACGTACTGAATGCCCTTTTTTAATACGCTGAACCACACTGTGAAACAGGTTTTTAAACTATGTTAGTTTCATGAGTAATGTTTGCAACTACACGCAGAAAAAAAGTATGGTTGGGGTGACAATATTCGAAGAGGATCATACTATAGTTGGGTATATGGTTGTGACACAACAATATTATGATCCTTACAACAATAGTATGATTCACACATAACCATACTATGATCCCCACAACCATAGTATGATCCTCACAACCATAGTATGTTTCTCATACAACCATAATATGATCCTCGCAACCATAGTATGATTCACACGCAACCATACTATGATCCCCACAACCATAGTATGATTCACACTCAACCATACTATGATCCCCAAAATTATTTATTAGGATTGGTTATTGTTGTTATTCAAAAATAGAGGTTTTTATTAAATTGTTTTTATTAAATTAAATTGCATTACTATAACTTCATAGCCAGATTTTTATTAAACATTTCATTCAAGAAACAAAAATATATATTCCAACGATCAAAAATACTTTTAGTTGCCAGCAGGGGTGAATGCTACTTCATCATCCGTAGACACCAAGTAACGAATGTGATTAAACCATGATCAATGGCTATATACTTAAGTGCAGTCAGATTTTAAATAAACGAGAACCAGTCGGCTGTAGAGTATTTCGCTACCTACCTTCCGATTGTTGTTGTTTTTTTTAATAGACAGCAACCACTCACTTTATCGTGTGTATGTGTTTTTTTGTATATCAAAAAAACATACGCACACACAAACATATATGCTCTACAAAACCCGTTTTGTTATGTTCATAGTCACAACCATACTGTATGATTGCCGTAATCATATTTTTGTTAACGTAAATTTTAAACAACAATACTTTTGTTGCACCAACCATGTTAATATGGTTGCTACAACCATATTTTCATTCCTAAATTTGGCAATAATACTATTGTTACATTTCAACAATAGCAATATTGTCGAAATCATACTATTGTCAAAATTAAATTCAAAAAACAATACTATGGTTGCGACGAACATGCTTTTATTGGAGAGAACATATTATTGTCGCGGTGACCATAGTGTAACCATATATTTTCTCTGCGTGTACTCAAAATATTTAAGCTAGAACCTTAACATCTTAAAATCATCAATTGATTCGATTTAATTTCTATTCTTCTTCAGTTTTTTTTTATCAACCATAATCTTTTAATCACACTAAAAATAACAATTGTTGTTCGATCTTCATGACAAATGGCAAAAAAAGTTTTATTGGTCCGAGGACTGACGCTGTTAAAATTAAAGAACATCGGTTCAAACTTAGATATTGCTCCCACATATATGTAAAGCGTGTTTTTTTAGACGCGTTGTTTTAAGAAGAAATAAAACGCATATAATTTAATGCTATGGCAAGATATTAGCTTCATTATAAAGACAAAGGTTTACCATTATGTTTTAAAAATATTTCGGGCAAGTGACCGCTGCGACTGGCTTCCAGCCGAGAGGCCCAATTTTTGACCACATTTTGAAGTATTTGGGCCCGTACGTTTAAAATAACGACCCGAATATTTTCTTCCAAGGCGTCAATCGTGTCGGCCTTATTTGTGTAGACAAGCGACTTCACATCACCTACAACAAAATAGTCCCGCGGTGTTAAATCGCACGATCTTGGAGGCCACGCCACAGGCCCACGATGCGAGATAATGCGCTCACCCAAAGTTTCCTTCAAAAAATTGATTGTTTCGTTGGCTGTATGGCATGTAGCGCCACCTTGTTGGAACCATATGTCATCAACATTACGGATTTCAATGTCAGGTAGCAAAAAGTCCGATATCATGGCGAGATAGAGAGCACCATTCAATCATTTCAACATTTTTGAAAAAATATGGACCGATAATTCCACTACCCCATAAACCGCACCAAGCCATTGTTGTCTCTGGGTAAAATGGCTGCTCTTAAACCTCTATTGGTTGCTCTTCAGCCCAACTGTGTCAATTTTGTTAATTCACGCTGCCGTTGAGCCAGAAACGGGCCTTATCACTGAACAAAATTTTGGTCGAAAACAGTGGATGTTCTTCGAGCTTTTGAAGAGACCAACATTGAAACGGCGACGTGCAGGATCATCTTTAGGCTCGTTATGATGAAATGGCAAACAATACTGGAAAAAGCTTAACAATACGAGTACTTTCACGTAATCTGTGAAAAAACCCATATTGAAAAAAACTCCTCTAGATAAATCACCCTTTATGTTTAACCGATTTTCTGTCCTTAGCTCGAGGAGCTACATATTTGATACAATCATTTGGCACAGTTCATCACAATTGATCAGTAACAAGCTCAGATAAAAATCTGTCATATTGGTCCATGTTGCGATGTTGCCCCTGTATCACTCTAGAACACGCATTGTTTTTCTGATTTCTGTCAGATTTTGCTATAAAAAAAACAATGTTGGCTTTGTTTTTGTTACAGTCCCCAGATGACGGCTTCTTCTTGATCATATGGACACCTAGAAACTAATAAGCCAAATGTTAAACTGTTTTTGCTATTTGGTTAAACAGGGACGTATACCTTTTAAACATGGGTATAAAATAATGAATTATTCTCACAATTTCAAATGTGATTTTATTTTTTAACCTCGTTTGTTTTTAAATAAAAAACCACCTTCATTTCGTCGCAATTGATTTTAATGCATTCTCAAAATCTAATAATAGCATTACTCACAAATATACAAAATACTTTCAATTTTTAGCTAAAAGGCTACAACCGTAATGTCGCTAAATGCTGGTTTTTAAAGTAAAAGTAATACCCGAAATTCTGGTTTTCTGAAACTCTCGCTCGAATTGCTCCGTATGTCAGCAGAGACCCCATAAAACACTACATCTGTATAGATGCCCAATCTAGCTCACACACCTGGTTTCTTGGTCTCTGTGGTTACAGATCTAGCATCACACAGCGGTTAAAATGGACAGACCTAACCACTTAGTTTGCCCCTACAAGAACAACAATAGCCACTTTTTTATGCCGGATACTTGACGAAAAACTAATTCATCTCTAAGCCTTATATAAATATAATCTTCTACATAAAAAGTTTTTGTCAGAAGTTACCTGTTTGTTCCTAAATAATCCTATTTAGGAACAAACAGGTAACTTCTGTAACTTCGTAATAAACATGAGAAATACCTCAGGTGTGAAATGTTGCATTTACCATTTAGTGTTTAAATCAACAAATGGAAGAGACTTAAACAATTGTAAACTATATTCTGGCTATTATTATCAAGAAGATGTTAAAATAAAAAATTATAAAAATGCTTCTTAACTAAATTATTTATAAGAAATTAAAAACTAGAAACGTTATAAGCCTTTAAGCTGATATCAAATGCATACTTCAATTTCCCATTCGGAAAAGCAGAGCAAAAGAAAATCTTAATTTATATTTTCAACTCTCCATGCTGTTGTTGTTGTTGACCTGCAACATTTCCGATCTGAGTGGCCTGTGGTTAGGAAGAAAATGAAAATTGGAATATTCAAAGTTGCTGCAGTCATTGCCGTTGTAGTGCTTAATTTTCTAACCCAGAAAGCAACGAATGCGTAACGAACGAATCAATACTGGTAGCATAGGCAGCGATACGGAGCAAGATGTTATAAACATTTATGCTGCACAAACACCATCAAACCAACAATACGAGTATATACCAACACACATCTACACACTCACCCGGCTTGGAAGCATTTCCAAGTCTATTTGTTGTTTTTGTGGTATCCATTTTGATGGCGGCAGTACAGTAGAGCAATAAAAGCTAACAAGTTTCAGTGAAACTTTTGCAAACAGGAAACGGAAATTGCATTAGGCAGGCGTAAGTAAGTAAGTTGTATGTACTGCGGCAGTTGCAGCATTCAAGGCTCACGCACACTCACACACACGTACAAGGGTTAGTTGGTACATACTCGTATAGAAGTGTACTATACTCGTACCTATGACAAACTACTATTTGGTTGCTTCTTGTTTTATCGAGATCCATCTGATGCAAGGAAACAGAGCGTACATACTCGTACCCAATCGCATTGAGATACTCACAGAAAAGAAATTAGCATCATTTGGCTAAGAGTTTTGTGGGGAATCGATAAGAGTTTCACTTCGATTTGATTCCACTTCAAATGAAACTAAGGATTTTATAGAGTTGTGAAACTTGATGGATCCCCAATATAAAAGCTGTTTATTTTAGACGTGTGGTTTTCAATCTGGTCACACTTTTTTCGGAGTTGGACTTTTTGACAGCAGTCACTTGATTTTAGTCCTGATTTCTTCGCCATTTTATAGTGAATAGACTTACTCCGGAACAACGTTGCAAATCGTGGTAATGGTCCCAAAACGAGATGGCCACCGATCCTGATTTTAACAAGAAAATTTTGTTCAGCGATTAAGCTTACTTTTGTTTGAATGGGTACGTTAATAACCAAATTTGTTGCATTTGGAATAATTAAAATTCACAACCCATTTTTGAGACGCCATTACATCCTCAAAAAGTCACTTTTTTGATGTGCTCTACGGGCAAAGGGAATCATTGGTCAATATTTCTTCAAAAATGGAGCCGGTCATAATGTTACAGTCAATTTTCGTGCCTGAATTGGAGGATGTTGGCAAGATGGCGCTATATGCCATACAGCCAACAAAATAATTAATTTATTAGTGAGCTCATTATCTCGCGTCGTGGGGCTGTGGCGTGGGTTCCAAGATCGTGCAATTTAACACCACTGGACTATTTTTTATAGGGTTATGTTTATATTTCGACACGATTGTCGCATTGGAAGAGAATATTCGTCGCGTTATTGCTGGCATACGGCCCCAAATGTTGCAAAAAGTGGTCAAAAATTACGCATCTCGGCTGAAATTTATTCGAGCCAGACATGGAGGTCACTTGCCCGAAAACATTTTTTAAACATAATTAAACATAATAATTTTTTAAACCATGATCTTTATAATAAAGCTAAATTCTTGGACATAACATTAAATTATATGGGGTTTACTTCTTCTTGAAAACCACACGTCTGAAAAAACTACCTCTATAAAACCAGTAGATATAGCCGTTAAACCAGTAGATATAGCCAAGTATTTTTGCACAGATTTGCACATACCTCCACTACTAGAAGGTATATTTTAAAACAGTAATAGCATTTCTATCCACTAATTTTTACGATGATTAACTGCACATATCAAAGATAACACTCAAATTCAAAAAGGGAGCTCCGTCATTTGCATGGATGGCAGGCCAAGCGTTTTGTTAATTAAACCGAAGTCGGATCCAGATTGGGATTTAATTTATTGGACAAGAAATATTTATATACATTCATCAAGGGTGTATATAAATTCCGTTTGCAACAAATAGAGATCAAAGACAAAATAAAGTTTATAGATTTTGAAACGACGTAGATGAGCTAGATGATCTAGCCAAGTCCCTCAGCCTGTCTATTTGTCTGTGGAAAGCAAACAGTTGGTCGCGGTATTGCTGATTTTGCCAGATCAGTAGTGACGTAAACATTTTTCCATACAAGAACTAGATCAACCTCTGTAGTTTTAGAATTTTTTAGAGACAAATCGTAGTAAAATTTTAGCAAAATAAAAAATTACTTGGAATTACTTAATGTAATTCCAAATTAAATCGAAACAAAACCGGCTTTTAAAAATACCTCTTCAATTTTGATTAATCATGGCACATATAAGTATATTCTGCTCATTATTATCTACCATAAGAAACCTGATTTGTGTTCAGATAGGGCTTAGTCCCAAACAACAGCATCTCAAAGTTGGTTTAGTCGTGCATTTTTCAGAAAAGATAGCTAAGATCTCTTCAATTCTTCAATTTCAATAGTGTCCACCCTTGGTGCAAAGAACTTACGTCTGTCAAATTTCATAATAATCTCAGAGCGACCAGGGCTTAAACCACATTCACTACGATACTCCCCGAAGGTCTGCACCTACTAGTCAGGCCAGAACAACAGCGTTAGGGTCTCCCGACTATCTGAAACCATGCTGTAGAGTTATTTTTATTATTTTTTGTTGTTTCTACATTAGTTTGAATGCCGTCATAATAGAGGGCGAACGCAAAGTAACTGGCCTAACATAAAAAGAACCGTTTTTTTGGAATTATTATTATTTATTTTTCAACATAATCTCCTTCCAACTGAATACATTTCATCAAACGTTTTTCAAGTTTTTTCATTCCATCCGAAAAATATGCCTCAGTTTCAGTCAGAACAATATGCCTCAGTTTCAGCAATAACCTCGCTATTGGACGAAAATTTTTTGCCACCGAGAAATTTTTTTAAATTTGGAAACAAGAAATAATCGGAAGGAGCTAAATCTGGTCTATATAGTGGATGCGGAGCAATTTTAAATCGTAATTCGGCCAGTTTTTGTTGAGTTAAAAATGCAGTGTGTGAAGGAGCATTATCTTGATGAAAAAGAACTTTTTTTTTTTCTAAGTGCGGTCGTTTTGTCTTGATTTCTTCACTCAACCGATCCAATAATGCACAATAATATTCACTATTTATAGTTTTTCCTTTCTCAATATAATCAATAAATACACTGTGCGACAGCCACAATCGGTTTGGGATGAAACCACCGGGGAAAGTTATATCGGTCAAAAAAAGGTCATACGCGTCCCAGCGTTTCGTTGGGTCTCATCTAGGAATCGAGATATATCGATTTGAAGTTAGTAAGTATCGTATAGGGGAATTTGTCACGTTTTTGGCTCTTTTGCATCGATTTTCATGATTTATGTCTCATTTTGGTCATAGGTTATGTGACTTTACGTGAAAGTAATAGGACTTGACACTTTTTACCGTTTTGGATTTTTTATGAATTAAAAAAAAAAAATTTTAATTTTTAGGCAAAAATAATTTTTTTTTTCATACATTTATTTATAATTGCGAAACTGTTGCTTAAGTAGGAAAACGGTTTAAGAACAGATTAGAGGAATTGTAATTCTTAATTTTTCTAAATTTGTTTCAGCTAAATCGGACGAGTGGTTCTCGAGTTATGTCAAACAAAAGAGCCTAAAACGTGACAAATTCCCCTATACGATACTTACTAACTTCAAATCGATATATCTCGATTCCTAGATGAGACCCAGCGAAACGCTGGAACACATATGACTTTTTTTTTACCAATATAACTTTCCCCGGTGGTTTCATTCCAAACCGATCACTGACCCTTACCATTTGTCGCAGAGTGATATTATACCCCTTGCATCCCAAAATACTGTGGCCATTACTTTTCCTGCTGACTTAACAGTTTTCGCCTTCTTCGGACCACTTTTACCAGCTTCTATCCATTGTTTTGACTGTTCTTTGCATTCTGGGATGTAGTGATGGATCCATGTTTCATCAACAGTTATGAATCGGCGCAAGAACTCTATTTGATTACGCTGATAAATCGCTAAAAGCTCCTCGGAATTGGTCCAACGGACGATTTTTTGGGGCAAAGTCAACAAACGCGGCACTCATCTTGCGGATAGCTTTTTCATGTGGAGTTCCTCATGTAAAATACTCCAAACTTGTTTTTCGTATATTTTAACAATATCAGCCAGTTCTCTGAGCTTTATTCGTCTATCTTTAGTCACTTCATTAAATATTTTTCTAATGTTTTCAATTTAAATTGCTTGTTTCCATTTTAAATTGTTGAACCCAGGATTTCACGGTGGAGTATGATGGTGCATTATCACCAAGAACAGAATCCAAATTATCTTTGATTAATTGTGGCGTATAACCTTTCATATAAAAGTGTTTAATTGCCGCACGAAACTCTTTATTTTTCATTTTTCAAAAATTATAAAACTTGTTTACTTCAATCACCTGTAACAAAGAAAATAATCATTAAACATTTCGGAAATTTTGACAGATGGCTTATAAAAGATTGATTTTAAAAAACAAAAAAAGTTGCTAGTAAAACAGAAAATGTGCCAGGCCAGTTAGTTTTGCGGTCGCCCATAAATGTCATTTTGATAATAACTGTCACTTTGCCATTTAAAAAACTAGTAAAAACGTCGTTAAGTTCGGCCAAGCCGACGCTTTTATACTCTCCACAATGAATTACGTTGCATTACGGCATTGACAGGATTTGGGTATTTGGTCGTTAGTTGGTTGGTTGTTCCATGTGTGACAGAACTACATTTTTGGAGCCCATTGTAGCATTGCCCTATTCATATTCCTTAAGAAAATTGCTATGTTTTTTGAGAACCTACTGTTGAATGGAGCCGAAAGGGCCACGGGAAACCCTAGATTTGGGCCTTAAATTTAGACAAGTCTTAAAAGTAAATGCATTTTGAAATAAGTGAGATAATTCCACTTTTGAGTAAGCATATATCGATGTTTGAAAGCACCCTATGTTCTGAACTCTATGGACCTTTGACCTATGGGCCAAGTCTTCAAATATAATCGAAATGTGGAATAAATGTTATTTTCGTATTAGTTGTTACTCGTATATGTGTTGTTGTTTTTTAATACCCATATGTCCATGGTTCAAAGAGCCCAATTTTTGGGCCCAAGGGATCTTACCCTTATGAGACAAGGTCTCAAACTTCTTTAAATCGTAATAATAGTCCGATTTTATTCCTCATTTTTGGGCCCCTGAAAACATACGGGTCGGTCCGAGCTGCAAATTGGCACAAATCTTGAATATAGGTCCATACTTGGATTTGTTAGAGATGTCCCTGTTTGCCAATATGCCCCCGAACATTATGAGACGGCTTTTAGGGTCCAGGGTCCACAGACCATACATAGATTAAGTCCTTCAATTCAGCCGAATCTAAAATTAAAATCATATTCAGATTCTTCATAAAATTCTTCATAAAATTCTAAGTACTATATGTCCATTTTTGAAGGGAAGCTATATTTTGGCGCCTTAGGGACCTTACTACCTGGGTTAAGGCCTCAAATATCTTTGAGTCGTAAAATAATGAGAAATGTTTTTGTTTTTTTATACCCATATGTCAACAGCTTAAAAAGACCGTTTTTTTATGTCTATATGGTTCAAATCCGAATTTGGTCCTAATCTTTATTATAGGTACATATTTGGATTTAAGAAAAGATTTCTAGTTTCAGAGGGCACTTTTATGACCTTTCGGGCCGTAGATCCTAATGACAACGCACCTTCATGGTAAGGTTAAAGAATCTATGCCTACCACTTATATAAAAAAGTTATATGTATACCAAATTTTATAGAAAAAATGTCAACAAATGTCAGGATTTTTTTATCCCTTAAAAATTAGTTTTTTTTTGCTTTTTGACCAATTTGGTCCATTTTTATACCAACCCAACCAGACACATATCTGGTAAGTTTGAATACTCTAGCTCTTTTCGTTTGGACTAAATCGTGCCTTCAACAGACGTACATGCCTATTTCGGCTTAGAACTTTATGACTATCAATAATACAGGGTGTCCGCCGGGAAGGTATACTACTTTGTTTTGCCGCCATTTTAGTAAACATTAGCCTTGACAGTTCATATTTGGCAATCATGAAGTAGAGACTTGGCAAAGTTATTATGGAAAAATATTCAATAAAGCAATGTGTTTTAATCGTTAAAACATTTTATCAAAATCAATCATTGATTACTGTGACGATGAGAAAGTTACGTGAAATTGTTGGGAGATACAACGTGCCAACAAAACGCACTATTTATCGTGTAGTGAATGATTGCTGCTCAAGAAAGTGTTCAAAACAATCCATCAACCTCAATTCGACGCCGTGCTCAGGATCTTGGTTTTCAAAGAACAACTTTGGCTACAATTGTGCACAAGGATTTGCATTTTTTCCATTTAAGATTCAGTTGACACAAGAGCTTCTTTCACAAGACCATTTACGCCGTACATATGCCCAAGACAAGCCCGATTTTCATGCAAAAATCATAATGAGTGACGAGGCTCAATTTCATTTGAATGGATATGTGAATAAACAGAATAGTCGGTCTGGGTAATAAAAAATACTCATATAGTTCATCATTCACCTTTGCGTCCATTAAAAGTGACAGTCCGGTGTGCAGGAGGATTCATTGGACCGTACTTCTATGAAAATGAAAACGGCGTAACGGTAACTGTCAATGGGGAGCGATATCGTGATATGATTGTAAACTTGTTACCGCCAGAACTGCATGCTTTGGGCTTCATTAACAAGTGGTATCAACAAGATGGTGCCACATCGCATAGAGCCAGGATTACAATAGAATTACTGCAAGACCTGTTTACACAACAAATTATTTAAAGAATGGTAGTGTTGATTGGCTTCCACGATCATTGGCCTGATTTAACTGCTCCGGACTTCTTTTTGTGGGGATAACTGAAAAGCAAGGTTTATGCAAACCAACCAAAAACGCTTGAGCGACTCCAACAAAATATTCGTGATGAAATTAATTAAACACAGCGTGAAATGTGAAAGAATGTAATGAAAAGTAGTATCCCTTCCCGACGGACACCCTGTGTATACTGTGTTTGGTCGCCGATACGTAAGTATTTCAATGCCTTAAAGACGAAATGACAATCAAAGGGAGAATAACAACATTGTGTTCTATTAAAATATACATCCAAAAGGCTTCAATCCGATAATAATTGCTTACGCAATCTATTAAATTAAAAGGCCGAAATAAGCAAACGATCTTAATACAGAGCCAAAATAGTTTAGGATGAGCTTTAAGAAATAATAATCCTAATTACTAGAGGGCTATACTTGTAACGTATTGGCTCCACCTTAGTCAAGCTAGCCTTGTGTTTATGGCATTAGTTGATCTATATTCTAAATAAATATATTTATAATTATATGTGCTGTCAATAGGAAAAATATGATTATGTGTCTTATTCTTATAGATCAGCAAAGTGCCACGTTATGGGGGAGATTTTTAAAAACCGGTTATTCGACTCAAAAAACCGGATTATTCGTAGATCGGAAAATATATATTCATTGAGATACCGGCTACTTTTTCTGTTCTAAAAACCCTAACTGCCGTTTTTTAAAAACTGAACTGACCAATCTACTTCAATCGTTAGACCTTCATAACTCAGCTCCTGCTCGAATTTGGTTACAAAAAACGCATTGATGATGCTTTTCAAAGCTTTTCCTTTGAAGTAATCGTGTATGTCACAGAGCTTGGACTAGAGTTGTCATTAGACTACATATTGTTGGAAATTAGGCTGATAAAGCTGTGGCTGTTACCGGTGGTACTTAAATTGAATAACTTCAATGTTGACGATAATTCGATAACTGTATATAACATTTCCTAAGGGCCGCAATGTAAGCAATATAAAGTGTAGGCGAACAATAGTTAGGACCGGCTAAAAACTTAGTTCCAGGACCATGAACACATATTCGTTTCGTAATGGAATGATAATTATTCCATACACCCTTTAATAACCATATCTGGCTGAAATCTACTTTTTACCCTTAAAAATATTAAACAACAACAAGTTTCCTTTACTTAGCTAGACCCCACCACGAAATTGATAGCATGTTGAGTGTGAAAAAAATTCCAAATAATCCACAAAAATTGGAAAAATTGGTTTCTCCAAAGATTTTCATAGGATTTCTCCATCAAGAACGCCAAGGAGACTAGAATGCAGTAAAAATAGAATGAATGGTTGCGGATTGTGGAAAGTGGCTTCTTGATAATGCATTTCCTCTATGCAAGTGTCTCGGTGGCTTTGTGCCTGCCTATTTGAACTGAAATGTTAAGGGGTGACATATTTAAAAGTCCATTTGCCAGAGTTAAATGAATGAATGCCTATACACAGACAAAAACACACATACATTGACTCAACATCTGAATGTTTGAATGCATTTTATAAAACCAACTGGTGCAATAAGCCCATCAACACTATGCTCGTAAAGCCACAAACCAGGTGTGGAATTGAAAAGGCCTTGTTAAAGCAAACGTACGAGAAGCTCCGCAGAAGGAGTCAGCAGAAATAAGTAAGAGCCATGTGGCTTTTACTGAGGTACCTTAAATCTCTATATCCCTGAGAAGAAAACTTTTTCCCCCTAGACGCACCAAGTCTATTTACAAGTCCAAACAGCTAATGATTATGAATTATATGCCATAATTGAGCAAAAATTCTGAATCACAGCTCTTTTTATTTGTGTGATTTCGAGGTTTCTTTAGACACACGGACTGATGGACAGATATGGCTGAAACGCCTTAGAATCTATACGAGTACTCTGTAAAGGGTTTGCCATCAATATTTTGAGGTGTTGCAAACGGAATGACAAATTTTGTAGGTATCGAGGGCGACCGCAAAAGTAACTGGCCTAACATAAAAAGAACCGTTTTTTGGAATTATTATTATTTATTTTTCAACATAATCTCCTTCCAACTCAATACACTTCACATCAAACGTTTTTCAAATTTTTTAATTCCATCCGAAAAATAAAATTTTTCAAGGCCTTCAAAATATGCCTCAGTTTCAGCAATAACCTCGCTATTGGACAAAAATGTTTTGCCACCGAAATTTTTTTTTAAATTTGGACACAAGAAATAATCAGATGGAGCTAAATCTGGATTACATGGTGGATGCGGAGCAATTTCAAATCGTAATTCGGTCAGTTTTTGTTGAGTTAAAAATGCAGTGTGTGAAGGAGCATATCTTGATGAAAAAGAACTTTTAATGCACAATAATATTCACTATTTATAGTTTTTCCTTTCTCAAGATAATCAATAAATATTATACCCCTTGCATCCCAAAATACTGTGGCCATTACTTTTCCTGCTGACTTAACTGTAGTCGCCTTCTTGGGACCACTTTTACCAGCTTCTATCCATTGTTTTGACTGTTCTTTGCATTCTGGGATGTAGTGATGGATCCATGTTTTATCAACAGTTATGAATCGGCGCAAGAACTCTATTGGATTACGCTGATAAATCACTAAAAGCTCCTAGGAATTGGTCCAACAAACGCGGCACCCATCTTGCGGATAACTTTTTCATGTGGAGTTCATCATGTTAAATACTCCAAACTTGTTTTTCGTGTATTTTAACAATATCAGCAAGTTCTCTGAGCTTTATTCGTCTATCTTTAGTCACTTCATTAAATATTTTTCTAATGTTTTCAATAGTAGTAGCAGTTTTCGGTCTTCCAGAGCGTTGTTCATCTTCCGTACTTGAACGACCCATGTTAAATTGTTGAACCCAGGATTTCACGGTGGAGTATGATGGTCCAATTCATCTTTGATTAATTGTGGCGTATAACCTTTCATATAAAAGTTTTAATTACCGCACGAAACTCTTTATTTTACATTTTTCAAAAATTATAAAACTTGTTTACTTCAATCACCTGTAACAAAGAAAATAATCATTAAATATTTCGGAAATTTTGACAGATGGCTTATAAAATATTGCTTTTAAAAAACAAAACAAAAAAGTTGCTAGTAAAACAGAAAATGTGCCAGGCCAGTTAGTTTTGCGGTCGCCCTCGTACACTTCATTCTACCGCGGAGTCTAAAAAACGAAATGTATCTGATTTCCGTAAGTTAATTATTTCATTTAGACATCTGCACGCAGAGAAAACATCTACAATTAAAACATGTTCGTCGCAACCATAGTATTGTTCTTTGAATTTCATTTTGAAAATAGTATGATTGTGGCAATATTAATATTGTTGAAATATAACAGAAGTATTTTTGATAAATTTAAAAATGAAATTATGGTTGGTGCGACATACGGTTGTTGTATGGGGTTATTGTTAGCTTTTATATGAATACGTCAATCATAAAGTATTATTGAAATTTTTATTAGTTTGAATATGTGAAAACTAAGAACAGATTTATTGCCTCTACCGAATTTGTTGCTAACCGAATGTTGGTGTTCTATCGCTACAACCGATTGTTGATTGGGTTCACGGCAATTTTTAGCAGTAAGAACTGACAGTATCGGTCAAGAAGGCAAAGTATCGATAACTCTATCTAATTAGGATGGTTTTTGGAACTGAATTTTTTTATGTATTGGTTATTATTATAGATTTTTGGCTAAAATGTATCTTTGAATTCGGTTGTCTTTACCACCAGCATTTGTTAACTGGACCAAGTGATGGTTAAATTTTATGCAGTCGTTTATCTGACTGCAATAATATATTTTTTTTATTTAGTTTTTTATTTTACGATTTAAAAATATTTATTCTGTAATTTGCCTTATGAGCAGGTTATTTAAAAACTTGGTTTTTACTTTCAATTCTAAAAAAGTTTGTATGCATAAGTGGAACGATTTTAAGCATCAAATGGAAGAAGTGGATAAAACAAATTAAGTTTTGTTTTTAAAGTGTGAAAAATTTATTTCGTATGTTTTATTCCTGTCTTTTGCTTTTACACATTAAACAGGGATTATCCGGCTCGAGACCTTTTGACCTTATATTTAAATAAATGACGGACTTTTAACAAAATGGCAAAGTGACATTGATTTTCGTGGCCCCACACTGCCTTTATCACGATTTCGGGTCCGTGACCAACTTTATAAGAAGTGCAAATGTTACATGTTAAGAATGAAATTCGATTTTGGCCATATTACCACCACGAGCCCGTGTACAGCAATCTATTCTTTGGACCCAATTGTCCACTACTCTTGCACACATTTCGACCGGAACCATGGCAATTTCGAGTTGGATGTTGTCTCTGAGCTCGTTTAAAGTTGTTGGCTTGTTGGCACTTACCGATGACTTGATGTGGTCCGATAAAAATAAATCAAATAGCGTTAATCGCATGAACGAGGTGGCCATTCGACCGGACCATTTCTCGAGATTACACGTTCACCGAATTTCAGTAAAGCGATTGTAACGCATGCTGTGTGGCTAGTGGCACGGTCTTGTTAAAACGACATATCGGCGATGTCAAGCTCATCGAATTCTGCCCAAAAATAATTTTTTAACATGGCACGATAGCACTCTCCATTGACGGTAACATGACGATCGACGAAAACATACGGCCAATCACACCTCCGGCATGAGAACCACACAGAAATTTTTGGCGTATACAATTAAATCTCTTGAAGCTACCCAATAACGCATATTTTGTTTATTGGCAAAACCACTCAGCCTGAAATGAGCTTAATGGCTCATCCTGTCTGGTGGCTCTTAAAATTGTCACCACCTACTCCAAATTTTGGTAGCAATTTTTAATGATTTCCAAACGTTGCTCGTAAGTGAACTTAACCATGATGACAATGTTGACTTCGACTAACTCTTTGACACTGAAAGATCATGAAAAATGTTTGAGGGTGCGTTGACCGGATGACGCAGCGAAGGAGCGATCCGAAGAGGAAACCCCGAAACAACGATCGAGAGAAAAGCATGGGAAGGTGGCAAACGCGATTGGATAAAGGAGAAAATTGATGGTATAGCTAGATGTATCAGTAGAAGGAACGGAGAAGTTCATTTCTACCTTACACAGTTCCTGACAGGCCACGGAAGTTACCTTTACAAATGTGGAAACGACGACTCTCCAGCATGTCCACGGTGTCCCAATGAAATAGGATGCCAAGCACGTTATGTTCACTGGCTCATGACATGGAGCTACTAGAGCGAAATATTGGCAAAGAAATTGGAACGCATAATATTATCGGCGCAATGATTAAAAGCCAGGACAACTGGGAGCGGATATGTAGCTATCTTAAGGTAATACTACTAAAGCTACAAGAGAAAGAGCGTGAAGAAGCAAAAACGGTTTTAATAACAACTTAGTGGCTTCTAAGCCTTCCGACCCTGCGAGGTAATACTTTGATTGGTAGCTTTGCCGGGAGTGGCGACGACGAAGGAATTGCTTTTAGTCGGTTAGAATCTGATGTACCCCTGAACAACGGGAAACAATGCAAGATTCCTTCCCCATTAAAAAAAATGGTTGCTTGTAGATCATACTATGATTGTGGAGATAATCCTATGGCTGTTGCTGAAACATAGTGTGGTTGTGAAAATAATATGATTGTGGGAATTATTGTATGATTGAGTGTGATACATACTATGATTGTGGGGATCCTAGATCAAAGAAGAGGTATTTTTTTGTCAAGTGGAATCTTTTTGGCCCATTCGAAAGGTCATATTATGCCATTTATTTTTTCAATATAATTTTCTATAAATGTTGGCCGCAACTACGCCTCAGGGAGTCCATTCCGAGGGATGACTCTTTCGAGTATTTTGATAAGTATGGTGTTAATGAGACGCGCAATGTTGGCTTAGAAAACCCGAATCGCAGCTGGTTTATCAGTATGGACTTTAAAATTTACGTAGCCCCAAAGAAAACAGTTTGAAGGTGTGATATTACACGATATAGACGGCCAACTCACCAGTTCGAAACGTGAAATTAAATAACCTCTCTCCATTGTTTGAGCAGCTGTATAGCAAGTGACACCGTCCTGTTGAAACCAAATGTCGTCAATATTACAAGCTTCAATTTTAGGAAGAAAAATTCCGATATCATGGCCAGATAGCGAGTACCAATTACGGTGACGTTCCGGCCATCAATATTTTTTAAAAGAATATAGACCGATGATTCCACCAGCCCGTAAACCGCAACAAACTGTGGTTTTCTCTGGGTACAATGACACATTTTGAACATCTTCTGGTTGTTTATTGTTTTCTGTTTATTGACGTTGCTGTTGAGCCAGCAATGGTCCTCATCATGTCGACCATATAAAGGTCTAAGCGCACGAAAAACGTTTCTTACCAAACACTTATTTCTATAATACAGTTGCATAATGTGGCGACGTTGTTGAGGTGTACGTCTTTCCATGACGACATGGCAAACAATAATGAAAAGAAATTTAAAGTTTAACGTATGTACGCGTAATCTGTGAAAAACCCCGATAGTTGCGGGTATAATAATACTCGTACTGTTGTGCCCCAACCATATACACAACAACAGTATGATGCTAATCGAATATTGCCATCCAACCATATAAATATATATATACAGGGTGTGTATAGATAAAAGAAAGATGGCATTATTTCAGGAAGAAAATAAAACTTCCAGCATGCCTTCGCTAGGAATATTTTTTAGTGTGTCTTGAAATTTGGCGATTTTAAAGATACAAGCAATGTTGTTTTTGAATATGAGTGTCTGACGCCTTCAAACGAAGGCCCTCTTGGTGTAGATCCGCTTGGATACTACACCTTTTCTTTCCTTTGAGTCCCTCTAGATCTGACAGGTTCGCCATTAGATAGGGTTTGTCAAACGGACGTGCCCTGACAAACAGAAGAAGACAGTGTTTAGAGTTTTCTGCCTGCGGGGATAATAATACTGTTGTGCCTCAACGGTATACACAACAACAGTATGATGCTAATCGAATATTGCCACCCCAACCATATAAATATATATATACAGGGTGTGTATAGATAAAAGAAAGATGGCATTATTTCAGGAAGAAAATAAAACTTCCAGCATGCCTTCGCTAAGAATATTTGTTAGTGTGTCTTGAAATTTGGCGATTTTAAAGATACAAGCAATGTTGGTTTTGAAGATGAGTGTCTGACACCTTCAAACGAAGGCCTTCTTGGTTTAGATCCGCTTGGATACTACACCTTTTCTTCCCTTTGAGTCCCTCTAGATCTGACAGGTTCGCCATTAGCTAGGGTTTGTCAAACAGGCGTGCCCTGACAAACAGAAGAAGACAGTGTTTAGAGTTTTCTGCCTGCAAACAAAATTGCAGTAAATTTGACCCCATTGCCCCATAGCATACCGCACTCAAACACACCCACTGACAAAGTATCATACGATGAAGATAATGATCAGCAGCATCATCATCTGCAGTGGCAGAACCATCTGCATGGGCTTGTTTGTTTTGGTTTTATCTGTGTCTATATTTTTGATGTGTTAGTGTGTTTCTGTGCATACTTGAGAGGGTTGGTGTTTATGCTGTTTGGTTGTTGCAGACGTACAGTGGTTAAAAACGAAATAAAATTCTTGGGACTTACATTTTATCAAGGTGTTGTGTAAAATGTTTTCAGAAGCTTATTTCTCTCATCCGCTGTGTTTCGATATTTTTGATATTGAGAGACGGATTTGCTCTATACTCGTTGTTGCTTGCTTAGCCCAAAGTTGCACCTATTTGCGCGATTTTTCCTTTATACCCAACGCTAACATTGACTTGCGTTTTAACTTTAATGTGCATATTCTGAAACACATTCTTTAGTAAGTCTAAAATAAAAGAAGAAAAAACGCCGGTAAGTTCGGCCAGGCCGACCTCAGAGAGTAAATCAAAATTCCGAATGGTTTGCAAGATATGAGCCTGAGAAAGTGTTCACTTTTTTTTCGCAAAAATGACACCGAGGCCGCGAATCTTTGGGGGCCTAAAAATAAATTTGTATGACTTTGGCACGCTTTCTTAACTAAATTGTACTCGTACATATAAGTTGGTACATGTTCTTTACCTGACCCTAGAACAGCTTAGCCGGCAAACTATCGGTATCTACAGTTTTGTTATTTTTAATGTGCTCGATTGATGTCTTGACTTTTTCAAGGTGATTGTGATTGGTCGTCTACTCCAACTGAATCTTCATCAAAAGGTTAGAAAATCTATATACTCAGTTCACTTGCCGTATCCGTCACTAAATTTCCATATCTATCTCTACAGGAGTAAATGCCATTAGTAGCACTCTCTTAAGAGCTGTCAAACTATCGATAGATGCCCCACTCGATAGTTTCAATAGTTTTAGTCAACACTATTGATCATCATTTAGAATAAGAACCGTCCACGAAGGCGTTTAATAAATTAACATAAAATGTAGTTTAAGTTTAAAAAAAGTTTATGTCGATAGGGCCGACTATAAGATACCTTACACCACTCAGTTATTTAGAAGAATGTGCGCTTCTTTTTATAGTTTGAGTACGTTTGGACTTAATATCTGATATCTTAAACAGGCGAGACATACTTAGTTTGGAATAAATAGGGACATAGAAAGATGTAGTCTAACGTCACTAGGACTTGTTATTGGCCACACTTTACACGCAATCAAACTTAAGATCGAAAGGTAAAAAATTGAGCGCGATTGAATGTAATTTTTTACTTTTAATAGCAGCAGCTTCTCTACTCATAGTCTGGCTATATAATTTAGGACAATATAAAATTATAAACATAAACGACATTCGAAAATGTAGTCCAATTTCATCAGGGTTGCTCCAATTTTATTAGCGTATTTGATTGTGACTTCTAGAGCGGCAGAACCTCAACTTGGAACTTATATCTTTGTGAGGGGCAGTTCTATAACATGGAGCTTAAATTCCCTGTTTTGCAAGATTTATTTATTTAAAGGACTAAGCTATTATGAGGGACACACAGTATCAAAATTTTAGATATTCGTTTCAGTTTACAACTTTTCTTTATAATTTTACCATTGATAGATTTCGAGGCAAAGTAAAGGGTGGTGCATATCAATCCCACAATGTTAGTTGTAAATAAAACCAAAATTTTTAAGAGAATAACATTTTTGAATATGATTGCAGGATCTAATGCAATTATGTGCGAAACAAAATGACAGCCAAATGCTCGCCACGGCTTTGGTGGCATACCTTTACCCGATGGTCCATATTTTCAATGACTCTGAGACATAATGGTGTATAAATATCGCTAATGCCGAATCATTCATACTCTAGACTATTAATTTTTTTTTCTTTTAAGTATTCCTAAAGATAAAAGTCTAACGCTGTCAAATCAAACACGGCTATGGAATTTCATGTGCAAAAGATCTACTTAGTAGGGACATAAAAAAATAAATAAAATAAAAAATACTAAATGTTTTTGGACCAAATATTTTTTAATATATTTATTGATGTATATTGTGTCCAAAAATTCTACTTATTCGAAATGTCCGCCTTTTGCCTTTACACACGTCTTAAGTCGCACAGGCCAAACGTCAATAGCTGTACGAACCTCGTCCATTGGAAAATTGGCCACAGCTCGAACCAAAGCAGTCTTATTAGATCCAATGTTGGGGTATCTTTTGTGACAAACTTTGTCCTCTAAAACCGTCCACAATTTGTAATCCAATGGGTGCAAATCTGGACTGCCTGAGGGTCATTCTTCAGAGGAAATGAACGCTGGCAAATTGTTTCGATGCTAGGCCTGGGACGTTTTAGCCTTATTGGCCGACGCAGAATCCTGCTGGAAAGTCCATGGCCTGTTTTGGAACAGGGAATTGTTAAGAGGCTTCACAACTGCTTCCAAAACGGTTCCTTGGAAAACCTTGGCTGATGTTTTGACTCCTTGTTCGCAGAAATGCAGGTCAGTGACCCCATCGTAAGAGACACCCCACCAAACCATGACTGAAGCTCAGTGATGACCCTTTTCCACTCTTGGGATCAGATCAGATGCTTGCTTAGATGACCGCGCATACACTCTATCATTTTACTTGTTATATTTTTCCTGAACGGTAAAAATGTTTTCATCGATGAACAAAATTTTTTAGTGCAAGTTATCAGCGTGCTTCACCAAACACGTTTGTATTTTTTAATCCTATTTTTTTTAAAGCTGCAGTAAATAAATGTCCGGTACGTCGTTTGAAAGTCCCAAGTCTTTTTTAATGATTCGACTTATGGACTTTTGCGTGACATTTATCTCACGGGCCATGATTTTCTGTTTTCGGAGCGGATTTCTGTGATTTCTTTATTTAACGGCTTTGATGACATGCGGTATTCGAACAGAGCGTGGGCGGCCCGACCAGTGGCGGTCTTTTAAATCACCAGTCTCCTCAAACTGTTTCATGCATCGGTAGACGGACATGCTGCTAATAACTAGTGGCCGGAGCGTTTTGAAAATATCGCTTTTTCATTTCACACTTGAAAAGTGCTATTACAGCGATACGGTTCTCATTATCTGACCACTCCATGACGAAAGTTGAAACAATTTTAAAATCCCGTTACAGACTAACGCTATTGAGGTTAGCTTTCAAAATCCATATGACATTAACGGGGTATGTTCAGTTCTACTATTGAAATGGGTGTGTTCAATGTTGTGACAGTATTTATGTCCCTACTAAGTATTGTTTCGTTGGCTGTGTGCCAAGTGACACAAACCTGTTTGAACCACATACCCTCTAGTTCAATATCCTCAATTTATAGACACAAGAAGTCCTTTCTAAATACTAAAACAAAGAAATGTCAAATTTAGTTGTGCAAAAAACTTGACGTTAAGGTGTGACTTACAATTCACACCGTGCATTATGGTTGGACCATCTTTTAAAATAATTTTACAATAACAATACTTATTTCTTATATTTTTCTGAGATTCAAGTGATATTAAAGGTGTCCTCTTAACTTAATTGAAATTTTGTAAACGTTTTATTGTTACAGTTTACATTTTATTTTCCAAAATTCGCTGTTTTCCAAGACATGTACAAGTGATGTCGATTTTACGTTTTTTTTTATTTTTTTTATTTGTAGTGAAATAAAACTTTCGATAATGACGCCTAAAATAAACTATCGATACTATATCGATAATGCTATCGATAGTTTGACAGCTCTAGTCCTTAGTCGTCTTTTGGAATTAATGATAGAATTTTCGGAAATCATTTCGTACCTTAATATCCTTACACTAACGCAATTTAAATTCTTGTTTCTTTTGTCGAAATAGGAGATTTTCCTCTCTTTTAATTGTACGATAACTCTCACATGAAGCTTTTCTTGGCAGCATTATTTGCTGGTTTTTTACACTCATTTTCGTGCCGTGGGTTCCATATGAACTGTTTCCGGTATCCTACTTTTCTTTGGCTGCTTTCAACTCTGATTACGAAGTATGTTCTCACTGCTCACAAGTAGCATTGGATTGATGGAGTGTTTTTTCGTAGAAATTAGGATACATAGGTGGAGAACTTATTGGCTATCTGTTGTGCATATAGCTTCCCAACGTCTAGCTTTCATTATGCAATGGTGCATATTTCGCTACACTTAGTCTAGTGCATAACTTCACTGCTACTAGGTTATAAAATAACATAAATGAGCAACAACTTATCCCGGTGAAGTTTGAACTTATTGGTCTATATTTTTGAATAGCTACACGCGAAGGTCTCCGAATTTAGATACTACAGCAGAAGAAGCCACACGCAGAAAAAAAGTATGGTTGTGGTGACAATATTTGAAGAGGATAATACTATTGTTGGGTATATGGTTGTGCTCCAACAATATTATGGTCCTCACAACAATAGTATGATTCAAATACAACCATACTATGATCCTCACAACAATATTATGATTCAAACATAACCATACTATGATATCCACAACCATAGTATGATTCACACTCAACCATACTATGATCTCCACAACCATAGTATGATCCTCACAACCATAGAATGTTTCATATACAACAATAGTGTGGTCCTCACAACCATAGTATGATTCACACGCAACCATGTTATGATCCCTACAACCATAGTATGATCACACACAATTAAACAATGATCCCCAATATTATTTATTAAAATTGGTTTATGTTGTCAACAATAGATTTGAATTATGAAAATTATTCAAAAATACATTAAATTCAAAATAATAGAAGTGATTTATTTCACAGTAGAAAAAATAAGTTTAAATAAACGTAAGCGGTTTTATTAAAAATATTATAAAAAAGTACTATTATTGCATTAGATCAGTACCAATAACATTTGTTCTTAAAAGCATATTTAAATGAAGAAAAATTTCAATCATACAGTATGATTACCATAATCATATCATTGTTAACATAAAACACAATACTTTTGTCGCACTAACCATATTTACATTGTTGCTATAACCATATTTTCATTTTTAAATTTGGCAATAATACTATTGTTACATTTCAACAATATCAATATTGCAGCAATTATACTATTGTCAAAACTAAATTCAATTAACAATGCTATGGTTGCGACGAACATACTTTTGTTGTGGAGAACATATTATTATTGCCGTGACCATGTAGTAACCATGTTTTTTCTCTGCGTGCACACACTAAACCCGATAGTGCCTTAACTTTTTTTATTTAACTTTATGCACGACCAATACTACAACCTAGTTAAATTAGTCCCTCCTAATATGAGGTCGGGCCTTACCACAAGCTGAATTTTACTTCCGATGACATAAGCAGCCCATGTAAAATTGGATAATACCGGTCCATGTAATAATAAAGTCCATACACAAGATGAGCTTTATTATCTTGTGTAAGATAAGAGATACAGCAGCTCTAGAATCCACAAACAAAATCCAATTTTGCTTGAATTAAATTTTTTCTGACATACTCTGTGCGAAAAATGCAACGCAAAACTTTTATTTCGGAACACTGTGAAAGTCCGGTAGTCTCCATTGGAACCATTAGAAAATGTTGCATTGCGTTGTTTTTGTGGTTAAATGTGTTAATGGAGGCATAGATTTTGCAATCATTAGCTGCGAATGCATATTGGAACAGGCAGCAATTGTGGATGTGGATAGATAACACTTTAACGTTGCATCATCATTGTGTGACCCTTTTGTTGCATTGTTATTGTTGCACTTTGTGTGCTTAGCAAAGCCACATGTGTGTGTGTATAGGTGTGTGCTGAGTGTTTTTATGTATCTGTGTGTGAGTAGCGTAAAAGTCCTAAACATGTGTGGTTTTCATCTTTTGTAAGAGTTTTGTATTTTTTTTTGTATTTGCTGCATTTCTGAGTTGGTTTTGCAACTGATGCGATGCGAATGAATGGAAATCTGTTTGTTTTGGTAAATTAAGAATGGTCTCGTTACGGACTTTTTGTGGCACTACGGGCAGTATTGAAAAGTGGTTTTCTATTCCCACAGAGAAACACATATGTTTATTGGCTACAATACAAATAAGCGAATTGGACAAATAAAAAAGGTAATTTAAAACTGAACAATATTCCAGAAACAGATTAGATTATTCCGTTTCTTGACCGTTTTGATATTTTTCTGATAATAGTCATCAAAGCAGCGTTATAGATGGAATTGCTGAGCATTAAACATGCACTTTACGACAGGGATCCGCAGAAGGGCACACACGGGCGGTTCCCGCATATTAAAGGAATTCACTCAGTATTGTTGCATGTTATCTGGCGCTACACAAAACGACAAGTTTAATCCAGATTCTAACATAGAAATGTAATCTTTTGTGTAGTTTCATAATTAAAATATTGCAGATACATTTTTATCAGTGGGTGAGAGGCATACATACAAGCACAAATTGTGGTTGTATCCGTCTGCCGATCCCCTCTCCATGATATAAATGCTAATGGTTTGAGTATTCAGAATCAGGCTCTAAAGCCCTAGCTATATATTTTTTTCTATGTTATTCACAATTAACTACGCATGAAAATATTGTTTAATTTTTGGGTTCTGTCTTAATGCGAGGCCCACACGAATGGACCCAGAGATCAAAATTAGAGATTATCAAATTAAGGCCAATTTAACTGTGAAACG
Source organism: Hydrotaea diabolus (assembly GCA_963513945.1). Classification (NCBI taxonomy): domain Eukaryota; kingdom Metazoa; phylum Arthropoda; class Insecta; order Diptera; family Muscidae; genus Hydrotaea; species Hydrotaea diabolus. The sequence goes on along the minus strand of OY740718.1, from coordinate 148,714,069 downwards.
AAATATGGATTTGCTTTAAAAATTCAATGTTAATTAAGCTCAAACAGGGACTTTAAATGATATAAGTGTTCTATTTTAATAAAGAAATGAAACAAGTGGACAAATTAAGTTCGGTCGTGCCAAAGCTTGTTTACCCTTCTTCAAAGATTACGGTCCAATATGAACAAGACGGCGCCACTTCCCACACACCGCATCAATCAATGGATTTATTGAGAGAACACTTCGGTGAGCAGATAATTTCACGTTTTTGGCCGGTCGATTGGCCACCAAGTGATATCACACCGTTAGACTTTTTCCTGTGGGGATATGTAAAGTCTAAAGTTTATGCGGATAAACCCGCTTCGATTCAGGCATTGGAGCACAACATCGTGCTTCTCATTCGTCAGTTACCAGTCAAAATGCTCGATCGAAAATTGGACTCGAAAATTGGACTCAACGGACCATCTAAGACGTAGCTGCGGCTAACATTTAATAGACATAATCTTCAAAAAATAAATGCCAAAGAATGTTCTTTCAAATGATAATAAACATTCCCCATTCAATTTGAATTTTCTGTGTTTTTTTTTAAAATGTAGGGAACTTCGAAATGGATCACGCGTTATTTATACAAAAAATTAATTAGGATTTCTGTTAAAAAATTCACATGTTCACTTAGACATTCGTACGTTGTTTATCGAAAATATTTCCGGTTTGAAGAGATAATTAAATTCACAAACTTACAAAATAAAATATTTAATGCCGTTTATCGAAAATAATTCCATTTTAGGCCATGTAAAACTTCACATATCTGCCAAAAAAAGTTGTCAACCGAAAATACTTTCATTTTAAAGCGATGAAAACATTTACTTAGAAGGGACATAAATACTGTTACACAAGTTTTATGCTGTAAAAAAAAGTACTGAATGTTTTAAGACCAAAAATAGTTTTAAATATATTTAATGATGTATATTGTATCCAAAAAGAATCTACTTATTCGAAATGTCCGCCTTTTGCCTTTACACACGCCTTAAGTCGCACTTGCCAATCGTCAATAGCTGCACGAACCTCGTCCATTGGAAAATTGGCCACAGCTCGAACCAAAGCAGTCTTAAGAGATCCAATGTTGGGGTATCTTTTGTGACAAACCTTGTCCTCTAAAACCACCCACAATTTGAGTTCAATGGGCTCAAATCTGGACTGCCTAAAGGGCCATTCTTCAGAGGAAATGAACGCTGGCAAATTGTTTCGAAGCCAGGCCTAGGACGTTTTAGCCGTATGGGCCGGCTCAGAATCATGCTGGAAAGTCTATGGCTGGTTTAGGAGCAGGGAATTGTTAGATGCTTCACAACAGCTTCCAAAACGCTTTCTTGGTAAACATTGGCTGATGTTTTGACTCCTTGTTCGCTGAAATGCAGGTCAGTGACCCTATCGTAAGAGACACCCTACCAAACAATGACTGAAGCTGGGTGATGGCCCTTGGGATCAGTTCAGATACTTCCTTAGATGACCATGCATACACTCTATCATTTAGCATGTTAAATTTTTTCTGAACTGTATAAATTTTTTCATCGGTGAACAAAATTTTTCTGTGCAAGTTATCAGCGTGTTTCACCAAAAGACGTTTGCATTTTTCAATCCTATTTTTTTTTTTAAAGCTGTAGTCAATAAATGTCCGTTACGTCGTTTGAAAGCCCCAAGTTCCAAGCCTTTTTTAATCATTCGACACATGGACTTTTGCGTGATATTCATCTCACGGGCCATGATTTTCTGTTTTCGGAGCGGATTTCTGTGAATTCTTGATTTAACGGCTTTGATGACATGCGGTGTTCGAACAGAGCGTGGGCGGCCAGACCGGTGGCGGCCTTTTACATCTCCAGTCTCCTCAAACAGTTTTATGCATCGGTAGACAAACATGTGGCTAATCCCTAGTGGCCGGAGCGTTTTGAAAATATCGCTTTGTTTTATTTCACACTTTTAAAGCGCAATTACATCGATACGGTTCTCATTATCTGACCACTCCATGATGAAAGTTGAAACAATTTTAAAATCCCGTTACAGACTTACGCTATTGAGGTTAGCTTTCAAAACCCATATGACATTAACTGAGTGTGTTCAATGTTTTAACAGTATTTATGTCCCCACTAAGTATATAAATGATATGTGGTTTGTTACACCGCTTAAAACTTGAAAACGACTGGGGCAAACTAGATACTCGCGTCTGCGGGTTTGTTTGGAATTGCCACACGAAGGTTTAGGAAAAAGAAAAGTCAAAATTTTGGATTGTGGACGGAGGAGGCTTGACAAAACTAGGTTTCGGAGCTAGAAGACTGACAATTTGTTCAAAGTTTTAAGGTACGTTAAGGATGGTCTGTAGATGTAGTTTGCATGTAATCGGCCCAATGGACGTGGGACCTTGCATACAAATCACAAATTAAAAATCCATTATTTCTGCTCCTGTTAGCGGTATTGGACAAAGGCGCGTGGTACCTCCCATACAAATCGCAGACTTAAAATCTACTAATGGCATTTGATCAAAACTATGTATGATGGTTTGTTGTAATTTAAAGTTTTTTAAATAATATTTGTATTCCGGTTCAGATCCCCTGTCATTCTTCTTCGAAATATCAATCCACCGCGACTTTGCAACGGAATCAGACTTCAGTGAAAATAAAATTTGAGGGCAAAACAACGTTTGTCTGGTCAGCTAGTAGTTTATAAAAATAGAATAAAAATTGTGGAAGTCGTACGATTTTTTACAAAAGCTGGTATAACCCAGGCAATTTTCGTCGAATTATCAAAAAATACCACATTGAAATCGTTAGTTACAGTGCGTTTTTTATAATTTTGCGCAGAAAAAAGTGGGGCAGCTCCAGAATTGGGGTACAATTGGCGGTTTAAATTAAAAATTTTCAACAAAATTTTCAACGTACATTTTGATTTCTTCCACAAGTTTTATTCGATTTTTATAAATTATAAGTAACATTAAAGATGCATTTGTTATCAAATAATGGTTTGTATTTATGTGAATCGTGTCTTTAAGTGAATCGGATAAAAAGTTTAAGGCAAATTAATGAAAAAAGTCAGAAAAATTTCGATATATCTTGAAAACTATACTTGGTGGGCCAAAAAGGTCATTCAATTAGTATTCAGGAGATCATTTTACATACGGATCAGTTGGTTTCGTTCAAAGGAGGATTTTGTTGCGGCGCAGTGTTATATGATAATCATTAGTTGTATTTAGTTAAATTTTATAACGATCGGGTCATCAGTTTTCCCATAAATGCAACGCCCACTTTTTGTTTTATGTTTTACAATCCATGCCAATATCATATGTTCCTATAAGCTATTCTTTGATAATTTCCTAGACATTTATTTCATTCTGTCAAAATTTAGTAACTATAGTCCTTTGCTTCGACCTAAAATGCGATTTTTTGAAAGGGGTGTGTCACGTCCCACTTTTACGCTAAGATGTGTTTCGATCCACACCAGCATCATCTGCTCTAAAGATCATTGTCATATCTCTATTAATTCATGAGATATTGTCTATTTAGGTTTAGGGTTGTGTGGGACAGTGCCTCGCCCCATTTAACCATAAAATAGTCTAGAGTAACTCAAAGTCATAAGTTTCATTCTGTTTAAATTTTATAACGATCGGTTTATTACTTTGACCATAAATTAGATTTTTAAAGAGGACGGTACAACCATGGCTGTTAATATTGCAGATTTTTAACTAAAATTTGACTATAAGTAAATGACGATTGAATAAACAAAACACCGAACTCACAAACTCAAGTAAAGAGAAAACCATAATTTAATGTACAAATGTTTAGAATGACAAATCTGAGGATTCGATTAGTTCTTATTAAGAAAATGTTAGTGCTTCACATGCTTTTGCAATAACTTAAAAAAACAAAAATATTTAGGCATATAATAGATTGACATTCTAGCCAGATCAAGGAAGAAATATTATTTATTGAAATAACCATTACGTAGCTTTAACGCCAAATCGGTGTTTCTATGTTATTTTTTCTTTTACTCATATTCAAAATAATGCAAAAAATAGTAGCTTGGAAAATGATTGTGGGACTGGTCGGCATAATTGACCGAAAATAGGAACGGCTAAGTCACATTTTACCAGGACAAAACAAGTGGCGTAGTATACGAATATATAAATTCTTCGCTGACTGAAGTCGCCATTCGAGAAACAACAATAACTGTGATTATACAGCTTGTGAGAGTAGTCACTCGTAAATGAAAATTGCCTATGTAAGCGTGCTGATTTTACGATGATTTATATTTTTATAAATGAAGATTTTCATAATATTTTTTTAAGAAAAACGATGATCTTTTAATAGATTTTGGTTGAAAGCCCTAGATATAAAGGCCAATTTTCCTCTAGGATGTGTTGCGATCCATTCCAATATCATTTGATCCAAATATTAGCCTATTATCTGTAATATTTCATGAGATATTGCGGTTTTATAACGTTGTGCACACTGTGCTACAGGGTGATATGACTTAGTGCTGATGTTTGCAACGCTTTAAAGGAACGGCTCTATGTTAAGTATTCCGATTGGTTCAGAATCACTATCTGTTCCCGTTGATGACATTCATCCGTCCGCCCTTCAGTCCGATGTCGATCGATCCGTCCAACCGTCTGTCCATATACTGTTGTAATCAAAGTACAGGTCGCAGTCATGAACCAATTTCACTTTAACTTGATTGCCTTGAAATTGATTCACTTCGGTCCATATTTTGATATCATACACGGAAAAAACATCTACTAAATTTTGCTACAATTTATATATGGATATAGCTATAATTATAGCTAAAACTGGGCCAGTGGCATTTTATAGCAAAATTTCATATATTTTATAACAAGCAAATATAAGAGCATTTGATGAATATTATGCTTGCTTATGTTGTATTTGTAACTAATTTTGTTATAAAAATATCTGCTAAATAACCAATTTTACTTCAAATTATTGAACAAGAGTAATATAATTTTTGCATTTGTATCAAGCGCTTATAGCTACTTTTACTACATATATTTACACATTCTAATACAGTGTATTTCTTATTATAGTCTATTTTGTATCTAATGTTCGATATTAGAATAGCTGCTTAACACAAAGCCATTATTACTTTTGCTATTTATTCATTTGTATTCTCAAACTGAAAATATGCAAAATAGCTTTATTTTGTAGCTCATTTAGCTACAAGATGTGGCTAGAATAAATTTGTATTTGGTGATTTTTACTGTTTAATTCTTACTGTTTAGAGTAAGTTTGGTGCCAAATCTGCAACAAAATATATCTAATTTTACATACATTATAGGAAAATTAGTAACCGGTCAGCCCCTTGGTTTAGCCATATTTTACTTACCATTTTTGTTCCATACATGGCAAATAAAAAATAGCCTGTTAACTTAAAGTGAGAATTTTATTTTATTAAGGATATTTTTCGTTTTGCTTTAATTAACATGTTTAGTTTTAACATAAGTTAAGGTAAATTTATATTTTTTACTTTAAATTAATTATGTGATAAGTAACATGAAATACAAACTTATAATTAGGTTCTATAGGAGTAAAAGTTGGGATTGAAATGAAATCAATACAAATGTTTCAAAATAATAGTTCGTGGGCAAAAATAATTGTGTGTCGGTAGTTTTTTCGACTACGTAACATCTGTGCCCATCATAAAATAATATATTGAGCTTGCTTACTATAAATTCTACTTTTGAATTATTTAATTCTATATAATGTTAAAGTCTTCCAAACTGAAAAGTTTTTCCACTTGAATAAAAGAGTATAACATAATAGTTATTTCATAATTTAACACGCCTTCAAAAAGATCATGCATTATATCAACCGACGGATTATTAGTAGCATAAAAACTTGATATTTGGTGAAATATGCAATCCTCAACAATGCCAGTTTCTTTTACAGAATTTAATTCTAAATCGACACAATAATTAGTAGGTGTACGAACGAAATGGCGGTACGAACTAAGTCCCCAATGAACTAAGTCCCCAAAACGAAAATGAACTAACCCCCCAAAATTTTATACAGGAGGAAACAACAACGATTTTTGGGGACTTAGTTCATTACCTGGGGATTTATTTCAGTTTCAAATTTAGGGAGTTAGTTCATAATGAACCAACTCCCCAATTCCAAGGAACGAAATAAATCCCCAAAATTATTTTTGGGGAGTTAGTTCATTTTCACTAAATACCAAAATTATTAAAAATTCTATTATAAGAACCGTTACAATTTCTGTACGCATTCTCTTCTTTGATTGTGAACATAGTGTATTCATTGAAAAAAATAATTAGTTTGTGCTATTACGTCGTGGAGTGAACATTAAAAGTAAAAAAAAACAAGACGAGTTTTGAAATTATCTCTGGAAATCGCAGAAATAGTGAGCTTTTGTACCATTTCGATCAAAAAATGATATATATGAAAAAGTCTACGTATAAAAATGTAATTAAATATAAATGCCGAAAAAAAACTTGCAAAGCTAGGATGAATCTACTTCCTGATGGAAATTTGGTTCCAGCAAAAAAATTTGTGGAGCATAACCACGAACGTGAGGAGGAAGCCTACAAAGAGTTAAAGGCGTTAACTACAATTAAGAAGGATTGTGTGGACATGTCAGGGATTCTAGGAGGCAGTAAGAAAAATTTAAGTTCTATAAGAAGAGCATTTCGCAGGACTTGTGAAAGGTAAGTAAAAAAGTGATAAAATTTTAAATTTTTACTAACATTTTAATTCAGCAATCAGGATGAAACGAAAAACATTGATTTTGCAAAAATACAAAGGGGATTGCAAAAAATAGTTAGCAAAAATTTGGTAACATCCCCAACAAATGCGCTCAAAGTGATAGAAGCCTTTAACCTGGAAAATGTTTGGTCAGATTTTGGATTAACAAAAGATGACTCAAACCCAAGGCACTTTTTTACTGCGTGCATTATAGAAGACAATTTTTCTTCTGTTTGTTTTCATCATTGAAAACAATTGAATTGATAAAGGAAAATATTCCACCCGCAAAAAGAACTTACCTAGTGGACGCAACATTTAAAATTGTTCCGCACGGATGCTTTAAACAGCTTTTAGTTATTTATATAGAGTATTTTGAAGAGGTAATAAAATTGCTATTATATTATCCATAACTGTAGTATTCACACTTTTTTATTTTTCAGATTTTTCCTGTCTTTTTTGTATTGATGGATAAAAAAACCAATGAAATTTATAATAAATTGCTAATATATATTAAAGAAAACATATTTGATTCAGATCCATCAACATTCATAACCGATTACGAACAAGGATTACGAAAAGCTGTTAACTTGGTTTTTCCTCGAGCAAAGATAGTTGGATGCTGGTACGTATGTATATATTAAAAATGTGAAATTATTTTAAGTTTTTTCCGAGAATTTAAATTGCCAATACTTTGGTTTAACGAATTTAATTTATCATAACGTATTACACTCAAACGGAATAGCTATTTATGCACTAGCATTTTATAGTAAATAAATTAATAGTTTTGGAGTCGAAAAATTTTTTTTTGGTGTAAATCGGTTGGAAATAAAAAATTCGCGCGAATTTTATATTTCCAACCGATTTACACCAAAAAAAAAATTTTCGACTCCAAAACTATTAATTTATTTACTATAAAATGCTGGTGCATAAATAGCTTTCCGTTTGAGTGTAATACGTTATGATAAATTAAATTCGTTAAACCAAAGTATTAAAAGTATTGGCAACTAAATTTACTATATATTAATTTTTTTCAGGTTCCATTTTTGCCAGGCTGTTAGACGGAATATGTGTAAACATAAAACGTTATTGGAGTACATAAGATCATCCAAGAGTGCGTCCCTGCTTTACCATAAAATTCTGGCCCTTCCGTTATTACCAGCAGACTTAATACGGTGTTCATTTAATGAAATAAAATCGCAAATATTTTTGATGGATAGCGATGGCTTATTTTTCCCATTTTTAAAGTATTTTGAAAGCCAATGGATTAACAAGGTAGTAATATATAGTATACATTTTTTTTTAATAATCTTAAAATGCATGCATTTCATTTATTAAATTGGCTGCAAAAATTTCTCAGTGCATAAACAGGTTACTAGAACGACCTCTGCCGTCGAGGCTTATAATGGCATTCTTGGTCGGTCAGCTGGAAAAAATGGGCACTTCTTTAAATTCGTCCGCATAATTCAAGAAGAAGAATTTTTCAAAAGCAGACGTTTTTCCATATTATGCGAAAGTGGAGGATCCCTAGCGAAAAAGAAAAGAAAGAACAGTGTGGAAAAGAACAATACAATTAGGGAGGCAACTTTACTTCTGGATGAAGGAAAAATAACAGTGGCCACATTTCTTTCACGAATGGTTTATGAAAAAAATGAAATATGTGTGGATATGGTCCCAAAGCTGAATATTTTTGAAGAAGAGTCATCCGAAGATGAAATGCCAGAAGAACTTGAAGAACAACCAGCTCGCAACAATGACACCGAATGCATTATTTGTCAAGCTAAGACTGCAAACATTGTCCTTCTTCCTTGCAAACATCTAAAGATTTGCGATGACTGCATTCTCAAACTACAGGCAGATTCAATTTCAAAAGGTTTGCAAAATTATTGTTGCCCATATTGCCGACAAATAGTGGAAGACACCATGCAAGTATATGTTTAAGTTTTTTTTTCTCGTAATTAGATAGATATTAATATGAACTGTTTTTTTTTTAATTTGTTATTATCGAATATGTGTCTGTTGCTCAGTTATAATATATTAATAAAATATATCAAAAAATGGGGACTTATTTCATTTTAAAAATGCGGAATAAATTCATTATGAACTAACTCCCCAGAAAATGGGGAGTTAGTTCATTTTTTTTTTGGGAATTTATTTCATTTTATTGGGGGTTTATTTCATTTTCTAAATTGGGGATTTATTTCATTATGAAATAAATCCCCAATTTTGGGGGGTTAGTTCATTTTCGTTTTGGGGACTTAGTTCATTGGGGACTTAGTTCGTACCGCCGACCGAAATACGTTAATTCATTAACGCTTTTCTGACACAATTTTTTTGGCATTTTACAAATTCGACAATAAATTTATGAATTAAATGAATCTGTAAAACCCAACATTGAGTTCAAACCCTTATTATCACCGATAAAAACAGCCAACACAAAATTTATCACTCCAATATTCGGTACAATAATTCCTTCCTGTTCTAACAATTTTAGTTCATCGACAACTGGCTGAAAAACACGGTTTTTTAAAGTTTTTCTGTCAATACCGTTGAAGAGAAGACTTGGCAAAATGAATTTCAATTTTGAACGATATTTTTCCGGCAAAAATGGAAAAGAGAAGTAAACACCTCCAAGATTTTGCAACCCACTTCTCGAACCAAGCGGATTATTGGTTTCAAACTCATCAAAATATATAATTAAGGGTAAAACATATTTGCCTTTATTTAAAAAATTAACGGATTCTACATTTAATTTCCAAAAATTTGTCTGCATAATATTAACAACGGCGCCAGTATTCGATGTTAAAAGTTCTTTAACGTAATTCATTATTAAGATTTGATTTTCGGTTTCTCGAAACATTATGGACAAATATTGTAATAGCGAATTAAATGACATTGTGCATTTTACTGGTTTCAAAATTGCATGTTCATTCTGCCGACTGATGTCAAACCTTTCTCCTAACTCGACCGATTTAGAATTCAAGTGATTCAAAGAATTTTGTTTTAAATATTGTAACCGTTTATACTGGGTGTTAATATTCAGAAAAATATTTCTAATCTTTTTGAACTCTTGCATTATAAATTCTGAATTTTCAGCAACATTATATGACCTTGATATTTGATTCAAAATTTGCCGCTCGGCTGAAATTAGTAAATTTCCTTTTAAAAATTTTTCAAATTCACCAAAAATATTTTTGTACGGATGATAGACAAAGTGATTTGTTTTCATAAATGGATTTAACTAAATCTTTAATAGATTCATTTGTACTATCATCAATAAAACTCTGAGGTCTAATACACAAGTTATTGTTTTCACAAATTGGGTTTGAGATAGTTTCGATACACAACTCTAAAGGATTTGGTATCGACAAAAGATTTACTGCTGAGGAAGTTTTGGCAGATTTCAAAGAAACCAGTGCTTTTTCCTTAAAATGTTTATCAATATGTTTACTGAATGAATTGTAAGAGTTAAATAACCGAATTTCTGGGCAATCGGTGCATTTTAAAACTTTGTAATTTCTTTTATGATATAATTTAAAGTGTTTAATGTACTCAAAAGCAGAATTTATAGTTTTAGTGCAAGCGAAACAGTTCATTGTTATGTTTATAAATATAATAATTACATTTCAATACTTGATAGCTCACTGTAAAGCGATGTGACGCTTGTGTAATTTGTGTCACTGCTCGTGCTTAATCCGTATAAATATTTCTGCAAAAACATCCAAATTGGTTTGGTTTCTGCTGGATAATCGCAGCGTAGCACATGAAATGACTTAAAACAACCGTCTACTGCTGCTATTGCACTTTCAAACTCGTAAATAATGTCGTTTATGGCAATGTATGATTTTCGAACCAAATCTGTAAAAAATAAATATAACATAAAATTTTTAATATTAAATAAACATTAAAAATAACGTACCAAAGTTTTCTCCAACTAGAAATATTGTAGGCTGCAATGTTTGCTTATTCTTTAAAGAAAGTTCTCGTAGTTTTGATAACTCTTCTTGAATTAAATTTGCGTCCTTAAAATAAATAACAAATTTCAAAAATTATTTAATTATTTTAAATTAAAGAGATAAAATTTAAACTTACACTAACAAGGCGAAGAAAGGAGTCTTCAATTTCTTGAGTTGACAATCTTTTACGTTTTGCACCACCCTTGATGTACGAAGATTTGTTGAGCAAATGCGGCAAAAGAAGTAAACCTCGAAAGTTATTTTTAAAATTTATAATATCTGCGATATGTTTCTTTGGTTGACTTAAAGAATCAATCGTAGACAATTGACAACCAGTTTTTATTCGTTTTTCTCCAATTGTGATCAATTTTTTGTCAAATACTTCCCAACTTGCAAATAACTTATTTGTGCTATCGCTGTAAAGAGTATCAAAATCTTGTAGTAGAAGTATTGATCCTTTGCTTGTAGCCAAAATCGGAAATTTATTCATATACTCTCCAACAGCTATATTTGTATCAAGGATGCTGCTTCTTTGTTGATGAGTTTCTTTCCAATACTGCTTTACTTTATCCCAATCAGAAATATTTTTGTATAATTAATCCAATTTTTCGTTTAAATCCGTGGACACTTCAGTTGTGTTAACTGTGACTTGCGATTCCTCATTTCTTAACTTATTTAATTTTGATTTGAAGTGATTGTAAGTATCCCAAAGCTTTCCAGATGCATGTTTTTTAGTATTTTTATCGTATGGAAAATAGTAAATTGTTTGAAATTCAGTTTCTTTTGGAAAAAGTAAAATTATTTGTTTTCTTAGTTCCAAAAAACGATCAGTTGTTATTTTGAATATCGTAGGATAATTTTGTTTTTCAAATTCTTTATGAATCAAAATTTTCGTCAGTAAATTTCTATAATATGTATCTAAACTATGATTGTTTTGATAATACAAATTGACCAATTTTCCTTTAGCACATTCAAGATATTTTGAAATTTCAATAGTTTCTTCATATGAGTTAATTACTGTTAAACCAAAATTTGCGGGAATGCTTATGTCAACATTTTGGTTACCGGTTCCTGCAATAAACTATAGGAATATTAAAAATTATTATTATGCAACTAAATATTTGTTAAGAAAAAACTAGTTTTATATATTATATTTACATATATAAGTATTTATATTTTTATTTTATGAAAATCATTAAATTATATAGTAAAAGTAGCAATATAAATTAACTAAATATATTATATAATGTAGCAGAAGTAGCTATATAATTTTACTTTATATATTATATTATATAGCAGAAGTAGCTATATAATTTTACTAAATATATTACATAATGTAAGCATTTAATAAATTAATAGCTTCGAAATTTTTAGGTTAGAAATTTTTCACAAAATACTTACATTTTCAAGAGATTCTATGGTATAGTTTTGAAGTGCTGGTTCACTATTCCCAGTTTCGCAATTTGTTGAATTATCCGCCTGTTGAATATTTAACATTTGTTTTTATTTTAAAAACATCGGGTCCAATAACTTTTGTTGTAGACTTACTTGATCAATATATTAAGCTCTGAAACGTTTCCAAAACAAAGCTCGATCTGATTGGTTTTTTACAATATCAGCAATTCCGTAGTAGTCCAAACTTTGAAAAGCCTCTAAAGTAATTTCAGAATCTTTAACAAAACACACAATATAAAAATGATTTTATAATTAATTTTTTACAAAAATGCTTCTCTTCTGCAACGCAATCTTCGTCAAACTATGAGAAAATTTAAAGACATAGTGATGTGCTACCGATTATTTTAGCACATTATTATACAAACATGCATATATATATATATTTAAAATAAAAACAGCCGATAGCAATTTTTTATACATTATGTAATTAACTTTACTGGAAGTTTATAGCAAAATTTGCTATTTGATTAATTTCACAACTTCCCATTATTTTTTTTATTTTAATTTTTTTGGTTTAACTTACCCTTAAATATTTTTATCAATTGGGGATATCCCCATTCATTCAAAATTTCTTCCACATCCATAATTAATACTTATTTTCTTTTGTTTAATATTATTTTTGCGCTATTATTTTCACTTTTTCACTTACTTTCAATTTGCAGCAAAAGACATGTTTTTGACCACGTGACATTCAGACTGAAATAGAAAACAAAACAACACTAAACAATAAGTAATGTTTGTGCATACAAAGTACACTAATAAGGCTATGTCAGATGCTAAAACAGCAATGTTTTGTTGCAATTTTTGCTACAAAATGTATTAAGATATGATTATATTTTGACAGTTAACCCTTGCACTATATTTGGATACATTTTTCAGCGAAATATGTTTTTGCGTATGCATCGACTGCAACAAAATATTCGTCTCGTATAAATATATTATTGTGCACAAATATAGTGTATTCAGCTATCCAACTATACAATTGGTCACGAAAAATCTTAGCCATAACAGATATATATTCATTGTTATACTTTGCAGGAAGTACAACGATAAATACTTCTGATTTAGTAATAATTATGTTAAATTTAACCATAAATAATGACAAATTTTGATATAATTTGGCATTTATATTTTATAGCAAAAACTCAGTGGGACTTTTTTTTCCGTGTACAGAGCTTTTCCCTGATTTTAGAACCTTCAGCGCAAAAAGTCACATATAACATCCGACTTCAATCAAATTTCATACAGAGAACTACAAGTAACCACCCTTTGTGGCAACTAAGTACCCATTTCGCGCTTCATTGGTAAATTCAATTCAATTCAATTGGTTTATTTATTGTAAGGATAATATTTTGTAGTGTAGTACAATAATATACATTGATATAAACTTATTCAAAGAGATTAGTCTGACTGACTTTACAACTTAAATATGTATACAAAATTTGTAATATTGTTATCCTAAATAATATTATATAAGTTAAGGAAAAAGTGAGCAAAAAACCTTTTATGAGGGAAAACTAAATCTAAGCTAAAACACTGAAGTTAACTGGTAAAAAATAGCTGATTAGCAAAGTGAATTTATATGACTATACCGTGAGTGTAAACATTTATCAAAAAATTTATTAGTTATAAAATTTAATTTATCCTTTACGAGTAGAATATTATGGAGTGAGTGAAGCCTTAGGGTTGAGTAATATCGCGGGAGGTCATACATAATCTTGAGAATTTTATTCTGGGAAATCTGAAGTCTTTTTAAGTGACAGTCGGATGCGTCATGCCATGCTGGGCCAGCATAAAATAAAATGCTATGGAAAACTACCTTAAATATAAGAATTTTATTCTCGATGTTCAATTTTGACTTTCCATTAATGAAAGCATACAAGGACCTTGTAGTTATATTTAATCTATTAACAATATTTGAAATATGAGCGTTGAAAATCATCGTATTATCAAGAATGACTCCCAGATAACGGACATTAGATTTCCATACTATTTCTATACATTAGATTTTCATACTATTTTCCAGATTGTGGCACAAAACAGGCTTTTTTTCTTCTAGTGAAGAAATAAGATTGTGACTTAGATGAATTTATTATAATTTTCCAGCTCTTGAAATACTCTATAACTCTGACCACGAAAGTCTGGAGGTATGACAGAATATCATTCGCATAAATATTCGAACTTTAAATTGCGGTGTTATCTGCAAAAATTGATGACTCGCAACCGTCCAGTAAAGGAAAATCGTATGTAAAAATGTTATATAATAATGGCGACAAACATGATCCTTGCGGGCATCCTGCCGGTACTGGGTATGCAGTTGAAGATTCTGCTCCAATATGAACCTTAAAGGATCGGTTTGACAAAAAACTTCTAATTAATTTCACCACGGACAAATTCAACCCTATTGTAATCATTTTATGAATTAAGGCATCGTGCCACACCGTGTCGAACGCTGCCTTGACATCTAACAAAACCATGGCTGTAGATTTTCCTTCATTAAAATTAGCCTTAATCAGTTTCCTAATTCTAACTAAAGGCTGAATAGTATTGTGCTCCCTTCTGAAGCCAAACTGCTGGGGAGGGATAATATCATTGTCCTCGATAAATTCGACTACAATTTCCTTCAAAACCTTCTCCAATACCTTGCTCATACAGTTTAGTAGACTTATCGGTCTGTATGATTCAGGGAGGCAATTATTTTTTCCTGGTTTAAAAATCGGTATGACTTTGGATTGTTTCCATATCGAGGGAAAACATCCTAACTTAAACAAGCATTAAAAAGCAGAGTAAGAATTTCAAATCCTTTTGGTGGAAGATTTTTAGGTATTCTATTTGTAATGCCATCCGTACCTGGGCTTTTCTTATTTCTCAATGATTTTATGATACCCTTGACTGTGTTTATCGAAATCACCGAAGGGACGACATCGTGTTCGTTCAGAATATTAATTGAGTTTGAGACCTCATTTACTTACAGCTGGATTACTCAGATTCGATGATATGTGGTGATTTGATAGTAATTTCTGAGCTAAAAGTTAAGCTTTCTGTAAGTTTGTCGTCAAAATAATTCCATTATCCTTAAGGCAGGGTAGGGTTTTGACCTTTTTCCTTTAAATTTTGGAGATTTTCCACATAGTAGGGGAATGTTTACCTATCCTGCTAAGCATATGATTCCATGTTCCTAAATTTAAAAATGTGGTCTTTAATGATTCTGGTATAAAGGGTCATTTCTACTTTAAAATGAGTCATTCTGTATCGAATCCAATTCCTTCTTGAATTGTTACTAAGATATAAGATATACCCCGGGAGTTTCCTATTATAAAAGTTAGATATAGGCGTTTTGGTACACTGTCTTCGATAGCGTCCTGTAAAACGGCGGTGAAATCACTAATAAGGGAGTCAATATCATCAGAACTATCCAAAGGCAAGTTTAAAAGGGGTATTACCTTGTCCTCTATGTACCTTCTAAATCTTCTCCAATTACCATACTCATAATCAAATCTAAGGTTGGTAGTTGATCTATATATGGAATCGTATGTAGCAAAAATAGGCATCATGTGGTATGTCGAAACCATCCAATACTTTTATAAACATTTGGTGATTGCAACCGAAGTTCTTTTTTGTAACCGTTTTTCAACTAATTGTTCTCTGTGTGTATGGAACTGGAATATGCCATTTTAAACTCCCTGTGATATCTACAAGCTTTTGCTTCCTCAATTAGCTCTGACTTTGATTTTGCAACATATGACATTGGTATTGGAAGAAACACACCCCATTGGCGAAATGTAATAAGCATTTAGACATTTTAATGCTTCTTTGGCTGGCGATTAGTTGGTACACCTAGAATGAAACTATGGACCGCAGTGCATGATGAAGGGTTTATTAGCTTCGTCCAAGTCGAAATTAATTTGTCTACTTGATATTAATGTAACACCTACATTAAACTGCAATTCTGCTCAGGATTTAAAAAAAAACGTGTATCATGCAAAATAAGTGCTCTAAGTAAAACCCCATTAAAAGACCTAGTGGATAGATATTGCGGAAAGGTCTATAAGTATTAAAACAGCTAAGGATATTTTTGTAACACACTTTCAGACCATAAATGAACGTATTATTTTTTCCTACTGAAAATAGCAATGGATTAGTCTACAGGGTGTGAAAAGAAATGGGGGCTCTTTACGATGATGCTTTTAGGGTTCGGGGTTTCGTGATTTAGATCACTTTTTCTGGAGTCGTTTATCATAGAACGCTAATACCTACGTACACAAAACACATATAAACAAATTATCACCGCAAAGAATTTAAAAAAAAATATATAACAAAGTTTGTCTGGCTAACAAAAAAATTTTACATACGAAAAAAGAAAAAAATTAGAACGAGAACACAAAAGAAAAACAAAACAAGATTGAAGCAAATGCTTTTCAAATTTCAAACTTAAACTCAGCTCAAGGGGCCAATGTAAGTGTCAATAAATAATGCATCACAATGTAATGCAACCGGCCGTGTACGGTCGGTCATACCCTAAACTCGTATAATATTGCATTACTCCAACATCGTAAAGTGTTGTGGGCCCCTCCTTTATTGGTGTTAGTTTGGTGGTTTCTGTGTGTTGGTCTGTATTTGAGTTGTTCACATGGAAAACTTTCGAGTGCATGAGTGTGTATGTTTGTGTGTATTTGTAATGGATTAGTGGAATATGTATGTCCATGTTACATTTATTTAACACTTTTCCTTCGAGCAAAGATAACGACCAAACGACCGAGCAACAGACCAGCCAACAATCCTTACTGACCAAACGCAACCGACAAATCGCCTAAACGCCCATCTGAACTACCGACCGACAGACCAACCAATCGCTACGGGCGACACAACGAGTGTGTAATAGAAATAGTTGAGAAGCTGCTGAAGGAAGAGGGCAAAAATAAATAAAACATTTTGTAACTAAAACTAAAAGCAAACGT
Organism: Hydrotaea diabolus; assembly: GCA_963513945.1. Taxonomy (NCBI): domain Eukaryota; kingdom Metazoa; phylum Arthropoda; class Insecta; order Diptera; family Muscidae; genus Hydrotaea; species Hydrotaea diabolus. Next base: position 148,696,963 of record OY740718.1, on the reverse strand, counting down.
TGCAATACATTTTCGCTATGGTTAAACTCTTACTTCGAGTTCGGAAGGAGGAGGTGTAATAAGCGCGGTAGTACGGGAAAATGTCCATAACATTTCAGAATAACTCAAAATATATCCTTGCTTGCTGTAGCCCTGTGTGCTTCGCTGCTCGATACATGCTTGTGGCTGGGCCGAATAAATTCCAGCCTAAAGGCCACATTTTCTACCATTTTTTGGAGCATTTGGGGCCGTATGTCATTAATTACGCGCCGGATATTCTCTTCCAAGGCGTCAATCGTGTCGGGGTTATCTGCGTAGACAAGCGACTTTATATAATCCCACACAAAATAGTCCAGCGATGTTAAATCGCATGATCTTGGAGGCAGGCTCACGACAAGAGATAAAGTTTCCTTCAATAAATTGATTGTTCCGTTGGCTGTATGGCATGCAGCGCCGTCTTGTTGAAACCAAAGGTCGTCCACATCAACATCCTCCAATTCAGGCACAAAAAATCAGTAACCATGGCTTTATAGCGTTCCCCATTCACTGTAACATTATAGCCATCTTCGTTTTTTAAGAAATATGGACCAATGATTCCCTCTGCCCATAGAGTACACCAAACCGTAACTTTTTGAGGGTGGTATGGCGTCTCGACAATGGCTTGTGCATTTTCATTACTTCAAATGCGACAAATTTGGTTATTAACGCACTCATTCAACTAAAGGTGAGCTTCTTCACTAAACAAAATTTTCTTGTAGAAATCAAAATCGGTGATCTTCTCGTTTTGGGCCCATTTACCACGATTTGCAAACGTTGTTCCGGAGTAAGTCTATTCATAATGAAATGGCAAACCAAACTGAGCATAAATCAAGTAACAGCTGTCAAAAAAACCAATTCCGAAAAAAGTGTAGCCAGTTTTTAACCACACGTTTGAAAAAAACACCCTTTACAAACTTAACGCGCTGCTCAATTATGGACATCTCCATTCTTAAATTTGTCAAAAACTGAAAGAAGAAGTGTCAAATTACGAGTATGTTAGGAAAAAAACTTGACGTTAAGGTGTGACTCACAATTAACATCGTGCTGAATGGTTGGACCAGCTCTTACCACCGAGCACCAAAAATTTCGAACTACACGGACTTTTTTTTTTTAAATAACGAACGCTCAGGGGATGCCCCCTATACATGCGATGCATAGCGTTGGCGAGTGGAATGTAAAGGATCGGAGGGGGAAAGAGGGAATAATGTTTATTGACACTTGTCTTGAACTTCTGGATGTCGCAATTGGTGGGAAACACATTTGCCGGAAGTCGATTCCACATACGGACTGTACGAGCGAAAAACGAATTTGATCTGTAGTGTATAGTGCGGTCAACTGGCCAATCGATAACAAACGGGTGTGAATTCCTAGAAAGTCGCGAATCCCTGCCGAACATCCTCACGTCAGGAATAAGGCGACGGATGTCTGATGAACACACACCATGAAAGTAACAATAGAACAGCGTCACGCAACCCACATTCCGACGATGCTCAAGGGAAACAATAGAGTTGGATACCCTACTGTCACCTACCAGCACCATCGCTCTCCTTTGAACGCGGTCAAGTAGCTCCAAGGATGATTTTGGAGCACCTGCCCATATATGGGAGTTGTATTCCATCTTCGGCCTGATGTAAGTTGTATAGATACTGAAAAGATCAGAAGGATTGAAATATTTCTTGCACCGCTTTAAAAAGCCTATGCACTTGAGTGCTTCTTTCGACACTTCGAATACATGTCTCGCCCAACGAGCGTCACATTGTATTTTCATGCCCAGAACATCAAGAGCTTCTGATTGTTCTATATCCGTACCATCGATAGAAATTGACGATATTGTTGGGTCATCGAATCGCTTGTGAGACAACAAGCAGCACTGTGTCTTACGCGCATTAAAATCTACTCTATTCACTCGACCCCATTCGGAAATGGCCAGTAAATCCCGGCCAAGTGTCTCATCCATAATTCGCCTTTTGTCTTCAATATCTTGAAGACTCGGCCTACGGTCGAATGAATATGAATGACTGAGGTTACTGTCATCCGCAAAGGAGTAGATTGGATTCACGGTCTGACCCAACAGATAATCAATGAAAATTAAAAATAAAGAGGGAGAAAGGACAGAGCCCTGTGGTACTCCTGCAGTAATCCTATGTTTGTTGGATGAGAACCCATCTACAACAACTCTTACAGTGCGATCTCTAAGAAATCTCGATATAAAACGAGCGAAAGTATCACCGACACCAAAAGCCATCACCTTTGACAAAAGTGCACCGTGCCAGACTCTATCAAAGGCCTTGGAGATATCTAGAGCCACAACCTTACTCTCACCAAACTGGTGGATAAACCGACTCCAGCGCTTCGTCAAGAAAGCCATCAGGTCTCCCGTAGAGCGATTTCTACGGAAGCCATACTATCGATCACTAAGCAAGCAGTTGGACTCTAGATACCTCACAAGATGGAGGTTAACCATGCTCTCCATTACCTTAGAGAGCGCAGAGCAAATCGCGATTGGCCGATAATTTGCAGGTTTATTGGCTTCACCCTTTTTAGGGATTGGTTGGACGTTCGCAACCTTCCAACATGCTGGGAAGACTCCCGCACGATAAGCAAGGTTGAAGAGGTTGCGTAATGGACGGGCTAGCGTCGAGGAGCACTTACACAGGACAAGTGCCGAATACCATCCGGGCCCGAGGACTTATTTGCGTCGAGATTCGCAAGAACCCTTTTAACCGCACGTGTTCGAAAAAATATCTGAGGCATGAAACTAGATACGTTTTCGATCACGGGGAGTGGTTGATTGCTTTCCGGCAAGGAAGAATTTTCTGCGAACATTTCAGCCAATAGGTTAGCTTTATCAACCGGGTCAGTGAATGCCTGATCGTCTTTAACAAGAGTTGGGATAGATGATGAACTATCCTTTACTCTTCTTACAAACGACCAAAAGCTCTTACTTCCCCTGGGGGAAGGAAATGGTTTTATTTTTTTTTCAAAATATTCTTCTTTGCATGCGCACAAACTAATTTTCGAAGCACTTTTTCCACTCCGATTCAGACACCTTTAAAACATGACTTTTGAATGCTTCAACAGCTGCTTCTGGCGATGAATAATGTTGGCCGCTCATTTTTTTCTTGATGCTAGGGAATAAGAAGAAGTCATTGGGTGCCAAATCAGGGCTGTACGGTAGATGGCCCATCAATTCGTCATCTTGAATGGTTTAATAGCTCATAGTTTCAGCTGATGTGTGAGAGCTCGCATTGTCGTGATGCAAAATGATCCGTCTTCTCTTATTAACTTTCCTCATTTCTTCGAACACTATTGGCAAACAGATTGTTGTATACCACTCAGAATTGGTCGTCTTACGTTTCACTAAAGGTACTGTGGCAACATTTCTTTGATTCGATGGTACTTCTTCCACGAACCACTTTTGTTGGATTTAGCTCGTCTTGAAAGATCCATACGGTCGATTGCTGTTTTGTTTCGGGTTCATATGCATAGATCAATGAATCGTCACCTGTGACAATGTTATACACTGCCTTTGAGCTACCGCACCATTTTAACATCTTTTTGAACCTTTTTTTAAACATTCGTCAAATTATGTGGGATCCAACGAGAACATTTTTTTCACGACCAAATGAACATGCAATATCTTATTGATGATTGTCATACGAATGCCCAAGGATGCCTCAATCTTACGATATGTTACATGTTGGTCTTGCTTAATCAGTTCACGCACAACATCGATGGTTTCTGGCAAAGTGACCGAAGTTGGACGTCCTTCACGAAATTTATCCTGGAGCGAACGGCGTCCGAGTCTGAACTCATGGTACCAGCGATTAAAAATTTTTGATGGTGCTTCATCGCCAAAAATCTGAACAAGTTGATTTAAACACTCTTGTCTCGATAACCCACGCCGAAAATCGTAACAAATCATCGCACGAAAATGTTCACGGGATAATTCCATTTTTTGACTGAGATGAATTTTTCAACACACTGTAAACAAAACAATTCGCCCTCAAAGGACAAAACGTTCTGAGTGAAGTTATGCTAAAAATGTCAAAGTTTCTAATGGAAGTTCCAGTTTGCATCTGGGAACAATAGTATTGTGAGGATCCGAAATATAAGCAGCAACCCTCGTATATAGCTTAAAGGGTTGCATTACTTTTCACCATCTAAGTTGAGAGTAAAACTTATGATTTTTTTTTGCTTATCATACCACCTTCGTACACTACCACATTATCGAATTCGTAAACCTAGTGGAGTTTTCCAGCGTACTATTGTTGCCTCCGTTTCAGTTTTCATATGTTGGCGACAGTTGTCCTCTGGGCTTTGTTAGCTGTTGCAAGTCTCTCTGGCTGGTGCCTGTGACTGTTGGCCGATTTTTTTTTCAATTTTGTTCTCCAAATTCTTTTGTTATACACTTTTCTGAATTTTTTTGTTCCTCACCAATTTCGTTGGTTTCGTTGTGTTTTTCTTTCTACTTTATTTTGTTTGTTTACTACTGACAGCCTGTTCCTGGTGGTATTGTAACAGTTGGTGGTGTTTTTCCTTCTTTTCAAAGGAGGTGTACAGCAGCGTTTTAGGATAAAAACATGAAACCAAAATGGTTTGAAAGCAGCGGTACCGATGCAATTGCAAAAAGTTGACAAGTAAAAGAAAAAAAAACACAAAGCAACAAGAAAAAACGTCAAAGCATATCAAACTAACCGCATATAAAGTAACCGCAAAACTATACGAGAATTAGGAGGGGCAAAGCAAAAACTGAATTTTTGTTTAATAGATTCGGTTAGTTTTGTTGCTCAGAGCTCTAAGCGGTTGACAGAAATCCTTTTGAATAAAATACTTTTTAAAGTATATGGTTTTACGTAAAAATATTTTATTGCCCAGTAAAATAAAATAAAGATATGTAAACTTTTCAACAGGAAGAACTACCAATTCTTCAGCAGGTAAGTAAGCTAGAAATAAATTTTAAAGAAATTCGCGATTTGCCAATCATGTGAGTTAAAAGTAACACCAAGAAGAACAGATGGACAAAATCGCAATTGCTGTGCAACGGGATAGACTTGAAGCATGTGAAGTAACTCAGTTTAGTTTGAATGATGCAACGATATAGGCCCTTTGGTCAGTTGGGTAAAGCCAGTGGCATAACTGAGTTTATAACTGCCATTATTTGGATAGACACTCAATTTGTATACCATACACCACACTGTGGTTAAGGGTATTATCACTAAGAGCTGATATTAGAAAACACCTTAAACAAATAAGAATAGACCCCAGGTTAAGTATCTTGTCCACTAACTTACTTGTTCCATTGAGCAATTTCCACCACCACCCGCCTGCCTATCTATTCTTATAATCAATGTACGACCGCTTTTATAAACCGATTTTAAAAAAACTAAGTAAAGGGTGTTTTCTTAGGACGTTTGATTTTCAACCTGGCCACACTTTTTGAACGAAGTTGGTCTTTTTGACAGCTGTCACTTGATTTATGCTCAGTTTGGGTTGCCATTTCATAATGAATAAGAATTACTCCGAAACAACGTTTGCAAATCGTCGTAAATGGGCCCGAAACGAGATGGCCACCTATTCTGATTTAAGAGAATTATGTTGTTTAGCGATGAAGCTCACTTTTGGTTTACGAGTAATAGGTACGTTAAGTACCAAATCTGTAGCATTTGGAGTAATGAAAATCCATAAGCCATTGTTGAGACGGCGTTACATCATCAAAAGTCACCGTTTGGTGTGCTCTATGGGCAGAGGGAATCATTGGTTCATACTTCTTCAAAAATGAAGCCGGCCATAATTTTACAGTCATTGGAAGATGTTGATGTAGACGACCTTTGGTACCAACAAGATGGCGGTACTTGCCTTGCCATACAGACAACGAAACAATCAATTTATTGAACGAAACTTTTGGTGAGCGCATTATCCTGTGGCGTGGCCTCCAAGATCTTGCGATTTAACACCGCCGGACTATCTTTTTTATGGTTATGTGCAGTCGCTTGTCTACGCAGATCAGCCTGACAAGATTGACGCCTTAAAAGAGAATATTCGGCGTGATATTGCTAACATACGACCCCAAATGCCACAAAAAGTGGCCGAAAATTGGGCCTCTCGGCTGAAATTTACTCAAACCAGCCGCGGCGGCCACTTGCCCGAAATCAATTTTAAAACATAATCTAAAGCTCTTATCTTAGTAAAAAAAATAAATTCTTGGCCATAAGATTAAATTATATGCGTTTTATTTCTTCTTGAAAACTACACGTCTGAAAAAACACCCTTCATAAATACCGGGTTGGCTCTAGGCACGAATCTCATTAAAATTGGTTTATAACGGTCCATGTCTTGTGATTTAAAACCCACAGCTGTGAAAGCTACACATTACACTCAATCCCGACAAAAATTCGCACAGAGCATTACGTGGGAACAAAAACTTCTCTATGGAAATTGGTCCGTATAGGTCGATGTTTTCCAACAGCCCCCATACAAATGTTCCTCCCGATTTAGGTTTCAGCAGCTCCAGAAGTCACCTAATCATGCTCAAATTGTGCATGTCATGGTATGAGCGGCCAACAAATAACTATAATTAAGCTGGACCATTCGTTTCAACGTATATTGAAAGTGGACCATGAAGGTCCTTATTTTCGTACACTACCCAATTTAAGAAACTGTAGCTATAGAAGCCATAAATGATATCAGATTACTCTTGAGTTTTTCATGTCATGTACTGAGCGGCCAATAAATAACTATAGAAAAACTGGGTCATAAAGGTCCTTAAAAAACGTAAAGCCTCCAAACAAAGTCCCTTCCCGATTTTACAAACTGCTGTTTTAGGATGCATTTGGCTTCAACCAAATTTTTGAAAAGCAAAGTGGTGTACTTTAACATATTAAAATCCTCCACCGAAGGAGATCGGAGACTCTACTATATTAAGGGTGGGCCATTTAAAATTTAAAATTTGAATCGGCTGTAGAAAAAAGAATTAATATTAGTTTCAAATTTCTGGTTTAATTGAAAAGGTTGTCTTTTTCGTTTAATATTGGAACACCATCCGAAGCGTTTTCGCTTCGCCCAATGGGCTGAAGATTGTTTGGCAGGAGATGAAGAATTTTAGCAAAAAATTGTGTGTTTCAGATGATTGAAACGCCAATGCATCCACAACGAGTCACTGTTTGGTCTAGACTTTGGCCTAGCGGCGTCATTTAACTATTTTCTTCGAAAAAGATGGTATGATCGGCTGATAAATAACTATAACAAAGCTGTACCATTCGTATTAATCAATGTACAATGAAAGTGGACCAGATCCATATTTTCGTAGACTTCCCAATTTAAGAAACTGCAGCTATAGAAGCCAGAAATGAAACCAGATTACTCTCAAGTTGTGCATGCCATGGAATGAGCGGCCAATGAATAACCATAGGAACACTGGACCTCAAAGGTAGTTGTTAACGTATAGCCTCCAAAAAAGGTCCTTCCCGATTTTACAAACTGTAGTTTCAGGAGCCACATATTGCATTTGGTTCCAACCAAATTTTTGAATTTAGCATTTAAATACCCTCCAGCGAAGGGTGGGTGTTATATTAAATTTGTCATTCTGTTTGCAACGGCACGAAATATTGATCGGAGACCCTACCATACAAAGGGTGGGCCATTTAAAATTTGAATCGGCAGAAAAAATAGAATCGATATTAGTTTAAAAGTTATTGAAAAGGTTGTCTTTGTCAGTTCATAACGTTTTCGCTTCGCCCAATAGGCTGAAGTTTGTTTGGCAGAAGATGAAGAATTTTACCGAACAATTGTGTTTTCAGATGACTGAGAAGCCAATGCATTTACAACGAGTCACTGTTTGGTGTGGACTTTGGACTGACGGTATTAGTGGACCATTTTCTTCGAAAATCAGCAATGAGCCGACTTTAAGAAAATTTTGCAACAAATCCAAATATGGAGTAATTTTGCAGTTTATGTTAAGATTAGGGTCGCACACATGCCCCAAAAAGTGGATTTTTCGTTTGCGCTTTAGTAGTGCATACAGGGTTTCACATAACAATGTTTGCACTTGTTTTTTTAATTTGTATGTGCTATATAGGGTGACCTAGAGGTTGAGCTAGAGGATGATCTAGAGGATGATCCAGAGGATGATATAGAGGTCATCTAGAGGTATTTTTTCAGAACAAAAAAAATATAAAAATTCAAATCAAGTGTGAAATCTTTATTATTAATTTGAAAGGAAATTTTATGGCATTTATTTTTTGAAAAAAATTACCTTCAAATGTTGACAACAGTATTATGGAAATGAGCGTTCGGTGAGAAACGGGAAGATCCGCTGTTTTCGACCCAAATTTGGTTTACTGATGTGGCTCATTTCTGGATCAACGGCAAAGTCAATAAACAAAATTGCCGCATTTGGGCTGAAGAACAACAAGAAGAGGTTCAAGAGGTCTCATTATAACCAGGAAAACCCTCGGTTTGGTACAGTTTATAAGCTGATGAAATCATCGGTGCATATTTTTTCAAAAATGATGATGGCCGGAACATAACCATGAATGGTGCTCGCTATCGCGCCATGATATCGATCTTTATGCTACCTGAAATTGAAGCCTGTAATCTTGACGACACTTGGTATCAACAGGACGGTTCCACTTGCCATACAGCTGCTCAAACAATGGATCTATTGAGAGGTCATTTCGAAAAGCAGCTAATTTCACGTTTTAGACAGATGCGTTGGCCGCCTAGATCGATATCACATTTTTCTTTGGGGTTACGTAAAGTCCAAAGTCTATGCTGACAACCAGCTACGATTCCACACTTTATTTGAATTTTTTTTATTTTTTTTGTTCTGAAAAGATACCTCTAGATGGATCACCCTATAGATATCGAATGACATAAAAGCTAATAATTTTTTTTTGCAATTTGGCTAAATTTCGGTGCCGGAAATACAACGATTTCTTCTTACAAATTTAAATGTGACGTTATTCAAGGTCCAAAAACGTGCTTTCTATTAGCTTTTTTGCACATCCAGAAAATCGGTGTCGACCACCAGCGACTTTATTTTTTTTACTAGTTTATTTTTTAGTAGGAAACAAATCTCTATTAGTAGCAATTGATTACTGCTTTCTTATAAAATGCAGTCTATAAATGCCGTCAGACTCTTCACTTCTGAATAGAAAAATATTTTCCATTCGTTGGCAAAAGACTAAAACCGGAACGCCGGTTAATGTCAGTTTATTACTAAAAACAAAAACCGATGGTTGGGTTTATAAAAGCACAAAATCCTAGACATTTATAGGACCCCCGTGACGATAACACTTGGAGGTCAGTCGTGTCATCAAGGTGAGAAACTGTTCTACAAAATTCATCTTTTGTTGCACTCATCAACCCGCAGGGGACGAGTGGAGTCACCTTATTTTCCTTAAATAACTCAAAGAGTTCCCCCATCAATAACAAATTAATTTTGAATAATCTTGTTCATACTCTATGTCTATGGGCAACATAGAGCGAATCAAGACATTGGTATAACCTGACGGAGTGTGCGAGACTCAAACTGAAAGTAGTCAAGTAGAGTGGACGTTTATATACAACCTTAAAAATTTCCTCCCGATCACACTGCTTTAGAATTAAATTATGGGCTTAATTCGGTGTTATATGAATCACAGTGTTCCATGATTTGATATAATTAGATAAATGGAAATGTTTTTCCACATCTGAACCGATTTTGATTAAATTTGGCACAGTCTGTAGTGATAATTAAATGGACAATTCTCTTGCATGTTATGATATCTTTTCCAAAGATTTCTGATTTTCGTTAACTTACCGCTACGCACCAGTCGATGAGGAGTTGAATTAATATTGCAAAAAACATGTAAAAAATATAAAGTCGGGTGCATCCAACTATGAGATATCCTACTCATAGCTGGCTGCACCGTACATACTTTGCTCTGCTTTTTAACAAATTAAGAACCTTTGTCTGGAGCTTAAGCAAGGTCGGATCGGAAGGTACCTTTGGGTGGAGGCATTTTTAAGCGCAAAGAGAAAGGGATCTAAGGGTTAAAAAATCAATTTAATGTTTTTCTTTTTTTTTGATGTGGACAACATCTGAGCATCGAATGAGACCGATCCGATGCCCCAAAAGTGTTCCCCTCAGAGATATGCGCATTTTATGAAAGTGAAGTCGACGATTCTAAGCGCAAATAGAAAGGGACGTAATCTTTTAAATGGCTCTCCTGAACAAAACTGGGTTTTAACCTTAGGTTCCTTTCTATTTTGCGCGTCACATATGAACAGATATAGTCCAATGGGTAGGACATTTGCGATGGTCACTCGTAACACTTCATGCTAAATTTGATAAGAATTGAATGTGGTTTGGTAATCTGCAAATTCATAAATCAGGAAGGACCTCTGTAGGGGTGCTATAGAAAAAAATACCAAAAATACACGGAGAAAAAAGTATGGTTGTGGTGACAGTATTCGAAGAGGATCATACTATTGTTGGGTATATGGTTGTGGCAGAACAATATTATAATCCTCACAACAAAGGTACAAACCAAGTTAAAAATGACTTTTTGGGAAAAAAGATTTTTTTTAAATAACCAACACTCAGGGGATGCCCCCTATACATGCGGTGCATTGCGTTGGCGAATGGAAAGTAAAGGACCGGAAGGGGGAAAGAGGGAGAAATGATTATTGACGCTTGAACTTCTGGATGTCGCAATCAGTGGGAAATACATTTGCCGGAAGTCTATTCCACACGAGCGAAAAACGAATTTGATCGGTAGTGTATAGTGCGGTCAACTGGCCAATCGATAATAAGCGGGTGTGAATTCCTAGAAAGTCGCGTATCCCTGCCGAACATCCTCACGTCAGGAATAAGGCGACGAAAGTAACGATAGAACAGCGTCACGCAAAACACATTCCGACGATTAATGCCGATGCTCAAGGGAAACAATAGAGTTGGATACCCTACTGTCACCTATCAGCACCATCGCTCTCCTTTGAACACGGTCAAGTAGCTCCAAGGATGATTTTGGAGCACCTGCCCATATATGGGAATTGTATTCCATCTTTTAAACTGCATAAGAGGTTTTTCGAAATACCCATTGTGGCCGGCACACTATAACCCCCTACGTCTAGGAAACGCGAAAATTTTCGAAGCGAGATTTTAGATTCAGCGACCAAAAATCTTTTAAAATCGTTCATTACACTTTCTATATAGTTGCTGACTTGCCCTGTGTATCGTTGTAGGCCACTGTAAAAAAATTCCACCGTTGGTTTTTTTTAAATTCGGGTTTTCTTTCGCTATAGTGCTTTTACACTGTATTTAAACTTTTGCTGCAGATTTTTTTCATAACAGTCATTTTTAACTAGGTGTGTAGTATGATTCAAACACAACCATACTATGATCCCCACAACCATATTATAAGTCACACTCAAGCATACTATCTCCAAAACCATATTATGATACAAAACTGTAGTGTGATTCACACGCAATCATGTAATGATTCCTACAACCATAATATGAATCCACTCAACTAAGATCCCCAAATTTATTTTTAGGATTGGGTTATGTTGTTATTCAACATAAGAGATTATTATTAAGCATCTTTTTTAAGTAGTTCATGGCCAGGTTTAAGACATTGTTTCTATTGAACATTTTATTAAAGAAACAAAAATATATTTAAAAAGACTTTTAGATGCAAGCAGTGGTTACTGCAGGGGGTGAATGCTTCTTTACCATCCTTGGACCCCAAATGATGAATGTGATTAAACAATGATCAATGGATATATACTTAAGTGCAGGCAGATTTTAAATAAACGAGAACCAGTCGGCAGTAGAGTATTCCACAGAAGAAACACAATTAAAATTCCTTTTTTTATAATAGACAACCATGCACTGTATAAAAGATAAACACACACACAAACATGCATAGTCTTTTAAACCTGTTATGCTTTGTTCATAGTCTCAACCATACTGTATAATTGCCGTAATCATATTATTTTATAACGTAAATCTTTAACAACAATACTTTTGTCGCACCAACAATATTTACATGGTTATTACAACCATGTTTTAATTTCTAAATTTGCAATAATACTACTGTTATATTTCAACAATATTAATAATGCCGAAATCATACTGTTGTCAAGATAACATTCAGAAAACAATACTATTGTTACGGCGAACATGCTTTTATTTTGGAGAAGATGCCGTCATCATATAGTAACCATATCTTTTTTCTGTATGTATGTAGTCCGGTTTCTCGACGGTAAATTAATGGTTACTCATTACGTACCATGCAAAGTGTGGGCTTCATTGAGTGTAATTTGTGGCTTTTAGATCTGCAGGAACTCAAATCGGGAGGGACCCGCTATGTGGGAAAAATTCCAGGTATTTTACCAAGGATGGGAGTTGGTCACTCGAAATATTCTATGCGAAAATTTGGTCAAAACTGTTGTCAAATGTGGCTTTTGGAACTGTAATCGGAAAAAACCCTATGCATATATAATATCAAAATATGGAACGATGTGGACCAAGTACAATAGGGTTCGTCCTTGGTCCAAACTTAAAGAATGTGTCAAGTTTCATCGAAGTCTGTTCATAATTGCCACCTGTACTTTGATTACACCTATACATCGACAGAGTGATGTGGAATGAACAGACAGTGGGATGGAGGGTCGGATGGACACAGCTCAAAGGAATCAGATACTGAATCTGAGTCGATGGGTATACTGAACATAAGGTCAATCTCCATTCATTTTAGATGTTGCCATAAGTCACAATACCTTTTACCAAAAAGTGGTGTAGGTTATAAAAGCCCGGGATATACGTACTGTACCGCTATGCCTGCATCCATATTTTATCGTTCCTTACTTGTTTTGTTTTAATTGTTGAATATATTTTCTTCGCAGATTTTTCTATTAGCATTTCAGACAATAGCCCACTATGCATAATCAAGTGGCACCCATGCTGAGGGTGGAATTCGCTGTTGCTGCCACAGAATCGTTAGCACTGCAACCATTTCTCTGTCATGGCGACTCCATTGCACACAGAAGTCCGTCCATAAGGCATTGTTGCCGCTTGCCATCATCTTCAATTAGTTTTCTCATGCCGCGTCTCTCAGCGACGAGTATGAAGTTGTATTGCAAAACGGTTTCTGCTTTTCTTTTGTCACTTTTATTGCCAGTTGAAATTTAATTTTTGGCATGCATTCAGCTTTTATAACTAGACCACGGGGTATCAGACAAGTTTTTGTATTCATTTTCCAGGACGCAGTTTTTGTGTGTCAAATCCCAGTGGTAGATACAGTTGCAGGATGGAAAGTACTTCAAGATATTAATAATTTAATATGAAAATATTTTTTATTTATACTTTAACAAAATGCAAATAGAAAAAAAAAATAAAATAAGTCGGAAGTAGGTGACTATACGATACCCAACACCACTCTGATATTTAGAGGATTAATCATCTCTGTCTGGTGTTTGAGCAGTGTCGGACTCAATATGGTAGAGGTAATTATATGTCGATCATAACGTACCATACAAAGTGGAGTAAAATGGGGTAAAATTTATGGCTTTTACAGTTGCAAGACCTCAAAATGGGAGGGACCTTTGTTTGGGAGCTAATCGAAATGATCCAATATTAACCGATATAGGTGTTGGTATGAATCGGATGTAAAATGTGGCTTTTAACGCTGCAGATTTTAAAATCAGGGATAACCTTGTGTGGGGATTATGGGAAAATATGGACCGGATTTGTCCAGTTTCATCACAGTTAATTAATGATCGCTTATAGCGCACCGTGCAAAATTTGGGAGTTATCGGGTGTAATAGGGTTTGTCCTTGGTCCAAAATTGAATAATCGGTTCATAATTTTACAGGTAACAATTGATGTGATTGCAACGATAGATGGACAAACAGCCGGACTGAGCATAGGTTATGCAACTTTGTTTACCCTACACCACACTGTGGTACAGGGTATTTTGACTGATGTTTGCATAAGCTGATGTTTGCAACACCTTAAAGGAATGGGGATAGATACTACGTTAGGTGTACTGCTCGACTCAGAATCACCTTCTGATTCCATTGAAAGATACGAGTAACAATTATGAACCGATTTTGATAAAATTTGGTACCGATTTGATAAAATTTGGTACATTCTTCAAGTTCAGTCAGGGACGAACTCCATTGAAATTGGTACACAATTGGTCCATATTTTTATATCAAACATAGGTTCTACCCGATTTAACCCCTACAACTCTAAAAGCTACATATGTGACGCGCAAAATAGAAAGGGACCTAAGGTTAAAAAAGGTAAAAGATTTGTTCAGGAGAGCCATTTTAAAGATATAAATACGTGTATCTTAGGTGTACCATCACTTTCATAAAACGCGCATATCTCAGGAAGGGAACACTTTTGGGGTATGGGATCGGTCTCATTCGATACCCTTAGGTCCCTTTCTCTATGCGCTGTCACATATGGTAAACATTAGCACATATTTTTATATCGAACCTAGCTTCTAAGCGATTTCACCCCTACAATTCTAAAAGCTACATTTACAGAGAGTTTCGAGTGCTCTGTATTTGCTGTCTCTGGCTCTTTGAGATCTTACTCCAAACAAAAGAACTAGTTTTGCCAGATTGTCGGCCTTTGCTGGTATGATTATGATAGCACGGCTATCATAATCATACCAGACTAGAATTGATATAAAACACGCAGGGGACAACACGAAAGACACGGACCCGAAGCAATACAAAATGTAAAGAAAATCGACACTGGAGTATGCACTCACTACTACTATCACGGACACTCAACTTCTTGGCGGCTGTTATGCCAAGGAAATTACCCTCCCTCTTGGAGTCGGAAACCAAACTCCACCGTGATACCTCCAAGTATGGCGTTACTTTGTCGTCCGTATGGCGTAACTTTGTCGTCCGTCTCGCCCGGTTTATTAATTAAAATATATGTCGTTTTTCAGAGAAAAAGAACTGATTGTTTTCTTTTTTGAGAAAGAAATTGCGATGAATTTCTGGGCAAAAACCCTGCCTAATTAATGATTTCCCTAGGCTTGAGCTCAACCCTAACGATATTTTACGCGCACTTTCCTATCTTTGAAAGGTATGATCATCACGTTTCTACACCGATATTTCTTTTTAATTTATTTACCACCTCTTTAAATCATAAAAAAGATATAAATATGTTATTAGTATGTTAGGTTTCACTGTCGTGTTTTTAGTGTCGGCGAAAAATACCTTGCAGCTACCAGGCTTGTCACTGTAACTCTGCTTCTCCCTCGGTGGATTGGTCTCAATTGGTTGTGAATATGGCAGAATTTTTTATTGTTTTAAGTTTAATATGTTGATTTTAAGTTTTATATGTTGATATTGATATATTTGTTAAAATATTTGTTTGTCGACAAATATTGTCGCTTCGTGTATTATTGTTTATATGTAAGTATTTGTAGTTTTACTGGCTGTGGTAACTTTAAATAAAAACTTGACGTATTCTCGCCAGACCAACCTTCTTCTCCGGAATTCAAATTCAAAGAGGAGGTTGTCCTCCATTTTCCTTTCAAAAACTTCTTCCTTCCCCTTTTCTTAAGCATGAAACACATAGACGACGACAGGCTACCGACCACAACCTGTCAAAAATAAAATACATGTGTTTATATGGAAGTGAATATTTTAACGACGGCAAGGCGACACGACTGCTGGTTGTTGTCTATGCTACTTATGTAGCTGTAGTTGAATTAAACTATTTTCTATTTTTGTGGACGACAATCAACAGGTTAGAGCTGTCAATGCCTGAAGTGGCGCCACTGAGATTATAATCAGCTGTTTATTGCTGAAAAATTTTCATTCGTTGTTTGGTTTTGGTAATTTTTTTCTTTTTGTTTGTTTATTGAAGTAGGTAAGTATTTGTTAGAGTTAGATTCACCGGACGAACCCACCATCTTCGATTATTCCTCGTCTGCAATTTATTCCGCACTTCATACACTGTTTTCACAATTTTTGTTATATTAGTGATAATATTTGTTAAATACTCTCCAGACATTTTCTTTTCTTTTAACACAAATAACACAAACGTCAAAATTACAGATCAGCTGCTTACTTTGCAGTTGCAGCCTTGAAAATAATTCAGTAGCTGACACGCGTCTACATTTGCAGTCAGCGGCATATGTAGTCGTGTGTTCGTGTAGCCTGTCGTCTATGTGTTTCATGCTTTAGTTTTAATTTTTCTATTTGTTTATTTTTATTTTCTGCCGCTCTACAGCTGTTTGAAAAGTGCTGCCAAGTTTAAACCATTGCTTGCGCTTCTTGTTATTTTTGCGCAAACGCATATAACCCTTTAAGGCGTACATGACAGCCCAGCACCCATCTCCGGTGGGATTTGTCCTCCTTGGTTCAAGTTGTCCAAAAGCCTTCTGATTTGAGGTCCTGAAGCTCGAAATGCCACATATTACACCCGATTCTGACCAAATTTCGAACAGACCATTACAAGTGGCCAGCGAACATTTCAAGTGTATGTAGTTCATATCGGACCATCTTTTCCACAAAGGTCCCTTCCGATATGAGGTCCTGCGGTTTTAAAAGTAAATACAACACCTGATCACTCCCAAATGGTACGTTCTGAGCGACCATTAACTAGCTGTGTTGAAAGTGGAACCAAAAAAATGGCTTCCAATATTTTTGCACATATAGATTAAAAATAATTTTAAAATTTTCCAAGTCAAAAAAAGTATTTTTTCCAGTTTGGCTAAAATTGATATATTTAGAGATAGACATATGAGCTCCAAAAACAGTGAAATTTTCACAATTTTAAAAAATTACGTTTTTTTAAATCTGGGTAAATAAGGCCTAAAACCTGATTTCAATTGACTTTTCTGTACATCCAGAAGTGAAGGGTATAAAATAAGATATAAAATAAAAACTTCAATCGTAGCAGTTGATTTTGTTGCTTTCATGTAGTCTAAAAATGGGAATACGAGTAATTAGTTCACGTCTGATTAGGAAAATATTTTCATTTCAAGGCAAAACCTAAAACCGAAATGTCGGTAAATGGTTTTCTCAAAGCACGGTTTAAAAATACCGCGAAACCAGACATACGGACGGACGCACATTGATAGATCGCCTTAGAATCTTACGATCAATATTTCGTGGTGTTGCAAACGGAACACCAAATTTAGTATAAACCCCACTCTTGGTGGAGGGTATTAAAAGGTAACCCTTATGTACACTGGCTAGCTAAAAACTTTGTTTAAATATTGGTTAAAAACCAGTGCTGTTTTTATGAAGTTAATATATCAATTAAAATATTAAATTTAAAATACTTTTATTAGACGCTTATGCAGCAGGACTCGCAATTTTTTCCGTTGACTTATCCGGTAATGTAAACGTTGCTCTTATGCCATCCAAACTAGCATGCCTCATAGAACCTATGAAACAAAATGAAGTCGCCAACCTTCAATATGTTTTCGCTATGAAATCCTTTCGTCAACTTCTCCACTCAACCAAAAATAATGGCTATGGAACATAAGTTAGGACATCTTTACGATATACGATATTTCATGATTCCATCGTTTTGGTTTGGACGTCAAATGGAGCACGGCAATTGGAGTTCCAGTGCATCGCCATAAGAGGAAAAACATTTTTACCATATGTGATTTTTCGGCTAAGTGTAGATAACAGTTTCATTCGTATGTTGATCAATTTCCACATCAATTATTTCGGAACACCTATGTATCCATACACCTGCAAAATTTTCATCCAGCGCATTGATTTTGTAAGTTAAAATTAAGATCCATTAAAAACAAATTTTTTTTTAACTTTATTCTTCAATAAAATAAAACGATATTCTTCATCGACGAGATAATTCTCCACAACCACGTAAAGCATCTCTAAAAATCAAAATTCTATTCGAAGGCGGTTTAAAACAAGTATAAGATTATGCACTGAACATATATTGAACCAATATTCAATTTCATTTAATTATCTTACAACATACGTCCTTGATAAAAAAAATCATTTTCTACATAGATTATCAATATTTTTTTCATTTGCCAATTTCTATTATTATATTTAATAAGAGAGAGGAAACAGATATTTTTCAAATTCATTATTATTCATTAACAAAATATTAAGGAAATGATAAAATAAATAAAACTAAATATTTTTCCTTATTCACCAAAGCTGTCATAATCAGTATCACTCGATTCCTACTGACTTAAAATTTTTTCTGCTATTATAGCTTTTGAACACTCCCCAGTATTGGATTCACTTTGGATAATAAATTGGTTTATTTCATTATAATTCTAAGCCATCTTATTGTTTTCTTTTCTATGAATAGTAATATTTGGTTTAGACTGCAAATCAGCATTCCAACAGGTATTTTTTGAATATTTTATGAATTCTACACCATGAACAAGAACTTTATGAACTGTGGCTGGCATGTAATACCAAGCGGAATTTTCAATGTACAAATACCATGTATCTCTAAGAAGCTGATCAAAATTGTTGACATTGTTGTCGTCACCACTAGAAAGTGTTCTCAATATATATTTAAAATTTCGAAAAAGGGTGGGATTAACTTCGGTTACTTTGGAAGACATTTTAATATTGTTAAAAAATCGTCTTGCTGTATTACCATCATTTGATGTTCCATAACCAGTATTAGCTTTATCGACCAATAGTCCCATCTCCTCTTTAAATTGAGCTTGAATTTTATATTTTCTTTCACTAAAAATGTTTTATCGTCTGGTTTACAAACTTTCCAAATTCCATTTTTCGCCTTTTGGTGCGACCCGAGCAATCATCAAAGTCTGTGGAAGGTCTTCCTCTACGGCTGGAGCAAGGTTCCCTAAATAACACAATCATTTAAAACCATGGAGTTTATGTTCCATGTAATGTACTTACAAAAGTTAAACACGCATCACTTATAACAAAATGTGAATTCAGCCACTATCCGAACTTTTCTTCAAATCTCTCTCTCATGTAGTGATACTTTGCCAATTAGTTTTTATTTTTAATAATATAAACTGAATTTCTTTAATCATCTTCTCATTAATTTTTAACTTTAACTCTTCTTCTAAATACGCAATTACTTCTCCTTTGGCAACACTTGGAGTACAATGCCTAAGCCAAATATTAAAAAATTGTCGAATTTTCACCTGTCTCGACACTGAAAATTTAAAGAATAAATGAAAGGGGGAAGAAGGGGGACGAGAAACATACTTTTTTAAACTCTACACACTTGCCCAGATATTATATTAAAATATTATAAAAGTGTTTTTGATATTTTTTACACTCCACTGAACTTGAATGTTTTAACAACTTCGATTTTCGCTTTTTGTTTACATTCGGTATAACCAAACAAACCACAAAAGCGAGTTGCCATATCATTATATTCTAACAAGTTAATCCAATCCTAAATTATGCTGGTTTACCGACATTTTTATTTACTGATATTTTCTTTACTATAAATATTAACTTTGAATACTCATAACTTTTTGAAATATAACATTTTTTAAAAACTCTTTTTGATATAACATAAATGAAGTGTTGTTTGTACAACGACATCAACCTTTTAAAAAAACTAGTGCAGTGATATTTTTCATTTTTGGCCGCCCTCAAGACACTGTGCGTATCAGGGAAAAATTTTCTTGTTTGTTTCACAACAGATGTTACGGAAAATCGTAAAAAATATTCTAATACATATGTATGATCAATACATATCTGTGGATATTTGATAAAAGAACCTAGCTCGAGATCGGACAATTTTCCAACATTTTAATCATATGTATAATTTTTGAACGCGCATCTTTCTGTTTAATCAGAATGTTTCTATATGTATGATCGAGAGATATAGAAGACGGCAAATCAACCTATCTCGCGATTTGTATAATTTGGTTTTGACAAAACAACCCACCTCGAAATAGGTTGCAAGGGCCTAAGAAACATGTCATAACGTAATTTTGACAAAAGAACCTATTTAGACATGGGTTTCTAATAATTTTCAAAAATAATTTTGACAAAACAACCAATTTTCAGTCATGTTCTTTTATCAAATGAATAATCGAAATAAATATATTCCGTTGTAAAGTAAAGTTCTTTTAATAGCCAGTTGTGCACTAGCATTCATTGTGACAAAACATCTCTTAATAACATCAGTGCTTTTGTGAAGTGATATTTGGCGAAATAGCGGGAACTTAAATCAAATCAAATGCTTTTGTCGTGTGCAGATGAAAAAAAAATTGAATTTTTACGAAAATAAGTTGTTTTCTAATTTATAAAATTAAAAAAAATGAACAGAGGAAGGCTTCTTACGGCTATGGCTCAAAAAATACCTCTATTAACAGAAAAGAGAAATTTAAGTGTTGAAAGAGAAGGTGATAACAGAACAAAGGTTTTAAAGCATCTGCTTGAGGATGAAAGAGTAGTAGAACCGTTTGCGGATGAAACAGTAACATCTTTTGATATTGGCGCAAGTGATGGAATGTTGTCTCAAATTAATGCAAATAACATAGGTGCAATTGAGCAAAATGAGAATGAAATTGATGAAGATCCTTTCCATGAAACTGATTTTGATGACTCAGATTATATTCCGGATATGGACTCCACTGTTAACACATCTACAGAGAGCACTCGTGAAATGGCTGCAACTCTTGAGTCCAATTTAAGTAATTGGGATTCCGCCGAAATTGATGAAACCCAACTATTGGAACTTCCAACCACTTCGTCATTTAAAATAAACAACAGGAGTAACAAAAACTTTGGAAAAGAATATTTAACTTATAAAAATAAAATAGTCCCTGCTAGAAAAATTGAACCCCTTTCATAATGGAGTCATTCCATGCCAAACGGTACGCATTTTTTACATCACAAGCTTGGATTGCTTAACTAGTTTGTGTATGCATTCTTCTCTTAAAAATATTATATACGTGTTTCAAGAAAAAAATTTTAAAATTTTTTTTTAAATGTTATGACCAATTGAACTTTGGTGAAATGAAGATTTTATCAAAGAGGTGTGTTCATTCAGTCGCATGTAACTCCGGAAATACTTGACCGATTTTACTCTGCTATACCTTGTTTTGAAGGTAATTTTAAGCACTTCTAAAATAACGAAACGGTATGGCATAACGCCATAGAATTTTTTAAGTTTGTATCATTTTAATCCTTTTATTTCGATTTTGAAAATGATTACATCTTTTTTTATTTTGAAATTTTGCAGGCGTATTCTTACAGGTCTGTTTTACCGACTGTGTAAGTTTTAAAGTGGTGAAATAATGCGTTCTATTTTAAAAATTTTTTTTTACCTTATACCTTTTTCACTTCCATGAATATAGAAAATATAATATAGAAAAAAAATATTTTTTAATAGTTTATTGACACAAGATATAACAACAACAAAAAAAACAAAGAAAAAAAGAAATAAAAACATGATACAATAGCCATGCACGTATTCCAGGAGGGGCTTGTAAAATTTTTAAAGAAAACCTTAGGACCTGTAAGTAAAATATTTTACTTTTCTGATGGCGCAAGCGCACAATACAAAAACAAGAAACTTTTTAAATCTGACGTTCCACGTAGAAGATTTTGGAATACCAGCGGAATGGCATTTTTTTGCAACGTCTCATGGCAAATGGCCCTGCGATGGTCTGGGAGGAACAGTCAAAAGACTAGCAGCACGTGCAAGCTTGTCCAGCCTCATAAATCCCATTAATAGTGCCGTCAAATTTTATGATTGGGTGAATAAAAACGTGAAGAATATTCATACAGAATTCTTCAATAACTATCAATATCAAGATAGGGCGAAACACCTGAAGGAGCGTTTTGAAAAAGCGAAAACAATTTCTGGAACTCTTGGCTACCATGCATTCATTCCACAACCCGATAAAATAATGAAAGTCCAGACAACATCATCTTCTGAGCAGTACTGTATGAAGATGGTATACAAGGCATAACATTTATTTCATTACTCATTTTTTTATTTCTTTTTTTCTTTGTTTTTTTGTTGTTGTTATATCTTGTGTCAATAAACTATTAAAAAGTATTTTTTTTCTATATTATATTTTCTATATTCATGGAAGTGAAAAAGGTATAAGGTAAAAAAAAATTTTTAAAAATAGAACGCATTATTTCACCACTTTAAAACTTACACAGTCGGTAAAACAGACCTGTAAGAATACGCCTGCAAAATTTCAAAAATAAAAAAAGATGTAATCATTTTCAAAATCGAAATAAAAGGATTAAAATGATACAAACTTAAAAAATTCTATGGCGTTATGCCATACCGTTTCGTTATTTTAGAAGTGCTTAAAATTACCTTCAAAATAAGGTATAGCAGAGTAAAATCGGTCAAGTATTTCCGGAGTTACATGCGACTGAATGAACACACCTCCTTGATAAAATCTCCATTTTACCAAAGTTCAATTGGTCATAACTTTTGAAAAAAAAAATTATATTTTTTTTTTCTAATCGCGGATGAAATAGAATTGCTAGAGGACCAAATCTGCAAATTTTCATAAAAATCGGAATCATTGCGTTAAATTTTTGCCCAAAATCGTACCGTTTGGCATGGAATGACTCAATGTAGAAGATTGTGTAACACTTAACTAAATTTCGAAGATCAGAAGAAGCTTTTTCACTTGTACTGGAATTTGGGCGACTACAACAAACGTTGGCAATATCTGTCAGACTTAATTGAAGTTGAAATCAAGAAAACGCAAAAACTTAATAACTCAGGAAATCGGCAGTACAACTATTTGTATAATTTTGAAATTAATGGTCAAAAGACAAGAGTATGTAAGCAGAGTTTTATAAAAATATATGACGAAATAGCTCAAAGTATCAAAACTATTACTAAATATAAAGTGAAAGAAACTACTGGCCAACTTCTCCAATGCGATAAAAGGGGAAAACATTTTCCGCAACACAAATTGTCAACAGAAAAGTATCAGGAAGTGCTGCATCACATAAATAGTTTTCCAAAATATGAGAGCCATTACAGTCGTCGTCATACAAATTAGATATATTTTCAGTGTAGTCTAAGCCTAGCTCAATTATACAGATTATACACCGAAAAATATTCTCAACCTGTTTCGCTGTCAACGTATCGAGAAATATTTCAGAAGCTGGACATTAAATTTAAAAAGCCGCATCTTGACGTATGCAACATGTGTGAGAATTTAAGGGTAGATATAAAAAATGCATTACACGAAGAAGAAATATCAATACTTAAATTAAAACAAAAACAACACCACGAAGCGGCGTATGAATCTAAAAAACATGATAAAGAACTTTCTTTGAAAGACAAATCTATTAAAATGTACACTTTTGATCTGCAGCAATGTTTGCCAACTCCACATTTAAATGCGGCAATGTACTTTTACAAACGACCATTATGGACTTTTAATTTTACAATGCACGATGGAGCAACAAACAGAGCCAATTGTTACATATGGAACGAGACCATTGCAAAGCGTGGGGCAAACGAGATTGGTTCCTGTATTTTCAAGTGTGTTATGGATTTACCGAAACATGTGAAACATATCATTTTGTACAGCGACTCCTGTCCTGGGCAAAATCGAAATTCTCACGTTTGCGCCATGTTTGAAAAGGTTTTAGAAGATCATCCAACTATAGAAATAATTGATCATAAGTTTCTCGTTGTTGGACACACGCATATGGAATGTGACACTGTTCATTCCCAAATAGAAAAGAAGAAGAAACAATGCGTAAATTCCATACATCATCCACATGACTGGGCTACTTTAATAGCAACTTCAAATCACAAATATATTGCAATTGAGATGCTTCAAGATGAATTTTTTGACTTTGGCACAAATATACATGGAGAACCACTAATACATCAGGTGCGAAGAACATCACATTTGTTTATACATTTACAATCTAATGTTTATTTTCTTTTTTCTTTTTAAAGGTGATAAATTTCAATGGAAACTGGTACGATGGATGCGGTATGAGAAATTAAAGCCTGGAATTTTGCAATACAAGCTATCTTTAGAGTCAAGTGAGGACTTCATGGAACTAGACATAAAGACATAAAGCAGCGGCGACAGAAAATAAACAACCCGGAATTGAGCAAATGTTATTCTGCTCCTTTGCCGATATCTTTGAACAAAAAACAAGATTTACAGTCCGTTCTTTCGTTGATAAATCCTGAGTTTAACAATTTTTATAAGAACTTGCACGTTGAAGGTGAACAACAAGTGGAAGTTGATTGGGATATTAACGAATATGATTAGACGAAGAGTACATTTATCATTATCTTTCCGTGATTTACATAATTTATATAAGTTGAATCGTTTTAATATTTATATGAACTAAATGTATTTATTGTAACAGAGATTCTGAATTCATATATATTTTAAGTTTCCTTTTTTATACCAACCATACATGTACTTGAGCTAATATAAATCAGCACTTTTCACAATATTTATTTAAAATACATTTTGAATTATATTTAACAAAGTAATTCTATGTAACAAAGTATGAACTAAATGTATTTATTGTAACAGAGACTCTGAATTCATATATATTTTAAGTTTCCTTTTTTATACCAACCATATATGTACTTGAGCTAATACAAATCAGCACATTTCACAATATTAATTTAAAATACATTTTGAATTCTATTTAACAAAGTAACATATTTCATTGAATTTTTCTTATTTTATTTTAATAGAAGCACTAGACCCGAGATAAGTTACGAAATATGTGTCAATTTTCATTTTGACAAAAGATTTTATCTGGAGTAAAGTTAATTTTTTGGTCAAAACTATTTTTGACAAAACAACACATCTCTGTTTTTGGCCATTTTCTCGGCAACCGTTCCAGCTAGAAGGAAAATTTGTATTGGAAAATGAAGATATACGAATTACCCACAACTTAAACAATTAACATGTTCTTAAATATGTCCTCATGCGACTGCGTGACCCTTCAAAGGAGTATTTTTGCTCTCCTGTAAAATTCAGTTTTTTGACATTGGTTGTTTTGTCAAAATTCCACAGATATGTAATTCAGCAACTTTTCTTGTTCACTTGCTTAGTGATTCCATAAGTGCATCCGAATTATTGCAGCAACCTCCATTGCTCTAGTTAGTAGATCGCAGACACTTACGATTCTTATATCTGCACGTCTTTCCTGTTAAAAATGTGTATTTGTCCTAACTGCAGAGCTATATTAACACAATACATTACATGGCAACGAACACATCAGCATATAGATAATTACCCAGCGGCGGCATTCAGAAGGCCTTAACTTAACTTATATCTTTAAAAAAAATATGGCTTACAAAAGTGATAAACTTCCTCTAGATTTTCAGTACAGAAATGGTAGTTAATTTGTCTACAGGTCAATTTAAAGCTAAAAGGACTTAATTAGTCCGGGCCGCCTATTTAATTCCCTACACTTACCTAGTATTCAGAAATCTTCGCACCTTTGTTCAAACCAGCATAAATAGTAGCACAGTATCTAAAGTGGGTCTGGTATAAAAAAAATGGTTCCGCATCCCTCCATCAACGAATAGAGGTATACGAGTATTTACTTTATCATTCTGTTTGAAACACCTCAAAATACTGCTCGAGGACCTTATAAAGTACACGTAGAGAACAGATTCGTTGCCACAGCCGAATATTTTTGTCGACCGAATGAATGAGGTTGTATGCATCTCGAGTATGCCATCAGTACCATCGAATGTTAGTTGGTGCTATGTAACGTTCAGTAATTGAAGTATCGGTAGAAAATACAAAGAATCCGAACCTCCAGAAAAGAAGTTTTGGCTCATAAAGCCAAAATTCCAAATTTTCAGTAGAGACAAAAAACTGTTTCCTTTTAACTTGAATTACTCTTAAACATAGTTAGGACCATGTTGAGAAAACAGAGAAAAATATGATGAAAGACTTCACCTAAATATAAAAATAAACGATTTGCTTAAAACAGTAATAATAGGATAATTTTCGTTTTTGGCTACGATAAAAGTTTAGATATCATCAATATGTTGGAAAAACTATTGGTTGTCACAACCACCAACTAAATTCTTTTTGTATTTTTTATTGGTATGACCGATCAATAAGTTTCGTCAACAAAACAATAATTGTATTTATAATCTTGTCGTTTGTCGAAGCGAATATCCATTACTTTTATAAACATTTAGTGATTGCAACTAAAATTCTTTTCTTGCAACGGAATTTTAGTAATTCCAACCGATTTCCAACTAATTTTTTCCGTGTGTGCATATTTCTATATCGTTGTAAATTTCTTAGACCATCTAGTCATGTCCGACTGTTAGTGGAAAGCACAATACAGTACACACTGTTGAAGCTCGGTGCAGATACATGTGCTGATGGACTTAAACCATTGGTGTTAAAAATGCTCCAAATCAGTCAAGAGGTAAAAATTATCCCTACACAAAGAAAAAGTCAACCATTGGAAAGCCGGAAACTAAACCAACAATGTTTCATAACCTATAAGAATTCTGAAGGAAAATCGAATAATTGGCTCATAAAGCCAATGCGAGCTCTAACACATCGGCTCAAACCAGCGCCTATTTGGCACACAATAACTTATTATTAAATAAAGAAAAAAAAGTGTGGTCAACGATTTTTATCGCCAGAAGATGCTGTTGAAGCGTTCAAAAGCCATTTTTGGAGTTATCTCAATCGGAGTGGAAAAAGTGCTTCGACAATTGGTTTGAGTGCATGCAAAAGTGTACAAATAATGCTAGAGAATACTTTTGATGATAAATATTCGCATTTTCATTATTATGCCAGAAATATATAAAGCAGCCCTCGTAATACCTTGAACTAAATTGTGGTGTAGAGCATAACAAATATAAGTTCAATCGTGATGTTGTCCCTACAACATAAAATATATAAATTTAAATTTATTTTTATTAAAATGTGATACCTAAACTTCTAATATCCAATAGTTATAACAAATATATAGTATTTCTTAATGTGAACACGAAAGAAGTGCAAGACTTCTCGAAATAGTGATCTTATACTCTATACAGTTAGTATGGCACCGCGGATCATGACCTAACGTGGGTTGAAAGGTTAAACCCGCCATGGCCACTCAATTATTAATCTTAACTTATTTCTGAGTCGTTATGGTGCATGTAAACAAATGATCATGGACTGACATATCTGTCCAATATTAAATAAAGGCCCGTTCCCTTTTCCCTTTGTTCCTACTCCAGTTTAGGAGTGGATGTAAACTGCTTTAGTGGATGCTGTAAATGGTAAAGTAAACACAATTACAACAAAAATTGCACACATTCTTAGAGATATGTGTATGTGTACATAATCACATGGATATGTAATACAAATGCAAATAACTATCGCTAT
This sequence comes from Hydrotaea diabolus, assembly GCA_963513945.1. Taxonomy (NCBI): domain Eukaryota; kingdom Metazoa; phylum Arthropoda; class Insecta; order Diptera; family Muscidae; genus Hydrotaea; species Hydrotaea diabolus. The sequence goes on along the minus strand of OY740718.1, from coordinate 148,669,598 downwards.
TGTTTATTAGAATTACAAATGATATACGCATACATGGATACACAATTTATACATGAGTACACAATAGACGGTTTCGAGTGATACTCGCTTATTGAACTAAGGGTTTTAAAGCCTTTTGAGATTTTTTTTCATTTGTTTGTACTTTATATAAGAATTTTTTGGCCTTATTCATGATAAATCATTTGCTTGGAAAATTTGTATAAAAAAGTTAATTCAAGAAATACTATAAGCGAGTAATAGCCGAACTCGCTTAAGGTCGATAAGTGTAAAAATCGATTGAAAATCGATCCCAAAAATTTGGGATTAGCGCAAATAACCTTTAGTTTTCTGATAACAAAACTTTTTTTATTCTTGTACAATGGAGTCAAGTTATAGCGATAGCTACTTCCAAAATGAGTTGCCAATCGAACACGGTCAATGTGTGTATTACATATGTACACAGGTTATCGCTCGTATGCTATTTCAGCCCAAATGACAATTTGTAATATTAGAAAAATGCGTTTAACGTAAAAGAACCTGTAGACCATTCGCCAATAAGTCAAAATTCGAAAAAAAAATATTAATTATGTGCTCATTAAAGCTGGCCGATTTTTGGGTAACCATATGTCCATAGTATAAGAGGCCCAATATATATTTAAAATTGTCCAGCACAAAATGATCTTTTTTCGGTTTCTAAGGGTGAAGGCCCCAAATTTATTCGATTCGTAGAATTAATTTTTATTCCGGAATTGTGGCACAATTTTATTATTATTCAATAACCATGTGTCCGTAATGAAAGAGTTCCGAAACACATTTAGAATTGTGAAAACATGTTCAAGTTTCTGGACATGTACAAGTTGAAAGCGACACTTGACTTAAAATACAATATCAGCTATGCACAGTGTTCGTTGCCGTACCAAGTTTGGGCAAAAATAGATGGTGTTGTGACCGGTGTCAAGACACAGATTTTGTTTGGAAATAATCCATATTTTCAGAAAGTGGATTATGTCCATTTTAATAAGGCAAAAAAGTCATACCCATCGCCAAAAGAAGTGGCATTTAGACAATTTTTACTAGGTTCGAAGTCGGTTCCGAAAATTTGTAGTCCTCGAATTGTGTCCGTTCGAAGGCCATCCACACAAAACTAAGTTTGACTAGAAAAAGTTATCATAGTGCTTTTTGCACTTTTTTTGTTTATATCAAAATTTCTATGATATGGACAAAGTTATCATCCTCGCCTTCATCGCATTCGACTTCAAGGGAGTCTCTCATAATTATTGACATTATTTGTGGGGACTGTGACCCCACTATAAATTCCATTATAAATTGAAACTAAGAATATTGTCCTCATTCGGTTTACGTCCGTTGAAGTTATTTTACCGATTCATTGTACTTTTCCACCTTGGTGTATTTCGTTTCATACCCATGTCGAGCCCTTACACAAAAAAATAAAAAAAAAATGCAAATCAAGTGTGGAATCTTTATTGGTAATTTGAAAGGACATTTTATGGCATTTATTTTTTGAAAATAATTACCTTTAAATGTAAGCAACTGTATTATGGAAATGAGCGTTCGGTGAGATCCGCTGTTTTCGACCAAAATTTTGTTCAGCGATGAGGCCCATTTCTGGCTCAACGGCAAAGTCAATAAACAAAATTGTCGCATTTGGGCTAAGGAGCAACAAGAAGTGGTTCAAGAGATGCCATTATACCCAGAGAAAACCACGGTTTGGTGCGGTTTAAAAGTTGGAGGAATCATCGGTGTATATTTTTTCAAAAATAATGATGGCCGCAACGTAACCGTGAAAGGTGCTCGCTATCGCGCCATGATATCGATTTTTACACTACCTGAAATTGAAGCCCGTAATCTTGACGACTCTTGGTTTCAACAGTACGGTGCCACTTGCCATACAGCTGCTTAAACAATGGATCTATTCAGAGGTCATTTAGAATAGCAGCTAAATTTACGTTTTGGACAGGTGAGTTGGCCGCCTGGATTGAGTGATATCACACCTTTAGACATTCTTCTTTGGGGTTACGAAAAGTCCAAAGTCTATGCTGACAAACCAGCTACGATTCAGGTTTTGGAAGCCAACACTACGTGTGTCATTAAAGCCATACCGGTCGAAATGCTCGAACGAGTTATACAAAATTAGACCCTCAGAATGGAAACTCTGAGACGTAGTTGCGGCCAACATTTGAAGGAAATTATATTCAAAAAATAAATGGCATGAAATTTCCTTCGAAAGAATAAAAAAGATTCCCGGCTGGATTAGAATTTTTATATTTTTTTTGTTCTGAAAAAATATCACTAGATGGATGACCCTTTATAAATATTAAATTTTTAATAATTTAGTACTAAGAGCATTGTGCAATTTACTTTCGAAATTCATTAAAAAGCAAGTTGTAATAAAATGGCGCTTACGTCTTTTTCGCGGTAAGGACTCGATATCATATGTTCCAGCTTCAATATTGCAACCTATATTTTGTATATTTACGTACGTAGATCGTCCTAGATTTCCGACGTTTAGAAAATATACACTCTCTGAGGTCTTCGACGAGTATTTTGAAGTGTTGCTAGCGAAACAAAGTGAATACTTCTTTTATTTTTTGATGGAGTGTATAAAATAAAACCCAGATGTGACCGACTATACTTGTATTATACCCTGTACTCATGGATGTTTATAAAAAACCAGATTTTAAAACTAATGTCTTCTTTGTGAGAACATATCTTTGTCTTCGGTAAAATCGGTTAAACGTATATGTGGAGTCTATATCTAAATCGCAACCGATTTTCATACATTTCTTAACAACAGGAAACTGAGGTACTCGCTACGGAGTTATTTTGTTTAATTTAGTTATTCCTGATGATGTTCTTCAGAGAGGAATGAAATATCGAATAAAGAGAAAAAATAATAACATTGGCCTCGAGCTCGATAAAATAATTATTTAGTAGAACCGATTTTCTTTTTTCAATTTTAAAAAAAGGTGCCAAATTTCATTAATATTGATTTATATATTTATATATTGTAATATGTGGCTTCTAGAGCATAAATTCGTATAAACACTCTTGTATGTATGGGAGCTAAAGCTAAATATAGATCAATTTCCCCAATTTCCATAACGTTGGTTTATAATACTTTTTCATTTTCAAGTTTTATCAAGATTGAATGTAAGATGTGACTACTAGAGCTAAAAACGTAAAAATCAGATGAACATGTGGGAGCTAAATCTAAATCTTAATCGATCTTCTTCAATTTTAGCAACATCCTTCTTTGGTTTAAAAACTTACTAGTACTAAATTTCATCAAGATTAGATGTAAGATGTGGCTTCTAGAGCTAAAAGCGAATGAACATTTATACGGGGGCTATATCTTAATCTAAACCACTTTTCTCCAATAATAACTGATAATTCACTGTTCCATAGAGTAGCACAGGGTATAACTGCAGTCGAACAGAACTGACATAACAGTAAACTGAGAGATTATAGCTTTTGAGCGGTATCATTTAAAACGTGTCTTCGGCGGCGGCAGGGTCTCAAATCTAGCGTGACATTTTTAATGGGAGCCATACGAAAACATGAACCGGTATGATTTTATTTAATGCTTAATATGAGCAAGATATGATTTGATATGTGGGTTGTCGAGCAACGCGGCTTCAAATCGAAAATGATCTAAAAATGGGCGATATATGAATCAATGAAGTGATATGGTTAGATATAACCAGGCTTGTACCACAGTGTGGTGCAAACAAATAGCTATGCACTAGGACTTGTGAGCATGGATGAATTAATTTAGGTATTGTTTCTGGTTATTTTTTAGCAAAAACCCAAATTTCACAAAACCACAAGAAACAATTCCTGAGATCCAATGCGCCATTGGTGAGATACAGCCACATCTCTGTTAAAAGTCATGGATCATTTCATGAAAAGAGTAAAGGCCTGTCCACACGCAGAGAAAAGATATGGTTACTATATGGTCACCGCAACAATAATATGTTCTCCACAATAAAAGCACGTTCGTCGCAACCATAGTATTGTTTTTTTGAATTTCATTTTGACAAAGTATGATTGCGGCAGTATTAATATTGTTGAAATGTAACAATAGTGTTATTGCCAAATTAAGAAATGAAAATAAGGTTGTAGCAACCATATAAACATGGTTGGTGCAACAAAAGTGTTGTTTAAAATTTACCTTAACAATAATATGATTGCGGCAATCATCCGGCATGGTTGCTAATATTTTTGTGTGTGCGTATGTTTTTTTTTGAAATACCAAAGAAAAACACATACACGCGATACAGTGCATGGCTGTTGTCCATTATAAAAAACAACAACAATCGGAAGGTAGTTCGAGGGATTTTAATTATGTTTACTTTTTCGGCGAAATACTCTACTACCGACTGGTTGTCGTTTATTAAAAATCGATCTGCACTTAAGTACATAGCCCGTGATCATGGTTAAATCACTTTCTTTACTTAGGGTCTACGGATGGTGAAGTATCATTCACCTCTGCTGGCAACTAAAAGCATTTTCGACTGCCGTTGGAGTATATATTTTTGTTTCTTGAATGAAATGTCCAATAAATACATGGCCTTAAATCTGGCTATGATCTAATAGTAATGTAATTTAAAATAACTTACTTGATAAAAATCTCTATTTTTGATTAACAACATTACCAAATGCTAATTAATAATTTTGGTTGAGTGTGAATCATACTATGGTTGTGGGGATCATAGTATGGTTGCGTGTGAATCATACTATGGTTGTGAGGATCATACTATGGTTGTATGTGAAACATACTATGGTTGTGAGGATCATAATATGGTTGTGGAGATAATAGTATGGTTGAGTGTGAATCATACTAATGTTGTGAGGAAGATAGTATGGTTGTGGTGATCATAGTATGGTTCAGTGTGAATCATACTACGGTTGTAGGAATCATGGTATGGCTATGTGTGAATCACACTATTGTTGTGAGGATCAAAATATTGCTGTGCCTCAACCATAGACTCAACAATAGTATGATCCTCTTCGAATATTGTCACCCCAACCATACCTTTTTTCTGCGTGCATTTGACGGATATTTCAATTCATACTTAATCGCAACAGTTGTCCTTTACAATCCAATAACAAAATCACAAATATTGAAAAAAATAGTGTAATTATTTTAAAATGAAAAAGTGCATTCTTACTGAAATAATTTTTCTGTAAGTCACTTTCAACCAAAGTTTTGAAAAGTATAATTTTTGGATCATGTTTTTTGTAAAACAGTGACATGGCATTTAGTGCAATCAAAAAAAGGTATGACCATCTTATCATTCCAGAGAAATGTGTATTATTTTCCCTTATAAATTGTATAGACTTTTTGTATATGACAAAAGGCACTGTGCCACCAAGACTAACTTATTCAACTGACTATATTTGTTAGTATAGGTAGGTATCGGGTGATCAATCTAAAGGTATTTTTTCAAATTAAAAACTACTCAAATTGTGTGGAATCATTATTGTTCATTCGAAAGGACATTTCATTTATTTTCGAATATAATTTCATTTAAACGTTGGCCGCAACTACGCCTCGGGGTGTATATTCTGAAAGTCCAATTTTGGATGGCTAGAAAACAGGGAGCATTCGCCAAAAAATCAAAGGAAAACTTTATTTAGTAGCTTAATATGGCTTCATAGCAAATCGGAATGATTTTAAGATATCAAATATCCGAGTTTTAAATAAATTTTCAGTTGTTATGTGTCGGTACACAGAAAAAGTTAATTAACACTGACTTGAAAGACGGTTGTAGCTGGTCCTAGTTTTGATAAAAAAAAACAAAGTTCGTGCAAGAATTAAAAACCTACTGATTAAGTGGCCCCATACTTCATACGATTCTGACGAAGTTTCGCATAAAAATAGAACATTTTCGGTCGTTTACACAGACTTCTTCGCAATGGTTTGATGTCCTTCCGCTCTAGAAGCAAGAAATTGAATCCCATCATGCTCAAATTCCACATTTCACGTTACGAGCAACTTATAATTAATGCTTGTTCAATCAGAGTCCATGTGTTTCTATAGTCATGCTAAGACCCCTCCCCCGGGATTTGTGGACGATCAACTCAACAATCTCATTTGACTTCCATTTCTGCTAAAACTTTGTAAAAAAAACTTTACGATATCTGTCCACATTTTCAAATATCTCCTATACTTATACAAAGACCATTTCCGTGTTGAGGATTTGTCGCTCTAGAAGTCCCGTGATCAAATTTCACAATAATACTATTATTCACACACAACTATACTATGATCCCAAAACCATGTTGTGAGTCACACTCAACCATGCTTTGATCCTCTAGGAGCTACATATTTCATACAATCATTTGGCACAGTTCATCACAATTGAATCGAATTTAATGATTCTAGGTCCAACCGTTCGGTCATAGCATGGAATAATCACTTGTTTATGATGGACACATTTTTTCCATTTTCTCCCTTTAAGTACGAATTTCGAAAAATCCCTTCTCATCAAGCGGCTCTAACTGGTCCTACATCTACTCAGCGGTAGCCGTGTAGCCTGGACAGGCAGTCAGTAACGCAATAATTTTATATATGTGACAGCACATAGAGAAAGGGACCTTAGGGAAAAAATCAATTTTCATTTTTTTTTCTTTTTTTGATGTGGACAACATCTGAGCATCGAATAAGGCTGATCCCATGCCCCAAAAGTGTTCCCTCCCAGAGATATGCGCGTTTTATGAAAGTGAAGTCGACGATTCTTAGCGCAAATAGAAAGGGACCTAATCTTTAAAATAGGTCTGCTGAACAAAACTGGGTTTAACCTTAGGTCCCTTTCTATTTTGCGAGTCACATATTAAGATCCCTACAACGATAATATGATTCCACTCATTCATTCTCTTATCCCCAAAATTTGTTAATAGGATTAGATTATGTTGTTTTCAACAACGGAGTTTTTTATTAAGCATTTTTTTAGCGTTAAAGAAGAAAAATATATCCAAAAGCCTGTCGAAAACACTTTTAGTTGCAAGCATGGGTGACTGCAGGGAGTGAATGCTACTTCACCATCCGTAGACCCCAAGTAATGAACCTGGTTATGCCATGATTAATGGCAATATTCTTAGTGCAGGCAGATTTTAAATAATCGAGAAAGAGCCGGTATTCAGGTATGCCACCGAACAAAGTTAACCCAATAAAAATCCCTTGAACTGCCTTCCGATTGTTGTTTTTTTATAAAGGACAACAACCATGCACTGTATCTTGGTATACCAAAAAAAACTTACACATACAAGTATAAAACTAGGGCCATAAACCTGTTTTGTTATGTTCATAGTCACAACCATACGGTATAATTGCCGTAATAATATTATTGATAACGTAAATCTTAAACAATAATACTTTTGTCGCACCAACAATATTTATATGGCTGCTACAACCATTTTTCATTTCTAAATTTGGCAATAATAGTGTTATTACGATACATTTCAACAATACTAGTATTGCCACAATCGTACTGTGATCAAAATGGTTTCGACGAACATGTTTTTATTGTAGAAAACGCATTATTGTTACCGTGACCATATAGTAACCATATATTTTCTCTGCGTGTGGAAGTCGTTTATTTCCCCCCTAAGCAATTGTCAAAAAATGAACATGTATGATCCAAATTGGTCTAAGATTGGTTGTTTATCCATCGTCAAATATTGTATCTTTTAAATTCATTACGTTCCTTTCTTGACCCATTAAACTGAAGTCTGCCAAATTTATGGCTTATAGGGCTAAACACATAAAACTTTACTTGTGTGGGAGCTTACCTAAATCTAAACCGATATTCTTCAATTTTAAAATCATTCTTCCTTGGTCCAAAAAAACCAACATGAAAAAAATTTCCTTAAGATAGGATGTGCCTTCTAGAACCAGAAACATAAAATCCCATAAACATAGGTGTGTTGGAGCTATATTTAAATCTCAACCGATTTTGTGTAATTTCAATAAAGTTTTCCTTTAATTAAAAACATACTCGTAGTGCTATTTTTCATTTAAGTTGGATTTAATATACGAGGGCGGTTCGCAAACTTCTTAGCCTAGCACAAAAAGCGCGGTATAAACAGAAAAAAGTTAAGTGTTTTGAAAACTTCCATCTCTGCTATAAACACATGCTAAATTTTGTTTCGATCTGGCAACTCCTTCATATAGAAACAGGTGTTCACAAAAGACGCATCCGCGATTTTTTTACAATGTGATTAGAAATGCGTGGTGTCATTAAATATTACATAAAAAGGGTTTATCGGGACAAGAAATTCATGATGATATGGTGAATGTGTTAGGTGAAAGTGCTCCTTCATATGCAACAGTAAAAAATTGGGTTGCTGAATTTAAACGTGGTCGTACAAGCATTGAAGATGAACCACGTAGTGGAGGTCCAAAAACAGCAACAACAACAGAAATTGTAGCCAAAGTGCATGATATGTTATTAAATGATCGACGAATAAAAGTGCGTGAAATAGCTAATATCATGGGCATCTCAAATGATCGAGTCCATTTAATTTTGCATGAAGAACTACAGATGAAAAAACTTTCTGCAAGATGGGTGTCGGACTTGTTAACAGTCGACCAAAAACGCATAAGAATGAACATTTCTCAAGCTTGTTTGGATCGTTTTCAGCGAAATAAAATGAATTTTAAGCGTCGTTTCATAACTGTTGATGAGACATGGATCCACAACTATACTCTAGAGACAACAGAACAATCCAAACAATGGACTGAAGCTGGAGGAAGTGCCCCAAAGAAGGCAAAAACAATTCAATCGGCTGGTAAGGTTATGGCAACGGTTTTTTGGGACTTCAAAGGTATTTTATTGATTGACTATCTGCAAAAGGGTAAAACAATAAATTCAGAGTACTATTGCAACCTCTTAGATCAATTAAATGTACAAATTCGAGAAAAACGTCCTGGCTTACAACACAAAAAAATAATTTTTCATCAAGACAACGCACCAGCGCACAAGAGTGTTTTAACAATGGCTAAAATCAACGAATTAAAGTACGAGTTGCTTGACCACCCACCTTATTCTCCTGATTTAGCTCCCAGTGACTTTTACCTGTTCCCAAATCTAAAAAAATTCCTTGCTGGCATACGTTTTACCTCAAATGAAGATGCAATTACAGTTGTAAACCACTATTTCGATGACCTTGAGGAAAACTATTTTAATCAAGGGATAGAATTGCTGGATTAGCGTTGGACTAAGTGTATAAATAAAAATATTTTTGAAAAACTAACTTTTCTCTTTCATTGATAGGCTAAGAACTTTCCGAACCGCCCTCGTATACTTATAGCTTTTAGAGCTAAAAGCAAAAAAAAGATAAAAATGTCTGTAGGGCCTATATCTATGTGACACACATATAAAAGGAACCTAAGGGTAAAGAAAATCAATTTTCATATATTTTTTTTTTTTTGTGGACAACATCTGAGCATCGATCCAAAAGTGTTCCCTCCCAGAGATATGCGCGTTTTATGAAAGTGAAGTCGACGAAAAAGAAAGGGACCTAATCTTTAAAATGGCTCTCCTGAACAAAACTTTTCATCAACTTTTCACTTTTTTTTTTTTGATGTGGACAACATCTGAGCATCGAATGAGACCGATCCCATGCCCCAAAAGTGTTCCCTCCCAGAGATATGCGCGTTTTATGAAAGTAAAGTCGACGATTCTAAGCGCAATTAGAAATTGACCTAATCTTTAAAATGGCTCTCCTGAACAAAACTGGGTTTTAACCTTAGGTCCCTTTCTATTTTGCGCGTCACATATAAGTGTGAAGCGATTATCTTCAATTTCAATAGCGTCCGTCCTTGGTGAAATACACTTCCGCCAAATTTTAATAAGATCAGACAACAATTCTCACCTGAAGTTTGATTACAAGCTTTACTTTAGATATATAGAACGATGGTGGTGGGGCTAGCTTCAATATTTTTATTAGTTTGGTGCATAAAAACTTTGTCAGCAAGAGTCAGTGGATATAGCCATTGAAACTTTTCAGAACTTAGAGTACAGTAATTACGAATTAAAGGGGAAAATTCAAGAAGTTGGGGACAAAATTTATGGAAATGAAATTTTTGGGTTATTGGAAACTCAAAGAATTACTTATAGCTAGCGAGAGGTGAACTTATGTATTTCCAACGGCTTGAATAGACCACTGATTTCTTCCAGAAGTCCTAGATTACACGTGACCTTTTCAATGGTTATATGCAAGTAGTTCAAAAAGAATTTTCTGGTGTGCCTATTTTGGTAGTTCCTTAGGTAACTTTTTCTGTCCCAGCTATATGAACAAGTATTCTTAATCGGCAGATATAGCATATGATCCTCTCTATAAATTGGCGAACACAAATGCTATTGGTAGCATTGGTTCTTTTCAAAAACCTGAATGAATACATAATTTCTATGGTCACATGAAATTGTTCCGTAATAAAATGTCTCTCTAGGAGCCCGCCGTAGAGTGATGGTTAGTGTGCGCGACTATCATACATGTAAACCCAGGTTTGTATCCTGGTAAGAATACTCGTATATACAACTTTTTAGTGGAGGTTTTCCACTTCGTACATACCAGCGACTTTACGAGTGAGGGATTAATATCTAAGCCATGGTAAAACTTTTCAATAGGGTGGTTAAATTTTAAGGGGCGATGTTGAATGTAAACCACACCTAAACGTCGACTTTTTTCTGCATTTCATTTGATATTTATCAATTTCAATTTTATTTTGGTCAGAATGGTGGCAAGAAATGGCAACAGTGAATCATCTTTAGTGATGAGGCACATTTTTACCTCAGTGGATTCTTCAATAAGCAGAATTGCCGCATTTGGGCGAATGGTAATCCAAGAGTGATTGTCGAAAAAACAATGCAACCACAAAGAGTAACTGTTTGGTGAGGTTTATGGGCTGGCGGCGTCGTCGAGCGGTATTTTTTTTCTCCAAAATGAGGCCAGTCAGGCAGTTACTGTGAATGGTGTTCGCTATCGTGAAATGATAAAGAACTTTTTATGTCCCGAATTGGAAGATATGGATGTGGACGATATGTGGTTTCAACATGACGGTGCCACTTGCCACACTGCTAACGAAACAATGGCTCTTTTGCGCGACAAATTCAATGGCCGTGTTATCTCACGTCGTGGCGATATTAATTGGCCGCCAAGATCATGTGATTTGACACCGTGGGAAGTCCTTCTTTGAGGTTATTTGAAAGAAAATGTGTACGTCGATAAACCAGCAAGAGCTAAAGGATGAGATAATTCGGCACATTAACGGCATAGAACCTCAATTATGCCTCAACGTCATCGAAAGTTTAAACCATCGGATGGAGGTGTGCCGCCGAGGTCGCGGCGGCCGATATTTTGTTCCATACATAATTGAACCAGAAATGACAATAATTTCCTTAATAATTTGTGTTTTTTTCAAAATCAACATCGCCCCTTAAAATTTAACCACCTTTTATAAAATGTACACAATGGGAATTTTTTTAAACTAAGTATGAAAAACAATTTCACTTAAATGCTTTGCAACGATGGGATCGTTCTAGAGCATTTTCCATAACATCTTTCAAAATTTGCGGCTGTAGCATTCGAATTTCTGTTGGCATTGAGTGGAAGGATTGTCTCGGGCTTGTTCACATATACTCGCTTCTTTAAATAACCTTTAAGAAAATAGTCGGGTGCTGACAAATCTGGCGATTGCGCTGGACAAACAATTTCCGAATTTCTGGAAATTATTTGCTTTCCAAAAATGGACCTGAAAGTGCCATTGTATTGTGGGCAGTGGCTGCGTCTTGCTGAAACCACATCTCAGGTCTGATTTCAAAAGCAGGGCATACACAATTTTCTATCATAAACCCATACCGCTCTCCATTTACGGTTACAGCACTTCCATCTTAATCTTCGAAGAAGTAAGGCCCAATGATATTGCAGATGTGATACCGCACCATACTGAACACCTAATAAGGTGAAATTAACGTTGATGAATGTCTCTTGGATTTTGAGAACCCCAGAACCTACAGTTTTGCTTAATAACAAAGCCATTTAAATGAAAATTCGCTTTATCACTCATCACTTTGCGTTAAAATTATCGATCGCTGATTTTAATAATAAACTTGTATTATTCTGGTTCCTAGTTCAGTTGTGAGACTCTCCATTATTTATTCTACAAGTGTTATTTATAAAATCTGGAAAAAATAATAAAAAATATATAAAAGAAAAAGTTATTAAATTTTGAAATCCCATGGTATCTTTTGGCACACCCTGTATATAATCTTCGTTAGGAACGTTGTCTTCGTTTTTACCCTTGAAACACGACGAAGAAATTACAGGGACTCAGAGTTTTATTATACTTATACTTAGTAGGGACATAAATACTGTTACAACATTGAACACACCCATTTCAATAGAAGAACTGAACATACCCCGTTAATGTCATATTGGTTTTGAAAGATAACCTCAAAAGTATTAGTCTGTAACGGGATTTTAAAATTGTTTTAACTTTCGTCATGGAGTGGTCAGATAATGAGAACCGTATCGCTGTAATAGCGCTTTTCAAGTGTGAAATGAAAAAAAGCGATATTTTCAAAACGCTCCGGCCACTAGGGATTAGCCTACGTCTACCGATGCATAAAACTGTTTGAGAAGACTGGAGCTGTAAAATGCCGCCACCGGTCGGGCCGCCCACGTTCTGTTCGAACACCGCATGGCATGAAAGCCGTTAAATCAAGAATTCACAGAAATCCGCCCCAAAAACAGAAAATCATGTCCCGTGGGATAAATATCACGCAAAAGTCCACGAGTCGAATCATTAAAAAAGACTTGGGACTTGTGGCTTTCAAACGACGTACCGGACATTTATTGACTGCAGCTTTAACAAAATAGGATTGGAAAATGCATCGTCTTTTGGTGAAGCTCGCTGATAACTTGCACAGAAAAATTTTGTTCACCGATGAAAAAATATTTACCGTTCACGAAAAATTAAACAAGCAAAATGATAGAGTGTATGCGCAGTCATCTAAGGAAGCATCTGAACTGATCCCAAGGGTGGAAAAGGGTCATCACCCAGTTTCTGTCATGGTTTGGTGTGCTGTCTCTTACGATGGGGTCACTGACCTGCATTTATGCGAACAAGGAGTCAAAACATCGGCCTAAGTTTACCAAGAAATCGTTTTGGAAGCTGTTGTGATGCCTCTTTACAATTCCCTGCTCCAAAATCGCCATGAACTTCCCAGCAGGATTCTGCGCCGGCCCAAAAGGCTAAAACGTCCCAGGCCTGGCTTCAAAACAATTTGCCAGCGTTCATTTCCTCTGAAGAATGGCCCTCAAGCAGTCCAGATTTGAACCCATTGGTTTACAAATTGTGGACGGTTTTAGAGGACAAGGTTTGTCACACTGCTTTGGTTCGAGCTGTGGCCAATTTTACAATGGACGAGATTCGAGCAGCTATTGAAGATTTGTCAGTGCGGCTTAAGGCTTGTGTCAAGGAAAAAGGCGGACATTTCGAATAAGTAGATTCTTTTTGGATACAATAGACATCAATAAATATATAAAAAAAAAATTTGGTAGAAAAACATTTAGTATTTTTTATTTTACAGCATAACGTGTGTAACATTATTTATGTCCCTACTAAGTAGGGACCGCCATCTCACAATTCTATTGGAGTGGAAAACGTTCTTCGACGATTGGTTTGAGCGCATGTAAAAGTGTATAAATCATGCTGGAGAATAATTTTAAAAAACTATAACACCATTTTTAATGTTAAATATTCGCATTTTCATTATTAGGCCAGAAATATATATTAGCCATTGTAGGAGTATAAACGAAAATAAAATTCTATTTTTTGGTTCATCGTTCAATTGTTAATCTCTCCATTATTTATTCTCCAAGTTTTATTTATATAATCACAAAAAAAATATATTAACGAAAAAGTTATTAAATTTGTATGCCCCATGGTAACTATTGGTCCACCCTGTCTATACAACTAATTGATATTTGTTTTTGTAAAAATTATATCGTTCCCATGTCTGACAAATTTAAAATCTATTATAACATTTTGATAGATTCATCAAATATTGAATTGTTTATTACTGGCCAATTTTTCTTAGCGTTTTACTTTATAATATATTTCTAAGCTCGTTGATCCATTTCCACGAACGATTTAAATTGTTATTCAACACAAATTGTCTAAAGTAAACTTTCGAGCCTGCCTTACTTTCACTTATGTCGGCCGACCATTTCAAGTCATTGCGTCCTTCATTCACTTTCATTTCTGCTACTCCAAATACCGGAAACAAAACCCACACTGACTAAATGAAAATCCGCATAAAAGTCTTTTGTGAAAATCTCATAAGGCTCCCTTTGTTCAGATGCAACCATTCATTAAACGTAATCTTTTAATCCTCTTGGTATAGTTGTAAAGCTTAGAATGAAATGAATGAAAGAAAAGGAGCGTGTATTTTCATAGCAAAGCTCTTGAAATACATCCTACACGCACACACACAAACACACGGAAACACTCACCGAATATTTCTCCATTGACCTGACTAATGAACAGTAAAGCCAAGAAGAAGAAGCTTGAAAATCATTAACGTAAACGGTTTCTCCTTGCGTTCAATTGTTACAAAAAAACCCCAAACAATTAAAACAAAAGAAGCCGGAAAATGTGCCCAGGAATTTTCTGGACCGTTGCTAGTTTTAGTCCAGCTACCATAGCCATTGGAGGGTGTATAAAGCAAAAGTCGGATATGACGGAAAATCACACATTTGAGACATTTGTGGTTAATACACGTCGTAACGGCAATAATAATAATAATAATGGCCAACAGACAATATACAAAAACCACACACATTTACTAAACAACCACATTCACACAAACGCACACACACGCATGTACATTAGAAAGGCCATGAACATAAAAAATATAATAAAATTTTTATTAAAGTTATGTGTGCTCTTTATTAGCTTGGGAACAGGGCCTTTCACCCACTCCTTACGGAAAAAGTAGGAAAAATATTGATTTTGACCTTATCCGTGTCCTACAATGCATACGTTTACGCTTATAAATCATGTTTTGCCTGATGGGGAAAGAAAGTTTTGGCTTTTGGTTTCCAGTTGATGTGAATTACATGTAGCTTTGCACTACAAATGCAATAAATTCTAGTGGAATTGAGTTTATGGCACATATTGGATAAATTACTAGGAATTGTTGACGTTGTTAAAGTGATTCTCGTAATTTTTTGAAAGATATGCGAAGTCAACATTTTTGGTCACAAGAAATAGTTCATGATACACACATGGCTGAAATGATCAGTCCATTTTCGTGCAAGTTTGAAATGAATGTTATTCTTTTTACTTAACTCTACTTTCTTAATTTTCCTAACTGTTAGTAAGGAGAACAAATTGTGACCCACCTTAATACAATATAACCGCCTTTTAACTTTATTTAATTTTTTATATTTTTTAATTTTGACAGACGTGTTCTTTTGGCCTCTCTTGTAATTGAGTTTGTGGCACATATTGGATAAATTACTAGGCATTGATGACGTTATTTAAGTGATTCACGAAATTTCTTGAAAGATATGCCAAATCAACATTTTTGGCCATAAGAAATAGTTCATGATACACACATGGCTGAAATGATCAGTCCATTTTCGTGCAAGTTTGAAATGAATGTTATTATTTTTACTTAACTCTCCTTTCTTAATTTTCCTGACTGTTAGTAAGGAGAAAAAATTGTGACCCACCTTAATACAATATAACCGCCTTTAAACTTTAATTAATTTTTAATTTTTTTTTAATTATGGCAGACGTGTTCCTTTTGCCTCTGTGGTTCTAATGACACCATATTTATAGTCGTAGTACCCTCTACCATAGATTGGAGTTGAAATACGGATAGAGCGCCAAAATTTGTTTTTTTTGCAGTGGGGCTGTGGCGGCACAGTTGGTCGAAGAGAGTGGAGACTATGCGTATTTTATAGTGGCTGACGGGAGATTTGTATTCGTCTGCCTTTCAGTTGTCATGATGCACTGGACACGTAAGGAGGGGTCATTTAATGTTGAAGCTTATTTTCAAATGCGCACTCGATCATTGCAGTGCAGCGTGCTTTTCGTTTCTGAATCGCTGTTCTCCTACGCGGACGTGTTCCTGGAAACCAATAAATTGTAAATTGGGCAACTTTATTGAGAACAGCAGGGAAATGTGTCATGTGTACAAAGGGGACCTGAGGGAAGGATTACAACACCACAAAACATTAAAAGAGTTAGAGCAGCAGTACTGCAATCTCCGAAATGCTCTGCTCGGAAGCAATCGCTTTCATTTTCATTTCAAGACTTTTTTTCAGCCGGCTCTTAAGGCAATGCAATTAGAGGATACATGGTTCTAGCAGGCTGGAGCCACTGCACACACAGCGAGGGTTACCATGAATTGTTTGAGGCAAATTCTTCCTGGATAGCTTATTTCTTTGAGGGGTGATGTGAACTGGCCGGCACGCTCACCAAACTTAGCCCCGTGCGATTTTTTTTTGGGATTACCTGAAGTCGAAGGTGTATATCAACCGTCCCAATATATTGAAAGACCTAATTAACAATATTAAAGCTGAAATCGGAAGAATACAGCTCCTGAAAACTTCAGAAAACGTATGCAGCAGTGTGTGGATAGCGAAGGTCGACATTTGCCAGACACACTATTTAAAACCATGTGATTTAAAAATTCCCTTACTCTGCAATATTATTCAAATATAAAATAAATTTTCTTAAGGTTCATAACTTTTTTTAATTTCATTCCCAAATAGGTAAAATTCCGCGCTTCACCCTGTATAAGTCTCTCATTACGTTCGTAATATCTCAAAATACTTATTTGCCACCCTTTAAACTACTTATACATAATTACTCGTAATCGTTGGAAAATTCTTAGAGGATCCAACCATGCGTCCATCTACCAGCATCGCTGTTAAAAGCACGAAAAAGGCAAGACTTTGCTGACTTAAAAATATATGTCTTAGACTGGTTGACATTGAAAATAGACCATATTGAGCAAAAGGGGAAAAAGTTTTCCTTCGAGGGACTACAACTAGAAAAAGTCGAAAGTCGGGCGTGATCGACTATATTTTCCCTGCACTTCTCGATGATGGCATCAATTTGTCCATGTTTGTATACCCTACACTACTCTGGGTATTATGATTAGGGCTGATGTTTGCAGCATCTTAAAAGAATGTAAAAATAAAGAATGGAATCACACTCTAATTTAATTAAGCGTGTCCATCCGTCAGTCTAGCTATCGTTGTTATCAGAGTACAGGTCGCAATTAGGAACCGATTTCGGTTCACTTCGGTACACATTTTGATATCCGTCATAGGTTTTTCCCGATTTTAGAACCCACAGCTCTAAAAACCACAAATTACATCCGATTTCGACTAGATTTCGGACAGAACATTCCGACTCACCAACGTCAACAAATGACCAATATATATTTTGGTAAAATTAGACCATATTGGTCTATGGTTTCGAATATTTTCTTTCTTTTTTTTATTTAAAAATGCTATAAAATTTTAGTTCATAAAATTACAAAGGCCTCAGCGCCGTAAGGCATTGTAGAGGCAAGTTGGCAAACATTTTTTAAACTTAAAATTTTATTTGAAATATCAAAAGGTATTGGTAATACATACGAGGGTGCACAATGATTTGACTTCTCTTGTTCGTTTTTCGAATATCTCCGAAGACTTTAGGCAAATAAATTGTGGTGTTCCACTCAGAATTGACCTACTAGGTTGCTCAAGAGGAGCCGTCGCAACATAACCAGTTTTGCCGAAGGAGCAGACGTCCATTTGCTTCGAAGTGCTTCTTCCACGAACAACTTTCGTTGGATTTGGTATGCCGAGGATATGGTATGTCACATGACGATCTTGCATTATCAGTTCACGCATGGCATCAATGTTCTCTGGCACAACGGCCGTTTTTGGACGACAATTGAATTCATTAAACCAGTTTTTCACAGTGCTATAGGATGGTGCTTCATGGCCATACAAAGATTTAAGTTCATCGGTGTACTCTTGTCGTGATAATCCACGTCGAAAGTTGTGAAAAATGATCGCACGAAAATGTTCACGAGTTAATTCCATTTTTTTGCCTAATTAATTTTTTCAAGTCACTGTAAACAACACAAATGATGGTCTTACGCCAAAACGTTCTGAGTACGTTTATGCTAAAAAATGTCAAACTTTTCAATGGAAATGTCAGATGGTGCTAAAAATATATATAGCAACCAGATGTCAGACAATATTAAAAAAAACTTGGTATACACCTTACCAAGTTTTTTATAATTATAAATCAGGAGCTTATCCGTATTCGGTATCAGATAATTTTTTAATCTTGATTTAAAAAGAGAAAGGCTTGTAATGGATTTTATTTCATAAGGCAAGTACTGCCTGAATGTTCAATGCGTTGTTTTGTGGTTTCTGTTTTGATAAATATTACATTCAATTGATTAGTATTTTGTGTGTTAAATGGATTATGATTACGGGGAAAAGAAATGGCGTGATCTCCTATGCCATGCAGACATTTAAAGACGTACAATAATAATTTAATTTTATACGTGCGGCTAAAAAGTCCCACACAAAAATCCCTCCTAATTTGAGGTCCTGCAACTCTAGAAGCCATGCACAAATTAGGCATGCTATGGTATGAGCGAACACTTATTATTTGTGGCAAAACTGGATCACATAGGTCCATATTTTTGTATAGCTACCATACAACAGTCCTTCCCGATTTTATAAGTAGAACCCACAGCACTAATAGCCAAATATTACACCCGATTCTTACCAAATTTTGCACAGATCATAACGAGTGACCAACACATATATTTGGTAAACTTATAACTATCCATGTTTTGAATAGGTGCGACACAAAGTTCCCTCCAGAGTTGAGGTCATGCAGTTCTGGAAGCCTCAAATTACACCCAATCAGGCCAAAATTGTGCATAGTACCTTTTGAGCTACCTTAAATTAACTGTGATATAACCGAACTATATAGATCTATACGAGCGACCTTAAATTAACTGTCATGAAACCGGACTATATAGATCCATATTTTCCTATAGGCCCCACACAAAAGTACTTCCAGATTTCATAATCTGCTGCTTTAGAACCCACATTTTACATTCGATTACTACCAATCTAAGCATGTAGCGTTACGAGTGACCAACCACCATGTCCTGTTACATTGGACCATATCGGTCCATGTTTTCGAAAAGCCCGCAAAGGTCCCTCCCGATTTAAGTCCCTGCAGCTTAAGAAGCCACAACTTTTACACCATCAAGCTCAAATTTTGTATGGTTAGTTCTAAGCGACAAATAACTAACTTTAACATTTTGAGCTCGACATTACTCAAGCTCTAGACAGAGATAATTAATATCTCTAAATAGCTGAGTGGTGTAGGGTATATCATAGTCGGTCATGACCGACTTTTTTTACTTGTTTAATTTTGGCTTCATGAGAAAGTGTTATAGTTATTTGGTACCCATGTACACTGGAGGGCGTTTTTGGCATTTACGGCCCAAATTACGGGTATACTCGTAGTATACCATTGGTTGTTAGTTTAACTTCATATACGTACTATATTAAATTTTATCAAAATCGGTGTTGTATAGCTGATGTATGTTAAATCTGGAGGTACATTTGTAATAAGGCTATATCAAAACGTAGACTTATATAAACCATTTTTATCTGAGCTGGTAACTGATCCATCTTGATAAAATGTGCCGAAATTCATCAAGATGGATGAATTTTTGTCCGCACCACATGGTATCCTTTTTAACATTAGGGTGAGGGTATAAAATGCATAAGCTGTTAAGGCAGTAATTAAACAGAAGGTCAGGTAGGTGGAGATTCAGAAATCCTAACACAAATTTAAAATTTTTTTTATCATTTCTGCCTGTAGAACGAAGATTTACCCTCGCTGAAAAAGGGCATTTATTTCTTTCTGGGACGTTTTTAGTACAAGTTGGATTTTTTAAGCCAAGCAACTTTTTCGTTTATATACCCTTCAACAGTAAGTTAGTTTCATGGCAAATGTACCAAAAATATTTGAGCTAGACCCACTTTTTATATACCGATCTACGTATAATCACCTGCTGATTATACGTGGAACGATGCCTGTCTGTCCGTCCGTCAGTTAAAGCTTCTAATCGAACTACATGTCGCAACTTTCGTCCAGTTTTGAAGAAATTTTGCGAGAGAAAGTTTTTTGTCCCAAGGACGGACGCTATTGAAGTTGAAGAAAATCAGTTCAGATTAAGATATAGTTCCTGCCTTTATGTTCATCATTTTTAGGTTATTAGCCCTCGAATCCATATCTTACATCCAATCTTAATGAAACTAAGCGCGAGTAAGTTTTTATGGCGTAGGAACAACGTTGTTGAAAACTAGGGTGAGCCATTTAAAATATGAGTCGGTTGTAGAAATAGAGTGAACATTTTTTAAAATAATTTGATAATAATAATTGTAAAATTTGTGGTTAAATTGGAGTTGAAGAATTTTACCACAAAAATGTTTCTTCAGAGAAAGCTCATTTTCATCCCGGTGGCTATGCCAATAATCAAAATTGCCGCATATGAGGTTCAGAGAACCCACACGTGACCATTGAAAAGGCTATGCATCCGCAATCAGTCAGTGTGGATTTTGGGCTGACGGCATCATTGGGCCATTTTTGGAGCTTCCGTTTCCGTCAACTGGAGCTTCCGTTACCGTCAACTGTAAGCTTTAAGGCTCCATGCACAAGGAATTTTTGTTTCCAAAAATTCAATAGACGGGGCCACATGTCACACAGCCAACGCAACCATCGAAATTTCATGCACTCTTTTTGAAAATCGAATTATCTGCCGAAATTGTAATGTCAATTGGCCGTCTCGGAGCTGTGATTTGAGCTCTTTGGATTATTTTCTATCTGTAGCCTTTAAAGATAAGTGTTACGCAAAGCATCAAGAAACAATTGATGCATTAAATATGAAACCAAAGTTACCATTGAAGAGATTCGATCCGAAACGATAGAATATGTACTGAAAAATTGAGTTTTGTTCCGTTATTAAGTGACAAAGTTCAACCATTTCAATAAAACCAGAAATTTTAATAAAATTATCAGTACTTTCTTTACAGCCGACTCAAATTTAAAATTTTAAATGGACCACACTTCATATCTTCATTCGATTTTCCTATTTTTAACTGTGGAAGCCACACCCTACATCGAATCTTGATGAAGTTTAGAACGCTTTAGTATTTTGGACCAAGGAAGGTTGTTGTTAAAATTGAAGGATATCAGTTCAGATTTAGATAAGTATAGCTTACACATATATATTCATTTGATTTTTATGTTAATAGATCAAAAATTTACATCCTACTTCCAATCTTGATAGTATTAAGCATGAGTAAATTTTTTGTGCCAAGGAGAACGTTATCGAAAATGAGGAAAATTGGTTGGGATTTATATCAAGCTCCTTCACTAATATTCATCCGATTTAATGTGTTTAGCTCTATAAGCCACACATATCAACTAATCTTAATGAAGTTTCACAGAAGTAAGTTCCTCCTGCCAAAGACGGACACTGTTGAAATTTCCGAAAATTGTTCCAGATTAAGAAATTGCTTTTACTATTAGTTTTTATCAAAATCAATTGAATTTTCTCGCATATTCAAATATGACATTAATTTAAAAATCTGAAAAATTTGGCTCTTTCAGAACATCAAAAAGTGACTTATTTTTAATTATGACCAGAAATTGAATCTTAAAAATTTTTCTGAAGCCTTCAATAAACATTTATGCTCGTATGCTTTGTGACAATTGCGGTTTATGTTCATGCCTGAATGTTTGTTCAACACGTTTACTTTGCCAGAGCACTAAGTCATGACCTCTATTGTTGCAAAATGTTCAATATGACCTTTCTTTGTCTAATTGTGTAACCCATGCGCACACACGTACACAGATGCCAAATGTGCAGTAATGACTAACTCGCATTTTCTGATATTAAGCAAATCGAAAGAGTCCCTTAAGAATATGGATATGTTTGAGCCGATTGCATTTGATTGTATAATTGATTGAGCAGGAACTAACCGGCTCGAGGACCTCTACACTTTAATAGTAGACAAGTTTTTACCAAAATAATAAAATGACTTTCGTGTATACACACTGTTGTTATAGCGATTTCAGGTACATGACGACCTTCCTCAGAAAGCTTCGCAGCATTTGTTGAAAGGAAAACAGAACTCTTTAAGACCCGGTACCACCAAACGTATGAGAACTACTGTTGTAAATCTAACTTTTCACGTTTTCTTTAAATCGCAGGAACAGAAAAAGTGCAGTAATTGCGGGGAACAACATACCGCAAATTACAGAGGTTGTAGGGTTTACAAAGAACTTGAGCATAAACTAGAAGAGAAGCGTAAACTCATTTCTAACCGAAACGCTCCGAATCCTATAATCGACATCCAACAGACTCCAGTTTACTCTAGCAACGGAAACGGTATTACAAACGGTATAACATACGCAAATGTTCTAAGGGCGCATACACCTAATGCCCCAGTGCAACAACATGGTAACTCTGAATCAATGATTCAACAACTGGTACAGAGTATAACCATGTTCATGTCAACTATGCAATCAATGATGCAAGAATTCATGCGAAACCAGAATCAGTTAATTCAAACTCTACTTACCAATAAATAGGCCCTCTTAAGATATGTACATGGAACGCAAACGGTGTGAACCAACATAGACACGAACTGACCGAGTACCTAGATCGGCAGAATATTGATATAATGCTACTATCAGAAACTCATCTCACAGACAAATACAATTTTCAGATACCTAATTTTAGATTTTATGGTACTCACCACCCCGACGGTAAGGCTCATGGGGGCACTGGTATCCTAATACGTAAACGAATGAAACATGAAGTCGCTGAAGGAGTCTCACAAAACTACCTTCAAGCGACAACAATTCGTATCCAGATTCAAGGTAGTTTTTTTACCATTTCAGCAATATATTTCCCACCGCGGTTCGCGATATCAGAAGATATACTTCTGAACTTCTTCAATGGTCTCGGACACAACTTTATTGCTGCTGGTGACTACAATGCCAAACATACGCACTGGGGATCCCGTTTAGCAAACCCTAGGGGAAACCAGCTGTATAAATGTCTAATGCGACGTCAAAATAAATTGGACTTTATATCTCCCAGTCAACCTACATATTGGCCTTCTGATATTAACAAAAAGCCTGACTTGATAGACTTCGGTATAATAAGAGGAGTTAGTAAATCTAACTTATCTGCTAGTACCTGTACTGACTTATCGGCAGACCACTCGCCAGTTATATTTCTTCTTAACGGGAAGACAGTATTTGTAGATGACCCACTAAGGCTTACTTCATACACAACTAACTGGTTAAAATACAGGAAGTACAATAGTAGTCATTTAGATTCGAATCATCTAATTTCTAACGCGGATGAGATCGATAACAACGTATCCAACTTGAACGTTATCCTGGAACAGGCGGCCATTCACGCAACACACAGACCAATAAAAGCGACAAATAGTTTGAGTACTTACACTAACCGGGAAATAGAGCACCTTGTAATTGAAAAAAAGGAGGTTCCGTCGCGAATGGCAGCGAAATAGGTCACCAGCGGCACGACTAAGACTGACTGAAGCTACTAAAAGGTTGCAAAGCGCACTTAGAAAAGAAGACAGTAGACAGCAGGCTAGTTTCATTGCAAGTTTAACTCCGACTGCTTCAACCAAATTCTCATTATGGAAAACATTAAGAAATACTAGTATGCCCACCGAAACGCAATTTCTAATACGCGACGCAAATGGCAAGTGGGCAATATCAGAAGAGGAAAAGGCCAACGTTTTTGCAACCCATCTGTCACAGGTATTTCGCCCAAATCCTGCAAGTAGCGACATCCTTCCACCTGATGATAAAATGTCTGCCGTAATTCCATTGTTTACTAACGCAAATGAAGTTCTGAATGTCATTAAAGAAACCGTGAATTCAGGCAAAGCACCTGGATATGATCTTATCACGCCTAAAATGATCTTGGAACTTCCCTATATTGCTGTGAAGTTCCTGGCAAAATTATTTAACTCTATTTTGAGACATGGTTACTTTCCTAAAGTGTGGAAAATTTCTCTGATTCAAATGATTTTAAAACCAGGAAAGGACAAATCAATACCTTCCTCGTACAGGCCGATCAGTTTGCTTCCCTGCTTATCCAAACTATTTGAAAAAGTTCTTTTATCGAAAATAAAACCGTTTCTCGTGTCATATAACATAATACCATACCATCAGTTTGGTTTTCGCGAAGGTCACAGCACTATCGAACAAGTAAACCGTCTGACCCAAGCAATTGAAAAATCATTTGAACGGCGAGAATATTGCTGCGCAGTATTCCTGGATGTTGCTCAAGCATTTGACAAAGTCTGGCACTTTGGCTTGACCTACAAAATTTGCAAATACTTACCGGCAAATACGCATCGAATTCTTGAGTCTTACTTAGAAAACCGCAGATTCAGAGTCAAATGTGGACAACACGTCACCGATGATCGCGAAATACTAGCAGGTGTTCCCCAGGGAAGCGTCATGGGGCCTATCCTTTACATTCTGTTTTCCGCAGATATTCCTACCAGCCCAAACGTGCTCACATCCACATTTGCCGATGATACCGCTATAATGGCCACACATAAAAAGCAGGATATTGCATCTATGAATCTAGGTGTACATCTCAGACGAGTAGAATCTTGGCTCTCTGACTGGAGAATAAAAGTCAATGAGGCTAAATGCACACAGGTAACTTTCACACTGAATTTTAGCACTTGTCCGACATTGAAATTAAACAATATCCCTTTTTCTCAATCTGATCATGTTTCATACCTTGGAATCCACCTGGATCGCCGACTCACCTGGAGAAGTCATATCGAAGCCAAGAAAACTCAACTAAAACTTAAGGTACATCAACTTCACTGGCTCCTAAACGCGAACTCAAAACTAAGCCTTGAATATAAGGTCCTGCTATACAACAGTGTAACCAAACCTATCTGGTTATACGGTGCCCAGCTATGGGGCAAAGCAAGCTCGAGCAATCTCGACAAAATCCAAAGAGTCCAATCGAAGACATTGCGGCTTATTACCGGTGCCCCTTGGTATATGAGGAATGAAAATATCCACCGAGACTTGAAAATACCTCTCGTTAAAGAGGCAATTCAAAAAATCAATATAAAGCACAAAGAGAAGCTCGAACGTCATGATAACATACTTGCTAGACAATTATTGTGCAGTCCCAGCTCTTTAAGACCTCGGAGAAACGAACGCCGTGTTTTCTAATCTTCATCCGTAACAGTAATCGCGAACACACGCGCCCGAAAGACTGTGTAGAATCCTTTTTTCTACGTCACGTGGCTTAAACGCTCTTATACGTGATCTTTAAAACAGTCAATATCAATCGCGGACGAACACTCAAAAAAGACTGTGTAGAATCCTTTATTCTACGTCACGTGGCTTAGATGCTCTCATACGTGATCCTTAAAACAGTCAACGCGAAAAACCTACAAAAGCCGAATTACGTCGTCCACTCTGCTATTCTAGAGTTATCCGTTATACATACATAACTAGAGTTCTTCACTCTACATAATATCGCGAACACTCTGTAAATGACTGTAAGGGTCCTCTGGACCTTTATCACGGGGTTTAAGCCAAACCAGGTTTAAAATTCTCAGACATGTGATCCATACCAGTTATATACTATTTTGACCAAATTAATTAAAATTCCTGCCAATTAGCAGAGATCCACATTACAAGAAATCCATACTAGGATTCATTATTGATTTATACTTAAGATTCGTATACTTATTGTTAGGCTCCTTTGGAGCAGATTCAATAATTCAAATAAAGCTTATATAAAAAAAAACGTTTTCTTTCAACAAGTGTCTACGAAAATACAATTCACTTTTAACTTCTCTATAGATAGTCTACATTCGGAGGTATTTAAAGATTTTCTTTTACAACGTGTGTTGTAAGAAGAGTTTAGTTACAACAAACGTTGTATAAAATGTACACACAGAGAACAGATTTGTTGCATCCGAATTTTTTGCCAACCGAATGTTGGTATATTCAACCATACTATTAATGTATTTCATCGTATCAACCGATTGTTGATTGGTTGACAGCTATTTTCTGTAGAGGGAACTGACCCTTTCGGTTAAATAATTCGAGTATCGGTAATTCTTACAGATTAAGATGATTATTGGAACTGAATTCATGCATGTATTGGTTGTTGTTATAGATTGTTGGTTATAAGAAGTCTTTGCAAAAATGTGATATTTTACCTCCTTGCAATGGATCAACTGATCAGTAAAATAAATACGTCTTTGAATAGATGATTAGATAAGCATTGAGTTAATGTCCCAACCTGAAGATAATTAGGTAAGGTATACAACAATGTTTATTATTAAGCTTTGGGAGGCCGTAACTCTAGAAACTAGAAAAAATAAGTCGCATTAACTCTAACTCAACAAAAACCTAAACCCTTTAAAATATTATAGCGTTTATATGTTGATGTTGGAATAACCAACAACAGTCAATTAAACTGGGTTTGGTCTCTATATAGAAGTAATCTGTCGTGACCACCAATTATTGGTACCAAAGTCACATGTACATCACAATTGCTTGGTTGACTTAAACGCCAGTTGCCGCAACCAATATTTGAACTGAATTCCGTTGATTTAACGGTACATTGTTGTTGTTCGCTATAGCGAGGCAGAGGAACCGTCAAACTCTACTCATGAATGGTGTTCGCTATCGCGAGATCGTTGAGGATACGGACTTGAACGATATATGGTTCCAATAGAATAGTGCCACTTGGCACACAGCCAACTTAACAATTGATCTTTTGCGCGAAAAATTCAATGTCCGTGTTATCTCACGTCGTAGCTACGTATGTTGACATGTGATTTGACATAGTTGAACATCTTTCTTTGGGGATACTAAATGTATAAAAATGCTAAATTTGAGCAAAATGGGATATCACACGATACTTCTAGAGCAGGAGAGCCTCAACTCCAGCCAAGAGTGGATGGTACACTAAATATATCATTTCGTTTGCAACAGCACGAAATATTGATCGGACCCCTATAAAGTATTATAAAGTGTATATTATTGATGGTCGGAAAATGTTGAGACGATCTAGCCATGTTCGTTCATCCTTTGCTCCGTGTGTCTGTTCGAAGCATGATAGCGGTCGAACGAATTAACATAGGATCCTGACATTTTGTATGATCATTGCTTAAGGCCAGAATCTGTTGTGGATTGTAAACAGGCAAAATTGGTCCAGGGGAAAAAAGTTTCCCTTTAAGGGACTTTTAA
This sequence comes from Hydrotaea diabolus, assembly GCA_963513945.1. Taxonomy (NCBI): domain Eukaryota; kingdom Metazoa; phylum Arthropoda; class Insecta; order Diptera; family Muscidae; genus Hydrotaea; species Hydrotaea diabolus. The sequence continues at coordinate 148,642,189 of OY740718.1, read as the reverse complement.
ATGTACCTCGGAATAAAGTAAATAAACTTAACTAGTCATTATTTACCGATATGTTCAAAATTTGTTCGGAATGTGGCTTTTATGGGTCGGTCATAACGTGAGATGCAAATCATGAGCGTGATCGGATTTAGTTTATGGCATCTACAGCAGCTGGGTCTTAAATCAGGAAATATGTTAGTGGGAACTATTCGAAAACATATTTTATAAGACGTATTTGTTGGGTGCTAGTTACGCTTCATACTAAGTTTTGTCAAAGTAATTTGTAGCTTCTGAAATCGTATAGGACTTTCGTGTGGGAGCTACAGGGTGACTGATGAAAAACGCTACATTAAGAAACTCAAATAACTTCCAGTATATGGAACTCATCTTTTTTTATTCATGTTAAAGTTCATTACATTTTATTAAATATAGCTTAATTAGTTTTAAAAATAATGGAACTTAATACCCCTGCTCGTTGATGTATGTGCGGCATCTAAGCAAAAAGTTGTTCTATCCTGCTTGGAGAGTTGAGACAGAAATAGCCGCAATTGTTTCATGAGTGGATTGCTTTAGTTCATTTAAGTTTGTTGGGTTTGCTTTCTTGACTTCCTGTTTATAATAACCCCACAAGAAAAAGTCAGGTGCAGAAGTGGCAAGAGACCTGGGGGCTAATCAAATGTGGAGTTTCTGGATATCAGATTATTGCGAAATTTGAGTTGCAATTCTGTCATAACAGGCCGGACGGTTTCACCATCTTGCTGAAACCACACAAAGCTGAAAGAAACTCTCATTCGGCGTAATTCTGGATAGAAAAACCCTCTCAACATGCTCCAGTAGCGGTCTCCAGTAACCTTAACGGTGTGAGCGTTTTCTTCGAAGAAGAAGGGCCCGACAATGCAGCGTGATAAAACTGCACACCACACTGTGACACGAAGTGGATGCAAATCCATCTCATTGAGTATCTGTGGGTTGGAAGCACTCCATATTCGACAATTTTGTTGTTGTTGTAACTTGTTGGTTCTGGACAATTTTGTTAGTTTATGTTGCCGTTTAAATCGAAGTTCAAAATGTTTCCTTCCTTTTCCACCATTTGAAGAATCTTCTTGCAAAATTCCAAGCGAATCGAGAAGTCTGCTGCTTTTAGTTTGTTGGTCATTTCAATTTTATATAGGAATAAGTCCAAATCTTTCTGACTACAATGACTGTCTACCTATACCCATTTGAGCAGATAATCTTCTTGTCGAAACTCTTGGATTGTTTGGTATGGCAGCAGCTAGAGCAGCGATTGTTTTCTCTGTCCGCACTGAAGGGTTTCGATGGTGGGGTCTTCTGTTGATTGTCCCATGCTCGACATAATTGTTAACAAGTCTCATTATGGCCCATCTGCTCGGAGGACAAAATCGGGCGAAGTCGGCTTTGGAGGATTGCCGCCAAACGTGCACCTATACTCTCTTTGATGCGAAACTACGGAATCCAGTGCGTGATAGCGGTAGACAGTCCAAATTCTTGTTTTAGTGTCCCTGTTACCCATTTTTGTTTAATCTAAAAATCAATCTGCATAATAAAAAAAATACCCAGATTCCTTAAAAAGAAAAAAGGTTATAAAATTGTTTTTGATATGCTTTCATCAGCCACCCTGTATACGAAAACATGGACCTATGTGGTCCAGTTTCAACAGTTTTAAAATTGGTTGCTCACGTACAATGAAAATTTGAGCGTTGTGGTGTTTGTGGTTTCTGGTTTGTGAATTTTAGAGCTGCAAAATCTCAAACCTCAAAACCGATGCTCTGATGCTGAGCAATTCGAAAACATACCCTGATATGGTAAAATTTCTCCAGAGATGCTAGGTGTTAGTTGCCAGTTATACTCTGTATGAAATAAGGTTGAAGTGGAAGTAATATATGGCTTTTAGAGCTATAGGTTTTAAAATCGGAAAAATTCTATTTATGAAATTAAATATGGACTAAAACTTGAAGAATCTTCCAAGTTTCATTTTAATCGATTCATAATTACGACAGGCGGACGGAGAAACGGACGGACCCGCCTAATGGAATCAGATAGCGATTCTGAATCGATCGGCATACTTAACATAGGGAATCATTTAAGGTAATGCAAACAAAAGCACCTGGACCTATGTGGTTCAGTTTCAACAATTTCTAAAATTGGTTGCTCACGTACTATGGAATTTTGAGCGTTGCGTTGTTTGATCTGGTTTGTGATCTTTAGAGCTGCGAAATCTCAAACCTCAAAACCAAGGTTCTGATGCTGAGCAATTCGAAAACATACACTGATATGAGAAAATTTCTCCAGAGATACTAGGTGTTGGTCGCCAGTTATACTCTGTACGAAATTAGGTTAAAGTCGAAGTAATATAAGGCTTTTAGAGCAATAGCTTTGAAAATCGGAAAAATTCTATTTATGTTATCGAAATATGGGTAAATGTGGATCAATTTCAATAGGGTTCATCTTAGATGGACAGACGGACGGAGGGATGGACGGACGGATACGCCCAATGGAATCAGATAGTGATTCTGAATCGATCGATATACTTAACGAAGGGTCTATCTCCAATCCTTTAATTCAAATATCACCACTATCTCATAATACCCTGTACCACAGTGTGGTATAGGATTAAAAAGCTTTCAACATACCTGCACATTATGATCCACATTGTCTCTAATACTAAACATGGTCTATTGAAAAACAATTCAAGCAAGTGAGTTTATAAAGTCAGGCCACTCCAACTTAATCAGTCTTTTAATGGTAGATGCGCACTTGTATCAAATGGAGTTAGTCGTTTTTTGGCAGTACGTGCTCTGTAGTTTCCTTTAATAGTATTTACTCACCTCGTGACATTTAAGTCTGTGCAAGGAGTGTGTGTTTATTGTATATCATTATATGGGTGGGACACCGATGTATGTGTTTGTGAAAGCCGTTTGTTTGTTTATTCCTATGACTGATGCTGTTTTTATTTGAACATCCTACATGTACGTACACACACGCATATTAGCGTGTGTATTGGGTCCCTAAATTGGCATATTGTCGCCCTACAGAAAGAAAGTTAATTAACACACAATTATAGTCACTTGACCAAATAAATATTTAAGCACACCGAAACAGAGACACACACTCCTACTTACCGCCCTCCTGTATACGTGTGGGTGTGTGTATATATATGGCACATACGTACATCATCCGGTGGGTGTATGTTTGGGTATATGTAACCCAATCGGTGCATAAATTGTACTGTGTTAACAGACTATTTCATATTTATTTAATTTTCTATGATTATTAGAACAAATAATTTATGATATTGTATGTGCAGTGCTAAGTTAAAGTATGTGTGAGTGTATGTGTCAGTATGGACGAACACACACACAGATACATGGATTATAAACTCTTATTATGCACTCATGCCATGGTAACATGACAAGTGTATAATTAAAATTGTTATGCGGGTCCATTGGATTATTCTTTGCATTGTGCAAATTGTTTTGAATAAAGCCGACTCTTTCATCATGGCGAGCAGATATGTGACAGTGCATAGAGAAAGGGACCTAAGGGTAAAAAAATCGATTTTCTTTTTTTTCTTTTTTGATGTGGACAACATCTGAGCACCGAATGAGACCGACCCCATGCCCCAAAAGTGTTCCCTCCCAGAGATATGCGCTTTTTATGAAAGTGAAGTCGACGATTCTACACCAAAGAAACACGTATTTAAATCTTTAAAATGTCTCTCCTGGACAAAGCTGGTTTTTACCCTTAGGTCCCTTTCTATTTTGCGCGTCACATATGGACAAATGTTGTTGTGTTGACATGTGATTAAAATTATTAAATTTGATATATTACATATGGGGTCAAATGAAAACTTGTTTATGTACATATGCAAGTTAAAATATCAATGTTTTAATTGAAATTTGAGGAGAGAACGAAAAATATGCTGCTCTTTGAATAATATATCGCATTGCAAGTATATGGGGAAAATATAACTATTTAAAATATAAATATTTAACTTACAAAAAAAAATTAAAATCGGACGAAGTAGACTTGTGTATACCCAACAATTTAAAACAGTATTTTGGACCCCATCGGGCAAGATTAACAGTGACTCAAAAAAAAAAATATCTTGAAACCGCTATATGAAATTCTCAAAAGCTAAAAGTTTTTATTTAATTTAAAGATTTTTTTCCAAAGCAAAAAACCCGAATTTATATTTTCTCCCACAAATGTCTTAAAAATTAAATTTTGCAATGTCAATCATACCCTAGTTTTTGGCAACTAATGAGCTTACCATGGATGTACCATTACTTTGTTTCAAAACTGGACTGCGGTACTTCCTTTTACTTTTCATATTTTGTTTGGAAGTTCGATCACCAAAATGAATAGTCAAACGTCAAGTGATTTATAAGAGCTAATGGTTAAAAAATGGAGAAACTATAGAATAAATGTATATTTGCAAAGAAAATGTGTTATTCGAATTTCCAGAATAAACTCCAATGAGAACCAAAAAAGGATTTTTGGTAACAGATATCTCAAAGACGAAATACATGGTAAATACCAACAAAAAAGTGTTCAACTCATTAAAACATTGAAAATTAATAATGTAGGGGTGGAAAAATTAAATGTTTTAAACACCACAGAGTGTTAATAGATGACCAATGGGATATGTCTGAGAAAATAAAATGTTGGTTAAAAATGGCAAGGGAATCAAGGGAAAAAGTAACTGGCCTAACATAAAAAGAACCGTTTTTTTTTGGAATTATTATTATTTATTTTTCAACATAATCTCCTTCCAAGTCAATACACTTCATCAAACGTTTTTCAAGTTTTTTAATTCCATCCGAAAAATAAGATTTTTCAAGACCTTCCAAGTATATTTGCCACCGAGAATTTTTTTTTTTAAATCTGGAAACAAGAAATAATCAGAAGGAGCTAAATCTAGACCATATGGTGGATGTGGAGCAATTTCAAATCGTACTTCGGCCAGTTTTTGTTGAGTTAAAAATGCAGTGTGTGACGGAGCATTATCTTGATGAAAAAGAACTTTTTTCCTAAATGCGGTCGTTTTATCTTGATTTCTTCACTCAACCGATCCAATAATGCACAAAAATATTCATTATTTATAGTTTTTACTTTCTCAAGATAATTAAAAAATATTATACCCCTTGCATCTCAAAATACTGTGGCCATTACTTTTCCTGCTGACTTAACAGTTTTCGCCTTCTTGGGACCACTTTTACCAGCTTCTATCCATTGTTTTGACTGTTCTTTGCATTCTGGGATGTAGTGATGGATCCATGTTTCATCAACAGTTATGAATCGGCGCAAGATCTCTATTGAATTACGCTGATAAATCGCTAAAAGCTCCTCGGAATTGGACGATTTTTTGGGGCAAAGTCAACAAACGCGGCACATATCTTGCGGATAGCTTTTTCATGTGGAGTTCATCATGTAAAATACTCCAAACTTGTTTTTCGTGTATTTTAACAATATCAGCAAGTTCGCTGAGCTTCATTCGTCTATCTTTTGTCACTTCATTAAATATTTTTCTAATGTTTTCAATAGTAGTGGCAGTTTTCCGTACTTGATCGACCCATTTTAAATTGTTGAACCCAGGATTTCACGGTGGAGTATGAAGGTGCATTATCACAATGAACAGAGCCCAATTCATCTTTGATTAATTGTAGCGAATAACCTTTCGTATAAAAGTGTTTAATTACCGCACGAAACTCTTTATTTTCCATTTTTCAAAAATTATAAAACTTGTTTACTTCAATCACCTGTAACAAAGAAAATAATCATTAAATATTTCGGAAATTTTGATAGATGGCTTATAAAAGATTGCTTTTAAAAAACAAAAAAACAGTTGCTAGTAAAACAGAAAATTTGCTAGTCGAGTTAGTTTTGCAATGTATTAGGTAGCCACGCTAGTTATCAATGTACAAACAAAATCCCGATTTAATAAATGTTACATTTGGTCCGTTTTATTGTATGCAACTGTAGTTTGGACACTCAAATCTGACGAAAGACGATTAGAAGCGTTTGAAATAAGGGCATACTCATTATTCGAGTGCTAAAAATCCATGGACTGATAAATTTTAAATGAAAAAGTTCTAAGTATGCGAAAAATCTCGTGTCGTGGGCACAAAATGAGAAACACGAAGTATAAACTCATACAAACAACTATTGGAGGGAAAATTTAAGGAAACCCTAACAAATGTCGTAAAGAAACAACCTGGGCAAAAATTGTTCAGGATTGGACTGGTATAGAGACGATACAAAATCAATAACCGACAGCTGGCTATCATAGAATGAAATAATATAAAACCAATAGTAAAAGGTGGTTCAACTCAATTGCACGATGTTTTATTGAATAGCTTCAAATTTTCTTATATAGCCATCTCAAAGTATCAAAAAGTGCTAAAAATTCTCTTTGAACCACAAAATGAGCGATGCGAAAAGTCAAATTTAAGTAAATTGAGCGAAATTAGCAAAACTTATTATGTCAAAAATCTAGTTTTGGGATGTACTTTAAGCTGCCACTGACAAAACTTATGCCGGAGGCGAGTTTTTTATGTAACATTCACGGTTTTCTTGTAAAATAGAATTTTTTTATTGGTTTTTACTGAATCAAAATTATCTTATAACCTAGACAGACGACAGCGGTAATGTGCATTAACAGACTTAATAAAAATAAACTCGTGCAGTAACTCCTCCCAAACTGCATTAACTCTGACGTACGAGTAAATGCACAAAATCAACCTGCATTTCAACTGCATTTAGGTATTAAAATCTGACAAAAGTCTCACAATTTATCACAAATCAAATAAGCTGTTATCAAATCAGCTGTTAGTAGTTTATGGTTGGTTGTAGGGTGATACGTGTTGTTGGCGAATTGGTACAAAAATGGAATAAAATGTTCTTTTTAAGCCGGAAACGTACAACATTTGTATACCCTTCACGACTCCGTGGTAGGATATTATTGTATTCCATTGAGCGAACCCTATTAAAATTGGTCAATACAAGGCTATGTTATGATAGGCCTTTCTGGTTTCAGTTCAAAGTCCGCAGCTAAAAAGGTCATATATCGCATCCCACTCTGACTAAACTTTTTACAGAACGTGACAAGTCACTAATAGTCCATGTTTTGCGATAGCCCTGCACAAAGGTTCTTACAGATTCGTGTCTTGTTAGTAAAACCATTGCATGGTACATTGGATCATATCGCTCAATGTACCATGCACCCTGACATTGCACAAGCCACATTTAACTTTTGATCTTTGTTAAATTTAGTATAGTGCAATATGAAAGATCTATTATCAACCTTAGTAATATTGGAAAATATCGCTTCACGTTTTTATTTAGCACCTAGATATAGATAAATGACGTGGCCCGGTCTACAATTCCTATATTATATCCGATCTCACTTTAATTAAGAATAGGGCGCTATGAAAAACTTAAACCAAACCTACCGAAGCTCGACCATCTTTCTTTTACGTGCTTTCTATTTCAATTCTATTCAAAGACTTTTTGTTGGTATAAGCATCTATTCAAGCCATTAGAAATACTACGTACGTAAAAAATAAACTTTTCGAGATAGTAAAAAAATTATCAAATGAGTTTCGGAGGAACCACGGTACTTTTCAAGTCAAAAAGTATCAACTTTATTTCTCTGGTTGGAAGTGCATGTAAAATTTGTATACAAGTATTGTGGGCCAATTTCAGCAAAAGTATTTTCAGATTTCTTTCAAATAAATTGAGTTTTTTCCAACAGCATATCGAATAATCCTAATTTCTTTCTCTGTTTTGTTTATGACCAAGTTCTAGTGTAATTATTCTTTCATTTGTTTGTTTTGTTAGGTCAGTTATTGCTTGATGTAAATAAAACTAATCTATTTCATCTTTGTTTCTCGACGTTTCGCCGGCTTTTTTCGAGCATCTTCAGGAGAAAATTATTTTTTGAAAATCCCCTGTAAAATCTAATATTTGCTAAAATTCAAATTCCAAACCAATCCTGATTTCAAGCAACTCAAATATGATTGAACATTACTTGAAGTGGGTGGACATCTAACAGTTTTTTCGTCAACAGTCTTATTAAAATTAAGTAAAGGCCCATTTAGTCTCGACGGTTGACGGTTGACGGTAGATTCTGCAACCTGCAGAAGTCTACCGTCGTCAACCGCCAAACTGTAGTTATCTCCCTCTAACACATGCAAAATGCAACCCCCAACTGAAATAGCTGATTGTCTACCGTCAACCGTCAACCGTCGAGACTAAATGGGCCTTAAGTCGTGTTTTGTCACTCATTACGAACGTTCACACTTAAGTTGGTCATTCCCCTGTGTGGTTTTTTAAAAAGATAATTAAAACTTTTTACAATTTTGCAAGTGTTTTTTTGTGTTTATTGCAAGTATAAACTTCCAGCTCAAGTAAATTTTGTAAGGGTAAGTACTTAAATAAACATTTCAGGGGGTTTTGTAAAAATTCATCATTCCCCTGTCATCATTTTTCACAGGGGAATGACGATTAACAGATTTTTTTCTTTTTATTATTTTTACAAAAGAACTGAATTAAAATGGATTTGTTGATTATTAAAGAAAAAATACAATATATATTTTATTGTCTTCGCCGTTTCTCTGTTCAATGGGTCATTACCCCGGAGGTCATATTTTTAAATTGTTGCATGATTCCGTTTAAAATTAAAAAAAAAAAACGCCAAAGTTTTTGAAAAAATTTCATCGAATTTTTTTATGTTTTTGTTTTTTGGAATCAAAAATTGAGAGTTTTTCGAATAAAAAATTGAGAATATTTCGAATAAAATATTGAGAATTTTTCGGTTAAAAAATGCATTGTAGACACTTTAAAAAACGAAAAGAATCGGGTAATTTCGGCGAAGATTTCGTTTTTTTTTCTTATAGCCGTAAGTCCAAACTAATTTTTGTGCAAAAAAAAACAACGAATTTTTTGGTGTTTTTTTTTTTATTTTACCATAAAAAATAAAATTTTACTTCATATTCATCTAAAAAAAATGATTAAATATAAAATAGTTAATTTAAAAAATATTTATGAGACTTAAAAAAATAAAATTGTACCACTCCTTAACTATGTAAAAAATTACAATATTACTTAATTTTGAATACAAATCGCTCACTTTAATTGGCTCTGGAGCCCAAAAAAATAATTTCCATAAAAACATATTTGCGCATTTTTCTTAGTTGGACTATTACCTTTAAAATGATACCAAAATTCATAATCGAAACAGGTCAGTTTTCTGGCTTTTGTCAATGAACGGAGCACTGTGCGACAGGTCCCATACAATATCCTTTTAATTCTTAAAATTTGTATACAATTTGGTTCCCCCGACAATTCGTATTTTTCTGCAAAACAAAGCCTGTTAAACCTCTTATAATTTGTAATTGGTTGTTGGTTATATATTATTATTCATTATGTAAAACATTAATAGGTCAACCTATATTTCGTAATTATACTTGGTGATATATTTTTGGTGATAACCTCAAAGATCAAATTTATTTCGCAGTCCGTTATATGCATTAATAACCCCTTTAACTTTTTTTTCTTCTTCATATCGAAATCTCGTTAAATCGAAAACTCCTGTATTTAATAAAAAAAAGGCTGGTCTCTTGCTATTCCAAATTAACGGCTGTTTATTGTATCTTAAAGAATATTCCTTAAAGTGAGATATAATTTACAGCAAACCCTTTGTAGATAGTCGCCTATTATATATGCCAATCAATTTAGCAAAATACAGACACCATAAAGTTTAAAAGTCATTGGAGGGACGTTAAATATCAGTCATTGCGTATTGGTCCTGAATAAAATATTTCCACATAAAACGCAGTCAAGCAAGCAAAACTCATAAAATTTTTAATTTCATACACTTTGTACATTATTATTCCAATTCAATTTAATATTCTTCCGACTACAGACTTTCTTCATGAGCATAATTTCTTTTATAACTCAATCTCCGTTACAAGCAAGAGGACGTTCGTCCCCTTTCGCACAAGTCACTGACAACTTTTCCTGCCACGTTTGCCATTGAAATGGAAGAGTCATTGTCATTGCCATGACAACACTTCAATAAAAGTCCTTAAAAAGGCACTTAACATTTCGAATAGATCCTTCTTTTTCCTCCGGCCGTTCTCTTGGGTTTCTGCCTTTTTGATGCCAACATGCGGCGTCATCGCCGGTGGGCAGCCAAGTTATTCATCTCCTTTTGAAATAGCTGAGTTAATATCAAAGATTGAAGATAACGAAAACAAAAGGACACCCGCAAAAGGATGGAGTGACCCTTATAAGTATACAATTTGTGCTAGATAAGGGATAAGATACGAGTCTACGGAGCATTTTGTTGATAAGGATTTGGATATGATTTCGCACAAGTTAAGGTGAAAACCATAAGGATTTCGGCTTTTTAATTAAAACAAGTGAGGGGCGTTTTTTTAGATAATCAAATTAAGTTTTGACCGGCGTAAAGGTTAAGGCTACACCATGTTCGATTAAAGTTTAACATTTTTAAAGCAAAATCGAGAAAAGTGTTAGTAAAACTATGATTATATTAAAAAATGTTAATTCAAGTTTTACCAAAAAAAAGAAAACTGAAGTAGACCGTGGTCTACTGTGATATACCCTACATTACTATGCTTTTTAAAAGATTCCGCGCCTCTGTGTGGGGCTTCAGCGGACGGATTAGATGAAAAATATTTCCACCAAAGCGGCAGTACCTCAAATCAAACTGGATCTTTGTGTGGAAGCTATTCATAAACAGATATCTCCAGCTATGGGAGTTGGCTGCTTGTTCCGCTTCGTATGAAAATTGGACGAAGTCGTATGTTATATGTGGCTTCTATGCCTGCAGATTTTAAAATCGGATAAACTCTTTTTATGAGGGCTATACGAATATATGTACCTATTTGGTTCTGTGTCATCAGAGTTATGTACTGAACGTCCTAATGCACGGTGTAAAATTTAAGCGTGATCGGGTGTAATTAATGATCTACAGGTCCTTAAATCGGGAAGGACCTTTATGATGAAGCTAGACAAAAGTACAAAAGCAAACGATTTGTTCTAATTTTACTAGATTTAGGTGTTGTAGGACTTAAATAGGGATTGTACTTTATGTGAGAACTAAAACATGGAGTGGATTTTAGCAGAAATGAGTGTTGTCAGTCAGTTTAGGCTAATTTTAAGCGGAATTTGATGTTATTTGATGTTATTCAGGTTCTGAAATCGGTCTATATGGAAATATAAGTATAGACATATTCAGTGGAAGATATACAAGAACTAAGACTGTCATTAAGTATATCCTATCAAGCTTAAATTGGTACAATATGAGTGATCAATTTGAGCTTGATATACTTTATGACAGTCTTAGTTCTTGTATATCTTCCACTGAATATGGGATGGTATACTAAACTTGTCATTTCGTTCACAACAGTACGAAATATTGATTGGAGGCTCTAACTTAATATATAAAAATGTTAAGTTCTGTTTACAAGCGTCTAGAGAGAACCGCTATACCGATGAACACCAAAATTGGAATACTCGTATATCTTGCCTATGTATGGCGCAAGGTTTCTCTTTGATTCCGATAGGTCAAACTAATTGGTCAAACTTGAACCAAATTCACAAAATAAATTATTTAAATAAGGATAAGTTTGTTGATGAAACTTCGACCCGCTCAAAGGGACGAGATATTCACGGAATACTCGTACTGCATGTATATGTGACAGCGCTTAGAGAAAGGGACGTAAAGGTAAAAAAAATCAATTTTCATTTTTTATTTCTTTTTTGATGTGGACAATATCTGAGCATCGAATGAGACCGATCCCATCCCAGAGATATGCGCGTTTTATGAAAGTGAAGTCGACGATTCTAAGCGCAAATAGATAGGGACCTAATATTTAAAATGGCTCTTCTGAACAAAACTTTTTATCAACTTTTCACTTTTTTTTAATGTGGACAACATCTGAGTATCGAATGAAACCGATCCCATGCCCCAAAAGTGTTCCCTCCCAGAGATATGCGCGTTTTATGAAAGTAAAGTCGACGATTCTAAGCGCAAAAATAAAGGGACCTAATCTTTAAAATGGCTGTCCTGAACAAAACTGGTTTTTAACCCTAGGTCCGTTTCTATTTTGCGCGTCACATGTTATTTTAGTTAATTTTTTTATATTGAATTTTATTGGTTAAATAGGTGAAAAGTTTTAAATTTTTAGTGGTAAAATAAAAACAAACATCGTCTTTCGTCTATTAAAAAAAAACGAAAAAAACTGATCTTATAAGCTTGTGAAGTAATTCATCTTTCAAAAGCAGTAACAACAAATCAAAAAAAAAACAAAAACTCAATGAAATCTTCTCCGATTTTGTCCGATTATTTTTGAATTTAATTTTTTAAAAAATTTTATGATAAATTGTTTATTCACAAAATTCTCAATTTTCGATTCAAAAAAGCAAAACACATTTGCTGAAATTTGTTTGCACAAAAAATTTGTTTGGACTTTCGGCCATTAGAAAACAACAAAATCATCGTGTTAATTCAGGTCCAATTAATATGCCAAATGATTCTGTAAAATCCACTAAAAAAACATGAGTTTTACAAAAAAAACGCGAATGTTACATAAAAACCAATAACATTTATCAAATCTGCTGTATCATACGAGCATACACTAAGCGTTGCCTGGAGCCATCTGGCATTTCCATTGGAAAGTTTGACATTTTTAGCATAAACGTACTCAGAACGTTTTGACGTACGACCATCATTTGTGTTGTTTACTGTGACTTGAAAAAATATATTCGGCAAAAAATGGAATTATCTCGTGAAAATTTTCGTGCGATCATTTTTCACAACATTCACAACTTTAAATCTTAGTATGGCGATGAAGCACCATCCTAAAGCACTGTGACAAACTGGTTTAATGAATTCAATCGTGACCGACGCTCGCTCAAAGACGAAGGTCGTCCAAAAACGGCCGTTATGCCAGAGAACATTGAAGCCGTGCGAGAACTGATAATGCAAGATCGTCATGTGACATACCGTGAGATAGAGGCAGCCTTGGGTATTTCTTCCACCAGCATACATTCGAGATTGCATAAACACCTGGCCGTAAAAAAGGTTTGTTCTCGTTGGATCCCGCACAATTTGACAGTCGCTCAAAAAAAGACACGTGTCGATTGGTGTAAATTTTTTTTTAAAAAAAATACCATCGTGGTGCTTCAAAAGACGTTTATAAGATCGTCACAGATGACGAATCATGGATCTATGCGCATGAGCCCGAAAGAAAACAGCATTCGACCGTGTGGGTCTTCGAAGACGTGCCAAATCCAACGAAAGTGGTTCGTGGAAGAAGCACTTCGAAGCAAATCGTAATCTGTTTCTTCGACAAAATTGGTCATGCGAGTAGTACACCAAAATTTGTTTGTCTGAAGTCTTCGGAGAAATTCAAAAAACGAACAAGAGAAGATGAATCATTGACAATTCGAGCTCTCACACATCGACTCAAACCAGCGCCTTTTTGACCGGCCAAAACGTCGAATTGATGGGTCATCCGCCCTGACTTGGCACCCAATGACTTGTTTTTATTCCCGCACATCAAAAAAAAGCCGTGGTAAACGATTTTCGTCGCCAGAAGTTGATTTTGAAGCTTTCAAAAACCATGTTTTGTAGGTGTCTCAATCGGAGTGGAATAGTGCTTCGACAATTGGTTTGAGCGCATGCAAAAGTATATAAATCAGGCTGGAGAATACTTTGGCAAACAATAAAACCACATTTGATGATAAATAATAGCATTTTCATTATTAGGCCAGAAATATATATATAGCAGCCCTCGTAATCCATTTCATTGTATTCTGAAAACTCCTCCTATTTTTGTTCAATGCCAGTACGGAGAAGGAGTTGAAAATACACAAAAAATACTGGATACATCCATTTCAATCGGGTTTTTGATGGTAGATGCCTAAAACATTGGATAAACAAGAAGTTTGGTGTATTTTTTGCTTGATGTGCTATTTTGCATTTTAGGTTACCATATACATATGTGACGCGCAAAATATAAAGGGACCTAAGGGTAAAAACCAGTTCTATTCAGGAGAGCCATTTTAAAGATTTAATTACGAGTATCTTTGGTGTACCATGACTTTCATAAAACGCGCATATCTCTGGGAGGGAACACTTTTGGGCATGGGATCGGTCTAATTCGATGCTCAGAAGTTGTCCACATCAAAAATAAAAGTGAAAATGGATTTTTTTACCCTTATGTCCTCTATGCGCTGTCACATATACAGTCTACTCTCGATATTTTGACCACAGATAATACTAAATTACTGAGAGTTTTAAAATAATAAAAGTTTAAATAACCAAGAGGGAGGGGGTAAAATGTTTTAATTTAAAAGAATTTAATTAAATCGTGATTTTTATCTACATATTTTTAGAAAAATGTACAAAAATTAATTTAGGAAAAAAGTCGTTAATTTTGTTTTGAGTTAGCGATCCATCTATCATCTGCAAATGAATTTTCGATAATTATGTGAGCAGAGAAAAAATCGTCACTTTTTCCGTTTTTAGAGCGTAGGGTAGTAAGCCTTGCCTCACTCTATATGACTGGAATTGCCAATTGTTTCTCTTCATTTTCTTCCTCCAAATCCAACATTCTTCTCCAAATTTGGAATTGATGGCTTCCGATCGGGATGAAACTTGCACCAAGGTTAGTCCCATTGGGTAGTAGATTAGACACAAACTTTGAACGAGTTCGGTCATGGACTCTATGAGTGAGGTTGAATTTTGGCCTAACGGGTGTTTTTTTTACAGCCATGCCGCTTTCTACCTTTTGTTCCTATCAAAATTTGTCCAAAGTGTTTTAGATTGTTATTTATTCAATCTTTTTCGTAAAAATTAAAAACAATTTTCACTTTTTTTTTGCAAAATCAAAAACTTTTTTTCATTTTTCACATTCTATAACTCAGAGAGTCCTTGACCGATCTCGTACAAAGTTTGTGTCTTAACTACTATCCAATAGAACTAACCTTGGTTTCAGCTTCATCCCCACCGGAAGACATCGATTCCAAAAGTTGATTCACTTGACATAAAATGATCCATGTATATATTTTTGACCGTCGTTAAATTCTAGGACGATCTAGTTATATCCGTCCGACTGCAGAAAACACGATAGCAGTCGAATGAATCAACCTGGTATTTTTAAATTTTATGGCCAAAATTTTATGGCCAAAAGCTGTTTAGATATGCAAATGAAAGAAATCGGTCCAGACGGAGCAAAGTACACTTTCTTATATTTGCTTAACTAATCATACTTTTTGTGGATAGAAAATAATTAAAATGGGTAGTGTTAGTTAATGCCTCATAAAAAAGCATTTAATATCTCAAAAGGACGCACTTAATACCTCAAAAGAGAGCGTAGTTGCTGGACGGTTTGGCTTATGTGGCCTAAAGTCCCGCATGCCCAAAATGGGCTATCAATAGTCAAAATGGACATATTGGTACTCGAATTAAAGCAAATCTTGCTACGAATCCAAATAAAAAGTTATTTGGCTTTTAAGTTTTGGCTGAGACTCGGGATGGACGCAAGGGCCAAAAGGACGCAAGGGCCAAAAGGACTCAAAAAACGAACCATTTTTTTGGCTCTTCATTAAGTGGCACAGCCGATGTTTCTACTAGTTCGTTTTGTGTTTAAATAGCTTTTTCTCAATTTGAAATGGAAAATTCTAATTTTCGTTAGAAATGGTGTAGCTCACACCAATACAGGAACGAAAAGTAATTTGTTTAAGCTACACGTAGCGGGCCAATGATTTATACCGTATTGTACCCTATGCCTATTTCGATTAATTTCCATGAGAGCCAGAATTCAAACGGAACTGTGAACATACTTATTTTTAATTAAAAACAAAAGAATTGTTTTTTAAACGATTGGAATTTACCCGAATTACCCAGCGCTTTCATTGTCTTTACCGCCTATTTACCCACACTTTACTAAAATCAACTAATTAAAATCTACTCAAATTGCTACCTCCACACTGCTCCCGTTCATAGTTGCTGCCAAACGGCTGTTCGTACAATGGCTGTGGTGGTGGAGTTGGCTATATGAACGTTGGGGCTAGTATGTCTAAACAATTATAGCCGGTGCCAAGTAAAACGGGAAATTACAACTTTCAACTCAACTGAAGCCGTTAAACTTTTCAAAGTACTTAACAGCTAGCAACAGCCACCAACACTAGCAGGAACAGCAGTGGTAGTGCAGAACTCCACCACCGTCACCACTACTACTACACCAACCGGCAATGGCAACCGAGGTCCAGCCGGTGAAGTCGATATGCTGCTGAACAAAACATAATTAACCGTTCTACAGGTTTTCAACAGAACATCCATCCACAACGATTACAATGGGTGGGTACATAGGGAAAGCAATGCTCGCACGTTAAATGAAAGCGGCAGTAGGAGAAACTTTCCGCCAAAGTCTTTGTTTGCCAACACACACAGGCGCAATCACAAACAAACACACATATAAATAAACTCCACTTAACGTATAATTTGCATTTCTCTTGAATCGCACGGTACAGTGGGACAGATTGTGAAACATGCTGAAAACAAGTAAAAAAATTGCCATCGGTTGATCCGACTTAAAAATACTCTTAAACATAAATGGAATTTAAATTTTCTTTCATTCCGTCCTTCATTGCCTAAAGAGTACCGATTTGATTGAAATCGCACGGCGCTCTGGGACAGAGTGTGAAACATGCTCAAAACAAGAAAAACAATTGCCATCGGTTGACCCGACTCAAAAAAACCCTTAACCATAAATGGAATATAAATTTTCTTCCCTTCCGTCCTCCATTGCCTAAAAAGTACCGATTTGATTGAAATCTGGTATAGTGGCTATTGAATGAAAGGTACTAGAATGGGGCGTGGCATCCACTTGTTATACCCTGTACCACTCTGTAGAACAGTAATGAAAAATGTTTGTAACTACCAAAAACATTTGAGCTAGACCCACCTTTATGTAAACCGATCGACTCGGAATCATTAGCGATTTAAAACTGTCTGTATTTCCTTCCGTCCAATAAAGCTTTTAATTAAACGAAAGGTCAACATTGTAGCTATTCAAATTAAAAAATCGGTTCATATTAGATATAGCTCCCACATTTATTAAATTTTATGTTTATTAAGTCTTGCTGCCACGTGTAGTATGTTATTGAAATTGAAGAAAGTCAGTTTAGATTCACATATCCGATTCTATGTCTTCAGCTCTAGAAGCCACAATCTTGATGAAATTTGACACTCGTTACATTTTTTGACCAAGGAAGAACATTGTTTAAAATGGAAAAAAAATCGGTTCAGATTTTGCCAAAAACACTGAAATTTTCTCAAAAATTTAAATATGACATTAGTTTTAAAATCTGTGTAAATTTAGATCCCTTTAAGGGAATGCAAAAACCTATTTGTTTTAGTCAGCTACGCCCGACTTGGATTGTTTCTTTTAAGTGTCTAGGCGCATACAAAAATATAAAAAAATATTGATGAAAACAAAATTCAAGAGAAATTCATGCATTAGGCAAAAGGTTATTTTGAAAAAATACGTCTAGATGGATCACGCTATACTATATTCATAGGGAATATTTTTGGCTTAAGTATGAACAATTATATTACGCAAGTGATGGCCGTTTTCGGCTGTGCACATTCGTTCTCATTCCAATACATTTTGCAATACTTTTCGCAAAATTTCCGGTGTTATGGCTTGAATTTCATGGCGAATGTTTTGTTTTAACTGTGGTATGGTCGCTGGCTTATTTACGTATGCCATTTCTTTCAAATAACCCATGAAGAAAACAGTCGTTCGCCAAAGAGAAAATTTTAACAGAAAATTTTAAATTCAACAATTGCTGATCGCTCTTCTGTTGTGAAGTGTTCCATTCAAAATTCCCCAAGTTTGCTTCACAAAATTCTGAAAAAAATATAAATAAATCTCAAAAGTTATTAAACATTTTAGCCAAAACGGTAATTTTGCGCCACCCTGTAGTATTCCCTAAGGGCATATCTGTTTATGGGCTCAATATAATATGAATACGTGTCAAAAAACTGTCAAAGCTGAACTGTCAAAAAAAAAGATCACCACAGCTACTATTTCTGAGATCCCGTGGCGAATTCCCGAGACAAAAATGTTCCCTGGATTTTTCATGCTGCAAAAATCTGGCGGCAAAGATCTGCAACTTAAGAAAAGATCAAAGAACTTTTTTTAAAGCGATAAATTTGCACGATCTTGGATGTCTCTTTTCACGCTGATTTAATGACTTCTGCAGTGTCTTGCACTGGTTGTTCTGTCGCTGATACAGTCGCAAAGTGTTTCAGAATCCATGGTTGCAAATATTTTAAGATACTACAATACTAAATCTTTAACATTGACCTCAATATTTCCATATAATCCTGATTTGACATATCCATTCATGCAAAAATGGACCACGTTGCTGGCTATATTTGGAAGCAGAATTCAAGATCTGTTTTTAACTGCTTTAGTAAAACTGTTCATTATAATGATTCACAAATTATTTTAGCAAATATCCTACAGTTAGCTATACAAATACAATAATATACAATAAACCTTCAAATAAATTGTACGAAGGTTTCTATTTATATATCGGGTCCGGCAATAAAAACACAATAATTTATCATTGGAAATGGATTTATTGTTTTTCAAAATATTCTCCTTTAAGATCAGTGCACTTTTGCATGCGCACAAACATATTTTCGAAGTACCTTTACCACTTCGATTGAGACACCTCCAAAACATGATTTTTGAACGCTTCAACAGCTGCTTCGGGTGATGAAAAACGTTGACCACTCTTTTTTTTCTTTATGCTAGGGAATAAGAAGAAGTCATTGGGGGCCAAATCAGGACTGTACAGTGGATGGCCCATCAATTCGACATCTTGAATGGTCAAATAGGTCATCGTTTCAGCTGATGTGTGAGAGCTCGCATTGTCGTGATGCAAAATGATCCGTCTTCTCTTAAATTCTTTCTTATTTTCTTTAAACATATTGGCAAACAGATGGTTGTACACCACTCAGAATTGACCGTGCTACGTCTTACTAAAGGCCCTGTGGCACTGTGGCAACATGACCGGTAATACCGAAAAAAAATCGATGTAGTTCTTCCAGAACAATATTTGTAAAATTTGCCTTTTTTGAAAGACCCATACGGTCGATTGCTGTTTTGCTTCGGGTTCATATGCTTAGATACATGATTCGTCACCTGAGACAATGTTATACACTGCCTTTGAGCTACCGCAGTTATAATTTTTCAACATATCTTTGCACTAATCCATACGAGCCGTTTTTTGAGAATTCGTCAAATTTTGTGGGAATGAACATGCATATCTTATTGATGCTTGTCATACTTATGCCCAAGGATGCCTCAATCTCATGGTATGTCACTTTGTGTTCTTGCTTTATCAGTTCAAGCACACCATCGATGGTTTCTGGCAAAGTGGCCGCAGTTGGACGTCCTTCACGGAATTCATCCAGGAGCGAACGGCGTCCAAGATTGAACTCTTGGTACCAGCGATTAACAGTGAATTTTGATGGTGTTCATCACCAAGACACTCTTGTCTCGATAACCCACGCCGAAAATGTTCGTCATAATTCCACTTTTTGACTGAGATGAATTTTTTAACACACGGAAAACAAAACAATTCGCCCTCAAATGACAAAACGTTCTAAGTGAAGTTATGCTAAAAAATGTCAAAGTTTCCAATGGAAATTCCAGTCTTCACCTGGGAACACTAGTATTGTCAGGACCCGAAATATAAATAGCAACCCTCGTATTGGTGGTCAAACACTATTAAGATTTCATCCTTATGATCCTATAGATACTTTATTGACTCGCCGGACGCCGGTTCTAGTCCATACTTCACAGCTAATTCATAAGTGTGCTACATTTATTTGTCACTTTACCTGCGTTTCTTACCCACTGTGCAATAACACTAGTATTGTCAGGACCCGAAATATAAATAGCAACCCTCGTATTTGTGGTCAAACACTAGCACTATTAAGATTTCATCCTTATGATCCCATTGATACTGGATTGACTCGCCGGATGCCTGTTCCAGTCTATATTTCACAGCTAATCCATAAGTGTGTTACATTAATTTTCCACTTTACCTGCGTTTCTTACCCACTGTGCAATAAATTGCACAGTCAAACCGTTATTCAAAGCGAGAGCAACTGCCTAGCGAATGTCCGTGCACAACACTCTAGCACAAGCCGGAGTCCATTTAAAGACATCGATGTGAAATTAACAAGTGTTTGTTTTGTTGGAATACCTGTTCATCGACCGGTTAGTAGGACACAAACGCTCAGTTGTACCACGGCTGCTGGAACAACAGGCCTAAAGCCTTCAACATTCAATACCTCATTTCACAGTTCAAGCCAAATTCTTTATGATGCTACCTTTGCTGTTGCTGCTTTTGGCAATCCTGTTCTCGTTCGCAGTGTTGTTCATCCTTATTTTCTATTTATTTACAAAATGGTGAAATTTTTTTTAATTAATAAGCAGCAGTGTTCCTTAACGAACGAAATTTCCTTTCGCATTTACATTAAATTTCACGCCTGAGGGGTATGTCGGAGAGCTACTCACCTACCCACACTTTTGAATTGGTCCTTTACTGGTGACAAAGTGGAAATTTAACGCTCTTATGAATATCATAAACTTAAGTTTGCAGAAGGAAAAATATGTTTTTGGAAATATTCCGTGATTCTTGTTTGATTTCTGGCGCATTAAAGTATTAGCTAGAGTCGATGGTAGGTTGATGAAAATGGGGATGAGGAAAATATCATAAGAATACACCGTACTGTCCATTGTTTTTACCTTACCTTCTTGAGGAACAAATTTAGTTGATCATATAAAAACTTGTTTTCTCCATCTTTTAAATATGCACCATCAAATTCTTTTTTAATGGCACAATTTGATTGAACGCTTTTGCGATTTATAAAGGCGGGTAGTGGCTGGACTACTTTATAATTTTACAATAATCGAGACTTCATCAACATCCCTCTACGGAACTTATGGCAAATTTTCGAAAATGAATGACCTAAGCACCATTCTGGAACTGCTATCTTAATCAGGCTAATGCTATAAAGGGTGTTCCAACCATAATGTTCCATATTAATTGTGAGTCACACCTTAACGTTAAGTTTTTTGCGTAAGCTTATTAGACGTTTCTTTGACCTGAGTCAAACAAATTCAAACGTGGAGAGCTACAAAATTGAGCAGTTCAAATAAAATTGAGGTGTTCAAATAAAAATGCATTTCGTGCACTCCGTGATTTTTTTGGTCAGCATTATCGACCAAATGTGCCTACAATCGCGAGAATTATGCGCAAGTGTCAGCAAACCTTCAGCTCGAACCAGATCCTTTTTGACCGGCCCAAAAGTCGAATTGAGAAGTCATCCGCCGTACAGCCCTGACTTGGCACCTAATGACTTCTTTTTATTGCCGCACATCAAGAATAAAATGCGTGATCAACGATTTTCGTCGCTAGAAGATGCTGTTGAAGCGTGTTTTGGAGGTGTCGCAATCGGAGTTGAAAAAGTGCTTCGACAAGTGGTTTGAAAAGTGTATAAATCATGCTGGAGAATACTTTGAAAAACAATAAAACCATTTTTGATAATAAATATTCGCATTTTCATTATTATACCAGAAATATATATAGCAGCCCTCGTACCATGGGAGAACTGTACTATCTGTGACGTCTCACTTCGCTAATCTAGAAGCGGAGTCAGTAAAGTTTGAAGTGGTTGCGAGCAAGAACAAAACTGCTGGCTTTATCAACCAATTGTCAATAAAACATCCTCAAGGCAGAGTAACTGCATGCCAACGATTTCGTCTATCTCGGATTTGCCATCTCAAAATAAAAATGACTTTAGTCTGGAAACAAATCAAAGAATCATATACGATATCACAGGTGAACAATGTCTGTTGATTAAGAACTGATATTGTTTTTAGGGTTATTTAGGACGCTGAATTTAAATCTGCACTTGGTCTTTTTTGTATCAACTCAACTTTTTAAGATAAAGCGTTATTTCAAAAATTAAGGCACTTTCACTACATATATTGCAATAACAAGAAAACCGTTCAACGTATCATCGTAAATCCGGGCTAACATTGGTTTTAAATTTACTTAATAGTTTTAGAGTTACCATTGAAATTTATAAAAAAAAAACACAATTTCCAAAAAAAAAAAATATTTTTTTGTTCCTTAAAAGTTTATAAAAAAAATGCGAGCAGAGTTTTTGTCTATAAGCGTTTTGTTCAATATATTTCGAATAAACTGAGCTTTATTTCGTTGCAGTCGGTGCACATCTTTTTGTTTTTGTTCACAATTAACTGAGAAAACTGAATGATAAAAATTGAAATTTTTAGAAAATTAAAAAATGTATTTGATTATAACGCCATAATTGTACTCGTAGGGGACAGAAATTCAGTTTAACATATAGGGTGATTGAACTAGATATATTTTCTCAATGGCATTTTTTCGTTGATTACTGGTTAGTTGTGTTAAGTTTTATTTTTTCCGGTTTTGTTGCCTTTTCATCCTAACTGTCTCTTCAAAAGCTCGAAGAGCATCCGCTGTTTTCGACAAAAAATTTGTTCATTGATGAGGCCCGATTCTGGCCCAACGACAACGTTAATAAACAAAATTTCCGCATTTGGGCTAAAGATCAACCAGAATAGGCTCAAGAGGTGCCATTAAACCCATAGAAAACCACCGTAATTCAAACAAAGAGGCACTAAAACCCAGGATTAAACATAACTTAGTAATGAATTTTCTAAAATTATTTATAAATGTTATTTTAGTATAGAAACCGCGATTTCTATCAATTCAGTTTCGTCAGTTTATTTATATAAACCATAACTCCAACACAAATGTACGATTACGCCTACTTTTGGTATTCTTGCAATATCTATATTCCTATTCTTATTAAAAATCAAGCCACGCCCCTTTTTGCCGTCTGAACACACACGGTACTATCCAATGCGTAGTTTGAAACCAACATAACTTTTTACCAAGCCCCATTCTCGCATTTTCCACCCAATCGACCCATTACTTTCCATAAAACCGGTACTCTTCAGGCAATATAGGACGGAAGTCGGGTTAACCGACTGAAACTTGTTTACTTGTTAATGTCTGCATTTGAGCATTCTTCACAGTCATGATACTGCCGAGGTACTTGAAGCTGCTTACGAGTATGTTGTCAAGGGCAGCGCTGTTCATCGGTAGCGACTCTTGTATTAATGCTCATCAATTTCGTCCTTGCCAGATTAACTTTAAGTCCTGCCGCCTTTAAAGCCACTGTAATAATTCTATGACACTAGCACTTTGCGTGTGGGGCATCAAAAATATTATCGGCGTAATCTTGGTCCCCTAGGCGTTTATATAGGCCCCATTGAAACAACATCTTGTAAACAAAGATGGGACTCACAACTAAAAATTTTAATATTCCCAGAAGATGATTAAGGACGTTGATCAAAAAATTGAAAATAGAATGAACAATTATTAAAACAAAAGAAATTTATTTTTTCTTGTTTTTGAAGAAACGCTAACAGTCAGACGAACTCAATACAACTTAGAAGAAAAAGGTCTACAATACACGAAACTCTAAAATCAGTTGTTTTTTTGGTGACATCCAGAACAATGATGCACGGTAAAGGTGACAGGAAACATCCTTTGCCATACCCTAGTTTTAATCGTATGTTCAAGGTATGTGGGTTCGAATCTGCGCTGGACAATATGATTTGTAGGAAGGGTACCAGAAGAGCAGTGCCAGCAGTCACATTATTTGCCACTCTATCCATAGGTATTGTTTTTAAGTCATTTCGTGTGAACTATATAAATAAATTTCAAAAATGATAGATAGTGGCGGAATGGTACATTTATTTGGGAGGTATTTATTTGGGAGGTATATTTATTTGGAGGCTTATTTTCTAATCCATAAGCAGTTTTGGAAAATTGAAAAGCGATGTAAACTGAAAAAGATATGTAACTCCTAACAGATGCATAAAATAATTTCAGTTTTATGTGACTATCACTATTATGGACTGTATCACAGTGCTCCATCGCACCGGTAATTACAAAACGACTGTCAAAGCTCCTCCAGATAAACTAGAGGGACCAGTTTAAGGTTTATCTGTGCAGGCATAACTAACCTCTTGGTGAGGGGTTCAGGTTAATTTAAAACGCGTGCAATTCTTTGGGTCGTAGCACCATTCCACGTCAAGAAATTTACCTGCTGTTTGAGTGCTAAACCACACCCACAGCGAAATTCGCTGAATCTCCGTTCCCAAACAGGCCAGTCTAGAATAACAGTTCTAGGCGCTCTTGACCAACCCTGGAGCTACTAGGTAAATATGGGGACAGGAACTTGAGTCTCTGGTCCGACCTCGTAGCACATGACTAGTTCCTGTTTGAGCCGCGTACACTCTAGCTGGTAGCATCAATGTGTACACCAAGAATTCGCTCCATATTGCACACACACAAAGAGGATGATTGGGATTTTTCCATATGTTTTTTAATCTTGCAGCAAAGTTCTTGAAAATCAGGTGACACGACTCATTCCCTGCAGGTCGCAACAGATGGACATGGATGATATGACTTAAAAGTCATGAAACTGATATAGCCAAAATATATAAAGGCTCTTAAATGCTTTTCGATACGCAACACTTTTCATCCATACCAAATGATATTTACCCTCATATTCAGTAGGGTAAGTGTATCAAGTCCGGTAGATAAATGTTCGAAAACTTGAAATTTTTTTTTGCCAATATGGTCCAATTATACCAGGGTTCGCACATCACGTACTATGCTCAATTTAAACAAAAACGAACTTAAATTTGGAAATTGCATACAATGGCATCCACGATTCGCTTGTGAGCTATTTATCCCATCTACTCGTTAAAAATCATGTCTCCACTTCCCAGACTATTATTGATTTGTTATGTTCTTGGCATACTAATTATTTTCAAAAATTACCCTCATTCGGAGTTCAATAAACTGTGGCAGTGTGTTAAATATTATTAATGCCCATGTTTTCACTTTCACAATTTGTTGTTCTTCTTAGAACCACTTCTTCGCTGGTAAGGACAAAGACGTGAAAAGATTATATGGGTTTCGCCATTTGTATGTGCTCTTTTTGATTTGAGATTCTTATGCAAATATTTTGCTTTAATTTGCATACCGATAATTGATTTTTTTGTTTTTCTATTGTCTCATTTCATAGCTTTGTGAAACGTTTTCCACTCCATCGGCATCGCCCGATAAAGCAAACAGGGCACATGGAGGAAATTGTATTGAATTCTTTTTTAATTAAAACGTTTAAAAATTCGTATTCATGGCCTCTTTCCATAATTGAGGGTTATATACAATTCAGTGGATCTAAATTGAATGATGGTAAAGGTTGCTTACAAAATTCTGGTGACGTTCTGCAAAGTCGTTAGGTGCTTGTGCACGTAGATATTCATAATAAATATTTGTAGTTGAAGGCCCTTAAGCGCCGAAGTGTGTCTTACAAATACTTCGAGGCATGAGTTCTAGTTGGGGCACTGAATCATCAAAATTTTTCTCTTATGACTGTTGTAAGCAACATTTTTAGATTTCAAGCTCCTGATTCTAAAGGGTGTTTTTTTTTGAGGTATAGAACTTCGAATTGAAATAAAACACAAGAAAAGCGTTTTAATGTCCATCAATTTGGCTTTATTGGAAGGATAATTTTATGCCATTAATGTTTAAATATGATTTCGGGCATGTGGCCGCCGCGGCTGGCTCGAATAAAGCCAATTCTACAGGTCCAATTTTCAACCACTTTTTCGAGCATATGGGGCCGTATGTTGGCAATAACGCCACGAATGTTAGCTTCCAAGTCCCCTAACGTGTTTCTGGTTTGTTGGCGTAGACGAGCGACTTCACATATCCCCAAAGAAAATAATCCAATGGTCCATGTTAACCGATCCATGGTTAACCGAATTAATTGCTCTGATGGACGATTATGTCGACCATAAAATGGACGGAGCTTGCGGTGAACTTCGCGAACTGAACCATTACTTTCGAAATAAATTTGCACGATTTGCAAGCGTTGTTCTTTTGTCAACCTGTTCATGATGAAATGGCAAACCAAACTAAATATTAATCACTTGACAGCTGACAAAATGGCCGCCAGTTAAAAAAGTGATGCCAACTTAAAGTTCTATACCCCAATAAAAAACACCCCTTATTTTTGTAGAGTCCTCTCTTTAGGGATTATTGAATATGTTTCAGCGGTGCCTTAAAATAAGTTTTTAATCTATGGCGTACAATTGCGGTCAAAATAATAGCAATGCACCATAACTTAAGATTCCACTGATTACAATTTTGTATCTGTGCAATTATTTATGTTATATACTGTACTGATAATTATGAAATGTGAGTGCAAAATAAAATAAAGCTTAAGTTTGGGAATGTTGGTGTAATTGGTATAGCAACAGCGCAAATTTTAGAAAAAATGGGAGTGTTAACCAGTCAAAGCAATAGCAGTGTGTTTTAAAAAAAGGGAAGAAAAAAATATTCACTGCTACTTTTCGAGTTAATTTGAACTAAAAGGAAAGAATTGATAAATAACTTGTGTTCTAAAGAAATTAATAAAGTTCTTAGTTTAGTTAGTGGGCCGAGGAAATCATTTAGGTGAAAAAAGACATATCTTAAAACAAAGTTGATTTATAGTAGAATACATCAAAAGAAGGTTGAAAGTTGAGTTCTCCAAAAATGGACAGAAATTATACGACATTCAAAAAAAGTATACACAAAAGCGTGGCAGAAACCCGTGGGGTGACAAACAATGAGGCGAAGAATGAAAGTTTGTAGTACTTAAATCCCCTTTGTACCTGCCTTTGAAATAAAAATATGGTTAACCCCGTATTCCAGATGTCCAAGAAAATGCAACTTAAAAAAAAATCATGCCACAAAAACTGAAAGTTTGCATAGGCACATCTAGTGTGGCCAGCCAAAAAGCCAAGAATAGTTTTTGGTCAGAAGAATACTAAATTGTTTAATAGGCTGGTAGAGGCCTTGACGGTATGTTAGACGTCCTCAGAACCAGAAATATGACTTCCATTATACAACAAAAACTGTAATGACTGGTGTCCATGCACCTTAAACATATTTTTTAACAGGACATTGATTAAAAACACAACAGCCAAAACTATGGTTTGAGAAAAAAACTATTGATGGTATGGAATGGTCAGCACAGTCGTCAGATATCAACTCGATGGACAATTTTTGGTGGGATTATGGAAAAAGCTCGTTAAAAACTCGAATACGTTTTTTCCAATAGACGAAAGTCAAAAATACTTTGTTGTGCAAACAAATGTTACTGAATTTGTGAATTTGAGAATTTTTCGAATAAAAAATTCATCATAGACAAATAAAAAAAAAATTAAAACAAAAAGTATCGGACAACATTGGCGAAGATTTTGTTTTTTTCTAATAAAAGAAAGTCCATAATAATTTATTGTGTAAAAAATTTTACCGAATTTTTTAATGTTTTTTTTTTTTATTTTACCATCAAAAAATTAAAATTTTTCACATATTCATATAAAAATTTAAATATTAAAAAATTATTAAATAATATCTTTAAGATTAAAAAAAATAAAAAAATTTTACATTTGTAGCACTCCTTAACTATTAAAAACTAAAAGTCTATTCGATTCCGTCTAAAAATGCGTCTTTGATAAATATGTATATTCTTTCAACTACTCAAGAACGAAACTACAATATTAATTAATTCTGGATACAAATCGCTCACTTTCAATGGCTCTGAAGCCCAAAAAAACTGTTTGTAAGAGACTATTACTGAGACTATTATTACAATAACAAACATATTAAAACTTCGGCTGCCAAAAAATTAGATTAAAATGTAGTTGTGGGAGTTCTGTGCTGCTTAAAACAAACATTTTACGTATTTTATTTAGAATTTTTGTAAATTTGAATAGAAGGAAGTTGCCAGTTCCCGCTAAGAGGTTAATTTTTTTGCTATATAGGAATGATAGAAGTCGTTAAAACATTGAGTACTAAATTACTGTACTGCTTACAAGTGGTATATTAGTATATGTTTCCACTGGTACTATATTTTAGTAAAATTGGAATTTACTAGGAATCGATTTTTTGAGGGTCAAAAGGGATTAAAGAATTTTTCTAGCTGCAGAAAGGTGAAACTGTCCCCTTAGAGCTCATAAGTACTTTTGTATCTGTCTTGAACCGCCTGCACGCAGAAAAAAAGTATGGTTGTGGTGACAATATTCGAAGAGGATAATACTATTGTTGGGTATATGGTTGTGGTACAACAATATTATGATCCTCACAACAATAGTATGATTCAAATACAACCATACTATGATCCTCACAACATTAGTATTATTCACATATAACCATAATATGATACCCACAACGATAGTATGATTCACACTCAACGATACTATAATCTCCATAACCATAGTATGTTTCATATACAACCATAGTGATATCCTCACAACAATAGTATGATTTAAATGCAACCATGTTATGATCCCTACAACCATAGTATGATCACACACAATTATACCATGATCCCCAATATAATTTATTAGAATTTGTTTAAGTTGTCGACAATAGACTTGATCTCCAATATTTTTTATTGGAATTGGTTTAAGTTAGCAACAATAGATTTGAATTTGGAAATTATTCAAAAATACATTAAATTCAAAATAAAAGGAGTGATTTAT
The DNA here is from genome assembly GCA_963513945.1 of Hydrotaea diabolus. Taxonomy (NCBI): domain Eukaryota; kingdom Metazoa; phylum Arthropoda; class Insecta; order Diptera; family Muscidae; genus Hydrotaea; species Hydrotaea diabolus. The sequence continues at coordinate 148,613,402 of OY740718.1, read as the reverse complement.
TTCACGGTAGAAAAAATAAGTTTAAATAAACGTAAGCGTTTTTATTAAAAATATTTCAGTTAAACAAAGCCAAAGCTGCTTGTTAAAAAAAATTTAATTTCGATAAAAAAATTCTATTATTGCATTAGATCCGTATCAATAAAATTTGTTCTTAAAAGCATATTTAAATGAAGAAAAATTACAACCATACAGTATGATTGCCGTAATCATATTATTGTTAACATAAAACACAAAACACAATACTTTTATCGCACCAACCACATTTATATTGTTGCTATAACCATATTTTCACTTTTAAATTTGGCAATAATACTATTGTTACATTTCAACAATATTAATATTGCAGCAAATATACTATTGTCAAAAATAAATTCAGTAAACAATGCTATGGTTGCGACGAACATACTTTTATTGCGGTGAACATATTACCATTGCCGTGACCATGTAGTAACCATGTTTTTTTTCTGCGTGTAGGACACTTTTTTAATTTGAATGAAATTACTTGGGACCAAAATATTTTTCTCTTTTTGTTTTACCTATTCTTATGACTATGTGACGGGTTTTCCAATAGAGACGCAACAATTTCGTATCTTTAAGTCAACGCATCCTCAAACATTATTAATGATCTTTCAGTCTCAAAACGTTAGTCAAAATTTCCTTATGGTAAAGTTCACTTACAGGCAACGTTTGAAATCATTAAAAATTACTACAGAAATTCTGAGTCAGTGGGTCTGGCAAAGCTTCACGAAAATTCAGAATTTCATAGAAAAATCATCTTCAGCGATGATGCTCATGTCTGGCTGAGTGGTTTTGTCAATAAACAAAATATGCCTTGTTGGACAGCAACGAGCCCACATGTGCTGCAGGAGACACAATTACATCAGCAAAAAATTACTGTGTGATGTGGTTTTCAAGTAGGAGGTGTGTGATTGGGCCGTATTTTTTCGACGATGAAAAAATCGTCATGTTACCGTCAATGGAGAGTGCTATCGTGCCATGTCGAAAAATTATTTTTGGCCAGAATTGGATGAGCTTGACATCGCCAATATGTGGTATCCACAAGACGGTGCCACAGCCACACAGCACGCGTTACAATCGATTTACTGAAAGCCAAATTCGGTGAACGTGTTATCTCGAGAAATAGTCGGGTCGAATGGCCACCTCGTTTATGCGATTTAACGTCATTGGATTTATTTTTATAGGGCCAAATCAAGTCATTGGTCTTTGCCAACAAGCCAACAACTATAGATGAGCTCAGAGACAATAGCCAACGCGAAATGTGTGCAAGAGTGGTGGAATATTGGGTCCAGGGAGTAGATCGCTGTACTCGGGCTCGTGGTGGTCATATGACCGAAATTAAATGTCATTCTTAAAATGTAACAATTGCACTACACCTGGAATAAATTTGAACTCTATATCTTAAATATTCTGTGTTTTATTAATACTATATACGTTTTTGTCCTTATGTCCTTAATGGAAACCCCTGTATGTTTGTACACAAAGCCATAACATCTTGTATACTACATATATAATCATCAACATTTAAAAAATTGTCTTTAAATTTTTCTTTATTTTACCTATGTTTATACTACACTGGAACATACGTATTTATGACATTGGTTAAGTAAGAAAACGATAAATGCCAGTGGTATTCGTATACAAACTGAGTTGCAAAAATGTATCTAAGCAGAAAGAATCGAATTTTAACGTATTCAAAAAAATTTAGAAAAGTACGAGTATACTCCTGCAGCCCCGAAATACTTATACAATTGGATCTGTAAAATAAAATAAATGATTTCATCACAAACTTAACTAGGATTAAACATAGATTTAATAGCACCTTTGAAAACTGGTAAGAGGACGAACTTAGTGTCCAGGTATCTTTGGAAAGTAATAATCAAAAGAATTATAAGAGACCACCAAAATCAGTCAGCAATTGTAGCGATAAATCTAAAAATTGGAAAATTAAGGATATCAATAAAGAAATCGGATGTGAAACTACTGCAAAAAGCTTGTTACATTAATTGTAATCACAAACAAACGCACAAAAGCCTTTATTGAAAATGTTGCAAAAGTTTTAAGCGCCACTTCCGCGAGAACAAAACGGTCATAAAGAGTTTACCAACTCTAAGCGATGAAAAACAGTTCTCAAAAGAAGAAGTATTTGTCTTTTTGGATTTGAAGATAACATGACGGAAATAAACACAGCTCAGATTGCGTGCGATTGAAAAATGCTCAAATCTCTACCCATCATATCATAACATACTTGCTGCTAAAAAGAACTGTTTGCTACTATCAAACATTATTACAATCACACAGTGTTTTCGCAGAGGCACAACTTCAGGACCAATTTATTCATATATATGTGACACGCAAAATAGAAAGGCACCTAAGGGTAAAACAAATCAATTTTAATTTTTTTTCTTTTTTTGATGTAAACAACATCTAAGCATCAAATGAGACCGATCCCATGCCCCAAAAGTGTTCCCTCCCAGATATATGCGCGTTTTATGAAAGTGAAGTCGACGATTCCTAATCTTTAAAATGGCTCTCCTGAACAAAACTGGTTTTTAACCTTAGGTCACTTTCTATTTTGCGCGTCTGTTTTACTAGCAACTTTTGTTGTTTTTTTTGTTTTTTAAAACCAGTCTTTTATAAGCCATCTGTCAAAATATCCGAAATATGTAATGATTATTTTCTTTGTTACAGGTGATTGAAGTAAACAAGTTTTATAATTTTTGAAAAATGGAAAATAAAGAGTTTTGTGCGGTAATTAAACACTTTTATATGAAAGGTTATACGCCACAATTAATCAAAGATGAATTGGATTCTGTTCATGGTGATAATGCAACATCATACTCCACCGTGAAATCCTGGGTTCAACAATTTCAAATGGGTCGTTCAAGTACGGAAGATAAACAACGCTCTGGAAGACCGAAAACTGATACTACTTTTGAAAACATTGGAAAAATATTTAATGAAGTGACAAAAGATAGACGAATAAAGCTCAGAGAACTTGCTGATATTGTTAAAATACAAGAAAAACAAGTTTGGAGTATTGCACATGATGAACTCTACATGAAAAAGCTATCCGCAAGATGGGCGCCGCGTTTGTTGACTTTGCCCCAAAAAATCGTAAGTTGGACCAATTCCGAGGAGCTTTTAGCGATTAATCAGCGTAATCCAATAGAGTTCTTGCGCCGATTCATAACTGTTGATGAAACATGGATCCATCACTACATCCCAGAATGCAAAGAACAGTCAAAACAATGGATAGAAGCTGGTAAAAGTGGTCCCAAGAAGGCGAAAACTGTTAAGTCAGCAGGAAAAGTAATGGCCACAGTATTTTGGGATGCAAGGGGTATAATATTTATTGATTAACTTGAGAAAGGAAAAACTATAAATAGTGAATATTATTGTGCAGTATTGGATCGGTTGAGTGAAGAAATCAAGATAAAACGACCGCATTTAGAAAAAAAAAGTTATTTTTTATCAAGATAATGCTCCTTCACACACTGCATTTTTAACTCAACAAAAACTGTCCGAATTACGATTTGAAATTGCTCCGCATCCACCATATAGTCCATATTTAGCTCCTTCTGATTATTTCTTGTTTCCAAATTTAACAAAAATTCTCGGTGGCAAAAAATTTTCGTCTAATAGCGAGGTTATTGCTGAAACTGAGGTATATTTTGAAGGTCTTGAAAAATCTTATTTTTCGGATGGGTTTAAAAAACTTGAAAAACGTTTGATGAAGTGTATTGAGTTGGAAGGAGATTATGTTGAAAAATAAATAATAATAATTCCAAAAAAACGGTTCTTTTTATGTTAGGCCAGTTACTTTTGCGGTCGCCCTATACAATTTTATCTTTTTACAAAGGAGACATTGTGTAGTGAGTGAAGACGCCTAGTAGAAAAATGGTTTAGTAAATTATAAATTAGTTTCAGCAGTTTGTTCTAAGAAATCTGCAGGCGTTGAATATAACAATCAGAAGGTTCATACAAGACGGGAGTCCCGTCGTATAATATAGAATGACAAATAAGTTTATATATTAATAATTTGTTAACGATAGAAAGTTCTGATTTTCTGTTTGTAAACGGATATAGAATCCTAGTTGTCATATTTATTTTATGTATCGTGTATGACACATGCTCATTAAAAATCATTTTTCTATCTAAAATAACTCCCAAGTACTTAACACTTGACTCCCAGTTTATCTCCGCGTTGGCAAGCATCATTTTGGACTGCGGCAGAAAAATACTTTTTCTTTTCCTAGGAAAGAATATTGAACTAGTTTTGTTAGCATTTAACACAATTTTCTATTCGTTAAAGTATTCTGTTACCTTATTTACAGCGTTTTGTAGTTTTCCCAATATATCAGCTGATAAGGACCCTGAGCTCAAAATTGCAGTATCATAATATTGACGACGCACAACCTAAAAGCGCCGGAAAGTCGTGTGTAAAAATAATATATAATAATGGAGACAAAGAAGAACCCTGAGGACATCCTGCAGGAATGGCACATTAAATAGATTGCTTATCTCCTACAAATACTCTAAATGACCTGTTGCTCGAATAACTCTTAAAGTCTTTTATCAACGATCGCTTTGATCCTACATGTATCAACTTATAAATTAACGCATCATGCCACACTGTCTCAAAGGCAGCCCTAACATCTAGTATTACAATAGCCATGGATCTACCGTTAATGAAATTGTTTTTTACATTTTATTCTCACCAAAGGCTGAGTGGTTTTACTTAGTAGGGACATAAATACTGTTACACACGTTTTATGCTGTAAAATAAAAAGTACTGAATGTTTTTGGACCAAATATTTTTTAATATATTTACTGATGTATATTGTATCCAAAATGAATCTACTTATTCGAAATGCCCGCCTTTTGCCTTTACACACGCCTTAAGTCGCACTGGCCAATCGCACGAACCTCGTCCAGTTGGAAAATGGATCACAGCTCGAACCAAAGCAGTCTTAAGGGATCCAATGTTGGGGTATCTTTTGTGACAAACATTGTCCTCTAAAACCGTCCACAATTTCTAATCCAATGGGTTTAAATCTGGACTGCCTGAGAGCCATTCTTCAGAGGAAATAAACGCTGGCAAACTGTTTCGAAGCCAGGCCTGGGACGTTCAGCCTTATGGGCAGAATCCTGCTGGAAAGTCCAGGCTGGTTTTGAAAAAGGGAATTGTTAAGAGGCTTCACACCGCTTCCAAAACGGTTTCTTGCTAACCTTTGGCCGATGTTTTGACTTCTGGTTCGCAGAAATGCCGGTCAGTGACCCCATCGTAAGAGACACCCCACCAAACCATGACTGAAGCTGGGTGATGACCCTCTTCTACCCTTGGGATCAGTTCAGATGCTTCCTTAGATGACCGCGCATTCACTCTATCATTTTGCTTGTTTAATTTTTAATGAACGGTAAAAATGTTTTCATCGGTGAAAAAAAATTTTCTGTGCAAGTTATCAGCGTGCTTCAGCAAAAGACGTTTGCATTTTTCAATCCTATTTTTTTAAAGCTGCAGTCAGTAAATGTCCGGTACGTCCCAAGTCTTTTTAATGATTCGACTAATGGACTTTTGCGTGATATTGATCTCTCGGGCCATGATTTTCTGTTATTGGAGCGGATTTCTGTGAATTCTTGATTTAACGGCTTTAATGACATGCGGTGTTCGAACAGAGCGTGGGGCCCGACCGGTGGCGGTCTTTTACATCTCCAGTCTCCTCAAACTGTTTAATGCATCGGTAGACGAACATGCAGCTAATCCTTAGTCGACGGAGCGTTTTGAAAATATCGTTGTTTTTATTTCATACTTGAAAGGCGCTATTTCAGCGATACGGTTCTCATTATCTGACCACTCCATGATGAAAGTTGAAACAATTTTAAAATCCCGTTACAGACTAACGCTATTAAGGTTAGCTTTCAAAACTTATATGATATTAACGGGGAATGTTCAGTTCTGCTATTGAAATGGGTGTTTTCAATGTTGTAACAGTATTTATGTCCCTACTAAGTATGTTCATCCCTAAATCCATATGTTTGCGTTTGAAGAATGTTATTTTCTTCAATAAAATGTAGCATCTCCTCCTTTATAACTCTTTCAAAAATGTTACTCATGGATTTGAATAGACTTATTGGGCGATATGATTCAGGATTATCTGACTTTTTACCAGGTTTTGGAATTGTTTTAACTTTCGATTTCTTCCAAAAATCCAAACTCAATGCACGCATTGAAGATACGGGAGAAACAAAGTATACCAGCTGAGGGCAGTTTCTTTAAGCTATTATTTGTGATACCGTCAGGTCTGGCTTTTCCCAATCTTCAAAGACCTAATAATACTCTTTATAGAGTCCTCAGATATATGAATAGCGGTGACATCGGATTGCTGTAGATCCAGTAAAGAATAAAATACCAGTCGTATTGTGTCCTGATGACTTAAACTAGAAGAGATGCTATGATTTGAATGAAATTTTTGAGCTAGAATATTTGTTTTTTGAATGTTGGTTATAAGTGCTACTTTCTGCTTTTAGGCAAGGAATACATTACATACAGTTTAAATTTCTGAATTCGGATATTTTAATTTCGATTGTTTCATTAAGAAAGTTCACTTCGGCTCGAAAGTGGTTTAGCCTATATCTAATCCAGTTTCGTCTTTAAATGCAGCGGAGCGTGATAAAGTTCAAGATTAATTTCGGAAGACGTTTTGAATATAAGTTTATAATTTTCTTTTTTGGTAAAAATTTGATTTTTTTTTAATATCGAGGAACTGATTTGTTGGCGTTTTTTTTTTGTTTTTTTAAATTTATTATTAAAATATTTTATTTGTTAACGTTTGATCTTAATTTAATAAATAAAGAAGATCAAAAAACAAAAAGCCCACATTTCCATGCTCAATATTAACAAAATTGAGAATTTCATCTTTGACATTTAATTCATCAAAAAACTGAACACAATTTACAAAACTGAAATTGGAGAAAAGCTTAATGAGTTATTTGTCGAATGAAATTACTAATATGTCTCTATTACTTCAAAAGTTACAGAGTTTTGGCCAGTAAAAAACGATTCTGAACCACTATGCGGCACTATGAAGGAGTATAAGTGCTCAAAAGAATCGGTACAAAATATTGGTTTAAATGTACTTATATTAAAGTTTTATAGTTCATATTAAAAGAAAAATTCATGTAAATTAATTAAATTTCTGAATTTGATTATTTTTGTTTGCACTGCAATTTTTATGGCGGACCTTATTTCTGAAATAAACTGTTTTTATGACTATATCACAAAATTTAGAATTTTTACCCTCTACTGAAAGCGAAAATGTTAAAAACAAAATGCAATTATAAAATTGAAAAAACAATTTAATTTGAAGGCAAAATAATTCTATTATTACTAAATTTTGTACGACCTGACACTTCGATTTTTTTGATTGCAGTCGTATAAACGAGTATAAGCGGAATTTTAGTTTTAGTTCAATTACTAAGATCAGGAAGAAAACCCCGGAATAGTTAAATCATTTTTTAACGAAAAGTTTACATTTTGTTAGTGTTTGAAGGAAGTAAGCAGATGACCAGAAACTTCAAAAAAATAATTTGAAAAGTAATGAAAAAAGTGCAAACATATGAAAAGAAATAAACCTTGAAAACAATGCTCTTAAAATAGAATCAAGTATGTTATTCTATACTTTATTACAATGCATCAAAAAAATCTAAATTGCTTTAAAAGTGCTATAGAATTTTTTCGTTTTACATTTACCCTAATAACACTTTGAAATATTACTATGCTCTTTACCTAAAGGTCATATTGGTTTAATCTTCCTGAGCACTTAAAAAGTAGTTCAAATAAAATTAAGCAGTACACAAATTTCAATTTGTACTATTTACCTAGTCATGGTATACTTTTGCAAAGCGTACTTTAAATGTCAATAATAAGACTCTACAAATCATTTACTTTGTGACTATGTTCTGACATACGAGTATGCAAATATTTTAGAGAACTTTTAGCCCAGCTGTATGTGTATCTGCTGAAGATAAAATACTTACTATGTGTGGTTGTATAACTTATTTATAGATATAGTCCGGTGGTATAAACGACCGAAACTGCGGTTGGTTTCACTTACCTTAAGACCTGTCGAAACCACCGAAAAGCACACATACTAGTACAATTACAAATCAATACACATTTTCAATTCGGAACATAAATTTTTACATACAGTTTGTGGGAGATTAACCCAAATCAAAATATTTATTTTTGAATCGAGTACTGAAAGAATTCTTCATATAATACATTTGATGATCATCAGTTGCATTTTATGGCTTTTCGTTATAGGAATAACAAAATAATAGTTTTTTGAATTAGGAAAGTCTTTTACGAAATGAATGACCTTTGAAGAATCGATAGACTGAAATAAGAAATCTTTTAGATTTGCTGTCAAGTCGTGTTAGTAAAAGCTGCAAAATGAATATGCTGTTACTACCAAATGCTTCAAAAAGCAGTAAAAGTAAATGTTTGTAATTCAAGGAGATTAAAAAACTAGAAACAATTTGTTCGGCCAGGCCGAAGTTTAGTTACCCTACTTCATGAATCTCGACCCAATAAGAGACGCGAGCCTCTTTTTTATGTACTCGTAGGTGTGCTTCTTTCCATACTAACATTAAATTTCCTAACTACTTAGTAGGGACATAAATACTGTTACAACATTGAACACACCCATTTCAATAGTAGAACTGAACATACCCCGTAAATGTCATATGTGTTTTGAAAGCTAACCTCAATAGCGTTAGTCTGTAATTCCATCATAAGATTATCACATTTCCCATCTCAATGGAAGCCAAATAAGCCCGAAAATATGCTAAGTTCATATCGACCGATAAGCTTGCTCCCAATTTTCTCAAAATTTTTTTGAAAGGCTTTTCCAGAAAAGACTTCTTCCGCTATTGGACGCAATGAACATTTTACCAGACTATCAGTTTGGTTTTAGGCCTAATCACGGTACACCTGAGCAATGCCACAGGATCATCAAGGTTATCAGAGACTCTCTAGAGAAGAAACTGTACTGCTCATCAAACTTTCTGGATAACAAGCAAGCCTTTGACCGGGCATGGCACAGTGGATTACTTTTTAAACTTAAAAAAATGCTACCAACTCCATATTATTTATTGTTTAAATCATATTTAAGCCTGCAAAGTTTTTATGTGTATATTAATGGTGAAGAGTCTGAAGTTGGAAATATTAAATCTGGAATACCACAAGGAAGCGTTATGGGTCCGTTGCTTTATACGATATACACTTCGGACATGCCTGTTAACACGGATATCACGATCGCTACATACGCTGATGACACCGCTATTTGGGCTACAGGTTCGTTTCCTGCGGAAGCATCATCTTAAGTTCAAAGACAGCTTGACGATCTTCAATTGTGGTTTGATACTTGGAACATTAAAGTCAACGCTGACAAATCCAGCAATGTAACTTTTACATTGCGAAAAGAAGACTGCCCTCCACTCACTTTAAATGGCGTTGTGATTCCAAAATCTAATCACGTAAAATATCTTGGACTTCGAATAGATCAGCGGCTTAACTGGAGAAAACATATAAAGATGAAAAGGAAGGAAGTTGAGATAAAAACCAAAAAAATGTACTGGTTAATTGGCCCTAAATCAAAATAAAGCTTAGAAAATAAAGTCATCCTTTATAAAACTATTTTGAAACCTGTGTGGACTTATGGAATCGAACTATGGGGAACATCCAGCAATTCCAACATGGAAATTTTACAAAGGTATAAGTCCAAGACTCTCCGACTAATTTCTAATGCACCATGGTTTGTGAATAACCGCTGTATTCACAACGATCTTGGTTTTAATTTTTTAAAGGATGAAATAACAAGGTTTAGTGCCAACTACTTAGACAGGCTAAGTAACCACTCTAATGTTCTGGCTATATCTCTTTTAGATGACAGTGACGAGATTAAAAGACTAAAAAGAAATCATATACTAGATCTACCTTTTTTAAAATAAATGTATGTACATAATTGCAATAATAAAAGTTACCAATGTAAAAAATATTAATGCTGAGCCCACTGGGTTTTAGCTATACTGTTAATTTATTTATTACTAAATTTGCTTATTATTTTTGTATATAAAATAGATTGCAAATAAATATATTGTTGAAAAAAAAAACTTTCATCATGGAGTGGTCAGATAATGATAACCGTATGGCTGTAATAGCAAGTGTGAAATGAAAAAAAGCGATATTTTCAAAACGCTCCGGCCACTAGGGATTAGCCGCATGTTCGTCTACCGATGCATAAAACAGTTTGAGGAGACTGGTGATGTAAAAGACCGCTACCGGTCGGGCCGCCCACGCTCTGTTCGAACACCGCATGTCATCAAAGCCGTTAAATCGAGAATTCACAGAAATCCGCTCCGAAAACAGAAATCATGGCCCGTGAGATGAATATCACGCAAAAGTCCAATCATTAAAAAAGACTTGGGACTTGGGGCTTTCAAACGAAACCGGACATTTATTGACTGCGGCTTTAAAAAAATAGGATTGAAAAATGCAAACGTCTTTTGGTGAAGTACGCTGATAGCTTGCACAGAAAAATTTTGTTCAGCGATAAAAAAAATTTTTACCGTCCAGGAAAAATTTAACAAGCAAAATGATAGAGTGTATGCGCGGTCATTTAGGAAAGCATCTGAACAGAACCCAAGGGCGGAAAAGGATCATCACCCAGCTTCAGTCATGGTTTGGTGAGGTGTCTCTTACGATGAGGTTACTGACCTGCATTTCTGCGAACAAGGAGTCAAAAATCGGCCAAAGTTTACCACGAAACCGTTTTGGAAGCTGTTGTGAAGCCTCTTAACAATTCGCTGTTCCAAAACCAGCCATGGATTTTTCAGCAGAATTCTGCGCCGGCCCATAAGGCTAAAACGTCCCAGGCTTGGCTTCGAAACAATTTGCCAGCTTTCATTTCCTCTGAAGAATGGCTCTTAGGTAGTCCAGATTTGAACCCATTGGATAACAAATTGTGGACGGTTTTAGAAGACAAGGTTTGTCACAAAAGATACCCAAACATTGGATCTCTTAAGACTGCTTTGGTTCCAGCTGTGATCCATTTTCGAATTGTACGAGGTTCGTGCGATTGGCCAGTGCGACTTAAGGCGTGTGTAAAGGCAAAAGGCGGGCATTTCGAATAAGTAGATTCTTTTTGGATACCATATACATCAACAAATATATTAAAAATCATTTGGTCCAAAAACATTCAGTACTTTTTATTTTACATCATAAAACGTGTGTAACAGTATTTATGTCGCTACTAAGTAGGTCAAAGAAAATAAGGCTACTTCAACAATGGCCGTATGCGTTCTCCAAAACTATGAATAGTTAGGGGCAACGGTGTATAAGATCCCAAAAATGTAGTTTGGTCAAACATGGCCCCACAGCTAACAATCATATGCCACAATGCCACAATACAGTCAATGTCATACTATATCAATGGTAGGGAGTATAAAATCATCGGCCCGACGTACTTACGTCCACTTGTTTTATGTCTAATGCTTCATTCTAGGGCATTAACTATCTTTTGGTTCCATATACACTGGTGTAGGGTAAAGTATCGTCAGTCATGCCTTACTTAAGGATGTTTACTAGTTCTGCTTTTGAAAATCGGCCTCTAGAAGAAATCCCGCCCCCCTCATTCGTAACCTAAAACGACCTCTAAGTATATCATCCTGGCTGTTTAGGTGAAGCACGCTGATAACTTGCACAGAAAAATTTTGTTCAACGATAAAAAAAATTTTACCGTTCAGGAAAAATTTACCAAGCAAAATGATAGAGTGTATGCGCGGTCATCTACGGAAGCATCTGAACTGATCCCAAGGGTGGAAAAGGGTCATCACCCAGCTTCAGTCATGGTTCGGTGGGGTGCCTCTTACGATGGTGCCACTGACCTGCATTTCTGCGAAGAAGGAGTCAAAACATCGGCCAAATTTTACCAATAAACCGTTTTGGAAGCTGTTGTGAAGCCTTTTAACAATTCCCTGTTCCAAAACCAGCCATGGACTTCCCAGCAGGATTCTGCGGCGGCCCATAAGGCTAAAACGTCCCAGGCCTGGCTTGGAAACAATTTTCATTTCCCCTGAAGAATGGCCCTCGGGCAGTCCAGATTTGAACCCATTGGATAACAAATTGTGGACGGTTTTAGAAGATAAGGTTTGTCACAAAAGATACCCCAACATTGGATCTTTTAAGACTGCTTTGATTCGAGCTGTGGCTAGTTTTCCAATGTACGGGGTTCGTGCAGCTATTGACGATTGGCCAGTGCGACTTAAGGCGTGAGTAAAGGCAAAAGGCGGACATTTCGAATAAGTAGATTATTTTTGCATACAATATACATCAATAAATATATTAAAAAATATTTGGTCCAAAAACATTCAGTACTTTTTATTTTACAGCATAAAACGTGTGTAACAGTATTAATGTTCCTACTAAGTATTATCGTCAAATCGGTATTAATTGGTTCACGAGATATGGCTTTTTAAAATGTACATGGTATGGGTTCCAATTTTTCTTTGTCCAACTTAAAGAGAACACTGTCTACAATAATTTCCTAGTCATTTATTTCATTCTGTTATTATTTCATATCGATCGATCCATTAGTTAAGTAATAAATTCGATTTTGTAAAGGGAAAGTGGCACCGCCCACTTTTACACCATGCTATATCGTTCCATGCTAATGTCATATGTTTCAAATATCATAGTCATAGATCTTACAGTTCATGGAATATGGTCTTTCTTAGTTCAGAGTAATGTACCCTAAAAATTTTATCTGACCACAGGTAAGGTAGTGTGAAAATTTTGTAACGATCGGAGTTGATAGTGGTGATATAAAAGAACCACCAAAAATGCTACAAATTTAGCTATTTTTCCTCATGATCAATCTGGCCCATTTTTTAATAACAACTGTTTTAGTGCATCAACATATATTTTTGCAAAATGTCAAGCAACATAGCTTCAATGGTGAGCAGATCATCTAACATTTTTACAACGGTTCAGTATAAGTAATCGTTATGGGGTATCCAACCCGTATTTCGAGGCAAATTGATGAAGTTTATAGCAAGTTAATCAAGCAGGTTCTAAGTGCTATCCCACATCACTCATATATTTAGATGAGCCCTCGCTCAGAAGTTGAGCAAAGTCAGTTGTGACTTTAAGCACTGCAGGGACATATTTTATTTCACCAGTGTAAATTATATGATATTCCTATTTTATTTGAGTTTGTTAGTGGACAGAGTTATCGACCGACATTGTTTAAATTAAAACACTGACAACAAGGACCGATATACTCGAGTTTAGGTAAAACTGGTTTAAGTTTGCTTCGTACGCATTAGAGTTCTTGCAAAGCAGCAGAACCTTAAATCATGAAGAACCTTTTTATAACGGCTTTATGAAAACATGCTCCGATATTTCAACATTTGACGAGGTTTGATTATACAGGGTGATCCATTCACGACTAGACAAATTTCACCAGCGTATTCCTTGGTTCATTTCATGTAAATATGTCCATCTACGACCATGCCCGAAAATGCAAGGGCTGCACCGGTTTGAAAATTTTCAGATTGGTGGTCGGTGGATAGTAGGGTAAAATTGCTGAGTTCTGAACCAATCTTATAGAAGGAATGTAAACATTTTCTACGAATATAATCTAAATGGGGTTTAGTTACTACACAGAAATTATTTGTTGTCACCACCAATTGTAATTATCATAATCATATGTAGTTGCAACCAATAGGTTTACTGAATTCGGTTGGTACCATGAAATTATTGGCTGTATGAATCGTAGTACTTTTGATTTAATGGTAAGTCGAACTATCAATACCATGAAATGTTTTTCCAACCAAATGTTTGTTGTTCGGAACGATTTCCAACTGTTTTTTCGCTGTTATTTAAAATTTCGGCCACTTTTGCGCAAAAATCGGTCTCCTTCTGAAAGATGGTCCAATCATAATGCATGATACTAATTGTGATTCGCACCTTACCGTCAAGCCAACTCAATTTGGCATTTCTTTGCTTCAGTGTATGACCAATTCAACCACGAAGAGGTACACAATTGAGCAGCGCGTGAATATTGTTAAAACCTTGTACGAAAATGGGCGTTCAAATCAAAATGCATTTCGAGCACTTCGTAATTTGATCAGCATAATCGCAGCACTTTTACCGCATTGGACTTTTGCTGCATTTGGGCAAATGAGAGTCTATGGGTGATTGTTAAAAAGCCGATGCATCTACACTGAGTCATTGGGCCGTATTTATTCGAAAATAAGGTCAGCCTAGCAGTTGCCGTAAATCAGCCGACTAAACTAAGGCTCTTTTGTGCGAGAAACTTAATGACTGTGTTATCTCACGTCGTGGGCCGTCACGATCATATGATTTGATACCGTTGAACATCATCCTTTGGGTATTTGAAAATGAAAATGTGTACGTCAGTGAAGAAGAAGAAAGAACGTCAAGAACAATTTAAGAGCTAAAGGATGAGATACTTCGGCACATTAACGACGTTAAACCTCCGTCATGTCTCAGAGTCATTGAAAATGTGGACCATATGCCATGAAGCCGTGGCGAGCATGTGACCAATATTTTCAAACATAAATGTCATAGATCAAAATAAAACATATTAATATAGTTCTCTGAATTTTTTTTGTTTTATTTACAATAAATATCGTACGGTTAGTTGGATCATCCTTTATTACAGGCATGTTTCGTCACGAATACGAAAAAAAACTAATTCTTCTTTTTTCAATTAAAAAGTGTTTTTTATCGTGTGGTTTTTAATCAGACCACACTTTTTTCGGAATTGCTCTTTTTGACAGCTGCCACTGAATGAAGCTCAGTTTGGTTTGCCATTTTATAATGAAACGTTTGCAAATCTTGGTGAATGGGCATAAAACGAGATGGCCACCGATCCTGATTTTTCATGAACATTTTGTTCAGCAAAGAAGCTCACTTTTGGTTAAATTGGTACGTTAATAACCAAAATTGTCGCATTTGGAGTAATGAAAATCCACAAGCCATTGTAAAGACGCAGTTACATCCTCAAAAAGTCACTGTTCGGTGTGCTCTATGGGCAGATGGAATCATTGCTCTGTATTTCTTCAAAAATAAAGCCGGTCCAAATGTTACAGTCAATGGTGAACGCTATAGAGCCATGATTAATTTTTCATGTCTGAATTAGAGGATGTCGGTGTGGTTCCAAAAAGACGGCGCAGCCAAGAAGACAATCAGTTTAAAGGAAACCTTAGGTGAGCACATTAACTCGCTTCATGGGTCTATTGCGTGGCCTCCAACATTGTGCGATTTAACGGCGCTGGACTGTTTTTGTAAGGTTATGTGAAGTCGCTTGTCCGACACGAATGACGCCTTGAAAGAGAATAATCAACGCGTTGTTGCTGAACTACGGCCGCGAATGTTGCAAAAAGTAGTCGAAAATTGGGCCTCTTGGTTGGAATTTATTCGAACCAGAAATATTTTTTTAAGCATAATACTCGTATAACATTAAATTACACTGTGGAACATTTTTGGGGTTATTGTCTGGGGGGTGAGAAATTCCAAGTCAGGGTGATGGTACTAGGTCAGTATATTAAAACCCTCAAAGGGTTTTGCGTTCGTATGTGCCAAGTGAAGCAGAACGCGTTAATCGATTTCTATGATCTATGTCGCATTTTGTTTATAGGTTATGTGACTTTACGTGAAAGTTATAAGACTCTACACGTTTTTCCGTTTGGGACTTATATGTTTTAAAAAAATTTAAAAATTTTTTTTTGGCAAAATTTTCTTCATAAATTTATTTCTAATTGCAAAAATGTTGATTTGGTAGAGAAACAGTATATTAATGGATTAAAGAAAATGTAATTATTAATTTTTCTCAGTTTATTTCAGCAAAATCGAACTAGTCGTTCTCGAGTTATGTCAAACTACGTTTTTGCCAACATTTTACAACTAAGCGAAAAAACATCAAGATAAGGAAAAAATGTAAAAGGTCATAAAAAAAACTGGCACATACGAACGCAAAACCCTTTGAGGGTTTTAATATACTGACCTAGTACCATCACCCTGACTTGGAATTTCTCACCCCCCAGATTGGCTGTTGTACTGTGTTATATGACCCAGTAATTTTTAATTTTTGTATTCGGCCTTTATTTTAAATTTTACAAAAATAATTATTATATCGAGCTCGAGGCCAAGCTTCTTATTTTTTGTTACATTTTTCTTTATTCGATGTTTCGTTCATTTCTGTACATTTCTTAACAACAAGAGAGTGAGGTACTCGCTACGGAATTATTTTGTTGATTTTAGTTATTCCTGATGATGTTCTTTAGAGACGAAAGAAATATAGAATAAGAACCTTGGCCTCCAGCTCGATATAATAATTATTTAGTAAAATTAAATTACATGCGTTTTATTTCTACTTGAAAACCACAGGTCTGAAAAACAGCCTTTTACATACTTAGTAGGGACATAAATACTGTTACAACATTGAGCACACCCATTTCAATAGTAGAACGGAACACACCCCGTTAATGTCATATGGGTTTTGAAAGCTAACCTCAATAGCGTTAGTCTGTATCGGGATTTTAAAATTGTTTCAACTATCATCATGGAGTGGTCAGATAATGAGAACCGTAACGTTTTGCGCTTTTCAAGTGTGAAATGAAAAAAGCGATATTTTCAAAACGCTCCGGCCACTAGGGATTAGCCTCATGTCCGTCTACCGATGCATTAAACTGTTTGAGGAGACTGGAGACGCAAAAGACCGCCACCAGTCGAGCCATCTACGCTTTGTTGGAACACCGCATGTAATCAAAGCCGTTAAATCAAGAATTCACAGAAATCCGCTCCGAAAACAGAAAATCATGGCCCGTGAGATGAATATCACGCAAAAGTCCAATCATTAAAAAAGACTTGGGACTTGGGGCTTTCAAAAGACGTACCGGACATTTATTGACTGCGGCTTTAAAAAAATAGGATTGAAAAATGCAAAGTCTTTTGGTGAAGCACGCTGATAGCTTGCACAGAAAAATTTTGTTCAGCGATAAAAAAAATTTTACCGTCCAGGAAAAATTTAACAAGCAAAATGATAGAGTGTATGCGCGGTCATTTAGGAAAGCATCTGAACAGATCCCAAGGGCGGAAAAGGATTATCACCCAGCTTCAGTCATGGTTTGGTGAGGTGTCTCTTACGATGGGGTTACTGACCTGCATTTCTGCGAACAAGGAGTCAAAAAATCGGCCAAAGTTTACCAAGAAACCGTTTTTGAAGCTGTTGAAGCCTCTTAACAATTACCTGTTCCAAAACCAGACATGGACTTTCCAGCAGGATTCTGCGCCGGCCCATAAGGCTAAAACGTCCCAGGCCTGCTTGGAAACAATTTGCCAGCGTTCATTAACTCTGAAGAATGGCCCTCGGGCAGTCCAGATTTGAACCCATTGGATTACAAATTGTGGACGGTTTTAGAGGACAAGGTTTGTCACAAAAGATACCCCAATATTAGATCTCTTAAGACTGCTTTGGTTCGAGGTGTGGATAGTTTTTCAATGGACAAGATTCGTGCAGCTGTTGACGATTGGGCAGTGCGACTTAAGAAGTGTGTAAAGGCAAAAGGCGGACATTTTGAATAAGTAGATTCTTTACATCAATAAATATATTAAAAAATAGTTGGCCCAAAAACATTCAGTACTTTTTATTTTACATCATAAAACGTGTGTAACAGTATTTATGTCCCTACTAAGTAGGTCAAAGAAAATGAGTCTACTTCAACAATGGCCGTATGCGTTCTCCAAAACTATTAATAGTTAGGGGCAACGGTGTTTAAGATCCCAAAAATGTAGTTTTGTCAAACATGGCCCCACAGCTAACAATCATATGCCACAATACAGTCAATGTCATACTATATCAACGGTAGGGAGTATAAAATCATTGGCCAGGCTGTACTTACGACCACTTGTTTTATGTCTAATGCTTCATTCTAGGGCATTAACTAACATTTGGTTCCATATACACTGGTGTAGGGTATAGTATCGTCAGTCATGCCTTACTTAAGGATGTTTAGTAGTTTTGCTTTTGGTTTTGGAAATCGGCCTCGAGAAGAAATTCCCCCCACCTCATTCGTTACCTGAAACGACCTCTAAGTATATCATCCTGGCTGTTTTCTCACTGCCATCGCAACGTCGTTGGGTGTTCTACAAATGTGGACAACATTATTTAACTGGCAGCGACAACAAAGTTTACACAACAATATTATCCATCCAATTTGTGCTGCTCATTAAGAAATACACGCACTTGACGCTTATCCTTTGATGGCCATGCGCTCGTTACAGCATTGTTTTACAACTCAACTAAAGTAATTTGTTGCTTTTAATAACATTTTATAAAAATAAAGCTGTTTTGAGATGTCATGATGTTATGTCTCCCCGCCAGGCCCCCCGCCGCTGCTGATCCACTAATTGCCATTACATACTTTTCCCCGCCGTTTGGCCATAAATGAAACTTTCACCGGGCTCATTTAGTAGCCGCTTGTGCTATTCGCTACCTTCAAAGGGGGTAATTTTGTTGTTTTCCGCCCTTCATTGCCAAGCTGATGTCAAT
The DNA here is from genome assembly GCA_963513945.1 of Hydrotaea diabolus. Taxonomy (NCBI): domain Eukaryota; kingdom Metazoa; phylum Arthropoda; class Insecta; order Diptera; family Muscidae; genus Hydrotaea; species Hydrotaea diabolus. Next base: position 148,594,743 of record OY740718.1, on the reverse strand, counting down.
GTTAATGCTGGCTGAAATTTGCTAAAATGTTACAATTACAAAATAAATTCGTTTGACTCCCTCGGAGTTTATGTAAATTTGCTGTTACAACTCATTTAGCTTCGTCAAGCAAGGTTCAAGCTCGTGCTCAGAATGGCCGAATGCTTTCCGGTGTTTCAGTGTCCATAGCATCAAACGTCCTTATGATTATCAAAGCAAGGGCGATGATGGTGATGTTGGCAAGCAATGGTGATGATGATGATGAGGTAGTAAGACAAAAAAAAGATAATAAATACAAATTTTTATTAAAAGCACTTTCAAACAGCTTTGGGGCTTTTGCGTTTTGTCGTTTGTGTTTTAGCCTGGCTACCTCTAAAAGCTTTATATTTTACAACTCTCACACAAACGAAAGTCATTAAGTCGTAAATTTAAAAAGAAATTTATATCGTTGCCGGAAATAAATCTACAAGTATAAATAACGAACTGTAATTCAGCCAAGAGGAACAGGCTTCCCTGGAATACCTTGAAATATACTCGTAGTCTCTTGCGCAATCGACTTCAAACGAATGCAATAATTAGAACAAGTAATATTTTTCTCTTCTGAAGTGTGCCATGAACGGGAGAAGTGTAAATGTAAGATTACGTTAAAGTTTGTTTTTTAATTAAATTTTAAAATGTATTTGAATTAATGAGAATTTCATAGAATCTTAAACAAAGTTTCAACTGAAGACATTACTTTTAGAGAATTCATACATACTTAATGCATACTTCAGACAATACATAAAATGTCTTATGTCGAAGGCGGGGCTAGGTTTTTTTTTGTCCAGTAAATCTATCAATAATAGTTATATCTAAAGACGGTTGTAAGATCTTACAATATTATCAGTAAAATGTAAAAAAAAAATCCTTTCAACCGTGTGAACTTTCAGTTTTCGTCTTGCAACGTTGTCAAAAAAGCATTGTCGGTACATTGTAGGACAATAATATTGTCAGACATCTAACAATCATGTGGACACATTACTTTGTCATTGTCACATAATTGTCAGACACTTTTCATCGATAGATGTTGAAAATGTATGCATCTGGCAATAGCGCCATTGCCACATACACGGAGAAGAAAAATAACATTATATAAGGTTAAATTAACCATAAATAAACATGATTTAGAGTCAACGTTATATAAGGTTAATTAGAAAATGTTATTGTTGACTGGTACTTAACAATAATGATAGTAAATTTAATTATTTTTTGTTGAATTTTTTAACCATGAAAATTGTTAATTTTAAAATAATTATTGTTGTTTTAACTATGCACTGTTGAGTTTTTTTAACCATTAAAATTGTTATTATTAAAATAATTATTGTTTTTTTAACAATGCATTGTTTTAAACCATGAAAATTGTTAATATTAAAATTTCATAGTTAATTTATTGAAACAATACAAAACAATGTGTTCAGTTGAACAATGAAATTCTTAATATTATTACCAATGAAGATTGTTCTAGAAATCATTTTGATTGTTAATTATCTAATTATTGGTTACCTCTTTTAACCATAAATATAGTTACTGTTACAATTTTTAATATTAAATTAACCTACTAATTATGTTTTTGTTTTGTTTACATTTATTCGGTCTTTTTTTCTTTAAAATGACTTGAACAGTTTTTATTTTGGTTCGAGACCTCTTTGTTGTTTATTTTACAGAATCAAGTAAAAAATTGGTGAAATATATTGGCTACGGTTGCCAGACAGACTGTACAGCTGTTTCTAAACACGAAAAGGTTTTTCCTCAGCAGTCTTTGGCATCGATATTTCGGCTACAAATCAAATTACTTATACGGGAGTCCCATTATGATTAATGAGAATTACCCTTTGCGTATAGTCTTCTAACTGTGCGAAAAACAATCAACCAATTGGATCAAAAACGTTTGTAATTGTGAGAAAGCTCATAAACAGCTTATCTCGCTCTTTTAAGAAACCACCACCAAGTTTTTTAAAAGAGCGATATAAGCTGTTTATGAGCTTTCTCACAATTACAATCGTTTTGAGCAGAGGAAGAAAGGAAAAAGAGGGGGGGGGGGGGGGATAAGCCAGTGGCAATCGTTGCAACTTCGTGTTACTTAATTCTAAACTTCGCATAACACAAAGCAGATCAAAAACTTCGATACAACAGGGCCGAATGATCTTAAATGTCGCACAATTTTCTGTCTCTCTCTGTCATTTGAAAAAACCAACCTTATATAATGTTCATTAAACTATTTTGTATGAAGATTTGACCTTATATAACGTTATTTTGTCTTCGTTATCGAACATTTAGCATGGAAAATTTAACCAGACACGTGGTTAAAAAAATCTTTGTATTTTCGTCTCAGTGTAGAGAAAATCATTAGTTGAAAGGCGGTTGGAGCTACAACAGCTTCCTTGCAAAACAAGATTTTCGGTTGCAATAACCAAATGTTTATAATCGTTATGGATATTTGGTTCAAAAGACCTCATGTTGTAAATATGATCATCGTACTGTTCTCACAATTTTTTTATCGGTTAAACCAATGAATTGTGGAATAGGTACTTAGATGCCACAACTGTTGGTTGTGACAACCAATAGATTTGCAAAAACATTGTTTTTGCAACCATTAATTAGAAATTATAACTAAAATTTTATCATAACCAAAAACGGGTTGTTAATATTTTTTTTGTTTGATGAAATTGACCCTTGCCGATTTCCGGTCCTTCGGCCAAAAAAAAAAATAACTCTTGAGTCTTACAATCGTCCTTTTTAGAGAACTCAAAAATATTTGCTATGTCAAAACTGATAGAGGTTTGGCTGATTGAAACTGATTCTAGACCACTGTGCGAAGTCCCTTAGACCAACGCATAGTAGTCTTTGACCTTCGGCCAAATAAATAAATAACCCTTGACTCTTTGGCTACAATCGAACTCAAAAAATTTTGTTAGTTCAAAACTGATATAGCTTTGGCCGATAGAAATTGATTCTAGACCACTGTGCGACGCCTCTAATACCAACGCATTTAAGTCTCTGTACTTTGGCCAAATGTAAAAAAAATGTAGTTACTCTCGTACCGCTTCCCATTATACCAGTAATCAGAAGGTGAGTAACAGACTCATTATCGATGTAAACATCCAGTGTATTATTTTCGGTTGCCAACCTTAATTGTGTCAGAACAATTTTGTGTAAGCAAAGTAGACGCAGAGAGCGTTCTTTTCCCTTTCCACCATATTCATATTTCTGAATAGCTTGTAAGATAAGGTGTCTATTACTTCGCTTCTCTAAACTCTGTTAGGTCAAACTGCCAAAGCCAGTCAGTACTTATCTTGGGTGTAACCCCTATGCGGACATGCCACTCTTAATGTCATCTTAGTGAGGACCACGAAATTGCTATCTTGGCAACTGCTTTAATTTCAAAATGTAATATTTTCGCACACTATTCTTTAACGCCTCTATATTGATTTGGTCATTGTCATTGGACAACTTGTCATGTTGTCAATTCTCACACGGGAGTTGTCGTTTCTTTTGTTGTCTGTGTCAAATTGTCCTGTCTACAAAGGATGACCACTCTATTTCACAATGGGATGCGTTTTATTTTTTCGTGGGTCATTTAAAAGCATTTTCTTGTCGTTTTACTCTATACCGGTCTGTGTTTTTTTGTAGTTGTTTGTTGGCGGTGGATTTGAACACCTACGAAATGAATGGCATACATTGCAAGTCAATTCAATACAATATGTGTCAACGTCATATGTACGTACATGAGTGAGTGTGTGGAATGCGACATTTACCACATTATTGACTGACCGAACGACCGATCGACCGACGCGTCGGTTAGATAGACCACCCTCTGTCCTCTGTGTGTAGTTATTTATTGTTTGCTTTTGCCACTTTAATTGTATCTGAAAGTCCGATTCGAACGACAATGCAATTTTCCCACATACTTTTGCAAGTGTTTTAGTGTCTGCACATGAGTGCTACGTTATGTTTGTGTATGCATGTTTTCGAGTTGTTTTTGTCCGGTGTATGTGTGTGGCTCATTTTATTTGTGTTTGGCTCTTGTTTAATGCTGTGTAAGCAGGGTTGCCGTTTTTGTTTTTCGCATGGTCGGTCCAATTCGATTTTAATAGGCTTTGAACGTAATCGTCAATTTGTAATTTGTATTACTTGTCTAAATTCGAATTGTATAAAACAATACGCTATGGTAAACGCTTATGCGCCAACGCTGTTGACTAGTTTTTGCGACGATCGGTGGTTCAGAAATTAATTTAAAGTCATTGCTGATTTCTAAAATTGTAAAGCATTCAATAGTAAACATACTAAGACAGAGGCGGCCAAAAACTTAGATCAAAATATTTGTTATTGTGGGCCTGGTGTGCTGCTGAAAACAAATATTTTGTGTTATTTTAGAAATAACGTTATTTTTGTAAACTTATTTAGAAACAAATTGATATTTCTTCCAAACTATTATCGATACCGGGTATTTTTTTGTAAATAATTAGGATATTAGTCTTTAAGATATACTGCATTACTGTAGTATATTTTAAATTGTGGTTAAATTTTTAGGGCCGATGTTGAATGTGAACCGCAACTAAACGTTTGAAAGCTAACGGGATTTTAAAATTGTTTCAACTTTCATCATGGAGTCGCCAGATAATGAGAATCGTATCGCTGTTATAGCGCTTTTCGAGTGTGAAATGAAAAAAACCGATATTTTCAAAACGCTCCGGCCACTAGGGATTAGCCGCATGTTCGTCTACCGATACATTAAACTGTTTGAGGAGACTGGAGATGTAAACGACCGCCACCGGTCGGGCCATCCACGCTCTGTTCGAACACCGCATGTCATCAAAGCCGTTAAATCAAGAATTCACAGAAATCCGCTCCGAAAACAGAAAATAACGTGCGATGAATATCACTCTAAAGTCCATTATTCGAATCAATTAAAAAAGACTTGGGACCTGGGGCTTTCAAACGACGTACCGAACATTTATTGACTGCAGCTTTAAAAAAAATAGGATTGAAAAATGCAAACGTCTTTTGGTGAAGCACGTTGATAGCTTGCACAGAAAAATTTTGTTCACTGATGAAAAAAATTTTACCGATCAGAAAAAATTTAACAAGCCAAATGATAGAGTGTCTTCGTTATGCGTGGTTATCTAAGGAAGCATCTGAACTGATCCCAAGGATGGAAAAGGTTCATCACCCAGCTTCTGTCATGGTTTGGTGGGGTGTCTCTTACGATGGGGTCACTGAACTGCATTTCATCGAACAAGGAGTCAAAACATCGGCCAAAATTTACCAAGAAACCGTTTTGGAAGCTGTTGTGAAGCCTCCTAACAATTCCCCTTTTCAAAACCAGCCATGGACTTTCCAGCAGGATTCTGCGCCGGTCCATAAGGCTAAAACCTCCCAGGCCTGGCTTCGAAACAGTTTGCCAGCGTTTGTTTCCTCTGAAGAATGGCCCTCAGGCAGTCCAGATTTAAACCCATTGGATTACAAATTGTGGACGGTTGTAGAGGACAAGGTTTGTCACAAAAGATACCCCAACGTTGGATCTCTTAAGACTGCTTTGGTTCGAGCTGTGGTCAATTTTCCAATTGGACGAGGTTCGTGCGAATGGCCAGTGCGACTTAAGGCGTGTGTAAAGGCAAAAGGCGGGCATTTCCAATAAGTAGATTATTTTTGGATACAATATACATCAATAAATATTTAAAAAAAATATTGGGTCCAAAAACATTCAGTACTTTTTATTTTACAGCATAAAACGTGTGGAACAGTATTTATGTCCCTACTAAGTAATTGGCCGCGAAGATCATGTGATTTGACACAGTTGGACTACTTTCTTTGGGGTTATTTGAAAGAAAAGGTGTACGTCGATAAGCCAGCAATAATTTAAGAGCTTAAGGATGAGATAATTCGTTACATTAACGGCATAGAACCTCAGTTATGCCTCAGCTTCATCGAAAATTTGGACCATCGGAGGTGTGCGGCCGAGGTCGCGGCATCCATTTGCCCTATATTTTGTTTCATACATAATTGAACCATACCAATATTATTATAATAAATAGAAATGACAGTAATTTCCTAAATAATTTGTGTTCTATTTAAAATCAACATCTGCCCTTAAAATTTAACCACCCTTTATGTTTATACAGTTACTATATTTTAGTCAAGAATTTTATAGGAACTTATAAGATTCTACCAGAATATCTGTAAAAGTGTCCCCTTTGAGCCCATATACGAGTATACATTTGCGTACCTGTCTTGACCCGTCTGTAGAACACTTTTTTAATATTAATGAAATTACTCGAGGAAACAATTGTTTTTCTCCTTACCTGTTCCTATGACAAGGTATTTACATATGTACGCCTACCGATCGAACTACCGTAGATTTAGTAATCGATATTGTGCCACATTGACACATACAATAAAATATAGCATATCAGCGCGTAATCATAGAAATACGACTAAGAGAATCGAATCAGTCGAAGTTCTATTCTCACGCCTCATTTAGGTTGCTGTTTATATTTCGTGTCCGGCAATAAAATCATAATAATTTATAATTGGAAATGATAGAATTGTTTTTCAAAATTTCTTTCTTTAAGATTAATACAATTTTTCATGCGCACAAACCAATTTTCGAATCACTTTTTCCACTTCGATTGAGACACCTCCAAAACATGATTTTTAAACGCTTCAACAGCTGCTTCTGGCAATGAAAAACGTTGACCACGCATTTTTTCATGATGCTAGTGAATAAGAAGAAGTCACCAGGTGCCAAATCAGGACAGTACGGTGGATGGCCCATTAATTCGACATCTTGAGTGGTCAAATAGCTCATCATTTCAGCTGATGTGTGAGAGCTCGCATTGTCGCGATGCAAAAAATTGATCCGTCTTCTCTTATTATCTTTCCTCATTTCTTCGAACATTGTTGACAAACTGATGGTTGTATATCACTAAGAATTGACCTTCCTACGTTCCACTAAAGGCAGTGTGGCAACATGGCCGTTTATACTGAAAAAACGCAATCATTTGCTTCGATATATTTCTTCCACGAACAACTTTTGTTGGTTTTGGCTTGTCTTGAAAGACCCAAACGGTCGGTTGCTGTTTTGTTTTGGGTTCATATGCATAGATACATGATTCGTCATCTGTGACAATGTTAAACACTGCCTTTGAGCTACCGCAGTTATACTTTTTCAACCTCTCTTTGCACCAATCCATACGAGCCTTGTTTTGAGAATTCGTCAAATTATATGGGATCCAACGAGAACAATTTTTTTTACGGCCAAATGAAATGCAATATCCTATCGATGCTTGTCATACTAATGCCCAAAAATGCCACATGTCGGTCATGCTTAATCAGTTAACGCACAGGATCGATGGTTTCTGGTAAAGTGACCGAAGTTGAACGTCCTTCACGAAATGTGTCCTGGAGCGAACGGCGTCCGAGACTGAACTCTTGTTACCCGCGATTGACAGTGGTTTTTGATGGTGCTTCATCGACAAAAGTCGAAACAAGTTGATTTAAACAATTTTGTCCTGATAACCCACGCGAAAAATCGTAAAAAATCATCGCACGAAAATACTTACGGGATAATTCCATTTTTTAACTGAGATGAATTTTACAACACCCTCAAATGACCAAACGTTCTGAGTGAAGTTATGCTAAAAAATGTCAAAGTTTCCAATGGAAGTTCCTGTTTGCATCTGGGAACACTAGTATTGTCAGGACCCGAAATATAAATAGCAACCCGTATGTAATATTGTATTGTAAGAAGCAAAGTATATTTATATGTATTGTATGTCACCATAGAAAGAAATTATTTACAAATATTTTTTTACCTACTAAAAAAACCTTAAAAATAAAAACGAACCAAAAAAATTTAAATTTGGGCTCCTCGAAAATGATTTTTTTGATATGTCGTATTGAAACTTTTTTCCTCAAGCCAAAAGCCATAAAAAATCGATGGCTCAACATCGACAAATTTTCGGCCTTGAAATCGGCCCACCCTTATGTACACCTAGCCAAGTTGTGTGTGTTATATCATATAGTTATCAATATTGGTAAGATTTTAACCCATTTTTTATCTTTTTTGAGCCCTTTTTAGTTTTAAGAACTTTTTTATTTTATATATATGTTCGTGCTACCTGTGAACATTATGTTGGTTTATCGTTTGGCTTGGAGTACTTTATAAAAACAATTGTTTCGAATATTTATTTATTCCTGATATTTTGACTAACTTCCTTAGTCATCTTTAGGGGATCTAACAAAAATACATAAATTACACAAATTATTCTTACCGATATTATATTAACATAGCTTTATATTAATAAAAGCTTTTTAAAGGACTCCAAGCCGAAGGATAAACCAACACAATTCAATAACAATTTACACAAAACCTATTAATGACATTATTCATGTATGAAAAAAATAAAAGAAAAAAATGTATCTTAGCAGAAGGAATCAAATTTTAAAATAATAATAAAAAAATATGAAATATTATTTTAAAGAATTGTCCGAAGATTATTTTAAAAACAAAAAGAAGGAAAATGTTTTAAGTTTCATTCAAAGAAAAGTAAATTCCGCCAGCACCAAAATACAATTGGAGCTGCGAAATAAAATAAATGATTTCTAACTAAGAGTCCAAAAATGTTGGATGAAGGCAAACATAGATTTTAAGCAAAGTGGTTAGGATAACTGCCAGAGGAAGGTAAAAAAAAAAAGAAATAAGCATTTCCGATTTTATAAATACCATAAAAATATGCCGAAATTATATTGACAAAGACCTATTTCATATTTTGTTAGTAACGTCTGATCCGATCATCAGTAGTATTACAAATCAAAGGAAAGAGAATATCCGGACTGACATATCCGGACAGGACAGAAATAATACGGAACTAAATGTGTAATATTTGCAGGCAATTTCTCAGAATGAATAAATATTATAGTTTACTGCTTTTGTTTATAATTATTGTTTTTTCCTTAAATGTTACTTAAATAAGAAAACAACATGAACAATTAAAAAGTTTGCTAAGGAAATTTATTTAAAAAAATATCGAGAAAAACTTTTTTTTAGTTTTTTTTTTTTCTGGTATTTAAGAAGAAGATTTAAAAAACTCCAAATTTTCAAGATAAATATTAAAAAAAATCAAAAGTCCAACTTTGACCTTGATTTCGTCCATGCATACTGAACCGATTTTATTGAAACTGGAGGATAAGCTGAGGAAGTTGAAAATCTCAAGAATAAAAAAAATTACTAAAATATCTCTAACGGTTCAAAAGTTAGGCCAGTAAGAAACGGGTTTGAACCACTGTGCGACGGTGTTAATGTCTTGGCAATGTATTGTATTATGCTTTTACGATCCTATGATGTATGCATATTATACATATATGTATATCGTTGTACAATTCTGTAAATGGGCGAAAGTTTCCTAGAAGGGAAAAATGTTTTTTAACATTTGTTGAAAATTACTTAATTTCTGCGTGTAAAATCACTTCACACATCCAATAGGGGATTGCACATCGAACATTGGATTATAGTGACCAAAATAAAGGTCCAAATGGTCCTGGCAAGTATGTACTAATAATGATCGACATATGTGACAGCGCATAGAGAAAGGGGCCTAAGGGTAAAAAAATCAATTTTCTTTTTTTGATGTGGACAACATCTAAGCATCGAATGAGATCGATGCCATGCCCCAAAAGTGTTTCCTCCCAGATTTATGCGCGTTTTATGAAAGTGAAGTCGACGATTCTAAGCGTTAATAGAAAGGGACCTAATCTTTAAAATGGCTCTCCTGAACAAAACTTTTCATCAACTTTTCACTTTTTTTTGATGTGAACAACATCTGATCATCGAATGCGACAGATCCCATGCCCCAAAAGTGTTCCCTCCCAGATATATTCGCGTTTTATGAAAGTGAAGTCTACGATTCTAAACGCAAATAGAAAGGGACCTAATCTTTCAAATGGCTCTTCTGAACAAAACTGGTTTTTAACCTAAGGTCCCTTTCTACTTACGCGTCACATATGGTGACTTACAAATAATCAACTCTCGTTATTCTTCGAAATTTGAATGTGTTGAAATTACCTTGGACTTATGGATCCAAGCTCGCTATAGTGAAAACAAGCGTTCAACTATAAGTACTTTCAAATGATTTTCAAACTAATATAACTTTTACTACGATCCACATATGGATTCATTTAAAGTGAGATTCGGATCTAGACTCATGGACCCCAGTAGCCCAAAATAGCATCCATTAAAGTAAAAGAAACAGTCAACTGGAAATGTCGACGAATGCGTAGTAAAATTGAAGCATTATAAAAGGGTTTTTTATGAGTTTACTGATACGAGTTTCAATCTCATGGAATCGTGGGACGCCTAATGCGGATGTCATATAAGCCATAAATATGATAATTGTTATTTTCCAATTTTAATAGCGACCACTCAGTGCAACTTTAGGAGTTAGTTTTGCAACTGAAGGAGCTATTTTTATGGCACCCTTGGTCAAAAATTTGGACCAAGGGTGGACGTTATTGAAATTGAAGAAAATCTGTTTAGAATTATATGTTCATCTGATTTGTCTGTTTTTTGCTCTAGAAACCACATCTTACAACCAATCATAATGAAATTTAGCACTTGTATATTTTTTCGGCCAAGGAAAGACGTTATTGAAATAGAAGCACAACAGTTCAGATTTAGGTAAACTCCCACATATAAGTTTATCCGATATTAATATTTTAAGCTGTAGAATTATATAAATGTATATATAAACTTCGTCCTGTCCAAAATTAATGTCCTTTTTTTGTTATACCCCGCGCCACTCTGAGAAAAATGGTATCATAAGTTATTTCAATGGCGATTTTTTATAACTACACACAGAGGACAGATTCGTTGCTACAACCGAATTTGTTGCCAACCGAATGATTGAGATAACATGCACATCTAGTATTTCATCAATACAACCAAATGTTAGTGGGTAATCTTTAATTTTTAGTTAATGGAACTGTAGTATCAGTGCAACAAGATGTCCGCTATAAAAATCCACATACCATATTTTTTCAACAAAATTTTATTATTTTAGTCAGAGGAAAAAAACTGTTGCTTACACAATTAAAGTACTTGAAGAACGAGTTTGGAGGGTCAAGTCAAGGGAATAGTGAAAAAGATGATAAATGATTTTTAATAGAAAAAAATGTGGTTAGTCCATTGGCTCAAAGTCAGTAATAATCGAATTATTTTATTTTTTAAAGAAATCCATTAAATAATCCGTTTTTGTTAATGTTCATCACTTTATAATTGGTTACACAACAAAATGTTTGCAAAACTATTCGTTGTCACAACCACCAGTTGTGACAACTAACTACCTTTTTTGCCTTTTATATTGGTAGCACGGATCAATAACTTGTAAGTACAGCTTATCAATCATCATGTGGTATTTCGAACTGAATATCTATTACGATTATAAACATTTGGTTTTTCTTAAATTTTACAGTAGTAAGTTTTTTCGACCAAGGACGGGCGGTATTGAAAATGAAGAATATCGGTTCATTCCAAAATTATTTCAAGAAGACACAAATTACATCCAATCTACATAAAATTAAGCACGAGTTCGTTTTTATGGGCCAAGGACCTGCTGTTATTGAAAATAATGAAAAACGGTTGAGAAATGCATGTAGCTTCCACACAAATGTTCATCCAATTTTATATTTTAGCTCTAGAAGACAATAATTAGATCCAATATTGATAAAAGATGGCACAAGTTAGTTCCTTATGCTAAGGACGGGAGCTGTTGAAACTGGAGAAAATCGGTTCAGATTAAATTATAAAACTCTCACATACGAGTACATGTACAATAGAGCGCCCATAATATGAAAAATGGAAAAGTGTTTTTCTTTTCTCTGCTCGCTCATTTTCTAGTATATTAGGCATCAAAAATAATAACCGTGCAAACATTTTTTCAATCGGATGGAAACCGGCCAGTCCGTCTCGATTTTTAGCCCTAAAAATGGAGTAAAACTAGTTGCAAGCTTTGATGAGCTATACCTCGTAAGCCAGACGACTTTCGGAAAACACACCTTAAGCATTTGTGTTGCAAATATACATGCAAACATTTTTCTCTTACACAGTTTTTGATCTAGCTATGACCCTTTATGGTGTTTAAAGAGGTCAAACTTCAAATTTGAGTCAACATTTACGTTTGAAAAAAATTTCGACTCAAATTTGAAGTTTGACCTTTGAAAACACCATACGGAAAATAACACTTTTTGTTTTATGGGCGCTGTAATGTACAACCGATTTTACCAAAAACAATGAAATTTTCTTAAAATTTAAATATGACAGTAGTTTTAAAATCTGGGCAAATTTAGAGCCTAACCAAGGAGGTCCAGAAACCTGTTTTCAGTTAGTTTTATTGAACATCTACAGGTGCAGGGTACAATATAATCAGCTACGCTTGACTTAAGCTTCTTATACAAATTGTTTTTTAATTTTAAAAATATGTATATTATTAAATACTACATATTTTATTAAAAGGAAATAATACAATTATTTTTACAAGGACATTGTATAGCAATCTGATGTATTTTTCAATTTGCTCGGCTGCAAAGGGCTTGGCTTTTTCGATATTTTTGTTCGGAAAAATATTTTCCTAATGGCAACACTGCCTGTGAGTGTGTTATTGTTTCCATTGGTTGTTCTGTCGTTTTTATCCGAAATTTTGCTAAATGCATTCTATAATACTTACAATTGGAAACTGTTTTAGTTATTATTACTATCATTTCCTTTTCATTTAGTTTCGGTTTATTGTGTTGCTTTAGCTAGTAGTCGTTGTTGCTACAGCATTGCAGTCAACTGAAATGTTTCCAGGTGTCCGGGTTTAGTGACGCCATAGTCTGGTTGTCACTTTGGTCTATCCGAGATTTTTTTGATAATTTTAATTGGATCCTGTCACTCATTATCACTAAAGAGACTTGCTGGTCTTACCTTTAGAGTTTTTGAGAAATCAGTGTATAAGAAATAGTTTTTTTATTTTACGGGCATTACTCGTAGATGGAGTAAAGTAAGTATGTCATTCTGTTTGTACTTAGTAGGGACATAAATACGGTTACACACGTTTTATGCTGTAAAATAAAAAGTACTGAATGTTTTTGGACCAATTATTTTTTAATATATTTATTGATGTATATTATATCAGAAAAGAATCTTCTTATTCGAAATGTACGCCTTTTGCCTTTACACACGCCTTAAGTCATACTGGCCAATCGTAAATACACGCAGAAAAAAGGTATGGTTGTGGTGACAATATTCGAAGAGGATAATACTATTGTTGGGTATATGGTTGTGGTACAACAATATTATTATCCCCACAACAATAGTATGATTTAAATACATCCATACTATGATCCTCACAACAATAGTATGATTCACACATAACCATACTATGATCCCCACAACCATAGTATGATTCACATTCAACCATACTATGATCTCCACAACCATAGTATGATCCCCACAACCATAGTATGTTTCATATACAACCATAGTATGATCCTCACAACCATAGTATGATTCACACGCAACCATATTATGATCCCTACAACCATAGTATGATCACACACAATTATACTATGATCCCCATTATAATTTATTAGAATTTTTTTAAGTTGTCGACAATAGATTTAAATTATGAAAATTATTCAAAAATACATTGAATTCAAAATAATACGAGTGATTTATTTCACAGTTGAAATAAACGTAAGCGTTTTTATTAAAAATATTTCAGTTAAATACAGCCAAAGCAGCTTGTTTAAAAAATTTTAATTTCTATAAAAAAAAGTACTATTATTGCATAAGATCCGTACCAATAACATTTGTTCTTAAAAGCATATTTAAATGAAGAAAAATTACAATCATACAGTATGATTGCCGTAATCATATTATTGTTTACATAAATTGCCAAACACAATACTTTTGTCGCACCAACCATATTTATATTGTTGCTATAACCATATTTTCATTTTAAAAATTTGGCAATAATACTATTGTTACATTTTAACAATATTAATATTGCAGCAATTATACTATTGTCAAAAATAAATTCAGTTAACAATGCTATGGTTGCGAAGAACATACTTTTATTGTGGAGAACATATTATTATTGTCGTGACCATGTAGTAACCATGTTTTTTCTCTGCGTGTAGCTGCATTAAAAATATAGGTTCAAGACCTTTTTCCGCATTTTTTAATGCAACAATTTGGCGAAAAAATTCTGCAAAACGGGTTATTCATTACATAAATATAATTTAATGGTTTTTAATCACATTTTAAGGGATATCCTTTTTCGTGTGTATAAACTCGTAAATAAAAAAATAGACAATGAAATATAGGGTGATCAATCTAAAATGTTTTTTTTTAAATAAAAAAATACAAAAATTCAATTCACGTGTGTAATCTTTTTTGTTCATTTAAAATGACATTTTATGGCATTTATTTTTTGAATATAATTTCTTTCAAAAGTTGGCTGCAACTACGCCTCAGGGTGTCCATTCTGAGTGCCCAATTTTGGATGACACGTTCAAGCATTTCGACGGGTATGGCCCTAATGACAGACGTAGTGTTGGCTTTCAAAACCTGAATAGTAGCTGGTTCATCAGCATAGACTTTGAACTGTAGGTGGCCCCAAAGAAAAAAATCTAAAGGTGTGATATCATACTATCTAGGGGGCCAACTCACCGAACCAAAACGTGAAATTAACTTCGAAATGACCTCTCAATAGATCCGTTGTTTGAGCAGCTGCATTGCAAGTGGCACCCTCCTGTTTGAACCAAATGTCATCAAGATTACGGTCTTCAATTTCAGATTGCAAAAAGTCCGATATCATGGCGCAAAGGCGAGCACCATTCACAGCTACGTTCCGGCCATCATCTTTTTTTGAAAATATACGGACTGATATTTCTACCAACTCTTAAACGGCACCAATCTGTAGTTTTCTTCATCTTCAATGCCATATCTTGAACGTCTTCTGCTTGCTCTTCTGCGTTCAAACAATTCAAACATTTCCGTTGAGCCAAAAATGGGCCTCATCACAGAACAAAATTTTAGTCGTAAACAGCGGATCTTCTTTGAGCTTTAGAAGAGCCTAAACACTGAAACGGCAACGCACAGGAAGATCGCGCAGGTCATTTGCGCAGGAATAGCAAATAATACTAAGAAGAAAAAAATGTTTAACACAACTCACTTTAAATTTGAGGAAAAACCCCCTATTGAAGAAAACCTCTAGATTTATCACCCGTTATCTCAAAAATTTAATGTAATAATAATTTAATGTAAAAATAAATGTAAGCAAACATTGTTTTCTTCCAAATGATAATCATAAATACAAATTAATTGTTTATAAAAAATATCATTTCTAATATCAAAAATCTATATTTCTTCTGGATTTCCTTCATTAAATTTTAATTTTTATTACGCTATTGTGAATCGCGTTGGTGTGATGGAAGTGTGCACGACTGCCATGCCAGTAAAACTAGGTTTCGTGGGTAGGAACATCAAATAATTTTTCAGCAACAGGCTTTCACCTCGTAAATGCTGGCGACTTTACGAGTAAGAGATTTATCTCTAAGCCATGTAAAAACTTCGGCATAAAATGCATAAGAGTTAGGAGCTGATTTTAAAAAGGAGATCCCGGTAAGTAAGTATAAGTATTGAATCGTGCACAGCTCGCTGCATTGAATGAAGTTTTCCCTGGCTGAACTGCAAGGCCATTAAAAAGTCGTATAACACAACACGAAAGCGGAAAATGGAAACATTTAGGAAACCGACGGATTTTACTGTCTTCGGAAAACGAACCGCCGGTTTTAAAAAACTTAACCGAACTGAACTGTAAAGAGTATAGCTTACACAGTACAACAGCCAATCTGGGGGGTGAGAAATTCCAAGTCAGGGTGATGGTACTAGGTCAGTATATTAAAACCCCAAAAATTAAGTAACTTCACTTAATTGTAAATAAAAGCAGAACGCGATAATCGATTTCTATGATCTATGTCGCATTTTGTTTATAGGTTATGTGACTTTACGTGAAAGTTATAAAACTCTACACGTTTTTCCGATTGGGATTTATATGTTTTAAAAAAAAAAAATTTTTTTTTTGGCAAAATTTTCTTATTTAATTTATTTCTAATTGCAAAAATGTTGATTTGGTAGAGAAACAGTATATTAATGGATTAAAGAAAATGTAATTATTAATTTTTCTCAATTTATTTCAGCAAAATCGAACTAGTCGTTCTCGAGTTATGTCAAACTACGTTTTTGTCAACATTTTACAACTAAGCGAAAAAACATCAAGATAAGGAAAAAATGTAAAAGGTCATAAACGAACGCAAAACCCTTTGAGGGTTTTAATATACTGACCTAGTACCATCACCCTGACTTGGAATTTCTCACCCCCAGATAATAACCCCAAAAATGTTCCACAGTGTTATTGGGAGAATAAAACCCCGTTTATAGAATATGGAAACATTTAAGAAACTGACGGCTTTTACTGTCTTCGGAAAACGAACCGCCGGTTTTAAAAAACCACTTAATATTTACTTATTCTTAATCAGTATTTTCTTTATACCATGTAGTTTGATACGTATTGCGCAGGGTCCTCTTGGCCCACAAGAAGTTCTCAATAGCAAAACTAATCCGTTTGTTCCTATATGGAACGTTGATAGCATTATCTACTTATATGTATAATTGATAATTTTACTGCCCCCAGTCCTTACCATCAATACTTCAACGCTCTTTAAAACGTATGTGTACTGTCAATACCAGTAACACGTATACGCCACCGGTATACAAACTACGAATACCCACTAAAACTGTCGTTACCTGAAATTGGAAAACAGCAATTATCTACAGTCATGCCTACAAGTGGTCAAACTAATGACCAAATTAAACAAATGATAAGTGACTTTGAAAGAAAGCCCCAAACGGGCGCCTATTGATATCCGTTTAATTGATCACCGCACGACAATAAAAATAGATTTAATAAACCACAAAATGGCACGAAAATTAGTATTTCGCACCAAATTAAGCCAAACCGGAATACATAAAATCCGTATATAAAAAAACGCTCGCTTTCGCTGTGGCCCCCAACGAGCACTCGCCAGCCAGCCATACCCTGGAAAAATGTCCGGACACTAGCGTTGGTTGGTGTGCCTGTGTGGCGGTGTTAAGTGGAGTGTGAATTCTAAATAACACGAGTTAATCACATGCGTGTATAAATAACGTGTGGATATACATACATCAGTATATGAGTGTGTATGTTTGCGTTTGTGAGCCTGTATTTGTATGCATAAAACTAAATTGCTATGCTTGGTATTGCTGCTGTGTGGGCTTTGGTTGGTCTTCGAACAGCTAAAAACGTAATAAAAGACATTCACAATAAATTAAACGAATTAAAGAAATACACATGTATACTATTTCTATGAATGTATATATGTAGACATATGTGTATGTGTGTGCAAGACTATTAGTACAAAGAGACACATGTACGAGTATGTACCATCGCATTAGCATTTGCGGTATTCAGAGAACTCATTAACTTAAAAGATGATAGAATGGAGATTTCCAAGCAACAATAATGGCTTACACGCAAGATAATTTAACACGCAAATATTCCAATATCATTTAGAGAAACAAATAGAGACTTTGTTAATATGAGCGATTCCGAGAATTATCAGCATAGAAAAATGGTATAGCTTAGGTTTATATAATTTAGACTTAAAGTCATAACAAAAAAATCAAAGTCAACTTTTAGATTTTGATTTAAGTCGTCAATTTGACAATATAAAAAATATAAAACTTGTATTTAGAAAATAAGAGGGTCTAAAAAACTTATAAACATCAGGTAATTCATGTAGCTTGTAAATTATTCATATTTAAGTTTTTAAAAACTTTTAAAACAAACTTTATTTCTCAAGGAAGTCATTCAATATATAGGGTGATCCATCTAGAGGTATTTTTTCAAAATAAAGTGTGAAATCTGTTTTGTTTATTCAAAAGAAATTTTATGCCATTTATTTTTTAAATATATTTTTTCCAAAAATGTTGGCCGCAATTACGCCTCAGGCTGTCCATTCTGAGGGTGCAATTTTGGATGACTCATTCGAGCTTTTCGACGTGATAACACTGGTAAATCTAGCTTCCAAGACCTGACATAGAATTGTCAGCATAGACTTTGGACTTTCCGTAGCACCAAAGAACAAAGTCTAAAGGTGTGATATCACACTATCTAGACAACAAATTCACCGGTCCAAAATTAAAATTAACTGCTCTTCGAAATTACCTCTCACTAGATCCATTGTTTGACCAGCTGTATGGCAAGTGGCACCGTTCTGTTGAAACAAAATAACGTCAAGAATACGGACTTCAATTTCAGGTGGTAAATAGTCCGATATGATAGAGCAATAGCGGGCACCATTGAAAGTTACGTTTCGACCATCATCATTTTTGAAAAAATATGGACCGATAATTCAACCAGCCCATAAATCGCACCAAACCGTGGTTTTCTCTGGATATAATGGCACCTCTTGAACCTCTTCTGGCCTTCTTCAGCCCAAATGGGACAATTTTGTTTATTGACAATTTTGTTTATTGCGCCAGAAATGGGCCTCATCACTGAACACAATTTTATTGACGTTCCGTTGCGCCAAAAATGGGCCTCATCACTGAACACAATTTAATTCGAAAACAGCGGATCTTTTTGTTTTTCGCCGAACGCTCATTTCCATATTACAGTTGCCAACATTCGAAGAAAATTATATTCAAAAAATAAATGACATAAAATGTCCTTTCGTATGAATAATAAAGATTCCACACTTGATATAAATTTTAGTATATTTTTTTATTTTGAAAAAAAATACCCCTAGATAGATCACCCTATACATGGTACCACATGTCAGCATCAATTGATCTCCAGAGAATAATCATATTTAAATTTTTTGAAAAAATTATATAAATATAATATAAGCAGCAATAAGTCCTGTATGCAAAAAGAAACTCTCACATAGGGCAGATATTGCAAAGCTACTTTTGCAATAAATGGGTACTCCCTGTTCCTTGTTCTCCATATAAATATTGGATTATGGTTTGTTTGGCGACAGGCACACGGTGCTTTCAGATAGTGCTTCAATTGAATTGGAACACCGTTGCCAGCATTATGTTCTTCATAGCGCCTAGTGTTAACACACTTGCTAAGGAATCGCCATATTCCGTCGTCTTCGTTAGTCTTGAAATTCACAACACTTTTGGTCACTTCAACATCGGGTAAATGTGTTCGCCTTAAAAAATAAACTTCTTATAAAACTGAATATAATTTCAGCTATAGTATACCTATACTTACCTACTTGATTGATCGCTCTGAATGAATTTTGAAAACTTTTCAATGCATACGTTGTCACTGCAATGGAGCCAATAAAAGTAAGGTCGTCGCAACTATAGTATTGTTTTTGAATTTCATTCTGACAACAGTATGATTGCGACAATATTAATATTGTTAAAATGTAACAATAGTATTGTTGTCAAATTTAAAAATGAAAATATGGCTGTAGCAACAATATAAATATAGTTGATGCAACAAAACTATTGTTTTTTTGGATTTAATGTTAACACTAATATGATTACGGCAAAATCGTAGTTTTTTATTTTTATTTAATTATTGATACCAATCTTACAATAAAATAGTACTTATTTGTGTAAATTAAATTTTTTCAAAACAAACTAATTTAGATAAATATAAGTGAAATATTTTAAATACTTAAATTATTTTTTCTACTGTTAAATAAATCCTATAATTAGGGGTTTAATGTATTTATAAACATATTACTTAATTAAAATCGCTATTGTTGAATACAAATTTAACCCAATCCCTACAAAATTTTTTGTGGATCATACTATGGCTGTGTGTCAGTCATACCATGGTTGTGAGAATCATAGAGGATGGTTAAATTTTAAGGGCCGATGTTGAGTGTAAACCACACCTAAACGTCAAGTTTTTTTCTGCATTTCATTTGATATTTCTCAACTTCAAACTAACTCAATTTAAGCCATGGAAAGATACACAAGCGAGCAATGCGTTAAAGTTATTCAGGATTATTATAATAATTACGATCAAATTTCGAAGAAAATCAACTTCAGTCACGAGGCACATTTTCATTTCAGTGGATTCGTCAATAAGCAGAATTGCCGCATTTGGGCGAATGATAATCCAAGAGGGGTTGTCGAAAAAACAATGCATCCACAAAGAGTGACTGTTTGGTGGGCTGGCGGCATCATCGGGCCGCATTTTTTTCAAAATGAGGCCGGTCAGACAGTTACTGTGAATGGTGTTCGCTAACGTGAGATGATAACGGACTTTTTATGGCCCGAATTGCAAGATATGGATGTGAACGATATGTGGTTTCAACAGGATGGTGCCATTTGCCACACAGCTAATGAAACAATGGCTCTTTTGCACGACAAATTCAATGGCCGTGTTATGTCACGTCGTGGCGATGTTAATTGGCCGCCAAAATCATGTGATTTGTCACCGTTGGACTTCTCTCATTAGGGTTATTTGAAAGAAAAAGTGTACGTCGATAAGCCAGCAACAATTCGAGAGCTTAAGGATTAGATAATTCGGCACATTAATGGTATAAAACCTCAATTATGCCACAGCGTCATCGAAAATTTGGACCATCGGATGGAGGTGTGCCGCCGAGTTCGCAGCAGCCATTTCTTAGATATTTTGTTCCATACATAATTGAACCATACCAATATTATCATAATAGAAAGAAATGACAATAATTTCCTAAGTAATTTGTGTTTTTTTCAAAATCAAGATCTGCACTTAAAATTTAACCACCCTTTTTATATAGACAAAAGGCTTTAAAATAACTACAAAATTGCTTCAAGATGCCACAAATTAAATTATTTTATTAAAATATTTTTATTTCCAGTTTGACTAAATTTACTTGACGGATGCTAAGCCCAAAATTCTACCAATTTAAACATGGACATATGGGTCACAGTAGCAATGAAATTTTTCGGAAAATTCGAATATGGCTTTATTTGTAACCCTAGTGGTTGCACATAACGTTGGTGGTTGCAAGTTATATAAATTTATTCCATCGCTACAACCGAATGTTGATTGGGTACACGGCAATATTCCGTAGTGAGAACTGACCGTATCGGTTGAAAAGACATAGTATCGGTAACCGTAACTAATTAGAATGATTATTGGAACTGATTTTTTAAAGATTATTGATAAGATAAAGGTGAAGCTGATATATAACTTAGAAGGGACATAAATACTGTTACATACGCGTTATGCAGTAAAATAAAAAGTACTGAATGTTTTTAGACCAAATATTTTTTAATATCTACTTATTCAAAATGTCCGCCTTTTGCCTTTACAAACGCCTTAAGTCGCACTGGCCAATCGTCAATAGCTGCACGAACCTGGTCCATTGGAAAATTGGCCACAGCTCAAAACAAAGCAGTTTTAAGAGATCCAATGTTGGGGTATCTTTTGTGACAAAACTTGTCCTCTAAAACCGTCCACAATTTGTAATCCAATGGGTTCAAATCTGTACTGCCTGAGGGACATTCTTCAGAGGAAATGAACGCTGGCAAATTGTTTTGAAGCCAGGCCTGGGACGTTTGAGCCTTATGGGCCGGCGCAGAATCCTGGCTGGTTTTGGAACAAGGAGTTGTTAAGAGGCTTCACAACAGTTTCCAAAACTGTTTCTTGGTAAACTTTGGGGGATGTTTTGACTCCTTGTTTGCAGAAATGCAGGTCACTGACCTCATCGTAAGAGGCACCCCACCAAACCATGACTGAAGCTGGGTGATGACCCTTTTCCACCCTTGGGATCAGCTCAGATGCTTCCTTAGATGACTGCGCATAAACTCTATCATTTTGCTTGGTAAATTTTTCCTGAACGGTACAAATTTTTTCATCGGTAAACAAAATTTTTCTGGGCAAGTTATCAGCGTGCCTCACCAAAAGACGTTTTCATTTTTAAATCATATTTTTTTAAAGCAATCACGGGCCATGATTTTCTGTTTTCGGAGCGGATTTCTGTGAATTCTTGATTTAACGGCTTTGATTACATGCGCTGTTCGAACAGAGCGTGGGCGGCCCGACCGGTCTTTTACATATCCAGTCTCCTCAAACACTTTTATGCATCGGTAGACAAACATGCGGCTAATCCCTAGTGGCCGGAGCTTTTCGAAAATATCGCTTTTTTTCATTTCACACTTGAAAAGCGCTATTACAGCGACGCGGTTCTCATTATCTGACCACTCCATGATGAAAGTTGAGACAATATTTAAAATCCCGTTACAGACTAACGCTATTGAGGTTAGCCTTTAAAACCCATATGACATTAACGGGGTTTGTTCAGTTGAACTATTGAAATGGGTGTGTTAAGTGTTGTAACAGTATTTATGTCCCTACTAAGTACATGGAACCACATGTTCGCATCAATAAATCTCAAAAATATAATCTATTTAATTTTTTCTAGAAATTCGGTTCCGAATAATAACAAGAACTGCATGTGAAAATAATCTCTCACGCGGGACAGGAGTGGCAACGATTAACCTTTTTTTTTTGATATTTTTGCAATAAATGGGTACTTGTTTTCCTTTGTTCTCCATATAAGTATTAGATTATTTTTGTTATACTATAAACAGGCGGTGCCTTCAGATAGTCCTTTAATTGTATTGGATAACCATTGTCATCGTTATGACCTTTTTCGCGCCTACTGTTTACACTTTTGTCAAGGTACCCACATTTGTCATCCTCTTTGTTGATATAAGAATACAAAATCTTTTCGGCCACCTCAACATCGAGTCAAAAAAGGTTTCATTAGATATTCAAGAATTTATTATTTCGATGTTTATCTGTTAGCCATAAAAAATAATTAAAATATACTTGTTATAAAAAAGTCGACTTTTTTTTAAAACCAAAAGTCGACTTGCCGACTTTGACTTTTTCATACCGAAAAGTCTATAAATCGATTAGTCGAAAATTCACTTATACGAATCTTATGTATACTAAGTATTTGTTTACTCCAGAAAAATGGAAAAATTGTCACCATTTGCATAAGAGCGGTGGAATAAATACGGACAAAGCATTGGATTACTTTGCACTCTGTAATCTTACTTACTAAGGATGGCTTTACAACCTGTTGTTCCTTTTTCACGACATTTCTAGAGAGAGGCATCTCGGCATTTAGCATATGTTTGGTCGTGTTCCTTAAGCCTTTAACTTTCCCATAATATTGTCATTTGACAGCGATCAAAAGACTAAGTCTGTCTTTAAAAACCAATCGTATTGAGGCTTATTTAAAAGTTTCGAAAGCTCTAAGGAAGTCTGATATATCAGTTTTAGATATGCTTGAACCAAATCTAAGATAAGGAATTCAAAGCTTTAACATTATCAACAAATTGTGATTCGCTTACTACCTACTGTTGTGGAATAGAATTTACACTCAACGAAATTGGGTACAATCCACCTAGGCCAGTGGTGCCATTTCCATTGAGGAGTTGGCCATATTAATATGATACTATGATGTTTTCAAGAAAAACCACAAGAACTACTTTAAGATTGTGCCAACCGAAGCTTAACGAGTAATATCATACGGTTTCATTTGTCTGAAAATACATATGAGCTTTTAGCTGATTTTTTTGCTGGATACAAATGTGTGTGTAGTTATTTGTGTGAAGATATATATGCAAAGTCATAAAATTCAATTAAAATCGTTGCTTAAGAAGTATAAGTATGTTTCGAATTAAAAGACAAAAATCTACACATCCACACTAACGCTCGCATGCAGGACAGAATAAATGTGGACAATGTTGCCAGATTTATTGTGTATTTAGAGAATGAACGTAAAAGTTGAGTTGTTGTTAAGGGAAGACCTTTTTGTCTAACAGCTCTCTTCGCAGAAAACAGAAATACCTTTTGCAAATTTTGCACAGAGACCTCGCATTATTAGCTTGTACTCGTAAGGTCAAATGAACTCAGAAATTGAAGGCACTCGAACTGCCGCTTCCTTAATGCTTTTCGGTTTGAGCCTCAAAAAAGCTTCACAATGACTTTTTTCGAAAAATCGTTTGTGGACTAACTGCAGTTTTACCTCGGCGCTAAGTTTCCAAGCAAAACTGCTGAAAGAGTTGCCATCTGATGGTCGAGTAGTCATAACATCGTCACACTGAAATAATTGTGTTCGTACTTTTTACGAAAGATTATTCTTATGTTGTTTGTACATTCTTCATATTATTGACGAAGTTTTTCATAAAAGTTTCGTTACATTTTTTATAAGTGTAAAAATTTTCTAAATTTGTGTCAAAAGTCATCGGACAAATTTTATTCGTTTAGGAACATTTTTTTATAAATTTCGTAATTTTTGATTCATGTCTTTTACGAGAATGCTCCTATTTTATATGAAATATTTGCATAAGAAAATAAGCATATAAGTAATTTTGTGCTTGTGCATTGTAAAAGGATAATTCCCATTCATTCAAATGAGACTACTGTATAAGTTATTTTGTTTGTAGACCAGACTGCTTAAGAAACACTATAGGCATACATCCACATTCCGCATATACTTACTAGGGACATAAATACTGTTACAACATTGAACATACCCCGTTAAAATTATATGGATTTTGAAAGCTAACCTCAATAGCGTTAGTCTGTAACGGGATTTTAAAATTGTTTCAACTTTTATCATGGAGTGGTCAGATAACACTGTGGAACATTTTTGGGGTTATTGTCTGGGGGGTGAGAAATTCTAAGTCAGGGTGATGGTACTAGGTCAGTATATTAAAACCCTCAAAGGGTTTTGCGTTCGTATGTGCCAGTTTTTTTTATGACCTTTTACATTTTTTCCTTATCTTGATGTTTTTTCGCTTAGTTGTAAAATGTTGGCAAAAACGTAGTTTGACATAACTCGAGAACGACTAGTTCGATTTTGCTGAAATAAATTGAGAAAAATTAATAATTACATTTTCTTTAATCCATTAATATAATGTTTCTCCACCAAATCAACATTTTTGCAATTAGAAATAAATTTATGAAGAAAATTTTGCCAAAATAAATTTTTTTTTTTTTTTAAAACATATAAATCCCAATCGGAAAAACGTGTAGAGTTTTATAACTTTCACGTAAAGTCACATAACCTATAAACAAAATGCGACATAGATCATAGAAATCGATTAACGCGTTCTGCTTTTATTCAAAATTTCATACCTTCACTTAATTGTAAATAAAAGAAGAACGCGTTAATCGATTTCTATGATCTGGAATTCCTGACTTAGAATTTCTCACCCCCCAGATTGGCTGTTGTACTGTGTAATGAGAACCTTATCGCTGTAATAGCGCTTTTTAAGTGTGAAATGAAAAAAGCGATATTTTCAAAACGCTCCGGCCACTAGCGATTAGCCGCATGTTCGTCTACCGATGCATAAAACTGTTTGAGGAGATTGGAGATGTAAAAGACCGCCACCGGTCGGGCCGCCCATGCTCTGTTCGAACACCGCATGTCATCAAAGCCGTTAAATGAAGAATTCACAGAAATCCGCTCCGAAAACAAAAAATCATGGCCCGTGAGATGAATATCACGCAAAAGTCCATGACTGCATCTTTAGAAAAAAATAGGATTGAAAAATGCAAACGTCTTTTGGTGAAGCACTCTGATAACTTGCACAGAAAAATTTTGTTCACCGATGAAAAAAATTGTACCGTTCAGGAAAAAATTAACAAGCAAATTGATAGAGTGTATGCGCCGTCATTTAAGGAAACATCTGAACTGATCCCAAGGGTGGAAAAGGGTCATCACCCAGCTTCAGTCATGGTTTGGTGAGGTGGTACGATAGGGTCACTGACCTGAATTTCTGCGAACAAGGAGTCAAAGCATCGGCCAAAGTTTACCAAGAAACCGTTTTGGAAGCTGCTGTGAAGCCTCTTAACAATTTCCTGTTCCATACCCAGCCATGGACTTTCCAGCAGGATTCTGCGCAGGTCCATAAGGCTAAAACGTCCCAGGCCTGCCTTAGAAACAATTTACCAGCGTTCGTTTCCTCTGAAGAATGGCCCTCAGGCAGTCCAAATTTGAACCCATTGGATTAAAAATTGTGGACGGTTTTAGAGGACGCATGGACATGTGACAGGCTGAGTATGAGGGTGGAGCGACAAATGCTATTCCATACGAACAACTGTAGGATTGATATTGAAAAGTTTTCCTTTGGGGTTTACAGAGAGGTTTAAAAAATAAAGCGGGATCTGGTAGGCAGGCTGAAAATTTCGATGGAGTATCCTCCATCCATATATTAGCTTATGACAAATGTTAGAGACATATGTGACGCGCAAAATAGAAAGGGACCTAAGGGTAAAAAACTGTTTTGTTCAGCAGAGCCATTTTAAAGATTTAAATACGTGTATCTTTGGTGTACCATCACTTTCATAAAACGCGCATATCTCTGGGAGGGAACACTTTTGGGGCATGGGATCGGCCTCATTCGATGCTCAGATGTTGTCCACATCGAAAAAAGTGAAAATTGATTTTTTTTTACCCTAAGGTCACTTTCTCAATGAGCTGTCACATATGCTTTTTGATGCGGCGCATAGATATGTTGGAAAGCAACGGAGAACTCGAGAATATGAGGATGACAATCTACTTAGTAGGGCCATAAATACTGTTACAACATTGAACACAACCATTTTAATAGTAGAACTGAACATACCCCGTTAATGCCATATGGGTTTTGAAAGCTAGCCTCAATAGCGTGAGTCTGTAACGGAATTTAAAATTGTTTCAACTTTCATCATGGAGTGGTCAGATAATGAGACCCATATCGCTGTAATAGCGCTTTTCAAGTGTGAAATGAAAAAGAGCGATATTTTCAAAACGCTCCGGCCACTAGGGATTAGCCGAACGTTCGTCTACCGATGCATAAAACTGTTTGAGGACACTGGAGATGTAAAAGACCGCCACCGGTCGGGCCGCCCACGCTCTGTTCGAACACCGCATGGATGTAAGTACTCGTATGTCCTTAAAACATATTGTACAAGTTTGGTGCAGAATTTATTTAGATTTTCTGTTCTTTTTTTGCTTTACTTCAAAACTAGTACAGAGCTACTGACCGTATGTCATGAAAGCCGTTAAATAAAGAATTAACAGAAATCCGCTGCGAAAACAGAAAACCATGGCCCGTGAGATGAATATCGCGCAAAAGTCCTTGAGTCGAATCATTAAAAAAGACTTGGGGCCTTTAAATGACGTACCGGACATTTATAGACTGCAGCTTTAAAAAAATAGGATTGAAAAATGCAAACGTCTTTTGGCGAAGCACGCTGATAACTTGCACAGAAAAATTTTGTTCACCGATGAAAAAATTTTTACCGTTCAGGAAGAATTTAACAAGCAAAATGATAGAGTGTATGCGCGGTCATCTAAGGAAGCATTTAAACTGATCCCAAGGGTGGAAAAGGGTCTTTACCCAGCTTCAGTCATGGTTCGGTGCGGTTTCTCGTACGTCCCTTCATTTCTGCAAACAAGGAATCAAAACAACGGCCAAAGTTTACCAAGAAACCTTTTTGAAAGCTGTTGTGAAGCCTCTTAACAATTCCCTATTGCAAAACCATCCATGGATTTTCCAGCAGGATTCTGCGCCGGCCCATAAGGCTAAAACGTCCCAGGCCTGGCTTCGAAACAATTTCTCAGCGTTCATTTTCTCTGAAGAATGGCCCTCAGGCAGTCCATATTTGAACAGATTGGATTACAAATTGTGGACGGTTTTAGAGGACAAGTCATTATGGCTTTAATGACGGTTTTAGAGGACAAGGCTCGTCACAAAAGATACCCCAACATTGGATCTCTTAAAACTGATTTGGTTCGAGCTGTGGCCAATTTTCCAATTGACGAGGTTCGTGCAGCTTTTGACGATTGGCCAGTGCGACTTAAGGCGTGTGTAAAGGCATAATGCGGACATTTCAAATAAGAGGATTCTTTTTGGACACAATATACATCAGTAAATATATTAAAAATTATTTGGTCCAAAAACATTCAGTACTTTTTATTTTACAGCATAAAACGTGTGTGACAGTATTTATGTCCCTACTAAGTATAGGGTGTTCCATCTAGAGGTATTTTTTCAGAACAAAAAAATATAAAAATTTAAATCAAGTTAAAGGTAATTGAAAGGACATTTTAAGGAAATTATTTTTGGAATATAATTTCCTTCAAATCTTGGCCGCAACTACGCCTCAGTATTTTTATTCTGAGGGTCAAATTTTGGGCGACTCGTTCGAGCATTTTGACCGGTATGGCTTTAATGACACGCGTAATGTTGGCTTCCAAAACCTGAATCGTTGGTGGTTTGTCAGCATAGACTTTGGACTTTACGCAACCCCAAAGAAAAATGTCTAAGGGTGTGATATCACTCGATCAAGGCGGCCAACTCACCTGTCCAAAACGTGAAATTAGCTGCTTTTCGAAATAACCTCTTAATAGATCGATTGTTTGAGCAGTTGTATGGCAAGTTGCACCGTCCTGTTGAAACCAAGCTTTACTTTTAGGTAGCATAAATATAGATATTATGGCGCGATAGCGAGCACCATTCACGGTTACGATCCGGCCATTATCCTTTTTTGAAAAATATGCACCGCTATTCCACCAGCTTATAAACTGCACGAAACCGTGGTTTTCTCTGGGTTTAATGGCAACTCTTGAACCTCTTCTTGTTGCTCTTCAGCCCAAATGCGGCAATTTTGTTTATTGACTTTGCCGTTGAGCCTCATCACTGAATAACATTTGAACACTGAATACAGTTGCCAACATTTGAAGGAAATTATTATAATTAGCAATAAATATTTTACACTTGATTGAATTTTTTTATTTTTTTTGTTCTGAAACTATATTTCTAGATGGATCTCCTTTACATATATATTTCGCTATTTTTTATGTTCAGGTCATTATAATTATGAAAGACCGAATAAATGTAAACAAAATGAAAAAAAAACTATTTCATAAAAGTATGAAACTCTTTTATGAAATAGTTTTTTTTTTCGGTTGCGTAAAAAATTAGAACAAATTGTATAATTTTTAAAAATAGTTTAATGTTACTTGCAAAATATAGTCATAAATACTATAAAAAAATTGATGAAAAATATGTAACAATTTCATGAAAAATAAATAACATTTCATAGTTCATACTTCAAAAAACGTGTGAAACATATTTTTAAAAAGTATGTATAAAAGAAATTCTTAAAAATTAAGAAAATTCTTCATTAAGTTCTTAAATCCGATCCGTAATTTTTAAGATTTGTTTTCATATTTCTTACGAAAAGTTTCTTTGGCTGAAAAAATAAGACAAATTTCGTAACGTATATGAAATATTGCTTAATTTTCACCAACATAATTGTTTCAGTGCAAAGATTGACAGTTCAGAGCGGATTTGAAGACCCAATTTTTCTTTGAAAAGCTCTGATAACGGAATATCAGTAAACGGTACATACACAATTAACCATTATTTTGTTGCCATAGACTGAATAGATGGACATGGACGATCTTTGTCAGCGAAATGGATCAACAGCGACTATGACGCCGCATTTGACTGTTCGAACCATGTCTGCATTTGTATGCCGCTGTAGAAGACACAGATGGACACCAAATCCACAGTTACAATTGCAAGTAACCTCTCCAAACCATTTGATACAACAAGTGTTCTCAGATAGGGTGCTATCGAGATAGTCTAAATATTTTTAAATGGGTCTAATGGTAATCAAGGACATTAACAAAACTTTTAGGAAAGCGCGGAGTGGAATGAAAGTCGAAATCGTTTTAGGACGGCAGTTGCGACATCGTGGTACTAAATGAATTCGTATACCTCGGATCCGTTATAAACCAATAGAATGCCGATCAGCACTTCGTTGGCAAAAAAGCACCGTGTTGGAAAAAACTGTAATTTTGGTCTCTGTAAAGAACATTTGAACATATCCCTCTCTTAAAAGATGAATATTACACTTTACAATACACTGATAATACTTGTTGAGGTCAACGTCATCGTGAAGGACCAATGCGATTCAGGCGCAAGCCATTCGTGCGATTGACAGGATGCGCTGCTGCGGTTGCAGCAGCTGGACCTGAATGAATGAAATTTTGTTCCATAAATAATAATAATGTAATAAAATGCCGAAACAAGTACTTATAGAACGTCGTTAAGTTAGACCGAACCTTATATACCATCCATCTTGACTTGAATTGGCCTGTTTTATTAGCCTCTTATTTGAGTATCCATATAGCCATATTAACCGGTGGTTCAGCCCGTTTTTTGTGCCCAACGCTTCATGAATCCGATCCCAATATGTCTATAATTACAACTCCTGGTCGCGTTGTTCATAAAGCCTTTTTTCATATGAGACAAAACGTCCAGAAAATATGCTCTTTTGGACTAAACTATGGTTCGTCAAGAGAAAGTTATGATTTGTTAAGCATGAGTCGGGCGTAGGCAACTATAAGATATATGATATTGTTTGGAGGTTGAGCAAGTCAGGAGACAATATAAAACAAAATTAATTTGTATACCCTGCACTACTTGTGGAACAGGGATTATAAGTTAAGTACATGGCAATTGTTTGTAACAACCAAAAACATTTGAGCTAAAACCACCTTTAAGTAAAACGATCGATAGTATATTCACCAGATGTTTCCATCTGAGTGTCCGTCCATTTAAAGCTTCTAATCAAACAACAGCTCGCAATTGTTGTCAGATTTTCATTAAATATGGCAAAAGTTTTTTGACGAAGCACGGAAGCTATTGAAATTGAACAAATCGGTTCAGATTTAGAAACAGCTTTCACTACATGTTCATCCGATTTTAGCTCTAGTAGCCACGTTACATACCATTTTGAGAAAATCTGGCACACGTTTGTTTATCGGACCATGAAAAGACATTATCATAATTAAAGAAAATCTGAGAAGATTTAGATATAGCTCCCATACATAAATGTTCATTAGATTTTTCTGTGCTTACCTCTGAAAGCCATATCTTACATCCAGCCTTGATGGAATCTAGCAAACGTTAGTTTTTTGAACCAAAAAAGGATGTTGCTTAATTTGCAGAAAATTGGTTCAAATTTAGATAAAGCTCCCACATATATGCTCAACCGAATTTACCAGTAAACCCAGGTTCAACCACGTGTAAAAACATCTAGCAATTATTCAGCGACTTTACGAGTAGAAGGTTTATCTCTAAGCCATGAAGAATGCATTAGCCGGAGCCAGCGTTAAACAGTAGGTCCCCGTCAGTGAGTATAAGAATTGAAATGTGCACATCTAACTGATTTGTGGGCAGTTACCACCCCTTGTTCTTTAATGGGATGTTGTGGGACTCAAGTTTGTAAGTGATATTTTTTCTCAGATATGATCTTAGTTTAAAAATCTGGGAAAAATGGTTTTAAAAAAATATTTTTTGTTGGCTTTTCTAAACCAGCAGAAGTGCAGGGTATCATATTGTCGAACACGCCCGACTTAAGCTTTTTTACAAGCTATTAATTTTTTAGAATTTTTAAAAAGATTTTGTTTATTCTGGACGGGATTTTCTGCAGAATGATAAGTTATTTTCTGTAGAAACCATGAACAACTTGGCCTATACTTTCCAAGTGTACCGAATCTAGGCCAATCACAATTCATAGTTTAAATATATTTCATATGCCGCACTAGTGTACTATCTTATATTTTTCAGTTTTAAAAGCAAAAGCTTTATTTCTTACCGAACTCTTTTTTCAAAAAATGATATAACCTATCTTTTAACCTATCTTTTAGAGATCTTCAAGTGTCGCCTAAAACAACAATTCCGTGACTTTAAACACAAACACAGTTTTTTTGTAATTTTTTTTCACTATAAGTCCAACGTTTCTCCAATTTTTGTATCCCTTCCAAAAAAACAAGATTTTTCGAGATCCATAATATAGACATTTGCTTGATCAATAATTTCATCGTTGGAGCTGAATCTCTTTCCACCGAGCTATTTCTTTAAATTTAAAAATAGGAAAATGTCACTGGGGGCTCAATCCGGAGAAAATGGTGGATGAGGTAACAACTCGTAACCCAATTCATGCAATATTACCATTGATACTACACACCCGTGCACCCGTGCATTATCTTGATGAAAAGAACTGTTTTCTTGGCCATATGGGATCGTTTTTTTTTAAATCCTCAATAAATCGGTATAATAAGTTGGTCCAAACTGTTGCCATCACCTTATTGACCGACAAAGCCACCTTGGCCTTCTACGTAGCCGGTTCATCCGAAGAAACCCATTGTTTAGACTGCTGCTTGGTCTCCGGAGTATTGTAATGGCTTCATGTTTCTTCCACAGTTACAAAACGCCGCGAAAACTCATTCGAAGTGCGAAGTGCCAGATAGTCCTTTGAGTTTTCACACAATTACGTTTATGCATAATTGAGAGCAAACGCAGCACACAGCATTCTTAAGGCCTACTGATCATGTAAAATCGAAACCACACTGTCACTTTTACTCTTCGATCGGCGAACACCATATCGTTGATTTGTTTGACTTTTTCGGGTGTATTAACCTCAATTGGCCGCCCAGAACGTTCAGCGCCATTTGTTCTTGTGCGACCACAACAAAAGTCAGTAAACCACTTTTTTAACATTGAAATCAATGGTGCAGAGTCCCCATAGTATTTATTAAGCTTTTCCCTGCTTTGTTTGACTGTTTTTCCGCAAAAAAATATTTAATGAAACTCGAAATTCACTTTTTTCCGACCCCGTTTTTCTTTCAATTTTTTCGGAAATATATAACAAAATGTGACATTGTCAAATTAATTATTTAAATGTTAAATGGGATGGTCTTAGGTTATTACTTATAAAATAAGAGCTATAAATTCTATATACGAATACATAATTATGCTAGAAAAACTATATATAAATTAAAGTTCTAATTTGTAAACCAAACTAAACTCTTTTGGATATAAAGATAAAGTCAATTAATTAAATTTTTAAAAAATCCACGATGTTGTATATTTTAAACAGCTGTTAAACTCAAACTAAATGACGGAATTCTCTCAAAATTTGACAGTAGTCTATTAACAAATGGTACTTGATGGGAGCAGTGTTGCTTTTCATACGAGTTTAACCACGAAGGATGTTGGGAAAGTCAAGGAATCATTGAAATGCCCTAGTAGAAACAAATGTAAAATTTTGCGTTAGTGCTTTATTTATTGCCCAAATCATGCAATTCATAATAACCTCAAAAGCTACTTGTATCACTTTAAATATATCGTTATAAAGTGTTTTGAAGTGCACAGGCCAAACGTATTTTGAGCTGTGGTAGTAATGCATTGAATGAGTGGTATATGCTACACAATGTCATTTGGTGTCATAAAACAAAGCAGAACTTAAAAAATTTGTTTCACCTTTAAAATTAATTCACACAAAAAGTATCCCTGTTTTGAAATTATTATTCCCAAGTTAAAAATTGTCCAAAACTGGCAACTCTCATTTTGTAGACAGCCACTGAAAGAAACGCACATTCACTCTCGCTTACGCACTCACACACAAACGAGCAGTGCACATACATACAAATAGAACAGATCAAATTAAATACTGAAAGACAAGCAATTTAAATGAGTTCCATTTCCTCTGAATGTTACTATGGCAACGCAATTTAAGCTGTAGTCAGTCAGTCGGTCGCATTAGTAGTGGTGGCAGTGTCAGTGGCAATGACGGTGGCAATGTCTGAGCCTGTGAATGTAGTGGCATGTAGCAGCATGTGGTGTCTGTGGCATTTCTGCTTGTGACGAAGACGTCGGTGACTTCGGTGATGAAAGAGCAAGGGAGAAGAAATAAATGGTGATTGAGTGTTTAAGCATGTAAACATGTATAACTGTGACTATGATAGCTTTTGTGTGCTATCTGCATATAATCCGACACGCACACATGCACATATGATAATAGACATACCGACGTACAGATGATGGTCATTGTGTTATGACGGGCAGGGTTCTTTCAGTTTCACTACACTGTAACTTCCAATTGTACTAGAACGTTTTTTTGGATCTTGGCGTTTTTCTAGGGGCCTCACTATTCTTTCAGTTTTATTGCACTGTAACTTCCAATTGTTTTAGAACGATTTTCTTCGGAGCATTGTTTTTCTGGGGGCTTCACTATTCCTGAATGAAAGTTACACAATATTGAATGAAGTATACCCAAGTTAAAATAACGCAAATAAATAAAAAAAACATATTAAACATATTAGAAATGGGGATAAAAAAGAGTAAAAAAAACCGAAACGGGGGAAATAGAAAAAGGGGGAAACCCCATATTTAACTATATTTTTATAAAGACACACCAAACACAAATAGTAACAAAAAAATGCCGAAAACGGGAGAAATACCAGGAAATGAGAAAAACTATATTTAATCAAGAAGATGGTATAGAAAATAAAAAGGCGGCAAAACTGGAGAAATTTCAAAATGTGAGAAAAACCATATAAACTATACAGAATGACATGGCAAATAGAAATCGGAATCATATAGAAATATAGAATACTCAATAAATAGGGTGACGTGAAAAATAAAAATAAGGACAAAAAGGGGTGAAATAAAAAAAGTGAGAAAAATAATATAAAAACATCAAAATGGTGTTGAAAATACCAATAAGGGCCAAACGGTCGAAATATAAAAATGTGAGACAAACCACATTCAGTCAGCAGGATGGCATGGAAAATAGAAGTGGGGATAAAAAAGGGGGAAAAGTTATCGTTACAGGCGAAATATCATATGTCTTAAAAAATCATATTTAATGATCTGGACGATATGAAAAGCAAAAATTGTAATAAACACGGATAAAAAAGATAAAAAATGATCTGGAAAGTGAAAAAAATATATTAAATCAACAAAATGGTGTACAGAATAGAAATAATGATGAAGAGGGACAGAAAAGGTGACCTCTTAAAATGTGAGAAAAACATAACTAAATCACGAGATGGTATCGAATATAGAAATTACGATAAAAACGGATAACAAAAAGGGCCGAAAAGGGGCGAAAAAATCAAAATGAAAAACTTTGTTTATTGTACAGGTTGGCATAAAAAATAGAAAGGTGGATAAAAAGCGATATAAAACGTGTCCAGAAGAGCCTCAATATCAAAAAGTGAGAATAATAATAAAAATAAATCAAACGGATGGCGTTAGTAATAGATATAAGTATATGGATAATTTGTTATAAAAAGGACCGAATATATATCTGTGGACTTTTGACAAAACAACATATGTCTTATTTTAAAATTTTTCAGGAGAGCGAAATTAGTGTTTATTGTATTTAAATAGTTATATTGTATTTTCATTTAAGGAAAAGTTAAAATTCAATATTATAAATTTTTTTATGCTCTATCTGTTGATTTTTTCAAAAGAATTTAAAGTTTTAAATTTTTGGAGATATTTTAGAAAATATGAAATAATATGTTTTGTCAAAAGGTTTTTTAGAAAGAAAAACAACATAATTCGAGATATGTTGTTATGTCAAATTGATATTTGCCAAAGCAAAAACTGAATTTATCAACATATGTCGAGTTACGATGTTTTGTCAAATGGATCATAAGACAAATATCGGATATATGTTGTTTTTCAAAATACATTTTATTGAAGTTTTGGGAAACTTAAAAAGAAAAATTCATGAAATTTATTTTAAATAAAAATAATTACAAAACTAATGTGTTATGCAATAAAAATTAATGATAATTGATACAAATACGAGTACACATAAAATTGTTCATTGAAATTTATTACAAATTAAAATAAACTATTTAAAAAATATAAATATATTTGAGAAAGTAAAAAGTGAGTATTATAGAGATAATTATGGTTATTATTCTATATACTTAAATTTTATTCAGCGTTGTCTATTTCATCTAAGTCTGAATCTACTTCAATTGAAGATTCTCCTTCAGCCTTTAAATTTCGTTAAAAATTGTGAAAATTTTCGTCGATTAATGGCAGCATATCAATCAAATCACGTTTTTTGTTCATTAGAATAGGTAGGTCAGTAGTATAACTTTGGGTTAATGACGTTCTTTGTTCCTTTCGACGACGTTGATTGATATTCAACTCTTTGAATTTTTCCTCCATTTGATAAGAATGTTTATATTGCAATATTCCGGGTTTGTCTTTCTCATATCGCATCCACCTAACCATCTTCCATTCAAATTTCTCACCTGTAAATGATAGCCTATGTTAGAAAAAAGTTAATATATGTATAAAATATTTTTACCAACCTGTGACATTATTTGTTCTCCAAGTAAAATTTTCCTTTAAAAAAGCCTGAAAGTCGTAGAAGTTATTTTGTTTCAATTCATGGACAATATATTTTTTATTTGTAGCAGCAATTAAGTTCGCCCAATCATGTGGATGTTGAATAGAACCAGAAGAATTTTTTTTCTTTTTTTCTATCTGTGCATGAACTGTGTCACACTCAAGGTGAGTATGACCTACGACAAGAAATTTGTGATCTATGATTTGAATACTCGGATGATCCTGCAGGACTTTTTCGAACATTGCACAGACATAAGAGTTTCGATTTTGCCCAGGACACGAATCACTATATAAAATAACGTGATTTACTGAATTTGGTAGTTCTGAAAGGCACTTATAAATACAAGACCCGATGTCATTCGCACCTCGTTTTCCAATACCTTCATGCCAAATATAGCAATTAGCTTTGTTTGTTGCACCATCATGAATAGTAAGGTTAAACGTCCACAAAGGACGTTTGTAAAAAAATATAGATGCACTCAAATACGGAGTTGGCAGACACTGCTGCAAATCAAATGTATACATTTTTACGGACTGATTATTTATAGAAAGACTTTTGTCATTTTTTTTACATTGATAGGCGAAATCAGCCTCATTATGATGATTAGTGAGTTGTTGTGAAAGCTCTAATTTTTCAACGGCATTCTGGGTGTTTTTTATTTTTGCTTTTAATGTTTTGCACTGCGTACATAAATTAAGCTGGGGTTTTTTAAACATTATGTCTAAAGTACGAAATATTTCTTCAAACTTTGACTTTGAAACTGGTTGCGATATTTTACTCTTATAAAGGGTATACAATGTTGAGAGGTTAAGTCCGCACTGAAAATATACTTTATTGGTATGTCGACGGCTATAATGACTTTGCTACTTCGGAATTAGATTAATAAATTCCAGAACTTCGTTATGTTTCTCAATTGACATCTTATGAGCAGGAGCGTGTTTACCACGCTTGTCATGTTGGGAAACTCCGGGCAGTTCATCTTGTGTCTTATTTATGCAGACAGTTCTTACACTCTGCTCCGAAGTCAGTTTCATGAAAAATATCTTCTTCAGATTGGCTCTGACTATCCATTCTTCCATCATTTCAACTTTATTCTGCCGAAGCTTCAATAAAGTTTTATCAATCGCCCGAACATCAAACGATGTGAACGTTTCATTAGAAATGGGTTCCATCCCTTCTTCTCGATTACGTTTAAAACCGCATTTATTTTTATCAAAAACATTTTCTCCATCAATTGGATTTTTTCTAGCCATAGCAGCAAGCAACCGTCCTCTCTTCATTGTGGTGCGTTTTGTACTGAAGTGATCTCGTTTATTCATTTATTTTTTTTTAATGCACACGACAAAAGCACGTATTTAGAAATGAGAACACGGGGTTTCTTCTTTTGATTTTGACAAAACCAATTACATCGACATATGTTGTTTTGTCAAATGGATAACTCGCAACACACATATACAGAAAATCAACATATTTCCACTTACGAAAACGGGGTTTAAACTTTTACATTTGACAAAATAACATATTTCGAAATATGTTGTTTTGTGGAAAGCAAATTATAAAAAAACATTGACTGGTACGTCGAAATAAGTTGTTTTGTCAAATGTTTATTAAATTTTTTTTGGAACATTTGATCGATTTTTCAACTCATTTCAAATATGTTGTTTTATCAAATGCAAATAAGTAAAAAGTCAACTTACGTTGATTTTTCGAAGTTCATATCTTCCGATCTAGATATCGTAGAAAGACGCTGATTAGCCCAAAAGATGTGCCTTCAAAAATTGCCCATATGATTAAAAAAAATGCAAATTTTCATATCTCGACTTATGTTGTTTTGTCAAAAGTCCACAGATATATACATATATATATATAAAATTATATTAAATGTCATAGAATATAGAAATAAAAATAATAATAAGAGATAAAATGAAACCAAAAAGGGTAGTGTATCAAAATGATGTAATGGAAATTGATACGGGCATAAAAGCGTGTCAAAAAGAGCCCAAATATCAAAAAGTTAGAAAAAAATATTAAATCTAATGGATGGCGTAGGAATAAGAGAAATGGATAATTTCTGATAAAAAGGGACGAAACGGACGAAGTATAAAAATATTTGCATAGAACATAGAAATACAAAAAAAATTATACGGGATGCAATGGAACCAAACAATGTAGTGTATTAAAATGTGAGTAAAGCAATATTAAGTCAACAGGGTGGATAAAAAATTAACTGCAATAAAAAAGTCCAAGAAGGGTCAAATAATAAAAAGTAAGAAAAACAAAAACTAAATCGACAGAATCGCACACAAAAGTAAACTGGGAATGAACATGGTTGGTGTAAAGGGCCGAAACGGGACAAATATTAGCGTATACAAAAAAAGGGATTAAAAAGGATTAACAAATTTCAAAAGGGGTCAAATATCAAAATATGAGAAAAACTATATTAAATCAACAGGCGTAGAAAAAGGAATAGAAATGAAAGGGCCAGATCGGGCAAAATATAAAAATGGAAGAAATACACCATTTATTCAACGATATGGGAGAGAAAATAGATGCTGGGATAAAAGAACGAAATGTGAAAAACATCATTAATAGAACGGATCGCATAGAAATGGGAGAAAAATAGTGAAAAATCGTACGAAAACTCAAAATGTGACAAATCAAATCAACAGATTGGCAAAACAGTCAGAAAACACGATCAATTCATCATGATGACAATGGATTAAAATGGCTAAACGGAAGAAATTTAGAAAAATTAGAAAGGCAATATCAAAAATGAAAAATATCAACAATATTAAATTTTTTTAATGGAAGGTTCAATTGAATTAAGAGAAAGACGGACCAAAATGAACATTATATCAAATAGTTACAAAACTATATCAACTAAACTGGTTTGCTTAAATGGGCGAACTATAAACCAGTGTGAAAAAAACTATCAAATCTACAAGAAGACAAACAGATAGATGAATTAGAAATAACATTAGGAGGACAAAACCTAAAAAATTAGACAAAAAATATTTTTACTAATGTTAAACCATTGTAAATAAATTGAAACGTGAAAGCGTTTGAAAAAGGACGAAACACTCAGCAAACAGTGCAACGAATGTAATAAATACTAGACTGTATTAACGTTATTAAATGTACATATGTAACTAGGTCGCAAAGCAGAGAAAAACCATATTTATTTAAAAAGCCGTATGTACTTCATGGTAAGAATATATAACCGCTAAGCAGAATACTATAATTGAGCAACTATGATTTGATATGACAGTTTTTCGATCACGAAGTGGAGGACAAATACTAGTCTTAAAACATAAATATGTAATACT
Organism: Hydrotaea diabolus; assembly: GCA_963513945.1. NCBI lineage: Eukaryota > Metazoa > Arthropoda > Insecta > Diptera > Muscidae > Hydrotaea > Hydrotaea diabolus. The sequence goes on along the minus strand of OY740718.1, from coordinate 148,555,058 downwards.
CGGTGTACGAACGCCTATAATTCGAGAACCGCTTTAACGATAAACACCAAACTTAGAATATATGTTACCTAAGTAATGCAGAAGATCTCTCATAAGTTCAGTTCCGATAAATTAATTAAATACAGATAAGTTTGCTGATGACATTTGAACCAGCTTAGAGAAAGCAGACTAGAGATATTAACAAAATACTACATGAAGGTATGTTTAAACTGATAACGTGATAGATTGATGTGGTCTGATTTTTGATTTTCGATATGTTGACGTGCTTAAAATAAATACATACTTATAGATAGATACACCCAGTATTGAGTGGGTATTTTTTAACCACTGTAAATATATGAAGTCTGGTGTATTTTCAGTTTGATTTTAGGTCACTATATGTGACAGCGCATTGAGAAAGGGACCTAAGGGTAAAAAAATCAATTTTCTTTTTTTTTTTTCTTTTTTTGATGTGGACAACATCTGAGCATCGAATGAGACCGATCCCATGCCCCAAAAGTATTCACTACCAGAGATATGCGCGTTTTATGAAAGTGAAGTCGACGATTCTACTCCAAAGATACACGTATTTAAATCTTTAAAATGGCTCTCCTGAACAAAACTGGTTTTTACCCTTAGGTCCCTTTCTATTTCTTAGGTACCTTTCTATTAGTCTTTCGCCTAGAAATATTTATTTTTTCCGAATCAGAAGCAAAGTAATAGAGCCCTGGAATTGCTCTTAATTTCCCAAGATTTTTAAATTAAGGTCATATTTGAATTTTTGACTTTGGCACCCAAATGTCCATGTATAAATTCGTCAGGTTTCCGGGACCGTCAATCAAATTTAGCTGAGCCGCAAACATAATTTTGTTTTTTATATATATAAGCATATAACTGTATATAGTTTGTTTATAAATATTTTAAAGACATGCGTATATGGCAAGTCATTTTACGAGGACTATATCAAATAATAGCCTATATGACCCAAATCGGTCCAAAATTAGTTGTTTGACAATCGAAATATATCATACTTAATTTGATTAAAGTCGGAATTAAAATGGATGTTTTAAAGCGCTTGCATGTTATATCGGGAGATATCTTTGCAACGGCTATATCATAACTAAGACCAGTATGACTCATTTTTATCTGAGCGGATTTCTGATCGATCGTAAAAAACTGTATCAATGTTGTATGCACTACAAGTATATGGCTTCTAGAGCTATAGACATAAAATCGGTTAAACATATGTTTAGGAGCTATATCTAAATTTTAACCGATTTTCATAAGAGTCAGCAGCATTTATCTTAAAATACTTACTTTTGCCAATTTAATGAAGATCGGACAACAATTGCGACGTATAGTATGAAAACAGCCTTTAGAAAGACAGCAGACGGGCGGATGAACGGAAAGACAGATATCGTAAACTAGAATCAACTGATGATTCTGAGTCGAGCGCCACACTTAAATAGCTTAATTTTTTTGTAATATTCGTATTTCGTACTTGTAAAGTTTATATGACGCGCAAAATAGAAAGGGACCTAAGGTTAAAAACCAGTTTTGTTCAGGAGAGCCATTTTAAAGATTAGGTCCCTTTCTATTTGCGCTTAGAATCGTCGACTTCACTTTCATAAAACGCGCATATCCCTGGGAGGAATCACTTTTGGGGCGTGGGATCTGTCTCATCCAATATTCAGATGTTGCCCACATCAAAAAAAAAGTTGATAAAAAGTTTTGTTCAGGAGAGCCATTTTAAAGATAAGGTCCCTTTTTATTTGCGCTTAGAATCGTCGACTTCACTTTCATAAAACGCGCATATCTCTGGGAGGGAACACTTTTCGGGCATGGGATCGGTCTCATTCGATGATCAGATATTGTCCCCATTAAAAAAAGAAAAAAAATGAAAATTGATTTTTTTTACCCTTTTTTGTCCCTTTCTCTATGCGCGTCACATATTTTTGCAATCAAAAAACTTGAAAACCCTATTGCAAATAACTGGATTAACCGGTTTTGAATACTGAAAGAAAATTTTAGGAACATTCACGAAAAAATATAAAAAATTGAGTTCTGAAGATAATTTCGTATGCGACAAAGCGTGGTTGATTTCGATAGAGGAGTTGTGAGTGAACTGGAACAAAAATGACAATGTGGTCAATGTACTTTGAATCAATAAATTCGATGTTACTTCACTATTCGGAATCAGCTGCAAACTAATTGGAAATGATGCATACAACAAGTGCTACAGATTAATATAAAAAAGTATGATTCCCAGATAATTTGGACTGAACAGATTTGTGCGCAATGTCGGATCATTTTGGCTGTTGTACCGTGTCAGATTGCCGCTGAAGTCACAGAAGTCTGAAAAACAGAATACACTATCATTAAAATTGTAGAAGCCCAATGGACCAACAAAATACAGATATACAAAAATACAAAACAGAGTTTGTGCGAAGCAGGTATAAAATCGATCTTACGATGAACAATTTGTACATCAACGACCAGAGTCGAGGATATTCAAATTTCACTTGACATACTGTTTTCAATCAGGCATGCCAAGTCTCCAGTTCTGCACACGTTTGCGTTGACGATTAAAGAATCTTACAATATATGCAGAGTAAATATCATGCAGGAGTCGATACAACAAAATTTTATCAAGGACCAGCAACGTAGGCCGAGCCAAAAAGTTTTTCTATATAAACCATAATAATTGGATATGTGGAACCCTAATATAGCTATTGATATAATACGAGTACAAAGCACAACTTGAAAAGTGGTATATAAAATCTGGCCGTGACAAATTTTCCATTAGTTTTTTTTTGTTTAATTTCCCTCCATTTTATAACCGGTCATAATTAAGCAGCCGGAGGCTGTACACATTCGTAAACGAATCAATGAGTATATCCCTGTATTTAGCTGTGTGTATATGTGTGTCTATCTGCATGTGTGAGTTCGGCAATATTTGGTGGTGTCTTAAGTGTAACAGCTGTGGTTTAACGCGCATTTCGTCTACTTAAGCTATTTGGTTAACAAAGCACCAAAGACGAGAACGAGAATGAGCACGAAAGCAGGGTAACAAGAACAACAGCAATCGCCAGCAAAACAAGAGCCCAAAACTCAATGAAATCCATCCACACTAACACCCATCACATGGAACGAAATTCCTTTTGCTCTGCAATTTTGATTCTGCGGTATTTTTATGACTCCGTGACTCAATAATAAACAAAAGTCCTTGGATTTCATTTGTAATCAAAGTCGGAAGGATATAGCGCCAAGAAGCGGGGGACACTCTGGGCGGGAGGTTGATTGTATTTGACACTGGTTGGTAGTAAAACTAAATTGCACATTTACGCACATAACCTCAACTACCAACTATACTACACCACATGTCTCATGCATATAGACAGTGGTTTTGCTCAAATATTTGCCCGAATTAGTTGGTTAATGTCTGTGGAGAAGCTAGCTTGAGTCAGTAATTGTGAAATACCTTATACGATGTCTAGCATGTGCAAATATATTTAATCTAAATGCTGTTTAATATGGAACAGAAAATGCCACTGTGACATTGGAAATGCCTTAACTCAACTTATTGTTAGGAAGATTTATGAAATGACCTCAGATGGTCTTCATTATTCTTTATAGAGGGTACATAGAGAAATCAATTTAATTATTTATAAATCACACAAGTTTATGATGACTTCGAAATTTTGAACCTAGTGATATCCTTGTAGAAAATATCTCAAAGCGGGATGTGATCAGGTGGAATAATAATTGAAATCTGCTTAAACTACGACTAAAACACATTTTCTAATGGTAGATGATTGAGGATATAGTTATGTATCAGAATTATAAACCGCTGATGAGCTAGCCAGAAGCTTATCTAAGGAGTTGCTTTACAAATTAGATTTAAAACATGATAATTAATGTTATTGATGATATCTCTCTCAATGTAAAGCAAACACGCCAAGCTGACTAAGTCGATCAATAACACTGTGGACCATTTTTGGGGTTATTGTCTGGGGGGTGAGAAATTCCAAGTCAGGGTGATGGTGCTAGGTCAGTATATTAAAACCCTCAAAGGGTTTTGCGTTCGTATGTGCCAGTTTTTTTATGACCTTTTACATTTTTTCCTTATCTTGATGTTTTTTCGCTTAGTTGTAAAATGTTGGCAAAAACGTAGTTTGACATAACTCGAGAACGGCTAGTTCGATTTTGCTGAAATAAATTGAGAAAAATTAATAATTACATTTTCTTTAATCCATTAATATACTGTTTCTCTACCAAATCAACATTTTTGCAATTGGAAATAAATTTATGAAGAAAATTTAGCCAAAAAAAATTTTTTTTTTTTTTAAAACATATAAATCTCAAACGGAAAAACGTGTAGAGTCTTATAACTTTCACGTAAAGTCACATAACCTATAAACAAAATGCGACATAGATCTGCTTTTATTTACAATTAAGTGAAGTTACTTAATTTTGAATAAAAGCAGAACGCGTTAATCGATTTCTATGATCTATGTCGCATTTTGTTTATAGGTTATGTGACTTACATACGAACGCAAAACCCTTTGAGGGTTTGAATATACTGACCTAGTACCATCACCCTGACTTGGAATTTCTCACCCCCCAGATTGGCAGTTGTACTGTGTAATTAAAGAAAAGGCTGGATTGGAAAAACCTTAAGAGGCAAACTAAAAGAAAAACAAAAAAAAAACGTCGGTAAGTTCGGCCTGGTGTATACCCTCTACTGTCACTCGGCTACTAAAGGGAAATTTTTTGGGCCCTATCTGCCCAATCGTCGGACCCTTAGCTTAGCCAAAATTGAAAAGTTACCCTATATTTCAATTCGTACACACAGTGAAAAAAACAGTTGTAAATCGGTACGAACTAAAGGGGTTTCCACTAGGGACATAACAATTTCTTATCTTTACGTCAACGCACCCTTAAACATTTTTATGATCTTTCAGTGAACGTTAGTCGAAGTCAACATTTTCATCATGGTAAAGTTCACATACGAGCAACGTTTAGAAATCATTAAAAATTACTACCGAAATTATGTGTCGGTGGTCGAAACTTTAAAAGCGATTTCAACAATTTTCGGACGTCATAATCGTCCTACCCGACAGGATGAGCATTGAAGCTCATTTCTGGCTGAGTGGTTTTGTCAATCGCCAAAATATGCATTATTGGACAGCTACAAACCCATATGTGCTTCAAGAGACACACTTGCATCCGCAAAAAAATTATTTCCCTTTTCATGCCGGTGTGATTGGGCCGTATTTTTTCGTCGATGAAAACAATCGTCATGATACCGTCAATAGCGATCACGTGCCATGTTAAAAAAATATTTTTGACCAGAATAGGATGAGCTTGACATCCATCGCCAACATGTGGTTTCAACAAGACGTAGCCACTAGCCATACAGCACGCGTTACAATCGATTTGTTGAAACGCAATTTCGGTGAACGTTTTATCACGAGAAATGATCCGGTAGAATGGCCACTTCTTTCATGCGATTTACCGCCATTGGATTTTTTTTATGGGACCGCATCAAGTCATTGTTCTATGACAACAAGCCAAAAACTTTAGACGAGCTCAGAAACAACAACCAACGCGATATTTCCAAAGTTACGGTCGAAATGTGTTCAAGATATCTTAAATATATCTTAAATATTCTGTGTATTATTAATGTATAAAATTGTTATGTCCTTAATTGAAAATTCTATCACCAACATTCCATGGTATTGAGGGTTACATGAGTTGTTTTACCATAATATAATAGTCACAATTATATTACGATTCTTACATACAATAAGTCGGTTATACCAAGCGAATTCTGTTAAACTAGTGCTTGCAACAACTGGTGGTTATGACAACCAATCAATTATGAAGCACATGTGGTGACAACAATTAAATCGCGTTAAGTTCGTTGTTGTGGCATATTACACTATGCCACAAGATTTCGGATATTCTCGGTGCTTCAATGGTTTCTATTGGAAATGAAAGAAATAGCTGATTATTGTTAATTTATGATTATTAAAGTCGGCTAAGCAGGTTCGAGTTATTGTCTAGGGGCTAAGGAAAATTTTAACTGCAACGGTATACGTTTAAGACTAGTAAATATTCCTTCGTTTTACCGAATTTTCGTAATGAGATCTCTTTAGTGAAATCCAATGGACTTTATTTTCAAAGAATATTTTAACATTCAATCTCTAAGATTAGAGTGTCCTTTTTTTAAAAAAGTAAAAAAATGTTGTCCTACCAACTTCAGTTGGCATGTTTCGTTTATAATGAAATTGTATACATGTTTTTTAAAAATAATCGGTTTTGGGTTCAAATGCTATATATATTTCTGGTGCCCTCTGAAATTTCCATTGGAAAGTTTGACATTTTTTAGCATAAACGTACTCAGAACGTTTTGAAGTACGACCATCGTTTGTGTTGTTTACGGTGACTTGAAAAAATCTATTTGGCAAAAAAATGGAATTAACTCGTAAACATTTCCGTGCGATTTTTTTCACATCTTTCGACGTTGATTATCACGACAAGAGTGCATTGATGAACTTAAGTTTTTGTATGGCGATGAAGCACCATCCTATAACACTGTGAAAAACTGGTTTAATGAATTCAATCGTGGCCGACGCTCGCTCTAAGGCGCGGGTCGTAAAGGTCGTCCAAAAACGGCCGTTGTGCCAGAGAACACTGAGGCCGTGCGTGAACTGAAAATGCAAGATCGTCATGGGACATACCGTGAGATTGAGGCATGCTTGGCCATTTATTCCACCAGCATACATTCGATATTACGTGAATACTGGCAGTAAAAACGGTTTGTTCTCGTCGGATGCTGCATAATTTGACAATTGCTGAAAAAAAGGCTCGTGTCGATTGGTGCAAAGAAATTTTGAAAAATACGATCGCGGTGCTTCAAAAGACGTTTATAAGATTGTCACAGGTTACGAATCATGAACCTATGCGAATGAGCCCAAGACAAAACAGCAATCGACCATGTGGGTCTTTGAAGACGAGCCAAATCACACACATGTTCAAAGAAAGTTGTTCGTGGAAGAAACACTTCGAATCAAATGCTCGCCTCTTTCTTCTTCGCAAAACTGGTCATGTGACGACTGTTCCGCTTGAGCAACGTAGAACGGTCAATTCTGAGTGGTTCACCACAATTTGTGTGCCTAAAGCCTTTGGAGAAATTCGAAAAACGAACAAGAGTAGACGAATCATTGTGCACTATGACAATGCGAGCTCTCACACATCGGCTCAAACCAGTGCCTTTTCGACTGGATGACCTACCAAAACATCGAATTGGTTGGTCATCCGCCGTACAGCCCTGACTTGGCACCCAATGACTTCTTTTTATTACCGCACATAAAGAAAAAAAATGCGTGGTCAACGATTTTCATCGCAAGAAGATGCAGTTGAAGCATTCAAAAACCATGTTTTGGAGGTGTGTCAATCGGAGTGGAACGAGTGCTTCGACAATTGGTTTGATCACATGCAAAAGTGTATAAATCAAGCTGGAGAGATGTACCTAAAAGTACATTGAAATTCAATAAAACCATTTTTGATGATAAATATTCGCATTTCCATTATTAGGCCACAAATTTATATAGCAGCCCTCGTATTACTAAATAATGCCAAAAATTATGTTTCATGAAAGCATATATCGTCTTAAATAAAATCGGAATATCTTTAAGATAAACTGACCCTTTCGTCCTTCTTTCAAAAACAAAATAAATTTTTTAATAAAATCGATTTATTGAATAAAATTTTTCATCCCTTTTTTTAAATAACACTACAAAATACAACGAATATAAAGGAATATATTTTTTATCACATGTAGCCAAAACTTAAGAGTTTATTTGAAGTATTTTGTGTCACATTACCCTCAAGTAGCCCGATATACTTAGTAGGGACAGAAATACTGTCACACACGTTTTGTGCTGTAAAATAAAAAGTACTGAATGTTTTGGACAAAATATTTTTTAATATATTTATTGATGTATATTGTATCCAAAAAGAATTTACTTATTCGAAACGTCCGCCTTTTGTCTTTACACACGCCTAAAGTCACACTGACCAATCGTCAATAGCTGCACGAACATCGTCCATTGGAAAATTGGCCGCAGCACGAACCGAATCAGTCTTAAGAGATCCAATGTTGGGACTGGACTGCTTGAGGGCCATTCTTCAGAGGAAATGAGCGGTGGCAAATTGTTTTGAAGCCAGGCCAGGGATATTTTAGCCTTATGAGCCGGCGCAGAATCCATGGCTGGTTTTGGAACAGGAAATTTTTAAGAGGCTTCACAACAGCTTCCAACGCGGTTTCTTGATAAACTTTGGCCGATATTGTTAATCCTTGTTCGCAGAAATGCAGGTCAGTGACCCCATCGTAAGAGACACCCCACCAAACCATGACTGAAGCTGGATGATGACCCTTTTCCACCCTTGGGATCAGTTCAGATGCTTCCTTAGATGATCGCGCATACACTTTATCATTTTGCTTGTTAAACTTTTCCTGAACGGTAAAAACTTTTCATCGGTGAACAAAATTTTTCTGTGCAAGTTATCAGTGTGCTTCACCAAAAGACGTTTGCATTTTTCAATCCTATTTTTTTAAAGGTGCAGTCAATAAATGTCCGGTACGTCGTTTGAAAGCCAAAAGTCCCAAGTCTTTTTTAATGATTCGACTCATGGACTTTTGCGTGATATTCATCTCACGGGCCATTATTTTTTGTTTTCGGAGCGGATTTCTGTGAATTCTTGATTTAACGGCTTTGATGACATGCGGTGTTCGAACAGAGCGTGGGCGGCCCGACCGGTGGCGGTCTTTTACATCTCCAGTCTCCTCAAACAGTTGTATGTATCGGTAGACGAACGGGCGGCTAATATCTAGTGGCCGGAGCGTTTTGAAAGTCTCGCTTTTTTTCATTTCACACTTGAAAATCTTTATTACAGCGATACGGTTCTCATTATCTGACCACTCCCTGATGAAAGTTGAAACAATTTTAAAATCCTGTTACAGACTAACGCTATTAAGGTTAGCTTTCAAAACCCATATAACATTAACGGGGCATGTTCAGTTCTACTATTGAAATGGGTATGTTCAATGTTGTAACAGTATTTATGTCCCTACTATGTATTTAGGTTTAAAATTCCACTTTACTTCACAAAATTTTTTAGCATTTTTGGACACTTTCAAACCAAAATTAAATTTTCTTGACTTACTTTACCAATTTAATGCAGAAAATCATTCCACTTATGCAAACTAACTGTATAAGATTCAAAAATGAAACCCAAGTTAAAAAAAAACCCTGCTCATAACTCGAATAACAGAATAAATATTTTCAAATCATTAAATATAAAAATTAAATGGAAGAACTTTTATTATTTCAAGCTAATAATAGAATGAACATAATTTAACCATCATTGGTCAAATGCTCGTAGTAATGGCAATCGAATACAAAGAGTTCTTATAGCCAATTATGTAAAACAACAACCAATACATGTACAAATACAGTTTCCAAAAGCATTCTTATTAGCGAGGGTTACCGATACTTTAATTTGTGCACCATTTGTCCTTATTGATCCCCGTTGAGCCAAGACGAACAGCACATATGTCCTCTTTTGAGGTAACCAGTTCGTAGCTATCGATCTTATGATGCCTCAAATCTTAGCATCACACGCTGACATGGTCCAATTGACTCAGTAATTTATGACACATGATGGCTAAAAGAACATCCCAAAACTTGATTTTTGGCATAATACAATTTGCCAATTTGACTTAAGCTTTTCAGTTATCGCATCGTAATTTTTGGTTCAATGTGGATATTTATCCCTTCTTGATACATTGCGACTGCTATATCTAGGTAAACCGAAAAGATTAGTTTCATAAGCAAAATTGAAGCATTTGAATAGAAGAATCGAAAAACTTTTGTTTGATTTGAAAAGGTAACAAATATATAAACAATATGTTTGCGAACGTTTACCCAAGTTTTTACCAAAAAGGTGAAAAAAAATACAAAAAGCTATTTTTTTTGATTTTAAGGCAGTATATTCATTTTTTCTGGTAAGTTTGTTTCGCATTTTGTTCTTCCATTCAATAGCTAAAATTTTACTTAAGACATTAAAGAGTTATTCCGTTCGGTTAACTGAAATATTGCCGTCTCAAATATCAATAATATTTTAAAAATCTACTTTCAACTAACTCAAAAACTTAATCCAAAATAGCAAAAGGTATGATGCCAAAAACTAAATTTTGGGATGTACTTTTAACCGCTATTGATAAAACTAATACAAATTTGCAACGCGTAATCATTTAAGTTTAGGAGAATTTTAATCTCGACCGTTATACCTTACTTAAGTCCCACAACATCTCATTAAGGCACAAGGCGGAACTTCTCTAAAATCAGTGAGCTGAGTACCTAACGCCGACTCCGAACTAGCCGTTCGCATTATAAAGAAAAAGTTTTAAATGGCTCAAAGGTAAATCTCTTACTCGTAAAGTCGACGGTATTTACTAGGTGCAAACATGCCGCTGAAAAATTGTTGGATGTTCTTACCCGGGGTAGACCTGGCGTCTCGTTTTTACTAAGTGTCCACGTCGGAGGAGCAATTTGGAGCTATTAGCTTTTTCGTGGGATGACGTAAAGGACCGATGTAGTGTGAACAATTCAATAAAGATTCAGGTCCTTATGGCGCAAACCGAGCATTGCATTCGTAAGAAGGAGACAGAAAACCTCACCGAAATTTAAGGGAAAATTTGCTCTGCATAAATAAAAATATGCGAAAGTTTTTTTTGTTTGTTTTCTATTTTTTGTTCGTTTTCTTTTTTTTGTTTAAAAAAATTTTTTATTTAGACCCAGTATTAATGCAAACAAATTAAAATTGTAAAAAACGAAAACATTCTGTACACTATTTTTTTTTTGTTTAAAGTTTTACACTACTACCTTACCCTGGTTAAATTATTCCATTTCGGTCTATGTTTTCATAAAAACAGCCCCACTCATAGGTCCATTTTCTACTTGTGACCCTTACAGCCAAAATGATTTTCCGATCTTGCTAACAGTTCGCTTAAAACGTTTTAAACGATCAACAATCTGGACAAATTGTACGATATCGGTCCTAATCGTCATACAACAGACCCTCCCGATTTGAGAACATGGTCCAATTTAGCAAGCTGCGTTCTAAGAGACCTATAACTAACCTTGTCAAAATCGGAGCATACGTATATTTTAACATAGCTCCACACAACGATGCCTCCCGATTTAAAGTTCTTCATGTCTTAAAGGTATACGTTCAAATAGATTTTAGTAAAATTTTGCATGAAACGCAACTTCCAGTATTGGTTCAAGTTTTGCCATGGCTTTATTCCGACGTGTCTCTTGACAATCGACATATTTAAACCGATCTTGCCTTAATTTAGTAAAGTGAGTTCCCAATGATCTACAACTATTCCTGGTAAAATTTGTCCACATCGGGCAATGTTGAGGCCATGTTGCTTCAACAAGAAACATTTTATATCCGATCGTTTAAATGATAACCATTGGCAAAATAGGTCCAGACTTTACCCCCATAAAAAGATTCCTCCTGATTGTTATTAAGTGAAATTAATGGAATTAATGTTGTGCAAACTTTGTATTCGAGTGATATCCTTTTGGTGAAGGTTTCAAAATGTTCCTTTTCTAAAACATTCATTTTCCGACATGCTTAGTAAAAGACTCTTTGATACCGTTAAGCCCATGTTGGGTTCACAAAATCTCCAATAAAACACTTACAGCTTTTAAAGACATTTTCAGAGCCGATGTTGTGAACGAAAACTGGTGTGAGTGCGAATTCGAGCCACTGTGCAACACATACACATACATTACTATTAACTGACATTAGTTTTATTGTTTGATTTTTAGTAGCATTAAGATTTAATTTCACAGATATTTCCATGGCAAAGAAAATGTATTCCCGCACATGTTTACACACTAGTCGCCAACAAATGGGCAGACGGGAAATAGGAAAATCTAGTTGTTGGCGATGGCAAAGGCCATGAAGTCAATAGAGTAGTAAACGTAGAAAAAGTGTTTGATATCAAACAATATCGAATGAATAAATTCCTTTTTTTTCTTTCCTTTGTGTGCTTTTAATTTGATTGTGATCCTTACGTGCTGTTGGTTGTGCCATCACAGGGTGTGTGTGTTGAATGTAGTTTATGTCATACATGGCATGCCATAAATCGCAGTTAATTAAAGTGATTTTATGGCAGATAGCAATTTTAAAAAATAATTAGTTGTGCTACATAAAATAACAGCGGATGCGAAAAGAACAACGAGGACATGGACAATAACAATTGCTGTTGATATTTTAGTCGTATCGGTTATACTCATGTTGTTGGTGTTGCTTATGTTGCCATTTAAGTTGTTGTCGATGAGTATGGCGGCATTGTTGTTGACGTTTTTGGTATGCGTAATTTATGACAAACCTCATCTACACATGTTTGTTATCAGTAATTTTATATACAGGGTGCTGCAAAAGTTACTGCTTGCTTTTATTCCCCAACTCTACAAAAAAAACTGTATTTTTTTAGAACACTAAAGTAAACCATTGTAAATTTTTTGTCAAAATCGAAGACCAACTTGTAAAAAGTGATCGATTTCTAACGTATTCCGCAAAAGTAACTGGCCTAACATAAAAAAAAAACGTTTTTTGGAATTATTATTATTTATTTTTTAACATAATCTCCTTCCAACTCAATACACCTCATCAAACGTTTTTCAAATTTTTAATTTCCATTCGAAAAATATGATTTTTCAAGAACTTCAAAATATGCCTCAGTTTCAGCAACAACCTCGCTATTGGACGAAAAGTTTTTGCCACCGAGAAATTTTTTTAAATTTGAAAACAAGAAATAATCAGAAGGAGCTAAATCTGGACTATATGGTGGATGCGGAGCAATTTCAAATCGTAATTCGGCCAGTTTTTGTTGAGTTAAAAATGCAGTGTGTGAAGTAGCATTATCTTGATGAAAAAGAACTTTTTTTTTCTAAATGCGGTCGTTTTATCTTGATTTCTTCACTCAACCGATCCAATAATGCACAATAATATTCACTATTTATAGTTTTTCCTTTCTCAAGATAATCAATAAATATTATACCCCTTGTATCCCAAAATACTGTGGCCATTACTTTTCCTGCTGACTTAACAGTTTTCGCCTTCTTGGGACCACTTTTACCAGCTTCTATCCATTGTTTTGACTGTTCTTTGCATTCTGGGATGTAGTGATGGATCCATGTTTCATCAACAGTTATGAATCGGCGCAAGAACTCTATTGGACTACGCTGATAAATCGCTAAAAGCTCTTCGGAATTGGTCCAACGGACGATTTTTTGGGGCAAAGTCAACAAACGCGGCACCCATCTTGCGGATAGCTTTTTCATGTGGAGTTCATCATGTAAAATACTCCAAACTTATTTTTCGTGTATTTTAACAATATCTGCAAGTTCTCTGAGTCTATCTTTAGTCACTTCATTAAATATTTTTCTAATGTTTTCAATAGTAGTAGCAGTTTTCGGTCTTCCAGAGCGTTGTTCATCTTCCGTACTTGAACGACCCATTTTAAATTGTTGAACCCAGGATTTCACGGTGGAGTAGTGGTGCATTATCACCATGAACAGAATCCAATTCATCTTTGATTAATTGTGGCGTATAACCTTTCATATAAAAGTGTTTAATTACCGCACGAAACTCTTTATTTTCCATTTTTCAAAAATTATAAAACTTGTTTACTTCAATCAGCTGTAATAAAGAAAATAATCATTTAATATTTCGGAAATTTGGACAGATGGCTTATAAAAGATTGCTTTTAAAAAGCAAAAAAAAAAGTTGCTAGTAAAACAGAAAATGTGCCAGGCCAGTTAGTTTTGCGGTCGCCCTCGTAGTTTTCTTCCTAAAGTCCTACTACTGCCACAAATGATGTTCGATTTGGCTAACATTTTTACACAGTACGTTACACGCGATCAATATCCAACTGGTTAAATTAGACCATATCGGACTGTTTTTTGATATTGCGCTCTTACAGAGGTACTCCTATATGTTTCAATGTGGATCATGTTTCGCATAGTAGGATATAGGGTGGGCCTGGTCGTGGACTATCTTACCATGGTTAGCAGACACGTATTTTTTTATATGTAAACTAAGGTTCAACTCCGGTTAATAACATCTAAAAATTTACCAGCGGCGGGAGTCCATTTCGTTAATGCCAACGACTTTATGAACAAAAGATTATTTGCTAAGTTATGTAATAACTCCTCTATAAAAACCATAAGCCATTCTGAGACGGCAATGTATAGCAAACATACATCAAGTTCATTCGGACTCCTTTAGCCGCAAGAGTTTAATTACAAAAGCTATTTACTGCTTATTTAAGATTATCGACATCATAAATGTATGAATAATCTCAGTGTTATGAACTGGGTACATAAGACACCGTTCCAAAGTGCTAGAAGGAAAAATAATGCAGGCCAACAAAAAGTTGCAGAACCAACCTAAATATTGTTGTTAGAAAAAGCCTGCTTTTCACATTTGGTACCGAACAATATGTGAAGAAGGAACTTTTACAATAGTTCATTACAGTATACAAATTGGGATCCCTGGGTCGAGCTCCTACGTGATAAGCTCAAACATGTAACAGGTTGCTATTTGACTTTGCAATATATAAAGCACTATATAATGGTCCCCAAAAACTTAATAATTTGTAACCAATAATTTGTACTAAATGGAAAGTCATGGAACATCGATTTCAACATTTTACGCTGATGCTGATGCCCATTTTGCACAAAGTCCTTAATAGCTCGCTTACAGTGTCCAATTAACGCATCAACTTAAGGCACACGACCATCCTTTTCATTATTGCTTCTCAGTTTGAGCCTAAAAATGGACTTCGATTTTGCTCGAAAAATCATCTTTTCTGACAACGCACATTTTCATTTCTCCGGCAGTCTGAGCCGGAAAAATGATCAACGATTTTTCAGGAAAAATCATCTTTTCTAACAAAGCACATTTTCATCTCTGCGTCAATGTTAGCTGCTAAAACTGCCGTTTATCAAAAATAACTTCACACTCTCAACATTCTACAAAGGAACAAACGGGCAGCTTCCAAAACATCAATGAGCTTTGAACGATATAATTTTTTGACTCACTGGCTGGGACCTACTGTTTAACACCGTCTCTGAATGGCTAATGCATTATATAGAGAAATTTTAGCCAAAATATAAATATCTTTCTCGTAAAGCCGCCAACATTAACGAGCTGGATACCAGCGGCTGAAAAATTGTTAGGTGTTCCTATCCGGAGTTGGCAGAATAGTCGCGCCCACTGCCCATCATACCACGGCGGCCCGTAAAATTCGATGACGATCTAGCCATGTCCGTCCGTTCGTCCATGTGTCCGCTTATCCGTTCGTCCATCCGTTCGTGTGTACTTATATATTAAAAGTACGAGAGCGATTAAAAGATTTTAAAATTCAAAAATTGTGCATGAGGATGGCAAAATCGGCAATGGGGGATTAGCTTTAAGGGATTGGAGGTAATTCGGTAATACCTAAACTGCTTCGAGTATTTGCTTTACAAAACACAATTTTTTGTGGACTTACAGTGGTTAAAAAAGGACCTGGAAGCACTTAAATCTTAACAAGACATTTCGTAAGTTCGGTCGGGCCGAAGCTTTTATACTCTTTACCATGAATTGCGTTGTAGTAAAGCATTGACAGTTTTGAAGGATATGATGTTTGGTGGTGTGTCCATATTTGACAAAACTAATTTTTTTGGGGCCTTATGAATACTTGTCCAATAAAGATTCGTGAACATTTTTTTTATTGTTTTAGAGAACCTATATGTCTACTGTTAAAGAAGGCTTAAAGTTCCATAGGGACCCCTTAGATTAAGGCCTTAAATCTTTAAATTAATGCATATTTAGATTAGTGAGGAAATTTCCCTGTTTCAGAATGAGCATATGCCGATGAGCGAAAGGACCTTATTTTTCGAACTCTAGAGACTCTAGATTAATGGGTTAGTGCCTCAAATCGGCGAAAATAGCAGAATTAATGTTATATTCTGAATCGTGATTATTAATACTCATATGTCATTAGTCAAAGGGACCGCGTTTTGGACCTGTAGGGGGAGGAAATTTTAATATATCTGAATACCCATGTGTCCCCGAGCTTTAGACGACGTAAAATGCGGCTACAACCGATATGAAATCATAAGATTAATACGAGTATTTGTTAATTTATATACCTCTCTTGCTTTCAACAGACAGATGGGCGGAGGGACAAATGCTAAGTGTTGATGGAGCCATCTGACATTTCCATTGAAAAGTTAGACATTTTTTAACATTAACGTACTCAGAACGTTTGACGTACGACCATCATTTGTGTTGTTTACAGTGACTTGAACAAATAAATTTGGCAAAAAAAAATGGAATTAACTCGTGAATATTTTCGTGCGATCATGTTTCACAACATTCGACGTTGATTATCACGACAAGAGAAGTGCATCGATGAACTTAAATTTTTGTATGGCGATGAAGCAACATCTTATAGCACTTTGAAAAACTTGTTTAATGAATTCAATCGTGACCGACGCTCGCTCAAAGACAAAGGTCGTAAAGGTCACCCAAAAACGGCCGTTGTGCCAGAGAACATTGATGCCGTGCGTGAACTGATAATGCAAGGTCGTCATGTGACATACCGTGACATAGAGGCATTCTTGGGCATTTCTTCCACCACCATACATTCGATATTGCATGAACATGGCCGTAAAAAAGGTTTGTTTTCGTTGGAAACCGCACAATTTCACAATTGCTCAAACAAAATATCGATTGGTGCAAAGAAGTTTTGAAAAAATACGATCGCGGAGCTTTAAAAGACGTTTATAAAATCGTCACAGGTGACGAATCATGGATCTATGCGTATGAGCCCGAAACAAAACAGCAATCGACCGTGTGGGTCTTCGAAGACGAACCAAATCCAACGAAAGTTGTTCGTGGAAGAAGCACTTCGAAGCAAATGGTTGCCTGTTTCTTCGGCAAAACTGCTCCTGTGGCGACTGTTCCGCTTCAGCAAAGTAGGACGGTCAATTCTGAGTCTTACACCAAAATTTGTTTGCCTTAAGTCCTGGTAGAAATTCTAAAAACGAACAAGAGAAAACGAATCATTGTGCTCCATGACAATGCGAGCTCTCACACATCGGCGCAAACCAGCGACTTTTTGACCGGCCAAAACGTCGAATTGATGGGTTATTCGCCGTAAAGCCCTGACTTGGCACTCAATGACTTTTTTTATTCCCGCGCATCAAAAAAAAAATGCGTGGTCAACGAGAAGATGCTGTTGAAGCGTTAAAAAACCACGTTTTGGAGGTGTCTCAATCGGAGTGGAAAAAGTGCCTCGACAATTGGTTTGAGCGCATGCAAAAGTGTATAAATCATGCTGGAGAACTTTTTGAAAAACATAAAACCATTTTTGATTTAGGCCAGGTACTCAAAGTGAAGCAAATTTCGCTACGAATCTAAATTTTAATTTATTTGAAGTTTGGGCTGAGAAATTTTTTATGAAGTTTTTGATGAGGTTACACATGTTATCTTAAGGTCGCAAGAACTGCCCACTTTCTTACGCTATAATAGCGAAGTTACTGTGGAGGGTTAAGTCGTATAGGGTTCGGCCGTTTGAATTTATTTGAGTACAGAAGTAATATATACCCTCATGAATTCAGTTCGTTATGCTAAATATGTCAAGGGAGCCTGGCACAAACCTTTATGTGTGTGTTCTTTGCATATCAACATCATATGTAACAACTTCTATCGTCAAATCGATATAAGTTTACGAGACATAGCCTTTTAAAGTTTAGGGTTGCATGGGTGGAGCCACGACTATGTGTCCAATTTTTACACAATGTAGTCTTTGATGAAATGCTAATCGTGATTTCATTCTGTTAAATACTTATAACGATCGGTCCATTACTTTTGCCGTACATGCAATTTTGTAACGGGGCGTGGCACAGACAGCAATTTCTCTAGAAAGTGTTTCGACTTATGCCATCATCATATTTTCCAAACAGCATCGTTATAACATAATTATTCCCTAGTCATTGATTTCATATTGTTAAGTTTTAAAAACGATCGGTACATTACTTAGTTCATGAATGCGATTTTCCTAGGGTCGGTGACACACCGACTACTTTTTCTTTAGGCCACGCCATCATCCAAAGTACTATGGATGATGGCGTGATGTGAAGCTTACTTTGTTCCCAAAGTAAGCTTCACATCTTTAATAGTTTATGAGATATTGTGTTTTTAAATTCAGGGTTATTGGTTTTTTCAACCAACCTTTTCGGTCCATCAACATCGGTTTCTGCCAATTTTTTAGCCATCTATCTAGCTTTAATTCAATGCTTTCTTCAGACAGACAAACATGAATGGCTAGATTGTCTTAGAAGTTTACCGCGAAAAAGACGTAAGCTCTATTTTAAACAATTAAACAAAAAACGAAAAAATGTTAAATTGTTAGGGCTCAATATTGGTTCAGTATTTCGAATTGTTGCAAACAGAATGACAAACTCAATATCCATCTATCCTATGATAGAGGGTTTAAGAAAACTCGGTTTGGACCACGCGTACAATTACTGGCTAGAACTGTATGATATCCTACGCCACAAACGACTTATTGTCTCTGTTAACGTATTCAACAAGACAGCACTTATTTTGGAGATAGAGTGGCTCTTCTGTTAATAAGGCTATATAATGTCGTGGACCCACATAAACGCTAAGATCCTAAGTGGTGATTATATACAATCATGGAGCGAAACGGTCCAATTCAAAATGAATAAGTGCTTTGCAAAACAAATGCATAATTTCATCTATATCGGATTGATTATGAACCAACTATAGAAGCAGAGCCTTAACACGGAAGGGATCTTTGTAAGAAGGACCGATATGGTTTATTTTAGTGGACAATAGGTTACACATTTGATTTTGGGATTTTTAATGCGGCTTATACAGTGGTAAGATCGCCAAACTAAAATACATTTGTGGGTGCTATATGAAAACCAGGACCTCATTGACCATATGTAAGAAAGCAAATCAGTAGAATTGCAATGATGTAATTTTAAATAAGATCTAATTTAATATGGCTTCTCAAGCGACAGGGTGTCAACTCAATAGCGACCAGGTGGATGGTGCAAATTTACCAAGGGTGGACAAAGTCACCAAAAAAGCAATCCAAGAATAAAATTCGACTTCAGTCATATGACCACCATGAGCCCGAGTACAGCGATTTATTCTTTTAATTCAATTTTCCACCACTCTTGCACACATTTCGACCGGTACGTTGGCACTTTCACGCTGGATGTTGTGTCTGAGTTCTTAAGTTGTTGGCTTGTGGCGTAGGCCATTGACTTGATGTGACCACATAAAAAGAAATCCAATGCCGTTAAACCACATGAACGAGGTGGCAATTCGACTGAACCATTTCTCGAGATAACTCGTTCACCGAATTTGAAAATATTATCCTAGTAAATCGATTGTAACGCGTACTGTGTGGCTAGTGGCGCCGTCTAGTCTAGAAACCACATATCGGCGATGTCAAGCTCATCCAGTTCTGGAAAAAATATTTTCTAATATGGCACAACAGCGCTCTTTACTGACGAAAAAATACGGAAATTTTATCTCTTGAAACATATATGTGACGCGCAAAATAGAAAGGGACCTAAGGTTAAAAACCAGTTTTGTTCAGGAGAGCCATTTTAAAGATTAGGTACATTTCTATTTGCGCTTAGAATCGTCGTTAGAATCATCGACTTCACTTTCATAAAACGCGCATATCTCTGGTAGGGAACACTTTTGGGGCATGGGATCGGTCTCATTCGATGCTCAGATTTTGTCCACATCAAAAAAAAGTGAAAAGTTGATGAAAAGTTTTGTTCAGGACAGCCATTTGAAAGATTATGTCTCTTTCTATTTGCGCTTAGAATCGTCGACTTCACTTTCATAAAACGCGAATATATCTGGGAAGGAGCACTTTTGGGGCATGGGATCGGTCTCATTCGATGCTCAGATGTTGTCCACATCAAAAAAAGAAAAAAATTAAAATTGATTTTTTTTACCCTTAGGTCCTTTTCTCTATGCGCTGTCACATATGGGTTTGTTGCTGTCCAATAACGCATATTTTGTTTATTGACAAAACCACTCAGCCAAAAATCTTCTTTATCGCTGAACATTATATTTCAATAAATTCAGAATTTTCGCGAAGCTTGTCAATCGGAGAACTTTTATAAGATCAATATAAGTTAGTTCTTGAGTCTGTTTGAGCTCATAAGGATGAAGGCCACGAAAATGTTGAAGTCGACTAACGTATTGACACTGAAATATCATTAAAAATGTTTGAGGGTACGTTGATATAAAGATACTACATAGTTATGTCCCTATTGGTAAGCCCTTAAGTATTTCAGTAAACCATGATCTTATACAGTCGAATTGCTTTAAAGTTCGTCCTTCTCCCATTACTGTACAACGTGCACATTTTTTGTCGAGATCGGTTTATATTGGGACCTTTATATTATGTACAATAATAGAGAGACATACGGTCCTTTGTGTGAGCGCTTTATCAGAACACAAAGCGAGTTCATCTGATTTCGATAGCACTCATTATTGGCCAGATAGTGTTTGAAGAAAACTATTTACCTCCCCTTCGAGAGCGACCTACTCTAGTGTACATATAGACACAAGCACAAATCTGTGGCAACATTCATGTTGCATAAAGTGCTATCACATGTTAGTGGCGTTTAAATAACAAATAACACTTCTGCTCAAATGGATTTAATGCCGCTGATAATGGCCATCGTGTGTGTGCTAGTGTGCGTGAATGTCCAAGTATTCCACATTGCGTATCCGACTGCGTGCGTGTTTATCGATGCATGACTGTGTATTTGCGAGTTTCGTTCATTTTATTGACATGTTGCATTTTAATGGCGTTGCAGTGTACGTCTGTGTGTGTCGTCGCCAAATGTTTCATTTCTGTGATTTGAATGAAGTGCAACGAAGATAAATTGGAATATTTTGTGGAACGCTATCGATAATGTTATACGAGTATGTTTGTGCATGTTACGCTCTAATCAGGGTAATTAATGACTATTTTGTCATGTGTTAATAATGAGCTGTCGAAACGCGGTGCTGCTATGTACTACAACAGCGACGAAGTAAAATGTACATAAAAAAGATATATATGCAAAATTGGGTTATGTCCGAAGTTTATACCAGAAATGTCGATAGGAGTACCCGCGTTACTACAAAAGATTGTATAGTTTGGCAAAATGTCATTACTAAACGCTGAGTATAACATTACATTACCTCAACATTTCATTATGGAACAAACGGTGATCTTTTTTTCCAAATCAGTGACCTGTGGACGATGCAATTCATATATCACTTATCTTAAGTTGGGGTTGTACGTACCATTGATGTTATCAAGTGCAACCCAATGTTGTAGAGGCAATTTTCAGTAGAGGGAACTAAAACTTCGGTTGAAGAAATTTAGTAACTGTAGAAACCAATAACAGATTAAAATGATTATTGGAACTGACTTTGTACATGTATTGGCTGTTGTTATAGATTGTTAGTTGTAATAACTTTTTGAAAAAATGGAATATTTTACAGCATTGTCTGACCATTTTTGGGGAAACTTGGTAACAAGAAATACTTCTTTGGATAGATGTTTCGATAGATGTAATTAATTAAGGTATATGTGACGCGCAAAATAGAAAGGGACCTAAGGTTAAAAACCAGTTTTGTTCAGGAGAGCCATTTTAACGATTAGGTCCCTTTATAAATTGCGCTTAGAATCGTCGACTTCACTTTCATAAAACGTGCATATCTCTGGGAGGGAACACTTTTGGGGCAGGGGATCGGTCTCATTCGATGCTCAGATGTTGTCCACATAAAAAAAAGTGAAAAGTTGATGAAAAGTTTTGTAGGAGAGCCATTTTAAAGATTAGGTCCCTTTCTATTTACGCTTAGAATCGTCGACTTCACTTTCATAAAACGCGCATATCTCTGGGAGCGAACACTTTTGGGGCATGGGATCGGTCTCATTCGATGCTCAGATGTTGTCCACATCTAAAAAAGAAAAAAAACATTTTAATTGATTTTTTTTACCCTTAGATCCCTTTATCTATGCGCTGTCACATATAACGAAATGTATTGTCAAGTTTTAAGTGGCCGAAACTCGAAAAAGATGGGTCGCACCAAAAAATTTAGTTGTTGATTTAAATAATAAGTAGGACTATCTAAAATAAAGTCTTAGTAATGTCACTAAATAACAGTTACGCCTGTTTCTATAATCTGGAAAATATTTTTTTTATTAATAGTTCGTGTATTGATATCGCAGTATAGTTTGGAAGCATTAACCGTCTAAACCAAAAAACTTTAACTGTCTGACCATTTTGCCCTCAACATCCGGCCACAAAGAATGGTCTTTCGTGCAAGGCAGCAGCGTTTACAGGTCAAACTGGGCTTGTTCTGGCATTTCTCCCAACTCCGTTCAAACTATCGCTCTGAGGATGTTTATCAGAAAATATGAACGACGAAAATGGTACCCATAAAAGTCTGGATAATCCTGAACTCAACTATTTTGTATTTGTATTTTTATTAATTTATGTAAGAAATCAAAAAAGTTTTAGTTGATTAATCCGACATACATATACTCTCACGCATATATGAATTCAAGTAGACAGTGATTCAAAAAATTTTTGGCACACCCAATGTTTTTTTTTAGGAATATTGCCTTAAATTACTTAATAAAAACATATTTTTTTTCGCAACAAAATCCACTACACATAATTTTATGTTGCTATATACACAATTTAAAATTTAAAAGTATGAAAAAAACACCCAAGTAAAGTTTAGGCACACTTTGTGTGTTTTAATATGGGGTGATCCATCTAGAGGTATTTTTTCAGAACAAAAAAAATATAAAAATTCAAATCAAGTGTAGAATATTAATTGGTAATTTGAAAGGACATTTTATGACATTAATTCTTCGAAAATAATTTACTTCCGGAAGTCATAAAATGTCCTTTCAAATTACCAATAAAGATTCTACACTTGATTTGAATTTTTATATTATTTTCGTTCTGAAAAAATACCTTTAGATGGGATTATGGAAATGAGCGTTCGGTGAGAAACGGGAAGATTCGCTGTTTTGACCAAAATTCTGTTCAGTGATGAGGCCCATTTCTGGCTCAACGGCAAAGTCAATAAACAAAATTTCCATATTTGCGCTTAAGAGCAACAAGAAGAGGATCAAGAAGGTGTCATTATACCCAGAGAAAACCACGGTTTGGTGCGGTTTATAATCTGGTGGAATCATCGGTGCCTATTTTTTCAAAAATGATGATGGCCGAAACGCAACCGTGAATGATGCTCGCTATCGCGCCATGAAATCGATCTTTATGCTACTTGAAACTGAAGCCCGTTATCTTGACGACACTTGGTTTCAACAGGACGGTGCCACTTGCCATACAGCTGCTCAAACAATGGATGGATAGTGGCCGGAGGGTTTTAAAAACATCGCTTTTTTCATTTCACACAAAGCGCTATTACAGCGATACGGTTCTCATTATCTGACCACTCCATGATGAATGTTGAAACAATTTTAAAATCCCGTTACAGACTAAAGCTATTGAGGTTAGTTTTCAAAACCCATATGACATTAACGGGGTATTTTCAGTTCTGCTATTGAAATGGGTGTGTTAAATGTTGTAACAGTGTTTGTGTCCCTACTAAGTATATTGGGTAGTTATTTTTCTTTCTAGAGCAGCGAGGGAACATGTAAAAATTGCTCGAAGAGTAAAAGTGCGTGCACGCAAAAAAAAAGTATGGTTGTGGTGACAATATTCGAAGAGGATAATACTATACCTTACAACAATAGTATGATTCAAATACTACCATACTATGATCCTCACAACAATAATATGATTCACACATAACCATACTATGATCCCCACAACCATAGTATGATTCACACTCAACCATACTATGATCTCCACAACCATAGTATGATCCTTACAACCATAGTATGTTTCACATGCAACCATAGTATGATCCTCCCAACCATAGTATGATTCACACGATCATACTATGGTATGATCCCTACAACCATAGTATGATTCACACGATCATACTATGGTATGATCCCTACAACCATAGTATGATCACACGTACTATTATTGCATGAGATCCGTACCAATAACATTTGTTCTTAAAAGCATATTTAAATGAAGAAAAATTACAACCATACAGTATGATTGCCGTAATCATATTAGTGTTAACATAAAACGCAAAACACAATACTTTTGTCGCACTAAGCATATTTATATTTTTGCTATAACCATAATTTCATTTTAAATTTGGCAATAATACTATTGTTACATTTCAACAATATTAATTCTGCAGCAATTATACTCTTGTCAAAACTAAATTCAGTTAACAATGCTATGGTTCCGACGAACATACTTTTATTGCGGAGAACATATTATTATTGCCGTGACCATGTAGTAACCATGTTTTTTTCTGCGTTTGAGATTGTTGGTGCCATACGTATTTCATATGACGTGCGTGCAGCGATTACTATTTCATCAAGATAATGCACAAGTGCACCCGTATGCAGTATCAATGGCAAAATTGCAAGATTTGTGTTACGAATTGGTTGCTTATCCGCCATATTCTCCGGATTTAGCAGCCAGGGACTGTTTTCTATTTTCAAACATTATTAAATGGCTCGGTGGAAAAAGTTGCAGCTCCAACGATGAAATTATTGTGCAACAAATGCCTATTGTATGGACCTCGGAATATCCCAACTTTTGTAAGGGATAAAAAAATTGGAGAAACGTTAAACTAAGTGTATTGAGCTAAAAGGAGATTATGTTGAACAATAAGTTCAACACAACAGTTGGCATATCCAACAAAACTCTTTTTTTACAATACACATACGTTGCAAAAGAAATCTATCGATGGTTCTCAATGTGGAGTCTCTGTAAAGGTGGTGAGAGTGGGAAGTTGTGTGAAGAAAACTTTAAAAGTGATATTTACAACAGTAGTTCTCATTCGTTTGGTGACAGTCTGGTCTTAAAGAGTTCGGTTTTTCTGTCAACAATTGCTGCGGTGCTTTCTGAAGAGGGTCGTCAGGGACCTGCAATCGCGATAAAAGCCGTGTGCAGCTACGAATACCAATGTCTTTTTGCCAAACAAGAGGTCTTGAGCCCGTCCAATGTGTAAATACAAAGATCGAAATAAAACAAACGACCTACAAAATTAGTTTTTTGCCAAAAAATGTGTTTTATTCGAAAAATACCGGAATTATTGATATACGCATGCAGATATTTTACAGACATCGAAAAGCGGCGACCTTTACAATTATTCTAAATGTTAGTAGCAATGCTCACCAGGAGAAGACCTTACAACCCTAAAGTCATTTCAGAGTTTTAATTTCATTTAGTTATAGAGTGTATCCTTGTATTCTTAAAACAGGTTTGCCAAATGGCTTATCTTGATATTGCCAGTTTTGAAAACTTCAATTCAAAAATTATGATGTAATCCAGCCGCAAACACGAATAGGCTAAAATAACTTGAAAATTCATAAAACGGATTTATGATTTTCGAGGCGTTACACATTTTGTCCGTACCATATTATGTTAACCCTTTTATACAGTAGGCCACGGGTATAAGAATACATGTTACATAGAATAAAATTAGTTTTTAATTTTCTGAAATTTACTTATTTAGTTGAAGTCGTGTACATTTGTTGACTCCTACTAACACTCTGGTCAAATTTCTCAAACCCAGACTCTATGACCTTGGTAACTTGTTAAAATGGTAAAAATAAATCCATAGAAATATAATTAACTTGAAATGACTTTACCTCATATCGTTCTTGTTTATTCATAATCTCATGACATCTCACACCGTTTTCATAGAAATTGTTAAACTAAATAAAGATTAAATGATACTCATCACCTAATGACCACATTATTTTAATATACGAGTATGTGACAGCGCATAGAGAAAGGGACCTATGGGTAAAAAAATCAATTTTCACTTTTTTTTGAATTGGACAACATCTGAGCATCGAATGAGACCGATCCATGCCCCAAAAGTGTTCCCTCCCAGAGATATGTGCGTTTTATGAAAGTGAAGTCGACGATTCTAAGCGCAAATAGAAAGAGACCTAATTTTAAAATGGCTCTCCTGAACAAAACTTTTCATCAACTTTTCACTTTTTTTTGATGTGGACAACATCTGAGCATCGAATGAAACCGATTTCATGCCCCAAAAGTGTTCCCTCCCAGAGATATGCGCGTTTTATGAAAGTGAAGTCGACGATTCTAAGCGCAAATAGAAAGGGACCTAATCTTTAAAATGGCTCTCCTGAACAAAACTGGTTTTTTAACCATAGGTCCCTTTTTATTTTGCGTGTCACATATTCAGAAAATCGTATCCTAAGACTTTCTTTCAATTTAGAATCCAGCCATTCACTTCATCTCGGTTAAATTCCATTTCGTTTGATTCGTATTTAAAAAGCTAACCTAATATCCTGTCAGGACGATGCTAATCAAAAATAGCAAAGACGATATTTGGTTCATTATTAAGTTGATAGTCATAATTCAAGTCATTCAACAGAACGTATAAGTGTTGCACTGCAAACCAGAATATAAACCATACGCACCGCAAACCCCTCCGTCAGTTGTGGGTTTCATATCGAAATAATGGAAGTGAAATAAGTAAATATTTTTTATGTTTCCTCAACCGCCCATTTATTTCCACTTTTGCATTTATGAAAACCACAAGGCAAAACTATAAGAAGCGATATGAATATGTGTGTCTGTGTTTCATAAACCAAGGAAATAGTTTTCTTTCGCAACATCCTTGTACAGGAATTTTCATATATTTGTTTCTTCCTTGTTGGAGAAGTTTTAATGATACACCGCTGGCTTGAGAAAAGCTGTGGAATACTGTGCCAGTAATGGCAATTCTTGGTGTTTGTCTATTACTTTTCATTTAGTGGCAGATCTGCTCGTGTGTTGTATCGCTCGGTTATAACTTGCGGTACGATGGGTGGTGGTGGTGGCAAGATTCTTCGGCAAAGGATACGGATGGGATTGTATGCCTACTCAATGTTATAGTTTCTCATATCTGCCGAGAACTGCTTGCGGTTTGACATTAAACAACTTGTGCTCACTTACTTTTGATCTGTGTCATGCCTTAGCGAGATTTCTTCCGGTATCCAATCCCTTATTGGGGTTGCTACATATATACCCCAAAGCAAACGATGCTGGGGCTTCTTTGGTTGTAATGCGTTACCATTTCCTGTGAAGATAACGGAAATGTCTGTGTGTCACACTAACGACATCTTCCATGCCGAAATGTGGTGGTGGTTGTGGTGGTGTTAGGGCTAAGGCAGTGTAGGAGCCGATGCACGCTCCGTTACGATATCAGTGTGCACAACCAGTTGAATTTTTGAACACTGCTTTGTGCAGCCTATACTTGTACAGTATCTCTGTGTGAGTGTGCATGTATCTCTGTGTTTAAATGTGAGTTCCTTTTCCGCTAGTTTCTAAGAAACGCAAGGCTTTTAGTGTTTATGGCTGACTTTATGGTGTTAGAAGGAAATCACATTTGTTGATTGCAGTCGCTTGAAGGAGGGTGGTGTGAAAAGTGCGTTGAGCCGATACGATAGAAAAGGGAACACAAAATCACCTTTTTCTCGAGTGGAGACATTGAATGCTTTGCACAAACTCTCATTGCCATTGAGCGTTAGACAAGACGATAAATTTTCTAAACTGGCAATTTGGGTTCGGTTTGACTTAATTCTACACATTCTTCACGACATAAGAGAAAATTTCTTTCACGCAACCAATAAGTTCAGGACTAAGAACTTATCTAAATAAGAACTATTATTGCAAAAATCATTTCTCTCGTTAGTTTATTGTTGATATTCGTTGATGTATTGATTTTTCATCTATTATGCAAACACGCACATAAGTTAATACTATGGCCAAGAATTTAGCTTTACTATAAAGATAAGGGTTTGCTTTTATGATTTAAAAATGAGTTCGGGCTAGTGGCCGCCGTGGCTGGCTTAAATAAATTCCAGCCGAGAGGCCCAGTTCCACCAGGATGTGAATCGTGTTGAGCTTATCTGCGTAGACAAACGACTTCACATAACCTCACAAAAAATAGTCCAGCGGTGTTAAATCGAACGATGTTGAAGCACACGCTACAGGTCTACGAAGCAAGATAATGCACATACCAAATGTTTTCTTTAATAAAATGATTGTTTCCTTGGCTGTATGGTATGTAGCGCCATCTTGTCCATATCAACATCCTCCAATTTAAGCACGAACAAGTCATTAATCATGGTTCTATAGCGCTTCCCATTGACTGTAACTTGTCGGCTTCATTTTTGAAGAAATATGGATTTCCTCTGCCCATAGAGCACACCATTGACTTTTTAAGCATAAAACTGCGTCTCAACAATGGCTTGTGGATTTTCATTACTCAAAATGCGGCAATTTTGGTTACTAACGTACCCATTTAACCAAAAGTGAGCCTCACTGCTGAACAACATTTTTTTGTGAACATCAGAATCGGCAGCCATCTCGTTTTGGGCCAATCCACTACGATTTGCAAACGTTGTTGCAGAGTAACTCTACTCATTATGAAATGGCAAACCAAATTGAGAATAAATCAAGTGACAGCTGTCATAAAGACAACCTCCGAAAAAAGTGTGGCCAGACTGAAAACCACACGTCTAAAAAAAACACCCGACGTCAGTCTCTTTCTCCATTCTTTTGTCCATCTATAGTTTTTCTATTTAAGTACAGGTACAGGATATTTTGATATAATACAAAGGTTTTCCCGATTTTAGAACCTACAACTCTCAATGCGAAATATAAGTGAGTAAGCAACACCCCTCTCTGGTGAAATTGGTTCATTTCGGTCCAAGTTTTCAAATATATCACACATAAAGGTCCCTCTCGATTTGAGATCCTGCACCCTTAAAAGGATTTTTCAGGAAGGAATTTATGTTTTTTCAAATTAATTTTTTTTTTTTTAAATCTATATCTAAATCTACCTTTTAGTGAGTGAGCAACACCCCTTTCTGGTGAAACTGGTCCATATCGGTCCAAGTTTTCAAATATATCACACATAAAAGTCCCTCTTGATTTGAGATCCTGCACCCTAAAAGGTTTTTTAAGGAACTAATTTATGTTTTTTCAAATTAATTTTTTTTTCAAAATCTATATTGGGACTTCCTTTGGTTCAAGTATCAAAAGGGTATGGAACTATAATAAACTGTAAATATAATAAACTGTAAATATAATAACAGTTAAATTCCTGAAGTTGCTTTCTTTGTTGCAATTTTAGTAATAAAAATTTTAGAAATATTGTATTTTTCTGGACAATTTAAAATTGTATATCTCGAAAACGACGTTATATACTTTATTTGAATTTTTTTTTAGTTTTTTTAAAAATAATTCAGGGAAAAATTACAAATCAGAAAGTAGCCTACACTGAAATTTTTTTTTGGAAATGTAGATTAAATATAAAAAATTGCATTTTAAATAAAGAGCACCAGCAAAAGAAGTAATCAATCATTTGTAAGAATTTAGGACATCAAATTTTCTTTTAGAAACTGAAAAAAAAATAATTATTCTCAAGTAGTTTTTGAGATACACCATTTATATAAGTAGTGGTCATTGTTTTTGAAAAAAGTCTCAATAAAATAAACTAAACTAAACTGGGGCGTTGTGATCCACACCCTATGCGGGGCTGTTTTTTAACCTATCGCAAATAAGGAGAAAGTTTTGCTTTACGTATGAGGGAAACTGGTAGGTTGAAACGCACGGACGGTTGTGATGCGATTATATCAGCCGATTGGACGGATAGGCTTGACAAAGAGTCGATGATAATTTAGAGAAAACCTTTCGAACGGAAATTCTAATGTGAGAAGATTAGGCATCAGTGAAGAAATTTCGTTCGTTAATTTCTGGAAAAATAACGACAGCATGACAGCCATAAAGGCTTTTGTCTAAATGACAGTTGGATCTGGTGTGTGATAAAATGTATTGAATGATAAATCTATATGTGACGCGCTATATAGAAAGGGACCTAAGGTTAAAAATTACTATTATTCAGGAGAGCCATTTTAAAGATTATGTCCGTTTCTATATCGTCGATTTCACTTTCATAAAACGCGCATATCTCTTGGAGGGAACACTTTTGGGGCATGGGATCGGTCTCATTCGATGCTCAGATGTTGTCCACATCAAAAAAAAAAGTGAAAAGTTGATGAAAAGTTTTGTTCAGGTGAACCATTTTAAATATTAGGTCCCTTTCTATTTGCGCCTAGAATCGTCGACTTCACTTTTATAAAACGCGCATATCTCTGGGAGGGAACACTTTTGGGGCATGGGATCGGTCTCATTCGATGCTCAGATGTTGTCCACATCAAAAAAAGAAAAAAAAAATGAAAATTGATTTTTTTACCCTTAGGTCCCTTTCTCTATGCATAATCTTATTCTGATATAGTTACCAGGTATCAGCGATGTTCCTGGCACTGAAATAGTGCACGAATGCGCCAGAATTGGCACAGAGGCAGTGATCGGGCCAACAGCACAAACCATATAGGGTGATCAAACTAGAGGTATTCTTTTTAATACGTTTTTTTTCACAGATTACGCGTGAGTTTTGTTGAACTTTTTTTCTTTTCTTTTTAGTATTTTTTGGCATTTCACATGGAAAGACTGACACCGCGAAAACCAGAGTTTGGTGCGGTTTATGGGTCATCGATCTATATTTTTTCAAGTTTGTAACGGGTAATCAATCTAGAGGTATTTTTTCAATAGGGGTTTTTCACAGATTACGCGTGAGTTGTGTTAAACTTTTTGTTTGCCTTTTCAAGATTGTTTGCCATTTCATCATGGAAAGACTTACAACGCGAAAACCACTGTCATCCAAAAACGGACCCTCAGAATGGACACCCTAAGGCACACTTGATTTGAATTTTTGTATTTTTTTGTTAAAAAAAAAAACTTTAGATTGATCACGCGTTCCATACTTTGAAGGTCAACTTTATTTGTAACAGCAGAATATTCCAGTCTCCATGGCGATAATAG
This sequence comes from Hydrotaea diabolus, assembly GCA_963513945.1. Lineage (NCBI taxonomy): Eukaryota > Metazoa > Arthropoda > Insecta > Diptera > Muscidae > Hydrotaea > Hydrotaea diabolus. The sequence continues at coordinate 148,523,862 of OY740718.1, read as the reverse complement.
ACCAAAACAGGAATCCTCATGGGGCACTAATAAAGAGGCAGTGATTATTTTCTTTGGACTCGCGCGGGGGTCTTCAATAATACAGACTTGCTTATCTAGGCAGCAGATCGCTTGATCGATCACCAGGTCGATCTAACAGATGTACTTTTCAAATCAATCTTAAACTATATTGAAGGATGGGATTGCAATATCTCGAACCAGCTGATAACCATTGTATTCTCTGTAACTCTTTACTCTTACCCCTATCTATGTGTCTCCTGCTCTCCTTTTGAGTAGTGTTCTGCAAGTGACCATGAACTCTACAGGCGAACTCGTCTTTGTCCCAGCGGTCTACGCTTTCAACCTAACCTAGCCAAAGATTATAGGGGACGTTTTTGGTTCAGAAGAGCCTAAAAGTCCAAATAATTCTACTAAAATTTGGTGGTATCAGTCTTAAATGTCGATGTCGGGCTCTTTTGTCTGTAAATCATGTTTAAAACCTTAAATTTCATTACTTTGCCAAATTTTAAAAACAAAACCCGACATTACATTTTTTAAGTAAAAACTCCTATAGGCTTTAACCAAACATTTCGCCTTTAAACAAATTTGTGTATGTTTGGATAGAGACTGCAGGGGTTTTCATCTAAAAAAATAATGTTGGTTTGGTTTAGCATTTAATAACATTAATAAAAATCCTCATCAATAGAACGGATTAAGTTTGAGAGGAATTGAAGTTAATCAATTTTTAAATCGAGCAAAATTAAATTGACTCGGACTCCTGACTCTAAGACTCCATTCCCAACCTACAGCCCCGTAGATGACGCTTTTCACATTTTCCCTTTGTCCCTCTGTCAAAAGTTTTTCGATGTTTTTTGGCGGTGTCAATTATAAAGGTAGGGTTACTTTGTTCATCTGAAGTCATTTATAAGAATTAACTTCTATCCCTTAAAAACATACGACTATAATACCAGTACCACCAAACTTTCCATACTCCCCCTAAACAGGGCTTTAGCTTTAACCAAGTATGCCTAATGCTTCTGAGCCTACGAAATAAGATTTCCCATTTACTATTTACTCCATTGCTATGAAATTTATTCGCACTCAAACCTCAGGCATAAGGGACACAGAGGAGTAAAGGCAGCGTAAGGGGGCAAAGCAAAGACATGATAGGATTCAGGGATTTCCGCACAATCATTGCATAATTTTCTTCGGCAAAAAGTGGAAACAAAAAAGGAAATTACATCCCCAAAGGAGTAAAAGCAGAAGCTGAGAGTGCAGCATAAACATAAAAGAGACATTTAAATGCATCACACATACACACAAACACATTAAATTAAGGTTCACTTTATACACTCCAAAATGATGATCACACAAACATGTGAATGAAATGCCATTAAAAAGGACGATGACGAAACCAAAAGGAGGAGATAAAGAGACATTTGATTTCACATACATTTATACATATATTCTCGTTTGTCATACATTTTTTAGATTTAAATCCCTGTGCAATCAAAAAATCATCAAAAATTTATTTATCACACAAGCAGTAGCACAAGCATGCATTCATACGAACTACACACAAAGGCAGAGGTATAAAAAGGATAAAAGGAATCCTTTTTTTCAAGCTTATAAGACACACCTTTCCATGATGTGTTCGCTCTGCTCCACTTGCTTTCAACAAAACCCATTCACTCTTCGCTGCTTTATACATTTTTCTGTTCGTTTGTTTCACTGCTGGCGTGCTGATTTGTGTGTGAGTGTATGCGTGTGTGTGTATTGGTTACCCACCGAAAAAAGGATAAATTCAACGACGTAACGTTCCTTTGACATGCGGTGTAATTGCGTGTGAAAATTATTTTTTTTGTTTGTCTGAATTCACTCTGGTATACTTTTGCATACCTCTGAGGTTTGCCAAGGCAAACAATTAAATTTTTAACATATCTTCATTATTTGCATACAAACGTATGCGTGTATATTAGTGTGGTCCTAAATTTTGTAGAGAACAAATTTGTTGTTCAATTCGGAAAGCGAGTTTAGCGTAAGAGAGTTGTTTTTCTAATTAAATACGAGGGCGACCGCAAAACTAACTGGCCTGGCACATTTTCTGTTTTACTAGCAACTTTTTTATGTTTTTTAAAAGCAATCTTTTTTAAGACATCTGTCAATGGTTATACGCCACACTTAATCAAAGATGAATTGGATTCTGTTCATGGTGATAATGCACCATCATACTCCACCGTGAAAACCCTGGTTCAACAATTTAAAATGGGTCGTTCAAGTACGGAAGATGAACAACGCTCTGGAAGACCGAAAACTGCTACTACTATTGAAAACATTAGAAAAATATTTAATGAAGTGACTAAAGATAGACGAATAAAGCTCAGAGAACTTGCTGATATTTTTAAAATACACGAAAAACAAGTTTGGAGTATTTTACATGATGAACTCCACATGAAAAAGCTATCCGCAGGAACGCTGCCGCGTTTATTGACTTTGCCCCAAAAAATCGTCCGTTGGACCAATTTCGAGGAGCTTTTAGCGATTTATCAGCGTAATCCAATAGAGTTCTTGCGCCGATTCATAACTGTTGATGAAACATGGATCCATCACTGCATCCCAGAAAGCAAAGAACAGTCAAAACAATGGATAGAAGCTGGTAAAAGTGGTCCCAAGAAGGCGAAAACTGTTAAGTCAGCAGGAAAAGTAATGGCCACAGTATTTTAAGATGCAAGGGGTATAATATTTATTGATTATCTTGAGAAAGGAAAAACTATAAATAGTGAATATTATTGTGCATTATTGGATCGGTTGAGCGAAGAAATCAAGATAAAACGACCGCATTTAGAAAAATAAATTTCTTTTTCATCAAGATAACGCTCCTTCACACACTGCATTTTTAACTCAACAAAAACTGGCCGAAGTACGATTTGAAATTGCTCCGCATCCACCATATAGTCCAGATTTAGCTCCTTCTGATTATTTCTTGCGTCCAAATTTAAAAAAATATCTCGGTGACAAAAAATTTTCGTCCAATAGCGAGGTTATTGCTGAAACTGAGGCATATTTTGAAGGTCTTGAAAAATCTTATTTTTCGGATGGAATAAAAAAACTTAAAAAACGTTTGATGAAGTGTATTGAGTTGGAAGGAGATTATGTTGAAAAACAAATAATAATAATTCCAAAAAAAACGGTTCTTTTTATGTTAGGCCAGTTACTTTTGCGGTCGCCCTCGTAATATGTATAAACTTAGCTGTAAGCCAATAAAGCCTCAACTTACGGTAGTTTAGGTAGAGCCCTTAAATCAAGATGTTCAAGCTTGAAATTAAACCAACTCTAAACAAGTGCAAATTTGAAAGAAATATGAACGAAGACAAAGTTTTTACTGTCGGAGTTTCTAAAATTCGGCTGGAGTCGGAGATGGAGTCAAACAAACATAAATCGTTTTTTCGTTTTTTGTTATTTATTCGGTCTTTTATCATTATTATGACTTGAGCAGTTTTTTATTCTGGTTCGAGACCTTTATGTTGTTTCTTTTTCAGAATCAACTTAAAAAGAAGAAATTGGTGAAATGTATTTGCTACGGTTGCCAGGCAGACTGTACAGCTGTTTCTAAACCCGCCAAGGTTTTTCTTCAGCAGTCTTTGGCAACGATTACTTCGGCCACAAATCAAATGACTTATACGGGAGACTCATTTTTATTAATGAGAATTACCCTTTGTGTATAGTCTTCGAACTGTGCGTAGAGCAATCTTCAACGCGCAATATCATTTCCACCAATTCCGTTTCGCATGGGTCTTCGTTGAAAACCACAAATGCAAAAGCACAATCAAAGTGTGCATGTTTTTGTGCGTACATATACTCATACATGCGTTGCACATTAGGGCGTACCAATCCTTTTTAATAGTTTTTTCGTTTTTTGTTATTTATTCGGTCTTTTATCATTATTATGACTTGAGCAGTTTTTTATTCTGGTTCGAGACCTTTATGTTGTTTCTTTTTCAGAATCAACTTAAAAAGAAGAAATTGGTGAAATGTATTTGCTACGGTTGCCAGGCAGACTGTACAGCTGTTTCTAAACCCGCCAAGGTTTTTCTTCAGCAGTCTTTGGCAACGATTACTTCGGCCACAAATCAAATGACTTATACGGGAGACTCATTTTTATTAATGAGAATTACCCTTTGTGTATAGTCTTCGAACTGTGCGTAGAGCAATCTTCAACGCGCAATATCATTTCCACCAATTCCGTTTCGCATGGGTCTTCGTTGAAAACCACAAAAACATGCACACTTTGATTGTGCTTTTGCATTTGTGGTTTTCAACGAAGACCCATGCGAAACGGAATTGGTGGAAATGATATTGCGCGTTGAAGATTGCTCTACGCACAGTTCGAAGACTATACACAAAGGGTAATTCTCATTAATAAAAATGAGTCTCCCGTATAAGTCATTTGATTTGTGGCCGAAGTAATCGTTGCCAAAGACTGCTGAAGAAAAACCTTGGCGGGTTTAGAAACAGCTGTACAGTCTGCCTGGCAACCGTAGCAAATACATTTCACCAATTTCTTCTTTTTAAGTTGATTCTGAAAAAGAAACAACATAAAGGTCTCGAACCAGAATAAAAAACTGCTCAAGTCATAATAATGATAAAAGACCGAATAAATAACAAAAAACGAAAAAACTATTAAAAAGGATTGGTACGCCCTAATGTGCAACGCATGTATGAGTATATGTACGCACAAAAACATGCACACTTTGATTGTGCTTTTGCATTTGTGGTTTTCAACGAAGACCCATGCGAAACGGAATTGGTGAAAATGATATTGCGCGTTGAAGATTGCTCTACGCACAGTTCGAAGACTATACACAAAGGGTAATTCTCATTAATAAAAATGAGTCTCCCGTATAAGTCATTTGATTTGTGGCCGAAGTAATCGTTGCCAAAGACTGCTGAAGAAAAACCTTGGCGGGTTTAGAAACAGCTGTACAGTCTGCCTGGCAACCGTAGCAAATACATTTCACCAATTTCTTCTTTTTAAGTTGATTCTGAAAAAGAAACAACATAAAGGTCTCGAACCAGAATAAAAAACTGCTCAAGTCATAATAATGATAAAAGACCGAATAAATAACAAAAAACGAAAAAACTATTAAAAAGGATTGGTACGCCCTAATGTGCAACGCATGTATGAGTATATGTACGCACAAAAACATGCACACTTTGATTGTGCTTTTGCATTTGTGGTTTTCAACGAAGACCCATGCGAAACGGAATTGGTGAAAATGATATTGCGCGTTGAAGATTGCTCTACGCACAGTTCGAAGACTATACACAAAGGGTAATTCTCATTAATAAAAATGAGTCTCCCGTATAAGTCATTTGATTTGTGGCCGAAGTAATCGTTGCCAAAGACTGCTGAAGAAAAACCTTGGCGGGTTTAGAAACAGCTGTACAGTCTGCCTGGCAACCGTAGCAAATACATTTCACCAATTTCTTCTTTTTAAGTTGATTCTGAAAAAGAAACAACATAAAGGTCTCGAACCAGAATAAAAAACTGCTCAAGTCATAATAATGATAAAAGACCGAATAAATAACAAAAAACGAAAAAACTATTAAAAAGGATTGGTACGCCCTAATGTGCAACGCATGTATGAGTATATGTACGCACAAAAACATGCACACTTTGATTGTGCTTTTGCATTTGTGGTTTTCAACGAAGACCCATGCGAAACGGAATTGGTGGAAATGATATTGCGCGTTGAAGATTGCTCTACGCACAGTTCGAAGACTATACACAAAGGGTAATTCTCATTAATAAAAATGAGTCTCCCGTATAAGTCATTTGATTTGTGGCCGAAGTAATCGTTGCCAAAGACTGCTGAAGAAAAACCTTGGCGGGTTTAGAAACAGCTGTACAGTCTGCCTGGCAACCGTAGCAAATACATTTCACCAATTTCTTCTTTTTAAGTTGATTCTGAAAAAGAAACAACATAAAGGTCTCGAACCAGAATAAAAAACTGCTCAAGTCATAATAATGATAAAAGACCGAATAAATAACAAAAAACGAAAAAACTATTAAAAAGGATTGGTACGCCCTAATGTGCAACGCATGTATGAGTATATGTACGCACAAAAACATGCACACTTTGATTGTGCTTTTGCATTTGTGGTTTTCAACGAAGACCCATGCGAAACGGAATTGGTGAAAATGATATTGCGCGTTGAAGATTGCTCTACGCACAGTTCGAAGACTATACACAAAGGGTAATTCTCATTAATAAAAATGAGTCTCCCGTATAAGTCATTTGATTTGTGGCCGAAGTAATCGTTGCCAAAGACTGCTGAAGAAAAACCTTGGCGGGTTTAGAAACAGCTGTACAGTCTGCCTGGCAACCGTAGCAAATACATTTCACCAATTTCTTATTTTTAAGTTGATTCTGAAAAAGAAACAACATAAAGGTCTCGAACCAGAATAAAAAACTGCTCAAGTCATAATAATGATAAAAGACCGAATAAATAACAAAAAACGAAAAAACTATTAAAAAGGATTGGTACGCCCTAATGTGCAACGCATGTATGAGTATATGTACGCACAAAAACATGCACACTTTGATTGTGCTTTTGCATTTGTGGTTTTCAACGAAGACCCATGCGAAACGGAATTGGTGAAAATGATATTGCGCGTTGAAGATTGCTCTACGCACAGTTCGAAGACTATACACAAAGGGTAATTCTCATTAATAAAAATGAGTCTCCCGTATAAGTCATTTGATTTGTGGCCGAAGTAATCGTTGCCAAAGACTGCTGAAGAAAAACCTTGGCGGGTTTAGAAACAGCTGTACAGTCTGCCTGGCAACCGTAGCAAATACATTTCACCAATTTCTTCTTTTTAAGTTGATTCTGAAAAAGAAACAACATAAAGGTCTCGAACCAGAATAAAAAACTGCTCAAGTCATAATAATGATAAAAGACCGAATAAATAACAAAAAACGAAAAAACTATTAAAAAGGATTGGTACGCCCTAATGTGCAACGCATGTATGAGTATATGTACGCACAAAAACATGCACACTTTGATTGTGCTTTTGCATTTGTGGTTTTCAACGAAGACCCATGCGAAACGGAATTGGTGGAAATGATATTGCGCGTTGAAGATTGCTCTACGCACAGTTCGAAGACTATACACAAAGGGTAATTCTCATTAATAAAAATGAGTCTCCCGTATAAGTCATTTGATTTGTGGCCGAAGTAATCGTTGCCAAAGACTGCTGAAGAAAAACCTTGGCGGGTTTAGAAACAGCTGTACAGTCTGCCTGGCAACCGTAGCAAATACATTTCACCAATTTCTTCTTTTTAAGTTGATTCTGAAAAAGAAACAACATAAAGGTCTCGAACCAGAATAAAAAACTGCTCAAGTCATAACAAACATAAATCGTTAGACATAAATGGTCTAACCATAATGCTCTATGTTAATTGTGAGTCACACCTTAACGTGAAGTTGTTCGCCCAACTTAGTCACACCTTAACGTCAAGTTGTTCGCCCAACTTAGTTTGATATGTCTTGTTTCAGTTTTTGACAAATTTAACCATGGAGAGGTACGCAATTGAGCAGCTTTTAAAGATTTTTGAATACTTTTACGAAAATTGACGTTAAAATCGAAATGCATTTTGTGCACCTTGAGATTTTTAGGGTTAGCATAATCGACCAAATATATCCACAATCGGGAGAATTGTGCACAAAATTTTAGCAAACCGGGTCTGTAAGAAATGTAAAAATACCTGTGCATGCTCGTCATAGTTCGTTCTGTCAACGGGACGTACTTCTTTGAAAATAAGGTCGTCCAAGCAGTTACCGTGAATGGTGTTTGCAATGAAGATGATAACGGACTTTTTGTGGACAGGAATTAAGAATGTTGACCTGGACGTTGTGTGATTCCAACAGGATGGTGCCACTTGTCACACAGCCAACAAAACATTGGCCGTTTTGCGCGAGAAATGCAATGGGCACGATCATGTGATTTGACACCGTTGGACTTTTTCTCTGGGAATTTTTAAAAGAAAAAGTTTACGCGAATATTCCATGAAAAATTCAAGAATTGACGGATGGGATTATTCGGTATATAACCGACATTAAACCTCCATCGGAGTCTTATGAAATTATAGGCCGAGATGGTTTTCTCACATAAGTGTCATACGAGTAGATCTTTCTATTATAAAAATATATTATATTAGGATAATTCTCAGAAAACTTTTGCGTTTTAGTTGGACCACCATTTAGTATTACCTATACTTATCACTGAAGTATAAAGAAAATCTATCGCTTCTGTGACCTTTTGAGCGGCAGAGACTTTCATCTGGAGCGATCTTATTAATATAATGGGGGTATATGGAAACATAGACAACAAGCTTAATCTAAGATATATAGGATTTTAAATGTTTCTTGTAGTGTGGCAGGGTCTCGAATCGAAAAAGACCCTTTTCGATTCGTTTCAGTTTCTTATTGAGCGCTCATAACCTACAATGCAAATTTAAATTTTGGCCTCTGGAGTGGCAGCACTTCAAATCGAAAAAAGCTACATGTGTTGGCTTTGCGACTAAAAGGCTCAATAAGGTCCAATTTTACCAGAGTTAGATATTGAACGTTTGTACTCATACTACTAGAAATTTGTACAAGAGCGATGTTTAAACTTGACTTCTAGGGACATGACATCAAATATAGCGGGACATTTGTGTGTGGGGGGCTATATGAAAACACACAAAATTGTAGCTTGAATGGATTGAATTTGTTTGTTCTACTGTGCGAGAAACTCTAATCCACTGTGCCAGAAATTCCAATGTGTGGGTCTACTTAATAACGTGGTTTAAATAGTGCAGTTTCACTAGAATTGGTTCCAAGAAGCTCGTAACGTTTAATATAAAATTTGGTCAAACCCGGATGTATCATGATGATTCTAGAGCGGCCGGTTCTCAATTCGTAAGCTTCTTAGAGCTACATTAAAACATGAATATACGAGGGCGACCGCAAAAGTTACTGGCCTAACATAAAAAGAACCGTTTTTTTTGGAATTATTATTACTTTTTTTTAACATAATCTCCTTCCAACTCAATACACTTCATCAAACGTTTTTCAAGTTTTTTAATTCCATCCGAAAAATAATATTTTTCAAGACCTTCAAAATATGCCTCAGTTTCAGCAATAACCTCGCTATTGGACGAACAATTTTTGCCACCGAGAATTTTTTTTAAATTTAGAAACAAGAAATAATCGGAAGGAACTAAATCTGGACTATATGGTGGATGCGGAGCAATTTCAGATCGTAATTCGGCCAGTTTTTGTTGAGTTAAAAATGCAGTGTGTGAAGGAGCATTATCTTGATGAAAAAGAAATTTTTTTTTCTAAATGCGGTCGTTTTATCTTGATTTCTTCACTCAACCGATCCAATAATGCACAATAATATTCACTACTTATATTTTGCCTTTCTCAAGATTATCAATAAATATTATACCCCTTGCATCCCAAAATACTGTGGCCATTACTTTTCCTGCTGACTTAACAGTTTTCGCCTTCTTGGTACCACTTTTACCAGCTTTTATCCATTGTTTTGACTGTTCTTTGCATTCTGGGATGTAGTGATGGATCCATGTTTCATCAACAGTTATGAATCGGCGCAAGAACTCTATTGGATTACGCTGATAAATCGCTAAAAGCTCCTCGGAATTAGTCCAACGGACGATTTTTTGGGGCAAAGTCAACAAACGCGGCCAAACTTGTTTTTTGATTATTTTAACAATATCAGTTCTCTAAGCTTTATTCGTCTATATTTAGTCACTTTATTTCGGTCTTCCAGAGCGTTGTTCATCTTCCGTACTCGAACGACCCATTTTAAATTGTTGAACCCAAGATTTCACGGTGGAGTATGATGGTGCATTATCGCCATGAACAGAATCCAATTCATCTTTGATTAATTGTGGCGTAGAACCTTTCATATAAAAGTGTTTAATTACCGCACGAAACTCTTTATTTTCCATTTTTCAAAAATTATAAAACTTGTTTATTTCAATCACCTGTAACAAAGAAAATAATCATTAAATATTTCGGAAATTTTGACAGATGGCTTATAAAAGATTGCTTTTAAAAAACCAAAAAAAGTTGCTAGTAAAACATAAAATGTGCCAGGCCAGTTAGTTTTGCGGTCGCCCTCGTATGTATGTCAATATAACGATTATTAACGATACTAAACTAGAGAACGATCAGAAGTAAAATGTGGCTTTTGATTAGGCTAATACTCCAATCGGAAGGGCTAGGGATGCTAGGGATTTGTAAAAAACTTTGAATTGTTGGTAGCTCATAATAGAGGGCGGCAAAGTACAAACTTTCCACTAAAACCAGAAATTTGAAAAAATTATCAGTAATTTCTTCTACAGACGATTAAAATTTAAAATGTTAAATGGCCCACGTTGGATTTTATTTGTCGCTTCAATGGTGACAGGAACCTAAAATCAGATGGGGTCGGAACTATTCCAGAACAGAAAGTGATAGGTCCAACTGCTTATTGTTCTTTACGAAATTTGAACAGAACTGGTTTCTAAAACTCCGCTTTGGAATTCGAAAAATCGTTGAATGATATCAACACATAGTGGGGTTCAAGGTTGGCCGAAATCAAAAGATTTTGCAAAATTTCGTCGAAATCATCGTCCGATTGAATCTGATAGAGATTCTAAATTAAGGGGTACGGGGGCTATATCTCCCTTTCTTTTAGCAATTACAAAACCCTAAGTCATAATACCTTGTACTACAGTTTGGTGTAGGGAACAACAAATTCTCCCTACTACGGCTGTGAGAAAATTTAGAAAATAATAAACTTTAAGCTATAACGCGTCACGACTCGCATAAAAAGTGGTTGTTTGTGCACGCAGAAAAAAGTATGGTTGTGGTGACAATATTCAAAGAGGATAATACTATTGTTGGGTATATGGTTATGGTGCAACAATATTATGATCCTCACAACAATAGTATGCTTCAAATACATCCATACTATAGTATGATTCACACATAACCATCCTATGATCCCCACAACCATAGAATGATTCACACTCAACCATACTATGATCTCCACAACCATATTATGATCCTCACAACCATAGTATGTTTCATATACAACCATGTTATGATCCCTACAACCATAGTATGAACACACATAATTATACTATGATTCCCAATATATTTTTTTAGAATTTGTTTAAGTTGTCGACAATAGATTTGATCCCCAATATTATTTATTAGAGACAACAATAGATTTGAATTATGAAAATTATTCAAAAATACATTAAATTCAAAATAATACGAGTAGAAAAAATAAGTCGAAATAAACGTAAACGTTTTTATTAAAAATACTTCAGTTAAATAAAGCCAAAGCAGCTTGTTTAAAAAATTTTAATTTCGATAAAAAAGTACTATTATTGCATTAGATCCGTACCAATAACATTTGTTCCTAAAAGCATATTTTAATGAAGAAAAATTACAATCATACAACGCAATACTTTTGTCGCACCAACCATATTTATATTGTTGCTATAACCATATTTTTAAATTTGGCAATAATACTATTGTTATATTTCAACAATATTAATATTGCAGCAATTATACTATTGTCAAAAATAAATTCAGTGAACAATGCTATAATGATTAGTTGCAGGTAAATTTCTATTTTAGGTACAGTTTTACTTTTAGGTAAAATGGGGTTCTAAAGCTTCTGTCTTAAAAAATGTTCAGATATCTCATGGAATTTTGTTGGACCACTCTCATGTACCTATGCACAAGCACACAAAACACTTGTGAAACAAAACGGAAAAGAACGTTTCTTTTGGAGAGCAACAGCGCCCGTAAAATGTCAGTTGTGGTTGTTTACACACATGCATGTGATGGGTTTAAGGGCTAATTAAAGTTTTAGTTTAACACGTTTTTAAAATTTTTTCACTTAACTAAAATACTTTTTGGCACGGGAAATGAATGCAAACAAACTGTTGATGAAATGTGAATCGCATTCGGCAGGAAATATCGCAAACAACAGCATGACTTATCTCTGCTTTGACATTTAAAGTAAAGTGAGATATTGTCACAGTACAAACCCCGGTTACAAATCGAGCAAGAACATCCGACATTTCATAATGTAGGTTTGCCACATAGCAAATTCCTGCGAATATACTAATAAGAGATAGATTTCTAAAGCCATGTCACGATCTGCAGGGATATAAATTAAACCATGCGGCAGGGATATAAATTAAACCATTAAACCCGATTTGTTTATTAATTTGTACTCTCAAGTGTCTTTTCTGCAAGAAAAGTGTTGGTTTTCAATCAGGTGATGTATTTTATACTTACAATTCAAACAACTAATTTACAGCAGAATCACATAAAGCACAGATTTTTAAAAAGATCGTACGAAAATTCTAATGGTATTGCAAGAATATCTAAAGTGGGCGAAATAGTACATTTGTGTGGGAGGTGTAAAAAGGGGTGGGACAATAAGAAGTTTTGAAAAAAAAAAGGCGACATAAAAAATTCAAAAGCGATTGAAAACTGTTTAAGAATGTTTACAAGCAAAGCAGCCTCTCAGACGCGCGAGGATTAATTGACTTAATAAGTCATGCAAAGGTTTTGGTCAAATAATTTGAAATCAAATGATATACATTGTTCTTCTGAAAATGTAATCAACTCTTCTTTGAAAGAAGTAATAATATTTAATGTCGGGCGTGGCCGACTATGACCTACCCTATTTCACTCTGCTATTCAGAGGATTAACCACCTCTGCCCGAAGTTAATTATTTGTCGTACATAACGTACCATACAATATTTAAGAGTGATCGGGTATAATTTGGGTCTTCTAGAGCTAGAGGACTACAAAAAGGGAGGTTAATTTTTGTGGGTGCTATTCGAAAACATGGACCAATATTGTCCATTGTTACAAAATATTGGTGGTGAACAAAACATTTGGTAAAAATCGGATTAAAACGTGTCATCTTAAGCCACAGATTTTAACATCTTTAAGGAAATTTGTATGGGAGCTATAGGAAAACATGTTTTTAGAATGTCCATTTTACCACAGTTACTAAGTGGTTACAGTTACTGGAGCGGTCGCTCAGAAATGCACATTTGGGATTGATCGGATGTAATTGTGCCTTCTAGAGCTGCAGGACCTCAAATCGGAAGGGAGCTTTGAGTGGGACCTATTCGATATAAAGGACTGATAAAGTCCAATTTCATCAGAGATACGTGGTATTCACTCGTAATGCTCTGTGCGTAATTAAGACGGAATCGAGAGTAATATGCGGCTTTTAGAGCTGTTGGTGCTGTCGGAAATCGGGAAGGTCTTTTGTATGGAGCCTTTACAAAAATATGAACCAACGTGGTCCAGTTTCACCACAATTAAGTGGTGAATAAGTAGTCGAACGTTAACGTTTCCTGTAAAATTTGGGCATGATCGGGTGTAATTTGTGGCATCTTCAGCTGCAGGAACTTAAATCGTGTGAGGCCTTTACGTGGGAGCTGTTTGAAATCATAGCCCGGTAAATTTGCACCAGAAATGTGTGATGGTCGCTTGTCGTGCTCTATACGATATTTGATAGAAATCGGATGAAATGTGTGGATTTATAATGTCTACTTTTGAAATCGGGAAAAAACCTATGATTTAAGACGGATGTACCCCAATTTTTAATAGGTTTCGTCCTTGGCAAAACTTTAAGAATGTTCCAAAGGTGTCTATCTATATTTCGTTAAGGTCTAGCAAACATCAGCACTAAGACTTTATACCTAGTAGGGTCATAAACACTGTTACAACATTGAACACACCCATTTCAATAGTAGAACTGAACATATCCGTTAATGTCATATGGGTTTTGAAAGCCAACTTCAATAGCGTTAGTCTGTAACGGGATTTTAAAATAGTTTCAACTTTCATCATGGAGTGGTCAGATAATGAGAACCGTATCGCTGTAATAGCGCTTTTCAAGTATAAAATGAATAAAATCGATATTTTCAAAACGCTCCGGCCACTAGGGATTAGCCGCCGTTCATCTACCGATGCATCAAACTGTTTGAGGAGACTGGAGATTTAAAAGACCGCCACCGCTCGGGCCGCCCACACTCTGTTCGAACACCGCATGTCATTAATGCCGTTAAATCAAGAATTCACAGAAATCCGCTCCGAAAACAGAAAATCATGGCCCGTGAGATGAATATCACGTAAACGTTCATTAAAAAGACTTGGGGCTTTCAAACGACGTACCGGACATTTATTAACTGCAGCTTTAAAAAAAATATGATTGAAAAATGCAAACATCTCTTGGTGAAGCATTCTGATAACTTGCACAGAAAAATTTTGTTCACCGATGAAAAAATGTTTACCGTTCAGAAAAAATTTAAGAAGCAAAATGATAAAGTGTATGCGCGATCATCTAAGGAAGCATCTGAACTGATCCCAAGGGTGGAAAAGGGTCATCACCCAGCTTCAGTCACGGTTTGGTGGGGTGTCTCCTACGATACACGCAGAAAAAAAAGTATGGTTGGGATAACAATATTCGAAGAGCCCCAAACTATTGTTGGTTATATGGTTGTGGCACAACAATATTATGATCATCACAAAATAGTATGGTTCACGCACAACCATACTATGATCCCTATAACAATATTATGGTCCTCACAACAATAGAATCATTCACACACAACCATACTATGATCCCCACAACCATATCATTATTCACATTCAACCATACTATGATCTCCACAACCATATTATGATCCTCATATCCATAGTGTGTTTAACGTACAACCATAGTAAGATCCTCACAACCATAGTATGACCTACGCACAACCATACTATGATCACCAAAATTGTTTGTAAAGACTGGAATACGTTGTTATTCTACAATAAAGTATTTTATTAAGTAGGTTATGTAACAATAGGAGTGATTTATTTATCAGTAAAAGAATCAATTATTAAAAATATTTTAGTTATACTAATCCGTAGTTTTTTTTAAAAATATAATTTTTATTACTATTATTGCGTAAGAATCGTAAAAATTAAAAAAAAAAAATAAGGTTTTGTCGGTATGATTGCCGTAATTATGTTATTGTTAACATAAAACCAATGAAAACATTACTTTTGTCCCACCAACCATATTTATATTGTTGCTACAACCATATTTTCATTTTTAAATTTGGCAACAATACTTTTGTTACATTTCATCAATATTAATATTGCCGCAGTTATGCTATTGTCAAAATGAAATTCATAAAACAATACTATGTTTGCGACGACCATAATTCTACTGCAGAAAACATACTATTGTTGCCGTGACCATATAGTAACCATATATTTTCTCTGCGCGTAAGGTCACTGACCTGCATTTCTGCTAACAAGGAGCCAAAACATCGGCCAAAGTTTAGCAAGAAACCGTTTTGGAAGCTGTTGTAAAGCCTCTTAACAATTCCCTGTTCCAAAACTAGCAATGGACTTTCCAGAAGGATTCTGCGCCGGCCCATAAGGCTAAAACGTCCCAGGCCTGGCTTCGAAACAATTTGCCAGCGTTCATTTCCTCTGAAGAATGACCCTCAGACAGCCTTGATTTGAACCCATTATATAACAAATTGTGGACGGTTTTGGAGGACAAGGTTTGTCACAAAAGATACCCCAACATTGGATCTCTTAAGACTGCTTTATTTCGAGCTGTGCCCAATTTTCCAATGGACGAGGTTCGTGCAGCTATTGACGATTGGCCAGTGCGATTTAAGGCGTGTGTAAAGGCAAAAGGCAGACATTTCGAATAAATAGATTCTTTTTGGATACAATATACACCAATAAATATATTAAAAAATATTTGGACCAAAAACATTCAGTACTTTTTATTTTACAGCCTAAAACGTGTATGCCCCTACCAAGTATTCTGTACCATTGTGTGATGTAGGTTATAAAAATAGAGTGGCAGACTGTAATATGCCCTTTACCATATTTAGAAAAATCCGCGTCCCTGTCTGGAGCTTGAGTAAGATCGAACTTAATAAGTTACTTTCAGAGCGGGCAGTATTTTTTTTTGTTCACTTTTCGTGGGGATAATATGGATTTTTATGGTCTTGCCTAACCAAAGCTAATTACTGGTCGCTTCTAACGCTTTGGCTTAGAGTCAGGAATAAACGAATTATTTGTTTTTGCTTAAAGTCAGGAACTAAATAAAAACCTTAAATAACCATTTTTTTGTTTTTCAAAAAGTTAAGATACCATCGCCAAAAATTGCATGCAACATAAAATGTTGGCAAAGCTTTTGGTTAGCACAACCACCAGTTGCAACTGAATAATTTTTCTGCATTTCATTTGTAAAGTACAATACGATGAACGTATTTACTTAGTAGGGACATAAATACTGTTACACAAGTTTTATGCTGTAAAATAAAAAGGACTGAATGTTTTTGGAGCAAATATTTTTTCATATACTTATTGATGTATATTGTATCCAAAAAGAATCTATTTATTCGAAATGTCTGCCTTTTGCCTTTACACACGCCTTAAGTCGCACTGGTCAATCGACAATAGCTGCACGAACCTCGTCCATTGGAAAATTGGCCACAGCTCGAACCAAAGCAGTCTTAAGAGATCCAATGTTGGGGTATCTTTTGTGACACACCTTGTCCTCTAAACAAACCTTGTCATCAAGATCAATTTGTAATCCAATGGGTTCAAATCTTGACTGCCTGAGGTCCATTCTTCAGAGGAAATGAACGCTGGCAAATTGTTTCAAAGCCAGGCCTGGGGCGTTTTAGCCTTATGGGCCGGCGCAGAATCCTGCTGGAAAGTCCATGGCTGGTTTTGGAACAGGGAATTGTTAAGAGGCTTTACTTCCAAAACGGTTTCATGGTAAACTTTTGCCGATGTTTTGACTCCTTGTTTGCAGAAATGCAGGTCGGTGACCCCACCGTAAGAGACACCCCACCAAACCATGACTGAAGCTGGGTGATGACCCTTTTCCACCCTTGGGATCAGTTCAGATTATTCCTTAGATGACCGCGCATACACTCTATCATTTTGCCTGTTAAATTTTTCCTGAACGGTAAAAGTTTTATCATTTATCACCAAAAGACGTTTGAATTTTTCAATCCTATTTTTTTAAAGCTGCAGTCAATATGCCCGGTACGTCGTTTGAAAGCCCCAAGTCCCTAGTCTTTTTTAATGATTCGACTCATGGACTTTTGCGTGATATTCATCTCACGGGCCATGATTTTCTGTTTTCGGAGCGGATTTCTGTGAATTCTTGATTTAACGGCTTTGATGACATGCGGTGTTCGAACAGAGCGTGGGCGGCCCGACCGGTGGCGGTCTTTTACATCTCCAGTTTCCTCAAACAGTTTTATGCATCGATAGACGAACATGCAGCTAATCCCTAGTAGCCGGAGCGTTTTAAAAATACAGTTTTTTTTATTTCACACTGAAAAGCGCTATTACAGCGATACGGTTCTCATTATCTAACCACTCCATGATGAAAATTGAAACAATTTTAGAATCCCGTTACAGACTAACGCTACTGAGGTTAGCTTTCAAAACCCATATGACATTAACGGGGTATATTCAGTTCTACTATTGAAATGGGTGTGTTTAATGTTGTAGCAGTATATATATCCCTACTAAGCATATCGAAAATCTAAATGTATGGACCAATTTAAGTGAAATTCAGAATGTATGTTTATATGATCATTGGAAAAATTTGTTGTTTACACGGCCTACAGATTGCTCCCGATTTGATACGCTGAAAAATTTATGCGGTTTTACACCAAACACAAAAACGTTGTTTATCCCCTGGCCTTATGATGAAATAAAAAAGATTAATTTACAATTTTCCTTAAATTTTTTATTTTGTAGCAAGGCACTGTAGCAATGCGCAAAGCCGGGGCCATAGATTGATTTTCGTTGAATTTTTTCTAAATATTTGTTTTATTCCCTATTTATTATCAATTTTTAGGTTGTGATAGTAGAACAAGAATAAAGTGGCACCATACCTACCGCCTTTGTTGTGTTCGGACTCTCAAGAATACATGTTATCGGATGTTGCTCACTGGAATTGCAATAAGCTGGTTTCTTTATTGTAAACAGTTTCTCATAGTAAATTTATCAGTATTTTTCAGGCTATTTTAATTTTTAGTTGATTAAGCAATCTGATACAAATAAACACGTGTTGTAAGCTCCCGCCAACAACGGACATTAACTTACCTTTAATATATCATACTTAACATTTTGTGGAAATAGTTTTAAATTAAAATAGAAACGTACACGTATTTAGTAAATATACGTGTTTTATTATTGAGAAAGGTAAGTCAATACTTATAAATAAGCATTTTCTAAAGATATTTGAAACCCCGTTTGTTGTCATATAAAGGTTTTCCTATTTTTCCTTTATTAGAAATCTCATTCGCTGTAATATCTATAGATAAAATCTCGTTAATGTATGTATATAAGTAAATAAGACTGTTAATAAAGATGTTTATAAAAATGAAAAAAATATAAATAAGCAAACGAGTACAATATTTCTTTACTGTTTTTCCACCAATACGTAATGTACTTGTGACAAAACAACGTTTGCAGGTAATTGCATTAAAAAGTTATTTTCAGATTAGAAACAGAATATGAATTTATTTGAAGGTTTATTTGAATTTTATGCGGACTCATTGAACTAAAAACTTTTGTTTCAAATTTAGGGTGGCCAGGACAAATTTGAGGAAGGGGTTACTTGTTTCAAGTGGGTTTCCTTGTATAATAAACGCTTTTGACTTTGTGTACCCTCTTTGACACTAATAAAAAAAAGTAAAGGTCATGAGAGTGTACAACGCCTTTAATAATCAAAAGTCATCATCTAATAATGCTTTAAGTAGTTAACAGACAAACAAATCCCACACAAGAGTTTGCAAATCGTTCACTGACTTTTAGTACTCCTTGTTAATTAATGCAGTTTGACTGGTTGTTAATTTGCCTTAAGACACTTTTATGCTCCATACACTTCATGTTCAAATTATATATTGTTGTTGTTTTTTTTACACTCGTATCGAGATTTTAACGCGTGTAACTTAATTGCAATCCTAGTGAAATGATATGGACACAGAATGGTTTGTGATTGCATTACGGCAAAAAGTTATGTTCTGGGAAATTATTGATATAATATGCCTTTAAATGCGAGTTGCATATGGCGATGATTTCGAGTAATTATATAGAAGACTTTAAGTAAAATTTTAATACTGGTAAATTAAACTAAGGTTCTGTTTAAACACAGAAACTTTAAAAATTCGGACATACAAAACTTACGATACAAAGAAAATGTGAATTTGGAAAACTTTGTTAATTTTTAAGACAATCCTTTGGACATCCACATGCAAGAAACTAGAAAAAACAAGTAAGTAAGTGCTATAGTCGGGCGTGGCCGACTCTATGATACCCGCACCACTATAAATGTGATTAAGTCTCCTGTTAATCGAAAGCACTCGTCGCTATTTCTATCTGTATCTATCACGCAAGCACTAAGCCTTTATACCCCATACCACTATGTGGTGAGGGTATAACAATTATAGTTGGTCCACATTTTCATACCTTGTTTTCGGACCCTGTGCCCTCCCACGGACGAGATAAATCATTTGGCTTGACATATTTAAAGTCCTGAGGCAATTCCCTGTCATTTGAGGGGTCACACTAAAATCCGGGTAAACCGAAACTTTTGGACCCTCCTAATGGACCCTGGGGCCCAAACAGGTCGAATTTTTTTCTGTATTTAAAATTGTAAGATAATTTCCTTTCCTTTAAGGGGTCACACTTATATTTAAAATCATGGGTCCATTTTTTGGGTTCTGAAGGCCCCGTAGGTCCCAGGGGCGGGTCCAACTATTTTTTTTACATTTTGTGGTCAGTTCTACATCGAATGGCATATTTTTTTAATTTGTTGACCAATACACGCGACATCAACTGGATTTGGACCAAATCCGGGAGTTCCTTTGTATGGGGGGTCTATCAGAAAGTGCTCCGATTTGGACCAATTCAATCCGTCCTTGTCCCAATATATTACCACATGCCAAGTTTCATCAAGATCGGTGCATAAATGCGACCTGTACTTTGATTACAAGAATAGATGGACATCTTTACATCCAGCCAGCCGACCAGCCAGCCAGCCAGCCGGCCAGCCAGCCAGCCGCCCAGCCAGCCAGACAGACATGGCTAGATCGACTCAAAATGTAATTCTGAGCAACTTTCTCTCTGGTCCCGGTATTCTAACTCGATTCCTTCGATGTGTTACAAACGCAAGCACTAAGCCATTATACCCCATACCACTATGTGGTGCGGGTATAAAAATAAAATAGGCTGAGACCGACTATGTTATACTAGTACTCTGGGGAAAAGCCAACTGAAAGTATGTTTCAGGTCCCAATTTACTCAGATTTTAAAACAAATATCCTATTTGAATTTGTGGGAAAATGTTATTGTTTTTGGTAAGATCGGCTAAACATAAAGTTTGAGTTTTCAATCGGATCACACTTTTTTGAAGTTGAAGCGTTTTGAAAATATCGCTTTTTTCATTTCACACTTGAAAAGCGCCATTACAGCGATACGGTTCTTATTAGCTGACCACTCCATGTTGAGAGTGAAACAATTTTAAAATTCCGTTACAGGCTAACGCTATTGAGGTTAGCTTTCAAAACCTATATGACATTAACGGGGTATGTTCAGTTCTACTATTGAAATGGGTGTTTTCAATGTTATAACAGTATTTATGTCCCTACTAAGTACAATGGCCATATTAACTTATAATGTTATGGTAGGTCGAACCGAATGTCCATTACGATTATAAACAATTGGTTATTCCAAAGGTAGCTCTTCTTTTGCAACGGAATTTTTGTAGTTCCAAACAATTACCAACTAATTTTTTATCTGTGTGTCCAGAACAAAAGAATACGCGTTGTAATTTTAATCTAAAACAACATGATAAAAAAATTATCATTTTGTTAAATATTGGTGCGATTTGTTTGTAAAAAAATCTGGTGTCTTAATAAATCATTCTATATTGCGAATCTTCTATTATGATGGTCGCCAATAATACCTTCCACACCAAACCCAGTATCATTTCAGTTTTTGCGTATACATATTTTGTAAAATTCTGAAATGAAAAACTCTTTCGTTTAAATTTGTTTCCCACTAACGTCGTTAAGATGTTTACACCGTTTCATTACTGGCTCCAAATAGCATTTGCGCTTAATGAAATCATTAAGTCAATTATGAAATTTTTTGCTACTTGTATCAGTGCGCGCTGAATTGTGATTAACAACTGCATTCATGTAACGATCGTTGTTTTTTCGGCATGTTTTTCATCCTGCAATATCATGTTTAACAACATCATGCAGTTGTAGGTTTGATTTCGCTGCACAATTCAATTGTATTAAATGGATTTTCCATGGTGATTTTCTACGCTGAACTGTTTTACGCAATCTGCAAGTATCCGAATGTAGTCGGTATATCAATGTATGCATGGTACGAGTGTAATTATAAATGTGAACAGGGTGATCCGAAGATCTGTGGTTTATATTTAAATTGTGTAATTTAGAGCTTTATATTCCATGTCAAAACAGACACACAAAATTCCACATGTCTCCAATTTTTGCAAAAATTTCGGGATGTATTCGTCTCAATATTTTTTTATAAGTATTCCTATCTACTTATAAAAAAAAATGTTGAGACGAATACATCCCGAAAATTTTGCAAAAATTGGAGACATGTGAAATTATAATCTTAAACATTTCTTAACAGAGACATGGGCTTTTTAATATCTGCAAGTCCTTGCAAAATTGGCTAACTGGTGTATATTAATGTTGTAATATTTGGCTTAATAGATTTTAAAGTTCTATACCTTGTTTAAATATTTTTAGTTCTTACTAAATTGAACATTTTTTTTTATTTTGGTTTCGTTTTTCGGAAAATATTACATCCCTATTTTTTCTCAAATTATATTAAAAATCTTGAACAGTTCTTATTCTGGTTCAAGACCTTTTTGTTAGTTCTTTTTCAGAAATTGGGTAAAGAATTGGTAAAATGTGTTGGCTTGGTTGCCTGGCAGACTGTACAGCTGTTTTTTAACCCGCAAAGGTTTTTCTTCAGCAGTCTTTGGCAACGATTACTTTGGCTACAAATCAAATGACTTATACGAGAGTCTCATTTGAATAACTTAGAATCGTTTCACAGAGAATATTCGAATTGTGACCTCTTGCATCTACATTTTAACAAAGTTCATTAACATATGTCAATTCACTGCAACTCAAAACAATTTGCAAGGCAAGTTGTAAAAGAAACTCTATAGATGGCTCTGAATGTGGAGTTTCTGTACAGGTTGTAAAGGTGAATTGTATTTAGTGCGATTTATAACATCAGTTCTCATACGTTTGTTGAGATCCAGATCTTAAAGTGTTGGTTTTGCTTTAAAAAATTGTAGCCAAGCTTTCTGATGAAGGTCCAAGACGGTTAAAACATTTGTTAAAAAATTATTCTTCTATTGAAACGCAGATGCAAGAGGTATCGAGTCGGGTTATAGGATTAACCGTGTGTTAAAGCAAAAATCCAAAATAAACAAACGCGCTAAAATCATTCTAAACAAACTAACAGTTTTAAAAACCGTTAGTAAGACAATTACTCAATTTGGTACGAATTGTTTCAGTGAGTCGCCTGAGTCCTCACTCTTCGACTTAATACTTTGACATTTGCAAAATTTAACAATGTTTCATATACAAATCGTTAGTCAAGTGGGCAGCACACCAAACGTGTGCCTACCAGGAGGTGATGAATTTGTGACAAACAAACCGGATCTAATAAGCTTGTGGAGAAATTCACTGTTTAAAAAATAAGGACAACAAATGATCATAATAAAACAAAAAATCTAAACAAACAATAGGTTGTTTTGAAAAAAATATTTTACATAACCATAAAGCTAACAAACGTAAAAATGGGCGTGGCAACCACTTTTGTCTTCAGGGCATACAAAGTTGAAAGAAACCACATTGCTATTTGTGTTGGTGGTAAATGACGAGGCGGGGTAAAGGCTCAATATTCTTGCCAGAAAGTGATCCTTATAATCATTATTCCATGTACCTATTTTCAGAAAAAAACTAATGAATACATAGTATTACAAATATTTTGCGAATACCAAAAGTAGACAAAATGGTGCAATTCGTGGTGTCAATCATCTCGTTGTGCGCGAGTACAAAGCCTGTAAAAAAATATTTTAATATACCCAGTGCTCTAGAAATCGCATTTTAATACACGTTTTTTAAACTCTGTAGAACAGAGCTGTATCCTCTATATGTCATACTGGTATTCTAAAGTCGGTTCGTGTTTACACACTCCTATACAGTAGTGATTTTCTACTTGAGGACCAGTTATAAGTTGTGGTGAAACTGGACCAAATAGGCCCATCTTTTCCAATGGTGTCCATTCAAACGCTCCTTTTGATTTAATAGGCTTGTACAGTTTTACTGAATCGTGCTTATTTTGGGTAATACGTACAGGAGATCTTATATAAATACCAGTAACATTGAACCATTTCGGACCAAATTTGTAAGTAGCCTGACTGTTCTGCAGCTCTAAAAGTCATAAATGTAATCACCATTCCATTTTCGATATAGTTCAAATACAAATGACCTCTCCTATTTTAAGTCCGACCACTAAATAGGAAACAATAAAAATTCAACCGTTCCGTTGGCAACACTTCTATTGAGGTGGCTTAACATTTTAAATTTAAATCTGCTTAAAAAATACTGATGCTATTTTTAAACTTCTAGTTTTATTGAAAAAGTCGAATTTCGTCATTTAATAATGGAACATTATTCGATGAATTTTCGCTTCGCTTAATAAGCTGAAGATTGTTTGGCAGGAGACGAAGAATTTTACCGAAAAATCGTGTTCCAGATAAAGCATATTTTCATCTCGGTGGTTATGTCAATAAGCAAAACTGCCACATATGGGGTTCAGAGAACCCACGCGTAACTATTGAGAAGCCAGTGCATCTACATCGAGTCATTGTTTAGTGTGGATTTTTAGCTGGCGGCATCATTAGGCCATTTTTCTTTGAAAATGAGCAAGGAGACGCCGTTACTGTCATTAGTGATCAATACCGCGTCATGCTCATCGAATTTTTGTTTCCTAAAATTCAAGAGAATGACATGGACGAAACTTGGTTTCATGAAAACGTGGCCACATTTCACACATCCTAATCAACCATCGTTATTTTAAGCCCTGTTTTTGAAAATCGAATAATC
Organism: Hydrotaea diabolus; assembly: GCA_963513945.1. Lineage (NCBI taxonomy): Eukaryota > Metazoa > Arthropoda > Insecta > Diptera > Muscidae > Hydrotaea > Hydrotaea diabolus. The sequence goes on along the minus strand of OY740718.1, from coordinate 148,499,568 downwards.
AGTCGAAATTGTGGTGTCAATTAGCCGCCTCGGAGCTGTTATTTGAGCCCTTTGAATTATATTTTGTGGGGAGCTATTTATATAATAAATGTTCCGCAAAGCATCCAAAAATAATTGAAGCATTAAAGCAAGATCTGCCATTGAAGAGGTTCGACCCGAAACAATCGAAATTGTATTGAAAAATTTGTTGATATAATGAGATACTGCCGAGACAGTTATGGTAGTCATATGAATGATATTGTACTCGTATTCCATTATTATATGACAAAGTTCGACCTTTCCAATAAAACCAGAAATTTAGAAAAATATCAGAATTATTACAGCCGATTCATATTTAAATTTTTAAATCGCGCATCCTGTATTTGATATACTATTAACCATAATAAAATTCTGAGCCAATCCAGCAATGCCTATCCGCCCGTCCATATATCTTTTGAAAGCATGATAGCTGTAAAAATATTTGCGCTATGTCCCAAAGAATTTGCATGATGATTGCCATTATAAATGGGCTAATTCCGCCAAGGGGGAAGAGTTTCCCCTTTAATTGACTAAAGGTACTTCAGCAAAAAATTACTCTTTCGAGATTATTTTTTCAAAAAACTACACTGTGCAACTCTTTTTTTTAGGTTTGGCTCATTCCTATGGGAAATAAAAGATTTAGGTTACTATAATAAATCCGTAAAAGGACAAGGTCCCGATAAGTTTTTGTCATTATTTATGGGCCGTAGAAGCTTTTAAATAAGTATACTTTATACGTACTCGTAGTACATATTGCTGCATTTTAGCGAATTTTCATGATGAGATGCCTTTAGTGAAATCGCATGGAAGATATTTTCGGAGAATCTTCTATCACTTATCGTTAAGTTTGGAGTGTTCTTTTTGTCATTTTCGGGAAAAATGAAAAAACAGTCCCCTGTTTAACAGAAGTTTTGAGAATTTTTATGTTCTACAAAAATTTTACCCAGTAAATTTTAGTAGGGGTCACTGATGGCCTTTAGTGAAATCGCATGGAAGATATTTCCGGAGAATCTACTATCACCTATCGTTAAGTTTGGAGTGTTCTTTTTGACATTTTTCGGGAAAAGTGAAAAAACGGTAACCTTTTTAACAGAAGTTTTGAGAATTTATATGTTCTACAAAAATGTTACCCAGTAAATTTAAGTAGGGGTCACTGATGGACCAAAATCGTTATCTCTAGTTTAAGCTTGTTCCTTTGGTCCTTGAAAATGAAGAAATTGAGTAAATATGGGTTAAAAAGTTCAACTAAGGTACTGTTTTTTTCATTTAAGTACTCGTATAAGTCGTCGTTAATTTAAACAGGATATCACCATAAAAATAATCCTTTTCGTCTTTTTTCAGAAATCTTTTGTTTAGAAATCTAATATATAAAATTCTCGTGTCGCGGTGTTGGTTACAAAACTCCTCCGTAACGGCTTGACCGATTTGTATGAAATTTTGTATGCATATCGAGAAGGTCGGCGAATCGAATCTATTTTTTACCCGAAAGGTGGCGCTGTTGTCGAAATTTAAAATTTTAACGTTTTATATTACAAGCATGCCTCCTAGAGGAGTCATATGTTTGACCGACCCTCAATATTTCTGCAATCCCAACAGTTTCACAGAACATATCTACCCTCTTTAACCCTTAGGGTGGTCCCGATAATTTTTTTTATTTTTTAAATTAATTTTTGGCGCGGATTTGTATCGAATACCTAAATATATGGATCAATTTAAGTGAAATTCAGAATGTATGTTTGTGTGATCATTGGAAAAATTTGTTGTTTACACGGCCTACAGTATGTGGATTGCTCCCGATTTGGCACGCTGACAAATTTATACGGTTTTACACCAAAGACAAAAAACGTTGTTTATCCCCTGGCCTTATGACGAAATAAAAAAATTTTATAAAATTATTTTTCGGCTTGAGGTCATTTATTTAAACTCCTTGTTCTATGTGTTGTTTAATTTTTATTTATCCCAATATTTCGATTGACTTCGTCAATCAACAAAGATTAATTTTCGTTGAATTTTTTCTAAATATTTGTTTTAATCCCTATTTATTATCAATTTTTAGTTAGTGATTGTAGAAAAAAAAAGTAGTGGCACCATAAGTTACCACCTTTTTTGTGTTCGGACTCTCAAGAAACATGTTATCAGATGTTGCTCACTGGAATTGCAATAAGCTGGTTTCTTTATCGTAAACAGTTTCTCATAGTAAATTTATCAGTATTTTTCAGGCTATTTTTATTTTTAGTTGATTAAGCAATCTGATACAAATAAACACGTTGTGTAAGCTTCCGCCAACAATGGCCATTAATTTACCTTTATAACGGGTGGTCCCCATATAAGACCAGCTGCTATGAAACACAAATAATTTTTTAACATAATTTATTTTTTCTTTTTGCAGATTATAACTGAACTTTTGGAAATTTAAAATGAATACGTACAGTCCACAACAACGCATTAAAATTATCGATTTTTATTATTCTTCTCAACGATCAATTGTTCTGACGCAGCGAAATTATCGCCGTTTTTTTAACGTAAGATCAGCGCCCACATCTTCAACGATTACAAGTTTAGTTCGCCGTTTTGAGGAACTGGGTTGCAGTTGGCAATACATCAGCATCAGTTACACCCAATCAGATGCACTGTTTGGTGCGGTGTTATGGCCACCAAAATCATCGGCCCAAATTTCTTTGAGAATGAGGATGCAACGCCAGAAACGGTCTCCGGGGCTTCTTACAGAACAATGATCGACAACTTTTTGCGGCCAATAGTGGAGCAACATCCTAATTTGTGGTTTCAACAAGATGGAGCCACTGCACATAGTGCTAGGCAAAACAATGCACATGCTGCGTGAAATTTTTGGTGAACGCATAATTTCAAAAATTCAGATTTCCCTTGGCCTCCTCGTTCACCTGCGTCCCATTTTTTTATGGGGATATTTAAAACAAAAAGTGTATATTAACAAACTCAGATACTTGGACAGCTCAAGCAGAATATTCAAGACGAAATACGGCGCCTGCAACCAGAAACGTTACTCCGTGTAATGCAAAATGCGCTAAAAAGAGACAATGTCTGTATCGAGCAAAATAGTGGTCATTTCCATAAAATGTATTTAACATATAAAAATAAATCGTTTAAAAAAAACTCGTTATTACAAGAGTTATACGTGTTTAACATCACTAGGTCTCATTTGGGCCACCCCAAATTTTGTGGAAATAGATTAAAATTAAAATAGAAACTTAAGAGAGGTAAGTCGATACTTATAAATAAACAAACGAGTACAATATTTCTTTACTGTTTTTCCACCAATACGTTATGTACTTGTGGCAAAACAACTTTTGCCGGGCCAGCTCGTTTTGTATACAATTTAAACTAGGTCTAAGTCGTCTTGAATTTAAACAGAATATCATTATAAATATAGTAATCCTTAACGTGTTTTTTTTTTGATTTTTTTTAAAAATTTAGAATAAAACTTGATTTTTTTAACTTTAATATTTTTATTTGTTTTTAGTTAGTTAATTGCATTAAAATGTTATTTTCAGATTAAAAACAGAATATGAATTTATTTGAAGATTTATTTCAATTTTATGCGGACTCATTGAACGAAAAACTTTAGTAGCGAATTTACGGTCTAGATATATAAGATTTGGCCAGGACAAATTTAAGGAAGGGTTTACTTGTTTCAAGTGGTTTTCCTTGTATAAAAAACGCTTTTGACTTTGTGTACCCTTTTTGACACTAATAAAAGAGTAAAGGTCATGAGAGTGTACAACGCCTTTAATAATCAAAAGTCATCATCTAATAATGCTTTAAGTAGTTAACAGACAAATCCCTTACAAGAGTTTGTAAATCGTTCACTGACTTTTAGTACTCCCTGTAAATTAATGCAGTTTGACTGGTTGTTAATTTGCCTTAAGACACTTTTATGCTCCATACATTTCATGCTCAAATTATATATTGTTGTTGTTTTTTTGATTATTGTATACACTCGTATCGAGATTTTAACGCGTGTAACTTAATTGCAATCCTAGTGAAATGATATGGACACAGAATGGTTTGTGATTGCATTACGGCAAAAAGTTATGTTCTGGGAAATTGTTGATATAATATGCCTTTAAATGCGAGTCGCATATGGCGATGATGCCGAGTTATTATATAGAAGACTTTAAGTAAAATTTAAATACTGGTAAATTATACTTAGGTTCTGTTTAAACACAGAAACATTAATAATTCAGACGTACAAAACTTACGATACAAAGAATATGTGAATTTGAAAAACTTTGTTAATTTTTAAGACAATCCTTTGGACATCCACAAGCAAGAAACTAGAAAAAAATAAAATAGTCTAAGACCGACTATGTTATACTGGTACTCTGCACTCTAACATGTTCAGAAAAGCCAATTGAAAGTATGTTTCAGGTCCCAATTTACCCATATTTTAAACAAATATCATATTTGAATTTGTGAGAAAATTTTATTGTTTTTGGTAAGATCGGCTAAACATAAAGTGCGTTTTTTTAGACGTGTGGTTTTCAATCTGGTCGCACTTTTTTGGAGTTTGTCTTCTTGACAGCTTTCACTTGAGTTATTCTCAGTTTGGTTCGCCATTTCATAATGAATAGACTTCCTCCGAAACAAAGTTTGCAAATCGTGGCCCAAAACGATATGGCCACCGATCCTGATTTTTACAATAAAATTTGAAACTTGCATTTGGAGTAATGAAAATCAACAAGTAATTGTTGAAACGCCGCTACATTTTCAAAAAGTCAGTGTTTGGTGTACTTACTAGGGACATAAATACTGTTATACACGTTTTATGCTGTAAAATAAAGAGCACTGAATGTTTTTGGACCAAATATTTTTTAATATATTTATTGATGTATACTGTATCCAAAAAGAATCTACTTATTCGAAATTTCCGCCTTTTGCATTTACACACGCCTTAAGTCGCACTGGCCAATCGTCAATAGCTGCACGAACCTCGTCCATTGAAAAATTGGCCACAGCTCGAACTAAAGCAGTCTTAAGAGATCCAATATTGGGGTATCTTTTGTGACAAACCTTGTCCTCTAAAACCGTCCACAATTTGTAATCCAATGGGTTCAAATCTGGACTGCCTGAGAGCCATTCTTCAGAGGAAATGAACGCTGTCAAATTGTTTCGAAGCCAGGCTTGGGACGTTTTAGCCTTACGGGATGGCGCAGCATCCTGCTGGAAAGTCCATGGCTGGGTTGCAATTGTTAAGAGGCTTCACAACAGCTTCCAAAACTGTTTCTTGGTAAACTTTGGCCGAAGTTTTGACTCCTTGATCGCAGAAATGTAGGTCAGTGACCCCATCGTAAGAGACACCCCACCAAACCGTGACTGACAACAGCTTCCAAAACTGTTTCTTGGTAAACTTTGGCCGAGGTTTTGACTCCTTGATCGCAGAAATGCAGGTCAGTGACCCCATTGTAAGAGACACCCCACCAAACCATGACTGATGCTGGGTGATGACCATTTTCCACCCTTGGGATCAGTTCAGATGCTTCCTTAGATGACCGCGCACACACTCTATCATTTTGCTTCTTAAATTTTTCCTGAACGGTCTTCATCGGTGAACAAAATTTTTCTGTGCAAGTTATCAGCGTGCTTTACCAAAAGACGTTTGCATTTTTTAATCCAATTTTTGTTAAAGCTGCAGTCAATAAATGTCCATTACAACGTTTGAAAGCCCTAAGTCCCAAGCCTCTTTAAATGATTCGAATCATGGACTATTGCGTTCTATTCATCTCACGGGCCATGATTTTCTGTTTTCGGAGCGGATTTCTGTGAATTCTTGATTTAACGGCTTTGGTGACATGTGGCGTTCGAACAGAACGTGGGCGGCCACTAGGGATTAGCCGCATGTTCGTCTACCGATGCATAGAACTGTTTGAGGAGACTGGAGATATAATAGACCGCTACGGGTCTGGCTTAACGGCCGTTAAATCAAGAATTCACAGAAATCCGCTCCGAAAACAGAAAATCATGGCCCGTGAAATGAATATCACACAAAAGTCCATGAGTCGAATCATTAAAAAAGACTTGGTACTTGGGGCTTTTAAACGACTTACCGGACATTTATTGACTGCAAGTTTAACAAAAATAGGATTAAAAAATGCCAACGTCTTTTGGTGAAGCACGCAAAAATTTTGTTCACCGATGAAAAAAAATTTACCGTTCAGGAAGAATTTAACAAGCAAAATGATAGAGTGTATGCGCAGTCATCTAAGGAAGCATCTGAACTGAACCGAAGGGTGGTAAAAGATCATCACCCATACGCAGGAAAAAATTATGGTTTGGGTGACAATATTCGAAGAGGAATAGAGGAATGTGGTTGTGGCACATTACATTATGATCCTCACAACAATAGTATGATTCACACATAACCATACTATGATCCTTACAACCATAGTATGATTCAAACTCAACCATATTATGATCTCCACAACAATAGTATGATTCACACTCAACCATACTATTATCGCCACAACCATAGTATGATCCTCACAACCATAGTGTGATTCACACGCAAGGATGCTATTATTCGTACAACCATCTGCGCCGATTTTCTTAAATTTTAACAACGCTGTTCTCTGGTCCAGAAACTTATTCTTGCTAAAATTTATTAAGATTGGATGCTAATTGTGGATGCTAGAGCTAAGAACATACAAAACGAATTAATACTGAGGAGGAAGCTATATCGAAATCTGAGCCGATGTTGCTTAATTTAATTAACGTCCTTCCTTGGTCTAAAGAAAAACAAACGTGTGCCAATTTGCATCAAGATTGGCTGTAATATGGTGCTTCTAGAGCTAATCCGCATCCGAATTTTTAAAACTTAGTTAAATCTGAACTGATTAAAACGTAGCTAGATCTGAACAGATTATAACGTACTTCATCGGCCCAAATAACTTACTTGTGCTATGCTTCAACAATATTTGATGTAAGATGTGTAGCTAATCGGGTGAATATATAGATGGGAGCTATATTTAAATACTCACCGATTTTTTTCAAGTTCAATAATATCCTTCCTTGGTCCGAAAAACCACCGTGTTCTAAATTTCATCAAGATTGGATGTAACATGTTTCTACTTAAACTAAAATCACAAAATTCTGGTGAACTTCGGGGAGCTGTATCCAAATACGAGCCGATTTTCTTCAGTTTGCGTCCACCCTTGGTACAACAAAACTTCGGCTAAATTTCTGGATAACCGGACAACAATTGCGAACTGTACCTTGATATCAAGCCTTAAACGGTCGCACGGACAGGCAGACATCCTAAGATGGAATCTGCTGGTGATTATACGTCGATCGATATACTTAAAGGTGGGTATAGCTTAAATATTTTTGGTAGTCACAACAATTTTTCATGAAAGTAACTTTTAATAACCTGTTTCACAGATGGATGAAGGGAATGCAAACTATGGTTAAGGTGACAATATTGAAGCGGTGCTACAGGACTCCTATTTTGGCTAGAAGTCGAAAAATGTTTTAGAAAATACACCTTACACTCGAATACACCTTACCTTTACGAGAATTTGTGTTAAACTTAATGGATCTAAGACAAACACAGTACAACATTTTTTAGGTGATTGATTCAGGACTCAATTCTGATAATTGTTTGTGAAAGTAGCCCCAAAAAGAAGACATTCTGCATCATTCGTATGGTCAAGGTACATCAAATAATAATTGATTAATTAATTTGAAGTTAGTAAGTAAGAATTTGTCACGTTTTAGGCTCTTTTGTTTGTCATAACTATAGTCCGAATAAGCCGAAACAAATTTAAAAAAATTAAAAATTACAATTCCTTTAATCTGTTCATACAACATTCGCTACATAAGCAACAGTTTCGCAGTTATAAATAAATGTATGATGAAAAAAAATATTTTTTGCCTAAAAAATTAATTTTTTTTTAATTCATAAAAAATACAAAACGGTAAAAAGTGTCAAGCCCTATTACTTTCGCATAAGTAATAGGGTACAAAGTGTCAAAACGGTACAAAGTGTCAAGTCCTATTACTTTCACGTAAAGTCACATAACTTATGAACAAAATGAGACATAGATCATGAAAATCGATTTACGCGTTTCGCCTTTATGCACAATTAAGTGAAGGAATGAATTTCAAAAATTTGAGTAGATAACATATCAAAATCTCATATTTTCTGTGTAAGAATAGCTGTTATATAATTCAGAATGTTTATTTTCATGCAAAATAAGAATCAATAAAAAACTCATCAACGTTTTTCCATAGAATTTTGTGCATATCTCGAGCAATTTTTTGAAATTCATACCTTCACTTAATTGTGCATAAAAGCGAAACGCGTAAATCGATTTTCAGGATCTATGTCTCATTTTGTTCATAGGTTATGTGACTTAACGTGAAAGTAATAGGACTTGACACTTTGTACCGTTTTGTATTTTTTATGAATTAAAAAAAAACTTTAATTTAAAAAAAAATATTTTTTTTCTTCATACATTTATTTTTAACTGCGAAACTGTGGCTTATGTAGCAAAAGTTGTATGAACAGATTAAAGGAATTGTAATTTTTAATTTTTTTAAATTTGTTTTAGCTTATTCGGTCTAGTAGTTTTCGAGTTATGACAAACAAAATAGCCTAAACGTGACAAATTCCCCTATACGATACTTACTAACTTCAAATTTATTATTAAATCATTATTTGATGTACCATGACCAAACGAATGATGCAGAAGTTCTTTTTTTGGGCTACTTTCTCAAACAATTATCAGCATTGATTCCCGAAATCATGTGTTGTACTGTGAATTGCAACAATAATTAGAGACTTATTGTAAAAACATTTTGTTTTCGAACCAATGGTGCTTTCTTTTGAAATTTGTACAGGGTGGCTGATGAAGCCCCTACCAAAAAAATGTAATAAATTTTTTTCTATTTAATGAAACTGGTTACTTTGTTTTATTTTGCAGATTGATTTTTAGATTAACCAAAAAGTTCCTAGTCCCTAGTTTCGGTTCAAAGAGAGTATAGGCGAACGTTTTGCTGCAATCCTCCAAGCAGATGAGCCATAATGCGACTTGTTAACAAATTTCCGAGCATGGTTCAGTCCACAGAAGACCTTACCATTGAAACCCTCATTGCAGTCAATTATGCACAAAGTTTTGGACTGGTTTTTGGATGGTCAATAAACTGAACGCATCAGACTTCACGATTTGCTTGGAATTTTGCGATAAGTTGCTTTTTAAACGGTGGAAGAGGACGAAAACATGTTCAACTGTATTTTCATGTCTGACGAGGCCCATTTCGATTTAAACGGCAACATGCTTCCAGCCCACAAATACTCCATTAGAGGGATTTGCATCCACTTCGTGTCACAGTGTGGTGTTCAGTTTCATCGCGCTACATTGTCAGGCCCTACTTTTTCGAAGAACACGGTCACAACGTTACGGTTACTAGAGACAGTGACTTGAGAATGTTGAGAGAGTTTTTCTATTCAGAATTCTGCCGAAAGAGAATGCCTTTTAACTCTGTCTAGTTTCAGCAAGATGGTGTAAATCCTCACATAGCCCGGCCTGCTATGACAGAATTGCGACGAATTTTTTTCTTGTGGGGTTATGGCAGCCTGCAAAGCAAAACCAACAAATTTAAATGAACTAAAGCAATCCATTCGAGAAACAATTGCGGCTATTCCTGTCTCTACTCTCCAAGCAGATATGAACAACTTTTTGGTAAGATGTCACACATTCATCAACGAGCAGGGGGGGGGGGGGCATTTAAATTTCATTATGTTAATAAAATTACATGAGCTTTAACATACACGCAGAAAAAAAGTATGGTTGTGGTGACAATATTCAAAGAGGATAATACTATTGTTGGGTATATGGTTGTGGTACAACAATATTATGATCCTTACAACAATAGTATGATTCAAATGCAACCATAATATGATCCTCACAACAATAATATGATTCACACATAACCATAATATGATCCCCACAACCATACTATGATCTCCACAACCATAGTATGATCCTTACAACCATAATATGTTTCACAAACAACCAAAGTATGATCCTCACAACCATAGTATGATTCGCACGCAACCATGTTATGATCCCTACAACCATAGTATGATCACACACAATTATACTTTGATCCCCAATATAATTTATTAGAATTTGTTGTCGACAATATATTTAAATTATCAAAATTATTCAAGATACATTAAATTCAAAATAATAGAAGTGATTTATTTTACAGTAGAAAAAATAAGTTTAAATAAACGTAAGCGTTTTTATTAAAAATATTTCAGTTAAACAAAACCAAAGCAGCTTGTTTAAAAAATTTTAATTTCGATAAAAAAAACTATTATTGCATGAGATCCGTACCAATAACATTTGTTCTTAAAAGCATATTTAATTGAAGAAAAGTTACAACCATACAGTATGATTGCCGTAATCATATTAGTGTTAACATAAAACGCAATACACAATACATTTGTCGCAATAACCATATTTGTATTGTTGCTATAACCATAATTTCATTTTTAAATTTGGCAATAATACTATTGTTACATTTCAACAATATTAATATTGCAGTAATTATACTCTTGTCAAAACTAAATTCAGCGAACAATGCTATGGTTGCGACGAACATACTTTTATTGCGGAGAACATATTATTATTGCCGTGACCATGTAGTAACCGTGTTTTTTTCTGTGTGTATATAATAGAAAAATTAATTCCATATACTGAAAAAAAAAATTATTTGAGTTTCTTTATGTAGCAATAGTCAGCGACCCTGTTGAATAATTTAGACGAAAATTGTGATATTGAGATTTATGTTAAAATGAAAACGACTTTTTCGGCACTTTTGCCAAAATGACATCACTTAACAGTGATTCGTGACATACGCCGTTGTTGCGGGTGACATTATCTACGCTGCCCCAACACACCCATCCATACATATCTTATGTAAATATGCAGCTTTACAAACATATACAAAAGCACAAAGCGCTGGAGTATCTGTGTGCAAAAAAGTGCAATTCGCTGTGCATAATACATATATGTGTGTGTGTGTGTTTTTTCCATGCAACATTTTTATTATGTGTACTTAGGGAAATTGCATAAAATATCATAAGTTTGTTTACATTTCAGAACATTGCAGCGCAGAAACATTCGTTAATGTTGCATTTTCTGATACCTGCACATCATTTTCGTCTTGGCAGGTTTCTTCTTTTTTCTAGCAGCTGGCATTTGAGTAAAACTTGACTCGCAAAAAAATAATGCATCAACATTAAATTTGCATTTTAAAAACGTTTCGTCAAACGTTTCATTTTTTTGTACAGACTTTAAAATGCATTACGATATGCATGAAGAGCATGAGAATATATGTAGTTGGTGTAAGGAGAATGTATGGACACTCTACAGATGGTACACATTTTTGAATTTAATCAAACAAAATTTTTAAAATATAAAGATTTAATTTACCATATTTTTTCTACACTAGACTTTAATTGCCTTATTTTATTAGTTTGAATTCCTTATTTGTTTTCTATATAATAAAACCTGTTAATCATTGTTTTTACCCAGATTCCGGAAAATTTCAATAAACTTTAAACGCCGATTTTCTTCAAAAATCTGAAGTTTACGAACATAAAATTGAGAACCGTTTCTAACTACAAACCAAATATTATAGGCTATCATTTAACAATTATCGACATTTTATTTTTTTTGAACAATAGTTGAATAGAAGTTTGAACAATAGCCCTAATTTATCCCACGTATTTTGCATAGTTATTATTAAAAAATATATTTTAGGATTCGATATAAAATATTATTATCCCTTAAAAATAATCGTGCGATGACTTTTCCCGATTTTCGGCGTGGGTTATCGAGACAAGAGTGTTCGACTTCTGGCGATAAAGCACTATCAAAAACCACTGTTAATCGCTGGTACCAAGAGTTCGCCGTTCGCTCCAGGATGAATTTTGTGGAAGACGTCCAACTTTGGTCACTTTGCCAAAAAGCATCGATGCTGTGCGTGAACTGATTAAGCAAGGCATCCTTGGGCATTAGTATAACAAGCATCAATAAGATATTGCATGTTCATTTCGCCGTGAAAAAACTACCACAAATTTGACGAATGCTCAAAAAAAGGCTCGAATGGATTGGTGCAAAAAGATGTTTGAAAAAGTATAACTGCTGTAGCTTAAAGGCAGTGCATAACATTGTCACAGGTGACGAATTAAGGATCTATCCATATGAACCCAAAACAAAACAGCAATCGACCGTATGGGTCTTTAAAGACGAGCCAAACCCAAAAAAGTTGTTCGTGGAAGAAGTACATCGAAGCAAATGGCTGCGTTGTTATTCGGTATAACCGGCCATGTTGCCACAGTGTGCCTTTAGTGGAACGTAGGAGGTCAATTCTGAGTGATATACAACCATCTGTTTGCCACCGTGCAGCCCTGATTTGACACCCGATGATTTCTTCTTATTTCCTAGTATCAAGAAAAAAAAGCGTGGCCAACGTTTTCCATTTCCCGAAGTAGCTGTTGAAGCATTCAAAAAAAGTGTTTCGAAAATTGGATTGTGCGCATGCAAAAGCGTGTTGATCTTAAAGAAGAATGTTTTGAAAAACAATAAAACCATTCGCAATGATAAATTATTGTGTTTTTATTATAGCAACCCTCATACCATTTCATATTTGAATTTCTGGGAAATAGAATCCGATTTTGTAGAATTTTCTTGGCCTTAAAAACTCGTGCTAAATTCCATCATGATTAGATGTACGATGTGGCTTCTGAGACTAAAAACAGAAAACTCTGATAAACAAATATGTGGGAGCTATATCTAAGTCCCAACCGGTTTTCTTCAATTTTAATAACGTCCTTCCTTGGTCAAGAAAAAACCGTGAGCCAAACCGTGATCCAAATTTTTATCAAGATTAGATTATTATGTGTATAATATGTATGGGAGACGGTACCCGGACTTAACGCCACACGGACATGACCTCTTCCCATGCGGACATAAGGCCTAAATTGGTTCTGGGTGTTACGGCCGTCGCTGAAGCGACCATAAAGACCAGTGGGCTTTATGACCATTTCTTTTTTGAAATACAACCACAAGTATTTCAAAAAAATATTTTATCTTTATTTGATAGTTGTGAAATGTCGGCATTCTTTGGCGATGGGTACAATAATTGCAAAATTCATTCATGTGGGAAATCTCATATATATGTATAAAAAATTAAATGTAAATTTCTTCTACAAAACCTTCAATTTGCCGACAAAAAGGGTCAAAATGTAAGGGTTCCATTTAATTTGGGGACGACAAATTTTTGCATGTTTGCAAGGCTTCATAAGAGTATTTTTCTGATTTTTGAAGCATATTTCACATATCATTTCAACTGAAATATTCGTTATGATTTCTTCATCGGAAGAATCGGATTCGTCAACTGTAGGCGTATTTTCTAGTATTGTTGGCGTTAGATTGTTTAATTTGTTGTGTCATTAGCTGCAACAAAGTCCTTGGGGTTATATCCTTTGAATCCTTGGAAGTTAAGTCCGGGCACCATGGGAGACATATGTAAACCAGAAACGATTTTCTTCAATTTACGACCATATTGACCCAACATGCTAGTCCTATAAACTTTTCGCACAAGCTTGCCTTTGAAAATAAGTTTGCCATATTTCCCATCGTTGTTTCAGCGACTCATTTCATTCCTCGAAGATATGACAAACTCTATCAAGATTTTAAACGGAACATCTGTCACTGATGGAAATGTTGGCCGCGCTAGTGTGATGTGACAAGGTCACAAAATAGCTAACGTGTGCCAAATTTCATCAAGATTGGAAGTCAGATGTTGCTTCTATAGCTAAGAATATAAAAGTTGAATAACATATATGTGACCAGGGCTATGAAATGAAATTTTTGGTTTCGATAGTTTTACTAGCGTCCTTCCTTAGTCTAAAAAATGTACGTGTGTCAAATTTCATTAAGATTGACTGTATAAGTAATACTCGTACGTGGCTTTTAGAGATAAAGACATAAACAATTGCGCCCTGAAGTTTGATTAAAAGCTTTACACGTGGGTCTGGCTCTAATATTTTTGGTAGTTGCAAATATTTGCCGTGAAAAAAAATAGAACACCCAGTTCCACAGAGTGGAACAGAGTATAAAAACTAGTACTAATGCAAGTGAACCTAAAGCCCCTAGACCTTTTATCGAAAACCTTTTGCTCGCTGACCTTCTTAACATTTTATCTCTCTAAGTATTGATATTTAAATGTCTACTGATTCCAAACGCGAAACATAAACTATATAACCCATATTGCTTTCGGTAGTGGAACCATGGCATAATAAAAAAAATTATTTAAGTTTAACTTGACTGATTTATTCAAGGTGCAAAATCATGATGAGAAGTTTTTGAACATTTTTTCCTCATATCCCTCTGAAGAAATGGAAATCCCTTTGTTCTTCTCTAGCAGAACAAATACAAAAGTACCCGAAGAGGGAGTTGGAGCAGGAGGAGAGAGTGAGAGAGCAGTGAACACTTAAGTTTTTCCCAGCAGCTTGATAAATTCCCCACTTAAGTATAGCCGACACCTTACCTTCGTTTCACTTCAACCGCCTCATCAATAGTGACTGTCAGTATCTCCAACAAGTGTATAACTTTCAAATATCACTTGAACTGAACTCCTTGGAGTGACGCTAGGAAATACGTGTGTGCGCGCGTGTGTATGTGGTGGTGGGGCATGTGCTGCTGTACGAGTGCAACTGTTAAAGTAAAGACACAGACTTGCAACCACCAACTCAGACTCTTTGGGTGGCTGCAGTGTAATAAATCTGAAGTGTTGCATGCAATCGAACTTGCACTTTTTCTTTTCTTAAGTTCATTTTCAATTTATCTTCAGAACGGCTGTCGCTGTGCCACAAGAGCCCAAGAGGAAACGAACGAACGAACGAACGGTATGAAAGAGGGAGGGAAATGCAGCGGAAATGCTACAACATCAGCGTGTGAGTATGTGTCAAGGATGCCCAAGTGTCAGAGCGTGTGTGTGTTCTTCAGTTTTGCGCTTAGTGTGTGAGCAATATGCTTTATTTGCGTTGCCACGACAGAGAAGTGAAAAAGAGACTTTTGCTTTTAAATCTTTTATTTGTTCAAGCTTTTGTTTGGTTTGACTTTTCTCCCGGCGGCGTCGGTGGCGGGCTAGTGGTGGTGGTATTGGTAATGTCGATTGTTCCTAGTGGTTTCTTTTGTAAGAGCAGCGTTTAAAACTATTTGGCGGCAGAAATTTAATGTGCTATTGACTAGAGACGGAAGTTGTCAAATGATCATCGTCGCGTATGAATTTTGCAGAATTTATATAAAAAACAAATAAAAAGTTTCTTTCGAATAAACTGAATAAGGGACGACCTAAACCACTAGCGGCTTAAATTATCATATTTTTTTCAGTGACATGGCAGAAGAAAATTAGACAAGTAAGCAATTCGGTTGAGCCGACTAACACATACCATCAACCATAGGTTCAGTGCCCTTTCTGGAAGGTATTGTAACAAGTGTGGCTAGATTTTACTTAGTAGGGACATAAATACTGTTACACACGTTTTATGCTGTAAAATAAAAAGTACTAAATGTTTTGGGACCAAATATTTTTGAATATATTTATTGATGTGAAAAGAATCTACTTTTTCGAAGTATCCACCTTTTGCGTTTACACACGCCTTAAGTGGCACTGGCCAATCGTCAATAGCTACACGAACCTCGTCCATTGGAAAATTGGCCACAGCTCGAACCAAAGCAGTCTTAAGAGATCCCATGTTGGGGTATCTTTTGTGACAAACCTAGTCCTTTAAAACCGTCCACAATCTGTAATCCAATGGGTTCAAATCTGGACTGCCTGAGTGTCATTCTTCAGAGAAAATGAACGCTGGCAAACTGTTTCGAAGCCAGGCCTAGGACGTTTAACCCTTATGGGCCGCCGCAGAACCCTGCTGGAAAGTCCATGGCTGGGTTTGGAACAGGTAATTATTAAGAGGCTTCACAACAGTTTCCAAAACGGTTTCTTGGTAAACTTTGGCCGATGTTTTGACTCCTTGTTCGCAGAAATGCAGGTCAGTGACCCCATCGTAAGAGACAACCCACCAGACCATGACTGAAGCTGGGTGATGACCCTTTTCCACCCATGGGATCAGTTCAGATGCTTCCTTAGATGACCGCGAATACACTCTATCATTTTGCTTGTTAATCAGCGTGCTTCGCTAAAAGACATTTGCATTTTTCAATCCTATTTTTTTTAAAGCTGCAGTCAAAAAAAGGCCTGTACGTCGTTTGAATGCCCCAAGTCTTGTAATGATTCGACTTATGGACTTTTGCGTGATATTCATCTCACGGGCCATGATTTTCTTGATTTAACGGCTTTGATGACATGCGGTGTTCGTACAGAGCGTGGACGGCCCGACCGGTGGCGGTCTTTTACATCTTCAGTCTCCTCAAACAGTTTTATGCATCAGTAGACGAACATGCGGCTAACCCCTAGTGGTCGGAGCGTTTTGAAAATATCGCTTTTTTCATTTCACACTTGAAAAGCGCTATTACAGCGATACGGTTCTCATTATCTGACCACTCCATGATGAAAGTTTAAACAATTTTAAAATCCCGTTACAGACTAACGCTAGTGAGGTTAGCTTTAAAAACCCATATGACATTAACGGGGTATATTCAGTTCTACTAGTGAAATGGGTGTGTTCAATGTTGTAACAGTATTTATGTCCCTACTAAGTAGATTAGACCTGGGATCCAAATAGTATCGAATGTCTTTTAGAAATCGACAAGACACGCCCACATGCAATACATCTTACTTAAATTCTAATTTATATTAGAAGTTAATAAATTAATAGCATTTATCGCAGAATGTTTGTGTTTAAACCCGAATTGATTGTCGGATATTAGTCTTGTTTTGTCGGAAAATTTATTTAGGGCATTGTTTATACACATCTCGAAAACTTTACTGATATTGGGAAGAAGATCTTTGTTTTTAGGTTATACAACAACCTTAGCTACTTTCCAAACTTTGTAAGAAAGTAAGAAAAAGTAAGGGTACAATACTCAGATTTTAAAGAAGTGCTAATATTCTTTAGTACAATATTTGAAATATTATCTATTTCGGAAGAAAGCTTTTCTCTTGAGAAAATATATGTTGTTTCTGAAAATATTTGATTTCATTTGATTTTCATTCGTTATTGAAATCTCAAAGCTTAGAAAAAGTTCTATAACGTTTGGTTTTTGTTACCAAAAACCGTAACTTCATTATGTACTGTGTTGTTGATATCAATTCTCTAAAATGGTTTTTGACTTCTGAAAACATAAACGAAGGATCCTTGGGGCTTTGGCTTTTTGTTATTTTTTATATAGAAATTATTTAAAGACTTAACAAAGTTGTCGTTTAAGAGTTTTTTTTTATTAGTTTAACTTTGTTTTTTAAAAACAGAAGTTCCCTTGCAAAAGCAACACTTTATTGTCTGTTATGTCTTTTAATGATCGTTAGAGTTTTCCTCTTTTCAGTCTGCAGTATTTTAATGACGGGGTTTATAAACTTTGGAGTCTCCCCTTTTGGTCTCCTTGTTCTTAAATTTGGGAATGGGAGAGTCTTTAAATGAGTTCCTTAATTAGTTCCAGTTCGTCCGTTTATAGTTTATTTTTGGTATTTCATCTTCTTTTATAAGAGAAAAAGGATCTTCATTTTCCCTAAATGAATAATGCCATACAGTGTCCATAGGTAGCATAAACAAAGTTAAAATAAAAAAATGTTTTAAAAAAAAAGAGCTAAATTAGGTTAAATTTGTTAAAAATATTACAAATATTGGTAACTGTATGATATAGCACAGAAAGTTGTACCCCTAGTTTTAAAGCCCAAAGAGAGTATTTTAGAAACGGCAAAACATTTTCCGCGAAAATTAAATACCGACAAAATGGATTTTATTTAATCGGCAACTAGTCGAAATTGAAATCAGACCCAAAAATGATTAATAAAGAATATATAGCTCTTGGACAGAGGAAATCCATTTTGGCGGTATGTTATTTTCACGGAAATTTGTTTTCCCCGTTTCTGAAATACTCTCTATGTGGGCCTCAAAACTTGGGGGTGACTCGTAAATTTTTTTGTTGTAACCTTGACATCGCCCGCCCTTGTGTACATACATACGTAGTCATATGAACGGGTAAAAAACGATGGTTGCTGTATATATTTCTGGAGCCATCTGACACATGTTATTATATTTCACACTTTTCGACGTGGACTATCACGACAAGAGTACATCGATTAACTTAAATCTTTGTTTGGCGATGAAGCACCATCCTATAGCACTGTGAAAAACTGGTTTAATTCAAATTCAAGCGTGGCTGATGCTCGTTCAAAGACTACGAGAGCGACAGCAAAACTAACTGGCCTGGTACATTTTCTGTTTTACTAGCAACTTTTGTTTTTTAAAAGCAATCTTTTATAAGCCATCTGTCAAAATTTCCGAAATATTTAATGAATTTTTCTTTGTTACAGGTGATTGAAGTAAACAAGTTTTATAATTTTTGAAAAATGGAAAATAAAGAGTTTCGTGCGGTAATTAAACACTTTTATATAAAAGGTTATACGTCACAATTAATCAAAGATGAATTGGATTCTGTTCATGGTGATAATGCACCATCATACTCCACCGTGAAATCCTGGGTTCAACAATTTAAAATGGGTCGTTCAAGTACGGAAGATGAACAACGCTCTGGAAGACCGAAAACTGCTACTACAATTGAAGACATTAGAAAAATATTTAATGAAGTGACAAAAGATAGACGAATAAAGCTCAGAGAACTTGCTGATATTGTTAAAATATACGAAAAACAAGTTTGGAGTATTTACATGATGAACTCCACATGAAAAAGCTATCCGCAAGAACGCTGCCGCGTTTGTTGACTTTGCCCCAAAAAATCGTCGGTTGGACCAATTCCGAGGAGCTTTTAGCGATTTATCAGCGTAATCCAATAGAGTTCTTGCGCCGATTCATAACTGTTGATGAAACATGGATCCATCACTACATCCCAGAATGCAAAGAACAGTCAAAACAATGGATAAAAGCTGGTAAAAGTGGTCCCAAGAAGGCGAAAACTATTAAGTCAGCAGGAAAAGTAATGGCCACAGTATTTTGGGATGCACTATAAATAGTGAATATTATTGTGCATTATTGGATCGGTTGAGTGAAGAAATCAAGATAAAACGACCGCATTTAGAAAAAAAAGTTCTTTTTCATCAAGATAATGCTCCTTCGCACACTGCATTTTTAACTCAACAAAAACTGGCCGAATTACGATTTGAAGTTGCTCCGCATCCACCATATGGTCCAGATTTAGTTCCTTCTGATTATTTCTAGTTTCCAAAATTAAAAAAAATTCTCGGTGGCAAACAATTTTCGTCCAATAGCGAGGTTATTGCTGAAACTGAGGCATATTTTGAAGGTCTTGAAAATCTTATTTTTCGGATGGAATTAAAAAACTAGAAAAACGTTTGATGAAGTGTATTGAGTTGGAAGGAGATTATGATGAAAAATAAATAATAATAATTCCAAAAAAACGGTCGCGGTCGCCCTCGTATGGTCGTGAAGGTAGTCCAAAAACGGCCGTTGTGCCAGAGAATATTGATGCCGTGCGTGAACTGATAATGCAAGATCGTCATGTGACATACCGTGAGATAGAGGCAGCCTTGGGCATTTCTTCCACCAGCATACATTCGGTATTGCATGAACACCTGGCCGTAAAAAAGGTTTGTGCTCGTTGGTTCCCGTACAATTAGACAATCGCTCAAAAAAAGGCTCGTGTCGATTGATGCAAAGAAATTTTGAAAAAATACAATCGCGGTGCTTCAAAAGACGGTTAAAAGATGGTCACAGGTGAAGAATCATGGATCTATTCCGAAACAAAATAACAATCAACCTTGTGGGTCTTCGTAGGCGAGGTAAATCTAACGAAAGTTGTTCGTGGAAGAAGCACTTCAAAGCAAATGGTCGCCTGTTTCTTCGGCAAAACTGGTCATGTGGCGACTGTTCCACTTGAGCAACGTAGGGGGGGGGGGGCGTAAATTCTAAGTGGTGCACCAAAATTTGTTTGCCTGAATTCTTCGGGTAAATTCGAAATACGAACAAGAGAAGAATCATTGTGCACCATGACAATGCGAGCTCTCACACATCGGCTCAAACTAGCGCCTTTTTGACCGACCAAAACGTCGAATTGATGGGTCATCCGCCGTAAAGCCCTGACTTGGCAACAAATGATTTTTTTTTATTTCCACACATCAAGAATAACATGCGTGGTCAACGATTTTCGTCGGCAGAAGATGCTGTTGAATCATGTTTTGGAGGTGTCTCAATCGGAGTGGAAAAAGTGCTTCGACAATTGTCGAGAGCATGCAAAAGTGTATAAATCATGATGGAGAATACTTGAAAAACAATAACCCCATTTTTTGTACTGTTCAGGAAAAATTTAATAAGCAAAATAATAATACACTCTATTATTTTCCTTATTAAATTTTTCCTGAACAGTAAACATTTTTTCATCGGTGAACAAAATTTTTCTGTGCTAGTTATCAGCATGCTTTACAAAAAGACGTTTGCATTTTTCAATCCTATTTTTTAAAGCTGCAGTCAATAAATGTCCGGTACGTCGTTTAAAAGCGCAAAGTCCCAAGTCTTTTTTAATGATTCGACTCTTGGACTTTTGCGTGATATTCATCTCACGGGCCATGATTTTCTTTTTTCGGAGTTTTAAACAACAATACTTTTACTGTTCCAACCATGCGCAGACGGAAGCATCTAAGAAAGGATCTGAACTAATCCCAAGGGAGGAAAAGGTCATCACCCAGCTTCAGTCATGGTTTGGTGGGGTGTCTCTTACGATGCATTTCTGCGAACAAGGAGTCAAAACATCGGCCAAAGTTTACCAAGAAACCGTTTGGGAAGCTGTTGTTAGGCCTCTTAACAATTGCCTGTTACAAAACCAGCCATGGACTTTCCAGCAGAATTCTGCGCAGGCCCATAAGGCTAAAACGTCCCAGGCCTGTCTTCGAAACAATTTGCCAGCGTTCATTTCCTCTGAAGATTGGCCCTCAGGCAGTCCAGATTTGAACCCATTGGATAACAAATTATGGACGGTTTTAGAGGACAAGGTTTGTGACAAAATATACCCCAACAGTGGATCTCTTAAGACTGCTTTGGTTCGAGCTGTGGCCAATTTTCCAATGGACGAGGTTCGTGCAGCTATTGATGATTTTCCAGTGCGACTTAAGTCGTGAGTACAGGCAAAAGACGGACATTTCGAATAAGTAGATTCTTTTTGGATATAATATAAATCAATAAATTTATTAAAAAAATATATGGTCAGTACTTTTTATATTACAGCATAAAGTACACAATATTTAAATACAATTTTTCTTTACATTTCTTCTTATTACTATAACATAGTAAATGATAAAAAAAATTATAGTTAGTATTAGTGAGAGAACATTTTCGGACAAATTTGCAATCGTTAATGGCTTGACGATCCGAGGCGTCTAATTGACATTACATTTTCGGCTGATTATTCGATTTTCAAAAACAGTGCGTATGATTTTTTCGGTAAAATTCCTCATCTTTTGCCAAACAATCACCAGCCCTCTTGGGCGAAACTTAAACGCATCGGATGGTGTTCCATTATTTAATGAAAAAGTTAAACCTTTCCAATAAAACCAAAAATTTGAATAAAAAATATCGTTCCTTGCATCTGGCGAGCCAAGAGACGCATCTAAATACGAGAACTATTCCGTTGGTTGGATACGAGTATGTTTGTCGGAAACAAATGCTTTAGCCAGCAAGGCATTGGGCGATAGTTACTATGAAAATCGCAGACAGGGACAATCGAGACTCGAATGGAGATACCATGAAAAGGATGATGCGAAGATCATTGGGAGTTGAAGCTGAAGCAAGCACGCCCAATGGCGAAGTGCTTAAAAATCATTTACTGCGAGAAATGTGAGCCAGCCTAAGTAAGTAATGTGTTGGCACAGAATTGTTTGTTGTACGATTTTTAGAAAATTATCAGGGCTGGCATAGAAACCATGTCGGTTTAGCTAATTGTCGTTTTTGCAAACCAATGTTGGTTTCATTTGGTCTCATGAAACCAAGTTGGTTTTGACCATTTCGAATATAAATGAAACCAATGCGCAAATCAACTGTTGTTTACTTACGGGCGACGTTTGGAAATCATTAATTTTTGGCCGTCATAAGCGTCCCACCCGACAGGATGAGCGATGAAGCTCATTTCTGGCTGCTTGGTTTTGTCAATAAACAAAATATGCGTTATTGGATAGCAACAAAATCCATATGGCCTCCAAGAGGCACAATTGCATCCGCAAAATATTACCGTGTTGTGTGGTTTTCAGGCCGGAGGTGTAAATGGGCCGTCGATGAAAACATTTGACTTGTCACCTTCAATGTAGAGCTCTATCGTGCAATGTTAGAAAATTATTTTTGGTCAGAATTGGATGAGCTTGACATCGCCGATATGTGGCCTCAACAAGACGGTACTACGCAATACAATCATTTTACTGAAAGGCAAATTCGGTGAAAGTGTTATCTCGAGAAATGGTCCGGTCGAATGGTAACCTCGTTCATGGATTTAAAGCCATTGGTTTTTTTTATGGGGCCACATCAAGTCATTGGTCTATGCCAACAAGCCAACGCAACGAAATGTGTCCAAGAGTGGTGGGTCAAAAGAATAGAATAACTCTATATCTTAAATATTCTGTGTTTTATTTACATATAAAATTGTTTTGTCCTAAATGGAAAACCCTGTAGTTTATACCCTTGTTGCTTATTGAAGTGAACACATTCTTAACTTGGGATACTAATTTAAACTAGCTGGCTGTATTACAGGGGGGTGATACCCATAAGGAGGACAAGTATGACGATATTGTATACTTATACTTTACATTATTATCTTCTGTCAAAAAAGTTATCTTGTAGGTTACCGACGACAAAAAAGGGTTTATTTTTAAATAATAATAGTCCCTCAAAGAAAATAATCTATAAATTCAGGAATGTCATCTGCGCTCTGTCCATTTTAAGGTCGACATAATGCTCCACATAGGCGGCTAAATCGACAAACTATAAATCGTGTTTGTACCACTTATTCCCTTGATGAGCTAGTTAAATATTCGACTTATTAAGGGTAACATCTGGGGAACGCTTTACTCCTCGAAAATGGACATTAGACTGTAAATTGGACGTTAAGTTCAGTGTTCTTCCCAAACTAAACTATGATTGTCGAGAGATATTTGCCATAGTTGTTCTAGCGCTCAGTCAATTTTTGATAAAAAAAAAACTAAACCATATCTAGCACAATAAATAATTGCGTTATTTTCATTTACTCTGCATATTTTCTCAAACTATAATGCCTTGTCGTCCCCTTTTCTAGGCTTTGAATAGATGATTAATTTACAAGGAAATTTCAATTAAAAATTGCACCGTAATGCTGCCGTACAAGAATTTGTTTTGTACATTCCTGTCGACAATTTTAATCTACGCCTTCAAATGAACTCATGGCTGTTGAAAATCACCACTTAACGTGTTTCACCTTCGTAAAACAAATGCGGCCGATGGTGAACATCTTCCAAAGCCGTTCCTCCACATCTCGGCAATTACCAATTCAATTTCATCAATAGCAGCAACAACGAGGAACACACTAAAGGCAACAATCCCACTTTTTATTTTATTTTGCTGTAACCTACTGTACACTTTCAATTTGTTTCTTTATTTATTATTTATTCAATGGTTGTTAAATTGTACTTTTTACCTCTAAATTGAAAATTCGTACAGCCAAGAGCACTTTTAGTGGACAAAATCAAAGGGGTTGTGCAGGCGGCACCTTCTTTTGGCATATTGTAATTTTCACTTTCAACTGCCTAACAAACGTTGGAACAACCAAGCCCTGCCCATTCCATACCATCCCCTTCCATCCAACCATCCACTCAAATGCTGATGGCTGACAGGACTACCGAAGGACGAGAGTTGTGTTATGTATTTGGAGTGGGATATCAAAAATTCACGTTGAACACTTTCTGTTGGATGTATGACTATTTTTTGTGTGATGTTCCCCGCACTGCTAAACCACCTCGCCGCACCGCCGCCTGCCGTACGTAGTCGTAAACCGGGGGAGAACCTTTCGTTTCTTTTTGGCCAAAGGACCATTGAAATTTTGTTACAAAGCAATTTCCCTTTCTAATGAAGGTTTTGATGGTTTTATTTCTGCTGCTGTCTTTCAGTGATGTTGTTGCTATTGTTTTATTTACAAATACAACCAAATTGTTGTTTGATTTGTTTACAAATTTCGGATCCGAAACAAAGTCGTAGAACTTTTATGCAAATCGCCTACCAGCTCTGGCAACAGAGCTGGAATTTTGAAAGGTGTGTTTTATTTTATTTGTATTAGAGTACAACCACTTCGTTTTTATGGCAATAATGGTTTGACCTTTTTTTAAGTTCCAACTTAATTTAATTATTGACATGTTTTACCTACAACAGGCTTTTACATGTCCTTTAATTAAATCGCAAGTCACTGACATAGTGCAGGTTAGTAAAGCCTATAAGATTCTATACGTTTACGTAGATTAGGAATGCTTACACAAAAAGGTATATAATGGACTCAGGAAGGCGCAATTATTCAAAACTGGAGTCTCGGTATTAATGTCTATAAGTAAAAGTTCATCGGTTTTGCAAATTGCATTGACACACGCGTTTTCCAAATTGCGATCGTTACAGGCCTGCTACAGTTGGTCACCTTGTAATTTTGCAAAAAATAATCACACTTATTTGAAAATTGCATTACTCAGTTCAATCTCAAATAAATCCTCACACTCCTTATGTCGAGTATAGCGCAAGTATCAAGGGCGACAGTGTAGAAAACATTATACGAGGGCGACCGCAAAAGTAACTAGCCTAACATAAAAAGAACCGTTTTTTTTGGAATTATTATTAATTATTTTTCAACATAATCTCCTTCTAACTCAATACACTTCATCAAACGTTTTTCAAGTTTTTTAATTCCATCCGAAAAATAAGATTTTTCAAGACCTTCAAAATATGCCTCAGTTTCAGCAATAACCTCGCTATTGGACGAAAATTTTTTGCCACCGAGAAATTTTTTAAATTTGGAAACAAGAAATAATCAGAAGGAGCTAAATCTGGACTATATGGTGGATGCGGAGCAATTTCAAATCGTAATTCGGCCAGTTTTTGTTGAGTTGAAAATGCAGTGTGTGAAGGAGCATTATCTTGATGAAAAAGATTTTTTTTCTAAATGCGGTCGTTTTATCTTGACTTCTTCACTCAACCGATCCAATAATGCACAATAATATTCACTATTTATAGTTTTTCCTTTCTCAAGATAATCAATAAATATTATACCCCTTGCATCCCAAAATACTGTGGCCATTACTTTTCCTGCTGACTTAACAGTTTTCGCCTTCCTTGGACCACTTTTACCAGCTTCTATCCATTGTTTTGACTGTTCTTTGCATTCTGGGATGTAGTGATGGATCCATGTTTCATCAACAGTTATGAATCGGCGCAACAACTCTATTGGATTACGCTGATAAATCGCTAAAAGCTCCTCGGAATTGGTCCAACGGACGATTTTTTGGGGCAAAGTCAACAAACGCGGCACCCTACTTGCGGATAGCTTTTTCATGTGGAGTTCATCATGTAAAATACTCCAAACTTGTTTTTCGTGTGTTTTAACAATATCAGCAAGTTCTCTGAGCTTTATTCGTCTATCTTTAGTCACTTCATTAAATATTGTTCTAATGTTTTCAATAGTAGTAGCAGTTTTCGGTCTTCCAGAGCGTTGTTCATCTTCCGTACTTGAACGACCCATTTTAAAATGTTGAACCCAGGATTTCACGGTGGAATATGATGGTGCATTATCACCATGAACAGAATCCAATTCATCTTTGATTAATTGTGGCGTATAACCTTTCATATAAAAGTGTTCAATTACCGCACAAAACTCTTTATTTTCCATTTTTCAAAAATTATAAAACTTGTTTACTTCAATCACCTGTAACAAAGAAAATAATCATTAATTATTTCGGAAATTTTGACAGATGGCTTATAAAAGATTGCTTTCAAAAAACAAAAAAAGTTGCTAGTAAAACAGAAAATGTACCAGGCCAGTAAGTTTTGCGGTCGCCTTCGTACAAAGTTACCCAAATAAAACTGAAGTATTCACCAAAAAGGTTACGAAGAAGTTCCACTGTGCTGAAATATCATCCTAACATGTTGCTGAAATCATATGTTAGGATTATTCTCAACTGCTTTAATGGGTTCTGGTTGACCCTCATTTTTCAAAGAAATATGGACAGATAACTTTATCAACCATAACGGAGCACCAAAAAGTACACCTGAAGGGATATAGTTGACGCTGATAATATACCCTGTGATTCGAACACTGAATACTATTCCTAAAAACGGGAGAAGAATCTACGTATTTGAAATGTCCGCCTTAAGTCGCACTGGCCAATCGTCAATAGCTGCACGAACCTCGTCCATTAAAAAATTGACCACAGCTCGAACCAAAGCAGTCTTAAGAGATTCAATGTTGGGGAACAAACCTGTGACAAACCTTATCCTCTCAAACCGTCCACAATTTGTAATCCAATGGGTTCAGTTCTGGACTGCCTGAGGGCCATTCTTCAAAGGAAATGAACGCTGGCAAATTATTTCGAAGGCAGGCGTGGGACGTTTTAGCCTTATGGGCCGGCGCAGAATCCGGGTGGAAAGTCCATGGCTGGTTTTGGAACAGGGAATTGTTAAGAGGCATCACAACAGCTTCCAAACCGGGTTTATGGTAAACTTTGGCAAATGTTTTGACCCTTTGTTAGCAGAAATGCAGGCAAGTGACCCCATCGTAAGAGACACCCCACCAAACCATGACTGAAGCTGGGTGATGACCTTTTTCCACCCATAGGATCAGTTCAGATGCTTCCTTAGATGACCGCACATACACTCTATCATTTTGCTTGTTAAATTCTTCCTGAACGGTAAAAATTTTTTCATCGGTGAACAAAATTCTGTGCAAGTTATCAGCGTGCTTCACCAAAAGACGTTTGCATTTATCAATCCTATTTTTTTTAAAGCTGCAGTCAATAAATGTCCGGTACGTCGTTTGAAAGCCCCAAGTCCCAAGTCTTTTTTAATGATTTTTTTGCGTGATATTCATCTCACGGGCCATGATTTTCTGTTTTCGGAGCGGATTTCTGTGAATTCTTGATTTAACGGCTTTGATGACATGCGGTGTTCGAACAGAGCGTGGGCGGCCCGACCGGTGGCGGTCTTTTACATCTCCAGTCTCCTCAAACAGTTTTATGTATCGGTTGACGAACATGCGGCTAAATCCTAGAGCCGGAGCGTTCTGAAAATATCGCTTTTTTTCATTTCACACTTGAAAAGCGCTATTACCGCGATACGGTTCTCATTATCTGACCACTCCATGATGAAAGTTGAAACAATTTTAAAATCCCGTTACCGACTAACGCTATTGAGGTTAGCTTTCAAAACCTATATGACATAACGGGGTATATTCAGTTCTACTATTGAAATGGGTGTGTTTTATGTTGTAACATTATTTATGTCCCTACTAAGTATATTCTCTATTATCGATAAGATTTTGGAGAAACTTCTATTTGATAAACTGCTATGCTATTTTGAAGAAAATAGGTTGCTTTATGATTTTCAATTTGGCTTTAGGAAAGGATGTGCTACAGAGGATGCTGTGTTGAATGTAGTTTAATGTATATGTAAGGGGTCTTGACGAAGGATTTAATGGCGTGACAGGATAATTTTTAATTTCACAAAAGTTTGTGATCTAGTTGATCACAAGATAATTTTGCACAAATTGGAGTACTATGGGGTGAGGGATTCTGAATTGCTATTATTTAAGAGTTATATTACGAGTCGAAAACAATTTTTTGCAGATAAATGAATGTAAAAGCTTTGTTGGTGCGGTTGAATATGGTGTGCCACAAGGGAGTGGGCTTGGTCCGCTGTTATTTTTTATATATTTAAATAACTTGAGGAATCTAGATTTGGTGGGGCAACTGTTCATGTTTGCTGATGACATTTGCCCTTTTTACCCTTTTAAATATGTCTCCGTGTTAAAGACACAAATAGAGCGAGATGCAGCCTTAATATATGAATTTACCAGATTAAATAGATTAGTACTAAAGCCTGAAAAGACCTAAATGGTTCGTTTTCGTCCATGCTCTGTAACCTTGAACAAGGACTTTAGTGTTTTTGTTGATGGGATGCCTATAACGGAAAGTCACTCGGTAAAATATTAAGGCATTATTTTTCAGAGCAACATGTCATGGGATCAACGTGTTAATGAGTTAAAGAAGAAAACAGCTCCAGCTATTAGCGTCTTGTACAAATTGAAATGGAAACTGAACGTTGAGAGGAAGAACTTGTTATTTAACTCTTTAATACAATCGCATATTAAATAACTAGCTATTGTTTATGCTCATAAAAGAAATAAAAATTGATTAAAATCATTGTAATGTCTTCAGAATAATCCCCTAAAGTTTGTGTATAATTTTCCAATGCACTTTTCGACATACCTTTTATACACAAGTGTAGCCAAGGATGTAAGTATTGCCTGTTTGTGGAGTTAATGAATATCAAGTTCTTTTATTTGTATATAAATGCATTCACCACATTGGTCATCACACAATACACTTTGATCAAAATCAGATACATTTTAAAACAGGAAACCAATTGGATCTGAGGGTACCAATATGTAGACTTAAGAAAACTAAACAACGTATTGATTATGCTGGCGGAGTAAGATACAATGAACTACCACTATCTATAAAATCCATTTAAAGAATTTCAGGGTATAAATATGCATGTAAAGAATATTTGCTAAAAAATTAAAACAAATTTTCACCAATATTAAATTTGTTAACTAAATTGTTTATAAAGATATTAAAGTATACACAGATTTGTTTTTATCAACGAACTAAGGCCTATAAATGAATGTAAAGTTTTTTATGTACAAAATTAAATAAATAATAATAAAAAAAATCTTCTTCTTAAAAACGGGAGAATATGTTCTTAATCATGTCGTAACTGGGTGCTGTTCTGACATTAAAATGATGACGTTAATTTCGTTGAGTTGAGATAATAAACTTGCCAGAAGAACAATAAAGTTTAACAATTTTGACACACTTAGCCATCATATATCTCCGCAAAAAACTATAAAACCTATGAAAGAGATGACCCCAAAATATAAACAAAAACTTTATAAATATTTTTAACCCTTCAGTCTTATTTGGGGCAATCAGTATCTTAAGCTTAATTCTTCTTTTCTTTTTATACTCTCCACCATTAAATGGAGAGTATATTTAAGTTTGCTATTGTTAGATATATATCATAATACTTTTCTTCGCACTATAAAATACGAGGGCGACCGCAAAACTACCTGGCCTGGCACATTTTCTGTTTTACTAGCAACTTTTTTTTGTTTTTGTTTTTTAAAAGCAATCTTTTATAAGCCATCTGTCAAAATTTCCGAAATATTTAATGATTATTTTCTTTGTTACAGGTGATTGAAGTAAACAAGTTTTATAATTTTTGAAAAATGGAAAATAAAGAGTTTCGTGCGGCAATTAAACACTTTTATATGAAAGGTTATACGCCACAATTAATCAAAGATGAATTGGATTCTGTTCATGGTGATAATGCACCATCATACTCCACCGTGAAATCCTGGGGTCAACAATTTAAAATGGGTCGTTCAAGTACGGAAGATGAACAACGCTCTGGAAGACCGAAAACTGCTACTACTATTGAAAACATTAGAAAAATATTTAATGAAGTGACTAAAGATAGACGAATAAAGCTTAGAGAACTTGCTGATATTGTTAAAACACACGAAAAACAAGTTTGGAGTATTTTACATGATGAACTCCACATGAAAAAGCTATCCGCAAGATGGGTGCCGCGTTTGTTGACTTTGCCCCAAAAAATCGTCCGTTGGACCAATTCCGAGGAGCTTTTAGTTCTTGCGCCGATTCATAACTGTTGATGAAACATGGATCCATCACTACATCCCAGAATGCAAAGAACAGTCACAACAATGGATAGAAGCTGGTAAAAGTGGTCCCAAAAAGGCGAAAACTGTTAAGTCAGCAGGAAAGTAATGGCCACAGTATTTTGGGATGCAAGGGGTATAATATTTATTGATTATCTTGAGAATGGAAAAACTATAAATACTGAATATTATTGTGCATTATTGGATCGGTTGAGTGAAGAAATCAAGATAAAACGACCGCATTTAGAAAAAAAAAGTTATTTTTCATCAAGATAATGCTCCTTCACACACTGCATTTTTAACTCAACAAAAACTGGCCGAATTACGATTTGAAATTGCTCCGCATCCACCATATATTGTCCAGATTTAGCTCCTTCTGATTATTTCTTGTTTCCATTTTAAAAAATTTCTCGGTGGCAAAAAATTTTCGTCCAATAGCGAGGTTATTGCTGAAACTGAGGCATATTTTGAAGGTCTTGAAAAATCTTATTTTTCGGATGGAATTAAAAAACTTGAAAAACGTTTGATGAAGTGTATTGTGTTGGAAGGAGATTATGTTGAAAAATAAATAATAATAATTCCAAAAAACGGTTCTTTTTATGTTATGCCAGTTACTTTTGCGGTCGCCCTCGTATATACCTCTAAAGAATGCTCTGCAAAGCGGAGGTTTGAGTGGCCAATTTGTATTTTTGGAGGGGTCGTAGATTTTATACTCTCCACCATATATTGCATTGTAGTATGGCATTAACAGTATTGGAGGTAATGGTCGCTACGAACCGTTATTCTGTTCAGATTCGTTAATTTCATTGTTTTGGAGAACCCAAATGTCCATTGTTGAGGGAGCCGTGTTTGTACTTTTAAACCAATCTTAAAAGTGAAAACAAATTGAGATTATGAGCAAATGCCACTGTTTTAGAGGAGGACGAACAGTTCGGATTTAAAAAATCGGCGGTTCGTTAACCTGCTCTAGAATCGAAGCGTTTCTTGCTCACGAATGCTGATAGCTAGGCTCGACATTTTAAGGAATCGCTTTTAAAGACATTAATTCCAATTTCTAGAGTTGCAACTATTTTTTAAGGCACTCTAATATTCTTAGTAGGGACATAAATACTGTTACACACGTTTTATGCTGTAAAATAAAAAGTACTGAATGTTTTTGAAGCAAATATTTTAAATATATTTATTGACGTATGTTGTATCCAAAAAGAATCTACTTATTCGAAATGTCCGCCTTTTGCCCTTACACACGCCTTAAGTCGCACTGGCCAATCGTCAATAGCCGCACGAACCCGTCCGTTGGAAAATTGGCCACGGCTCGAAGCAGTCTTAAAAGATCCAATGTTGGGGTATCTTTTGTGACAAACCTTGTCCTCTAAAACCGTCCACCGTGCCGTGAGGGCATTCTTCAGAGGAAATGAACGCTGGCAAATTGTTTCGAAGCCAGGCCTGGACCGTTTTAGCCGCATGCGCCGGCGCAGACATAAATACTGTTACAACATTGAACACAGTCACATCAATAGTAGAACTGAACATACCCCGTTAATGTCATATGGGTTTTGAAAGCTAACCTCAATAGCGTTAGTCTGTAACGGAATTTTAAAATTGTTGTTCTCTTTAGAGGTGGCAAGAGTGAGTTGTATTTTCGTGGGCAATTGTGTGAAGAAAACTTAAAAAGTAAGGTTTACAACAGTAGTTCTCATTCGTTTGGGGAGAGCCTGGCCTTATAGAGTTTGGATTTACTTTCAACAATTGCAGCAAGGCTTTCTGAAGAGGGTTGTCACGGACCCCAAATCATGATAAAAGTAGTGTGCAGCCACGAAAATCAATGTCACTGCCATTTTGTTAAAAACTTCTCTTCTATTTAAATATAGAAGCAAGAGGTCTTGAGCCGGTTTAATCCCTGTTCAATTGTTTCAACTTTCATCATGGAGTGATCAGATAGTGAGAACCGTTTCGCTGTAATAGCGCTTTTCAAGTGTGGAATGAAAAAGGCGATTTTTTCCGGCCACTAGGGATTAGCCGCCTATTCGTCTACCGATGCATTAAACTGTTTGAGGAGACTTGAGATGTAAAAGACCACCACCAGTCGGGTCGCCCACGCTCATTTCGAACACCGCATGTCGTCAAAGCGGTTAAATGAAGAATTCACAGAAATCCGGTCCAAAAACAGAAAATCATGGCCCGTGAGATGAATATCACTCAAAAGTCCACGAGTGGAATCATTGAAAAAGACTTGGGACTTGGGGATTTCCAACGACGTACGGACATTTATTGGCTGCAGCTTTAAAAAAAATAGGATTGAAAACTGCAAACGTCTTTTGGTGAAGCACTCTGATAACTTGCACAGAAATATTTTGTTCACCGATGAAACAATTTTTACCGTTCAGGAAAAATTTAACAAGAAAAATGATAGAGTGTTGCGCGGTCATCTAAGGAAGCATCTGAACTGATTCCAAGGGTGGAAAAGGGTCATCACCCAGCTTCAGTCATGGTTGTGGGGTGTCTCTTACGATGGGGTCACTGACCTGCATTTCTGCGAACAAGGAGTCAAAACATCGGCCAAAGTTTACCAAGAAACCGTGTGTAACAGTATTTATGTCCCTACTAAGTAAAGTTATTTTTCTACTCAGTGTGTGCTACATCTGCGATCAACCTACGTCCGCTGCATAAGAACCCATCTACAACAATTCGTATATGTTGGTCCGATCAACTGGCTGAAGCCTAATTATCAGATCAAATCTCTTTGGATTTCAGCTGATAAAAATATATGCAGCACCACTGTGCAACGGACACTCGAAGAATATAAAATTGTTCACATTGTGAATAAGTTTACCTTTCACATTGTTTAATTACTTTTTATGCTTTGTTTAGAAGACTTGATTTACAAATCAGAGCGCTTGATGCAAACACCTTTTTGTTTGAAAACTTGAGCAATCAACCTCTCCAAAATACTTACCATTTACGCAGAAGATTTCAGCTATTACAAAAAAATTGTCTCTTTGGCTAACCTTGAAATTTTTAAATGTTCAGTAGAAGCAAAAAAATATTTTCTCATGCCTTTAAAGCACTCTTCAACATTGAAAGTTTCATGTTGTATTTTTAAAGTAAAAGTGTAGATTTCAACGTGGGATTGTGGATGTGGATGGCTTAAAAGAAGTGAAATTCTAAAATTTTTGAGATAATACCCCTTTGTTTAACAAAAAGGATAATTTGTTTTTGCGTTTTCCACTGTAAACCTGTTAAGGCAATAACAAAACAAATCTCCGGAATTTATTTATAATCCATTGTGGATTTTAATCAGTTTCAATGTAATTTAATAAAATATGCAAAGCCCTCCTACATATGTCCTGAAATGTTCTGTTAACAAATTAAAAACTCATTGTGTTTTTCAGCATTGACAAAATCAAATAAAACACATGTTATTTGTTTGTTTCTTTTTTTTCTATTTTATTATTCATTTTTTTTATTAAATTAATTTATTTTTATTATATACTCGTATGAACTTTATAGAGGGGTGATTTGGTTATGTTTTTTCCAAAGGGGGGATTTTTGGGGGAAAGGAGGGGAGTTGTTGTTGTGGTTGTTGGCTGTATACTAATTATATTTATTTGTTTAAAATTTATTTCATACTTTTAATAATGGACTGTGCAATTTAATTGTTAATGTACGTTTTTTTTTCATTTTCAATTGTTTATTCGATTTTGTTTTAATCTCTTCTCCTCGATGTTTTACAACAAATTAAAATTTAATATTTTCAATTAAATGGGACAATTATGTTGTTGTCGAGTATTGGATGCCGTTAATAACTTAATGCGATCGATTAAACCCATGGCACAAATACAAACGATTAATATAAAATTAAAAAATTAAACACATTAAAAATGTAAATCTACACAAAATCTCCGCATCTCGTCAGCTATGGGAAAGGGTCAATAGGAGTGGGGTGGGGGAGGGCTGTAAATAATCGCTTTGCAATTCATATGCAGCTTAACATTTCTTGTGTTCAAATGCTGAGATTTTTTCTTTTGTTTTTGTTTTGTTGTTTACTAATACGACTTAAGGTTACATATTTTATGTTTTCTTGTAAAATTTCATATTTCGGTTGTATGAAATTTTTACCAAAAAAGAAAAACTTCATCTTTTTTCTCAGAATTTTTGGAGATTTTTTTTTTATTATTTTCACACTTTTAAACTTACATTTGTTAAATATTATTAATTTCTTTGTTTTTCTGTTCAATATATTTATTTTGGCATTCTTGTTGCATTGCAAACTTTTGGGCTTTCTTTGTGTCTTCCTTTTTCCTCTTTTGTCAAGGTAAGGAAGAGCACAAAAAAAACGTGTATCCGTTTTGGATTTCTTTTGTAATAAATTGACTTTACGACCAACATTTTGTATGTGTTTAATGTCTACTTCTGTTTGTTCTGTTTTAGAGTTTGTTTCCAAACCAATATGACTTTTGTACAAACTATTTTAAACATTTGGTTTTAGCAAATAATTTATGTAAGGTTGGTTGACTACTTGTTTTTTGCCGTCTAAATCCTTTAAGAGCTGACCGGTAAAACTTTAAAGAAAAAACTCAAAGCTGAAATCCATTGAATCTTAAAACAACTTCACTGAAAAAATTATGTTAGTGGAAATTTCTAAACATTTTACATAAAGTACAAAATTTATGTTATTTTTTTAACCGAAGAAACTTTTTATGAAAACTAATCTTAAAAATTACAAAATCGGTTTAATGAAAAAAATTCCTGATTTTTTAAAACCTTAAAAAAGTTTTTTTTTATTTTTTAAGAATTTCTTTAATATTTTTTAAGAATTGTGTTATACGTTTTATGAAGTACGAGTTTCATTTATTGAACAGGGATTTACTGGCTAAAGACCTCTTGCATCTATCTTTAAATAGAAGACCAGTTTTAAAAATGACAATGTGACATTGATTTTTTTTTTGCTGTACACTGCTTTTATCGGGATTTCGGGTCCGCGACGACCCGTATTTTATATGAAATGTTACTTATTTTTCATGAAATTGTTACATATTTATAATAATATCATAATTTCATAATTTGTATGACACTATTTCACAATAAACATGAAACTCTTTTATAAAAACTAAAAAAAAATTTAATAATTTTTTATTATTATTTTTATATTATAAGTATTTTCACAAGAAATGTGAAACTTTTTCATTAAATAGTTTTTTCTTTTTGTTTATCTTTATTTTGTCTTTAATAATCATTATGACTTCAACATTGAACATGAACGTAAAAAAATTGTACAAAGTATTGGCTATCGTTTTTCTTAAGCAGTCTCAGCCACAAATCAAATAACTTATATCGCAGTCTCATTCAAATGAATGAGAATTACCCTTTTACGTATCCAAAAGCACAAAATTATGTTGTTAAAAATGACGCATCAATTTCTTAAAAGATGTTTTATAAAAACTAGGAACATTTTCGTAAAACAAATGAAGCAAAAATTACGAAAATTATAAATTTTATACGAAAATATTCCTAAAAATTACGAATAACTTTTTTAAGTTGACTTTTCATACAAAATAAGAAACTTTTCCTAAAACATATGATGGACAAATTAAAAATGTTTTAAGAAGATTTTTTTAAGAAGTCGGTGCGTAAATTCTTAGCAAAATATACGAAATGAACGAAAAACTTCGCCAATAATAAGAACTAGGTACAAAGAACATAAAAAGAAGAGTGTTTCTCAAATAGTAGAAACATAATTTATTCAGTGTTGTCAGTCAGATTTCTAGGTTTATACTTTAGGAATTAAGAAAAATCTAGGCCGAGTAGGGCACAATGTCCAATGATATTACGACACCACCAAAAGCGGTCATAAGGACCTCACTTTAAAAAGTGTCCGAGAGGAATTGAAAATTAATACCTACTCGACGAATTTCTTTCAGTTTATTTTTGGTTTGTTTTTCAAGGTGTACAATTTTATTTTTGTAAGTTATGCCAGTTCATCACAACATCGGTTACAGTTCTCCTTTTTGAAGGGGCTCACATTTTAGATCTTTAGATTTGGCTCGTCCATAACACTAAACCTTCAAACACGCCTGAAGGCCGCACATACTAAAATATTTGATCAGGATGAGCATGAAATGTATTCTAGGGTCAATCTCACAGGGAATTTCAAAATTTTTTGTCGATTGCATAAAGGTTGGATGTTTTATTATGGCTTTAAACTTCACAAAATGTGTTTCTGCATTTTGTAGATACGTATTGCTATTACTCCGAGTCGAAAACATTCGGGACATTACAAAAGTGAGAACACTAGAAACAATTTAACTGCATCAATGGACGATGTAATACAGCTTTTATAAACATTGGGTCGCTTTTAAAAGTGTCAATGTACTTTAGATACTGACTCCGGTACCATAACGCCCATAGATATTAGACGTGTTCTGTTGGTACTAGTTTATTAAATGAGTAAGTTGTCGCTAACTTCACACTACTGCAGAAATTTTTAAAAATGATTTTTAAAAAATGATTCTTTACGGAAACGATTGATAATTTGCATTATAAATCATTTGTCTTAAATATGTAAAGTTTTTTGGAAAGAAGCTATTCAGGAATAAACGCAAGCGACTCGCGTTTTGTATTTCTTCAATAACTTTTACTTTTACAAATATCAAATTTTCAATTAACACGATTTTAGATAGATAAAGTCGGTCAGTTCTTTTATACAAATAGATTTCAAC
Organism: Hydrotaea diabolus; assembly: GCA_963513945.1. NCBI lineage: Eukaryota > Metazoa > Arthropoda > Insecta > Diptera > Muscidae > Hydrotaea > Hydrotaea diabolus. The sequence goes on along the minus strand of OY740718.1, from coordinate 148,462,679 downwards.
AAATTCTGCCAAAAAGATAGTGTTATCGCCTTGGCGACAACTTACTCGTTTAATAAACGACCACCACTCGAACACGCCTATTATGTACTTTGACGTCGCGATATGCCATCTCGATATCGAACTAACAAAACGAGAAAAATGAATCATGCTGTAATAGACGGAAGGCACGCTTCAAGTGTGTTAGATATACCCTCGGTCCGAGTTGCCAACAAAGAACGGATCATTACTTAAAAGCAGCTAAGGTTCGCACATGATTAAGTGTAGCAAAATCCGTACATTACAATGCAAGCAGAAATCCTGAAGTCACGAAGCTCCGTACACAACAGACAACCAAAAAGCCAATTGCTACGAAAGAACACTACTGCAGCTCACAGTGGAATCCTATTTTCCACTCAATGTCGAAAGAAATAAAAGGACAGCATCCAATGATCGCATAGTACGACAAAGCAAAAGAATGCTGCCCATAACGCAACGCTACAGAGTGGAGCAACAAGAGAGATGTATTAAAGGTATATTGCTACTTTTTTTAAACTACTAAGGATCTGAAGTAAATGTGGCTTTTGAAATAACCGAAACTCAAAACAGCAGGGACTTGCAAAACAGGACCGATACGGCAAATTTAACATATTTGGTTATTGGTCTCTCATAAACGTCTTTGCGTAATATGAATAGAATGAGATTAAATACATGGAGCTGAAGGGTCTCAAAACGGGAAGCGCCGGAAGAACCTATGGACCGATATAAACCAATTTCAGCAGCATGTGTCCTTGGCACAAATCATTGACAGGTGCAAAATTTTGTCAACATCGGTACGTATTATTTATCACCTGTTCTGTAATTAAAATGATAGATGGACAGATAGACAGTCGGACATCGCTCTATGGAATCAGTTAGTAGTGCTTCTGCTCAATAATGCCAGATGTCTGTGGAGGAGAAATCATGTAATTCATGGATAACCCTTATAAGGGTTATTGTACCGCTGGCACATTTCCGAAGTCTGGCACCAACCAGAATTCCAATGAGTGATATTAACACTCCCCAAGCGAGAGGTAAATAGCTTGTATCACGGAAACTCTATCTCGTTGTCAAGGATAGGTGGAAAATGAATCTACCTGTATGGAAACCAGAAAAATCTAGCCTGGAGTGAAGAACACTGAATGCAATTAATCTGCCAAGAATCCATTCAGGATCCCTTGTTGCAGCCATAGCTGGCCTTTTGCCACTGGCCTACACGATGGACTGTGTCTGACATACGACTTCAGTGTCAGATCTTTTTTTGGTAGAAGGAATCAACCTGCAAAGAAACCGGAAGGATCAGACATGGTGTGGAGAACACTAAAAGCGATGAATCTGCCAAGGATTCATTAAAGAGACTTCATCGGGGCAATATGTGGCCATTGGTGGTCACTTGTCTTTGGGAGTACAAGATGCCATACAACGACTTCTGTGGCAGTTGCAACAATGCTGAAAAGAAGGAGGCAACTGAAAATCGTACGTGCAGATGCAGGTAGAAGTAATCTACCTCTATAGAAACCGGAAAGATCTAGCCTGGTGTGAAGAACACTGAATGCGATTAAGAAGAATCTATTTAGCAGGCCTCATTGCAGCCATAGCTGGCCTTTGGTTACTGGCCTACACGATGGACTGCGCTTGCCATACAACGACTTATGTGGGATACATGTAGAAGATAATAATCTGCCAAAGATCCACTTGGGAGACCTCATTGGGGCCATAGCTGGCTATACATTGACCTCTGTGGCAGTTGCAACAATGAAGAGAAGTAGAAGGTAACTGAAAATTCAAATACTTACAGACTAAACCTGTTATTAAGATGTTGATTTAGGCAGAATTCACACCTTTAATATGGCAACAGACTGAATGATGGCTAACAGACCTACCATTTGGCGAATTACTCAGTACGGGACATACTCATGGACCCAAGTGAGCTATACATTGGCTGCCAATTTTGAGTCTATCTGCTTTCATCATAAGTGTTTAAATAGCTGCTCTTAGCCATATTTATTTATAGCCTTGTTTAGTGTATAAATAAAACAGCATAAACCCTTTATGGTTCCTAGTTTTTTTGCGGCAGGGTACCCTTCGGAAGAAGATGAAGAGTCGATCTGAATAAATAGCAAGATTTAGTTTGAATATATTGCATGAGTCGATCTGAATGAATTGCAAGAAACCTGTATGAAGAAAACACAATACAGTCTCTAAAGAAAATATGAGCGTTATTCCCTAAACAATCCGCTGTCATCGAAACAATCTCCAACCCGTAGGTTTATTTTCGCTTTACGATAAACTAAGAAAATCATCATAGGTAGAGCTCTAAGCAGAGGCCAAATCGTCTCTTACGTGGAACAAAAATGGTCGATATGTAGAGCTCTAAGTAGTCTAATTTATTTTCATAGTCTGCGAGACTATGTTTTTTCAATGCTCTCTTTATTTTAATTTATTTAAATGGTATCTTTATTTTAATGGTTCTCAAGATTCCAAGGATTCTAAAAGTCAGTAACAACGATTTTATGTCCTTGCACCGTCAAAATTGTTTAGTCCATGTTGGCATACCGGTATAAGTTTGTTTTCCACAGGGGAGACCCACAGAATATTTTCAGGATTTTTAACTACAATAAATATTCTCTGCTCACCATCCTAACCAGCTATGAGCTCTTAAAGGATTAAGGACATTTTTTGTGGCTTCTGTGTTGTAAGTTTCCGGGGTGTGTTGGTGTTAGTGTAACTCTATGTCCTGTTAAATATTATTCATTTTGTGCAACGTTTTTTTTCTTTTGGTTTTATTCACTAAATTTTCATGTTCATGTTGTATTCACTAAATATATGTACTATATATTCAAGAGTATACTTATACATATATGTATATATACTCGTAGAATCTCCTTTTGTGTGTGTGTGTGCCTATGTATGTATGTTTCTACTTTTGGTTTGTTGCTTTTGGTGTAGGGGCGAGTGTGTTGGTATTTTGGGAGCTTAACCTAAAATCTTCTTCATATAACTCACGGTTTCCGGTTTGGTAAGAGAACGTCGGCGATTTGGTTTATATGGCATTTCAGTGGTAACTTTCAAGAAATTCCGAGTAGTTTCAGGTGACGTCGATAAAGGGAATGCAGTTGAAGTCGTTGTAGTCGAATCAGCTGAGGAGGGAAAGGTGGTTAGTGGAGGTGCTGTTGTAGTGGTGGTTGTAGTTGTAGTCGATGTTTCTGCTGCTGCCGGGGTATTGGTGTTGCTCGTGTCAGTGTTGTTCTCCTTCATTTCTGTGGTGGATTTAATCGCTGTTTCTGTTGTGGTCATGGCTTCGGGCTTTGCCGTTGTACTGCGTGATGGTGTTAAAGCTGTTGGTGTTGCTTTTTCTGTTGTCATATCCGTAGATTTTACAATAGCTTCCGGTTTAACTGATGTTCCATCGCTATCCTCTGCGAGATCTTCTTTGTGCGACGGCTGCTGCTGTTGTTTAATTTCACCGGAAGTCTCTGTTTGTGTTGTTTCTAAATCCGTTGCAAGTATTTCCACTACTGCTCTCGCTGTTGTTGGAATCGCTGCTGTTGTTGTTATGGTGGTGATGGTTGTTTCTGTAGCCTGTTCGTTGGCTATGTCGGTCTTTTGTTGTTGTGGTTCTTGAGTTTTTTCTACTGTTGCTAATGTTAAATCACTTTTTGTTGGTGCTGTCGCTTTGTCCTCTTCCATTTGACCAAAAATTGTTGTTGATGTTGCTATTGCAGCGGCTGCTGCCGCTTGTGTAGTTTCTGTTATCAAATCTTGTGTCTTCTGTTCGGTGGTTTCCACTGTTGCTCCAGATGATGCTGACAATGGTATAGCAGAAGTTGGCTGTGCTGTTGTCGTCTGCTCCTCTACTAGTTTTGCGGTTGGTGTTGTCTCCGGGACCATATCTGTATGTGGTTTTACTCCTTGTGACAGAATTGTTTTTGTCGCTACAGCATCAACTTGAGATTCAACATCGGTCTCGGCAGCAACGGCAGCGGCATCAACATCGCTATTGTCGTCATTCGCATTCCGAACTTCCTCGGCCAGCTTCATTGTGGTCGTCTGCAAAGTTATCTCTTGTTTTTGCATCATGCTTGGCGACTGCGAAGTTGTTGAGGTGGCAGCCTCTGTGGCACTGGTTGTTGTTGATGTTGTTGCTGGCGTTTCCTTTGAATTCATATTTTCGGAGTTGGAATTTGTAAGAGGTTCCTGTTCCTGTTTGTGCTGAGTAATTGGTTTCATGTTGCCATTTTCTGTTGTTTGTTCTTCCGTTATTACTGCGGCTGATTCGGTGGCAATTTGCTGCTGCTGGCCTTTGTTCTGTGTGTCCAAAGCCTTTAATGTGGTTGACTGCAAATCTATCACTTTAGGGGTTGTCATCAGCATATCATTGTCGTGTGGCTGATGTGTCTTTGTCATTTCCACCAGATCCTCCTTGGCTGCGGTTTCCAAGTGTTCCGCATGCGAATGATGTTCATTGTGGCCATGTTTGTTGGCCGGTGGCACATAATGAGATTTCACCAATAACATGGGCGGTATGAAATGTGAATTGTCCGCCGACTCTTTGACATGGGGATGTAGTGCCTCCTCGCTGATGACATTGCCGCGCGGTTGCTGCGGATGCATAGGATGTCCTATGGTAGCGGCCGGAGTAGTGGAGGAGCTAGAGCCATGACCCGCCGACGATTCCACCTCGGTGGTAGATTCTTCAGGGTGTTGCCTGGTGGTGGAATCGGGTTCTTTGGTTGAGGTGGATGGCGTTAAGGTAGAAGTCTCAGCAGTGGTGGTGCTGATCGTAGTAGTGGTGCTAGGTTCTGGTATTGTCGTGCTGCTGGTGGAGGTTGTCGTAGTACTCTGCGTAGTTGTACTGGTAGACGCCTCTGTTGTTGTCGTAGTAGTCGTTGTCGTCGTCGAAGTCATCGCTGCCATGGCCAGTTTCTTTGCCTCAATTTCCTTGCTCTTTTGCATATTCTCCTTCATGGCTATGGCCTCCTTTTCCATTTTCTCCATTGCCTCTTTGTGTATATTGGTTTTCTTTATGTGCGGCAAAGGTTCCATAATTTCATTGGACACTTCTTCGTTCAGAATTTGCTCGGGCATTTCGGGTTCTCCCTGCGGCTGATCGCCCAACATCATGTCATTCATTTCCAAAGCCAAACGATTTTTATCCTTTTGTTGTCCTTGCATTAGCGTTTTTTGTTTGCCTGCATCCTTTTTCGGATATTCCAATACCTTTTTGGCGGATTTCTTAACCGGTTTCGGTATGAGACCAGGAATTTTATAAAACGAGCTGACCGTTTCCATATTGGCCGGTTCATCGGCCTGCATTAGTTCATCGACATTGAATTGTTCGATCAATCGTTGTACGGTGTTCTTTTCGGTTTGTAACTCCTCCGGATAATGGGGTCCATAGTTGACGTCCATGGGCAGTAGTTCGATGTCGTTGTTTTCATTATTATCGGTTGGTATGCTGTTGATGATTTGCAGGGATTTGAAGTGGGAATTGGTGATGTCGTTGATGCGCTGAGCCTCGAGACGTTCACGGGGGCAAATTAAGTCTTGGAGAGCTCGATCACGATCCTGAAATGAGAGAAAAGTAATTTGTTTTATTAAATTCATGGAGGTCTACATTCAGAAATATTTCTCTAACCCTTTACACAAAGGTAAATCGATTACAAGACAAGAACAATTACAATGTCGATTGTGGCATAACTGAAATCTTTGGGGTTGCTGGTAAAGTGTCTGAGCACAACATCCATCCAGAATCAAATACGGTTAATAAAGGTCAGACATTTCTTAAGGACTCTACGAATATAATATACGAGGGTGCCATTTAGATTTCAGGTCCTGCCAATACTTCTGTGGTCAGTTACAAACTGAAAGTTTCATTGGAAATTTTGACATTTTTAAGCAAAGATTTACTCAGAACGTTTTGTCACTTGAGCGCAAATCGTTTTGTTTAAAATGTGTTAAACAAATCGTAAAAAAATGGAAATAACCTGTGACAATTTTAGTGCGTTGGTTTCTTTACGACTATCGACGGCGATCGCCAAGACAAGAGTGTCTCAGTCAACTTGTTTCAACTCTTGGTAATGAAGCACCATCAAAAACCACACGATACAGTCGCTGACCACGATCGCTCCAGGATAAATTATGCGAAGGTCGGCCAACTTTGTTTGATTTGCCGGAAACCATCCATGCTGTGCGTGAACTGAAAAAGCAAGACCGACATAAAGAAGTGGACAATTTAACATTTTGAAATTGAATCGGCTGTAAAAACTAATGTACCAATATTTTTTTTCAAATTTCTGGTTTCCTTTTATAATGGAATACAATATGCGGAAATTTTGCTTATTGACATAGCCATCAACATAGCCAATGCGATGAAAATAAGCTTCATCTGAAAATACGAATTTCGGTAAAATTCTTCATCTCTTGCCAGATCAATAATTCCATGACTTTTCCAACTTTCCTTGTATTTATATGAAATGCAACACTGCTACCATCAAGCAAAATTTTATAATAGACTACTGTCAAATTTAAAAGATTTGTGTTCTTTAGTTTGTGTTTAACAGCTGTTCAAAACATACAACCTTGAAAAAAGTGAATTTCGAGTGTTCATTAAACATTATTTTTTGCGGAAAAAAACCCATCAATTAAACTAAGGAAAAGCTTTATAAATACTACGAGAGCTCTGCACCATCGATTTTAATGGTAAAAAAGTGGTTTACTGACTCTAGTTGTGGCCGCACAAGTACAAATAATGGTATTTCGGCACTTGTCCTATGTAAGTGTTCCTAGACGCTAGACCGTCCATTACGCAACCTTTTCAACCTTGTTTATCGTGTACGAGTCTTCCCAGCGTGTTGGGAAGGTTGCGAACGTCCAGCCGATCCCTAAAAAGGGTGAAGGTAATAATCCTGCGAATTATCGGCCCATTGCGATTTGCTCTACGCTCTCCAAGGTAATGGAGAGCATGGTCAACCACCATCCTGTGGGGTATCTGGAGTCCAACGACCTACTTAATGATATGGCTTAAAGTATGGCTTAACGTATAGCTTACATAGAAATCGCTCTACAGGAGACCTATCGGAAAGCTGGAGTCGGTCTATCCACCAGTTTGGTGAGAGTAAGGTTGTGGCTCTGGATATCTCCAAGGCTTTTGACAGAGTCTGCCTCTTATCAAAGCTGATCACATTTGGTATCGGTAATATCGTTTTATATTGAGCTTTCTCAGAGGTCAAACTATAAGAGTTGTTGTAGATCATCCAACCAACATAGGACTACCGCAGGTATACCACAAGGCCCTGTCCTTTCTCCCTCCTTATTTCTTACTTTCATTAATAATCTGTTGGGTCAGACCGTGAATCCAATCTACTCGTTTGCGGATGACAGCATCCTCTGTCATTCTTATTCATTTAACCATAGGCAAAGTCTTCAAGATATTGAAGACAGAAGGCGTTTTATGGATGAGACACTTGGCCGGGATTTACAGGCCATTTCCGACTTGTGTAGATTGAATAGAGTATTGCGTAGATTGAATTGCGCGCAAGCGCTGTGCTGCTTGTTGTCTCACAAGCGATTCGCTGACCCATCATGGTCGTCATTAACTATCGATGGTATGGATGTTGAACAATCAGATGCTCTTGATGTTCTGGGCATGAAGATACAATGTGACGCTCGTTGGGCGGGACATGTATTTGAAGTGTCGAAATAACACTCAAGTGTAAAGGCTTTCTAGATCACTTCTCTGATCTTTTCAACATATATAAGACCTATATCAGACCTAAGATGGAATACAACTCTTTTATATGGGCAGGTGCACCAAAATCATCCTTGGATCTACTTGACCATGTTCAAAGTGATGATAGGCGGCCGTAGGGTATCCAACTCTACTGTTTCCCTTGAGCATCGTCGGAATGTGGGATATGTGTCGCTGTTCTATCGTTACCTTCATGGTGTATGCTCCGCTGACATACGTCGACTTATTCCTGACGTTAGGATGTTCACCAGAAATACGCGACTTTCCAGAAATTCACACCAGTTTGTTATCGATTGGCCAGTCCACCGCACTATACACTACAGATCGAATTCGCTTTTTGCCCGTACTGTCCGTATGTGAAATCGACTTCCGACAAATGTATTTCCCATCAATTATGACATCCGGAAATTCAAGACAAATATCAATAAACATTACTCCCTCTCTCCCCCTCTGATCCCTTACTTTCCACCCACCAACGCAATGCACTGCATAATAGGGGGCATCCTCTGAGCGTTGGTCAATAAAAGAAATGACGCTGAATATTCTGCACGACAAATTGAGGTTAATACACCCGAAAATGTCGAAAAAAACACGATATGGTGTTGGCGGATCGAAGAGTAAAAGTGGGTGATATTGATTTATGATGCCACACGCATTTCATATGGCACTGAGCTTTCGAGTCATAATGGCAAAATTGCATGAATTGGGTTACGAATTGGTACCTCATTCGCCATATTCTTCGGATTTAGTCCCCAGTGACTATTTGAAATTTCTAAACCTAAAGAAATGGCTATGTGAAAAGAGATGCAGCTTAAACGTTTTAACGATGAAATTTTTGATCAAACAAAGCCTATTTTTTGCATTTCAAAAAATACTATAAGTTATTTTGGAAGGGATGCAAAAATTGGAGAAACGTTAGATTAAGTGTCTTGAGCTGAAAGAAGATTATGTTGAAAAATATTTTTTTTTGTAGAAAAACTGTCACGTACTCGAAAAGTCACGGAATTATTGATCTGCCCACTTATTATCTTCCACTACAACAGCAAACTAAACGGAGTTTGGTTACTACCAAACATTTATTTGCCGTCACCACTAATTTTTAGTACCAAAGTAACATCCAAGTTAGTGGTCATAACCACCAGTTGTGCTAACCAATAGTTGTTCAAAATTCGGCTGGTATAACCGAATGCATGGCTGTAAGTATCGTGATTTTATTGTAGCTACAATCTAATGATAAGTCGAACCTTGTAATGATCCATAATATGGAATGTTGGTGATTGCAACAGAAAGTTTGTTTATACAGCCGAATATCTGTAGTTCGAGCCCATCTAATTGATTTTTTCTCTGTGTGAAAGTTAAAAAGTTGTATATTGTTTTTATTCGTTCAATGAAATTTTTTTCTTACTACCATTTTAAAAAATACAAGACGGAATAGCAGATGAACTATATCGAGACCTAACCGCGAAAAAAATAAGCTTCAAATAGAAAATTGTACAGGAGAGCCAGGCAAAAGGGCTTATGGCGCTTACGATACAATTAAATTTGCTATATCTTTGTAAATATAAATATTTAATTTTTTATATTTTAGGATTACGATTTATATCGAATTTCTTTAAAAAGCTTTTGTCAAAAAATGGCAAGATAAGGGCTCGATACTTTACTAAATGACCAAAGTTCGCGGGCTAAAATGATCAATTTCGATTTTATCTTCATATGAATCCACAAATAATTTACTTGAAAGACTTTGCTTAATTAAACCTTAAATGTTAAATGGAATTTATTTTATATTTGATGTATTGAAAATTCCAATGAACGAAGCAACATTCGTTTGTAATAAACGAACCTCGATTTCCTTTCGTCCCAAGTTCTACAAAAAAGTGGTTCCGGCTGCACATAGAGGATAGCATCTTTATGATTGGAATATTGTTAAGGCTCTTGAACAGCATTTGTTTAAATCTCTTATTTTTTCTACTTATTTTTTCTTTTTTTTGTTTTCCTATCCTCTCGTTTTTGTAATCAACCCCTCCCCTTCACCCCCTAGTTATAAGTATACTTAAGCTAAATTCTAGGATATTTCACTCCTAAGACCACTTTAGCCTCGGGAGCAAGGGCGAACACACTTATCAGAGCTACATACAAATTAAAAATATTTCTATACACAGAAAACGCTTGGTGCTGTTAGCTGCACGTTATTGGTAATTTCGACAATACATTATAGTCATAAGCAATTCCTTGTTCATAGATCTAGTATATGTCTAGTCTTGTTTTTGAAAAAAGTCTCAATAAAAAAAAACTAAACTAAACTTGTAATACAGGAATGTTTGGAGTACTGAACCGAAAACATTTCGTTTGCAAAAACAAATCGGTTGTGACAACAAATCTGTTCTCTGTGTGTAGGGAAATCTAACAAATAGGTGATATCATGTAGTCAGTTTCGCCCGACTTAGATTTTTTTTTATTGGTTCTGAAATGCATTTTTTCGTTTACTTTTAAAAAAGATTTGATGATATGGCCCAGCACCATGACGCATCGTCGTTATACAAGGTGGACGCTCCTTTGTTATTATTATCGAAACTTTCAGTTCCATTTACTGAGAATTCCAGTGCACCAATCAACATTCGGTTGACTTGATAATAGTTATGCCCGTCCTTTTGGATTCCTGCAGGATTTCACATCCCGTACCAAGTCTTCTCCTTTCTCATGTTGCTGGTGTTTTTCTAATTAAACATCAATTGATTATACGTACGGCAAAGAATGGGCTCATCTGATAAAACACAAAGGAAAAAATCCGTTGGCAATCTACATCTAAACTACGAGAACATGAAAATCGTTGGACGAGAAGACTTTTTTGCACACTCCGTACAATAGTAGCTACAATCTTTCTATGGAAAATACAACTAGTTATTAAGTTTTGCTAATGGAATCCATTAAAATTTTTGGAAAATCTGTTGAGACAACCATTAATTTATCATAGATTTGTTCGTCTTTACCAACAGTTGGTTATGACAACAATTTCGTTCTAATAACCATCTTTGTATAGCACACCCCTACGAAGCTTCAACATGCAGACACGAATAGAAACTGCAGTTGCGGCTTAACTTTAAGTTTATTTAAGCGAAATGAAACACATATCGTCGGAAAGACAATTTGCAAATCTTGACGGCCTTTATCTGCACACAGGAAAATCAATTTTTTTGCTAACCGTAAGGTTGAGGTTACATGCACCTCAAGTTTTCCATCAATATAACCGAATGTTAGCTGGTGCTCTGTAATTTTCAGTTATTGGAACTGTAGTATCGGTACAACATACCAAGTATCCAAACCTTCAGAAAAAATATTTTGGATTTAAAAACTCACATACCATACTTGTTCAACGAAAAAAAAACTTTAGTCAGAGGCTAAAAACTGTTTGCTTACACAATTTAAGTACTCATAGGGAGAGTCAAGACAAAGAAAAATGGAAAACGTTATTGATAATTTGTTATTAGATTGGCTTAAAGTCAGTAATAATCGAAGTGTTTTTATTTTTAAAATATCCCATTAAACAACCCGCTTTTAGTTTATTAAGAAATTCTATTATCAATTGTAAATTGGGTACCTTCATTGAAAAAAGCAGGGAATGTGTCATGTGTACCAAGGGGACCTGAGAGAAGGATTACAACACCACAAAACTCATAGAGAGCTAGAGCAGCAGTACTGCAATCTCAGAAACGCTCTGCTCGGAAGAAATCACTTGCTCTTGGCATTTCCATACTTTTTTTAGCCGGGTCTTGAGGCAATGCAATTAGAGGATACATGGCTTCAACAGGATGGTGCCTCTGCGCACACAGCGAGGTTTACCATGAATTGTTTGAGGCAAATGTTTCCTGGGTGGCTTATCTCTTTAAGGGTGATGTGAACTGGCCGGCACGCTCACCAGACTTAGCCCCATGCGATTTTTGTCTTTGGGGTTACCTGAAGTCGAAGGTGCATATTAACTATCCCAACACCTTGGAAGACCTTATTACCAATATTGAAGCTGAAATTGGCAGAATACCAGTCGATATGCTTAATAGGGTTCATGAAAACTTCAGAAAACGTATGCAGCAGTGTGTGGATTGCGAAGGTCGACATTTGCCAGATACACTATTTAAAACCATGTAATTTAAAAATTCCCTTACTGTTCAATATAACAATAATATAAAATAAATTCTTCTAAGGAGCTTAATTTTTTTATTTCATTCCTAAATAAGCAAATTACAGCGCTCCATACTGTATAAAAATGTTATGGAATTGTTTGCGACAATTAGTAGTTGAGTTAACGACACATTTTATAAGCAATTGATATGCCCTATTTATCGGTTGTGTGTCTTGATCATAGTTATCATCATCGAACCGGATATCGATAAAGAATATAAAATTTCGGTGATTGTAAAGGAAAGTGTGCATTCGCAACCGATGTCCATCTATTTTTTTTCTCTTCGCCTAGTTGTTTTTTCACCAATTCAATGTACTTGGCTAGTTAAAGTTTTCGCCAGAAATCTCTTTAAAGTTTATGGTAAAATATTTTGCAAGTCCCCCATTCCACCACCGTTTTCTGTTGAACCCATGCAGTTGTCCTTGTTGCTTTTTTATGAAGCCTATTAAATTGCATTCCTTTGGTATAAACTCATTTTTTTTCTTTAGCGTTTATTTTCTTTTTCATCAATTTTCCACTCACCTGTTTCCCTCTGCACATGGCCCTCAGAAGACCCTCTTCCTGGCAGTTACGTATCAGTTCAATGCTCGCCGTATCGGCCATATATTGCATTGTCAGGTTTGGCATATCCTTGAGGATGCATATGTCAGCCCAACTTGGTACTGCAGTAAGAAAGGATTCAGGAAACGAAGCAAAAGAAATGTAAAAAGAGAAGAGAATGGCAAGTTGAGTTAAATAAATGATGAATTCCATTTATATGTTACAATGTTACAACAGCAAAAATAAAAAAAACAGCACCGATCATTTTATATCCTTCGCTTTCAATTCTGGTTTAATTAAGTTTTACTTTTCTTTCTGTTTTACAGAATTTCTCTGCTTTCGCACATGGCCTTACCTGGCATTTCACACAAGAACGATGCTGTCTCTGGACCACCGCAACGCAAGGCATGCCAACGATAATCACGTATGGGATCGATAACGGCACACAATGGTGCATCCATCAGGGGCAGAGATTCGGCCCAATAGCCGGTGTCAGCCACCAAAGGTCTAGAGTTACTACTTGAGAAATTAAAAAAAAATAAGATAAGAAAAAAAACAAGAAACGGAAATGAAGAAAGATTGGAAAACCAATGGCGAAATTCAATTATATAGCATATGGTGCAGGAGCATACATTTATTTTAAATGTGTAGCATATTTTGAGGCGAAAAAAAGTATTGTTACTTTGAGTTTTTATCAAGAATATAACTCAACTGTAGTATTCTCTGAATGTAGCAATGAAGCAAGCCTATAAAATGTTATGCATTTCGCTTGAGAAACATATAAAATCCATACAAAGTTACGATGTCATTTGTTAACAAATGACAAATATTAATTTTATTTCAAAATTTGAATATCTGTCATTGAGTACACTCATGCTTATAGAAACCCTTTTCTTTACGGCTAAAACACTTGACATAACACTTGTTCAATGTATGCTGCTACATACATATGCCATTTTGTATTTGTCCATCTTCAGTTTAAATACTTACGACCACATAAAACGATCCGAGCTTTGCGGTCTCATAAGACCAATCCAAACGATGTCGTTAACATCTAATTCTCTTAAAAGGTCTCTGGTTGCATCAAATTGAAAACTGTTGTCGACTGGAAAGAAAAACAAATAAAGAAAAATATAACATGGATTACATTCTGTTTGTTTTAAGCAACTGAAAAAACGATAAAAATGAAGAGTTACATTTGAATTGCTTTATTTTTTTGGAAAAAAGAATCATTTGCATAATAGATGTGTGGACGTGTATCTGCTGTGGGGATGGGGAGACATAAAAGCGGAAACAGACACAAAAATCGATGGCTGGGACAGGAAATACAAGAATATAGTAATGGATGGTTCTACACACAGAAAACGTATTTGTAGCTACAACCGATTTTTTTCTCTAACCGAATGGTGGTGGTTGCACGTACCACCCACTTATTCTATCGCTACAACCGAATTTTGGTTGGTTCGACGTCAACTTTCTGTAGTAGAAACTGACAGTATCGGTTGAAGAGACAAATTGTGCATAAAACCATATAAAAATTTTAAAAAAATCATTCGGTATGATTTCCGTTATCACATTTTTTTTTACATAAAACACAAAAAATAATTCTTTTGTCGTACCATACTTATGTTGTTGCTACAACTATATAATGTATTCCATTGCTGCAACCGAATGTTAGTTGAAAACACGGCAATTTTCAGTAGTGAGAACTAACAGTATCATCTGAAGAGACAAAGTGTCGGTAAACCTAACGTATTAGGATGATTATTGGAACAGAATTGGTACATGCATTGGTTGAAGTTACAGATTATTGGCTAATATAACTCTTTGAATGCGGTTGTCATTTCCCAAAGCATTTGTTAGCTGGTTAGATTTGGTGTACTCATTTATCTGAACTATTTTTTTTAAAACTTCATTTTTACTTTCGAATCTAAAGAAGTTTGTAGCTATTTTAAGCACCCAATTGGTAAAGGGGTTTTACAAATTCTATTTTAGGTTAAAAATATCATTTCAGTGAAGTAAAGTAGAATTTTAAACCTAAACATTTCCGACTACTTAAGGGAAGTGTGACACAAAACACCTCAAAAGATTGCCAGTAGTCTTGGCTACAGATTTGATAAGAAATATATACTTTCATATCGGATATATTTTGTAATTTAATAAGAAATGGGCGGAAAAAATTTAATATTCAAATCTGTCTCGATTTTGGATTTTTTTTCTGCACGTAACTTTATTTATTATTTTTTGTTAAAAAATTGCTTTTTTTAAAAGGACGAAAGGGAGAGTTTTTTGTTGAAGATATTTCGATTTAATTATATTATTTTATTAATTAATTAGTAAAATAGTTTAATCTCAAAAGGGACCATGTTTAAAAACATTTATATGATTACATAAAAAGGGGGCACGTCTGAACTAAAATTAATTGGACTGAGAACTGTGTGCAAACTTCAACCATCTCTAGGAAATATGAAAACACCAGTGAGATAGTGGGGCAGAAGAGTCGTCAACTTTCACTTGCGAATGGTGTTCGCTTTCGCGAGGTCATACCGGACTTCTTGTGGCCAGCAATTAAGGATATGGACTTGGAGGATATGTGGTTCCAACACACAACCAACGAAACAGTCGCATTATTGCGCGAGAAATTCAATAGCCATGTTTTCTCAAAATTTTATTTGCAAACTTATCTTAATTAAGAGCTTTATGATTTGATATTCAATGAAATCGGACCATAGCTATGAAAAATTCTATTTTTAAGACGCCACCTATCAAGACTAAACTTAAGAGAAACCTTCCAACGGGCTTAGGTGGCATATGGTCTAAGCTTGTTGTTTATCGGTCAAAGGGTTTATCGAGTTTAAGCCGCTCGTAGAACGATCATTACATTTTTTTATACGAGGGCGGTTCGGAAACTTCTTTGCCTAGCACAAAAAGCGCGGTATAAACAGAAAAAAGTTAAGTGTTTTGGAAACTTCCATCTCTGCTATGAACACATGTTAAATTTTCGATCTGGCAACTCCTTCATATAGAAACAGGTGTTCACAAAAGACGCATCCGCGATTTTTTTACAATGGAAAAATTAGAAATGCGTGGTGTCATTAAATATTTACATAAAAAAGGTTTATCGGGACAAGAAATTCATAATGATATGGTGAATGTGTTAGGTGAAAGTGCTCCTTCATATGCAACAGTAAAAAATTGGGTTGCTGAATTTAAACGTGGTCGTACAAGCATTGAAGATGAACCACGTAGTGGACGTCCAAAAACAGCAACAACAACTGAAATTGTAGCCAAAGTGCATGATATGGTATTAAATGATCGATGAATAAAAGTGCGTGAAATAGCTAATATCATGGGCATCTCAAATGATCGAGTCAATTTAATTTTGCATGAAGAACTACAGATGAAAAAGCTTTCTGCAAGATGGGTGCCGGACTTGTTAACAGTCGACCAAAAACGCATAAGAATGATCGTTTCTCAAGCTTGTTTGGATCGTTTTCAGCGAAATAAAATGGATTTTAAGCGTCGTTTCATAACTGTTGATGAGACATGGATCCACCACTATACTCCAGAGACAAAATAACAATCCAAACAATGGACTGAAGCTGGAGGAAGTGCCCCAAAGAAGGCAAAAACAATTCAATCGGCTGGTAAGGTTATGGCAACAGTTTTTTAGGACTTCAAAGGTATTTTATTGATTGACTATCTGCAAAAGGGTAAAACAATAAATTCAGAGTACTATTGCAACCTTTTAGGTCAATAAAATGTACAAATTCGAGAAAAACGTCCTGGCTTACAACACAAAAAAAAATTTCTCATCAAGACAACGCACCAGCGCACAAGAATGTTTTAACAATGGCTTAAAACCAGCAAATTAAGGTACGAGTTGCTTGACCACCCACCTTATTCTCCTGATTTAGCTCCCAGTGACTTTTACCTGTTCCCAAATCTAAAAAAATTCCTTGCTGGCAAGAGTTTTACCTCAAATGAAGATACAATTACAGTTGTAAACCACTATTTTGAAGACCTTGAGGAAAACTATTTTAATCAAGGGATAGAATTGCTAGATAAGCGTTGGACTAAGTGTATTGAAGTTTCAGGAGATTATATTAAAAAATAAAAATATTTTTGAAATACTAACTATTCTCTTTCATTGATAGGCTAAGAACTTTCCGAACCGCCCTCGTATATAGAAAATTCAACCATATAATACAGATCGAAGTGTTTTCTTACTAATGGGTTAATCCTCTCTAAAACAGCAAGATTTTTAGTGTAGCCCTAAAATTAATTGTTTGGCCACTTAATATTTTTTTAATACCCAAAAAATATTCCAAAAAATAGAAGACATTTATACGATTACACAGGGGCATGTTATAAACTTTTGAAGCAACAAATTTCATACTCGTATTAAATGCTCTGACTCCTCATTGATACGTTGATACGTTTTGGTTTAATAATTCCTTTTCAATACATAAATATATATTTCATTTAAAAAGACAATTTTTTTTTGTTCATGGGGAAAAATTAAATCTATTTTACGGCATACATATCAACCGAATTGCCCTCTAGCTAAAATAAACCCTTCCCCATATCTTAGAATCAGGGAAGCTTGGCAGATGTGTAATGTGTCCTTGTTGATGCCGCTGTTGCTGTCACTTGCTCATGTCAATGCAACTGTGACACCTTGTGTCGCTACAAAATACTAAAAATCAGTTTGAATCCTTAGCCGTCACTCATTGCAGAAATACCTCTGTTGTTGTCCTTATCCAATCTCTCAACACTAAACACAAAACGAATTCTCGCTAACACTCACACTGGCCCTGTCACTGAGCGGATGTGGATGTGAAAACAGAGGTTGTAGTATGACTTTAGGAATGGTGTTTGTGTATAGGTGTCGGACCGTCTTTAGGCTGCATGTCTGAAAGCGTTGGTTTGCCTGTTTATGCTTCACCGAATACAAACGCTGCTAGCAAATAAAAAAAACAAAAAAGGAACAGGGAACGAACATTCACACCTACCGATTGACGGTATCTGTATGGTATATTTCTTTACTATCGATGTACATACTATATTCAAGGTATGTATGTATTGTGAAAATTTGTTGGATAAAATATGTTGACATTTTAAGTGATAATATTTCTTTCAATAGGGAAGTACACTGCTTTTATAGATATGTTGGACATCAATCTTGGCACTAACACAAAAGAAGAAAATCATACGTGTATGTATTGCATATGGCCCCTTTAAAATTCTCGGACGTTAGGAGTTATAGTTCGAGCATTTTAATAAACTCAAAAGGTGTGTTACATTCAAATTCTTTTAGGTCCATCATACAAATAATATAAACAAAGCTAAATTCTGATCTACATACGAGTATGTGCCAGTCAGTTAGACATACGTAATATCGCCGGTGGCCTTTCATTACGAACATGGATTTTACGACACCACTGTCAATTTTGTGATCCATCTAAAGGTATTTTTTCAGAACAAAAAAAATATAAAAATTCAAACCAAGTGTGGCATCTTTATTGGTACTTGAAAGGATATTTTATGGCAAATGTTGGCCGCAACTACGCCTCAGGGTTTCCATTCTGAGGGTCCAGTTTTGGATGACTCGTTCGAGCATTTCGACGGGTATGGCTTTAATGACACGCGTAATGTTGGTTTCAAAACCTAAATCGTAGCTGGTTTGTCAGCATAGACTTTGGACTTTACGTAACCCCAAAGAAAAATGGCTAAAGGTGTGATATCACTCGACCTAGGCGGCCAACTCACCTGTCCAAAACGTGAAATTAGCTGCTTTTCGAAATGACCTCTCAATAGATCCATTGGTAAGTGGCACCAACCTGTTGAAACCAAGTGTCGTCAAGATTACGGGCTTCAATTTCAGATAGCATAAAGATCAATATTATGACGCTATAGCGAGCAGCATTCACGGATACATTCCGGCCATCATCATTTTTAAAAAAAATAAGCACCGGTGATTCCACCACCTTATAAACCGCACCAAACCGTGGTTTTCTCTGGCTATAATGTCACCTCTTGAACCTCTTCTTGTTGCTCATCAGCACAAATGCGGCAATTTTGTTTATTGACTTTGCCGTTGAGAAATGGGCCTCATCACTAAATAAAATTTTGGTCGAAAACAGCGGATCTTTCCGTTTCTCACCGAACGCTCATTTCCATAATACAGGTGCCAACATTTGAAGGTAATTATTTTCAAAAAATAAATGCCCTTTCAAATTACCAATAAAGATTCCACACTTGATTTGAATTTTTATATTTTTTTTGTTCTGAAAAAAACCTCCACATGGATCACCCGATATTAGGCAAAATTTTAAAATTGTTTTAAGCGTTTTTATTGAGATTTTTCTATTCGGGGCACGAATTAAAACTATTTAATATTATTAATCGAAAATAACTTTAATAACAAGCTACAGGTTGCAAAAACTAAAGGGTTTCAAACAATCGTGGTATATTGTTATGGTTAGGACCAAGGACGAACCCTATTAAAATTGGCCCATTCCGCTCCATGATTTGATATAACAAAGGCAGTAGAAGATACATATCGCATTCGATTCCGACGAAATTAAATTCCAACTCTGTCTGGCGAAATCGGACCATATCTGTCCGAGTTTTCAAAATTTACGTCGTTTGCTGTGTTTTAAACGGCCAATAATTAAGCTTGGTGAAAGTGTCTGTTCACCATACTGTTCCGTTTTCTCACTTCCTGGTAAAATTTTACGATACCGGTTTTCAGTGCACCACAATTCCAGTCACAGTCTAGGAAACTTTTGAACAACAAAGCGGTGTAGAGTATCTCTAGTTATAATCTTCGTCATAGACGTCATTTCGTTACTGCAGGGTGGCGCACGTAATAACTTATTTTCTGTGTGAACATTCGGCTTATTTTTAATTTTTATTATTTTATTTGGAAGGTAAGTATTTTGATTTATTAAAATGAATGCTTGCGATACCGAAAAGATTATTTGGATAGTACAGGGGTACGATGCTTCGCAGTCCTGCATTTCCGCCCAAAGGGAATTTAGGCGGGAGTTTGGCAGAATTCCCCCGAGTGATGGACAAATATGCGACTGCTAAACATGTTTGCTGAATCTGGCAGCAATGCTCAAAGACCATACCATCGAGATCCCTAGGTGCGGGTTCAAGACACCATCGCGGCTGTAGCATCGGCAACTCTGGATAATCCAAGAGTTTTGACATGAAATTTATCGGCGCAAATTGCAGTTAGCAGACATTCATTACAATGAATAATTCATGATTTTATAAACATATTTTCGTTCAAAGTCCAAACTACAAGCAAGTTAAACCCTCTGGATTTGCTTTTTCGAATGAAATTTCACCAAAAAATTATCAAAATGGCCGAAGAAGACAACAGCTTGATAAATTGCTTGTTTTTATCTAATCAGGACAATTTTGATCTAAACGGCAATGTAAACAAGTAAGTAAGTGCTATAGTCGGGCGTGGCCGACTCTATGATACCCGCACCACTATAAATGTGATTAAGTCTCCTGTTAATCGAAAGCACTCGTCGCTATTTCTATCTGTATCTATCACGCAAGCACTAAGCCTTTATACCCCATACCACTATGTGGTGAGGGTATAACAATTATAGTTGGTCCACATTTTCATACCTTGTTTTCGGACCCTGTGCCCTCCTACGGACGAGATAAATCATTTGGCTTGACATATTTAAAGTCCTGAGGCAATTCCCTGTCATTTGAGGGGTCACACTAAAATCCGGGTAAACCGAAACTTTTGGACCCTCCTAATGGACCCTGGGGCCCAAACAGGTCGAATTTTTTTCTGTATTTAAAATTGTAAGATAATTTCCTTTCATTTAAGGGGTCACACTTATATTTAAAATCATGGGTCCATTTTTTGGGTTCTGAAGGCCCCGTAGGTCCGAGAGGCGGGTCCAACTATTTTTTTTACATTTTGTGGTCAGTTCTACATCGAATGTCATATTTTTTTAATTTGTTGACCAATACACGCGACATCAACTGGATTTGGACCAAATCCGGGAGTTCCTTTGTATGGGGGGTCTATCAGAAAGTGCTCCGATTTAAACCAAATTCAATAGCGTCCGTCCTTGTCCCAATATATTACCACTTGCCAAGTTTCATCAAGATCGGTGCATAAATGCGACCTGTACTTTGATTACAAGAATAGATGGACATCTTTACATCCAGCCAGCCAGCCAGCCGCCCAGCCAGCCAGACAGACATGGCTAGATCGACTCAAAATGTAATTCTGAGCAACTTTCTCTCTGGTCCCGGTATTCTAACTCGATTCCTTCGATGTGTTACAAACGCAAGCACTAAGCCATTATACCCCATACCACTATGTGGTGCGGGTATAAAAAGCATAATTGCAGTATATGGACTGAATTCAATCTTCGAATACTCCATGAGCCGAAATTGCACACAGAACGAGTTACTGTGTGATGCGTTAAGTGTTTTGGAAACTTTAATCTCTGCTATGAACATATGTTAAATTTTGTTTCGATCTGGCAACTCCTTCATATAGAAACAGGTGTTCACAAAAGACGCATCCGCGATTTTTTTACAATGGAAAAATTAGAAATGCGTGGTGTCATTAAATATTTACATAAAAAAGGTTTATCGGGACAAGAAATTCATAATGATATGGTGAATGTGTTAGGTGAAAGTGCTCCTTCATATGCAAAAGTAAAAAATTGGGTTGCTGAATTTAAACGTGGTCGTACAAGCATTGAAGATGAACCACGTAGTGGACGTCCAAAAACAGCAACAACAACAGAAATTGTAGCCAAAGTGCATGATATGGTATTAAATGATCGACGGATAAAAGTGCGTGAGATAGCTAATATCATGGGCATCTCAAATGATCGAGTCCATTTAATTTTGCATGAAGAACTACAGATGAAAAAGTTTTCTGCAAGATGGGTGCCGGACTTGTTAACAGTCGACCAAAAACGCATAAGAATGAACATATCTCAAGCTTGTTTGGATCGTTTTCAGCGAAATAAAATGGATTTTAAGCGTCGTTTCATAACTGTTGATGAGACATGGATCCACCACTATACTCCAGAGACAAAAGAACAATCCAAACAATGGACTGAAGCTGGAGGAAGTACCCCAAAGAAGGCAAAAACAATTCAATCGGCTGGTAAGGTTATGGCAACGGTTTTTTAGGACTTCAAAGGTATTTTATTGATTGACTATCTGCAAAAGGGTAAAACAATAAATTCAATTAAATGTACAAATTCGAGAAAAACGTCCTGGCTTACAACACAAAAAAATAATTTTTCATCAAGACAACGCACCAGCGCACTAGAGTGTTTTAACAATGGCTAAAATCAACGAATTAAAGTACGAGTTGCTTGACCATCCACCTTATTCTCCTGATTTAGCTCCCAGTGACTTTTACCTGTTCCCAAATCTAAAAAAAATTCCTTGCTGGCAAGCGTTTTACCTCAAATGAAGATGCAATTACAGTTGTAAACCACTATTTTGAAGACCTTGAGGAAAACTATTTTAATCAAGGGATAGAATTGCTAGATAAGCGTTGGACTAAGTGTATTGAAGTTTCAGGAGATTATATTGAAAAATAAAAATATTTTTGAAAAACTAACTATTCTCTTTCATTGATAGGCTAAGAACTTTTCGAACCGCCCTCGTATGTGTCATATAAAAAAAAATAATGAAATAAATTGATTAAAAAAAGTTATTTGAATTTCTTATTGTAAATACATTTACAGATAAAACCAAACCTTGACCGTATGCCACCTAAGCCCGACGAAAAGTTTCTCTTAAGTTTAGTCCCGATAGGTGGCGCTGGCTTGAAAATATATTTTTTCTTATTAATGCTATGATTTCATTTAAAATTAAAACATAAATCTCATAAATAAAGATAAGTTCGCAAATAAAGTTTGGGTCCGCACAGTGGCAGCTGACTTGAGGTGATTACAAAAACTATATAAGCTTCAGATTAAATTTATTCGTTGCAAGACTAACCAATTACATTGTTACACTGTTAACTTTTGAGCCCTCCTTTAGACAAAACCAACTGCTACTTATGTAAAATAATCTTCTGAATCCAAATTGAATGTCAGTTTAGCCCCACCACGTTCAGCAATTCTCATTCGACTCACTTCAAAAGGAGTAATATTAATAAGAAAGAAATGCATCTTTCATGTAACTTATAAGTTTCAAAAATCGAATACAAATTGTAGAAGTTACAGCCAAATGCAATCAAAATTTTGTTTTTTATGTTGAAAAATTTTGTTTTAACTGACAGTTTCGAATGATCAGCTAACGAAAAATTAAGTTAACGATGGCTACAAATTTGTAAATTTACTTGATGTTTTTGAAGTTTTATAAGTTTATTTAGCACAATGTCGAATTACTATGGCGTTTGAAAAAGCCGCTGCTCAAACCCCTATTGAATTTGTAAAGGACAAATGCTCCGAAAAATTACCAAAAATTTTAAGAAAATAAACCGTTGGACTTCTGCTGGAGATATTTAAAAGAAAAAGTGTACGTCAAAAAGACAAGAACAATTCAAAAGCTAAAGGATGAGATAGTTCGGCACATTAAAGTCATTAACTTCCATTATGTCTCAGAGTCATTGAAAATATGGTCATCGGATTGAGGTATGACACCGAAGCTGTGGCGAGCATTTGACCGACATTTTGTTGTACACATAATTGTCATAGATCCTTCTAAAGGGTTTTCCAATAGGGACAAAACAATTTCGTATCTTTATGTCAACGCACCCTCCAACATTTTAAATGATCTTTCAGTGTCAAAACGTTAGTCGAAGTCAATATTTTCATCATGGCAAAGTTCACTTACGAGCAACGGCTTCGGTTTGGTTCACACATTATTGTCATAGATCCTTCTAAAGAGTCCTTCAATAGGGACATAACCATTACGTGTCTCTATGTCAACGCACTCTCAAACATTTTAACTAATCTTTCAGTGTCAGTCGAAATCAGTCTAAGTCAACATTTTCATCATGGCAATGAAGTTCACCTACGAGCAACGTTTGGAAATCATTAAAAATTACTACCGAAATTCTGAGTCGGTTTACCAATTTTCGGTGAAGCTCATTTCTGGCTGAGTGGTTTTATAACTAAACAAAATATGCGTTATTGGACAGCAACAAACCCACATCTGCCTTAAGAGACACAATTATATAAAAAACTGACTGTGTGGTGTGATTTGCATGCCAGAGGTGTAATTGGGCCGTATTTTTTCATCGATGAAAACAATGGTCATGTTACCGTTAATGTAGAGCCTTGTTAGAAAATTATTTTTACCCAGAATTGAATGAGCTTGACATCGTCGATATGTGGTTTAATAAGACGGTGCCACCAGCCAAACAGCACGCGTTACAATTAATTTACTGAAAGGCAAATTCGGTGAACGTGTTATCTCGAGAAATGGTCAGGTCGAATGGCTTCCTCGTTCAAGCGATTTAACGGCATTGGATTTTTTTGTTATGGAGCCACATCAAGTCATTGGACTACGACACAAACCAACAACTTTACACCAACTCAGAGACAACATCCAACACGAAATTGCCAATTGTGCGGTCGAAATGTGTGCAAGAGTTGTGGAAAATTGATTCCAAAGAATAGATCATTGTACAAGGGCTCGTGGTGGTCATATGACCGAAATCGAATTTCATTCTTAAAATGTAACATTTGCACTACACCTGTAATAAATTTTAAATCTTTTTCTAAAATATGTTGTGCTTTATTAAAACATAAAATTGTAAAATTAAAAAATGCCAACGTCTTTTGGGTCTTTTGTTTACCGATGAAAAAATTGTTACCGTTCAGGAAAAAATTAACAAGAAAATGATAGAGTGTATGCGTGGAAGTCTAAGGAAGCATCTGAACTGATCCCAAGGGTGAAAAAGGGTGATCACCCAGCTTCTGTCATGGTTT
Source organism: Hydrotaea diabolus (assembly GCA_963513945.1). Lineage (NCBI taxonomy): Eukaryota > Metazoa > Arthropoda > Insecta > Diptera > Muscidae > Hydrotaea > Hydrotaea diabolus. Next base: position 148,438,240 of record OY740718.1, on the reverse strand, counting down.
GGAGGGGTGTCTCTTAGGATGGGGTCACTGACCTGCAGTTCTGCGAACAAGGAGTCAAAACATCGGCCAAAGTTTACCAAGAAACCGTTTTGGAAGCTGTTGTGAATCCTCTTAACAATCAACTGTTCCAAAACCAGCCATGGACTTTCCAGCAGGATTCTGCGCAGGCCCATAAGGCCAAAACGTCCCAGGTCTGGCTTCGAAACAATTTGCCAGCGTTCATTTTCTCTGAAGAATGGCCCTCAGGCAGTCCAGATTTGAACCAATTGGATTACAAATTGTGGACGGTTGTAGATGGCAAGGTTTGTCACAAAAGATACCCCAACATTGGATCTGTTAAGACTGATTTGGTTCGAGCTGTGGCCAACTTTCCAATGGACGAGGTTCGTGCAGCTATTGACATTTGGCCAGTGCGACTTAAGGCGTGTGTAAAGGCAAAAGGCGGACATTTCGAATAAGTAGATTCTTTTTGGATACAATATACATCAAGAAATATATTAACAAATATTTGGTCCAAAAACATATAGTACTTTTTATTTTACAGCATAAAACGTGTGTAACAGTATTTATGTCCCAACTAAGCATATTAATAACAAGTAAAAAATGTTAAGATGGCTGTGCCGAACTTTGGATACCCTCCACCAGATACCCAAATAAAACCAAATTTGGTGCGGAAGTGTGTTCTACGAGTATATAGAAATCTTTATGTGCAAAATTTCATATCGATAGGTCAAGTGTGTGGCGAGTTATTGTCATATTATTTTTCAAGGCCCATGAGACCGTTAGTGTGGGAGGTACCAGTAGGACTTTTCCGATATCAACCGAATTCAGCGTAGAAGTGTGTTGTATATAGAAATCTTGATGTGTAAAATTTCATTTCGATAGGTCTAGTTTGTGGTGAGTTATAGTCATATTATTTCTCCGTTTGTATGGGAGGTACAAGAAATGGTGGCCCAATCTGAACCATTTTTACATAGATGATTGCGCCTATATAGAGATTATTGTTCGCAAAATTTCAGTGATTTTGCTCAAGAAACTGGACGGATATTTCCAAATAAAAAACTAATTTTTATGAGGTAGTGTCGGTTGAGGGTCTCCAACACCAACTTCCCGTAGAGTTATATAGCCCATTTTCAATAACAACCATGCTAGATTAACTACACATGTTTGTGCCAAATTTCAGCTCCCTAGATATTTTCATGCAGGCTCTATATTGCTTTCAACAGACGGACAGACGGAAAGCCGGAAAACATAGTTGGATCGAATTTTACGAGGATCAAGAATATATATACTTTGTTGGGTCGCCAATGATTATTTCAAGGTGTTACAGACAGAATGACAAAACTAATTTACCCTCCATTGTATGGTGAAGGGTATACAAAATAGAAATTCTCTGAAATCTTTTTGTTTTATTTACAATTAATATCGTGCGTTTTAGTTGGACCACCCTTGCAAGGAAGTCCATGGGTGGAGAGTATAAAAGCTTCGGCCAGGCCAAACTTACTTATTGTTCACTTGTTTAGTCTAATCTGCTTTAAGAAATAGCTGTGAAAGAATTATGTGATGCTTAGGGCTCTTTGATACTCGTATGCGGGAAAGGAAACCAATTCATTCCCTAATGAAATTTTGAGAAAAATGTTACATACGTCTGCGTACTTAAAGATAAGTTCAGAACATGGAAACATTTTCTGTACACTCTACAAGCCATCGCCATCAATTGTCTTTTCTGACTTTAATGGCAATTTTGTCCAATGACTGGTAATATTTCGTTTTCTTTTTACCGCATACGATACTGTGCAACTCGGTCGACAACGTCTCCTTACAATTTGCCCTAAAATGTATTTATCATATGTTCGTTAGCATTTGTCGTTTTATTTGGTTTACAAATATATTTAAGCTTCTTCGGCACTCTCTACCATCGTTGTCGTTACTACCCGTAGTTTATTCATCCATGGTAAGGCGACAAAGAAACCCACCCTCCACTTTGGAGATGCCTGACCCGGATTGCAAGAGGCTATTTGTTTATCTAATAGTTGTTTATTTTTCACATTTTTTTTGTGTTTGCTTGTCATAGACGGCGTCTTCCTCAAACAGCTGTTGGCCATTTTGTTGTATTTTTGTGTCATTGTTGTTGTATATGTTTTATCATTTTGCTTCTTTCTCATATGCTCTTTTAATGTCTTTCTCAAGTGAATGACTGTCTGGCTGGCTGACAACTGACTGTGCGCCCGCCCAGTTGTCCGTCCTCCCAGCCAGCCAACTAGTCAACCTGAAGGCCTCCATAGTCCATCCACCTTGTTTCCACTTCAATGGCATTTCAAGTTTTTTGCCTTCATTTAGATTTTTTGTATGTATGTATAAGTAAATGTATGTGGCTATAGGTGTGAGTGAGTGTGTGTGTGCGTGCCTATGTGTTAGTGTCTTTTGAAGTGAGTGTGGTAGTGACATTTGCAAACAACAAATGCCTCTAGGGTCCAAAAATGTTCATTCATGTTTAATTTTCTGGTCGTTTGTTTCCTCGCAACCAACAAACAGCCTTACTTCGACTAAGAGGAGCCATGCTGGACCGACGGCTGTTCATATGGTCGATGAAGACAAATGTCTAGAAATTCATGTTCAGTAAGAATGAAAGAAGAGGAAAGAAGAAAAGAAAAAGAAAGCACAACACTTTATATAGTAAATGGGCAAATTTACCTGTCACCAGATTGGCATGATGAAATTGACAAACAGCATCAGCTTCAAACCATGATATTCGATCACGGAAAAAGCGATAGAAGACATTAAGACCCTCCTGTGGCATCGTCCAAGTGTTACTTACATTCACCTGCAAAAAAAGAAAAGGACACATAGGCCATTTAGAATCGTAAAAATGAATAAATGATTTTTTGATATCTGTCAGCGGGCAGAGGAGGAAAAGGAGACTTTGTAAATGACATATTCGCTGTATGGCGCCATAAAAAAAAACCTAAGCACCGAGACACATGTGGAGAGAAAAAATAAAAAAAGAAAATATGTAAATATCCTTTAGAACGATAACAAAAACCCATAACAACACAGCGCATGTGATAAAATTAGAACGTAAAAGCAACGAGTTAGACAAGATGGCAACAAAAGGGGGAAAACGTCCTGTGGGTGCCAATACATTTGGTCTTCTCTGTCTTGTTTTATTTTTTTGGGGATTTTTTTTTTGTGTCGAAAGTGTCAACCAATTTATGCAGACTTGCTGTAGGCATAAATTACACTTAATCTTGCTGGTGCAGGTTAAACCAGTTAGGAGATTTTCGTAGGAAAATACTGTATGAAAAAAGGTTCGGTGGTCATTTCAGGGATATTTCCGTGGAGTGGAGTATAAACACCCTTGGACTATAATTCTTAAAGACAAATGGAGAACAACTCAGGCCACCGTTTCCTTAAGGGCATTAAGAAGGGGCATATATTTATATTAAAGCAAAAAGAGAAAACGTTTAAAAAATAAAACTCTCCACAACTGGCTTAAAACATAAGTGTGATTTGAATACTAGAGCGTACCAGGTTACAAGTAAAAAAAAAAGTTCGCCGTACACCTTCGAATATGAAGTATTATTGAAAGGTAGTTTCAAAAAAAAAAAAATTTATTTTTTATGCCGAACGTAGGGGTCGCGCTTTTACATTTTTCTATATAACTTCTGCATTTATAAACGGATTTTAAAGTGTGATACATCGATGTTTTTGTCTCGACGAGGCCGATTTTTTTTGTCTTTGAAGTCATTGAGCTCAAGCACCCCGCGCGAGCTTTAATTTTCTGATATAAGAGTGGTACATTAGGGTAGTAGCAACTGAGATATGATGGGTAAGTACCAGAAGGGTGTGCTTGAGCTCAATGACTTCAAAGACAAAAAAAATCTCGTCGAGACAAAAACATCGATGTATCACACTTTAAAATCCGTTTATAAATGCAGAAGTTATATAGAAAAATGTAAAAGCGCGACCCCTACGTTCGGCATAAAAAAATAAAAAAAATTTTTTTGAAACTACCTTTCAATAATACTTCATATTCGAAGGTGTACGGCGAAATTGAACACCCCTCCAATGTACGATGCTATTTCGTGTGCAGTACCATGAATTATCGAAAGGAGACCCTATAACGTATACGAAATAGAGTGTCCAAAAATGAAACCGAATACCGATATTCTGGTTTCAATGTTTAAACTGGACAGTCGGTGTGGACATAGCTAAAACCAAACATATCAGTTTAGCCGTTTTTTGTCGTCGGGTTTTTTGTAGGGTGGGTCATTTAAACTTTATATTTGAATCTGCTGTAAAAAGGAAGTACTGATAATTGTTTTTATATCTGGTTTTAGTGAAAAGGTTGAACTTTGTCATTTAATAATGGTACGCCATTCGATGCGTATTCGCCTCGCCCACTGGCCTGAAGATTGTTTGGCAGGAGATGAAGAATTTTACCGAATTGTGATTTCAGAAGAAGCACATTTTCATCTGTCAATAAGCAAAATTAACGCAAATGGGGCTCAAAGAGCCTACATATGACTATAGAGAAGTCAATGCATCGTCAACGAGTCACTGTTTAGTGTGGATTTTAAGCTGGCGGCATCATTAGGCCATTTTTCTGTGAAAATGAGCAGGGAGCCGCCGTTGCCGCTCAACGAATTTTCGTTTCCAACGACATTTGCCACATGTCACACAGTCAACGCAACCATCAGTATTTAACGCATTGAGATGTCAGTTGGCTGCCTCGAAGCTGTGATTTGAGCCCTTTGGATTATTTTCTGTGGGAAGCCTTTAAGGATAAATGCTAAGCAAAGCATCCAGAGACAATTGAAGCAATGAAATGCAGAGATTAGAGCGAACCAATAGAAAATGTACAGAAAAATTGAGTTGATCGGATGAGGTACTGCTGAGCCGGCTGTGGTAGTCATATGAATTATATATTGTTAGATGACAAAGTTCAACCTTTCCAATAAAACCAGAAATTTGAAAAAAATTATCATTACTTTTAAGGGGTCTATTTTTAGAATTCCTGCTGGTTTATTGGCCAGTTAGATGTAAACAGACTACTTTTTTAAAAAGATCTCCAAAATAAGTTTTAAGTTCTCGTAAAATATGTTACTTTGATCAAAACTATGCGGTTGCTCTTTTATTTCAGGTCCTGACAATACTAGTGTTCTCAGATGCACACTGGAACTTTAATTAGAAACTTTGAACTTTTGTTAGCATAACTTCACTCAGAACGTTTTGTCATTTGAAGGCGAATTCGTTTGTTTACAGTAGTTGACAAAGTTCAACCTTTCCAATAAAACCAGAAATATTAAAAAATTATCATTACTTTTAAGGGGTTTATTTTAAGAATCCCTGCTGGTTTATTGGCCAGTTAGATGTAAACAGGCTACTTTTTCAAAAAAAACTCCAAAATAAGTTTTAAGTTCTCGTAAAATATGTTACATTCATCAAAACTATGGGGTTGCTCTTTTATTTTGGGCCCTGACAATACTTGTGTTCCCAGATGTAAACTGGAACTTTAATTAGAAACTTTGACATTTTTTAGCATAACTCCACTCGGAACGTTTTGTCATTTGAAGGCGAATTGTTTTGTTTACAGTGTGTTGAAAAAGTCATCTCAGTCAAAAAATGGAATATCCCGTGAACATTATCGTGCAATGGTTTTTTCGATTTTCGGCGTGGGTTATCGAGACAAGACGCAAGAGTGTTTAAATCAACTTGTTTCGACTTTTGGCGATGAAGCACCATCAAAAACCACTGTTAATCGCTGGTACCAAGAGTTTAGACTCGGACGCCGTTCGCTCCAGGATAAATTTCGTCCAAGGACGTCCAACTTGGGTCACTTTTCCAGAAACCATCGATGCTCTGAGTGAACTGATTAAGCAAAACCGACATGTGACGAGATTGAGGCATCCTTGGGCATTAGTATGACAGGCATCAATTAGATACGAGTATTGCATGTTCATTTGGCCGTGAAACAAATTTGTTCTCGTTGGATCCCACATAATTTGACGAATTTTTAAAAAAAGGCTTGTATGGATTGGTGCAAAGATGATGTTGGAAAAGTATAACTGCGGTAGCTCAAAGGCAGTGTATAACATTGTCACAGGTGATGAATCATGGATCTATGTATATGAACGCGAAACAAAACAGCAATCGACCGTATGGGTCTTTCAAGGCGAGCCAAATGCAACAAAAGTTGTTCGGGGAAGAAGTGCATCGAAGCAAATCATTGCGTTTTTTTTTCGGTATAACCGGTCATGTTGCCACAGTGCCTTTAGCAGAACGTAGGACGGTCAATTCTGAGTGGTAAACAACCATCTGTTTGCCAACAGTGTTCGAAGAAATGAGGAAAGATATTAATCGTAAGAAAAGACGGATCATTTTGCATCACGACAATACGAGCTCTCATACATCAGCTGAAACGATGAGCTATTTGACCACTCAAGATGTCGAATTGATTGGCCATCCACCGCACAGCCCTGATTTGCCACCCAATGACTTATTCTTTTTCCCAAACATCAAAATAAAAATGAGTGGTCAAAGTTTTTAATCGCCGTTTCAGCTGTTGAAGCGTTCCTATCATGTTTTGGATGTGCCTCAATCGCAGTGAAAAAAGTGCTTCAAAATTGGTTTGTTGGCAGGCAAAAGTGTGTTGATCGTAAAGAATAATATTTTGAAAACAATAAAACCATTTCCAATGATAAATTATTGCGTTTTTATTGCCGGACCCGAAATATAATAAGGAACCATCGTAGTAAGCCACCTGGAAAAAATTTGAAAGTAAGCGGTCGATTAATGTTACTTAACTAGTATATGTATCGACGTTACTCAGCAGGAAAGCGGTTTGACTTCAAGTCGCTACAGAAAGGAGTAAGAGAAATCCGAGTTATCATTTCAACGAATAGTCTTAGATGACACACCACGCTGTATAAAAAAAAATAAGTTTTTTTCTGATCCGTACTACAAAAGTATTAAACAAAATAAGAGGTCTTGTCGGCGAATTCGTATCGAGCCTTGTTTCAGGGCTACTTTATTTATTTTTTTATTAGAAGTTATTAGACGTGTTCACAAGCCACCACACCATCACAAGGCCTACCAACGAAAATTATCTAGATGAGCTAAATTGCACGATCTATGTGGTCAATTGGTTGACACATTGAAATTAAGTCCTATCAAGCTTAAGCAAGTAGACAACGGCGGAGCTCTAATCCAGTTGCGTATTGTATTCTTAACATATTATTCTAGATTTTCTAGCCCCTTAACAAAGATATTTGTTTGGTGAATCTTATCATTATTGGAGCTAAATCTAAAGACAAAATAACGCTCGAAAGATTTAGCTTTCCACCGTTTGTGCGATAAATGTTTCGTTCTAAAAAAAACAAGTTAAAAAGTATAAGTTGAATAACATCATTCTGTTATTGAAGAGATCGACGCGGTGTTGCCGCTCTAACTTTTGTGTGATATTCGACAACATGGACTACGAAGATCCTGTTTTGGTCGCTACATTTTCGAAATTTGGTCAGAATTGGGTTTTACTTGTGGTTTCAGTAACACCCGAGAGGACCTCAAATCAGGAGGAGCATATGAGTAAAAGCTCCTTGTAAATACTATAAACCAATACGATCTAGTTTTGCCAGAAGTAAGATTCGCATTCAGAACACAATAAATATGGGACTTCTAGAGCGACAGTACCGGAAATCGAGAGCGACCTCTGTGTCCAATTTGTCCATATCGTTTCCAGTTTTCGAAAAGCGCCTACACAAAGGTCTCTCCCTATTAAAGGCCCTGCAGCTTCAGAGGCCACAAATTTGATCCCATCACACTCAAATTTTGTATGGTGCTTTAAAAGCGACATATAATTAACTCTAACAAATTGAGTCCGAGCTTGCTTAAGCTCCAGTGGTGCTTAATCCATGCACTAGCAGTGTGTTTTGGGGTATCTCAAAGCTGGCCAGGCCCGACTTTAACTTGTATCACTTGTTTAAGTTCTTTCAGGGCAGTGATGCACATGGCAGAGTATATGTGACAGCGCATAGAGAAAGGGACCTAAGGGTAAAAAAAATAATTTTCATTTTTTTTTCTTTTTTGATGTGAAGAACATCTGAGCATCGAATGGGACCGATCCCATGCCCCAGAAGTGTTCCCTCCCAGAGATATGCGCGTTTTATGAAAGTGAAGTCGACGATTCTAAGCGCAAATAGAAAGGGACCTTATCTTTAAAAAGGCTCTCCTGAACAAAACTGAACTTTTAACCTTAGGTCCCTCCCTTTCTATTTTGCGCGTCACTTATGAGCCTTAATCATTACACTTTTTAATTTTTTAATTATAAAGTAAATAAAATTAAAATAAATTGTTTTTTTAAGTGGGTAAGGTCCTGAATTTACAAAGAAATTTTTAAAAATAAAAACGAATTCTTCAATCAGTCTTTGAGATGTTACTAAGCGCTTGTGTCGTATGAGCAACATTAAATTTTAACGTTCATTTTAAAAATATTACGTATACGCACCAAAGCAACTAAAGTTTATTGGCAAAGGTTGTCAGATGTGCACTATAATATTTTGCGTTCATGCTCGTGGCGCACTACTCGTATCAGCCACAAGATACTTTCATGTTTTGACATCGAAGCCATTTTAGTATGCTCTGTCACTGAATAAATAACTTTGTTTTATGTGTTGTTTTTATGTTTTCGCTATTTAAACATTTGCAGCTTTAGATTGACATTCAAATATTACCAGACATTTATCTCGTCAAAATGCAAATAGACAATGTTGTTCTTCAACGTTGCACGTTGATGTTTTCCTCCACTGCACTTTTAAACAAATGTCCCAAGAATGTGGCTAGAACCAACAAAATGATAAATATGCTAAAGAAAAATGTACGCAAATAAAAAGTTGAACAATTTTCCACAGACTGTAAAACAAATACAATGGATGTGCGCAAAGTATATCATAGCAAAAAGGTAAAGAAACTGTAAGCCATACAAATTTCGCCCAAGTACAGGGTTTGCTGTTAAAGTAATTAAAAATTTAAGTTGCCTTGGGGATGTATTTCAACAGCATCCCAGTGGATTGGATTTTTAATTTAACTGCATAATTTCTCATTATCTTTTTTTCGTGTCGAAAGGGAAAACAATAAAAAATAAGCAAACAAAACTATAAACAATGGGAAACGGGGCGAAAAAAAACAGAACAAAAACTGTTTTTAGCATTAGCGAACAATAATAGAGTTGTAGTGGTAATTAGATTGCCCAGTAAAATATTTGGCGGCCAACAAGTTGTATGAAAATAAAATAACATTGTAACTACAACTACAAATCTTTTTTTTTTTCAAGGGAAAAAAGCTACGAAATTCCCCCAATCGCTGACCTACGAGCAACATCTCGAATTACACCTTGTCATGTTATGAATACTGTTCATGGCTACAATCTCCCAGTGCAATAAATGGTTCATTATTCCTCTGTTTGGAAGGAAGAATTTCGAATTCCCCTCTAGAGAACATCTATTAAATATATCCATTTCAGGAAATGATAATGCGGGTGAGCTAAACTGACATGGGCAATCGTACACCTTTCAATCGATCTGGAACATGTGGGTTAGGCATATAACTTTTTACAATTTTTGCAAATACGAAAAACGGCATACCATAGTCGAATAGAGCATAAAAAAGTATGAACCCCCATAATTTTTTTTTTTGCAAAATTGCAAAAAAGTTTCCGCGCAAAACGAAATTACTTTTTTATCAGAACAGCTGAAAAAACCAAAAAAATTGTTTTACAGTGTACAGATTTGTACAGTGTATCCTTTTCATTGCCCGCTCCACAGTATATTGGTTGTCAACATCATGTGCTAGATTTGATGTTAAAACATGTCGTGGATGAGCTTTTAGAGGGAAAAACATCATCGCCCAATATTTCATACAATTTTATTCCAAATTTAATAGAAAATTACGATGATCTAAAAAAAGAGTATGAACAAAATAAAGAGTGTATTAAGGTTAAAAGCATTAAATGGCGAAATGACATGCAATACTTATATGAGTTGGTCGAAGCTTTTAAATACTTCGAGAAAAATGAACGTTTTCCCTACATAAAATTTAAAGCAATACCAGGACTCAGTAATGCCCGTTGGAATTCTAGAGCTATTTTGGCACTTTTAGCCTTTACACTTATTCCTGCATATAGTTTGCAATTATATCCTATTTGTAAGTTTGTGTGCGGAGCTTGGAGCGAAATCTGGTTTTCCGATCATACTTTCAACAAAAATAATTTCGCCACACTACAGAAATCATTGGCCGGCTTCACAAAAGCAAATGAATGTTTTCTCAGACATTGGGTAAATAAACCATCAGCTATTGAGGAAGTTCAGCGAAGTAACATCTGCGCAGAGCATGCAATTAAAATTGTGCAAGACATTTTACCATTGTGTAAATCATCAGATACTTTAAACTTAAAACTTATTTCATATAACAATTGACAAAAATTTAAAAATAAAAATATTAAAAAAAAATTAAAAAATAAAAAAAAAAAATCTGACTTTTTTTAGAAATCCATTTTTGAGCGGAAAGTTTTTGAACCGAAATCACCTAAAAAAGTGATATTCATTACTTGTACAATATTTGCCACCACGTGGTGGTATGCCAAATTTTTCTTAAAAATTAGTTATATGCCTAATGTGGGTACTTCCCAATGTTTAACAGGCAGACATGCCACCAAACTGTGAATATTTTCTGGTGGCTACTGTGGAAGCTATCGAAAAGAGCAGGAGGATTAAATCGTCGAATATTACATACGATCGTGTCTGGCTCTATGTCTGAAAAAATTTAAGTTTTAGGCATATCCTTCTTGCTATTATCTGACATTAAGAGATTAGTTACGCCGTAAATTTCTAAGTACTCGTACTAGGGTCTATTTTTATAGAGACTTAGCAGAAAGGGAGTGCAAGTTTGGCTACGTCGCCTCTAAACTTCGAAGGTCTGCATATTTTCTACAGTAGGGCTGCAACACAGCCAACCATATTATTACAATGGTCCTCAATAGGCTAAGTTTGTGAGCCTTTGAATTGACACTTCTACTTATCCTCACCATGCTGACGCATCGGTCAGTGTCAAACCTATTGGCATTTTTAAAACTAAAAAAAAAATACCAATGACGCCATTGCTTGAAACTTACAACATATTGTTGCTCTATATGGATGACTTCTCAACGGTGACCTGAGGCTTTTACGATCCCCTAGATGCGTCAGTTTGAGTTTTATCTAAGCCACCAAGATGAAACAGCCTTTGGCTAGTAAAGATGATTTTTCGTATGAAATCGTTGGCTATTGTAAGGCCTAAACAGAAAAGCAGTAACGCAGCGAAGGATCGAGTGCCTTAAATTGCAGTCATTAGAACTGGCGTGTAACACGTTAAGTTGTTGACTACGATGGCAAGTCGACGTTAGCTAGAAAAGATGATTTTTCAAATAAAATCATAGTCTATTATAAGCTGCTGTAAGGCATAAACTGAGAAATTGTTACACTGAGAAATTGTTACTGGTGTGTAACACGTTGAGTTGTGGACAACAATGACAAGTCGATGTTAGCTAGAAAAGACGATTTTTTGGATAAAATCATAGTCTATTTTAAGCTGTTGTAAGGCCTTCACTAAGAAGCTGTTACGCAAGGCAAATGCCTTCAATAGCAGTCAACACGACTGGTGCGTAAAACGTTAAGTTATTGACATCGATGGCGAGTCGATGTTCCAGGACAGCATCCCACAGTCTTATCAACCGCTGCTACATTCTTGGCAGTAAGCGCCATACGAATACAGGGAATATGGGTGTTGCCTATGAGCATGAAAGTCTAACAAACTTTTTGCACAAACTTACGTACAGCAGGCACTGTGGTTGCCTTATTTCAGCCAAGGCTTCTTTTAATACAAACGCTATTTGAGCTATGGAAATAAATTTTTATTATTTCCCAAAGTTTCTAAACGATAAGCGGTTCATTTAGTTCTACGGATATACTTAGAGGGACATAAATACTGTTACACACGTTTAATGCTGTAAAATAACAAGTACTGAATGTTTTTGGACCAAATATTTTTTAATATATTTATTGATGTATATTGTCAATAGCTGCACGAACATCGTCAAAGCAGTCGAACCAAAGCAGTCTTAATAGATCCAATGTTTGGGTATCTTGTGTGAAAAACCTTGTCCTCTAAAACCGTCCAAAATTTGTAATCCAATTGGTTCAAATCTGGGTTGCCTGAGGGCCATTCTTCAGAGGAAATGAACGCTAGCAATTTGTTTCGAAGCCTGGAACGTTTAAGTCTTATGGGCCGGCGTAGAATCCTGCTGGAAATGGCTGGTTTTGGAACAGGGAATTGTTAAGAGGCTTCACAACAGCTTCCAAAACGGACATACACTCTTATCGTTTTGCTTGTTAAATTTTTCCTGAACGGTAAATATATTTCATCGGTGAACAAAATTTTTCTGTGCAAGTTTTCAGCGTGTTTCACCAAAAGACGTTTGCATTGTTCAATCCTTTTTTTTAAAGCTGCAGTCAATAAATGTCCGGTTCGTCGTTTGAAAGCCCCAAGTCCCAAGTCTTTTTTATTGATTCGACTCATGGACTTTTGCGTGATATTCATCTCACGGGCCATGATTTTCTGTTTTCGGAGCGGATTTCTGTGAATTCTTGATTTAACGGCTTTGATGACATGCGGTGTTCGAACAGAGCGTGGGCGGCCAAAGCGGTGGCGGTCTTTGACATCTCCAGTCTCCTCAAACAGTTTTATGCATCGGTAGGCGAACATGCGGCTAATCCCTAGTAGCCGAAGCGTTTTGAAAATATCGTTTTTTTCATTTCACACTTGAAAAGCACTACTACAGCGATACGGCTCTCATTATCTGACCACTTCGTGATGAAAGTTGAAATAATTTTAAAATCCCGTCACAGACTAACGCTATTGAGGTTAGCTTTCAAAACCTATATGACATTACCGGGGTATATTAAGTTCAACTATTGAAATGGGTGTGTTCAATGTTGTAACAGTATTATGTCACTACTAAGTACAACGTATACGTATCGCATGTATCTGGCCAGATAAACAGACATTTTGTATGAAGAGTACTGTGCTTTACCCGAAGCAATTTTGTTTTACAATAAAAATAAACCTGGCGTAGATTGTGTGGACCAAATGATTACAAATTTTACTACAAAGCGGTCAACAGGACGATGGACTTTTGCGTTGTTCTGCAACATGTTGGACACCATGGTACTGGCTGCATTTTGTATTTGCAAAGAAAAAAAATAAAAATAGTGCTAGAAGAATATTTCTCACTACGTTAGCTGATACATTGGTTCTTCCACATATTGAAAACCGAATGAAGAACATTCACATCATCAAACAGTTCAACACTCGTTTGGCCATGGAATCGTATTTAGGAAGACCACTTAATGTAAGTTTGATTGATATACTCGTAACATTTGCCCTTCATTACATCTCATATTCCTCGTTGTTATTTTTCATTTCAGTTTCCAGTAGTAGTTCCTAGCTCAAGTGGTGCTGATACTCTTCAAAAGAGAAAAGGTTGTCAGCTTTGTACATTGGTGCTCGAATCCGGTATGCCTACAACATTCGAAATCAGAGTATACATGTTTTAGTTGCTTACCTGAAGCTGTGTAAGACTTTTTTAATTAAGAAATAATTAAAACTTACTTTATAACTACTAAATTTAATTGAAATGAACTTTATTAAAAATATTTTACTCGAAAATCATTAAAAATACAACAAGTAACTGTTCCAGAGGTTGACTCAGTCGTTCTGTGCGAACAATTTTTACTTTTTGGCCGATCCGGCCCATTTTATATACCAATAGTTTTAAGTGTCAACACATATTTCTGCAAAAGTTCAGCGACCTTCAAGAATGATAGGTAGCATTCTTGAAGGTGCTTTCAACAGATACACATGGGTAGATGATCTTAGATTTTTGAGAAGATTCAGAATATAAATGCTTTATAGTGGGTTTTCACCAGTATTTCGAGGTATTGCAAACGGAATGACAGCGTTAGTGTACCCTCATTCTATGATGTAGCGTATAAAATATGGACGTGTATTAAATGTACAAAATAAAATTTTTAAGTTATTGTCGCAGTTGTGACTTGAAATAAAAATGTCCAAAAAACAGGTTTTCAGAAAACCGGCATTTCAGATTTTTTCAAAACAGTATTCTAAAAATAAAAAACGATATTAACCGACATTCCGGTTTTACACTTTTGCCAACGAATGAAAATTATTTTTCGAATCAGAAGTAAAGGCATAGTGCCCTGAAAAGGCTCTAAATTTTCCCAGATTAAAAAAAACTGGGTCATATTTAAACTTGTGCTTTTGCGTCATACCCAAATTTCCATGTCTTAATTGGTCAGATTTGCGAATATAGCGACTCTCACTCAAATTTAGCCAAACTGCAAAAAAAAAATATTTTTATATATAACTTTATAAAGATATATCCATGTAAAGGGTCGTCCAACCAAAATACACGCTAATGATTGTGAGTCACAATTTAACGTCACGTTTTTTGCCCAATTTAATATGACATTTCTTTGTTTCTGAGTTTGAAGAGTTCCACCATGGAGAAGTACTCGTACACAATTGAGTGCGTTAAGATTGTTGAATCCTTTTACGAAAATGGGCGTTCAAATTAAAATGCATTTGCTGCACTTCGTGATTTTTTGGATAGCACAATCAACCAAATGTATCTACAAAGGATTCATTTCCAAGCAGAATTGTTCGGCTTGTTGAAAAGCCGATGAATCCACAATGAGTGACTGTCTGGCATGGTTTATGGGCTGGCGGCGTCATCGGGCCAAGCAGATTCCGTGAATGCTGTTCGCTATCGCGAAACAAAGAGGGACTTTTTGTGGATATGTACCTAGACGTTGAGTGATTTCAATAGGATGGCGCCACTTGCCACACAGCCCACAAAACAATATCTTTTTTGTACGAGATATTCAATGGCCGTGCTTTCTCACTTCGTGGCGATGTTAATCGACGACGTCACGATCACGTGATTTGACACCGTTGGACTTCTCTTTGGGGATATTTAAAAGAAAAAGTATTCGTCAATAAGCTTAAAACCATTCAAGAGCTAAAGGATGAGATAATTTGTCGGATAGAGGTATGCTACCTCTGAAAATTTTTAGTTTTATTTACAATTAACATCGCGCGTTTTAGTTTGACCACCCTTTATATGGAAAACCATTTTTGGGACAGCAGAAATTTTTTGCGGGGACTTTCTCGTAAAATAAGCTCAAGGTTCAACTCGGTCCTAAATTAGTTGTTTATCAATCTAAATATACCATACCTAATTTAATTGAAATCTATTAAAGTGGATGTCCTAGAGCGGTTGTATGTAATATCAGGAGAGATCTTTGCACCTGGGCTATATCAAAACGAAGGCCGGTATGACCTATTTGTATCTAAGCTGATAACTGATCGATCGCAATGAGCAGTATTCAATTTCATCAATATTGGTAGTACTATAGAGCTAAAGACATAAAATCGGTTGAACGTACATGTATCTAAATCTGAATATGTGACAGCGCATAGAGAAAGGGACCTAAGGGTAAAAAAATCAATTTTCATTTTTTTTGATGTGGACAACATTTGAGCATCAAATGAGACCGATGCCATGCCCCAAAAGTGTTCCCTCCCAGAGATATGCGCGTTTTATAAAAGTGAAGTCGACGATTCTAAGCGCATATAGAAAGGGACATAACCTTTAAAATGGCTCTCCTGAACAAAACTTTTCATCAACTTTTCACTTTTTTTTTGATGTGGACAACATCTGAGCATCGAATGAGACCGATGCCATGCCCCACAAGTGTTTCCTCCCAGAGATATGTGCGTTTTATGAAAGTGAAGTCGACGATTCTAAGCGCATATGGAAAGGGACCTAATGTTTAAAATGGCGCTCCTGAACAAAACTGGTTTTTAACCTTAGGTCCCTTTCTATTTTACGCGTCACATATGGTTCTCGAGCTAAAACACAGAACCTGCAAAAATGTGTGTGGGAGCTTTATCTACAGCGGAACCGAATTTATTCAAATTCCAAAGCGACCGTCCTTGGTTCAAAAAATTTCATGAACAACAATTGCAACCTGTAGTTTGATTACAAGCTTCAGATCTACAGAAGACAAACGCATAGTCGAAAAGACAGACATCATTAAGTCGAATCAGCTAGTGATTCTGGATAACAAGCTGGACAGAAGGCGAACGGACGGAAAGATAGATCGGCTTGTGATAAGTACACTTAAAGGTGGATCTAGCTCAAATATTTGCCATGAAAATTATCTTATAATTTCCTTACTCCCAGTATGAAGCAGGGTAAAAATGTTTGTTCAGCCGATAGCAGAAAGCCGAACGCAAAAGCCGATTTTTCGATGAAACGTCAAAAACAAAAGTCTATCACGACTTTTTCAATTTTTGCAACAAAAAGTAAATTAGTCGCCTAATCAATAATCAACAAGGTAGGGAGAACTACATCTAAATTTTAACCTATTTTCATAAAAGTTAACAACCTTCATCAATAAAACTTACTTTTAGAAATTTCAAAAAGATCGGACAACAACTGCGACCTGTAGTTTGAAAGCTAGCCTTAGAAGAAAAGCAGACGGACGTATGGGCGGTCAGACAGATATCGTAAAATCGAAGCAACTGGTGCTTCTGGGTCGAGCTGTACACTTAGATGTGAGCCTAGATTAAATATTTGTGATGTTTAAGTATTTCGTACTTGAATATTATGAACTGTCTTTGCTTTTGCATACAACCTACAAAAGCCAGAAAAGCCGACTGCAAAAACCGGGTACGAGGGCTGCTATATATAATTCTGGCCTAATAATGAAAATGCGAATATTTATCTTCAAAAATGGTTTCATTATTTTTCAAAGTATTCTCCAGCATGATTTATACACTTCAGGATGCGCTCAAACCAATTCTCGAAGCACTTTTTCACTCCTATTAAGACAGCTCCAAAACATGGTTTTTGAACTCTTCAACAGCATCTTCTGGCGACGAAAATCGTTGACCACGCATGTTTTTCTTGATTTGCGGGAATAAAAAGAAGTCATTGGATTCCAAGTCAGGAACCCTCGGCGGACTTAGTCCGCCGAAGGCTAAAGTAATAAAAATAGGATAACTTGAAATCCCTTTGTATGTAAGTGACACTGAATGAGGTCTCTGTCAACAGTTGAACAAGTTTTTTGCAGAAGGCAAAAAAACTGATTAAAGTAAGAACAATCTCTTAATGTCGATACAATCGCGATATCGTAGACAGCCGCTATTATTTAGCAAGACTTCAAATTAGCTAAGCCACCTGTTAAAAAGAGTACATTTCTGTAAGAAGCTAAAAACCAGAAACATTTCCAAAAAGGATGCTGGTTATATTCGTCCTTGTACTGTCCTTATTATTATGCAATTTACTTTATTTCCCACTACGTCCATGGTACGTTTTTATCGTCGCATTTTTTTTTTGCATTCGTTCTTTTTCATGTAGCTGTTAGCGTTTTCCATCCTCCTTGCCTTGTCGGGCGATAGAAAAATGAGTTGCGCAACAAAAATGTTTGTGGAAGACCTGATGTATTGCATTGCACTTTACTTCATTTCGTCATTTTGCTCCCTTTGTTTAAACACCAAGCTTTCCTAGCAGTTTATGGTAATGATGGCAGTTGCTGCTGTTCCTGGCGATGCTGTTGGCACTGGCGTTGAAACCCTCAAGTGATAATAATTCGTGGTGTTGTCTATCTTCGTTGGTCTTTAAATAAGCGTAGGAAAAGCTGGTTGGGGGAAGAGAACTCGAAGGTCTTCTCTTTTTTTAATTTCAATGGAAATTTTATAAACTACACAGTTCTCTATACGGTTATGCTGTGTGGGTATGCCGTGGGGTAATATCTTTGGTCATGTCTGTATCTCTGCCCTTTACATCATGGTGAGTTTTGTGTTTCACTCTTAATTCGTCAGCGTTTCGTTTTAAACCGTGTCCTAACTAAACGAACCAGTAATTTACGCTATGATTTTCAATTAAGGATAAAGTTTAATTTAGAGTACAAAGTTTGTTAGATTTTTTTTGTTTTGTTTTAAGGTCAGCTCGGTATTTATTGTAGGATATACGAGTACAATTTTTTCTTGGGTTGATGAGAGTAGAGGAAAACGCAAACACTGTATTTGGGAAATCCCATGTAGTTTGCCTAGTCATGCTTTAAGACATAAAAGAACAAACAATTGCCATCTGAAACAGTAAAAAAAGTTAAATTCGGGCGGGCTGACTATTCAGAGGGTTAAGCATCTCTTTCTGTAACTTGAACAACGCCAGGCTTAATATGTAAGAGTTTATTATTTGTCGCCCATAACCTACCATACAACATTTGAGTATGATGGTGTACAATTTATGGCTTCTAAAGTACGAAAACATTAACCGATATGGTCCAATGTTATAGGACATGAGTGTTGATCGTTCGTAACGCTCCATGCGAAATGTGGCCACTGCCACAGTTAATTAATGGTCGCTCAGAACGTACCATTAAAAATTCAGGAGTGCTCGGGTGTAATTGTGGCTTCTAGAGCTGCATAACCTTAAATCGGAAGAGACCTTTGAGTACGGGCTATTCGAAAACAAAGAACGATATGGTCCAATGTTAGAAAACATTGGTGTTGGGTGCTCGAAAGGCTCCATCCGAAACATGTTAGAAATTGGATGTAAAATGTGGCTTCTAAAGCAGAAACTTCTAAAATGTGGAAGAATCTTTGTGTGGACAATATTGTGGAAAATGTGGACCTATGTGGTCCAGTTTTGCCAAAGATAATTATTGATCACTGACAAAGAACCACGAGTGAGTGAGTGATCGAGAGTATTTTGTGGCCTTTAGAATTGCAGGACCTAAAATCGGAAGGGACCTTTGTGTGGGACCTATTCGAAAAGTGTTATCAGAGATATAAGGCCACTCGTTATACTATGTGCGAAATTTGATCGGAATTGGGTGTAAAAGGTGGCTTTTTAAGATGTAGGTCTTGAAATTGGAGGATATACGAAACTATGGACCAACTTAGTAGGGACACAAATACTGTTACAACATTGAACACATCCATTTCAATAGAACTGAACATACCCCGATAATGTCATATGTGTTTTGAAAGCTAACCTCAATAGCGACATTCTATAACGGGATTTTAAAATTGTTTCAACTTTCACCATGGAGTGGTCAGATAATGAGAACCGTATTGCTGTAATAGCGCTTTTTAAGTGTGAAATGAAAAAAAGCGATATTTTCAAAACGCTCCGGCCACTGGGGATTAGCCGCATGTTCGTCTACCGATACATAAAACTGTTTGAGGAGACTTGAGATTTAAAAGACCGCCACCAGTCGGGCCGCCCACGCTCTGTTCGAACATAGCATGTCATTAAAGCCGTTAAATCAAGAATTCACATAAATCCGCTCCGAAAACAGAAATAATGGTCCGTGAGATGAATATCATGCAAAAGTCCATGAGTCGAATCATTATAAAAGACTTGGGATTTGAGGCTTTCAAACGACGTACCGGACATTTATTGATTGCAGCTTTAAAAAAATAGGACAGAAAAATGCAAACGTCTTTTGGTGAAGCACGCTGATAACTTGCACAGAAAAATTTTGTTCACCGATGAAAATATTTTTACCGTTCAGGAAAAATTTAACAAGCAAAATGATAGAGTGAATAAGCGGTCATCTAAGGGCGCATCTGAACTGATCCCAAGGGTGGAAAAGGGTCATCACCCAGCTTCAGCCTTGGTTTGGTGGGGTGTCTCTTACGATGGGGTCACTGACCTGCATTTCTGCGAACAAGGAGTCAAAACATCTGCCAATGTTTACCAAGAAACCGTTTTGGAAGCTGTTGTGAAGCCTCTTACCAATTCCCTGTTCCAAAACCAGCCATGGACTTTCGAGCAGGGTTCTGCGCCGGCCCATAAGGCTAAAACGTCCCAGGTCTGGCTTCGAAACAATTTGCCAGCGTTAATTTCCTCTGAAGAATGGCCCTCAGGCAGTCCAGATTTGAACCCATTGGATTACAAATTGTGGACGGTTTTAGAGGACAAGGTAAACAGCATAAAACGTGTGCTACAGTATTTATGTCCCTACTAAGTATGTGGTCCAGTTTCACCACAGTTAATGAATGGTCTCTTATATAATACCATGCTAAGTTTGGGAGTCCTCGGGTGTAATTTCTGGCTTTTAGTGCTGCAGGACCTCAACTCGGAAGGGAGCATTGTGTGGGAGCTAATTGAAAACTAATACCGATAAGGACAAATTTCACCACAGATATGCGTGGGCCACTCACAATGCTTAGTGCGAAATTTGGTCGGAATCGGGTGAAATATGTTTTAGAGCTGTTGGTTATGAAATCGTCCATATCAAAATATGGACATCGCTCAATGGAATCAGGTAATAATTTGAGTCAATCATTCTCTTAAGATATTGCGAACATCAGCACTTAGTCACTGCACACCAGTGTGGTGTAGGGTATACAAATATTTCCTGACTTTATTTTATTCTACCATACCCGGTTGTATGATTAAAGGTATTCAATAGACATTCAAATAAACCTTGTATTAATTTGCAGGCATGTGGGCACCTTATTTACATCTTTCATTCAACTGACTCAAAATTTGATTGTTATTCATCTAGAGGTATTTTTTTTAAACAAAAAAAAATACTAAAAGTCAAATCAAGTGTGGAATATTTTTATTCTTTTGTAGAATGAATTTATTTGTTTATTTTTTTAATATAATTTCCTTCAAATGTTGGCCGCAAATACGCCTCAGGATGTCAATTCTGAGGGTGCAATTTAGGATGACTCATTCGAGAATTTAAACCGATATGGCGTGAATGACACGCGAAATGTTGGCTTCCAAGACCTGGATCATAGCTGGTTTGACAGCAAGACTTTGAATTTTCCGTAGTTCCAAAAGGTGTGCTCTTCGAAATTACCTCTCACTAGATCCATTGTTTGACCAGCTGCATGACAAGTGGCACCGTTCTGTTGAAACAAAATGTCGTGAGGAATACGGGCTTTAATTTCAGGTAGTAAAAAGTCCGATATGATAGAGCAATAGCGAGCACCATTGAAAGATACGTTTCGACTATCATTATTTTTGAAAAAATATGGACCGATAATTCCACCAGCCAATAAACCGCACCAAACTGTGGTTTTCTCTGGATATAATGGCACCTCTAGAATCCTTTCTGCCTCCTCTTCAGCCCAAATGCGGCAATTTTGTTTATTGCCGTTGCTGTAGCCGAAATGGGCCTCATCACTGAAAACAATTTTAGTAGAAAACAGCGGATCTTCTTGTTTTTCGCCGAACGCTCACTTCCATATTACAGTTGCCAACATTTGAAGGAAATTATATTAAAAAAATGGCATAAAATGTCCTTTCGTATGAACAACGAAAGTTCCACACTTGATTTGAATTTTAGCATTTTTTTATTTAAAAAAAAATACCTCTACATGAACCACTTTAAAAAACAGAACACCTATATAGAATATGTGACAGCGCATAGAGAAAGGGACCTAAGAGTAAAAAAAAATCAATTTTCATTTTTTTTTGATGTGGACAACATCTGAGCATCGAATGAGACCGATCCCATGCCCCAAAAGTGTTCCCTCCTAGAGATATGCCCGTTTTATGAAAGTGAAGTCGACGATTCTAAGCGCAAATAGAAAGGGTCCTAATCTTTAAAATGGCTCTTCTGAACATAACTGGTTTTTAGCTTTAGGACCTTTTCTATTTTGCGCGTCACATGTATAGAACCTTCTCGACAGTTATTGGGTCGAACTTATAAATTCGGCTGCTGAGGCTTTGCCGTTTTTGACAGCACTTGATAACAACTGTTTTAAGAAGGCCAGTGGCTGTGGCAAAAGAAGCCCTATTTAGTTGTAATGCAGAATTGCTTTCGAATGGGCTTCATAACTTTTTCAAAATATTCCTTCTATCTTTTTAAATGGCCCTTGCCGTTTTTATCTTTTATGGGCATTTCATTTTTTTTCTTCTTTGAAAGTTTTCTAACAATCAAACACTTTTTGAGGTCGCCGATTTGGTCTGCAGTTTTATTATCGGCACATGCTTCGAAAGGCGTGTCAGATTTATTTACAATTCGATCGTACGCAGGGGGATTGCCTTTGTTAACATTAGTTCTCTTATTCGTCATCTTTCTTATGCCAGATTCCAAAATGCAATGGATAGCCATTCCTTATCTTCTTTTCGGGATAAACCGAAAATTTCGTTTGCCGAATCTTTAAAATATTTTTTTTTTATTTTATTCCATGCATCAACACGTTTAAATGTTGCTGGAAGTTCTGGTGGGTAGGTTTGGTATTAGTTTTTTTTTTAATCGTTTATTGAATGAAAAATCTTATAAAACTTTTTACTATAATAAACAATAGCATATTATAATTCGTGTTCATTATACAATGTCCCCAAATCGGGCGATCGAGTATAGTATCTTAACAGAATATCTTGTATTTGTACAGTTTTCTAAGATAAATTTGATTACATAAATTCAACAATTATATAAAGTAAATGTAATGAAAAATATAAAGAAAAACATTACTTCGTTATTTGGATTATAATTTAAGATAAAAACTATGGTCGACATGTAAAAGGAAAAAATATACATTTCTGTTTGCATATAATTAATGTTATAATAACCACCAAAATTTATTACGATTCGAAAACATAGCAATATCTTTATTTGATATGCTTGTGTTAAATCTGAAATCGCTGTTCTCGTAAGTTGTACTTTGTACTGCTTTATCGTTTGCCCGTCTATATATGTGGTATATGACGGGAATCCCATTTGTATCTTGAATATATTTATTTTTGTCTAAGTAAATAAAGGCTTCTGGGGGGACAAACCCCTTTGTAGTCCAGCCTTTATGTAATCATCGTTAGAATAATAGGGGGCCATTATCAAATTGCTTTCACAGTTCGCTGTACAACGTATTATATGGTTTCTAGTTAAGTTTATAATAAAATTATCAATTCAAATAATGTTTGCTACATTGTATAATTTTCTATTCGAAATATATTTTGTGTATTGACTTTGAGGTGATCTGTATAGAGAAGTACAGGCTCTTAAACACTTTCTCTCGAATATTCTTATTTTTTCCATGACAGAGGGAGACACGTTGAACCATATTGGACAGCCATATGTTATGACTGGCCTAATCAATGATTGATACATAATAATTTTGACTCGCGAGTCTATATATTTAGAATGGAAAATACTTCTGTATATGAAATATGTTTTTCTAGCCTTTGAAACTATTTCTTTTACGTGCTCATTAAAGTATAAAAATGTGTAGAGGTATATCCCCAAATATTTAATTTTTTGTTTATTTATAATAATTCTATTTGTCAAATTTGACTTTATTCCAAATTCTTTCCAATGTTTTTTAACGTCGTAATTACATTTTCCAACTGGTGGCCTAAATAGAATGGTTTCGCATTTATCAGTATTAATTTTTAAATGCCAATCTACTGAAAATTGTTCAACACTGTTAAACGATTGTTGTAGTCTCTCGTTAATCTTCTTAATAGTCCTGTCTGCCTGAAATATAACAATATCGTCTGCAAATGATATTATGTTATCAATTTTTTCAACCAGATCAAAAAGAAATAAATTAAACAATGTGGGCGAATTGACTGCTCCCTGTTGTAAACCGTTTTCAATATTAAAAATGTTTTTACTTCTTTGGGCTTGATGTGAAATTATAAACTGTCTGTCAGTAATCATGTTGTATATTAACATCAGCATCCTTGTTGAAAAGTTTTTCGAAATAAGTTTTGCTATTAAGCCTGGTATCCAGACATTATCGAACGCCTTTTCCATATCGATAAAGCATGCGTCTGTACAAAATCCCTTGTTCCAACACCAGTTTACATTTGAGGTAAGCAATCCTATAGCATTAGTTGTTGAATGTTTATATTTGAAACCGAATTGTTTTTCACTAATAATTTAGTTTTGATTTAAGAAACTGTTGATATTATTGTTTATACAAATTTCGAATATCTTGCCTATATTAGGAAGCAAGCTAATAGGCCTTATATTGCGTGGATAACTCGGGTCTTTATCTTTTTTTGGGAGAAGGACTACTTTTGCCATCTTCCACGATTTGGGAAAATATGAATTATTTAACATATTGTTAAATAATATGCAATAGCGTTTTATTATCGGGACAGGCAAATGTTTAAGAATTATATTTGGAATATTGTCCCAACTTGATGATAGTTTTTTTCTCAAATTAGAAAAAATGTATTTAAGACTCTCCATTGTTACAAAGTATTTGTCTGCTTGTGTTTCACTGAGACTATCTGCCTCTAATTCCTCATTAAAATTCACGAACGTGGTTCGATTAATTTCAAACCCTGCCTTTTCCTGTAGGAAACTGCTAAACGACTCGTATACCCGCGTGTGTGTGTTATTATTCCAATCGTAGTCTTTATAGGAATGTAGCGATTCAAAATAAGATCCAATGGCGTCTAGCATGTTGGTTACGAACTACGTAGTTGTTAGCATCGTCCTTTTCTAGATATTGCGCATTTATTTCTGCTTTCCTTAGAATATCGTCCTCTGATTCGTGAATAAGAATTTTGGTCAAATTAAGGGGCTTACATTTTTTAAATATTTTAATTTGCTGAAACATATTGACTGGATCTCTGTGTCTTAATCCGCACAATTTTTCCCTCAGTTTCTTATTCGCGATTTGTGTAAAATTGTCGTGTATAAGCTTTTTGATCAGCTTAAGTTTGGTTTTTAGATATTTTAATGCCTGCTGCGTTAATGTTGTTTCTAGTCTGTAATGTCTTTTTATCAGTGTTAATACTTTACTTTTTTCTAAGTGTAACTTTTTTATTATTATATTAGAAAATTTTTTAAAAGGATCCCTGATTTTAAATTTTGGTACCGTGTCCTCAACTACCTCTGATATTAAACAGTGTAAATTATTAATATGAATGTCTATTTCATCGTTTGTTAAATTTCTTGTGCTTGGTATACTTGCTTCTGTACTGATTTTCTGCACAATATTGTTTTCAAATCTTTTCCTATCGGTTATTTTATAGTTAAACTTAAAAAGAGTTTCCTCATTCAGTATTGTTAGTATATTTAAGTCATTTTCAATATTAACAATAAGTTCAAGTGCGTTATGATCGCTATCGTATTCTAAAGTTTTGAGGCAATTTATTAGATTGTTTTCCTTTTGAATATTAATTCGAAAATCCGCTATACATATATCAAGGTATGAACCCGTTTGAGGGTAAGATGGCACAACAGATGCGAGGAGCCTGCACCGAAATTCTATTTCATTGTCTAATAACCATTCTTTAAGGCTATTACCCTTTGTATTATTTTCAATGTTACCCCAATTGGTGTGTTTGCAGTTCAAGTCTCCTGCTAAGAGATAATAGTTATTTGAATCTTGAAGATTCATCGAGTCAAAAAGTTTTTGTAAATCCGCTCTTATTGAATTGTTGTTTCCTGCTGGAAAGTAGGCAGATATAATGTAAAAACAACTGTTACCTTCCAAGGATAATTTAATGACACAGGTTTCTAGATTTTCCAGGGAATTAATGAAGTTGTTATCGTAAATGTAGTATTTTATTCCATTTCTAATTAAAATAGCAGTTCCCCCACCCCTCGTTGAGCCCGCTCTATCTTTTCTGATGAGTTTGTAGTTGTTAAACGATACATTGTGTCGAGGGTTCAACTTTGTTTCGTTTACAAGTACAATATCTGGATTGTTTGAATCTAAAAATACTTGTAAATCGTATCTTCTTGGTATTCGTATTAAAGAGTTTACATTTATTTGAAAAATTTTCAGTCTTTTATTTGTATTGTTCTGACTACTTAGTGTCATTACACTCCTATCATTGAAAAAATAGTATCTACTCGAGATGTTTGTAAATGAAGTTGTTTTTGCAGGTTAATTACTTGGCTGGTTAAATTCATAATCATGGATTTTAGTTCGCTCATAAATGAGTTGGGCAACAGATTGTTTATATGGATATTTTCATCAGGAAGTATATCCTTTCCTTTTACAATATTAGCATAACTACTAGTTGGATGTATATTTATATTAGATAAATTTCCTTTCTTTTCTAAAACTAGTTTTCTTCTATCTCTTAGCTTTTTTTGCAATTCTTTATAGATTTCGCAGCCTCTATACGATGCAGGGTGACCAAATTTCTTGCATAGTACACAGAACAGTTTCTCTTTTTCTTCAGCTGGAACCTCTGCCATTGGGCATTTTCCTTTTTCGTGATCCTTATCGCATTTTACACACTTGGCAGGAAGATAGCAGTTTGCAGCACTGTGGAAAAATCCCTGACAATTTCTGCATTGAGTTATCTCAGGACGTTTCAGCTGCTCCCATAAAATGCAGAGATGCAATAGCGTTCTAATTTGTTTTAGTTTCTGTATATTACTGTCAGCGCTAATTTGAACTATAAAAATTGGTAACGCATACTTGTTTTTTGCTGAGGTCTTTGTAGAAAATTGGCTTATTTTCAAGAACTTTAAATCCGTATCTTAATATTTGCTTAGCTCTTCATATATTAGCTCTGGTTCCATATCTGCATTTAAACCTTTTAGTAACACCGTCTTCGTTTTTATGTCTTTTGGTGTATACGTAAAGAATTTGGCTCTTGCCTTTTCCAGATAAGCTTTAACTCTTGCAAAGTCTTCAAGTGAGTTCATATACAATGATTTCTTGTCTCTAAATTCCTTGATTTAAAAATCTGTTATTTTTAATCCATTTTTAACGAACTCGATTAATTGTTTGGTTTCAATATCAACAATATTGATTGGGGGTATTTTTTTGATTTGTTTGATGTCACATTACTTGTTGGGTTATTGCCATTTGCAACTTTGTTACTAGTAATATTGTTTGTTGTTTGGTTATTGTTTGTATGACGTGTTTGTCTGCTTTGTGTTTGCGCTGGGTAAACATTCACTGTATGTTTGTTGCGTTCTTGCACGTGTTTTTCAAATTCTTTAAGCAGTGCTTTGTCGCACTGAGTGTCACTCTCAATGTCGAGCAATGCAAAGTAATTTGTTCTAAGCATTTTAGTTGTTGGTTGTGCGTTTATATTGTTGCTTTTTCTTTTTCTGTCGTTTTCGTTTTTATTAATATGAAATGCATTTTCATGATTTATTGTTGATTTTTGAGCACCGGGCTCACACATTCAATTTTGTAGTTATTTTTACTTTAAGAATTATATTTTTTATGCTAGTAATATAAATCGAAATCGCACTTGGAAAATAATAGTCGTTAATACAATTTTTAAGAATAACGCTGAGAATTACGGTGATCTTCGCGATGCGACTGTCTCTCATCACGGTCAAACTCTCACTGATTTGGTATTAGTTAGATATATAGGATATGCAATTCCTGTTTGCTGGTGTACGAGTAGTAGCGTTGTAGAAGCTGCCTTTAATGAATTAGTGAGAAACCAAGTGACCTCACATACCTGCGACCAAAAGCAGACTAAATAAAAAATTGTGCCTTTGATCTTTACATTGTCCAAGAAAAAATATTGATAACGTGTCTAGCAGGTTTATTAATTACAAAATCTGGCGACAATAAAGCCAATGTATTGACCGAATAATACGGACAAGAAAACCAAATAACCAGCAAGGATCAAAGGTAGTTACAACAAATAGCTCAACAATGATTTGCCAACGCCTTCAAGAATAGCTGATACAGAAAAACAACAAATTTTGTAAAAAGCACCAGCCCATCATACCTTTTGATGGGCTAAGCCAGCTTTTCTCTTCTCTGTCATCCCGAAAAACTTTTAAATACATCCCATTTCGGTGATTACACTTAAACATGTTTAAGGAGACTTAAAACTTTAGCCATATTTCGGGCGACAAACCAGCGACACGCTCAACGGATATTTAGCTAAACTAAACCACTTTTAGCAACCCATGCCCACTAGAGAAAAAAAATGGACAAACTTCCTTAGCGAAATGAAACAATTTAAGATAAATGAAGAATTTTGGTGGAAAACAAAAACACGAAATTGTTCAACAACATTAAACCGAACCTTTTAAATCTCTGGCGTAATTATATTCTAAATATTTTTCCTTGACTAAAAAGTCTTCATTAGGGCCAGCTAAAAAGGACGATGATGAGGGAAGAAGAAATAAAAAAACATTCTAGTGCCACAAAGGAAAACGGGAAGAAAAATTTCAATTTATCTTAGAATTGTTAACAAATATTTTGTGTAAGTCTCAAGCGAAATGTTTTTTTGTGCCATTTTCAACGTGTTTGCCTCCTGTTTTTCGCTCCCTCTCGACTTTTGCTGAAAGTTTGGCAACATTCTTGGGTGCAAACTTTTGTTGGCCGGACGAAAGGATGTCGGCGGGGAGATGTGAATATAATGAAAGTAGCCAAATTAGCTTTTGGCTAAATACAAGCTTCTGTTAATATCCTTTATGATCAGAAATTGCAGAAGATGAAAAAATAAACGTGTACAGCGTGTTTCAAATACATGGTTAATTTTCAAAAAAAAAATCCGTTATAGTTATTTTTCAGCATATTTTTGGTTTGTTTAAAGGAACAAGCATTCCAATTATTAATGGAGCACAATTTGATACATGAAGCAGCTTCGGCTGGCTTACGGATCCTGTTAACCCAATTTTTCAAGACGTTGGGGCCTGTTGCTGGCTCTATATACTTAGTAGGGACATACATATTGTTACAACATTCAACGCACACATTTCAATAGTATAACTGAACATACCATTAATGTTATATGGGTTTTGAAAGCTAACCTCAATAGCGTTAGTCTGTAACGGGATTTTAAAATTGTTTCAACTTTCATCATGGAGTGGTCAGATAATGAGAACCGTATCGCTGTAATAGCACTTTTCAAGTGTGAAATGAAAAAAAAAACGATATTTTCAAAACGCTCCGGCCACTAGGGATTAGCCTCATGTTCGTCTACTGAAGCATAAAACTGTTCGGGGAGACTGGAGATGTAAAAGACCGCCACCAGTTGGGCCGCCCATGCTCTGTTCGAACACCACATGCCATCAAAGCCGTTAAATCAAGAATTCACAGAAATCCGCTCCGAAAACAGAAAATCATGGCCCGTGAGATGAATATCAAGCAAAAGTCATTAAAAAAGACTTGGGGCTTTCAAACGACGTACCGGGCATTTATTGACTGCAGCTTTAAAAAAATAGGATTGGAAAATTCAAACGTCTTTTGGTAAAGCACCGATGAAAAATTTTTTACCGTTCAGGAAAAATTTAACAAGCAAAATGAAAGAGTGTATGCGCGGTCATCTAAGCATCTGAACTGATCCCAAGGCTGGAAAAGGTTTGCATTTCTGCGAACAAGGAGTCAAAACATCGGTCAAAGTTTACCGAGAAACCGTTTTGGAAGCTGTTGTGAAGCCTCTTAACAATTCCCTGTTCCAAAACCAGCCATGGACTTTCCAGCAGGATTCTGCGCCGGTCCATAAGGCTAAACGTCCCAGGCCGGGCTTCGAAACAATTTGCCAGAGTTCATTTCGTCTGAAGAATGGCCCTCAGGCAGTCCAGATTTGAACCCATTGAATTACAAATTGTAGACGGTTTTAGAGGACCAGGTTTGTCACAAAAGGTAAGAGGCGGAAATTTCGAATAAGAAGATTCTTTTTGGATACAATATACAGCAATAAATATATTAAAACATATTTGGTCCAAAAACATTCAGCACTTATTATTTTACAGCATAAAACCTGTGTAACAGTATTTATGTCCCTACTAAGTATTGCTTGTTGTTGGCCTTAACAACTAAATCGATAGTGAATTGATCGCATACCATCTGTCCTTTACAATTCCCTATGAAAAATAAATCTAACGGTTTCAATTTCTTTGCTCCGGGACAGAGCACAGAGTCAAGTATCTTTAGTCGGCGGCGACTGGCGGCAAAATACGCAGCGGTGGCTCGAGGCCGGCTGCAGTCGACTCGTTTTTCACTAGCCGCGGCTAAATTTTAAATGAGCGGCAGTTTTTAGGGAAACGACATTTTTAGTATTAAATTGTTAATTTTGATAAATATCGTGATTATAATGAATAAATAAAACTTTTTGACGACATACATTTGTCACATTTTACGGCGGCTTGCTTCAAGCCGACAAAATGGTCGGCGGCGGCTGGCAAAAATTTTGGGCGACCAGCGCAATGCTCTGCTCCTGGATAACCAATTGCCATCGCCTAGACGACAGATAATTCGATTAACGTATTTGGCGAGCAGAATATGATTGTGCTGGTATACTGTGGTATCACTCACCGTATTGTTGAAGCTACAGATCGCCCAAGTCAATGTCTTCAATCTCCGGCTCTATGCTTACATTGAAATGACGTTCTATGTAGTATTTTTAAGGAAAAAAATTGGAAAAATTATAAATTCTGACAGGCCATAGATTTTAGGTTCTCCTCGGTAATATTGGTATATAGGGCTGTTGATGGTGGGTCCATGTTTGATAGGACCTAAGGTTTATAAGGCTTTTAGACCACTCCCATAAAATAAAATTAATGTAATCTTCTGTTTCGCGAGGAAATTTATTATTTTTAAAACCCATATATTTGGAACCATACGGCCATCTGATATTTCCATTGGAAAGTTTGACATTTTATAGCATAAACGTACTCAGAACGTTTTGACGTACGACCTTCATTGGCGTGTTCTTTACAGTGACTTGAAATAATCAATTTTAAAAAAATGGAATTAACTCGTAAACATTTTCGTGCGATCATTTTTCACAACTTTCGACATCGATTATCACGACAAGAGTAGTGCATCGATGAACTTAAATCTGTGTATGGCGATGAAGCGCCATCCTTTACGAGTAGTACTGTGAAAAACAGGTTTAATAAATTCAATCGTGGCCGACGCTCGCTCAAAGACGAAGGTCGTAAAGATCGTTTAAAAACGGCCGTTGTGCCAGAGAACATTGATGCCGTTCCTGAACTGATAATACAAGATCGTCCTGTGACATACCGTGAGATAGAGGCATCCTTGGGCATTTCTTCCACCAGCATACATTCGATATTGCATGAAAATTGAAAAAGGTTTGTTCTCGTTGGGTCCCGCTCAAAAAAAAATGCTCGTGTCGATTGGTGCGAAGAAATTTTGAAAAAATACGATCGCGTTGCTTCAAAAGACGTTTATAAGATCGTCATAGGTGACGAATCGTGGATCTATGCGTATGAGCCCGAAACAAAACAGCAATCGACCGTGTGCTTTTTGGAAGACGAGCTAGATCCAACGAAATTTGTTCGTGGAAGAAGCACTTCGAAGCAAATTGTCGGCTGTTTCTGCGGCAAAACCGGTCATGTAGCGACTGTTCCACTTGGGCAACGTAGGACGTTCAATTCTGAGTGGTGCACCATAATTTCTTTACCTGAAGTCTTCGGAGAAATTTGAAAAACGAACAAGAGAAGCCGAATCATTTTGCACCATGACAATGCGAGCTCTCACACATCGGCTCAAACCAGCGAATTTTTGACCGGCCAAAACGTCGAATTGATGGGTCATCCGCCGGACAGCCCTGACTTGGCACCCAATGACTTCTTTCTATTCCCGCACATCAAGAAAAAAATGCGTGGTCAACGATTTTCGTCGCCAGAAGATGCTGTTGAAGCGTTCATAAACCATGTTTTGGAGGTGTCTCAAAAGTGTATACTTTAAATTATGCCGGAGAATAATTTGAAAAACAATGAAACCATTTTTGATGATAAATATTCGCATTTTTTATGTCGTTTACATTTATTCGGTCTTTTATGATTATTATGACTTGAGCAGTTTTTATTCTGGTTCGATACTATTTTGTTGTTTCCTTTTCAGGCTCAACATAAATAAACTGGTGAAATGTATTGGCGACGGTTGCAAGTTAGACTGTACGCTGTTTCTAAACCCGCCAAGGTTTTTCTTCAGCGGTTTTTGGCAACGTTTACTTCCGCTACAAATCAAATGACTTATACAGGAGTCTCACTATAATATAGTCTTCGAACTGTGCGATTTTCATTATTTGGCCAGAAATATATATAGCAGCCGATGAAATTGACATACTTAGATATCCATCTAAAGAGAATATTCGAAAAATTTAAATTTTTCTCAAAACTTTAAAAAATGCATGACAAAATACAATTTGTACTTATTTTACTTTCTTAACTGAAAGATATCTTCTATGTACGTACGCCGATAGCCTAAGTTGCTAGTGCTTATTTTTTATAATTTTACTTTAAATTTAAATTATAATATAAATAAAAAAATGAATAATAAAAATCACTCTTTTTTAGTTTTTAAAACCTAGAAATAGTGAAAATTTATAATACAAAAAAATTGTTTGCGCGTTTTATTAGCAGTTACATGCACATATGTTAAAAAACTAAAGTCAAAAGAAAACTTATTTTTACATTTCTTTTAAATCGCAATAAAAGAAATGTGGCTAATTTAGGGCTTATTTTGATAGTATACCCAACTCCAAATAATCTCTGAGTCCTTAGCCACAGTCCTGCTTTTTACAAAACTCAAAAATGGTGACTAACATTTAAAATTTCGAACGAGATACATCGTTCACTTTCACAATACCATATTATGAAAAAAAGGGAATCACAAGATGTACCACCCTTGGCAACAGAACGAGACTCTTTCTAAGCAAACCTAACCAAACCATTCATTCCTACAATTCACACCAAAAAAAAATGGTGGAAATGCTGCGGAAGGTGAACAATATTTCGGAGAACATTTCAAAGGATTACCACCACCAAGCAACGGGAGAACGAAAGAACTGTCTGTCGAAATACTAAATAATTAATACGAATTTATATAGAAATTTTCTATAGCAAAATGAGAATTTACTTATACTTTGATTAAGGTCGTTTTCTGCACTTCGTTCTTTTTATGCGGGCCGGCCGACACAGCAGCCGGCAAGGAAATAAAGAAAAGCAAAAAAGCAAGTTTCTCTGCTGTTAAAGGGAAAATCGTATTTTTTCCCTGGCTCCTTTGGGGCTAATTCGTTTTTTTTTATTTTGCTAAATTTAAGCTGCCGATAAGGGTAATGTGATGATGGCTACAAAAGAATATGTTTTACAAAGTTTCACCTCTCTTTTCATAACTGCGGTTTTTGATGGTAACTTTTGATTAAAATTTAGGTTTATTCTTTCGAATCTTTTTTTTTCGTTTAACTTAATCAAATGGCAGCCGAAAAGCTTGGGGAATATTAACAACCGCATAAAAAACCTGTGGGAAAAATCGTAGGAGCCAACGATTGGAAAGGGAAGCGTGAGCTAAGATAGCCACAGAATAAATTTGGGTTGAATGGTGGATTTTGTTAAGGCTTACTCATTTACTTTAAGGTATTTACAGAAATTAAACTTCTTTTACTAGACGTTACTGAATTTCATCATTTATATAGTCTCTTTAACCTCAGAACCTTATTATGTACCTATTTCTCTAAATAAAATACGAAGTTCTATGGAAGCAGTGCATTTGCACAGTATAATTTATATATTTAAAAATCGGGGCTTATTATTTAAAGCCGAATCTGACGAATTTTTAAAGCAGCAGATACCTATATATGAATTATATAATGATTAAGCTCTTACGCATAAATTAGCCGGTATTTATTAGTGGAAAAGTCCACAACTTAAATGAGTCGCTTGACCATTCCGAATATCTACTTTGTAATAATGGTGGACATCAAGATTATTATAACGGGTGGCCATATAGGAGTGATACATTTTGCAATTGTTATATTTTCGAATCTGTCAACGTTACCAATACCACACACCTATCAAACTATTCCGTAAGGTTTGCCATTTCAACAGGTATTGTTTTTTATTGAAAAGATTTATCGAAATTCTGTCTCTGGTGTAAATTTTCTAAGTGAATTTCTTCGTGAGATCGGTCGTTATCTACTTAGTAGGGACATAAATACTGTAACACACGTTTTATGCAGTAAAATAAAAAGTACTGAATGTTTTTGGACCGAAGATTCTTTAATATATTTATTGATATATATTGTATCCAAAAAGAATCTACTTATTCAAAATGTCTGACTTTACACACGCCTTAGGTCGCACTGGTCAATCGTCAATAGCTGCACGAACCTCGTCTATTGGAAAATTGGCCACAGCTCGAACCAAAGCAGTCTTAAGAGATCCAATGTTGGGGTATCTTTTGTGACAAACCTTGTCCTCTAAAACCGTCCACAATTTGTAATCCAATGGGTTCAAATCTGGACTGCCTGAGGGCCATACTTCAGAGGAAATGAACACTGGCAAATTGTTTCGAACCCAGGCCTGGGACGTTTTAGCCTTATGGGCCGGCGCAGAGTCCTGCTGGAAAGTCCATGGCTGGTTTTGGAACAGGGAATTGTTAAGAGGCTTCACAACAGCTTCCAAAACGGTTTCTTGGTAAACTTTGGCCGATGTTTTGACTCCTTTTTCGCCTTTTTCTCTTAAAGCCGAGTCTGACGAGTCTGACGGGGTGTCTCGTAAGAGACACCCCACAAAACCATGACTGAAGCTGGGTGATGACCCTTTTTTCACCCTTGGGATCAGTTCAGATGCTCCCTAAGATGACCACGCATACACTCTATAATTTAGCTTGTTAAATTTTTCCTGAACGGTAAACAATTTTTCATCGGTGAACAAAATTTTTCTGTGAAAGTTATCAGCGTGCTTCACAAAAAGACGTTTGAATTTTTCAATCCTATTTTTTTTAAAGCTGCGGTCAATAAATGTCCGGTACGTCGTTTGAAAGCCCCAAGTCCCAAGTCTTTTTTAATGATTCGACTCGTGGAGTTTTGCGTGATATTCATCTCACGGGCCATGATTTTCTGTTTTCGCAGCGGATTTCTGTGAATTCTTGATTTAAAGGCTTTGATGACATGCGGTGTTCGAACGGAGCGCGGGCGGCCCGACCGGTGGCGGTCTTTTACATCTCCAGTCTCCTCACACAGTTTTATGCATCGGTAGACGAACATGCGGCTAATCCCTAGTGGCCGGAGCGTTTTGAAAATATCGTTTTTTTCATTTCACACTTGAATAACGTTATTACAGCGATACGGTTCTCATTATCTGACCACTCCATGATGAAAGTTGAAACAATTTTAAAATCCCGTTACAGACTAACGCTAGAGTTTAGATTTCAAAGGCCATATGACATTAACGGGGTATGTTTAGTTCCAGCATATCGTCTAACTTCTATAAAAACTCGAAGTGGAATATGTTGGAAAATTAAGTGGTTATCAAAAAGGGCGCATTTTACACCAAGAGGCACACTCTTTTCGCAAATTAAGAGTGCGGCGAGTGCAAAACGAAATGGGTGGGCAAGGAAAGGTATGGTGGTGCTAGAGTGCACCTTCTCCCATAGGCTTACAAGATGCAATGTGATAAATAAGAGATCTATACAAATGTAAAATACTATTGGAAAAGCTAAAATACTAAGGGAAAAACTAATAAAAAGATTTTATGTGGGAATCTAAGGGAAACCATTCAATTCCTTATGGAATTCTTGCCTAATTCACTTTTGCTAGTGACGCTGTAGACTAAGACAGTAACAGAAAGAGCTTCTTCTTTTATACCTTATTCTCACACATGCTTCAGATGTCTGTAGTTCCATATTGAGGTCCTTGCTCACGTCGTGGCGATGTGATTTAATTATTTCTTTTGGGATAATTAAAAGAAAGGGTGTAACTCAATAAGCTAAGAACTATTCAAAAGCTAAAGGATGCTACACTTCAGCATATTAACGAAATATGCCGGACCTTCGGATAGAAGTATGCCACCATGTGTATGTTTCCCACATAAATGTTATAGATTCATCTATCATAATAAAATTTTATACGAAATTAGATCGAAATCCAAATTAACATAGTGGTCCTAGAGAGGTTTAATGTAATTTTGGGAGGGAGTATTTTACTGAGGCTACAACGAAACGTGAATTGGTATGACACTGACTGATCGTAATCAACTGTCCCAAACTTCATCAAGATTGGATGTAATATGTGGCTTTTAGAGCAACAAGCGCTGCTATATATATTTCTGGACTAATAATGAAAATGCGAATATTTATCATGGTTTTATTGTTTTCAAAGAATTCTCCAGCATGATTTATACACTTTTGCATGCGTCCAAACCAATTGTCGAAGAACTTTTTCCGCTCCGATTGAGACACCTCCAAAACATTATTTTTGAACGCTTCAACAGCATCTTCTGGCTACGAAAATCGTTGACCACGCATTTTTTTCTTGATGTGCGGGAATAAAAAGAAGTCACTGGGTGCCAAATCAGGGCTGTATGGTGGATGACCCATCAATTCGACGTTTTGGCCGGTCAAAAAGGCGCTGGTTTGAGCCGATGTGTGAGAGCTCGCATTGTCATGGTGCACAATGCACAATTTTTCTGAAGACTTCAGGCAAACAAATTGTGGTGTACCACTCAGAATTGACCTCCTACGCTGCTCAAGCAGAACAGTCGCCAAACGACCAGTTTTGCCGAAGAAAGAGGCGACCATTTGCTTCGAAGCGCTACTTCCACGAACAACTTTCGTTGGATTTCTCTCGTCTTTGAAGACCCACACGGTCGATTGCTGCTTTGTTTTGGGCTCATACGCATAGATCCATAATTCGTCACCTGTGACGATCTTATAAACGTCTTTTAAAGCCCCGCGATCGTTATTTTCAAAATTTTTTTGCACCAATTGACACGCGCCATTTTTTGAGCGATTGCCAAATTGTGCGGGATCCAACGAGAACAAACATTTTTTTACGGTCAGGTGTTCATGCAAAATCGAATGTATGCTGGTGGAAAAAATGCCTCTATCTCATGGTATGTCACATGACGATCTTGCATTATCAGTTCAAGCACGGCATCAATATTCTCCGGCACAACGGCCATTTTTAGACGACCTTCGTCTTTGAGCTAGCTTCGGCCACTTTTACATTTGTTAAACCAGTTTTTCACAGTGCTATAGGATGGTGCTTCATCGCAATAGAAAGATTTAAATTCATCGATGTACTCTTATAGTGATAATTCACGTCGAAAGTTGGAAAAAATTATCGCACGAAAATGTTCACGTGTTAATTCCATTTTTTTCCAAATTGATTTTTTCAAGTCACTGTAAACAACACAAATGGTGGTCGTACACCAAAACGTTCAGAGTACGTTTATGCTACAATAATGGCAAACATTCCAATGAAAATTGAGAACTCCATGATATTATCTAACGGCGTTTTAACGTACTACGATAAGAGTGGATAACACGGATGCCTCCATAGCAAATGCACCATTCCGCCCATTTTTGTTATCAACATATTAATATAGAATACTATTCATGCGATTTGGATGAAATTAATAATTAGAAAATTGACTATAATGAAGACTAGCAGACGGAGCCACACCCTTCATGTCTACCAACACAAACGATACTATCTAAAAGTACGAGGGTTGCTATTTATATTTCGGGTCCGGCAATAAAAACACACCAAATTATGATTGGAAATGGTTTTATTGTTTTTCAAAATATTCTAGTTTAAGATCAATGCACTTTTGCATGCGCACAAACCCATTTTCGAAGCACTTTTCTACTTTTACACTTATTCCAATTGAGACACCCCCAAACATGATTTTTGAACGCTTCAACAGCTGCTTCGGGCGATGAAAAACCTTGACAACACATTTTTTTTCTTGATGCTAGAGAACAAGAAGAACTGGTCATTGGGTGCCAAATCAGGGCTGTACGATGGATGGCTCATCAATTCGACATCTTGAGTGGTCCAATAGCTCACCGTTTCAGCTGATGTGTAAGATCTCGCATTATCGTGATGCAATATGATCCGTCTTCTCTTATTATATTTCCTCATGTCTTCGAACACTGTTGGCAAACAGATGGTTGCATACCACTCAGAATTGACCGTCCTAGGTTCAACTAATGATACTGTGGCAACATGGCTGGTTATACTTAAAAAGTCCGCAACGATTTGTTTCGATGTACTTATTCAACGAAAAACTTTCGTTGGATTTAGCTCGTCTTGAAAGACCCATACGGTCGATTGCTGTTATATTGCGGGTTCACATGCATAGATCCATGGTTCGTCACCTGTGACAATGTCATACACTTCCTTTAAGCTACCGCAGTTATATAGGGTAATCCCTCTAGAGGTATTTTTCAGAACAAAAAAAATATAAAATTTCAAATCTAGTGTGGAATCTCTATTGGCAATTTGAAAGGACATTTTATAACATTTATTCTTTGAATATAATTTCCTTCAAATGTTGGCCGCAACTACGCCTTTAGAGCTTCCATTCTGATGATCCAATTTTATATAACTCGTTCGATTGTTTCGAGCGGTATGGCTTTAATGACATGCGTAATTTGTCAGCATAGACTTTGGACTTTGTGATATCACTCGATCTAGGCGGTCAACTCACCTGTCCAAAACGTGAAATTAGCTGCTTTTCGAAATGACCTCTCAATAGATCCATTGTTTGAGCAGCTGTATAGCAAGTGGCGCCGTCCTGTTGAAACCAAGTGTCGTCACAATTAAGGGCTTCAAATTTAGGTAGAATAAAGATCGATATCATGGCCATGATCATTTTTGAAAAAATATGCATCGATGATTTCAACCGCATCAAACCGTAGCTTCCTCTAGGTATAATGGCACCTTTTGAACCTCTTATTGTTGCTCTTCAGCCCGAAAGCGGCAATTTTGTTTATTGACTTTGTCGTTGAGCCAGAAATGGGCCTTATCACTGAACAAGAATTTTGGTCGAAAACAGCGGATCTCTCCGTTTCTCACCGAACGCTCATTTCCATAATACCGTTACCAACATTTGAAGGTAATTAGTTCCAAAAAATAAATGCCATAAAATGTCCTTTCAAATTACCAATAAAGATTCCACACTTGATTTGAATTTTTATATATTTTTAGTTCTGAAAAAATACATCTAGATGGATCACCCTATACTTTATCAACATATTTAGCATTCGTCAATTTATGTGGGATCACGGTCAAATGAACATGCAAATTCTTATTGATGCTTGTCATACTAATGCCCAATAATTACTCAATCTCACGGTACGTCTCATGTCGGCCTTGCTTAATCAGTTCACGCACACCACTGATGGTTTCTGGCAAAGTGACTTAACTTGGACGTCCTTCACGAAATTTATCCTAGAGCGAACGGCGTCCCAGACTGAACTCTTGGTACCAGCGATTAACAGTGGTTTTTGATGGTGCTTCAGCGCCAAAAAAACGACACAAGTTGATTTAAACACTCTTGTCTCGAGAGCCCACGCGGAAAATTGTACAAAATCATTGCACGACAATGTTTACGGGATAATTCCATTTTTTGACTCAGATGAACTTTTTATCACACTGTAAACAAAACAATTCGCCCTCAAATGACAAAACGTCCTGGGTGAAGTTATGCTAAAAAATGTCAGAGTTTCCAATGGAAGCATCTGGGAACACAAGTATTGTCAGGATCCGAAATATAAATAGCAACCCTCGTAAACTAAACCTTTTTTACTTACTTATTACACTTATTTTGTACCTAATGCATGCATTTCACTTTAATTTCTTTATTTATTTCATCTTTGTGTGTACACAAGAAAAAAGGGGATGCCATGTCCCATTCCTCACACACAAATGACACTTTACGAAATTTCAATAATATCATAAGGATATATTTGGTTGTATCAACCAATTACAACTTGCTTTCTTGTTTGTTTACATGTACAGATTAGACATGGTGGCGTATGGTTTATACAAAATTAATTTTACTCACAAAATATCATCAATCATACGCTCCCGCTGCCCATTAAAAATATTCCTACACAATGTGAAATGAATCACTTGCATTATTAAAAATTCTTCTCATTTTTTACAGAAAGAGTGCGAGGGAGCGTTAAGAAAAGACGAAAAAAGTGGAAATTCATTAAATCCATTAAACACCATTAAAATCCAAAAACTCGTTACATTTCGCGGAAAATTCCTGTCGAGGAGTATATGAAATAAAAAAAAAAAACAAAATTCAAATTATGCTAATTAGCAGCAATTAAGTGTAAAAGAACCCTTCAACGCACCTCTCGTGCGCAGTTATTTACACCTTGAAATTGTCGACTTATTACTCGTAGAAGTATTTGTGCGTACCACAGAAACGGCAAAGATCTACTTACACCTTAAGTTAATCTTCAAAAGCCAAACAACATATTTCAGACGGCTCCAAGACAGTGAAATCACGTTATTTGTTGAACGGTTGTCGGGATGATGGTGATGATGATGTTGAAATATACACACGCACACACTCACAAAATCTCATTTATGAAAACGTATAAAAAAAAGTACGGCGCAACAAAAGTTAAATGTATCTCATTAACTTAATTAATTTATGCGCTAAAAACAATTTTCCTTTGAGAGCCAAAAAAAATAATGAACCTACGTAAGTATACACGGTCATGAGGTGGTTTTACATAGCGCCCTTAACAAGTTTTTCACTTCGAGGAGGCGTGCAAAGCGAACCACAATAAACTGGAGAGTTTTTCTGGCACGGCACAATGACTTTGTATTTTCTTGTTTGTCATGGTTGTCATAACTTTAGTCTCATTTTGGTAATGGCACAATATTAGACTTTAATGCTGTTGCCAAGAAGGCAGCCAGCAAGCCGCATGACAAACTGGAAGCAGTTCTGAAACAGCAACAACAAAAAATAGAAAACTTTCGGAGGGAGTTCACAAAAGCGAGGCATCGCTTTGTGAACAAACAAAATTACTGAACACTAATTGTGGTCAAGAATGAAAAAACTATTTTAATATACTGTTTAGAGGGAGATCAAAAGACATCTGAGCATTAATATTTTCTTTGTCAACAGCTTTGTGATGGAAACTTGTAATTTGCATTTATTTGTTGCCACGAAAAGTGACAAAGGCTGGCTTTGAGAATATACTTGGCATGCATTTGAAAATATCATACTCGCAATAGAAATGGGAAACCATCCAGAAACCATCGGTGGTGACAATAACAAATAGTTATCCTTTTGTAAAGGGATTTTAAGCAGCTTTGTCGCTACTTTAATGAATGGACGCCACATTCAAAACGATACTGCTGCAGCTGTACAAAAATATCGATTTCCCTTCGTGTCCCAGCAAGTAAAACTATCTTGTACGATTGTTTGCCAAAGAATCAAAATGCCCAGAACAACAACGTTAAAGCTACACAAGTACAGGTTAATGTAAGTTTGTTATGGATTATAGATTACCTGTCAATGTGTACTTATCAATAAATTGCAGTTCTACCTGAGGGTCATTATACACCTGTAATTTTATTTAATAATTTATTAGCGGTATTTAGGGCTTAGCATCGGCAAATGAACTCCGATTTGGATAATTTACTCTTCAAGC
Organism: Hydrotaea diabolus; assembly: GCA_963513945.1. Lineage (NCBI taxonomy): Eukaryota > Metazoa > Arthropoda > Insecta > Diptera > Muscidae > Hydrotaea > Hydrotaea diabolus. The sequence continues at coordinate 148,396,759 of OY740718.1, read as the reverse complement.
AATGCAGGAAGGAAGAAAACTTTAAATTCGAAAATTGCATTTTTACTCGTTTTAAGACTATTCATGCTATTCCGCTTAAAAAAGAGTTATTAGAAAATCGATTATAAATTACTGAAACGTTAGCCACGCCCCTTTAAGCACCTTCGCATAATGACACTATTCGATCATCAAACAACCCACACAACTTTTTTTATGTATTCTGCAATACATTTATTTGACCTTTGTAAAGGTGATCCATCTAGAGGTATATTTTCAGAACAAAAAAAATATAAAAATTCAAATCAAGTGTGGAATGTTTATTGGTAATTTGAAAGGACATTAAATAGCATTTATTTTTTGAAAATAGTTACCCTCAAATATTGGCAACTGTATTATGGAAATGAGCGTTCGGTGAGAAACAGGAAGATCCGCTGTTTTCGGCCAAATTTTTGGTCAGTGATGAGGCTCAACGGCAAAATCAATAAACAAAAAGCCGCATTTGGGCGGAGGAGCAACAAGAAGAGGTTCAGAAGGTATCATTAATACCCAGAGAAAACCACGGTTTGGTGTGGTTTATAAGCTGGTGGAATCATCGGTGCATATTTTTTCAAAAATGATAATGACCGGAACGTAACCGTGAATGGTGCTCGCTATCGCGCTATGATATCGAATCTCGTAATCTTGACGACACTTGGTTTCAACAGGACGGTGCCACCTGCCATACAGCTGCTCAAACCATGGATCTATTGAGAGGTCATTTCGAAAAACAGCTAATTTCACACCTTTAGAAATTTTTCTTTGGGGTTACGTAAAGTCCAAAGTCTATGCTGACAAACTAGCTGCGATTCAGGTTTTGGAAGCCAACATTACGCGTGTCATTAAAGCCATACCGGACGATATGCTCGAACGAGTCATCCAAAATTGGACCATCAAAAATAAATGCCATAAAATGTCCTTTCGAATTACCAATAAAAATTCCACCCTTGATTTGAATTTTTAAATTTTTTTGGTCTAAAAAAATACCTCTAGATGGTTCATCCTATATATTATAAGTGGATGCCACGCCCTATTCTAGCAAATTCCATTCAATCGACCCTTTACGAGATTTGAATAAAGTCTGCACTTTTCAAGCAATTAAAGAAGGGCTATTTTTTACTCGTTTTTATACTATTCACGCTACTCCGCTCAAAAATAAATAATTTTAATAAGTAATATCTATAATCAATTATAAATTTCTGGAACCTTAGCCACGCCGCTTTATGTACCTCCGACATAATGACACTAGCCGAGTGTCACACAACCCTTATGCATGAATTTCGCTTGAATCCTGTATTCTGCAATAAATTTATTTCATCTTTGTATTGCGTAAGGAAAAAGCGGATGCCACGCCCCCATTCTTGTTCCTCACAAACAAATGAATATTTACGAAATTTTATTAAAAATGGTACGCTTCAGGCAATGGATGTGAAAATGAGTCGTTATAAATATTAATGTTAGATTAACTTAGGGTACCTGTAAGACGAATAAACTGACTAAAACTTAGTTATTTATTTCGTTTATCATAAGCCAATGTAACTTTTGCTTTAAGTTTTTCCTAACAATTCCAGGCTTTTCATTAGAGTTTTCTTTTCACTTGTTAATTACCATTGCACGTATTTTTATTTTGTTAAGTTCCCCCCACTTTCAAGAGCCAACTTCACCATGGCCGTCCTTTTCTGTACCCACTTCCCTAAGAAGATGCCAGCGCACTGGAATTGTTTTTTTCTTCCTAGTGCTTCTTAATAATTCTATTATAAACTTTATAAATTATTAAGTATCTTTTGTTGGTGGTTAGGTTTTTCCTATTTATTCTCTTAGAATTGACGGTGTTGCAGACTTCAGGATCTGCTGTCTTAGAATCAGAGGTACGGTTGGTTGGTTGGTTAGCTGTGATGGTGTTGTTCCCTATTAGTGGCACCCAGCGGAGGCAGTGTGACGTGCCCCATTTTAAGCTGTAAAGCATCTTTTATGCTTATGCGTTGCTATTACAATTTAATAAGCTATAAAAAGCTTTCCCGGTTTCCTGTTGCTGTTTGCGTTGTTTCTGTTGTTACAAGCAACATATTGCGGTGTAAAGCTGTGGAAATTGTTGCTGTTGTTATTTTCTGGTATAAAAAGCGTATTAAAATATTAGGAAAATAATAGCAACATTTTAATACAAATTATAATATGTTGCTGTATTTCAAATAGCATTAAAACACAATAAATGTTAAATATTTGATGTTTCGACAGCAAATGGTTTTAAAGCCGTGATTGGCAGGGGAAATAAACCACAAAACGTAAAGGTGATGATTACAAGGTATCAGGGTAGACAAGATATTTTCTTGACATAAGAAGACTGATTGTCGATGGATTGTTAGCGCAAGTTGGAACAAGTAAGGAAAGTCTAATGTTGGGTGGGACGGACAAAAAATACTCCACACCATACTCTTTAGACTTAATTGTCTTAGTATTTGATGCATAGTTCCAAGCAACGTTGCCAGTATATTTATAAGCCGATCCTTAAATAATGATTTCCTATTCCTAGCAACAAAGATTTGTCATATTTTACTTTGAAGGAAATATGGAATTCTAAAATATCAACAATGGTGTGATACTGTCTATTATTATTTTGACTTTTAATGGTTATATTATCCCACAGATATGGTGATAAAGATATTAGGCGTAAGTGGTCGCTAAGGCGAAAACTTCAGAACTTTTCAATCAATTTTTGAAATTTCTTTGTTTAAAACAAAAAATTGGCTTCATACACCATTAACCGGTTGATTTGAAAATTTAAAATTTTTTAAAAAAAAAGTTATTCAAGAGATACTACTAGCGAGCAATATCAGACCTTGCCTAAGGTTATTCTTGAATTACTTTCTTCTTTTCAAGAATTTTAATTATTTAAAATAAACGTGTTTTAACGCAAATTGTCTATAGTTTTCTGTAAACAAATTTCTTGTGCTTTTTTATATTCGTGTACAATAGTGTGAAGTTATTACGTTAGCGTCCTCATCCTCCTAAGCGAGTCCAAAGAACTCCAAGACGCAACTGCAGATCGACATAAACCAAACTACCATATCGTCACTACTATACTGCATAAATGGAATAACTCATTTTTGATGACTACACAAATGGGATAAAATCAATTGCAAATGGAAGTTGACATTATCCATAACAAAAAACTAAACCTTCAAAGGTTTTCTTTAGTTCAGTGCGAGTTTTTTTACACGCATTTGAAGTTGGTGATTTTTTCTAGCAAGAAACGATCATTGAAATTTTAATAAACTAAGGCTTATTTATTTTTATTATCCTGGAAAGTTTTGGTACTCGTATCTTGCTGTTTTTGGGGTCGAGAATTCATTTTTGATATTCATTTTTGCCAAAAACTCACGCTAGATGGCGCTTTCATCCAAATGGTGCTATTTCTTGTAGATTTTCATAGAAAAACATTAACATGGAACTTGAAAATCCCTGTTTTTGAAAGGGAAAAGTAAAAGGAGGTTTTGTTAAAAATTTATTTTTTTTTGCAAAAAAAAACTTTGTTCGAAAAGTCACGGAATTATTGATCTGCCCTCGTACCTTACGGACTCCATGGTGGCTTCAATCCGTAGGCCACATGCGAACTCAACTGCTAGAGAGCCTAGCTTCTGCTACATAAAAAACGCTTACGCACAATGCTGGCGTTAATAAGAACTGATGTCTTTAGTCGTATTCGTCATGACGGGACAATGTCTGATTGAGAGACATAAAGCAAAATTGAAAGTTGCGACTCAAGACAATAACAGAAGTTGGGGGAGGAGGAGGAAGAACACATTTAACAACTTTTCTGGTCGTGTCCTACTCTGGCGATCCGACCGGGATATACATTAGGTTCGTATTTCTATGGGAATCTAGTTGAAATCGGCATTAGCCTACTCCGCAGCTTTTTAAAGTAATCACAATGGTTCAACGGGAGCTAGCTTCCATGGTATCACAATAGACTTGTAGAGTGGGCCAAATTGTAAGGACAAAATTTTGTCGATATTGTGCCATTGCTTTTTTGATAGCGTCTGCATATAAGCATTGTAAGCGTTCGAGCATTACGATCGGTATGGCCTTAATGACACGCGTAATGTTGGCTTCCACAACTTGAATCGTAGCTGGTTTGTCAGCGTAGACTTTGGACTTTACGTAACCCCAAAGATAAATGTCTTAAGGTGTGATATCACTCGATGTCAACGGCCAACTCACCTGTCCAAAACGTGAAATTAGCTGCTTTTCGAAATGACCTCTCAACAGATCCATCGTTTGAGCAGCTGTATGGCAAGTGGCACCATCCTGTTGAAACCAAGTGTCGTCAAGATTACGGGCTTCAATTTCAGGTAGCATAAAAGTCGATATCATGGCGCGATAGCAAGCACCATTCACGGTTACGTTCCGGCCATCATCACCGATGATTCCACCAGCTTATAAACCGCGCCGAACCGTAGGTGTCTCGGTGTATAATGGCACCTCTTGAACCTCTTCTTGTTGCTCTTCAGCCCAAATGCGGCATTTTTTATTGACTTTACCGTTGAGCCAGAAATGGGCCTCATCATTGAACAAAATTTTGGTCGAAAACTGCTGATCATCCCGTTTCTCGCTCATTTCCATAATACAGTTGTCAACATTTAAAGGAAATTATTTTCAAAATATAAATGCCATAAAATGTCCTTTTAAATTACCATTTAGGATTCCACACTTGATTTGAATTTTACATTTTTTTTTGTTCTGGAAAAATACCTCTTCATGGTTCACCCTATACATATCAAAAAATCATTTTTGAGCAACCTAAATTTTAATTTCCTGACTGTTTCTTAACTTTTTTTTATGTTATTCGACTGATTCGATTCTATCAGTTGTATTTCTGTCACTGTCACTTTAAGTGGCATTGTATTAGTGTGCGTATTGTATATCACCTTGGAAAGATAATACAGGGTGGAGCGCGATAATTTTCTTTTTTGCACTGCAGGCTGTGGCGGCACTGTTGGTCGAAGAAAGTGGAGAGTGTGCGTGGCTTAGTTGCCATCATGCATTGGACACGTGAGGAGCGGTCATTTCGTGTTGAAGCGTATTTTTCAAATGCGCACTTGATCATTGCAGTGCAGCGTGCTTTTCGTTTACGATTCGCTGTTTTCCTACGTGGGTGTGTAAACAAACTAAATATGCGGAACTGGAGTAAAAAACCCCAGAGAACACCTGAGACCTCTGCATTCGGACCGCGTCACTGTTTGGTGCGCCATATCACGAGTAGGCATCATTGGCCCTTACATTTTCCAGGATTACCGTCTTGCCGTAGCTGTGAACTCCGAACGGTACTTGACTATGATATAGGATTTTTCTTAGCCGGCTCTTGAGGCAATGTAATTAGAGGATACATGGCACCAACAGGATGGTGCCACTGCACACACAGCGAGAGTTACCATGAATTGTTTGAGGCAAATTTTTATTATTTATTGGACGGTTTAAGGGGTGATGTGAACTGACCGGCACGCTCACCAGACTTAGCCTTTGGGGTTACCTGAAGTCGAAGGTTTATATCAACCATCCAAACACCTTGGATAACCTAATGAGCAATATTAAGACTGAAATTGGCAGAATACCAGTCGACATGTTTGTTAGAGTTGTTGAAAATTTCAGAAAACGTATACAGCAGCATGTGGATAGCGACGGTCGACATTTGCCAGATACACTATTTAAAATCAAGTAATTTAAAAATTTCCTTACTGTTCAATATAAGTAATTAAAATATAAAATAAATTTTTCTAAGGTTCATAATTTTTTTATTTCTTTTCCAAATAAGCAAATTACCGCGCTCCACCCTGTATTTAAAAAAAAATATTTTTTTCATTACCTACTAAAAAAAACCTTAAAAATAAAAGTTAAGAAACAGTAAAAAAAATAAATTTGGGCGCCTCGAAAATCAATTTTTTTGGTATGTCGTAGTGGAAGTTTTTATGCCAAAAGCTATCGAAAAGTCAATAGCACAATATCCATTACTATAGTCTCAGCGAATCTGCTAAAACGTCCATCTGCCTATTCTACCAAATCCAACTTTAGGCCAACTAAAACTTAGAATAATGACAATGACCGAACAGATCTAATATTGAGATCAGTAGTTTAGCTTTTATTTAGTTAAAGGTCGAAAACTCTTACTTTCCAAAAATATTAAACATATCTTAACAACATACTCGTGCACATAATTTTCATAAATATTGATCAAAAAACACAACAATAAGGGATATTAATACGGAAAACAATGAATGACCTAAAAATACAGCCATTTGACGTCACTACAGCAATAATTTATCACCCCGGCTGCATATTTCCTCTTCGTGCCACTATAAACGTACACCAAAATATCCAATTGTCCGCTTAATTTTCCTTCCTTTTCTTTGTGAAAACAATACGGCCTGAACTTTGATTCGCTTTTGTTTTTTCTTTTTTTAATGTTTTTGCCATAATTTAAATTTTTTATCATTTTAAGTTTTAAATAACTCTTTGTATGCTACACACCTTCATATTTTTACCACCAACTGTTGTGCTGGTTTTTTTTTTTTGGTTATGAGTTTTTTTTTCCTTTTTTGGGGTCTAAGAAAAAAGTTGGATGTTTTTTTAACCAAATTTTTTTTTCTGTTGCTCGTAATTCATGTTGTTTTTATGCACATCGAAAAATAGTGCATTACAGGGATTTTTTGCGGTCTCTATAGTATAGCTTTTTTTGCTGCGGTTTTGTTATTAAGGGCGCTTTTGATAGTTTACTTGCGGAAGAGCTGTTGCTTACACTATTTATAATGTTTTATCTTTTGGAGTCAATTATAAAAGGCTTTAGTTTAAAGTCATTAACGGGTTCTTTTAAACTGCCATTAACTTAAGCAACAGGAACACATTTTTGGAAATTAATTTATGTTCGAAGAAGGCATTCCCTCAGACAGTATGTTGAGGTTTCATTATACTTGTCTTTATAGCAAATGTAAAAACTTACATGCTGTATGGCTAAATTTCTCTATTTTACTGTCCACAATTAAGAGCGTATGGACTTAACGAAGTACAAGCTTGAAAATATCAAATTTTTTTGTTTAATGATAGTAAACGTCGGACAGGATATACTATGGAGCAATCCTAAGACAATGACTCCAGTACCAATTTCAAGAATGTTATATGGACATAACTTTCAGTTTGGCAAGAAAACGAGACTTATCGAAAACTATTACGATAACGGATCTCAGAACCAGACACTCTATAGCAGACAAAACTCTTCCCATAATTAAGGATTAATACACAGCCTGCAAGATACTAACTAGTCAGGTCGGACTACCCGTGACGTTAATTCCGGGACTATCGTCACAACTTCTAGTCGTTTTTCAATAGTTATTCAGAAAATATCAATTGCAATTCTGAATCTTTACTTGAAATACAATAATTCCATAGGGAATTCAGAATACTTCATTTCATAAGATTTCAATTGATATTCAGAATATTATGCCTAGTTCATAGTCAGATTTAAGACCATGATTTTGTTGAATATTTGGTCTAAAGAGAATCTCAAAAATTATTTATTGTGTTTACTTTACTCGGTGGAATTCTCTACTGCCTTCAGTTTCTTTTTAAATCGAAATCTGCCTGCACTTAAGTGAATGGCCCCTGATCATTGAAAAAACACTTTCGCTACGTACCAAAGTGATCTGTTTTATTGACAAAAATCAAAATTTTCGAATTTAAATTTTTTTGTATCACTTGTATCACTAAAAAATCCGCAAATAGTTTTTCATAGAAATAGTTTTTTTGGGTTCCAGAGCCATTCAAGTGATCGATTTGTATCCAGGATTAATAAATATTGTGGTTTCGTTTCTGAGTAGTTGAATGTAAATATTTGTTAAAGACGCATTTGTAGACGGAATCGAATTGGATTGTAATTTTTGAAAAGTAGCTGTACAAATTTATTTTTTATATTATTTTTAGATATTTTTTTAATATTTAAATGTTTTGAATATGTGAATTTTTTTCATGGTAAAATAAAAAATACGCTATAAAATTCGGTGAAATTTTTTGCAAAATAAATTAGTGTCTTTAAAAAAACAAATTTTTCGCCTTTTTTGCACGATTTTTTTTTTTTAATTAAATTTTTTATTTTTAAGACAGATACGAAAAAAACGAAATCTTTGCCGATATGTTATGATTTTCAATATTCGGTAAACTTTTTAAGCACAATAACTTAGGAAAAAATTAAATCTTCGCCGATATTTTCCGATTCCTTTTGTTTCCCCTTTGTAAAAAGGTGTCTATGATGAATTTTTATTCCAGAAAGTAAAAAACACCAAAAAGTTTAGTAAAATTTTTTTACACAATAAATTAGTTAGGACTTACGTTGATTAGAAAAAAACGATATTTTCGCCGATTTCATATTTCAACAGTGTGAATTTTTTTTTTCAAATAATTCTCGATTTTTGATTTTAAAAAGCAAAAACATCTAAAAAATTCGGTGAAATTTTTGGTCAATAAATTAGTTTTGACTTTTGTCTGTTACAAAATACAACATCTTCGCCGATTCGCTGTGATTTTCATATTTCAACAGTGTCTATGATGATTTTTTTTTTCTAATAATTCGAAATTGTTTACTTTAAAAAGCAAAAAAATTATCAAAAAATTCGGTGAAATTTTTTGCCCAACAAATTAGTTTTGGCTTTTGTCTATTAGAAAAAAACAAAATATTCGCCAATATTGCACAATTCTTTTTGATTTTGATTTTTTTCAAAGTGTCAGTGAAAAATTTTTTATTCAAAAATATTTAAATTTGTTATTCCAAAAAGCATCCATTTGTTTAATGCTTGTATGGTAACGGAGCACTGTGCGTAGGGCCTGAGGATGGTAAAGTAGCGTTTACCGAAACTGCAGTCACCCCTGCCTCCAACTTAGTCTTTTCGGCTGGCTGTTGAATAACTTTTTAGTTTCTTTTTGAACAAAATGACTCAAATATAACTATAAACTATGCATAACAGTTTTCATACACCAACAGTCAAAAAAACATTTAGAACCTCTTATTTAAAATTTAGAATATCCCTTCGGGAAATGCAGAGCCAATTACCCTAAATGTACCGAATCGAGGATGGGTGAAAATAGAACCTGTCACAGAACTGATTCGGTATGGATATAATAATGTAAATTACTTTATAGACCAAAGTCGACAAATTCGGGATTTAACTTCGCACACAAAAGATTTGACATATCCGCGGATTTCAATATCCACTTTGAGTGGATTTTGTTAAAAAAAATTTAATAGATTTGTATGAAAATTTGTATTCACATCAAATGGATTGACGCGTTCTGTGATGGGTATTCTATGCTGGATGCAATGATTCGTTCGGTACCTTCCCTTTCTGATGAGTCGCGTAATATATCACATGGTATCTGAGTAGAGTTAATTGACTCCCTCCAACGACAAAGCCATGTAAGAGCTACCGGGACTTTTCATATAGTTGGGTCGGTACTGGTACCGGTCTCCATTCATGAAGGACCTATCGCATGACTGGTTCTGTATAGGTCCAATTTCCCGTAGGAAGAAGTAATATATAATAGTACATACGGTTTACATCTTGGCAAAAGTTTTGTTAATATCGTATACATTTTTTGGAAACTTACCTGAAAGTACAAAAAAAACAAAGAATAAATCCTCTTATTAGTATTTATTTATAATTATTTAATAGTGTAAATAGTAGAAAGAAAATACGACCGACCATAAAGACAATTTAAATAAAACAAGCGGAAAAATTAAGTTTGGCCGGACCGAAGCTTATATACAGACTATCATAGATCGTAGTCCATAATACTCCAGTCCATATACCTTCTACGTAATAAATATCTATTGTCTTATAATGGCCTAAATTAGTCAATGACATTTTTTAAATGAAGAATTGCATAATTTTAAATAACTTTATATACTTATATATAAAATCCAAAATATAACTTTTTAAAGCTCGAGGTCTCGATGTTTAGTACTCGTTTTATAATTTTCCTTCCAATATTCTGTAATTTCCGCTTGAAAAAACAGTTTTATTTTTTGAATATAAAATACAGAGGTCAAAGAACAACATAAATTTAAATTTATAAATAAAAAATATTTTTTGGCTGTTAGGCTATGTTTGGGTGACAGTCACTATGTTTAAAAATCTGCCTAATTTAAAAATGGGCATATGGGCGGGCACCTAAAATACGGTTCAAATATGACCTTATTTTTTAAAATTAGTTAAATTTAGAGATGTTCCAGGGCACTGTTACGAGAACTTTACTTCGGATTCGGAAAATAATTTCCAATTTTAGGCAAAAGGCTAAAACCGGTACGTCGGTAATTTATAACAAAAAAACTTTACAGTACACACAGAGAACAGATTTGTTGCCACAACCAAATTTTGTGCCGACCCGAATGTTCGGGAAATATGAGTCGCCATAATAAGTTCTTTTTATGGCGAAAATTTTGATCAAATCTGAGTTATGTCGGTAAATTACAATTAAGCCTGTTTCTATATTCCGGATATTTTTTTTTTTTTATTTTTTTTGATCGCTTATTTTTATGACTGTATCGTTTGGGATCATAAACCGTCTAACCCCAGAAACTTAATTGTCTGGCCATTTCTTTTTGTTTTTATAAATTTCTTGAGGATTTCGAAATATGTTTTCGTCGTAAATAAAAATTTTGTTGTGACTTGAACCAAAACATATTAAAGGGTTTATATGCTAATGTTGGAATAACTTACAACAGCCAACTAAACAGGATTTGGTCACTACAAAGTTCTTATCTGTTGTCACCCCCAAATATTGGCATCGAAGTAACATATATATCACAATTGAACCAACCGCAACCAACCGTTAAACTGAATTTGGTTGGTAAAACTTTGTTATTGGCTGTGAATACCGTGGTATGGTTGCAGCAGCCATCATATGATATCTCGAACCATGTTGCCATCAATACTACGAAATGTTGGTTATTGCAACAGAAAGTCGGTTCATCCATCCAAATGTTTGTAGTTCGGACCGATTTCCAACTGATTTTTTCTCTGTGTGTAGGTATATTTGCAAAACAAGGTTCTGAAAAAACGGTTTTCTGAAAACCCCGTTGATTTCACAGCTCTATTTGGGTAAAACGATTATCTTACGAGTGATCTTATTCTACTTTTTTCAAGAAGCTTCCGTATTATTTCTGCCATTGCCGTAATTTTTTAATATTAATGTTTCAGTGTTTTAGAAATAAAATTGTAACTGATGTAAAAAAAAAAATTTGGCACGAACTAACATTACCAATCATAAATACAGGGTGTCCCATTTAAAATTTTAAACTTGCATCGGCTGCAAAAACAGGTACTGATAAATTTTTCATATTTCTGGTTTTATTGGAGAGGTTGAAAAGGTTAAACTGTGTCATCTGTTAATGGAACACAATATCATTCATGTAACTACCACAACTGGCTCGGCAGTACCTCGTCCGATTAACCCATTTTTTCGATTGTTTCGGGTCGATTGTTTCAAAGGCAACTTAGATTTCATGTTTAACGCTTCAATTATCCATAAATACTTTGCGTAACATTTATCCTCTATTGGGAGCCATAGCAAACAGTTAAAAGGACTCAAATCACAGCTCCGAGGCGGAACAGATGCGCCAGTATTTGTTAACCTTAGTTGTATAGACAGTAGCAGTAGTAGCAGGATTGAATGTCAGTCTTTGCTTATATCTTGTCATTCGGTCCACGTAAATCTATAGCATATTTTTTTACTTCTATACAAAAATTTATCAATGAAGATTATTTTATCAAGAAGCCTTAATTAAGGCTACTGCAGTCCTCTATCGGTGAGAAAAATAGTTGGAAAACGGTTGGAACTACTAAAACTCCGTTGCAATCATCATTAGTTCATAATCGTAATGGATATTTGGTTATATGATATGATAAATCGGTCATACCAATGAACAGCATTAGAAGTATTAAGTTGTCATAACTGGTGGTTTTGGCAACCAATAGTTTTGCCAGCATTTTGTCCTTGTAACCGAATATTAGTGATGATATCTAAACTTTCATCATAACCAAAAGCGGAAACAATACTATTATTACACCTTTAAGCTTATCTTTTAAATTAATTTAGTTAGTAAAAATCACTCTTCATCTTTTCCTCTCTATTCTCGACATGACCCGCCTTATGCTTAAGAGAACTTAAAGCATAAAAGGAATCGTTTTTTTTACTGAAAATTTAAAAATTTTTTCACTAAACAAGTGCGGCATGTGGACTTTTGGATTCAAAAATTCTTTTATGGAGGTGCGGATTTTTCTTGCTTCAGTAACAATTACGGAACGTTACAGAGACTAACTGACATTCGGTTTTACAGGAGGTGCATGCAACCTTGATTGGTAAAAAAAATCAGTTGTGGCAACAAATCTGTACTCTGTGTGAAAAAAACATCTAACCAGGGGCAGCAATACATTGATATCATCACCGTCGCCGAACCCTAAAAGGAGTTGGCCCCCTTTTTTTAGAACATTTATTGTAATGGGTGAACCAAGTGGAGATACTTTTTTCAATAGCATGCTGTCACGTTTACAAATCGTTCAACTTTATTACGAAAACTCACGTTCTGTGAGGAATATGTTTCGTGCGTTTTCGAGAACATTTTGTTCAGCGATGAGGCCCATTTCTGGCTCAATGTATGTAAACAAGCGAAATTGCCGCATTTGGGACGAAGATCAACCAGAATAGGTTCAATAGCTGCCACTTCATACGGGTTTGGTGTGGTTTGTGGTCCATATTTCTTCAAAAATGATGCCGGTGAGAACGTAGCCGTCAGTGGCGACCGTTATCGTGCCATGATAACCGACTATTTGATGCCTGCAATTGAAGCTCGTGATCTCGGCGATATTTGGTTTAAACAAGACGGCGCCACTTCCCACACATCGCATCAATCAAAGGGATTATTGAGAGAATACTACGGTGAGCAGATAATTTCACATTTTGGGCCGGGCCAACAAGATCGTGTGATATCACAAAGTTAGACTTTTTCCTGTAAGGATATGTAAAGTCTAAAGTTTATGCGAACAAACCCGCATCGATTCAGGCCTTGAAGCAAAACATCACGCGTGTCATTCGCCAGTTACCAGTCGAAATGCTTGAACGAGTCATCGAAAATTGGACTCAACGAATGGACCATCTGAGACGTAGCCGCGGCCAACATTTGATAGACGTAATCTTCAAAAAATAAATGCCAAAGAATGTTCTTTCAAATAATTGGAATTTTCTGTGTTTTTTTCTTTAAAAAAGTAGGGAGCCTCGAAATGGAAGTGGTGTTGTGTACCTTTGTATTGGTCTTAACCGCAACGTTCTATGGTAATGAGAGTTTTATCAAGTGTTTATCTCTTTTTTATAATGACCAAATGGAATATCTCTATATGAAAACCAAATATTATTTACTTATACTTGATATGAATGCCCTTAAATTACCGTGTAATTTAAATTTGCTTAAATATTTCCTTATGAATATAATGATCCTATTTTGAACATAAATACATAAGAAGAACAGCCTCGTTTCTTCATTCATCCCTTGTTAACACTCCAGCATGAATGTAACATATGCCGTTTCGAAAATAGAAAAAAGAAGAGCAAAAAACGCAATGAAGGCAGCAGACGCTTTTTAAACAGCCAACATATTGTATAGAGAATAAATGGAAAGGAATCTCGCAATGAATAGAATGAAATGGCATGGATGATATGCATCCGGAGAAGATGTACCCACTACCAACCACCACACACACACACCAACACACTCTCGCAACGAAATGTGTGTATGCGTACACAACACTATGGGAGGCCTACTTTACATGGGACTGTGAATAGCATCAATGGAGCCAAAATGTTTTTTTTTTTTTAAAAAAAAATAATGTAATACAACAGGCCCATAAGACGGGCTGGCGCAGCTGGATGGTGGGCACACCCAAGGAGAGTCGCTCGACGGTTTGAGGGTAGCGCAGAGCGCTGTTGGCGGCTACAAATGTTGAATGGCAGGCACGAGCTGGGCCGGAAGTAGGTTGAGTTGAGTGTGGTTGGGCATTAATGATAAAAAAATGTGTAATTTTTTTCAATCTCGAACAACACACACACACATTTGCTCGTTCGTTTGCATTTGGCTCAGCTTTGTTGGTACATAATTAGATAATTAAAATTACTTTTTCAATTTTAGCGTGTTTTTTCAGATTCTTTTGTCGTTCTTGCTTCTGTCTTTGTCGCTGTTACATTAATTAGTAAGAAGAAGCAGCAGTAAGAGGACGCCAGCACAAGTTGGGGAATTCACAACCGCACAGAGCTCACTCATAATGATAATTAATTTGATTTTCTTTTTTAGATTTTTTTTCAAGTGAAATTATGCATATTTTTATTTGATAATAAAAAAAATCGTCGAGGACTTTATTCTGTAAGTCAAACAATTTTCTGTCGTCTGGATTGCCCAGAGAATTTAAATAAAATTCAACAGCCTTCAAAAAAGCCTACTAAAACCAGTGCTTGGTAGAATATGAAATATGTAAGACTACTAATTTAATATAGCTTAAAAAGACATGTGCTAAAGATGCTTTAACTAAGCCCTCAAATGCAGGTCTCAGCCACCATTGCATTTGCAGCAACGATACGCGAAGAGATAATAGCTAAACCAGACGTAATTAGGCATCGCTTTACGCCGAACGTACAAACGTTCAACGTGTTCGACAGGAGTAAAAAGGGCATGATAAAAACATTATTGAAAAATCTGGCTCTTTAGTTAATATAAAAAATCATTGAACCAGACAGATATTGGTGCAAATTCAAAAAAAAACTTAGCGGCTAAAGTTGCTTGCAGGGTGGAGCGCGAAATTTGCTAATTTGGGAATTAAAAAAAAAAATTATGAACCCTTTAAAAATTTATTTTGTTTAGCGTGATCTATCTAGAGGTACTTTTTCAGAACAAAAAAAAATATAAAAATTCAAATCAAGTGTGGAATCTTTATTGGTAATTTGAATGGACATTTTATGACATTTATTTTTCGAATATAATTTCCTTCAAATGTTAACCGCAACTACACCTAAGGGTTTCCATTATGAGGGGCCAAATTTGGATGACTCGTTCGAGCATTTCGACCGGTATGGCTTTAACGACATGCGTAATGTTGGCTTCAAAAACCTGAATCGTAGCTGGTTTGTCAGCATAGACTTTGGACTTTACCAAACCCCAAAGAAAAATGTCTAAAGGTGTGATATCACTCGATCCAGGCGCAGAAAGATCGATATCCAGGTAGCAGAAAGATCGATATCATGGCGCGTTAACGAGCACCATTCACGGTTACGTTCCGGCCATCATCATTTTTGAAAATATATGCACCGATGATTCCACCAGCTTATAAACCGCACCAAACCGAGGTTTTTTCTTCTTGTTGCTCTTCAGCCCAAAATGCGGATCTTCCCGTTTCTCACCGAATGCTCATTTCCATAATACAGCTCCCAACATTTGAAGGAAATTATTTTCAAAAAATTAATGCCATTAAATGTCCTTTAAAATTACCAATAAAGATTCCACACTTGATTTGAATTTTTAAATTATATATTTTAATTATATTGAACAGTAAGGAAAATAGTGTTTCTAGCAAATGTCGACCTTCGCTATCCACACACTGCTGCGTACGTTTCTGCCAATTTCATCCTCAATATTGTTAATTAGGTCATCCAAGGTGTTAGGACGGTTGATATACAGGTGACCCCAAAGGAAAAAACCGCATGGGGTTAAGTCTGGAGAGCGTGCCGGCCACTTCACATCAACCATTAAAGAGATAAGCCGTCCAGGAAACATTTGCCTCAAACAATTCATTCAATTCAATCCATCCTGTTGGAACCATATATCCTCGCATTGCATAACCTCAACAGACGGCTGAAAAAAATCCAAGAGCAAGTGATTGTTTTCGAGTAGTGCGTTTCAAGGATTGCAGTACTGCAGCTCTAACTCTCTCGATGTTTTGTGGTGTTGTAATCCTTCTCCCAGGTCCCCTCGTACACACGACACATTCCCTGCTGTTCTCAATGAAGTTACCCAATTTACGATTGATTGCCGTCCAGGAACACGTCAAACGAAAAGCACGCTGCACTGCAATGATCGAGTACGCATTTGAAAAATACGCTTCAACACAAAAGACCTCTCCTTACGCGTCCAATGCATGATGGCAATGAATACAAATCTAGTGCAGCCACTATAAGCCACGCACACTCTCCACTCCATTCGACCAACAATGCCGCCACAGCCATCAGTGCAAAAAAGCAAACTACCGTACTCCACCCTGAACAAATCATAGAGCTTTATAACCAGGCGCTGGAAATTTTACTAGACATCCAGATTTTAGACAAAAAAAAAATAATATTCTCAGACGATGCCCACTTTTGGCTTAGAGGTCTCATTGAAACTACAGACAAATTGGGCGACTGGATCTTACCACTGTGAGAGTTCCTAAACTGGCAGTCGCACAGAGGTCAAGGATCGATTTCCATCGGGAAAGTTTTATAAGTTTTGATTGGGATAAAATTTTTGAAGCACCGCGATCGTATTATTTCAAAATTTCTTTGCACCAATCGACACGAGCCGTTTTTTGAGCGATTGTCAAATTGTACGGGATTCAACGAGAACAACTCTTTTTTACGGTCAGGTGTTCATCGAATGTACACTAGTGAAAGAAATGCCCCAGGATGTCTCTATCTCACGATATTTCACATGACGATCTTGCATTATCAGTTCACGCACGGCATCAATGTTCTCTGGCACAACGGCCGTTTTTGTACGACCTTCACGACCTTCGTCTTTGAGCGAGTTTCGGTCACGATTGTATTCATTAAACCAGTTTTTTACAGTGCTGTAGGATGGTGCTTTATCGCCATACAAAGATGTAAGTTCATCGATGCACCCTTGTCGTGAAAATCCACGTCAAAAGTTGTGAAAAATGATCGCACGAAAATGTTCACAAGATAATTCCATTTATACTTTATAGAGTGTCCGACCAAACGGAATAACAAAGTGAATGCTATGAATGAGGGTATAAATACATAACTTTCTGCTTACAGACAAAATATTGTGATTTCCATATTCTTTAAACACAGCAAATGGCCGAAGTTGTAATAATATTTCCATCATTAAAATGACATATCTGAACCACATCTCAAACAAACAGTAAAAACATTTAAGAAAATTGCGACAATATTTAATTTATTTTCAGTTTTTTCTTTTTTTGCCTCCGAGTAAAACTTTTCTTCTTAACTTTGATTTGTATTCTAACACCAAAAAAATGCATCAAGAAAATGAAAATGTTTTACACACAAAAAAAAGTGAAAACAAAAACTCACAAAAGATGTGAAAACTCATTTGCATACGTATACGAGTAAGAAAATAAATCGTTGTCGTCGTATTCGCTTTCTTGTGTGTCTTGTTCAAAATCACTGCAGGCGTAGATGTGTTAAGGTGTTTTGTTCAAGAAAAAAAAAACTTTTCAATTTTCCACAAAAATACAACACATAAAATAAAATAAAAACAAACAAAAAGATGAAAACAAAACGAAAGAATAAAATAAACAGGATACAATAGAACGAAAAACTTTTCACTTTCATCATGAAATAAATGAAAAAGGAACGCATCAACAAACACACACACAGATACACCCACGCATTACAACGCAAGACACATATGCGTGTATACGAAATTGTTTCCTGTGTATGCGTGTGTAGTTAATATATGCAACGTTTTGTTGCCTACCACCGTGTGGCAAGAATCGTCATAAGCTGAGCGGCGAGAATAGCTAAAGAACTCGCAATCCCACATTACTTTTTAACTTTTTTTATGTCGCTTGTATTTTTCTTTTTGTTTTTTTTTGTTGCTGTACAACAATCAAAGTAATTCATGTGTAAAATGTTGCCAACCAAGTGTTTGCGAAGGTAGAATGTTATACGATTTGAATGTGTATTAGAGTGCTTCCACCTCAGCGAAAAGAAAAATAATCATTTTTTTTAAAAAAGGACAAAGGGTTCGCCAATGGCAATTTCTCTAAAGAACACTGTCCAAAAATGTTAATATAGTGTGATCCATCTAGAGGTATTTTTTCAGAACAAAAAAATATAAAAATTCAAATCAAGTGTGGAATCTTTATTAGTATTTTGAAAGGACATTTTATAGCATTTTTTTTTTAAATAATTACCTCCAACTGTTAACAACTGTATTATGGAAATGAGCGTTCGGTGAGAAACGGGAAGATCCGCAGTTTTCGGCCAAAATTTTGTGCAGTGATGAGGCCCATTTATGGCTCAACGGCAAAGTCAATAAACAAAATTGCCGCATTTGGTCTGAAGAGCAACAAAAAGAGGTTCAAGAGGTGCCATTTTTACCGAAGAAAACCACGGTTTGTAGCGGTTAATAAGCTGGTGGTATCATCGGTGCATACTTTTTCAAAAATGATGATGGCCGGAACAAACCTGTGAATGGTGCTCGCTATAGCGCCATGATATCGATCTTTCCTTTATCGATCTTTGCTACCTGAAATTGAAGCCTGTAATCTGGGCGACACTTGGTTCCAACAGGACGGTGCCAATTGCTACACAACTATTCAAGCAATGCATATATGGAGAGAACTTTGCGTAAAGTTTATAGTCGTAAAGTCCATAGTATAAGCTGACAAACAAGCTACGATTCAGGTATTGAAAGCCAACATTACGCGTGTCATTAAAGCCATACCGGTCGAAATGCTCCAACGAGTCATCCAAAATTGGACCCTCAGAATGGAAATCCTGAGGCGTAGTTGCGGCCAACATTTAAAGGAAATTATATTCAAAAAATAAGTGCAATAAAATGTCTTTTCAAATTAACAATAAATATTCTACACTTGATATGAATTTTTATTTTTTTTGTTCTGAAAAAATACCTCTAGATGGATCACCCTTTATAATATAAAGCTTTAAAATAAGTCTCGAAAAACAACGTGTCATCGGTAAGATACACAGCCACTTCTAGAAGAAAATAATGGGGACTTTCATGAAAAGAGTAACGGTCTGACATCAGAGCCGTGGGTGTCATTTGACGCATATTTTATTCCATACTTAACTGGAACATGTATTTTTTAGAATCTCATAAAAAATTATAACTATCTAAAAACACTACGGGTTTTAATTTCAAAATGAAAAAGTTCTTATTGAGACACCCTTTATTATCTATTAATTTTAGAGTTGAATGATAGGCTATTTTAAATATAACTCCACTCAAGAACAGAAAGATTTAGCAAAGGAAATAGAACTCCGACGAGCCTAATTTTGAATTGACTTATTCGCGACTGCCGAACAAGGCGATCTCCAGCACCGAAACTAAGACTTACTACACTCAAAATAATTTTTGCGTTATATGAATGAAATGTGGCATTCATTTTTCCCAAATGAAATATTTTCAATAGATACACGTATGTGCAATATTTTATACATTTTATATAAGTTTTTTAACATTCATGAAAAGTTTCATAATGTAAGTTTTTAAAATATTTAATGAAAATATTTAATTGGGGAAAAAATAATGAATATTTTTTTTCAGTGAAAAAAACTAAAGGCAACACGGAGAACGAAAATCGTACAATAAAGCATCTAAGCTTTAAAAAAAAACGCTTTAAACTTAAACCTTACTTACTCAACATTATATCAAACCAGTATCCAGCTATGGTCAGTGATATCTGCAAAAGATAGTGACACCTCTTAACCGAACTCGTCGATTTTTAGCCACTTAAAAATCAGCATTCTACAGATAGCATGACATACAGACATAATTAGATCGTATATGATTTTTACGAAAGTCAAGAAAGTAAAGGGTGGTCCAACCAAAATGCAAGATGTTAATTGTGAGTCACACCTAAACGTCAAGTTTTTTGCCCAACTTAATTTAATTTTTTTTTGCTTCAGTGCTCGACAAAATCAATGATGGCCTTTTACGAAAATTGACTTTCGAATCAATATGCATTTTGAGCACATTTTGTTTTTTTTGGTCATCATAATCAACCTAATGTGTCGACGATCGAAAGAATTGTGCGGAAATTTTGAGCAAACCAGGTCTATAGGAAATGTGAAAACACCTGTGCTTGCCCAGTTCGAGCCGTACATCTTCGAAAATGAGGTAGGCCAAGCAGTTATCATGTATGGTGTTCCCTATCGCGAGATGATACTGGACTTTTTGTGGCCAGAAATTGAGGATATGGACCTGCACAATGTGTGGTACCAACAGGATGGCGCCACTTGCCACACAGCCAATGAAACAATAGCTCCTTTGCCCGAGGAATTCAATTGCCGTCGTAGCGATGTTAATAATGACCGCCACGATTGTGAGTTTTGATACCGCTGCACTTCTTTCTTCAAGAAAATACTTAGTAGGGACATAAATAAATCGCACTGGCCAATCGTCAATAGCTGCACGAACCTCGTCCATTGGAAAATTGGCCACAGCTCGAACCAAAACAGTCTTAAAAGATCCAATGTTGGGGTATCTTTTGTGACAAACCTTGACCTCTAAAACCGTCCACAATTTGTAACCCAATGGGTTCAAATCTGGACTGCCTGAGAGTCATTCTTCAGAGGAAATGAACGCTGGCAAATTTCTTCAAAGCCAGTCCTGGGACGTTTTAGCCTTATGGGCCGGTGCAGAATCCTGTTGGAAAGTCCATAGCTGGCTATGGAACAGGGAATTGTTAAGAGGCTTTACAGCAGCTTCTAAAACGGTTTCTTGGTAAACTCTGGCTGATGTTTTGACTCCTTGTTCGCAGAAATGCAGATCAGTGATCCCATCGTAAAGACACCCCATCAAAACATGACTGAAGCTGGGTGATGACCCTTTTCCACCCTTTGGATCAGTTCAGATGCTTCCTTAGATGACCGCGCATACACGCTATCATTTTGCTTGTTAAAATTTTGCTGAATGTTGAATTTTTTTTCATCGGTGAACACAATTTTTCTTTGCAAGTTATTAGCATGCTTCACCAAAAGACGTTTGCATTTTTCAATCCTATTTTTGTTAAAGCTGCTGTCAATAAATGTCCAGAACGTCGTTTGAAAGCCCTAAGTCCCAAGTCTTTTTTAATGATTTGACTCGTGGACTTTTGCGTGATATTCGTCTCACGGGCCATGATTTTCTGTTTTCGGAGCGGATTTCTGTGAACTCTTTATTTAACGGCTTTGATGACATGCGGTGTTCGAACAGAGTGTGGGCGGCCCGACCAGTGGCGATCTTTTACATCTCCAGTCTCCTCAAACAGTTTTATGCATCGGTAGACGAACATGCGGATTATCCCTAGTGGCAGGAGCGTTTTGAAAATATCGTTTGAAAAGCGCTATTACAGCGATACGGTTCTCATTATCTGACCACTCCATGATGAAAGTTGAAACAATTTTAAAATCCCGTTACAGACTAACGCTATTAAGGTTAGCTTTCAAAATCCATATGACATTGACGGGGTATGTTCAGTTCTACTATTGAAATGGGTGTGTTCAATATTGTAACAGTATTTATGTCCCTACTTAGCATAAAAGGAGAAGTGTAGTTTAACAAAACAAATATCAATTCAATATTCAAGAAAAGAATGTGATAATTCGGCACATTTACGACATGACTCTGAGACGTAATGGAGGTTACGTCTCAGAGTCATTGAAAACATGGACCAAGGGATAGAGATATGCCACCGAAGCCATGGCGAACATTTGGCCGATATTTTTTTTCACACAATATTCTCATAGATCATTCTATGATAATAAAAAATATTAAGAAAATTCTCTGAAATCATTTTGTTTTATTTACAGTGAACATTGTTTTCTCACTCTTCGACAATAATACATCGCATATGCAAAACCAGGCAATGATTCGTATTTATAGATCGCTAAATGAGTAAATACATTTTTGGCAGCTCACACAATGGTATTGAGAAGCCACCCATACCAACGGCGAAACATGCAGCTACCAGACAGTGATGTGGCTAACAAGAACAAAGCTGATCTAGTTAGCTTGTGAAGTAATTCCTCTTTCAAAAAATCGTGCGTTTTAGTTGGTCCACCCTTTATATACTTTTTATTTTATTAATAGGGTTTAAAAACGAAATGAGATTAGAAAAATAATAATGGAGAGTAAAAAAAATCGGTTACAACCAATATTAAGGTCTAGGTAGGACCAGCCCTCCAGCACTAATCTGACTTCTAGGGCAATAAGTCCTAAATTTGAGTGGAACTTTATTAATGGACCTGATCTAGCTAGCTTGTGAAGTAATTCCTCTTTCAAAAAATCGTGCGTTTTAGTTGGATTACCCTTTATATACTTTTTATTTTATTAATAGGGTTTAAAAACGAAATGAGATTAGAAAAATAACAATGGAGAGTAAAAAAAAATCGGTTACAACCAATATTAAGGTCTAGGTAGGACCAGCCCTCCAGCACTAATCTGACTTCTAGGGCAATAAGTCCTAAATTTGAGTGGAACTTTATTAATGGACATTCTATAATAAGGTGGACTGATTTGGTTACATCTCGCCAAGATTTGTTGATGGGCTACACATGAAGCACCCGGACTAAATTAAGCATGTTTTCTAGAGAAGCAGGGCTTACAACGGGTGGAACCTTTGAATTGGGCCAATATAAAAACATGGGCCGATATGGGTGCAGTTTCTACTGGATTGGTTACTGTTCACTTCTAAAGTACTATATGAAATTTAAAGAAGAAGGATATAATCTATGTATAGAGGGCCATGCATATAAATTGGCGAGGATTTTTATGGTGGTGGCTATCAACAAATATGGTCCGAAAAGGTTGAATTTACCAGAGTGGTTTATTGGTCGTTCGTTACGTTCAGTGCGAAATTTGAGCAGAATCGCAATAAAAATGGGACTACAATGACTGATATGGACCACTTCAAGTAGGGTCCTTTGCCTAAGCCTTCGCTATGTGCAGTGTTTCGTCAAGAACGTTAAATATTTGCCACTTGTACTTTTATTACAACAACAAACGACGGACGGACATCGGTTCATTTAATCAGATAGTGAACTGAAGCGGGGTTATTTAAAGTATCCCGCTGGCTGCATTAGACATCATCGTTTATCTATTTCCTTAAAGGGAATTTATTCTAGGTGACGTAGTCGTAAACCTTTTTAGACGCTAGTCATCAAGTCATGCCTCCTCAAATAGATCCAAAAAGGTAATATTTTAAGCTACGAGAAATAAAAAAATTAAGATCCCTTAGTACTAGACAAGATGTCCACATTTTATTCCCCGCCAAGAACGTATGAGGTTCAAACTTAAGATATAACATTGTACAAAAAAAGTATGGTTGGCATTACACTATTCTAAGAACGTCAACAATAGTATGATCCTCACAACAATATATGTGATACAAGAATAGTATGATCACAACCATAGTATGATCCTCATAAACATAATATAATTCACACGCAACAATGTTATGATCCCTACAGCTGTAGTATAATCACAAACAATTATACTTTGATCCCCAAAATTATTGGTAAAATTGGGTTAAGTTATCAACAATAGATTTGAATTATGAAATATCAAAATAAAAGTAGTGACTTATTTAACAGTAGAAAAAAATCAGTTTAACAAATCGTTAGCGTTTTTACAATTTTTTTTTAAATTTGTTTTACTAAAGTAAAGTCAAAGCAGTTTGAAAAACTTTAATTTCCATATAAAAAGTACTACTTTTGCATTAAATCCGTGATAATAACATTTTTCTAAAAAGCAAATTCAAATGAAGAAAAACTACAATCATACAATATGATTGCCGTTATCATATTAAACTCATAAAAACAATACTTTTGTCGCACCAACCATATTTTTATTTTAGCTACAACCGGATTTTAATTTTTAAATTTGGCAATAATACTATTGTTACTTCTAAACAATATTAATATTGCGGCAATCATACTTTTGTCAAAATAAAATTCAGTAAACAATACTATGGCTGCGACGATCAACTTTATTGGGGAGAACATATTATTATTACTGTGACCATATAGTAACCATGTTTTTTTCCAGCGTGTAGCTCAAATTTGAAACCATTTTTATGATTTTTTTGCAAATATTATACATATGTGACAGCGCATAGAGAAAGGGACCTAAGGGTAAAAAAATCAATTTTCACTTTCTTTTTATGTGTACAACATCTGAGCATCGAATGAGACCGATCCCATGCCCCAAAAATGTTTCCTCCCAAAAATATGCGCGTTTTATGAAAGTGATGCTACACCAAAGATACACGTATTTAAATCTTTAAAATGGCTCTCCTGAACAAAACTGGTTTTTACCCTTAGGTCCCTTTCTATGTTTCGCGTCACATATGTATCTTAATGTATTTGAATTTATATTTTATTTGATGATAGCAGACAGACTTACTGCTTTTAATATTAAACGGCGACTGTGTTTACAAGAAATTATCCTTTTCGAATGTTTTAAATTCAAAGATTCGTTTAAGTGCAATTACGCCAATAAATTCCAATATTGAAATGGTACGAGCAACACTACCCTATAACATGCACCAGATATCGGTTCCTTAAAGTTTAAAGCGGTATGATTTATTTTCCGGCTCCCTGAAAGAGTTGTTAAATTTTGCGAACGAAAAAAAAACATTTTCAGTCCTCACTACTAAATGCTTCCTACAAATTGTACGAAAAAAACAGTTTTGTTTTTTGCAATGTGGTTTAAGAGGATTAAACTTTAGAACTCTTATTTAAGACTGTTAAACGAATTGATATTCACTTAAAAATTGATTGATATTCACTTAAAAAATAGAGAAAATACTGTTTGCTTAGACAGGTGTACTCCTTTTAAGCTTCGGAAAAAAATTTACTATTTCCGGATAATGTCACGAAAAGGGCTATATTGTTGAGGAGGGCCATTTAAATAAAAATTAAATTAAAATCGGCTTTCAAAAAAAGGACCTTTCCATAATAAAAAAAAACAAAAGTTTAATTGAAAGATTAAATATCGTCATTTAATATGGAACACCATCCGATGCGTTTTCGCTTCACCCAATGGACAAAAGAAGACTTGGCAGGGATGAAGAATTTTACCGAAAAATCGTGTTTTCAGATGAAGCTCATTTTTATCTCGGTGGCTTTGTCAATAAGAAAAATTGGCACTTACGAGTATGGAGTTTAGAGAACCCACACGTGACTATTGAGAAGCCAATGCATCCACAACGAGGGAATGTTTGGTGTGGATTTTGGGCTGTCGATATCATTGGGCTATTCTTCTTTGAAAATGATTAAGGAGCCGCCATTCTCCATCAGCGGTGAGCGTTACCGCGCCATGCCCTACGAATTTTTGCTTCCAAAAATTCAAGAGAATGTCATGGACGACATTTGGTTTCAACAACACGGGGCCTCATGTCACACAGCCAACGCAATTATCGATATTTTACGCACTGTTTTTGAAAATCGAATAATCAGCCGAACTTTTAATGTCAATTGGCCGCCTCGGAACTGTGATTTGAGCCCTTTGGATTATTTTCTGTGTGAAGCCATTAAGGATAAATGTTACGCAAAGCATCCAGAGAAAATTAAAGCGTTAAAACATGAAATCAAAGTTGCCATTTAAGAGGTTCTATCCGAAACAATCGAAAATGTACCTCAAAATTGGGTTGATCGGATGTGGATCTGCCGAGCTAGTTGAGGTAGGCATAAGGATGATATTGTGTTCCATTATTAAATGACAAAATTCAACCTTTCCAATAAAACCAGAAATTTGAAAAAATTATCAGTAGTTTTTCGTAAAGCCCATTTAAAATGGAAAAAACGCCCACTCAGCTTAAGAACAAATCCTTCTAGCAAACAATAAAACAACCTGACTCTACCTTGAAGACATAACGAGTATGATCCCTATAACGTATAAAGTTGTAAAGATAAAAAAAAAATATTCACTCCGAATCTGATTTTGTAAGGAACCCAGCTGTATTTACACGTGTTTTTTGCTCAGCATAAACTGCAAACTTGACAATTTCGTTTAATTGGAAAACTTTTAATGGATTAATGCTTATAGAAATTTCTTACCAAAAAATACATTGAATTCGATAAATATTGAAGAGTGTCTCGAGATCGAAGCATATGCATGAAAAGAAAACATTAGGGTGTTGTTCTCATACTCTTACCGATGCCAAATGGAGATTTATGGAATATCCTTAATACGTTTATTACAACTTGTAGGAGTCGTGGGTATACCACTATACCTAATTTGCAATTCCCAGATGTTTTTATATTATTTTATTATACTCGTATATGGATATACCGATCCAGGCGATAACGTCCAAGAACGTTTTTATCCAAGATTTATTGTAAGAGGGTCAAAACAGACTGTAGAGTCCAATTGTGTCCACACTATTTATTATTTATTGTTTTATTGGCTTTTTATGACAAAGGAAACAACCTTAGATCAGTTTGTATTTTAACCTTTATTGTCGGCGTTAACATCCAGAAAGAGATCGTTTTAGGGATTACATCGTCTTAAATACTAAGTATGTCAATGTTACGGACAAATGTTAAAATAGGAGTAAAAAGGAAAAAAGTATAAATCTATTGAGTTTAATGAGTGATAATTAATCAATAATAAAGCGAGTGCAAGTAGCACAACTCTTATTACATTTAAGTGTTGACTTAAGCAGAGAGCTATTTAGAAAGAGAACAGCCAAAGAGAGCAAGAGAACCGTTATTACTTATTAGATGACCAATTTCACTAATAGCAAAATGAATTATCACTCAATTGATTTATGTTTAGAATTTAAGAGAGGACATTATCACTCATTTGAATGATCAATAAAATCTCACTCACTCACTCGAAAAAAATGTATGGTAATTATGAAAAAATAGTAAATACAAAATATTACAATTATATCAAAAAGTTCAACTTAATACAACTTAACTAATAAAATAAATGTTCGTAAAGATGTATCCGCTACAAACTTTACTAAAATAAGTGGTTTTAAATACCAAAATAAAAAAGCTGGACTTTTTGAACCGCTCAAAAAATGTCCGTAGACTTAAAGTAAAGTCCACTTACTACTTATAATTTTCCGCGTCATTTGTAATTTTGTATTATGTAAAAATAAATGAGGGGATGACTGTTGTTTAACCACACATATAGTTTTTTTATTAACCAACAATCAGGAGATGCCCACTACACATGCTGTTTATTGCGTTGAAGAGTGGAAAGTAAACGGTCGAAGGGAAAGAGGAGTAGTGTTTATTGACAATTGCCTTTAATTACTAGGACATACATTTGCTGGAAGTCGAATCTACATAAGGACTGTACGAGCGAAAAACTAAATTGTTCTGTAGTGTATAATAGTCTCAAGTGGGCGATCTATAACAAACGGGTGTAAATTCCTAGAAAATCGCGTATCTCTGTCGAACATCCTCACGTCAAGAATAAGAGGACGGATGTCTGAAACACACACCATGAAAGTACCGATAGGACATCGTCACGCAACCCACATTCTGACGATGCTAAGGGGAAACAATAGAGTTGGATACCCCAATGTCATCTATTAGCACCATGGCCCTCCTTTGAACACGGCCAAGTAGCTCCGAGAATGATGTTAGAGCACTTGCCAATATAAGGGAGATGTAATCCATCTTTGGCTTGATGTAAGTTGTTAAGACACTGATCATTGATAGACAAACGATCAGAAGGATTGAAATATTTTTTGCATCGCTTTAAAAGGCCTATGCACTTGATTGCTTCTTTCGACTCTTCGAATACATGTCTCGGCTAACGAGCGTCACAATGTATTTTGTGGCAGCACTGTGCCTTACGTGAATTAAAATCTACTATTAACTCGACCCCATTCGGAAATGGCCAGTACATCACGGCCATGTGTCTCATCCATGAATATGAATGACAAAGATTGTTGTCATCTGCAAAAGAGTGGATTGGATTTATGGTCTGATCTAAAAGATCGTCACCAAAAATAAAAAAGTGAGGGAAAATGGACAGAACCCTTATGGTACACATGCGGTCAGCTTATGTTTAGCTGGATGAGAATCCATTTTCAACAAGTCGTATATGTTAGTCAGATCAACCGACTGAGACTTATCAGATCAAATTTTATTGCATTTACCTGATAAAAATATATTTAGAAACATTTTGCGAAGAGCATTCAAATGGTGTCAAAAGTCACACATTGTGAATTAGTTTACCCATCATTGAATTTAATCACTTTTATGCTTTTATATCGAAAACTTGACTTTCCAATATTTTTAGAGTGCCTAATGAAAACCCCTTTTAATTTAAAAAAAAAAACTCGAACAATCAACTTCTCTAATACTTACTATTGACGCAGAACAGTTCAGCCATAAAAGAATCGTCCCTCAATATAAAATGGCATGACAAAGGGTATTCCCTCGCAACTTTTAAGTTTTCAGTAGAAGCTAAAAAAATATTTGCTTATGCCTTTAAAGTGCTCTTAAATATCGAATGTTCCATGTCATGTATTTTTGACGAGAACGTGAAAACATCGATGTGAGATTTTTTAGAGTGGATATATAAAGGCACTGCGAGTTGTCTCTCAATCTAAAAAAATAAAATTAAAATCAAAACAAGTAAAAAATGTTAAGTTTGGCTGTGTCGAACTTTGGATACCCTCTACCAGATTCCCAAATAAAACCAAATTTGGTGCGGAAGTGTGTTCTATATAGAAATCTTTATGTGCAAAATTTTATTTCGATAGGTCTAGCTTGTGGTGAGTTATCGTCATATTAGTTCTCAAAGCCCATGAGATCGTTTGTGTGGGAGGAGAGAATTTGGCGCAGAGGTGTGTTCTATATAAAAATCTTTATGTAGAAAATTTCATCTCGATAGGTCAAGATTGTAGTGAGTTATTGTCATATTATTTTTCAAGGCCCATGAGACCGTTTGTGTGGGAGGTACCAGTAGGGCCTTTCCAATCTTAGCCAAATTTAGCGCAAAAGTCTGTTCTATATATTAATCTTTATTTGTCTCGATAGGTCAAGTGTGTGGTGAGTTTTTGTCATATTATTTTTCAAGCCCCATGAGACCGTTAGTGTGGGAGGTACCAGTAGGACTTTTCAGATCTCAACCGAATTCAGCGTAGAAGTGTGTTGTATATAGAAATCTTGATGTATAAAATTTCATTTCGATAGGTCAAGTTTGTGGTGAGTAATAGTCATATTATTTCTCAAGGCCCATAAGGCCGTTTGTATGGGAAGTACAAAAAATGGTGGCCCAATCTAAACCATTTTTTGATAGATGAGTGCGCCTATATAGAGATTATTATTTGCAAAATTTCAGTGATTTTGCTCAAGAAACTGGACGGATATTTCGGTTGAGGGTCTTCAACACCAACTTCCCGTAGAGCTATATAGCCCATTTTCATTACCAACCATGCTAGGTTAACTACACATGTTGCCAAATTTCAGCTCCCTAGCTGTTTTCATGCTGGCTCTATCTTGTTTTCAAAAGACGGACAGCCAGACCGGACAGCCGGACAACATGGCTAGATCGTCTTAGAATTTTACGAGGATCAAGAATATATATACTTTGTTGGGTCTCCGATGATTATTTCAAGGTGTTACAGACAGAATGACAAAACTAATATACCCTCCATTGTATGGTGGAGGGTATAAAAAATACAAAAATTCAAATCAAGTGTGGAATCTTAATTGTTCATGCGAAAGGACATTTTATGGAATTTATTTTTTGAATATAATTTCCTTAAAATGTTGGCCGCAACTACGCCCGAGGGTGTAAGAGGGTCCAATTTTGAATAAATCATTTGAACATTTGGAGCGGTATGGCTTTAACGACACGCGTAATGTTGTCTTCCAAAACCTGAATCGTAGCTGGTTTGTCAGTATAGACTTTGGACTTTAGTTAGCCGCAAAGAAAAAAGTCTAAAGGTGGCATATCACACAATCTTGGCGGCCAACTCACCGGGCTAAGACGTGAAATTAGCTGCTCTTCGAAATGACCTCTGACTAGATCCATTGTTTGAGCAGCTGTATGGCAAGTGGCACTGTCCTGTTAAAACCAAATGTCGTAAAGATTGAGGATTTCAATTTCAGTTAGCGAAAAGTCCAAATTCATGGCGCGATAGCGAGCATCATTTGCGGTTACGTTCCGGTCATCATAAAAAGAATGGACCGTTGATTCAACCAGCCCATATGCCGCACCAAACCGTAGTTTTCTCTGTGTAAAATGGCACCTCTTAAACCTCTTCTGGTTGCTCTTCAGCCCCAACGCGGCAATTTTGTTTATTGACGTTTTCGTTGCGCTAGAAATAGGCCTCATCACTAACCAAAATTATGGTCGAACAGCTAATCTTCTTTAAGCTTTCCATTATGAAATGGCAAACAATACGAAAAACAAAAAAAAAAACGTTTTACACAACTCACACGTAATCTGTGAAAAAAACCATATAGAAAAAATACCTCTAGATTGATCACATATTATCACCGTGTTTGAGGAAATATATGACCATATTGGTCACTAAAGGGTGGTTAAATTTTAAGGGCCGATGTTGAATGTAAACCACGCCTTAACGTCAAGTTTTAATGTACATTTCATTTAATATTTCTCAGTTTCAGACTAACTCAATTTCAACCATGGAAAGATACACAGGCGTCGCAAACGTCATCAATGTTCAGAATGGAGGCAAAAAAACGCAACAGTGGATGACCAATTTTCGAAGAAAATCATCTTCAGTGATGAGGCACATTTTCATCTCAATGGATTCGTAAAAAGGCAGAATTGCCGTATTTGGGCGAATGATAATCCAAGAGTGATTGTCGAAAAAAAACAATGCACCCACAAAG
The DNA here is from genome assembly GCA_963513945.1 of Hydrotaea diabolus. NCBI lineage: Eukaryota > Metazoa > Arthropoda > Insecta > Diptera > Muscidae > Hydrotaea > Hydrotaea diabolus. Next base: position 148,365,865 of record OY740718.1, on the reverse strand, counting down.
AGTGACTGTTTGGTGCGGTTTATGGGCTGGCGGCATCATCGGGCCGTATTTTTCCAAAATGAGGCCGGTCAGGCAGTTACTGTGAATGGTGAGATGATAACGAACTTTTCATGGCCCGAATTGGAAGATATGGATGTGGACGATATGTGGTTTCAACGGGACGGTGTCACTTGCCACACAGCTAAAAAAGCAAGAGCTCTTTTCCGCGACAACTTCATTCAACGGCCGAGTTATCTTACGTCGTGGCGATGTTATTTGGCCGCCAAGATCATGTGATTTGACACCGTTGCATTTCTTTCTTTAGGGTTATTTGAAAGAAAAGGTGTACGTCAATAAGCCAGCAACAATTCAAGAGATAAAGGATGAGATAATTCGGCACATTAACGGCATTGAACCTGAATTATGCTTCAGCGTCATCGAAAATCTGAACCATCAGATGGAGGTGTGCCGCCGAGGTCGCGGCGGCCATTTAGCCGATATTTTGTTCCATACACAACTGAACGATACCAATATTGTCATAATAAAAAGAAATGACAGTAATTTACTTAATTATTAGTGTTTTATTCAAAATCAACATCGGCCTTTAAAATTTAACCACCCTTTACCTTTATTTCACGGGTCCTAAAAACCTGATTTAAAATATGTCAGCACCTATATGCGTAAAACGTTATAAGTTGAATTCTAGAGTTCGCCATTCTACCAATCTAGAATTCTCTAATCAACCAAAAATTATCTACTAAAAAATTTTTGATTTGATCAGTTTACAAAAAAATAAAGCGTGTACGTCGCACAGTGGCTGAAAATCGTTTTTCGTTGGCCAAAATTCTGTAACTTTTGAACCGATCAAAATATTTAAGTATTTTTTTTTTAATGAATAGATATTTAGTTCAGCTTGACTCAGTTTTAATTACATTAAAATTGATTGAGGACTTTTTAAGGAATTCTAGGTCAAAGTTAAACTTTTGTTTTTTTTTTTTTAACTTTTAGAGTGAAATATTTAATATTTGGATTCTAATAATTTTTGTAATAATGGAATTTTTTTAAAGTTACACTCAAAAAAAATTTAGACTTAAAAAAAATAGTAAAATCAACTAGAGATTTTGCTATTACAGAAAAATTAAAAATCAAATTTGCAAATTTGTTTACACTCGAAGAATATTTAAACTAATAAAAAACGTTAATAATACTATGTAAAAATGTTGCTATTACTACAGAAAAATTTATTATGTTTTGCTGTCAAATTTGATAATTTTAAAAAACATTTTTAAAATAGAAACTGCAATAGATTTTAATAGCATTTGTAACAATGGTAGGTTCTGTTTATTATTATATTTTACTAATACTATGTTTTTCGTACTTAAATAACAAGGAAAGGCAATTATAATTATTATTCATTTGACTCAATTGTTCATTTGATTCAAATTGATTGCAAATATTCCATATTTCGTTCTGTGCTATTTCTGTTCTTTAGTAGTTTTTTTGCTTCTTCATCTAAATACCGATGTTCCACTTTCCATTGATTGCGAATACAGGAGATGAACGGATCTGACGTCGCGAATCCCCATTTACAAAAAAAAAGAATTAACTTTGTGTTTCCCTATTTCTTTAACTCATTTCCTGTTATTGATTGTAGCAAGCGTTCGGCAGTGTGATCAAGTAGAGATTGTAGTACCTCTACCGAAATTGGTGTGATTGTAATAGTGTCCTTTGATGACAAACAGTCCATTTAAGCAGCGGTTATGTGATGATATGCTGTATACAAATTTGAGCCCTTTTCAATCGCACGCAATCTGAGCTGAACATAATGCTGTTTCGTTAATTTCAAATCCAGAAATAATGCTAATGCCTCCTCATTTGTGAACTGTTTTGCATCGCTCAAAGTTGGTATACTTTTAACAATCCGTTTTGTTCTCACTGGACTAGCTTTAACAACTTTTTCAATGATATCCACTTTTGTAAATTGGTTCTGTGATCATAATTGATGTAGGAAAGATTCTTTTATATTTGTACAACAAATTCCATCGTTAACATCTCTAAGTTTCCGCCTCTTAGATCTATCGCTGCAGTTGTCGAATGATTTGCGTGGTCTTCCAGCCTTATCTTGCTTTGCTGTTTCTGCAGCGACAGTAAGTAGGCCTTCTAACCAGTTTGTACTTTTCATATAAGTATAAAACTTTTGTTTACTGTAGCTAACTTCTTTGTAGCGTTTTTTTAGTGCTTTGACGAAATATGATATTTGCTCTTGTATTTCAGTGCTACACGAATTTAAGTTTAATTTTATTTTAACGTAACTAAGAACATCTTCCTGGTTATTGTTTCTAAAATACTCTTCGACCAGTTCTTTATAACTGAAGCTCTCCATATTTTTCTGAATATTTTTATTTGCGTCTCTTATGTTTTATCACTTGCGAATATACGTCTGTACACTTAAATGATTAACTTTTTACTGAGTAAACATTTATCAAATCCGTAATTGTATAGGTTTTTAGATATGTACATGATATTCACACATGAATCTTTAATTTCATAGCAGGTAGTACTTAAATTGAACAAAACTGCACTTGTTACCAAGACCTTAATATCAGGTAAAAATAATTAGCCAATATGGGGTTGTTTTTTATCTTTAGTGGTTTAATGTTGCGATTATTGACACACTTATTAAATTGTTTATGAATTTGGTTGAACCTAAAACTTGATAACAGGTAAATTTAGAAAGAGTCATATGCCTACTGTAGAACCTATTGTGATAATTTTATGACTTATTTTTTTGCTGATCAAAACGAAGCTATAAAACCCTTTCGCAGGTATTATATTTAATTATTTCATAACCTATAAAAGCTTAAACACATATTTAATACACCATTGTACACGAGTACTTATAGGGATCTTTAAATTATTGTAATTTGAATTTTTTAGAGTTATTTCATTAAAATTAAAAAAGTGTTCTACCGGCGGGTCGTGGCGGGTACAAAAGTGTATATAGGGTTAAAGAAGACACTTTCACCTTTCTCCGGGTGGTAAACGTTTCTTGTTCCCTTTTGTTCCTAGAAGTTCTAAACCACTAATGTTTAAATTTGAGAAAAATATAGTAGTTCCAAAAATATTTCATAACGCCCCTAGTATTAAACGCTAGAGCTATGGCCACTTACAACAACTAAAGACTATAATCCTACCAACATTATGAAAAAGACCGCAGGCCATTATCGAGTAGTAACCATTTATTTTTGATAAAAAGACACCCTTTTCTGAAATTAAAAAAACAGTTGAGCTTGACAGCATGCCACGCCCACAATTAGCAATAGTTTAACCTAATTTTTGGGCTACCTTAATCTGGATATATAAAGTACAAAAAGGCGTAAAAATTTTAAAAATCGGTGACAAAAAAAAATTGCACTTTTGGCCAACGAAATCAAAATTTCAGCCACAGTGTGTCGGTGAATGACTACAGAAATCGTCTACTTCAATATCAAGGGTGTTAGTTAAATAAGGACAAAAATTCTAATTTATGTGATCAAAAATGAATATTTAATTAACTAAGCAAAGACAAATTTGCAGTGAACTCATAAAGCAATACTCATGTCAGAATTAATTATTAAATACGACATTTAAAACCATTAATGACTCTTATTCATTACACAACAACTTTTACAACAACATTTTCAAGCCACTGTGATAAAAAACTAATTTTTCAAGAATTTTATAAAAATCCAGCCAAAACTTATTACACTAGTCAACAGTCAAAATGTACTCGGGATGCGATAATTTTTTCTGTGTAGATAACCTTGACATGAGCTCGAAAAACGCAATAAAAAAATTTTTTTTCGTTTGGTTTTTGTTTTATTTTTTTTTTTTTAAATTTTAAAAATTTTTTTTTGGTTAATTTGTTTCGTCCGGCATAACTCGGGAACCACTAGCCCGATTTAATTGAATTAAATTTTAAAAAATTTAAAATTACAATTCCCTTAATCTGTTCATATATTGTTTTCCTATACAAGCAACAGTTTCCAAGTTAAAATGAATATATAAAGGAAAAAACTTATTTTTTGCCTAAAGATTTAAATTTTTTTTTTTTAAAAAATCCATAAAAAATCCAAAATGAAAAAAAATGTCAAATCTTATTACTTTTACGTAAAGTCACATAACCTATGAGCAAAATGAGACAAAGATCATGAAAATCGATGCACGCGTTTCGCTTTTATTCGCAATTGAGTAAAGGTATGAATTTCAAAAATTTGCTAAAGTCATATATTTTTGTCACCCAACAAATTTTAATTTTTTTTGTAATAAAAAAGAAAAAAACTTACCATAGACAAAGTTGTGCATATGTCGAGCAAATTTTTGAAATTCATACCTTTACTCAATTGCGAATAAAAGCGAAACGCGTGCATCGATTTTCATGATCTTTGTCTCATTTTGCTCATAGGTTATGTGACTTTACGTAAAAGTAATAAGATTTGACATTTTTTTTCATTTTGGATTTTTTATGGATTTTTTAAAAAAAAAAAATTTAAATCTTTAGGCAAAAAATAAGTTTTTTCCTTTATATATTCATTTTTAACTTGGAAACTGTTGCTTGTATAGGAAAACAATATATGAACAGATTAAGGGAATTGTAATTTTAAATTTTTTAAAATTTAATTCAATTAAATCGGGCTAGTGGTTCCCGAGTTATGCCGGACGAAACAAATTAACCAAAAAAAAATTTTTAAAATTTAAAAAAAAAAAAATAAAACAAAAACCAAACGAAAAAAAAAATTTTTATTGCGTTTTTCGAGCTCATGTCAAGGTTATCTACACAGAAAAAATTATCGCATCCGGAGTACATGAAATTTTTTTCATTTTGTTGAGTAGTGTTATTAAATACGACTTTTAGATTCATACACTCATTTTTACGTTAAAAAAATGTTGGCTCCGCGTTGCCCATGTCAAAACAATTTCACAACAACGACATTTTTAAGCCATTGTGTATGCATAACGCAATGAAAAAAAATAGTTCAATTATTTTCCAATTAAAGTCGCATAACTACAGTTGCATTTGAATAAATCAATGCCTAATAAATCACATGACTAATAAATTATCTATAGTTGTTTTTAATATGCAAAAATAACATAAATATTTTTTTTACAAAAAAAACTTGTTAGCAATTAAATCAAGTATTAATGCATAACAAATTTATGTATTTCACTAATTTATGCACAATTGGAATAATAAAATGGAAATAATATTAAGTGCGGCAGTGTGGAAAAACGCAATAGTGTAATCACATACTGTGTTTGGTATTAAATAATGAAGTTCGACCTACAAACTGGGAATTAATTAAAATTTTTAGTTTACATTTTTAATGGCGAGAGTGATTTTTTCTTTCGTCCCCTTTAAAAACTCAGATTGCAGTAACGTCAGAAACCCATAGTGGTTCACATATAACAACCATGTTTTGAAAACTTGAAAGGATTTCAACATTTTTTAATTATGGTGGAAAGCATCTTTATTTGCAAATATTATAAGTATAAGCATTACTGATTTCAGCGTGTATTTAAACTTCGACTTTTAGAAGTAGACACTAGCCTCTGCGCCACAGCGGGTTTTATCGATGACAGTTATGTGTTGCTTTCCCCCAATGAATTTTAATCTACGATGTAGTCTGTGCGCAAGAGGAAGTAAGAATGAAAAAGGACTGAACTGACTAACGAAATTGTCATATAGAGCTTGCAATCTTTCCTAAGGTCTTAAAGAAATTGGGCTAAAAGAATACGTTACTACGAAGAAAACCGTGGCTGCTACATAAAGGATATTTCGTTCAATAAAGAAAGGAGAATGTTGGCGAAAAAATGTTTTTCTTAAGTTTTTAAATTTTTGAAACGCAAATTGGATTTTGACCTCTCTGCATTATCAAATCTCAGCCAACTTGCTTTAATATTGTCACCAGTTTATCTTCAACAAACCGAAATATTGATATTGCGCCCATTTTGGCCTTTTATACCCGTTTCTATTCTCTACTTAGTAGGGACATAAATACTGTTACAACATTGAACACACCCATTTCAATAGTTGAACTGAACATACCCCGTTAATGTCATATGCGTTTTGAAAGCTAACTTCAATAGCGTTAGTCTGTAACGGGATTTTATAATTGTTTCAACTTTCATCATGGAGTGGTCAGATAATGAGAACCGCATCGCCGTAAAAGCGCTTTTCAAGTGTGAATTGAAGAAAAGCGATATTTTCAAAACGCTCCGGCCACTAGGGATTAGCCGCATGTTCGTCTACCGATGCATAAAACTGTTTGAGGAGGCTGGTGATGTAAAAGACCGCCACCGGTCGGGCCGCCTACGCTCTATTCGAACACCGCATGTCATCAAATCCGTTAAATCAAGAATTCACAAAAAACCGCTCCGAAAACAGAAAATCATAGCCGGTGAGATGAATATCACGCAAAAGTCCATGCGTCGAATCATTAAAAAAGACTTGGGACTTGGGGCTTTCAAACGACGTACCGGTCATTTATTGACTGCAGCTTTAAAAAAAAAATAGGATTGAAAAATGCAAACGTCTTTTGGTGAAGCACGCTGATAACTAGCAGAGAAAAATTTTGTTCACCGATGAAAAAATTTTTACCGTTCAGGAAAAATTTAACAAGCAAAATGATAGAGTGAATGCGCGGTCATCTAAGGAAGTATCTGAACTGATCCCATGGATGGATAAGGGTCATCACCCAGCTTCAGTCATGGTTTGGTGGGGTGTCTCTTACGATGGAGTCACTGACCTGCATTTCTGCGAACAAGGAGTCAAAACATCGGCCAGAGTTTACCAAGAAACCGTTTTGGAAGCTGTTGTGAATTATCTTAACAATTCCCTGTTCCAAAACCAGCCATGGAAATACCCGCAGGATTCTGCGCCGGCCCAACTTTCCAATGGACGAGGATCGTGCAGCTATTGACGATTGGCCAGTGCGACTTAAGGCGTGTGTAAAGGCAGACATTTCGAATAAGTAGATTCTTTTTGGATACAATATACATCAATAAATATATTAAAAAATATTTGGTCCAAAAACATTCAGTACTTTTAATTTTACAGCATAAAACGTGTGTAACAGTATTTATGTCCCTACTAAGTACTTAATTCTGTTAATTGTATATTATTTTTGTCACTTTTAACACCTCTAAACAATTATACTCATAGATAAATGGAGATTAACATTTCTAAAGGATGTTTTTTTTAGACGAGAAGAAATAAAACGCATATAACTTAATGTCATGGCCAAGAATTTAGGTTAGGGTTTGCCAGTATGTTTAAAAATGATTTCGGACAAGCGGCCGTCGCGGCTGGCTCGAATAAATTCCAGCCGAGATTTTCGACCGCTTTTTGCAGCATTCGGGGCCGTATGTGAGCAATAACGCGCCGAATATTCTCATCCAAGGCGTTAACCGTGTCGGGCTCATGCGACTTAACATAACCATACAAATAAAATAGTCCAGCGGTGTTAAATCTTACGACCTTGGAGGCAACGCCACAGGCCCACGAAACAAGTTAATTCGCTCACCAAAACATTCCTTCAATAAATTGTTTGTTTCGTTGGCTGTATGGCATGTATCGCCGTCTTGTTGGAACCAAAGGTCGTCCACATCAACATCCTCCAATTCAGGCACTAAAAAGTCATTGATCAGCGTAAATGTTATATATTTGAAGAAATATGGACCAATGATGCCCTCTGTCCATAGAGCACACCAAACAGTGAATTATGGAGGAAGTCAACCCCTCTCAACAATGGCTTGTGGAATTTCATTACTACAAATGTGACAATTTTGGTTACGAGTATTAACGTACCCATTCAACCAAAAACGAGATTCAACGATGACCAAATTTTTCTGTAAAATTCAGGATCAGTAGCCATTTTGTGTTGGGCCCATTCACCACGATTTGCAAGCGATGTTCGGAGTCAGTCTATTTATTATCAAATGACGAACCAAACTGAGCCTAATTCAAGTTACAGCTGTCAAAAAGGCCAACTCCGAAAAAGGCTTGGCCTTATTGAAAACCACACGTCTATAAAAAACACCCATTTTTGATGCCATCCTGTTGACTTAACATGGAAGTTCACTATTTTTTTTATTTTATTTTGCTATTTTTTATCCCCTTCTCTAATTGTCTATCACAATTGCAATTTCATGTACCCATTTTTTCTAAAAGTTTTACAGTTGACAAAAATTTCTAAAACTTTTCTGATTTAAAAATGCTTGCAAATTAATGCGGACAAATTTTAGACGTTTTAACCCAAAGAATTGATTCTTGGCTAAAAGTTTCCCTACTTTTCGATTTGTTATGAACGGACTTATCACCCAAATTTCCAACTTAAGGCTGTAAGAATGTACAAAAAAAATTTCTGCTTATTTACTCTTCTCAGCTGCTTAATTAGTCAAAATCCTTTCGCATACACTTACATTTGTTAAAACATGAAATACTTTGAGAATTTCACGTTCGTAGACACACTGAATTGTAAGGTACGAAATGTATCCTTTTCTGTCGTCTTAAGTTTTTACTTTCCAAAATCCGTTTTTACTTCAAATCCAAGTTATAAGAGATGCCCATTTGGTCGACCGTTTGGTCGTGTCGGCGGCAATTTTTAGTTCAATTCCAAGTTATAAGAGATTTCCATTTCCTGAATTTTACGACTCTAGATCCAATTGTTTGGTACTGTTATCGGTTATTCACTTGTTTAAGAGGGATACATTTTTCCGTTTTTACCCCCTTAAGTTCAAATTTCGAAAAATCACTTCGACAAAAATTATTTACAAATCACTATTAAAATCGGTTTGGATATACGGCATACTTCTTCGGAGAACTGCGTGTAACTCAGAATATACGAACGATTTCAATCATAAATAAACTCACCATGGAATTCAAAAATAATGCAATACTTAACGATTTAAATATACCACTCGTAAGAGATTAAATAAAACGTAACTTCGAAGATAACCCGGCTAGAATAAGCACCCATCCGAATCTACTTGCGATTTTACTTTTGCCGGCACCAATAAAATGCGGCGTTTAAAGAAATCTGCCTTTTAGAAAATCAAAATTAGCTAAGGATACTTCAAACTAACGTATTTATTATAAAATTGTGATTTCTGAACAAATTTGCTTTTTATCTGAGGATAGATTGGAAACAAATAAAGATTTTTTATAAAAAAAAAGATTGATCGAAAACAAATAATTACATCTAGCATAAAATTTGAGGTGGTGTTGTCGCATAACATTTGGTGGTACACTGAACGAAATGTTTCATCGTGATACTAGCACAGAAATTAAATCTCTTGTGTGGTAAATTTTAGCCACATTTCTATCAGTACATTGAAAGAGGGATATATGCTGTTCTCCACACAAGAGATCTGTCTACTTACCTACACCTAGTTATCAAACTTTATGATTCTTATTTCATGGTCTGTGAATAGAGTTTCCTTTCGGCAATTCCCGCTTTGCCGACGAAATATAAGCCGCAGATGCAATATTAACAACTTTATGCCAAAAATGTCTCACATTCATACACGTTTGGCTGATAAAAATTTGGAAGCTTGAAAGAGGCTATTGAAGAAAGAAGTGACAAGCGACTTTCCACTGTACTAAAGTATCTTAAAGATTCAACAATATTTAATTATAATGATAATAGTTTCAGACAGATCATTTGAGGATATTTTAAATGATGTTAAAAAAACGTAAATAAAAATATTGCACAAAACAAAAACTGCTTAATAATTCAATTAAAAAGGATTTTAAAATGCATAAACAAGTTGAAAAACATTGGAAAAGGTCACCAATTTGTTTAATTTTCTTCTGACGATAAGCCCAACATCAGTAAAAAGAGTAAAAATATAATCTTCAACTGAGCAGTTTGTAAATCAAATTAAAAACAGACTGTCTGAAAATTTTGGTAATGCTCTTTCTGTTCCAAAAACATATTTTCTATACGGATTAAATTAAGTTTAAATATGCAACTTAGGTTCTTATTATATACTTTGCAACTTATTTGTTTTTGTTTCAACTGCAGCTAGTACATACTAAATTTGATCTAAATTATTAAAAAATAAATAAATATATATAAACTGCAAAATCAACATGGTGTGGGGTTTCCGGGAAATCGTGGAAGTTCAACTAAATGCAACATTTTATATAAAAAACAAAGAAGGCCGGCAAAAGATGAACTCTAGTCTGGCAGTCTGTAACGCAACAAATACATAAATGTACATTAGCTTTTGACATGAGGAACAAAAAGTCCACTACGACAAATCAAAAAACTCATTTTCGATGCGCCGAAGTTTAAATTTGTTCGACTTCTTTACAACATCGTCCTTACAAATCGGCGCATCCCAATGTACATAGTTAGAGCCCCTGCTTGATATACTCGTATCGAGGTGTTGCATGGGATATGACAAATTTGGTATGCATCACATTATACTGTGACGAGTACAATTAACAGGGCCACCCACGCGTATCAGTATTGAACATTACTAAAAAGCGAATATTCCTCATACGTTCCGATGTACCAGCAAATTTGTTCTACTTTGGAAGCATGAATTTCTTGTCCGAATTTTATTTTGCTTTAAACTAGAGTGTCCAAAAAAAACCGGGGTTTTCAGAAAATTAGCATTTCGGATCTTTTTAAAACGGTGTTTGAGAAAAACCTACTGTAGGGTTTTTTTTTTAATACCAAACAGCGTCATTAACCGACATTCCAGTTTTAGTCTTTTGCCAAGGAATGGAAACTATAGCCCCAATCACAAGTGAAGTAATTATCTCCATATCTGGACCCCAGAACGAAATCAAATCACCTGCTGCGAATATCGGTTAGTTTTGGATTTAAAAATAATCCAGTAAAATAACTAGAATATAGAAAAGCCGCCTTTTTATTATGCGAACCCCTTGAACGGTCTCTACATTAATCAAGATTTAAAAGTATTTAAATTTGTCGAAAAAATGTCATTGTTTTGATATCCAAATGTCTATGTTTATATGGACAAGATTTTTGGGCTAAGGGTCCAACACCCAAATTTATTCGAACTGCAAATATAATTATATTTTTTTTTATTTTTGGCTTCGTCAGAAAATGTTTTAGTTCTTATAAAGCCATATGTCGATGAATATTGTATGCATTATTTTAGGCTCCACACAATTTGTATGGGGACTAAACAAAAAAATTAACTTTTATGATCCAAATGGCATCAAGATCGGCAATTTGTCCATAGTTCAATACTATACCAAATTATGATCGAAATTGGAGATAACATAGTTATCGGCTAAATGTATCTTTGGCAGCTTTGTAGGGGGGTTTATTTAAAAACGTAGATCTCTACGACTTACGTTTATCTTATCTTCTTCCTGATCGATAGTAAAGAACTGTAACAAATTTCATGAAGATGAATGCATTATGTGGACTCAGGAGCTAAGGACACACAATCGGTTAAACATATGTGTGAGAGCTATATCAAAATTTGAACCTATTTTCTCCAGTGTTAATAGCGTCAATCCTTGGTTTAAAGGAACTTACTTATGTCTTGAAGATCGGGCGATTTTTAGTTTAATAACAAGCGTTAGATAGACAGCAGATGGACAAAGGAGTGTATAGACAGATAGCGTCAAGTCGCAACTAGTCTGTGTCTATCAGTATCCTTAAAGTTAGGTCTAGCTCAAAAACGTTTTTGATACCTAAAATCATGAATTTTCTTTGATTTTACTTTCGTCAGCAAAAACCCGGGTAAACCGACATGTCGGGTTTTGGCTATTTTTTATATATCGACTGTCAGACTTGGACTTAAAAACGAAAATGTCGGTTTTGGATATTCCAGTTAAAATTCTTTTTTTTACACGATTTAAAAAAAAATACATGCAGAGTCTTTAAAATTGAAACATGGAAGTAGAGCTGAGCGTAAATTTGTATTTTTATCTCCGGTTGCAAATGGTTTTTATGTTTGGCAATTTTAATCAACCACTCATCAAGCGGAAATTAATCTTATTCCGTTCACCGGAAGACATACATGACCACACACACACAGAGGAAGCCGAAAAAGCACCAAAAAAATAATGGCTACGAATATAAAACCGAACAGCCAAAAACCGCAAGAGCTAAAGGTTGACCAACACACAGCCAACATTACCCTTCGCACACTTACATCACACACATGTATCGTACCAGCTGAAGTGAACGATGGTGGCATAACAAGTCGGGTGTCTCGCCATTTTCAACTTTATCCAATATTTTAGTGGAATATTTCGAGAAATGAAATACCAAATCAAACAAGTGTTTTTTGTTTTTTTTTTCGTTTGTCCCAAAAGTATTGAAAAGAGTTGTGGTTAATAATAAGAGGAAAACTTTCAGATTATGTAAATACTCGTAACATACATAAGTATGTCCACTCGACAAAGGGATGTGATTTTTTATGTGTATATATTACCTTGGCATCTACTGGGAACCATTATTTATCTGAAGATTTTCTTTTTTGTTTTTTTTTTTTTGTTAGCAGGACGTCCATAGAGGTCATCTAGAGTTTAGATGGGATTTGTTAAGGTTTAAATAAATAAGTTATGTGCCACCACTACAAGGGATGGGGTTTGATGGGAATAGAAATACAAAAAAGGCGAATTGAACCATAAATATTCTGTGAAAGACCACAACGCTTTTAATATATCATAAGCTTTGGCCAGTATCGCATGACAAACAGCGAACAAGGTGGTACTCCCTTTACTGACTGAGTACGATACAACAAACAACTTTTATTTTGTTGGAACTTTAAAACCCACTTGCTTTCTAGCAGAATCTCTTTAAAAATGAAAGCGAATGTATTTCATAAGCTCACTAAATTTCCTATTTAATTTGCTGTGGTGTAGGTTATTATGACTAAGCAAAGAGTGTTTTTTTCAGACGTGTTGTTATCAAGAAGAAATAAAGTGCATATAATTTAATGTTTTGGCCATGAAATTAGTTTTATTATAAAGATAAGGGTTTGCCATTATGTTTTACGAGGGCGACCGCAAAAGTAACTGACCTTAAATAAAAAGAACCGTTTTTTTTGGAATTATTATTATTTATTTTTCAATATAATCTCCTTCCGACTCAATACACTTCATCAAACGTTTTTCAAGTTTTTTAATTCCATCCGAAAAATAAGATTTTTTAAGACCTTCAAAATATGCCTCAGTTTCAGCAATAACCTACCTCGCTACTGGACGAACATTTTTTGCCACCGAGAATTTTTTTTTAATTTGGAAACAAGAAATAATCAGAAGGAGCTAAATCTGGACTATATGGTGGATGCGGAGCAATTTAAAATCGTAATTCGGCCAGTTTTTGTTGAGTTAAAAATGCAGTGTGTGAAGGAGCATTATCTTGATGAAAAAGAATAACAATATCAGCAAGTTCCCTGAGCTTTATTCGTCTATCTTTAGTCATTTCATTAAATATTTTTCTAATGTTTTCAATAGAAGTAGCAGTTTTCGGTCTTCCAGAGCGTTGTTCATCTTTCGTACTTGAACGATCCATTTTAAATTGTTGAACCCAGGATTTCACGGTGGAGTATGATGGTGCATTATCACCATGAACTGAATCCAATTCATCTTTGATTAATTGCGGCGTATAACATTTCATATAAAAGTGTTTAATTACCGCACGAAACTCTTTATTTTCCATTTTTCAAAAATGTTAAAACTTGTTTACTTCAATCACCTGTAACAAAAAAATAATCATTAAATATTTCGGAAATTTTGACAGATGGCTTATAAAAGATTGCTTTTAAAAACAAACAAAAAAGTTTCTAGTAAAACAGAAAATGTGCCAGGCCAGTTAGTTTTGCGGTCGCCCTCGTAAAACCGATTTTGGTCAAGTGGCCGCCGTGGCTGGCTCGAATAAATTCCAGCCGAGAGGCCCAATTTTCGAACACTTGTTGCAGCATTTGCGGCATTATGTCACCACTAACGCGCCGAATATTCTCTTCATTGTGTCAGGCTTATCTGCGTAGACAAACGACTTCACATAATCCCACAAAAAATATTCCAGCGATGTTAAATCGGACGATCTTGGATTGATTGTTTCGTTGGCTTTATTGCATGTAGCGCCGTCTTTTTGGAACAGAATGTCGTCAAAATTACAGGCTTCAATTTAAGGTAGCAAAAAGTCGAATATCATGGCGCGATAGCCAGCACCATTCACGTTCTGGCCACCACCATTGTTGAAAAAATATCGACTGATGATTCCACCTGCCATAAACCGCAACAAACCGTGGTTTTCTCTGGGTATAATGGAACCTCTTCCGATTGCTTTTCAGCATAAATGCGGCAACTTTGTTTATTGACGTTGCCGTTGAGCCAGAAATGGGTCTCATAACTGAACAAAATTTTTGGTCGAAAACAGCGGATCATTCCGTTTCTCATCGAACGCTCATTTCCATAATTCAGTTGCCAACATTTGAAGGAAATTATATTCAAAGAACAAATGGCATGAAATGTCCTTTCGAATCAACAAAAAAACACCACACTTGATTTTAATTTGTATGTATTTTTTATTTTAGGGAAAATTTTTAGCGCGCTCAAGGGTTACTAATCCCTGTTTTCAATCAGAAGTGCATTTTATAATCGAACATCATCCGATGATCTTTTGTATTTAGACAGCGTTCCAAACCACCAACTTCAAATGCGTGTAAAAAAATCTCTGAACGCACTGAACTAAAACGAACCCTTGAAGATTTTGTTATGGATAATGTCAACTTTCATTTGCAATTGGCCTCATTCCATTCGTATTCGGAAAGTTTGATTTTGTATCACTGTGTATTTTTTTTTTAAATTTCTGGTCTATTGGAAAGGTTGCATCTTGTTCTTTAGTAATGGAACATCATCCGATGCGTTTCGCTTCTCCCAATGGGCTGAAGATTGCTTGACAGGAGAAGAAGAATTTTACCAACAAATCGTGTTTTCAGATGAAGTTCATTTTCAACTCGTTGGCTATGTCGATAAGCAAAATTGCCACATACATATGGGGTTTAGAGAACCCACAAGTGACTTTTAAGAAGCCAATGAATCCACAACGAGCAACTGTTTAGTTTGGAGTTTTGGCTGGCCGCAATATTGGGTTATTTTTTTCGAAAATGAGCAGGGAGCCGCCGTTATCGTCAACGGTGAGCGTTAACAAGCCATGCTCAACGAACTTTTGTTTCCAAAAATTCAACAAAATTACATGGACGATATTTAGTTTCAACAAGATAGGGCCAGCGCAACCACCTATATTTTATGCACTGTTTTTGAAAATCGAATAATCAGCCAAATTATGATGTCAATTGTCCGCCTCGGAACTGTGATTTGAGCCACTTGGATTATTTTCTGTGTGGAGCCATTAAGAATAAATGTTACGCACTGAGAAGAAAAATATTCTTATATAAGGTTAACTTAACTATAAATAAACATGATTTGGAGTCTACTTTATATAAGTTCAATTTGAACATTTTGTTGTTATCTGGTATTAAACAAAAATAATAGTTATTTAACCTATTGCATGGTTGAATTTGTTTAACCATGAAAACTGTTAATTTTAAAATAAAAACTGTTGTTTTAACAATGCATTATTGAGTCTTTTAACCATTAAATTTTTTATTATTAAAAATTCATAGTTAATTTATTGAAACAATGCATCTTCAATTTAACAATAAAGTTGTTAGTATTACTAATTATGAAGATTGTTATAGAAATCTTTTCTATTATTATTATTGGTTACCTCTTTTAACCAGAGATAAAGCTACAGTAACAATTTTTAATATTAAATTAACCTACTCATATTTGAATAAAGCAAGAAATAATAATTTTTGACAAGATTATTTTTTATTTACGAGAGCTGGCCTAATAATGAAAATGGGAATACTTATCATCAAAAACGGTTTTATTGTTTTTCGAAATATTCTCCAGCATGATTTATACACTTTTGCATGCACTTTTGCATAGTCGAAGCACTTTTTCACTCCGATTAAGACACCTCCAAAACATGGTTTTTGAACGTTTCAATAGCATCTTCTGGCGACGAAAATCGTTGACTACGCATTTTTTTCATGATGTGCGGGAATAAAAAGAAGTCATTAGGTGCCAAGTCAGGACTGTACGGCGGATGACTTATCATTTCGACGTTTTGACCGGTCAAAAAGGCGCTCGTTTGAGCCGATGTGTTAGAGCTCGCATTGTCATGGTGCACAATGATTGATCTCCTCGTGTTAGTATTTCGAATTTCTCCGAACAAATTGTGGCGTACCACTCAGAACTGACCGTCCTGTGACGATCTTATAAACGTTTTTTGAAAATATCTTTGCACCAATCGACACGAGCCTTTTTTGAGAGATTGTCAAATTGTGCGGGATCCAACGATAACAAACCTTTTTTACTGCGAGGTGGTCATGAAATATCGAATGTATGCTAGTGGAAGAAATGCCCAATGCTGCCTCTATCTTACGGTATGTCACATGACGATCTTACATTATCAGTTCACGCACGGCATCAATGTTCTCTGGCACAGCGGTCGTTTTTGGACGACCTTCGTCTTTCAGTGAGCGTCGGCCACGATTGAATTCATTAAACCTGTTTTTCACAGTACTACTCGTAAAGGATGGTGCTTCATCGCCATACAAAGATTTAAGTTCATCGATGCACTCTTGTAGTGATAATCCACCTCGAACGTTGTGAAAAATGATCGCACGAAAATGTTCACGTTAATTCTTTTCGCCAAATTTATTTTTTCAAGTCACTGTAATCAAACCAAATGATGGTCGTACTTCAAAACGTTTTGAGTACGTTTGTGCTAAAAAATTTCAAACTTTCCAATGGAAATGTCAGATAGCGGCAGGCAACACTAAGCAGCCCTCGTAATAGTAACCAGCACTTATAAAATATTCTCGAGCAACTGAAACTTCTTTACAGCGCAACAAGCAGTGAAACTAGCATTTGAATTTGGTGGTTGTTTTTTAAAAGAGCGAGGTAAATTGTGTTATGGTCTTTGTCACAATTACAAACGTTCAGAGCAGAGGAAGAAGGAAAAAGAGTGGCGGGAATAAGACAGTCGCAAACGTTGCTACTTCGTGTAACTTAATTCTAAACTTCGTATAACACAAAGCAGATCAAAAACTTCGATACAACAGAGAGCCGAATGATAGATAAATTTTTGCTTTTGTCGCACATTGTTCGGCCTCTCTCTTGAAAAAACCAATCTTATATTATGTAAACTCAACTATTTTGTATGTAGATTTAACCTTATATAACGTTAATTTAATTTCAATTTTTGGTTAAAAAAAATCATTGTATTTTCGGCTCAGTGTAGTGAAAAAGTAAAAACAAAAAAAAATAAATTAATTTTCAGTACCAACTGATCTGCAACCATAAGAAATATTTCTGTTAAATTATAATTCTCTAGCTCTTTTCGTTTGGACTAATATGTACTTTCAACAGACAGACGGATGGATGAACTTAGCTGTATCATCTACGAGTAAGAATGTTTCGAGATGTTACAAACGGACACCCCAACTCCGCCTTTTGGCGATAGATGTTTTCCTCTCTAGCGGACAAACTAAGATGAAGTCTAAAATTGCACGCGAAATTCGTTACTTTCGACCCAAAATAGGTCCTGAATATTTTTATCAGCTGAAAATAAAAATTGGGCTTGAGGGTTAAGGACTTTGCGCGCAAAGCATCCAGAGACAATTGAAGCATGAAATCGAAGTTACCATTGAAGAGATTCGACCCAAAGCAATCAAAAATGTAGAGAACAATTCGGTTGATCGGATGAGGTACTGCTGAACCAGTTGTGGTAGTCATACGAGTATGAATGAGATTGTGTTCCATTATTAATTGACAAATTTAACCAGAAATTTGAAAAATTATCAGTACTTTTTTTTGTACAGCCGATTCAAACTTAAAATGTTAAATGTCCCACCCTATACATCATAAACCACACCATACAAACCTTCCTCGTTAGCAACGCAATTTGTTTTTCCACTATGCAGGCGTAATATTATATTTACGAGCGACGCACCATATATTTCTGGCGCCTGATGGATGAAAGTGAATGAACGGACGGACAAACAGATGGACGGACGACCGTATCGATGGCTTCAAGGTAATCGTTACTTAATAACATTATGGCATTAATACTTCTTTCTGTATGTATGGGCAGGCCAGAGTTATGAAAGATGTGGACAGACATGGCCCCCAAAAATACAAGTTTTCTTTTTTCCTTTTACTTGTTTCTTTGGATGGTTGACGTCAGCCTACGAGAGTTGAATAATGTTTTGTGTTCAGCGTTTATCAACAGTTACAACCGATGTTAACACAAAGTGTTAATATTGGCACTCAAAGTACGGATACGATGATTATCATCATGCCATGACCGTGTGATATATCCGTAATCATGAAACGGAAACGGAAGACAAAAGGAAATGCCTTCATTTATATTCGTGAACTGTCGATTCATAAATGATAAATTACGGCATAAATACCTACATAATCTTTTATTCATTTTATATATAAAGACCTTTTTGTCTCTATTTTTTCATGCATGAAAACTTAAATTTTTAAATGACACCTTAAACCATCTGCCGGTCAACGTTCGTCGTGTTGCGAATTGCTATGCCTTCGGGTAGACCGCAATGTTTATGCAGTCTGTTGCCTGATAGTTGACATTGCGGTGAAGCGTCTGTACACATATTATTCATTGGAATTAATTAGCTTTTCACTCATACTCGTACATATGCCAGCGCATATGTACGAGTATGTGTAAGTGTTTATGGAAAATTAATATATCCGTTCTATAGGAAATTGATTGATGGATTTATGAAGAAAATTGGGGTAAACAGAAAAGAGGAGGGTGAAAATAGTATAAGCCCATTTTAGAAAGAAGAAAAGAAGGAAGAATCCGAATCTGAAGATGACGATATGGGCTTTGCTCTTTTCGATTAAATTCGTAACGGCCCCAGCCATTCACAACAACAAATACAGCAACAACAGTAAGACAACAACAACAATGGTCCTCATCGCTTTGGGGGTTCTTCTAATTTAGACAATAAAACTATTTTTATAGAAGTAAAACGTTCAGCCACGCCGTATTTATGTACCCTTCACTTTGAATTCGTTTTTAAAATGGCGAAAAATATCATTTATCAGATTTATAGTCAATATAGTCCCTTGATTTCATCTTAAGGGTCTATTGTTAAGATTGCCCTTTCTAACAAATCCTAAGAATAATTCCATTTTTGAATTCGTTACAAAAATTTGCTTTTAATCTGAGAAGAGTGTCTGAAAACCGCGGTTTTTAAAAAACCGGCATTACTGTTTTTTTCAAAATAGTTTTTTGAAAAGATCTACAGCCGGGTTTTATTTTTAGTAAAACCCGCCAGCAACCGACATTCCGGTTTCAGCTTTTTTCTAAGAATTTAAAATATTATCTCATTCAGAAATGAAGTGATTGATCCCATTCTTAGATTCTGAAAATGCATTAAAAGCAATTGCGTCCAAAAGAGGTTTGTTCTTAACGTTTAGCTCGTTTGTTTTTTCTTTTCTTTCTTTAGCTTTAAAGAGCATTGAAGAGGTATTTACCGGCTCGAGAATTGTGTATCTACTTCTAAATAGTTTACAAGTTATTAACAAAATTACAAAGTGACGACCTTCATAAGAAAGCTTCGCAGCAAGTGTTGACATAAAAACCGAACTCTGTAAGACCAGGCTCTCACCATACGAAAGAGAGCTACATTTGTATATCTCATTTTTCCAGTTTTCTTCACACAATTTTTTCTTTCAACAATTGTTGCGAAGCTTTCTGACGAAGGTCGTCACGGACCCGAAATCGCGATAAAAGCAGTGTTCAGCCACGAAAATCAATGACACTTTATAATTTTGTTAAAATCTTCTCATTTTTTTAAATATAACCGTTAATTCCTTGTTTAATTTGTTATTTATTTAAAAATAAACTTGTAAAAGTCGGTCATGCTCGACTACATTATACCCTGCACTTCTATAATAAAAACATGGGTTTGGAGACTTGAACGGGCTCTAAATTCGCCCAGATTACAGCATTAATTTCACATTAGAAGTTGAGAGAAAATTCCATTGTTTATAGTACCCACATGTGACGCGCAAAATAGAAAGGGACCTAAGGTTAAAAACCAGTTTTGTTCAGGAGAGCCATTTCAAAGATTTAAATACGTGTATCATTGGTGTACCATCACTTTCATAAAACGCGCATATCTCTGGGAGGGAACACTTTTGGGGCATGGGATCGGTCTCATTCGATGCTCAGATGTTGTCCACATCAAAAAACGAAAAAAAATGAAAATTGATTTTTTACCCTAAGGTCCCTTTTCCCTATGCGCTGTCACATCTGTCCATGTTTAAATGGGACGTATGAGTATTTTCGGCCTAGGGTCCATAAACTTAATTTAGCCAAATAGCAAACATCATTTTATATTTGGAATTATTATTATTTGATCAAACCTGATCCAGATCACTAGATCATTTATATGAAGACTATATCAAAAAAATGGAACTACATGGTGAAAGATTGGATGTTTGTCCATAGTAATATGCGTGTTTTATAGCGGTTGTATGTAAAATCAGAAAACACCTTCATGCATGCGAAACGTGGACCGGTATGATCTAAACTGATTCTTGATCGATGGTAATAAAATGTCATTTAGATTAGCTGATTACTAGAACTAAAAACATAAACTCGATTAAACATATATGTGGGAGCTAAAGGATGGGCGATTCAAAATTTTGAATTTGAACCGGCTGTAATAAATAGTACTGATATTTCTTTCAAATTTCCAGTTTTATTGGAAAGGTTGGAATTTGTCATTTAATAATGGAACACAATATCAATCATATTACTACTAGAACTGGCTTGGCAGTACCTCATCCGATCAACCCAATTTTTCAATACATTTTCGATTTTTCGTGTCGAATCTCTTCAATGACAACTTCGATTACATATTCCAACGCTTAAATTGTCCCTGGATGCTTTGCATGACATTTATCCTGAATGGCTCTCCAGCTCCGAGATGGCCAATTGACATCACAATTTCGGCTGAAAAATATCGATGGTTGTGTTGGCTGTGTGGCCCCGTCTTGTGGAAAGCAAATGTCGTCCATGTCATTCTCTTGAATTTTTGGAAACAAAACGGCAACTTCTTGCTCATTTTCGAAGAAATGTGACCCAATGATGCCGCCAACCCAAAATCCACACCAAACAGTGACTCGTTGTAGACATGTGGCCTCAAAGTTCAACCTTTCCAATAAAACTATAAATTGGAAAACATTATCAGTACTTTTTTTTGCCGATTATAAATAAACTAACAAAGTGAACTACTACGAGTACAATGATGGCGGATGTATGTTTATGTGTACCGGAGAACCCAAGACAGACAATCCCGTAACACGCACAAGTACTCAAACTTTCAAAGACATCAAAAAATTTCGCAAAGGATTTTGGAAATCCGACGATAGTCCTACTAACCCTAAAATTCAAATCAAGTGTGGAATCTTTACTCTTCATTCGAAAGGATATTTCACGCCATTTATTTCTTGCATAAAATTTCCTTCTAATGTTGAGCCAGAAATGGGAACCATCAATGAATAAAATTTTGGTCGAGAACAGTTTCTCTCGGAACGCTCATTTCCATATTACAGTTGCACACTTAGGAGACGTTGCTGCTGTGTAAGTCTTTCCATGATAAATGACAAACATGATAAATGAGAAAAAATAAACTTTAACCAACTCACGCTTACCAGATTTTAGTTCCTAGTAAAAATTAATATGATGACGGCCAAAGCTCTAAAAAACCCGAAGCGGGTAAAATCTTTTACTTAAAAAATTTGAAAGAGGTCTAGTCAATCGTTAGTTATTTAAACAAATATTCAAAATCAATGTAGTATGTATGCTATGTACTTTAAAAAAATACTCATACAAAGGTGATAATAGTCTACTTAGTAGGGACATAAATACTGTTACACACGTTTTATGCTGTAAAATAAAAAGTACTGAATGTTTTTGGACCAATCATTTTTAAAATATTTATTGACGTATATTGTATCCAAAATGAATCAACTTATTCGAAATGTCCGCCTTTTGCCTTTACACACGCCTTAAGTCATACTGGCCAATCGCCAATAGCTGCACGAACCTCGTCCATTAGTAAATTGGCCACAGCTCGAACCAAATCAGTCTTAAGAGATCCGATGTTGGGGTATCTTTTATGACAAACCTTGTCCTCTAAAACCGTCCACAATTTGTAATCCAATGGGTTCAAATCTGGACTGCCTAATGGCCATTCTTCAGAGGAAATGAACGCTGGCAAATTGTTTTGAATCCAGGCCTGGGACGTTTTAGCCTTATGGGCCGGCGCAGAATCCTGCTGGAATGTCCATGGCTGATTTTGGAACAGGAAATTGCTAAGAGGCTTCACAACAGCTTCCAAAACGGTTCCTTGGTAAACTTTGGCCGATGTTTTGACTGCTTGTTCGCAGAAATGCAGGTCAGTGACCCCATCGTAAAGACAGCCCATCAAAACATGACTGAAGCTGAGTGATGGCCATTTTCCACCCTTGGGATCAGTTCCTTAGATGACCGCGCATACACTCTATCATTTTGCTTGTTAAATTTTTCCTGATCGGTAAATATTTTTTCGTCGGTGAACAAAAATTTTCTGTGTAAGTTATCAGCGTGCCTCGCCAAAAGACGTTTGCACTTTTCAATCCTATTTTTTTAAAGCTGCAGTCAATAAATGTCTGGTACGTCGTTTGAAAGCCCCAAGTCCCAAGTCCCAAGTCTTTTTTAATAATTCGATTATGGACTTTTGCGTGATATTCATCTCACGGGCCATGATTTTCTGTTTTCGGAGCGGATTTCTGTGTATTCTTGATTTAACGGCTTTGATGACATGCGGTGTTCGAACAAAGCGTGGGCGGCCCGACCGGTGGCGGTCTTTTAAATCTCCAGTCTCCTCAAACAGTTTTATGCATCGGTACACGGACATGCGGCTAATCCCTAGTGGCCGGAGTGTTTTGAAAATATCGCTTTTTTTATTTCACACTTGAAAAGCGCTATTACAGCGATACAGTTCTTATTATCTGACCATTCCATGATGGAAGTTGAAACAATTTTAAAATCCCGTTACAGACTAACGCTATTGAGGTTAGCTTTCAAAACCCATATAACATTAACGGGGTATGTTCAGTTCTACTATTGAAATGGGTGTGTTTAATGTTGTAACAGTATTTATGTCCCTACTAAGTAGTCTACATCTCGTATCTTCCTCAAATCCCTACTATGAGTGAAACTATAAGATTATTTTCCTTTGAGTTCAACCTCAATTACTAACGAACCAATACACAGCTTGAAATCCTTTCAACTTCAACAGCCACTGCAACTCTTTTCCAATCACAAACCATTGAACAATAGTAAAAGCCTTTTTCAACAATTATCATCATTGATAAAATCATGAAACTTTTCAACTACCAATACCTGCAGCTTTGAAAAGTGTTTACTGCCCTTTCTCCCCAAGTCATTGAATCTAATGACCATTCAGCTCCGTTCTTCATTCTTTGTAACAGTCAAAGTCATTATACAAAACATTTCCGTTTCCTGTCAAGGCCAGCAAAAACCGACGATGTACAAAATGTTGTTGTTAAATCAATAAATGATTTCTTTCAAAATAAAAAGAAAAAGTAAAATCGGCTATTCACAAGAACTGAAAGGAACTCTTTCAATTTGTAGAAAAATCAAATATTTATTACGACTTAACGAACTATTCATTGAGAAGGAAATAAAGGCCATAAAAGAATCATCAATGGAATCGATGTATAAAAAGAAATTCAAACACAACGAATGTGCAAAAGTTAAAATAGGTAGAAACTGTTATTTTACAAGGCCGAAGGGATGGAAATGAAAAAGGTTTCAAACAGGTGATGGAAGTAATTAGGCCTTCAATACGGTCTCCAAGAAGATAAATATAGAATTGAAGACACTGGGTTATTAAACATTTTCGTACAAATATCTGTTGATAAAAAATGTAAGATGTTCGTAACTGGGCTACGTGTCTGATTTAAACAACAGCGGCACTTCGAAGAATACAATGTCAACAAGAAAAGTCAAGTGACACATAAACCAACAATTAGCTGGAAAGCTCCTGGAGCTAAAGGTACATGCTGCTTTTGTAGAGTAAAGATGTAATAGGCGAAGAAGTATCTCACTGTTAGAGTGGCAAACACAGATATTGTGCTGGAATAAACTCCGCAGTAAAAGATATGCGGTATCGTAGAAGTGGACACGCTGAGGTGGCAGACGAGAATTATACTACCTGGTGTTCGCCATTAAAAAACAGAAAAACAATGGAAAGTCATATAGAGACGACTTCATGATACTATACTTAAAATGTTAATTCTAGATCTGAAGGACCCTTACTTCAAAAGTGACCTTTTAAATGTGGTCCATATGATAAACTTGGTCTGATTATAAGGGATTGATTACAGGCTCTACGGTGCTTATTTTTGGCACTATCACACTTAAAACGCTGTTTTGCGGAGCGAAAGGGCCTTCAATCGGGAGGTCCTTTCCATTGGTTCATTAACAATAAACCAATATGGTCCAATTTGATAAGGCAACGTACCATACGAAAGAATGACAATTATTCGTTTTGTATAAAAACGAACATTTGTCGGCGTAGTCGAAGAGAGCAAATCTGATATCATCGTCAGATTTCTCGGGTTTTTCTTCATATTTTTCTCTTCCTTCTTGTCTTCAGCAGCGGGAGTGGCCCCTGTGTGAAGGCGATATAAGAACGAAAAACGATTTTACCAGGGTTAGTTATACGAGTATATCTCTTTCAAAGCACTATGGTACATTTGATTATGATCGAATTTAATATATGACTTCTAAATTGACAGGGCCTCAAATCAGGTAGACCATTAAAATTGAAGTTTTGGAAAAGCATGGTCCAATTTTTGTATTGGATGTACCTTGCGAAATTTGAACAAGATCGGATTTTATTTCCATAATCGCCTTTTTTAATGGGACTTTTCTGTTTTTGGAGAAGGTTCTTTTTTTCATCTGAATTCGCTGGTAAGATTCTACACCGGGAAGAAGTAGGATTGTAATCATTTCGGACTACGAAAAATTAGTTTGGCAAGAAGACTTTCCGATGCATCTACCGAATGTTAATAATTTTGTGTAATGACTACGAAATAAAAACAAGTAAAAAAGCCTCAGTCGTTTATCCGACTTACATATACTTGCACCTATATGCGACGCGCAAAATAGAAAGGGACCTTAGGTTAAAAACAAGTTTTGTTCAGTAGAGCCATTTTAAAGATTAGGTCCCTTTCTATTTGCGCTTAGAATCGTCGACTTCACTTTCATAAAACGCACACATCTCTGGGAGGGAACACTTTTGGGGCATGGCATCGGTCTCATTCGATGCTCAGTTGATGTCCACATCAAAAAAAGAAAAAAAAATTAAAATTGATTTTTTTTACCCTTAGGTCCCATTCCCTATGCGCTGTCACATATATGGATTTTACATTCATTCTTATCCACAGAAGGGTGAATGTTATATTAAATTATGAAATATTGATCGGAGAGCCTACGAGTATAAAGTATTCTATATAAAGGTGTTTTTTTTTCGACGTGTGGTTTTCAAGAAGAAATAAAACGCACACGCAGAAAAAAAGTATGGTTGGGGTGACAATATTCGAAGAGGATCATACTATTGTTAGGCATATGGTTGTGGCACCACAACATTATGATCCTCACAATAATAGTATGATTCACACATAACCATACTATGATCCCCACAACCATAGTATTATTCACGCTCAACCATACTATGATCTTTACAACCATATTATGGTCCTCACAACAATAGTATGATTCACACTCAACCATACCATTATCTCCAAAACCATATTATGATCCTCACAACCATAGTATGTTTCTCATACAACCATGGTATGATCCTTACAACCATAGTATGATTCACACGCAACCATACTATGATCCCCACAACCATAGTATTATTCACACTCAACCATACAATGATCCCCAAAATTATTTATTAGGATTGGGTAATGTTGTTATGCAAAAATAGATTTTTATCAAGTAAGCTATTTTAAATTGCATTACTCTTAGTACATAGCCAGATTAGAGGACATGTTTTTAGTGAACATTTTATTCAAGAAACTAAAATATATGTTCCAACGGCAGTCGAAAATACTTTTAGTTGCCAGCAGGGGTGAATGCTACTTCGCCATCCGTAGACACCAAGTAACGAATGTGATTAAACCATGATCAATGGCTATATACTTAAGTACAGGCAGATTTTAAATAAACAAGAACCAGTCGACAGTAGAGTATTCTACTGAACAAAGTAAACACAATAAAAATCCCTCGAACTACCTTCCGATTGTTTTTGCTTTTATAACAATTATATGTTTGTGTTTTTCTTTGATATATCAAAAAAACATACCCACACAAATACATGTGTGGTCTTTAAAACCTGTTTTGTTACGTTTATATTTGCAATTATACAGTATGATTGCCGTAATCATATTATTGTTAACGTAAATTTTAAACAACAATAATTTTGTTGCACTAAACATGTTTATATGGGTGCTACAACCATATTTTTATTTCTAAATTTGGCAATAATACTATTGTTACATTTCAACAATATTAATATCGCCGCAATCATACTGTTGTTAAAATGAAATTCAAAGAACAATACTATGGTTGCGACGAACATGCTTTTATTGTAGAGAACATATTATTGTTGCGGTGACCATGTAGTAACCATATATTTTCTCTGCGTGCATATAATTTTATGTTATGACCAAGAATATAGGTTTATTATAAAGATTATGTTTTAAAAAGTGTTTCGGGCAATTGGCCGCTGCGGCTTGCTCGAATAAATTCCAGCCGAGAGGCCCAATATCCAACCACTTTTTGCAGCATTAGGGGCCGTATGTTAGCAATAACCCGCCGAATATTCTCTTCCAAGGCGTCAATCGTATCGTGTTCAAACAACCCCTCAGAAAATAGTCCAGCGCTGTTAAATCGCACGATCTTGTAGGCTACGCGACAGGCCCACGACACGAGATAATGCGGCCACCAAAAGCTTCCTTCAACAAATTGCTTTTTCCGTTGGCTGTATGGCATGTATCGCCGTCTTATTGGAACCTACGAACGTCTACATCAACATCCTCCAATTCAGGCACGAAAAAGTCATTAATCATGGCTCAATAGCATTCCCCATGGACTGTAACATCATGACCGGCATCATTTTTGAAGAAATATGAACCAATGATTCCCTCTGCCCATAGAACACACCAAACAGTGTCTCAAAAATGGCTTGTGGATTTTCATTACTCCAAATGTGACAATAATGGCTATAAACGTACTCATTCTAACAAAAGCGAGCTTCAACGCTGAACAAAGTTTTTTTTTGTAAAAATCAGGATCGGTGGCTTGTTTTGGGAAAAAAAATCGGTTGTGACCACGAAACCAGCCTCTGCGTGAAATATTTCGCCTCTAGAAGCGTGAAAATATGATGAATATATCGAAAACATAGACCGATATCTACCAATATCAATAGGGTTCGCGTTTGATCCAAATCTGAGCAATTTGTAAAGTTGAAGCTACATAAATTCCTTTGCAAAAGACGAATTTCCTTTGGAGTCAACAAGTGCTTATAATTGTAATGGATAACCGGTTCGACATAACACAAGATGATAAATATGATTATCGCATTGTACTACTAACAAGTAATTGATTGGTCATACCAATGGAACCCGGAAAAATTATTTAGTTGCCATTTAAATAACTTGTGGTTTTGTTGTTGTAACCAAATATTGGTTATCCTAACCAAAAACGGGTTGTTTTAGTTATGGTTTGACTGACTTTAGTCCAATCGTTTAATACAAATTATTTTAATAAAAATCTACATCTTTTACACTTTTTCTACGACATGATCCATCCTTTCTACGTTTTAGAGTACTGGTGTAAGCAAAACGTAACTAAAATTTAATCATTACAAAAGTGCAGCATGTAGACTTTTACATCCCAAAAATATGTTTTGGAGGAAAGGGTACTGCGTATGTTCCATCAATACATCATTTACAATTAATGAAAATTATAGAGCACAAACTAACATTCGGTTGAATTGATGGAATACTCAAGGTGCATGTAACCCAAAACATTCGGTTGCCAAAAAATATTGTTGCGACAACGAATCTGTTGTCAGTGTGTCCATGTATACTTGCAACCTGTGCGGATCTGTGCTAACCGGACATCGCACAACGGATCCGCTAATGATTTGGAATTAATCGGTAAATAAACATAGGGTATATCCCTTCGTTTTAGGTGTTAATAACATCAATACTACACACAGAGATCAGATTTATTACCAGAACCAAATTTTTTGCTAACCGAATGTTTGATTGCAGGTACTATCCAAGTTGTCCATCGCTACAAACGAATGTTGATTGGGAACACTGCAATTTTCATTAGTGGGAAGAGACAAAGTATCCCTAACCTTAACTATTTAAGATGATTATTGGAACTGAATTCGTACATGTATTGGCTGTATTTTTAGATTATTGGCTATAAATACTACTTAAATACTTTCATTTCTAGAAGAAATCAGTCAGCACCGATCAGCTTAATTATAAATCGTCAAAAACACCACACGGATTAATTTACGAATGAAATTCGGACGATATTCATATAAGTTTACACTGTTCATAGGCAATGCCGTGAGTCCACTAGTGCGCTAATAGTCTGGGGCAGATGTCCGGGTTTTTTTCAAAAAAAAGTGATCGTCACGAACGAGGTCCATTTTTGGTTCATCGTCTATGTGAAATAGTAACATTTTTGTTCTTGGAGCCAAGACACCCTCTACGGTTACCGTTCATGGTCCTCGCTATAAAGCTTATTTAAAGGACTTCATGTAGCCACAACTAGCAACATTGATACAATGTGGGCCAAAAGTTACCATGGGGTTAAAAATTTTAGTATCGTTTTTGTTTAATAATTTTTTTTCTCAGACTATATAATATACAGAATGGAAATTTGTTTTACACTAAGTATGAAAAATAATGTCACATAAATGACACCCGTTTTCAGCCTCGCAGTGATGGGCTACAACAATATTGGCCTTGAGTAGAAGGATTATTTCAGGCTTGTTCACATATACTTCTTCCTTCGAATAGCCAAAAAGAAAATAGTCGGGTGCTGACAAATCTGGCGAAAGCGCTGGCCAAATAATTTCCGAATTTCTGCAAATTATCCGCTTTCCAAAAATTTGACTTAAAAGTTTCATTGTGTCTCGGGCAGTGGCTCCGACCTTTCTATCATAAACCGATAGCGCTCTCCATTTACGGTAACAGAACTTCCATCTTCAATCTCGAAGAAGTACCCCAATGATATTTACAGATGTGATCCCACACCATACTGTAACCTAATAGGGTTCAATTGGCGTTGATGAATGACTCGTATATTTTCAGAACCCCGGAACCTACAGTTCTGCTTATTTTTAACAAAACCATTCAAATGAAAATGAGCTGCACCACTCATGCGTTTAAATAACAGTCCAAAAAACCTGGAACCGGATATTATTTTTCTTGTAGGGCTTGTCGAGTAAAACAAGATTCCAATAGTGAAATATGCCGGACTTACCGTTAAAAACCCGGTTTTTGTACCTTTGCGCACTTATAAACCTGTAATTTTGTGTATAATGATCCGATTTTTAATTTCTCACTAGATTTGGAAAGAAGAGCTGAGATCTTTCGAATAATATATAATTTATTTAAGAAAACTTGAGAAATTTGGGTGTTATTGTCCAGCAAACACAAATTTTGTAGATTTTTCAAAAAATTGTCAACTTTAGTGACGTTTTTATACATTATTTTATTAAAAAACTATAATACTATTGAATTTATTCAAAAAGAACGTTTATTCACTATTACAACTCACATTAGGGTTTAAAAATAGATAAGCAATTGACAGAGTAATTTAACTTTTCATGAAAACAAAATTTTTACCATATGCACCATAGTAAGAAATTGAAATCGGATTATTATCAACAAAATTACAGGCTTATAAGTGCGCAAAGGTACAAAAACCGGATTTTTATCCGCATATCCGGGTTTTTGAGGTGTCCGACATATTTCACTATTGGATTCTTGTTTAACTCGACAAGACCTACAAGAAAAATAATATCACTCCCCAGGTTTTTCTATTTCATTCAATTTTGTACCACCGTGTAATTGATCGCTGATTTAAATAATAAAATTCTATTATTCTGGTTCTTTGCTTAGTTGTGAATCTCTCCACACGCATAGAAAAAACATGGTTACTATATGGTCACTGCAATAGTATGTTCGTCGCAACCATAGTATTGTTTACTGAATTTAATTTTGACAATAGTATGATTGCCGTAATATTAATATTGTTGAAATGTAACAATAGTACTTATATTATTGCCAAATTTAATAATGAAAATATGGTTGTAGCAACAATATAAATATGGTTGTAGCAACAATATAAATATGGTTGGTGCGACGAAAGCATTGTTTTTGGTGGTTTATGTTAACAATAATATGATGACGGCAATCATACTGTATGACTGTAATTTTTTTTATTTAAAAATACTTTTTAGAACATTGTTATTGTTACGGATCTAATGCAGTAATATTACTTTTTATATAAAAATTCAAATTGCTAAAACAAACTGTTTTGGCTTTTTTTAACTCAAATATTTTTAATAAACACGCTTACGGGTTTTTAAACTGATTTTTTCTACTGTTAAATAATTCACTCCTATTATTTTGAATTTGATGTATTTTTATATAATTTTCAAAATTCTATTGTTGACAACTTAACCCAATTCTAATAAATAATATTCGGAATTAAAGTATATTTGTGTGTGATCATTCTATGTTTGTAGGGACTTTAACAGTATGTAGTATGATTCACACAAACGTGTGACAATAGTATGATTGCTTGGTTGTGAGTATCATACTATGGTTGTATGTCAAACATTATATGGTTGTGAGGATCATAATATGGTTGTGAAGATCATAGTATGGTTGATTGTGAATCATACTATGGTTGTGAGGATTATAGTATGGTTGTGTGTAAATCATACTATTGTTGTGAGGATCATAGTATGGTTGTATTTGAATCATACTATTATTGTGAGGATCATAATATTGTTGTACCACAACCATACAACCAACAAAAGTATTATCCTCTTCGAATATTGTCACCACAACCATACTTTTTTTCTGCGTGCATTATTTATTCTTCAAGTGTTATTTACATAATCTGATAAAAATATATAAACGAAACAGTTATTAACTTTTTAAACCCCATGATGAATTTGGCCCACTCTGTATGGTTCTAATAAGAAGGCGCTCAAAGATACCATTGGAAGCCTTCCATTGCCCGACCTATCCGTTCAACATGAAATACTGTGGATTTATTTCTATAGCAATAGCATATTTTAGACCGAGTCATTAAAAATTAGTCCAAGCGCTTGATAAACGCTCGAGGCGGACATTTAAATCAATCGATATTTTATACTGTATCGAGTCAACTACAATAAAAGCATTTCTGAAACGTCCATTAGATGCGATACTCCATACGCAATGGCTTAAATATAGCTACAAAATAAGCCACACGCAGAAAAAAAGTATGGTTGTGGTGACAATATTCGAAGAGGATAATACTATTGTTGGGTATATGGTTGTGGTACAACAATATTATGATCCTCACAACAATAGTATGATTCAAATACAACTATACTATGATCCTCACAACAATAGTATGTTTCACACATAACCATACTATGATCCCCACAACCATAGTATGATTCACACTCAACCATACTATGATCTCCACAATCATTGTATGATCCTCACAACCATAGTATGTTTCACATACAACCATAATATGATCCTCACAACCATAGTATTATGCTCACGCAACCATGTTATGATGGTATATATGGTCACACACAATTATACTATGATTCCCAATATAATTTATTAGATTTTGATTAAGTTGTCGACAATTACGAAAATTATTCAAAAATACATTAAATTCAAAATAATGGGAGTGATTTATTTCACAGTAGAAAAAATAAGTTTAAATAAACGTCAGCGTTTTTATTAAAAATATTTCAGTTAAACAAAACCAAAGAGCTCGTTTAAAAAATTTTGATTTCGATAAAAAAAAGTACTATTATTGCATTAGATCCGTACCAATAACATTTGTTCTTAAAATCATATTTAAATGAAGAAGTATGATTGCCGTATTTCAGAAGTATGATTGCCGTTCACATAAAACGCACCAACCATATTTTTGTCGCACCAACCATATTTATATTGTTGCTATACCCATATTTTCATTTTTAAATTTGGCAATAATACTATTGTTACATTTCAACAATATTAATATTGCAGCAATTATACTATTGTCAAAACTAAATTCAGTTAACAATGCTATGGTTGCGACGAACATACTTTTATTGCGGATAACATTTTATTATTGCCATGTCTTTTCTCTGCGTGCAGGTTCAATTTGATATCTTCCTCCTATTGCTGTAAAATTGAAATTTCCTTTCTATCATTATTGACTGGTCACCCTGTATTTATAATTCGATACTTTTTTTTTAAAAAATTCCTAATAAGAGTCACTTTGTAAGCTTTGTAAACTTAATTGGAATACTTCTCTTTTTTTGGAAAAGCAAGCAAACAACATTTTATGATTTGCATAAAATAGGGTATCATGTACACTTATAGGCAACTCTCCTCACTGCTCCTTCTTGTTTTAATAAAGAAACTTAGATAACATTGGAAATCATTGATACAAACTACAAGTATTTTTCCACAACAAAAAGAAACCAAAAAACTTTTTTGCAATTTCATTAAGAACACAAATAGAAAGACATTTTTTGCGCAAAGAAATAAAAGAAAACTTGCCTAACCGATGGATGGCCCGAGTATTCCGAGTTGCTGGTTAAGACAAACAAATAAGAGTTTTCAATATTTGGCCATTTCATTGAAAATGTACTGCCATTGCATAGTTCTAATATTTTAGATTTCTCCGTATTTTTTTTTTGTTTGTTTTCGATTTAAATTCTTCTCGTCCTAACAATTTTTTGGTTAACAAGTTTAGTTTTCGAAAGTTTGTT
The DNA here is from genome assembly GCA_963513945.1 of Hydrotaea diabolus. Taxonomy (NCBI): domain Eukaryota; kingdom Metazoa; phylum Arthropoda; class Insecta; order Diptera; family Muscidae; genus Hydrotaea; species Hydrotaea diabolus. The sequence continues at coordinate 148,332,616 of OY740718.1, read as the reverse complement.
CTGTTTTTTTTTTTTTGGGTTATTTTTCATTCATTGTTTTCATTTTTAAATTTACTAAGAGTGGGGCTAGGACGGTAGGTGGGTGGGTTGGTCAAATATTCGTTTTCAATTACGTTGAATATAAAACTTATGCCATTTTATTCGGTTTGGGGAAAAATGCCCTTTTGCTTTTTATAAAAAAGGCACACAGAAAATATTTTTATATGCAATTGCTTCGTTATAGGTATATACGAGTAGTATTAGTTGGACAAAAGACAGTGATTTTTTAGAGATTCTTTTGAATACTTTTACAATTTTGGGTTTACGTATGACCAAAATAACAAAGACTGTATCGCTTGTAAAAGAAATGTCCAGAGCAATCTTCTTACCAAAGGTATAAGATATACAAAGGCTATCCTGGCTTTTGAGTAGGCGGAATTTTCGATCTGCTTTTCTTTAAGGGTAACGATGGACACGGCTAATGGGGTTACTATCCCTTGGAAAGCAAGATACCACGTCGACTTCGAAAAGATCCGATAGAAACAAAAAACCCTTTGCTTAAAGGAAGGCTTTTGTAGGCATAACAAAAAAAAGCTAACTTTCTACTGTCGTGCATTATGGTCCAAACATAATGCCAGGCGTTAATTGTGATTCAGACCCTATCGTCAAGTTTTTGCTTCAACTTAATTTGACATTTCTTTGGTTCAGTGTTTGACAAATTCAATGGAGAGGTACACAATTGATCAGTGAGTTAAGCCATTTACGAAAATGGGCGGTGAAATCAAATTCATTTCGAGTATTTCGTGATTTTTTCGTTCAGAATAATTGATAATTGAAGTGTGTCCAGAATAGGGAAAATTGTGCGCAATTTTCAGCAAACCGGGTCTGAAGGAAATGTGAAAACACCTGTGCACTGGGAAAAACACTGCTATTGTCCGCGATAGTGTAGCAAAGAGTAGTCAACCTCGATTCGTAGTCGTAGACAACAATTGAACATCCCTGATGAAAAGTTTTAATAGGTTTTAATTTACACGCTTGCACGGTTCAATCGACTCAAGAACTGAAGCCTACTGGCCATTTCAAACGTTGTCAATATGCCGAATAGTTGGCTTAACAGACTGAAGTGAATGGTGACTTTACAAAGAAAATCATCTTCAGCCACGAGGCACACTTTCACCTCAGTGGATTCGTTAGGAAGCAGAATTGTCGCATTTGTGCACATGATAATCCACAAGTGATTGTTGAAAAGCCGATTCATCCACAAAAGCAGCTGTTTGGTGCGGTTATGGTCTGGCGGCGTCATCGGACCGTACTTATTCGAAAATTAGTTCGGCCAAACAGTGATCATAAATGGTGTCCGCCATCGCGAGATGGTAACGGACTTCTTGCGGCCAGAAATTGAGTATATATGCTAGGACTATATGTGTCTCCAACAGCATGATGCCACTTGCTACACAACCAATGAAACAATGGCTCTTTTGCGGGAGAAATTCAATGGTTGTGTTATCTTCATCGTACCGATGTTAATTGGCCTCTACGATCATGTGATTTAAAACCGTTGGACTTCTTTCTTTGGGGATATTCAAAAGAACACGTGCACGTCAATAATCCAAGAACAATTCAGGAGCTGAAAGATGAGATATTTCGGCACATAAACGATATTGAACATCCATTATGCCTCAGAATCATTGATACTATGGACCATCGGATAGAGGTGTGCCACCGAAGCCGTAGCGAGCATGTGGCCGATATTTTGTTTTACACATAAACAACAAATCTTAAGCCGGTTTGTGAGAGAGTGTGATCACAAAAAATAAAGAAGTTGTAGTTCGGTCGGATCATAGTCAGATTTTTGGGCATTTTTGCGGCTGTAAAGCCTCGATAAATAAAACTAAATAAAGTATATTATAAAGAAGTCAATTAGCAAAAAAATAATTAAATAGTATAAGTAAAACCGCATTTGTTAACAAAAAGTGCCGCATGTTTTCAGCATGTCTTGCAATGACACCTTTTGTTATTAAATGACTTAACTATTGCGGTTTTGTAATCTTAATTGTCGAGGTTTAACATAATCACCAGACTTTTAAACGATTTGGTCGGAAACAGACGATTTCGGGCCGTTTTGATCGGTTTTTGGTAATATTTTGGTCGGAAAATAATAAATCCAGTGGCACTACTTGTGACCACCAAAAACTACAAATGACTACAAAAATTGTAAATTGAGAAAGAGAAAACTGAAAAATTCCTTTTATTATTAATGGGACTATAAGTAAGTCTTTACATTTTGCGTATACCTCTGCAGAGCGTAATGATATGTCATAACCTGGTTATGCAACTGATAATAAGTTCTGATTACCAAGTATATTAAAGTCCATTGTAAGAGAGGCAGAGAATTTGAGCATAATAAAAAAGTCTCAATAAACTTAATTGAGAAAAAATAAAAAGTAACTTATTTTGAAAAGCTGAATTTAAATGATTACTAAGTAATGTATTTACTAGCTGCGCAGAACTCTTGCTGAAGGTAATGAGATATTAAAAGTTGCAACACATACAAGGGCGACCGCAAAACTAACTGGCCTGGCACATTTTCTGTTTTACTAGCAACTTTTTTGTTTTGTTTTGTAAAAGCAATCTTTTATAAGCCATCTGTCAAAATTTCCGAAATATTTAATTTTTATTTTCTTTGTTACAGGTGATTAAAGTAAACAAGTTTTATAATTTTTGAAAAATGGAAAATAAAGAGTTTCGTGCGGTAATTAAACACTTTTATATAAAAGGTTATACGCCACAATTAATCAAAGATGAATTGGATTCTGTTCATGGTGATAATGCACCATCATACTCCACCGTGAAATCTTGGGTTCGACAATTTAAAATGGGTCGTTCAAGTACGGAAGATGAACAACGCTCTGGAAGACCGAAAATTGCTACTACTATTGAAGACATTCGAAAAATATTTAATGAAGTGACTAAAGATAGAAGAATAAAGCTCAGAAAACTTGTTTGGAGTATTTTACATGATGAACTCCACATGAAAAAGCTATCCACGAAAAGGTGCCGCGTTTGTTGATTTTGCCCCAAAAAATCTTCTGTTGGACCAATTCCGAGGAGCTTTTAGCGATTTATCAGCGTAGTCCAATATAGTTCTTGCGCCGATTCATAACTGTTGATGAAACATGGATCCATCACTACATCCCAGAATGCAAAGAACCGTCAAAACAATGGATAGGTGGCAAAAGTGGTCCCAAGAAGGCGAAAACTGTTAAGTCAGCAGGAAAAGTAATGGCCACAGTATTTTGGGATGCAAGGGGTATAATATTTATTGATTATCTTGAGAAACGAAAAACTATAAATAGTTAATTATATTGTACATTATTGGATCGGTTGAGTGAAGAAATCAAGAAAAAAACGACCGCATATAGAAAAAAAAAGTTATTTTTCATCAAGATAGTGCTCCGTCACACTCTGCATTTTTAACTCAACAAAAACTGGCCGAATTTCGATTTGAAGTTGCTCCGCATCCACCATTTAGTCCAGATTTAGCTCCTTCTGATTATTTCTTGTTTCCAAATTTAAACAAATTCTCGGTGGCAAATAATTTTCGTCCAATAGCGAGGTTATTGCTGAAATTGAGGCATATTTTGAAGGTCTTGAAAAATCTTATTTTTCGCATGGAATTAAAAAACTTGAAAAACGTTTGATGAAGTATATTGAGTTGGAAGGAGATTATGTTGAAAAATAAATAATAATAATTCCAAAAAACGGTTCTTTTTTTGTGAGGCCAGTTACTTTTTCGGTCGCCCTCGTATGGTAATTTATGTTAGAAAGCCATTGTTTTATGTACGCAATGTTAGGCCACAATATGTAATAGCAGAGTTTCCAGCTAATACTAGTACCAGGTCGTGGCCTCGATTCCAACGAGTGTACAGCTTAATTTCTGTTTGTTAATTGAATCTAGTTTAATTGGGAATTATTATAAAACTACTCATCTATGCTGCTTAGCAAGTATCAGTTGCATTCTTGGAAATCATAATTATAAATCTAGTCCAAGAAATAGCAGACGCTATAGTCGGTGACGAAGTTAGGAATGTTAGAGCAACATTGAACTTATTGATTTTGAACTGATAAAGGCAGAAAATAATGAAAACAATAATCAGCCGTCATTAACTATGTACATAAGGGTGCTGTGACTTGGGTGGATCCCATCCATTTCGGATTTGAATGATTTTTAAAACCGATTTTATAGATTTTCAAATAAAACACGCTCAATTAGGATAGGTCATCGTTGCAATACTACCTTCGCCAGCCTTTCGTAAACTTTTGAACCACAAGACTGATTGTTGGAGGAATCCTAATGACACAGAAAGTAAGTAGATATTTAAGCAAGTAAGTAAGCGTTATTATTACGTAAGTAAGCAAGTAAGAGTAGATTCGTAAATTAATAACTAAGTAAGTAGGATCAGGTAAAAGAAGAGTCGATCTCGGTCGAGTTTGGTACAGTATCTTGCAATAGGTCAATAACTAATCATACTATTTTTTTTTTAAACGAGTGCATTACTCCAAAAACTAATAAGATCAGGTTTTTGTTGTTGTTTGCCATAGAGGGAAGGCAAAGTAAGCCAGCGAAGTTAAAGCAAACACATCACCATCTGGTAGACGCACTTTTCGCCGATGGTGGGGGACGGCTCTACGGTACTACTTATATATACTCGTATGTGTGCTGCCGACATGGTCTTTACTAGTTAAACGATCTACATGTATATTTTGACGGATTCAAATTCTTTCTTTTTCTAGTTGTCGACCATTGGTCCTCCTTTATTTCTAAATACTAGTGTTCTCAAAGCACCACTGTGCAATACCTAAATAGCCTTGCACCTTTTCAACATTTATGGCTGCTAGTTTTTGTTTCCTTTCATTTCAACTCGTTGGCCGATTGCATTTTTTTGGCTTTGGAGTTTTTAAAAAGAAAATTCAATTTTTTACTCTCCCCCGTTTCGGGTACCCTTTTTCTCTTTTTTTTATAAAAATGCACTCTATTTTCAAAGTGCTGTAGCCCTTCTACTTTTTGTTCAGTTGAAATTCCTGCCGTTCTCTGCTGTTGTTTTTGTAAAGCAGTTTTCATTCAATTAGCTTTGGTCATAATAGTCGCCTGTATATATCCGTGTATGTGTTTGTGTGTATGTATATCGAATGAGTACATACTCACACATACTAATGTACAATTCGAACTACTTGAACTTTTGCAGTTGGATTTCTGGTTAGTTGCTGTTGAAGTTGTTGTAAGGACAAAAAAAAACTTTTTCTCGATTTGAAGGTTTTTTTTTCTCTCTACAGACACTTTTGGAAATGGGGGGTGGTATGTAAATAATGGCAAAAATATCAATGAATGCTAATCAATATTTGTATTGCAGGAATTTAAATAATTAAGAAGTAACGAATAAACATTCTTTTGCAGATGGAAACTTGATAGGCTGGTATCGATATGCCGACTTTTTTAATGGCTGAGGCCAAGTCTATTCTACTACATGTCTTTCTTAAAGTATACAGTATACATGTACTGTATACTTATATTTAGTAGGGACATAAATACTGTTACACACGTTTTATTATGTAATAAAAAGTATTGAATGTTTTTGGACCAAATTCTTTTTAATATATTTATTGATGTATATTGTATCAAAAAGAATCTACTTATTCGAAATGTCCGCCTTTTACCTTTACACACGCCTTAAGTCGCACTGGCCAATCGTCAATAGCTGCACGAACCTCGTCCATTGGAATATTGGCCACAGCTCGAACCAAAGCAGTCTTAAGAGATACAATGTTGGGTATCTTTTGTGACAAACCTTACCCTCTAAAACCGTCCACAATTTGTAATCCAATGGGTTCAAATCTGGACTGCCTGAGGGCCGTTCTTCAGAGGAAATGAACGCTGGCAAATTGTTTCACAATCTGGCAAATTGTTCCACAATTTGTAATCCAATGGGTTCAAATCTGGACTGCCTGAGGGCCGTTCTTCAGAGGAAATGAACGCTGGCAAATTGTTTCAAAGCCAGGCCTAAGACGTTTTAGCCTTATGGACCGGCGCAGAATCCTGCTGGAAAGTTCATGGCTGGTTTTGGAACAGGGAATTGTTAAGCGGCTTCACAACAGCTTTCAAAACGGTTTCTTGGTAAACCTTGGCCGATGTTTTGACACCCCACCAACCCATGACTGAAGCTGAGTGATGACCCTTTTCCACCCTTGGGATAAGTTCAGATGCTTCCTTAGATGACCGCGCATACACTCTATCATTTTGCTTGTTAAATTTTTCCTGAACGGTAAAATTTTTGTCATCGGTGAACAAAATTTTTCTGTGCAAGTTATCAGCGTGTTTCACCAAAAGACGTTTGCATTTTTCAATCCTATTTTTTTAAATGTCCAGTACGTTGTTTGAAAGCCCCAAGTCCCATGTCTTTTTTAATGATTCGACTCACGGACTTTTGCGCGATATTCATCTCACGGGCCATGATATCCTGTTTTCGGAGCGGATTTTTGTGAATTCTTGTTTAATCGGCTTTGATGACATGCGGTGTTCGCACAGAGCGAGGGCGGCCCGGCCGGTGGCGGTCTTTTACATCTCCAGTCTACTCAAACAGTTGTATGCATCGGTAGACAAACATGCGGCTAATCCCTAGTGGCCGGAGCGTTTTGAAAATATCGCTTTTTTTCATTTCACACTTGAAAAGCGCTTTTACAGCGATACGGTTCTCATTATCTGACCACTCCAAGATGAAAGTTGAAACAATTTTAAAATTCCGTTACAGACTAACGCTATTGAGGTTAGCTTTCAAAACCCATATGACATTAACGGAGTATGTTCAGTTCTACTATTGAAATGAGTGTGTTCAATGTTGTAACAGTATTTATGTCCATACTAAGTACATCAAGAGAGACATGGGAAAGAATAGACTTGGCCTCAGGTCAAAGATGTTGAAGTTGGGTCCGTCTCCCACTTTACGAAAAGTAAAATGAATGATAAAAACCGGACCACCCTAATTGTTATAGACCACTATAAAAGGATGGAGGGGAAATGGCGTAAAGAAGATTCTAATTACGATATACGAGGGCGACCGCAAAAGTAACTGGCCTAACATAAAAAGAAGCATTTTTTGGAATTATTATTATTTATTTTTCAACATAATCTCCTTCCAACTCAATACACTTCATCAAACGTTTTTCAGGTTTTTTAATTCCATCCGAAAAATAAGATTTTTCAAGACATTCAAAATATGCCCCAGTTTCAGCAATAACCCCGCTATTGGACGAAAATTTTTTGCCACCAAGAATTTTTTTTAAATTTGGAAACAAGAAATAATCAGAAGGAGCTAAATCTGGACTATATGGTGGATGCGGAGCAATTTCAAATCGTAATTCCAGTTTTTGTTGAGTTAAAAATGCAGTGTGTGAAGGAGCATTATCTTGATGAAAAAGAAATTTTTTTTTCTAAATGCGGTCGTTTTATCTTGATTTCTTCACTCAACCGACCCAATAATGCACAATATTCACTATTTATAGTTTTTCGTTTCTCAAGATAATCAATAAATATTATACCCCTTGCATACCAAAATACTGTGGCCATTACTTTTCCTGCTGACTTAACAGTTTTCGCGTTCTTGGGACCACTTTTACCAGCTTCTATCCATTGTTTTGACTGTTCTTTGCATTCTGGGATGTAGTGATAGATCCATGTTTCATCAACAGTTATGAATCGGCGCAAGAACTCTATTGGATTACGCTGATAAATCGCTAAAAGCTCCTCGGAATTGGTCCAACGGACGATTTTTTGGGGCAAAGTCAACAATCGCGGCACATATCTTGCGGATAGCTTTTTCATGTGGAGTTCATCATGTAAAATACTCCCAACTTATTTTTCGTGTATTTTAACAATACCAGCAAGTTCTCTGAGCTTTATTCGTCTATCTTTAGTCACTTCATTAAATATTTTTTTAATGTTTTCAATAGTAGTAGCAGTTTTTGGTCATCCAGAGCATTGTACACCTTCCGTACTTGAATGACCCATTTTAAATTGTTGAACCCAGGATTTCACGGTGGAGTATGATGGTGCATTATCACCATGAACAGAATCCAAATCATCTTTGATTAATTGTGGCGTATAACCTTTCATATAAAAGTGTTTAATTACCGCACGAAACTCTTTATTTTCCATTTTTCAAAAATTATAAAACTTGTTTACTTCAATCACCCGTAACAAAGAAAATAATCATTAAATATTTCGGAAATTTTGACAGATGGCTTATAAAATTGCTTTTAAAAAACAAAAATAAAGTTGCTAGTAAAACAGAAAATGTGCCCGGCCAGTTAGTTTTGCGGTCGCCCTCGTATATAACAAATGCCATACCACAAGCGGTCGTGCTCCTGGACGGCAATCAATTGAAAATTAGGTAACTTCATTGAGAACAGCAGGGAATGTGTCACATGTACGAAGGGGACCTGAGAGAAGGATTACAATACCACAAAACATCGAGAGAGTTAGAGCAGCAGTACTGCAATATCCGAAACGCTCTGCTCGAAAGCAATCACTTGCTCTTGGCATTTCCTGTAGTCTTTTTAGCCGGCTCTTGAGGCAATTCAATTAGAGGTTACATGGTTCGTACAGGATGGAGCAACTGCACACACAGCGAGGGTTACCATGAATTGTTTGAGACTATGTTTCCTGGCTTATCACTCTGAGTGGTGATGTGAACTGACCGGCACGCTCACCAGACTTATCCCCATGCGATTTTTTCCTTTGGGGTAACCTGAAGTCAAAGATGTATATCAACCGTCCTAACACCTTGGAAGACCTAATAAACCATATTGAGGCTGAAATTGGCAGAATACCAGTCGACATGCGTGTTAGAGTTCGTGGAAACTTCAGAAAACGTATACAGCAGTGATTGGATAGCGAAGGTCGATATTTGCCAGATACACTATTTAAAAGCAGTTAATTTACTGTTCACTATAATCAAAATATAAAATAAATTTATTTAAGTTTCATAACGTTTTTCTTTTATTTCCGAATAAGCAAAATCCCGCGCTGCACCCTGTGTGTTTCACGAAAATATTCTTATTTCGAATTAAATGCATTTTTAAGAAAATTATTCGTCATTTTAAAGAACAGTTTCATAGTAGTCCACTTTTAAAACGCATTATGTAAATATCTACTTACATAATAATGAATACATGTGCTCACGAAAATAAGCTAACTTTTTGCTTTTGCATCTGCTGTGGAAATAGAATTTTGCTTTTTAGGTTGCTTTAATGGTACTTTTAAAAAAAAAAATAATTTGATTATTACTGACTAAACCAATCGATTAACAAAATTTTTCTCATCCGTTATCTCTTCTAATTTTTCCTCGCCATTACCCTCGCTTTAAGTAATTCAATGCTGTAAGCAAACAGTTTTTGGACTATGACAAAACTTTTAATTTTGCCTTGAACATCTGATTTTTAGATCCAAAATTTTTCTTCTAAATTTTCGGGTACTTGGTATAGCGATAATACTGTTCCCATAACTGAAATTATAGAGCACCTTGTAACATTCGGTTGTACTGATCGAATACTCGAGGTAAATGTAACCTCAATCATTCGGTTGTGGCAACGAATCTGTTCTCTGTGTGCGATAAAAACATATTTGGAATTTTTGCAAAAATTCTTATATCAATCTATTAAGACAATCAATACATATTAAAATTCAGTTCTAATAATCATCATAATATCTTAGGATTACCGATAATTGTTTTCTTCAACCGAAAGTCTCAATTTCATCAACTGAAAATTGCTGTGAATCCCAATAACATTCGGCTGTCACGATGAATACATGGATAGTACGTGCAACCACCAACATTCGGTAAGCAAAAAATTCGGTTGTGGCAACAAAACTGGTTTCTGTGTGAGGTCATACCACCCTCGTTGATTTTATGTGTGAAAAACCGATTGCTCTGTTCGAATGGCTGATTTTGGCCCTTAATATTTTGTCGTGTGCTATTTTAACACTTTTGCCTCGATCAAGTTTTACACTCTTCTTAACTACAACAGCAGCAACAACAAAAACGAAAAGGCAGTTCTCACCATATAGCCAACAATGCAACTGGCTTAACTCTTCCACCAAACTTATCTCTGGCAGTTGTTGCTGCCACTGGTGTTGCTGCCACTGACAACGAACGAAACACTTAAGCGAGTATTTTTTTTTTGGGGTGGTTTCTGGATCGTGTTGCTTGGAAATAATGAAAAGTACACGCTAAAGTGCTTTGGCATTTTCTTTGGTTTTGTATTCAATTGAGCGTGAGTGGCATTCGAAATTAAATTCATTTAGCAAAAAAAGGAAAACACAGCAGTAAAAGAACACTGCTTCGAAAGTTTCCATAAAACTATGAATTCATACAACAGTGGAACAATGGAAAATACCAACATCACGGGAAGAAAAGGCAACAACAACAACTGGGAACAGTGGCTTTATAGAACAAAAAGAGCCAATAAAAATAGTAGAGTTAGTTTGTAGAGCTAACTTAAGTAAAAAAGAGCCAATCCGGATATGAAAGTATGTACAAATAATTTAGTATTTATTAAAAGGAAACAGATTTTTGAACTAAATTAAAATTGAATCATCGATTTTAGGCTTTTGAAACCACTGTTTCCCGTTAGCAGTTGCAACGGCAAATGGCCACTGCCAATGTAATGACTGAAGCATAACTGAAATCTATTTTACATTTCGACCATTTCAATTCGTTCAACCATGGGATAATAAGAAAAGGGAATCCACCACCACTTCAGTGGTGGCTTACAACACTTCCACTAGTAGTGCTGCTTGCGCAACCCGCCTCAAGTTTGAATCGTCAGTTAATGGCAAAAGGCATAGTAGAAAAAACTTATTTCAAAAATAAAAAATTCAAGTTTTGCACTTCGGCTTCATTGTTTGGCGTGGGGTTGCTGCTGTTTTTTTATCGAAAAATGTCTTGGCATTTTATTGGGGCACGAATAATTTGCTTGAATTTTTTATTAATTTATTTTCCATTGGTTTTTGGTTGCCCCTTTGTTGCTGGAGGTTCGATTTATTTTTGCCAGGGTTTTCTGACAGTTTCAAAACTATTTTTTTTTACAAAAAAAAAACTACATCTGTGTTTTCTTTCTCATCTGTATTCGTTCTTTCGATAGATAATGTGGTTTCGTATTCTTTATTGAATCCCTTTGTTTTTTGGATTACTTTGAAATGTGGCTCCAACAAAGTTTCCCTCTTTTGCGGTTTAGTGTGGTCCATTGCTTTTGATGGCATAGAAATGGCATAATTAAAAATGAATTACATCCAGTTTTGGTAGGGATCATGAATATCTAGGAAACTTTGGTATGGTTTTGTATTTTTTGAGGATACCGCAAGAAACCCGTAATAACATCAAAGCAGGATTGGAAACAAAAACAGTTAGCTGAGTACGAGATGGGGTGTTAAAGTTTTAAGGAGATTATATGTGTCGTACATGGCGGAGTGGTTGAAAATAAAAAAGTATTCAATTTATCTTTTGAAATTATTTTTCGGCTTATCATCTTCCGGGGTTCGAACATTAACCCATGAACATTCATTATTAGAATAGTCATTACATTAAGAAAACCCTGTGTCCGTCTACTTAGCAGGTTCTCCTCTCAATAAGTACGTCAATAATGTTAAGTATTTCGAGAACATATCTCTTCTATAATAACTCTCTGGCACTACAATTTTTACATCGGAGAAGTCAGGCTTATATCCAGTCAATGTACAGTGAGCCACAAGTGCGGTCTTTTAATAGATGGACCTTATTACTGCTTTTATGTCAAGTATGAGCGACGAAATTCTTGTCTTTTGGTATAAATTATACAACATGGGATTAATAGACACAAACAGCAAAAATCACTTGACAAATAAGACAACAAATGCCCCCAGAATTTACGGACTTCCAAAGATACACAACGATGGTACTCCTCTAAGGTCCATATTTTCTTCTATCAACTCTCCTGGATATGGACTCCGTAATATATCAAAATATTACGTAGGAGATTTCAAACATTTTAAAAGAAAAATTGATGAAATATGTAATAATGATGATGAGCAAATGTTTGTCAACTATTTTTTTTTTTGCCATTGACTTCCAAGTAAAATGGATGAACTTTTTTGAAAGAAAACTGAAATTACTTTTGCTGAAATTGGTCCACACTGTTAGTATTGTACATTTACTGTGCTTGATAACAGCCGCTGATTATAAGTACAGCGGTTGTTTGTCATAAATTGTGGCAGTGTTGCCAGATTGTAAATGCAGTATAAATTCAATTTGATTCTGTGCATTTACTTCATAGTTAATGCAGTTTGTGAGGAGATGCACGAGTTAAAATGCATTTAGACGTTGTAGTCTGTCTAGGCTATTTATCAAAAGTAGCCTACGTAGCTCTGACATGGAGGACGGCAACGCAAAAGACAGCCATCTTTCTGGATAACGACCAGAGGGGCATGGCTTGACAGAGCAAATTGAAAGTTATAAGTTCTTAACAGTGAATGAGGCTGTCCCCACACGGATTATGGGTTCTTGCCGTAGACCGCCAGATATAACTATAGCATCGTCTGGCCTGAGCAACGACAACACCTGGCAACCCATCATCCCCTTAGGATCGACCCCCATCCCGTAAAAAATCTCCAACAACAGACAATTCATCCTTAGACTCTCTGAACGCCGCACGAATCAATTCAAATGAAGTCTAATTGGGATGCCTTTAAAGAAGGCAGCAACCGCACCTTTAATATTCCCCCATCCACACGGGCATTCGGGATGCCGGGAAGAAGTTCCGGGCGACCATTAACGCAGCAGGCGCTCGCCAAAGTCCTGCTGGGCAAAATATTAGACTCGCAGATAAGCGTGATGACAGACGTCGCTTAAATCTAGCTGACTGTAGAATTAGGGAACTCAGTAGGTTGGTCAACGACTACAAACAGAACAAAAGGCTAGATCACTTAAAGCAGTGCGACCTTAATTCCGGAATCATTATAAACTTAGTCTTAGCCTTGAAAAAAGGATGATCGGACAGCCGTCACGTTCGGTGACAGAACCCGGAGTGGTTCGAGATTTATTTCAACCGACTGTTAATGGGACACCCAGAGCGCGATCAGGCTGAAAGAAACGTAATGCGTCTTATTCGCGCTCTCCGTGTCACACACACAATTTACCGCCAGCAGCAAAGACGCTTGAAGCACTGATCCTCCCCTGGTTGATCTAAGCTTGGATGTCTTCGGAGTAATCATCCCAACCATCATCTCAAAGATAGGATGCATCCGCCCAGGCAGATCAGGTATGAACTTTATGATCTAGAAAGAATGGTTCGGCGTGACCAGATAGATCCTTTACATCAGCGAAACTATCAGACAGGTGTCAACGACATTTACGCTTAGAAAGTCGCAAAGGAAATTTGCAGCTATACGTGAATGTAGTGCATGGAGAACTTCCCCTGGAAATTTCACGAGAGGAGAAAACGCTACCTTGACTGACGCACGTGGTTCTGGCTCATCCGAGGTCTATGATGCAGCGGCTTTTATTCGTATGGGAGCGAATAACGTCCTGGACGTTTGACCCGCTTGCCATCAGAGACCACATGACGTGGTGCACGTCTTCGGTTGTACGGCCAAGCCAACTCAGCCACCCTTAGGTCTCTTTTGACTCATTCAGTTCAAATTGCTAGTTTCCTTTACCTAGAAGTTAAAGCGGATCCACTATAGACAAGCATGATTTCCAATATTAAAGAACAACCACCGCTACTCATAAAGACAGAAGGTCAGCATGCATTAGTGTAGCTGGAAGAGTCCGCAGTTGTCCCTCGGAGGTTCTACACACAATAATACACCTAATACCCGGCCAAGTCCTCTAAGCTGACCCACAGGTCTCTTTGGAATCACCCAGTTCAAATGGCGAGTTTATTTCACCTGAATGTCAGAGCAGATCCACCATAGACGAGCACGACTCACAATACTAAACAGCAACCATCGCTTCGGATAAAAACAAAGGGCCAGAATGCATTGGTGTAGCTGGGGCAATTCGCACTTGACCCAAGAAGGTTCTGGACACAATTCTACACCTGATGCCGATTCGAACAGCAGAAACATCTCGAAGCGCCATTAGTCAACATTAAACTGCAGTCTGGAGGGAGAACAGATAAAATCATGAGTGCATTCACGTCGCCATATTACCTGAACATCAGATATCAGACCGTCATATCGGCTTCCAACGACACTTTGATAAGCATATCAAGAGAAATGGAAGCGTATTCGACGTGAAAGTTTACGCGGATGGCTTCAAAACGGATTGCGGATTTGGCTTAGTAATTTTTTGATGAAACCCAACTTGGAACTCTACTCTGGAATGTTACCAGAGTCTTCCAGGCTAAAATTTTTACCATTAGGGAAGACTGCTGGTAACAACTCCATCAAAACATAACCGGACGCATGTGTAGTTGGTTGATTGCCTTACATTTTAAAAAAGAGGTGTGACCTTCTCAAATTTTGTAAAAGAATGTAAGAATGTTTTGGAGACAGTGAGTCTCTCGTCAGAGATATCTAAAGAAATGCACAGGAGGACGAACTTGAGAGCACGGATTCTGGCTCCTTTCAGACTTGACTCAGCGTACTAAGCCATACCACTTTAGTCTATTAATGGAAGAGTTCTCTAGCAATAAGCCCACTTCATATGGATAGGTAAAGATGCATGCCAAGTGTCGAGAAAAACTTGGTCAGTATACAGGAACGATCCAAAACTCGTATTACCCAATATTTATGTAATTACAATAGGAGGGTCTAGCAAGATTGCAATCCTTCTATTTGGGGACAGGTTTATTGGCAAAATTGCAAGACGTCCTAATAGGCAGTAAACTAGTAGCAGATGAGAAGACGGTTGAACACTTCCTCTGCGTCAGGACTGCCCTAAAGAACCATCCATATAATGCATTTCTCTTAGAGTCTCTAGATGACATCACCGACTTATCAAATATCGACCCGAGTGCACTTATTTATCTTCTTCTGACGAAACTTGATTTGACAACAGACGAATTAGAGTGGTGATTTAGAGGAAGTTCTAACTTTTACCCCTAATGGGATGTTGAAAAAATTAATTAAGTACTTTTTTTAATAGTGCAATTGAAATTTTTTATATAAAATAATTAGTGAAATACGTACGTGAAATCTTTTAAAACTTTCCATTAACATTGGCTACAGAATAGTTTGGAACTTACCTAAAAGAAAGAGAAATATATTAATTAGTAAGAAAAATATTTTATAATTGGTAAGAAAAAATTTCAAAATATTCTAATAAATATTGGCATTCCACAGTACTCAAAAAAATAAATTTTAAATTGTGTACAATTAAGAAACTGGAGTCTGAGTAGAAGCACGACAGTGGTCAAACAAATTAACCAGGGAACCAGAAATTTTGTATGATGATGACTTGTGGTCGTAAGCTGTTTGGGATTGTAAATGGGGGAAAACGGTCCATGGGGAAATAAGTTTCCCTTGCAGGGACTAAAGGTACCACGATGAAAAATTTTTTTTTTGAGCATATGCTGAACAAATCATAATTTTACTTACTTAAGTCACACCACATCTCATCAAGGAACAAGGGAAAACATCTTCGACACCAAGGCGGCCCACATATTTTTTTGTGGACGAACTAAGGTTAAAATGGCTAGCAAGCAATCAAGATGAAAATGGGCCTCGTCACTGAAGATGATGTTATCGGCAAAATCAGCATTTTCATGTTGTCTCTCCAATACCCAATTAACGAACTCCCTTTCGTGTAGCGCTCCATTTTTACTAACCTCGTACCTTCTACTAACAAACAATAACAATTGTTCAAATGTCAAACAATTACACTTCGAATGTTGCCAGATTTAAAAATTGCGTTCTTCTTGGGACACCCTTTATTTCTGTTATATATCAAAATAGAGCTTGAGATCTTATTTACAGCTTTAAGCAAAAAAAAATTACACTCTTAAGAAATCTTTAATTTTTCCAAGTAAATCGAAATTTTATTCGACTTTTTATTATTTAGCATGTTGGCATATTTTCCAGCTATAAGTCTTTTGACATCTAGTGAACCAGATTTTAGTAACTTCTACTGGCATTGTGTTCGAAATTTGATTGAGATCTTTGTTCTGCTTTTTTTTTATTAAAAAATTGGTAGTTTTATAATTTTATTTTTATAAATGCCCACAGATTTGTAGTAGTATTTTACTTCGGGCTTTGGGAAGGATTAGGTTATAAGGGGTGATCAACCTAGAGGTATTTTTTTCAATTTGGTTTTTTTTACCTATAACGAGGGAGTTGTGTTAAACTTAATTTTTGTTTCTTTTCAGTATTGTTTGCCATTTCATCATGGAAAAAAATTGAAAAAATTTGGGTGATCAATCTAGAGGTATTTTTCTCAATATGGTTTTTTACCGATTACGCGTGAGTTGTGTTAAACTTTATTTTTGTTGCTTTTCAGTATTGTTTGCCATTAAATTATGGAAAGACTTACACCGCAACAACGTATCCAATTTGTGCAACTGTATTATGGAAATGACCGTTTGGTAAGCAACGTTTTTCGACCAAAATTTTGTTCAGAGATGAGGCTCTACATTTCTGGCTCTACGGCAAAGTCAATAAACAAAATTGCCGCATTTGGGCTGAAGAACAACAAGAAGAGGTTCAAGAGGTGCCATTATACCCAGAGAAAACCACAGCTTGGTGCGGTTTATAAGCTGGTGGAATCATCGGTGCATATTTGTTCAAAAATAATGATGGCCGGAACGTAACCGTGAATGGTGCTCGCTATCGCGCCATTATATCGATTTTTATGCTATCTGAAATTGAAGCCCGTAATCTTGACGACACTTAGTTTCAACAGGACGGTGCCACTTGCCATACAGCTGTTCAAACAATGGATCTATAGAGAGGTCATTTCGAAAAGCAGCTAAGCTAGAGAGCTAGTTACCTTCTTCGTTAGTTTTTTTTCTCCCAAAAGTTTTGGTTTGCTAGTTGCTCAATTAGCCTGTTGTTTTTCGTTTGAAGGCCGGAAATAGGGTTTTTCTTAAGTCGTCTGTATGTGCACATATTCCGTAAAATCTGACTCATTTTTAATGTATTAGTAGGGACATAAATACTGTTACACACGTTTTATGCTGTAAAATAAAAAGTACTGAATGTTTTTGGACCAAATATTTTTTAATATATTTATTGATGTATATTGTATCCAAAAAGAATCTACTTATTCGAAATGTCCGCCTTTTGCCTTTACACACGCCTTAAGTCGCACTGGCCAATCGTCAATAGCTGCACGAACCTCGTCCATTGGAAAATTGGCCACAGCTCGAACCAAAGCAGTCTTAAGATATCCAATGTTGGGGTATATTTTGTGATAAACCTTGTCCTCTAAAACCGTTTACAATTTGTAATCCAATGGGTTCAAATCTGGACTGCCTGAGGGCCATTCTTCAGAGGAAATGAACGCTGGCAAATTGTTTCGAAGCCAGGCCTGGGTCGTTTTAGCCTTATGGGACGGCGCAGAATCCTGCTGGAAAGTCTATGGCTGGTTTTGGAACAGGGAATTGTTAAGAGACTTCACAGCAGCTTCCAAAACGGTTTCTTGGTAAACTTTGGCCGATGTTTTGACTCCTTGTCCCCATTGTTTTGGCCCCATCGTAAGAGACACCCCACCAAACCATGACTGAAGATGGGTGATGACCCTGTTCCACCCTTGGGATCAGTTCAGATGCTTCCCTAGATGACCGCGCATACACTCTATCATTTTGCTTGTTAAATTTTTCCTGAACGGTAAAAATTTGTTCATTGGTGAACAACATTTTTCTGTGAAAGTTATCAGCGTCCATCACCAAAAGACGTTTGCATTTTCAAATCCTATTTTTTTTAAAGCTGCAGTTAATAAATGTCCGATACGTCGTTTGAAAGCCCCAAATCCCAAGTCTTTTTTGATGATTCGACTCATGGACTTTTGCGTGCTATTCATCTCACGGGCCATGATTTTCTGTTTTCAGAGCGGATTTCTGTGAATTCTTGATTTAACGGCTTTGATGACATGCGGTGTTCGAACAGAGACGGGGCGGCCCGACCGGTGGCGGTCTTTTAAATCTCCAGTCTCCTCAAACAGTTTTATGCATCGGCAGACGAACATGCTGCTAATCCCTAGTGGCCGAAGCTTTTTGAAAATATCGCTGTTTTTGATTTCTCACTTGAAAGGCGCTATTACAGCGAATGGTTCTCATTATCTGACCACTCCATGATGGAAGTTGAAACAATTTTAAAATCCCGTTACAGACTAACGCTGTTGAGGTTAGCTTTCACAACCCATATGACATTAACGGGGTATGTTCAGTTCTGCTATTGAAATGGGTGTGTTCAATGTTGTAACTGTATTTATGTCCCTACTAAGTATTATTTGTGAAGCTGGGGAATCCATTGGCATTGCCTTGTTCTGCCCTTATATCTTGTCCTCAAGTGTAAAGTACCAAATTTCCTTGATGCAGAAAATCAGAATTTCTATAAATAACTCTAGTTTCATATGTATGTATTTTTCCATCAGATGTCATTTGCATCTTATTGTTCGTATGGCCAAATCTCTAGGAATGCTGGGGAGCAATGACGTCAAAGCATATAAGGATTTCGTTATAATCTTTCTGTAAGTTTCTAATTCTCGACTTTAACTCTATAGTGTGTTTTACATTGTACTTAGTAGGGACATAAATACACGCAGAGAAAAAACATGGTTACTACATGGTCACGGCAATAATAAAATGTTATCCGCAATAAAAGTATGTTCGTCGCAACAATAGCATTGTTAACTGAATTTAGTTTTGACAATAGTATAATTGCTGCAATATTAATATTGTTGAAATGTAACAAGAGTATTATTGACAAATTTAAAAATGAAAATATGGTTATAGCACCAATATAAATATGGTTGGTGAGACAAAAGTATTGTGTTTTGCTTTTTATGTTAACAATAATATGGTTACGGCAATCATACTGAATATCACGGGACTTGGAGCTTTCAAACGACGTTACGGTCATTTATTGACTGCAGCTTTAAAAAAAATAGGATTGGAAAATGCAAACGTCTTTTGGTGAAGCACGCTGATAACTTGCACAGAAAAATTTTGTTCACCGATGAAAAAACTTTTACGGTTCAGGAAAAATTTAACAAGCAAAATGATAGAGTGTATGCGCGGCCATCTAAGGAAGCATCTGAACTGATCCCAAGGGGGGAAAAGGGTCAGCACCCAGCTTCAGTCATGGTTTCGGTGGGGTGTCTCTTACGACGGGGTCACTGACCTGCATTTCTGCGAACAAGGAGTCAAAACATCGGCCAAAGTTTACCAAGAAACCGCTTTGGAAGCTGTTGTGAAGCCTCTTAACAATTCCCTGTTCCAAAACCAGCCATGAACTTTCCAGCAGCATTCTGCGCCGGCCCATAAGGCTAAAACGTCCCAGGCCTGGCTTCGAAACAATTTGCCAGTGTTCATTTCCTGTGAAGAATGGCCCTCAGGCAGTCCAGATTTGAAAACATGGATTACAAATTGTGGACGGTTTTAGAGGAAAAGGTTTGTCACAAAAGATACCGCAACATTGGATCTCTTAATACTGCTTTGGTTCGAGCTGTGGCCAATTTTCCAATGGACGAGGTTCGTGCAACTATTGACGATTGGCCAGTGCGGCTTAAGGCGTGTGAAAGGCAAAAGTCGGACATTTCGAAAAAGTAGATTCTCCCACGGCAATACAGCTTTGGCTTGCAAGTTACTCAATTAGCCTGTTGTTTTTCGTTTGAAGGCCGCAAGTAGGGGTTTTCTTATATCCCGTAACATGTTGCTTATTTTTAATGTATAATCTTCCTTGTCCATTGTCACTATCTTTCCCCCCTTATCCGCGGTTATTATCAATAAGTCGTAACTTTCTTCCATTTCTTGTTCCTCGTTGCCGTCGTCTAATGCTTGGCCGCAATCCTCTCCCTCTGCAATACATTTAAACAGTGGAAATGTTGTTGAGATGGTAACCTTTGCATATGTTGTGGTATTGTTTTGGTTTTGTACAGGGTGGAGCGCAATAATTTGCCTATTTGGGAATGAAATAATAATATTATGAAGGGAATTTTTAAATTACATGGCTATCCACACGCTGCTGCATACGTTTTCTGAAGTTTTCATGAACTCATTGAACAGGGATTAAACCGGCTCAAGACCTCTTGCTTCTATATTTAAATAGAAGACAAGTTTTTAACAAAATGGCAAAGTGACATTGATTTTCGTGGCTGGACCCGAAATCATGATAAAAGTAGTGTGCAGCCACGAAAATCAATGTCACTTTGCCATTTTTGTTAAAAACTTGTCTTTTATTTAAATATAGAAGCAAGAGGTCTTGAGCAGGTTTAATCCCTGTTCAATGTGTAAAAGCAACAGACCGAAATAAAACAAACGAGCTAAACATACGTTTTCATGAACTCTAACAAGCATGTAGACTGGTATTCTGCAAATTTCAGCCTCAATATTGTTAATTAGGTCTTCCAAAGAGTTGGGACGGTTGTTATACACCTTCGACTTCAGGTAAACCCAAATCACATGATGCTGGTGAGTCTGTTGAGCGTGTCGGCCAGTTCACATCACCCCTCAAAGAGATAAGCCGTCCTGGAAACATTTGCCTCAAACAATTCATGGTAACCCTCGCTGTGTGTGCAGTGGCACCATCCTGTTGGAACCATGTATCCTCTTAAAGCATTGCCTCAAGAGCCGGCTGTAAAAAATCCTGTATCATAGTCAAGAACCGTTCGGAATTCACAGTTACGGCAAGACGGTTATCCTGGAAAAAAAGCAAGGGCCAATGATGTCCACTCATGATATGGCGCACCAAACAGTGACGGGGTCCGAATGCAGAGGTCTGAGGGGTTTGTTTTACTCCAATACCGCATATTTTGTTTGTTTACACACCCACTGAGGTGAAAATGTGCCTCATCAGAAAAGAACACAATTGCGTCACGGGGTATAGTGGCAAGAGTGTCTACATAAGAGGTCCGCCGTGTCAACTAGTCCCGTGTTGACAATTGTTGGACCACGCACATTTTATACAGGTCAAAATTCAGTTCATCATAAAGAATCCGGTAAAGAGGAAATGCCAAAAGCAAGTGATTGCTTCCGAGCAGAGCGTTTCGGAGGTTGCAGTACTGCTGCTCTAACTCTTTCGATGTTTTGTGGCGTTTTTTTTTAATCCTTCTCTCAGGTCCCCTTCCTACACATGACACATTCCCTGCTGTTCTCAATGAAGTGATCTTAATGAGGCGAAAATGTGCCTCATCAGAAAAGAACACAATTGCGTCACGGGGTATAGTTGCAAGAGTGTCTTCATAAGAGGTCCGCCGTGTCAACTAGTCCCATTTTATACCGGTGAAAATTCAGTTCATCATAAAGAATCCGGTGGAGAGAACGACTGGAAATGCCAAAAGCAAGTGATTGCTTCCGAGCTGAGCGTTTCGGAGGTTGCAGTACCGCTGCTCTAACTCTTTCAATGTTTTGTGGCCTTTTTAATCCTGCTTTCAGGTCCCCTTCGTACACATGACACATTCCCTGCTATCCTCAATGAAGTGACCCAGTTAACAATTGATTGCCGTCTTGGAACACGTCCGCACGGGGAAACTGCGAATCGTAAACGAAAAGCACGCTGCACAGAATGAGCGAGTGCGCATTTGAAAAATACGCTTCAACATAAAATGACCTGCCCTCACGTGTCCAATGCATGATTGCTACTTAAAGGCAGACGAATAGAAATCTCCCGGCAGCCGGTATAAGCCACGTATACTCTCCACTCTCTTTGATCAACAGTGCCGCCACTGCTGCAGTGCAAAAAAGCAAATTACCGCGCTCCACCCTGTATTTACAAACCACGCATTGTTTTGTATGTTTATCTCTATCTAATATTAAGATGATTCTCTGAAATTTTTTTGTTTTATTTACAATTAACATATTGCGTTTTCGTTGGACCACCCTTCATATGGGTACTAATTTTATAATGTAGGTATTTGTTTGATTGTGAGCAAAATCTAACTTTTTCTATTCTTGTTAACAGTTTTCATATCGATTTCAAGTTCCACACTTTATATGGAAAGTAAGAAAGCAATGACGATTTAAGACCTCAAGCTTTTATGATATTAACATTAACCCTCGAACTGGCACATGGTTCTGGCCAGACATATTTCATTTTCATGCTTCAATTTAGCATACATCTATTTTAGGTACATGGCTGTAATTTAAGGTAATCTCCCAAAATATTGTTGGCTTTCGATGTATAAATTAATAATTGATTGAAAAAGAGTTAATTGAAAAAGAGTCCTTGGAACAGGACAAAAGCCAAATAAAAAATCTTCACCTTACTTTTGGTACATGGTGTCTGGCCAGACCCCTATGCATTTTGTATGAACGCATAGGCAAAGCACATGGCACGAGTTGGAAATTTGTATTTACCCTTCGAGCAAACAAAAGTTGTCTTCCTAAGGAAGTTATGAAGAGCACCAGACGACCAATTCTTTCAAGTGTGTTTGGTTTTCATGAAAATCTTGTTGCACTTTGCAGCTACGTGCCCAAAAAAATAAGCCTGTCAATTTAATTTCAACCGTGCATTACACGAAATATGTTGAAGGCGTAGCCATGAAACCGGAAGCAATTTTATTCTACAATTCAACTAAAGCCGGAGTCGATACGATGGATCAAATGCTAACTCATTACACAACAAAACGGTCAACCAGACGCTGGACATACGCGTTTTTCTGCAACATGATTGATGTGATGGCATTGGCAAGTTACTTTATATGTAAGCTAAATGATGATTATACAAGAAACGAAAAAAGATGCATATTTTTATATAAACTTGCAAAGCAATTGGTACTGGCCAACGTTGAAAATCGCACCAATAATCCGTACATTGTGGCTCAACCAACAACAACAACAGCAACAACCAAAAAAGATTGCAGAATTTGCCTGCAGCAAGGTGACAAAATACGCCGTAAGACACGCTTTTTTTGCTGCAAATGCAACAATCCTGTTTGTCAGCAACATTCAAAAGTAGATTATTTATGTTTTTGTTGCCTTCCGCAAAATTCTGAATAAAAAAATTCAATGTACGAGGGCGGTTCGGAAAGTTCTTAGCCTATTAATGAAAGAGAATAGTTAGTTTTTCAAAAATATTTTTATTTTTCAATATAATCTTCTGAAACTTCAATACACTGTATCCAACGCTTATCTAGCAATTCTATCCCTTGATTAAAATAGTTTTCCTCAAGGTCTTTAAAATAGTGGTTTACAACTGTAATTGCATCTTCATTTGAGGTAAAACGCTTGCCAGCAAGGAATTTTTTTAGATTTGCGAACAGGTAAAAGTCACTGGGAGCTAAATCAGGAGATTAAGGTGGGTGGTCAAGCAACTCGTACTTTAATTCGTTGATTTTAGCCATTGTTAAAACACTCTTGTGCGCTGGTGCGTTGTCTTGATGAAAAAATATTGTTTTGTGTTGTAAGCTAGGACGTTTTTCCCGAATTTAAACATTTAATTGATCTAAAAGGTTGCAATAGTACTCTGAATTTTTTGTTTTACCCTTTTGTAGGTAGTCAATCAATAAAATACCTTTGAAGTCCCAAAAAACCGTTGCCATAACCTTACCAGCCGATTGAATTGTTTTTGCCTTCTTTGGGGCACTTCCTCCAGCTTCAGTCCATTGTTTGGATTGTTCTTTTGTCTCTGGAGTATAGTGGTGGATCCATGTCTCATCAACAGTTATGAAACGACGCTTAAAATACATTTTATTTCGCTGAAAACGATCCAAACAAGCTTGAGAAATGTTCATTCTTATGCGTTTTTGGTCGACTGTTAACAAGTCCGGCACCCATCTTGCAGAAAGCTTTTTCATCTGTAGTTCTTCATGCAAAATTAAATGGACTCGATCATTTGAGATGCCCATGATATTAGCTATTTCACGCACTTTTATTCGTCGATCATTTAATACCATAGTCATGCACTTTGGCTACAATTTCTGTTATTGCTGTTTTTGGACGTCCACTACGTGGTTCATCTTCAATGCTTGTACGACCACGTTTAAATTCAGCAACCCAATTTTTTACTGTTGCATATGAAGGAGCACTTTCACCTAACACATTCACCATATCATTATGAATTTCTTGTCCCGATAAACCTTTTTTATGTAAATATTTAATGACACCACGCATTTCTAATTTTTCCATTGTAAAAAAATCGCGGATGCGTCTTTTGTGAACACCTGTTTCTATATGAAGGAGTTGCCAGATCGAAACAAAATTTAACATGTGTTCATAGCAGAGATGGAAGTTTCCAAAACACTCAATTTTTTTCTGTTCATACAGCGCTTTTTGTGCTAGGCTAAGAAGTTTCCAAATTGGCCTCGTATTCTTCATAATAATTTTCTATTTTGTCATAAACATTTATTACTTTACCCATAATAAAGAGAAATATATATAGAACAAAAAACTTGTTGCACTTTTCATTCCAAAGATTTTTTCAGGTTTATTTTTTCGTTATCAGGTAGCTAATAACATAGTAAAAAGAAATAGAAACACAAAATATAACAAATATTTTCCTATCTTAGTAAAAAATTTAACGGCAAACAGGCCTTATTTTCATACAAATGCATGTAAATGTATAGGGGTCTGGCCAGACACCATGTGTCAGAACTAAGGGCTCAAAATATGTGCCTGACGAAGGGTTAAAGACATTTGTAGATCTTTATAGAATAGAAACTTTTTAAATGCTCATGAAAGCGCATATCAACAGTTTATAGAGGTTTCCAAGAGCAAAGAGATGCCAAGGTACATGGCCTCGAAGTTCTTGACTGAAGTGGACTGAAGATATCAATCCCAGCTAAACTATCTGTATCTGTCTGTAAGAGTGAAATTAAATCTGAAAAGAGCTCTGAGTTCAATACCCTTAAATTAAAACTTTCGAAATGTCCATTTATTTTCAAAGCTCAAGCTAATTGCGAAATCCTACAATTTGTTTCGTTTACAAATGTAAATTACCAGCCCTATCACAATACTCAATTTACAACGATTTATCATTCGAATGCCACAAAATTCCCATACACGAATCGAAAAAACCAACCAGAGTAAGACGGACATACTTCAATAAGATTAATGATTCGTGATATCACTTTTGTTGCGTGCTGCTCCTGATATCTTTCGAACGAAAGCGGAAATATTTAGCAAAATCGAAATCCATACTTATGTAATGCCATTAAATCATAAATACAGACAAAGACACAAAGAAAATAAAAGAGAGTGAGAAAATCAACCGCACTACAACGCTGGCATACGAAAAAATTCAAATACAGGCGAACTTCATTCCTAGAAAACAAAAACCCCGAAAAACTGAAACCGAAGAAACCAAATTTTCTGTCAAGCTGAAACCACATGAACCTTAGGGAAAAAAACAACAACTCCTTGTGTCAGATAATACATGCGAATTACTAAACACAATAGAAAATGTAAGAATCAAAGAAAAACGAACAAAATCTTTAACAGCTCGACGCATGGACATGTGACAGGCTGTGTATGAGGGTGGAGCGACAAATGCTATTCCATACGAACAACTGTAGGATTGATATGGAAAAGTTTTCCTTTAAGGTTTACGGAGAGGTTTACAAGATAAAGCAGGATCTGGTAGGCAGGCTGAAAATTTCGATAGACTATCCTCGAAGAAAATATATTAGCTTATGACAAATGTTAGAGACATATGTGACGCGCAAAATAGAAAGGGACCTAAGGGTAAAAAACAGTTTTGTTCAGCAGAGCCATTTTAAAGATTTAAATACGTGTATCTTTGGTGTACCATCACTTTCATAAAACGCGCATATCTCTGGGAGGGAATACTTTTGGGGCATGGGATCGGCCTCATTCGATTGTAAGATGTTGTCTACATAGAAAAAAAGTGAAAATTGATTTTTTTTTACCCTAGGGTAACTTTCCCTAAGCGCTGTCACATATGTTTTTTGATATGTTGGAAAGCAACCTCGAGAATATGAGGCTGACAATCTACTTAGTAGGGACATAAATACTGTTACAACATTGAACACACCCATTTTAATAGTAGAACTGAACATACCCCGTTAATGCCATATGGGTTTTGAAAGCTAGCCTCAATAGCGTTAGTCTGTAACGGGATTTTAAAATTGTTTCAACTTTCATCATGAAGTGGTCAGATAATGAGAACCGTATCGCTGTAATAGCGCTTTTCAAGTGTGAAATGAAAAAAAACGGTATTTTCAAAACGCTCCGGCCACTAGGGATTAGCCGAACGTTCGTCTACCGATGCATAAAACTGTTTGAGGACACTGGAGATGTAAAAGACCGCCACCGGTCGGGCCGCCCACGCTCTGTTCGAACACCGCATGGATGTAAGTACTCGTATGTCCTTAAAACATATTGTACAAGTTTGGGGCAGAATTTATTTAGATTTTCTGTTCTATTTTTGCTTTACTTCACAACTAGTAAGGAGCAGCTGACCGCATGTCATCAAAGCCGTTAAATCAAGAATTAACAGAAATCCGCTACGAAAACAGAAAATCATGGCCCGTGAGATGAATATCACACAAAAGTCCTTCAATCGAATCATTAAAAAAGACTTGGGACTTGGAGCCTTTAAATGACGTACCGGACATTTATAGACTGCAGCTTTAAAAAAAAAATAGGATTGAAAAATGCAAACGTCTTTTGGTGAAGCACGCTGATAACTTGCACAGAAAAATTTTGTTCACCGATGAAAAAATTTTTACCGTTCAGGAAGAATTTAACAAGCAAAATGATAGAGTGTATGTGCGGTCATCTAAGGAAGCATCTGAACTGATCCCAAGGGTGGAAAGGGGTCATCACCCACCTTCAGTCATGGTTTGGTGGGCGGTTTATTACGATGGGGCCACTGACCTGTATTTCTGCGAACAAGTAGTCAAAACACTGGCCAAAGTTTACCAAGAAACCGTTTTGGTAGCTGTTGTGAAGCCTCTTAACAATTCCCTGTTCCAAATCCAGCCATGGACTTTCCAGCAGCTTCAAAACAATTTGCCAGCGTTCATTTCCTCTGAAGAATGGCCCTCAGGCAGTCCAGATTTGAACCCATTAGATTGCAAATTGTGGACGGTTTTAGAGGACAAGGTTTGTCACAAAAGATACCCCAACATTGGATCTCTTAAGACTGCTTTGGTTCGAGCTGTGGCCAATTTTCCAATGGACGAGGTTCGTGCAGCCATTTACGATTGGCCAGTGCGACTTAAGGCTTGTGTAAAGGCAAAAGGCGGACATTTCGAATAAGTAGATTCTTTTTGGATACAATATACATCAATAAATATATTAAAAAATATTTGGTCAAAAACATTCAGTACTTTTTATTTTGCAGCATAAAACGTGTGTAACAGTATTTATGTCCCTACTATTTATGTCCCTACCCATAAAGGCTTAACTGCCGTTGCATCGCCCACTCCGTAAAAACATCCCAGAAATCTTTACCATTAACTCCGATAAAGGCTCTATAGTCAATGCATCACTGGTTATAAGACTTAGAAAATTGCACTATTGACTGAGCTAAGATAGCCGGCGAATAGTCAAGTACACAGAGAACAGATTTATTGCCACAGAGAACAGATTTATTGCCACAACCGATTTTTTTGCTAACGGAATGACGGAGGTTGTGTGCTCCTTGGATAAGCCATCAATACAACCGAATGTTAGTAGGTGTCCTGTTACGTTCAGTAACTGAAATATCGGTAGAAAATACGAAGAATCCGAACCTACAAAAAAGAATATTTCTATCTTCTAAAAGTCCCAAAGCCGCACTTGTTTAACGAAAACATTTTAAAATTTCAGTAAAGGCAAAACACTGTATCTTCATATGTGACAGCACATAGAAAATCGGAGCTAAGGGTATAAAATCAATTTTAACTTTTTTTTTAATGTGACAACATCTGAGCATCGAATGAGACCGGTCCCATGCCCCAAAAGTGTTCCCTCCCAGAAATATACGCGTTTTATGAAAGTGATGGTACACCAAAGATATACTTATTTAAATCTTTAAAATGGCTCTTCTGAACAAAACAGGTTTTTACCCTTAGGTCCCTTTCTATTTTGCGCGTCACATATACTTGAAGTACTCTTGAGCATAGGGAGGGTCTTGTCGAGGAAAACGAGTAAAGGATGAAGGACGATTTTTACTAAAAAAATTAGATTAAATGATTTGCTTTAAGCAGAATAATAGGATTATTTTTGCTTTTGGTTATGAGAAAAATTTAGATATCACCACCAACAGTCGCTTACAAAACAATTCCACGACAGCCGGTTCTATGCATCGGATTGACCCGCAGCACAAATTCTTCGGCCAAGGGCTGTAACCCCAGCACATAGTTGCAACTACAAGAACAATTACAAAACGTTGACAAATGTTTTAGACACCGTTGCAATTTTTTCTTTAAGGATATTTAAAAAAAAAGTGTACGCCAATAAGACAAGAACAATTCAAGAGCTAAAGGATAAAAAAATTCAGCACACGATAACGATATCGAACCTCCATTATGTTTATTGGAAATATAGACTAGATGAGAAAGATTTAGATATCATCATCAACAGTCGCTTACAAAGCAATTCCACGACAGCGGGTTCTATGCACCGGATCGACCCGAAGCAGCAATTCTTCGGCCAAGGGCTGTCACCCCGGTACGGTTTGCCGCTACAGCAACAACAACCATCGGATAGAGGCATGCCACCGAAGCCGTGGCGACCATTTGGACGATATTTTATTTCGCACATAATAGTCATAGATTCGTTAATCCTATAAAAATAATTCTCTGAAATATTTTCGTTTTATTTACAATAAAAATTGTGCTTTAAAGTTGGACCACTTTTAGTTTAAGAAGTTCCCCTTAAGACAGTGGTATTTTCAGCTTTTTCAGAGACTTCTTGTAAAGCCAAGGCCTAATAATGAAAATACGAATATTTATCATCAAAAATGATTTTATTGTTTTTCAAAGTATTCTTCAGCATGATTTATACACTTTTGCATGCGCTCAAACCAATTGTCGAAACACTTTTTCCACTCCGATTGAGACACCTCCAAAACATGGTTTTTGATCGCTTTAACAGCATCTTCTGGCGACGAAAATCGCAGACCACGTGTTTTTTTTTTGATGTCAGGACCACGTATTTTTGAACGCTTCAACAGCATCTTCTGGCGACGAAAATCGTTGACCACGTATTTTTTTCTTGATATTAGGACCACGTATTTTTTTCCAAGTCAGGGCTGTACGGCGGATGACCCATCAATTCGACGTTTTTGGCCGGTCAAAAAGGCGCTGGTTTGAGCCAATGCACATTAGGTCAAATGACAGCTTTTTCTGTGCTAAATTGATAAAAATCAAAGTGCCGTTTTCCTATTGTTGTTGTGGTTTTTTAATTGGAAATGCTTCAAAACAAACACGTGTGAGTTTTTTTTTTGCGTTAAAAAAAAGCACCGTTACACATTTGTACGTCAAAGTCAATCAATGCAATTTTTTCTTCAAACGTGCTAGAATGTTCAATAGTGCAAGGTCAACTTTAAGTTTGTATTTCTCGATTTGTGTTTATTATAATTTATTAATTTAAATGGAAAATAAAGAGACAGGTAAGTACTACTGTTTTTAATTACAACTGCTTTATATTTATGTCGATAAACTTAAAAAGAACTCATAAGACAACATTACCTTAAAAGGGTTAATTTTTTTTTAAACTTTTACATTCCGTAAGAGTTTAAAAAAGTTGACCCCATCTGACCTCTTTCAAATCGAAAAAAGTGGATTAAATATAATGTAATGAGTTATTTTGCTTTGTGACAAATTGCGATTATTTGCGCTTTATGAGTTATGCCTGTTCTTGTAGGTAACCTCTGTATCAAAAAAACCGATCTGTTTGAAATATGGCGAAGAGAATGCAATAAGAAAGACAAATTTGATGCAGTTTTCAGACACGTTGTTGACAAAATCGAACCTGATACTATTTCGGATGAAATGGATAAACATATAAAGCAAACAATACATTTTTTTTGCGTAAAATTGGCTCAAAAGTGGGAAAAATGTCACAGAAAGATAAATGTCTTTAAGGATCAAAATCATACGTGGCTAAATTCTGAATTACATTTTGAGGTAAGTGATATGTCAAAAAAATCTACTTCAATCGGTGTTGGACGTCCAGCTATCCCATTCAGCGCAAAATCAGAATTTGGAAAAAGAACAGAAGCAGCAAATCTTTCAACTGAGAAAGCAGATACTAACCTTCTCGTTCGTGCAGCAGCAACATCGGCTCGTAAACAAGGAAATTCCGATTTGGCTGCAGTCCTGAAAGAAAGTATGAAAAGCCCGACAAGGCCATCAAAAATGCGGAAAATGTGTAATCAAGATACAAAAAAAACAATTCCACTTTCTGCGGATGAGGCCTTAGCTTTCCTTCTTGAATACAATTTTTCAAAAGAACAATATAACGCAATACGCCACGAAAGCAAATCAAGAAACTGCGACATTTATCCACACTATAATAAAATTACAACCTCAAAATTAAAATGCCGACCTCATGGTATAACAGCAAATGAGACCCTTGCTAAAGTTTCGTTGCAATCTTGTTTACTTCATACAGCTGAAAGAATTTTTGAAATGCAAAAAGAAGTAGTTCAAACTGTAATGGAAGCGGAGGGGACAGATTTTTTAAGTTCCGAATTAACATTAAGCTACGGGTTTGATAGTAGCACTGGTCAAGCTCAATTCAAGCAAGCATTTAATGAGCCAAGTTCGTCAAAAAACTGCGATGCCTCCCTTTTAGCTACTTCACTTATTCCCTTACGTCTAATGTCCTTATCGGGAAAGCCAATTTGGAACAACAGAACACCGCAATCTATAAGATTTTGTCGTCCCATTAAACTGCAGTATGTAAAGGAGACAAAAGATGTCGTTCTTAAAGAAGAACAGGACTTAAAAAATGAAATAGACGCTTTGACTAACGTTCGGATATCAATTGGTGAGGGGAAATTCGTTGAAGTTTCATTTCATTTATTTTTAACACTAATTGATGGAAAAGTTTTGAACATTATAACTGGAACGAAATCAACCCAGGCTTGTCCCATTTGTGCTGCTACACCTAAGGACTTCATGAACACATTTGATTATAAAAGTGAAGTATTCTGTGCAAAAGAGGAAAACTTAAAGTTTGGACTTAGCCCCCTTCATTGCTGGATAAGATTTTTTGAATTTGTATTACATTTAGGCTATAAATGCAAATTACAAAAGTGGCAGATACGAGGAGATGATAAAGTAACTGTCTTAAAAATAAAAGAAAAAATACAAAACGATTTTTGGAGAAAGCTTGGACTTCGCGTGGACATGCCCAGAGTAGGTGGTTTTGGTTCCACAAATGACGGAAACACTGCTCGACGAGCTTTTACTGAGCATGATATTTTTTCTGAAATAACTGAGGTTGACAAAGATATAATATTTCGATTCAAAATCATTTTGATTTGCTTATCCTGCCAGTTCAAAATAGATTCACATAAATTTGAAATATATTGCTTTGAAACAGCAAAACTTTTTCAGGATCTATATCCCTGGTTGCCAATGACTGCCACGGTCCATAAAGTGCTCATACACTCAAAACAAATAATAGAAAACAGCGCACTACCAATAGGCCTTCTTGGAGAAGAAGCTTCTGAATCGAGACACAAAATATACAAAGCCGATCGGTTGCATCACGCCCGCAAAAACAGCCGCACCAATAATCTGTTAGATGTATTTAATAGGGCTGTCGATACTTCAGATCCATTAATTTCCACAACATTTTTAACCAGACGCTTACAAAAGCGTAAACGTTCTTCACTTCCACCTGAAGTTATTGAGCTATTATGTTGCAGTGAATCCATAGAAGAATTTCAGCTTAGCAACCAAGACGAAGAAATTGATGAAAGTGAAGAAGCCGTTTTTGATTTAAATTTACAAAATGAATTAGATTTAAGCAATTTCTAAATGTTATAATATAATAAAAAAAAATCAATTAAATGTATTATGTTTGTTTAATGGTTGGAAAAGGGTTAATTATTGGTCGCTAATGGGTTAAATTCTATTTTTTTTAAATAGGGTTAAGCTTACTTATGGAATTGTTACA
The DNA here is from genome assembly GCA_963513945.1 of Hydrotaea diabolus. Taxonomy (NCBI): domain Eukaryota; kingdom Metazoa; phylum Arthropoda; class Insecta; order Diptera; family Muscidae; genus Hydrotaea; species Hydrotaea diabolus. Next base: position 148,300,375 of record OY740718.1, on the reverse strand, counting down.
GGTTTTGGTTTGAATACCATGTTTTTGTAGTAGTTATTAATTTCGCACAGAAAAATTTGCATTTGACCTATAGTGCAATGTGTGAGAGCTCGCATTGTCATGGTGCACAATGATTCGTCTCTCTTGTTCGTTTTTCGTATTTCTCCAAAGACTTCAAGCAAACAAATTGTGGTGTAGCACTCAGAATTGTCCGTCCTACGTTGCTCAAGCGGAACAGTCGACACATGACAAGTTTTGGCGAAGAAACAGGCGACCATTTGCTTCGGAGTGCTTCTTCCACGAACAACTTTCGTTGGATTTTCCCCGTCTTCGAAGACCCACACGGTCGATTTGTTTCGGGCTCATACGCATAGATCCCTGATTCGTCACCTGTGACGATCTTTGAAGCACCGCGATCGTATTTTTTCAAAATTTCTTTGCATCAATCGACACGAGCCTTTTTTTGAGTGATTGTCAAATCGTGCGGTATCCAACGAGAACAGGCCTTTTTTACGGCCAAGTCTTTGTGCAATATCGAATGTATGCTGGTGGAAGAAATGCCGAAGGATGCCTCTATCTCACGGTATGTCACATAACTTGCATTATCAGTCCACGCACGGCATCAATGTTCACGAGTTAATTCCATGTTTTGCCAAATTGGTTCTTTCAAGTCACTTTAAACAACACAAATGATGGTCGTACTTCAAAACGTTCTGAGTACATTTAGGCAAAAAAAGGTAAAACTTTCCAATGGAAATGTCAGAACACTAAGTAGTGCCTAGGCCATAAATATATATAGCAACTCTCGTAATGAAAAATACTTTTTTGGGCTTCATTCGATTATAGTTTATAAACATTTGGTGATTGCAACCGAAATTCCCCTTTTGCAACCGAATTATTGTAGTTTCAACCGATTTCCAAATTGGATGAATTTATGTTGATCTTGATATGATTTAAAAATGATTCTTATTTAATTATTATTTTGTAACTGGCGCTCTATACTACTAAAAATTCCAGTAAACGAATTAACATCGGGTTGTGATGATGGAATTTTTGTGGCTCGCGCGACCATTATTATTCTATTGACCAAAAACAAATCGGTTGTGCCAACGAATCTGTAATATGTATGGGTATGTGGGTGTGTTGTTGAAATCGTACCTATAACTTTGCCCTACTTCTACATTTGCACATTCTTTCCCCTTCCTTCACTCCACCCTATGGTATATGTAAAAATAAATACATCTAACGCTCAATTCCAAAACAAGATACAAATCTAAGCAAAAAGCAAAGACGGATGAGAAGAAGAACACACACACAAGCACATAAAAGACTAGAGATATTCGTCAAGCTTTTCGTATTGTTGATTAATGACTTGCTGTTGGCAACTGTTGTTGTCATTTCGAGTTGATTGCCCGTGTCCAGACACTACTCCAGGATCATTTCCTATCTCCGTATTTTGTCCATTTTTGTTTAATGGCTTTCTTTCGGTTGATAAGATAAATTGGCACTGCTCCGTTACTGGGAGGGCTATATGATGGACATAATGGAAAAATTAATGAATTCCTTTGTACAGAAACAAGACATCTAGAGCATGTAAGTACTCGTATGTCCTTAAAACATATTGTACAAGTTTGAGGCAGAATTTATTTAGATTTTCTGTTCTTTTTTTTTGCTTTACTTCAAAAATAGTACAGAGCTGCGCAATTTGAATTGTCTTTGGTTAGTTTCTATTCTTATTTATTTATAACTTTGGCTTCAATCCAACTAAAAGGGGTGAAGAAGGGAACGGCCGTGGTACGGTTGGGAACATTAGTTGGTAGGGTTGTTGGAGAAGGATGAGTTTATAATAAATTGCTTACAATTTAGAAATATGTCAGTGTACAACGTACCGAAAATTTTACTGCATCGTATTTCCATGTTAGGGCCCCCGCAGACTGCAGACTTTTTATCGGCCGATAGTTTAGTCGGGTTGGGCTGAAAGTGCGCACACCGAGCCAACTAAACAGTTTGTTTGGTGAACAGGGCGCAGACTATCCAACAGTCGGCCAACTATTCTCGAAATAGTTTGTAACTGATTGTAACCATACTGATTAAGAAGCCGACCAAACTATCGGCCGATAAAAAGTCTGCAGTCTGCGGGGGCCCTTAAAGTGCAACTGCAGCCAAGCAATCACGTTGTGGATTGTTCGACACAGTGTTACCATGTTTTCTTTAATTATGCCAAAGATGGTATTACTTGTGATTCCGAAATATTTATGTCCTTACACATTGTGTACTTGTTAAAAAGTAATATTTTTGTATATTCCTTAATAAATTATGCAAACAAGTGAAGCTGCTTCTATTAGCCAGTGTTTGGAATAGGGGTAGCTAGTCTTCAATCGAATGGCAAACTTCTGTTTTCTAAGAACCAAATGATCCCAACCGTTAGACAAAACAAGGCAACATTGCTTTAGGGTTAAGGCTACATAAGGCATCAAATCAATTTCCCTCCATTTGAGAAAGTTATTGGTTTTTCTAACCGCATTTTGGAAAGCTGAAACTTGTTAAACCTTATACGAGGGCTGCTATATATATTTCTGGCTTAATAATGAATATGCGAATATTAATCATCAAAAAAGGTTTTATTGTTTTTCAAAGTATTCTCCAGCATGATTTATATACTTAGAAGGGACATAAATACTGTCACACAAGTTTTATGCTGTAAAATAAAAAGTACTGAATGTTTTTGGACCAACTATTTTTAAATATATTTATTGATATGTATTGTATCCAAAATTAATCTACATATTCGAAATGTCCGCCTTATGCCTTTACACACTGGCCAATCGTCGATAGCTGCTCGAACCTCGTCCATTGGAAAATTGGCCACAGCACAAGCCAAAGCAGTCTTAAGAGTTCCAATGTTGGGGTATCTTTTGTGACAAACCTTGTCCTCTAAAGCCGCCCACAATTTGAATTACAATGGGTTTAAATCTGGACTGCCTGAGGGCCATTCTTCAGATGAAATGAACGTTGGCATATTGTTTCGAATCCAGGCCTGGGACGTTTTAGCCTTATGGGCCGGCGCAGAATCCTGCTGGAAAGTCCATGGCTGGTTTTGGAACAGGGAATTGTAAAGAGGCTTCACAACAGCTTTCAAAACGGTTTCTTGGTAAACTTTGGCCGATGTTTTGACTCCTTGTTCGCAGAAATTTAAGTCAGTGACCCCATCGTAAGAGACACCTCACCAAACCATGACTGAAGCTGGGTGATAATCCTTTTCCGCCCTTGGGATCTGTTCAGATGCTTTCCTAAATGACCGCGCATACACTCTATCATTTTGCTTGTTAAATTCTAACTAAACGGTCAAAATTTTTTCATCGGTGAACAAATTTTTTCTGTGCAAGTTATCAACGTGCATCACCAAAAGACGTTTGCATTTTTCAATCCTATTTTTTTTTTAAAGCTGCAGTCAATAAATGTCCGGTACTTCGTTTGAAAGCCCAAAGTCCCAAGTCTGTTTTTAATAATTCGACTCATGGACTTTTGCGTGATATTCATCTCAAGGGCCATGATTTTCTGTTTTCGGAGCGGATTTCTGTGAATTCTTGATTTAACGGCTTTGATGACATGCGGTGTTCGAACAGAGCGTGGGCGGCCCGGCCGGTGGCGGTCTTTTACATCTCCAGTCTCCTCAAACAGTTCTATGAATCGGTAGACGGACATGCGGCTAAGCCCTAGTGGCCGGAGCGTTTTGAAAATATCGTTTTTTTTTCATTTCACGCTTGAAAAGCGCTATTACAGCGATACGGTTCTCATTATCCGACCACTCCATGATGAAAGTTGAAACAATTTTAAAATCCCGTTACAGACTAACGCTATTGAGGTTAGCTTTCAAAACCCATATGACATTAACGGGGTATGTTCAGTTCTACTATTGAAATGGGTGTGTTCAATGTTGTAACAGTATTTATGTCCCTACTTAGTAGACTCTTTTGATTAAAATTCGCTTTGCACCAAGACTTAATTACAAAAAACTACAAAGACATCGGTCCAAGACATCACTAATCACACACTCTATTAAAATAAGAAAACAATCTCAATATGTCGTATGTTTAATTAAAACTCACAATTCAAAATAACTCGAACTCTTAGCAATCACATTAAATTAGAACACTTTCAAATCATATCTCACAACTAAAGCTACTAATCACATTTAAGCAAAAAGTTGTCAACATTTCATAAACAAAAGAATAGAGAAAAAACTTTACAATCATTTGCAAGGATATTGTGCATGATATCCTTCTTGCAAATGCATTACACTTCCGAAGTGCAACTTTTTTCCTAGAGGATTTCTGGCAACACTTATCTTAACTAATACCGCTCCAGCAAACATTTCAAGTAAAACGACAACTACAACAAGGGCAGAATTTTCTAAAACTTAAAAACATAAACTGAAAATATATAAGTGTACTAGAATGTATACGAGTATACATATACAAAAAAAAGGAAATTTACATACAAGTGCCTTTTAAATAAAGTTATCATGACTACATATGAGTCATTCCATGCCAAACGGTACGCATTTTTTACATCACAAGCTTGGATTGCTTAACTAGTTTGTGTATGCACTCTTCTCTTAAAAATATTATATACGTGTTTCAAGAAAAAAAATTTAAAATTTTTTTTTAAATGTTATGACCAATTGAACTTTGGTGAAATGAAGATTTTATCAAAGAGGTGTGTTCATTCAGTCGCATGTAACTCCGGAAATACTTGACCGATTTTACTCTGCTATACCTTATTTTGAAGGTAATTTTAAGCACTTCTAAAATAACGAAACGGTATGGCATAACGCCATAGAATTTTTTAAGTTTGTATCATTTTAATCCTTTTATTTCGATTTTGAAAATGATTACATCTTTTTTTATTTTTGAAATTTTGCAGGCGTATTCTTACAGGTCTGTTTTACCGACTGTGTAAGTTTTAAAGTGGTGAAATAATGCGTTCTATTTTTAAAAAATTTTTTTTACCTTATACCTTTTTCACTTCCATGAATATAGAAAATATAATATAGAAAAAAAATACTTTTTAATAGTTTATTGACACAAGATATAACAACAACAAAAAAACAAAGAAAAAAAGAAATAAAAACATGATACAATAGCCGTGCACGTATTCCAGGAGGGGCTTGTAAATTTTTTAAAGAAAACCTTAGGACCTGTAAGTAAAATATTTTACTTTTCTGATGGCGCAAGCGCACAATACAAAAACAAGAAAAACTTTTTAAATCTGACGTTCCACGTAGAAGATTTTGGAATACCAGCGGAATGGCATTTTTTTGCAACGTCTCATGGCAAATGGCCCTGCGATGGTCTGGGAGGAACAGTCAAAAGACTAGCAGCACGTGCAAGCTTGTCCAGCCTCATAAATCCCATTAATAGTGCCGTCAAATTTTATGATTGGGTGAATAAAAACGTGAAGAATATTCATACAGAATTCTTCAATAACTATCAATATCAAGATAGGGCGAAACACCTGAAGGAGCGTTTTGAAAAAGCGAAAACAATTTCTGGAACTCTTGGCTACCATGCATTCATTCCACAACCCGATAAAATAATGAAAGTCCAGACAACATCATCTTCTGAGCAGTACTGTATGAAGATGGTATACAAGGCATAACATTTATTTCATTACTCATTTTTTTATTTCTTTTTTTCTTTGTTTTTTTGTTGTTGTTATATCTTGTGTCAATAAACTATTAAAAAGTATTTTTTTTTCTATATTATATTTTCTATATTCATGGAAGTGAAAAAGTGTATAAGGTAAAAAAAAATTTTTAAAAATAGAACGCATTATTTCACCACTCTAAAACTTACACAGTCGGTAAAACAGACCTGTAAGAATACGCCTGCAAAATTTCAAAAATAAAAAAAGATGTAATCATTTTCAAAATCGAAATAAAAGGATTAAAATGATACAAACTTAAAAAATTCTATGGCGTTATGCCATACCGTTTCGTTATTTTAGAAGTGCTTAAAATTACCTTCAAAATAAGGTATAGCAGAGTAAAATCGGTCAAGTATTTCCGGAGTTACATGCGACTGAATGAACACACCTCCTTGATAAAATCTCCATTTTACCAAAGTTCAATTGGTCATAACTTTTGAAAAAAAAATTATATTTTTTTTTTCTAATCGCGGATTAAATAGAATTGCTAGAGGACCAAATCTGCAAATTTTCATAAAAATCGGAATCATTGCGTTAAATTTTTGCCCAAAATCGTACCGTTTGGCATGGAATGACTCATATGCAGATGTCACATGTTGTGTTGTCGTTCTTGGTTTTCCTCCTCTCTATCTTGCTTAAGTTTTTACACACACACACATGCACAAAGAGGAAACTTTACTTTGTGTGCAACATATGAATTTTTACAAAAACTGTCAGAAACTACTTCCAGTACTGCTTCCAACAATGAAGATTTTAGGAAAATTATGTCTGTGACTGCCTTCTAGTTCAGATTTGAACATTTGCTACAATTAAGTCAATATTTGAAATTTCGTTTAAATATGGTGCGAAGAGGCAACGGTGGGAAACATTTTTCACTCTATATAAGGTATTGCAGATCCTCCTAGTAAGCCATTTTGCCTTTGGTGTTTTTGGAACATTTCTTTGTCAATAAATTTTTGGCCATTTTTTTTGTTGATAACGTTCCCAGTATTTGGGCACAGCATTCTGATTACACTAGTTGACAGCCATTTTGGACTAGGGTTCTAAATATTTTTTTCTGTAGATTTTAGCCTCCTAAACACGAAGCTGAATTTTAAAAAATTTTCCTCTGATTAGTTTTCACGATAGAATTTTTTTTACGATTTTTTTATGAGATGTCTCAGCTTTTTGGACCATAACTCCCAAACACTATTTGATATAGAGTGGTCGCAAATGAAAGGAAATTAGCTTTGCTAAAGTTTGGACTTTCTCGAGCAAAACAAGCCATAGTTTGTTAAAATTGGGTGAGAAATTGTAGAACTAAACGTTGTTTAGTTTAGTTAGACGTAATTGGTAAACCTTAGGTTAATAAAGAATTAACTAAAATTCTGAAAATTTACCAGTACATGTAACTCCATTTGTTGCCCAATTTTTTTAAACGATAGCTTGTTTTGCTCGGAAAAGTCCAAACTTCATGCTTAGTTTATTTATATATTTTTATATTATTGTTTATTTAATTATTCAATTTTCAGTCGTGATTTTTGCACAAAAACTTAAATTTGTTTAATGCCTCTAACGTCAAAAATATTAGCCTGATTTTAATACCTTGTATGATAAGTTTTAGAAAAGCTAATTTCCTTTCATTTGTGACCACTCTTGATCAAATGATCTTGATTGTAATAGCGTTTGGAAGTTGTGGTCTAAAAAGCTGAGACATCTCATAAAAAAATTTCAAAAAATCTATCTTGAAGACTAATCAGAGGAATTTTTTTTAAAATTCATTTTCGTATTTTGGTAGCCAAAATCTATAGGAAAAAAATATTAAGAACTCTGGGCCTGGAAAAAGATCATAATTTGAAAACTTGTGTTATAGAGCTTCTTGACTTATAACTTTTATGGAAATATAATCCAAAAATGTTTACCTATGGCGAGGTGTAAAGTTCAAAAAGTCAGTTGCCCTGTTTTAAACACTAGTATCTGTTTACTATAGAAAGGGTTGTCAAGCTAATCAAAATATCATGAAAAGGATGACGAAGTCAATGGGCACTACGTTATAAATAACGAGAGTGTTTTACATCTATCTGATATTTATTTGGTTTCCCATCTGAAAATAACTCAATCATTTTATTTACTAACTATTTACTATAATAATAATAAATTTGCCGTCATAAAAGACTATTTAAAAAAAACATTTTTTTGAAAAAGACTGAAAATTTGAAAACATCCTGATTTTTTCTGAAAATGTCTGTTAAAAATATTATAATAATAGACACATGTATGCAATATTTATAACAAAAGGACGAAAGAGGACACGCTTAAATTAGACATATGTGACAGCGCATAGGGAAAGGGACCTTTGGGTAAAAAAAATCAATTTTCACTCCTTTTTTTGATGTGGACAACATCTGAGCATCGAATGAGACCGATCCCATGCCCCAAAAGTGTTCCCTCCCAGAGATATGCGCGTTTTATGAAAGTGATGGTACACCAAAGATACACGCATTTAAATCTTTAAAATGGCTCTCCTGAACAAAACTGGTTTTTACCCTTAGGTCCCTTTCTATTTTGCGCGTCACATATTAATTTTTTGTCTACTACAGTAATTCTATTCGTTTGGTGAAAACCTGGTCTTAAAGAGTTGTTTCTTTTCAACAATTGCTGCCAAACTTTCTGATAAAGATTGTCACGGATCCGAAATAAAAGCAGTGTGCAGCCACGAAAATCAATGTCACTTTGCACTTTTATTAAAAACTTGTCCTTAATAAAAATATAGATGCAAGAGGTCTCGAGCTAGTTAGTTCCTGTTTAATGTGTCAAAGCGATGGGCCGAAATAAAACAAATGAGCTGAACGCTTACTCAAAACTTTCGTTAAGAAATCCTTTTTTTCACTGTTTTCGAAATAAGGACAAAAAACACACCAAACCAAAAGAAAGACTACGAAATTAATCTCCATACGATTTCACTTGAATAATCTCAACACAACAATTCGTTAAAATGAATGAATATTTAATTCTTTTTAATAATTTCACACGGTAGTGCACTTTAAAATGAAAACTTCCTTGGCCCATAAAAAATAACTGAAACCTACCAGAACCTTTTGTTGATTAACTGTACTCATCTAAGTCTTTCAATTCTTAAAGGAATCAGAAACCCCCCAGAGAATGTCCAAAATTGAGTAGCAGAGTGAAATAAACTCTAGTGAAATTGAGCCATATCGGCGAAAGTTTTCATTAAAACCACAAGAAAATGTCCCTCCCGATTTCAGGTTCCGCCAAACCAAATTGAGCCCCTTTGAGAAATTTGTAATCGATTCGGTAAATGTATATTCCCCACACAAAGGTCCTGTCACTGCACTAAGCATTTTACATCTGATCTATCTTTAATTCAGTAATAGCGCATTATGAAAGACCTATTTTTCATTCTGTTAAAAGTGGACCTTAATGGTCAACGTTTCCATTTAACGTCCATAAAAGGGTCCTTCTGCAGCTCCAGAACCGACAAATTAAATCCGACTTCACAGGGAGTTACCGACCACGATAAAATTGGACAATATTGTTTTCTGGCTCAACAGCAGAGTCAATAAACAACATTGCCGCATTTGGGCTAAAGAGCAACAAGAAGAGGTTCAAGAGGTGCCATTATACCCAGAGAAAACCACGGTTTGGTGCGGTTTATAAGCTGGTGGAATCATCGGTGCATATTTTTTCAAAAATGATGATGGCCAGAACGTAACCGTTAATAGTGCTCGCTATCGCGCCATGATATCGATCTGTAGTAGCTGTCTCTGGTTATTTGGGATCTTACTCCAAACAAAAGATTTATTTTGCCAGATTGTCGGCCTTTGCTGGTATGCTGGCGTTTAGCGCGGCTAAGCTCGCCGAATGGGCGTAGTTCTTGCCAGCAATCTGGACATAAAGACAGGTACAATAAACACATAATAATACCAGGCTTAAATTGATCTAAAACACGCAGGGGACAACACGAAAGACACGGACCCGAAGCAAGACACAAAGGTAATAAAAATCAACACTGAAGTGTGCACTCACTACAACCATCACGAACACTCAACTTCTTGGCGGCTGATATGCCAAGGAAATTACCCTCACGCAGAAAAAAAGTATGGTTGTGGTGACAATATTCGAAGAGGATAATACTATTGTTGGGTATATGGTTGTGGTACAACAATATTATGATCCTCACAACACTAGTATGATTCAAATGCAACCATACTATGATCCTCACAACAATAGTATGATTCACACTCAACCATACTATGATCTCCACAACCATAGTATGATCCTCACAACCATAGTATGTTTCATATACAACCATAGTATGATCCTCACAACCATAGTATGTTTCATATACAACCATAGTATGATCCTCACAACCATAGTATGATTCATACGCAACCATGTTATGATCCCTACAACCATAGTATGATCACACACAATTATACTATGATCCCCAATATAATTTATTAGAATTGGTTTAAGTTGTCAACAATAGATTTGAATTATGAAAATTATTTAAAAATACATTAAATTCAAAATAATACGAGTGATTTATTTTACAGTAGAAAAAATAAGTTAAAATTAACGTAAGCGTTTTTGTTAAAAATATTTCAGTTAAATAAAACCAAAGCAGCTTGTTTAAAAAAATTTAATTTCGATAAAAAAAAGTACTATTATTGCATTAGATCCGTACCAATAACATTTGTTCTAAAAAGCATATATAAATGAAGAAAAATTACAATCATACAGTATGATTGCCGTAATCATACTATTGTTAACATAAAACGCAAAACGCAATACTTTTGTCGCACCAACCATATGTATATTGTTGCTATAACCATATTTTCATTTTTAAATTTGGCAATAATACTATTGTTGCATTTCAACAATATTAATATTGCAGCAATTATACTATTGTCAAAAATAAATTCAGTTAACAATGCTATGGTTGTGACGAACATACTTTTATTGCGGAGAACATATTATTATTGACGTGACCATGTAGTAACCATGTTTTTTCTCTGCGTGCTCCCTCTTGGAGTCGGAAACCAAACTCCACCGTGATACCTCCAATTATTTCTGAGGTATCCCATCTCCAATACCTCTACTTACCCCTTGCCTTTTTTCATAATTTGGCTTTACATAAGGATCCATTTATTACAACATTTTCGTTAATATTCAAAAAATTTAACGCAAACTTATTAACGCATATTTGAACAAATTTAATTCTTTTTTCGAATACAAAAATCAAGGAAATTTTAATTTTGAATCTAAAAGTTTCACAAAAACAGTAAAATATTCCTATTTTTCTAATTTTAGCCTCGTGACGGCACCTCTGGAGCAACTGCTGGGAACCTTGTGGCAGGTTTTAACCGGATGGCCGCCTGGTTTTGAACTGGTGCTGGTGTGTATGGTACGGTCGGTATCCACAGTAAGCTGTATTGTTTTAAGTAAGTGTTCGGTAACCTTGTCGTCCGTTTTGTCTGGTATTTTAATTTACTATTTATGTTCTTTTTCAGATAAAAAAGTTCCTTCTGTAAAAAAGAAATAGAGGTGGAATTTAGGGCAAAACCCTGCCTTACGTGTGATTTCCCTAGGCTTGAGCTTAACCCTATCGGTACTAACGCGCACTTTTCAGTTTTCAAAAGGTATGTTAACGTTTTCTACACCGATATTTCTTTTACTATTATCCTACTTCTTTTATCTAAAAAAACTAAATTATTGTGTTCACTTTCTTTTCAGGTTTAATTGTCACGTATAGTTGTCGGCGGATACTACCTAGCAGCTACCAGGCTTGGCGCTGTAAGATCTGCTGCTCCCTCGGTGGATTAGTCCCAGTTGGTGGCAGAAAATGGCGGAATGATGTTTTAAGCTTTTAGTATTTTTATGTTTATTTTTTGTAAAACTATTTAGCAATCACAATGTCTTGTTTTTATTAAAAAATATATTTGTTTGTCGACAAATGTTGTCGCTTTTTGTACTTTTGTTGTTTATTTGTATTTTTGTTCACTGTATTTTTTTTGTTTTAAATGCAACTCAACCAAAAGTTACTTATCTCCTTGCCAGACCAACCTTTCGTTTCGGGATTCAAAATCAAAGAGAAGAAAAAAAGAAAGTTTCCATTTTTTCTAAAAAATTTCTGGATCTCCCTCTTCATAATTTCAAGTTTTTTTTTCTTTTTCTTTATTATTTTGTCTACTCTACAGCTGTTCGAAGAGTGCTGCCAAGTTAAACACATTGTTAACGCTTTTTGTTATGTTTGCGCAAACGCTTATAACCCTTTAAGGCGCACATGACAGATCTTCAATTATTGTTGTAATGGACTGTTTGAATTCAGTCATATTTCTTGGTTTCGATGTGTACAACTCTTGCTTGACATAAACCCATAAAAAAGTTTAGCGCAGTTAGGTCCGGTGCCCTTGGGACCAGCTGAAAGTTGAACTTCTGGATATTAATTTGTTTAAGAATATTCTCAACCATAGCCGGTCTGGCTATATGTGTAGTTGCTCCATCTTGCTGGAACCAAATCCTGTTGAATCGGGTTAAAAAGCGACTCCTTTCTATACAACCTATATCAGGCCTAAGATGGAATACAACTCCTATATAGGGTGCTCCAAAAACATCCTTGGTTTGACCGTTTTCAAGTGAAAGCCATGGTGCTGATAAGTGACAGTGGGGTAGTATCCAACTCAATTCTCTCCCTTGAACATCGTCGGAATGTGGGTTGCATGTAGCTGTTATATCGTTACTTACTAAAAAACGATCCCCATTTACAGTCACTTCAGTCACAGTCACTACAGCCGCAATGGAGTTTTGAACCCGACTATAGGGATCTTGATGGTACGGTCTTCGTGCGATGCTTGCAGGTTCGGCAAGCTTGTTTAACAACCTCATGTAGTACAATAGTCCATCTACTTGGGGGGTCCGCCAAACTCCTGCCTAACTTGCCTTTGGACGGAAATGCAGGACTGAAAATCATAGTACCGCTGCACTATTCTAATCCTCTCTTTTCTGTATCCCAAGTATTCATTTTTATTAAATGAAATAAAGGGTTTCCCAATAGGGACATAACAAAATTTACTTACGAACTACTTTTGGTAATCATTAAAAATAACTACCGAAATTCTGAGTCGGTGGCTCTGGCAAAGTTTTTCGAAAATCCAGAACTTCATCGAAAAATCATTTTTAGCGAGTCAATAAACGAAATATGCGTTATTAGACAGCAACAAAGCCACATGTGCTTCAAGAGACACAAATGCATCCGATAAAAAATACTTGTGGTGCGGTTTTCATGTCGGAGGTGTGATTTTAGTCGATGAAAACAATCGTAATAAACTTAATTCTCTCTGCACATGTAGCATTTCAGAGATTAAAGAGTAACCTTAACAAAAATCATTAATATAATCTTACCCCACACTGCACGCAGGACTAAACCAATAAATGCTAGTAAACTTCGAAATAAATTAAAAATGTTTTTCAAATGTTAATCACATTTAGTTATGGCTATTATATCAGTAGAATGAAACGCCACAATTCTGAATCTAATAATAAACACAATGAGAATATCTTCACAAGACGTAGCTATGTTGGGTTTATGGACTGTAAAGGACTACACACCAAAAATGATAACAATGTCATTTGTTGTGTGTGACAACTAATCCTGGCGGTAGTTTTCCATATACACAAGCTCAACTGCACACACTGTGACCTTCTTTTCAAATTCCACTTCATCCAAAGAGAAGGAAGTGTAGGGAAGTCTTCCTGTGGCTCTAATAAATTATGGGCTTATTCTTAAAACTACAACAATGATGGAGTGGTAATTGTTGTAGCTGCAGCAGTCGGCGGTGTTGCTGGTGTGTTGCCCCCTCAACATTCTAAGATCCTTAATATTTATCTATAATTGTAAGTGTATTTGTACTTCTGTGTGTGTGTGTGTGGAGGAAACTAGTCCATTTGTATGTGTTAGTTAGTCTATCTACCACAAGCCTTTTAGTTTATTATTTTGTTAAAATTGTGGGGTTTTAATGCATGAGAATTTATGTACCCCTAACCCACATTCACAGTTTATACAGAAGTTAGCAGATAATTATGGCTTTCTTAGCAATAATGTATGTTCATAGCTAGTGTTGGCATTCGTATATCCTTTTACATATCCTTAGCACTGACAAGATTTACACAATACTGGGTGGATATTAGGGTATCTATTATCTCGAGTAGTTATAATGAATATGGCTTATTCAGCATAAAACTAGAAATTAATTTATAATGATTTCATCTGATGATATCACATGTTGTTGGGTTATGTGTCATAATTATGGATGAGATTGAAATCTACTCTAGTAAGCAATTTATTTAAATTAAATAACTTATGCACCTAAAAGTTTACTTCAATTGTATCTACAAATTGATGGAATGTTGGCATTTTTTAAAATGAGATCTTAGTTAATGTTCGTTTTCATTTCATTTTGTTATTGACATGTAATTCGAAGCCCATTGCGGGCCGATTAAAGCTAAATTGCAATAAGCATCAATATTTTAAATAGAACATCTCTTAATATGTCAGGCGGAAAATTTCTGTCAAATTTGTAAAAATGTTGTTAAATTTGTAATCTCTCTACGAAACAACTTGAATACCCTACCTAGAAAAGAAACGACCCTAATGTGAAACGAAGAGCAACTGACAGAGCTCTTTGTACCGATGGCACAAGTGAAACAATTAATAAAGGTAAAAAACTAGAGTGAGACCCCCTTTAAAAGATTTCGCGCCTTTGTCTGGAGTTTGAGCAAAGCCGGGCTTAATATGTGGCATCTAGAGCGGAAAGGGCATATTTCGTAGGGGCTATCTAAGAACATAGACTGATATGTTCAAACGCACTATGCTTCATCTGTGCTAGATTGAATTGTGGCCTTTATTCGGCAAGACTTTAAAACAAAAAATGGAGCAACATAATTGACCTTAGTTCAGCTCGTCTGTTTTTCTTTGGTCTTTTCCTTTAACAAATTGAACAGGGATTAACCGGCTCGAGACCTCTTGCATCTCTATTAAAGTTTTAACAAAACGGCAAACTAACATCGAATTTCGTGGCTGCACACGGTTTTTATCACGATTTCGGGTCCGTGACGACCTTTATCAGAAAGCTACGAAGCAATTGTTAAAAGGAAAGTTGAACTCTTTAAGACCAGGTTCTCACCAAACGTATAAGTACTACATTTGTATATCTCACTTTTCTAGTTTTCTTCACACATTTTTTTCTTTCAACAATTGCTTTTAACAATCTCACTAAGGTTGGGTTGTTTATATGTTAAGTCGCCCATAACGCACTATGTCGGATGTGGGCAAGGTGGGATTATTATATGTACATAGAGGAAAAAGTAGTTGGAAATCGGAGGGAACTACAAAAAACTTGTTGCAACGGAAGAATCTTCGTTGTCATCACCGAACGTTTTGGATCGCAATTAATGATTGGTTCAACATATCACAAGATGATAGATAAGATCAAAGTTGATCGGTTGTACTAATTAAACGCGGAAAGGATATATAGTTGCCGCGACTGAGGGTTATAGCAATCAATAGTTTTGCAGAAATGTAACAACTAATTACTGGCGAGGACAACTAAATATATCTTTATATTTGAAAAGGGTTGTCTAATGGTATTGTTTTTCATTTGGTGTGAAAAATCGGTTATTACTGATGATTCCATTTTTGAGTAAATTTCTTCCATCATCATCTTTTCCTTATTCCTCGCCTTATGCTATGGAGTACTCCGGTAAAAAAAATGTTCGTTGCGTTGGTATTTATGTATACTCGTATATAGTAGGGACATAAATACTGTTACAACATTGAACACACCCATTTCAATAGTAGAACCGAACATACCCCGTTAATGTCATATGTGACGCGCAAAATAGAATGGGACCTAAGGTTAAAAACCAGTTTTGTTCAGGAGAGCCATTTTAAAGATTAGGTCCCTTTCTAGTTGTGCTTAGAATCGTCGACTTCACTTTCATAAAACGCGCACATCTCTGGGAGGGAACACTTTTGGGGCATGGGATCGGTCTCATTCGATGCTCAGATGTTGTCCACATAAAAAAAAAAGAAAAAAAATGAAAATTGATTTTTTTTTACCCTTAGGTCCCTTTCTCTATGCGCAGTCACATAAAGGCTGAATTATAAAATATTTAGAGCGCACAATAGACCAATTACTGGCTAAGGTAAGGTGTCAAGGACATGACGCAGTACAAACTGCTTCCTCTATTTTAAACTACACGCAGAAAAAAAGTATGGTTGTGGTGACAATATTCGAAGAGGATAATACTATTGTTGGGTATATGGTTGTGGTACAACAATATAATGATCCCCACAACAATAGTATAATTCAAATACGACCATGCTATGATCTCCACAACCATAGTATGATCCTCACAACCATAGTATGTTTCATATACAACCATAGTATGATCCTCACAACCATAGTATTATTCACACGAAACCATGTTATGATCCCTACAACCATAATATGATCACACACAATTATACTATGATCCCCATTATAATTTATTAGAATTGGTCTAAGTTGTCGAAAATAGATTCGATCACCAATATTATTTATAAGAATTGGTTTAAGTTGCCAACAATAGATTTAAATTATGAAAATCATTCAAAAATACATTAAATTCAAAATAATACGAGTTTTATTTCACAGTAGAAAAAAAAGTTGAAATAAACGAAAGCGTTTTTATTAAAAATATTTCAGTTAAATAAAGCCAAAGCTGCTTGTTTAAAAAACTTTAATTTCGATAAAAAAAAAGTACTATTATTGCAAAACAATAACATTTGTTCCCATAACATTTGTTCATAAAAGCACATTTAAATCAAGAAAAATTACAATCATACTGTATGATTGCCGTAATCATATTATTGTTAACATAAAACGCAAAACACAATACTTTTGTCGCATCAACCATATTTATATTGTTGCTATAACCATATTTTCATTTTTAAATTTTGCAATAATACCATTGTTACATTTCAACAATATTAATATTGCAGCAATTATACTATTGTCAAAAATAGATTCAGTTAACAATGCTATGGTTGCGACGAACATACTTTTATTGCGGAGAACATATTATCGTGACCATGTAGTAACCATGTTTTTTCTCTGGGTGTACGTCACGTAAGATCTCTAACCAATATTTGTAGGTATTGCAAACGAAGCTTAAACAGTTTTTTGACTTGAACTGTTTTTATTCTGGTTCGAGACCTTTTGCTATACACTCCATCCTTCAGTAAAGGGTATAAAAACAAGTCGTACCATAGACATGACTTAAAGGACTGGAACATTTATTAAGAGGATTTATGATCAAACGTTCTAAAAGATTTTAAGGGTGTCCTTTGATGCGTTCCTCATTTTTGCCATACTAAAAGATGTTTACCCTCTTATCCAGCGAGGTAAAGATTTATATCTCAGGACCCACAACTAGTTGGATAAATTAAAACAGAAAATTCTTAAATAAAACACGAAAATCCACTATTTTTCCATCAAAAGTTTCTTACTTAAATTTGCCATAACCTTTAACTTCTATGCATTAGAGTGTCAGCATTTTACCGCAAATATTGTGTAAGTTTTCATCTTCCAAAGTTGGCATCTTCCATTTATCGCATATTATGGCCAGAAAAGTATGCTCCCGTTTCTTAATGCACGGTAGAGCCCAAAAGTATGCAACACAATTTAAGTGTGTGTACAAGTGCGAATCACATTGGCATTACATTTTTTTTAATGAACATTTCCAATTTTGTTGGTCCTTTGTTCTTCGCTTGCAAGGCAAGAGAATATGTTCCGATTGTTCACCAGCATTATGTTCGCCTCATAAAACCGTATGACCCAATTCCCTGTGTCTGTTTCATTTTTCGTTTCTTCTTGTCTGGTGTAGATGGCAATCACGTACATTACCAGTAACTGGAGCATGAGAATAAAAGCCAATATTTGGCAACACAAGCGACATATTTAAGCTGGTACTCGTACATTATGGCATTGTGTGGCGATGTGGATAGGTTCTTTTCGACGATTTTTTCGGCTCAAGAAGACAATGCAATTTTGTGCTAAATCATGCAATAATCAGATGGATTTAAGTGCAAAATGGTTTTGGAGATTTTTTGCGCAAAGTATAAATTTAGCATGGATTCTACGAGAATAAGAAAATTGT
This sequence comes from Hydrotaea diabolus, assembly GCA_963513945.1. Classification (NCBI taxonomy): domain Eukaryota; kingdom Metazoa; phylum Arthropoda; class Insecta; order Diptera; family Muscidae; genus Hydrotaea; species Hydrotaea diabolus. Next base: position 148,282,486 of record OY740718.1, on the reverse strand, counting down.
TAAGTTTATCGACATTTAAAGTATAAAAAACACTTGGAGTGTCAAAAAATAATTTAGAACATTTATGGTTTGTCCAACCACAATGCACGAAATTTTTTGTTAGTCACATCTTAACGTCAAGTTGTTGGCCCAACTTAAATCAACCACTCTTTGTTTTGGTGACAAATACAACCATGAAGAGATTGAATTGAATCAATTGAGCAGTGCGTGAACCGGAGCTTACATATCGGCCTCATTAAACTATGGACGTATGTGTATTTTAGGGTGGTCCGAGTTTTAAGGACAACAATTTGTCGATATTTTGCAATAGATTTTTGGATAGCTTTTGGCATGAGTAAAGAAAGTTTCACTACGACATATCAAAAAAATCATTTTCAAAGCGCACAAATTTCAATGACTCATATGTTATATTGTATTGTATGTGACAATGTACTTATAAGTATATATTTGTATGTATTGTATGTAACACTGAAAAGGTAATATTTAAAAAAATATTTTTTTATTACCTAAAAAAATTAAAGTTGAGAAAAAGTCAAAAATTAGAAATTTGGGAACCTCGAAAACTATTTTTTTGATATGTCGTAGTAGATTTTTTTTCCTCATGCCAAAAACTATCGAAAAATCGACGGCACAATATCGATTGCAAAATAGACCCTTGCCCTTGTGTATTAAAAAACAACCGAATTTCGTCAGGAATCCCAAAATAACAGCAATTCTACTATTCGACAATATCAAAGGTCCTTAGAGCGCCGAAAATGAGGTCCTTTCGAACATCAACGAAAAATTACTTAGAAACATCGGACATTCTTCACTTTATTATGCTTTAACTTTTAAGTTTGTCTAACTTTAAAGCTCGAATCTACTGCTCGTCGCCTTTAACAATGGACATATCGGTTCTCGAAAAATGTAGTTCTGGCAAACATAGACCAACAACCAACAACCATTTACCCCTATACTGTCATACTACAACGCAATTGTCGAAGTTTGAAAAGCTTCGTACCGGCCGAAATTACGGCCACTTGTCGTAAAGGGTGGTCCAAAAATAATACACGATGCCAATTCTCAGACACAGCTTAAAAGTTTTTGGCGTACTTAATTTGGCATTTCTTTGTTTCAGTTTTTTAAAAATTACATCATGAAGAAAAATACAATTAAGATTTTTGAAGCCTTTTACGAAAATGGGCGTTTAAATCCAAATAAATTTCGTGAACTTCGTATTTTTTTTTTGGTCAGCAATTGGTAGAATTACCAAAAACGCAAATATCAGCAAAACGGGTCTTTCGGTAATATGTGAACACCTATGGGTGCTCGACCACTTCGTGCATGCTGACGGCCTCAAGGGGCCATTCTTCTACGAAAATGAGGTCGGTCAAGCAGTTGCGTTCGCTATCGCCAACTGATAACAGCCTTCTTGTGGCCACAAATTGAGGATATGTACCTGGACGATATGTGGTTCCAACAGGGTGGTACCACTTGTCACATAGACACGTCGTGGCGATGTTAATTGGGCGCCAACATCATCTTATTTGACACCGTTGGACTTCTTTCTTTGGGGTTATTTGAAAGAAAAGGTATATTTCGATAAGCCAGCAACAATTCAAGAGCTAAAGGATGAGATAAGGGCATAAAACCGCAATTATGCCTCAGCGTCATCGAATATTTTGACCATCAGATAGAGGTGTGCCGCCGAGGTCGCGACGGCCATTTGGCCGATATTTTATTCCATACATATTTGAACCATACTACAATGATCATAATAAAAAGAAAAGACTATAATTTCCAAAATAATTTGTGTTTTATTTAAAATCAATATCGACCCTTAAAATTTAACCAAAATTTATATTTTAAAATTTAAAATTTATTTGTATGTCAAATTGGACTAAAAACCTGCTAAATAAGAGTTGAGAAAAAAGTCGAAAACTTAATATTGGGCGCCTCGAAAATGATTTTTTTGATATTTCGTAGTGGAACTTTTTTTCCTCATGTCAAAAGCTGTCGCAAAATCGGTGCTAATTTGACCCTAGTAGTCATAATTATATTTCAACTGTTGCCTCACCATATGTGATGCGCAAAATAGAAAGGGGCCTGCGGGTAAAAGCCAGTTTTGTTCAGGAGAGCCATTTTAAAGATTTAAATACGTGTATCTTTGGTGTACCATCACTTTCATAAAACGCGCATATCTCTAGGAGGGAACACTTTTGGGGCATGGGATCGGTCTGATTCGATGCCCAGATGTTGTCCACATAAAAAAAAGTGAAAATTGATTTTTTTACCCTTAGGTTCCTTTCTCTATGCGCTGTCAGATATACTTAGTAGGGACATAAATACTGTTACAACATTGAACACGCCCATTTCAATATGGGATTTGAAAGCTAACCTCAATAGCGTTAGTCTGTAACAGGATTTTAAAATTGTTTCAACTTTCATCACTGAGTAGTCAGATAATGAGAACCGTATCGGTGTAATAGCGCTTTTCGAGTGTGAAATGAAAAAAAGCGATATTTTCAAAACGCTCCGGCCACTAGGGGTCAGCCGCATGTTCGTCTACCGATGCATAAAACTGTTAAAGACTGGGAATGTAAAATACAGCCTCCGGTCGGGCCGCCTACGCTCTGTTCGAACACCGCATGAAATCCGCTCCGAAAACAGAAAAGCATGGCCCGTCAGATGAATATCACGCAAAAATCCATGAGTCGAATCATTAAAAAAGACTTGGAACTTGGGGCTTTCAAGCGACGTACCGGACTTTATTGACTGCAGCTTTAAAAAAATAGGATTGCAAAATGCAAACGTCCTTTGGTGAAGTACGCTGATAACTTGCACAGAAAAATTTTGTTCGCCGATGAAAGTTTTTACCGTTCAGGAAGCATCTGAACTGATCCCAAGGGTGGAAAAGGGTCGTCACCCAGCTTCAGTCATGGTTTGGTAGGGTGCCTCTTACGATGGGGTCACTGACATGCATTTCTGCGAACAAGGAGTCAAACCATCGGCCAAAGTTTACCAAGAAACCGTTTTGGAAGCTGTTGTGAAGCCTCTGAACAATTCCATGTTCCAAAACCAGCCATGGACTTTCCAGCAGGATTCTGCCCATAAGGCTAAAACGTCCTAGGCCTAGCTTGAAAACAATTTGCCAGCGTTCATTTTCTCTGAAGAATGGCCCTCAGGCAGTCCAGATTTCAACCCATTGGAATACAAATTGTGGACGGTTTTAGAAGACAAGGTTTGTCACAAAAGATACCCCAAAATTGGATCTCTTAAGACTGCTTCGGTTCGAGCTGTGGCCAATTTTCCAATGGACGAGGTTCGTGCAGCTATTGACGATTGGTCAGTGCGACTTAAGGCGTGTGTAAAGGCAAAAGGCGGACATTTCGAAAAGGTGGAATCTTTTTGGATACAATCTACATCAATAAATATATTAAAAAATATTTGGTCCAAAAACATTTAGTACTTTTTATTTTACAGCATAAACGTGTGTAACAGTATTTATGTCCCTACTAAGTATAATACTCAAGGGTATGAAAAACTTGAAGGAGGCGCGGAAAGCATTTATATTCGTAAATCAAGATCTGAAGACACGACGACTAACTATCATTCGCTTAATAGTGTTTGATGGTAGTACCGTGGGTGAGAGCGTTTAAACATAATGGGTGTGGTTAAGTATGTCGGCAACAGCATTGGCAAACTATTCTCAAAATTCTCCGCACTCAGACGATAACATAAACGACAACAATCTAAACTCGATTTTCTACAAATGTTTTTTTTTTGAATTTAATAAAAAATCCATATATCATAATTAGATTTTGTAGCAGTCTTTGGTGGGGGGACCACCACTCCAACAATATTGTGGTATCGGTGGCATATAATAAATAATGATTAGAGTAGGATATTGCCACAGCCACAATTTATGGTGCAGTGTGCGACGACTGTGTGCGTTTTCTATATAAAAAAATACCAAAACACTGGCTATTTGTATTAACAATTTTTCTGTTTGTGTGAGTTTTGGAGTTCTTCGAATACTCAAGCAAAGCGAACTGAACCGTAGCGTACCCAACCGAAATGAAATGAACAATTTGATTTATGATTGGCTATGATTGCTAACGGGCCAAAAGTATAACAATCCGAATCACAATCACAGAGGATTAATACAATTCCAGTTAAACGTACAAAACACACATGTGTGTGTGTTCGTGTGTGTGTGTGTGTGTCCGTAAGTATGTTGACGGAAAACGGAAACGGATCATTGGGTATGACAGCAGTGACCGTAGAAGAAGAAGAACAACAAAAAAACAAATTGTTCTGTAAATATGTGGGTTGTGTGATTTCTGACCAGCCAAACATAATCCGACGAACAAATATTTGTCTTATTTGTTTAGTTTATGTGTATGTGTGCGTAATGAAATGTATTGTGGTCGAAATAAATAATTTATGAAATTATAAAGAAATCATGACGAGAGCTGTGTTCTCTTGATTGATTGAATTCAACTTTGCCCTGCTTCAAAGAACAAAAGCTAATCCATATTTCTATCATGTCCCATAGAAATGCCTGTGTACGAGGGTGACCGCAAAACTAACTGGCCTGGCACATTTTCTGTTTTACTAGCAACTTTTTTTTGTTTTGTTTTTTAAAAGCAATCTTTTATAAGCCATCTGTCAAAATTTCCGAAATATTTATTAATTATTTTCTTTGTTACAGGTGATTGAAGTAAACAAGTTTTATAATTTTTGAAAAATGGAAAATAAAGAGCTTCGTGCGGTAATTAAACACTTTTATATGAAAGGTTATACGCCACAATTAATCAAAGATGAATTGGATTCTGTTCACTGTGATAATGCACCATCATACCCCACCGTGAAATCCTGGGTTCGACAATTTAAAATGGGTCGTTCAAGTACGGAAGATGAACAACGCTCTGGACCGAAAACTGCTACTACTATTGAAAACATTAGAAAAATATATAATGAAGTGACTAAAGATAGACGAATAAAGCTCAGAGAACTTGCTGATATTGTTAAAATACACGGAAAACAAGCTTGGAGTATTTTACATGATGAACTCCACATGAAAAAGCTATCCGCAAGATGGGTGCCGCGTTTGTTGACTTTGCCCTAAAAAAATCGTCCGTTGGACCAATTCCGAGGAGCTTTTAGCGATTTATCAGCGTAATCCTATAGAGTTCTTGCGCCGATTCATAACTGTTGATAAAACATGGATCCATCACTACATCCCCGAATGCAAAGAACAGTTAAAACAATGGATAGAAGCTGGTAAAAGTGGTCCCGAGAAGGCGAAAACTGTAAAGTCAGCAGGAAAAGTAATGGCCACAGTATTTTGGGATGCAAGGGGTATAGTATTTATTGATTATCTTAAGAAAGGAAAAACTATAAATAGTGAATATTATTGTGCATTATTGGATCGGTTGAGTGAAGAAATCAAGATAAAACGACTGCATTTAGAAAAAAAGTTCTTTTTCAACAAGATAATGCTCCTTCACACACTGCATTTTTAACTCAACAAAAACTGGTCGAATTACGATTTGAAATTGCTCCGCAGCCACCATATAGTCCAGATTTAGGTCCTTCTGAATATTTCTTGTTTCCAAATTTAAAAAAAAAATCTCAGTGGCAAAAAATGTTCGTCCAATAGCGAGGTTATTGCTGAAACTGAGGCATATTTTGAAGGTCTTGAAAAATCTTATTTTTCGGATGGAATAAAAAAACTTGAAAAACGTTTGATGAAGTGTATTGAGTTCGAAGGTGATTATGTTGAAAAATAAATAATAATAATTCCAAAAAAACGGTTCTTTTTATGTTAGGCCAGTTACTTTTGCGGTCGCCCTCGTATGTTTGTAGTAATTATCAATGTTGCCATTATATTCGGCATTTGGGTAATATTTAACTCAAATAGAGTGTGTATAGTGTACATTTCGGAATTAGGGTTTTCAATCACTTTCGCTTGATTAAGATCTTATAATATTAAATTGATTGGATAAGGGGGGAATCCAAGTGAACTGATGACATGTTTTATACTATGGTGCACTGAATTAATGCTAATGACAATGTGAGGGATGGTAGGGACAAACAAAAATCTCAAATGACTTTTATGGGATTTAAAAGTACTACGATATACGACCGAATAGCAAGCTATTTTTTGTCCAACCGAATGAGGTGGTTCCGTGTACTTCAAGTAATTTTTCAGCTCTACCGAGTGTTAATTCGTGCTGTGGAATTTCCAGTACAAATTCAGTCAGTTATTAAATAACCACGTAAAGTTTAAGTACAAATTATTTTTAAGTCATTTAATATTAGAATAAAACTGTCCAAATTTTGGCTTCGGACGATAGTCCAGGGTGTCCATCGGGAAGGTATAATACTATACTTTGTTTGCTTATAATTTTTGATTAAATGAAAGAGAATGGATCTTATATTGAAAAATGTTTTATTTAACCCATTACTGGCCATTGTACTCGCACAGGTACAGAAAAACATTGATATTTGAAATGCCATAAATCCACTTAGAAACAAAATTTTGCAATGTTTGTTTTGTTTTTGTGTTATGTGTACTCTGCTTAATAAAAGCACATTGACAAAGCAGCGGCAGAAAATAACGGTATTTCGGATTTTGCTGTGTTTTGTTTAGCTTATTCGAGATTTTAGCATTTTGGGTAGGTCAGTGATCGTTTGACTCTGTTACAAGTGTGTCGCATAACAATTAAAAGACTTTTTGCTTGATTTACAAATGAAAAGGCTTGTTATTTTCTAATTTACAAAGAAAAAATCATAATAAAGTAATTTTCCATGTGAAAGGTAAGTTTGAAAAACGATGTACTCGCTTGGGTACAATGGCTGATAGCGTATATATTTTGATTATATTTTTTATACTTTGTTTTTCTAGATTTTTTTTTCAAATGGACATGGCGTATGAAAGCATCAAGCCATCAATCTTTTACGGCAGAAGATTTAATAATTTAGACAGCGCTTTGGAGTTTGTTGAAGGGGCTTCAAATCATAATGTTTTTGATGTTGCGTATATTCCACCAGATGCAGATATCAATACAGATGAGGAGGACGGCGATGCTGAAGATCTGATCCCTAACATCATGCCGCAAGATATTCCGGGTGATATTGAAGTGTTTTGCAGCAGCGATAGCGATGACGATGTACCCCTTCAAGAGCTACGTAGCAGAATCCAGCACTCAAAACCGATTCAAAACTCTCCCAAATGGTCAAAAAGAGAATGTTCGATTGAAATGACGAGTACAACTTTTTTTATGCACAGCAATAAGGAAATGATATCGAAGTTAGCAGGAAAGTCGGAGCTTGAAGTGTTTGAAACTTTGTTTGATTCTGAAGTGGTCGATTATATCGTCGATCAAACCCGCCTTTATGCTTCACAGTGTAATGCTCATAATTTTTCATTCACAGAGAACGATTTGAAGGTTTTTTTGGGAATTCTATTGTTAAGTGGTTATCACTCTATGCCGAGAGAGAATATGTACTGGGAATTATCTGAAGACACCCATTTAGCACTTGTTTCTAACAATATGTCCCGAAACAGATTCAAGGAAATCAAAAAATTTATTCATCTTGCTGACAACAATAATTTGATATTGACTGACAAAATGGCAAAAGTTAGACCTTTGCAAACACTACTATGCCACAAATTTTGCCAATTTGGATATATGCATGAAAAGCTTTCGATTGACGAATCAATGGTAAAATATTTTGGAAGTCACTCTTCAAAACAATTCATCAGAGGCAAACCCGTAAGATTTGGCTTCAAAAATTGGATGCTAACGAGCAGTTGTGGGTACGTGTACCAGTTTGATACATATTGTGGAGCCAAAAATGTCAGTACGGAAAAATCAAAACTGCCACTAGGATCTAGAGTCGTTTTGGATTTTTTAGACAGTGTTCCTATTCCAACTGATCACGTTGTTTTCTTTGATAATTTTTTTACTTCTCATGATCTGTTGGTTCTGCTAAAACAAAAAGGATTTCGAGCTATTGGTACGACACGCGATTCAAGAACAAAGAAATGTCCGCTGAAATCGAAAGCAGCCTTCAAAAAAGAACAACGAGGTTTCTATGATTACAGATACGATACAGCTAATGAAATTATTTTTGTGAAGTGGAATGATAACAGCGCTGTAACCGTCGGATCAAACTTTGAAGGTATTGAACCGATGAACTCCGTGAATCGCTGGTGCTCTACCGCTAAAACTAAGATAAGAGTCCAACAGCCAAAATTGATTGCAGATTACAATTCAGGAATGGGTGGCGTTGACCTTCATGATCAAGCACTAAATAATTACAGAATAAAATTTCGTGGAAAGAAGTGGTGGTGGCCGCTTTTCACTGCAATGATCAGTTCAATCGTCGTGAACGCATGGAAGTTGTACAAGGAATCCAACTGCTCAAAAATGGACTTACTGGAGTTTCATCGTACCATCGTCCGGCACTACTTACGGAACTATACGCAACCATTAATATCTAAAAAATCGGTTGTTCCTAGTGTAGCACTTACTGCTGGAAATCATTTTCCGAAAAGAATTGAAAAACCATTACGCTGTCGTCAATGCCACAACCGAATAAGATGGCTTTGTGAACTATGTGACGTAGCTCTATGTGTAGAAAAGGAGTGCTTCAAAAAATTTCATACGAAAAAATAAGATTATATGTATACATGCATTTAGCCATTGTACCTGCTTGGGTACAGCCTCAAAAACCTTCAAAGTAAACTGTTTTTTTTATTTTTTCATATTGTGTGAGTTCTGTATGTTCCTTTCATTAATACTAAATAAAAAAAATTAATGATTTTTAATTTTAAAGACTGTTGGCTTTTAATGGGTTAATGTCGGCAATTATGTATGGAATACAATATCAGATGTCCGCCTCTGTTAGCCTCACAAATGCGAACGCTTTTGAAAACAGTTTTCATTACATTCTCACACATTTCACGCGGTATTTCGTTAATTTCATCACAAATATTTTGTTTGAGTTGCTCAAGCATTTCTGGTTCGTTTGCATAAACCTTGATTTTCAGAAATCCAGAAGTCCGGAGCAGTCAAATCAGGCGAACGTGAAGGCCAATCAACATTACCATTTTTTGAAATAACTTATTGTGGAAAGAGTTCTCGCAGTTATTCCATTGTAATCCTGGGTGTATGCGATGTCGCACCGTTTTTTTGATACCACATGTTAATCAAGCCCAAAGAATGATATCAATATATCGCTCCCCATTGACTGTTACCATTACGCCGTTTTTTATTTTCATAAAAGTAAGGTCCAATGATTCCTCCTGACCAAATTGCATACCAGACTGTCACTTTTAATGGCTGCAAAGGTGGCTGTTGAATAATTTGAGGATTTTTCATTGCCCAGAAACGACTATTCTGCTTATTCTTCACATATCCATTCAAATGAAAATGTGCCTCGACACTCATTATGATTTTTTCATGAAAATCGGGGTTGTCATGGGCGAGCTGTAGTATCCTATTGCCATATGTACGGATGCGTTAATGGTTTTGTGCAAAAATCTCTTGTGTCAACTAAATCTAAAAGGGAAACAAATGCAAATCCTTGTACAAAATTGTGGCCAGAGTTGTTCTTTTAAGACCAAGCTCCTGAGCACGGCGTCGAATTGAAGTTGATGGATTGTTTTGAACACTTTCTTGACCAGCAGTAATATTTTTAGCCCATCTTGCAGTACGTTGTGTTCTATGCATGGACCTATCAGCTACAGAACCTCTTTCTTCGAAGTCATTCACTACACGATAAATAGTGAGTTTTGTTGACAAGTTGTTTCTCCCAAAAAGTTCACGTAACTTTCTCGTCGTCATAGTAATCGATGATTGACTTTGATAAATAATATATTTGCCACGTGTATTACGGAAATTCCAGGCACTCCGAATATTTTAGAATTAATACTCTAGGGTATGAAAACTTGAAGGAAGCGAGGAAATCATTTGAATTCTTAAATCAAGACATCATCATTCGCGTGGTAAAGTACGTCGGCAACAGCATTGGCAAACTATTCTCAAAATTCTCCTCACTCAAACGAGTGAGGAGACTGCCAAATATGAACTGTCAAGACTAATGTTAACGACGGATCCTGAATTTTTGCCACTGTTTATTACTTCCTACACCACACAGTGGTACGAGGACATGGGCCTTAAAAGCTGTTCCTTATAATCGAAGACATATACGAGGGCGGTTCGGAAAGTTCTTAGCCTATCACTGAAAGAGAATAGTTAGTTTTTCAAAAATGATTTTTTTCAATATAATCCCCTGAAACTTCAATACACTTAGTCCAACGCTTATCTAGCATTCACCATATCATTATGAATTTCTTGTCCCGATAAACCTTTTTTATGTAAATATTTAATGACACCACGCATTTCTAATTTTTCAATTGTAAAAAATTCGCGGATACGTCTTTTGTGAACACCTGTTTCTATATGAAGGAGTTGCCAGATCGAAACAAAATTTAACATGTGTTCATAGCAGAGATGGAGGTTTCCAAAACACTTAACTTTTTTCTGTTTATACCGCGCTAGCCTCTGTATATGTGTTAGGCTAAGAAGTTTCCGAACTGCCCTCGTAGTTATTCAGAAACAGTAACATTTTCAAACAAATCCAAATATGTACACACGTTTTATGCTGTAAAATAAAAAGTACTGAATGTTTTTGGACCAAATATTTGTTATATATTTATTGATGTATATTGTATCCAAAAAGAATCTACTTATTCGAAATGTCCGCCTTTTGCCTTTACACGCGCCTTAAGTCTCACTGGCCAATCGTTAATTGCTGTACGAACCTTGTTTATTGGAAAGTGGGCCACAGCTCAAACCAAAGCAATCTTTAGAGATCCAATGATGGGGTTTCTTTTGTGACAAACCTTGTCATCTAAAACCGTCCACAATTTGTAATCCAATGGGTTCAAATCTGGACTGCCTGAGGGCCATTCTGCAGAGGAAATGAGGCCATGCAAATTGTTTCGTGGCCAGGCCTCGGTCGTTTTAGCCTTATTGGCCGGCGCAGAATCCTGCTGGAAAGTCCATGGCTGGTTTTGGAACAGGGAATTGATAAGAGGTATCACAACAGCTTCCAAAACGGGTTTTTGGTATACTTTGGCCGATGTTTCGACTCCTTGTTCGCAGAAATGCAGGTCAGTGAGCCCATCGTAAGAGACACCCACCAAACCATGACTGAAGCTGGGTGATGATCCTTTTCCACCCTTGGGATCAGTTCAGATGCTTCCTTAGATGACCTCGCATACTCTGTCTCTCTATCATTTTGCTTGTTAAATTTTTCCTGAACGGTGAATTTTTTTTCATCGGTGAACAAAACTTTTCTGTGCAGGTTATCAGCGTGCTTCACCAAAAGACGTCTGTATTTTTCAATTCTATTTTTTTTTTAAAGCTGCAGTCAATATATGTCCGGTACGTCGTTTGAAAGCCCCAAATCCCAAGTCTTTTTTAATGATTCGACTTATGGACTTTTGTGTGATATTGATCTCACGGGCCATGATTTTCTGTTTTTGGAGCGAATTATTGTGAATTCTTGATTTAACGGCTTTGATGACATGCGGTGTTCGAACAGAGCGTGGGCGGCCCGACCGGTGGCGGTCTTTTACATCTCCAGTCTCCTAAAACAGTTTTATGCATCGGTAGACGAACATGCGGCTTATCCCTAGTGGCCGGAGCGTTTTGAAAATATCGCTTTTTTTCATTTCACACTTGAAAAGCGCTATTACAGCGATACGGTTCTCATTATCTGATCACTCCATGATGAAAGTTGAAACAATTTTGAAATCCCGTTACAGACTAACATTATTGAGGTTAGCTTTCAAAACCCATATGTCATTAACGGGGTATGTTCAGTTCTACTATTGAAATGGGTGTGTTCAATGTTGTAACAGTATTTATGTCCCTACTAAGTATATTTTAGATCTGTGGCAATTTGAAACTCGAGGTCCACATTGGCCGTGTCCTACGGGTTAGCCTCCTTGGACATATGAGCATTAAAAAACATTAAAACTTCGTCACATAACATAAATTCTACGATTCGTAAAAATATAAGGGTCAAGGGGCGCTGAAAAATCTGTTCTCTCTAAAATAGACATACGGGTACTTATAAACAGTGGAATATTCTCACGAATCTGAATATGACATACATTGGTTGAATTAGGGACCTTGACCAATGGGCATAGTCGTATGAATTCTGGGGCTCAATCCCTTATGTTCGGGGACATATGGGTATGGAGAAACAGTAAAATTTACAAAAAAAATTCTTATATGTACCTTTATTTAAGATTCGTGCCAATTTGGAACTAGTACTGGGTCAAATGGGGCCAATAGTCCCTGGGTATGAACATTAAAATTTTGCCATGTGTTCAAATATCATACAAATTTTAGGATTCGACTATTTTTAAATATTTGACCCATGGGTCTTTGGTCCCTATGGTGGCGAAAGATTTGACTTTTTGAACATCGTAATTTAAGAATTTTTTTCACAAATTTAAGTAAGGTGGTCCAACCTAAAACACTATATCTTCAAGTTTATTTCCCCAACTTAATTTAAAATTGCTTTTTTCAGAGTTTGGCAATTCAACACAATGGGGCAGCGCGCTAAGGCTGTTGAAGCCTTTACAAAATGGGAGTTCAATCAAAATGCACTTCGTTTTTTTTTTGGTCAGCATAATCGACCAAATGCGTCCACATTTGGGCATATGAAATATTTACGAATGATTGTCGAAAAGGCGATTTATCCACAAATAGTGATTCTTTGGTGCTGTTTATGGGCTGCAGTTAATGTGAATGGTGTTCGCTATCATGAGACGATAACGGACATCTTGTGGCCAGAAATAGAGGATATGGACTTGGCGATATGTAGTTTCAACAGGATGTTGCCACACACACGCATGGAAAAGATATGGTTACTATATGGTCACGGCAACAATAGTATGTTCTCTGCAATAAATGTATGGTCGTGTCAACCATAGTATTGTTTTTGAATTTCATTTTGACAATAGTATGATTACGGCAATATTAATATTGTAGAAATGTAACAATAGTATTGTTGTCAAATTTAAAAATGAAAATATGGTTGTACTAGCAACAATATAAATATGGTTGGTGGAACAAAAGTATTGTTTTCATGGGTTTTATGTTAACAATAACATGATTACGGCAATCATACCGGCAAAATTGTATTTTTTTTTAATTTGACAATGTTATTTCTACGAATTTTACGCAATAATAGTAAAAATAATTAAATTTTTTCGAAACAAACTGCGAATTAGTATAACTGAAATATTTTAAATAAATAATTTTTTTAATGTGTTATAAATCACTCCTATTATTACATAACTTACTTAATAAAATTCTCTATTGTTAAATAACAACTTAACCCAAGCTTTACAAAAAAATTTGGGGACCATAGTATGATTGTGTGTAAGCCATACTATGTTTATGAGGATTATACTATGGTTGTATGTTAAACATACTATGGTTATGAAAATCATAATATGGTTGTGGGGATCATATAATGGATGAATGTGAATAATAATATGGTTGTGGGGATCATAGTATGGTTGTGTGTGAATAATTCTATTGTTGTGAGGACCATAATATTGTTATGGTTGTGTGTGAACCATACTATTGTTGTGATGATCATTATATTGTTGTGCCACAACCATATAACCAACAATAGTATGATGATATTTTTTTTTGAGTTTTGTAAAAAGGGCAAAATAATTTTTATCCCGTATTGCCGATTTTCACTTATTTCAGGGTTTTAAAATTTAAATAGTGAGATTTAATTGTTCGGCTTTGTCGAACTGTATGTACCTTTTGCTCTATTTTTAAATAACAAGTGTGATTTCTTATCTATTATATGGCGTTTTGTTTGTACCAAAAATACTTAGGTTGTAAAACTATTTTAACAAATATCGACTTTAAAAAAAATATGACTTTGGAACAACATAACTTTTTTTGTTTAAAAGACTTTAAAAAATGCATTACCATTCTGCAAAGCAGAAAAGGTTCTTCAAAATAAAAACTGTTCAAACCATAAAATAAGTTATGCTGGGGCAAAGTCATATTTTTTTCGAAATCGATATTTCTTAAAATAGCTTCTTAAGGGTGGTTAAGTTTTAAGGGCCGATGTTGAATGTAAATCAAATTTCTTTCTGCATTTCATTTGATATTTCCCAATTTCAGACCAACTCAATTTGAACCATGGAAAGATACACAAGCGAGCAACGCATTCAAGTTATTAAAGCTAATTATGAAAATGTAAAACAATTTTCGAAGATAATCATCTTCAGTGATGAGGCACATTTTCGCCTCAGTGGATTCGTCAATAAGAAGAATTGCCGCATTTAGGCGAGTAATAATTCAGGAGTGATTGTCGAAAAACAATGCACCCACAAAGAGTGACTGTTTGGTGCCGTTTTTAGTTTATAGACTATCACCGGGCAGTATTTTTTCCAAAAAAAGGCCGGTCAGGCAGTCTCTGTGAATGGTGTTCGCTATCATGAGATGAAAAGGAACTTTTTAAGGCTCGAATTGGAAGATATGAAGGTGGATGATATGTGGTTTCAACAGGACGGTGCCACTTGCCACACAGCTAACGACACAAAGACTCTTTTGCGCGACAAATTCAATGGCCGTGTTATCTCACGTCGTCTCGATGTTAATTGGCCGGCAACATCATGTGATTTGACACCGTTGCACTTCTTTCTTTGGGGTTATTTGAAAGAAAAGGTGTACGTCGACAATCCAGCAACAATTCAAGAGCTAAAGGATGAGATTATTACACGCAGAGAAAAATTGGGTTACAATATGGTCACGGCAATAATATGTGCTTCGCAATAAAAGTATGTTCGTCGCAACCACAGCATTGTTTTTTGAATTTAATTTTGAAAATGATTGTAATTTTTCTTCATTTGAATATTCCTTTTAGAACAATGTTATTGTTACGGATCTAATGCAATAATAGTACTTTTTAAATGGAAATTCAAATTTTTCACACAAACAGCTTTGGCTTTTTTAACTGAAATATTTTTAATAAAAACGCTTACGTTTTTTAAACCGTTTTTTCTTATGTTAAATAAATCACTACTATTATTTTGAATTTAATGTGTTTATAAACTTTTTTCCTAATTCAAATCTATTGTTAGCGACTTAACCCAATTCTAACAAATAACTGTAGGGATCATATTATAATTGTGTGTGATCATACTATGGTTGTAGGGATCATAACATGGTTGCGTGTGAATGGTTGTGAGGATCATGCTATGGTTGTGTTTGAATCACACTATGGTTGTGAGGATCATAATATGGTTGTGGGAATCATAGTATGGTTAAGTTTGAATCATTCTATGGATGTGGGAACCATAGTATGGTTGTGTGTGAATCATACTACTGTTGTGAGGGTCATAATATTGTTGCCACAACAATTGTATGATGTACTTCGAATATTGTTATCCCAACCACAATTTTACGTGCATGATGAAATTATCCATTATGTCTAAGAGTCATTGAAAAAATGGCTAAAATATCGACAGCCGAGCATATTTTAGCCATACGTATTTTGCCACCGAGCCGTAGCGAGAATTTGGCCGATATTTCGTTTCGTACATAATTGGCATAGAATATTAGATCAAAGCCAAAATGTCTACAAACTTTTTAGTTGGAACACCCTTTATGTACCTAGATTTAAGATTTAAGTCAATTTTGCGCCCGGACATATTATAAATAAGCAAATAAGCCAAATTTTTGTCACGAATCCGAAAATTATATTAATTATATTTGAGGCATTGGCCCATTGGGTTCCTAGAGCAACGAAAACGAGGTCCCTCTAAACATCGACATGTGTTTGCATTAACTTTTAAGATTTGTCTAAGGCACGAATCTACGGGCTCCCTAGGGCCCTCTCAACAAGAGTTTCCCAAAACAATGCAATTTAGGTAGCTAAAGAGGATAGCGGTTCATAGAGCCGTAAAAATTAAGTCCTGGCAAAGGCGACCGCAAAACTAACTAGCCTGGCACATTTCTGTTTTACTAGCAACTTTTGTTTTTGTTTTTTAAAAGCAATCTTTTATAAGCCATCTGTCAAAATTTCCGAAATATTTAATGATTATATTCTTTGTTACAGGTGCTTGAAGTAAACAAGTTTTATAATTTTTGAAAAATCGAAAATAAAGAGTTTCGTGCGGTAATTAAACACTTTTATATGAAAGGTTATACGCCACAATTAATCAAAGATGAATTGGATTCTGTGCATGGTGATAATGCACCATCATACTCCACCGTGAAATCCTGGGTTCAACAATTTAAAATGGGTCATTCAAGTACGGAAGGTGTACAACGCTCTGGAAGACCGAAAACTGCTACTACTATTGAAAACATTAGAAAAATATTTAATGAAGTGACTAAAGATAGACGAATAAAGCTCAGAGAACAAATTAAACGTTTTTAAACTGCTTGCAAAATGTTAAATAGTCGGGCTACTCTTACGAGTAGTGATGGATCCATGTTTCATCACCAGCTATGAATCGGCGCAAGAACTCTATTGGATTACGCTGATAAATCGCTAAAAGCTCCTCGGAATTGGTCCAACGGAAGATTTTTTGGGGCAAAGTCAACAAACGCGGCACCAATCTTGCGGAAACTTTTTCATGTGGAGTTCATCATGTAAAATACTCCAAACTTGTTTTTCGTGTATTTTAACAATATCAGCAAGTTCTCTGAGCTTTATTCGTCTATCATTAGTCACTTCATTAAATATTTTTCTAATGTTTTCAATAGTAGTAGCAGTTTTCGGTCTTCCAGACCATTTCCTGTTTACTAGCAGCTTTTTTGTTTTGTTTATTAAAAGAAATTTTTTATAAGCCATCTGTCAAAATTTCCGAAATATTTAATGATTATTTTCTTTGTTTGCAGGTGATTGAAGTAAACAAGTTTTATAATTTTAGAAAAATGGAAAACAAAGAGTTTCGTGCGGTAATTAAACACTTTATATAAAAGGATATACGCCACAATTAATCAAAGATGAATTGGATTCTGTTCATGGTGATATTGCACCATTATACTCCACCGTGAAATCCTGGGTTCAACAATTTAAAATGGGTCGCTCAAGTACGCTCTGGAAGACCGAAAACTGCTACTTCTATTGAAAACATTAGAAAAATATTTAATGAAGTGACTAAAGATAGACGAATAAAGCTCAGAGAACTTGCTGATATTGTTAAAATACACGAAAAACAAGCTTGGAGTATTTTACATGATGAACTCCACATGAAAAAGCTATCCGCAAGATGGGTGCCGCGTTTGTTGACTTTGCCCTAAAAAAATCGTCCGTTGGACCAATTCCGAGGAGCTTTTAGCGATTTATCAGCGTAATCCTATAGAGTTCTTGCGCCGATTCATAACTGTTGATGAAACATGGATCCATCACTACATCCCAGAATGCAAAGAATAGTCAAAACAATGGACAGAAGCTGGTAAAAGTGGTCCCAAGAAGGCAACTGTTAAGTCAGCAGGAAAAGTAATGGCCACAGTATTTTGGGATGCAAGGGGTATAATATTATGATTATCTTAGGAAAGGAAAAACTATAAATAGTAAATATTATTGTGCATTATTGGATCGGTTGAGTGAAGAAATCAAGATAAAACGACCGCATTTAGAAAAAAAGTTATTTTTCATCAAGATAATGCTCCTTCACACACTGCATTTTTAACTCAACAAAAACTGGCCGAATTACGATTTGAAATTGCTCCGCATCCACCATATAGTCCAGATTTAGGTCCTTCTGATTATTTGTTGTTTTCATATTTAAAAAAAAATTCTCGGCGGCAAAAAATTTTCGTCCAATAGCGAGGTTATTGCTGAAACTGAGGCATATTTTGAAGGTCTTGAAAAATCTTATTTTTCGGATGGAATTAAAAAACTTGAAAAATGTTTGATGAAGTGTTTTCAGTTGGAAGGAGATTATGTTGAAAAATAAATATTAATAATTCCAAAAAAAACGGTTCTTTTTATGTTAGGCCAGTTACTTTTGCGGTCGCCCTCGTAGTTATATGGATGGAATTTTGCACATTAGGGATGAATCAATTGAGTTGGAGGGGAATATTCCTATACAAGAGCTGAAATAACGTCTTGACTGAAAATACCATACTTGATCATTAGTTATTTTAACAGTTTATCCTTTTAGGCCATAAAATGGCCAAATAAAAAACGATAATAACAATCTTATATTTATTGTCAATTTAAATGGAAGAGAATTTATGATTAAGTAAATAATCATAAAAAGTTACCACACCATGTTTGACAAAAATAGCCCACTCATTAGAAAAATCTAAACTTTTTAAGAATCGTAAAAACTAGTCTCTTTTGCTAGAGTAACCGATGTACAAAATGAGAATTTCCCTAATACTGATAGTAAAATTTATGTTTATTTTTTAAATAAAAATAATCCATGTTGTGGTTTAATGAAAAGTCCACACAAAAGCTGCTAAAAACTAATGGCAGACAATAGAATTTATGACTTTCTCCTTCTAAAAGTGTATATGTATTGTGAAATTTTAGACAAAGTAATAAATCGCACAGCCTCAAAGTAGGCAATAAAAAACGGGTAAAGTAACCCAGAAGCAGGCTTTCTTTTATGTTGGCTACTTTCTATATTGTCCAAGCTAATGCTGTATATTTTATTTAATTACAACGCTCGAAGGATATTTATTTAAATTTAAGCCCAAACCGACAAACGCCGCAGAGAAAAGTGGACCTAATTTTTATGGACCACCCCTTAAAGCTACAGCAGCATACGTCCATTTCACAATTGTGTTTTTTTTAAGTAACGCCATTATACCAAAACGCAAATGTTACCCCGAAAAAGAAGCTAATGATGTTTAAATCTCAGGGTTTTCTATGATAATTCTCTCTATTGCATTTTTTCATTTCTCTTTCTTCCATTTTTGTTTAATTTGCATTTAAATTTTTATGACTTTATCTCTGTTAAAGTGTATAAACACAATCTGTGGACACACACACAAGATGGAACCAAATTGGAACCGGGGTCATTTTCTAGCAAACACACGCCAAAAAAAGAAGAGGCCAAGAAGCCGAATAGCGGGAGATAGAGCGCAGAGTATAATAACAAAGATAATTGTTGGAAGGCCAGAGAAAAAAGCACCGACTGCCAAAGAAGAGAGTAGCTGATGAACAAACATAATTAAATATCGTATGCCTTTTCTGGCGACAGCGCCATCAGCGCACAGTGGTGCAATTTTAGAGGAAGTTTTAAAGATTTTAAATATTTGACAGGACTAGCCTTACTTCAGGGTTTTTTTTGAGAGGAATATGTATTATGTATATTTTCACTTATTTAATTTTAAAGCAAATTTTGTTCGTTATATAGGGTTGTCCAGCTAGTGATTTCTTATTAAATCAATTGGTAATTCAAAAGCTCAGCTCTATCCCGTTTACAATCTTAACGGAATCGCATCTATATGTAATAAAACAAAACGCTTGACGCTTGGGAAATTATGCAACCTCATATTTGAAGTGAATTCGACATTCCATAATTTACTTGAAACCATTTCTACGTATTGGGATATCATCAAAGCTTGTACGCCTTTATACTTTAGAACGACACTTAGTGCTACCAAATCCTCAGGTAAAGTTGATAGTGAACTCGCCGAAAAATACTCTCCGACAAAAGGCCTGGCAGGTTGAAGCTTATCGTATAACTTCTTCAACATCTTAATGGATAAAACCCTGGAAAATGCAAAGCTAAAGAGATTAGTGAGGCTGACATGCTACACGAAGAAAAAAATGGTTGGGATAACAATATTCGAAGAGCATCATACTGTTGTTGGGTATAAGGTTGTGGTACAACAATATTATGATCCTCACAACAATAGTATGATAAAGACACAGCCATACTAAGATCGCCACAACAATATTATGGTCCTCACAACCAAGATAAGATTTGTAAAAATGACATTGTTCTTAAATTCATATTCGAATTAAGAATAATAACGATGTTGCCGGTAGGAATGCCGCAATCATATTATATCGCACCAACCATATTTATATTGTTGCTACAAACCATACTTTCATTTTTAAATTTGGCAATAATACTATTGTTACATATATTGCTGCTATTATATACTTCTGGCCTAATAATGAAAATGCGAATATTTACTATCAAAAATGGTTTTATTGTTTTTAAAAGTATTGTCCAACATGATTTATAAACTTTTGCATGCGCTCAAAACAATTATCGAAGCACTTATTCCATTCCGATTGGGACACCTCCAAAAATAGTTTTTGAACGCTTCAACAGCATCTATTGGCGACGGGAAACGTTGACCACGCATTTTTTACTTGATGTACGGAAATAAAAAGAAGTAATTGGGTGCCAAGTCAGGACTGTACGGCGGATGGAATATCAATTCGATGTTTTGGCCCGCCAAAAAGGCACTGGTTTGAGCCGACGAGTTAGAGCTCGCGTAGTCATGGTGTACAATGATTCGTCTTCTCTTGTTCGTTTTACGAGTTTCTACTAAGACTTCAGTCAAACAAATTCTGGTGTACCACTCAGAATTGACCGTCCTACGTTGCTCAAGCGGCACAGTCGCCACATGACCAGTTTTGCCGAAGAAACAGCTTTTGCCGAAGAAACAACTTTCGTTGGATTTGGCTCGTCTTCGAAGACCCACACGGACGGTTGCTGTCTTGTTTCGGGCTCATACGCATAGATCCATGATTCGTCTCCTGTCACGAGCAGTGGTTTGAGCCGATGTGTGAGAGCTTGCATTGCCATGGTGCACAATGATTCGTCTTCTCTTGTTCGTTTTTCGATTTTCTCCGAAGACTTCAGGCAACCAAATTGTGGTGTACCACTCAGAATTGCTCAAGCGGAACAGTCGCCACATGACAAGTTTTGCCGAAGAAACAGGCGACCATTTGCTTAGAAGTGCTTCTTTCACGAAAAACTTTCGCTGGATTTAGCTAGTCTTGGAAGACCCACACGGTCGATTGCTGTTTTGTTTCGGATTAACAGTTTGATGATTCGTCGCCTGTGACGATCTTACAAAGCACCGCTATCGTATTTTGTGAAAATTTCTTTATACCAATCACGAGCTTTTTTTTTGAGCGATTGTCAAATTGTGCGGGATCCAACGAGAACAAACCTTTTTTACGGCCAGGTGATCATGCAATATCGAATGTATGCTAGTGAAAAAAATGCCCAAGAATGCCTCTATCTCACGGTATGTCACATGACGATCTTGCATTATCAGTTCACGCACAGCATCAATCTTCTCTGGCACATCAGCCGGTTTTGGACGGCCTTCGTCTTTAAGCGAGTTTCTGCTATAGGATGGTGCTTCATCGCCATACAAAGATTTAAGTTCATCGATGCACTCTTATCGTGATAATTCACGTCGAAAGTTGTGAAAAATGATCGCACGAAAATGTTGACGAGTTAATTCCATTTTTTGCCAAATTGATTTTTTTAAGTCACTGTAAACAACCCAAAGATGGTCGTACGTCAAAACGTTCTGAGTTCGTTTTTGCTAAAAAATGTCAAACTTTTGGAAATGTCAGATGGAGCCAGGCAACACTAAGTGTTGACTAGGCCAGAAATATATATAGCAACCCTCATACTTTAAAAATATTAATATTGCCGTTAATATACTATTGTCAAAATGAAATTCAAAAACCAAAACTATGGTTGTTACGGACATGCTTTTATTGCAGATAACATATTTTTTCTCTGCGTGTAGTGCTCATAATGGTGTCACTTAAAAGGCGTCTACTGCCTTAGGATTTTTTAAACGTTATTTAAGAGATCAAAGATCTCCCGCTATTTCGTTTCCTAAAATATGTCCTTCTTGTGATGCCATTTGCTTTAGGGAAAACCAATTTCCATTCCACCTAATAGAGCCCGAAATAATCGGCAACACAATACTCGTATAGCTAAGGTAATCAAACTTATGTTGTTGGTATTTAATATGTTTGCGTGATTTGCGTATTTTACGGTATGTAAAGTATCATATGGTTGTATCAGATCACAATTTAGTTCTTAAGGATCATGGCATGGTTAAATAGGATCATAATATGGCTTCGGAAATCATAACATTGTTGAGTGGACTTATTTATTGTTTGTGTGCGATCGTAGAGTGGTTCTGGTTCAATAAAATCCTGTGCGATAATACGAGGGTTGCTATTTACATTTCGGGTCCTGACAATTCTAGTATTCCTAGTTGAAAAATACATCTCAGTCAAAAAATGGAATTATTTCGTTTTCGCATTTTCGTGCTATGACTTTTAACGATTTTCGGCGTGTATTAACGAGACAAGAGTGTTTAAATCAACTTGTATCGACTTTTAGCGATGAAGCATCATTAAAAAACACTGTGAATCACTGGTGCCAAGAGTTTAGTCTCGTACACCGTTCGCTCCAGGATAAATTTCGTGAAGGACGTCCAACTTCGGTCACTTTGCCAGAAACCATCGATGCTGTACGTGAACTGATTAAGCAAGACCGACGCATGTGACATACCGTGAGATTGTGGCATCCTTGGGCATGTTGCATGTCCATTTGGCCGCGAAAAAAATTAGTTCTCGTTGGATCCCACATATTTTAACGAATACTCAAAATTGTCTCGTATAAATTGGTGCAGAGATGTTGAAAAAGTATAACTGCGGTAGCTCAAAGGCAGTGTATAACATTGTCACAGGTGACGAATCATGGATCTATGCATATGAACCCGAAACAAAACAGCAATCGACAGTATGGGTCTTTCAAGACGAGCCAAATCCAGCAAAAGTTGTTCGTGGAAGAAGTACATCGAAGCAAATGATTGCGTTTTTTTTCGGTATAACTGGCCATGTGGCCACAGCGCCTTTAGTGGAATGTAGGACGGTCAATTCTGAGTAGTATACAATTTTCTGTTTGCCAACAGTGGTCGAAGAAATGAATAAAGATAATAAGAAAAGACGGATCATTTTGCATTTTGACAATGCGAGCTCTCACACATCAGCTGAAACGATGAGCTATTTGACCACTCAAGATGTCGAGTTGATGGGCCCTGATTTTAGTTCTTTTTATTCCCTAGTATTAAGAAACAAATGTGTGGTCAACATTTTTCATCGCCCAAAGCAGCTGTTAAAGCTTTCAAAAATCATGTTTTGGAGATGTCTCAAACGGATTGAGAAAAGTGCTTCGAAAATTGGTTTGTGCGCATGCAAAAGTGTATTGATCTCAAAGGAGAATATAATGAAAAACAATAAAACCATTTCCAATGATAAATTATTGTGTTTCTATTGCCGGACCCAAAATATAAATAGCAAACACTCATAGTATGACTGACTAAGATCACGTATTGTGCTGTACATGATCATAGTTTTAAAAATATGGTCTCTTTTATGTTTAATGAAAGTTTAAATATGGTTACCGCAATTATATACCCTACAATAGTGATGGCTCTTGAATATTGTCACCCCAAACTTTGCTCGAAGTAATGCCAACGCTTGGTTGGGTCTATAATTCGTTGGTAGAAATATAAAGCACCAATCATTTTCCAGTTACCCCCACCATCTTTTAACCCTTTTCAGAATAGATGAAGCTCCTTCCTTTTATACGCAACGCCGCAGGAGCAAGAGTATTTTTCATTCAACTTTGGGATAGTTTCTCGCCGCTTTGGATAACCAATACTCTCCGGCAACCTCCGTTATGCACATTTGTATGTTTCCCTCACTTCTACCCACAAACCTTTAAATCGACGACATTTCCCCCAAATATGTACCACAGTGCAACGCCACACAACCTAAACACCACCACCAACTACAATAAAAAAAAAGAAAATGAGTTCCTTTGTGCTCGACTAATGATGTCAGGCGACAGCTTTGTACGTACACACACATTTTTATGACAGCATCATTTTCGCGCGCACTTGCTAGCCAGCCAGCTTGCGAGCGTCCTCCTCCACTTGCCCCCCTCTTCCAACGCCAAATTCCCGCTATTATCACTCTCTTTTGTTGAGGTTTAGCGCTGTAATGCATTCGCTCGATTGCTTTCCTGCGGTGTTTTATGCGTTAATATCTTCTTTGTTTGGTCGCTTGTCTTTTGTGTGTGGGGAGGGTTTATGGTGCAAAAACGCGCGCTTTGCGTTCTGCCGCTAAAGATGAAAAGCAATAATTCACAATGTACAATTTAATTGTCTCTGAAAAATGTCGTATTAACGCCTGAATGTATGCAGCATTTTAGTTGGCCACCGTGTCACTCGGTGTATGCAGTGGAGTTCGCTCTGTTGACTTTTGCCATATCCCTAAAAGTAGGCACTTTAAAACGATGATAAATTGTTCGAGAAAACTTGCGAGTCATTCATCTTCAGCTTAGAATGAGATGACTTCATTCAAATGAAACAATTTATCCTGGAAAATTTTAAAAAGAACGAATATCTCAAACTTTGAGCAGAGTTAAGTAAATCAAGATTTGTTTATTAAATCGGTAAAGCGAAAAGAGAAAACATATAAAGCTCGCATTCATTTTAATCGGAGGATAAACATCAGCATGAATTAAGATTTTATCCATGATGGTAGCGGAGAATGGTAGGCAGACATTGCTGTAGGCATCTTTGGCAACTTTAATAAAGAACTTTAATGACGCTAGGATAAAGAGATTCTATGAGAGAATAAATATTTTTGAAACGTTCATTAACTAATCGTGGACTCTCTGTGAATAATCGAGTAGATTTACTTATTTTATCTAAATTAAGACATAATCGCTTTAAATGGCCTGAAATAGTATTATTTAAAATATGTAATAATAATCATGTTTCATTCTGTACGAGTATTCTTTTTTGCCAAAGACATTTTTAGCATACGTAACTCATACCTTTTTTTATATCCTCCTCCAAAGCATTGAGTGTATAATTAATTGTTATTTGATTTGCAAAACCTCGAAACATAAATCGAAGCCCCTACAAAAGATTTAAATATTCGACCGTCAAAAAATTGTACGATTATACTGCCTAAACGTCAGTTCGTGTGTCCGTTAACAGCGGCCAAACTAAAAGCACTAGATTCCTAGAAATCTTAAACTAAGCCCTTGGGAATTCCAGTAATCGAAATCGGACCCGAGAGCACAAAGTTTCACTTAAACAGACTACCTTTATGCAAGTAAAAACGTCGTCCGCCAGGCCAAACATTATATAACCTCCATCGTCACTACGAGGGCTGCTATATATTTCTGGCCTAATAATGAAAATGCGAATATTTATCATCAAAAATGGTTTTATTGTTTTTCAAAGTATTCTCCAGCATGATGTATACACTTTTGCATGCGCTCAAACCAATTGTCGAAGCACTTTTTCCACTCCGATTGAGACACCTCCAAAATATGGTTTTTGAACGCTTCAACAGCATCTTCTGCGACAACAATCGTTAACCACGCATTTCATGTGCGGGAATAAAAATAAGTCATTGGGTGCCAGTCCAGGCTGTACGGCGGATGACCTATCAATTTGACGTTTTGGCCGGTCAAAAAGGCAAAGGTTTGAGTAGATGTGTGAGAGCTCGCATTGTCATGGTACACAATGATTCGTCTTCTCTTGTTCGTTTTTCGAACTTCTCCGAAGATTTCCGGCAAACAAATTGTGGTGTACCACTCAGTATTGACCGTCCTATGTTGCTCAAGTGGAACAGGCGACCATTTGCTTCGAAGTGATTTTTCCACGAACAACTTTCGTTGGACTTGGCTCGTCTTCGAAGACCCACACGGTCGTTTTCTGTTTTGCTTCGGGCTCATACGCATAGTTCCTTGATTCGTCACCTGTGACGATCTTATAAAAGACTTTTGCGGCACCGCGATCGTATTTTTTCTAAATTCTTTGCATCAATCGACACGAGCCTTTTTTGGAGCGATTGTCAAATTGTGCGGGATCCAACGAGAACAAACCTTTTTTACGGCCAGGTGTTCATGCAATATCGAATGTATGCTGGTGGAAGAAATGCATAAGGATGCCTCTATCTCACGGTATGTCACATGACGATTTTGCATTATCAGTTCACGCACGACATCAATGTTCTCTGACACAATGGCCGTTTTTGGACGAACTTCACGACCTTCTTCTTTGAGCGAGAGTTGGCCACGATTGAATTCACCAAACTAGTTTTTCACAGTGCTATAGGATTGTGCTTCATCATCATACAAAGATTTAAGTTCATCGATGCACTCTTGCCGTGATAATCCACGTCGAAAGTTGTAAAAAGGCACTGTAAACAACACAAATGATGGTCGTGCGTCAAAACGTTCTGAGTACGTTTATGCTAAAAAATGTCAAACTTTTTAAAGGAAATGTCAGATGGCGCCAGGCATCACTTAGTGTTGCCTTGGTCAGAAATATATACATAGATAGCAACCCTCATACTTTTCGAAAGCAAAAAATAAGTTGTACTTTTTGGGTCTTTCGGCAAATGCATCCGTCCCTAATCTCAGCCAAAACTTTAAAATTACTCTATATTTGGATTTCATAAGGGTGGTTAAATTTTAAGGGCCGATGTTGAATGTGAACCACACCTAAACCTTAAGTATTTCTCTGCATTTCATTTGATATTTTTCAATTTCAGACTCACTCAATTTGAACCATGGAAAGAAACACAAGTGAGCAACGCGTTAAAGTTATTCAGGTTTATTATGAAAGTGTATAATCAATTTTCGAAGAATATTATCTTCAACGATGAGGCACATTTTCACCTCAGTGGATTCGTCAATAAGCAGAATTGCCGCGTTTGGGCGAATGATAATCCAAGAGTGATTGTCGAAAAAACAATGCACCCACAAAGAGTGACAGTTTGGTGCGGTTTATGGGCTGGCGGCATCATCGGGCCGTATTTTTTCCAAAATGAGGCCGGTCAGGCAGTTACTGTGAATGGTATTCGCTATCGTGAGATGATAACGAACTTTTTATGGCACGAGTTGGAAGTTATGGATGTGGACGATATGTGGTTTCAACAGGACGGTGCCACTTGCCACACAGCTAACGAAACAATGGCTCTTTTGCGCGACAAATTCAATGGCCGTGTTATCTCACGTCGTGGCGATGCTAACTGGCCGGCAAAGTCATGTGATTTGATACCGTTGGACTTCTTTCTTTGGGGTTATTTAAAAGCAAAGATGTACGTCGATAAGCCAGCAACAATTAAAGAGCTAATGGATGAGATATTTCTGCACATTAAGGATATTGAACCTACATTATGTGTCAGTCATTAGAAATATGGACCCGAGAGCACGAAGTTTATCTTAAACAGACAACCTCTAAACAAGTAAAAACGTCGTCGGCCAGGCCAAAGATTATATATAACCTCCATTGTCACTACGATTCTAAAGCAAAAAATAAGTTGTACTTTTTGGGCCTTTCGGCAAACGCATCAGTCCCTAATGTCAGCCAAATCTTCAAAATTACTCTATATTTAGATTTCTAGAAAAATTGCTTTAATTTGACTTCTAGCGCCGTCATATTGACTTCTGCGCCCGTTTCAATCCTGTTTTTATTTAAGTACCCATTCGTCCATATTGACTTTTAATGTCCGTTTTGGCCATACAGGACGTTTTCTTTGGTTCACACGAGCACAAAATTCAATCCACTATGCCCTTTTTGAGCTATTAAGTGCATCTCAACTAACAGTGCCCATTTGAACCACCCACAACAAATTATGATGTGTACTTTTTACAGAGGTACCGTTAGTCCCTTAACCCGTTACTGCCTGCCCATATATCGGCACGTACGATTTTTATGAACCTTGGAAATTTATGTCCAAAAGACCATAGAAGTTTAAAGAAAAAACCTACATTTTTACCTGAGATATGAAATGGGTAAATACCTGCGCAAGGTGTTTGCTTCCTACTTGCTGCCTGGATTATCACAACGGTGTTGCATTAGATTAGAAGACAATTTTTAATTATTATTTTTTTCAAATACCATGTCTTAATAAAATTACCCATTTGCATTCGACCGGATCTGGAGGCCAGGCGTGTTGACGTATCACTGCTTGTTTTTTCATTACATAGTAGACAACTTAAGCTATTCGGTAAAATCGGTAATTTGTACCATTTTCCTATGTTTGACAGAACTTTTCCGGAGCCTTTTCCGAAAAAAAAAATCTTTGACATTTGCCTGCAAAAAACAAAATATAAAAAAATCCTGCTGAATGCTTTAATTTAGCCGAATATTTCCTCTTTTCTATAAAAAAAATTTACCGCGATATCGCTCACCTGGCCCACGCTAAAATTATGTATGTATCAACACATTCTTGGGTATTCAAATACCCACTGGCAGTAATAGGTTAAAGGGAAATATTTTCCCCACCTGGGCCGATCCATAAGCCACCTTGACTTATTGGTCAAGATCATATAGGAATTTTGCGACGATCAGTAATAAATTTACTTTATAGGGTCACCTACCAAATTTCGTGGAGTTGCAAACGTAATGACAAATTTGGAATACCATCCGCTCTTCGGTGAAAATTAAAAAAGGCACACTCTTTTAGTGTTTTCTCTGTATACTTCATAATACGATAAAACACTTTTGTTTTGCAAAAAAAAATGTATATTCAATTGTCTTCTTTTAGCTCAATACACTTAGTAGAAAGTTTCTCCAATTTGTATCCCTTCCAAAAAATAGGATTTTTCGTGGCCCATAAAATAGACATTTCTTTGATTAATAAATTAATTGTTGGAGCTAAAAAAATGTTTCTTTCCAACGAGACATTTCTTTAGGTATAAAAATAGGAAATAGCCACAGGGAGCAAAATTAGGAGAATATGGCGGATGAGGTACCAATTCCTAACCCAATTCATGCAATGTTGCCATTGAGACAGCACACGTGTGCGCACGTGCACTATCTTGATGAAAAATAATTTTTCTCTAGGTCATATTGGGTCGTTTTTTTTTAAATCCTCTTTTTATCGGTCCAATAAGTTGGCATAATATTCGCCGTATATTCTGTTTCCCTTTTGAAGATAATCGGTTATCCCGAGTGCATCCCTGAAACTGTTGCCATCACCTTATTGGACGACAAAGTCACCTTGGTCTTCTTCGGAGCCGGTTCATCAGGAGAAACCCATTGTTTAGACTGCTGCTTGGTCTCCGGAGTGTTGTAATGGATCCATGTTCTATCCACAGTTACAAAACGCCGCAAAAACTTATTCGAATTGCGGTTAAACAACTCCAAACAATTCTTGGAAGTTGTCACACGATTACGTTTACGGTCAATTGAGAGCAAAAGCGGCAGACATCTTCCAGAAAGCTTTCTTAAACCCAACTGATCATGTAAAATCGAAGCCACACTGCCATAGGAAATGCGTTTGGCATCAACAATCTCACGCACTTTTACTCTTCGTAATTTTTCGACATTTACGGATGTATTGACCTCAATTGGAACGTTCAACGTCATTTGTACTTGTGCCACCACAACGAATCAGTATACCATTTTTTATCATTGAAATCGATGGTGCAGTCCCTTTAGTATTTATCAAGCTTTTCCTTGCTTTGATTTACGGTTTTTTCCGCAAAAAATATTGTTTAATGAGCACTCGAAATTTAGTTATTTCCATTTTTAACAACAACCACGAGGTTGTATGTTTTGAACAGCTGTTAAACAAAAACTAAATGACGGAACTCTAGCAAAAAACAGTAGTCTATAAACATATGGTACATGATGGGAGCAGTGTTGCATTTCATATAACTACGAGGAAAGTTGGAAATGCCACGGAATTATTGATATGCCCTCGTAATAAAACGTACGATATTAATTGTAAAAACAACAAAAGGTTTTCAGTGACTTGATATTATATATATATATTAATATTATATATAGGGTGATCCATCTAGAGGTATTTTTTCAAAACAAAAAAAATATAAAAATTCAAATCAAGTGTGGAATCTTTATTGATACTTTAAAAGGACATTTTATAGCATTTATTTTTTGAAAATAATTACCTTTAAATGTTGGCAACTGTATTGTGGAAATGAGCGTTCGGTGAGAAACGGGAAGATCCGCTGTTTTCGAACAAAATTTTGTTCGGTGATAATGCCCATTTCTTGCTCAACGGCAACGTCAGTAAACAAAATTGCCGCATTTGGGCTGAAGAGTAAGAAGAGGTTCAAGAGGTCCCATTATCCCCAGAGAAAACCACGGTCTGGTGCGGTTTATAAGCTGGTGGAATCATCGGTGTCTATTTTTTCAAAAATGATGATGGCCGGAACGTAACCGTGAATGGTGCTCGCTATCGCGCCATGATATCGATCTTAATGCTACCTGAAATTGAAGCCCGTAATCTTGCCGACACTTGGTTTCAACAGGACGGTGCCACTTGACATACAGCTGCTCAAACAATGGATCTATTGAGAGGTCATTTCGACAAGCAGCTAATTTCACGTTTTGGACAGGTGAGTTGGCCGCCTAGATCGAGTGATATCACACCTTTAGACATTTTTCTTTGGGGTTACGTAAAGTCCAAAGTCTATGCTGACAAACGATTCAGGTATTGGAAGCCTAAATTACACGTGTCATTAAAGCTTTACCGGTCGAAATGCTTGAACGAGTCATCCAAAATTGGACCCTCGGAATGGAAACCCTGAGGGGTAGTTGCGGGCAACATTTGAAGGAAATTATTTTCAAAAAACAAATGACATGTCCTTTCAAATTACCAATATAGATTCCACACTTGATTTGAATAGTTATATTTGTTTTGTTCTGAAAAAATACATCTAGATGGATCACCCTTCATCAATATTATACATATATGTGACGCGCAAAATAGAAAGGGACCTAAGGGTAAAAACCAGTTTTGTTCAGGAGAGCCATTTTAAAGATTTAAATACGTGTATCTTTGGTGTACCATCACTTTCATAAAACGCGCATATCTCTGGGAGGGAACACTTTTGGGGCATGGGATCGGTCTCATTCGATGCTCAAATGTTGTCCACATAAAAAAAATGAAAATTAATTTTTTTATACCCTTAGGTCCCTTTCCCTATGCGCTGTCACATATATCTTAAAATTATATATGTCTTTATATTTTGTTTTATCATGGAAGCATCTAAACAAATTATAAGTGAAACAAAATATCGGCCAAATGCTCGCCACAGCTTCGTTCGCATAGCTTTCTTTCCGGTGGTCCATATTTCCAATGACTCTAAGACATAATTGAGGTTCAATGTCTTTAATGTGCCAAATTATCTCATCCTTAAGCTTTTGAATTGTTCTTGGTTTATTGACGTACACTTTATCTTTTAAATAGAATTTATAATTGGACCACCCTTTATATACCCTCTTACCCTAAAGGGTAAGGGTATAATTAACTTTGTTGATTACAGCTTAATCCATCCACACCCTGATATTCACAGTTAATAATTAATTAAATTACGAATAACATTTCGAATTAATCCCTTGGGCCCCATTACAAACATCGCCCTTGGCCTGTCTAACATCAATAAATATTAACTTTGCCATGTACTCGTCTTTTCACAATATTCAATTACTGCTTTATAGATTTTGTCCTCAATTCAATAACTCGGACCAAACCCTTTTTCCAATAATTCGCTTTACACAACATTGACATGTTTACTGTTGTCCAACAACACTCTAGCTAGCACTCTAGTAATCCATCTATCCATCCTTGCAGTCATCCATCCTATTATCAAACCCTCCTGCCATGCAACCGTTTGTTTTGATAGCAATATAAACTAACATGTATTTTGTATACGATGGCAGTATATGTATGTATACGTTTGTATGTATGTATATACATGTGTTTGTATTGCATATAAGACATAAATTGTATTAATATATTTATTCATACCATCATAAGTACACATAGAGAGTACACACTGAACGGATGATATAGAAGCAAACATAGAAAGTAAATGTACAGGAGTCCAGTGCTGGAAAGAAGGCGAAAAGTAACTCTTACAGGCCTTCATTTTGGTTGGTCGACGCCTTAGACTCAAGACAACAAATCAAAAGCTCTCTTTGACAAGTTATATTGGGCACTTGCTTAAGTAAATTTTTAAATTAGAATCAAAAATATAAATTAGTAAAAACTGCGTTAAATTCAACCAGGGCGAATCTTATTACACTCCACCATAACAGTAGTGCGTTTTTTAAGTCATTAAGGCGAGCCCATGAGTCCGACATCAATCACAAACATATATGACGCGCAAAATAGAAAGGGACCTAAGGTTAAAAACCAGTTTTATTCTATTTATTCTATTTCCGCTTAGAATCGTCGATTTCACTTTCATAAAACGCGCATATCTCTGGGAGGGAACACTTTTGAGGCATGGGATCGATCTCATTCGATGCTCAGATGTTGTCCAATCAAAAAAAGAAAAAAAATGAAAATTGATTTGTTTACCTTTAGGTCCCTTTCTCTGTGCGCTGTCACATATAAGCCAGACGTCCTAACTATTTTGCCCATTTACAATCCCAAACAGAGTATAACGATAAGCCAAAATTTCGTAATTTCTCAGGGTTCTAGATTAATTCATTATCTTGCTTTTAAGAGGTGGACGGACGGACATAGCTTAATGCTCTTAAAATTTTACGACTGTCGTCTAGGGTCTTCGATCTTTATTTCGAGGTATATCAAAAATATTGACCAGATTAGTACCACCACATACTTCGATGGAGGGTATAAAAAGGCCTTGACAATTTTGCCGCTGGCAGCATAACAACTCATTCACACACACACACCAAGCTTGTATCCACATAATTCATGTCCTTGCCTAAACACACTCATGCACAAACACACTCACACTGCTTTCCCTTTAGTGTTTTCGGTACTCATCTATATTGTAAACAGTAATTTAATACAAGTCACACAACAAGTCAAAGGTAATAAGAGGATTTCTCGTTACAACACTCTCTATTTGGTGTGTAGAGTACACGCTCTCCCTCTCTGTCTGACACTCTTTTGAAGGTAAATATGTAAAAGTGTGTTAGTGAGAGCGTGTATGATAATAGTGACTTTGTAAGTAAACTAATTGGCAGTTGGGTTAGATGATATGTTACATGTTTAAGTAAAAGGTATTAACTCAAAATTTGCAAAATTTAAGTTTTGTAGAAAACAAAAAAAAGTTCTACAGGGTGGGCGATTTGACATTTTTATTCTGCATCAACTGTTAAAAAAATACTAATAATTTGTTCTAACTTCAGGTTTTATAGGAAAGTTTGAACTTTGTCATTTAAAAATGGAACACAATCCGATGCATTTTGCGCTTCGCCCAATTGGCGTAAAATTGTCTGTCAGCAGGTGAAGAGTTTTTCCGAAAATTCATGTTTTCAGATTAAGCTAATTTTCAGCTATGTCAGTAACTAACATTTCCGTATGGGATTCAGAAAACTCACACGTGACTACTGAGAAGTCAATGTATCCACAAGGAGTAACAATTTGGTGTGGACTTTGGGCTGGCGGCATCATTGGGCCATTTTCTTTGAAAATGAGCAAGGAGCCGCCGTTAGCGTCAACGGTGAGCGTTACCGCGCAATGGTGAGCGCGAACATAATTGTCTCAGTGAAGTCCTCAATTTTTACGATACTACACGTTCTATCCTAAGAGAGAGAAAGTAAAAACTGACATACACATACGTTGAGGTGTGCTGAGACAGTTTCAATACTCTATAACGTTTCAAGTTTATATAAAGTTTCAGCACTACTTATATAATGGATCATTACGAGCGGCCAACACCCAACTCTGTTGAAATTGGACTATGTTATGATAGCCCCCACACAAAGATCCCTTCCCCTTTGAGGTGGCGCCGCTATAAGGGCAAAATCGTAAATTCAATTCTTACTTTTAAACTTATCGCAGAGAGCAGCATCATATTCAGAGTCACCAAAAAGGCTTTTCAATGTACGACCCAAAGGATTTTTGGCAGCTGGTAGTCGGGATGTTGCCATCAGTACCTTTTCGGTCCATGCAGTGAAAAAGATGTCTAATGATTTAGAAGCGGATAGATGCATATTCATCGCAGTGAAAAAGAGTGCTAGGTCGGTCAGTGAGGTAGCAGTTAAGGTTCTCCCACATGTCATCCACTAAAGGCCCTGATGCCAGAGTTGTGCAATCATCAGCGTAGGACACAACTTCAAAGCCGTTTGGTGGTGCAGGAATTTTAGAAAGTTAGAGGTTTAAAAGTTCCGGAAATATCACCCGAGTCTGGGGAACTCCTTCGACATCCTCCAAGCGTCTTTGCTACTGGCGAAAACAAGGAGATCAGTCTGTACCTTTCTCCTTTGCTAGCATCTTTGGCTGGCTTCAGTAGCGGTACCACTCTGCCCATTTTTTAAGCATCGGAAACTAAGTGAGTGGCTAGCGACAGATTGAGTACTTTCGTCATTACTCTACTCACGGGGTATCCAAGTGCTTCAACATCAGCATTGATAATCCGTCCGTACCCAGCGCCTTCGATGACTCTGCGTGTGGATAACATTGTTAACTTCGCCAACAGTAAATTGTAGTGGTGCATCTTCGATTCGGAGAGAGTGGACACAAAGCAGTACTTTCCGTTCCGCCTTATCGCTCTCTAAGTGCTCAATAAAATGGCGGTTAAAATAATTTGCGCACCGCTTCGAATCTTTCACTGTTTTGTTCTTAGGCCTCTGAGTGGATTACCTATTTCTTCCTGGCGAGCCATCTTCTGATGGTTTGTTTGAGCGCTTCTAATCTGAGATAAAGTTAGTAGGTAGAAGTGCCCACATGTTGCAGGTGGATTGCTACGTGTTAGGTTGTAATCCGCCCATCATTCTCTAGAATGTTCCTGCAACCGGCACCAAAACTTGGTGGATTTTAATGCCAAAAAACTGATTGCAAAGATTAAAGCGATTTTAAAGCTTTGTCCGAGCCCTTGAGAAACTTCTCAGATCGCTAGATCTGCCATTTAAGGCAGGCTCAAATTTTCCTTTGGGAATGAGATTTCCAGGTCCATGTTTTGGTCTTTCCGCTATAAAAAGCCTCATACAAGTAGTAATAAAATCGATTTGACTAAAATGCAGAGTAGTATTCAGTATAAGATAGCCGACCTTGCCCGACTATAGCCCTCGTTTATGTTGGTTTTTACTCGGGATTTAAAATAAAGAATTTAAGTAGGATATGATAAATGGTCGACCATTGACTTTCTTGAGATTTCCGAGAAACTATAGCAAAAGCATTAAATTAAACAAATGTTAAACAAAACTTTAGTGAAAACGTAAGGTTTGAGATACTAAATCCATATTTAATTTTTCGAAGAAAAAAGTACTAGCTGCAAAATTGTTCGCTGGAAATTTTCCAATTCACAGTAAACAGAGCTTAATTATATTAACATCAATCTGTTGCTGTGAATTTACTGAATGGCTCCCTCCTACTCAAATACACTGTCTGCTTTAAAATTTAAAAAAGATTACGATAAGATTTTTGCTAAACGACAACGTTGGCGCCTGCAACCCCTTTAAGTATGCTAGGGGTTTTGAAACTCCACACAAATCCCCCAAAAATCTTTTGTAGTATTATGTATGTATGTATGCAAATATATGTACTTGCGGACCTTGCGGGCGGAAATTTATCACGAAATGTATTTTTAAATTTTATTTACGGTTGCCTTATTGGCCTGACCTTGGCGGCGCCTTAATATGCTGCAGCGTTATGTTATGTCTGGAGCGCCTAAAAGTCTGCAACGCAAAAAAAAATAAAACGCAAATGGCGAACAGTTTGCACAAATTATACTTGTTGGCTTTGTAGTTAGCCTGAGTTTGTTTGCATTGCGGTTGTGCTCATACTCCTTACGAATCGGGGTTGCCTTTTGTTCAGCGAGAAAGGCGAGTGTGATGTGCGAGTGGGGGGGGGGGCAACTTTACCTACATTTGGAAAATTTCACTTAAGGCGCCAGTGGGGCACCGACAAAACTTTTACTTTTTGTTCGAGAACGATACAAGAACAAAAATACGAATGAGAAATAAAAAAAACACCAACCACAGCACAACCTTGTGCCAAAAATTGAAAGGACAAAAAAGAAAAGAGAAAAATTATTTATAGTTGGATTATAAGAAACGGACAAACAATATACTCGGTGCTTAACAAAGAAATATAAAAGTAATAAAGCAATTTATTGCCAAAGAGAAGAAAAAACAAAATCCCCAATAAAGTAGGGCACCTATCGATGAGTCTTAATTTCAAAAATGTCAGTGCTCATGGTTACGATGAGTCTTAATTTCAAAAATTTTCAGTGTTCATGGTTACATTATGACTTATTGAGCTCGCAAGTGATACATGAGTTGCTTCTTCATGTAATAATTCTGTATGTTAGAATGGGTTTGTCACACTCAGCCGCTCTGGCGCCTAAAAGTTATTTAGCAACAGCCCTAAGGTATGCTTTACTTTCAAGTCTTAACCACAAAAAAGAAAACACCTGCTTCCACTCTTAACTCACTCCCCAGAAGGCGATGTCAATGAATCATTATTTATGATCTTTCCCTTCTAATTATCTTCTATGATGATTTATACATCTTTTTTCTGGCGGTGATTCTCAGGATTTCTCCCACTTGGTTGTACCTCGCGTAGCTACAACTGTTTATTGTTAAAAAGTCCTACAAACTTTTACAATGATATATAGAGTGCACAGTTTCTCTGGGTAACTTATTTATGTATTGTTTTCCATAAAGTAAAACAATTTTTGCCCGGTAATGGTTGTTTTCGGGGAAAAATTATGGCTGTTTTCTCAGGTTGCTCGCTCGTTTGCCGTGAAGAGTCAGAAGAAAACCAATACATTACAGCACGGAAATACTGTTGAAATTTATTATCCCAATTTGGTGACAAAGGACATGGTACTGGGAGCAGTTAAAAAGGTAAAATGATGTCAAACAAGGGTAGGCAATTTGGATATCCCATAACAATGCAGCCAGTATATAGCCGCGACCGGTGATTTATTTTATGAAAGTTATCGCATTAGAAAATTATTCAAATGGGCAGACAGATAAACGCATTAGGCCACATGTAACGAGGAAAAACGTCATTAAATTCAGCAAAGCCAAACCTTATATACCCTCAACCATGAACTTAAGTGATCCGGTTTTTGGACTCCTTGTTTTAATGAATTCGAACTCAGTTAAAGCCAAGTTTTTAAAACTAATTCATAATTAGATTAGTATTAAAACGAGTCTTTTTTGGACCACATGCGCTAAAACGTCTAGCCTTTAGGTTTTAAGAGCTTCTAAATCAGTGCTTGTCCACAAGAATATTTCCACAGTTCCTTTAGTGCCCTAAATGGCAACCATTATTCCCCAAGGCCGATTTTGCCTAATACTAACCCAAACAGCTAATCATTTTTTAGCAGTTATCGTGCTATCAGAAGACATCCAGATGGACGGACAGACTTAGCTATATCTTTTAAGAATATTCTGATTTGAAAAATCAAAAACAAATATATTACTATATATTCGTGTACTTAATAAGTATTTCGAGATGTTATAAACAGTATGACAAGCCTAAATATACACTCGATCAATGGATAAGGGTATAAAAATACATTTTTTGGGATTTGAACTTCGGTCAGTTGGTGCAGACTCTGACCACCGCGTCACATCAAGTTACAAGAAATGACCGTTAATAACACTGCTCAGCAAAAATTAAGTTTTGAGCCCTTCTTTAGACAAAACCAATTGATTCTTATGTAAAAAGATCTCATGAATCCGAAAAATTGCATGTTCACGATATCTCGAAAACTATACGGCTTTCGAAGCCAGGAGATCATTTAACATAAGTATCGGTTGGTTCCCTCTAAGAGGATTTTGTTGCAGAACAGTGATACTGGTTTTCCTTTCTAAATTTAAAATGAGTGTCCGTTTAGTGTTCGAGATATCGTGAACATGCATTTTTTTTGACTCTTTACATTTATTTTGCCCTTAACTTCGGTAATTCTTATCCGAGTTACTTGAATATGGATAATGCTAATTTATAAGAAATATATCTTTCATATAAACCATAATTTATTGCCGAAGTTTAAGGAAAACTAAAGATATCTCGAAAACTATACGTGATGGGGCAAAACAGACACTCAATTTGAATTCAGGAGAACATTTTACATAAGGATCAGTTGGTTTCCTCTAAGGAAGGATTTTGTTGCAGAACAGTGCTACTGGTTTACCCCCCTGAGCCCTAAAAATATTAAATTTAAATTCATGATGTGCTCTGCGAGTGAGAACTGAACAACGAAAATGAATTAAGATATTGAGCTGTCGAGACAGCTGCAGCCAAACATCATACCAATAAGTACTTATTCATTACAGTAAGGAATTTTTTTTTATTTGAAATAATGCAAACGGTAATGAGAGGTCATGACCAGGTAGTTCAAATAGCGAATACTCGTAGTACGAGGGTTGCTATATTATATGTCTGGCCTAGGCAACACTAAGTATTGCCTGGCGCCATCTGACATTTCCATTGGAAAGTTTGACATTTTTTAGCATAAACGTACTCAGAACGTTTTGACGTACGTCCATCATTTGTGTCATCTTTGTGACTTGAAAAATCAATTTGGCAAAAAAATGGAATTAACTTGTGAACATTTTCGTGCGATCATTTTTCGCAACTTTCGACGTGGATTATCACGACAAGAGTGCATTGATGAACTTAAATCTTTGAATGACGATGAAGCACCATCCTATAGCTCTGTGAAAAACTGGTTTAATGAATTCAATCGTGGTCGACGCTCGCTCAAAGACGAAGGTCGTGAAGGTCGTCCAAAAACGGCCGTTGTGCCCGAGAACATTGGTGCCCGTGAACTGATAATGCAAAATCGTCATGTGACATACCGTTAGATAAGGGCATCCTTGGGCATTTCTTTCACCAGCATACATTCGATATTGCATGAACACCTGGCCGTAAAAAAAGTTTGTTCTCGTTGGATCCCGCACAATTTGACAATCGCTCAAAAAAGAGCTCGCGTGGATTAGTGCAAAGAAATTTTGAAAAAATAAGATCGCGGTGCTTCAAAAGACGTTTATAAGATCGTCACAGGTAACGAATCATGGATCTATGCGTATGATCCCGAAACAAAACAGCAATCGACCGTGTGGGTCTTCGAAGACGAGCCATATTCTACGAAAGTTGTTCATGAAAGAAGCACTTCGAAGCAAATGGTCGCCTGTTTCTTCGGCAAAACTGATCATGTGGCTTCTATTCCTCTTGAGCAACGTAGGACGGTCAATGCTGAGTGGTACACCACAACTTGTTTGCCTGAAGTCTTTGGAGAAATTGGAAAAACGATTAAGAGAAAAAGAATCATTGTGTACCATGACCAGTGCGAGCTCTCATACATCGGCTCAAACCAGTGTCTTTTTGACCGGCCAAAACGTCGAGTTGATGGGTCATCCGCCGTACAGCCCTGACATTTTCTTGATTCCCGCACATCAAGAAAAAAATGCGTGGTCAACGATTTTTGTCGCCAAAAGATGCTGTTGAAGCGTTCAAAAACCATGTTTTGGAGGTGTCTCAATCGAAGTGGAAAAAGTGCTTGGACAATTGGTTTCAAAGCATACAAAAGTGTATAAATCATGCTGGAGAATATTTTGATGATAAATATTAGCATTTTCATTATTAATCCAGAAATATATAGAGCAGCCCGTAAGAGATTGCCATTATGTTTTTAAAATTGGCTTCGGGCAAGTGGCCCGAAGAAATTCCACCCATGAGGCCCCATTTTTGAACACTTTTTGCATTGGGGCCGAATCGCACGATCTTGGGGGTTATGCCACAGGCCCATGACGAGAGATAAAGTTTCGCTCTCCAAAAGTTTTCTTCAACCAAACTGGTTGTTTCGTTGGCTGTATGACATGAGCGCCGTCTTGTTGGAACCAAAGGTCGTCTACATCAACATGCTCCAAGACAGGCACTAAAAAATGCTTTACATATGGCTCTAAAGCGTTCCCACACGCAGAAAAAAAGTATGGTTGTGATGACAATATTTAAAGAGGATAATACTATTGTTGGGTGTATGTGGAACAACAATATTATGATCCTCACAATAATAGTATGATTTATATACAAACATACTATGATCCCCACAACCATAATTTGATACTCACAATGGTACATAACCATACTATGATACCCACAACCATAGTATTATTCACATTCAACAATACTATGATCTCCACAACCATATTATGATCCTCACAACCATAGTATGATTCACACGTAACCATGTTATGATCCCTACAACCATAGTATGATCACACACAAATATACTATGATCCCCAATATTAAAAATACATTAAATTCAAAATAAGAGAAGTGATTTATTTAATAGTAGAAAAAATGATTTTAAGAAAAACGTAATAGTTTTTAAAAAAAAAAATATTTCAGTTAAACAAATCCAAAGCAGTTTGATTGAAAAATTTTAATTTCCATATGAAATGAACTACGAGTATTATAACATTATTCTAAAAAGCATTTTTAAATAAGGAAAAATTACAATCATACAGTATGATTACCTTAATCATATTATTGTTAACATAAAACCCCAAAAAACAATACTTTTGTCGCACCAACCATATTTATATTGTTCCTACAACCATATTTTCATTTTTTTATTTGGCAATAATATTATTGTTGCATTTCAACAATATTGATATTGCGGCAATCATACTATTGTCAAAATTAAATTCAGTAAACAATACTATGGTTGCGACGAACATACTTTTATTGCGAAGTACATACTTTTATTGCGAAGAACATATTATAATTGCCGTGACCATATAGTAACCATGTTTTTTCTATGCGTGCATTGACTTATGGCATTATGGCCGGCTTCATTTTTGAAGAAATATGGACATACGATTCCCTCTGCCCATAGAACACACCAAACAGTGACTTTTTGAGCATGTAACGGCGTCTCAACAATGGCTTTTGGATTTACATTACTCCAAATGCGACAGTTTTGGTCATTAACGTACACGCAGAGAAAAGATATGGTTACTATATGGTCACCGCAACAATTATATATTCTCTATAATAAAATCATGTTCGTCGCAACCATAGTATTGTTTTTTGAATTTCATTTTAACAACAGTATGATTGCGGCAATATTAATATTGTTGAAATGTAACAATTGTATTATTGCCAAATTATGAAATGAAAATATGGTTGTAGCAACCATATAAACATGGTTGTTGCAACAAAAGTATTGTTGTTTAAAATTTACGTTAACAATATGGTTGCGGCAATCATACGGTATGGTTGCAAATATTTTTGTGTATGCGTATGTTTTTGTCTGATATACCAAAGAAAAACACATACACGCGATACAGGCATGGTTGTTCTTCATTATAAAAAACAATATAATGAATAACAACATTACCCTAACACCATAATCCTAATAAATAATTTTGGGGATCATAGTATTGTTGAGTGTGAATCATACTATGGTTGTGGGGATCATACTATGGTTGTATGAGAAACATTCAACGATTTGCAAACGTTGTTCCGGAGCTAACCAAACTAAGCATAAATCAGGGGAAAGCTGTCAAAAAAACCAACTAAGAAAAAAGTGTGGCCAGATTGAAAACCACACGTCCAAAAAACACCCCGTTATAACGATCGACGTATAATCTCCTGCAGATCTGATTTAACGTTGTCTGTCTGTCCGTCCGTACATCTAAAGCTGGTTATCAAACTAAAAGTCGCAATTTTCATGAAATTTGGCAGAAGTATGTGTTTTTGAACCAAGGACGGACGCTAGGAAATCGGTTTAGATTAAGATATAACATTAACACATAAATGTTCATCCGACTGTATGCCTTTAGCTCTGAAAGCCACATATCACATCCAATCGTGATGGAATTTGGCACACATTAGTTATTTTGGATCAAGGGCGGACGTTATTAAAATTTGAAGAAACCCGCTTGAGGTTTGGATTTAGCTCCTACACATACGAGGGCGACCGCAAAAGTGACTGGCCTAACAAAAAGAACCGTTTTTTTTGGAATTATTATTATTTATTTTTCAACAAAATCTCCTTCCAACTCAATACACTTCATCAAACGTTTTTCAAGTTTTTTAATTCCATCCGAAAAATAAGATTTTTCAAGCCCTTCAAAATATGCCTCAGTTTCAGCAATAATCTCGCTATTGGACGAAAATTTTTTGCCACCGAGAATTTTTTTTTAAATTTGGAAACAAGAAATAATCAGAATGAGCTAAATCTGGACTATATGGTGGATGCGGAGCAATTTCAAATCGTAATTCGGCCAGTTTGTGTTGCGTTAAAAATGCAGTGTGTGAAGCAGCATTATCTTGATGCAAAAGAACTTTTTTGTTCTAAATGCGGTCGTTTTATCTTAATTTCTTCACTCAACCGATCCAATAATGCACAATAATATTCACTATTTATAGTTTTTCCTTTCTCAAGATAATCAATAAATATTATACCCCTTGCATCCCAAAATACTGTGGCCATTACTTTTCCTGCTGACTTACGAGTTTTCGCCTTCTTGGGACCACTTTTACCAGCTTCTATCCATTGTTTTGACTGTTCTTTGCATTCTGGGATGTAGTGATGGATCCATGTTTCATCAACAGTTATGAATCGGCGCAAGAACTCTATTGGATTACGCTGATAAATCGCTAAAAGCTCCTCGGAATTGGTCCAACGGACGATTTTTTGGGGCAAAGTCAACAAACGCGGCACCCATCTTGCGGATAGCTTTTTCATGTGGAGTTCATCATGTAAAATACTCCAAACTTGTTTTTCGTGTATTTTAACAATATCAGCAAGTTCTCTGAGCTTTATTCGTCTATCTTTAGTCACTTCATTAAATATTTTTCTAATGTTTTCAATAGTAGTAGTAGTTTTCGGTCTTCCAGAGCGTTGTTCATCTTCCGTACTTGAACGACCCATTTTAAATTGTCGAACCCAGGATTTCCCGGTGGAGTATGATAGTGCATTATCACCATGAACAGAATCCAATTCATCTTTGATTAATTGTGGCGTATAACCTTTCATATAAAAGTCTTTAATTACCGCACGAAACTCTTTATTTTCCATTTTTCAAAAATTATAAAACTTGTTTAATTCAATCACCTGTAACAAAGAAAATAATCATTTCGGAAATTTTGACAGATGGCTTATAAAGGATTGCTTTTAAAAAACAAAAAAAAAGTTGCTAGTAAAACAGAAAATGTGCCAGGCCAGTTAGTTTTGCGGTCGCCCTCGTATGTTATCCGATTTTATGTTTTTAGTTTTAGAAGCCACATATTTCGACTTATCTTGATGATGTTTGCACAGGTAAGTTCCTCATGTCAAGGACAGGCGCTGCTGAAATTGGAGAAAATCGGCTCAGATTAAGATATAGCTCCCACGCATATGTTTCACCGGTTTTGCCAAAAACAATAAAATGTTCTCACAAATTCAAATTCAAATAAGTCAAATCTGGGTAAGTTGGACCCAAAAAACATATTTTCAATTGGCGTTGCTCATTCAGGAGAGCAGGGTACAATATAGTCTGACACGCCTGACTTTAGCTTTGTATGCTACTTTTAAAATGGCTTTAATCACGGATACAAAAATAGTGGATGGCACTCCATCTGCACCTCCAGTGCAAATGCACCATTTGTTTTTTTTTATTTTTTTTAAGTATGTCAAATTTGATAAATGGGATGCCATAGCTACTTTCATTCAAACAAAGGTGCAAAGCTGCTGAAGCGCTTGATTCGAAAAAGGGCTATACAAAATTCACTGAAGTCGCTTTTCATGTACTTCAAACTATGTTTAAAGTAATTAAAATTCCAAAATATATCACTTGGGAGGTAATTTAGTACCATTAGCATTTAGTTGACCAATTATTTTTTTTAGAAAGAATGAACTAACTACTTCATTTATAAAGAGAGAATAAATATTATCCTTGAAGAACC
This sequence comes from Hydrotaea diabolus, assembly GCA_963513945.1. Taxonomy (NCBI): domain Eukaryota; kingdom Metazoa; phylum Arthropoda; class Insecta; order Diptera; family Muscidae; genus Hydrotaea; species Hydrotaea diabolus. The sequence continues at coordinate 148,238,521 of OY740718.1, read as the reverse complement.
AACTGAGTTATATAAGCAATGCAAATTTCACTACAAAATATTAAATATAGCCTGTAATAGGACACATTTACTTACGTAGGTAGCTATTTAAGTTAAATGTTCGGAACTTACCTAAAAATAAAAGAGAAGAAGAATATATGAAGACATTAGTATTAAAACAAGTCTAGTATTAGGTGGAGTCGACTATTAATGACCCCACCTTCAAAGAAGCGTTTAAAGAAATATATTTTTTTAAAAATGTTAATATTTTAATTTGTATAATTGCGACTTAAAATTCAGCTGCTCCCTTAACCAGCACACATCCTTGTACACCAATACCCCGGTTTGCGTCGATTCGGTTTGCGTCGTTTCGGTTTGCGTCGATTTTTTCGGACACTGTTTTTTTTGGTATTTCCCATTTATATTTCATTTTGCGTTTATATTTCATTTCAAAGTTGCGTCGTTTGTGTTTTGATGTGCGTCGTTAATATCAAAATATTTGTACAAAGCTACAACAGAAAAAGGGGATTTCCCGTTTATTTCTAATGCAAATATGTATGTTAAGGTTGTCTGCTGGTTGAAAAAGAGGGTAGTTATTAGTTTCAAATTACGTTTGCTGAAGTGAAGTTTAATCTAAACATTTTGCAACAATGAGTCAAAAAAGAAAGCAAATAAGCTTAGAACAAAAACTGGACATTTTAAAACGTTTTTAATCTGGGGAAAAAAAGGAGTACAAGAATCGTGCATGAACGGAACTTGGCGTCAATTGTGGCCAGAATGCATTCTCAAAGATACGGAAGATATTAATAAAGTTCCACACATATGTGAAGAACTTGCAGAATCAGCTAGAATTGCTAATTTTGTTGGAATGGATGAAGAAGATATTAATGATCTCATATTATACGACGAAGAGCTAAATCACGAAAGTTTGATTGCAACTCAGAGTTACAATGCGCTGGACGACGAAACTCTTCCGCTTGAGGTCGAATTATATGAAAAAAGACTAACTGCAGCTAAAAAAAAAAGCGATGCAGTTGATATCGCAAGCAAACCATATTTTTGAAAACAATGACCCGGCCGAAGATCGCAGTTTAAAACTTTCTAGAGTTGTGACGGATGCTATCAATTGTTATAAGGAAATCGATTTGGAAAAAAGTCTATTAAAATCCAACAAACTTTAGATAATTTTATGAAAAGATCAGCAAAAACGACAAATCCGACCGTAGAAATGATAATCGATTCATATGACTCAAGCTCAGATTAAAAAATTAACACATCGATGTAGACTTTGATTTTATACTATCAATTCCTTATTTTTAATTTCAATCTATTTTTGTTATGTTTTCTTACATTTTTATCATGAACTGTTTTATTTTTATTTTAATAAAAGCTATTTTTCGAAAAAATATGTTTTTTTTACTGAAAAATCAATTTTTTCAGCCCAAATTATGAATCTCGGCACCAATTAAATGAAAATCCATACAAACGTATGGAAAAACGTGATTCAGTTTGCGTCGTTTCGATTTGCGTCGCATTTGTCCGGTCCCAATTAGCGACGCAAACCGGGGTATTGGTGTATGGGATGTTTACACTTATATAAAAATATATTAAGGTGGGTCGATTTAGCAATCAATATTGTGCATTCGATTGTTCGAAAGATTTTGTTATGAGAAAAAAAAGTTCCACTACGACATATCAAAGAAAACATTTTCGAGGCTTCTAAATTTCAATTTTTTACTATTCTCAACTTTTTTTTAAATGTTTTAGTAGGTAATGAAAAAAAAAATTAATATAACCTTTCCAAGGTGACATACAATACGGCAATAGTTTTTTTTTTTTTAAATTAAATTCAAAGTTAGCTTCTAATCCTGATATAAGTATTGTTAATAATAATAATAAATTCCCGAAGAATTCAAGAAGAACTTAATAAAATATTTAACAGTTCATACAAATATAACATATGAGCGCGTAAGAATATACTTAGTAGGGACATAAATACTGTTACAACATTGAAAACACCCATTTTAATAGTACAACTGAACATACCCCATTAATGTCATATGGGTTTTGAAGTTAACCTCAACAGCGTTAGTATGTAACGGGATTTTAAAATTGTTTCAACTTTCATCATGGAGTGGTCAGATAATGAGAACCATATCGCTGTAATAGCGCTTTTCAAGTGTGAAATGAAAAGAAGCGATATTTTCAAAACGCCGGAGCGCTAGGGATTAGCCGCATGTTCAACAAAGACGTTGTAAAAGACTGCCACCGGTCGGGCCGCCCACACTCTGTTCGAACACCACATGTCATCAAAGCCGTTAAATCAAGAATTCACAGAAATCGGCTGCAAAAACAGAAAATCATGGCGCGTGAGATGAATATCACACAAAAGTCCGTGAGTCGAATCATTAAAAAAGACTTGGGACTTGGGGCTTTCGAATGACGTTTCTGGCATTTATTGACTGCAGCTTTAAAAAAATAGGATTGAAAAATGCAAACGTCTTTTGGTGAAGCACGCTGATAACTTGCACAGAAAAATTTTGTTCACCGGGTGGGTGTCTCTTACGATGGGGTCACTGACCTGCATTTCTGCAAACAGGGAGTCAAAACATCGGGCAAAGTTTATCATGAAACCGTTCAGGAAGCTGTTATGAAGCCTCTTAAAAATTCCCTGTTCCAAAACCAGCCATGGACTTTCCAGCAGGATTCTGCGCCGGCCCATAAGGCTAAAACGTCAGAGGCCTGGCTTCGAAACAATTTACCAGCGTTCATTTCCTCTGAAGAATGGCCCTCAGGTAGTCCAGATTTGAACCCATTAGATTAAAAATTGTGGACGGTTTTAGAGGACAAGGTTTGTCACAAAAGATACCCCAACATTGGATCTCTTAAGACTGCTTTGGTTCGAGCTGTGGCCAATTTTCCAATGGGCGAGATTCGTGCAGCTATTGACGATTGGCTAGTGCGACTTAAGGCGTGTGTAAAGGCAAAAGGCGGACATTTCGAATAAGTAGATTCTTTTTGGATACAATATACATAAATAAATATATATTAAAAAATATTTGGTCCAAAAACATTCACTACTTTGTATTTTACAGCGTAAAACGTGTGTAACAGTATTTATGTCCCTACTACGTAAATGCCACTGACACAATCGTAGAGAATCGAAATAAAAGTGGTTTAGCTTGTCGGACGCAGATTTTTGTACGCTTTACCAGAGTTGTTATAAAAATACAGCAGTGGTAAAGAATCTTAAAAATATAGGCAGTTCAAAGTGAAAAAGGTGCCGCGTTTGTTGACTTTGCCACAAAATATCGTTCGTTGGACTAATTCCGAGGAGCTTTTAGCGATTTATCAGCGTAATCCAATAGAGTTCTTGCGCCGATTCATAACTGTTGATGAAACATGGATCCATCAATACATCCCAGAATTCAATGAACAGTCAAAACAATGAATAGAAGCTGGTAAAAGTGGTCCCAAGAAGGCGAAAACTGTTAAGTCAGCAGGAAAAGTAAGGGGCCACAGTATTTTGGGATGCAAGGGGTATAATATTTATTGATTATCTTGAGAAAGGAAAAACTATAAATAGTGAATATTATTGTGCATTATTGGATCGGTTGAGTGAAGCTCCTTCACACGCTGCATTTTTAACTCAACAAAAACTGGCTGAATTACGATTTGAAATTGCTCCGCATCCACCATATAGTCCAGATTTAGCTCCTTCTGATTATTTCTTGTTTCCAAATTTAAAAAATATGTCGGTGGCAAAAAATGTTCGTCCAATAGCGGGGTTATTGCTGAAACTGAGGCATATTTTGAAGGTCTTGAAAAATCTTATTTTTCGGATGGAATTAAAAAATTTGAAAAACGTTTGATGAAGTGTATTGAGTTGGAAGGAGATTATGTTGAAAAATAAATAATAATATTTCCAAAAAAACGGTTCTTTTTATGTTAGGCCAGTTACTTTTGCGGTCGCCCTCGTATATATATTCTTATCCAAAATAAAATCACTGCATATTATTAAAAAGGTAAATTTCGCCTTTAAAAGCCTAAGCTTTTAAAAATCATTTCACAATAACACTTAATCACCTAGTCTAGAGAGAATCTGGCAAAGCGGTGCCCAGATTCGTGATCATCAGCTCATGTTGACTATTTCGTGATTGACACCCGACTATTGACAGATTTGTGATCTGCAACTAATGTTGACTATAAAGCCATCCAAGCATCTTGAATTCGCCCAGTTGTAGCTCTTCTTTTTTGCTTTAGCACTTTAAACGATATATCCCTGGTTTTAGGATAGCAAGCAAATAATTTTAAATTTCTCATACGATATATCGTGGTTGTAGGATTTAAACACAAAAGTTTTTATCTTTACAAAAAAATGGGCGCGCTTCTAAAAGAAAAACTTTTCACTTCGCCCTCGTTTGATAAAACCCACAATTAACAATATTAAATTCCAATTTAAAAAGTAGCTTATCCCTTTGCCGCTCTTGTCGCAATATGAGCCAATTCATATGGTCAACGGTAATTCAATTCCGTCTAATGCCAAAAAATTTTGCTTTAAAACGATGTTTAAGCAAAAAATGTCAAATAACAAAAAAAAAGCTTTAAAGTATGCCTCAGTTAAAAATGCACATGCACGCACTCGGCTCACTAGTGTGATAGGCGTTATTTAATTCTTGTCAGCCGCACAACAGGACGCTAGACTTCACATGCTGTCAATGGCCTCCTCGTCCTCGACTAGAGTGTCCAAAACCGAAAACCGACATTCCGGTTTTTATGTCCAAAACCGAAATTTCGGGTTTTATGTCCAAAACCGACATTCCGGTTTTTATGTCCAAAACCCAAATTTCGGTTTTTATGTCCAAAACCCAAATTTCGGTTTTTATGTCCAAAACCAGCAGAAAGTTTTTTAAAATTACCTAAACACGATATATCGGCCTAACCGGTTTTTTGCTATCGGGTTTTTAGTTTTTTTTTGTAGTTCTATGTAAAATCAAAGAAACATTCATAATTTGCACGTATGGAAGGAATAACTTTTGTATACCCTTGTTCACTCAGTGCAACGGACTTATAATACAGTCCGTTTCAGGGCAAATACTGCCAAAAAAATTTGAGATAGACCAACGATCAAATTTGATACAGTACTCGTATATATTACTATGGACAAGTATCCAATCTTGGATAATATAGGCCCATTATTTTTTTGATATACAGTCCGAATCTGAATTTCTACTTCCCCAGAATTTTTTCCCTTTTCCCCTATTCTAAATAGAATCTCCCCGGGAGTTTTTTCCCTGTTCCCTCATTCTATAAGTCAACGAACTTCGAATATAGAAAAAAAACTCCACGGGAAAAAAGTAGTTAATCCGGATTTTTAATAAAAGGGAGAATGCGATACAAATTTTGGTAAAAATTTCGCCAAAAAGTTGCAAGGGAGTTGTGCCACAATATGTAAGAGTAAGTATTTAATCTAAAACGCACGATGTAATTTGCAAATAACACAATAAGTTTTCAGAGAATTATCTTAATATTTTTTTATTATGATAGAAGGATCTGTGACAATTATGTTTGAAACAAAATGTCGGCCAAATTGCCGCACTTTCAGTGGCATACCTCTATCCGATGGTCTATATTTTTAATGATTCCGCGACGTCCTTTATCGCATTCTATAGCTCTTTAATTGTTCTCGGCTTATTGGCGCATACTTTTTTTTTTAAATATCCTCAAAGAAAGAAGTCCAACGGTAACAATTGCATGATTCTGGCGGAAAATTAGCATCGCCATTGTTTTGTTGGCTGTGTGGCATCATCCTGTTGGAACCACATATCGTCGTATGTCCTCAATTTCTGGCCACAAGAAGTCCGGTGTCATCTCGCAATAGCGAACACCATTTACGGTAACTGCTTGACCGGCCCAATGACTCCGCCAGTCCATGAACTGCACCAAACATTCACTCTTTGTGAATGCATCGGCTTATCAACAATCACTGTTGGATTCTAATTTGCCCAAATGCGACAATTCTGCTTGTTAACGAATCCACTGTAGACACCTTTGGTCGATTATGCTGACCAAAAAAATTACGAAGTGCATTTTGATTTGGGCGCCCATTTTCGTAAAAGGCTTTAACAATCTTAAGGCGAAGCTCAATTGTGTACCTGTTCATGGTTGAGTTTGACAAACGCTGAAACAACGAAATAATAAATTAAGTTATGCAAAGCGTTTGACGTAAAGGTGTGACTCACAATTAACATCATGCATTGCATTGGTTGGACCACCTTTTACAATGCACAAATGACGAAAATGCAAAACCTTTTTCAGGTATGGGCGATCCAAAGAAAGCGGCACAAAACCTCATATTTTCCAGAGGAACTGGTGGTTGCTCCAGTATGGAGCAGAAGTTTTCTGCTATTACAAACGCAACGCTGATCATTTTTATATGTTTTTTTTTGTTTTGTTTTATTCACTTTATTCACTTTGTACGTTTGCAACTTCATACAAATAATTTGAAAATTGATAGCAAAACAAAACAGCTGACGCGAAACAGCTGACTTCGAAAAATTGAAATTTTTCTCCCTATTACTCTTCTCCCCGTGATAGTCTACTTATTAATGATCTGGAGGCTTAAAAAATGGCTTCTACAAGAACATACAGATATCAAATAAAACAAAATTCGGGTGATAGACCTTAGGCTGAAAATGCGTCCCATTAAAATATGGACAATTGGGTAATAAAATGGAATTTTCTCAAAAATTCAAACGGAAATGATTTTTTGTTTATAATCCTATTTTCATAAAAGACATACGAAATTATTTTTTTAATTAAAGATAGGCCTTTTTACTTTCCAATTGATTTTAGTGCATTATCGAAGTTTTACCCTGGAGTCAATCACTTCGTTTCTGAATGAGAAAATTTTCTCCATTCTTAGTAACAGCCTGAAACCGGCATTAACAGTTTTTACTTAAAGTAAACCCCCATAGACGGTTTTTTTTAAAAACCCGAAATGCCGGTTTAAGAAAACTTTATCCTCGACGTTGTTGCTGCTGCTTTAGCCGTGTCTCTATAATTCATGGTTTTTGCGTTGCCAAAGTCATTTAAGCTCATTTTCATATCTGAGTGAGTACACAAGAGTTCGTCGTATGCATTAACAATGCAAATATTATGATCATAAAATACGCCAGTGTGCGTATATGAGTGCATGCATACATATGTAAACGTGTGTCTACACTCGAATATACACTGAAAGAAAAAAATGGTTTTACATGCCAACTAAAAATATTATCTATACGAAAGAAAAATTATTCAAAATGGCTGTGATAAAAAATTCAGAGAACCAACAAACAAAAGTGTAAGTTGATTTTAAGTTTTTCTAAGTGATTAGGAATTGCTAGTTTTTACTGTGAATATACGTAGCTTTCCAGTTGACTTTAATACGCTTTTTAACAGGTTCTCTAATGGGGAGGGACCTTTACGTAAGTAAGAAAAAATAACTCCAGATGTCGCTACTGGGCACTCATAGGTTTTGTACAAAGTTTGAGCGTGAAAGAATTTAAATTGTGTTTTATAGAGCAGCATGATATCATATGAGGGAGGAAAATTGGAAAATTGGCCACAGCTCGAACCAAAGCAAACTTAAGAGATCCAATGTTGGTGTATCTTTTGTGACAAACCTTGTCCTCTAAAACCGTCCACAATTTGCAATCCAATCGGTTCAAATCTGGACTGCATGAGGGCCTTTCTTCAGAGGGAATGAACGCTGGCAAATTGTTTCGAAGCCAGGCCTGCGACGTTTAGCCTTATGGACCGGCGCAGAATCCTGCTGGAAAGTCCATGGCTGGCTTTGGAACAGGGAATTGTTAAGAGGCTTCACAATAACTTCCAAAACGGTTTCTTGGTAAACTTTGGCCGATGTTTTGACTCCTTGTTCGCCGAAATGCAGGTCAGTGAGCACATCGTAAGAGACACCCCTCCAAACCGTGACTGAAGCTGGGTGATGACCCTTTTCCACCCTTGGGATCAGTTCAGATCCTTTCTTAGATGCTTCCATCCGCGCATACACTCTATTATTTTGCTTGTTTATTTTTTTTTTCTAAACGTCAAAAATTTGTGCATCGGTGAACAAAATTTTTTTGTGCAAGTTATCAGCGTGCTTCACCAAAAGACATTTGCATTTTTCAATCCTATTTTTGTTAAAGCTGCAGTCAATAAATGACCGGTACGTCGTTTGAAAGCCCCAAGTCCCAAATCTTTTTTAATGATTCGACTCATGGACTTTTGCGTAATATTCATCTCACGGGCCATGATTTTCTGTTTTCGGAGCGGATTTCTGTGAATTCTTGATTTAACGGCTTTGATGGCATGCGGTGTTCGAACAGAGCTTGGGCGGCCCGACCGGTGGCGGTCTTTTACATCTCCAGTCTCCTCAAACAGTTGTATGCATCGGTAGACAAACATGCGGCTAGTGCCTAGTGGCCGGAGCGTTTTGAAAATATCGCTTTTTTAATTTCACACATGAAAAGCGCTATCATAGCGATACGGTTCTGAATATCGGACCACTCCATGATGAAAGCTGAAACAATTTTAAAATCCCGTTACAGAGTAACGCTATTGAGGTTAGCTTTCAAAACCCATATGACTTTTTAGACTTTTTTCTTTGGGGCTACGTTAAGTCCAAATCTATGCTGACAAACCGCGTGTTATTTACGCAATACCGGTCGAAATGCTCAAACGAGTCGTTCAAAATTGGATCCTCTGAATGGACAACCTGAGATGTAGTTGCGGCCAACATTTGAAGGCAATTATATACAATAAATAAATGGCAGAAAATGTCCTTTGAATGAACAATAAAGATTCCACACTTGATTTGAATTTTTGTATTTTTTTTATTTTGAATTTTTATTCTAGATTGATATCCCCGATAAAACCTTTAACCCAGATCGCATTTTTTTGTCTAATTAAAAGAATTTCAAGTAATTTATTTTCTAGTACTTATAATTTGAAGAAGTTCTTAAAAATTTGAGGTATTTTTCTTGATATTTTCCAAATAAATGGACATTTTAGCGGATTCTAGCGCTAATAAATTTTGGCGGCATTCTTTGGAAAATATTTGGCAACACTGTTGATTTGTTGACAACATTCGTCTGGGGAAAATGTTAGCTTAACATTTTTGCCGGTGTATTTGTGTGGCCACATAAATGAGTGAGCATTGTTTGCGTGCGGTACACGTTGCACGATGCATTATCGTTCTCACTTGGGTGAGTGGGAATGCATGTGTGTATGTGTTTTCGAGGAAATGCATGCGTTGCCTGTTTGCTGGTTGCAAATTACAGTTTGTTCATGCATTGTATCCCATTTGATACTGAATGAAAATGAATGGGCTCGGGTAATGGTTGACTGCCAGGTGGGTGGGCGAAAGCGGGTCGGTGTTAGGTAGCATACAGAAGAAGGCGCACGAACGAATGGCAGCCGGGCGGCCGCCATCCAAGGCACCATGAGTTTTTAATTTGCTGTTAATTTGGTAAATGCGACGTTCGTTCGTACAGTGTGTATTTGCGTGTAATAATGCATGATTATACCTGCATGTGTGTGATTGTGTGTGTGTGTATGCGTGTACGGTTTATAAATATGCATCATCAAATTATTCTCACTCTAGCTTAAATTAAAAAAAAAATATTGTTTCGGAATGGCTGTGAATTGAGGTCGAAAAATGAGTATCCCTTAAGGTATGCTCTAAATTAGGATGTCCTAAATGTATGCAAATCAATATGTTAATGGAATGTATGTGCAAAAATTGTGTAAAGGGCGGGATGGCCTAAGGCACATGGAGATTTTTTGTACAACATATTAGCATAGGTACGCTTTTTTTTAAAAAAAAAACTCATTTTCCATGTAAGACATAGTAACATTTGGAGTTTACCGGAGTGACTTAGTTGGTTTGCCGTATAAGTTTGTGTTATCCCAGCAAACCAAACGTTCAGAATTCGGTCAGAGTTCTGTACGACAATCGGCACAATGTTGCGATGTCGAATTAGAATTTTTACCGAGTTCGTAACGAAAAACATATCAGAGGGGTGACACGAATTCTGAACTAATCCTCTGAAAAAAATCCTCAGACAAACCAAACAGAATTCGTAACGATTTCGGTAAGAACTCTCGATAGAGTTCAGATATTGTTCAGAATTGTCTGATATCAGAAGACATTGTCGGCAAATTTGATTTACTGGGATATTGCAGTATCAAGGAAGACGGTAGAAAAGTAGTCTTTACCATACTGTTATCATAGCTATCATATTATGCTGGTTTATTTTATCAAAGTTATTTAGACTTGACAAACAATTTATACCTAAGGGAAGTCTCCCCCTCGGCTCAAGGAAAAAAATTGGCTGTTCGAAACGATTACCAACTGATCTATTGCCGTGTGGAGCGGCATTTCCTCAAAAACTACTGGGCAATGATACTACACGCAGAGAAAAGGTATGTTACTATATGATAACGGCAACAATAGTATGTTCTCTGCAATAAATGTATGGTCGTCGCAACCATAAGTCGGTTTTTTTTAATTTTATTTTAAAAAAAGTATAACTGTGGCTATTTTAATATTGTTTAATGTAACAATAGTATTGTTGCCAAAATAAAAAAACTAAATTATGGTAGTAGCAGCAAAATCAATATGGTTGGGTATTATGGGAATATGATTACGTCAACCATACCGTCAAAATCGTATTGTTTTCAATTTGACAATGTTATTGTTACGAATCTCATGCAATAATAGTACTTTTTACATGTAAATTGCATTTTTTCAATACAAACTACTTTGGATTAGTATAAGTAAAATATATTTATAATAAATTAACTTTTTCTACTGTTAAAAGAATCACTCCTATTATTAAGAGTTTAATGTATTTTTAAATAATTAACTTTATATAAATCTCTATTCTCGAATAACAACTTAACCCAATCCGTACAAACAATTTTGGGAATCATAGTATGGTTGCATGTTATGGTTGTAGGTAAAACATACTATGGTTATGACTATCATAATATGGTTGTGGAGATCATATTATGGTTGAGTGTGAACAATAATATGGTTGTGGGGATCATCGTATGGTTGCGTGTGAATAATTCTGTTGTTGTGAGGACCATAATTTTCTTGTGGGGATCATAGTATGGGTGTGTGTGAACCATACAATTGCTGTGATGACCATAATATTGTTGTGCCACAACCATATAACCATCAATAGTATGATGCTCTCTGAATATTGTTACCCCAACCATACTTATTTTTCTTCGTCTACAGGGCTAGGCGATTGAAGTGTTATTGACTTCATGTTGGCAATTGTGGCAAACCGAAAATACCAATGACAGCGGTTTATATTGTCTACAAGGGCAAAAGCTATTTGAAATAGAATTCAAATTAATAAAATGATTGTTTTATATTTGGGAGGAAAATCTAAGCAATGGCTTTCGAATTTGCAAGATGCAAATCTGATGGACATCCAGACAGGTGTTCAAAATAAGTACGACTGTGCCGAAGCGTAGGCCGGATCAGTGATTGAGGCATTTCCAAAAAGTGGCTTAAAAGCACGGTGAATTCAGTACTACAAACCACGAATCTCTAACACTTCGCAATACTTTGCATTTTTTGCACTGAAATCTTTAATAAATTCTCTTAAAATAAAAGGAAATATACTTAGTAGGGACATAAATACTGTTACAACATTAAACACACCCATTTCAATAGTAGAACTGAACATACCCCGTTAATGTCATATGGGTTTTGAAAGCTAAACTCAACAGCGTTAGTCTGTAACGGGATTTTAAAACTGTTTCAACTTTCATCATGGAGTGGTCAGATAATGAGAACCGTATCGCTGTAATAGCGCTTTTCAAGTGTGAAATGAAAAAAAACGATATTTTCAAAACGTTTTGGCCACTAGGGATTAGCCACATGTTCGTCTACCGATGCATAAAATTGTTTGAATAGACTGGAGATGTAAAAGACCGCCACCGGTCGGGCCGCCCACGCTCTGTTCGAACACCGCATGTCATCAAAGCCGTTAAATCAAAAATTCACAGAAATCCGCTCCGAAAACAGAAAATCATGGCCCGTGAGATGAATACCATAAAAAACCCCATGAGTGGAATCATTAAAAAAGACTTGGGACTTGGGGCTTTCAAACGACGTACCGGACATTTATTGACTGCAGCTTAAAAAAAAAAAAAGGATTGAAAAATGCAAACGTCTTTTGGTGCAGCACGCTGATAACTTGCGAAGAAAAATTATGTTCACCGATAAAAAAATTTTAACCGTTCAGGAAAAATTTAACAAGCAAAATGATAGAGGGTATGCGCGGTCATCTAAGGAAGCATCTGAACAGATCCCAAAATTGGAAAAGGGTCATCACCCAGCTTCAGTCATGGTTTAGTGGAGTGTCTCTTACGATGGGGTCACTGACCTGCATTTCTGCGAACAAGGAGTCAAAACATCGGCCAAAGTTTACCAAGAAACCGCTTTAGAAGCTGTTGTGAAGCCTCTCTACAATTCCCTGTTCCAAAACCAGCCATAGACTTTCCAGCGGGATTCTGCGCCGTCCCATAAGGCTAAACGTCCCAGGCCTGGCTTCGAAACAATTTGCCAGCGTTCATTTCCTCTGAAGAATGACCCTCAGGCAGTCCAGATTTGAACCCATTGGATTACAAATTGTGGACGATTTTAGAGGACAAAGTTTGTCACAAAAGATACCCCAACATTGGATCTCTTAAGACTGCTTTGGTTCGAGCTGTGGCCAATTTTCCAATGGACGAGGTTCGTACAGCTATTGACGATTGGCCAGTGCGACTTACGGCGTGTGTACAGGCAAAAGGCGGACATTTCGAATAAGTAGATTCTTTTTGGATACAATATACATTAATAAATATATTAAAAAATATTTGGCCCAAAAACAACTAGTCCTTTTTATTTTACAGCATAAAACGTGTGTAACAGTATTTATGTCCCTACTAAGTAATTGAATTGCAAAAATAAGATGAATGTTTTTTATATCAACGTTACATTCTAATATCTGATAATTTAATTTTAACTTTGAGTTAAAATTATAGATAAATGAAACAACTATAACTGGGAATCAGTACCATTCTAACAAAAAAAAATGAAAAGTATAAAGAGACACTAATGCATTTTGCTATTCTCTGCCATAATTATAAAAAAATATTTTAATGATCCGACCTACTATATAACCTAAATCATGGGCTACGTTCCAATATGAAAATTTTGTTAATGTGGCGTCGCACTGGCTTTTTTCTATTTTAATATTAACATCATAGGTAAATACTTACTTAATTCCCACAACATCCTATTAAGGAACAAGGGGAAACATAACACTGAAATCAGTAAGCTGTGCACGATTTAATTGTTATATTTTCTGACCAGGACCTACTGTTTACCGCCCGTTCCGAAAGGCTAATGCATTTTATAGACAAATTTTAGACTCGGCTTAGAGATAAATCTCTTACTCGTAAAGTCGCTGGCATTAACAAGGTAGACACCCGCCGGTTACAATTTTTTAGTATTCTTAACCGGGGTTAACAGGCATGATAGTCGTACACACTTCTATTACTCCATGGCCGCCCACAAACATCAAACTATTGTCATATCGATATTAACCCACGAGATATAGGCCGTGTTCTATTCGCAACTCGCTTAGCAGGTCGCTTATATAATAACTTCACACTATTGTACGAGTACAAGAATATACAAATGATTTTGTATACAGAAAACAGTAGAACAAATTTAAACAAATTGTATTATTCTGTAAGTTACAATAACCGATACTCGTATTACATAAAACTAAAATACTTCTTACGAGGGCGGTTCGGAAAGTTCTTAGCCTATCAATGAAAGAGAATAGTTAGTTTTTCAATACACTTAGTCCAACGCTTATCTAGCAATTCTATCCCTTGATTCAAATAGTTCTCCTCAAGGTCTTCAAAATAGTGGTTTACAACTGTAATTGCATCTTCATTTGAGGTAAAACGCTTGCCAGCAAGGAATTTTTTTAGATTTGGGAACAGGTAAAAGTCACTGGGAGCTAAATCAGGCAAATTAGGTGGGTGGTCAAGCAACTCGTACTTTAATTCGTTGATTTTAGCCATTGTTAAAACACTCTTGTGCGCTGGTGCGTTGTCTTGATGAAAAATTATTTTTTTGTGTTGTAAGCCAGGACGTTTTTCTCGAATTTGTACATTTAATTGATCTAAAAGGTTGCAATAGTACTCTGAATTTATTGTTTTACCCATTTGCAGATAGTCAATCAATAAAATACCTTTGAAGTCCCAAAAAACCGTTGCCATAACCTTACCAGCCGATTGAATTGTTTTTGCCTTCTTTGGGACACTTCCTCCAGCTTCAGTCCATTGTTTGGATTGTTCTTTTGTCTCTGGAGTATAGTGGTGGATCCATGTCTCACCAACAGTTATGAAACGACGCTTAAAATCCATTTTGTTTCGCTGAAAACGATCCAAACAAGCTTGAGAAATGTTCATTCTTATGCGTTTTTGGTCGACTGTTAACAAGTCCGGCACCCATCTTGCAGAAAGCTTTTCCAACTGTAGTTCTTCATGCAAAATTAAATGGACTTGATCATTTGAGATGCCCATGATATTAGCTATTTCACGCACTTTTATTCGTCGATCATTTAATACCATATCATGCACTTTGGCTACAATTTCTGTTGTTGTTGCTGTTTTTGGACGTCCACTACGTGGTTCATCTTCAATGCTTGTACGACCACGTTTAAATTCAGCAAACCAATTTTTTACTGTTGCATATGAAGAAGCACTTTCACCTAACACATTCACCATATCATTATGAATTTCTTGTCCCGATAAACCTTTTTTATGTAAATATTTAATGACACCACGCATTTCTAATTTTTCCGTTGTAAAAAACTCGCGGATGCGTCTTTTGTGAACACCTGTTTCTATATGAAGGAGTTGCCAGATCGAAACAAAATTTAACATGTGTTCATAGCAGAGATGGAAGTTTCCAAAACACTTAACTTCTTTCTGTTTATACCGCGCTTTTTGTGCTAGGCTAAGCAGTTCCCGAACCGCCCTCGTATACTCGTAGTTTCAAGTTCTCTAAGCACCATCAGTTGCAATTTAACTTCAGTTAAGAACTTTTGTAAGACTCAATAAACCATCTGGTTTATTTCTGTCTGGTTGTTTTAAATAATTAAAATTTTTGGGAAGAGGGAGTTTAAGGGAGCTCGGTTATTACTTCCTTATAGTATTTCTTAAATAAGTTTTTTTCTTAAAACTAAAAGAGTTTAAATCAAACGGTTTATGATGCATAAAGCCAATCAGTTCTTGTGTAGAAAGAAATTTTAAAAATATCTCCTAATGTTTTGAAGTTATCGCCATAGCGACTACTTACACGTTTATAAAGCGAGTACCAATAGAACACGCCTATAGTGTTTCAAAGCGCTGGGTTGTGTAGGCACAGCCAAGCCCTCTTGTCAAATTTTACCATTCATAGTTTACAATAATTTTCTAGTAACACACACGCACGTTGTTGTAAAAGAAATCTATTAACGGCTCTCGATGTAGAGTCTCTTTAGAGGTGGCAAGAGTGAGTTGTATTTTCGTAGGCAATTGTGTGAAGAAAACTTAAAAAGTAAGGTTTACAACAGTAGTTCTCATTCGTTTGTGGAGAGCCTGGCCTTATAGAGTTCGGTTTTACTTTCAACAATTGCAGCAAAGCTTTCTAAAGAGGGTTGTCACGGACCCGAAATCATGATAAAAGCAGTGTGCAGCCACGAAAATAAATGCCACTTTGCCATTTTGTTAAAAACTTGTCTTCTATTTAAATGTAGAAGCAAGAGGTCTTTAGCCGGTTAATCCCTGTTCAATGTGTAAAAGCAACAGACCGAAATAAAACAAACGAGCTAAACAATTTTCTAGTAATTATTTGTATTTTGTGTAACATTTTACCGCGATTATTACCAAAGTAGTACGTTATACTTATATTATCGTTTTTTTTAAAGGGGCCCACTTTTCTTCGATCAATGCCAATATCATATGCACGAAATATTGTCATCATATCTTTATGATTTCATGAGGAATTGTGGTTTTAGTTTAAACTCATGGTATCCTATTTTTCCAGAGGTTCACGCAATCCTTGTGAGGCGAAAATTTACCTCCTGACCGATCTGGCCCATTTAAAATACCAACCATTTCAGTCCATAATTCCATGTTTTTGCAAAATTTACGCCATCTAGCTTCAATAGTGCGACCTGTAGTTTGCTTTCCGCAGACAGCAAGACATGGAACATTTCCAGTTGAATATTCCATTACATTTTATAATTTGAATCAATAACAAATTACAACATCGTTAAGTTCGGCCTGACCAAACTTATATACACTTAGCAATTTTACCCTAGTACCCTCCGACCGCTAGTCCGAAAATTTTCGAATCGCTGCCATTTTGCCCTCTTGCATTTCCGGGCATGGTCGTAGATGGTCATGAAATGCGCCAAGGAATACGCTGGTGAAATTTGTCATGTCGTAAATGAATCACCCTGTAAACAATTTCTTGTTTTGTAAATTTCTTATGATCCGCGGCCACTGTGCAGGTTTAAATGTCCTAAAAAATTTATTTTCAGTTAAGAAATTTATTTTATTAGTTTGTTTTAAATCGTACAATAAATACGAAAAATATAATTAAATACCTTGAAGGCTGGCGTTAATCGCTCAAGCAATTCTCGAGTTGAAGCCGATGATACACCGAACGTTAGATATTTATATACAGGGTGGCCGTCGGGAAGGTATATTACTTTGTGTGTTTATAATTTTTGATTTAATGAATGAGAATGGATCATATATTGATAAATGTTTTATTTAATGTCGGCAGTTATGTATGAAATACAATATCAGATAAATGTCTGCCTCTGTTAGCCCCACAAATGCGAGCCCTTTTGAGCACATTTTTCATTACACTCTCACATATTTCACGCGGTATTTCATTAATTTCATCACGAATATTTTATTTGTTTGTTTCTTTTAATTGCTCAAGCGTTTCGGGTTTGATTGCATATAACTTGCTTTTCAGATATCCCCACAAAAAGAATTCCGGAGCAGTCAAATCAGGCGACCGTGGAGGCCAATCAACATTACCATTTCGTAAAATAGATTGTTGTGCAAAAAAGGTCTCGCAGTAATTCCATTGTGATCCTGGCTGCACGCTGCAAGGTATGGTTGAGGTGACAATATTCGAAGAGGGTCATACTATTGTAGTTCAAAGTTGAACATGTTTTATATTGTGTGTTGGGTAATGTTGCATTCTCAAGTGTAACATTAGATTATATTTGTACGCTCGCTCATGATCGTACTTTTCCACATGGTGATAGTGGCCAGTGGTAGGAGCAGCCCGCGCACAAAAGAAATGTGACACTTTTCGTGTACTTAGGATGAATACCAGTATTGGAGATTGTATTGTATATTATGTTTTGTATATTTGGCCTCCGCTTTGATTTGTAATCTCTGCTGGAGGTTATACTAGATAATCTAAAATATTTTCAAAATTTGATATAATCTCTTTTTGTATAAATAAAATTTAGTATCTTACAAATGCTCAAAATTGAATGACGTGTGTGTCATTTACTCAATTGTTGGGTATATGGTTGTGGCACAACAATATTATGATCCTCACAACAATAGTATGATTTAAATACATGATTCTTACAACCATACTATGATCCTCTCAACAATAGTATGATTCACATATAACGATACTATTAACCCCACAACCATAGATAGCATTACTCACACTCAAACATACTATGATACCCACAACAATATTATGATCCTCACAACCATAGTATAATTCAGAAGCAACCATGTTATGATCCCTACAACCATAGCATGACCCCCCTCAACCATACTATGATAACCAAAATTATTTATTAGAATTGCGTTGAGTTGTCAACAATAGAATTGAATTATGAGAATTTTTTAAAAAATACATTAAATTCAAAATAATAGAAGTGATTTTTATTTAACAGTAAAGTAGAACAAATCAGTTTAAAAAAACGTAAGCCAAAGCAGTTTGTTTGAAAAATTTTAATTTCCATATACTCGTAAATAGTACTATTATTGCATTAGATCCGTAACAATAACAATGTTCTAAAATGCATATTGAAATGAAGAAAACTTACAATCATCAAAATTACAATCAATCATAAAACTCAAAAAACAATACTTTTGTCGCACCAAACATATTTATATTGCTGCTACAACCATATTTTCATTTTTAAATTTGGCAATAATACTCTTCATACATTTCAACAACATTAATATTGCGACAATCATGCTTTTGTAAAAATTACATTAATAAACAATACTATGGTTGCGACGAACATACTTTTATTGTGGAGAATATATTATTATTGCCGTGATCATATAATAACCATATTCTTTCTCTGCGTGTGTATGCGATGTGAACTGAGCACGGCGTCGAATTTAGGTTAATGGATTGTTTTGAAAACTTTCTTGAGCAGCAGTTATATTTTCAGCCGATCTTGCAGTACGTCGTGGTCCATGCTTGGGCCTATCAGCTACAGACCCTCTTTCTTCGAAATCATTCACTACACGATAAATAGTGTTTTTTTTTTGGCACGTTGCTTCTTCCAAAAATGTCACGTAACTTTCTCATCGTCTCAGTAATCGATGATTGATTTTCATAAAATGTTTTAACGATGAAAAACACGTTGGTTTATCGAAGTTTTTCCATAATAAATTTCCCACGTCTCTATTTCACGATTGCCAACTATGAACTGTCAAGGCTAATGTTTACCAAAATGGTGGCAAAACAAAGTAGTATACCTTTCCGGCGGACACCCTTTATTAATATTATAAATTTCATGTAATAAATTTGTATTGAACAAATTCGACTACAGCTTTGACCGAATTTTATAATTCTACCAAAATATATCCCAAAAAAAATTCGCTTGGTTTGAGTTCTCACAAATAAATATGTGACGCGCAAAATAGAAACAGGCCTAAGGTTAAAAATCAGTTTTGTTCAGGAGAGCCATTTTAAAGATTAGTTGCCTTTCTATTTGCGCTTAGAATCGTCGACTTCACTTTTATAAATCGCTCATATCTCTGGGAGGGAACACTT
Organism: Hydrotaea diabolus; assembly: GCA_963513945.1. Taxonomy (NCBI): domain Eukaryota; kingdom Metazoa; phylum Arthropoda; class Insecta; order Diptera; family Muscidae; genus Hydrotaea; species Hydrotaea diabolus. The sequence goes on along the minus strand of OY740718.1, from coordinate 148,219,368 downwards.
TTGGGGCATGGGATCGGTCTTACTCGATGCTCAGATGTTGTCCACATCAAAAAAAAGAAAAATTAAAATTGAGTTTTTTTACCCTTAGGTCCCTTTCTCTACGCCGTCACATATACATGTACTTAAAAAAAATTAGTCACGACCTTAAATGCCACGCTTACGCTTACTAAAATAAGTTTTGACCTAGACATAAAAATAAGAGTGTGCAAAATTTAATTACTCAAGTACACAATTCGGGCGAACTGATGTCAGTAATTTGCAACCCCAGAAGTATGCAATGCTGACAAAATGAGTTTTTGACTTAGGTCATGTCTAAATGGTGGCATGCCCCATCATGGTTTGTTTTACATTTTCACTTTTATGAGCTTGACGCAAAACTCTCACTTGGCACGTATGCTGTCTTTTAGGAATTACCCAAATATGTACTCGTATAAATAAGCATAACAAGAATATAAAAAAACGAAAGTGTAATAAACAAATTATGTGTCTGTCGAAAATCTAGAATACATTCTATGAATATGCAAATCGCGAATCTTGAAAATGTGTACCTTGAATGAATAATTTCTTCGCCTCTGGGCATTGCTGGTGTTAATGCATAAACAAAAATACAAAGCAGTACATTAGCAGTGGCCTCGAAAGTATGCCACGTAGACGGAATCCTTAATGTATGCTACAATAATTGAATTATTCTTAGTAAAATTCGTTTGTTTCCATGGATTTAATAAATGAAATGGAAATAAGCAACCAGGTGGAAATTTATCTCTAGTCTAGTTAAGTGGACGATGTTTGGAACAATTAACAAAATGGACTCATTCTATGAAGTATATGTAAAAAATGTCCACCAGTAATACGTTACATACTCGTACGAGGGCAGATCTATAGTTCCGTGTCTTTTCGAAAAAAAAAACACAGTTTTTTTTTTTTTGAAAAAAAAAATTGTTTTCAAGATAATCTCCTTTTTGTATCCCTTTCAAAAAAAAGGTTTTCTGAGGGCCATAAAATAGACATATGTTTGATCAATAGTTACATCGTTGGAGCTGAATTTCTTTCCACCGAGCCATTTCTTTAGGTTTGGAAATAGGAAATAGTCACTGGGGGGAGAGGGGTCTAAATCAAGAGAATATGGTGGATGAAGTACCAATTCGTAACCCAATTCATGCAATCTTGCCATTGAGATTGCACTTGACAGCATCCTATTAACAGATGGTACTTGCATTTTAGCATTTGCAATATTGCATTTCATATAACTACGGGGGAAGTTGGAAAAGTCACGGAATTATTGATATGCCCTTGTATCAACGACAACTTTATCTTAACTAAGTGGGTTAGGCCGGAGAATTTAGGAAAAGTGATTATTGTAGGGAATAGAAAAATGCAGAAAAGTACCATCCCAGCAAACCAAACCTTCAGAACTCGGTGAGAATTCTGTACGACAATCGGCAAAATGTTCCGATTTCGGGTCAGAATTCTTAGCGACTTCGTAACGAAAAACATATGAGAAGGTAGACACGAATTCTGAACTACTTCTCTGAGGGAATTCTGATGTTTTTGCCGACATTTCGAACCGATTTTTGACCGAATTCTGAACTGTAGTCTTGGAAAATTCGAAAGGAAATTTCGATTTCTCGTATCGAATTCTGAACTAATTCTGAACGACTTCGCTCAGAATTCTGGCATTAAGTCTTATTAAATTCTGATGTTTTTACCGATATTTTTGAACCGAATTTTGAGCTTATGTCATGGTAAATTCTGCGTGTAAACAATCAAAAAGAAGAATATATTTTTGTTCTACAAAAAAAAGTTGTAAAACATTTTCAAAAAGCGTTCGGAAAGACTTTTAGCTACAAGCAATAATTGTGCTGGAACTATGCAGATTTACAGATTTATTTATTTATTTCCTCATTAACTTTTATAGGTTACATTAGTCTTCTTATGTCTATTACTTGCTTCTAGCATACCTTAGTATCTATCTAGAATTTGTATCCTAACTTAAGTTTAAATGCCCTGAGGCCAGCCCATTTTACATTTTACATTATTTATGAAACTAGTTCACTATTAGTAGTATGTTTCCCGCAAAAAAAGGATGAAAAACGGGGAAGCTGTAACTATGTTTAGTGGCTATACACTTAAGGGCACTCAGTTATGCATTTAACGAGAACTGCCGGCAGTAGAGTTTTCCTCTGAACACAATAAAAAATCCCTCGCACAGCTAAGCTAACCAAACGTTCAGAATTTGTATTTGAAATATAAAAATACCTCAGACAAACAGTTAAGAATTCGTTCAGAATTAGTTCCGACATGTCTGAACACAAAAACAACAACTGTAAAATATGAAGCAAATAACAAAAATGTTAAACGAAAAGACTACCTCAGATAAGTAGTTCAGAATTCTTTGCGTGTTCGATAAGAGAAGTCTGAACAAAAAATTAATAAAAATCCCACAGACAAGTCTAACAGAATTCTGGCCGAATTCGTTCAGATATTTCTTAACATAGTAAATTAAAAATCCTAAGACAAATCGAACAGAATTTGTAACAATTTCGGTAAGAATTCTCGATAGAGTTCAGATATTACTCAGAATTGTCTAATATCAGACATTGTCGGCAAATTTGGTTTACTGGATGGTAAAACCTTTTTTTCTTGGTCCGGTCGAATGACCACCTCGTTTATGCGATTTAACGCCATTGAAATTTCTTTTAATGTGGCCACATCAAGTCATTGCTCTATACCAACAAGCCAACAACTTTAAACGAGCTCAGAGACAACATTAATTTCCACTAGCCAACGCAATGCACCGCATATATAGGGGGCAACCCCTGAGTGTTGGTTATTTACAAAAAAAAAAAAAAAAAAAAAAAAAAAAAAAAAAAAAAAAAAAAAAAAAAAAAAAAAAAAAAAAAAAAAAAAAAAAAAAAAAAACTGGAGTGGTGGAATATTGAGTCCAAAGTATAGATCTCGGTATACGGGCACGTGCTGGTCATATAAACGAAATCAAATTTCATTCTTAAAATGTAACATTTGCACTACACCTGGAATAAATGTTAACTCTATAGCTTAAATATTCTGTGTTTTATTTTTTTATATAAAATTGTTATGTCCTTAAGAGAAAACCCTGTAGTAAAAATATAGTACTATTATTTTGCCCGTAGCTGTCTTGCTGTGACTTTTGTCATCCCATTTAAATCATCAACAAGTTAAGCTAAGCAGAAACATTACACACCCTTTGCAAAATGGAGTACGAAAAGTACTGCAAAGATATTTCAATTTAAATAAGGTTCCAATATATCCATAAAATTGCTTTTCTTCAAAAACTTGTCGTGTGGTCCACAAATCATTTCACTTGATTCAGAAGGTATCCTAGATTAAATCTTGTAACCCAGCAACGCATGTATTCGTCGATAGCACGTAGTTAATGTTTCGTTCAAGGGTTTCTATTTTTCGCAATTTCTGTAGATTCAAAGATTAAGTCTATAATGCCGGCCATTAAACGGACAGCCTAGTCTGGCCGCCCACCTACTACGTTTGTAATAAATTCCAAATACCTGTAAAAATCATTTACATTAAAGCCTCATTAATTTCTATTATTTATTTACAGTTCACACTTCTCATTATTATGCATAACACCGGGTTCGGAACATAAAACATGCCATTGTTTGGAAACAAATCAAAGTTTCATTCCTTGGCGTTTTTATTTATTGTCCTGACCCAGCGACAGCCTTGTCGGCATTGATTTGGGCACATCAGTGGCGTTGTTGCACGTTCATCATTGTTCATATTTGTTTTTGTTTCGCTTACATCTTTTCATTTGTTTACCAAAAGGTAGGGGGAGGAAAGGCGACTCAAAGTCGCATGTCCTGACAGTCGTTGTTAGCACCGCACCGCACAGCGTCAAGCGATTTGCCTACCTTTCACAAATATTTTAAATGCTCATTAACATTCAATAAGTTTAACAACGCTGACAATTTCTCATCTTCATTTCAGTCGTTCAGTTCGTCATTACGCAAAAGAAAGCACTCCCCTCTCCCGCCAATCCTTAGCCCTAACTTCGTTTTGCCCCGCCAGCAAATAAGAAAATATGTAGCTGCTTAAGGACGAAAATGTTCATTGCTCAGTGGTTGCCATCTGTCATGCTCCATTTAGGGCCAAACGTAAAGAAAACAAATATTCATTCACCAGCAGGCATACCCAAAGACCGCTTTACACCCAAATCTGGAAAATCTCAACCATGGCTGAGAGGTGAGCGCTTGTAAAGATGGAAAACTTAGCCATAAATGTTTCGTTCTTATGGCAAACTCATGTCCTGACGATGTCCTTTTTATTTTTGGTTACATTTTCGTAAGGTTTTTTTTTCGGTGAAGGAGCAAAAATCACTTTCAGCAGAATGTGGCTGCCGCTCCATCTACTTTTGGAGCATCCAGTAAACCACTGACGAAAAATGATTGTTTAACGTTTAAACAACGTAACGACCCCAAATCTAGAGCAAAGCGAACGGCACGCTGACGTCGAGTACGTGAGAAATCTTGGGTCTTTCTGTGAAGAATTTTATTTACTCAAAATACAAAACAAACAGAATGTGGCGAAATAGTCTCATCAAGGTGTGCACGCAAGCAGCAACCACAACAAATAAAGGGTGTTCCAATAGCTTTGTCTGAACTATTGTGGTTTATTTCTCTAATATTTAAGGGAACAAATTTAAGCTGTTTACCTAGAAACGCTGCACAACTTTACAGCGAGTATGAAATTGCAAATTAGAGAAAGCTCCGACATATTCATAAAAATCCGACAGGAATGGCTAAGCCAGCATATTGCTTTTGTTGTTAAAAGCATGGCTGAAGACCCAAAACTCTTGATGCCCACAACACAAAGCCCAGGCAACACTAAGTGTGCCTTTCACGACAAGAGTGTGGATTATCACGACAAGAGTGCCCGATGAACTTAAATCTTTGTATTGCGATGAAGCACCGTCCTATATATAGCACTGTGAAAAACTGGTTGAATGAATTCAATCGTGGCCGACGCTCGCTCGAGGACGAAACGGCCGTTATACCAGAGAACATTGATGCGGTGCGTGACCTTATAATGCAATATCGCCATGTGAAATACAGTCAGATAGAGTAATCCTTGATCATTTCTTCCACCAGCATATATTAGATATTGCATGAACACCTGTCCGTAAAAAAGGTTTGTTCTCGTTGGATCCCGCACAATTTGAAAATCGCTCAAAAAAGGCTTGTGTCGATTGGTGCAAAGAAATTTTGATAAAAAAAAAAAACGATCGCGGTCCTTCAACAAACGTTAATAAAATAGTCACAGGTGATGAATCATGGATCTATGCGTATGAGCCCGAAACAAAACAGCAATCGACCGTGTGGGTCTTCGAAGACGAGCCAAATCCAACGAAAGTTGTTCGTGGAAGAAGCCCTTCGAAGCAAATGGTCGCCTGTTTCTTCGGCAAAACTGGTCATGTGGCGACTGTTCCGCTTGACGTCAATTCTGAGTGGTACACCACAATTTGTTTGGCTGAAGTCATTGCAGACATTCGAAAAACGAACAAGAGAAGACGAACCATGACAATGCGAGCTCTCACACATCGGCTCAAACCAGCGCCTTTTTGACAGGATTAAACGTCGAATTGATGGATCATCCGCCGTACAGCCCTGAATTGGCACCCAATGACTTCTTTTTATACCCGCACATCAAGAAAAAAATGCATGGTCAGCGGTTTTCATCTTCACAAGATGCTGTTGAAGTGTTCAAAACCCATGTTATGGAGGTGTCTCAGCCGGAGTGGAAGAAGTGCTTCAACAATTGGGTTGAGCGCATGCGAAAGTGTTTAAATCATGCTAGCGAATACTTTGAAAAGCAATAAAACCATTTTTGATGACAAATATTCGCATTTTCATTATTAGGCCAGATATATATAGTAGCCTTCGTATTGATTACGAGTTAATTTTTAGACTTTAAGTTATTTTAGAGGCCAAATATACCGAAGAAACTGCACAACTATACGTAAAATTGTATCCTTGGCACCCAATGACACCTTCACTGCCTAAAGCACTCATACATGGATCGAAAGAAAATGCGAATAGAAAATGCGTTGCTGCCTATATGACAACTGTTGTGAAGAGGCAGTAAAGGCTCGGAACAAAACTTTTTGAAGCTTACAGGCAGGATTTGCATGAAAATTCTCCAGAGAATCAATCAATCAGGACATCCTAAATATGCTTCTTTTGAGGAAACAGAAGAGGTTCAAGAGGTACCATTGTAGAAAACCACGGTTTGGTGCGGTTTATGGGCTGGTGGAATTATCGGTGCATACGAGGGCGACCGCAAAAGTAACTGGCCTAACATAAAAAGAACCGTTTTTTTGGAATTATTATTATTTATTTTTCAACAAAATCTCCTTCCAACTCAATACACTTCATCAAACGTTTTTCAAGTTTTTAATTCCATCCGAAAAATAAGATTTTTCAAGACCTTCAAAATATGCCTCAGTTTCAGCAATAATCTCGCAATTGGACGAACATTTTTTGCCACCGAGAAATTTTTTAAATTTGGAAACAAGAAATAATCAGAAGGAGCTAAATCTGGACTATATGGTGGATGCGGAGCAATTTCAAATCGTTATTCGGCCAGTTTTTGTTGAGTTAAAAATGCAGTGTGTGAAGGAGCATTATCTTGATGAAAAAAAACTTTTTTTTCTTAATGCGGTCGTTTTATCTTGATTTCTTCACTCAACCGATCCAACCAATAATGCACAATAATATTCACTATTTATTGTTTTTCCTTTCTCAAGATAATCAATAAATATTATACCCCTTGCTTCCCAAAATACTGTGGCCATTACTTTTCCTGCTGACTTCACAGTTTTCGCCTTCTCGGGACCACTTTTACCAGCTTCTATCCATTGTTTTGACTGTTCTTTGCATTCTGGGATGCAGTGATGGATCCATGTTTCATTAACAGTTATGAATCGGCGCAAGAACTCTATTGGATTACGCTGATAAATCGCTAGCTTCTCGGAATTGGTCCAACGGACGATTTTTTGGGGCAAAGTCAACAAACGCGGCACCTTTTTCGCGGATAGCTTTTTCATGTGAGGTTCATCATGTAAAATACTCCAAACTTGTTTTTCGTGCCTTTTATCAATATCAGCAAGTTCTCTGAGCTTTATTCGTCTATCTTTGGTCACTTCATTAAATATTTTTCTAATGTTTTCAAAAGTAGTAGCAGTTTTCGGTCTTCTAGAACGTTGTTTATCTTCCGTACTTGAACGACCCATCTTAAATTGTTGAACCCAGGATTTCTTGGTGGAGTATGATGGTGCATTATCAGCATGAACAGAATCCAATTCATCTTTGATTAATTGTGGCGTATAACCTTTCATATAAAAGTGTTTAATTACCGCACGAAACTCTTTATTTTCCATTTTTCAAAAATTATAAAACTTGTTTACTTCAATCACCTGTAACAAAGAAAATAATAAAAAAAGTTGCTAGTAAAACAGAAAATGTGCCAGGCCAGTTAGTTTTGCGGTCGCCTTCGTATTTTATCGAAAATGATGATGGTCGAAACGTAACTTTCAATAGTGCTCGCTATTGCTCTATCATATCGGACTTTTACTACCTGAAATTGAGGCCCGTATTCTTGACGACATTTTGTTTCAATAGGACGGTGCCACTTGCCATGCAGCTGGTCAAACAATGGATCTAGTGGGAGGTAATTTCGAAGAGCAGCTATTTTCACATTTTGGAGCGGTGAATTGGCCGCCTAGATCGTGTGATATCACACCTTTAGACTTTTTTCTTTGGAGCTACGGAAAGTCCGAAGTCTATGCTGACAAACCAGCTATGATACAGGTTTTGGAAGTCAACATTACACGTGTCATCCACGCCATACCGGTCGAAATGCTCGAATGAGTCATCCAAAATTGCACCCTCAGAATGGACAGTACGAGGCGTAGTTGCGGTAAACATTTGAAGTAAATTATATTCAAAAAATAAATGGCATTAAATTTCCTTCGAATGAATAAAAAAGATTCCACATTTGATTTGAATTTTAGTATTTTTTTTCATTCTGAAAAAAAATATCTCTAGATGGATCACCCTATATAATGTTTTAAATGTCCAATTTATGAAAATAAAACTGTTTTTTGCTATAAAAATCAATTGTTTATGCTTTAAACGTTACTCTTAGCTTAATAAACAATTAAAATAGTTTTGGCCGGCTAGATTTATGAAATACCTCATGTTCTGCGTTAAACAGTAGGCCCCGGTCAGTAAGTGTAAGATTTGAATCGTGCACAGCTCACTGATTTAAGAGAAGTTCCCTTTTGCTGCTTAATGGGATGTTTTGGGACTTAAGTAAGTAGTATACAGGGTATGTTTTACTACATAGAGCTGCGGTGGTTTAAAACCTAATATTGCATCCGATTCTGAACAAATTAAACATTCTGTTGGAACTGGATCATGTTTTTGAATACTCGTAGCTCTCATTAGAATGTGCTTTAGTTTTGCCGATTTTTTGCTGTAGTTTTTATTACTTAATACTCTTAGTAAGTAATAACTTTTTTATACCCTGCACCAGTCTTTGCAACAGGACGGAGACGAAGGAGGATGGAGACGAGCGTAGAGAAATGGTCACCATTTTTTCAAAAAATCCAATTTTTGGGATTTTTTCCCTTATACGAGTATTTGAGGTATTGTGGGATTTCTCCAAGAGGTACCTCTAAAATATTTTTTTTTTCGTTAATACCAAATAGAAATGGTACAAAATAGCTTGTCTTTATCTTCATTAATTCAAAAGACATTAGATAAACAAATCATAAATTGCTTTGACAAATTTCACTAACTTTATTGATTTGTTTAAAATAAATCCTAAAAAATACAATGACACGAGAGTATGTATATAAGCCAATTCCCTGTTCCAAAACCAGCCATAGACTTTCCAGCAGGATCCTGCTCCGGCCCATAAGGCTAAAACGGCCCAGGCCTGGCTTCGAAACAATTTGCCAGCGTTCATTTCCTTTGAAGAATGGCCCTCAGGCAGTCTAGATTTGAACCCAATGGATTACAAATTGTGGACGGTTTTAGAGGAAAAGGTTTGTCACAAAAGATACCACAATATTGGATCTCTTAAGGCTGCTTTGGTTCGAGCTGTGGCCAATTTTCCAATGGACGAGGTTCGTGCAGCTGTTGACGATTGGCCAGTGCGTCTTAAGGTGTGTGTAAAGGCAAAAGGCAGACATTTCAAATAAGTAGATTCTTTTTGGAGACAATATACATCAATAAATATATTTAAAAGTTATTGGTCCAAAAACATTCAGTACTTTTTATTATACAGCATTAAACGTGTGTAACAGTATTTACGAGGGCGACCGCCAAAGTAACTGGCCTAACATAAAAATAACCGTTTTTTTTGGAATTATTATTATTTATTTTTCAACATAATCATCTTCCAACTCAATACGATACATCAATAAATAAATTAAGAAATATTTGGTTCAAAAACATTCAGTGTTTTTTATTATACAGCATTAAACGTGTGGAACAGTATTTATGTCCCCACTAAGTACATACTCTCGTGTCATTGTAGTCCCAGGAGCAAGGACGGTCTACGTTTAATATGTACAAAATTTAAAGTATTACTAATTCATCTCATTTTAAAATCATGGTCCAATTAATCAAAGAGTAAATTAAGATATTACATTATACGAGTAGTCATACGTTTTCTCCAACTATACTTTGCTGTAATTTAAAAATTACATGATTTTTAAAATGGCTCAATAAATATAAACCTTAAATCTAAAACCTTGAAAAGCATCCACACCGAGTCACAGTTCGTGTGGTTTTGGGCTGGCGGCATCATTGTGTAAAATGAAACAAAGTGTTTTTTACATAAATGTTCTGTTGAGTAGATTTATTCTGACTCAAGCTTTGGAGAAGAGTAGTAATTTCTCCTCCTGGTGAGTAATGATTTTATACTTAAGATTAAAGAAGATTTGTAAGGTCTTCTAAGGCAGAAATAAATACACGCATCGCAGGCCGTTATCGCCCTGTGCGTGCATTTCATCTATAGTTCGTTGCATTGTACGTTTTATTACATTGTGCGAGCATAAATAGAATTTTAATGCCGACGGATAATAAAAGACACAATTCGACGCCTCTTCCTGCTGCACTTGAAAATGCAACACACAATATAAAACGTGTGAACTTTGAACACATTGGGTCATTTTGTTTACAGACGATTCAAATTTAAATAGCCCACCCGTTATAGTGTCTACAGCAAATACTGACTATATGTCATCATTTAGATACAACGGATGAAGTGAACTATAAGTATTTGAGATGTATTTTTATCCGCAGAATAAATGACTTACAGCCTGTGGGAAATCAGATAACCTATTTACCTAACCTAAAAAAACACGACTACACACTAAGTATATGCTTTACCTGCGATTTGGCTAATAAACCACAGCCACAGCGATACTTCACGAAGCGTCATTCCCAGTAGAACAGGCTAGAACAGCAGTTCTAGGGGCTCTGATCTCCTGCGACAGCAGAACTAAGTTTCTGAGTTGACCCCATAGCACATGCACGAAGAAAAAACCATGATTCCCAGAACCATACTATGGTTTACACTCAACCACAACATGATCGCCACAACCATATTATGATTCAAACTCAGCCATAATATGATCCCCACAACCATATCATGATCTTGACAACTACAGTATGTTCCACATACAACCAAAGTATGATCTCCACATCAATAGCATTTATCACACGCAACCATGTTATGATCCCTACAACCATAGTATGATACTCATTTTTTATAAGGATGAGGTTATGTTGTTATTCAACAATAGATTTTTAATAAACAACTTTTTGTCAAAATACATTAAATTTAAAATAGTACGAGTGATTTATTTAACAAAAAAAGTACGTTAAAAACGTAATTGTTTTATTAACTCGTATTTAAAACTATTGCAATTATACAAATCCAAAACAGTTTGTTTTCAAATATTTTAATTTACAGATTAAACGTAATATTTTTTGTTTTAAGTGCAGAAAACAAATTATTATTGCCATGACCATATTGCAACCATATCTTTTCTCTTTGTGTGACTACTTCCAGCTTGAGCTTAACACGCTTTGACCGGTAGCATTAATGTCCACACTAAAGATTCGTTATATACCATAGCATAGAACAATCCTTTTAATCACGCGGGGAAGCTTTGGGTTCACTTATGAAATTCAGGTGAATCCACACGTTCCCTGGGCGAATCGAATCGTACAGTTTTATATCGTTTTTATTCTAAAAATGTTTCAAGCTGACTAGCAAATTCAATGATTGCTTTGCTGCCATCAGCCGTATCCACCAACAATAAGCAGGTTCACTGTGCCCATAGCTTAATCGGATGGGGTTAAACCAACATCCCAGACCACTTTGGCAAATTTCCCAATGGGATTGCAAATAATCCAATAAAATATTCTACACTCTCTAAAGCATGTGATAGACATTTCTCACAAGGTTATCTCCAGACCATATGGAATGAACTCAAAATACGTCACAATAATTTATTATTCACTGACTTATCAAAGAAAAGCTCAGTCATCAGCGGCAAGGCTAGAAAATATCCCAATATAGAATGCCACAGTGTGGCATTCTATATTGGCATTGCCACACACTCTTTCCAAGACATGTATGGCCTGCTCAAGGATTTATCTCACAACCATATGGAGTGCACTTAAGTACATCACAATAATTTATAGACCACAAAACGTCCTCGTTCTTCGATACATGTCCCCTTGGAGTGCTAACCATCAGTCATCATCGTCATCATGAACAAACTTGTGGCACCACCACCGCAAGCATCTCCAACCTTCCTCTACCTTCTTCCACGACAATGTGGTAAATACCTTTGGTGCTGAAGGATGCGTAAGTTCAGCGAGGAGAGAGGAAAATCTTGGCTGTTAGCTGGCCAAAATATAAAAAATCACAGTTCACCAGGTTATGGCAAAAATATTTCGTTGTCATTTTTCTGTGCCCTTCTTCTTCTTCCCGGCTCATCTCTTTTCGGCTCCCAACACCCTCACCCTTCTTTCGCTTTCTTAAGCCACCATAAAAACATAGTTTTGCTGTCGAACCAACGCCAACGTTTCTGGCGTGGTCCGTGGAGCTGGTGGTGGAGGTGATACTGTGTTTTTTGCACTTTTCTTGGTCGTTTTGAAAATGTTACATTTGTATTCAGTCCGTGTCTCGAATGTGCCACAACTGGCTATAATTCTTGTGTGTGTCTGTAGGGGAGTGTTTGCATGTGCCTCTAAAACAAAACAACATTTTGTAAATTGAGCAAAAATTACAGTTTATTTTTGTATTTCTAAATAAATCATATTTTTGCGTTTAGGCTTTGTCTGTGTTAGTGTGCAATTCGTGTCCTTTTTCCACTGACAGTGGTTTGGAAATGATTTTGTTTCCTCGCATTCTGTTGAAATTTTTTGAACCTCAAAAGCTAGTCCTGTGTCCAGTCCAGCTCTTAAAGTTAGAAAACTGTAAGGCAAAACATACAATCAAAAGGCAAAACATAATCACGCATCCACTATTACGCAGGACAAAAGATCCAAATCAGTTGTTGAGAGCCACTACATAATTTATATATCGAACAAAATCGCTTTCTTTCTTGAGGTGGGAGCAATAGCCGAATGTGTAAAAAGTCTTTGTATACAGGGTGGAGCGCGGTTATTGCTATTTTGCATTAAAGGCTGTGGCTGCACTGTTGGTCGAAGAGAGTGGAGAGGCTTATAGCGTGGCTTATAGTGGCTGGCGGGAGATTTGTATTCGTCTGCCTTTCAGTTGCCTTCATGCATTGGACAAGTGACGAGAGGTCATTTTGTGTTAAGGCATATTTTTTAAATGCGCACACACTGCAGCGTGCTTTTCGTTTACGATTCGCTGTTTCCCCAAGCGGACGTGTTCCTGGACGGCAATCAATTGTAAATCGGTTAACTTGATTAAGAACAGCAGGGAATGTGTCATGTGTACGAAGGGGACCTGAGAGAAGTATTACAACGCCACAAAACATCGAGAGAGTTAGAGCAGCAGTACTGCAATCTCCGAAACGCTTTGCTCGGAAGCAACTTGCTTTTGGTTTTTTTTTTTAGCCGGCTCTTGAGGCAATGTAATTAGAGGATACATGGTTCCAACAGGATGGTGCCAGTGCACACACAGCGAGGGTTACCACGAATTTTTTGAAGCAAATGTTTCCTGGACGACCTATCTCTTTGAGGGGTGTTGTGAACTGACCAGCACGCTGACCTGCAATTTTTTCCTTTGGGGTTACCTGAAGTTGAAGGTTTATATCAACCGTCCCAACAACTTGGAAGACCTAATTAACAACATTGATGCTGAAATTGGCAGAATACCAATCGAAATACTTCTTAGAGTTAATGAAAACTTCAGCAAACGTATGCAGCAGTGTGTGGATTGCAAAGGCCGACATTGGCCAGATACACTATTAAAGACGATGCATTTTAAAAATTCCCTCACTGTTTAATATAATTAAAATATAAAATAAATTTTTCTACGGTTCATAATTTTTTTTATTTCATTCCCAAATAAGCAAGTTACCACGCTCCACACTGTATTTGTGTCTTTTACTTAATATTCAATCCTTAGTTTACGTCTTATGGCATTTATTTTTTGAATATATTTTTCTTTAAATGTTGGCCGCAACTAAGCCTCAGGGTGTCCATTCTGAGGGTCCAACTTTGGATGACTCGTTCGAGCATTTCGACCGGTATGGCTTTAATGGCACGCGTAATGTTGGCTTCCAAACCTGAATTGTAGCTGGTTTGTCAGCATATTTACGTAACCCAAAAGAAAAATGTCTAAAGGTGTGATATCACTCGATCTGGGCGGCCAACTCACCTGTCCAAAACGTGAAATTAGCTGCTTTCGAAATGACCTCTCAATAGATCCATTGTTTAAGCAGCTGTATGGAAAGTGGCACCGTCCTGTTGAAACCAAGTGTCGTCAAGATTACGGGCTTCAATTTCAGGTAGCATAAAGATCGATATCATGGCGCGATAGCGAGCACCATTCACGGTTACGTTCCGGCAATCATCATTTTTGAAAACATATGCACCGATGATTCCACCAGCTTATAAACCGCAGCAAACCGTGGTTTTCTCTGGGTATAATGGCACCTCTTAGACCTCTTCTTGTTGCTCTTCAGCCCAAATGCAGCAATTTTGTTTATTGACTTTGCCTTTGAGTCTGAAATGGGTCTCATCACTGAACTAAATTTTAGTCGAAAACAGCGGATCTTCCCGTTGCTCACCGAACGCTCATTTCCATAATACAGTTGCCAACATTTGAAGGTAATTATTTTCAAAAAATAAATGCCATAAAATGTCCCTTCAAATTACCAATAAAGATTCCACACTTGATTTGAATTTTTATATTTTTTTTGTTCTGATAAAATACCTCTAGATCCTATATTAAAAATTTCATCTACTTTCTGGTTCTTCGTTAATGCTTCCGCCATTTCTTTATAACCAAACGATTCCATGTTTACTTAAATAATGAAAAAATGGATATAATGGAAGATATATATTTTTATGAAAATTGATTTGTCAGGTTCAAAGGGTCAAAAACACCTACAAATCTTAAAGTGTACCCGGTAAAATAAAACACAGGTTGGAAATTTTAAGGCAATTTATGTGAATTAAAATTAAAACTAAAAACAAAAAAAAAATATTTACTTATCTTTAAAATCGAAAAATACGAAAAGTAGACAACTTCTGGCTATTTGCTAAAATATATCATATAGCCCGATTTAAAATGTTAATAGCTCAAAATAATCCTTGGCTACTTTTGCTCTTCTTATAGAACTCACAAATACTTACTAGATCAAAAGTTATAGAATTTTGGCCGATGAAAATCGATCCAGGACCACTGTGAGCGTTTCCGCGCCAAGCTTTCCAAAAATTCCTTGAGCTTGGTCGGCTGTTTGCTAAAATATATCATATAGCCCCATTTAAAATGTTAACAGCTCAACATAATCCTTGGCTACTTTTGCTCTTTTTATAGAACACACAAATACTTACTAGATCAAAAGTTATAGAGTTTTGGCCTATGAAAATCGATCCAGGACCACTGTGCATCGTGAGCGTTTCCGCGCCAAGCTCGAGGAATTTTTGTTTCCAAAAATTCAAGAGAATAAATGACATACGTAGACGACATTTGCTTTAAACAAGACGTGGCCACATGTCACATAGCCAACTCAACCATCGACATTTAACGCATTCTTTTTTAAAGTCGAGTAATCAGCTGAAATTGCTATTTTCATTGGCCGGCTTAGGAGCTATGATTTGAGCTATTTGGATTATTCTCTGGCGGGAACCACTAAGGATAAATAATAAGCAATGTATCCAGAGACAATTGAAGCGTTGAAACATGAATTCGAAGTTGCCATTGAAGAGATTTGGCCTGAAACAATCGAAAATGTGCCGAAAAATTGAGTTGATCGGATGAGGTACTGCCGAGCCAGTTGTGGTATGCATGTGAATTATATTGTGCTCCATAATCGAATGGCAAAGTTCAATTTCTCCAATACAACTAGAATTTTGAAGAAAAAAATTACAGCCGATTCAAACACCCTGTATATTAATTAATCGTAGTTAGTCCTAGAATTAAACCCAGGTTTTTAGCTAATAATAGTCGTGTACACTAAGTTTCACACCACGGTGGACCCCTTTGCCCAACCTAGTCCACAAACCATTTTAATTTTTAATACAACGTTTCCATTGACTTTGTGTGTAGAGTTTACTTTTTGAAGACCCTAACCACTGTGCGTCTGCCGTTTCATGTATGCCAAGCCCCCCTCCCCTAAATCCAAGTTTGAATTTCACATCTACGGGCGGCGGCATTTGTAATGGCAACGTGTAACAAAAACAAAACAAAAAACGATGCTATCAGCAGAGTTATGGTTTGCAACCGCCCGGTGTGGCGCTGCTGCAGTGAATGGATTTTAAGGATGATGGCCTCCACTGCTAAACGACGGCCTGGCACTGTTTCTGACTGTTGGGGGGTTTTTTCCTATTTGACAGTTATCATTTTTTTAGGCAGTCTGTCGGTAATGGGGCAGTAGTGGCAGCGGGGCCGTGCCGGGCCGTCCGGAGTGTTTGTGAATGTAACAAATGTTTCGAGTATTATAAATTGACTTTATGAAGGCTGTTTGCTTGTTTTGCGGTTGTTAAACAGTTAAAAAGTTATTGCCATAGTCGTCGTCGACGTTGTTGGTGTTGTTGGCGTTGCTGTTCAACCTTGTGGCCGTATTTTAATGTTTATGAATTATGGTAATGGATTTTGTTTTAGTTTGATTTTGAATAGTCTCTTTATAAATCTATTAAGGGGTTTTCTGCCGGTTGCATGGGGTGAATAACATGAGTGGGCCGTCCGACGGACGGATAAGAATAATGACAAATGTCAAAACAAGATTTTTGGACTTTTTTGGGGGTTTTTTTATCGTTACACTAAGGGAGGGTCCTCTGGTTGGATATGCTGAGATTGACAAGTTTACTTATACTGGCGTGTAGTCTAGTTAACCATCTATAAATAGAGCAATAAGGCAAAAACCTGTCAAAACCAGTTGAGTAGACAACATTTCATAGTTTGCATAATACTTATGATAGATCAACAAAATCATTGTCTAGTACTAAAAGGAAAATTTAGTACAGTCTGTCCTATAAGATTAAGGTTAAAGTTTAAGAAAACTCAGAAACAAGATTTACACTTTAAATACATATCGAAAAATTGTCATGGCCAACATCAGATGTAGAGATATTGCTTCATGAATACGAGGGCAGTTCAATAACTCAGAGACTTTTCCAACAACATCTATTTAAAACATACAACCTCGTGGATTTTTTTGAAAATGGAATTTAGAGTGCGCATTTAACATTATTCTTTGCGGAAAAAATCGTCATCCAAACTGAGGAAAAGCTTGATAAATACTATGGAGACTCTGTGCTATCGTTTTCAATGGTAAAAAAAAAGTGGCTTACTGTCTTCTTTTAAGGTAGCACAATGACACTGAACTTTCTGGACGGCCAATTGAGGTCAATACTTATACAGCGAAAATTTCAAAAAAAAAAAATCCACAATTTGTTGTTGGCCGATCGAAGAGGAAAAGTGCCCGAGATTGTTGAGGTCATACGCATTTCATAGGGTAGTGTGTTTATGATTCCACATGATCAGTTGGGTTTAAGAAAGCTGTCTGCAAGATGCGTGCCGCGATTACCATTCCATCAAGATAGTGCACGTGTGCAGCCTCAATGGCAATATTACATGAATTGGGTAACAAATTGGTACCTCATCCGCCATATTCTCCGGAAGTAGCTCCCAATGACAGTTTGCTATTTTCTAAACTAAAGAAATGGCTCGGTGGAAAAGTGCGCAGCACTAACCATGAAATTACTGACCAAAAAAATCCCTTTTTATCGACAAATCCTATTTTTTTGAAGGGATACAAAAATTGAAGAAACGTTGGACTTAGTGTATTGATATAAAAAGAGGTTATGTTGAAAAATATTTTTGTTTTTGAAAAAGAAACTGTTTTATTTAAAAAGTCACGAGATTATTGAGTTGCTCTCGTATATCACATTTGTTCAAGTTAATGTATTGACTTGAAATTGAAGGATTTTAACATAAACGAAAAATGGAAAATTTGTTATATCCTATGCTGTTTGTAAAAATTAAGCTTTCTTAGTTAACACGCCAACTTCGCCGATTTCTTTTCTATAGCAGTAAAGGTGAGAATCAAATATGTCAGTGAAAATTTAAGTTTATTGCAACAACCTCCTGAAAAAAGAAAAATTCCGCCTACTTTTGTATTGAAATGCCAGTCGTGGTCTTTTTGACTGCTGTCACTTGATTTATGTTCAGTTGGGTTTGCCATTGCGTACTCCAGAATAAGGTTTGCAAATCGTGGTGCATGGGCCCAAAAGGAGATGGCCATTTCATTAATGTTTAGCGATTAAGCTCACTTTTGTTTGAATGGATACGTTAATAACCAAATTTGTTGCATTCGGAGTAATGAAAATCCACAAGCCACATGTAGAAAAAAAGGTATGGTTGCGTAACAATATTCGAAGAGTATCATACTATTGTTGGGTATATGGTTGTGATAAAACAATTTTATGATCCTCACAACGATAGTATGATTCAAATACAACCTTCTAAAATCTTCACAACAATAGTATGATTCACACATAACCACACTATGATCCCCACAACCATAATATGGTTCTCACGCAACCATACTTTGATTTCCACAACCATAGTATGATTCACACACAACCATGTTTTGATCCCTACCACCATAGTATGATCACACACAATTATGTTAAGTTGTCAACAGTAGATTTGAATTACGAAAATTATTTAAAACTTCATTAAATAATAGGCGTGATTTATTTAAAGGTAAAAAAATTAGTTTAAAAAAACGTGAGCGTTTTCTTTAAAAATATTTTAGTTAAACAAAGCCAAAGCAGTTTGGTTGAAAAATTTTAATTTCCATATAAAAAGTACCATTGTAAGTATTTCCCGAAACAATATCATTGTTCTAAAAAGCACATTTAAATGAAGAACAATTACAATTATACAGTATGATTGCCGCTATCATATTACTGTTCACATAAAGCCCAAAAAAAAACAATACTTTTGTCGCACCAACCATATTCATATTATTGCTACAACCATATTTTCATTTTTTTAAGTTTGCAATAACACTATTGTTATACTTGTATTTCAACAATATTAATATTGCGGCAATCATACTATTGTCAAAATTAAAGTCAAAAACAATACTTTGGTTGCGATGAATATACTTTAAGTGCGAAGAACAGATTATTTTTACCGTGACCATATAGTAATCATACTTTTTCTCTGCGTGCATTGTTGAGATGCCGTTACATCCTCACAGTTTGGTGTGCTCTATGGGCAGAAGAAATCTTTGGTCCATATTTCTTCAAAAATCAAGCCGGCTATAATGTTTCAGTCAGTGGGGAACGCTCTATACATGATTAATGACTTTTTCGTGCCTGAGTTGGAGGATGTTGATTTGGACGACCTCTGGTTCAAACACGACGGCGCTACATGCCATACAGCCAACGAAAAAATAATTTTTTTTTAGGAAATTGTTGTTTAGCGCATTATCTCGCGTCCAAGATCATGCGATTGAACACCGCTGGACTATTTTTTGTGGGGATATGTGAATGCGCAAATAAGCCCGACGCTATTGCCGCTTTGGAAAACAATATTCGACGCGTTATTGTTGACGTACCGCCCCAAATGCTGCAAAAAGTGGTCGAAAATTAGGCCTCTCGCCTGGAATTTATTCGAGCCAGCCGCTGCCGCCACTTGCCCGGAATCATTTTTAAAACATAATGGCAAACACTTATCTTTATAATAAAGCTAAATTCTTAGACATAACTTTAAATGATATGCGATTTATTTCTTTTTGATAACCACACGTCTAAAAAAACACCCTTTATAACCTACAATTGGTTGATATCTCATTCGATGATATTTTAAAAATTTTAAAAAATTTCTACACGTCTCTATAGGGTTATAGAGCACTCTATGTTATAAGTAGGTACCTTACATAAGAGGAGTTCTGTATACATTTAAATGACACTATAAATGAATCAGTATGGTTACTATGTCATTACGAAGACTTGAAATGGAAGTATCCTCGGCTTACTTATACACGACCATCATGGTACCTCGAAAGAAATGGCTCACTTTGTTTTTGATTTATTTTTGAGCAGATGCAAGAGAGCCTTAACGAAAGGGGAAACAAACAAATTACTGACCGGGAAGTTCTGTTTAATGCAAATAATAGATAGGCCTAACACGTAGTTTTGAGATGAATGACATATGTTTTTTACGCGGATTTCATCCTCGGCTTACTTGTATGTTAGTCGCTACCTTTGACAATACGACGGCTTAAGATATCTATAGGCTAGATAAAGAGTGGTCCAACATAAATGCAAGATGTTAATTGTAAATAAAAAAACAAGTTTTCAGAGCACTATCTTAATATTATTTATTATGATAGAAGGATCCATAAAAATTATGTGTGAAATAAAATATCGGTCAAATGCTCGCC
Source organism: Hydrotaea diabolus (assembly GCA_963513945.1). Taxonomy (NCBI): domain Eukaryota; kingdom Metazoa; phylum Arthropoda; class Insecta; order Diptera; family Muscidae; genus Hydrotaea; species Hydrotaea diabolus. The sequence continues at coordinate 148,199,192 of OY740718.1, read as the reverse complement.
CCGTCTTTGGTGGCAGAAGTACAATGGTGTGAAAATAAATGACCGTGGTGGCCAATTAACATCGCTACTAGGTGAGATAACAGGGCCATATACTTACGAGGGCGGTTCGGAAACTTCTTAGCCTAGCAAAAAAGCACGGTATAGACAGAAAAAAGTTAAGTGTTTTAGAAACTTCCATCTCTATGAACACATGTTAAATTTTGTTTCGATCTGGCAACTCCTTTATATAAAAACAGGTGTTCACAAAAGACGCATCCGCGATTTTTTTACAATGGAAAAATTAGAAATGCGTGGTGTCATTAAATATTTACATAAAAAAGGTTTATCGGGACAAGAAATTCATAATGATATGGTGAATGTGTTAGGTGAAAGTGCCCCTCATATGCAACAGTAAAAAATTGGGTTGCTGAATTTAAACGTGGTCGTACAAGCATTGAAGATGAACCACGTAGTGGACGTCCAAAAACAGCAACAACAACAGAAATTGTAGCCAAAGTGTATGATATGGTATTAAATGATCGACGAATAAAAGTGCGTGAAATAGCTAATATCATGGGCATCTCAAATGATCGAGTCCATTTAATTTTGCATGAAGAACTACAGATGAAAAAGCTTTCTGCAAGATGGGCGCCGGACTTGTTAACACTCGACCAAAAACTCATAAGAATGAACATTTCTCAAGCTTGTTGGGATCGTTTTCAGCGAAATAAAATGGATTTTAAGCGTCGTTTCATAACTGTTGATGAGACATGGATCCACCACTATAATCCAGAGACAAAAGAACAATCCAAACAATAGACTGAACCTGGAGGAAGTGCCCCAAAGAAGGCAAAAACAATTCAATCGGCTGGTAAGGTTATGGCAACGGTTTTTTGGGACTTCAGAGGTATTTTATTGATTGACTATCTGCAAAAGGGTAAATCAATAAATTCAGAGTACTATTGCAACCTTTTAGATCAATTAAATGTACAAATTCAAGAATAACGTCCTGGCTTACAACACAAAAAAATAATTTTTCATCAAGACAACGCACCAGCGCACAAGAGTGTTTCAACAATGGCTAAAATCAACGAATTAAAGTACGAGTTGCTTGACCACCCACCTAATTTGCCTGATTTAGCTCCCAGTGACTTTTACCTGTTCCCAAATCTAAAAAAATTCCTTGCTGGCAAGCGTTTTACCTCAAATGAAGATGCAATTACAGTTGTAAACCACTATTTTGAAGACCTTGAGGAAAACTATTTTAATCAAGGGATAGAATTGCTAGATAAGCGTTGGACTATGTGTATTGAAGTTTCAGGAGATTATATTGAAAAATAAAAATATTTTTGAAAAACTAACTATTCTCTTTCATTGATAGGCTAAGAACTTTCCGAACCGCCCTCGTAGGCTATATAAAGAGTGCTCCAACATAAATGCAAGATGTTAATTGTAAATAAAACAACAAGTTTTCAGTGAATTGTCTTAATATTATTTATTATGATAGAAGGATCTATAATAATTATGTGTAAAATAAAATATCGGTCAAATGCTCGCCCCGTCTTTGGTGGCAGTCCTCTATCCGATGGTCTATATTTTCACTTCCTCTGAGACACAATGGAGGTTCAATATCGTTAATTTGCAGTATAATCTCATCCCTTAGCTCTTGTATTGTTCCTGACTTATTGAAAATAAATGATCGTGGTGGCCAACTTGCATCGCTACTAGGTGAGTTAACAGGGCCATATACTTAGTAGGGGCATAAACACTGTTTCACTCGTTTTATGCCGTAAAATAAAAAGTACTGAATGTTTAGGACCAAATATGTTTTAATATATTTATTGATGTATATTGTATTCAAAAATAATTTACTTTTTTGAAATGTACGCCTTTTGACTTTACACACGCCTCAAGTCGCACCCAACAATCGTCAATAGCTGCACGAACCTCGTCCATTGGAAAATTGGGCACAGCTCGAACCATAGCAGTCTTAAGAGATAGAATATTGGGGTATCTTTTGTGACAAATCTTGTCTTCTAAAACCGTCCACAATTTTTAATCCAATGGGTTCATATCTGGACTGCCTGAGGGCCATTCTTCAGAGGAAATGAACGCTGGCAAATTGTTTCGAAACCAGGCCTGGGACTTGTTAGCCTTATAGGCCGGCGCAGAATCCTGCTGGAAAGTCCATGGCTAGTTTTGGAACAGGGAATTGTTAAGAGGCCTCACAACAGTTTCCAAAACGGTTTCTTGGTAAACTTTGGCCGATGTTTTGACTACTTTTTCGCAGAAATCAGGTCAGTGACCCCATCGTAAGAGACACCCCACCAAACCATGACTGAAACTGGGTGATGACCCTTTTCCACCCTTGGGATCAGTTCAGATGCTTCCTTAGATGACCGCGCATACACTCTAGCATTTTGCTTGTTAAATTTTTTCTGAACGGTAAAAATTATTTATCGGTGAACAAAATTTTTCTGTGCAAGTTATCAGCGTGCTTCTCCAAAAGACGTTTGCATTTTTCAATCCTATATTTTCTTCAGCTGCATTCAATAAACGTCCTGTACGTCGTTTGAAATCCCCAAGTCCCACGTCTTTTTTAATGATTCGACTCATGGACTTTTGCGTGATATTCATCTCACGGGCCATGATTTTCTGTTTTCGGAGCGGATTTCTGTAAATTCCAGATTTAACGGCTTTGATGACATGCGGTGTTCGGACAGGGAGTGGGCGGTGGCGGAATTTTACATCTCCAGTCTCCTCAAACAGTTTTATGCATCGGTAGACGAACATCCCTGAGAGTTTTGAAAATATCGCTTTTTTCATTTCACACTTGAAAACCGCTATTACAGCGATACGGTTCTCATTATCTGACCACTTCATGATGAAAGTTGAAACAATTTTAAAATCACGTTACACAATAACGCTATTAGGGTTAGCTTTCAAAACCCATATGGCATTAACAGGGTATGTTCAGATCTACTACTGAAATGGGTGTGTTCAATGTTGTAACAGAATTTTGTCCCTACTAAGTAATTTCTCTCGCAAAAGCGGCATTTTTTGGCACGAACCTTTTGGAGCCACACATCGTCCAGGCCCATAACCTCAGTTTGTGGCCACATTAAGTCCATTATTTTATTGCGTTAGCGAACAGCATTCACAGCAACTGCTTGGCCGACCTCATTTTTGAAGCAGTATGGCCCGATGACAGAACGATGGCATAACAAACTGGGCGGGCATGCCCACACATTTCCTACATACCCGGTTTGCTGTAATTTGTGCACAGTTCTCCTGGTTATGGACACATTTGGTCGATTATGCTGACCAAAAAAAATCAGTGCACGAAAAGCATTTTTATTTGAATAACAATTTTTCTTAAAGGCTTTAACAATCTTACCGCGCTGCCCAATTGCGTTCCATGAATTTGTCAAACACTGAAACATAGATATGTCAAATAAAGACGGGAAAAAAACTTGACTTTAGGGTGTGACTCAAAATTAACATCGTGCATTAGGATTGGACCACCTTTTATAATTTATTCTTTCCAGAATTCATCCACCGCATAGAAGTGTAATACATCCCAAAGTTGTTGTGACTCTAATATTTAGGTTTAAATGTTCTGTAAGTCGGAATATCTACATAAAAGATTGTACGCAATCAATTCATACCAAAAGTAATAAAATTAAACAACACCAATGAAAAAAGCAGCGCAAACGTCCTGACGTGTAATATAATTGGTGCCCACATCTACGCGCAACCTACAGACATATCACCGAACATATATCGCAAATGCCATTTAACCTTTAGCCATAAAACATATCCTTTCAAATATTGGCAATGCAAACACCTCGTGAATTTTCATCTCATCACCCCCCGCCACTTGTTCATTAGAGCCGCAGCCGTAGCCAATACACAATTCTACGATTATCACTATTTTATCCATGCGGCACTGACATTCCGGCCAAATAGCAAACAAAACGAACAGAAAACATAAAATAAAAACGAAAATAATGCGGGCGGACGGATATGGTGGCGAGAAGGGTGGGGTGGGGCAGCAGTGAACTGGTTGGCAATTCTAGAGAATATATAACCGGAAACCGGAAATAAAATACTGTCGGTGTAGCATATAAACTTGATGAACGTGAGCACAATTTTAATGTTTCCGATTTTCATTTCGCTTCAGACTATATAAATTTACCGACTCGCTCGCTTTTTACTTCCTTTCACAACAGCAACAACTGCAATATTCAGGACGACGGCGGAAGAAAAACCACCGAACATCCGAAAAAGCGAGAACAAATATACTGAAAAGGCATCGAACGAGCGAACAAACAGCAAAAAATAATCCCATTTGAGGCAATAAAAATCTTCAATTGTGTTAAAATTGTACAATAACAAACACCAGGACATGCTCGTACATATACACATGAACAAGGTTACACTTGCACGTACATAGGCAGGTAAAGCTCAAAATACATATACACCCCTACACTACTAACAGTGCCATCAAACAACTCTCACATACATACTTCTATCTACGAGCTTGTAATACGGTTCAAAACATGTAAAATATTTTTACATACAAAAGCCATATTTCCCCCCACTCTACTGGTGGTAGAGCCCCGTTTCTGCCTTTAAAAGTGTGAGTACCCAGATATAACCTATGGAGACTACAGTACTAAAGCGACAGAAGTGGCCAACATCGTCAAAGTACTACTATCCTATCACTGGCCTGCCTCTCTCTCTCTCTTTGGCATTCTCTTTTCCGTACACCCTTTGTTTGTGGTACAAGAAGAGTAAAGCAACAAAAACATAATTTTCACAACAATAACAACGGCAACTATCACCGCAACAACAGCATAATAAAAATAATAAAAAAAAAGGAATTCTTCAGAAATAAAAAAAATCTTGGTACATCATTTATGGCAAACATACGAGGGTGTTATAGAATTTATTTCCGATGTTTTAAGTAAAATCGTCCATACGATTTTTTAGTTTTTCAAAAATATTTTTATTTTTCAATATAATCTCCTGAAACTTCAATACACTTAGTCCAACGCTTATCTAGCAATTCTATGCCTTGATTAAAATAGTTTTCCTCAAGGTCTTCAAAATAGTGGTTTACAACTGTAATTGCATCTTCATTTAAGGTAAAACGCTTGCCAGCAAGGAATTTTTTTAGATTTGGGAACAGGTAAAAGTCACTGGGAGCTAAATGAGGAGAATAAGGTGGGTGGTCAAGCAACTCGTACTTTAATTCGTTGATTTTAGCCATTGTTAAAACACTCTTGTGCGCTGGTGCGTTGTCTTGATGAAAAATTATTTTTTTGTGTTGTAAGCCAGGACGTTTTTCTCGAATTTGTACATTTAATTGATCTAAAAGGTTGCAATAGTACTTTGAATTTATTGTTTTACCCTTTTGCAGATAGTCAATCAATAAAATACCTTTGAAGTCCCAAAAAACCGTTGCCATAACCTTACCAGCCGATTGAATTGTTTTTGCCTTCTTTGGGGCACTTCCTCCAGCTTCAGTCCATTATTTGGATTGTTTTTTGTCTCTGGAGTATAGTGGTGGATCCATGTCTCATCAACAGTTATGAAACGACGCTTAAAATCCATGTTTTTTCGCTGAAAACGATCCAAACAAGCTTGAGAAATGTTCATTCTTATGCGTTTTTGGTCGACTGTTAACAAGTGCGGCACCCATCTTGCAGAAAGCTTTTTCATCTGTAGTTCTTCATGCAAAATTAAATGGACTCGATCATTTGAGATGCCCATGATATTAGCTATTTCACGCACTTTTAGTCGTCGATCATTTAATACCATATCATGCACTTTGGCTACAATTTCTGTTGTTGTTGCTGTTTTTGGACGTCCACTACGTGGTTCATCTTCAATGCTTGTACGACCACGTTTAAATTCAGCAACCCAATTTTTTACTGTTGCATATGAAGGAGCACTTTCACCTTACACATTCACCATATCATTATGAATGTCTTGTCCCGATAAACCTGTTTTATGTAAATATTTAATGACACCACGCATTTCTAATTTTTCCATTGTAAAAAAATCGCGGATGCGTCTTTTGTGAACACCTGTTTCTATATGAAGGAGTTGCCAGATCGAAACAAAATTTACCATGTGTTCATAGCAGAGATGGAAGTTTCCAAAACCGCGCTCTGTTTATACCGCGCTTTTTGTGCTTGACTAAGAAGTTTCTGAACCGCCCTCGTACTTAAAACATTGGGGTGATCAAACTAGAGGTATTTTTTCAATAGGGTTTTTTTCGCAGATTACGAGAGAGTAGTCTTAAACTTTTTTTTATCTTCTTTTCAGTATTGTTTGCCATTTCATTAAGCAAAAAAATCACGGTTTTTAAGCATTTCGGCATACCGAAATGCTCGAACGAGTCATCCAAATCTGGACCATCAGAATGGACACCATGAGGCGTAGTTGCGGCCAACATTTGATTTAAATATTTAAATTTTTTTTTTATTATGAAAAAAAATTATCTCTATATTGATCAGTCTGTGTTTAGGGTGTGCTTTTCATTCTTTTTCAATAAAAGTTTAAAAGGCACTATTGAACGGAAATCTTTTTCTGCTTCTTTGACCAAATGGGTATTTCTTTTACGTATTTGTTTATGTCGTTTTTGAATGGGCTAATTGGTCAGTCTTCCTTCACGAAGTTTTTTTTACTAAAAAAAACATGTGTTTTACGACAAAAAAAAACATGTGTTTTCCGATACTTTACAGGAGAGCCAAACAACTGTTGAATTTTTTCATTCCACGTAATTATCCAAAATAAGATTTGCCAAGTTTTCAGTAAAAAAAAATTCTTTAAGGCGCGATTTTGGGTGACACAACAATATATACGAGGGTTTGCTATATATATTTCTGGCCTAGGCAACACTAAGGCCATAAGGCGCCATCTGACATTTCTATTGGAAAGTTTGACATTTATTAGCATAAACGTGCTCAGAACGTTTTGACGTACGACCATCATTTGTGTTGTTTACAGTGACTTGAAAAAATCAATTTGGCTAAAAAATGTAATTAACTCATGAGCATTTTCATGCGATCATTTTTCACAACTTCCGACGTGGATTATCACGATAAGAGTGTATCGATGAAGCATCCTATAGCATTGTGAAAAACTGGTTTAATGAATTCAATCGTGGCCGACGCTCGCTCAAAGACGAAAGTCGTGAAGGTCGTCCAAAAACGGCCGTTGTGCCAGAGAACATTGACGCTGTGCGTGAACTTATATGCAAGATCGTCATGTAACATACCGTGCGATAGAGGCATCCTTAGGCATTTCTTCCACCAGCATACATTCGATATTGCATGGCCGTAAAAAAGGTTTATTCTCGTTGGATCCCACACAATTTGACAATCGCTAAAAATAAAGGCTCGTGTCGATTGGTGCAAAGAAATTTTGAAAAAATACGATCGCTCTGCTTCTAAAGACGTTTATCAGATCATCACAGGTGACGAATCATGAATCTATGCGTATGAGCCCGAAACAAAACAGCAATCGACAGTGTGAGTCTTCGTAGACGAGCCAAATCCAACGAAAGTTGTTCGTGGATGAATTACTTCGAAGCAAATGGTCGCCTGTTTCTTCGGCAAAACCGGTCATGTGGCGACTGTTCCGCTTGGGCAACGTAGGACGGTCAATTCTGAGTGGTAGACCACATTTTGTTTGCCCGAAGTCTTCGGAGAAATTCGAAAAACGAACAAGAGAAGACGAATCATTCTGCACCATGACAATGCGAGCTCTCACACATCGGCTCAAACCAGCGCCATTCACGTACTCCACATGTATCCAAAACGGAACTGAGCAGCCTTTTAGTAGAAGAAAATAAACACTTGGGGAAAATTGCTACGTTGCTGGAAGAGGCACGTGTCGACAACAAAGTTGAAAATATCGTCCACCTTATGAAAGAACAGCGCGATGAAATGCGAAAACAAAATGAAAAACTAGATAGGCTGTGCAATATTTTGGAAGCCCATTATAAAGTAATGGAACTATTGTTAAACAATTTTTGTAAAACTATTTTACTTAAAACATATGGTTTTTGTTTTCTCATATGCATAGAGTTGCCATTGCAAATTAGAATAACCAGGGTTTTTAAAATTTTCGGAATTACCTAAATCGATCGGAATCTGAAGAAGGTAAAACAAAACCGAAAGGAATGGTAAGTACGGAATTAAAATCATTCCGATTGATTTCTGTGACAGGCCTGTATATGTACTCGTATAAACTTGCTTACGTTCTTGTTTTCCCCATTTTCACTTGCGAATTATCAACTCCAATTGAAAACTCCATGTCCAAATAAAGATCTCATTTGTTGAAATATCTAAAAATGATGCCGCAAACAATGTGAATATGTACTCGTATATAAATAAAAAGTTAATAAAGATGTAGTTAAAAATTTAAAATTTGACTTTGATAAGCAAAAAGTAAGCACCTACAAGGCGTAGCAGCCTTTCCAAATACTTATTTCATAGGCACAACAAATACCTATCATGTGCCATTTAAATTATTCGATTATCTTATTCCGTTCAAAAGATATGATTTTTGCAACGAAAAAACTCAAATCGCGCCCCTGAGCGTCGTACGGTGAGCACAGGCGAATCTTGGAACATTGACATGCCATCGATTTTAATAACTTTTCATTTCAAGCATCAAGGTGAGTGCTACAAAGGCATGATAAACCATGGTTGTCGTCGAAGTTTGAAGACATGAAATTGGACGTTCTATTTATACAGCAGATGGAACGTCATTCCGCACAGCCCACAGCACAGTCGATCTTTTTCTCGCCAACTTCAGAAATCGTTTATCTACCATCTCGATGTCAATTGTCAATTTGACGCACTTCTGTATGGGCTACCTTGAAGGACCGATGTTATGCAAAAAAAACTCATTACCGATTTACGCCTTTGAGGTGAATATCGAACAATCAATCTAACAATCATAATATAAGATTGCTTCATTTTCTAGATCAGCGGGTCACGGTCACACCGCTGGTTGTTATTCTGCATTATTGGAACAGGTGCAAATTATGGTTAGAACTTATTACATTAATCAACGGCGGAGTATTCCACCTCGTAAATATCAGTGACCGGCACAAAATCATAGGCCCTGCTCTTTGAGTATAAATAAGAATAAGATCATTTGTACAGGGTGTCCACCGGGAAGGTATACTACTTTGTTTTGCCGCAATTTCGGTAAACATTAGTCTTGACAGTTCATACACGCAGAAAAAAAAGTATGGTTGTGGTGACAATATTCGAAGAGGATAATACAATTGTTGGGTATATGGTTGTGGTACAACAATATTATGATCCTCACAACAATAGTATGATTCAAATACAACCATACTATGATCCTCACAACAATAGTATGATTCACACTTAACCATACTATGATCCCCACAACCATAGTATGATTCACACTCAACCATACTATGATATCCACAACCATAGTATGATTCTCACAACCATAGTATGTTTCATATACAACCGTAGTATGATCCTCACAACCATACTATGATTCACACGCAACCATGTTATGATCCCTACAAACATACATGTCGATTATGCACGCCGACGGATGGCATCGGATCGGATTTTTTCCGCAGTTGCGTATTTTGGAAGCCGATGGTAATGCAGTTGCGGAAAAATGGCAATTATGTATTCCGAATGCGACTCACTTCGCACCCAAAAATATCCGAAAGAAAATCATCGCTGATTTGGTGCGGACATGTTAGTTTTTGGTTGTGTTTTTCTTTATTAAATTAGATTTAATTTATTATCTAATGGAAGCTAAGAGCTAAGATGAGAAAAAATAAAATGTGTATGTAAACGGGTTAAATTATTTGTTTTTTTATAGATTCCCGGTCCCAGTTTGGTAGCCGCCATCTGCCAGAAACCGTAGGAAAGTGGCCAATTTAATTTCTGGTGAAATATGTGTTGACCGCACAGCAACTGTTAGATTGTTTTCTAACATGCTTAGAAGGTATCTAAACGCCGGTTTGTTTAACCGGAATTGCTTCACAAACCTGTGGAAATGTTTAAAATGTATTCACTTTTTACTTAAGGAATTTTTCTACTTACATTACATCAGCTAGCTTAAAAACACTTACGGCCCTGTTCCGTACCTGTCTTCTATTGCCACTTTTTTCTTCACAATTTATAAAAAATCCAATTGACGAATTCATATATTTTATTTCTTTAAAATTTATGACAATTTCAGCGCACTTTCTTTATTACTTTTGTTTTTTATTTGTTTATAAATGTCAATTTCGCAGCTGTAATGTAACATCGGCTTCATGTTGGTAATGTAGTCATCCGACGGATTACCTAATACCATTTTCCTAACAAAGTGAGTCGAGTGCGGTTCTAGTCAATCCGATCCGAAGCAAATCCGTCGGCGTGCATAATCGACATGATAGTCTCACTATTTAGATTTGAATTATGAAAATTATTCAAAAATACATTAAATTTAGTTCAGTTAGTTAGATTTAGTTCACAGTAGAAAACAAAAAGTACTATTATTGCGTTAGATCCGTACCAATAACATTTGTTCTTAAAAGCATTTTTAAATAAAGAAAAATTACAATCATACAGTATGATTGCCGTAATCATATTATTGTTAACATAAAACGCAAAACACAATACTTTTGTCGAACCAACCATATTTATATTGTTGCTATAACCATATTTTCATTTTTAAATTTGGCAATAATACTATTGTTACATTTCAACAATATTAATATTGCAGCAATTATACTATTGTCAAAAATAAATTCAGTTAACAATGCTATGGTTGCGACGAACATACTTTTATTGCGGATAACACATTATTATTGCCGTGACCATGTAGTAACCATATTTTTTCTCTGCGTGTATGTGGCAGTCGTAAAGTAGAGACGTGGCAAATTGATTATGAAAAAATATTCGATGAACCAACGTGTTTTAATCGTTAAAACATTTTATGAAAATCAATCATCGATTACTGTGACGATGAGAAATTAACGTGAAAGTTTTGGGGGAAACCATGTGCCAACAAAACGCACTTTTTATTCGTGTATTGAATGATTTCGAAGAAAGAGGTTCTGTAGCTGATAGGTCCAAGCATGGACCACAACGTACTGCAAAATCGGCTGAAAGCATTACTGCTGCTCAAGAAAGTGTTCAAAACAATCCATTAACCTCAATTCGACGCCGTGCTCAATGTAATGAAAATTGTGCTTAAACGGGCTCGCATTTGTGAGGCTAACGAAGGCGGACATTTATCTGATATTGTATTCCATACATAATTGCCGACATGAAATAAAACATTTATTAATATAAAATCCATTCTCTTTCATTTAACCAAAAATTATAAACAAACAAAGTCGTATACCTTACCGATGGCCACCCTGTAGTATACCTTCCCGGTGGACACCCTGTATATATTTCGAGACCAAATAGCGAACTAATTTTAATGAAAAATGCAATATACGATAAAGTTGACTAGAACTGCTGGTCGCCTTATCAATTTCTTGAGTAATTGATTTTGGTTTACTTTTACATTTATTTAGAAAATGTTTTTGTGTATAGCCGACGCATGGTATTTCTCGATTATTTGCTCCGGGGGCTACGTCAGGTACATAGCCTTCCCCCAACCCCTTGAAATCGACCAAGACATACGATATTTTATGGCCATGATAGCACCAAATATATAAAAACGATTTATAAAACATAAGACAATGACTAACGGGTCATCAATCTAGAGGTATTGTTTTTCAATAGTGCTTTTTTCACAGATTACGCGTGAGTTGTGTTAAACTTATTTTTTTTTTCTTTTCATTATTGTTTGCCGTTTCGTCATGGAAAGACTTACAGCGCAATAACGTCTCCGAACTGTGCCACTCTATTATGGAAATGAGCGTTCGGTGAGAAACGGGTTTCGTGCGCTTAGACCTTTCTATAGTCGACATTATCGTTCTACTGAACGCAATATTGGGATCACCATCGCTAACATTAAAACCCAATTTTCACTATCCGATAATACTAGACCTAATAGACCAGACATCCAGCACTAAATATTGAAAACATAGCGGCAGTAGCTGAGAGAGTACGTGAAAATCCACAGGAATCGATTTGGCACCGTTCTCAACTCAACTTGGCTTGTCGTATGGAGCAACTTGGAGCATTTTATGAAAAGATCTTGGGTTGAAAGCGTACAAGAATTAAAGCATAACGATCTTCCTGCGAGTCGCCGTTTCAATCTTCAAAAGCTCGAGGAAGATCCGCTGTTTTCGACCAAAATTTTGTTGAGTGATTAGGCCCATTTCTGACACAACGGCAAAGTCAATAAACAAAATTGCCGCATTTATGCCGAAGAGCAACTATAAGGGGTTCCAGAGGTGTCAATGTAACCAGAGAACACCACGGTTTGGAGCGGTTTATAGCCTGTTGGACCGGTTCATATTGTTTCAAAAATGATGATGGCCGAAACGCAACCATGACAGGTGCTCGCTGTCGCGCCTCTATATCAGCCTTTTTGCTACCTCAAATTGAAGCCAATCATCTTGACAACATTTGGTTTCAATAGGACGGTGCCACTTGACAAACAGCTGCTCAAACAATGGATCTATTTAGAAGTCATTTTAAAGGCAAGCTTAATTCACCGGTGAGTTCACCGCCTGGATCGTGTGATTTCACACCTTTAGACATTTTTTTTGGGGTTACGTAAAGTTCAAAGTCTATGCTGAGAACCCAGATAATATTCAGGTTTTGGAAGCCAATATTACGCATGCCATACCGATCAAAATGCTCAAAAGAGATATCCTAAATTAGACCCTCAGAATGGACACATTGAGGCCTAGTTGCCTTTGGAGGAAATTATATTCAAAAAAGTAAATGACATGAAATCTTCTTTCGAATGAACAATAAAGATTCCACACTTGATTTGAATTGTTGTATTTGTTTGTTTTGAAAAAAATACTTCTAGATTGATCACCCCATAGAAGCACTGTCAGCGCAGCCAGGTGGTTGTTGAAATTGTCTCACATTCTATGCATATAGGCACATACTCGAATATCATCAAATTTTAGACGCCATTATTGGTTAAATAAAATTTCTTCTAATATGGGACATTGCCAAACATCCTTAAACGTTATCAATACGTAACGACATTAAGAAAAGCGTTTAAACTCTTTATTTTAAAAATTAAACAAAAATTGAGTTACTGCAAACTTAACAGCAATTTGAGCAGAAATATTGTACCCTTACTGGCCACATCGCCCTCGTATTTGCATATGAATATATTCATAGAATTACTTTTACTTGCAGGTCTACAATTCCGAGTACAATACAAGTACATGACAGTCGGATGAAAAACAAACACACATACATACTTGCAAACACCAATACACACATACATAAATATACTTATACATACATATGCACGTAGCATTCATAGATTTATGAAAACAAAAATGTATCCCTCTTTCATTGAGGTCCCTTTCCCATCATCTCTGGAAGTTTTGTCTGTGCACTGACCTACAATGTTTTTTTTTGTGATCCCTGTTATTGTGCAAGCAAATGGGATACCATGGAGTCCCTGGTATGTTTTTTTCGTTCAAGGAAGAACTGAATTTTCCAAGCAAACAAAAGAAGAAAAGGAACTACTATGTATGGTGTTGTTACTACCAGTGGTATTCCTAGTTAAACGGGGTCTAGGCGGCCTCATTGCTGTTGGGAAATTTGAGATTGAATGAAACAAGTTGTATGTCCGTTCTGCAGTTGGATTTTAAGGAACAAATAATTCTGTATTCAGTATTTTTATAAAAGGTAGTCCAACCATAATGCACGATGTTAATTGGGAGTCACACCTTAACGTTAAGTTGTTGGCCAACTTAATTTGACATGGCTTTGTTTCAGTGTCTGACAAATTCAACCATGGAGCGCATAAAGATTGTTACAATCTTGTGACTGTACTAGTATATGGATGAACCAGTAAAGTAGACTTAATGATAAACATGTATAGGGTGGGCCAAATAAAATTTCAAATTAGACTCGGCTGTAAAAAAGTTCTGCGAAAAACATAGATTTCTTAGCGATTAATAGTGTGGTAGAAGATTTGTCAACCTCCACTCAAAGTCGTGCCCAACATTATTTTGAATAAAAAAAAATATTTTACACGCTTACAAAGCTCAATTGAATCAAGAGCTTCAACCTACTGGCCATTTCAAGCGTTGTCAATACAAAGAATTATGGGTAAACAGACAGAAGTGAAAGGTGACTTTACAAAAAAAAAAAAAAAAAAAAAAAAAAAAAACATCTCCACTTTCAGCTCAGTGCATTCGTTGACAAACATTTGGGTTAATGAAATTCGAAGCCAAGAGTGATGCCAATTCACCCACAAAGAGTACATGTTTGGTGCGGTTTATAGGCAGGCGGCGTCCTCGGGCCGTACTACTTCAAAAGTGAGGTCGGCCAAGCAGTACCCGTGAATGGTGTTCGCTATCGCAAAATGATAGTGGACTTCTTGGAGGATATGGACCTGGACGATATGCGGTTCAAACAGGATGGTGGCATTTTCCACACAGCCAACGAAATAATGGCTCCTTTGCGCCATAAATTCAACGACCGTGGTACGTATCTCACGTCGTAGCGATGTTAATGAGATCATGTGATTTGATACCGTTGGACTTTTTTCTTTAGGGAAGTTTAAAGAAAAAATGGGACGTTAATAAGCCATAAACAATTCAAAAGCTAAAGAAGGAGAAAACTCGACCCAATAACGACATTGTTGGATCCCACAAAATTTGAAGAATGCTCAAAAAAAGGCTCGTATGGATTGGTGCAAAGAGATGGTAAAAAAGTCTAGCTGCGGTAGCTCAAAGGCAGTATATAACATTGTCACAGGTGACGAATCATGGATCTATGCATATGAGCCCGAAACAACAATCGACCGTAAGGGTCTTTCAGGACGTGCCAAATCCAACAAAAGTTGTTCGTGGAAGAATTACATAAGCCATGAAATCAAAGCAAATATTTGCGTTTTTTTAGTATAACCGGCCATGTTGCCACAGTGCGTTTAGTTGAACGTAGGAGGTCAATTCTGAGTGGTATACAACCACTTAGAATTGCCAACAGTGTTCGAAGAAATAAGGAAAGATAATAAGAGAAGCAATGTTAATTGTCCCACATAATTTGACGAATGTTAAAAAAAAGGCTCGTATGGATTGGCGCAAAAAGATGTTGAAAAAGTATAACTGCGGTAGCTCAACAGCAGTGTATAACATTGTCACAGGTGACGAATATTAGTTCTATGCATATGAACCCGAAACAAAACAGCAATCGACCGTATGGGTCTTTCAAGACGAGCCAAATCCAACAATAGTTGTCCGTGGAAGAATTACATCGAAGCAAATGATTGGGTTTTTTTTTGGTATAACCGGCGGTCAATTCTGAGTGGTATACAACCATCTGTTTCGAAGAAATAAGGAAAGATAATAAGAGAAGACGGATCAGGACAATGCGAGCTCACACACCTCAGCTAAAACGATGAGCTATTTGACCACTCAAGATGTCGAATTGATGGGGCCATCCACCGTACAGCCCTGATTTGGCACCCAATGACTTCTTCTAATTTCCTTTCATCAAGAAAAACTGCTTAGAAAAGTTAGTTAGGCAACTACTATGTACTTCAAGTACGTCAAGACTTTGGAGAAATGAACGCCTAGAGTCTCTCGTCACAGCATATCGCGAACACATGCGAGCAAAAGACTGTGTAGCATCCTTATATCTACTTCACAAGGTTTAAACCAAACGTGGGTTAAATGCTCTCACAAATGATCCTTATAATGAGTCAAAACACAAGACCGAAATGTCTGGCTATAGAGGCTTCAACCTCTATACCGCAAGTTTTAAAGCAACTCTGGTTTCAAATTCTCAGTTATGTGAACTCCCAAAGGCCTTCAATAGTACTTACAACACCGAGCGTTAGAATTAAATCGACTTTATCAATCTAGAGTTAACCTTTATATAAAACTAGAGTACCCCACCTTACAAGTCTAGAGTTCTTCACTCTTAATTCCAAAATATCAAACTTATACAGTTGACATACCGCTGTACAAAAATTAATGAAAATCCTGCCAAAAAGACGCATAAAACCGCATAACACAGAAATCCATGTCAGATCCTCTATTGAATTTTACTTTAAGATTCGTATACTTATTGTTAGGCTACTCTGGAGCAGATCCAATAATACCAAATAAAGCATTAAGAAAAAAGAATTAGCTCGCTTACTAACCCAGTAACTTTCACTGCTTAAACCCTACAACACAATGGGGCGTAGGTTAAAAAAATCACATCAAAGTCTACCGAAATGTTCACTTAAACTCTGCCCAGAAGGCAAGGTGGTAAATAAAAAATATTTTTTTATCGTTATGTGGTATTTCGTTTTAAAATGACCAATTTGTAGAAAAAAAAAAACAAAAACAAACCCCACCACTGTGATTGAATGTCGGACCAACAAATTTAAAATATCATCGAACAACCACTGTTTCGATACCTTTTAATACTTATATTGCCTCTTTTAGGAACACAGAAATGGGAATTCCTGACGGTAGCAAAAATTTAGTCCAGATGCGTTTCAAAGGTATGAGATTTAAGGATAGAACAATTTGTAGAAAAGGTCTTAAACTTCGGAAGGGACTTACTGTAAATACGGTTAATTGAATTCGGATGAATTTAGGTTTTAGTGGCAAATTCCACGAATTTGCCACCATTTGCGACAGAACAATTTCTTAAAATATTACAAGCGAAATGTTAAACTCAATATAGGAGGGCGGTTCGGAAAGTTCTTAGCCTATCAAAAATATCAAAAATAGTCAAAAATAGTTTTATTTATCAATATAATCTCCTGAAACTTCAATGCACTTAGTCCAACGCTTATCTAGCAATTCTATTCCTTGATTAAAATAGTTTTCCTCAAGGTCTTCAAAATAGTGGTTTACAACTGTGATTGCATCTTCATTTGAGGTAAAACGCTTGCCAGCAAGGAATTTTTTTGATTTGGGAACAGGTAAAATTCACTGGGAGCTAAATCAAGAGAATAAGGTGGGTGGTCAAGCAACTCGTACTTTAATTCGTTGATTTTAGCCATTGTTAAAACACTCTTGTGCGCTGGTGCGTTGTCTTGATGAAAAATTAGTTTTTTGTGTTGTAAGCCAGGACGTTTTTCTCGAATTTGTACATTTAATTGATCTAAAAGGTTGCAATAGTACTCTGAATTTATTGTTTTACCCAGATAGTCAATCAACAAAATACCTTTGAAGTCCCAAAAAACCGTTGCCATAACCTTACCAGCCGTTTGAATTGTTTTTGCCTTCTTTGGGCCACTTCCTCCAGCTTCAGTCCATTGTTTGGATTGTTTTTTTTGTTTCTGGAGTATAGTGGTGGATCCATGTCTCATCAACAGTTATGAAACGACGCTTAAAATCCATTTTATTTCGCTGAAAACGATCCAAACAAGCTTGAGAAATGTTCATTCTTATGCGTTTTTGGTCGACTGTTAACAAGTGCGGCACCCATCTTGCAGAAAGCTTTTTCATCAGTAGTTCTTCATGCAAAATTAAATGGACTCGATCATTTGAGATGCCCATGATATTAGCTATTTCACGCACTTTTATTCATCGATCATTTAATACCATATCATGCACTTTGGCTACAATTTCTGTTGTTGTTGCTGTTTTTGGACGTCCACTACGTGGTTCATCTTCAATGCTTGTACGACCACGTTTAAATTCAGCAACCCGACTTTTTACTGTTGCATATGAAGGAGCACTTTCACCTAACACATTCACCATATCATTATGAATTTCTTGTCCATTTTTTATGTAAATTTTTAATGACACCACGCATTTCTAATTTTTCCATTGTAAAAATCGCGGATGCGTCTTTTGTGAACACCTGTTTCTATATGAATGAGTTGCCAGATCGAAACAACATGTGTTCATAGCAGAGATGGAAGTTTCCAAAACACTTAACTTTTTTCTGTTTATACCGCGCTTTTTGTGATAGGCTAAGAAGTTTCCGAACCGCCCTCGTACACACTCCATGCTATTATGCAAAAAATGAAGCGAAAATTGCACTCGAATGGTTATAAATTTTTAATGAAGTTGTTTAATTTTTGTATTAGATATTCATTTTTTCCGAAGGAGTTCAAAAGGGCTAAGGTTATACCAATAGGTAAGAGTGGAAAGGATCCAAAGTTGCCTTCAAGTTATCGTCCAATCAGTTTACTGAGTTGTCTCGACAAGGTTATTGAGAAAATTGTTCTCTATAGACTAGCGACATTTGTAGAGGAGAACGACCTTATACATCAATGCCAATATGGATTTAGACCACAGCACTCGACTACGCACCAACTTAAGAGAGTTGTGAATTTTATAAGACGTCATTCTACAGGAATACTCTTTTTGGATATTGAGAATGCTTTTGACTCCATCTGGCACAATGGACTTTTATACAAGCTTCATAGAATGCAATGTCCAATGTATTTAATCAAGTTAATCAAAAGCTTTCTCACGGACAGGAAATTCATTGTCGACGTCAATGGAGAACAATCCGCCTCAAAGAGTATTCCTGCTGGAGTTCCTCAGAGGTCAGTTTTACCACCATTATTATATACAAGTACTCTATACACTTCAGACTTCAAACTTCTAGTGGGAAATGACGTAGCGTTTTACGCTGATGACAGCGCTTTTATATGCAGTGGTAAGGTTTCTAATGCAATAGTCAAGCGTATGCAAAAGACACTTTGTTCAGCTAGCAAATATTTTACAAATTGGAAATTAAAGATAAATGAGGATAAGTCTCAGGCCATAGTTTTTCCATTCAGTAAATCTCCGAAAAGAATTCCTACTCAGAGGCTCAGAGTTCAAGGGAGGGAAATAGAGTTCTCGAAAGAGATTAAATATCTGGGAATTATTCTGGATCAGAAACTGCGCACACCTAAATTCTGTATGTCAAAATGCCATAAGGTGCGGACGTGCACTTTTCCCTCTTTTGAACAGAAAGTCTAAACTTAATCTCAGGAATAAACTGCTCTTATATAGAATGTGCATCAGACCAATTCTGACGTATGGGTGTCCGATCTGGAGAAATTGTGCTAAACAAACAAGAAACCTTTTAGCGAGTTATACAGAATAAAAACTGGAAAATTATATACAATTTGCCAAAAAGATTCTCCACGGAAGAATTGCATAGACAGTAGAATTGTCTAGACAGAAAACGATTCAGATCTTAATAAATGACATGACTCTGACATTCAACGAAAAATGCAGAAGGTCTAATTACGTACATCGGAGAAGTTTGATTGATCAATAATTAACTCATTCTATATACAATTATAGAATGATTTAGCGGTTGATTCCAAAACTTCTTATTAATAATTTTTGTGATATTAATTATCGGTTTTTTACTATCTTTTTCCTATCCCCATTTGAAATATATTTATATGTCAACATTTTAAATGTAATTATTTGTTGAAATATCTATAAGATAAAAACCCAAAAACTTGTCAATAATACCAAACTCTGTAATATTGATAGAAAATAAATATAAATACAAGTACAAATACGTGTCCATGTTTAAGGTATCCTATTGTATTGCCAGCTTTTATGGCACTGAAATTTACCTTCATCGCAATAATTTATTACCCCACGAGAATGTGCAAAGAAAACCAAAATATCCTTCACGCTCACCGAAATCATATTTGTATGTAATGCATACAACCGAAAAAAAATATTAATAATCACTGAATAAATACCACGTAGTATGCGCTAAGAGCCATCACATCACGTTGTTTGGGCCATGGTTAAAAACGGCTTTAAGTATCGTCCATGTCAAAAACACGGACGTATGTAAAATTGTACAAATAAAACCAATTAAGAGTTCATATGCGAAACATAAGCGGAAACGGAAATGAATAAACATTTCAATTTTTATTGTTGTTGTTTTCTGTTCGATATGCACAAGACTTTGCTTTTTTATTATTATTTTTTTATTCACACGCATTGATTGATTACTTGTGAAATGTTAACAGTTATTGGCGTTTGCGTTTCGTTTGGAAAAACAAAAACCGCTTCATTATGTTAAGTTATTATAGGGACTTCGTTCGTTCGTTTTGTTTTTTTTGCGTTTTTGTGGGTTCTCATTTTGCCGCAATACGCATTGCGTGCGTATAATTAATATTAATTGAGGTAATAAATAACGTATACGCACCGCAGTGCAAATGTATGGGTATGTTTTGTATAAATTGTACTTATATGTACTACATACGAAGCTATTTATGTGCAATAAGTATGTAAATAAGTATGTATGCAAATGCAAAATATTTTATCAATTACAACGTACGCACAGTGGCTCTGAATATTACTTACTTATTAGGGACATGAATACTGTTACACACGTTTTATGCTGTAAAATAAAAAGTACTGAATGTTTTTGGACCAAAAATTTTTTAATATATTTATTGATGTACTTATAGTTGGCCAAACAACTCGCACTTTTGAGCCGATTGATATATTCTAGAAATTTTTATCGATAGTTTTAAATTTGTAAAAATCGGTTCGGGAGTTAAAGGGGAACTCTCCATCCATGAAGATGTGCATTGGGTTTCTTTTGGTGGTGCTCAGAACGTTCTTAATAAAACATGGTTTCTACGGATATACCGAGAATAGTACACAACACACTTTTGCAAATAAACATAAAGAAATATCAGCTTCTGAATTATATGAAAAAAACAACAGCTCGAAAAAGTGTTGGTCAAGAAAAAACAGTTTTTGAAAAGTACAAAGCTTAGATCAAAGAGTAATCCGATGATTATATTCAATGTGATAAATGCGAAAAAAAAATCGTTAACACATAATGCCCTTCATTAAGTTGAAGAGAATGATTATTAAAAAATGAGACCGACTTGTATACATCTCATTTCGGAGAAGACGGAGGAGACTTAAGAAATAAATTAAAAACCATCAAAGCGGCACTGTAAAAATAAGAGAAGCTAGATAAACTCAGCCTGAATTAATTACTGATATGTCGGAAAATTCGTTAAAATGTTTGAAGATAACCAAGAAAAATCAAAGAAATTGAAAAATAAAATACGAAATTGAAGAATGAAGTAAAAGAAATATAATGTTTTAAAAAACAATTAAATGGTTGGTGTAAAAAATGACTGCGTAATATGTGGCTTGAAGTTGGAAGCCACCCTGTTATGGAGTTATCGAAACGTGTGGATTCAACATCCAAAGGACATTGTCCAAAGGACATTGTCCAAAGGACATTGTCCAAAGGACATTGTCCAAAGGACATTGTCCAAAGGACATTGATAACGTTTATTACAGGGTTGAGCGCGGTAATTTGCTTTTTTGCACTGCAGGCTGTGGCGGCACTGTTGGTCGAAGAGAGTGGACAGCGTGCGTGGCTTGTAGTGTCTGACGGGAGATTTGTATTTGTCTGCCCCCCAGTTGCCATTATGCATTGGACACGTGAGGAGAGGCCATTTAGTGTTGAAGCGTATTTTTCAAATGCGCACTCGATCATTGCAGTGCAGCGTGCTTTTCGTTTACGATTCATTGTTCCCTCACGCGAACGTGTTCCTGGACGGCAATTTATTGTATATTGAATAACTTCATTGAAAACAGCACGGAAAATGTGATGTGTACAAGTGGGACCTGAGAGAAGGAATACAAACAACAGCACAAAACATCAAGAAACTTAGAGCGGCAGTACTACAATCTCCGAAACGATCTGCTCGGCCGTAACTGCCGTAACTGTGAACTCCGAACGGTACTTGACTACGATTTTCTTATCCGGCTCTTGAGGCAATACAGGAGAGTGCCACTAAACACACAGCGAGGTTTACCATAAATTGTTTGAGGCAAATGTTTCCTGGATGGTTTATCTCTTTGAGGGGTGATGTGAACTGGCCGGCACGGTTACCAGACTTGGCCCCATGCGATTTTGTCCTTTAGGGCTGCCTGAGGTCGAAGGTTATATCAACCGTCCCAACACCTTGGAAGGCCTTATTAACAATATTGAGGCTGAAATTTGCAGAATACCAGTCGACATGCTTGTTAGAGTTAATGAAAACTTCAGAAAACATATGCAGCAGTGTGTGGATAGAGAAGGTGGACATTTGCCAGATACACTTTAAAAAACCATGCAATTTAAAAATTCCCTTACTGTTTAATATAATTAAAATATAAAATAAATTTGTCTAAGGTTCATAATTTTGTTGTTTTATTCCCAAATAAGCAAATTACCGCGCTCCACCCTGTAGATAGGGTATAAACGTCAAACTAATGAAAAAAAACGATTGTTGCAAAATTTGCTTTGGAAAGTGATTAAAAGCAATTAATGTCTGCTCACTTAAAACTAAAACAGAACAATAATATCAAAAGATATATGTTAATTAATTTGATAGCAGAGCAACACTCAATCTGCTATTTTATGCCAAAACTTTGAAATAAATGGGATATCAACATGTTAATGTCAGGAATGGTTACGCCTTTTGTGACAGAAAAAAAATTGTGTTCCTGAAATCGTCTAGATAATCTTTAAATTTAGGGGGTGACTAAAGCAACTTTTTTATTTGTATGGGGACCGACCTTTTCTAATGTGTACTCTCCTCACTGCTTGTTATAACAGCGCTGGATATTGTCTCTGAAGTCCAGAAATAGGCATTACTGGGAGGGTAATTGAAAAGCTCTTTCAGTTGTCAAACTTGAAGATATGCTTAGGAAGGTCAACCGCCTTGCAGATGAGGCCCTAAAAGGTTGGACTGGAGGTAAAAAATACAAAAGTTAAATTTATTGGTGTAAATTTTAAGAATAACGCGAATATACGGCTTATCGGACTACTGAACATAACACCTATTCCATAAACCTAACTCTGGGAGCGTAAAAGCAAGTATTAGTAGGTTGGTCCGACTTACATCCACCCTTACCCACAAACACAAGTATATGGTTTTTAATTTTTACGTTTTCCTTTGTATAAAAAGTTCCAATTTCAATGAAATCTCGTAAAGGGTATTTTGTGTGGAAAATACCACAGTTGGTGTTGCATCCACATTTTTTTCATAGGTGGTTGCATAAAAAAATTAAATAAACAAATTGAACGAAAAAAATGCATGCTTTAGGGATAAACTTATGTGGCTTTCAAACTACTTAGTTTGTGTGGGAGGTAAAGGAAGGGATGTGCCTAAGGATTTGATTTTTCAACAATTTTATAATCGTTTTTCTATTTTTTTTATTTTCAGCGGAATCGTATGAATATAATTCAAATTGAACAGGGATTAACCGGCTTAAGACCTCTTGCTTCTATATATTTAAATAGAACACAAGATTATAACAAAATGGCATTTTAAGTTTTTTGACTTTCAACAATTGCAGCAAATCTTTCTGAAGAGGATTGTCACGGACCCGAAATCATGATAAAAACAGTGTGCAGCCACGAAAAACCAATGTCACTTTGCCATTTTCTTAAAAACTTGTCTTCTATTTAAATATAGAAGCAAGAGGTCTTGAGATGGTTAATCCTGTTCAATGTGTAAAAGCGACAGACCGAAATAAAAACAAACGAGCTAAACATATTATTAAAATTTTAATACGGATATCAAACGTGTGGGGGAGGGGAATAATGAATTTGCACTGGCTCTATTAGAATGGGGCATGTCACCCGCTCTTGAAAATTACAACGATTTCCATGCATTTATTTTGAAAGAAAGGATATGAAGTTATAATTTAAAATTACCACAATATCCATGCATTTATTTAACCAATTTGCAAGAGAATATTATAGATAACAACTGAAAGTTACAACAATTACCAAATACGTTATCAATATTAAACAAGGAAAACTTTTCCAATCGCTTCTTGAGCCAATCACATTACTATTTGAATAAAAAAGGCAGCACCTAACAGCGAAAATCCTCCCCGACTCCCATCACACCGAATTCACAAACAACTTCACCAATACACATGCACACCACTAGGAGAAAACACCAATCCATTTACAATTCCCTCATCAATGTTAAGCCCCCTGGAGACGTACCAAAAAACACATCAATCAGTGCATATGTGTGAGTGTCGTATATTTGAAGCTTTTGAGGAGACGTACAAATAAACACATCAATCACCATTTCTATTTTGACTTCGTAGCGTTCGCACCTAATCATGTCGTCGTCGGATGATGATTTATTATTATTGACTACTTGTGCAGTGTTGTTGAGGAAAAAGAAAAGTATGAAAGAGTTTTACATTCCATAAAGCTGGCAAATTTTGATAGTTTTCAATGAAACGCAATATAAACTTTTGTTCATCTAAGCACTTTTCCATTATTTCACTTATTTTCTTTTCACTTGTTTTCTTACCAAACACAAAATATGTACGTATGTATGTATGTTTATTTTTTGTTTTCGTCCGCGCACTTGTTTACATGACGGGAAAAACAAAGCAAATGAATTTTTTTTGTCAAAACAACAGGAGACATACCACAAATCAGCCATCAAATAGAAATATCAAAAATTTTTGATTTTCATCAATCAATTGCCGACAACATGTACGTGTAGCCGAAAAAGAACGAACGCACGCACACAACTTTGTGATTGATGGGTTTTTTGGTACGTCTCCAGGGGGCTTTAGAAAGCATTTGGTCCCATCAGGTGGCGTATGATTATTATTTGAAAGGTTGTATGTATCACTCATACGCCACCAAGTCATAGAAAAATTTCACTCCACGTGGAAATGACTGCATATTACACCAGACTTTACACATGACAACACACATTTCGAAAAAACCAGGCACATTGGCCTTACAATGAATAATTTCCTATGAATTCCATTAAGATTTCTACAAATTAATTGCAGACGACCGGTGAACTGCGGAGCAATTTTAGAATTGTCCTGTGTGCGTGTTTGTGTGAAAATCTCAGCACCGTGATCACAATTTTCATCACATTATGAATAATTCATAGGGTTTCTGCTTTCCCATTATATTTTCGTGGAAATTTGTTTTTCTCATTCATATGCGATTATATTGGAATACTACAGTACTCTCGTCTGTCGATGCCGCGGAATGGGAATCCTTTTGAAAGCAAATTTAAATAAATACACACACACGTTTCAATGAATAATTTTTATTCTGTTTGCAGAATAAAATTAGAAATGTATTCCACGGCAAATAAATGAAATGAAATGAAATAAGAACAGAAAAGACAGTGGAATAATAAAATGGAAATAAATCAATCATTGCATAAATAAATAGACAAGAAGCAGCCGGAAAAAGAAAACAACAAACAATGCCAAGCAAAATTGGAAGCATGAAATACAAGTGAAAGAAATCTAATAAAAATTTATTTAATGGGTAACGCGTAGATATCATCATCCACTACACAAGTCTAGTGAAAAAAACATAAGAGAAGTACAGGAACTATTTGTGATCTATTAATGTGAATCATGTATTTTGAATGATTTGCAATGGATGGATTCAAAAAAACAGAGCACGATGAAGAATATATGATTGACACCGTCGATATTCTTTATTCGACATTTTCAATTTGTTTATGTACATAGTAAAATTAGTGATTTATCCGAATATACATTGCAAAGAGTTCAAGAAAAAATGCTTTTCTTCTTAGTTATTTAAAATTAAAGTATATGTGACAGAGCATAGAGAAAGGGACCTAAGGGTAAAAAAATCAATTTTCATTTTTTTTTTCTTTTTTTGATGTGGACAACATCTAAGCATCGAATGAGACCGATCCCATGCCCCAAAAGTATTCCCTTCCAGAGATATGCGCGTTTTATGAAAGTGAAGTCGACGATTCTAAGCGCAAAAAGAAAGGGACCTAATCTTTAAAATGGCTCTCCTGAACAAAACTTTTCATCAACTTTTCACTTTTGTTTTTGATGTGGACAACATCTGAGCATCGAATGAGACCGATCCCATGCCCCAAAAATGTTCCCTTGCAGAGATATGCGCGTTTTATGAAAGTGAAGTCGACGATTCTAAGCGCAAATAGAAAGGTACCTAATCTTTAAAATGGCTCTCCTAAACAAAACTGGGTTTTAACCTTAGGTCCCTTTCTATTTTGCGTGTCACATATGCACAACTACTCGCATTATTCAGTTGTAGAGGCGGAATAAAAAATTTACTTTAGAACGAATCTGTTATCTGTACATAAAGGGTGGAGCGCGGTAATTTGTTTTTTTGCACTGCAGGCTGTGGCGGCACTGTTGGTCGAGGAGAGTGGAGAGTGTGCGTGGCTTATAGTCGCGGACGGGAGATTTGTATTCGTCTGCCTTTCAGTTGTCATTATGCATTGGACACATGAGGAGAGGTCATTTTGTGTTGAAACGTTTTTTTCAAATGCGCTCTCGATCCTTGCAGTGTAGCGTGCTTTTCGTTTATGATGCGCTGTTCCCCACACGGACGTGTTCCTGGGGAAACACACCCCAGAAAACTTCACCAGAGACCTCTGCATTCGGGCCGCATCACTGTGTGGTGCGCCATATCAAGAGTAGGCATTATTGGCCCTTTCCTTTTTCAGGATAACCGTCTTGCCGTAACTGTGAACTCCGAACGATACTTGGCTATGATACAGCCGGCTCTAGAGCCAATGCAATTAGAGGATACATGGTTCCTACAGGATGGTGCCACTGCACACACAGCGAGGGTTACCATGAGTTGTTTGAGGCAAATGTTTCCTGGGCGGATTATCTCTTTAAGGGGTGATGTAAACTGTAAACACGCTCACCAGGCATAGACCCATGCGATTTTTTTATTTGGAGTTAGCTGAAGTCGAAGGTGTATATCAACCGTCCCAACAGCTTGGAAGACATTAACAATATTGAGGCTGAACTTGGCAGAATACCAGTCGACATGCTTGTTAGAATTCATGAAAACTTCAGAAAACGTCTGCAGCAGTGTGTGGTTAGCAAAGGTCGACATTTGCCAGATGCACTATTTTAAACTATGTAATTTAAAAATTCCCTTACTGTTCAATATAATTTTTTTTATTCTTATTTTCTTTATTTGCAATCTATTTACAGAGGAAATAATAAGCAAATTTAATATAACACTTAAGAGTAACAGAAAGTTAAGTTCCAATAAACTTAACAAGTAAATAAATTTATAGTTTGATATTTATATTGATGACATAATAACTCATTCTATGGTTATCTTAAGTGTATGTTAAAAAGGGAGATCTAAAATGTGTAACCTCTTTAATCTTCTCAATTCATCGCTATCATCTAATAGACTAATGGCTAATATATTACAATGATTGCTTAATCTATCGAGATAGTTAGCACTACGCTTTTAAATTCATCTTTGATAGTAGGCATATTGAGATCTTTATGTATATTATCATTTCTTATAAACCATGGTGCGTTAACTAATAATCTAAGTGTTTTATTTTGGTATCTCTGCAATATTTCTAGATTGGAATTACTAGCAGTTCCCCACAACTCTAAACAGTAGGTCCACACTGGTTTCAGTATTGTTTTGTATAGTATTACTTTATTCTCAAGGCTTAGTTGTGACTTAGATCCAAGTAGCCAATGCATTCTCTTCGTCTTTATATTTAGTTGGTGTCGTTTAAACTTGATATGCTCTTTCCATATCAATCTTCAATCAATGTGAAGGCCAAGGTATTTTACGCTTTCAGCTATGGGAATGTTAGATCCATTTAACATTAACGGTGGACAATTTTCCTTTCTTAAAGTGTATGTGACATGAGTTGATTTGTCTGTGTTGACTTTAATGTTCCATTTATTTAACCAGTTTTGAATTGAATCAAGCTGCCTTTAAACTGCATTAGAAGCCTCCGCTGGATTTAGGTGTGTTCCTAAAATTGCCGTATCATCGGCATATGTTGCAATAATTACGTCAGTATTTGTAGGCATGTCGGATGTAAAAATTGTGTATAATACAGGACCCATTACACTACCCTGAGGAACACCTGATTTCATCATACCTTTTTCCGAGTCCTCGTCGTTAACGCTGACGTAAAAGCATCTATCATGCAGATACGACTTTAAAAGAAGGTAATAGGGGGTAGGTAACACAATCTTTAGCTTGTATAGTAAGCCACTATGCCAGACTCTGTCAAAGGCTTGCCTGATGTCCAGAAATACTGCCGAACAATATTGTTTTTTTTTTTCCAGTGCATCTCGTATTGTCTTAACGACTCTGTGGCATTGTTCGGGAGTCCCATGACTTTGGCGAAATCCAAACTGATGATCGGGCAATATTTTCAGAGCGTCAAGAATAGGAAACATTCGTTGTAGAAAAAGCCTTTCAAATAAATTTGAAAGTATGGACAATAAACTAATTAGTCTATACGAATTAAGTAAATTTTCACGTTTGTTAGGTTTTAACACCATAATAATTTTGGCAAGTTTCCATTTGGAAGGAAAATGGGATAGTCTCATAACAGTATTAAATAAAACTGTAAGAAAAATAAGTCCTTTCTTTGGCAAGGACTTAATTATTTTGGCGTCAATTTTATCATGCCCAGGTGACTTCTTGCAGTTCAGCTTACTAATTTCCTTTGCAATTTCTTTAAGGCTTAAGGGTTTGATTGGCCTGCACATTTGACATGGCACATCTAGGAAATCATTACTTTTTTTGGTCTCGGCGGCGATACAAAAATCAAACGGTGAAAAAGTTTCTTCCAAATAGGTTTTAAACGCATCGGCTTTTCTAGTATCGAATCGACACCAATCGCCATTAGCATCTTTTATGGGGACGTTTCTTTTTTGTGGGCACTTTAGATATTTTGTCGCTCTCCATAAACTATCTTCCTTTGTACCTGTTGGAATAAGACGACTTAGATAGTTTGCCACTGAATCATTTTTTATTGCCTTAAGCCGCTTTTTAAGATAGCTCGCAGTTCGGTTGAAATTGGTTTTATGGTTTGGGAACCAAGTCCTTTACCAAACCTTGCGGAGATGTCGTTTTTGTTTAACAAGTCTTTTAATTTCAGCACTGATATAAACATTAGAGAAGTTTTTCTCCTCTTGTGGCGTAGATCTTATTGCCGCTTCTTGCATCACATTTGTAAAACTGTCAATCGCCTCCTATAGTTCATTAGCGTCTTTTATTGATACATTTAAATTAATGTTGGTATCGATCCATGATTTGAAAGCTTCAATATTAGTTTTATGTGAAAATAGGCTTTTACTTTGTATGCGCTTGATGGAGATCGTCCTATAGTTGATTAATATGGGGCTATGGTCAGAACTCAAATCATTACATGAGGTAATGTGTAAGTTTGAATCGGAAATACCATAGTACACTGCAAAATCCAAGAGGTCAGGAATTTTTGAGGGATCACTTGGCCAGTATATCGGCTCTCCAGTTGATGATGTTTTATAGTGGTTTCTTACAACACACTTATATAACTCGGATCCTTTCGGATTTACTAATCGTGAACCCCACCAGGGGTGTTTAGCGTTGAAGTCTCCAGAACAGATGAATTTGTGACCAAGTTTTTTGAAAAAATCTTCGAAATTCTCACATTTAACGCTAAATCTTGGTGGCAGATATACCGCGTAAATAGATACACAGCTATTATCACAAATTAAATTTATTCCAGTTGCTTGAAAGTTGTTTGCAGATAATGGTTCAGATATGTTGAACTTAAGAGTGGATTTGATTACAACAGCTGCACCTCCGTGAGCTTTGTCGTCTGGATGGTTGGCAGTAACAATATCAAAACCTTTAATCTTAACATCAGATTTACTAGTAAGATGAGTTTCAGATACTAAGAGTATGTATATTTGGTGTAACACGATAAATATCTCTATTTCATTCAAATGATTAGAAATGCCATTGGCATTTCAATCAGCTATTATTAAGTTTATTAGCATAACTTTTTCATCAACATTGACATCATGTTTATTAAGGAATTTGTCAACTCAATTTGTTTAGACATCATAGCTTCTATTTTATGCAATAAGGAATTTTCAGTTGAATCAGTACCACGTAACGCTTGCGAATATGTCATTGGCTGCCCAGTTTTTGATTTTTCGGGCATATTAAACGATGAGTTGTAGGTCTCTTGTGGATTATTTAAAGTATACACCTGTCTAGTTTTCCGATTCAGCATGTTTTAATAAACTGAACATCCCCGATAACTTGCCGTATGATTGTCCAAACAATGAGCACACTGAGGAGGAACTTCACGAGCTTTGACGCACTCTGTTGTTGGATGACCTAAGCCGCATTTTACACACTTAAATGGCCTTCTACAATATGACTTTGTGTGTCCGAATTGCTGGCATCTATGACATTGAACAATGTCGCCAAATTTTTTGGGAGCCTCAATTTCAATAATAGCATTTCCATAGGACTTAATTTCATATATATCTTGATTATTCGGGCTAGGATCCAAGTCAACAAAAAACATGGGGAGAGGTGCTTTCGTAGTACGACTTATGATATTTCGCACACTTCTAACTTGATACCCTTTACACAATAGCGATGCCTTAATATCGGACACCGGCGTTGAATGATGAAGCCCTTTAATAACAATCCTAAAAGCTCTTTCCTGTTTGAGTTGATATGTATGGTAGTTTTCCTTAATAGTATCTAAGTGATTAACAACTTTCTACATTGTTAATAACTAACCTATCTTCACTATTTCTCAAAGATTTATAATTAAAATCTATATTCGTTATAATCTTACTTAAGCTTGTAACCATTTTATTGATGTCTTCTACATTTGGGATAAATATTGGCGGCGGCTTTGGTATTACGGCTTCAGTTGTGTTGTTTCCTTCGCTTGCTTCTTCTCCATCCTTTGTTGCTAGACTTTAAAACCGATTCGATGATGATGGACCATTCTCGTGATGTGGACGTTTTTGTTGCAATTTGTTTGGCGATTCTGTATGCTTTCTTTTTGCTGGTACATGCTGCCAGTTGTTTTCGTCTTCATCACTTTCTTCGCTCAAATTCGTAACGTCAGCATCAAGTGCAGTCATGTTTGTTGTTGTTTGTGCGTGCGCCAAATGCACCAAATGTGCAAACACTTGGTGCACTTACTTTTTATTGTTGTTTGAGTGCGAACCACTAATAAGTTTATGACTTTGTCACAAATATTAAATGGATAGTATTGTTTTTATTTGAAACTTTGAAAAGGAACTTTTATAGTATTGCGTAAAAGACGTCTTTCAGCAATCGCAGTCAAACGAAGACTTCAATATAATTAAAATTTAAATACATTTTCCTAAGGTTCATAATTTATTTGCTTCTTTCCCAAATAAGCAAATTACCGCGCTCCACCCTGTATAAATCTTGAAAAAAATTAAGTTCTTTAAATTTGTCATATTTTTAAAAAAATTTAAAAAAATAAACTTAAACCCCCTCTAAGTAATCATGCATGCATGCTGCCACCACCACTTCTACTTAAATTATCCTCTTAATGTTTTTTCAATCAGCAAACTTTATGGTGTTCGTTGTTTTTTTCCATTTATAAAACACTTCTGTTTTGGAAAATCCAAACGGATTTTATAGAACTTTTCTTGTTTTTCTTTACGTTTTTTTGTTATTGTTTTCTCATAAAACTTACCGCACGTGCATCACATTGCATGACAATGTAAAATAATCCGAGAAACATGAGCTGCCATTGCCAACATGACGTTGCTGCGGCTGCTGCTGCCGTCGCTGATGACGATGTTGATGGGTTTCGGCGTAACATTCTGCTGCCAAGAAAATCTGGAGATTTTTCTTCGTCTGCTGGTTTGCGTTTAGGTTTTTATTGCAGGCGGCGAGGCGGTATTCACACGATTTACTGTTGAAACAACGAAAAAAACTGCTGGAGAATGAATGAATGAACGCGAACAAACAAAAGGAAATTAAGAACGCACACACAAAAGCAGCGAAAGCGTCAACACTTTTGGAAGGAAACCAAAAACAAAAAAAAACTTAAACAAACAAACATTCAAGGAAAAACTTGGTTGGGTGTGAAATAAAATTAAGGATAATTAAGAGAGAGAGAGAGTGAGCGCTTAAGAGAAGTAGCACATCGCTTAGCGGAAACGCGTGTTGCTGGCGCAAAACACCACTAGTTAACAAAACAAACAAATTACGCCGCGCTGCAATGATGTTTTTGTGTATTTTATACTGCTGTGACGAATTGTCATACTAATAAGCAAATTTAGAATCAAAATTTAATAAATTCCAATTTAAATTCAGAATTTACAACAAAAAATATTGATTTTTCGGTAGATGTTTTAGGTCTTTTTACCCTGAAACACTTCGTGGAACAGGGAATTACTCGTATAACTCGTATAATAATATATGAACTAGACCCATCTTTAAGTGAATTAATCGACTTTTAATCACCTGCTGATTTTATTTAACGATGTCTGTCTGTAAGGCTTAGCTCCGCTTGACTTTGAGGTAATACGTTGCGGTATGACATTCAAGATCAAGAGAAGATCAGCGATGCTACCTAATATGTGTGTGATAGAGGGAGTGGAGAGTATCGCCGAGCAGGATTGCAAAGCGTTTTTGCGTGAGTGTGTCACATCAAGATGGGATGCCAGCGAGACCGGTCGGGTGACGTACAGGTCGCGATTAACCCGTATTTCGGCTTCGACCTTTATTTGGGTTTCTTGTTGACCGGGCACGGCTCTCTTAATGCTTTCTTGCATAAATGAGCCTTGAGCGATAGTCAGACATGCAGTTGCGGGGCGCCAGTCGAGGACTGGCTGCATGTTCTGTGCGAATGCCCTCTCTATGAGGACATACGGTACCTGGACGCCATTAGCGTTGTTTTCTCTAACTGGGGTGACCAGTCCCTCGATGTATGGCTCGCAAACTGGTAGTAGCTCGGCTACGAGGTCTGACCGGGGACTAAAGTCTGGTACCACGGGTAGTTAGGAGCCCCCAGAACTATTGTGCTGGCCTGGCTAGCAGGTGCGGCCCTTCGGGGAGTATCGTGGTGGCTGTGGTTTAAACCCAAATCGCGGGGAGAGTTTCGGCTCGGTATGGAGTTGCATTGCAACCGGGTGCTGTGACCCATAGAACAGCAGAGGTGTTAGATAGGCCTCGACCCCTAAGCAAGAGGGAAGAAGATATGTCCCATATTTGTCATGCTTCAAATTGATACCGGCGGGATTAACCCAATGGGGCGTAGGCACGTTAGTTTTTGGGTCCAAGGAAGGATGTTACTGAAATTAAAGGAAATCGGTTGAGATTTTTTTATACCTCCCATACATATATGTTCATCCGATTTTTTACCTTTTACTCTAATAGCCACATCATACATCAAATCTTGATGAAATTAAGCACACATTAGATTTTAAGACAATGAAAGAATATTGGACCAATTGAAGATAATCGGTTCAGATTTAGATATGGCTCCCACATATATGTTCATCAAAATATTTTGTTTTTAGTTCTAGAAGCTATAACCTTGATGCAACTTAGCATGATAATATTTTATGGACCAAGGAAGTATGTTATTGAAAATGAAAAATATCCCCCATATTATATGCTTGTTCATCCGATTTTTATGTTTTAGTTCATATCTTAAATCCGACCT
Source organism: Hydrotaea diabolus (assembly GCA_963513945.1). Lineage (NCBI taxonomy): Eukaryota > Metazoa > Arthropoda > Insecta > Diptera > Muscidae > Hydrotaea > Hydrotaea diabolus. The sequence continues at coordinate 148,165,589 of OY740718.1, read as the reverse complement.
TGATAGAATTAAGCACACGATAGATTTTTGGACCAAGAAAGGATATCGGACCAATTGAAGAAACTCGGTTTCGATTTAAACATAGCTCTTATGAAACTTAGCACGAGTAAATTGTTCGGGCCAATGAAATTGAAGAATTTGAACAAAGCACCAAAGTTATGGAAATTGGAGGCAATGGGTTTAGATTTAGATACAGCTTCCACGCATATGTTTATCCGATTTTATATGTTTACCTCTATAAATCAAACATCACACCGAATCTTGATGAAATTTGGCACAAGTTAGTTCCTTGTTACAAGGACGGACCCTGTTGAAAGTGAAGAAAATCGGTTCAGATTTAGATATAGCTTCCGCATATATCTTCAGCCGAATTTACCAAAGACAATAACAATTTCTCTCAAACTTAAAAAATACATTAGTTTAAAAATCTGGGTAAATTAGGTTGGATTTTCTGAACATCCAGGAGTGCAGGGTATATAGTCGGCCAAGACCTTAGCTTTTTTACTAGTTTTAAAATGTACAGATTGGTTCATACTCGTAAACTGTTTTTAAAGCATATTGACAGTGATTGCACTTTCACACTCGATATCTTGACAGAAAGTCAGTATCATATTTCCGTGGAACACAATATAACGTAGCCTTAGCTGAGAATGTGGATTATAAAGGGGGGCCCAACCATAATTCACGATATATATTGTGAGTCACAGCTTAACGTGAAGTTTTTTGTCCAACTTAATCTGGCATTTCTTTGTTTCGGTGTTTGGCAAACTAAACCATGGAAAGGTTGACAATTGAGCAGCGCATAAAAAGTGCTGAAGCCTTTTGCGAAAACTACCGTTTAAATGCACTTCGTTATTTTTTTGATCACCATAATCGAACACAGATGTCCGCAGTCGGGAAAATTGTGCGCGAATTTCAGGAGACCGGATCTGTAGAAAATTTGAAAGCAACTGTAGGAAATTTGAAACAGGCTCCCACAGTTTGTTCTTGATGTTGTTCGCCATAGTGTGACAGAAAAGCCGTCAACCTTTAATTCGACATCTTGCCCAACAATTCAACATCTCTTGAACATCGCAGATGCGAATTTTAAAAAAAAGATTTAGACTTGCACGCTTAAAAGGTTACACTGACTGAAGAGCTGAAGTCTGCTGACCACTTAAAGCGTCGCCAATACGCCGAATGATTAGTTAAACAGACAGAAGAGAATGGCGACTTACAAAGAAAATCATCTTTTTAGCGACGAGACACACATTCACTTCAGTGGATTCAATAAAAAGCAGAATTGCTGCATTTGGGCAAATGAGAATTCAAGTGTGTTTGTTGAAAAACCGTTGCATCCATCAAGAGTAACTAGTGCGGTTTCTGAGCTGGTGTCGTTAACAGGCCGTACTTCTTAGAAAATGAGGTCGGCCAAGCAGTTAACTTTAGTGATGTTCGCTATCGCAAGATGATAACGGACTTCGTGTGGCCCGAAATTGAGGATATGCGCCTCGACGATAAGTGGTTCCAACAGGATGGTGCTAGCCAACAAAACAATGGATCAGTTGCGCGAGATGTGCAATGGCTGTGTTATCGCATGTAGTGGCGATGATAAGCCACGATCATGCGAATTAACACAGTTGGACTTCTAGCTTTGGAGATACTATTGAAAAAAAATGTATACGTCAATAAACATGAACAAGCCAAGAGCGCAAGCATGAGATAAGTCGGCCATCGGCTAGAGGTATGCCACCAAAGAAGTGGCGAACATTTGGCCAATAATCACAGATAATTGTCATAGATACTTCTATCATAATAAAAAATATTAAGATAATTCTCTTTAAATGTTCTGTTTTATTTCCAATTGACATCATGCCTTTTTAATGGACCACCCTTTAGAACTAATCATAACGTTATCATCTCCATCAATTATTTTAGGAAAACTTTAATTTTCAGCCAACACGACACTGTCAAATTCTACTGGTTCTAATTAAAGGTAGATACAAAATATACCACTTCACTGAATTATAATTTTTATACTTTTATATTTATATTTGAATATGTTAACATTATTTTTATGTTCTGAGTAGGGACATAAATGCTGTTACAACATTGAACACACCCAATTCAATAGTAGAACTGAACATACCCCGTTAATATCATAGGGGTTTTGAAAGCTAACGTCAATAGCGTTAGTCTTTAACAGGATTTTAAAATTGTTTCAACTTTCATCATGGAGTGGTCAGATAACACTGTGGAACATTTTTGGGGTTATTGTCTGCGGGGTAAGAAATTTCAAGTCAGGGTGATGGTACTAGGTCAGTGTATTAAAACCCTCAAAGGGTTTTCGTTCGTATGTGCCAGTTTTTTTTATGAAAATTAAGTAACTTCACTTAATTGTAAATAAAAGCAGAACGCGTTAATCGATTTCTATGATCTATGTCGCATTTTGTTTATAGGTTATGTGACTTTACGTGGAAGTTATAAGACTCTACACGTTTTTCCGTTTGGGATTTATATGTTTTTAAAAAAAAAAAAAAAAAAAAAAAAATGGCACATACGAACGCAAAACCCTTTGAGGGTTTTAATATACTGACCTAGTACCATCACCCTGACTTGGAATTTCTCACCCCCCAGATTGGCTGTTGTACTGTGTAATGAGAACCGTATCGCTGTAATGGCGCTTTTCAAGTGTGAAGTGAAAAAAGCGATATTTTCAAAACGCTCCGGCCACTAGGGATTAGCTGCATGTTCGTCTACCGATGCATAAAACTTTATGAGGAGACTTGAGATGTTAAAGACCGCCACCGGCCGGGTGCCCACGCTCTGTTCGAACACCGCATGTCATCAAAGCCGTTAAATCTAGAATTCACAGAAATCCGCTCCGAAAACAGAAAATCATGGCTCGTGGTATGAATATCACGCAGAAGTCCATGAGTCGAATCATTAAAAGACTTGGGACTTGGGGCTTGGGGCTTTCAAGCGTCGTACCGGACATTTATTGACTGCAGCTTTAAAAAGAAATAGTATTGAAAAATGCAAACGTCTTTTGGTGAAGCACGCTGATAACTTGCACAGAACAATTTTGTTCACCGATGAAAAAATTTTTACCGTTCAGGAAAAAATTAATAAGCAAAATGATAGAGTGTATTTGCGGTCATCTAAGGAAGCATCTAAACTGATCCCAAGGGTGGAAAAGGGTCATCACCCAGCTTCAGTCATGGTTTGGCGGGATGTTTTGACTCCTTGTTCTGCATTTCTACGAACAAGGAGTCAAAACATCGGCCAAAGTTTACCAAGAAACCGTTTTGGAAGCTGTTGTGAAGCCTCTTAACAATTCCCAGTTCCAAAACCGGCCATGGACTTTCCAGCAGGATTCTGCGCCGGCCCATAAGGCCGGCTTCGAAACAATTTGCCAGCGTTCATTTACTCTGAAGAATGGCCCTCTGGCAGTCCAGATTTGAACCCATTGGATTACAAATTGTGAACGGTTTTAGAGGACAAGGTTTCTCACAAAGGATACCCCAACATTGGATCTCTTAAGACTGCTTTGGTTCGAGCTGTGGCCAATTTTCCAATGGACAAGGTTCGTGCAGCTATTGACGATGGGCCAGTGCGACTTAAGGCGTGTGTAAAGGCAAAAGGCGGACATTTCGAATAAGTAGATTCTTCTTGGATACACTATACATCAATAAATATATTAAAAAATATTTGGTCCAAAAACATTCAGTACTTTTTGTTTTACAGCATAAAACGTGTGTAACAGTATTTATGTCTCTACTAAGTATTGCTCCTATAAGTTTATTAAAATCAAAACTGAAAAATGCTATGTTGTAGATATCGAGCTCTTACCGCAAAAAAAAGATAAGCTTCATATTTTCGAAACTTGTTTTTTAATTAAATTTTTATAGAAAATTGTATAACGCTCTTAGTCCCAAAATATTAAAAAGTATACTTATATATTTATTGCATCGGAACCCTCTAGATGAATTAGAAACAAAACAAAAAAACCCTCTCTTCTAAAATTTTCTTTTTGTCGCTTACGTCCTTTTCGCTGATAGGGCTCGATATATCGATTTAAACTATTTTTATGGTGCTGGCTCTATTTCATTGCACACCACTGTATTTTTATCAAAGTTTCAAATCCGTTGACTATCATAGCTTTAATGCGCAGGCACTTCGTCGCACCGTAGAAAACGTTGAGCCTGGCTTAACTCTTCTAAAGCTAAAGCCGCCAGCCAGATAAGCACTAGGGCAAAGTGAAAAAACCATAGCCGCCGCTGCAGTCTGTATCGATCAACTTTATAAGTCATCACTGAATGTTATCAAATTGTCACCTTCGTTGGCTATCGTTATTTCAATGCGCTGACAATCCTTCGCACCGTAGAAAACGTTGAGCCTGGCTTGACTCTTCTAAAGCTAAAGCCGCCAGCCAGATAAGCACTAGGGCAAAGTGAAAAAACCATAGCCGCCGATGCAGTCTGTATCGATCTGCTTTATTGGACATAGCCAAAGTGTAGCCTGGCTTGATTTGCGGTTGAATGCGGTTGGCAGACGACTTCCTGTTTTGCTTACTGAATTTTAATTAATTTTTTAAACAAAGAGGAAAACTTTTTTTAAATCAGTGAGAAGTATGCGAAATTTTTCTACTACTCACTGACATGGACCTACTGCAGACTTCGAGAGGCTACGAAATTAAACAATTATTTGTAAAGTCGCCGGTGGAACCCACGCTGAAAATGCTTTTGATGATATATCTCGAGCTTGAACAAAGTTAATTTGCGGTGGACATCAACAAATATTGCAATTTTGTACGATATTTCCAAGTTGTGGTGCCAACAGGATGACATGGCATGCCACACAAGCTACGCAATGCAGAAATATGTAAAGCAGAAATTTAGAGGCTAGGGGCGGGGGGAGGCTCATCGCGAGCATTCATAAATCGACCGACTTTAAAATACAATTTTATACACCACGATTATTTTCTTTGGGGCTACTTCAAGTTCTTGGGTAACACTAAAAAAGCCCAAGACTTTTGGGTAATTATTCTCGATGCTATTGCCGATGCTATTGAATAGTGAAAAACCTCTTTCATGAAAAATACTACCTACAGTTAAGAGCATTCTCAGAAAAGCAGAGACGGACTTTTAAATCTCCCACCGTTGTTTGATTTACATTCAGTTTCCTATCGTTCTTTCTGATTAACCGCCAGAAGCTTCTTTCTTCATCATTAGCTTTTAGATATTTAAAAAGTATGTTTATTATATCGGGTGATCAATCTAGAGATCCCTTTTTCTATATGGTTTTTTCACGGATTATCCGTGAATTGTGTTAAACTAAATTTTTTTTCTTTTCAATATTGTTTGCCATTTAATCATGGAAAGACATACACCGCGAAAACCACGGTTTTTGAGCATTTCGCCGGTCAAAATGCTCGAACGATTAATCCAAAATTGAAGTCTCAGAATTGACACTCTGAGGTGTTGTTGCGGCCAACATTTGGAGGAAATTATATTCAAAAAAATAAATGGATTTCAAATAAATATCCTTTCGAATGAACAATAAAGATTCCACACTTGATTCGAATTTTTGTTTTTTTAATGTTGAAAAAATACCTTCAGATTGATCACCCTATAAAGCGTTCAACGCACTAATTTTAAAGAATTTATACATTTTAACGTACAGGGTGGGAGATTTAACATTTTAAATAATCGGCTGTAAAAAAAGGACTGCATTTTTTTTAAGTTTCTGGTTTTATTGGAAAGTTTGTACTTTGTCATTTAATAATGGAACACCATCCAAGGAGTTTTTGCTTCGCCCAATGGGCTGAAGATTGTTTGGCAGGAGATGAAGAATTTTACCGAAAAATCGTATTTTTAGATGAAGCTCATTTTCATCTCGGTGGCAATGTTAATATAAGCAAAATTGCTGCATATGGGCTTCTGGAAACCCACACGTGACTATTTAGAAGCCAATGCATCCACATCGAGTAACTGTTTGGTGTGGATTTTGGGCTAGCAGCATCATTGGACCATTTTCTTCGTAAATTAGTGAGGAGCCGCCGTACTCAACGAATTTTGTTTTTCAAAAATTCAAGAGAATGACATAGACGACATTTGGTTTCAACAAGACGGGACCACCCACATGTCATACAGCGAACGCAACCATCGAAATTTTACGCACTGATTTTAAAAATCGAATAATCAGCCAAAATTGCGAAGTCATTTTGCCGCCTCGGAGTTGTGATTTGAGTCCTTTGGATTGTTTTCTGTGGAAGCCATTAAGGATAAATAGCATGCAAAGCATCCAGAGACATTTGAAGAGTTGCAACATAAAATCGAAGTTGCCATTGAAGAGATTCGATCCGAAACAATTGAATTGGGCTAAAAAAAATTGGGTTGATCGAATGAGATGCTGCCGAGACAGTTGTGGTAGTCATATGAATGTTATTGTGTTTCATTATTAAATGACAAAAATCAACCTTTATATCTAATAAAAGAAGAAATTTAAACAAATTGTCAGATTTTTTTTTTACAGCCGATTCAAGTTTAAAATTTGAAATGGCTTACCCTATATAGTCATACTTTAATTGTCTTACTCTAGTTAAGGGCATTTTAAAAACACAATGCGAAAGACACATTTAGCTCCAATTAATGCTTCTTTGATACTTGTATGTGTATTAAAACACTTCTAGTACAGTTTAAGGGTTAAGATATTCTGAATACAATCTTCCCTTTAATTACAGAAAATAATGGCTACATTTGAAAAGCACAAAAAAAATACTTAAAGCATCCGCAAATTAGTCAAAATATTCTTGCTAGCATTTCAGCATAAATTGGACAACTCCATCCTAATAAAGGTGTACCTAATAAAGTTGGTCCTTGAAGGCAAACATATTTCCTTCAGATACCAGAGAAAGTATCTTCAGATGGTTAAAGGAGGACAAATTTTATTAAAATCTCATTAGAAACAATTTTAGTTAACCTAGCTCTGCCTCGCTGCTTTGGCAAAGCAGGTAAAGAAGGCCCGGTCAAAAACGATATAAACAAGTATATAATTCTTGTTATTGGACATTTTAGATTTCTAATTTATGTTAAAGGATATTGTAAAGGAGTTTTCCAATTACATCCATTTAGAAAAATGCCACTTGTGCTTTCAATAAACGCTCAGAATACATTTGAAATTCGATATTTTCAAGGTCTCATAAACGAATTGGTAGACAGCAAATTCACATTCGTGCCCTTGATGGTGGATAAACAAAATAATAAATCTTCAGGCAAAATAATAAATTTTAAGTTAAAAGCTTTTGTCATCAGCTGGACAAAATACACAAAATATTCAAGATGCTGGTCGGATAGAGCGTAAAATATCTAACTAAAGTTTATTATTCCCCGAATGTCTGTTAGCAATTATTAGTTTTTTGTTTTTCTTTTTGTAAATAAACACAAATTTCGTTGGTCTCTTGGAGTTTATTTTCCCTTTTCTTTGCATTTCTAAGTTTTCTTTTTTGTAAACACTTAAACTCTGATAGAGTCAACACTTTCTTTGTTAGTTTTCTTTTAAGGAAAAATTCCTTGTTTTGCGTATTTTCGTTGCCAATAACTTTAAAGTGCTTTTTAACTTCCGAGACCGTTTGCACTTAAATATTTTTTTGTTTACAAGCGTTTTCTGATTATTTTGCGTTATTTGTTGGGAAAACTTTTAAGTTTCACTTTTCCATATATTGAAGTTGTTTAAAAATTTGTGTTTGCAGCTTTTGCTAATTCATGGCAAATCAGAGTTTGTTTTATTAATTTTTTTTTTCTAAACACACAACGAAAGGCGGGTATAGACGAAAAATATAAACGAACCTTACGCTTTGAATCACCGTTTAAGAATGCTGTGGACTTGTGTTCAACATGTCCTTAAAAAGACCAAATCATAATAGGGCAAAAAAACCAGTAAAGGTACAAAGCAGAAGAAACACACGAGCGAGAGAGAGCGTAAACGAAATGGAGAGAACATTTTGTACGCTCTCCTTGTCAACTAACAAAACATTTGAATTCGCCTTTACGGCGAATTGAGCCAGTAAATACAAGTGTGGCCAATTTGGCGGTTTTCCCATCAAATCAAGCGTTTTTAAATGGCTCATCGAGGGAAAAAATGATTTTGGCGGTTAGCGAGAATTTTAGCGGGGTTCTCCAATCATTTGGGTTTTGATATTGTACAGAATATTGTGACTGATTTCTATAAGCAGATATTCGACCTCTTCAATTGCCTAGGGAGCCGCACAGTGGTTCAGGAACGATTTTCATTTGCCAAAATTTTATAACTTATGATCTAGTAAATATTTTTGTGTTCTGTAAAAACGACAATTATAGCCAAGGAGTCAAGGTGATAAGTGATATTATTTGAGATATTAACATTTAAAATCGGGCTGATGGCTGCATTTTAGAAATTACCCTTAAGAGACCACTTTTCGTATTTTTTTTAATTTTCTTTGCATGTATTTGTTCATAAAACTATTTTTTTTCCATACTGGTCGAAATGCTTGAACGAGTCATCCAAAATTGGACCCTCAGAATGAAAACCATGAGGCGTAGTTGCGGCCAACATTTGAAGGAAATTATATTCAAAAAAAAAAATGCCATAATATGTCCTTTCAAATTACAAATAAAGATTCCACACTTGATTAGAATGTTTATATTTTTGTTTGTTCTGAAAAAATACCTCTAGATGGATCACACTATATATTAAACAATTTAAAATTAAGCCCATCATCTCTTTATTTTGTATATTACCTCGAGTCAGACAATCCAGATAATAATAAATAAAAAAAATTAAAAAAAAATTGTGGCAGATAAAAGCCGCTACCAAAAAAATGTAATTACTTTTTTTCTACTTAATGAATCTGGTTAATTTTTTTTTATTTCGCAGGTTGATTTTTTTAATTAAAAAAAATGATTAACGGACACTAAAACAAGAATTTCAGTGTCCGTTACAGACGCACTGGAGTCAGCAGTTTCGGTTCAAAGAGAGAACGAGTATAGCCGCTCGTTTGGCAGTAATCCCCCGAGCAGATGGACCACAATGGTACTTGTTAATAATTTTGTCGAGCATGGGATAGTCAGCATAAGACCTTAACATTGAAACCCTTTAGTTCTGACGGAAGAAAAAATCGCTGCAGGAGCTGCTGCCATTCAAAACAATCCAAGTGTTTCGACAAAAAGCTTATCTGCTTAAATGGGTATAAGCAGAAAGTCATTGCAGTCAATTATGCAAAAAGCCAACAAACTAAATGCAACAGACTTCCCGATTCGCTAAGAATTTTGCCAGAAGATGCTCCAAATGGTGGAAGAGGACGGAGACATGTTGAACTATCTTTTTACGTCTGACGTGGCCCATTTCGATTTAAACGGCAACATAATCAAACAAAATTGTCGGCTGCACGGAATTGCAGCCACTTCGTGTCACAGTGTGGTGTGCAGTTTCATCACGCGGCATTGTCAGGCCCTACCTCAACGAAGAAAACGTTCACACCGTTACGGTTACTGAAGACCGTAACTAGAGCGAGTTGAGAGAGTTTTTCTATACAGAATTACGCCGAGTGAGAATTTCTTGCAACTATGTGTGGTTTCAGTAAAATGGTGCAATTCTTCACATAGCCTGGCCTGTTGTGACAGAATTGCGACGAAATTTTCCCAATATGCTGATATCCAGAAACTCCACATTCCGTTGGCCCCCAGGTCGCCGGACCTTACTGTACCTGACTTTTTCTTGCGGGGTTATTGCAAACAGGAAGTCTACAAATAAAAAGCAACAAATTTAAATGAACTAAAGCAATCCATTCGAGAAACAATTGTGGCTATTCCTGTCTCAACTCTCCAAGCAGTAATGAATAACTTTTTGGTAAGATGCCGCACATGCATCAACGAGGGGGACATTTAAATTCCATTATTTTTAAAACTAATTAAGCTATATTTAATAAAATTGAATGAGCATTAAACATAAAAAATAAATTCCATACACTGAAAAAAAAGTTATTTGAGTTTCTTAATGTAGCAATATTCAGCAGCCACCCTGTATTTTAAAGTTCTTAAAATTTTCGAGTTATTTCTTTTAATTTGTTCGGCTAAAAGCTAAAAAATTTAGCGGTTCCAGCGCTTTTACTGTCTAGTTAGAAGGGGTTCTTTACAAAACATATGGCAACACGGGCAAATGCCTTAGCTCTCTCTCTCACATTTCTTTTAGCTGGTAGGACTGACTCTCTTTTTCTTTGCCTTCTCTCTCTTCTCCCTTTTGCATTTGTCTTGTTTTTGTTTATTTAGCAAATTATACTCTCACTCAAGGACACTTTTAGCTGTCAACGTGTGAAATTGTATTGTTACTGTTTTTCGTGCTTCAGCTGTTGTTGTTGTGTTCTATCGTTTTCTTGGCTTTTTCTTTTATTTTATTGTTGTTGTTTTGTTATTTGCTCTACTGTCTCTATTATAGTTTTTTTTTGTTTTTGTTATCCTGTTATCATAGTTGACATTATTTTCTCGCCTTTTTGTGTTACTGGCTTTGTTGTGCTTTTACAAGTGTGAGTGCCAGTGAGTGTGTGCCAAAGCATTATTTCGTTGTTATGATGTTGATAACAATCGCGCTCAGCTGTTAAGCGTGTGCATGCTAGAGCGTACATAGGCCCAATGGAGGGAGGGTGTGGAGGGGGAGAACACAACTCTTCTACAATGGCTAAAAGGCACACATACACAAGCAAATAAACGCATACACTCACATATAGTTTATCCTTAAATAGAAACACCAAAAAAAAACCAAGTAACCAGCCAGATAAGCGTTCGCGAAAACTACTCGTACTTCGGTTTGTTTTCCTTGTCATTTTCTAAAGGCAGTTATTAGCGAGGGGTCACATAAAAGTTCGGCTATAGGCCTTGCTTAAAGCTGACTTATAAGTGGGGAATTTATAAGTGGGGAATTTAAGTGAATATGTCGTTGATATGCTGCTTAAATTGACTAACTCCAAAGCAGCAGCTATTTTGTTGTACATACGAGTATATTTAAATATTTATTACAGTAAAAATTATGATAAACTTATTTTGAAGGCACTAGCATAAAGTCTGTCGGCCAAGGTTTAGATGAGGTCAATTAATATTTAGACTTTGTTTTGTACTTGAAAGTAAAGTAACTATAGGGTTTTCCATTAAGGACATAACAATTTTATACACGAGTATTATTAAAACACAAAATATTTAAGATATACGAGGCGACCGCAAAACTGGCCTAACATTAAAAGAACCGTTTTTTGGAATTATTATTATTTATTTTTCAACATAATCTTCTTCCAACTCAATACACTTCGTCAAACGTTTTTCAAGTTTTTTAAATTCCATCCGATTCCACCGAAATAGTATTTTTCAAGACCTTCAAAATATGCCTCAGTTTCAGCAATAACCTCGCTATTGGACGAAAATTTTTTGTCACCGAGAAATTTTTTAAATTTGGAAACAAGAAATAATCAGTAGGAGCTAAATCTGGACTATATGGTGGAAGCGGAGCAATTTCAAATCGTAATTCGGCCAGTTTTTGTTGATTTAAAAATGCAGTGTGTGAAGGAGCATTATCTTGATGAAAAAGAACTTTTTTTCTAAATGCGGTCGTTTTATCTTGATTTCTTCACTCAACCGATCCAATACTGCACAATAATATTCACTATTTATAGTTTTTCCTTTCTCAAGATAATCAATAAATATTATACCCCTTGCATCCCAAAATACTGTGGCCATTACTTTTCCTGCTGACTTAACAGTTTTCGCCTTCTTAGGACCACTTTTACCAGCTTCTATCCATTGTTTTGACTGTTCTTTGCATTCTGGGATGTAGTGATGGATCCATGTTTCATCAACAGTTATGAATCGGCGCAAGAGCTCTATTGGATTACGCTGATAAATCGCTTAAAGCTCCTCGGAATCGGTCCAACGGACGATTTTTTGGGCCAAAGTCAACAAACGCGGCACCCATCTTGCGGATAGCTTTTTCATGTGGAGTTCATCATGTAAAATACTCCAAACTTGTTTTTCGTGTATTTTAACAATATAAGCAAGTTCACTGAGCTTTATTCGTCTATCTTTAGTCACTTCATTAAATATTTTTCTAATGTTTTCAATAGTAAGAGCAGTTTTCGGTCTTCCAGAGCGTTGTTCATCTTCCGTACTTGAACGACCCATTTTAAATTGTTGAACCCAGGATTTCACGGTGGAGTATGATGGTGCATTATCACCATGAACAGAATCCAATTCATCTTTGATTAATTGTGGCGTATAACCTTTCATATAAAAGTGTTTAATTACCGCACGAAACTCTTTATTTTCCATTTTTCAAAAATTATAAAACTTGTTTACTTCAATCACCTGTAACAAAGAAAATAATCGTTAAATATTTCGGAAATTTTGACAGATGGCTTATAAAAGATTGCTTTTAAAAAACAAAAAACAAAAAAGTTGATAGTAAAACAGAAAATGTGTAAGGCCAGTTAGTTTTGCGGTCGCCTTGTAGAGTTCAAATATATTCCAGGTGTAGTGCAAATGTTACATTTCAAGAATAAAATTCGATTTCGGTCAAATGACCACCAGTAGCCCGTGTAGAGCGATCTATTCTTTGGACCGAATTTTCCACCACTCTTGGACACATTTCAACCGGAACGTCGACAATTTCGCTTCAGATGTTGTCTCTGAGCTCGTCTAAAGTTGTTGACTTGTTGGCATAGACCAATTACATGATGTGGCCCCATAAAAGAAATCCAATGGCGTTAAATCGCATGAACGAGGCGGCCATTCGACCGGACCATTTCTCCAGATAACACGTTTACCGAATTTGCCTCTTAGTAAATCGATTGTAACGTGTGCTGTGTGGCTTGTAGCATCGTCTTGTTGAAACCACATATCGCCGATGTCAGGCTCATCCAAAGATAATTTTCTAACATGGCACGATAGCGCTCTCCATTGACGGTAACACGACGATTGTTTTTATCGACGGAAAAATACGGTTTACGAGGGCGACCGCAAAACTAACTGGCCTGGCACATTTTCTGTTTTACTAGCAACTTTTGTTTTTTGGTTTTTAAAAGCAATCTTTTATAAGCCATCTGTCAAAATTTCCGAAATATTTAATGATTATTTTCTTTGTTACAGGTGATTGAAGTAAACAAGTTTTATAATTTTTGAAAAAATGGAAAATAAAGAGTTTCGTGCGGTTATTAAACACTTTTATATGAAAGGTTATACGCCACAATTAATCAAAGATGAATTAATCAAAGATGAATTGAATTCTGTTCATGGTGATTATGCACCATCATGCTCCACCGTGAAATCCTGGGTTCAACAATTTTAAATTTGGGGTCGTTCAAGTACGGAAGATGAACAACGCTATGGAAGACCGAAAACTGCTACTACTATTGAAAACATTAGAAAAATATTTAACGAAGTGACTAAAGATAGACGAATAAAGCTCAGAGAACTTGCTGATATTGTTAAAATACACGAAAAACAAGTTTGGAGTATTTTACATGATGAACTCCACATGAAAAAGCTATCCGCAAGATATGTGCCGCGTTTGTTGACTTTGACCCAAAAAATCGTCCGTTGGGCCAATTCCGAGGAGCTTTTAGCGATTTATCAGCGTAATCCACTAGAGTTCTTGCCGATTCATAGCTGTTGATGAAACATGTATCCATCACTACATCCCAGAATGCAAAGAACAGTCAAAACAATGGATAGAAGCTGCTAAAAGTGGTCCCAAGAAGGCGAAAACTGTTAAGTCAGCAGGAAAAGTAATGGCCACAGTATTTTGGGATGCAAGGGGTATAATATTTATTGATTAACTTCACGCAGAGAAAAAATATGGTTACTATATGGTCACGGCAACAATAGTATGTTCTCTGCAATAATAGTATGGTCGTCGCATCCATAGTATTGTTTTTTTAATTTTATTTTGACAACAGTATGACTGCGACAATATTAATATTGTTGATATGTAACAATAGTATTGTTGCCAAATTTTAAAATAAAAATATGGTTGTAGCAACAATATAAAAATGGTTGGTGGAACAAAAGTATTGTTTTCATAGGTTTTATGTTAACAATAACATGATTACGGCAATCATACCGGCAAAATTGTATTTTTTTTAATTTGACAATGTTATTTTTACGAATCTTACGCAATAATAGTAAAAATAATTAAATTTTTTCGAAACAAACTACGAATTAGTATAACTAAAATATTTTAAATAAATACATTTTTTACTGTTCAATAAATCACTCGTATTATTACATAACTTCCTTAATAAAATTCTCTATTGTTAAATAACAACTTAACCAAATCTTTACAAACAATTTTGGGAACCATAGTATGATTGTATGTAAGTCATACTATGGTTGTGACGATCATGCTATGGTTGTACGTTTAACATACTATGGTTATGAGGATCATATGATTGTGGGGATCATATTATGGTTGAATGTGAATAATAATATAGTTGTGGGGATCATAGTATGGTTGTGTGTGAATAATTCTATTGTTGTGAGGACCAAAATATTTTTATGGGGATCATAGTATGGTTGTGTGTGACACATACTATTGTTGTGATGATCATAATATTACTGTGCCACAACCATATAACCAACAATAGTATGATGCTCTTCGAATATTGTTATCCCAACCATACTTTTTTTCTGCGTGTTGAGAAAAGAAAAACTATAAATAGTGAATATTATTGTGCATTATTGGATCGGTTGAGTGAAGAAATCAAGATAAAACGACCGCATTTAGAAAAAAAAAAAGTTCTTTTTCATCAAGATAATGCTCCTTCACACACTGCATTTTTAACTCAACAAAAACTGGTCGAATTACCATTTGAAATTGCTCCTCATCCACCATATAGTCCAGATTTAGCTCATTCTGATTATTTCTTGTTTCAAAATTTAAAAAAATTTCTAGGTGGCAAAAAATTTTCGTCCAATAGCGAGGCTATTGCTGAAACTGAGGCATATTTTGAAGGTCTTGAAAAATCTTATTTTTCGGATGGAATTAAAAAAACTTGAAAAACGTTTGATGAAGTGTATTGAGCTGGAAGGAGATTATGTTGAAAAATAAATAATAATAATTCCAAAAAAAAACGGTTCTTTTTATGTTAGGCCAGTTACTTTTGCGGTCGCCCTCGTAATCGCACCTCCGGCATGAAAACCACACCACACAGTAATTTTTTGCGGATGCAATTGTGTCTCTTGGGTTTGACAAAACCACTCAGCCAGAGCTTTATCGCTGAAGATGATAATTGCGGCCAATAATTGGGGTAAAGTTGGATTAAATTTGCGACCACCGACTCTGAATTTCGGTACTAGTTTTTAATGATTTCCAAACGTTGATTGTAAGTAAACTTTACCACGATAAAAACTGTTATCTTTGGCAAACTTTTTGATATTGAAAGATCTTTAATAATGTAAGAAGGTGCGTTGACATAAAGTTACAAAATTGTTATGCCCCCATTGGAAAACTCTGTATATATAATTACATCTTATAATATGTTTTGTAGATTTATGTATTTTAGAAAAGAATTTATATTAAGAATTGCCTCTCCTAATGGGTCCTTTAAATGGTCAAATGCTTCTGTTGTTGCTGGACATATTGATAGTAGGTGCTAAATGGCGTGGACATTTACTGACTAAACTAAGAAAGAAATGGAATTTCGTCAAAATCGGCCATGATGTTCATACAATCTATATCAAGTTTATCGTATCAACTATTACCTTTTGGCCGTCATGCTGTGGTGGTTAGTGTGAACGGCTTCCATGCCAGGTAACTCCAGTTCAAAATCCGGGTAAAAGCATCTAACAAAATGTCAGTGACGGGTTTCCATCACGTAAATTCTAATATGAACAATGTTTTTTCACCTATATTGTATATAACAATATAATATATTGTATATAATTTTGATAGATTATATCAATATATGTGACAGCGCATAGAGAAAGGGACCTAAGGGTAAAAAAATTAATTTTCATTTTTTTTCTTTTTTTGATGTGGACAAAATCTGAGCTTCGAATGAGACCGATCCCATGCCACAAAAGTGTTCCCTCCCAGAGATATGTGCGTTTTATAAAAGTGAATTCGACGATTCTAAGCGCAAATAGAAAGGGACCTACTCTTTAAAATGGCTCTCCTAAAAAAACTTTTCATCAACTTTTCACTTTTTTTCGATGTGGACAACATCTGAGCATCGAATGAGACCGATCCTATGCCGCAAAAGTGTTCCCTCCCAGAGATATGCGCGTTTTATGAAAGTTTTTTTTTTTTTTTTATATAAGCTTTATTTGAATTATTGAATCTGCTCCAATGGAGCCTAACAATAAGTATACGAATCTTAAGTATAATTCAATAATGAATCCTAGTATGGATTTCTTGTAATGTGGATCTCTGCTAATTGGCAGGAATTTTAATTAATTTGGTCAAAATAGTATATAACTGGTATGGATCACATGTCTGAGAATTTTAAACCTGGTTTGGCTTAAACCTCGTGATAAAGGTCCAGAGGACCCTTACAGTCATTTACAAAGTGTTCGCGATATTATGTAGAGTGAAGAACTCTAGTTATGTAAGTATAACGGATAACTCTAGAATAGCAGAGTGGACGACGTAATTTGGGTTTTGTAGGTTTTTCGCGTGACGTAGAATAAAGGATTCTACACAGTCTTTTTTGAGTGTTCGTCCGCGATTGATATTGACTGTTTTAAAGATCACGTATAAGAGCGTTTAAGCCACGTGACGTAGAAAAGGATTCTACACAGTCTTTCGGGCGCGTGTGTTCGCGATTACTGTTACGGATGAAGATTAGAAACACGGCGTTCGTTTCTTCGAAGTCTTAAAGAGCTGGGACTGCACAATAATTGTCTAGCAAGTATGTTATCATGACGTTCGAGCTTCTCTTTGTGCTTTATATTGATTTTTTGAATTGCCTCTTTAACGAGAGGTATTTTCAAGTCTCGGTGGATATTTTCATTCCTCATATACCAAGGGGCACCGGTAATAAGCCGCAATGTCTTCGATTGGACTCTTTGGATTTTGTCGAGATTGCTCGAGCTTGCTTTGCCCCATAGCTGGGCACCGTATAACCAGATAGGTTTGATTGCACTGTTGTATAGCAGGACCTTATATTCAAGGCTTAGTTTTGAGTTCGCGTTTAGGCGCCAGTGAAGTTGATGGACCTTAAGTTTCAGTTGAGTTTTCTTGGTTTCGATATGACTTCTCCAGGTGAGTCGGCGATCCAGGTGGTAGGAATATCTGCGGTAAACAGAATGTAAAGGATAGGCCCCATGACGCTTCCCTGGGGAACACCTGCTAGTATTTCGCGGTCATCGGTGACGTGTTGTCCACATTTGACTCTGAATCTGCGGTTTTCTAAGTAAGACTCAAGAATTCGATGCGTATTTGCCGGTAAGTATTTGCAAATTTTGTAGGTCAAGCCAAAGTGCCAGACTTTGTCAAATGCTTGAGCAACATCCAGGAATACTGCGCAGCAATATTCTCGCCGTTCAAATGATTTTTCAATTGCTTGGGTCAGACGGTTTACTTGTTCGATAGTGCTGTGACCTTCGCGAAAACCAAACTGATGGTCTGGTATTATGTTATTTGACACGAGAAACGGTTTTATTTTCGATAAAAGAACTTTTTCAAATAGTTTGGATAAGCAGGGAAGCAAACTGATCGGCCTGTACGAGGAAGGTATTGATTTGTCCTTTCCTGGCTTTAAAATCATTTGAATCAGAGAAATTTTCCACACTTTAGGAAAATAACCATGTCTCAAAATAGAGTTAAATAATTTTGCCAGGAACTTCACAGCAATATATGGAAGTTCCAAGATCATTTTAGGCGTGATAAGATCATACCCAGGTGCTTTACCTGGATTCACGGTTTCTTTAATGACATTCAGAACTTCATTCGCGTTAGTAAACAATGGAATTACGGCAGACATTTTATCAACAGGTGGAAGGATGTCGCTACTTGCAGGATTTGGGCGAAATACCTGTGACAGATGGTTTGCAAAAACATTGGCCTTTTCCTCTTCTGATTTTCCTCTTCTTTATGGAAGTGAAGTCGACGATTCTAAGCGCAAAAAGAAAGGGACCTAATCTTTAAAATGGCTTTGATGAACAAAACTGGTTTTTAACCTTAGGTTCTATTTTGCGCGACACAAATTTAATTTTATGTGTACACAAGGAGAAACAATCGGTTTGAAATGGGTCTGAACTACAGGGTGGGCCAAAAGCTGCCATGGGGTTTAGAAATTTGAAAACTTTTTCGTTTATATATTCTTTTTCAGACTACGAGTATATAAATAACACTTGGAGAATAAATAATGGAGAGAATCACAACTGAACAAAGAACCAGAATAATAGAATTTTATTGTTTTCAATCAGCAATCAATTATTTTAACGTAAACGCATGAGTGTTGAAGCTCGTCATTTGAACGGCTTTGTTAATAGGCAGAACTGTAAGTTCTGGGGTTCTGAAAATCCAAGAGCCATTCATCAACGCCAATTGCACCCATTTAGGTGTACAGTATGTAGTGGGATCACATCTGCAAATATCATTGGGCCTTACCTCTTCAAGGAGAGCGGTATCGGTTTATGATAGAACATATTTTACGTTCTGCTCTTGATAACAGGCCTGGGATGTGGTTTCAGCAGGACAGAGACACTGCCCACACTGCCCGAGTCACAATGACACTTTTAAGTCAAATTTTTGGAGAGCAATTAATTTCCAGAAATTCGGAAATTATGTGGACAGCGCGATCGCCAGATTAGTCAGACAAATTTGTTTGGGGTTATTTGAAGGAGCGAGTAAATGTGAATAAGCCCGAGACAATCCTTCAACTCAAGGCCAACATTGTTGCAGAAATTCGAACGCTACAGTCACAAATTTGGAAAGATGTTATGGAAAATGCTCTAGAACAAGCCCATCATTGTAAAGCTGAAGACGGGGATCATTTAAGTGAGGTTATTCTTCATACTTAGTGTAAAAAAACGTCATTTTGTTTATTATAAAATCCGAGAAAAAAAATAAAAAATGAATAAACGAAAAATTTATTAAAGGAAATTTTTGGCCCACCCTGTATAAAAATATTATTGAAAAAAACGTATATGTTCGGTCATATACCGAATACATCAGTTGGTCCAGTAAACAAATGCTTTTGGTAAAGACAACCAAATTTAATGAACAAATGCTAATGGTAATGATAACCGAAATTAATGAGCAAATGCTCGTGGAAATGATAACCGAATTCAGTGAATACTTATAGCCAATAATCTCTAACAACAAGCAATACATTTACAAATTAAGTTTCAATAATTATCCTAATTAGTTAGGGTTACCGATACCTTGTCACTTGAAACGATACTGTCAGTTCCCACTAATAAAAATTACCATGTACCCAATAAACATTCGGCTGTATCGATTGAATACATGGCTAGTACGAGCAACCACCTGCTTTCGGTAGCCATAAAAATTCGGTTGTCACAAATTTCAGTTGTGGCAACAAACCTCCGTGCGAAGTGTTTGTCAAATGTCTATGTGCTCATACAGGTAGAAAAATTACATTACTAAATACGATTCACAATGGTAAATGCGGTCGATTGGAATACGCAGCACATGTGCGAATAGTTTTTAATAGTTTTTTCACGTTCGGCCAGCGCGAACCGATGCATGACGAAATGGCAAACCTTACTGAACATTATGCCAGTCTGATGGCATTGGTAACTTGAAAAGCTACCAAAAAATACAAGGTGCTAGGGTAAAATTGCTTAGTTTTGAACCAGTGGTCGGGTTTTTTTTTTCTTTTTTTTTGTATTTTCTCTTAAAAAAGAGCCCTTTTACATATTCAAAATTACCTAACCGAAGCTCAGAGGACCTACCGTCACAAAGTTATGAGTATTTGACTGAAGGGCAAACATTTTTTGTATGTTAATTTACAAAAACAAATAAACGTGTTCTGTTATTTCACCCAAAAAAAAAAAAATAACATTTTTAATTTCAGTCAAAAAAAATCCGACCACTGATTCAGAACATAGCCATTTAACCCAACTCTTCGACCACCAATCCGAAAATGCCCAAACCGCTGCCATTTCGGGCATGGTCGTTAATGGACATATTTTCATCAAATGAACCAAGGAATACGCTGTCAATATTTGCCCAGTCGTGATTGAATCACCCTGTATAACAATTGGAAGAACAAACAAAACTACTGGTAATTCCTTACCTTTAATAATCTTCATAGTAAATAATATTTACAATTTCATTGTTAAATTCAACATGTATTGTTTCAATAAATTACCTATGATATTTTAATATTAACAATTTCCATGGTTAAAAACAGTGAATTGTTAAAACAACAATTATTATTTTAAAATTAACAATTTTCATGGTTAAAAAATGTAAACATAGAATAGTCAAATTAACTATTATTATTGTTAAATACCAGTCATCAACAAAATGTTCAAATTAACCTTATAAAACGTAGACTACAAATCATGTTTATTTACGGTGAAGTTAACCTTACAAAAAATGTAACCATAGAATAGTTAAAATAACTATTATTATTGTTAAATACCAATCAACAACAAAATGTTTAAATTAACCTTCTATAACGTAGACTGCAAATCATGTTTATTTATGGTGAAGTTAACCTTACATTTATAAGGTTATTTTTCTTCTCAATGTAGGAGTCTTGGGTACATAGGGTCCATTATAAAACGTGAACAATGAATACCAACACAACGAGTTGTAAAAATAGGTCTGATAGCCCCAAACTAAAATAATGCTATTAACTGGAAGGCAGATCAAAGGCGAATTTGTTTCAGTCGGCAGTTGCAACATAACGGTAGTAGGGGTATTTATGTATATACCTTGGAATCACCATAAACAAAAAGGTTAATATCAGCTCGGAATAGAACAAAACATTGTGCTGCCATTTCGGGCATGGTCGTTAATGGACATATTTTCATCAAATGAGCCAAGGAATACGCTGTCAAAATTTGCCCAGTCGTGATTGAATCACCCTGTATAACAATTGGAAGAACAAACAAAACCATCTGGCAATTCCTTACCTCGTCATACATTTACATTACAAGTACAGAATGGGACATTCCCTGTACGTATGATCGCTTGTTTCAGTGATCCGAGCTGGAAAACTAGGTCATGTAAGTGAACACTGGAATGCCGTACACTTCTAACATTGCACACTACATACTTGTTTTTATTGTCATTTTTGCAGTTTTTATATCCTTCCGTTGTTGTTTTTGCTGTTTGTTTTTTTTGTTTTTTTGTCCCTCAAACAAATGTTTTATTTTCTTGACTTTGGCAGTTACTTACCGCTGTCGGATGTACTCGTAAGTGTAATTTGATATCTGCCCGTTTGTGAGTGTGTGTGTGCAGAATATATCATTTCTCTCATGTTATATTGCTGATGTTCTGAGTCGTATTCTTCTATGCTTTAGTACACCCCCGACAATAGGATGGAGTGCATATTCACTTTGTCTTTGCGTTTGTGACACCTTCAAATGATGATGGGGGACCCTGTAAAGAAAACAACAAGAAACGTTATTAAGTGCCAAATAACCAAATACCATGGATTCGCAATTGAAATAAGTGACAACTATTATCATATCTATGGCCCATAATCTCTATTAGTACAAGCCCCATAAATCTTAAAAATAAATTTAAAGTGGGATTTAATGTGAAAAGCGTTTTTTTACCAATAAGTCAATATTTTTCATAGGCCGCTTTTTTGATTACATGGGGCTTTTTCTGGTCTCTGGGGTTAATGGATCGGAGCACTCCACTCAGACAGATCGTTATAATTCCATATTTGCTATTGGCCAGTTGTGTGGACCATACACTGAGCCGAAAATACAATGGGTTTTTTTAACCATGTGTTTGGTTAAATTTTTCATGGTAACTGTTTGATAATGAAGTCAAAATAACGTTATATAAGGTCAAATGTACATACAAAATAGTTGAGTTAACATTATATAAGGTTGGTTTTTTCAAGAGAGAGAGGCAGAAAAATGTGCGACATAAACAAAAATTTAAAGATAATTCGGCTTTTTTGTATTGAAGTTTATGATTTGCTTTGTGTTAAACGAAGTTCCACGAAGTTGCAACGATTGCGACTGCCTTTCCTTTCCCTCTACTCTTCTTCCTTTCTTCCTTTGCTCTGAACGTGTTTGTAATTGTGAGAAAGATCAAAAGACAATTTATCCCTTTTTTTTAAAAAAAAAACACCACCAAATGCAAATGCTAGCTTCCCTGCTTGTTGAGCTGTGAAGAAGTTTCAGTTGGTCGTGAATATTTGATAGGTGTTGGTGTCGGAATCTTCGGAATCTTCGGAAGCTGTTGCTACCGTACTTATGAACGTTGTTGTTGTTGGTGCGAAATTGTAACTGTTAAATGTACATACAGTATTTATAGCTTATATGCACGCCGGGTTTAAGCATTTATCGCTTATACTCGTATGCAGCTTAACTTGGACAATTTCAATTTGGTTGTACGAGGGCGACCGCAAAACTAACTGGCCTGGCACATTTTCTGTTTTACTAGCAACTTTTTTTTGTTTTTTAAAGGCAATATTTTATAAGCCATCTGTCAAAATTTCCGAAATATTTAATGATTATTTTCTTTGTTACAGGTGATTGAAGTAATCAAGTTTTATAATTTTTGAAAAATCGAAAATAAAGAGTTTCGTGCGGTAATTAAACACTTTTATATGAAAGGTTATACGCCCCAATTAATCAAAGATGAATTAGATTCTGTTCATGGTGATAATGCACCATCATACTCCACCGTGAAATCCTGGGTTCAACAATTTAAAATGGGTCGTTCAAGTACGGAAGATGAACAACGCTCTGGAAGACCGAAAACTGCTACTACTATTGAAAACATTAGAAAAATATTTAATAAAGTGACTAAAGATAGACGAATAAAGCTCAGAGAACTTGCTGATACTGTTAAAATGAACGAAAAACAAGTTTGGAGTATTTTACATGATGCACTCCACATGAAAAAGCTATCCGCAAGAACGCTGCCGCCTTTGTTGACTTTGCCCCAAAAAATCGTCCGTTGGACCAATTCCGAGGAGCTTTTAGCGATTTATCAGCATAATCCAATAGAGTTCTTGCGCCGATTCATAACTGTTGATGAAACATGGATCCATCACTACATCCCAGAATGCAAAGAATAGTCAAAACAATGGATAGAAGCTGGTAAAAGTGGTCCCAAGAAGGCGAAAACTGTTAAGTCAGCAGGAAAAGTAATGGCCACAGTATTTTGGGATGCAAGGGGTATAATATTTATTGATTATCTTGAGAAAGGAAAAACTATAAATAGTGAATATTATTGTGCATTATTGGATCGGTTGAGTGAAGAAATCAAGACACGACCGCATTTAGAAAAAAGTTCTTTTTCATCAAGATAATGCTCCTTCACACACTGCATTTTTAACTCAACAAAAACTGGCCGAATAACGATTTGAAATTGCTCTGCATCCACCATATAGTCCAGATTTAGTTCCTTCTGATTATTTCTTGTTTCCAAATTTAAAAAAAATTCTAGGTGGCAAAAAATTTTCGTCCAATAGCGAGGTTATTGCTGAAACTGAGGCATATTTTGAAGGTCTTGAAAAGTCTTATTTTTCGGATGGAATTAAAAATCTTGAAAAACGTTTGATGAAGTGTATTGAGTTGGAAGGAGATTATATTGAAAAATAAATAATAATAATTCCAAAAAAACCGTTCTTTTTATGTTAGGCCAGTTACTTTTGCGATCGCCCTCGTATATGAACTAACTTCTTATAAATGCAGTTTTTGCTTATAAGCACTGAAATTCGTGAAAATTTTGATATGATATAAGCGATAAATACTGTACATAACGTACATACATACATTTGTATATGTAAATAGATTCTAATCTTTTTTCTTTTCAGGTGTTTCTTAATTGGACTGCTTGTGCTGAAAACTTCAAACTATGAGTGAGGATAATGATTGAAAAAATCGGCAAAAATATGTACTCGTACATATGTATATTTATTTCTATTAAAATAAAAAATAAGCTTGTGAAAAATTAAATTTTTCTTGCTTTATTCAAATATTAGTAGGGTAATTTGATATTAAAATTTTTTCCGGTAGCTATATTTCTGGTTAAAAGAGGCAGCCAATAATTAGTTAACTTAACAATTAAAAAGATTTCTTTAATAATCTTCATAGTTAATAATATTAACAATTTCATTGTTAAATTGAACATGTATTGTTTCAATAAATTAACTATGATATTTTAATATTAACAATTTTCATGGTTAAAAACAATGAATTGTTAAAACAACAATTATTATTTTAAAATTAACAATTTTCATGGTTAAAAAATGTAACCATAGAATAGTAAACTTAACTATTATTATTGTTAAATACCAGTCATCAACAAAATGTTCAAATTAACCTTATAAAACGTAGACTACAAATCATGTTTATTTACGGTGAAGTTAACATTACAAAAATGTAACCATAGAATAGTTAAAATAACTATTATTATTGTTAAATAACAGTCAATAATAAAATGTTCAAATTAACCTTCTATAACGTAGACTGCAAATCGTGTTTATTTATGGTGAAGTTAACCTTACATTTTACATAAGGTTATTTTTCTTCTCAATGTAGGAGTCTTTATTTGGGTACATAGGGTCCGTTATAAAACGTGAACAATGAATACCAACAGAACGAGTTGTCTGATGGCAACAAATGAGCCCCAAACTAAAATAATGCTATTAACCGCTAGACAGACCAAAGGCGATTTTGTTTCAGTCGGCAGTTGCAACATAACGGTAGTAGGGGTATTTATGTATATACCTTGGAATCACCATAAACAAATAGGTCAATATCAGCTCGGAATAGAACAAAACATTGTGCTGGCACATATGTAATAGTTAGTTTAAAAACACAGCCCTTTATCGTAACACGAACATTACAGCTTACGAGGGTTGCTATTTATATTTCGGGTCCGGCAATAAAAACACAATAAGCTATCATTGGAAATGGTTTTATTGCTTTTCATGCGCACAATCTAATTCCGAAGCACTTTTTCGGGCGATGAAAAACGTTGACTACGCACTTTTTTCTTGATGTTAGGGGATAAGAAGAAGTCATTGGGTGCCAAATCAGGGCTGTACGGTGGATGGCCCATCAATTCGACATCTTGAGTGGTCAATGATGCAAAATGATCTATCTTCTCTTTATTATCTTTTCGCATTTCTTCGAACACTGTTGGCAAACAGATGGTTGTATCCCACTCAGAATTAACCGTCCTACGTTCCACTAAAGGCACTTTGGCAACATGGCCGGTTATACCGAAAAAAATGCAATCATTTGCTTCGATTTATTTCTTCCACCAACAACTTTTGTTGGATTTGGCTCATCTTGAAAGACTCATACGGTCGATTGATGTTTTGTATCGGGTTCATATGCATAGATCCATGATTCGTCACCTGTGACAATGTTATACACTAAGGGCTGTCATAGAAACCAATGTTGTCACTATTGGTTTGGAAAACGTTAAGAAAAATGCTTTGGTGTCATGAAAACCAATGTTATCGGTTTTATGTTCGAACTAGAATTTATGTCGGTTTTAGGTGTCCCAGAAACCAATGTTATCGGTTTTGTTATTGGAAAGAAACCAAGCAGGTACCACCAAAATATGCTCCGGCATATTTTGTAAAAATGTAAGTGAATTGATTTATTTTAATATTTGCTTAGTAAAAAGATATATTTTTGCATTGTTGTTTTTATTTTTTATGGGAAAGCATAAAACTCCAATAGTTCGCTCAACGATATTTCGAGCTGAAGAATGAGCCATATTGAATTTGTATTCTTTTGAGTTATAGCGCGGATCTCTGTACGGTGTCAACAAAAAGGGTTCAATTCCATATGTGACAGCGCATAGAGAAAGGGGACCTAAGGGTAAAAAAATCAATTTTCATTTTTTTTCTTTTTTTGATGTGTACAACATCTGATCATCGAATGAGACCGATCCCATGTCCCAAAAGTGTTCCCTCCCAGAGATATGCGCGTTTTATGAAAGTGATGGTACACCAAAGATACACGTATTTAAATCTTTAAAATGGCTCTCCTGAACAAAACTGTTTTTTTAACCTTAGGTCCTTTCTATTTTGCGCGTCACATATACACAATCTCCCAGAAGCTTCGATGTTCGGTCGCCCGACTCATACATCCTAATAAAATGTTGCCTGGAAGTACTTATATTCCACTCAAGTGCACGCAGAGAAAAGATATGGTTACTATATGGTCACGGCAACAATAGTATGTTCTCTGCAATAAAAGTATGGTCGTCGCAACCATAGTATTGTTTTTTGAATTTAATTTTGACAATAGTATGTTTGCGTCAAAACTAATATTGTTGATATGTAACAATAGTATTGTTGCCAAATTTAAAAATGGAAATATGGTTGTAGCAACAATATAAATATGGTTGGTGCAACAAAAGTATTGTTTTTTTGGTTTTATGTTAACAATAATATAATTACGGTAAGCACACCAGCAAGATCGGACTTTTTTTTTAATTTGACAATGTTATTTTGCGAATCTTACGCAATAATAATACTTTTATATGTAAATTAATTTTTTTCGATTAGTATAACTGATATAATCGATTAGTATAACTGATATAATTGTAATAAGTATATTTTATCTACTGTTAAAAAGACACTCCTATTATTAAGAGTTTAATGTATTTTGACATAATTTACTTTATAAAAATCTCTATTGTTGAACAGTAACTTAACCCAATCCATACAGAGAATTCTGGAGATCATAGTATGGTTGTGTGTGAATCATACTATGGTTGTGAGGATTATACTATGGTTGTTTTTAAACATACTATGGTTATGAGAATCATAATATGGTTGTGGGGATAATAGTATGGTTGAGTGTGAATAATAATATGGTTGTGGGGACCATAGTATGGTTGTGCGTGAATAATTCTATTGTTGTGAGGACCATAATATTGTTGTGGGGATTATAGTATGGTTGTGTGTGAACCATACTATTGTTGCAATGATCATAATATTGTTGTGCCACAACCATATACCGAACAATAGTATGATCCTCTTTGAATATTGTCACCCCAACCATACTTTTTTTCTGCGTGTGTGTCATGGTTGGAGCCGTACATCCACAGCTCGAATTTTCATTTCACCATCACAAATCTGAGTTTTTATAAGTACGAGTTTCATAAGAAAATATAAAACTAAAATTCATTTTAACATATAATCATGGCATTCATACTATAATACCCCTTTCGGTTAAAGTATAAATGCTCGTCAATGCTAGGCTTTATAATTTTTACGTCTGCCCCGTCAATGTAACCAATTATAGAAGGAATTTTATATTTATTGTACTTATAGAAATGGTCTATTGATCTGCTTTTTTCATTGCTGTCCTTTTCTAGTTGGACCCACTGACGGCAAATGAAACGATCCATAACCTTGAGCACATTACTTAAAAGTGTTGTAACGGTGTTTCTTATGGCACTTATATTTGAATCGTTACCGACTGATCTCTGATAAGATGCTTCCGCTAAAAACCGCAACGAAGTAGCAAGTTGCAAAATCGGCAGTATTTTAGAACGCAGTATTTGCCCTTCGATAGTGTCAAGGACCATACGAAATGCGTCTTTGTTCAACCTATAATTAGTTACAAAACTGCAAAGCAACTTTAAAAGTAAGCTCACAATAAAAAAAAAATACTTACGCCACCTCCGGCAACTCAAGTGGGTTGCTTCAATCTCTCAGAAATTTTCTGATATTTCAATGACACAAGTAAAATAAACTGCAAATTAAATACATGTAAACAATAGCTGATTCGACCATTGGTTTTATTTACATTCGAAATGGACAAAACCAACTTGGTTTCATGGCACCAAATGAAACCAACATTAATTTGCAAAAACGACAATTAGCAAAACCGACATGGTTCCTATGACAGCCCTGACCGCCTTTGAGCTACCGCAGTTACACTTTTTCAACATCTCTTTGCAATAATCTATACAAGCCTTCGTCAAATTATGTGGGATCCAACAAGAACAAATGTTTTTAACGGCCAAAAGAACATGCAATACCTTATTGATGCTTGTCATACTAATGCCGAAGGATGCCTCAATCTCACGGTATGTTACATGCCGGTCTTACTTAATCAGTTCACGTACAGCATCCATGGTTTCTGGCAAAGTGACCTTAGTTGGACGAAATTCAGCCTGGAGTGAACGGCGTCCGAGACTGAACTCTTGGTACCAGCGATTAACAGTAGTTTTTGATGGAGCTTCATCGCCAAAAGTCAAAACAAGTTGATTAAAACATTCTTGTCTCTATAACCCACGCCAAACGTCGTAGAAAATCATTGCACGAAAATGTTCACGGAATAATTCCATTTTTTGACTGAGATAAATTTTTCAACACACTGTAAACAAAACCAATCGGCCTCAAATGACGAAACGTTCTGAGTGAAGTTATGCTAGAAAATGTCAAAGTTTTCAATAGAAGTTCGAGTTTGCATCTGGGAACACTAGTATAGCAACCCTCGTACCATACTACTAAAAGCAGATGAATTCTAATTAAAATTTTTGAGAGGTAAATGTAGTTAAGAGCAATAAAATACAACGATTGCGCTGGCTGAAAAAATTCGGTCGAATGTCGGTCGGTCTATAAATTTTGCAACGTTCTGAGCGACCTTTAATCAACTCTAGTGAATGTTTTCGAGTAGCGTACTTCCCGATTTTAGTTCCTGCCAGCTAGCTGCCACATTTTACATTTAAATTTGATCAAATTTAGCATAGCTCCTCGTTAGCATTAGCATAGTTTCCCATTTAAAGAAATGACCTCTTGGAAGCCAAAAATTAAATTCGAACATTGTCAATAGCAAAGAATCTGTTCTACACCCGCACGATATAGGCTATCATACAGTCTGCCACGTTCGACTGTAGACTTTCTTACTTTTTTAGATATTTTATTCGTTTTTCCCGCTTTATTGTTATTTTGTCTCAAAAACGAGAGCATAAAACCGAAAGTCTCTGGTTCCATGGAATTAAATTGAAAATGGAAAATAGAAATTCCTTACAAAGAAAAGTGAGGCGTCATTCAGTGAAAGGCGTTTAAAAAAAAACTTCGTTTTACAGGCGAGAGGTGTGAAGGCAGAACAGCATCAACAATTGTAATTATGTAAACTCATCAGCAACAGCAAAAAATCATTAAATGAGTTTTGGAATTTCGTGACGATCAAAGATTTCGATTGTAAGGCTTTTTGAATTGTTCATCTCGGGGGTTCCGGTGCTGGTGACGGTGGTGATTAACAGGCAGATATAATAAAAATCAAATAAGAAAATTAATAGCATTTTAATTAGTAGGGAGTAATTTGGGTGATTGTATTCAAAAGCTTACACATCACTACGCAGCACGGGAGTAGATTCTAGACAAAAGAAGTTTTTTACTTTTGATTACTAATATTGGGTTTACAATCTAAGCCTACACTTAATTTCGTACAGCTTTTCTCGATTAGAAAACCTTTTTATGATTGTCAAATAAATAAAAGCCATAAATCTTCAAAATGTACTAAAATAAATACTCGTATTCAATTTGGTAAATTATAAAAAAAAAAATTGGATACAAGAATACACTCCAAATAGCAGGGTTTCTCAAGATGTCATTGGTACCAGGGTCACTATGTACAGGGTGGCTGATGAAAGTCGCTACCAAAAAAAGTTTAATAATTTGTTTCTTTTTAATGAATCTGGTTAATTTTTTTTATTTTGCAGATTAATTTTTAGATTCAACAAAAATGGATAACTGGGACACTGAAACAAAAATTTGGATTATCCACCGCTCTCACGCACAGGAGTCCATAGTTTCGGTTCAAAGAGAGTTCCAAAATGCAGAGCAGATGGACCAGATCGAAAACAATTTTTTCACATATTTTAAAGTTGACGTCACTGCACGATGCTGTGAATAGAACAAATGAGGCAATGCCATTTGTTCTATTCACAGTTCTTAATATAGCAACATTCATCAGCCACCCTGTACATATGAGGGATTTTCCGCAAAACGGATTAAAAACATTTTTTTCCACAGATTTTAAAGTTGACATCACTTCACGATGATGTGAATAGAACAAATGAGGCAATGCCTCTTGAGACTTGAGACGCTGACCTCCTGAGGATATTTCTTTGAAATCGTCATAATTTAGACAGAGTTAAAGAAATTTTACGCGTTTTAAAGGCAGTCACTAAGGATTTCAAAAAATGTGTTTAATATTTATTTTGTTTAAATGTTTATTTATTTCTTGTTGTTAGCACAGTGGGAATTTCATTATTGTATACAGGATTTTCAATAAGGGACATAGAAATTTTAAATATTAACACAACCAACACAGAATATTTAAGATACACGCAGAATAAAAGTATGGTTGTGGTGACAATATTCGAAGAGGATAATAGTATTGTTGGGTATACGGTTGTGGTACAACAATATTATGATCCCCACAACAATAGTATGATTCAAATACAACCATACTATGATCCTCACAACAATAGTATGATTCACACATAACCATACTATGATCCCCACAACCATAGTATGATTCACACTCAACCATACTACGATCTCCACAACCATAGTATGATCCTCACAACCATAGTATGATCCGCACAACCATAGTATGATCCTCATGACCATAGTTTGATTCACACGCAACCATGTTATGATCCCTACAACCATAGTATGATCACACACAATTATACTATGATCCCCATTATAATTTATTAGAATTGGTTTAAGTTGTCAACAATGGATTTAAATTATGAAAATTATTAAAAATTACATTAAATTCAAAATAATACAAGTAATTTATTTCACAGTAGAACAAATAAGTTGAAATTAACGTAAGCGTTTTTATTGAAAATATTTCAGTTAAATAAAAAATGTTTAGCTCGTTTGTTTTATTTCGGTCTGTTGCTTTTACACATTGAACAGGGATTAAACCGGCTGAAGACCTCTTGCTTCTATATTTAAATAGAATACAAGTTTTTAACAAAATGGCAAAGTGACATTGATTTTCGTGGCTGCACACTACTTTTATCATGATTTCGGGTCCGTGACAACCCTCTTCAGAAAAAATTTTAATTTCGATTAAAAAAGTACTATTATTGCATAAGATCCGTACCAATAACATTTGTTCTTAAAAGCATATTTAAATGAAGAAAAATTACAATCATACAGTATGATTGTCGTAATCATATTATTGTTAACATAAAACGCGAAACACAATACTTATGTCGCATCAACCATATTTTTATTGTTGCTATAATCATATTTTCATTTTTAAATTTGGCAACAATACTATTGTTACACATCAACAATATTAATATTGCAGCAATTATACTATTGTCAAAAATAAATTCAGTTAAAAATGCTATGGTTGCGACGAACATACTTTTATTGCGGAGAACATATTATTATTGCCGTGACCATGTAGTAACCATGTTTTTTCTCTGCGTGTACAGAGCTCAAATTTGATCCCCAAATTTTTTTTTAGTATTATGTTATGTTGTTATTCAACACTAAGTGTTGCCTGGCGCCATCTGACATTTCCTTTGGAAAGTTTGACATTTTTTAGCACAAACGTACTCAACCCGTTTTGACGTACGACCATCATTTGTGTTGTTTACAGTGGCTCTGTGAAATAAAGCCCCAAGAAATAAGGTTACAAACTGAAAGTGAAATAAAGCCCCAAAAATGGGGCCTTACTTCGTTATGAAATTAAGCCCTAATTCCTACAATAAAATAAAACCCTAAGAAGATGAAAAGAGACCCCAAACTTAAAATGAAACAACACCCCATTTAATTTTTTTTATAATGAACTAAGGCCCCATTTTTTGAAAAGAAAATAGATAAATTTTTACATCCAATCTAAAACAAAGCAAAATAAGTATATTTTACAGCAACTTTAACAAATATACTTTAATTGCCTTTTGTAACCACTGTTTTTCAAAATAGTTCAAAAATGGTAAAAATACTCTATCGCTATCCATTATCAAAATTTTCGATTTGACTTCAGCAAAAGCAAACCTAATTGAACCTGACTTCAACAACGGAAGTGCCGTTATTTTATGAGAAGCCACAGATGCTGCCTTCGAAGCTTTGATATAGTCAAGCAATAGTTTTGGGCTACACATATTGGAAATAATGAAACTTACAAAAATAATTTGTTTTAACAATCAATTTACACTTTCATAATTGGAATTTCAATTTTAAGAAAGTATAAATTAAAGCTTTTTTTCCAACACCACCAATGTACACTTACAGAAAGACGTGTGTAAATACCTGGTGTAGAAAGACAATTCGAATTTCAGTTTTAGGTAAATGTAGATTAATGGTGTGGAAAAAAAATTCAATTAAATTTTTCGAAGTGTAAGAGGGGTAGAGATTAAAAATTCGCGATGCATAACTGTTATTCAGCTTGTGTTTTGCAGAATATCGCTTTTTAAGAAAAGGAAATAACTCGCCAAAAATAATATTTAAGGGTTTATTTCATTTTAGAATTTAGGACTTCATTTTATTATGAAATAATGCCCTAATTACCAAAATGAAATAAAGCCCTAAAAAAGATTAAACAACACCCCAAATATTGTTTTTGTTGCTTTCTGTTCAAATTTTTGGGGCTTAATTTCATTTTCAGTCGGGGACCTTATTTCTGCACTGAGGGAAAAAACAAGCTAAATTTAAGAAAAACGGGCTTAAAACAAGCCGAAAACGTCATAAAAGTCTGTTAAGCTCGAAAAAGCTAGAATCAAGTCGATAATCTTAATTTTAGAACGAAAATTCTTAACCTGATTTCAAGCCGCTTCATTCTTCTTTTAAGAATAAAAATCTTATTTTAATAGTTTTGCGTTCTTGAAATACGCTTTATATAAACTTATTTCAAGTATGACTCAGGCTAAATTTAAGAATGTTTAGTCTTATTTCGAGAATGTTTAGTCTTATTTTAAGAATGTTTCCTCTGAATTTCACGCTCTTCGAAATTCGAATGTATTTTATCTCACAAACCCAGCAAACAAAATGAAAGATAATTAATAGTGTTTTTTAAATTATTGTAGTTTTATTAAAAAATTCATTTAAAATAAAGAAAACTCATATACATTTGTGTCCGTAAATATACTTATGTAAACTTAAGTCTAATAAATGCTTTACTATTGTTAATATAATATACATGTAAAGGAGGGCTAGTAAAGTTACATATATTTATAATGTTTACATTTTCTGTTTTTGAACTTAGTCTAGGTTCAATTTCATATGACTGAAAATGATTATCAAAGCATTTTACGTTTTTTACGTTTTCGCCACAATGCTGAGACTGTTCGTTTTCAACATTCAATAGCACAAACTCACGCGAACTTTTTTCCATACTTTCTTTCCCCGGAACATACGACGGGTTTTCTTCCGCCGGAATAACTTCTTCAAAGGCCAAAGCCATCCAATTACCTGCGGTGCTTTCATCAATATTAACTATTCGACAATTTTCCATTACCACAGTTTATTGTTTCTCTTCTTTAATTTAATTAGTTTTCACTATAGCACGTGGACACTCTGAAAGAATAGCAAAACTAAAGAAATCACCGCATACTGAGAGTGTTTTTTTTTTATTGTAAAATCGTTTCGGATTAAATTAAGCATGTCAGGCTTGTTTTAAGAATTTTTAGTTTTAAACTAAGAATTCCATTCTTGATGTAATCTAAAATTGAGAATTTTATTCTCAAATCAAGATTATTCTACTTGTTTTAAGATTTTATTCTTGTTTTAAGATTGTCGTTCTTAATTTTATCTACATTTAAGTACTATGCAGGCTTGATTTCTTTAAAATTAAACAATTCTAAAAACAAGCACGACACAGCTTAATTTTAGCCCGCAGCTTTTCTCTTAGTGTGGGGGCTTTATTTCATAGAGCCATTTACAGTCACTTTTGAATTAGTTCATAGCCAGATTTGAGACTTTGTTTCTATTGAACATTTTATTAAAGTAACAAAAATATATTAAAAAGGCAGTCGAAAAGACTTTAAGTTGACTACAGGGGTGGTGGATGCTTCTATACCATCCGTAGACGCCTAGTGATGAATGTGATTCAACCATAATCAATGGCTATATACTTAAGTGCAGGCAGATTTTAAATAACGAGAACCAGTCGGATTAGAGTATTCCACCGAAAAAAGTACGAGGGTTTCTATTTATAGAAAGATATTTATATTTCTAACAATACTAGTGTTCCCAGATGCAAACTGGAACTGCCATTGGAAACTTTGACATTTTTTAGCATAACTTCACTCAGAACGTTTTGTCATTTGAGGGCGAATTGATTTGTTTACAGTGTGTTGAAAAATTCATCTCAGTCAAAAAATGGAATTATTCCGTGAACATTTTCGTGCGATAATTTTGTTTAAATCAACTTGTTTCGACTTTTGGCAATGAAGCACCATCAAAAACCACTTTTAAACGCTGGTACCGAGAGTTCAGTCTCGGACGTTCGCTCCAGGATGAATGTCGTGAAGGACGTCCAACTTCGGTCACTTTGCCAAAAACCATCGATGCTGTGCGTGAACTGATTAAGCAAGGCCGACGCATGTGGCATACCGTGAGATTGAGACATCCTTGGGCATTAGTATGACAAGCATCAATAAGATATTGCATGTTCATTTGGCCATGAAAAAAATTTGTTCTCGTTGGATCCTACATAATTTGACGATGGATTGGTGCAAATTGGTGCTCGTATGAATTGGTGTAATGAGATGTTTGAAAAATTATAACTGCGGTAGCTCAAAGGCAGTACATAACATTGTTACAGGTGACGAATCATGCATCTATGCATATGAACACGAAACAAAACAAAAATCGACCGTACGGGTCTTTCAAGACGAGCCAAATCCAACAAAAGTTGTTCGTAGAAGAAGTACATGGAAGCAAATGATTGCGTTTTTTTCGGTATAAGCGGCCATGTTGCCACAGTGACTTTTGTGGAACGTAGGACAGCCAATTCTGAGTGCTATATAAACATCTGTTTGCCAACAGCGTTGAAGAAATGAGGAAAGACAATAAGAGAAGACGGAAAGTTTTGCATCACGACACATCAGCTGAAACGATGAGCTATTTGACCACTCAAGATGTCAAATTGATGGGCCATCCACAATACAGCCCTGATTTGGCATCCAATGACTTCTTCTTATTCCCTAGCATCAATTGACCCCTAGGTCAATGTTTTTCATTACCTATAATCGAAGCAGCAGTTGAAGCGTATACAAATTATGTTTCGGAGGTGTCTCAATCGGAGTGGAAAAAGTGCTTCGAAAATTCGCAAAAGTGTATTGATCTTAAAGGACAACATTTTTAAAAACAATAAAACCATTTCCAATGATAAATTATTGTGTTTTTTATTGACAGACTCAAAATAGAAATAGCAACCCTTGTATCATTGGTTGTAACCGTAAACGGAGAGTGGTATCGGTTCATGATAGAAATTTTTTTACGTCCTGCTCTTGAAAACAGACCTGAGATGTGGTTTCAGCAGGACGGAGTCACTGCCCACACAGAAATTCGGAAAGCCGACTATTTTCTTTAGGGTTATTTAAAGTAGCGAGTATATTTGAACAAGCCCGATACAATCCTTTAACTCAAGGAAAACATTGTTGCAGAAATTCGAACGCTACAGCCACAAACTTTGAAAGATGTTATGGAAAATGCTCTAAAACGAGCCCATCACTGCGAAGCTGAAAACGGGGGTCATTTAAGTGACATTATTTTTCATACTAAATGTAAAAAATAATCCATTTTGTTTTTAATATAATCTGAGAGAAAAAAAAATGAAAAAAAATTAATAAACGAAAAAGTCATTAAAGTTGTTAAACCACGATAACTTTTGGCCCACCCTGTACGTATTATCTTCCGTAATTAATTTTGTTAATCATTATTAGTTATAAAGAATAGGTAACTCATTAACTCTAAAGTAGTTTATAATACAGGATGTCCGCCGGGAAGGTATACTACTTTGTTTTGCCGCCATTTTGGTAAACATCAGTCTTGACAGTTCATATTTGACAGTCGTGAAGTAGAAACGTGGAAAATTTATTATGGAACAATATTCAATAGACCAACGTGTTTTAATCGTTAAAACATTTTATCAAAATCAATCATTGATTACTGTGACGATGAGAAAATTTCATAGTGCCAACGTGCCAAAAAAACGCACTATTTATCGTGTAGTGAATGATATCGAAGAAAGAGGGTCTGTAGCTAATAGGCCCAAGCATCAACCACGGCTGAAAACATTACTGCTGCTCAAGAAAGTGTTCAAAACAATCCATCAACCTCAATTCGACGCCGTGCTCAGGACCTTCAAAGAACAACTTTGGCCACAATTTTGCATAAAGATTTGCATTTGTTTCCATTTAAGATTCAGTTGACACAAGAACTGCTTCCACAAGACCATTTACGCCGCCATACATATACCAACAGGGTGTTACATCTCGCCCATGACCCCGATTTAGGTTCTGGGAAATGAAAAACCCTTAAGTTATTCATCAGTCACCTTTGCATCCGTTAAAAGAGACAGTCTGATGTGTAATTTGGTCAGGAGGAATCATTGGAAAACGGCGTAACCGTAACTGTTAATGGGGAGCGATATCGTGATATGATTGAAAACTTTTTAATGGCAGAACTGCATGCTTTGGGCTCGATTAACATGACGGTGCCACATCGCATACAGCCAGGATTACAATGCAATTACTGCGAGACCTCTTTCCACAACAAGTTATTTCAAGAAATTGTGATGTTGATTGGCCTCCGAGGTCGCCTGATGTGACAGCTCCGGACTTCTTTTTGTGGGGACATCTGAAAAGCAAGGTTTATGCAAACAAACTAGAAACGCTTGAGCAACTCAAACAAAATATTAGTGATGAAATTAATGAAATACCGCGTGAAATGTGTGAGAATGTAATGAAAAATGTGCTCAAAAGGGCTCGCATTTGTGAGGCTAACAGAGGCGTACATTTATCTGATATTGTATTCCATACATAATTGCCGACATCAAAATAAACATTTATCAATATAAGATCCATTCCTTTCATTTAATCAAAAGATATAAACAAACAAAGTAGTATACCTTTCCGACGGACACCCTGTACATATGTAAAATGAAAATGTAAATATTAAGAATCTAATGAAATTTTATTAATATGAATTTTAATTGAATTTACTGGGCCTGTAATATTTCCGTCATATGCGCCATCATAAATATAATAATTGTTATTTCCACAATTCACGATCGAATCCACGGCAAAAAACTTCGGCCGGTCGAAGTTAATGTCATTTTTTCTTGTCGTGTATATTATTAAATACAACATATTTTATTGAAAGGAATTACTACATTTTTAACAATGATTTTGTTTAATCCTTATTTAAACGTTTATAAAATACATGGTTTTTTTAATTGTATGAATTTTCCAATTTTATTCGCCTACAATAGTTTTGGTCGGTTCTTTGGATATTTTGGGTCGCAAAAATATTTTCCTAATGGCAACTTTGCATAGTATCCAACCATAGCGACTTAATAATGCAGACAAATTACATAAAACCAAAAAGGACTTATTAGTCCCCTGATCACACTTTACAGGCGACTGTGACATAAATTTAAATAAATGTTTAAACACGAAAATACATGAATTTAATATGCTTTTAATGGTTTAATATTTATATGGTCTTTGAAAATGACCGAATATAAACATACAAATTGAATATTTACACAGCACGTGTGACATCCATGAGGTGGAGGAGGAGGAGGAAAAATCATAATTTTCACATTTTTTCCGAAATATTTTCTTTTGCATTTAAAATATTAAAAAAAAAAGAAATGCCAGGCGAAGAACAAACAAAAGAACACAACGGCGGCGGCGGCGCCCCAGAGAACAATTCGATTGTCGTAAACAGCCATGCTTAAATGAGCGTATGAATGCGTTATTATTATTTTATTTTCCTTTTTTGTTTAATACCTTCAACAAATACACTTTAAACAAACAAAAAATTACTTTTGCCATAAAAAAACACAAATGAAATAACAACAGCGGCAGCGGTAAACACGGCGCTATAAAAACACCCATAAGAATACACACATTCACAAACACGCACACAACGCACCACACACATGCACACCTCAAACACACACACACACACACACACAGAAGCACATAAATATTCATACGCAAGCAACAGCGGCTACAAGGACACAGTGCCACAGTGTCATATGCATGTGGGTATGTATGAGTGAGTATGAGTTTATTGTGTCGCTATATGGTAGAGAAAGTGCGTTGCGTATGTGGGAGAGTGAGTGAGCTTGTGTATGTGTGCGTACTATGTTTAAATAAAATATTATAAATTTTATATTTTGGATTACACTGTTGCTTGTTGTTGCTCTTGCTTGGCGTTTGTTTTGCGCCTCTGATGTTGACGCTGTTTCGTAGGTCCGTTTCCGGTAAACTGAAAACCTGTAACGGATGTTGTCGTTTGAAAAGCAAAGCAGTTCCAGCGGAATGTTGGCTAAAATATAGGCGCACACACACACATATACACAAGAGAGAAATCGTAAACACACTACAGCATAACTTATGGATACTTTAAAGCTCCTGAGGGATGTTGAAATGGCATCGGAACACACATACCCACGCGTATGTATACACCCACACACGTACATACGAGTACAGTAGATTGGGTTTCACTTCCCTTCAAAAAAAAAATAAACGATGCTATCGTTTAATTTATAAAAAGGTTTTTTGGCGGTTTGATTGAATCGAAATGTCGAAAACGGCTTTATGATCGAAAAAATGGTGAAAAATGGACGCCCTAGTCAGATCCACTCAGTTGCCAATTTAGCAAATAGTAGGGCGACAAATTTTTTGGAAAATCAAAAAGAAATCAGGAGACTGTATTATCGTACAGTGAGCACAACAAAACAAATGTGGCATCATCTGTACTTTACTTAAACCGAAATTCTTGTTTTTAAGTCCAAACCTGACAGTCGGTTACTCAAAAATACGTAGCTCAAGCCCGACATGTCGGTTTAACTGGTTTTTTGATGTTGTGTTTTTTGGGTTTTTCGTAGTTGTAACGGGTTTTCCAATAGGCACATAACAATTTCGTATATTTATGTCAAAGCACCCTCAAACATTTTTAATTATTTTTTAGTGTCAAAACGTTAGTCGAAGTCAACATTTTCATCATGGTTAAGTTTACTTATGAGCAACGTTTGGATATCCTTAAATATTACTACAGAAATCCTGAGTCGGTGGTCGCAGCTTTAAGAGCGCTAACTACAATTTTCCATATCTTCAGCGCCAAAGCTCATTTCAGGCTGAGTGGTTTTGTCAGTCAACAATATATGCGTTATATGCTATTGGATTTGTTTTTATGGGGCCAACATGAAGTCATTGGTCTATACCATCAAACTCACAACTTTAGACGAGCTCAGACACCACATCCAACGCGAAATTGCCAACGTTTCGGTCGGAATGTGTGCAAGAGTGGTGTAAAATTGGGCCCAAAGAATAGATCGCTGTACATGGGCTCGCATGGTGGTCCTATGACCGAAATCGAAATTCATTATTAAAATGTAACATTTGCACTACACCTGGAATAAATTTGAACTTTATACCCTAAATATTTTCTGTTTTATTAATATATAAAATTGGTATGTCCTTAATGGAAAACCCTGTATATCAATATTTGGGCCGATATATTTGCTGCGATGTTTATCCCATGTGCAAAATAACGATGCAAATCAATTTTGTGGAAATTTGATGAAATTTACCACTGCAAGATCTGTTAGATCCAAAA
The DNA here is from genome assembly GCA_963513945.1 of Hydrotaea diabolus. Lineage (NCBI taxonomy): Eukaryota > Metazoa > Arthropoda > Insecta > Diptera > Muscidae > Hydrotaea > Hydrotaea diabolus. The sequence continues at coordinate 148,125,610 of OY740718.1, read as the reverse complement.
TGAAGAGTTGGAATTTATCAGAATTTCGTTAGTGGATTTATTTTGACAGGATGAACACTGCTGAAAATAAATCAGATCAGTCCAAATGTTGATATAACTTCGTTTTCAGGGTATTAACGGAGGCAAAATTTGCCAGATCGGTCCAAATCTTGGTAGGCCCTACACAAATGAACCTACCGATTTTAGGTCTTACCTACCTAACATCGGCAATTTTCATCAGATGTTAATGTAATTTGGTTTCTAACGTTGTATTGCATACTGAAAAACATTTATTAAGACTATGGAGTCATCAGCGTGTGGTAAGGGTATAATGTAGTCGGTTTTGACCGACTTCCGACTTTCCTAACGGATCTATTGCACGTTTCTCTGGGCGTTACAAACATTACCAAAAATGCATAATACCCCTGTACCACTTTTTTGTGCAAGTATAAAAATAGGTTCATAACACAGAACAACAGCCAATCTGGGGGGTGAGAAATTCCAAGTCAGGGTGATGGTACTAGGTCAGTATATTAAAACCCTCAAAGGGTTTTGCGTTCGTCGTTGCCAGTTTTTTTTATGACCTTTTACATTTTTTCCTTATCTTGATGTTTTTTCGCTTAGGCAAAAACGTAGTTTGACATAACTCGAGAACGACTAGTTCGATTTTGCTTAAATAAATTGAGAAAAATTAATAGTTACATTTTCTTTAATCCATTAATATACTGTTTCTCTACCAAATCAACATTTTTGCAATTAGAAATAAATTTATGAAGAAAATTTTGCCAAAAAAAAGATTTTTTTTTTTTTTAAACATATAAATCCCAAACGGAAAAACGTGTAGAGTCTTATAACATTCACGTAAAGTCACATAACCTATAAACAAAATGCGACATAGATCATAGAAATCGATTAACGCGTTCTGCTTTTATTTACAATTAAGTGAAGTTACATACGAACGCAAAACCCTTTGAGGGTTTTAATATACTGACCTAGTACCATCACCCTGACTTGGAATTTCTCACCCCCCAGACAATAACCCCAAAAATGTTCCACAGTGTAATTAGATTCATGTGAAATTTCCATTGTGTTTAGTCAAAATATCTCGTATATCATAGCTTCCAATAAAGCCAAATTGTAAAGTTATTGTGATATTTGAATTCACCTTCTAGGGCAGAAGAGTACTTGGTTAGGCTCAAAATTTAGAGACATTTTTAAAAGGTGGATATTTAGGTAAGTGCTAAATTTCATCTAGATTAGAACATCATGTGACTTTTAGAGCAAAAGACATAAAATCGGATGAATATATGTGTGGGAGTTTAATCAAATTTGAACAGATTTTCTTTAATTTCAATAACTTCCATCCTTGATCCAAAAAACTGACCGCAAGGCCAAGTGTTTGTGGCCTTTAAGAGCCACAAACACAAAATCGGTTGAAACATGTGTGCGAGAGCTATATCTAAATCCAAACCGATTTTCTTCATCCACTGATAACACTCTGCGACAAATGGTAAGGGTCAGTGATCGGTTTGGAATGAAACCACCGGGGAAAGTTATATTGGTAAAAAAAAAGTCATACGTGTTCCAGCGTTTTGCTGGGTCTCATCTAGGAATCGAGATATATCGATTTGAAGTTAGTAAGTATCGTATAGGGGAATTTGTCACGTTTTAGGCTCTTTTGTTTGACATAACTCGAGAACCACTCGTCCGATTTAGCTGAAACAAATTTAGAAAAATTAAGAATTACAATTCCTCTAATCTGTTCTTAAACCGTTTTCCTACTTAAGCAACAGTTTCGCAATTATAAATAAATGTATGAAAAAAAAAATTATTTTTGCCTAAAAATTAAAAAAAAAAATTTTTTAATTCATAAAAAATCCAAAACGGTAAAAAGTGTCTTCTTGGTTTTTTAAAATTTATTTCAGCTAAATCGGACGAGTGGTTCTCAAGTTATGTCAAAAAAAAGATCCAAAAACGTGACAAATTCCCCTATACGATACTTACTAACTTCAAATCGATATATCTCGATTCCTAGATGAGACCCAACGAAACGCTGGGACACGTATGACCTTTTTTTGACCGATATAACTTTCCCCGGTGGTTTCATCCCAAACCGATTGTGGCTGTCGCACAGTGTAATTATAGATCAATCGTTACACTTACGTAGAGTGGGTCAAGCTTAAATATTTTTGGTAGTTACAAACATCTGCCAATAAACTAACCTTGTGCTACAGAGTGGTATAAAAACTTGTTCTTGTTGTTCAGGTTTGTTCTTGGCCCAAAGCCTATTGAAATTGGCCTACATCGGTCAATGTTTTCATATGATACAAAGATGTATCCCGATTTGGGGACAACTGTAAAAGCCACATATTACGTCCAATTGCGGTCAAATTTCGCACAGAGCGTTACGAGATACTAGCACCCATCTCTTGTACCGTATGGGATAAGGTTTTCGAGCTTCCACACAAAGGTCCCTTCCGACTTAAGGTCCTGGATCACTAGCAGCCACAAATTAAACCGCATCAAACTCATATTTTTATGGTACATGGAACCCTTTGGTGTAACTGGAACATATTTTCATATTTTTGTATCGTTGCGGTAATTTTTTTATTGAAAACTTTGGTTCTGCTTGTAAAATGGGTTCAAGACATTAGCATTTACTACATCAAGTGTAGAAAACAATACTGACCAAGTGGTCGCCGTTAGAGTTTCAAGACTCTGAGGCTTGTTGACGTAAATCTGCGACTCCAAAAAACTCATAAAAAAGACTAGGCGGGTAAATCGTGTGCTTTGGCCGGCCAGTGCAAATTGCCAAAACGGGAGATTGAGCGATCCGGAAATGTTTCCTTTATAATATCGGTTGTGGCTGCAGCAATGTGCGTCGTTGCACCGTCTAGTTAGAACCACATGTTCTCCAGGATCAAGTCATTCAATTGAGGAAGAAAAAATGCCGTAATCATGGATGCGCTCCGTTTGTAGTCGTCGTTGAGCACGCGGCTTTCTAAAGTGGCCCGATGACTCCCGCGTAAACAGCACACCCCGCAGTTACTTTGAGAGGGTGTAAAAGCTCTTCGTGGAGACGAGCCCATCGCTTACGATAACTTTCGATGAAAAACGATCAGCCTCTGGGTTGAAATTCAGGATGATTTCAGCGTAGTTTAGACGTGTTTGGCAGTTAACAGGTAACAGCTGATGTCACTTTGTAAGGGGAACAACTTCAAATCGTTGACCAAAATTCTGCGTTGGAACCGCCGACTAATGTCAAATTGCCTGGCACGTCAGAATGAATCTACAAAATTTTCCTTGAGATTCCACCCCCAAATTAGTACCTAATGTCATGGCAGCTGTAATATAGGTAATAGTTATTTGTTTGCAACACGTCTTGTCCATTCAGCCCTACATCTCTATAGGACATCAGCCAGCTAGATAGAGGCACTTTCGTATTTGAGGCTTTAGACATTCCAGGTATGATTTTCTTTGAGACGGAAGGCCAAGTTGAACACTGGTAAATCTACTTAGTAGGGACATGAATACTGTTACACACGTTTTATGCTGTAAAATAAAAAATAACTGAATGTTTTTGGACCAAATATATTTTAATATATTTATTGATGTACGTATATTGTATCCAAAAAGAATCTACCTATTCGAAATGTCCGCCTTTTGCCTTTACACACGCCTTAAGTCGCACTGGCCAATCGTCAATAGCTGCACGAACCTTGTCAATTGGAAAATTGGCCACAGCTCAAAAAAAGTAGTTTTAAGAGATCCAATGTTGGGGTATCTTTTATAACAAACCTTCTCCTCTAAAACCGTCCACAATTTGTAATCCAATGGGTTCAAATCTGGACTGCCTGAGGGCCATTCTTCAGAGGAAATGAACACTGGCAAATTGTTTCGAAGCCAGGCCTGGAATGTTTTAGCCTTATGGGCCGGCGCAGAATCCTGTGGAAAGTCCATGGCTGGTTTTGGAACAGGGAATTGTTAAGAGGCTTCACAACAGCTTCCAAAACGGTTTCTTTGTAAACTTTGGCCGATGTTTTGACTCCTTGTACGCAGGTCAGTGAATCCATCGTAAGAGAAACCCCACCAAACCATAACTGAAGCTGGGTGATGACCCTTTTCCACCCTTGTGATCAGTTCAGATGCTTCCTTAGATGACCGCGCATACACTCTATCATTTAGCTTGTTAAGTTTTTCCTCAACGGTAAAAAGTTTTTCATCGGTGAACAACATTTTTCTGTGCAAGCTAACAGCGTGCTTCACCAAAAGACGTTTGCATTTTTCAATCCTTTTTTTTTTAAAGCTGCAGTCAATAAATGTCCGGTAGGTCGTTTGAAAGACCCAAGTCCCAAGTCTTTTTTAATGATTTGACTCATGGACTTTTGCGTGATATTCATCTCACGGGCCATGATTTTCTGTTTTCGGAGCGGATTTCTGTGAATTATTGATTTAACGGCTTTGATGACATGCGGTGTTCGAAGAAAGCGGGGCGGCCCGACCGGTGGCGGTCTTTTACATCTACAGTCTCCTCATTTCACACTTGAAAAGCGCTATTACAGCGGTTCTCATTATCTGCCACTCCATGATGATAGTTGAAACATTTTAAATATCCCGTTACACGCTAATGATATTAAGGTTAGCTTTCAAAACCCATATGTGACAGCGCATAGAGAAAGGGACCTAAGGGTAAAAAAATCAATTTTCATTTTTTTTTCTTTTTTTGCCCCAAAAGTGTTCCCTCCCAGAGATATGCGCGTTTTATGAAATGAAAGGGACCTAATCTTTTGAATGGCTCTCCTGAACAAAACTGGTTTTTAACCTTAGGTCCCTTTCTATTTTGCGCGTCACATATGGCGTTAACGGGGTATGTTCAGTTATACTATTGAAATGGGTGTGTTCAATGTTGTCAAATTATTTAGTAGGGACACTAAGTATATAAGACCATTACTTGGTATCCACCATTATCTAGTTGGTAGACTTCAAACGTTCGACGACCCACTCTAATAAACAAACACATTCACACGATGAGGGACGTTATAAACCTACACACAAACAAACAAGCAATGTTGTTAAATGTTTTATGAATGAACGCAGGTCGTAATGGTACATGCGAGTATAACATATGAGTAATGAATTTTGGATAATAAAATAACACACCGGGCGGCGAACACCCGTATTGTTTAATATTTTCGTTGCCCATAACAAGAGGATATTTAAATTGTTGAAATTTCCTGCTTCAATTTAATAGTAATTGTAGTTTTTATGATTTCCCACCATCCATCCCTGTGTCTTTAGGCAGAAGTTTATGCTGATGTTCTCATAAAAATGCAACACCACGATGTGGCTATTGACGACACCAAAAAATTGAGGACTATCCTAAATAAAAGTTTATTTACAAAAATATATATGCATGAAAAGACCTGTGAAATCTTCTTAACAGGTTTATGTATGAGTAAATTTAAAAAAATTAAAGCGACCCCTGAATAATTTCATCTAGGAAAGACAACGAAAAAGAAATTTTGAGAAACAAGCGTCAATGTAAAAATTGAGCAAACAGCCCTATTTACTAAAGGGTGGCTCAAAAAAGACTATATCAAAAACTAATAAAAACGTCGTTTTGTGCGCCAGGCCGAATCATAGACGCCCTCCACAACCAACACCACGACAGTCGGTTCTATGGACCGGATTGACCCGAAGTAGCAATTCTTCCCCCAAGGGCTGTTACCCCGGCACATAGTTGCTGCTACAACAACAACAACATAGATGCCCTCCACCATTGAACCAATCCTCAAATTTCAAAACAACGAAGATTCATCTTTGCTTTAACGTAGCATCATTTAAATTGCCAGCAGGACTTAGCTGGTAGTGCTTTAAGTGGGCGGTCCATGCATTCCGCGAATAAATTGGTTGGACATCGGTCCAAAGTACAAATATTTAGTTGGATTAACATACTTTATGGTGCAACAACCAACATTCCATGGTATTAATGGTTACTTGGTTCGACTTACTATAGGGTGGTAGCTACAATAATATTGCGATACTTACAGCCAATAAGTCGGTTACACCAACCGAATTTAGTAAAACTATTGGTTGCTAGAACCAACCAATTATGAAGTTTAGGTTACTTTGGAACCAATAATTAGTGGTGACAACATATAAATTCTTTGTAGTAACCAAACCCCGTTTAGTTCGCTGTGGTAAAATATTACACAGTGCAATTAAAGTTTTGACTTTCTCCGGAGGGTAAATGATTTTTAGGTGATTATGCAGGGTGAGCCATTTAACATTTTAAATTTAAACCGATTACTTTGACTTTGAGAGGTAGAATAACATTTGTTTTTATTTTCTGGTCTATGTTTGGCAATGGCAAAATGGGACGCTGTACGCTCGAACAAAGGTGGGAAATATTAAAAACTTACTTCCAACGTAGTGAGCCTTTAACGCAAACTGTATTTACGTGGAAAATTTTCGAAAAGAGATCGGCATTTAGTTCAGTTTGTGTGTCAATTTGTAAAGCGATTTCATAAAAATAGATCGTTATTGGACAAACCAACCCAAGTACGTTTTGGTCCAGTGTGTTCAATTGAAACAATGCTGATGTTGATGAGAATGTCTAAGAGCATCCATCAACAGCAACTCGTCATCGTTCTCAAGAAGCGAAAGTTGTTCGCACTACTTTGAGAAGAATTTAGCATACAGACGGTAATAAGGCTTACATTTGGTCTAAGAACTGATGCCTTGTGACCATCCGATAAGTTTGCGCTTTGCCCAATGGCCTAAAGATTGTTTAGCAGGAGATGTAGAATTTTACCGAAAAGTCTTGTTTTCAAGAGATGTTCATTTTTATCTCGCTGACTATGTTAATAATATAAATTGTCGCATATGGGGTTCAGAGAACCCACATGTGGCCAATGCAATCACAACAAGTCACTGTTTGGTGTGGATTTTGGGCTGGCGGCATCATTGGGCCATTTTTCTCTGAAAATAAGCAAGGAGCCGCCGTTGCCGTCAACGGCCAGAAATTAAGGAAAATGACATGGACGACTTTTGGTTTCAACAAGGCGGGGCCACATGTCAAACATCCAACGCAACCAACCTGTTTTTGAAAATAAAAAAATCAGCCAAAATTGTGATGATAATAAGCCGACTCGGAGCAGTTATTTCAGCTCTTTGGATTTTTTTTTCTGTGGGGAGCCATCAAAGATAAATGTTACGCAAAGCATCCAGAGACAATTGTTGAAACATGAAATCGTTGTACCATGAAATCGAAGTTGCCATTGAAGAGATTCGACCCGAAACAATCGAAAATGTACTGAAAAATTGGGTTGATCAGATAAGGCACTGCCGAGCCAGTTGTGGTAGTCATATGTATGATATTGTGTTCCATTATTAAATGATAAAGCCAAAAATATGAAAAAATAATCAGTATTTTTTTACAGGCGATTTAAATTTGAAAAGTTAAACCATCCACCCTATAACTTCAATTCTTGAGTCAGCACAGTCTTTTTCGGCTGCAGGCTCAGAAATTAAAGCAATATAGCTGGATTATCTATCTGTCAACGCCAAATATAGTTGATCGATGCCGATTCGACATTTCTAAGTCTTTTTTGTACTCGTCGCAAATTTACACTCATCTTTGTCTGGTTGGTGGCTAAGGGCTCAAAACGCTCAATCTTATGATTCCATGATTCGTATAATTCCCAGAACACAGATGACGGCAACAGTGTCGAAATTTTGACAACACCATGCAACAAATTTAAGGACACTGATTAACCAATTAAGACTTTAGATATAGTGGTGCAAGACATGGCTTAGTGCTAATGTTTGTAACGTCTTAAAGGAATGGAACTAGCCCCACTTTAATTTGTTCGATCGATTCAGAATCATTATCTTGCTTTTATTGAGCGACACCTGTCTTTCAATCCGACTACATGTAGTTGTAAACAAATTAAAAAAATGAATGAACATACGAGGTTTGCTACTTATATTTCGGTTCCCGACAATACTAGTGTTCCCAGATGCAAACTGGAACTTCCATTGGAAACTTTGACATTTTTAGCATAACTTCACTCAGGACGTTTTGTCATTTGAGGGCGAATTGTTTTGTTTACAGTGTGTTAAAAAATGCATCTCCGTCAAAAATGGAATTATCCCATGAACATTCTCGTGATATGATTTTTTACGATTTTCGGCGGTGGTTATCGAGACCAGAGTGTTTAAATCAACTTGTTTCGACTTTTAGCGATAAAACACCATCAAAAAACACTGCTAATCGCTGGTACCAAGAGCTCAGTCTCGGACGCCGTTCGCTCCAGGAAGAATTTCGTGAAGAACGTCCAACTTTGGTCACTTTGCCAGAAACCATCGATGCTGTGCGTGAACTAATTAAGCAAGACCGACATGTGACATACCGTGAGATTAAGGCATTCTTGGGCATTAGTATGACAGTCATCAATACTTGTTCTCGTTGGATCCCACATAATTTGACGAATGCTCAAAACAAGGCTCGTATGGATTGGTGCAAAGAAAGAGATGTTGAAAAAGTATATCTGCGGTAGCTCAAAGGCAGTGTAGAACATAGTCACAGATGACGAATCATGGATCTATGAACCCAAAACAAAACAGCATTCGACCGTTTGGGTCTTTCAAGACGAGCCAAATCCAACAAAAGATATTCGTGGAAGAAGTTCATCGAAGCAAATGATTGCGTTTATTGCGGTCCTGAAGCCCCAAATTAAATCCTTACTTACTTAAAAATGTAGTACTGTAAGTTATAGGAGATCTTTTATAAATTCTGGTAATGTAGGTGAGCCTTAGTGGTGTGATGGTAAGTGCGAGCTACTTTTTTACAGTAAACCCAGGTCGAAAACTGGCTTCATGTCGTACGTATATGACGTCTTTACGAGTAAGAGATTAATTTCAAAGCCATGTAACCCTTTTCCTGTTTTCATTAAACAGCATATGAGTACAGAGTGGAGCGCTATAATTTGCTTTTTTGCATTGCAGGCTGTGGCGTCACTGTTGGTCAAATAGAGTTGAAAGTATGCGTGGCTCATAGTGGCTGACGGGAGATTTGCATTCGTCTCCTTCCAGTTGACATCATGTATTGGACACGTGAGGAGAGATCATTTTGTGTTAAAGCGTATTTTTTAAATGCGCACTCGATCATTGCAGTGCAGCGTGCTTTTTGTTTCGCTATTCCCCTATGCGGACGTGTTCCTGAACGGCAATTAATTGTAAATTGGGTAACTTTATGGAGAACAGCATGGAATGTGTCATGTGTACGAAGGGGACCTGACAGAAGGATTGCAACACCACAAAACATCGATAGAGTTGGAGCAGCAGTACTGCAATTTCAGCCGGCTCTTGAGGCTATGCAACTAGAGGATACATGGTTCCAACAGGATGGTGCGACTGCACACACAGCGAGGGTTACCATGAATTGTTTGAGGCAAATGGTTTCTGGACGGCATATCTCTTTCAGGGATAATGTAAACTGTCCGGCACGTTCACCAGACTTAGCCCCATGCGATTTTTTCCTTTGGGATTACCTGAAGTCAAAGGTGTATATGAACCTTCAAAACTCCTTGGAAGACCTAATTAACAATATTGAGGCCTTTTTAGAGTTCATAAAAACTTCAGAAAACGTATCCAGCAGTGCGTGGATAGCGAAGGCCGACATTTGTCAGATGCACTATTTAAAACGATGTAATTTAAAAATTCCCTTACTGTACAACATAATTAAAATATAAAATAAATTTTTCTAAGGTTCATAATTTTTGTACATATATCTTTCCCAAATAAGCAAATTACCGCGCTCCACCCTGTATAAGAATTATATATGTGAGTACGAGTATAAGAATTATATCGCTCACTAATTTTAGAGAAGTTTCCCCTTGTTTCTTAATGGGACGTTGTGGGAAATAAATTAATAATCAGGACCATATCGGTCAATGTTTTTATATAGCCAGCTTGGATTAAAGAACATTAAGAGTTAAGTAGATACTTCCCCTCGGGAGTTCACATCGTATTGGGGTAGTTTCACTCGGGGAGCAAAAGTAACCAATATAAAGGGTAGTGGAACTAAAATTCACGATAAATAAAAAAAAATAGAGAATTAACTTATTTTTTTTTTATTATAATAGAAGGATCTTTGGGTCCATATCAATGACTCTGATCCATAATGGATGTTCAATGTTGTTAATGTGCCGAATTATCTTATTCTTTAGCTTTTGAATTGTTCTTGACTTATTGAAGTACACTTTTCTTTTAAAAATCACAAGACCCCAACGGTGTCAAATCACATGATCGTGTCGGAAAATTAACAGCGCCACAACGCCTTTGAATTTCTTGCGCAAATTTGCTATTGTTTCGTTGGGTGTGTGGCAAGTGGCGGCATCATGTTGGAACCACATATCGTTCAGGTCTATGTCCTTTATTTCTGGCCACAAGAAGTCCGTTATCATCTCGCAATAGCGATCACCATTCACGGTAACTGCTTTCTTGACCTAATTTTTGAATGAAGTACAGCCCGATGATGCCGCCAGGCCATAAACCGCACCAAGCAGTCACTCTTTGTGGCTTTTTCACTTTCACTCACATATTTTAATTTGCCCAAATGAGGCAATTCTGCCTGTTTACGAATCCACTGAGGTGAAAGTGTATCACGTCGCTGAAGATGATTTTTTTTTTTTTGGAAAGTTACCATTCCCTTCTGTCTGTTCAACCAACCAATCGACGTATTGTCGGCGCTTAAAATGGTCAGCAGGCTTCAACTCTTGAGTCACTTAAACCTTTTTAACTTGTTAATTCAAAACTTTTTTTAAAATTCGCATCAGTGATGTTCGTGAGATGTTCAATTGTTGGGCATGACGAGGAGTCGAGGTTGACGGCTCTTCAGCCACACAATCGCGAACAACGTTAATGTCAATGTTTTCCCCAGAACAAACTGGGCGAGCATGCACAGATGTTTTCACATTTCTTACAGACACGGTTAGCTCAAATTTATGCACAGTTCTCCCAATAGCAGAAACATTTGGTCGAAAATTCACGAAGTGCATGCAATGCATTTTGATTTGAAAGCCCATTTTCGTAAAAGGTTTCAACAATCGTATCACGCTGCTTTATTGTGTACCGCCTCTTAATGGTTGAATTTGTCAAATACTATATCACAGAAATGACTACTTAAGTTGGGCAAAAAACTTGACGTTATGGAGTGACTCTCACTTAACATCGTGCATTATGGTTGGACAAACCTCCTATGTTTTTATATAACCTTTACACGAGTCCTCCTTGTTTAAAATAAGCACACTGCATTATGAGCAGTTATGTGAAATTACACGATATCGTTTTACGTTTTCATGCCTATGCCATACCAAAAACCATCACGAAACGAGGCCCAGCGGTTCTATAGGGTGATCCATCTAGAGGTATTTTTTCAGAACAAAAAAAATTAATATCAAGTGTGTAATCTTTATTGGTAATTTGAAAGGACACTTTATGACATTTATTTTTTTAAAAAACAATTACCTTGAAATGTATTATGGAAATGAGCGTTCGGTAAGAAACAGGAAGATCCGCTGTTTTCGACCAAAATTGTGTTCAGTGATTAGGCCCATTTCTGGCTCAACGGTAAAGTCAATAAACAAAACAGCCGCATTTGGGCTGAAGAGCAACAATAATAGGTTCAAGAGGTGCCATTATACCCAGAGAAAACCACGGTTTGGTGCGGTTTATAAGCTGGTGGAATCATCGATGCATATTTTTCAAAAATGATGATGGCCGAAACGTAACCGTGAATGGTGCTCGCTATCGCGCACTGATACAGTGTAATTCGCTAATAACCCACACCGCTTATAGTAGAATTCGCGATATGATCCAAAAGTTCACTTTTTCCGTCATCTTTGTTTGATTTATAACCAAAATACGTTTTATATAGTCCATTAGCGATATAGTCCATTTTTGCTTATACGCCACCTACATGTGGTCAATAAAACGCAAATTGCCTGCAAATTATTCGCGATATAGTCCAAAGCTGAAGATGTCACATTTCTACGAGGGCGGTTCGGAAACTTCTTAGCCTTACACAAAAAGCGCGGTATTAACAGAAAAAACTTCCATCTCTGCTATGAACACATGTTAAATTTTGTTTCGATCTGGCAACTCCTTCATATAGAAACAGGGGTTCACAAAAGACGCATCCGCGACTTTTTTACAATGGAAAAATTAGAAATGCGTGGTGTCATTAAATATTTACATAAAAAAGGTTTATCGGGACAAGAAATTTATAATGATTTGGTGAATGTGTTAGGTGAAAGTGCTCCTTCATATGCAACAGTAAAAAATTGGGTTGCTGAATTTAAACGTGGTCGTACAAGCATTGAAGATGAACCACGTAGTGGACGTCCAAAAACAGCAACAACAACAGAAATTGTAGCCAAAGTGCATGATATGGTATTAAATGATCGACGAATAAAAGTGCGTGAAATAGCTAATATCATGGGCAGCTCAAATGATCGAGTCCATTTAATTTTGCATGAAGAACTACAGATGAAAAAGCTTTCTGCAAGATGGGTGCCGGACTTGTTAACAGTCGACCAAAAACGCATAAGAATGAACATTTCTCAAGCTTGTTTGGATCGTTTTCAGCGAAATAAAATGCATTTTAAGCGTCGTTTCATAACTGTTGATGAGATGGATCCACCACTATACTTCAGAGACAAAAGAACAATCAAAACAATGGACTGAAGCTGGATGAAGTGCCCCAAAGAAGGCAAAAACAATTCAATCGGCTAGTAAGGTTATGGCAACGGTTTTTTGGGACTTCAAAGGTATTTTATTGATTGACTATCTGCAAAAGGGTAAAACAATAAATTCAGAGTACTATTGCAACCTTTTAGATCAATTAAATGTACAAATTCGAGAAAAACGTCCTGGCTTACAACACAAAAAAATAATTTTTCATCAAGACAACGCACCAGCGCACAAGAATGTTTTAACAATGGCTAAAATCAACGAATTAAAGTACGAGCTGCTTGACCACCCACCTTATTCTCCTGATTTAGCTCCCAGTGACTTTTACCTGTTCCCAAACCTAAAAAAAATCCTTGCTGGCAAGCGTTTTACCTCAAATGAAGATGCAATTACAGTTGTAAACCACTATTTTGAAGACCTTGAGGAAAACTATTTTAATCAAGGGATCGAATTGCTAGATAAGCGTTGGAGTAAGTGTATTGAAGTTTCAGGAGATTATATTGAAAAATAAAAATATTTTTGAAAAACTAACTATTCTCTTTCATTGATAGGCTAAGAACTTTCCGAACCGCCCTGGTAATTATATGCAGGCAGCACTTTTTTGACTTTGATTTTGAGCCCAATTCAAGTTGGTTGTTTAGATGACGCAAGCGGAACAATATACATTTTGGAAAAATTCATGGGAATCTAACAAAAATGACGAGTCAGCAGCGGAAGACTTTAAAAACAATGTTCTACCCAACTTAATTGAAAAGTATTTTCCTGATTGCGTTTTTAATGCAATCGCCTTACCATGTTATTTGTATGCAACGCGACTGGTACATATAAACGAGTATTTTGTATTGGACGACCTAAGAAACCCAGATGTTTTAAAGGTAAAAACATACCAGTAACATACTTTTCCAATAAAAACAGCTAGATGACTGTGGTAATTTGGAGTGAAATTCTTGCCCAACTGGATAAAGAAATGGTTAAAAACAAGAAAAACATTATTTTATTTATTGATAATGCATCATGCCACAAAATAACAATACATTTAACAAATATTGAGATCAAGTTTCTTCCTCCAAACACAACTGTCGTGATACAGCCATTGGACCAATGTATAATCCACACTTTTAAGCATCATTATGAGCAAATTATAGTTAAAAAAAAAAACTTTGTGCCATTGAAATGGGTAAAACTGTTACTGAGTACCTAAAATCTGTTATCATATTGGATGCGTTGCATTACACAAAACGCGCCTGGTGGTTGGTTAAGCCAGAATCAATAATAAACTGCTTCAGGAAGGTAAGCCATATAAAGAAAATTAGTATTAACTTTTTATTATATATGTAACATATATTTTGTTAGGCTGATTTCAATAGTGACACGCACCAAGACGAAGATGAAGACAATGCAGATTTTATTACCGAAGTATTTACAGTTTCATCTGAAAATTTACATTGTGATGATGATTTACCTTGCCATGGAACCCTTACCGAAGAAGAAATTTTTGAATCTCTAAGCAATGATAATTTTGAAACAGATTTGGACCCTGAAGATCCCGAAATATTTCAAATAGAAAGCAGCCCTTTATCAAATAAAGAAATATTGAAAAGTGCAAATATATTGAGAAATTTTTGTGCAGAAAATGAAATTGACAGCAACTTTCTTTTTGACTAAATAGAAGTTAAAGTTCAATCAAAAATAACTGATTTTTTAAAATAATTTTTTATGTTGAATAATAACGTTTTTTATATAATTCCAAAAGAAGATTAACAAAAAACACTACTACATACTACACTCTAAAAAACACTACGACATATTACGAGGGCGGTTCGGAAAGTTCTTAGCCTATCAATGAAAGAGAATAGTTAGTATTTCAAAAATATTTTTATTTTTCAATATAATCTCCTGAAACTTCAATACATTTAGTCCAACGCTTATCTAGCAATTCTATCCCTTGATTAAAATAGTTTTCCTCAAGGTCTTCAAAATAGTGGTTTACAACTGTAATTGCATCTTCATTTGAGGTAAAACGCTTGCCAGCAAGGAATTTTTTTGGATTTGGGAACAGGTAAAAGTCACTAAGAGCTAAATCAGAAGAATAAGGTGGGTGGTCAAGCAACTCGTACTTTAATTCGTTGATTTTAGCCATTGTTAAAACACTCTTGTGCGCTGGTGCGTTGTCTTGATGAAAAATTATTTTTTGGTGTTGTAAGCCAGGACGTTTTTCTCGAATTTGTACATTTAATTGATCTAAAAGGTTGCAATAATACTCTGAATTTATTGTTTTACCCTTTTGCAGATAGTCAATCAATAAAATACCTTTGAAGTCCCAAAAGCCGTTGCCATAACCTTAGCAGCCGATTGAATTGTTTTTGCCTTCGTTAGGGCACTTCCTCCAGCTTCAGTCCATTGTTTGGATTGTTCTTTTGTCTCTGGAGTATAGTGGTGGATCCATGTCTCATCAACAGTTATGAAACGACGCTTACAACCCATTTTATTTCGCTGAAAACGATCCAAACAAGCTTGAGAAATGTTCATTCTTATGCGTTTTTGGTCGACTGTTAACAAGTCCGGCACCCATCTTGCAAAAAGCTTTTTCATCTGTAGTTCTTCATGCAAAATTAAATGGACTCGATCATTTGAGATGCCCTTGATATTAGCTATTTCACGCACTTTTATTCGTCGATCATTTAATATCATATCATGCACTTTGGCTACAATTTCTGTTGTGGTTGCTGTTTTTGGACGTCCACTACGTGGTTCATCTTCAATGCTTGTACGACCACGTTTAAATTCAGCAACCCAATTTTTTACTGTTGCATATGAAGGAGCACTTTCACCTAACACATTCACCATATCATTATGAATTTCTTGTCCCGATAAACCTTTTTTATGTAAATATTTAATGACACCACGCATTTCTAATTTTTTCATTGTAACAAAATCACGGATGCGTCTTTTGTGAGCAGCTGTTTCTATATGAAGGAGTTGCCAGATCGAAACAAAATTTAACATGTGTTCATAGCAGAGATGCAAGTCCCCAAAACACTTAACTTTTTTCTGTTTATACCGCGCTTTTTGTGCTAGGCTAAGAAGTTTCCGAACCGCCCTCGTACACTCTAAAGTTTGAATGTTTTTTTAAGTATTATTTTCAAGTATAATTATTCCATATATTGAAGTGCAAATTTACGTTTAAATAAATATTTTTATATAACCTACATGCTTATCTTTTATAGTCAAAAAACAATATTATATTCGAATTCACTTATAAGCCACTAAATGGCTTATAAAAAGATTTGGTTATAGTCGAATTCGGGATATAGTCCACAATATGCGTGCATTTTTGGGTTTGGCTTATAAGCGAATTATACTGTATCGATCTTTATGCTTCCTGAAATTGAAGCCCATAATCTTGACGACACTTGGTTTGAACAGGACGGTGCGACTAGCCATATAGCTTCCCAAACAATGGATCTATTGAGAGATCATTTCGAAAAGCAGCTAATTTCACGTTTTGGACAGGTGAGTTGGCCGCCTAGATCGAGTTATATAACACCTTTAGACATTTTTCTTTGGGGTTACGTAAAGTCCAAAGTCTATGCTGACAAACCAGCTACGATTCACATTTTGAAAGCCAACAGTACGCGTGTCAATAAAGCCATACCGGTCGAAATTCTCCTGAGGCGTAGTTGCGGCCAACATTTGAAGGAAATTATATTCAAAAAATAAATGACATAAAATGTCTTTTCAAATTACCAATAAAGATTCCAAACTTGATTTGAATTTTTATATTTTTTTTGTACTGAAAAAATACGTCTAGATGGATCACCCTATAGAAGTCACATTGCATATACCCTCAGGAAAAACTCAATTGGAAATGCGGTTAAAACGACTAATCCTACCAAAACGATATCAAATCAGTTTCTCTTTAATATAGCCCCCATACTCGTACAAAGGTCTTTCCGTAAAAATTTCATTTCCGATTTATGGTCATATCGCTGTAAAGGCCACATTTTAAATTTGATCTAACTCAAATCATTCATAGAGTGTTCTGTGGGACACCTTGGAACAAATCTGTCTATGATTTTACATAGCCCAATGAAATTTGACACTCAAGCACTTAAAGTTATACATATAAAGACCAACCTTGTCTTCACACAAAGGCGCGGAGTATTCCGGAAAGCAAGCTGGTGTTGGTAGTAACATCCTTAGGCCCGCCTGCTTTTCCCATTATTTACTGGTTTTTATTAAATGGTTTAGTTATTATTTAGTATAAACAAAATTTCCGCTAGCCTCTTAACAATAAAATCACATAATCAATTTAAACCAAACACAGCCACAAACATAAATAACACCAACAAATGAACAACATTAAAAACAAAACTCAATTAAACATCCCGGACGACAAAGGCGAAGAAAAGAAACGAAAATACGAAAGTGAACGCTAATTAATAACAAAAGCGAAAGCGGAAAACTCCCCATAAAGATACAAAAACAGATGGTGATTGAAACCAAAAACTGCCAATAAAATAAACATAAATACGTTGTAAAGGGAAGATACGAAGTCGGAGATGGAGACACAGATACGCACGCACATACACATCCATAGACACCGAGATACATGGTCACCAACACCAGCACACGAATGGTGAGTGATGATGAACTAATGAGAAACAAGTGATAATCAGAGTTGACAGCATTTTGTCACAATTGTTTAACTTGCTAAGCACGTTGCAGGACGTGCAGCGCATAAACTCGTTCTCACAGCTTACACAACTTACACACATACACTTGTCACACGCCGACGATACACACCAATCCATCGGTGCCACAGATATGAGTAATGCCACGTTAGAATTAAACGAAAAGTGAAAGAAAACGCAGATACAGCGATAATAAGACGGACGACATTGTTTTGTTAATTGACAATCCCTGAAGATGATTGACGAAGTCAATCGAAATATTGGGATAAATAAAAATTAAACAACACATAGAACAACGAGATTAAATAAATGACCTTAAGCCGGAAAATAATTTTATAAAATAAAATGCAGATAAAATATAAGAGACGAGTTTGAAAGTTATAAAAGCTGAAGGGATGCTTATAATCAATGGTATACTTATAAACTCCAGCAGAGATGGAAATGCAGATATGATTAAAGATACAAGAGCAATAGTAAGAATTATTTAAAAGACGACATAAATCCAATGGTGGCATAAAAGAACAAAGGAGAACTTCTCTCAAATAAGCACACAGAGTAACACATCAGTTGGAAATCGGTCCGAACTACAAATATTTGGTTGGATAAACACACAACAGTAATAGTGAGAATTATTCAAAAGACGACGTAAACCCAATGGTGACATAAAAGAACAAAGAAGAACTTTTCTCAAATAAGCATACAGAGTTAAAAATCAGTTGGAAATCGGTCCGAACTACAAATATTTGGTTGGATAAACATATTTTCTGTGGCAATCACCGACATTCCATGGTATTGATAGTTACATGGTTCGACTTACCATATGTTGGGTAGCTACAATAATGTTACGATAATAACAGCCAATAAGTCGGTTATACCAACTGAATTCTATAAAACTATTGGTGGCTACAACCGTTAATTATAACAACCAACCACTTATGAAGTACATGTTACTTTGGTACCAACAATTGGTGGTAACTACGAATACATTTTTTTTAGTAACCAAACCGCGTTTAGTTCGCTGTTGTAATACGAGGGCTGCTATATATATATTTCTGGCCTAATAATGAAAATGCAAATATTTATCATCAAAAATGGTTTTATTGTTTTTAAAAGTATTCTCCAGCATGAATTATACACTTTTGCATGCACTCAAACCAATTGTCGAAGCACTTTTTCCACTCCGATTGAGACACCCCCAGAACATGGTTTTTGAACGCATCAACAGAATCTTCCGGCGACAAAAATCGTTGACCACGCATTTTTTCTTAATGTGGCGGGAATAAAAAGAAGTCATTGGGTGCCAAGTCAGGGCTGTACGGAGGATGAATAATCAATTGGCCATTCAAAAAGGCGCTGGTTTGAGCCGATGTGTGAGAGCTCACATTATCATGGTGTACAATGATTCGTCTTCTCTTGTTCGTTTTTCGAATTTCTCCGAAGACTTCAGGCAAACAAATTGAGGTGTACCACTCAGAATTGAGCGTCCTACATTGCTCAAGCGGAACAGTCGCCACATGACCAGTTTTGCCATAGAAACAGGCGACCATTTGCTTCGAAGTGCTTCTTCCATGAACAACTTTCGTTGGATTTGGCTCGTCTTCGAAGACCCACACGGTCCATTGCTGTTTTGTTTCGGGCTCATACGCAATGATTAATGATTCGTCACCTGTGACGATCTTATAAAGGTCTTTTAAGGCACCGCGATCGTATTTTTTCAAAATTTCTTTGCGCCAATCGACACGAACCTTTTTTAAGCGATTGTCAAATTGTGCGGGATCCAACGAGAACAAACCGTTCTTAGGGCCAGGTGTTCATGCAATATCGAATGTATGCTGGTGGAAGAAATGCCCAAGAATGCCTCTATCTCTACTGTACTCAATTTAAACCACGGTCATTATAAATGGTCAGAATGATGGCAAGAACAGCAGTGGATGATCAATTTTCAAAGAAAATCACCTTCAGTGAGGAGGCACATTTTCATCTCAGTAGATTTGTCAATAAGCAGAAATGCCGCATTTGGGCGAATGATAATCCATGAGTGATTGTCGAAAAAACAATGCCCCCACAAAGAGTGACTGTTTGGTGCGGGATCCAACGAGAACAAACCATTTTTACGGCCAGGTGTTCATGCAATATCGAATGAATGCTGGTGGAAGAAATGTCCAAGAATGCCTCTATCTCCCGGAATGTCAAATGATGATCTATCTTTATCAGTTCACGCACGGTATCAATGTTCTCTGGCACAACGGCCGTCTTTAGACGACTTTCACGACCTTCGTCTTTGAGCGAGCGTCGGCCACGATTGAATTCATTAAACAAGTTTTTGTCAGTGCTATAGGATGGTGCTTCATCGCCATACAAAGATTTAAGTTCATCGATTCACTCTTGTCGTGAAGAAGATTGTGAAAAATGATCGCACGAAAATGTTCACGAGTTAATTCCATGTTTTTGCCAAATTGATTTTTTCCAGTCACTGTAAACAACACAAATGATGGTCGTACGTCAAAACGTTCTGTGTACGTTTATGATAAATCATGTCAAACTTTACAATGGAAATGTCAGATGGCGCCAGACAACACTTAGAGTTGCCCAAGCCAGGAATATATATAGAAAACCTCGTATTACTCGTACACTAGACACAGAAAACAGATTCCGAATTTCTTTGCCAACCGAGTGATTGAAGTTACATGCACCTCAAGAATTCCATCAGTTCGTCCGCATGTTAGTTGGTGCTCTGTAATTTTAAGTTATTAATACTTTTGTATCTATTTTTTCTGTATTTCTAGAACTTTATTTAATAACAATAGAAATTATTTACCTCAGCGCCTGCAGGGGATTTTTGAGGCTAGTCGGTAACACCAATTAAGTTATCTATTTATATTTATTTGTGACTAAAGTATATATACATGTATTATACAAGAAAAAATGTTATGTATAATAAACTCATATACAAAAAGCAGTGTTTAAGTATTTCAAAAATTATACGAGAAGCATTTCAAAATGTTGAGATAAGTACTCTTTCAGACTAGTTATACATTTAAACATTGATATAAAGGGTGGTTACATTTTAAGGGCCGATCTTGAATGAGAACTACACCAAAACGTCAAGCTTTTTTCTGCATTTCATTAGATATTTCTAAAATTCAGACTAACTCAATTTGAACCGTGGAAAGATACACAAGCGAGCAACGCTTTATAAGTTATTCAGGCTTATTATGAAAATGGGAGTTGTGGAAGATCAATTTTCGAAGAAAATCATCTTCAGTGAGGAGGCACATTTTCACCTCAGTGGATTCGTCAATAAGCATAATTGCCGCATTTAGGCGAATGATAATCCAAGAGTGATTGTCGAAAAAACAATGCACCCACAAAGAGTGACTGTTTGGTCCGGTTTATGGGCTGGCGGCAACATCGGGCCGTATTTTTCGCAAAGTGAGGCCGGTCAGGCAGTTACTGTGAATGGTGTTCGCTATCGTGAGATTATAACGAACTTTTTATGGCCCGAATTGGAAGATATGGATGTGAACGATGTGTGTTTTCAACAGAACGGTACCACTTGCCACACAACTTACGAAACAATGGCTCTTTTGCGGGACAAATTCAATGGCCGTGTTATATCACATCGTAGCGATGTTAATTGGCCGCCAAGATCATGTGATTTGACACTGTTGGTCTTCTTTCTTTGGGGTTTTTTGAAAGAAAACGTGTACGTCGATAAGCCAGCAATAATTCAAGAGCTAAAGGATGAGGTAATTCGGCACATTAACGATATAGAAGCTCAATTATGCCTCAGCGTCATCGATAATTTGGACCATCGGATGGAGGTGTGCCGCCGAGGTCGTGGCGGCCATTTAGCCGATATTTTGTTCGATACATAATTGAACTATATCAATATTATCATAATGAAAAGAAATGACAATAATTTGTCATTTCTTGTCATGTCCCTTTAGAATGAATATTTATTAAACTGTGTTGCACTCTGATGAGTACTGTACATATAAAATAATTTGCATGTGCAAACCGTAAAAAGGTAAAATATTTCTTTCTAGGTCTCTATACTCGTATAGTGATAGCGTAGTGTACTTTCCTGGCAAATTATGTATAATTTTTAAAGCCTTATTCTGTAAAATTTGCAGTCTTCAAATCAGAATTCTTCTCATACCCGTATATTAAAGCCAAATAATTTAGATGGCTTTGTGTCAATGACTAAAAAATTAAATATTTACATTTCTCATTAAGTTTTAAACGCAATTCCTCAATATGATGTGTCATAGGATGTTTCCACTACGGTCGCGTCCACGTCCGCGTCAACGATTTATCGAAAATGTGTAATGGTGTTTCCATTGTGTTTTGCGTCCACGTTGGCGTTCAAACAGCTGTTTGTGTTTATTTGTTTGTTTTGCGGCGCGAAAAGTTTCATATTTTTGTGTTATTATATTGATATTATTTTGCTAACCGCAGTGGAAAATAAGGATCAAATGGTATGCGCCTAATGGAAATGTGCAGTAGCAGCAGCGCTTTATGTTTATGCTGATAAACAGCTGCTTTAATAGGGATGTGCAATTTGCGGTGTTGCCATTAATAGGTATGGGTGGGTTTCGATTGCAAAAATAATCGAATTTATAGTAAACGCGACTTATCGGAAAACGTGTCCAATATGAACGCGACTTTTGCTCATACCTACTGCCTATGTTTTTTGTATAGGCTTTAACGCGCGTTCATTGATTTTTGGGCGCGGACGCGACAGTAGTGAAACAGCCTATCAGTTCACATTTGCAACTGAACTTGTGCTTCCATCTATGTAAACATACTCCTTCAGATTTTCCAGATAGTCCCTAAGAGCACTAATTATTTCTCACGAATGCATTAAAACTCCATCTTCTGACACAATATTGAATGATCCACAAGATCAAATGCCTTGGGAAGTCATAGAAAATGTCTCCTACAACAACAAAAATTACGGCAAATTCATTACATATAAAATTCACAACCTTTACGACAGCCTCTTCAGTTCCGCAGTCCTTCTGAAAACCATACTGATTGCCAAACATTAAGTTCTCGTTTTCCAAATATGCTGAGAATTGAGAATAATAATATCTTCTCAAAAATCCTCGTAGCAAAAACTGCTTGCTTACACAATTGGTGCACTTGAAGTATCGTAGGGAGGCTCATGAAGAGGAAAAAGTTGAAAACATTATCGATGATTTATATTGTACGAGGGCTGCTGTATATATATTTCTGGCCTTATAATGAATATGCGAATATTTATCATCGAAAATGGTTTTATTGTTTTCAAAGTACTCTCCAACATGAATTATACACTTTTACATGCGCTCAAACCAATTGTAAAAGTACTTTTTCCACTCTGGCGAAAAAAATCGTTGACCACTCATTTTTTTCTTGATGTGCGAGAATAAAAAGAAGTCATTGGGATGGATGACTTCTCATTGGGATGACAAATCAATTGGCCGCTCAAATAGGCGCTGGTTTGAGGCGATGTGTGAAATCTCGCATTATCATGGTGTACAATGATTCGTCTTCTCTTGTTCGTTTTTCGAATCCGAAGACTTCAGGCAAACAAATTGAGGTGTACCACTCACAATTGACATCCTACGTTGCTCAAGCGGAAAAGTCGCCACGTGACCAGTTTTGCCGAAGAAACAGGCGACCATTTGCTTCGAAGTGCTTCTTCAACGAACAACTTTTGTTAGATTTGGCTCGTCTTCGAAGACCCACACGGTCGATTGCTGTTTTGTTTCGGGCTCATACGCATAGATCCATGATTCGTCACCTGTGACGGTCTTATAAACGTCTTTTGAAGCACGGCGATCGTAGTTTTTCAAAATTTTTATTGCACCAATCAACACGAGCTTTTTTTTGAGCGATTGTCAAATTGTGCGGGATCCAACGAGAACAAACCTTTCTTAGGGCCAGGTGTTCATGCAATATCGAATGTATGCTGGTGGAAGAAATGCCCAGGAATGCCTCTATCTCTACTCTACTCAATTTGAACCATGGTCATTATCAATGGTCAGAATGATGGCAAGAACAGCAGTGGATGATCAATTTTCAAAGAAAATCACCTTCAGTGAGGAGGCACATTTTCACCTCAGTGGATTCGTCAATAAGCAGAATTGCCGCACATGGGAATGATAATCCAAGAGTGATTGTCGAAAAACAATGCACCCACAAAGAGTGACTGTTCGGTGCGAGATCCAACGAGAACAAACCATTTTTACGGCCAGGTGTTCATGCAATATGGAATGAATAATGGTGGAAGAAATGCCCAAGAATGCCTCTATCCCCCGGTATGTCAAATGATGATCTTTCTTTATCAGTTCACGCACGGCATCAATGTTATCTGGCACAACGGCCGTTTTTGAACGACTTTCACGACCTTCGTCTTTGAGCAAGCGTCGGCCACGATTGAATTCATTAAACCAGTTTTTGGCAGTGCTATAGGATGATGCCTCATCGCCTTACATAGATTTAAGTTCATCGATGCACTCTTGTCGTGATAATCTACGTCGAAAGTTGTGATAAATGATCGCACGAAAATGTTCACGAGTTAATTTAATTTTTTTGCCAAATTGATTCGTTCAAGTCACTGTAAACAACACTAATGAAGGTCGTACGTCAAAACGTTCTGAGTAAGTTTATGCTAAATAATATCAAACTTTCTAATTTAAACGTCAGATGGCGCCAGGCAACACTTAGTTTCTTAAGTGTGGTCCAACCGTAATGCACCATGTAATTGGTGAGTTACACCATAACGTCAAGTTTTTTGTCCACCTTAATTTTACATTTGGTGGTTTCAGTGTGTGACAAATTTAACCATGGAGAGGGACACAATTGAGCAGTGCGTTAAGATTGTTGAAGCCGTTTACGAAAATGGGCGTTCAAATCAAAATGCATTTCGTGCACTTCGTAATTTTTTTTTTGGTTAGCGTAATCGACCAAATTTCAGCAAAAGGATCTGTAGGAAATGTAAAAATACCTGTGCATGTGTTCTATTATTGGGCCTTACATCTTCGAAAATGAGGTCGCCAAGCAGTTCCAGTGAATGGTGTTCGCTATCACGAGATGACAAAGGACTTATTGTGGCCAGAAATTGAGGATATTTTATCTCACACAAAAGTGTCAAAGATCCTTCTATCACAATAAAAAAATATTAAGATAATGTGCAGTAAAGTTTTTGTTTCATTTACAATTAACATTAGTGGGACCATCCTTTATATAAAACTAAAGGGTGGTTAAATTTTAAGGACCGATGTTGAATGTGAATCACACCTAAACGTCAAGTTTTTTTCTGCATTTCATTTGATATTACTCAATTTTAGACTTACTCAATTTAAACCATGGAAAGAAACACAAGCGAGCAACTCGTTAAAGTTATTCAGGCTTATTATAAAAATGGGCGTTTAAATCAAAATGCATATCGTGCACTTTGTGATTTTTTGGTTAATTAATTCATTCAAATATGCGTACAATCGGAAAAATAGTGCAAAAAATTGAGCAAACCGGGTCTGTAGGAGATGTAAAAACACCAGTGCATACTCGTACAGCTCGTACTGCAGAAAATATTGCTGCTGTTCGCGATAGTGTGGCTGAATAACCGTCCACCTCAATTCGTCGTCGTGCCCAACAACTGTACCTCTCACGCTTGTCGTCGATGAACATTATGCATAAAGACTTGCATTAACATGCTTACAAGGTGCAATTGTCTAAAGAACAATAGCCTTTTGACCATTCCAAACGTCATCAATGGTCAGAATATTGGTGGCAAGAATTGGCATCGGCCCTTAAAATTCAACCACCCTTTATAGTAAGGTCCACTCGATGCTACAGAATCATATTAAGACCTCTAGTCGGCGGGGTCGTAGCACGGTTTCGGAGAAAGAAAAAGTCAATTGTCATATAATCGGAGAAGAAGATAAGGCCCGCGAAAGCCACAGTTTCTATCTGATTTATATGACAATTGACTTTTTGAAAAGTGCCTACTAAAAATTATTAGTTTATCTCCTATAGTTTAAGAGTTAAGATAGTGATTCTGTGTCGATCGATGTGATGAACATAAAATCTATCTTCTTTCTTTTAAGGTTTTACAGACGTCAGCACTAAGTCATTATACCACGATGTAGCCCAGTGTGTCATGGAATTGCTCATATACTTCACACCGTAGTAGCACAAGCAATACGTATGTACTTGTTCACTTACTGTGTATGCGAATATTGTTACAGCCAAGACTTAATGTTTCATTTCGCCAGCGAACAAACCATTCCGACCATGACAGCACCAGTCCCATGCCGTCGCCAACAACAGGAACCTGACAACGTTTCTGTTTATTCATTCGTTCGTTCATTCCTTGGCCCCCTTATGGCGGGGGGAAATGTCTGAAACATAGGAAAGATGTCCCGTATATTCCCTCTGGCTGTTATTCAAGCAACTCCCCCACTAGCTCACAGCGAAATGATTTCTATCTTAAGATCTGTTTTATGGGGATATATTGAAGATATCTGAAAAGACAAAGTATAACAACAGCACGTTGACGGCTACGCCAAGCTTGCCAAGGGGTGGTACGGCAAAACAGAACGCAAGATTGACGTAGGACTTTAATTGAAGGACAACATAAGTAAACTGATTGTTAAGTATTTAAACTGATATCCAAAGACGACAGACGGACAAACGGACGGGCGGGCGAACGACTTCATATCGCCTTTGCTGCACAATAATGCACAATGAAAGATGTGAGATGTCCGCAAATAAAAAAAGGACAATTGTCTTATCGCATGGACAAATGAAAGAGTAAAAAAGACCAAAACTAGTACGAGAACTCTTCAGCTGATAATTGGGTTCAACTGTACGAGTATTTGAGTTCGATGTTAACAAAACTTATGTTGCGTATACACAACAAGCACGGTGTTTAGATTCTAGAGAAATCGAGGTCAACATATTCAATACTTACCTAAAATATTATTTTTTGCTCGATATTTTTATAAAACTCTTCTGAATAATCGTCAAGGTAAGGGTAGATGGAAAGGGTTGCTTGCCAGGAGGAAATGGCGAGTCCAAGGAAAGCAACTCCACCCAAGAAGGAAGAGGGTGAAGAGTTATAGGAAGGAGAGAGGGTGTATATTTAAAAGAGAGCGAGATGGTGTATCTTTAAAAGATAGAAAGAGTGTATATTTAAAAGAGAGAGATATGGTGTATACTCGTATGTAAAAGAGAGAGAGAGAGAGAGGTGTGGCAATTATCCAGTTTTATTTTGCTATAACTCAGTGCCACATGAGGACTCCTACAGGGTGGGCGTTGTAACATTTTAAATTTGAATCGTCTGTAAAAAAAGTACTGATCACATTTCCAAATTTCTGATTTGTTTGAAAGGTTGAAGTTTGTCATTTAAAAATGGAACACAATATCATTCATACGAGTATGACTGCCACAACTGGCTCGACAGTACCTTTTCCGATCAATTCAATTTTTCAGTACATTTTTGATTGTTTAAGGTCGAATCTCTTTAATGGCAACTTCTATTTCAGGATTCAATTGTCTCTGGATGCTTTGCGTAACAATTATCCTTAATGGTTCCCCACAGAAAATAATCCGAAGGGCACAAATCACAGCTCCGAGGCGGTCAATTGACATTACAGTTTCGGCTGATTATTCGATTGACAAAAACAGTGCGTAAAATATAGGTGCACGCAAAAAAAAAGTATGGTTGTGGTGACAATATTCGAAGATGATAATACTATTGTTGGGTATATGGTTGTGGTACAACAATATTATGATCCTCACATCAATAGTATGATTCAAATACAACCATACTATGATCCTCACAATAAAAGTATGATTCACACATTACCATACTATGATCCCCACAACCATAGTATGATTCACTCTCAACCATCCACAACCATAGTATGAACCTCACAACCATAGTATGTTTCACATACAACTATAGTATGATCCTCACAACCATAGTATGATTCACACGCAACCATGTTATGATCCCTACAACCATATTATGATCACACACAATTATACTATGATCCCCAACATAATTTATTAGAATTGGTTTAAGTTGTCAACAATAGATTTGAATTATGAAAATTATTCAAAAATACATTATATTCAAAATAATACAAGCGATTTATTTCACAGTAGAAAAAATAAGTGGAAATAAACGTAAGCGTTTTTATTAAAAAATACTTCAGTTAAATAAAGCCAAAGCTGGTTGTTTCAAATATTTTTATTTCGATAAAAAAACATTTGTTCTTAAAATAATAAATAAAAATAAATGAAGAAAAATTACAATCATACAGTATGATTGCCGTAATAATATTATTTTTAACATAAAACGCAAAACACAAGACTTTTGTCGCACCAACCATATTTATATTGTTGCTATAACCATATTTTCATTTTTAAATTTGGCAATAATACTATTGTTACATTTCAACAATATTAATATTGCAGCAATTATACTATTGTCAAAAATAAATTCAGTTAACAATGCTATGGTTGCTACGAACATACTTTTATTGCGGAGAACATATTATTTTTGCCGTGACCATGTAGTAGCCATGTTTTTCACTGCGTGTGGTTACGATGGCTGTGTGACATGTGGCCCCGTCTTGTTCAAACCAAATGTCGTCCATGTAACTCTCTTGAATTCTTGGAAACAAAAATTCGTTGAGCATGGTTGTTGTTGCTGTAGCGGCGACTGTGTGCCGGGGTGACAGCACTTGGCCGAAGAATTGCTCTTCGGATAAATCCGGTCCACAGAACCGGCTATCGTGGGATTGGTAACCACCGTTTAAGGTAACGGCGGCTCCTTGATCATTTTCGAAGAAAAATGGCCCAGTCATGCCACCAGCCTAAAATCCACACCAAACAGTGACGCGTTGTGGATGCATTGGCTTTTTAATAGTCACGTGTGGTTTCTCTCAACCCCATATGTGACGCGCAAATTAGAAAGGGACCTAAGGTTAAAAACCAGTTTTAAAGATTAGGTCCCTTTATATTTGCGCTTAGAATCGTCGACTTCACATTTTAAAGATTAGGTCCATTTCTATTTGCGCTTAGAATCGTCGACTTCACTTTCATAAAACGCGCATATCTCTGGGGGGGACACTTTAGGGGCACAGAATCGGTCTCATTCGATGCTCAGATGTTGTCCACATCAAAAAAAGAAAAAAAATGAAAATTATTTTTTTTTATCCTTAGGTCCCTTTCTCTATGCCCTGTCACATATGTCACAAAATTCAACCTTTCCAGTAACCCCAGAAATATGAAAAACCGAGTATTTGTTTTAACAACCAATTCAAATTTAAAATTTTAAATAACCCACCCTACATGAGAGTTGACATCGATTGTTTTCCAAGTGTTAGAGATTCCCTTTTTCTTCTCCGGTCTCTTGTCGGCCAGAGAGACCAGGTTATTCTGCAGTTGTGAATTGAGTTTCACCTTGACCCTGCTTCCGAAACCACCACTTCGTCGATTGCATTAATCAGTTTGACGAGCAGGTTATGTATGTCCGAGGTTGTTGGTGCTCCTACTGCTCCTGGGTCCATTTAGGCACATTTGTCTGCTATCGTGTGGCCCGGTACTTATGTCAGCGTAATGCGTCTCCGGATTCTTATGAGTAAATCAACGAATCTTCTTACACACTTTGATTTTTCTGTCAAACATTCCGGCGCCTTTATAGCTGCCATGCTGTCCACATATATCCGGATATTGTATGCTTAGTTCCATTCATTTATTGATTCATATTATATACAAATTGTTCTAAGATTATACTAAATACAATTTAAGTTGAAGTAAATTCCATTTTCTGCTCAAACATTAAAACATAATTATTAAATGAGTGTTTATTGTTGCTAATGTATGAAGTGGAGGAGAACATTTTTAAAGACCTTTAGAAATGTTGTCCCAGACGGGGGCTACAGACAACATCACAGCTTGAAAACCTACTTTAAATATTAGCATTTTATTGGCAATGTTTAACGCGAGATTCTATTTATAAAAGTTTATAAGGTTCTGATCAGTATGTTACATTTATTTACAATATACGAAGCATAGTCTCTATAAGTAACTTTGGGTCCAAACTAACCCCTAAATATTTAACATATTTTTTCCATTTTATTTCGCCATTGGTAATATGACGAATACGAGGGTTGCTATATACATTTCTAGCCTAGATAGTTTGACATTTTTAGCATAAACGTACTCAAAACGTTTTGACGTACGACCATTATTTGTATTGTTTACAGTGACATGAAAAATCAATTTGGCAAAAAAATGGAATTAACTCGTGAAAATTTTCGTGCGATCATTTTTCACAACTTTCGACGTGAATTATCCCAAGAGTGCATCGATAAACTTAAATCTTTGTATGGCGATGAAGCACCATCCTATAGCAATGTGAAAAACTGGTTAAATGAATTCAATCAGGTCATCCAAAAACTACCGTTGTGCCAGAGAACATTGATGCCAAGCGTGAACTGATAATACAATATCGTCATGCGACTTACCGTGAGATAGAGACTTCCTTGGGCATTTCTTCCACCAGCATACATTCGATATTGCATGAACACCTGGCCTTAAAAAATGTTTGTTCTCGTTGGATCCCCACAGTTTGATAATCGTTCAAAAAAAGGTTTGTGTCGATTGATGCAAAGAAATTTTGAAAAAAATACAACAACTTGAGAATAGAAAAAAAATCATTCCTATCATTCGAACTGTTCTATTATGTGGGCGGCAAGGTCTATCTTTAAGAGGTCACCGCGATCATGGTAGTCTGTCATTGGATTTGCCTATTGAAAATGATGGCAACTTTCGGGCTCTTTTGCGTTTTGCAATAGATAGTGGGGATATTTCTTTAAAAAATCACATAGAAAATACAGGCCGCAATTCTTTATATATAAGTCCACAAATTCAAAACGAAATTGCACACATAGCAGGAGGAGTTATTCAAAGAAAAATCATCGAACGCATAAATAAATCACAATGTTTTTCTATAATTGCCGACGAGACAACCGATGTGAGTGGAATCGAGCAGTTTTCTATATGTATTCGTTATGTTGACAAAGTTGAAAAGGAACATAGTCTTCGAGAGGATTTTTTATGTTTTGTTCTAGTGGAAGATACCACTGGCGCCGGACTTGCAAATACATTGGTCAATGAGTTGAAGAATCTTAAACTCAATCTCGAAAATATAAGGGGCCAAGGTAAGTCTTTATTGTTGTATTTTTCTTTTCTAGTTTTCTCACTTTGAAGGCTATGATGGTGCTCGTTCCATGAGTGGAGAGTTCAAGGGTTGTGCGTCGAAAATAAGGAGTTTTTATCCGGATGCTGTTTATGTTCACTGTGCTAACCATAGCCTCAACCTTGCAGTATCACATTGTTGCAAAATACCATCGATAAGAAATTGTATTGGTACAATCAAAGATATAGTCAATCTCTTCTGACTATCAACTAAATCAGGAGCAGTATTGAAAAATTGTATTCAAAAATCGTGTCCAAACGCGAAACAAACTAGACTTCTAAAATTTTGCGAAACGCGCTGGGTAGAACATCTCGAATCACTATCTTTGTTTTCAGACGTTTTTCAATACATTTGTGAAGCGTTGGAGGAGCTTGATGACAGCAACGTCAGATATGATTCCACAAAGCCACATGCCCTTTTAGCGGCAATTCGGACACCTCAATTTATTATTGCGTTAGGAGTAATGAAACCAGCATTCTCTTTATCAAAAAATATAAGCCAGCATCTGCAGGAGGAGCAATGCGATCTTAGTAGCTGTGTCAATTACATCGATACTTTATTTGCAGAATTAAAAGAAATGCGCGCAGACGCAGATCAATCTTTCAAGGCAATATTTAATTCAGCTAAGGCTATAGCGACGGAAATTGGAATAGAAATTAAAGTGCCCCGAGTTGTAGCCCGACAGGTCAATAGGGAAAATTACGAAGGATGTCCAGAAGCGTACTATCGTCGGTCAATTTTTATACCCTTTAGGAGCTAAACGAACGATTTTTAAAAATACAAACATATTACCTAGCAAATCTAAACAGCTTAATAAAACGCAAATGGTGGATACAGTCCGTACTTTGGAAAAACAGTGGCCAAGAGACACAGAACCTAGGGACAATTTTCTTGCTGAATTTAAATTATGGCGATGGTAACAATTAAAATTTTATAATTATTTGATCGCATTTTAATTCAAATCTTATATAAATAGACACAACCTAAATCAAACAAAAGATCCTGGGACATTTATTGATTGTTTAAATTTGTGCGACAATATGATATTTCCGACAATACATCGCTTCCTGCAAATTGGAGCTACGTTACCAGTTTCAGTCGCGTCAAGCGAGCGTTCTTTTTCAACCCTCCGTCGATTGAAAACTTATTTAAGAAATAAAACTGGGCAAGACAGATTGAACGGATTAGCATTGCTTAACGTACATAGAGATATAGCAGTAACAGAGCTAGAAATAGTAGAAATTATGTCAAAAAGCAATAGAAGATTTAATTTTTAATATTAAAAAATAAATGTCTTATTTTAAATGAAACCCCCCCGAAATTTTTTTCTGGCTACGCGCCTGGTGTGCACCATAACAATTCGAGCGCTCACACATCGGCTCAAACCAGCGACTTTTTTACCGACCAAAACGTCGAATTGATGGGTCATCCCACACTTCAAGAAAAAAATGCAAGAAGGTCATCCGCAAAGATAGACATAATGCAATTATCCGAGACTGGAATACCTGCCGTGTAGTACGAGGGCGACCGCAAAACTAACTGGCCTGGCACATTTTCTGTTTTACTAGCAACTTTTTGTTTTGTTTTTTAAAAGCAATCTTTTATAAGCCATCTGTCAAAATTTCCGAAATATTTAATGATTATTTTCTTTGTTACAGGTGATTGAAGTAAACAAGTTTTATAATTTTTGAAAAATGGAAAATAAAGAGTTTCGTGCGGTAATTAAACACTTTTATATGAAAGGTTATACGCCACAATTAATCAAAGATGAATTAATCAAAGATGAATTGAATTCTGTTCATGGTGATTATGCACCATCATGCTCCACCGTGAAATCCTGGGTTCAACAATTTTAAATTTGGGGTCGTTCAAGTACGGAAGATGAACAACGCTATGGAAGACCGAAAACTGCTACTACTATTGAAAACATTAGAAAAATATTTAACGAAGTGACTAAAGATAGACGAATAAAGCTCAGAGAACTTGCTGATATTGTTAAAATACACGAAAAACAAGTTTGGAGTATTTTACATGATGAACTCCACATGAAAAAACTATCCGCAAGATATGTGCAGCGTTTGTTGACTTTACCCCAAAAAATCGTCCGTTGGACCAATTTCGAGTAGCTTTTAGCGATTTATTAGCGTAATCCAATAGAGTTCTTGCGCCGATTGTCCCAAGAAGGCGAAAACTGTTAAGTCAGCAGGAAAAGTAATGGCCACAGTATTTTGGGATGCAAGGGGTATAATATTTATTGATTATCTTGAGAAAGGAAAAACTATAAATAGTGAATATTATTGTGCATTATTGGATCGGTTGAGTGAAGAAATCAAGATAAAACGACCGCATTTAGAAAAAAAAGTTATTTTTCATCAAGATAATGCTCCTTCACACACTGCCGTTTTAACACAACAAAAACTGGCCGAGTTACGATTTGAAATTGCTCCGCATCCACCATATAGTCCAGATTTAGCTCCTTCTGATTATTTCTTGTTTCCAAATTTAAAAAAATGTCTCGGTGGCAAAAAATTTTCGTCAAATAGCGAGGTTATTGCTGAAACTGAGACATATTTTGAAGGTCTTGAAAAATCTTATTTTTCGGATGGAATAAAAAAACTTGAAAAACGTTTGATGAAGTGTATTGAGTTGGTAGAAGGTTGTGTTGAAAAATGAATAATAATCAGGCATGTCACAGAAGTTTTACGAAATCGATTTATTTCACCTTTTCCAAATCGTTACGATTTGCTTTTGCTTCTTCAGCGCTCGTACGTTTTGACTAATACGGAAAAAAAATCATTTCACATTTTTGATACAAAAATATGGTAACTCCATGAAAAAAAACAGCTGATTACAAATTTATGTAAATAAGGGAAAGTAATAAACAAATTGTTGACAATTAAAAAAGGCGTTTAAATTGTTTTTTTATAATATAAACACCAAAAGTAAAAATGCCAGGGGCTTCAATACTTGCTGTAATGGATGAAGAAATAAATCAGCGGTCTACTGAAAAAAATTGTCGCCGGACATTGAGGAACGCATCAGATCCTTTATCTCACTCAAATGCAGAGTAAGTATCCAAGGTTTATAAATATAAGGTTACGCCATCAGCAAAAATTGCCGTTAGTTGGTGACAAACATCAAAAAGAAGTGGGTTGCCAGCTCTATGTCTGCCTACTTTTAGTTGACAATGCTAAGATTTCATGTGAAAAATGTACATATTGCAGTGAGTTGGCAACCCTACAGCTGAAATCACTTTGTCAGATTTGTGAAGAAATAAAACAACAAATCGAAACGTAAACATTAAGTGTGCAGTGGGCAAATGTATGAAAACCAACAGTAAAAAATATGTGAGTATGTGTATAAGTAACATTTTTATTGTTTGATTAGAAACATTTAGTTTGTGTTTTTAATCCATAGAAGTGTGACAAAAATAGGAGAAAAAACAAAATAGTAAAAATGAAGTGTGCAGTGGCCAAATTTTTGGAAAATAAACAAATAAATAAAATAAAACAAATAAATTGATGGCAAAAATAGTCAATTGTCCCACTGTTATGAATACACAAATATTATCAGCTGTTAGCTCGAAATTTTTAGCCAATAGGAACAAAGTTTGCGTGACGTCATTGGTGACAAACGTCAAAAACAGAAAAGGGATGGGGGCTGGGATGGCGTAACCTTCTATACATAAACCTTGTATCCACCTGCAATGAGTTATTTTCAAATTTATTTTAATAATAATTTATTTCTACAGATTTATAACTTATTATCGGCTAAATAAAGAAGCTTTTGTTTTAGTTTTGGAAAAAATTTCTCCCCACCTCAAACGTTCCAATATACCGGCTATTATCCAGCTTGCAACAACGCTTAGGTTTTTGGCTACGGGTGCATTTCAAGGAGTTATAGGTAGAGATGTGGAGCTAAGCATTGGGAGAAGTACAGTTTCTACAATTATGTGGAGAGTTATAAATGCAATTGAAGCTGAAATTTGTCCACATTGGATCAAATTAAGAATGTCTTCCGAAGAAAAAATAAAGTCGAAATTGTACTTTTTGGAAAATTATGAAATTCCAGGAATTATAGGATGCATTCTGATTAAACTGTTCTCGTGTTCACTGAAAACATATTGATTGATTTCACCACCACCAGTTCCTCGCAAGTCCTTTTTACTATGGCACATCTTCGCCTTAACATTTCCTTTCCAATCTGACCAAACTTTCTTCCATTCTTTACAGGTTTTACTTGGTGGACCTGAACTATTCAGCAAAGCTGTCAATTCCGTCCATAGAGAATCAACAACAACCTTATCACCTTTTACATAGCCCCTGGCAATATCGTGATGTTTATACATAAAATTGATAAAAATTTTTGTCCTGTTTAACGTTTCGGTGTTTGCCCCTAAAGTATAAAATAAATTAAATAAACAGTTTTTGACGAAAATTTAGAAATATGTATGTAAATACTTACATTTTTGCCCGATTGACTGAAGCGCTCTGTCTCAAACCAAACAATTAATTGTTTTTTTGTTTTTCCCCTTTCTTGCTTTTTCGTCTGTCAGTTGTACATTTCTACACCTTCTTCTTCAACACATATGGCAATAATTCAACAATACAAGTCTGCCTAAACAAAAACGTTCATTTCTGCATATTTTTTTGCGTTTTCATCACGGATTAGAAAAATAATAGATTTTTTGTAAAATAAATTCCAAAAACATGTTCATTCTAAGAGAATTTGGTTAATACAATATTTTCTGTTACATGTATGTGTCTTCTGTTTATTTTTTACGTTAAAATCACTAAACATTTCAATTTCACCCTGCTTTTTGAAAGTGATAACAAAACGCAAAATTTTTGCGTTTTCCGTTTTTTAGAGAAGCTAAAACCGTTTTCGTTTTCACTTTTGAACGATTATACATTCTGTGACATGCCTGAATAATTCCAAAAAAAACGGTTATTTTTATGTTAGGCCAGTTACTTTTGCGGTCGCCCTCGTATATATATTTTTGTTTATTAAATCAGTAAAATAAACAATACAAAAAATATATAGATTCGACTACTCACATAATTGATAATCGTATTACTGCATCATTAAGATTGAAATGACAAATCAAAACGACCGTGTTGCCAGCATTGAATCGACAAATTGATTAAATTGTATTTTAGTTAAAGTAGTGTTTATGAATGCGTTTTCTTACCAATCGTTTGTTAGGCAAAAAGTGTTTACTAATATGTACTTTAAATCCCAATTAAGATTTTTTTATGAATACGGCTGTAGGTCCCTTTCTATTTGCGCTTAGAATCGTCGACTTCACTTTCATTAAACGCGCATATCTCTGGGAGTGAACACTTTTGGGGCATGAGATCGGTCTCATTCGATGCTCAGATGTTGTCCACATCAAAAAAAAAAAAAGAAAAAAAAATGGGAATTTCGGTTGCAATCACCAAATGTTTATAATTGTAATGGATATTCCGTTTAAAATACCACAAGATGATGTATAACACCACCGTATTTTACTCACGGCTAATTAATCGGTCATATCAAGGAAGCGCGAAAAGGTATTCAGTTGACACAACTGGTGGTTGCAAACATTTTGCTGTTGTAACCAATTATTAGTGGTGATAACTAAAACTTCATCAAAACCAACAACGGGTTGTTTAATGGTATTTTTATTAAAAAAAATAATTAGTTTATTACTAACTTTAAGCCAATCGATAAACAAAATATTTGTCCATTAAAACTATTCCCTTCCACTTTTCCTTGTCACTTTCTTGACCCCTCCCTGTAAGTACCTTAAGTGCTTCAGTTATGTAAGCAAACAGTTTTTTGCCTATTCTATCGAATTTAACTTTAAATCGCAGTGGCTACACTTTATGTGCATATCAAATGTTATTGTTGCTTTTGTAGCTACCATAGCAGAAGTAAAAGCATTTTTTACTTACCTTACTCCAGTACAACTTTGTTGAACGTCCGCCTGTGCTCTCTAAAGAAGTTTTTTGGCTTAACATCATCTTAAGATAAGTTTAATGGTCGGGCATAGCCTATGGATTCGTTTCATTTGATTAATTTATAGGAGTGGTTTATGCATTACTAACTCACCTTCTTGCAGCCAGTTGAGTCACTGATTGGTGGACCACAACTTGTTAGATCAGTTCTTAACCGCTTTGATAAGTTTTAAGAAGATTCCTCTTTGCTCTCGGTTTTTATTTATCCATTCCAATGCAATAGTTCAAATTGGCCGTATTTTAGATGTGGGATTTTGCCTGCAAATAAATTATTAATTTATTTAATGTAAATTATTCAAACTAACAAGTGGGGAAGTTTCAGTCGGTTAATTCGATTTATATACTTAGTAGGGACATTAATACTGTTACAACATTGAACACACCGATTTCAATAGTAGAACTGAACATACCCCGTTAATGTTATATGGGTTTTGAAAGCTAACCTCAATAGCGTAAGTCTGTAACGGGATTTTAAAATTGTTTCAACTTTCATCATGAAGTGGTCAGATAATGAGAACCGTATCGCTGTAATAGCGCTTTTCAAGTGTGAAATGAAAAAAATCGATATTTTCAAAACGCTCCGGCCACTAGGGATTAGGCGCATGTTCGTCTACAGGTGCATACAACTTTTTGAGGAGACTGGAGATGTAAAAGACCACCACCGGTCGGGCCGCCCATGCTCTGTTTGAACACCGCATGTCATCAAAACCGTTAAATCAAGAATTCACAGAAATCTGCTCCGAAAACAGAAAATCATGGCCCGTGAGATGAATATCACGCAAAATCCATGAGTCGAATCATTAAAAAAGACCTGGGACATGGGGCTTTCAAACAATGTACCGGACATTTATTGACTGCAGCTTTAAAAAAATAGGATTGAAAAATGCAAACGTCTTTTGGTGAAGCACGCTGATAACTTGCACAGACCGATGAAAATTTTTTACCGTTCAGGAAAAATTTAACAAGCAAAATGATAGAGTGTATGAGCGGTTATCTAAGGAAGCATCTGAACTGATTCCAAGGGTGGAAAAGGGTCATCACCCAGCTTCAGTCATGGTTTGGTGGGGTGTCTCTTACGATGGGGTCACTGACCTGCATTTCCGCGAACAAGGAGTCAAAACATCGGCCAAAGCTGCTGTGAAGCCTCTTAACAATTCCCTGTTAAAACCAGCCATGGACTTTGCAGCAGGATTCTGCGCCGGCCTATAAGGCTAAAACGTTCCAGGCCTGGCTTCGAAACACTTTGCCAGCGTTCATTTCCTCTGAAGAATGGCCCTCAGGCCATCCAGATTTGGACCCATTGGATTACAAATTGAGGACGGCTTTAGAGGACAAGGTTTGTCACAAAAGATACCCCAACATTGGATCTCTTAAGACTGCTTTGGTTCGAGCTGTGGCCAATTTTCCAATGGACGAGGTGCGTGCAGCTATTGACGATTGGCCTGTACGACTTAAGGCGTGTGTAAAGGCAAAAAGCGGACATTTCGAATAAGTGGATTCTTTTTGGATACAATATACATCAGTAAATATATTAAAAACTATTTGGTCCAAAAACATTCAGTACTTTTTCTTTTACAGCATAAAACGTGTGTAACAGTATTTATGTCCCTACTAAGTATACCCTCCCTCAACCATATAGGAATTAAAATTTTCCCGTCGTTCCGTCCTCCATTGCCTGAAGCGAATCAGTTTTATTGAAATCACGTAAAATGTCGTATGCGTGAGGAGTATTAAGATGGAGCTGACATGCCCATGCGAATATTAAAAGTAATCGAATTTCATGCAAGTTATATGGGTTCTAACCTGCACTGAAACATAATCATTCGTGTGGAATATTCCAGAAGGGGCGTGGCTAGGTTTCCAATTTTCTGCCGCCAAGATTACCTTAAACCTGTGTTCTTAAGTTTTGATTTTGAGCTAAATCGTATGAATAACATTAAGGAGAGTACAGGAATATCAAAGACGGAATGGTGCATTAGCATGGGAGGTACACGAATGGGGCGTGACACTCTTTTTTCTTTCATATGCGAGTTCAAAGCCGGTTTTAAAGTATCACGAAATTCACAGTTTAATCCAGATTTAAACTTAGTGGGTTCTACTGAGCAGGAAAACAGGGCGTAGAAGGGGCGTGGCTAGGAGTACAACATTTGGTCACAAATTTGACTTATAAGTTTACTCTTACGAGGGCGGTTCGGAAAGTTCTTAGCCTATCAATGAAAGAGAATAGTTAGTTTTTCAAAAATATTTTTATTTTTCAATATAATCTCCTGAAACTTCAATACACTTAGTCCAACGCTTATCTAGCAATTCTATCCCTTGATTAAAATAGTTTTCCTCAAGGTCTTCAAAATAGTGGTTTATTTTTTTAGATTTGGGAACAGCTAAAAGTCACTGGGAGCTAAATCAGGAGAATAAGGTGGGTGGTCAAGCAACTCGTACTTTAATTCGTTGATTTTAGCCATTGTTAAAACACTCTTGTGCGCTGGTGCGTTGTCTTGATGAAAAATTATTGTTTTGTGTTGTAAGCCAGGACGTTTTTCTCGAATTTGTTCATTTAATTGATCTAAAAGGTTGCAATAGTACTCTGAATTTATTGTATTACCCTTTTGCTGATAGTCAATCAATAAAATACCTTTGAAGTCCCAAAAACCCGTTGACATAACCTTACCAGCCGATTGAATTGTTTTTGCCTTCTTTGGGGCACTTCCTCCAGCTTCAGTCCATTGTTTGGATTGTTCTTTTGTCTCTGGAGTATAGTGGTGGATCCATGTCTCATCAACAGTTATGAAACGACGCTTAAAATCCATTTTATTTCGCTGAAAACTATTCAAACAAGCTTGAGAAATGTTCATTCTTATGCGTTTTGGTCGACTGTTAACAAGTCCGGCACCCATCTTGCAGAAAGCTTTTTCATCTGTGGTTCTTCATGCAAAATTAAATGGACTCGATCATTTGAGATGCCGATGATATAAGCTATTTCACGCACTTTTATTCGTCGATCATTTAATACCATATCATGCACTTTGGCTACAATTTCTGTTGTTGTTGCTGTTTTTGGACGTCCACTACGTGGTTCATCTTCAATGCTTGTACGACCACCTTTAAATTCAGCAACCCAATTTTTTACTGTTGCATATGAAGGAGCACTTTCACCATATCATTATGAATGTCTTGTCCCGATAAACCTTT
This sequence comes from Hydrotaea diabolus, assembly GCA_963513945.1. Taxonomy (NCBI): domain Eukaryota; kingdom Metazoa; phylum Arthropoda; class Insecta; order Diptera; family Muscidae; genus Hydrotaea; species Hydrotaea diabolus. The sequence continues at coordinate 148,085,726 of OY740718.1, read as the reverse complement.
TTTATGTAAATATTTAATGACACCACGCATTTCCAATTTTTCCATTGTAAAAAATCGCGGATGCGTCTTTTGTGAACACCTGTTTCTATATGAAGGAGTTGCCAGTTCGAAACAAAATTTACCATGTGTTCATAGCAGAGATGGAAGTTTCCAAAACACTTAACTTTTTTCTGTTTATACCGAGCTTTTTGTGCTAGGCTAAGAAGTTTCCGAACCGCCCTCGTAAGTATTGATATTAAGGGAGAGCGTGCGCATCATAATGATATTACAAGAACTCCACACACACACAGAGAAAAAATATGGTTACCATATGGTCACAGCAATTATAACATCTTCTCCACAATAAAAGTATAAGTATAACTAGTATTGTAGTATTGTTATTCAAAAAACAAAACAATGATTGTTATCTCAACCATACTTTTTTCTACGTCGTATTGGTACATTTGTGTGAGACGTACCGGAAGGTGTGGGACCATATGGCCCATATTCAAGCCCATAGGCAGATTTGGAAATAAAGGGTGTCCTAAGAAGAGCGCAATTTTTAACTGACTGATGCAGCAATTGAATTGTTTCTCTGGCTGTATGACATGTGGCGCCGTCTTGTTGGAACCACATGCCCTCCACATTCATTTCTTCAATTCTAGGCAAGAAAAAACTGGTTATCATTTCACGATACCAAACACCATTGACTGTTTGCGCTTGACCTGCCTCATTTTCATAAAAAAAAGGTCCAATGATTCCTCCAGCCCAAAAACCACACCACACAGTGACACGTTGAGGATGCATTTGCTTCTCGTGAATCACTCGAGGATTTTCCGCACCCCAAATGCGACAATTCTGCCTATTGACGAAGCCATCAAGATGAAAATGGGCCTCGTCACTGAAGATGATTTTATCGGCAAAATCAGCATTTTCATTCAATTAACGAACTCCCTTTCGTGTAGCGCTCCATTTTTACTAACCTCGTACCTTCTACTAACAAACAATAACAATTGTTCAAATGTCAAACAATGACACTTCGAATGTTGCCAGATTTAAAAATTGCGTTCTTCTTGGGACACCCTTTATTATGAGTTGCAAAATTAAAAACCGGTTGCTACCTCCTCTCGAGAGTTATCGTGCTTACCATCCGCACAGACGACCTTGGCCGAAATCACTTAAAAAGTCATGAATCGGATTTGATCGAATCGTATAACGGGTGATCAATCTTAAATGTTTTTAATAGGTTTTTTCACACATTACGAGTGATTGTATTAAACTTTATTTTTCTCTTCGGTATTGTTTGCCATTTGATTATGGAAAGACTTACAATGCAACAACGTCTGCAAATTGTGCAACTGTATTAGGGAAATGAGCGTTCGGTGAGAAACGATTTTCGACCAAAATTTTGTACAGTTATGAGGCCCATTTGTCGCAACGGCAAACAAAACAAAATTGCCGCATTTTGACTGAAGAGCAACCAAAAGAGGTTCAAGAGGAGAAAACCACGGTTTAGTGCGTTTTATGGGATGGTGGAATCATCGGTCAATATTTTTTTCAAAAATTATGATGGCCGGAATGTAACCGTGAATAGTACACGCCATCACGCTTTGATATCAGACTTTGTGCTACCTGAAATTGAAGCCCGTATTCTTGACGACATTTGGTTTCAACTGGACTGTGCCACTTGCCATATAGCTTCTCAAACCATGGCTCTATTAAGAGGTCATTTCGAAGAGCAGCTAATTTCACGTTTTGGACCGTTGAATTGACCGCCTAGATCGTGTGATATCACACCTTTAGACTTTTTTCACACTTGATTTGATTTTTTGTATTTTTTTATTTTGAAAAAGATACCTCCAGATTGATCACCCGAACATTTTCCTCAGTTAGCCAAGCGGTCCTGGAGATGTATAACAATGTATCCCGCTGTTGAACAAAATAATTTGAATTTAGCTTTGACTTAATTACTTAATTGAAGCATCATATGCTGTATTTACTAACATTCGGTTACACTAATAGAAACTTAAAAGAACATGCAACCTCAATCATTCGGTTGGCAATAAAATTCGGTTGTAGCAACGAATCTGTTTTCTTGTGTTTTACAGTATATAACCATATGTGACGCGCAAAATAGAAAGGGACCTAAGGTTAAAAACCAGTTTTGTTCAGGAGAGCCATTTTAAAGATTTAAATACGTGTATCTTTGGTGTACCATCACTTTCATAAAACGCTCATATCTCTGGGAGGGAACACTTTTGGGGCATGGGATCGGTATCATTCCATGCTCAGATGTTGTCCACAACAAAAAAAAAAGTGAAAATGGATTTTTTTACCCTTAGGTCCCTTTCTCTATGCGCTGTCACATATATCCATATTTACGATTTATGACTCGTTTTGACAATACGGGCCGATTTTCGGTGCCCTTGGGTCCATAATTCCTTTTTAAATTAGTTGTGGATTTTGCTCTAATTTGAGGACTTACCCTCAATTACTTATTTATTAGTGGTCTCTCCTTTTGTTCATGCGGGCCGCTTTTTAGGGCCCCTACGGTCCCCAGCTCCGAGCACACCATAGTTCCATGAAGGTGCTTCAGAGGACCACAGGGGCCGTTTTCGGCCACAATAGTCAACTGCTTTAGCAACCATGCCCATTAAGAAGATTAAGGTGCATCACAACTAATTTAATATGATATATTGAACAAAAGCTATAGCAACCATGCCCACTTTTGAGGTATTAGCTGCGCCAGAACTATTATGAACAAATACTAAAAAAAAAAGAGAATTTTTTTCCAAGTTAGCTTTAGTCCCTTAACCGCAAACTTTGTTTCAGTGGGCAGAATCCGCCCATTTTCAATTCCAAACAGCTTATGGCCATTAGCCATGCATGTGAAAAACTTCAGGGTTTTAGCTTTATCGTATTCATTTAACCGCTATCGAGTTTTCAAGAAACAAACAGTCGAACACGGCTATACATTAGGGCGTACCTCAAAAAAAAAAGTTCGCCGTACACCTTCGAATATGAAGTATTATTGAAAGGTAGTTTCAAAAAAAAAATTTTTATTTTTTTATGCCGAACGTAGGGGTCGCGCTTTTACATTTTTCTATATAACTTCTGCATTTATAAACGGATTTTAAAGTGTGATACATCGAGGCCGATTTTTTTGTCTTTGAAGTCATTGAGCTCAAGCACCCCCTTCTGGTACTTACCCATCATATCTCAGTTGCTACTACCCTTATGTACCACTCTAATATCAGAAAATTAAAGCTCGCGCGGGGTGCTTGAGCTCAATGACTTCAAAGACAAAAAAATCGGCCTCGTCGAGAAAAAAACATCGATGTATCACACTTTAAAATCCGTTTATAAATGCAGAAGTTATATAGAAAAATGTAAAAGCGCGACCCCTACGTTCGGCATAAAAAAATAAAAAAAAATTTTTTGAAACTACCTTTCAATAATACTGCATATTCGAAGGTGTACGGCGAACTTTTTTTTTTTACTTGTAACCTGGTACGCTCTACTATACATACGTATAGTTTTTTATAGGGTCTCCGATCTATTTTTTGAGGTCTTTCAAGCGGAATGAGGAATTTAGTATTAGCTCTATCCTTCGGTAAAGGGTATAAAAAATCTTTTGTGGTCACTCTTTGCTAAAAATAAAAATGTGATGGACTCCATTAGACCAGGTGCCAAGGCACAATATGTTGAAGACTCCGGACACTGTGACACATTACGAGAAACGTATACAAAAAGGCTTAGAGTGGAAACTTTTTAAACCCATTCAACGCATTGACACATAACGGCGTTGATACAAACGATAACTTTCCAAGATTGCTGTTTGTCTGTTGGTCGGTCGTCGCTCGGTCTAACTGTTTATTTGTTCTACTTGGAAAGGGAGCTGCGGAAAAAAATGAGGAAACGAAACGAAGCTGTTGCTAATATTAAACTTTTACGTTTCTCCAGAGTATCAATAAGAAGGCAACGAAAGAAAAAGGAGTATGAACAAACCAAACTAGCATAAAAGAGTAAGAAGATGAGCAAATAAACAAACAAAACGTGCTACACGAAAACTTTAAAACTATGAAATGAATTTTTCGTCATGTGGCCGGGTTTTTTTTGACCACGTCTGGCACCAGCCGGCTGTTGTGTCCAAGATTTCTTCACCCTACTGGTAAGAGGGTATATATCATTTGGTAAGAACAGAAAATGTACCACAAGAACCTACTTAAGAATCTACTTAGTAGGGACATAAATACTGTTACAACATTGAACACACCCATTTCAATAGTAGAACTGAACATACCCCGTTAATGTCATATGGGTTTTGACATAAACTGGGTATGTCAAAACCCATATGATGTCTGTAACGGGATATGTCTGTAACGCGATTTTTAAATTGTTTCAACTTTCATCATGGAGTGGTCAGATAATGAGAACCGTATCGCTGTAATAGCGCTTTTCAAGTGTGAAATGAAAAAGCGATATTTTCAAAACGCTCCGGCCACTAGGGACAAGCCGCATGTTCGTCTACCGATGCTTAAAACTGTTTGAGGAGACTGGAGCTAGAAAAGATCGCCGTCGGTAGGGCCGCCCACGCTCTGTTCGAACACCGCATGTCATCAAAGCCGTTAAATCAAGAATTCACAGAAATCCGCTCCGAAAACAGAAAATCATGGACCGTGAGATGTATCACGCAAAAGTCCATGAGTCGAATCATTAAAAAAGACTTGGGACTTGGAGCTTTCAAACGAGGTACCGGACATTTATTGACTGCAGCTTTAAAAGAAATAGGATTGAAAAATGCAAACGTCTTTTGGTGAAGCACGCTGATAACTTGCACAGAAAAATTTTGTTCACCGATGAAAAATTTTTACGGTTCAGGAAAAATTTAACAAGCAAAATGATAGTGTATGCGCGGCCATCTAAGGAAGCATCTGAACTGATCCCAAGGGTGGCAATGGGACAACACCCAGCTTCAGGCATGGTTTGGTGGGGTGTCTCTTACAATGGGGTCACTGACCTGCATTTCTGCGAACAAGGAGTCAAAACATCGGCCAAAGTTTACTAAGAATCCGTTTTGAAAGCTGTTATGAAGCCTCTTAACAATTCCCTGTTCCAAAACCAGCCATGGACTTTCCAGCAGGATTCTGCGCGGGCCCATTAGGCTAAAACGTCCCAGGCCTGGCTTCGAAACAATTTGCCAGCGTTCATGTCCTCTGAGGAATAGCCCTCAGGCAGTCCAGATTTGAATCCACAGGTGTTTTCTCATTTCCTACAGACCCGGTTTGTTGAAATTTGCACACAATTTTCCCGATTGTGGTCGATTATACTGACCGAAAGATCACAATATATTAAAAATGCTTTTTGTTTTAAACGCCCTTTTTTATAAAAGGCTTCAACAATATTAACGCGCTGCTTAACTGTGTACCTCTTCATGATTAAATTTGTCAAACACAGAAACGAAGATGTGCCAAATTAAGTCGGGCAAAAAACTTGAAGTTAAGGTGTGACTCGCAATTAACATCATGCATTATGGTTGGACCAACCTTTAGTTAATCTGCTGGCGTATTTTTATAGAATTTTTCGTAACTATTAAGCAAAAACCTACAGATCTCGAGCCAAAAATTTATTTTTTTTGATTTAATTTATATGCTTTAATAAATAAACCATAGAGATAGATCATAGATCACTTTTTAGCCTAGGGGGTTACTACAATCAATAAAACGTAGAAATCGGTTTATAAGGGGTTACTACATTGGATTACAAATTGTGGACGGTATTAGGGGATAATGTTTGTCACAAAAGATACCCCAACATTGGATCTCCTTAAGACTGCTTTGGTTCGAGCTGTGGCCAATTTTCCAATGGACGAGGTTCGTGCAGCTATTGACGATTGGCCAGTGCGACTTAAGGCGTGTGTAAAGGCAAAAGGCGGACATCTCGAATAAGTAGATTCTTTTTGGATAAAATATACATCAATAAATATATTAAAACAATTTTGGTCCAAAAACATTCAGTACTTTTTATTTTACAGCATAAAACGTGTGAAACAGTATGTATGTCCTTACTAAGTAGATTGCTAAAGCGACCCATCCTAGTGTAGACATGTTCCAAGACGCATTTGGAAGCTAAATATATCGATTTGGCTATTTTTGTAGTTTGTGTGAATAAACGTTTTCAGAAATACAGTACAAAATTCCGAAAATTTAGAAAACCAGAACGAATAAAAGGAGCATCGGAGTAATATACTCGTATTAATGTAAGCTGTATTTAATTATGGAGTAGGAATAAAAATGTGATCAATGTTCATTAAATATATGTGACAGCGCATAGAGAAAGGGACCTAAAGGTAAAAAAAATCAATTTTCACTTTTTTTTGATGTGGACAACGTCTGAGCATCGAATGAGACCGATCCCGTGCCCCAAAAGTGTTCCCTCCCAGAGATATGCGCGTTTTATGAAAGTGATGGTACACCAAAGATACACGTATGTAAATCTTTAAAATGGCTCTCCTGAACAAAACTGATTTTTATCCTTAGGTCCCTTTCTATTTTGCGCGTCACATATATGATCGAATTAACGCAGTAGTTTGGAATAAGCGCATTCAACGACGCCTGCAGATTTGTATACCTCTTTTATTGATGCTCTTGACGCAACAGACAACAGTATTTCGTTATTCGTTAATTTTTGGTTTGTTTCCCGCATAATGTTGAATCTTTTAGGTTGATGGGCCTTCTGGAATTGTAACATTTTAGGAACCAAGGATAAATTAAATTCAATATATGGGTAAGGGTATATGTAAGTCGGATCAACCGACTGAAACTTTCATATTTGTTTTTGTCCGTAATGAGTCCAATGTAGACAAAAATCCGCCTCTTTAATTTTGAGAATGTTTTCGGTCTTTTGGCACAAAAGGAAAACTTTTCTATTTGCCATGCACACATACACACATTGGTACACGAACACACACTCGCACACTCTGGCACAGTGGCATAGGAAAAGTTGGTCGTTTATGAATCTCTATTTGAGTTTTACACACTCTTTTCTCCTTATCATCACTTGTTCTTATCAAAATGTAATGGCAATCAACATTCTCATCATCGTCATTGTCGACGGCGAACGCCGTCGTCCGCATCAGCATCTTCATTACTCTTAGACTTGCTTTATTTATCATGGCCAAAACAAGCAAATGCCAGTGGAACAATAATGGGCGGTGGCGCCAAAAGCTTGGGCTTACAGTGAGTAGCTGGTGGTGGCCTGTCTTTGTCTCCGTCTCTGGGCTGCCTGTTCTATGTGTGGCCTCTTAATTTAAAAAGTTTTCTTCACATAATATTTAGAAAAATATTGTTCAGCACAACGGCCACACAGAAAAGGGCATTGAAACAAAAAGAAAATTTAATAAAAAACTAAACTAATTCGGGAAAAACAAGTTTAGCAACAAAAACATGTGTTTCGGCGTCGGTGGCGGGCGTGTATAGGGTGGAAAACTTTAAGTATTAATGCTGCAAATGATAGCAGCAATGCTTGAAGTTAAGTGACACTTCTTGTGGTTTACGGGGGGGGGGAATATTTTGCAAAAATCTACTGGCTTATTTAAGGCTATAGAATAGAATATTCTTGTCCAGCATGTAACAAAGAAGGACTCGTAAGGGAACAGAAGTCAAGTGGACACGCTGATTTGAACATATATCACCACTATCAACTCTGATCTTTAAGAGTTTTTCGCAGAATATTACATTTAGGCACTAAATATTTTTTGGGCACGATTTTTTGGTATGCATCGTTGGTCTATTGAAACTGTTATGCTTAGTTCAAAGTCCGTTTTGAGATCATGTTTTTTTCAACATTCAAAGAGAAGCCAAAAAGTTTTTTCACAGGCAGTTGAAAAGACTTTTAGTTGCAAGCAGGGTGAACGCTACTTCACCTTCCTCAGACCTTAAGCAACTGATATGATTAACCATGATCAACTGTTATACACTTAAGTAGAGAACCTGCCGGGTGTAAAGTATTTCACCAAACAAAGTAAACAGATTCTAAATAAACGAGAACCAGTCGGCAGTAAAGTATTTCATCGAGCAAAGTAAACACAATAAAAATCCCTCACACTGCCTATAGATTCGCATAGGGTACATCACGAAAAGACAAGGTACGTGTGGCATCGCAAAGTGATCCAGAATCGATTCAATCGGCTAAAAGTCTACTACTTTTGATATAGGCAACATTTTTTATTTTGACAAACAAAAAATTCTCGAGTGCTTAGCTACAATCGTCCTTTGCACAGAGCACAACAATGTTAACTAGATCAAATGTTGGTCGCTGATAGCACTAAGAAATTACACGCAGAGCAAAGATAAGGTTACTATCGGATTATCAATCTAGAGGTATTTTTTTCAATAGGGTTTTTCTCACAAATTACGCGTGGATTGCGGTAAACTTTATTTTTATATTTCAGGAATTCAAGACTAACGATGTTCCTGCTCGTCGCCGTTTCAATGTTTAGGCTATTAAAAAGCTCTTAGAAGATCTGCTGTTTTTGACCAAAGTTTTGTTCAGTGATGAGACCCATTTGTGGCTTAACGTCAAAAAATAGAATTGCCGCATTTGGGCTGAAGAGCAATCAGAAGAGGTTCAAGGGGTGTCATTATAAACAGAGCAACCACGGATTTATGCGGTTTATGGGCTGGTGGAATCATTGGTCCATAATTTTTTTAAAATGATGATGGCCGGAACCTATCCGTGTATGGTGCTCCTTATCGCGCAATGCTAACGGACTTTTTGCTATTGGGCTATTTGAAGCCCGTAATCTTGACGACATTTGGTGTCAACAGGACGGTGCCACTTGCCATACTGCAGCTTGAACAATGAAGATATTGAGAGGTCATTTCGAAGAGTAGCTAATTTCACGTTTTGGACCGGTGAGTTGGCCGCCAAGATCGTGTGATATTACACATTTGACTTGATTCATCAGGGCAACGTAAAGTCGAAAGTCTATGCACGCAGAAAAAAAGTATGGTTGTGGTGACAATATTCGAAGAGGATCATACTATTGTTGGGTATATGGTTGTGGCACAACAATAGTATGATCCTCACAATAATTGTATGATTTACGCATAACCATACAATGATCCCCACAACCATAGTATGATTCACACTCAACCATATTATGATCTCCACAACAATAGTATGATTCACACTCAACCATACTATTATCGCCACAACCATATTATGATCCTTACAACCATAGTATTTTTCTTATACAACCATAGTCTGATCCTCACAACCATCGTGTGATTCACACGCAACCATGCTATTATCCTTACAACCATAGTATGATGCAATTAACCATACTATGATCGCCAAAATTATTTATTAGGATTGGGTGTTGTTATTAAAAAATAGATTTTTATCATGCAAGTAATTTTAAATTGCATTGCAATTAGTTCATGGACAGATTGGGGCCATGTTTCTATTGAACATTTAATTCAAGAAACAAAAATATATATTCCAACGGTAGTCGAAAATTCTTTTAGTTGCCAGCAGAGGTGAATGCTACTTCACCATTCGTAGACCCCAAGTAACGTATGTGATTAAACCATGATCAATGGCTATATATTTAAGTGCAGGTAGATTTTAAATAAACGAGAACCAGTCGGTATTAGAGCATTTCACCGAATAAAGTAAACACAATAAAAATCCCTCGAACTACCTTCCGATTGTTGTTGTTTTTTTAATGGACAACAACCATTCACTGTATCGTGTGTATTTGTTTTTTTGTATATCAAAAAAACATACGCACACACATCCATGTATGTATGTTTTGTTCATAGTCGCAACTATACTGTATGATTGCCGTAATCATATTATTGTTAACGTACATTTTAAACAATAATACTTTTGTTGCACCAACCAAGTTTATATGGTTCCTACAACCATATTTTCATTTCTAAATTTGACAATAATACTATTGCTACATTTCAACAATAGTAATATTGTAGCAATATTGTGCAATCATACTGTTGTCAAAATGAAATTCAAAAAACAATACTATGGTTGCGAAGAACATGCTTTTATTGTAGAGAACATATTATTATTGCGGTAACCATAGTGTAACCATATCTGTTCTCTGCGTGTGCTGACAAAACAGGTACGATTCAGGTTTAAGAAGCCAACATTGCGCGTGTCATTAACGGTGTACCGGTCGAAATGCCCGAACGAGTCATCCAAAATTGGCCCCTTTAAAGATGTCTACAACTACGCCTCAACATTTGAAGGAAATTATATTAAAAAAATAAATGGCATCAATGTTATTTTAAATGAACAATAAGAATTCTACGCTTGATTTGAATTTTTGTATTTTTTTATTTTGAAAAAAATACTTGTAGATTGATCACCCGTTATATGGTCACGGCAAAAATATGTTCTCTGCAATATGTATATGTGACAGCGCATAGAGAAAGGGACCTAAGGGTTAAAAAAAACAATTTTCACTTTTTTTTATGTGATTTGAGCATCGAATGAGACTGATCCCATGCCCCAAAAGTGTTCCCTCCCAGAGATATGCGCGTTTTATGAAAGTGATGGTACACCAAAGATACACGTATTAAAATCTTTAAAATGGCTCTCCTGAACATAACTGGTTTTTACCCTTAGGTCCCTTTCTTTTTTGTGCGTCACATATGTAGTATGTTCGTCGCAGGCATAGTATTGTTTTTTAAATTTTATTTTCATATTGCGGCAATATTAAAGTTGTTGGAATGTATATATAATATTATTGCCAAATTTAGAAATGAAAATATGGTTGTAGCATCAATATAAATATGGTTAATGCGACGAAAGTATTGTTTTTTTGGGGTTTATATTAACAATAATATAATAACGGCAAACACACAATAAACAAAGAGAACATATTTGTTGCCACAACCGATTTTTTTGCTAACAGAATATTGTTTGCTGCACGAACTATACATGTGTTCCATCGCTACAACCGAATATTGATTGAGCGCACGGCAATTTCAGTAGAAGGAAATGGCACTATCAGTTGAAGAGGCAAAGTATCAGTGATCCCAACGAATAAAAACGATAATCAAAACTGTATTTATACAAGAATATTTTTACATAATTTACTCAATACAAAGGTTGCTATTTGTATATCTGGCCAAATAAATGTCATCTGACATTTCCATTGGAAAGTTTGACATTTTTTGGCATAAACGTACTCAGAACGTTTTGACGTACGACCAGCATTTGTGTTCTTTACAGTAACGTGAAAAAATCAATTTGGCAAAAAAAATGGAATTACTTCGTGAACATTTTCGTGCGAACATTTTTCACAACTTTCGACGTGGATTATCACAAGAGTGCATCGATGAACTTAAATCTTTGTATGACGATGAAGCACCATCCTATAGCACTCGTGGCCGACGCTCGCTCAAAGACGAAGGTCGTCCAAAAACGGCCGTTGAGCCAGAGAACATTGATGCCGTGCTTGAACTGATAATGCACGATCGGCATGTGACATACCGTGAGATAGAGGCATCCATGGCCATTTCTTCCACCAGCATACATTCAATGTTGCTTGAAGATCTGGCCGTAAAAAAGGTTGGTTCTCGTTGGATCCCGCACAATTCGACAATCGCGCAAAATAAAGGCTCATAGCGATTGGTGAAAAGAAATTTTGAAAAAAATACGATCGCGGTGCTTCAAAAGACGTTTATAAGATCGTCACAGGTGACGAATAATGGATCTATGCGTATGAGCCCAAAACAAAAAAGCAATCTACCTGTGGGTCTTCAAAGACGAGCCAAATCTAACGAAAGTTGTTCGTAGAAAATGCATTTCGAAACAAATGATAGCCTGTTTCTTCGGCAAAACTAGTCATGTGGCGACTGTTCCGCTTGAGCAACGTAGGACGTTCAATTCTGAGTGGTACACCACAATTTGTTTGCCTGAAGTCTTCGAAGAAATTCAAAAAACGAACAAGAGAACACGAATCATTGTGACATTGCGAGCTCTCACACATCGGCTCAAACCAGCACCATTTTGACCGGCCAAAACGCCGAATTCATGGGTCATCCGCCGTACAGCCCTGACTTGGCACCCAATGACTTCTTTTTATTCCCGCACATCAAGAAAAAAATGCGTGGTCAACGATTTTCGTTGCCAGAAGACGCTGTTGAAGCGTTCAAAAACCATGTTTTGGAGGTGTCTCAATCGGAGTGGAAAAGGTGCTGCGACAATTGGGTTGAGCGCATGCAAAAGTGCATAAATCATGCTGGAGAATACTTTGAAAAACAATAAAACCATTTTTGATAATAAATATTCGCATTTTCATTAGGCCAGAAATATATATAGCAGCCCTCGTAAAAATGTTTATTGTTGAATAACAACACCACCAAATCCTAATAAATAATTTTAAGAATAATAACATGATTGCGTGTGGTTGTGGAGATCACATTTTAGTTGTATGTGAAACATAATGTGGTTGTGAGGATCTTAATATGGTTTTGGCGATCATTGTATGGTTGAGTGTGCATCATTTTGTAAAATATCAATAAAGTTCATTTAATTCGATCCTAGCTAAAGAATACTTCGCATTCTTAAATAAATTTGAGAAATATTTAAGGTATTTCGGGACTTAAATTGACATGATAATGTTATGTACAGAATATACGTATTTACAACTTTAAAAGTTCATGGAAACATATTATCCTTGCATTGAAACATATTATGTAAAACAATGTTGTTCTTCCATTTCCACTAATCTGTTAAATCGTTCCGAATTAATCTTATAAACACCGAAAATTAACCACTGCTGGTGCGTTGTCTCGCTAAAAAAATATTTTTTTGTGTTGTAAGCCAGGACGTTTTTCTCGAATTTGTACATTTAATTGATATAAAAGTTTGCAATAGTACTCTGAATACCCTTTTACAGATAGTCAATCAATAAAATACCTTTGAAGTCCCAAAAAAACGTTGCCATAACCTTTTTGCCTTCTTTCCATTGTTTGGATTGTTCTTTTGTCTCTGGAGTATAGTGGTGGATCCATGTCTCATCAACAGTTATGAAACGACGCTTAAAATCCATTTTATTTCGCTGAAAACGATCCAAACAAGCTTGAGAAATGTTCATTCTTATGCGTTTTTGGTCGACTGTTAACAAGTCCGGCACCCATCTTGCAGAAAGCTTTTTCATCTGTAGTTCTTCATGCAAAATTAAATGGACTCGATCATTTGAGATGTCCATGATATTAGCTATTTCACGCACTTTTATTCGTCGATCATTTAATACCATATCATGCACTTTGGCTACAATTTCTGTTGTTGTTGCTGTTTTTGGACGTCCACTACGTGGTTCATCTTCAATGCTTGCGACCACGTTTAAATTCAGCAACCCGACTTTTTACTGTTGCATATGAAGGAGCACTTTCACCTAACACATTCACCATATCATTATGAATTTCTTGTCCATTTTTTATGTAAATTTTTAATGACACCACGCATTTCTAATTTTTCCATTGTAAAAATCGCGGATGCGTCTTTTGTGAACACCTGTTTCTATATGAAGGAGTTGCCAGATCGAAACAAAATTTAACATTTGTTCATAGCAGAGATGGAAGTTTCCAAAACACTTAACTTTTTTCTCGTAAAGTGGGAACAAGGTCCTTGAGTCACTTGCCGGCAGTACTTGAGAAGCCGACAAAGAAACCTTGTGCCGGTATGGACGGCGAGCGTGAGTACGACGCAGGGGAAGAAAGTTCAGACTTGCCAGAAAGCCGCCCTCAGAATATCAACACGGTTTTTCTTTATGTCGTCTGGGGACAATCTAAGTGCAGTAGAAGACAAAGGTCCTTACCGTGCGCAGAAACAATTTTTTGTTGTCAAAGCAATACCTGCTTGGGTCTTCGCTGTAGTCATCATACCCAACATCTCCAGAACAGAATGCCTCCGGCCAGGCAGAAAAGAAACGATTTTCATGATCTAGAGAGAGAGGTACAGCGGTACAAGAGAGAGCCTTTGGATCATCAAGATGATCATGCAGGTATGAACAACCAGTATCCACATAAGTGTGAATGTAGTGCTAGAGGAACATCGGCCGGAGATTTCACCTGGAGAGAAGGTGTTACCTCGGCAGACGCCCGTGTTTCTTGCTCAGCTGAGATCTGGATGGTACAGCCTTATCAATTTGTATTGGCAACGAATTGAAGCCAATGTTCCGGACGTTTGTCCCGCCTGCCATCAGGAACCACAGGACGTGCTGCACCTATTCAATTGACCGGCCAAGCCTAATCAACTGACCCCCAGGTCTCTGCGGACGCATCCAGTTCAATTTCCTCCACCTGGATATCGAGGCAGATCCCCTTATAGATGAGCTGGACATCAAAACAAAATATATTGTTGTTACAGCAACAACAACTAACCTTTTCCGCGTTTTATTGGTGTGACCGATCAATTAGTTGTGTGAACAATACGATGATCATATTTATCATCTTAGTAGTTTTTTAACCCGAGTATCCATTACGATTATAAACATTTGATGATTGCAAATTCTTTATTTGCAACGGAATTGTTGTAGTTCCAGCCTATTACCAAATAATTTTTTTCTCTGCGTGCATCTTCAATTAATGACGTACGTATACCCGAAGACAGAAGGATCTAATGACTTAGAAGAGGTTTTTTTAGTACTAGGAAATAAATAACTTTAAATTTCATTTATTTGAGTTTAATGTTAGGCGTGTTCGATTGGTACTCGCTTATTAAAGAAATAAATGGTCGCTAAGGCTATAACTTCAAAACTTTACAAGAATTTTTTGAAATTTCTATTAAGAGCATAAACTCTCTAATCCGGACATATTTAGTTTCGAGCTTTGCCCGAATTACTGAATTGTCCGGACTACAGTACAAATTTTTTTGTTTTGACTCGTAAGTTGGTTATGTTCATTTACTTTATTACAAATAAAGTTATTTAAAACACGAAATATCAAAAATTACAAATATTTTATTAATTTTCACCATATGCCCAAGCATTAATTTCAAAATTGGCAGAATGGTAAAGAATGGACAACGTTGAACAAATTCTATTCATATCCTGACAGGTCAAATCTATCTCTCTTAACTGAATAAGTGGTACAGAATCTTAATCTTCCCCAGCAACACTAGTGATATTTGCATCGTATTCTTCAGGATAGTAGTGTAAAAGATTCTACAGGGTGTCCGTCGGGAAGGTATACTACTTTGTTTGTTTATAATTTTTGATTAAATGAAAGAGAATGGATTTTATATTGATAAATGTTTTATTTAATGTCGCCAATTTTGTATGGAATACAATATCAGATAAATGTCCGCCTCTGTTAACCTCACAAATGCGTGGCCTTTTGAGCACATTTTTCATTACATTCGTACACATTTTACGCGGTATTTCATTAATTTTATCACGAATATTTTGACTGAGTTGCTCAAGCGTTTTTGGTTTGTTTTCATAAATCTTGCTTTTTAGATATCTCCACAAAAAGAAGTCCGGAGCAGTCAAATAAAGCGACCGTGAAGGTCAATCAACATCACCATTTCTTGAAATAACTTGTTGTGGAAAGAGGTCTCGCAGTAATGCCACTGTAATCCTGGCTGTATGCGATGTGGCACCATCTTGTTGATACAACATGTTAATCAAGCCCAAAGCATGCAGTTCTGGCATTAAAACGTTTTCAATCATATGACGATAACGCTCCCCAATGACAGTTACCGTTACGCCGTGCTTATTTTCATAGAAGTAAGGTCCAATAATTCCTCCTGACCAAATTGCATACCAGACTGAGGGTTTTCCATTGCTCAGAACCGACTATTCTGCTTATTATCTAGTAATATCCATTCAAATGAAAATGTGCCTTGTTCTCATTATGATTTTTTCATGAATATCGGGGTTGTCATGGGCGAGTTGTAACACCCTATTGACATATGTATGGCGGCGTAAATGGTCTTGTAGAAGAAGCTCTTGTGCCAACTGAATCTTAAATGGTCAAAGTTGTTCTTTGAAGACCAAGCTCCTGAGCACAGCATTGAATTGAGGTTGTTGGATTTTTTTGAACACTTTCTTGAGCAACAGCAATGTTTTTAGCCGACCTTGCAGTACGTTGTGGTACATGCTTGGGCCTATCAGCTACAGACCCCTTTCTTGGAAATCATTCACTGCGCGATAAATAGTGCGTTTTGCTGTCACGTTGTTTCTCCCAAAAATTTCACGTAACAGAATCGATGATTGAAATTGATAAAATGTTTTAACGATTAAAACACGTTGGTTTATCGAATATTTTTCTATGATAAATTTGCCACATCTCTACTTCACGACTGCCAAGTATGAACTGTCCAGACTAATGTTTACCAAAATGACTGCAAAACACAGTAGTATACCTTCCCGGCGGACAACCTGTATATCCAACTTTGTTGTTTTGAATTAAATTCTGATCCATTGGCTGTAGGATTGCAGTTCAGTTCGGAGGCAAAAACAAATCTCGATAGCTAGAGTCGGTATTGCATTTCCTTACAATTGGGGGCGATGGTGCTTATTATCCAAAACCAAAAGTGCTTTCAATAGCTTGTTAGAATTGCTTAGAAAATTCTTGACATTTTTTAAAAACACATTCCTCAACCAAGCTTCACAAACGGATATCGGCATCCAGCCTTTTTGGTACACTTATAACAAAAGGACGTTTAATGTTTTTAAACGCTCTTGGCTTTGCAGACTTGCCTATTACAAGCAGAGACAACTTATGAGATCCAGCTGCATTTGCACAGGGCAGGAGAGTTAATCTATCTTTTGATATTTTTCTACCAGGTTTCAGAACCTCCAAAGCTCTCCAAAATAGCGCTGACTTATCTGAATTGTATATCGGTTCCTCATCAAGCCACATATCATCAACAGTTTTCAAGAACTTCGTTTTAAAGGGCTCTACAGTAGAATCATTGCTTGATAATTCTTCGCCACATGTTTTCAAACTCCTGCAGTTACTTGCAGAGGAATTATCATTTCCCAAAGTTTAAATTTCAACCGAATTTGGCGCATGTTAAATTCGTCGCTAAATAAACTATGTCATCAATGATTCTTCCACCTGAGGATTTTTACAAAATCTCAAAATGTTCTTTTTCCTAAACAAGTTTTACTGAGCCATTTAAATTTTTTTTAATGTAATGTACCTTTAGTTTTGTAGTTTAAGACTTAAATTTTTTAATTTTTTTTTAAGATAAAATATTAAATAAATGTGAGCCATTTAAAATTTTTTTAATGTAATGTACCTTTTTTTTCTAAATTTAAGACTTAAATTTTTTAAATTTTTTTTAAGATAAAATATTAAATAAATATTAAATGTGGATTATTAAACAGTTCACCCACTGTGTGAGACATTAAACGGTTCACCCACTTGTCTGATGGATTTTCCAATCGAGTGCAATATTTTCCAGCCAATGTTAATGTTTTGTATTTTCAATTAGTTTTTTTTTTGTTATTTATTTTGTCTTTTATTATTATTATGACTGAGCAGTTTTTTATTCTGGTTTTATGTTGTTTCTTTTTCAGAATCAACGTAAAAAGAAGATATTGGTGAAATGTATTTGCTACGCTTGCCAGGCAGACTGTACAGCTGTTTCTAAACCCGCTAAGGTTTTTCTTCAGCAGTCTTTGTCATCGATTACTTCGGCCACAAATCAAATAACTTATACGGGAGACTCATTTTAATTAACGAGAATTACCCTTTGCGTATAGTCTTCGAACTGTGCGTAGAGCAATTTTCAACGCGCAATATCATTTCCACCAATTCCGTTTCGCATGGGTCTTCGTTGAAAACCACAAATGCAGAAAGCATAACCATAGTGTGCATGTTTTTTGTGCGTACATATTCTCATACATGCGTTGCACATTAGGGCGTACCAATCCTTTTTAATAGTTATAGTTTTTTGTTTGTTATTTATTCGACCTTTTATCATTATTGTGACTTGAGCAGTTTTTTACTCTGGTTCGAGGACGTGAAATTAGCTGTTTTTCAAAATGACCTCACAATAGATCCATTGTTTCAGTGTCGTAAAGATATCGGGCTTCGATTTGAGGTAGCATAACGTCCAATATCATATATCATGGCGCGATACACGCAGAAAAAAAGTATGGTTGGGGTGACAATATTCGAAGAGGATCATACTATTGTTGGGTATATGGTTGTGACACAACAATATTATGATCCTCACAACAATTGTATGATTCACACATAACCATACTATGATCCCCACAAACATAGTATGATTCACACTCAACCATACTATGATCACCACAACCATACTACGATCCTCACAACAATTGTATGTTTCTCATACAACCATAGTATGATCCTCACAACCATATTATGATTCACAAGCAACCATACTATGATCCCCACAACCATAGAATGATTCACACTGAACCATACTATGATCCTTAAAATTATTTATTAGGATTGACTTTTGTTGTTATTCAAAAATAGAGATTTTTATTACGTTTGTTATTTTTAATTGCATTACAATTAGATCATAGCCAGTTTTGAGGCCACGTTTTTATTGAACATTTCATTCATGAAACAAAAATATATATTCCAACGGTCAAAAATACTTTTAGTTGCCAGCAGGGGTGAATGCTACTTAACCATCCGTAGACACCAAGTAAAGAATGTGATTTTAAATAAACGAGAACCAGTCGATATTAGAGTATTTCACCGAACAATTTAAACACAATAAAAATCCCTCGAACTACCTTCCGATTGTTATTGTTTTTTTTAATGGACATCAACCATTCACAGTATCGTGTGTATGTATTTTATTTTTGTATATCAAAAAAACATACGTACACACATACATGTATGCTCTATAAAACCTGTTTTGTTATGTTCATAGTCGCAACCATACTGTATGATTGCCGTAATCAAATTATTGTTAACGTAAATTTTAAACAACAATACTGTTGTTGCACCAACCATGTTTATATGGTTGCTACAACCATATTTTTATTTCTAAATTTGGCAATAATACTATTGTTATATTTCAACAATAGCAATATTGTCGCAATCATACTATTGTCAAAATGAAATTCAAAAAACAATACTATGGTTGCGACGAACATGCATTTAACATATTATTGTTGCGGTGACCATATAGTAACCATATCTTTTCTCTGCGTGTAGCGAGCACCATTCATGGTTACATTCCGGCCATCAAAATTTTTGAAAAAATATGCACCTATGAACCGTACCAAACCGTTGTTTTCTCTGGGTTTAATGGCACCTCTTGAACCTCTTCTTGTTGCTCCACAGCCCAAATGTGGCAATTTTGTTTGTTGACTTTGCCGTTGAGCCAGAAATGGGCCTCATCACTGAACAAAATGTTGGTCGAAAACAGCGGATCTTCCCGTTTCCGTATTTGAAGTTAATTATTTTCAAAAAAATGCCATAAAATGTCCTTTTAAATTACCAAAAAAGATTCCATACTTGATTTGAATTTGTATATTTTTTTTGCTCTGAAAAAATACCTCTAGATGGATCAACTTTTAGTATTCCGTCTTACTAACATATTCTATAGTTTGGGCTAACAAAAGATACAAAAAAATGATGTCCGGAATACAGAGGTAAAATTTAACTGCCCGGAAAGTCCGGACTAGAGAGGTTACACTATACGAGTAAGAATTGAAAGGATTTTCATCCGGCTTATAATATTTAATTTGAAAATTTGTAATTTGTAGAGAGGGTTATTCTAGAAATACTACAAGTGCGCTTAAGCTCGGTAACGAGTATTCTTGAAAAACTTCCTTCACATTTTTTTCTTTCAATTATTCAAAACAAACTGGTTTTAAGGCAATTTGTTTATAGCTCTCTGTAAACTTAATCATTTTAATAATCTTGTACTATGGTGTGAAGTTATCGCGTTCGTGAGTTTTTCAGCGAATGACCAATCGAACACGGCCATTATATATTGTAGCCACAAATAAACAGAACGAAATGATTACAATGATACCGTATCAAGTACTTAAGCCATTCTCTTTCAGAATACTTAACTACACATTGCAATTACAACATTACCAACCACGCCATCGCCTGCGGCATCACTTCGCAGCTCGCTCACTCTCGACTAGTCCTGCTTGGCGCGTACGTATCCTTGTTTAGCTTTAAGGATTTACTCCATTACAATTTGTTCGACTCGTTTCCTTTTAACAGTTCAGCAGCAGCAGCAGCCGCATCATTAACTCATACCGAGTGAGATTCGGTTGGAATGGACAAAACAAAATAGCACAAAAACTACAACAACCACAAAGTACGGAATACGGGGTACGGCGTGAAGAAAAACACCAAGGAAATACGGCCAACAAAAAAGAAAATGGTCAATAAGAACTAAATGTGAAAGCATAAAATGGATTGCTTCCAGTAAATAGTTACGCATTAAGTCCATTTATATGAACGGTATTAAAAGCGGCTTAAGAGCATTTACTGCAGCAAGAAACGCTTCTAAAATGACAGCAGCAAAAACGCCAACCATGAAGGGCAACGAAACGAGAAGAGTTGAGTCGAATTGAATTGCGTTCATTCGAATCGAGCTAGACTTAGGAACATTTTAGCTCGAAAGTTAATAGCCAAAAAGCGAAAATGAAAGCAGACAAAAAATGATTCAGTCAGAAAACGACTTAAATAAACCCTTATGATCAGGATACACTTGTTTAAAAGGGCATACTGCGAAGAATAAAATCAGTAAGCGGCGTCAACTGTTTAAAGTCGGCTACAGAGGGCCACTGTGTTCAATAAGAGTGTATAAATAACAGGGTTTCCAGAAAACCGACATTTCGGTTTTTTTTAAACCGTGTTTTAGAAGAGCTGACTGTCGGGCTTTATTTAAAAGTAAAAATTCCGGTGTTAGCCTTTTGTCTAAAAATGGACAGCTTTAAATTACTTAGGTAAAATATCCCATTGAGAGACAAGAACGACCTCTCAAATCAGTGATCGATTTAATTCTTATACTCACTGGCCGGAACCTACACGCAGAACAAAAGTATGGTTGTGATGACAATATTCGAAGAGGATAATATTATTGTTGGGTATATGGTTGTGCTACAACAATATTATGGTCCTCACAACAATAGTATGATTCAAATACAACCATACTATGATCCTCACAACAATAGTATGATTCACACATAACCATTCTATGATTCCAACAACCATAGTATGATTCACACTTAACCATACTATGATCTCCACAACCATACTATGATCCTTACAACAATAGTATGTTTCATATACAACCATGGTATGGTCCTCACAACCATAGTATGATTCACACGCAACCATGTTATGATCCCTACAACCATAGTATGATCACACACAATTATACTATGATCCCCAACATAATTTATTAGAATTGGTTTAAGTTGTCAACAATCGATTTGAATTATGAAAATTCTTCAAAAATACATTAATAACAAAATAATAGGAGTGATTTATTTCACAGCAGAAAAAATAAGTTTAAAACGTAAGCGTTTTTATTAAAAATATTTCAGATAAACAAAGTAAAAGCAGCATGTTGAAAAAATTTTAATTTCGATAAAAAAAAGTACTATTATTGCATTAGATCCGTTCTAAAAGCATATATAAATGAAGAAAAATTACAAGCATACAGTACGATTGCCGTAATCATAACATTGTTAACATAAAACGCAAAACACAATACTTTAGTCGCACTAACCATATTTATATTGTTGCTATAACCATATTTTCATTTTTAGATTTGGAAATAATACTATTGTTACATTCCAACAATATTAATATTGTAGCAATTATACTATTGTCAAAAATAAATTCAGTTAACAATGATATGGTTGCGACGAACATACTTTTGTTGTGGAGAACATATTATTATTGCCGTGACCATGTAGTAACCATGTTTTTTCTCTGCGTGTACAGTTAAACGCCTGCTCCGAATGGCTTAATCATTGTATACTTAGTAGGGACATAAATACTGTTACAACATTGAACACACCCATTTCAATAGTAGAACTGAACATACCCCGTTAATGTCATATGGGCTTTGAAAGCTAACCTCAATATCGTTAGTCTGTAACGGGATTTTAAAATTGTTTCAACTTTCATCGTGGAGTGGTCAGATAATGAGAACCGTATCGCTGTAATACCGCTTTTCAAGTGTGAAATGAAAAAAGGGATATTTTAAAAACGCTCCGGCCACTAGGGATTAGCCGCATGTTCGTATACCGATGCATAAAACTGTTTGAGGAGACTGGAGATGTAAAAGACCGCCACCGGTCGGGCCGCACACGCTCTGTTCGAACACCGCATGTTATCAAAGCCGTTAAATCAAGAATTCACAGAAATCCGCTCCGAAAACAGAAAATCATGGCCCGTGAGATGAATATCACGCAAAGTCCATGAGTCGAATCATTAAAAAAGACTTGGGACCTGGAGCTTTCAAACGACGTACCGGACATTTATTGACTGCAGCTTAAAAAAATAGGATTGAAAAATGCGAACGTCTTTTGGTGAAGCACGCTGATAACTTGCGAAGCAAAATTATGTTCACCGATGAAAAAAATTTTACCGTTCAGGAAAAATTTAACAAGCAAAATGATCTAGTGTATGCGCGGTCATCTAAGGAAGCATCTGAACTGATCCAAAGGGTGGAAAAGGGTCATCACCCCGCTTCAGTCATGGTTTGGTGGGGTGTCTCTTACGATGGGGTCACTGACCTGCATTTCTGCTAACAAGGAGTCAAAATATCGGCCAAAGTTTACCAAGAAACCGTTTTGGAAGCTGTTGTGAAGCCTCTTAACAATTCCCTGTTCCAAAACCTGCCATGGAATTTCCAGCAGGATTCTGCGCCGGCCCATAAGGCTAAAACGTACCAGGCTTGGCATTGAAACAATTTGCCAGCGGCCTTCAGACTGTCCAGATTTGGATAACAAATTGTGGACGCTTTTAGAGGACAAGGTTTGTCACAAAAGATACCCCAACATTGGATCTCTTAAGACTGCTTTGGTTCGAGCTGTGGCCAATTTTCCAATGGACGAGCTATTGACGATTGGCCAGTGCGACTTAAGGCGTGTATAAAGGCAAAAGGCGGACATTTCGAATAAGTAGATTCTTTTTGGATACAATATACATCAATAAAAATATTAAAAAATATTTGGTCCAAAAACATTCACTACTTTTTATTTTGCAGCATAAAACGTGTGTTACAGTATTTATGTCCCTACTAAGTAGAGACGTTTTTACATGGGTTAAATTCCTTATTCATAAAGTCACCGGCATTAGGGAGGTGGAAGATGGAAAATGCGTTACCCGGGGTTAAACCTGGGTTTACTGGCAAGATAGTCGTGCAAACTTCCAACACACCACGGCAGCTCTAAATTTATCCAGATTTAAAAAATAAGGTCATATTTGCATTTGTGAGTTCATATTAAATAAGTCAGATTTTTGGACACTTAAATTAAGCTAAACTGCATAAATAATAAACACGAGGGCATATCAATAATTCCGTGACTTTTCGAATTAAACTTAGTTTAATACACTTAGTGCGATGTTTCTCCAATTTATATATTTCTTCCAAAAAAAAATAGGATATTTTGAGGTCCATAAATAGGCATTTCTTTGGTCAATAATTTCAACGTTAGAGCTGAATCTCTTTCCACCGAGCCATTTCTTTAGGTTTGGAAATTGGAAATAGTCACTGGGGGCTAAATCCAGAAAATATATATTGATGAAAACAAAACTTTTTCTTGGCCATATGGGGTTGTTTTTTTTAAATCCTCGTTAAATCGGTGCAATAACTTCGCATAATATTCGCACTTTATTGTTTTTTCCTTACGAAGGTAATCGATGTGGATGATAGATACCGCGAGCAAAAAACTCTTGTCATCACCTAATTGGCCGACAAAGTCGCCTTGGTCTTCTTCGGATTCGGGTTTCCCTGAGAAACCCATTGTTAAGACTGCTGTTTGGTCTACGGAGTGTTGTAATGGATCGCTGTTCCATCCGCAGTTACAAAACGCCGCAAAAATGTATTCGAATTGCGTTTAAACAACACCAAACAATCCTTTGAAGTTGTCGCGCGATTACGTTTATGGTCAATTGAGAGCAAACGCGGCAGACATCTTGCAGACAGCTTTCTTAAATCCAACTGATCATGTAAAATCAAAACCACACTGCCTGCGTATGGCATCAATAATTTCACGAACTTTTACTTTACTTTTTGTATTGACCTCAATTGGACGTCCAGAACGTCCAGCGTCGTTTGTGTTTGTGCAACTACAACAAAAGTCAGTAAACCACTTTACCATTGAAAATGATGGTGCAGAGTCCCGATAGTACAGGGTGGAGCGCGGAAATTTGTATATGGGTATTTCCAGGGAAAAGTCCACCGTGACTCAAAAATGAAAAGTTCACAAATATTATTTTTCTCCTTGTATTGTTAAAGAGAAATATTTAAAATTATTTAAATTGAAGAGTTCAAAGCTTTCCTTAGTCCGATGTTGAGATATCGGGCTACAAATTGAAGGTTTACATTTTGCTCAGTTTTGTTTATTTCTAAGAGAATCTTCGCTTTACAATTTACATTTCTAAGAGTAATTGTTCTAATCCACTCTTATAGTAAACCTTTAGCTATAACAACAACTAACCATAAAATAAATGCAAAAGACCAAACAAATATCAGTTAACGGTTAAATTTTGATTTGCTTTTGGGGACATTCTAAGGTAACGTCACGTCATATAAAAAGCATTTTTTGTCATTATCTCAACGCTGACGGTCGCAAATCAAGTGTAATTTCGGATTTTAACGAAGGTTAATAAAGTAATCCAATAATAATAAATAACTCGGCTTTTAAGGAAGTAGTTAATTTTATATTGAATTGCAAAAGTGTGTCACGTTACGCCAGATTGTAAGTAATTTTCTTGCAAACTATTTTTTTTTATTTCTTTTAGTTATTGTTGTTGTCCTTATGGTCAGCTCTGTTTTTACTTTAAATTAAATTTGTTTTTTTTTAATTTACATTCAATTGTGATTTATGCAGATGGTATCATCTACTGAAAGTAAAAATAGTGCAAAGCGCTATCGGCAAAAATTAAAATCAGATCCAATACGGCTGGAGATAAGCCGTGAAAGGGCAAGAGAAAGAGCAACGAGATACAGAAAAAAGTTGCTGAAATCAAAGGGTAATGATAGTAATGAGATGAGGGTAATGAAAGTAAAAGAACAAAACCGTAAACGGCAACAACAATGTCGTTTAAAAAAGAAGAATGAAGAAAAAGACAGCTTGACAGTTAAACAGCCCTACAACTGCAAACAAACCTTAGGAAAGGCTTTAACCAAAGTCAACAAAGCCCTGCCGGTTGACCCAGAGAAAAGAGCGTATGTCGTTGATTTGATTTATAAAAAATATGGCACGTACGGTGCATCATCTTCAAAACCGCAGGCAGAATCGGCAATAGAAGAAAAAAAGCAATTAATTAAGGAGTTTTATTTGCGAGACGATATTAGTGTTCAAGCTGCAGGTCGAAAGGAGACATTAATCGTCGATGGGAAAGTAGTGGCCAAGCGCTATATGTTGCTGACTGTTTCAGAGTCCTATGAATGTTACAAAAAGGAGCTAGGTATTGACTATCTTAGTAAGTCGGCATTTTATGAATTGCGACCAAAGTACGTGCAATTATCAGGCAAGATGCCACATAATATGTGCGTGTGTAAGTACCATGCCAATTTTGCATTTATTTTAGAAAGCAGTGCAATGATCATAAAGTCATTTTCATCAAATTTTGAAACTTTTCTAAAATCTGCCTGTTGCTACATTGAAAATGAAAAGTGTATGACCAGTAATTGCAGAAATTGCGTTAGGGATGTGAAAAATGAGTTAGTGCCCGTAGCATATTATTCATTAATGGATAAAATAATTAAATGGAAACATTGGCGCAATGTGGAAAACCGGATATTATTGACACAAACCGAAGGGTCTCTATCTGATCTCTTATATCAGAGTTTCTTAAACTAGGGGTCGCGACCCCCAAAGGGGTCGCGAAAAAATTGTGAGGGGTCACAAGAAACAGCATTTTATTCCTTGATTTTATTAACGCAATAAGCTTTTCCTCCTTTTGAAATTATTTTTTTAAAGAGAATGATCTAAAATGGAGTAATTGCGTTGCATGATTCATCGCGAAGCATTGGCTGGCAAAAAGGTATCTTTGGATCTAAACTCGGTTTTACAAGATGCAGTTAGGATCATCAACTTTATTAAAAGCCGTGCACTTAATACGCGCCTGTTTGTTAATTTCTGCAAAGATATGGGTTCGAAGTATGAAAAGCTTTTGTTGCATTCAGAAATTAGATGGCTGTCAAGAGGGAGAACATTGAGACGCTTGATGGAGTTGAAACATGAGGTAATGCTGTTTTTAGCGCAGAAAAACTCAGCTGATTCTGAACTTTTTCATAATGAGCAGTGGATGTGCAAATTATCTTATTTGTCAGATATATTCGAGAAACTGAACGAAATAAATTTGTCTCTTCAGGGGACGTATACGAATATTTTTAATTTGGGCAATAAAATCCAAGCATTTGTGAAAAAAATAAATGTATGAAAAAGTTTAGTAACAAATGACAGATTTGAAATGTTTTCATACACGAATGATTTTGTTACTGAAAATAACTTGGATTGCAATATTATCAAGACGGTTATAATTGATCATTTGGAATCTTTGGAAAAACAATTCAAGAAATATTTTCAGCCAGATATTAACAGTCATTTTGATTGGGTGCAAAAACCATTCAATGAATCAATTCAAAACATCACACATCTTCCATTAAAAGCTCAAGTAGAATTCGCGGAACTTTCGAGCGATACAAATTTAAAGCTAGAATTTGCTCAAACAAACTTAAATTCTTTTTGGATCAATGTTAAAGACGAATTTCCAATACTCTCCGACTTAGCGATCAAAATGCTACTGCCATTTGCTACCACATACTTGTGCGAATCAGCGTTTTCAACGCTTGTTGTAATTAAATCAAAAAATCGTTCTTGCCTTACCAATGTTAAAACAGCCATGAGACCTGCGCTATCTGAAATAATCCCGAGATTGGATCTACTCTGTAAATCAATGCAAGCACACCCATCTCATTAATTATACACTTATTTTTTATTTTTGTTTCTGAATTTTAAATTAGTTTTAATTTGGTTTGTTTTCTGAATTTTGAAATTAATTTGATTTTTTTTAATATAAAATTTTTAGTAAATATGATAATCTGTATATATTTTTATTATTACTTTCTATATAAAATCATTAGAACATGCATTTTCAAAATTAAATTATACTTTCTTGGGGGTCACTAAAAATTTCGTATTACGAAAATGGGTCACGTAGCAAAAAAGTTTAAGAAGCCCTGTCTTATATGAATTAGATGCCCAGTTGCCCTTTTTTAAACGCCACTTTTTTGTTAAACGTTCCCAGCAAAATTATTTTGAAACGCGAAAAAAATATATTAAGGCCGGAGACCTAGTTCTGCAAATTGATTTCGCAGAGAATTACAGGATAATTTTTCAAAATGAGATACAGAGCGCACACTTCAGCTACCGCCAAGTTACGATCTTTACATGCGTTGCTTGGCTGATTGGCGGAGTGAAATCCTATTCAATAATCAGTGACAAACTGAGCCATAACAAGTTCGATGTTTACTGCTTTTTGACCAAACTGGTGAAGATGATCAAAAATGAACATGGGCAATTCCAAAATCTTTATGTTTTTTCGGATGGATGCAGCTCTCAATTTAAAAATAAGTTCATTGCTCGAAGTTTGCCTGATTTTGTTTCTGAATTTGGTTGCAAGGTGTTAGAGTGAATTACTTTGCAACTTCTCACGGCAAAGGTGCTGTCGATGGGATAGGAGCAACCATAAAACGAAAAGTTTGGCAGATGACAAAAACAAACAATTTAATTTTACAAAATGCGCTTTCATTTTATGAATGTGCTCGAAATAACGTCATTGGGGTAAATTTAATATACATTTCCTCAGAGCAAATAGACATGTTTTCTACTTCGTTAACTGAAAAGTGGAAGGAGTTACCTAAAATACCTGGTATCCATCAAATTCATTTTTTGTCATGCAGCGAAGACATGCAAATAAAAGCAGCTGAAACTGCATTTTCGCATAAATCTATTATATAAGAACTGTACATATATAATTTCCTTATGACTATCTTAACTGTTTCTTATAATCATTATCTTAATAAATAATATTAATATAATACCTAAAATTTATGTTGTATATGTGTTAAATAATTTTTTAAAAACAATCTGAACTAAAAATTTCCCACGGCAATTTTAGTAACGTAACGTCATGTAACGTCACGTCAGACACAGAGGCTAATAAAGAAAAAAATAGAAAAAGTTTCTAAATTTTATAAGTTGGATAATAAACTAATATTCCTCTAAATATTAGTAAAAAATGTTGCATACAAAAGGTCTTGGTAAATTCGCAGAGTTTTGTAATTTTGTAATTCAAGAAAAACCCCACTTCCCTTTTTCGTCACGTCAGCACATATTTTTTCTTCTATCTTTAAATCCTTACAGTCGATTATTCTAATTTTTTTTACTGAATATAGTACTATTCAATAGCTACGTAAATATATAGATCTCTTTTAAAAAAATCGACTTTTTCATTTTTTTTTTTAACTTTCTTTCGTACAAATGTCACGTCACGTCATTTTGGAAATACCCATATGTGGGAATGAAATAAAAAATAATTAACCTTAGAAAAATTCTTTTTATATTTTAATTATATTAACGGCAAGGAAATTTTTAAATTACATTGTTTTATAAGTAAAGTAAATAGTGTATCTGGCAAATGTCGACCTTCGCAATCCACACACTGCTGCATGAATTTTAACAAGCATGTCCACTGGTATTCTGCCAATTTCAGCCTCAATATTTTTAATACGGTCTTTCAAGGTGTTGGGACGCTTGATATACACCTTCGACTTCAGGTGGCCCCAACCAAAGGAAAAAATCGCATGGGGCTAAGTCTGCTAAGCGTGTCGGCCCGTTCACATCACCCCTCAAAGAGATAAGCCGTCCAGGAAACATTTGCCTCAAACAATTCATGGTAACCTTCGCTGTGTGTGCAGTGGCACCATCCTGTTGGAACAACTCTCTCAATGTTTTGTGGTGTTGTAATTCTTCTCTCAGGTCCCCTTCGTACACATGATTCCCGCTGTTCTCAATGAAGTTACCCAATTTACTATTGATTGCCGTCCAAAAAAACGTCTGCGTGGGTGAACAGCGAATCGTAAACGAAAAGCACGTTGCACTGCTATGATCGAGTGCGCATTTGAAAAATACGCTTCAACACAAAATGACCTCTTCTCACATGTCCAATGCATGATGGCAACTTAAAGGCAGACGAATACAAATCTCCCGTCAGCCACTTTAAGCCACGCACACTTTCCACTTTCTTCGACCAACAGTGCCGCCACATCCTGCAGTGCGAAAAAAGGCAATTAAGCGCGATCCACCCTGTATTTATCAAGCATTTCCTTGGTTTGATAGGTGGTTTTTTTCCGCAAAAAAATTATGTTTAAGTAGCAACCAAAATTCACTTATTTCATTTTTAACAAAATCCACGAGGTCGTATTTTTTGAACAGCTGTTAAACACGAACTAAATGACAGAACTCTCTCAAAATTTGACAGTAGTCTATTAGTAGATGGTACTTAATGGGAGCAGTGTTGCATTTCACATAACTTCAAGGGAAGTTGGAAAAGTTACGGAGTATTGATATGCCCTCATATCTTGACATAAAAGCCTTTATATACTGGACCCGCCATATAGAATTTTTTTTAATAATTTTATAATGTTTAATGTTATTTAATTTACTTATTCAGAATTATACCCCACTATTAAAAAAATTTTCTGACAAAATTGTAGCCTGGCTACAGGAGATGTACAAAGAAAAAACACAAAGTGGTCCTTCTGTTTAGAAGTGACCAGACTCATTATATGCTACACAATAAGAGAAAGGAGTAAAAAATGAGATAAACAAGGAGAAGAAAACCTCTGGAATCCCTGTTGGACATTCACAGTTGTCGTTCTCTTTATTGCACTGAATGCCAGTTGAATCAAAGTTCCGGTGCTCGCGTGTATGTGATGTTGTTTTAGACCCATTTGAGGGTTAGACGGCAAACAATTTTTGACTTTTGGTCTTCTATGCTTTGGTTGTTTTTCTTTAATGTTTTCATCCTTTTTGCTGTCTATTTTTCGCATGCAGTGTATTTACTTTATAACACGGAAAATTAATGGTGGAATTTATCTTTGGGCAGGATGTTTGGGATTTTAACGCAATAGCAAAACAGCGACCATCACCATGGCCATCAACGGCAGCAATCAGAGGAACGAGGCAAAAGGACTAAACAGCGCTTAATGTTTTGTAACGAAATAACTTTGTCCACAAACGATATTTGCGTGGCCTTCATATTCGCCACCCTTTCAAGAGTCCTAGTATTTTAGGAAATAATTGGCTCTGTATTTTGGTATTTGTAATGTTTTTTCATTTGCAAAGAGTGCCCTTCTTTTCACCCCTTTTCGCAGGATTCAATGGTGTGTTAAAGGTACAGCGGAATGGGCCTGGCTACCAATACATTTTGCGAGTACTTAAATGGTCTTATAAATTACATGCAATTAGATGAAACAAAAGGATAATGTGCCCTTACCAATATTGAAACATTTTATTTATGGTAGCGCACTCGACACTGACAGGCGACATACCAGATCCATTCAACACCGTCTCATTTTGGGTCAATTATACGAGGGCAACCGCAAAAGTAACTGGCCTAACATAAAAAGAACCGTTTTTTTGGAATTATTTTTATTTATTTTTCAACATAATCTCCTTCCAACTCAATACACTTCATCAAACGTTTTTCAAGTTTTTTAATTCCATCCGAAAAATAAGATTTTTCAAGACCTTCAAAATATGCCTCAGTTTCAGCAATAACCTCGCTATTTGACGAAAATTTTTTGCCACCGAGAATTTTTTTTAAATTTGGAAACAAGAAATAATCAGAAGGAGCTAAATCTGGACTATATGGTGGATGCGGAGCAATTTCAAATCGTAATTCGGCCAGTTTTTGTTGAGTTAAAAATGCAGTGTGTGAAGGAGCATTATCTTGATGAAAAATAACTTTTTTTCTAAATGCGGTCGTTTTAGCTTGATTTCTTCACTCAACCGATCCAGTAATGCACAATAATATTCACTATTTATAGTTTTTTCTTTCTCAAGATAATCAATAAATAGTATACCCCTTGCATCCCAAAATACTGTGGCCATTACTTTTCCTGCTGACTTAACAGTTTTCGCCTTCTTGGGACCAATTTTCCAGCTTCTATCCATTGTTTTGACTGTTCTTTGCATTCTGGGATGTAGTGATGGATCCATGTTTCATCAACAGTTATGAATCGGCGCAAGAACTCTATTGGATTACGCTGATAAATCGCTAAAAGCTCCTCGGAATGGGTCCAACGGACGATTTTTTGGGGCAAAGTCAACAAACGCGGCACCCATCTTGCGGATAGCTTTTTCATCTGGAGTTCATCAAGTAAAATACTCCAAACTTGTTTTTCGTGTATTTTAACAATATCAGCAAGTTCTCTGAGCTTTATTCGTCTATCTTTAGTCACTTCATTAAATATTTTTCTAATGTTTTCAATAGTAGTAGCAGTTTTCGGTCTTCCAGAGCGTTGTTCATCTTCCGTACTTGAACGACCCATTTTAAATTGGTGAACCCAGGATTTCACGGTGGAGTATGATGGTGCATTATCACCATGAACAGAATCCAATTCATCTTTGTTAAATTGTGGCGTATAACCTTTCATATAAAAGTGTTTAATTACCGCACGAAACTCTTTATTTTCCATTTTTCAAAAATTATAAAACTTGTATACTTCAATCACCTGTAACAAAGAAAATAATCATTAAATATTTCGGAAATTTTGACAGATGGCTTATAAAAGATTGCTTTTAAAAAACAAAAACAAAAAAAAAGTTGCTAGTAAAACAGAAAATGTGCCAGGTCAGTTAGTTTTGCGGTCGCCCTCGTAGCTGCGCTCGGTCGGTCTTGGTGTATGTAAGGCTATACTTTATGTCTGGAAATGTACGAATGTAGTTAATGCTACATAGCCCCCTTTTGGAGAGCGTTGATCTCCATGGGTTCGATGATGGGCATGTAACGGAACATAAATACTAAACATAGATTGGAGTAATTAAGGGCCAGAATGATAGCAATTATCCCTTGTTGGAACTTTATCATTCACAGCAGCATCACACTAGAAAGGTTTGCAGTTGAAAGGTTTGTGGTTGAAATATTTTTTTAAGTGGAGGCACTTAAATCGTTGAAATAATTTTAATTATCGTCAAAAATCGTCTTTGGTTAGTTAAATACTGTGCGCGACAATCGCTCGAGAAACCCAGGGCTAAAGTCGATGAAAATAGGCTCGAGTTTTCCTTAGCCACCTCTTTGAGGACAATGCGGGGAAAATCTTTCCTATCGGTTTCTATACCCTACACCACACTGTGGTACCGAGTATTATTACTTACTGCCTATGTCTAACATTGTAACAGGTGATTAATATAGAGGTATTTTTTCAATAGGGTTTTTTCACATACTTAGTAGGGACATAAATACTGTTACACACGTTTTATGCTGTAAAATTAAAAGTACTGAATGTTTTTGGACCAAATATTTTTTAATATATTTATTGATGTATATTGTATCCAAAAAGAATCTACTTATTCGAAATGTCCGCCTTTTGCCTTTACACACGCCTTAAGTCGCACTGGCCAATCGTCAATAGCTGCACGAACCTCGTCCATTGGAAAATCGGCCACAGGTCGAACCAAAGCAGTCTAAAGAGATCCAATGTTGGGGTATCTTTTGTGACAAACCTTGTCCTCTAAAACCGTTCACAATTTGTAATCCAATGGGTTCAAATCTGGACTGCCTGAGGGACATTCTTCAGAGGAAATGAACGTTTTAGCCTTATAGGACGGCGCAGAATCCTGCTGGAAACCCATGGCCGGTTTTAGAACAGGGTATTGTTAAGCGGCTTAACAACAGCTTTCAAAACGGTTTCTTGGAAAACGTTGACCGATGTTTTGACTCCTTGTTCGCAGAAATGCAGGTCAGTGACCCCATCGTAAGAGACACCCCACCAAACCATGACTGAAACTTAGTGATGACCCTTTTCCAGCCTTGGGATCAGTTCAGATACTTTCTTAGATGACCGCGCATACACTCTATCATTTTGGTAAAAACGTTTGCATTTTTCAATCCTATTTTTATTAAAGCTGCAGTCAATAAATGTCCGGTACGTCGTTTGAAAGCCCCAAGTCCCAAGTCTTTTTTAATGATTCGACTCATGGACTTTTGCGTAATATTCATCTCATGGGCCATGATTTTCTGTTTTCGGAGCGGATTTCTGTGAACTCTTGATTTTACGGCTTTCATGGCATGCGGTGTTAGAACAGAGAGTGGGCGGCCCGACCGGTGGCGGTCTTTTACATCTCCAGTCTCCGCAAACAGTTTTATTTATGCATCGGTAGACGAACATGCGGCTAATCCCTAGTGGCCGGAGCGTTTTGAAAATATCGGTTTTTTTCATTTCACACTTGAAAATCGCTATTACAGCGATACGGTTCTCATTATCTGACCACTCCATGATGAAAGTTGAAACAATTGTAAAATCCCGTTACAGACTGACGCTATTGAGGTTAGCTTTCAAAACCCATATGACATTAACGGGGTATGTTCAGTTCTACTATTGAAATGGGTGTGTTCAATGTTTTAACAGTGTTTATGTCCCTACTAAGTATTACTCGTGAGCAAAACAAAGTAGTATACCTTCCCGGCGGACATCCTGTATTAGTTGACCAACCTACTGATCGCAGAGTTGAGATCTCTAATTTTAGATACAGCATGGTTGGACCGACGAATGCCATCACGCTCATTTGCGAGTCCCGCTGCCTCTGCTGGGAAATTGGTCGCATCTCGGGCATTCGACCAGCAGGAATACGGCGAGCGGCTGCTGCGTTCATGATGGTCCGCAACATATTCTCGACTGCCAGAAAATCCGAGGGAATGGATAGATTACTAAAGCTGCGGTTAGGGACTTCTCAGCAGGTATCCACATCAGTCTTATTTTGATTAAGATACCTACGGCGTTCAGAGACTATGAAGTCAGATGGTTGGTTGGTGGAGATAATATGGATACGGGATGACGTGTTGCCAGATGACGTCGTTGATCAGGCCAGGCGATGCCATAGTTATGTCTGCGGCAATCGCCCATAATCCGAGTGGGGGATTCCTCATTCACTGTGCAGAACGTAGAGATATTAATTTTGTCTGCCAAAGCTATGCCCTTCTAGCCGTTGTCTAGGAAAGAATGCCACAGTTCGTGGTGGGCATTAAAGCTGCCGAGGACCAAGAGGTTATTGTTTTGTAGCAGATTGCTAATAGCAGGCAAATAACCGGCGGGATGTATAAGCTATTCAGCTCCATCTCAGTAGTCCCAGTCGTGACTGCTACTCCCAAACATGCTATGTATGGATCTCAAGAGTCAAGCTAAGGCGAGATAAGTCTCTAATACACAGAATGGTGTAACAGAAAAGCAAGTCCCCACCTCCATTTCTCGTGCGATCCTTACGTTGCACGTTGTATTCATCACAAATGGGCAGGCTGCAAGTGGCATTCAGCTTAGTTTCTTGGATCTATGAGACCATGATGTTTCTCCGACTCATAAATTACCTCACTGATTGAGTTGCGTAGGTCATTGCAATTAAATTGCAAAATTAATGCACTGTCAGGGGTGGCAACAGCAATTGTTGTCGATGCTTTTGCTAGAGAAACTGCGGGGGAGTATCATAGATGAATGATGATAACTATGACGACGAAAGTATACTTAGTAGGGACATAAATACTGTTACAACATTGAACACACCCATTTCAATAGTAGAACTGAAAATACCCGGTTAATGTCATATGAGTTTTGAAAACTAACCTCAACAGCGTTAGTCTGTATCAAGAATTCACAGAAATCCGCTCCGAAAACAGAAAATCATGGACCGTGAGATGAATATCACGCAAAAGTCCATGAGTCGAATCATTAAAAAAGACTTGGGACTTTAGGCTTGCAAACGACGTACCGGACGTTTATTGACTGCAGCTGTAAAAAAATAGGATTGAAAAATGCAAACGTCTTTTGGTGAAGCACGCTGGTAACTTGCACAAAAAAATTTTGTTCACCGATGCACAAATTTTTACCGTTCAGGAAAAACTTAACAAGCAAAATGATAGAGTGTGTGCGCGGTCATCTAAGGAAGCATCTGAACTGATCCCAAGGGTGAAAAAGGGTCATCACCCAGCTTCAGTCATGGTTTGGTGGGGTGTCTCTTACGATAGGGCCACTGACCTGCATTTCTGCGAACAAGGAGTCAAAAATCGGCCAAAGTTTACCAAGAAACCGTTTTGGAAGCTGTTGTGAAGCCTCTTAACAATTCGCTGTTCCAAAACCAGCCATGGATTTTTCAGCAGAATTCTGCGCCGGCCCATAAGGCTAAAACGTCCCAGGCTTGGCTTCGAAACAATTTGCCAGCTTTCTTTTCCTCTGAAGAATGGCCCTCAGGCAGTCTAGATTTGAACCCATTGGATTGATTACACATTGTGGACGGTTTTAGAGGACAAGGTTTGTCACAAAAGATACCCCAACATTGGATCTATTAAGACTGCTTTGGTTCGAGCTGTGGCCAATTTTCCAATAGACGAGGTTCGTGCAGCTATTGACGATTAGCCAGTGCGACTTAAGACGCGTGTAAAGGCAAAAGGCGGACATTTCGAATAAGTAGATTCTTTTTGGATACAATATACATCAATAAATATATTAAAAAAAATTTGGTCCAAAAACATTCAGTACTTTTTATTTTACAGCATAAAACTTGTGTATCAGTATTTATGTCCCTACTAAGTAGACGGCGATGATGACACCAAATCCAGAGACCCATTCCGAACTACGTCGATACAGTACGAGGCAACAAAGTCCGTTTCGCTCTACTGCGGTTCAGACCTGAACAGCTCCTGGAGTGCACCCACTCCATGTTATGATTACGAGGGTTGCTATTTATATTTCGGTTCCTGACAATACCAGTGTTCGCAGATGCTATCTTGAACTTCCATTGGAAACGTTGAATTTTTTTAGCATAACTTCACTCAGAACGTTTTGTCATTTGGGGGCGAATTGTTTTGTTTACAGTGTGTTGAAAAATTCACCTCAGTCAAAAAATGGAATTATCCCGTGCACATTTTCGTGCGATGTTTTTTACGATTTTTGGCGTGGGTTATCGAGACAAGAGTGTTTAAATCAACTTGTTTCGACTTTCGGCGATGGAGCACCATCAAAAACCAGTCTCGGACGCCGTTCGCTACAGGATGAATTTCTCGAAGGACATCCAACTTCGGTGACTTTGCCAGAAACCATCGATGCTGTGCGTGAACTGATTTAGCAAGACTGACATGTGACATACCGTGAGATTAAGATATCCTTGCTATTTGGCACTGTGGCAACATGGATCAATAAGATATTACATGTTCATCCAAGCATCAATAAGATATTGCATGTTCATTCGGCCGTGAAAAAAATTTGTTCTCGTTGAATCACACATAATTTGACGAATGCTCAAAAAGAGGCTCGTATGGATTGGTGCAAAGAGATGTTGAAAAAGTATAACTGCGGTAGCTCAAAGGCAATGTATAACATTCATCAAAGGTGACGAATCATGGATCTATGCATATGAACCAGAAGCAATCGACCGTATCGGTCTTTCAGGACAAGCCAAATCCAACAAAAATTGTTCGTGGAAGAAGTACATCGAAGCAAATGATTGCGTTTTTTTTTCGGTATAACTGGCCATGTTGCCACAGTGCCTTCAGTGGAACGTAGGAGGGTCAATTCTGAGTGGTATACAACCATCTGTTTGTCGACAGTGTTCGAAGAAATGAGGAAAGATAATGAGAGACGAGAGATCATATTGCATCACTATAATGCGAGATCTTACACATCAGCTGAAACGGTGAGATATTTGACCACTCAAGATGTCGAATTGATGGGCCATCCTCCGTACAGCCCTGATTTGGCACCCAATGACTTCACTTCTTCTTGTTCTCTAGCATCAAGAAAAAAATGCGTGGTCAAGGTTTTTCATCGCCCGAAGCATCTGTTGAAGCGTTCAAAAATCATGTTTTGGAGGTGTCTCAATCGGAGTGGAAAAAGTGCTTCGAAAAGGGCATTGATCTTAAAGGAGAATATTTTGAAAAACAATAAAACCATTTCCAATGATAAATTATTGTGTTGTTATTGCCGGACCCGAAAAATAAATAGGAACCCTCGTACACCTTAGATACGTGGCATAATGGTGCGTACGGTTCTGACAAATCCAGCAGATCTCAGCTCGGACCAGTAATATTCGCAGCAGGCATTCCGGTAAGTGCTGCTACCATGACGAAAAATGGACAAACAGAAAGCACATACAGTTGAGTTGACTGCCCCTGGTCGTAGAGTGTTTGTTTTGGTCAATCCGGTACATAGAACCGGCAGTCGTGGGATTGGTTTGTAGCTACACTTGCCGTTGGCTAATATTTTGATTTTTTAGCTAAGGAAAATAAACAAATTCGTGGCTTTGGCTAACATTACAACCTGGAAGTAAACCATGACTTATTGGCCGTAATAATTATTATTTTACAACACTTTTAATAACATTTTACATTTAATGTTAATAACACAAGAACATAACACAAGATAATCGTGTTATAAAAATGTTTCAATTTAATTGAAGATGCTTGTAATGTCAGTAAGAGTGGCTTGCTGGTCCAAGGGGGGCGCCGACAAACACATTCCGCAATTAAAGGCAATATTCAAGCGTTCCTGATACACACACACACAAATACACTGACAAGAGCCATGTAGACATATGCGCATTTTTGCGTACGGAAAAAGGTACGGGACATAATAAATATGTACATCAAGTTAACAAATCTAATGGGACTTTACTCACACACACTCTGATATAAAAACATTGTTGAGAAAATTAAATTAAAATACCTTTGAACTCATTTCTTTTTTCTTTCCTTTGTTTTTTTTTTTGCTGTTTTCCAACCGAAGTGAGCACAGACACAAAGTGGCAGTGACAATGTCGGTATGTTCATACTTACATATGTACTCGTACATGCCCAGTAAACCAAATTTGCCAACAATGTCTGATATCAGACAATTCTGAACAATATCTGAACTCTATCGAATTCTTACCGAAATCGTTACAAATTCTTTTCGATTTGTCTGAGGATTTTTATTTATTATGTTAAGAAATATCTGAACGAATTCGGCCCGTATTCTGTTAGACTTGTCTGTGGGATTTTTACTAATTTTTTGTTCAGATTTCTATTATCGAACTCGCAACGAATTCTGAACTATTTAACTAAGGTAGTGTATTCGTTTAAAATTTTTGTTATTTGTTTCTTTTTTTACAATTGTTCTTGTGTTCAGACATGTCGGAACTAATTCTGAACGAATTCTTAACTGTTTGTCTGAGGTATTTTTATATTTCAAATTCCATATAACGTACGACTACAGCGTGCGAATTATTTTGATGTTTTTTCCTAGTAAAATATTTTTTTTAAAAACTTATTTTACATTTTTTAAATGTCAAAGCAAGTGATCATTTGAAATGTATAAAAGTTTTATCATTCACATTTTTATCATAGAAGATTATCTGCAAAATATGCATAACGTACATGCCACAAAAATTTCACCCAAAATATGATATGTTTACTTCTATTTGAAATTTCTGCGAATCGGTTTCATATTAAAACTTTTTTTTTCGTAATTACAGGAGACTATCCTATACTGGGGTTTAGGCGATTTCATCTAGAAAAAATTCAATGTTAATGAGATTTTTTTAATCGGTTGCAATGTAACGTACATGTAGCACTGGTAACGTACAACTACACACTTTTAGTCGACTACACAAAACGATCAAAAACATGTCTTGATTTTATTTTAAATAATTAACAAATAAAAACAAATTTTTAAACAAATTATTTTATCACACCACTAACTTGTATTGTCACCGAAGTTATACATGTAAGCCAATTTTCATTGAGTTTAATAAAGTCTAAGTATAAAAATTTTGCATTGCTAGATTTGACGACACGTAGTGTAAGTTAAATAAAAGAATTTAAAAAATAAAACAGTATTTACTGTTGCAACAAAATTATTGAATTCATTTTATTTAAAAACAGAAGTACATAAAATAAAAACTTAAAAAAAAATTAAGTTAATTGTTATGTCTGTAATTTATGTATTCCGTTGTTGTACATTGTTTTGATTTGTAGGTATAGCGAGAGAGTATTCTATTGTGGGAAACTTCCAAAAAGTGCTGCAATTGTAGGTTGGGGATTTTGGGTAGATGACTATGCTGCCATA
This sequence comes from Hydrotaea diabolus, assembly GCA_963513945.1. Lineage (NCBI taxonomy): Eukaryota > Metazoa > Arthropoda > Insecta > Diptera > Muscidae > Hydrotaea > Hydrotaea diabolus. Next base: position 148,046,183 of record OY740718.1, on the reverse strand, counting down.
TTGGACTCAACAGATTGCGAGTTTCAATATTGACGCATTTTCTCAGTTTTCTTCTTCTTTTGTTCCACAGTTGTCACTTTTTTTACTCGGTTTTCAGTGTTATTTTTCACTTTTTGTCTGTACTTTTTTATTCTCTCACGTTCCTTTTCCTTATGTTCCTTCCATTTTGATTCATTCTCTCGCATCTTCTGTCGAAATCGTCTCATAGCTTCTTTTCCCCTTACCATTTTCTGAAGTTTAAAATAAAATCATTAAAAACATTCAATATTCATAATGTATTAAGTTGCATTATTATTAGCATGTACGAAACTAATATTATCTCTTTCAAAAAAAATTTAAATATAAAGCATTCGAGGATAGCTTTATTGACTCAAAATCTACAAATAACTTTATTTGTAAGCTAATAATATTTCCTCATTTAGGCATTGTTGAAACTTAAAGACTTGGTAACGTACATGCTACACAAAACTAGGTACAAAACAATTTAAAGTTTTCTACCCTATTTTAGATTACTTACCACCAAATGTAGCTAATAACTGTTAACCATTACTTAATTAATTTTTCCGTAAATATAATGTTTTCTACAACTTGCACAAAATTGATGTACGCGTACCGCAAATGTAGAGTTAAACTAAACAATTTTGTACAAAATTTACTCACCAAGCAAAAAACAAAGGAACGGTGAGCAAAACTACCGTTATTCTGAAAAATTCAACTCAAATTATGTCTCTAGGAGTCGAGTGAATATATTGAGTGTGTTTAATTTTCTTCTTCTAGCACTTTGATTTTTACATGTGCGGATGACCTTTTCGCTGAATTCGTGATATTTCAAATTCAAATTCTGTACGTTTGGTTAGCTTAGCTGTGAGAAGGATTTTTATTGTGTTCGGAGGAAAACTCTACTGCCGGCAGTTCACGTTAAATGCAAAACTGGTTGCCCTTAAGTGTATAGCCACTAACCAAAGTTACAGCTCAATTATTGCTTGCGAAACTGCAGACACTCCTGCTTGTAACTAAAAGTCTTTCCGAACGCTTTTTGAAAAGGTTTTACAACTTTTTTTTTTGTAGACTAAAAATATTTTCTTCTTTTTGATTGTTTACATTCAGAATTTACAATGACATTAGCTCAAAATTTGTTCAGAATTCGGTTCGTAATGTCGGTAAAAACATCAGAATTTAATAAGACTTAATGCCAGAATTCTGACCGAACTCGTTCAGAATTAGTTCAGAATTCGATACGACAAATCGAAATTTCCTTTCGAATTTCCCAAGACTACAGTTCAGAATTCGGTCAGAAATCGGTTCGAAATGTCTGCAAAAACATCAGAATTCCCTTAGCGAAGTAGTTCAGAGTTCGTGTCAATCCTCTCATATGTTTTTCGTTACGAACTCGCTAAGAATTTTGAACCGAAATCAGAAAATTTTGCCGATTGTCGTACAGAATTCTGACCGAATTCTGAAGGTTTGGTTTGCTGGGTATGTAAACATAAATGTGTGTTAATGTAAGTGTACTCGTATATGTGTGATTAAATGCACCTGTAGTAAGAGCAGAGTAAACACTGGGATACACACACAGGCAAAGTCGTAGTAGACTAATAATTGCCGCAATTGCAACGCCACCAAATGAACGAACGAACTCTGCACGCTTTGGGAAGTGTGTACGATTCTTGGGCTGTGAGTAGGCAACAGTCCGCAGAGGGAAATATTGAAAGGCCTTCGCATTCACAACACATTCGAGAAAGGTTTTACTTTCTAGAAAATTCGTATACAAATTTGGCTTACCAGACGTTCGACGGACCTTTCAAAACATTTGTTGGCGTCTTTCTGCTCACCTTCTTTAGGCACGTCTTCCAACGGATGATGAAGCTATAGGTATTTTTTCAATATGGTTTTATTTTTAACAGATTACGCGTGAGTTGTGTTAAACTATATATTTTTTCAGTATTGTTTGTCAGCGCCTTTTTGACCGGCCGAAACGTTGAATTGATGGGTCATCTGCCGTACAGCCCTGACTTGACACCCAATGACTTCTTTTTATTCCCGCACATCAAGAAAAAAATGCGTTGTAAACGATTTTCGTCGCCAGAAGATGCTGTTGAAGCATTCAAAAAACAAGTTTTGGAGGTGTCTCAATCGGTGTGGAAAAAGTGTTTCGACATTTTTTAGCGCATGCAAAAGTGTATAAATCATGCTGATGAAAAATATTCGCATTTTCATTATTAGGCCAGAAATAAATATAGCGCCCGTACCCATATTTTAAAATTTGAATTTAAATTTGTGGGAATATATCACTTTTGGTACCCATATATCCTTGCTATAATGGAACAAAGTTTCGGCCCTAGGGTCCGTCACCAAAATTAAACTAAATTACGTAAATATTTTTATTTTTGGCTTCGTGGGAAAATTGGCCGCAGATCTCGCGATATCTGACCAAAGCGTTCGGGATATTTTAAAAAAGAAGGTCTGTGTAAAACTTTAAAATTACTGCAAAGAGCACAGGAGATTACGCTTGCACGCCAGCGGCCAATTTCCAAACATCGTATTTTCTGACGAGAAGGGTCCGTCAGCAAAATTAACCTAAATTGCGTTAATATTTTTATTTCTGGCTTCGTAAGAATAATTTATTGTTTATGTGTTAAATGGGTTTTCTGGAGCGCTTGTAAGTAAAATCGTGAGGGACCTTTCTACGGGGGCTATGTAAAAACGTGGATAGTAATCATCCATTTTTATGAGTTCTTAACTTTTTGATCGGTGTCTAATTTCATCAAGATTGGATGTAAGATATGGTCTTAAAAGCTTAAAAAAATCGGATGAACACATGTTTCCATGAAACAGTTTTCTGTTTTACATACACGGTTTTTTCTCATCACCAATAATTGGTACAACAATAGATTTTCTACAAAACTATTAGGTGCCACTCAGTTTTGGCAAATAAACATTTTTTTTAGCATTTCACTGGTACGTCCTTTCTATTCGTTGTGTGTACAAAAGGTTGATAATATCTATCATATTATGGTTTCTAGAACCACAATATCTATTTCGATTGTAAAGATTCAATGATGGGAGCCGAAATTCGTCTTTTGCAATGGAATTTCTGTAGTTCCAACTGTTTTACAATTCATTATTTCTCTGTATGCACATCTCACATTTAAAGAAAACTTTCTCAGCCCTAATCTAAGGTCACCTAAGTGGCTACAGGTCTTATAAATCAACGAGCAAAAACAATCTTAACATTACGACAAATCGAGGGTAACCCCAATGAAAAGCAAGCACCTCTAAGAGGGCGACCGCAAAAGTAACTGGCCTAACATAAAAAGAACCGTTTTTTTTGGAATTATTATTATTTATTTTTTAACATAACAGCTCAATACACTTCATCAAACGCTTTTCAAGTTATTTAATTCCATCCGAAAAATAAGATGTTTCAAGACCTTAAAAATATGCCTCAGTTTCAGCAATAACCTCGCTATTGGACGAAATTTTTTTGCCACCGAGAAATTTGTTTAAATTTGGAAACAAGAAATAATCAGTAGGAGCTAAATCTGGACTATATGGTGGATGCGGAGCAATTTTAAATCGTAATTCGGCCAGTTTTTGTTGAGTTAAAAATGCAGTGTGTGAAGGAGCATTATCTTGATGAAAAATAATTTTTTTTTCTAAATGCGGTCGTTTTATCTTGATTTCTTTACTCAACCGATCCAATAATGCACAATAATATTCAATATTTATAGTTTTTCCTTTCTCAAGATAATCAATAAATATTATACCCCTTGCATCCCAAAATACTGTGGCCATTAATTTTCCTGCTGACTTAACAGTTTTCGCCTTCTTTGGACCACTTTTACCAGCTTCTATCCATTGTTTTGACTGTTCTTTGCATTCTGGGATGTAGTGTTGGATCCATGTTTCATCAACAGTTATGGATCGGCGCAAGAACTCTATTGGATTACGCTGATAAATCGCTAAAAGCTCCTCGGAATTGGTCCAACGGACGATTTTTTGGGACAAAGTCAACAAACGCGGCACCCATCTTGCTGATAGCTTTTTCATGTGGAGTTCATCATGTAAAATACTCCAAACTAGTTTTTCGATAATATCAGCAAGTTCTCTGAGCTTTATTTGTCTATCTTTAGTCACTTCATTAAATATTTTTCTAATGTTTTCAATAGTAGTGGCAGTTTTCGGTCTTCCAGAGCGTTGTTCATCTTCCGTACTTGAACGACCCATTTTAAATTGTTGAACCCAGGATTTCACGGTGGAGTATGATGGTGCATTATCAGCATGAACAGAATCCAATTCATCTTTGATTAATTGTGGCGTATAACCTTTCATATAAAAGTGGTTAATTACCGCACGAAACACTTTATTTTGCATTTTTCAAAAATTATAAAACTTGTTTACTTCAATCACCTGTAACAAAGACAATAATCATTAAATATTTTGAAAATTTTGACAGATGGGTTATAAAAGATTGCTTTTAAAAAACAAAAAAAAAAGTTGCTAGTAAAACAGAAAATGTGCCAGGCCAGTTATTTTTTGCGGTCGCCCTCGTACATGCACCGATTACAACGATACTCCGATAGAACACAAGTTGTTTAAAATTCTGCAAATGGGACACCTTCTCAACTTAGACGCCCTTATGACACTGAGTGACACTAGGATCCTCGGTAAAAACAAAGTATCCTTTTCTAAAAATGCACCACTTTTCCAGAATTGAAAAAGAATTGTGTGAAAGGTGGGTTAGAGATTGAACGGTGACAAAACAAATAAATTGCGTAAAATCCGAAAATCCACAACAACAACAAAATATTGGCCTGTTCTATTAGAAACTCGAGTATAGCTATCGCGGTAACTTCACACCATTGTCCAAGAATATAAAAATGATTTGGTTTAAAGAAAACTATAGACAAATTGCGTTAAACTTTTGTTTTAAATGTTTGTTGTTAAAAATTTTAAAATCAAACGGTTGATGATGGATAAAGCCAATCAGCTTTTAAACAACAAAACCATTTAAAAATGTGTCGTTACGAGGGCGACCGCAAAACTAACTGGCCTGGCACATTTTCTGTTTTACTAGCAACTTTTTTTGTTTTGTTTTTAAAAGCAATCTTTCTTTGTTGCAGGAGATTGAAGTAAACAAGTTTTATAATTTTAAAAAAATGGGAAATAAAGAGTTTCGTGCGGTAATTAAACACTTTTATATGAAAGGTTATACGCCACAATTAATCAAAGATGAATTGGATTCTGTTCATGGTGATAATGCACCATCATACTCCACCGTGAAATCCTGGGTTCAACAATTTAAAATGGGTCGTTCAAGTACGGAAGATGAACAACGCTCTGGAAACATAGAAAAATATTTAATTAGGTGACTAAAGATAGACGAATAAAGCTCAGAGAACTTGCTGATATTGTTAAAATACACGAAAAACAAGTTTGGAGTATTTTACATGATGAACTCCACATGAAAAAGCTATCCGCAAGATATGTGCAGCGTTTGTTGACTTTGCTCCAAAAAATCGTCCGTTGCACCAATTCCGAGGAGCTTTTAGCGATTTATCAGCGTAATCCAATAGAGTTCTTGCGCCGATTCATAACTGTTGATGAAACATGGATCCATCACTACATCCCAGAATGCAAAGAACATTCAAAATAATGGATAGAAGCTGGTAAAAGTGGTCCCAAGAAGGCGAAAACTGTTAAGTCAGCACGAAAAGTAATGGCCACAGTATTTTGGGATGCAAGGGGTATAATAATTATTGATTATCTTGAGAAAGGAAAAACTATAAATAGTGAATATTATTGTGCATTATTGGATCGGTTGAGTGAAGAAATCAAAATAAAACGACCGCATTTAGAAAAAAAAAGTTCTTTTTCATCAAGATAATGCTCCTTCACACACTGCATTTTTAACTCAACAAAAACTGGCCGAATTACGATTTGAAATTGCTCCGCATCCACCATATAGTCCAGATTTAGCTCCTTCTGATTATTTCTTGTTTTCAAATTTAAAAAAAATTGCTGAAACTGAGGCATATTTTGAAGGTCTTGAAAAATCTTATTTTTCGGGTGGAATTAAAAAACTTGAAAAACGTTTGATGAAGTGAATTGAGTTGGAAGGAGATTATGTTGAAAAATAAATAATAATTCCAAAAAAACGGTTCTTTTATGTTAGGCCAGTTACTTTTGCGGTCGCCCTCGTAATTTTTCAAGTTATCGCCTTAGAGACCACCTACTCGTTTAATAAGCGAGTACCAAGAGAACACGCCTATTGTTAAGACGAGCTGCTGAAAAGTCAAGACGAATTTTTATGTCGCGGATCTCCAATAACCTAGAGATCACACTGGCAAGTACCTGCTACTTTAAGTCAAACAAAAAGCTAACGAACTACAAAAAGCTATGTCGATTGAAAAATTGTCAAAATTTTGGTACTTAAGCAGACCAATAAAGTAATTGCATGAATCTGATCCGAAACTCCACACTTTCGGCCCTGCAAGTAGCTTCTCTTTCAAGACATTCGCTTGAACAAAGCTCAGCTAAAACTCAGCTATATTTTATTAAACAAATATAATCAGCCTTTTAGATTGGATTCCTTACAACAAATTGTTCTTAATCCCCCACTGTGCCCTGCCTTTTGTGTCAGAGCTGCATGTTAGTTTACACCTAGAGTAGAGACGCATGTGGGCATAAGGTGGCCCATGTAAACTCAAGCGGCCAGCGTGTCATGCATTAATTCCATTAAAATTGACTTTTTGCCGTCTTTGGCAGAGGCACCATCCTGCTATTATGGCTGCCCACCGCATGGCGTATGGTTACTCTGCTCATTTGCCGTTGGTCATGTAAGGGTATAAACGCACACATACTCGTACAATAGCCACAGACAAACATCTATACATGCCGACAGGACCCCATCCGATAGTAACAGTTCCAATTGAAATTCATTGTGAATTATTTGAGAAGAGCCAGAAGAGAGAGAGCGAGAGTATTGAAAAACCAACTGATTGTAAGAAGTGCAACCAGTACACATATGGGAAATCCATTAGATTGTGTCCCCTGTACGTGTGTGTTATTATTGTGCCCCCACCCCACTCGGATGCTGCATATGTTGCATGCGGGGAGGGGGTCTGAGTGGTTTTGTTAAATCTGTATTATATTGGCTAAATTGAATTTGTAAAACCTCGAACGGAAAGCCAAGCCGAAGCTTAGCAAAAACGGAAACAAAAATTGAAATTGAAAATTGTCAAATGAAAAAAAGCCGTGCTGCAATCATAACGTGTGTTTCAGTAGCGTTGCCCATTTTTTGTGGGACCGTGGGCTTTGAAGTGAATATTACCGAAAGAAAATAGTACGTGTTCTATTGATACTATATATAAGTAGCTTATTACCAAATATTTTTAATATATTTATTGATGTATATTGTATCCAAAAAGAATCTACTTTTTCGAAATGTCCGCCTTTTGCATTTACACACGCCTTAACACGTTGAGTGCCACCATATAAAAAAATAATATATTAGTAAAGTGCCACCATATAAAAAAAAATATATTAGTAAAGTGCCAATATATAAAAACAGGTTTAAAAAAATATTTTTGTGATAAGAATTAATTTGTAAAAAGCGTTTTTTGTATATGTTTGTTATTTGTACCGTTATATAGTGTGACAGCCGGCGGTGCACGTGGCACACAGATAATGCAATTTTATTCAGATGCCATGTGTACCGCCGGCTGTCACACTATGATTTTTATAATTATTATTATTATTTTACTCTTTGATTATTTTAGAGTTTTTTTTTCAATTTTGGTTTTTATTCTAGCTAAAGTACAGTCCAGACAGAAGGCAAAATGGATGTAAATTCGTTTTATGGTAAGCGTCGAAGAACTGATGACAGTGAAAGTGATGAAAATGATTTTGAGCCGTCAGATTCAGATGAATATATTCCTGGTAGTGATTTCACATCGAGCGATGCTGCCGAAGATGAAGATACAGACGATCCTAATGCTCTTTCAGAAAATGCTGGAACTTCTAGTGAAGAGGAGGGAGATATTGTCCCAAGAAATGTCTGGAGATCGGTTAGTGGAAGTTCGCTAAAAACATTTCTATTTACTGACGCCGCTGCTTCACCAGGAATAAGCGTCATGGACTCCACTTCAATAAAGCCATCTGATATTTTCAAAGTTATGGTTACGGAGGATGTTTATGAACTAATAGTGGAGCAAACAAATTTGAATGCCAGAAAAAAAATTGAAGGTTCTCGTGTGACTCGCATGAAGAAATGGGAAGCCACGAATGTTTCCGAAATAAAACAATTTATGGGACTTGTAATGTACATGGGAATTGTAAAGCTTCCTTCAATCCACATGTATTGGAGCAAGGAAAATTTTTACAAACATTTCTTTGTCGCAAAAACTATGTCAAGGAACAGATTTCAGTTATTGCTAAAATTCATTCATTTTTCTGATGAAACCGGTGGAAATAAGCGCTTGCATAAAGTTAATCAATTACTAAAAATAATGGAACGGAACTTTATTGCAGCCAGAAAACCTGCTGAAATGTTGGTGGTGGATGAAAGTATGATTCCGTGGCGCGGTAGACTTCAATTCCGGCAATATAATCCGGGAAAATCACATAAGTATGGAGTCAAATTATACAAACTTTGTGACCCACTTGGTTATACTTATACCAGTTCCGTATATTGTGGTAAAACAGATGATTCTGCAAGAAGAGGAAAACCAACGCTTGGTGTTTCTCATAGTACGCAAATCGTCATGGATCTTGCTGAGCCTTATCTTGATAAGGGACTATCAATGGTCACGGATAACTTTTATACATCTATTTCTTTAGCGAATGCATTGTTGGCTCGCAAAACGCATTTATTTGGAACCCTAAGAAAGAACAGACTTGGAAACCCTAAAGATGTTACTGGAGCAAAACTAAAGAAGGGTGATATTATCGGCCGTGAGTGTTCAGGGATTGTAGTAATGAAATGGAGAGATAAGAGAGAAGTACTCATGCTAAGTACCAGACATGATTTGAATGTAGTTTCCACTGGGAAAAATAATAGGAACAATGAGGACATCAAGATGCTTCAAATGGTTATTGATTACAATTCAGCAAAACAAGGAATCGATTTATCAGACCAAATGGCTAGTTATTTCTCTCCTTTACGTAAAACTATTCGATGGTACCACAAGATAGCTTTCGAGTTCCTTTTGAGCACGGCCGTTGTAAACAGTTTGGTATTATATAAACAATACAAGCCCAATACAAAAATAGCTGATTTTCGAAAAAGTATTTGCGAGTTTCTATTTGAAGCAACAGATCAAGCATCAGGATCCTCTAGCTCTAAAACTCATTCTTTACAAATTTATGATGTCAGAGATAACAGAAATAGGATTATCAGAAAACGGTGTAGCGGATGTTATAGTAAAATAAAACAGAAAGACGGCCGACAAGAAGCAATAAAAAATACCAAAAAGGTTACAACATTTTGCAAATGGCTGTGTGGGTAATCCAGCTCTTTGCCTGGACTGTTTCAACAAAAATCATTAGATTCTTTTTTATTTATTTAATTTGAAGTTCATTTTTATTATTATATATAAGCTGAAAGTGAAATTATATTTTATTTTCTTATTTTATTTCATGAATTTTAAAGTATTGAAGTTGTTACGTTGTAATAAAATTATAATTTTTTGTTCCTTTCCAATTCATTTAAAATAAAAGATACAGTGAAAATTCTCAAAGTTAAAAAAAATGTCTTTTTCTAGGTGCCATAACATAATATTTATTCACTTTACTGTGCTGCCGCAGAAAATATATTGTGTTGAATTCACAAGTAACTGTGCACCGCCGGCGGTACACGTGGCACTCTAATAAAAATAAAGTGTGAACCGCCGGCGGTGCACATGGCACTCAACGTGTTAAGTCGTACTGGCCAATCGCCAATAGCTGCGCGAGCCTCGTCCATTGGAAAATTGGCCACAGCTCGAACCAAAGCAGTCTTAAAAGATCCAATGTTGGGGTATCTTTTGTGACAAACCTTGTCCTATAATACCGTTCACAATTTTTAATCCAATGGGTTCAAATCTGGGCTGTCTGAGGGTCATTTCTCAGAGGAAATGAACGCTGGCAAATTGTTTCGAAGCCAGGCCGGGGACGTTTTAGCCTTATTGGCCGGCGCAGAATCCTGCTGAAAAGTCCATGGCTGGTTTTGGAACAGGGAAATGTAAAGAGGCTTCACAATAGCTTTCAAAACGGTCTCTTGGTAAACTTTGGCCGATGTTTTGACTTCTTGTTTGCAGAAATGCAGTTAGGTGACCCCACACGTAAGAGACACCCCACCAAACCATGACCGAAGCTAGGTGATGACCCTTTTCCACCCTTGGGATCAGATCAGATGCTTCCTTAGATGACCGCGCATACACTTTATCATTTTGCTTGTTAAATTTTTCCTGAACGGTAAAAATTTTTTCATCGGTGAACAAAATTTTTCTGTGCAAGTTATCAGCGTGATTCACCAAAAGACGTTTGCATTTTTCAATCCTATTTTTTTTAAAGCTGCAGTCAATAAATGTCCGTTACGTCGTTTGAAAGCCCCAAGTCCCAAGTCTTTTTTAATGATTCGACTCATGGACTTTTGCTTTTTTTGATTTTCTGTTTTCGGAGCGGATTTCTGTAAATTCTTGATTTAACGGCTCTGATGGCAGTGCAGTGTTCGAACAGAGCATGGGCGGCCAGACCGGTGGCGGTCTTTTACATCTCCAGTCACCTCAGTTTTATGCATCGGTAGACGAACATGCGGCTAATCCCTAGTGGCCGGGGCGTTTTGAAAATATGTATCGCTTTTTTCATTTCATACTTGATCTCATTATCTGAAGACTCCATGATGAAAGTTGAAACAATTTTAAAATCCCATTACAGACTAACGCTATTGAGGTTAGCTTTCAAAACCCATATGACATTAACGGGGTATGTTCAGTTCTACTATTGAAATGGGTGTGTTCAATGTTGTACCAGTAAATATGTCCCCTTTAAGTAGTTGCAAACATTTTCCATGAGACTTACTTACAATAGCCTGTTTCTCAGAGTGGTGCCGGGTACAAAAAAATGGGGTATGCATATATTCCCTGATTTAAAAATTGTTAGAGAACAATATCTACAACATAATATTTCTAATAGACCACTGTCCGACAACGCCTTTCACATATGCAGCATGTGGTTTATATTCCACAAAAAAAAACTGCTGAGTACCATGTACTCTTCTTTATGCAAGACGTTGGGGTGTCCCGGAATTTTAATACATTACAGGCTATTATGATGGAGATTGATCCTATGTTAAGCATACCGATCGACTCTGAATCGCTATCTGATTCTATAGAGCGTGTCCGTCAGTCTGCCCATCTATCATTGAAATCAAAGTACAGTTCGCAATTACGAGTATTTATCAATTTCAATGAAACTAGGTTCACATCGGTTCATATTTTGATATCATATCAATCGGGGAAACCCTAGATTTTGGAACCTACAGCTCTAAGAGCCATACATTAAAGTACATACAATTTCGACCGAATGTAACACAGAACATAACGACTGACCAACTCCTATCTATTTTTCCTATTTCATCACATCAGTCCATGATTTCAAATAATCCACACACAGAGGACCCTCCCGATCCTGAAGTTTTTTTCCGAGGTACCTTAAGTCCCTTAACGGAAAACAAATGTTAGGATCCCAGGTTAACAGGCGGACATAGTTTATCGTCTTAGAATTTTACGGAGATCAAGAATATACACCGTAGTGTGGCAAATGGAATGACAAATTTAGTATGCACTTAACCTTCGGAGAAGGGTATAACAAAAAGTTTTAGTTGGAACTCAAGCCCTGGTGCGATTGGTGAAGGTTTTCATGTAGCGCCATAGAATGGACCTGCTCCTATCTAAAGTTTAACCTTTCCAATAAAACCAGAAATTTGAAAAATTATCAGATCGTTTTTTTGTTTTGTTTACATTTACTCGGTCTTTTATCATTTTTTGACTTGAACAGGTTTTATTCTGGTTCGAGACCTTTTTGTTGTTTATTTTTCAAAATCAACGTACAAATTTGAGAAATGTATTGGCTTTGATTGCCAGGCAGTTTCTAAACCCGCCAAGGTTTTTCTTCAGCAGTTTTTAGCAAGGATTACTTAGGCTACAAATGAAATGACTTCTACGGGAGTCTCATTTGAATTACCGAGAATTACCCTTTGCGTATAATCTTCGAACTGTGCGTAGAGCAATCTTCATAGCTGATTTAAATTTAAAAAGTTAAATCGTCCACCCAGGTGAAATGAGATCGTAAATGGGTCCAAGTCCGTCCGTTTGTTGAAAGAACGATAGTGGTCAAACAAATTATGTTATTAGATGTTTGGGATTAAAAATAAGCGAAATCGGCCTAGAGGAAAATAAAGTTTCCCAATAATGGACTTAAGGTATATCGAAAAAGATGTATACTATCTTGGATATTTCCTCAACGGTGGAGGGTATGAAAATGCGAATACGAGAGTTACTATATATATTTCTGGCATAGGCAGCACTAAGTGTTGCCTGGCGTCTTCTGACATTTTCATTGGAAAGTTTGACATTTTTTAGCATAAACGTACTCAGAACGTTTCGACGTACGACCATCATATGTGTTGTTTACAGTGACTTGAAAAAATCAATTTGACAAAAAAATGGAATTAACATTTTCGTGCGATCATTTTTCACAACATTCGATGTGGATTATCACGACAATAAAGCATCGATGAACTTAAATCTTTGTATGGCGATGAAGCACCATCCTATAGCACTGTGAAAAACTGGTTAAATGAATTCAATCATGGCCGACGCTCGCTCAAAAACGAAGGTCGTCCATTTACGGCCGTTGTGCCAGAGAACATTAATGCCGTGCGTGAACTCATAAAGCAAGATCGTCACGTACCGTACACGTACGTCGACATACCGTGCTTAATTTCTTCGTGTCAGATTCGACTGGCCGAACTTAACGAGCTTTTAACTTGCTTTTTCGGTTCCTGACAATACAAGTGTTCCCAGATGCAAACTGAAACTTCTATTGGAAACTTTGCCATTTTTTAACTTAACTTCACTCATAACGTTTTGTCATCTGAGGGCGAATTGTTTTGTTTACAGTGTGTTGAAAAGTTCATCTCAGTCAAAAAACGAAATTATCCCTCAACATTTTCGTGCGATGATTTTTTACGATTTTCGGCGTGGGATATCGAGACAAGAGTGCCAAAATCAACTTGTTTCAACTTTTGGCGATGAAGCACCATCAAAACCACTGTTAATCGCTGGTACCAAGAGTTTAGTCTCGGGCGCCGTTCGATCCAGGATGAATTTCGTGAAGGACGTCCATCTTCGGTCACTTTGCCAGAAACTTTCGATGCTGTTCGTGAACTGATTAAGTAAGACCCACATGTGACATAAAGTGAGATTGAGGCATCCTTGGGCATAAGTAAGACAAGCATCAATAAAATATTGCATGTTCATTTGGCCGTAAAAAAAAATTTTTTCTCGTTGGATCCTACATAAGCTGGCGAATGCTCAAAAAAGGCTCGTATGGATTGGTGCAAAGAGATGTTGAAAAAGTATAACTGTAGTAGCTCAAAGGCAGTGTATACCATTGTCACAGGTGACGAATCATGGATCTATGCATATAAACCAGAAACAAAACAGCAATCGACCGTATGGGTCTTTCAAGGCAAGCCAAAGCCAACAAAAGTTGTTCGTGGAAGAAGTACATCGAAGCAAATTATTGCGTTTGCCTTTAGTGGAACGTAGGAGGTCAATTCTGAGGGGTATACAACCATCTATTTGCCAACAGAGTTCGAAGAAATGAGGAAAGATAATAAGAGAAGACGGATCATTTTGCATCACGACAATGAGAGCTCTCACACATCAGCTAAAACGATGAGCTATTTGACCACTCAAGATGTCGAATTGATGGGCCATCCACCGTACAGCCCTAAATTGACACCCAATGACTTCTTCTTATTCTCTAGCATCAAGAAACAAATGCGTGTTCAACGTTTTTCATCACCCGAAGCAGCTGTTGAAGCGTTCTAAAGTCATGTTTTAGAAATGTCTCAATCTGAGTGGAAAAGGTGCTTCGAAAATTGGTTTGTGCACATGCAAAAGTGTATTGATCTTAAAGGAGAATATTTTTAAAAACAATAAAACCATTTCCAGTGATAAATTATTGTGTTTTTATTGCCGGACCCAAATAGAAATAGCAACCCTCGTAGTAGTAGTAGTTTAACATTTGGTACAGTACTGGACCGAGGGTTTTTCGTATATATACGTATATAGTGAATTTGTATTAAAGTAATCGAAAGACGAAAGCGACAAGTTTTGCGATAACGAAGCCGGCAGAAAGGAACTGAGATTTAGCATTGAAAATGAATTTACTTGAGAAAATGAGTATTCGCTATTCGTTGTTGAATGGTCAATGTAAGATCAACATTTCTTCATCGGCCTTATATGGACAGAAGTTCCAATAAAAAAAATTAAGTCACAAAAACACCCTTCTTATTAACTTTTCGTTAGCTAGTCTTGCTTTTCTATCCCAACTTAACGTTCCAAATTTTATCAAGTCGATAAACCCTAATACACGTAAGAGTACGTTGCATGGACGAAACATTGTTGGCAGTTATTAACTGTTACTCTCGTTGTGCACACATACGTGCAAACTCGATTGTTACGTGAGACAATTTCAGGTCCGGATTACATTCAATACCGAGTGGCCCATCCCGCCTCTCCTTAAAAATGACACTGATTACAAGGTTTTAAGCAACACAGTTTCGCCAATTGAAATATACATTTTAATTGAAAAATAAATGGCATCGAAGAAAAAAGACGACATAACAGACGGACGGAGCGAAAATCCGTAAAAAAAAAATGCCGTACATGCCGTGCATTCATTTTCACTTTAATAAGGACATGTTGCGGTTGGCTTTCATTTTTCCTTCCTCCGTTTTATTCAATTTTTTATGGGAATAAAGTGAAAAGGCTCCTTTTTCATGTTGATGGTGTGTTTTGGTTTTTTTTTTAATTTCTCCATCCCTGTTGACCCTTTGCATTCATTTGTATTCTGGTTTGCACTCAAATCTTATTTAAATTGAAATTATTAATTAGTGGCTCGATAACTCACAGGAAGAGGGGGTGGGCGCGTGGGCACAAAAAGCAACAACAGCAACGGAATGTTACAAAACCAACAGCCACCGCTGCGCGTATTTTCTCCGCTTTTTTTGTCCAACAAATTACGGTCGCCGCAAACTAACATTGGGCACGAGTTCAACCAACAGATGAGGGCAGACGATGTCCACCTCCTCCCCATTGATGCAACACATTTTATTTGATGTTGCACAAAAACCTACAACGAGAGGAAGTGCAAAAAGTTTACAAAGCGCATCATGAACGAGTGCAGACGCGTGCTGTGTGCAAAGTAAATATGGAGTGAAACTTCTAAAATTGGCAGGGTGAAAGGTAAATGTTGTCTCAACGATATATGAGTAATTTTATATTCAACTATATCCCTTTTTGTATTGATGCTTTTGATTAACCTGAACATTAGTGAAGTGCAAAAATTGTCCTGATTTTAAGACTTGGAGCCACAAAACCTGTCTTTTCTACGAGGGTTGATATATATAGTTCTGGCGCCATCTAACATTTCCATTGGAAAGTTTGACATTTTTTAGCATAAACGTACTCAGAACGTTTTGACGTACGACCATCATTTGTGTTGGTTTTAGTGACTTGAAAAAATCAGTTTGGCAAAAAAAAATGGAATTAACTCGTGAACATTTACGTGCGATCATTTTCACAACTTTCGACAAAGATTATTACGACAAGAGTGCATCGATGAACTTAAATCTTGGTATGGCGATGAAGCACCATCCTATAGCACTGTGAAAAACTGGTTTAATGAATTCAATCGTGGCCGACGCTCGCTCAAAGACGAAGGTCGTGAAGGTCGTCAAAAATGTGACTTTTGTAAAGCCATGACCTAAAAACAGTAAGGACGCTTGAATGGAGCTTTTACAATCACGGACGTAAAGTGTGGTCCAACCAATATGCACAACGCTAAGTTTTTTGTCCAACTTAATTTGACATTTCTTATTTTCAGTGTTTGGCAAGTACTCCATTGAGCAGCGCGTTAAGATTATTGAAGTCTTTTACGAAAATAAGCGTTTAAATCAAAATGCAATTCGTGCACTTCGTGAGTTTTCTGGCCAGCATTATCGGCTAAATGTGTCCACAATCGGGAGAATTGTTCTCAAATTTCAACAAACCGAGTCTGAAGGAAGTGTAAAAACATCGTGGCGTACTTCTTCTAAAATGAGGGTTACCGCGAATGCTGTTTGCTATCGCGAGATGATAACGGACTTTTTGTGGCCAGAAATTGAGGATATGTAACTAGACGATATGTGGTTTCAACAGGATGGTGCCACTTGCCACATAAATCATAAATAAAAGTACATTCATACAATTTAGCTTGTGATAAAAATTCACTTTTTCTGGATATTCGTAAGCAGTGATTGAAATCGCTCTTTAACTCTCGCTCAAACTCTTTTCGATTGAAGTTCCAGTGCATACAAATGGCAAATGCTCGCGCGCACGGCAGCGAACGCGGCACAGCACACAAGAGCGCTCTTCAAAAAGGTAAATGGCTGTGCCCTTTTACCGAGCGCAACCGTTGATGTGCGCAGCAATTTTACAGAACGAAGTTCATTTTCTTTTTATTTGCACTTCGGGCTTCGTGTGTAGTCAATAAAAAAAAAGTTCGTGTTGTTTGAAGTGTTGTCATACATGTTGGTTTGAAAACCGTCAATATGCGATTTTTTTATAATTAAACTCTTATATTCATTGCATGTATCTTTTTTGTTGTTGAAATCAAACCCATTACTGTAAATCTACAAAATGTTATCGTTGTTTGTAATTTGTGCTAAGTCGATTACATGTTAAGATTTGAATGTATTCGTATTGTATGATCAATACGAAATATGTATTTTTGAATCTGCAGTTTTAATTTTGTCAAATAAATCCATTGTAGTTCATCAAGGTAAAGTTAAAGATAGCTTTTCATTACAATTATTTATAGTTAGTTAAATAAGAGCCAAAGTCACTAGGTTGAGTAAAAATTTCATTTTAAATTCATTTAAAAAATTAATTAAATTATGGAAAAGAAATAAAAGAACATAGTAGGGGTTTTCAGTTCAAAACATTCCTCTCTAGGAAAATTGTAAATGTGGAAATATATATTAGAAACAAAAACACTTTTCTGTCAAATATTTTTGGATTGTTGTTGTTCAACATATAAAATTACAATTTAACAATATTTCTAGAGAGGAATGTTCTGAAGTGAATACCCATAGTATAAACAAAAACAATTCAAGGTTCAAAAACACATATGGCAAATATAAAAATAAAAGAAATTCAAATATTAAAACAACGGCAATGTGTTTATGATATCGTTATGATATCAAAAATATGCAGAAATGTGTTTTTACTTTTTTAAAGCGTAAAAGAAATGACAATTTCTGATTTGTGTGTGAAGAGATTACGTACAAATGCACCAACGCTTTTAATTACTAATAAAAATCTCTAAAATGTCGATAAATGGTTTATGTTGACAACATGTATTGCCGATGTTATTTTCGCCCTTTTCATGCCAGAACACGAAATGCGAAAGAACTGTGCAGCCGATGTTGCTCTTTCCCTCGCAACAAGTTCGAGCTCTTTGACTAGCACGCACCCAAAAGAGCCACGCAATTGTGTTTCTCTTCGTTGGTTTTGTCGAGGGAAATTCATGTGTGACATGCTCAGAACATTACAAAGTGCCGAGCAGTTGTTTCGCACACACACTTCAAAACTCAAGCGCATTTACCAGTGCGTGTGCGCGCACAAGAGCCATTTCAAACACTGTCCGTAAGTCCCTGAACATAAGGAGGCGGTCTGTGGGTTCCAAGGCCTAATGGCCACGACCATTTAGGGGTACATATAATGCGTATATGTGTCAGCGCATAGAGAAAGGGAACTAAGGGTAAAAAAATCAATTTTACTTTTTTTTTTTCTTTTTTTTATGTGGATAACATCTGAGCATCGAATGAGACCGATCCTATGCCCCAAAAGTGTTCCCTCCCAGAGATATGCGCGTTTTATGAAAGTGAAGTCGACGATTCTAAGCGCAAATAGAAAGAGACCTAATCTTTAAAATGGCTCTCCTGAACAAAACTTTTCATCAACTTTTCACTTTTTTTGATGTGGACAACATCTGAGCATCGAATGAGACCGATCCCATGCCCCAAAAGTGTTCCCTCCCAGAGATATGCGCGTTTTATGAAAGTGAAGTCGACGATTCTAAGCGTAAATAGAAGGGGACCTAATCTTTGAAATGGCTCTCCTGAACAAAACTGGTTTTTAACCTTAGGTCCCTTTCTATTTTGCGCGTGACATATGCCTACGATATCCAAAAAAAGTTAAATATTAATGTGTTATATATAAATGTACACAAAAAATAAGGGAGAACTTTTTCCCCTTTTGTCCTATATGATCTATTTTGAATAACACCCGATTGCCGAAAAAGGTTACCGTTGAAATATTTCAAAAAGTCGCACAAAAAGGTGATGATTTTTAAAAAAGTAGCACAAAAAGGGTATTTAAAAAAAAGCCGCAAACTTTTCGTAAGCTAATTTTATTAAAACAATACATTTAAATTTAATAAGAAAAGTAACAAACAACACAGTAAATACTCGGTTCCATGAAATGAGAGGTAAAATATACATTCAAACTAAAAAACAATTCAATTTCCGATTCTCATGTACCCTCCACTATACGTTTAATTGTATGTCCATATGTCCATATTGACAATTCGGGATGTTTTTTTGGGCCACCTGAGCCTAACCTTTCAGCAGCTTTGCAATTTTTTAAGGTAGTTAGTGCGTGCCAACTAACAGTACTCATTATCCATTCACAAAAAATCCGATTTGTTCAGCAAAAACAAGTTTTTTTTCCAGGTAAAAACTTTTTCGCCCTGGGGCGATTTCGCCCATTTACAATCCCAAACACCATAAGCCTTCATCATGCAAAATTCCTGAATACTAGGCTGATACGTTTTAACGAAATCATGCGTTCAACAGACACACGGCCGGACAGGGCTAGATCGTGTTAGAATTTTACGACAATCAAAATTATACTTAGTAAGGACATAAATACTGGTACAACATTGAACATACCCATTTCAATAGTAGAACTGAACATACCCCGTTAATGTCACATGGGTTTTGAAAGCTAACCTTAATAGCGTTAGTCTGTAACGGGATTTTAAAATTGTTTCAACTTTCATCATGGAGTGGTCAGATAATGAGAACCGTATCGCTTAATAGCGCTTTTCAAGTGTGAAATGAAAAAAACGATATTTTCAAAACGCTCCGGCCATTAGGCACTAGCCGCATGCTCGTCTACCGATGCGTAAAACTCTTTGAGAAGATTGGAGATGTAAAAGACCGCCACCGGTCGGGCCGCCCACGCTCTGTTCGAACACCGCATGTCATCAAAGCCGTTAAATCAAGAATTCACAGAAATCCGCTCCGAAAACAGAAAATCATGGCCCGTGAGATGAATATCACGCAAAAGTCCATGAGTCGAATGATTAAAAAAGACTTGGGACTTGGAGCTTTCACACGACGTACCGGAAATTTATTGACTGCAGCTTTAAAAGATATAGGATTGAAAATTGCAAACGTCTTTTGGTGAAGCACGCTGATAACTTGCACAGAAAAATTTTGTTCACCGATGAAAAATTTTTTACCGTTCAGGAAAAATTAAACAAGCAAAATGAGTGTATGCGCGGTCATCTAAGGAAGCAATTGAACTGATCCCAAGGGTGGAAAAGGGTCATCGCGCAGCTTCAGTCATGGTTTGGTGGGGTGTCTCTTACGATGGGGTCACTGACCTGCATTTCTGCGAACAAGGAGTCAAAACATCGGCCAAAGTTTACCAAGAAACCGTTTTAACAATTCCATGTTTCAAAACCAGCCAAGGACTTTCCAGCAGGATTCTGCGATGGCCCATAAGGCTAAAACGTCGCAGGTCTGGCTTCGAAACAATTTGCCAGCGTTCATTTCCTTTGAAGAATGGCTCTCAGACAGTCCAGATTTGAACCCATTGGATTACAAATTGTGGACGGTTTTAGAGGACAAGGTTTGTCACAAAAGATACCCCAACATTGGATCTATTAAGACTGCTTTGGTTCGAGCTGTGGCCAATTTTCCAATGGACGAGGTTCGTGCAGCTATTGACGATCGGCCAGTGCGACTTAAGGTGTGTGTAAAGGCAAAAGGCGTACATTTCGAATAAGTAGATTCTTTTTTTGGATACAATATACATCAATAAATATATTAAAAAATTTTTGGTCCAAAAACATTCAGTACTTTTTATTTTACAGCATAAAACGTATGTAACAGTACTTATGTCCCTACTAAGTACAAAAAAAAAACAACAACAAAAACTTCAACGGTATATCTGAAACTACTGGGCCAATTTAAAATCAATGTAGGAACGGATTGAAGATAATTTTTTTGACAAGTTTTAATTTTTGTAACTGAATATGTGACGCGCAAAATAGAAAGGGACCTAAGGTTAAAAACCAGTTTTGTTCTGGAGAGCCATTTAAAAGATAAGTTCCCTTTCTATTTACGCTTAGAATCGTCGACTTCACTTTCATAAAACGCGCATATCTCTGAAGGGAACACTTTTGGGGCATGGGATCGGTCTCATTCGATGCTCAGATGTTGTCCACATCAAAAAAAAAATAAAAAAAGTGAAAAGTTGATGAAAAGTTTTGTTGAGGAGAGCCATTTTAAAGATTAGGTCCCTTTCTATTGCGCTTAGAATCGTCGACTTCACTTTCATAAAACGCGCATATCTCTGGGAGGGAACACTTTTGGGGCATTGGGTCGGTCTCATTCGTTGTTGTCCACATCAAAAAAAAATGAAAATTGATTTTTTTACCCTTAGGGCCATTTCTCTATGCGCTGTCACATATGGTGAACCTTTCTCAAGTTATTTAAATATTTGTAGTGAAAGTGTCTTAATTTTGGACATAACGCTATATAGCGTTCAGCGTTCCAAATTACCTTAAAAACAACATTCAGTTCTTAAACAACAAATACCTTGTTCCCTTGTGTAATTAATCTCTCATTATGGACTATACTGAATTTAAGCTTAATTGGAAGTTAAATGTGGCCGTTGTAAAGCAGGGTCTAAAAGCAAAAAGGGCCCTTGTGTGGGCGGTAATAAAAAATGTACCTATATACTATATGGTCTAATTTTACCAGGCTTAATCATAAATAGTTAATTGGGCCGATTTTTGGATACCTAAGAATACCAAATTCATCCGTAGCATAAATTAAGATACATACAATATTTTTAGCTTGTGAGGGCATTTTACTTTTTCTGGATACCCATATATCCCCGAGCATTACGGGAGGGTGTTGGGCCCCCGGACGTAACGACAATATCCATTTATGCACCGTTTAATGCGTTAAAAGCTAAAATTTACAAGACTAGCTTATTTAAAAGGTTTTTGTTTAAGTTTAATAAAAGCCCACAAAAAATGTGCTCCTAATTTTTATTAGTCCTCTTTTGCCTGATTTGCTTCATTTTCAATACCAACTGATCGCCAACTATGAGACAAATTCGTATCTGGTTAGATAAAAGACTTAAGCTCTTTTTGTTTGGACTGGAGCATATTTTCAAAAGACGGACATATCTGGATCAAACTTATACATACTTAAAAGGGTCGCAGAGAATCGCTACAACATATTACAAGAATTGTACAATTTTTAATTTTTGAACTGGACAGTTTAGAAATTAGTCCCCGCAGACATGTATTTACACATGTACAATGTGCACACATTTGTTTGTGTATGGGCAAAAGTTTACAATTGCAACAGGAACAAAAAAAATCACGTTGAGCAAACAAATAGATAAAGTTGTGGCTTACATTCGTAAAGGCAACAACGCCAACATCTGTCCAAGCCATGGCCCATGGCCCACAAAACAGATAGACGCACATAATGCAAATGTTGCTGCCCAGGACTTTTGTCGAAGCCACAACAATGGCGGCACACAAGTTGGCGCTTTTGCCAACCAAGCGCCCACACACATGCACTCACATTTATTTACTGCTTCCTTGGAGTTTTGTATGTGGACATAAAGGTCGGTGGTAGCTTTAAACCTTATTCTTGCTGCTGCTGCTGCCGCCGTAAGCCCTTCGGTGTTTGTCATCCGGTCCATCGGACGTATGAAATATTATGCTGCGTTGTACCTTCGATGTTGGTTCGTCCGTCCGGTTGGTTGTACTAACAAGCGAAAATTTTTGATTTTAATTTTTAATTGCATTCACCGCACACAAAAACAGCTGATGCTGCTGCTACTGCTCCAAGCGGCAAGCACCAGTCTGCCAAGCATCCCACCCCACCAGCTAGCCATCCACCGTCGGCCAAAGACAATGAAATATAATTTACATAAAGTATTACAGAGCGGAGGCAGGCAGGGTGGGCGGAGGTGGTGGTGGGAGACCTACAAACTGTAATTAAATAGAAAAACTAGTGAAACAAATCATTAAGTTGATTACGACCGGATGAATTTAACCCAAATAAGTACACTTACTTAGTTATAGGTAAATGGATTGGAATAGATTAAAATGAATGGAAAACATTTTCTATGGCCACACTTAGGATATGCGACTCGTTAGTTGAAGGCAACATTGCATAGGCTTTAGTGGCTCTAATTGGAGAGCATGAGGCCAAAGCCAAAGGATTCCTATTGATCTAGCGTTGGTAATGGACAAGGTTTAGCGAAAACACTGGATCAATAGGTTAGGTAAAAGAGGATATTCCATTTGACACAGTTTCGGTAATACGTGGTGTGGGTAATACGTTTGCTCGATTTATATCGAGCTATCCTAGAGATCGCACTATAAGAGTTGTTCCAGAAGGGTTCTCATCCAACACACATAGGCTGACCGCAGGTGTACCACAGGGCTCTGTTCTTTTTCCTTCTTTATTTCTAATTTTCATTGACGATTTTTTGGGTCAGACCGTGAATCCAATCTACTCTTTCGCAGATGGCAGTAACCTCTGTCATTCATATTCATTCGACCGTAGACCGAGTCTTCAAGATATTGAAGACAAAAGGCGTATTATGGATGACACACTTGGTCGGGATCTACTGGCCATTTCCGAATGGGGTCGAGTGAATAGAGTAGATTTTAATGCGCGAAGACACAGTGCTGATTGTTGTCTCACAAGCGATTCGCTGACCCAACAATATCGTCAATTTCTATCGATGGTATTGAACAATCAGAAGCTCTCAATGTTCTGGGCATGAAAATACAATGTGACGCTCGTTGGGCGAGACATGTATTCGAAGTGTCGAAAGAAGCACTCAAGTGCATAGGCTTTTTAAAGCGGTTCAAGAAATATTTCACTCCTTCTGATCTTTTCAATTCTATACAACTTACATCAGTCCGAAGATGGAATATGGAAATCCCATATATGGGCAGGTGCTCCCAAATTGGCCTTGGAGCTACTTGACCATGTCCAAAGTTCAAATTCGTTTTTCGCTCGTACTGCCCGTATGTGGAATCGACTTCCGGCAAATGAATTTCCCACTAATTTCGATATCCAGAAGTTCAAGGCAAGCGTCAATAATCATTACTCCCTCTTTCCCCCTCCGATCCTTTACTTTCCACTCGCCAACGCAATGCACCGCATGTTTAGGGGGCATCCCCTGAGTGTTGGTTATTTATAAAAAATAAAAGTTAGGGTGCACACATAGAAAAAAAAAAACAGTTCGGAATCGGCTAGAACTACAATATTCGGTTGGATAAGCATTAGGGTGGGCCGATTTGTAAGGACAAAAATTTGTCGATATTGTGCCAACGATTTTTCGGTAGCTTTTGGCATGATGAAAAAAATTATACTACGACATATCAAAAAAATCATTTGGGTGCCTCCAAATGTCAGTTTCGTGAGAATGAAAATGCGACTGATTCGATTCTCTCAGTCGTATTTCTATGACTGATTCGATTCTCATAGGCGTATATCTATTCTCACGCGTTCATATGTTATACTGTTCGAGGGTTGCTACATATATTTCTGGCCTAGGCAACACTTAGTGTTACCTGGCACCAACTGACATTTCCATTGGAAAGTTTGACATTTTTTAGCATAAACGTACTCAGAACGTTTTGACGTACGACCATCATTTGTGTTGTTAACAGTGACTTGAAAAAATCAATTTGGCACAAAAATGAAAGTGACTCGTGAACCTTTTCGCGCGATCATTTTTCACTACGTTCGACGTGGATGATCAAGACAAGAGTGCATTGATGAACTTAAGTCTTTATATGGCGATGAAGCACCATCCTATAGCACTGTGAAAAACTGGTTAAATTGTGGCCGACGCTAGCTCAAAGACCAGACCAGAGAACATTGATGCCGTACATGAACTGATAATGCAAGATCGTCATGTGACATACCGTGAGATAAAGGCATCCTTGGGCTTTTCTTCCACCAGCATATATTTGATATTGCATGAACACCTGGCCGTAAAAAAAGGTTTGTTCTCATTGGATCCCGCACAGTTTGACAATTGCTCAAAAAAAGGCTCGTGTCGATTGATGCAAAGAAATTTCGATGAAATACGATCGCGGTGCTTCATAAGACGTTTATAAGAGCATTACTGGTGACGAATCATGGATCTATGCGTATGATCCCCAAAAGAAATCAGAAACCGACCGTATGGGTTTTCAAAGACGAGCCAAATCCAACGAAAGTTGTTCGTGGAAAAAGCACTTCGAAGCAAATGGTCGCCTTTTTCTTCTGCAAAACTGGTCATGTGGCGACTGTTCCGCTTGAGCAACGTAGGACGGTCAATTCTGAGTGGTACACCACAATTTTTTTGTCTGAAGTCTTCGGAAAATTCGAAAATTGAACAAGAGAAGACGAATCATTGTGCACCATGACAATGCGAGCTCTCACACATCGGCTCAAACCAGCGCCTTTATGACCGGCCAAAACGTCGAATTGATGGGTCATACACCGTACAGCCCAGGCTTGGCACCCAATGACTTCGTTTTATTCCCGCACATCAAGAAAAAATGCGTGGTCAACGATTTTCGTCGCCAGAAGAGTTTGTTGAAACGTTAAAAAACCATGTTTTGGAGTTGCCTCAACCGGAGTGGAAAAGTGCTTCGACAATTGATTTGAGCGCATGCAAGGTGTACAAATCAAGCTGGAGAATACTTTGAAAAACAATAAAAGCATTTTTGAAGACAAATATTTGCATTTTGATTATTAGGCCAGAAATATATATGCAGCCCTCGTATTGTATTGTATGAGCTAATATATATTTACTCGTATGCTACCTTCGAAAGGTAAAAAAAAAATATTTTTTACCTACTAAAAAAACCATAAAAATAAAAGTTGAGAAAAATTCAAAAAAAAGTTAAATTGGGCGCCTCGAAAATGTTTTTTTTTGATGTCATTGTGGAACTTCTTTTTCCTTAAAAATCGATGGCTCAATATCGATTGCAAAATCGACCCCCCCCCCAATAAACCTACTTTCTGTTGCTATCACCAAAAATTTAATGGTTCTGACGGTTACATGGTTGTACTTGTTCTCTGCTAGTAAGTTATATGGGTGGTTATTCCAACCGTTATCAATAAAACTAGTGGTTGCCACAACTGGTAGTTATGGCAAACAATAATTAGTGGTGACAACAAATTAATTATTTGTAGTAACCAACCACCGTTCAATTCGCTGTTTTAACATATCACACTATGCAACAAAAGATCGGACTTTTTCGGGGAGTTGAATGATTTCTTTTAGACAGAAAAAGAAAGGTGATCACAGTAAATTCCCAATAGGTCGTCGCAGGTGCGAGTTATTTTTTATTGGCAAAGTAAATTTGTATTTTGCAACGCTATATATGAAATAAGCTAAATAGCAGTTTGTTTCGTCAAACTGCTATGGCTTTGTTTAACTGAAATAGTTTTAATATAAAACGATTACGTTTTTTAAACTGATTTTTTCTACTGTTAAATAAATCACTCCTATTATTCTGAATTTAATGCAGTTTTAAATAATTTTCATAATTCAAATCTTTTGTTGGCAACTTAACCCAATTCTAATAGATAATTTTGGGGATCATTTTTTTTTGATCCACTTAACCAATTTGATGCATTAAATCGTTTCACTTCTGCTTACAAACTTTATTAGATTCAAATATATAAATCAAGTTTCAAAAAAAACGTGCTTATAATTCAAATAACAGAATAAATATTTTCAAATCGTTAAATATTAAAATTAAATAAACAAGAAACTTTATTATTTCGGTCCGATAACCAAATACATAAAATTTTATCAGTAGTTGGTCGTGTTAACAAACGCTCATATTAATGACAAACAAATTCAAAAAGTACTTATAACCATTAATCTAAAACAACCATTACATATATAAATTAAGTACCAATAATCATCCTAATTAGTAGGGTTACCGATACTTTGTCTCTTCAACCGATACTGTTAGTTCCCACTACTGAAAATTGTCGTGTACCTAATAAACATTCAGTTGTAGCATTCGGTTGGCTAAAAATTCAGTTAATACAACAAATCTGTTCTCTGGGTGTGAAGTACATTTACACAATGTCATTAAAAAAGGACACGACCCAACTGAAACTGATTGAACAACATTTTTCACTTTTGCGATAAAGTTACTCCAATCTTAGACATAGGATGTTCAAATGTTCTAGGAAAATAAACTCCATACTATTTCACTTAAGAAATTTCATCACGAAACGGCTATGGCTTTGTTTAACTGAAAGTTTTAATTTCCATATAAAAAGTACTATTATTGCATTAGATCCGAAACAATAACTTTGTTCAAAAATGAAGAATAATTGCAATCACACAGTATGATTGCCGTTATCATATTATTGTTAACATAAAACCCACAAAAATATAATTTTGTCGCACCAACCATAGTTATATTTTTGGTACAACCATTTTTTAATTCTTTAATTTGGCAATAATAATATTGTTACATTTCAACAATATTAATAAAGTCGAACGGTACGGAAAGTTCTTAGCCTATCAATGAAAGAGAATAGTTAGTTTTTCAAAAATATTTTTATTTTTCAATATAATCTCCTGAAACTTCAATACACTTAGTCCAACGCTTATCCTTTCCTCAAGGTCTTCAAAATAGTGGTTTACAACTGTAATTGCATCTTCATTTGAGGTAAAACGCTTGCCAGCAAGGAATTTTTTTAGATTTGGGAACAGGTAAAAGTCACTGGGAGCTAAATCAGGAGAATAAGGTAGGTGGTCAAGCAACTCGTACTTTAATTCGTTGATTTTAGCCATTGTTAAAACACTCTTGTGCGCTGGTGCGTTGTCTTGATGAAAAATTATTTTTTTTGTGTTGTAAGCCAGGACGGTTTTCTCGAATTTGTACATTTAACTGATCTAAAAGGTTGCAATAGTACTCTGAAGTTATTGTTTTACCCTTTTGCAGATAGTCAATCAATAAAATACCTTTGAAGTCCCAAAAAACCGTTGCCATAACCTTACCAGCCGATTGAATTGTTTTTGCCTTCTTTGGGGCACTTCCTCCAGCTTCAGGCCATTGTTTGGATTGTTCTTTTGTCTCTGGAGTATAGTGGTGGATCCATGTCTCATCAACAGTTATGAAACGACGCTTAAAATCCATTTTATTTCGCTGAAAACAATCCAAACCAGCTTGAGAAATGTTCATTCTTATGCGTTTTTGGTCGACTGTTAACAAGTCCAAGTAAATGGACTCGATCATTTGAGATGCCCATGATATTAGCTATTTCACGCACTTTTATCCGTCGATCATTTAATGCCATATCATGCACTTTGGCTACAATTTCTGTTGTTGTTGCTGTTTTTGGACGTCCACTACGTGGCTCATCTTCAATGCTTGTACGACCACGTTTAAATTCAGCAACCTAATTTTTTACTGTTGCATATGAAGGAGCACTTTCACCTAACACATTCACCATATCATTATGAATTTCTTGTCCCGATAAACCTTTTTATGTAAATATTTAATGACACCACGCATTTCTAATTTTTCCATTGTAAAAAAAATCGCGGATGCGTCTTTTGTGAACACCTGTTTCTATATGAAGGAGTTGCCAGATCGAAACAAAATTTAACATGTGTTCATAGCATATTATACCGCGCTTTTTGTGCTAGGCTATGAAGTTTCCGAACCGCCCTCGTAAAGTACATTATTCTATTAAAATAGGGCACAAAAGTCGATCGCGACTTTTTCAATTTTTGTAACAAAAAGTCGATTAGTCGATTTGATAATCGACTTTTAAACCCTTATAATGAAGGGTACATAAACTGCGGCCCGGCCAAACATAATTTATCTATTTGCTTTCTAGTGGTTGCCATTTATGTTCTGATCCATATTCAGGGTGGGCTAAAAGTTACCATGGGGTTTAAAAATTTAATAATTTTTTTCGTTTACGAAAAATATTTCAGATTATATAAATATTTTTTGGAGAATAAATAACGGAAAGATTTACTTATACAACTGAACAAAGAACCAGAATAATAGAATTTTATTATTCAAATCAGCGATCAATTATTTTATCGCAAAGTGACGAGTGTGAAGCTCATTTTCATTTGAATGGCTTTGTTAATAAGCAGAACTGTAGGCTCTGGGGTTCTGAAAATCCAAGTGCCATTCATCAACGCTAATTGCACCCTTTTAGGTGTACAGTATGGCGTGGGATCACACCTTCAAATATCATTGGGACTTACTTCTTCATGAATGAAGATGGAACTGCTGTAACCTTAAATGGAGAGCGGCATCGGTTTATGATAGAAATTTTTTTTCGTCCTGCTCTTGATAACAGACCTGAGATGTGGTTTCAATAGGAAGGAGCCACTGCCAACACTGCCGGAGACACAATGACATTTTTAAGTAAAATTTTTGAAGAGCGAATAGTTTCCAGATATTCGGAAATTATTTGGCCAGCGCGATCGCCAGATTTGTCAGCTCCTGACCATTTTCTTTAGGGTTATTTGTCAATCCTTCAACTCAAGGCCAACTTTGTAGCAGAAATTCGAACGCTACAGCTACAAATTTTAATAGATGTTATGGAAAATGCTCTAAAACGAGCCCATCATTGCAAAGCTGAAAATGGGGGTCATTTAAGTGACATTAAAAATTAATAACCCCATGATAACTTTTGGCGTACCCTGTGTAACCATGTTCTGGTACATGGCCTCTTGTGAGTGTGGTTCATGTCAGTCTTCCAAACTGATTGCATAAAAATGCGTACAGCCAGTCCGACAAGTGTCTCATATCGGTCAAGATTGCTCTACAATAAATTCGGTCTTCACTGCCTTGTCTTTGAAAATAAGTTCGCATTATTGTTCAACCTTGTTCGAGCGTTAAACGATTCATTTACTTTTTGAGATATGTATATGACACTGATTTCCTGCAAGATGCAAGAGCTGATTGGAAAACAAATCACTAAATGGGCAACCCGTTACTGTGCAGTTAGTAAGTAAGAATATCTACTTGCGCCGTAATAAGGTCTTGCTTTTTACCGCCGCAAATTCTTACATATAATCGAAAGTAAATAAGTTCATTCTACAAACATATGTATTTATAAATATTTACATACGTAAGAGTAAATTCGTATTCAAATTCACCGTGTTTGTATGAATTTTTACAAGCCATTGAACGTTGCATAGCCAAACCCGCAACACTTACGGGTGCATATAGTGAGGACTTGCATCCATCCCTCCACTGCACACGACCCGCTCACTCCAACTTGAAGCATTTGATTAAAAAATGGCGGTGATGATGATGATAGCGACACGACAAAGCTGTCAATCAGCACGTGCGACTACATCCACGTAATGTCAGCGCAAAAATGTGACATGCAGGTGATGTTGAAATTCATCACTTCGGTGATGCATCCATCCAGCCATGCAGGCAGCGAGTGAGAGATAGACAGAGCGCGGAGTAAAGTGTAATGCATTTTCCATTTATATAATGGCAAATACTCGGCGGCGTGCTGTTGCCATCCATTGTTGCCTACAAATATCACATATTTGCGGTTAATGTATGCACAGGAAAATCAAACATTAAACCGCAGACACGCTTAAATAATATTATGCAATTTATTTTTTTTTTTGTCGTGAAAGAATATATCAAAATAATGGATGATAAGTGACATCTGAGGTGGAGGTGATAATAACCCAGCACAACATGAGATGGGTAGATTGGAGTAAAGAGAAACTTAGCAAAAAAAAACATAGCTTTTCTGAAAGGAAAAGAGTATATTTTCAAAGTATTCTCGAGCATGATTTACTTTTGCATGAGCTCAAACCACTTGTCGAAGCACATTTTCCACTCCAATTGAGACACCTCCAAAACATGGTTTTTGAACGCTTTAACAGCTGCTTCGGGCGACGAAAATCGTTTTTCTTAATGTGCGGGAATAAAAAGAAGTCATTAGATGCCAAGTCAGGAGTGTACGGCAGATGACCCATCAATTCGCGTTTTGGCCGGTAAAAAAGGCGCTGGATTGAGCCGATGTGTGAGAGCTCGCATTGTTATGGTGCACAATGATTCGTCTTCTCTTGTTCGTTTTTCGAATTTCCCCGAAGACTTCAGGCAAACAAATTGTGGTGTACCACTCAGAATTGACCGTCCTACGTTGCTCAAGCGTAACAGTCGCCACATGTACAGTTTTGCCGAAGAAAAAGGCGACCATTTGCTTCAAAGTGCTTCTTTCACGAACATTTTTTGTTGGATTTGGCTCGTCTTCGAAGATCTACACGGTCTTATTGCTGATTTGTTTCAGGCTCATACGCACAGATCCATGATTCGTCACCTGTGACGATCTTATAAACGTCTTTTGAAGCACCACGTTTGTTTTTTTTTTAAAATTTCTTTGCACCAATCGACACGAGTCTGTTTTTAAGCGATTGTCAAATTGTGCGGGATCCAACGAGAACAAACCTTTTTTTGGTGGAATAAATGCTCAGGGATGCCTCTATCTCACGGTATGTCACATGACGATCTTGCATTATCAGTTCACGCACGGCATCAATATTCTCTGGCACATCGGCCGTTTTTGGACGACCTTTACAACCTTCTTCTTTGAGCGAGCGTTGGCCACGATTGAATTCATTAAACCAGTTTTTCACAGTGCTATAGGATGGTGTTTCATCCCCATACAAAAATTTAAGTTCATCGATGCACTCTTGTCGTGATAATCCTCGAAAGTTGTTAAAAATGATTGCACGAAAATGTCCACGAGTTAATTTTATTTTTTTGCCAAATTGAATATTTGAAGTCACTGTAAACCTCACAAATGATGGTCGTACGCCAAAACGTTCTGAGTACGTTAATGCTAAAAAATGTCAAACTTTCGAATGGAAATGTCAGATGGCGCCAGGCAACACTTAGTGTAGCCTAAGCCAGAAATATATATAGCAACCCTCGTGCCTCTACGCGACAATTGCATATTTTTAACGACTCTCAGACATAATGGAGGTTTAATGTCTTTAATTTGCCAAACTGTCTCATCCTTTAGCTCTAGCATAGTTCTTGGCATATTTCTTGGCATATTGACGTGCACTTTATCTTTTAAATATCCCCAAAGGAAGAAGACCAATGATGTTAAATCACATGATCGTGTCGGCCAATTTACATCGCCACACGTGAGATAACACAGTCATTAAATTTATTGCGCAAAAGAGCAATTGTTCTGTTCGGCGTATGGCAAGTGGCACCCTCCAGTTGGACTGACATATCCTCCAAGTCCATATCCTCAATTTCTAACCGCAAAAATTTCGTTATCATCTCGTGATAGCGAACACCATTCACGGTTACTGCTTGATTGACCTCATTCTTAAGGAGGTACGGCCCGATGACGTAGCCAGCCCACAAGCAGTCACTCTTTGTGGCTTTTCACTGATCACCCAAATGCGGAATTCAGATTATTAGGAAATCCACTGAGCTAGAATCATCTTGAGCGACGTCGCTGAAGATGATTTTCTTTGTAAGGGCAAGATTCACTTCTGTCTGATCGACCAACCATTCTGCGTATGACGACGCTTGAAATGGTCAGTAGGCTTCAGCTCTTGAGTCAATTGAACCTTGTAAGCGTGTACATTCTAACAAAATTCGCATCAGTGATGTTCGTGAGATGTTCAATAGTTGGGCACGACGACGAGTCGAGGTTGCCGGCTCTTCTGCCACACTATAGCGAACAACATCAATTATTTCCGTAGAACGAACTGGGCGAGGATGAAAACGTTTTTCACATTTCCTACAGACCCGTTTCGCTAAAATTTAAGCACAATTCTCCTGATTGTGTATTCTGACCAAAAAAACACGAAGTGCACGAAATGTATTTTGACTTGACGGCCCATATTTGTAAAAGGTTTCAACAATCTTAACGCACTGCTCAATTGTGTACCTCTCCATTGTTGAATTTGTCAAACACTGAATCAAAGAAATGTTAAATTAAGTTGGACAAAAACTTAACGTTAAAGTGTGACTCACAATTAATATCGTGCATTTTGGTTAGTTAGTTAGTTTGCAATTAAGAAATGTGGCAATATAAACAAATGGATAATAATGTAGCAACATTGTTTTCCTTTTATAGTTCAAAGAGAGTCTAACAACAAGAGGCTTTGTCGGCGAAGCCGTCAAAAGCATACAAGAAATTACTAACGGATGATCAATCTAGAGGTATTTTTTAATAGCGTTTTTTCATAGATGGCGTGTGAGTTGTGTTAAACTTTATTTTTTTCTATTCAGTATTGTTTGCCATTTCATCATGGAAAGACAATTTTCTTCAGTAATGAGGCCCATTTCTGGCTCAACGGCAACGTGAGTAAACAAAATTGCCGCATTTGGCCTGAAGAGCAACCAAAGGAGGTTCAAGAGTTGCCATTATACCCAGAGTAAACCCAGGTTTGGTGCGGTTTATTGGCTGGTGGAATCATCGGTGCATATTTGTTCAAAGATGATGATGGCGGGAACGTAACCGTGAATGGTGATCTCTATCGCGCCATGATATCGGACTTTTTGCCACCTTTTGCCAAATTGAAGCCCGTAATCTTGACCACATTTGGTTTTAACAGGATGGTGCCACTTGCAATACAGGAGCTCAAAAAATGGATCTATTTAGAGGTCATTTCGAAGGGCAGGTAATTTCACGTTGTGGACCGGTGAGTTTACCGCGTAGATCGTGTGATTTTACACCTTTAGAATTTTTTTTTATGGCAACGTATAGTCCCAAGTCTATGCTGACAAACCAGATACGATTCAGGTTTTGGAAGCCAACATTATGCGTGTTACGAGTATTAACGCCATACCGGTCGAAATGCTTGAACGAGTCGTCCAAAATTGAACCCTTACAATGTTTACGCTGATGCGTAATTGCGGCCAACATTTGATGAAAATTATATTCAAAAAATAAGTGACATAAAATGTTCTTTCGAATGTACAATCAAGATGTCACTCTTGATTTAAAAATTTGGTATTTTTTTATGAAAACTATTTCTGGATTCACCACCCGATGGAAGACAAGTTTTTAACACATAGATCAGTTTTTCTTTCAGCAATTGCTGCGAATCTTTCTGATGGACCTGAAAACGCGATAAAAGCAGTGTGCAGCCACCAAATCTGCTATTGTTATATGTTGCTAGTAAAGGATGAGGAGAAGATTGAACGATTGGATGACCGTTTTTCTAGAAAATCTGGAATAGTTTATCCTCTTGCAAAGTGACCGGCCGAGTATTTCGAACAGTGTGTAGAGGCTTGAGGGCAGCTTCCTACATAAATTCTACAGTAATTCATCACAGTGAGCACAGTGTTTGGAAAACAAATATTTTGGAAATAAGTCTGTAAATTCTGTGGCGTTTTTTCGTAGATCCATGAAATTTCACACAGCTATAAGTATGGTGCATGCGAGATAACAGAAACCGTGTTAGACTACTTAAAATAAAATGTGTGGTGAGGCACGGTTCGAAATTATTAACTTTAGCTGTGAATAAACTAATACGAGGGTTGCTATTCATATTTCGGGTCCGGCAATAAAAACACAATAATTTATCATTGGAAATGGTTTTATTGTTTTTCAAAATATTCTCCTTTAAGATCAATACACTTTTGCATGCGCACAATCCAATTTTCGAAGCACCTTTTCCACTCCGATTGAGACACCCCCAAAACATGATGTTTGAACGCTTCAACAGCTGCTTCGGGCGACGAAAATCGTTGACCACGATTTTTTTCTTGATGCTAGAGAATAAGAAGAAGTCATTGGGTACCAAATCTGGGCTGTACGGTGGATGGCCCATCAATTCGACATCTTGAATGGTCATCGTTTCAGATGATGTGTGAGAGCTCGCATTGTCGTGATGCAAAATGATCCATCTTCTCTTATTATCTTTCCTCATTCCTTCGAACACTGTTGGCAAACAGATGGTCGTATACCACTCAGAATTGACCGTCCTACGTTCCACTAAAAGCACTGTGACAACATGGCCATTTATAGCGAAAAAAACGCAATCATTCGCTTTGATATTCTTCTTCAACGAACAACTTTTGTTGGATTTAGCTCGTCTTTAAAGACCCATACGGTCGATTGCTGTTTTATTTCGGGTTCATATGCATAGAACCATGGTTCGTCACCTGTGACAATGTTATACACTGCCTTTGAGCTACCGCAGTTATACTTTTTCAACATCTCTTTGCTCAAATACATACGAGCCTTTTTTGATCACGGCCAAATGAACATGCAATATCTTATTGATGCTTGTCATACTAATTGCTTAATCAGTTCACGCACAGCATCGATGGTTTCTGCAAACTGACCGAAGTTGGACGTCCTTCACGAGAAGGAACTCTTGGTACCAGCGATTAATAGTGGTTTTTGATGGTACCTCATCGCCAAAACTCGAAACAAGTTGATATAAACACTCTTGGTTCGATATAATTCTATTTTTTTAATTGAGATGAATTTTTCCACACACTGTAAAGAAAACAATTCGCCCTCAAATGACAAAACGCTCTGAGTGAAGTTATGCTAATAAATGTCATAGTTTCCAATGGAAGCTCCAGTTTGCACCTGGGAATACTAGTATTGTCAGGACCAGAAATATAAGTAGCAACCCTTCGTAATGCGCGCCAAAACCACAGTTTTTATCCGATTGGATGACAATTGACTTTTGGAAAACACAAATCAATCAAGACTTAATTTCACGTTACCTTATCAAAAAGTCTCAAACAACAAGAGAATTAAAGCCTTGTGGCAAATTAAATTTCTCACAGTAATTTTTTGCTTATGCTTTTGAAGCACATGTGCGTTTGTTGCTGTCCAGTAACGCATATTTTGTTTATTGACAAAACCACTCAGCCAGAAATGAGCTTCATCGCTGAAGACGATTTTCGATGAAATACTTTTCGTAAAACTTTGCCAGAGCCCAATCGGAGAAGTTCTGGCGTTTCAAATTGCCAAGTGGCTTTAGTTCTTCAGTCAGTTTGATCTTTTAAGAATAAAGGGCAAGATCTTTTCGATTTGATTAGGGTTAAAATACGCCTCAGCGTGGTTTGAGTGATGTCCAATTCCTGAGAACACGGCTGCGATATTTTCGTCGCTTTGAGGGGGACGGCGTCTCTTTGGCGCCGGAACATCCAAAAGTGGGAATTTGGACCTAAATTTATGCACTAAAGCTCGCACAGCCTGTCTGGTGGGACGATGGTTACGACCGAAAATTGGAGTAAGCGCTCTTATAGTTGCGACCACCGACTCTGAATTTCGGTAGTCAATTTTAATGATTTCCAAACGTTGCTCGTAAGTGAACTTTACCATGATGAAAATGTAAAAAAAAAACCTTGGCAAAACCCATTATTTAACATCTGTTCAAGGGCATAATTACTTCCCTTCTGACTCGGAAAATAATTGTCACTCTTACCAAAAGGCTTTTTTACTATCAAAAACCCGACAGACGATGTTTTCAAATCACGATTTTGAAAATAACCTGATATGCCGGTTTTCTAAAAACCTCAGTTTTTTGAACACTCGAAAGAAGTTCTTGCGCGAATTTACACTCATCTGAACTACGGCCACTACAAAAAGTATCAATACAATCGGTTCATGTTACTTTCGGCCAGAAATCAACAATTATGTATATCATTATCCGTCAAAATATCTTTTTGCGGTCAAGAGTAACAGAGTTGTTTTCAAAAAAATAATTTCATATCACTGTGAGGTACCAGTGGAGTACACAGAGAAAAAAATCAGATGGAATCGGTCGGAACTACAAAAATTCTGCTGGTTTAACCGAATTTCTGTTGCAATAACCAGTTCTATAGTAACGAACACGGTTCGAGATATCATATGATAGTTGCTACTACCATATCATGGTACGCACAGCCAACATTACAGTTATACATAACGAATTCAGTTGAGCCATTGGTTGCGACAACTGGCGGTTATGGCAACCAAGCAATTGTGCTGTACATGTTACTTTAGTACCAAGAATTTGTGGGGACAACAGATTAGATCTTTGTAGTGACCAAACCCTGTTTAGATGGCTGTTGTAAGATAATATTGGTTGTAACAATATCAAAAAATAAACCCTACAATATTATATCGGGTTTAGTCATAACAACACTTTGTTTACGACAAAAAACATACTTTGAAGTCCCTAGAAAATGTATAAACACAAATAAATGGTCAGACAGAGTAAGTTTCTTGGGTTAGGCGCTGAATGCTTCCAAACGATACTGCCATAGAAATTAACGAACTAATGGGAGATCCAAGTAGAGATACTTTTTTCAATAGCCTTTTTTTGACAGATGACGTGTGAGTCGTGTCATGCTGTGATGTTATTTTTGTTTAGTATTGTTTGGCATTTTATCATGGAAAGACTAACGCCTGAACAACGTTTACAAATCGTTCAACTTTATTACGAAAATTAACGTTCTGTGAAGAATGTGTGTACGTGCGTTTTCGAGCCAAATTTTGTTCAGCGATGAGGCCCATTTCTGGCCCAATGTGTATGTAAACAAGCAAAATTGCCGCATTTGGGACGAAGAGCAATAAGAAGAGGTTCAAGAGCTAACACTTCATTCAGAAAAAACAACGGTTTGGTGTGGTTTGAGGGTCGGTAGAATCATCAGTCCATATTTCCTCAAAAATGATGCCGGTGAGAACGTAGCCGTCAATGGCAACCATTATCGTGTCATGATAACCGGCTATTTGATGCATGAAATTGAAGCTCGTGATCTCGGCGAAGTTTGGTTTCAACAAGACGGCGCCACTTCCCACACATCGCATCAATCAATGGATTTATTGAGAGAACACTTCGGTAAGCAGATAATTTCACGTTTTGGGCTGGTCGATTGGCCACCAAGATCGTGTGATATCACACCGTTAGACTTTTTCCTTTGGGGATATGTAAAGTCTAAAGTTTATGTGGACAAACCTGCTTCGACTCAGACCTTGGAGCAAAACATCACGCGTGTCATTCGCCAGTTACCAGTCGAAATGCTCGAACGAGTCATCGAAAATTGTACTCAAGGGATGGACCATCTGAGACGTAGCCGAGGCCAACATTTAATAGACATAATCTTCAAAAACAAATGCCAAAGAATGTTCTTTCAAATAAATATTGCCCATTCAATTTGAATTATCTGTTTTTTTTTCCTAAAAAAGTAGGAAACCTCGAAATGGATCACGCGTTATAAATAAAAGTCTTGACTGTAGTTTAGCGATATTACTAAGACTTGATCAGGATTTTCGCCATAGATACCCCTACTTATTATGCAAAACAACAATTTTTCCCGAGTTACGGCCACCCAAAGCTTGACAATAAATATTGTTATATACCTAAATTAATTTTTTTCAGATTGGGGCTGCAAGGCGGTAAAATATTATTTTTTTCAAAAAGTACTTATAACCAACAATCTACGAGTATAACAACAACTACAACATGTGCAAATTTAGTTCCAATAATCTAAGTCTGTTAGAATTACCGATTCATGTTTTCCTCGCCTACTGAAAATTGCTGTCTACCCATGGAAGACATGGATAGTACTTGCAACCACTTACATTCTGTTGTCAAAAAAATTGGTTGTGGTAGCAAATCTGTTCTCTGTGTGTTGGGATCCAAAACTAGAAATTTCGTCAGTATATTTTTTTGTTCAAAAGTTATAAAATTATTTTCCAAAAAAATTTTCCGGAACCATTGTGCACATTTAATCTTCTAGTTGTGTTATTTATGGATACAGCAGATGCAATTACTCAACATTTAATCCCACGACAGCCGGTTCTATGGACCGGATTGACCCGAAGAGCAATTCTTCGGCCAAGGGCTGTCACCCCGGCACACAGTTGCCGCTACAACAACAACAACTCAACATTTCAAATCCGCTAGACTCTTCTTTGGAAAGTACACCACCCCTGCCAATTTTTACCACCCCTCCAATGACAGTTGTACAACAATGTCCATATAAGTTACTTTAAAAAACAATACCATATTTAATGGACTCGAATAATACCAAACAAAATCTAATATTTAAAAAAATGGTTTACTGCATGTTTTTATAGAAAATTAAATCAAAAATTAATCAGGCGTGTTGTGCTGAACCCTGTATAAGCTACACGTACTATAAGATTCATACGAGATGTATAAGCAAATTTAAAAAAAAACTTATTTGTTCTCTTATTAATTCTCTAGCCGTGACCCCTTAAGGTGAAATATCCCATAAACATATTAACACGTGCACCCGATGAATTGAATCGGACAGATTTTGAATTAACAAATTTTATCACCCTCAATTTGATAAGGGTTAATCTAACCGATGACATTTTTCGAACCGTACAATTTATGGCAATTGATCGTCACAAATAAAAGTGAGTGTACGTACATACATTCATTTCCCCCTTAAACTAATCCTCATAGCCCAATCAAACTGCAGGAGAAATTTGTAGCCCATTTTCACTGAAAACTTGTCGAAAAACTTGAATTTCATCCAAAGCATTTTTATTTTATACTCGTAAGCACAACACATCAGATTCGGTAAAGCATAAAACCTTCGGTGGAAAACCTCAACAAAGGACAAAATAAACCTTCATCACAAAATAAAATTAGGACAAACCATGGTATGAATGAAACGTAACAAGTTTAAAAAACGCTTTAGAACTTTAACCTGCAAAACCAACCAGAATATGCAAACTTTAGCTATTTGGGAAAACCTCCCAAAAAAGGAAAAGAAAAAAGTGCGGTTGAGCACACTTTATTATTGAGATTGGCCTTTTGTATAGAGGGACGGACTACTTTTCATCCTTTTTATTATTTTTAAAACTTTAAATGTTTGCAGTTTAAAGTTGAAATAATGAAAATTTAAAATGCTTTAAACGGAATTATTATCTCCTGAAACAGAATATTTTACTTTGTGCATATATTGAAAGGACTAGTTAAAGGTTCAAAACACTAAATCGATATCAACAAATAAAGGGTGTTTACATTTTAAGGGCCGATGTTAAATGTGAACCACACCTAAACGTCGTTTGTTTCTGAACCATGGAAAGATACACAAGCGAGCAATGCGTTTAAGTTATTCAGGCTTACTATGAAAATAAAAATCAATCATCTTCAGAGTTGAGGCACATTTTCCCCTCAGTGGATTCGTCAAGAAGCAGAATTGCCTCATTTGGGCGAATGATAATCCAAGAGTGAGTATCGAAAAAACAATGCACCCACAAAGAGTGTGTTTATTGCGGCTTATGGGCTGGCGGCATCATCGGGCCGTATTTTTTCAAAAATGAGGCCGGTCAGGCAGTTACTGTGAATGGTGTAACTTTTTATGGCCCGAATTGGAACTTTTTATGGCCCGAATTGGAAGATATGGATGTGGACGAAATGTGGTTTTAACAGGATGGTGCCACACAACTAATGAAACAATTGCTCTTTTGCGCGACAAATCAACATAGGCACTTAAAATTTAACCACCCTATAGTACAGGGTGGAGCGCGGTAATTTGCACTGGCGGCACTGTTAGTTGAAGAGAGTGTGGCTTATAGTGGCTGACGGGACAATTTTATTCGTCTGCCTTTAAGTTGCAAGTGTTAAAGCGTATTTTTCAAATGTGAACTCAACCAATGCAGTGCACCGTGCTTTTCGGTTACGATTCGCAGTTCTCTCACGCCGACGTTTTCCTGGACGGCAATTAATTGTAAATTGGGTAACTTCATCGAAAACAGCAGGGAATGGGTCATCCGTACGAAGGGGACCTGACAAAAGGATTACAACAGCACGAAACATCGAGAGAGTTAGAGCAGCAGAACTGCAATCTCCGAACGGTACTTGACTATGATACAGGATTTTTACCAGCCGGCTCTTGAGGCAATGCAACTAGAGGATACATGGTTCCAACAGGCCACTGCACACACAGCGGGTTTTACCATGAATTGTTTGAGCCAAATGTTTCCTGGACGGCTCATCCCTTTGAGGGGAGATGTGAACTGGCCGGCACGCTCACCACACTCAGCTTCATGCGATTTTTTCCTTTGTTGGTTACCTGAAGTCGAAGGTGTATATCAACCGTCCTTACACCTTGGAAGACCTGAGTAATAATATTGAGGCTGAAATTGACAGAATGCCAGTCGACATGCTTTTTAGAGTTTATGAAAACTTCAGAAAACGTATGCAGCAGTGTGTGGATAGCGAAGGTCGCAATTTACCAGATATAACGCGTGATCCATTTCGAGGTTCCCTACTTTTTTAAAGAAAAAAACACAGAAAATTCAAATTAAATGGGGAATGTTTATTATCATTTGAAAGAACATTCTTTGGCATTTATTTTTTGAAGATTATGAAGATTAACTGGCGAATGACACGCGTGATGTTTTGCTCCAAGGCCTGAAGCGAAGCGGCTTTGTCCGCATACACTTAAGGCTTAACAAATCCCCACAGGAAAAAGACTAACGGTGTGATATCACACGATCTTGGTGGCCAATCGACCGGCCCAAAACGTGAAATTATCTGCTCACCGAATTGTTCTCTCAATAAATCCATTCATTGATGCGATGTGTGGAAAGTGCACGCAGAAAAAAAGTATGGTTGGGGTAACAATATTCGAAGAGCATCATACTTTTGTTGGTTATATGGTTGTGGCACAACAATATTATGATCATCACAACAATAGTATGGTTCACACACAACCATACTATGATCCCCATAACAATATTATGCTCCTCACAACATAATAATTATTCACTCACAACCATACTATGATCCCCACAAACATATTATTATTCACATTCAACAATACTATGATCCCCACAACCATGTTATGATCCTCACAACCATAGTATGTTTAACGTGCAACCATAGTATGATCCTCACAACCATAGTATGACTTACTCACAATCATATTATGATCCCCAAATTTTTTTTTAAAGATTGGGTTAAGTTGTTATTTAACAATAGAGAATTTTATTATTTTTTTAACGTAATAATAGGAGTGATTTATTAAACAGTAAAAAAAATTATTTATAAAAAATATTTCAGTTATACTAATTCAGTTTGTTTCGAAAAAATTTAATTATTTTTACTCTTACTGCGTAAGATTCGTAAAAATAACATTGTCAAATTAAAAAAATACAATTTTGCCGGTATGATTGCCGTAATCATGTTATTGTTAACATAAACCCCATAAAAACAATACTTTTGTTCTACCAACCATATTTATATTGTTGCTACAACCATATTTTTATTTTTAAATTTGGCAACAATACAATATTAATATTGCCGCAATCATACTATTGTCAAATTGAAATTCAAAAAACAATACTATGGTTCCGACGACCATACTATTATTGCAGAAAACATATTATTGTTGCCGTGACCATATAGTAACCATATCTTTTCTCTGCGTTTGGCGCCGTCTTGTTGAAACCAAATGTCGCCGAGATCATGAGCTTCCATTTCAGACATCAAATAGTCGGTTATCATGGCACGATAACTGTCGCGATTAAGGGTTACGTTCCCACCGGCATCATTTTTGTAGAAATATGGACCGATGATTCCACCGGCCCACAAACCACACCAAACCGTTGTTGTTTCTGGATGAAGTGTCAGCTCCTGAACCTTTCTGGTTGCTCTTCGTCCCAAATGCGCCAATTTTGCTTGTTTACATACCCATTGAGCCAGAAATTGGCCTCATCGCTGAACAAAATTTGGCTCGAAAACGTCGGATCTTCTTGGAACTTTTCAAGATCAACAGGGTGTCTTCCTATGTCTTCTGAGGACCATCTACATGAGGAGATGAAGGTCCTTACACAATTTCCTGCTGTCTAAACAGTACCTGTGAGGTTGTTGTTTTCGCATTCTAACCACCATCTCTTGGACAGGATGCCTCCGCCCAGGCAGATCAGGTACGATCTTCATGTTCTAGAGAGAAAGGTCAAGCGGTATAAGAGAGATCATCGAAACTATCAGGTAGGTCTGAACAACATTCACGCCGACGAAGTCGCATCAGCAGTATCCAGCTACCGTGTGAATGTAGTGCTAGGGGAGCATCCCCCGGAGATTCACCTGAGGAAAAGGTACTACCTCGGCAGACGCGCGTGGTTCTGGCGCAGATGGATCTGGATGGTGCACCCGCCTCAAGTCTTACTGGGTACGAATTGATGCTAACGTTCCGGACATCTGTCCCGCCTGCCATGACGTGCTGCACCTCTTCAATTGTCCGGCCAAGCCCACTCAGCTGACCCCCAGGTCTCTGTAGACGCATCCAGTTCAAATGGATATCGAACTAGGTCCCCCATAGACGAACAAGACTTCAAAAGAAATATATTGCTGTTACAACAACAACAACACCTCTTGAACCCATTCTGC
Source organism: Hydrotaea diabolus (assembly GCA_963513945.1). NCBI lineage: Eukaryota > Metazoa > Arthropoda > Insecta > Diptera > Muscidae > Hydrotaea > Hydrotaea diabolus. The sequence goes on along the minus strand of OY740718.1, from coordinate 148,003,158 downwards.
TTGCTCTTCAATCCATATGCGACAATTTTGTTTATTGACGTTTGGCCAAAAATGGGCCTCAGATAATAAATAGTAATCCAAACGTCGACCACTGTCTATATTCAAAAGACTTACATACTAAGTAAGAATAACGTCAATCTTCAAAACAAACAAGCTTTGGAATCAAGCCATAGAATCAAATCGTGGGTAGAGACCTCCAGCGCAAAAATATCGCAGTCTAAGACCAAAGTATTTGTCGAAATAAAAAATTGTAATTTGGGAGGATAAACAATAAGAATTGGTTCTAGAGACATCGCTAATATCAGTAGTCCAAGAATTTTGGCTGTTAAAGTACACATTTTGTCAAACCTTACAAAAACTCTCGTATTGAGCAAAATTGACTACGAACTTTTTTCTATACGGCAACAGTTGCAAATCAACGTTAAATATTATCAAGCAGCCACAGCAAGTAAAGTATACTTATATATGCCTATCGAACAACACCAATCCACAACATTTTAGCAGAAACTGGTCTTCCATCTACTGAAGATAGAATTTATGAAATAAAAGCAAGAATTGCGGTACCAACTGCTCAATAGACCAAATTCTATCATAGACAAGGACTAATCCCTCTATCTTGCACCAAAAAGACAAAAACTTATACCATCTGCTATAGCTGAAGCTTTAAAATTGTCGAACGAGTTTTAGATTCCTGCCGAAATCTCCAAAACAACTTATTTGCAGCATAAAACGTGTGTAACAATATTTATGTCCCTACTAAGAATATATTTAAAGCCACCATGGAAATTGCACAATATTTGCATTGATTTATCATTTACTAAATTTAAAAGGCTAAAACATCTCCAGACGTTTATTAGCAACTTATATCTGAACAACTCAACATGCTCTCAAATAGGGGTTGGTCATTCCTGTACTTATATACCGATGGGTCAAAAGTAAGTCATAGACTCCCAGCTTTTGTGGTAGTTGATGAATCTGATATACACCTAACTTTTGGTTTCCTACATGACAGCTTGTCTGTTTTCATCGCGGAAACTTGCGCTATCCTCCAAGCGAATTCTACCGCCAAAAAGAACAAGAAAAAAGCGGTCATATAGTCAGTGAGTATGACCGCTTTTTGTTGTTCTATTTGGCCTTTCGGTAGTTAAAACTACAAATAAACTTTTTGGACACAAGTGGAACGCGATAAACCTGATAAGAAATGCTCTTATGGGTAATACAAAAAAATCAAATACATTGGATACCATCTCATGTTGGTCAAGGGAAACGACAAGGCTGATATGGCGGCTAAATTTGCCGCTAATGCTCCGTCAATCACCAACAGTACCTTAGAAAAAATCGACATAAAACGTTTTACACTCAACCGCAAAAAAGAAAAACCTATAAAACTTTACACAAATGATCATTACAAAATCATCAATCCTCTGGAAATAACTCCGACTTACCCAAACTACTCCGACAAAAACAGAATATGCGTCTTTACTAGATTACGGCTGGGAGACACTATATTCTCTCACGAACAAATCCTTAAAAAAAACATTTCAACAATATGCAGTAAGTGCCACAACATCCTGAACCTTAATCATATCCTGCAAAAGTGTCATCAGCTTGAACGCCTCAGAAAAAAAATATTTTTTAACAAAACTGCAAAAGACATTCTTAAACACCCATCAACAATAAAATTTGTGACCATGCATGTATTCTGTGACCAATTTATATTATATGTATTTATATAGGGTGATCCATCTAGAGGTATTTTTTCAGAACAAAATAATATAAAAATTCAAATCAAGTGTGGAATGTTTATTGGTAATTTTAAAGGACATTTTATTGCATTTAATTTTTGAAAATAATTACCTTCAAATGTCGGCAACTGTATTATGGAAATCAGCCTTCGCACAGTGTGGTAGATCGCAAATCTAGCTGGACAAAATTAATAAATCGCGTTGGGTTCACTTCTCACTTATGAATTATATAAAAAATGAGTTCAAATATATAAATTATTATCAAAAATCAATTTTTTTTTAAAAAGAAGATTTTTTTAAATAAAATTGAGGTCAAAAATTAATTTTTAGTATTAAAATAATTTTAATATTTTTAATAAATATTTGATAATAATTGTTTTCGTTACTTATTTTTGCTTTATTACATTAATAATACAGATAATAACACATAAATACACATAGAGATTTTAATTTATTCACTTTCATATTTATCGTTAAGATTCTTCCTCCTCAAAAGCATCAACAGATAATAATGAAAGAACTTCTTTTGTTATCAAACCTTGAACTCGAAACGGAGTGTGACGCAAACTTGCGATAAAGGGATCTGAAGAAATTAAGAGACGATTGAAAAGATCTGTATTTGTGTCTATTCTCGATGTTTTTCTCGTAAACAACTCTCTAAATTTCCTCGTGTCCTTATTTCTTGCTTCTTGAGCTTCTTCTGACAGCTGTCCTATAGGAAGAATGCAAGACTTTATTATGTCTTTTCCATGAAAAAGGATTTTATGGACGCTAACTGGCATAATGTACCATGGGTATTCCTTTAAGTATAAATTTCGTGTGACAACAATAAAACTTTCGAAAGCATCTTCATCAATAGGGTAACCACTACCTAAAGTTTCCAAAATAATATGAAACCGTTCAATTAATTCTTTATTGACACCAGTGATTTCTGCACTCTTTTCTGCTGCTCTAAAGAACCGTCTAGCAGTATTACCGTCATTCGTATTACCTCCGTGTTGTGTTGGCATGTCTACAAGCAACCCCATCTCATTTCGAAATCTCTGTTGAATATTTTTTTTTACTTCAGCCACTTTTGCTTTATTTTCCGGTCCTCGAGCTTGCCAGGTCATTATAGGAAGCTTATATGCTATGTGTAATACACACTCCATAAAACGGATCCATGAATGTAGCGGAGACATTCCAAAGGTTAAAGATCGTTCATCGACAATTTTGTTTAAAATCACAGAAGGTTTATTTAGTTCACTCGGTTTCGCTCCACATATGAAACACGTTTGAGAAGAAGAAGTTAAAGATGATAGTGCAGTACAAATTTTACCGTCTATCATAGTAAGCATAAATGTAGACTCAACAAGAAAACTTTGTTCGCCATTTCTGATAAGAGTTGGAGACAAATCTCTAATTTCTTGCTGTACTAAATTAACTTCTTGAGTAATTAACTCAGTGGACTCTTTGGCAAAAACAAACTTGATAGGACGGCAGTATCTTGTAGATGAAGGAGCAGGATTTTGCCATACAATAATTTTTCTTTGTGTAGAACTTAAATTCATTTGCGAAACACTATCTCGCTAGCTTTAATAATTTCTCGATGGTCAGTTGAATCTAAAAGACTTTGTATCTTTCTTTTTTTCGATTTTTCACTGCAGTCATCAAAGTTTTTCGGTTTTCTTCCAGCTTTTTCACATCTTTTCGGTTGTACACTTTCAGGCAATACATACGGTTCATCAAGCCAAACTGAATTTGATTTTAAAAAACGGCCATGATGTCTTCCACTTTTTATCCATTTTTCGCCTAGCTTAAAACAAATAATATTTATATTTGCCTTAAGATTTGTTTTCACTTCTTCTGGTATATCTTGAAGACCATATCTATCCATTATTAATGTCAATAAGGCATCTTTGCGCTGTATTTTGGGAGTTTTTAACCATTCTTCAAAAATTTCCTTTCGCGAAAGAGTGGAGGTCATACTGGAAAAGTGAAAAAAAATGTATGGCGGTCGCAAAAAATCGCAATGGGTTTTTGATTTACCTTAAAGTGAACACTTGAAAGATTCACCCAAATATAGTTTTACACCGGAACTATGCGTAATAAACAGCTTTAACTCTACTTGAAAAAAGAAAATGTTTTATTTTTTTCACTTTCTGAACTTCTCACAAAAATAAAATTGTTTTAATACTTACAATGGAAATAATTAAATGCAATTTATAATATATTTCCTTGAAATATCGCTTAATAATAATAAAAAAAAAATTATGACAATAAAATCACCGTAGCCTTTTCAATCACAAAACAAAGTCACACAACAAATACGCTTCTCTTTGAAATCTGAATGCACGTGTTGACAACAAGTGACTTTAAAGTTTAGTTTTTCTAATCAGAGCTAAAAACAAACAAAACAAAACAAAACATGAATTACAGTTATCTATTGTATTGACAACAGAGAATGGCAGCAAGCCACCGCAACTACAAGTGCACCGGATAGACACCGGGTGTTTTTGACACCCGGGTGTTTTTAAACACACTAAATAAGGTGCGAACACTCACTCAGCAAACATTTGTGAGTGTTTAGACACACACGCATAAATCTGCCGCAGTTTATTTTTTGCATGTGTACATGTGTTACGGTACACAAAAAGTCTCTTGTAAAATGAAGAGTGGAAAAGAGAACATGGGTGACATGGGTGTTGTATAAAATAATGACTTCACGTTTTATTGATATTATGATATAAATGTTATATCTTCTTTATATATAAAAATGAATCTGTGTTTGTATGTTTGTTTGTTTGTTTGTTTGTACGTTCCGTATAGCCGCCAAAACGGCTGGACCGATTGTCTTGAAATTTTCACAGAAATTTGATATAGCATGTGGGCGTGGCGTGATACAGCATAATAATAATTGTAATTAATTGCCAATAATTTGGTAATAACTGTAATTTCCTTTGATATGATAAGAACATCAAACAAATTTGATGTTTGATTAGCAATAAATTTGAGCACTTTTCGGCATGTGTTACAGAAAATCCACCCATCTACAACAGTTCCATCTTCTCTTAAAATTTCACACAATATGTTCCAAATAAGACTTTTTCCCTTATGTCTTTGGGCAACAGTGTAGTTTCCAGCATCAATTTCACTTTTGATTGCGTTACTTGTTTCTGCCATTATTCCGTTCACTCCTACTTCCCCAAATAACAACTGATCAATAACAATATGTGCATAAACACCCTGGTGTTTTTAAAACACCGGAGTAATACATGTGTGCTTTGCCCTAGAATCGTTGTGTCAGCGAAAAACACCAGGGTGTCTGCCCAAACATAAAAAACTCAATTTTTTGAATTGTGTGCGATCTACAGGCCTCTTGCAATACACACATAATTTTGTGTGTGCGATTTTCTTACTTTACTTTTGGGTGATGAGTAGCACCGGCACTTTTATTTTAATGGGTGTGAATAGAGTGCCAAAAAGTGACACTCTTGCAGTTCTCTGATTGACAAGCTCATTAAACGATCAGAAGGAATGTTGCCAGACTTTTTTTTTTATTTTGTCCAGCTAGATTTGTGATTTACCACAGTGTGCTTCGGTGAGAAACGGAAAGATCCGCTGTTTTCGACCAAAATTTTGTTCAGTGATGAGGCCCATTTCTGGCTCAACGGCAAAGTCAATAAACAAAATTGCCGCATTTGGGCTGAATAGCAACAAGAAGAGGTTCAAGAGGTGCCATTATACCCAGAGAAAACCACGGTGTGGTGCGGTTCATAGGCTGGTGGAATCATCGGTGCATATTTTTTCAAACATGATGATGGCCGGAACGTAACCGTGAATGGTGCTCGCTATCGCGCCATAATATCGATCTTTATGCCACCTGAAATTGAAGCCCGTAGTCTTGACGATACTTGGTTTCAACAGGACGGTGCCACTTGCCATACAGCTGCTCAAACAATGGATCTATTGAGAGGTCATTTCGAAAAGCAGCTAATTTTACGTTTTGGACAGGTGAGTTGGCCGCCTAAATCGAGAGATATCACACCTTCTTTTGGAGTTACGTAAAGTCCAAAGTCTATGCTGACAAAACAGCTACGATTCAGGTTTTGGAATCTAATATTAATCGTGTCACTAAAGCCATACCACATTTTATTTGATTTTTTTATTTTGAAAAAATACCTTTAGATTGATTACCCGATATAGTCAAGCCAAGAGCTGATAGCCTTTGCAGCTAGTGCTTCATAATAACGTTAATCTTAGATATATTTTCATAGGATTATATAAAAAAAATAAATATTAATATATATTATTGGAATCTGCTAAAAATTCTTCGGTCTAAGTTTAGTTACCTTACAAAATGGAGGTATATTTATATGGAGGTTTTGTCGAAACCTGGACCAGTCTCGTCGATTTTCAATATTGTTTTTTTACAAACCAAATTTGATTTTAGGAAAATATGCACCTAATGATATACCATAACAGACGGATAAAGATGTGGATTGAACCCACAATAGTTTAACAGGTCAAAAAACTTTTGTACAGTAGGTCCCGTGTAGGAATTATATCATATCCACCTTTCTGAGTTGAAGGAACTCTTAGTTCCTTAATAGGTTGAGAGAACTACTAAAAAAAATCCACCTACTGATTCATCACTGAGTCCATTTAACATCAACTGCACAAACGATACCATCGACTAGACCTTCTCCATACAGAATATTTTATTGCAGATTTAGTTCCCCAGAAAGATTCGCCCTAGATGCCGATGACAGGTTTCAGCAAACAGAAGTTTCCAATATTTAATCAAATTGTATATTCGCATATTCACAAAAAGCATTCACACAGACGATGCCATTGATGACTTTTGTCAACTTCTCTAAAATCGTTTGAATTATTTCATTCAAGTGCGATGCTCAATAAAAATGAATGAATTGTTAATGAACTACAATCAATTCCTAGCAAACATACTTTAGTATTTATTCTGTGACAAAGAGACGTGACCTCCAGTACTCCTGCACAGAAACCTAATTATCGATACTTCTTCAATCTAAATGCAAATTCTAAGATTTAATTTCAAAGGAAAAAAGTACAGATAATACTCGAAACTTTTTTCATAAACACAATTATTAAGTCAAATTTGTAATGACTTTATGTATTCCCCAACTTAGCAACTCAATCATCTTTTCATAGCATTCATTTCCAAAGAAAAGAAAACAACTTGATAATATAAGTCCCCCTCTCATAGGCCACAATCGCTTACCACCTCTTCAATTTGGCCATTTGTACGCAGAATACAAAAAGGCGAAACAAGATTTCTAAAAAAAAATACGAGTTCATGGCTTGGTCGTTGCTCAGTCGTAGAATTTTCATGCAAATAAAATATTTATAAAACGAATTAGTAATGAAATTATAAATTTGAATACGTCATCAACGCCGGTGTTTTTTTTTGTTGGTCGCCATCGTCAGCGCGCACTTGTTATGCTAAACATGGACATGGACCAATTTTATATAACCACAAACAGATCTGAGTGCTACATCGCAACACCACTGCCGGCGGTGAACTGTACAAAAGCGTCAGAAACTGCGTTGCCAGTGAATGCTGTTTTGGGTAGGAGCTTTTTGCTTGACATCCCATCGCCCACCACAGTAGTAGTGAAGCACTTCATCAATAACCACCATTTGTTGGTGCTGTTGCTGGACACAACCGCACATAGAGCGATATACATAAAGATAATACAATAAAAGAAGAATAAAGTCTTTTATTAAATGACGAGCATGACCGAGGAAAAAAGCGTTATTCGAACAAATCTCTTTGTGGCATGAACAATTTTAGGGCAAAAGCTTTTGAATTTTAAATTTTGAGCATAGCGTTTTAAAAACAACAGACAGGTGCGACTGAATAATAGCAAAATTTACTTACAGCCTGTTGTTCGTCTGGAATGGGTCACGGTTATGTGCGTGCTTTCTTCAAAGATTCTCATGTTTTTTTCTCGTGATTTTGTCCTATGTCTTTAGGCCTCATTCAATCGACACATACTGAAATATTTCTTTGCATGCTGTGCAAAAAGAAAGGATTTAAAAACTTCTTTAATATTTTTATATGATGAAAATAATACTTACTTGTTTTATGCTTGTTGTTGTAATAACAATATATTTTATTTTGTAGTCCTGTTCGCCTATAGGGGATCTGTTTCGATATGCAGGTGGAGGAAACGCGCCATTTGAACTGGATGCGTCCACATAGTCCTAGGGGTCAGCTAAGTTAGCTTGGCCAGAGAATTGAAGAGGTGCAGCACGTCATGTGGTCCCTGATGGCAGGCGGGAGGTGTCCAGAACGTTAGCATTAATTTGTGCCCAATAAGAATTGAGGCGGCTGCACCATCCAGATCTCAGCTGAGCCAGAACCACACGCGTCTACCGAGGTAGTACCTTCTCCTCAGGTGAAATCTCCAGGGAACGCTCCCCTAGCACTACATTCACACTGTAGCTGGATACTGCTGCTGCGACTTCATCAGCGTGAAAGCTATTCAGACCTGCCTGATAGTTTCGATGATCTAGAGGTTCTACCGCTGGACCTTTGGGCGGAGGCATCCTGTCCAAGGGATGGCGTTTGTATTGTCCTAGACAGCACAATCGCTTTTTTATGTTCGGACATTCGTTTAGAGAAACAGTTGAAACAGCATAAGGTTCGTTTGAAGACTTTCTTTTACAGTAGGCATGTTGAGACTGTGACGGTAGACTATGCCGTAAGGTATACGGTAGGTGATCATTCAAAATATTTCCCATGGTGTTGAGCAGAAAGGATGGCACACTGGTCGGTTTCGATGCCCTTGGGCTAAGAGGTTTTCCCGCCAATAAGGTAAGAAAACTACCATGAATTTTGTCCAGTTGTTTAGGGCATTTGAGAGCGTCAAACGTGCATTGGAACTTCACACAACTTCTTTTACCTAGACCAAATTATTCATTGTGGGCTTATTATTAATCCGAGCCGCGTCACCTGTCTGCAAATAGCCCGGGAAATGAGTACCCATCATAATATACAATGGCTCTGGGCTATTTTAAGTCCATTCTTATTATGCAGCTTGGAACCGCTGGGCATTCGTGTCAAGCAGGTGGTTCTGTACATTTTCCAAATGATCTTTTCGTATTCTGCTAAATCCCGTAACGCATATTTTGCAGCGGTTAGAAGCTCTTGTAGACTTATTGCATGTAGAACAATGGAATTAACTGATTACAAAATCTCTTTGTCAAAACGGTCCTTTTTTTACTCCAATGTTCTGCAGAATCTGTTGGCATCAAAAGGTTGGAAAGTGTTCCATCTATAGACTATGCCGTAACTGTCACCAGCATTCTATTTCTACACAAGCTGAAGCCACTGTTGGGGTCCTCAATCTGATGTTTGAGTTATGTTGTTTTTTTAGCGACACATTGAGTCGAGTTGACAGCTCTTGACCGAAGAATTGCTGCTCCTGATCAATGATCAATCTCAATCTAATCACAGTTATTTTTTAATTATATTTACGTTGTGATAGGAGCGGCAACTGTGTGCGCCGGGGGTGACCGCCCTTGACCAAAGAATTGCTATTCGGTTTATTCCGGTTTCAAAGAACCGGCTGTCGTGTGATTGTACAAAACTAGCCTTTCAATTTCATTTATCGTTTCTTTCGTTGTGGTTGGAGCTTCAGTTTGCAGAGTTGTGTAATGGGCAGCATTCTTTGCTGTTTTAGCATTTTAAAACTCTTCTTAGGATTTAAAGCAGGTTTAAAACTTAACAAAAAATCTCCATATGATCAATTTAATACTTACAGAAAATAAGTCAGGTATTAAGTCGGATATTTGACTTTATCAAATATTTTTCAGTAGATCTTAGTCGTGGTTCCTTTTACTCGTATCTAACCTTTCGATAACATTTTTTGCTGCCTTACTCGCATTTCGGACGACTCAGGCTGGAATATTCTTACACGAACTGTGAAAAAAGGAATTAAGATAGGATTTTTAAACTTCTTAAATTTTTTAATATAGCCAAAAAAAAATACTCACTAGTAGCTTTTAACAAATTTTAGGCTTTCAATCTGATGTTTGACAGAATAATTTCTGATCCTATGCCTCTCAATCTTGTCACAGTTTTTCCTTTCTATTTCATTCGTCGCTTCATTCGTTATAATAGGAGCGTACGCTTATTTCTAAACTTTCCAATACCTCTTCAATGCAAGTGTTATTGCTACAACCTGCAGCGGTGCGTTATGGACATTATTATTTGTTGGTTTACACTACTGGAATACACTCGTTATTCTACTTTCTCTAAAATATTCCTAAACAAGTTGTAGTAAAAGAAGGAAAGAAAGAAAGAATTTTAAAACCTTATAATTCTATATGTTCAAAATAATACATACTGATAACTTCAGCGATAGTTGAGGATTTCAATCTTATGCTTAACTTTAGTATTTCTGTCACTGTATATCTTAACTTTGTCGCTGTGTTTTTTTAACTTCATTTAAGGTTTCTTTCGTTGGAATTAAAACGCTTTCATGCTTTTGTTGTTGCTTTAGCCTGCAGAGTTGCGTTATGGGCAGAATTTTTTGCAACTTTGCCATTTTGACACTTTTCTAAGGAATAAAGATATGTTTTAAAAGCATCTAATAGTAATTCCATATGATCAGTTTGATATTTGACTTTATCAATTCTATTTCAGTAGATCTAAATCGTCAGACCCTTTCTTCTAACCTTCTGATATCTTTTCAATTCAGCTCTTGTTGGTACACCCAGCGGTTTTTTCGTTATGGGCATTATTCTTTGCTGCCTAGCTCGCAATTCGATCCACTAAGACTGGAATATTTTTATAAGAACTGTGAAAAAAGTAATAAGGACTTCTTAAATATCTTAATATAACCAAAAAATACTTACTAGTAGCTTATAAAATAGTTAAGGCCCTCGATCTGATGTTTGATATAATAAAAATTTCTGCCCTATGCCTCTCAATTTGATAACAGTTTTTCCTTTCTTTCGTTATAATAGGAGCGTACGCTTACCTTTAAAATAACTCTTCAATGCAACTGTTATTGCTACGTCCTGCAGCGTTGCGTTATGGGCACCATTATTTGCTGGTTTACACTACTGGAATTTTCTCGTTATTCTACTGACACTAGAATGTTCCTATAAAAGTGGTAGTAAAAGAGAGAATTCAGGAAGCATTTTAAAACTTCTTTAATATTTCTACGAGTATATGTTCAAAATAAAACTTACTCATAGCTTACACAAAAGTTGAGGCCTTCAATCTTATGTTTGACTTTATTATTTCTGTCACTGTATATCTTAACTTGACCACCATATTTTCTATCAATTTCATATGTGGTTTGTTACTTTGTATGTCTTTTAGTCGTGTCACCGGCATTTTTAATTCAATTTATCGTTTCTTTCGTTTTAATTAGAACTCTTCTATACTACTCTTGTTGCTTTAGCCGGCAGAGTTGCGTTATGGGCAGCATTCTTTGCAGCTTTAGCATTTTGACACTTTCCTAAGGAATCAGGATATGATTTAAAAGCATCTCAAAGTAAATCCACATGATCAGTCTGATATTTGACTTAATCAATTCTATTTCAGTAGATCTCAATCGTCAGTCCATTTTTTCTAATCTTTCGATATTTTTCAATTCAGTTCTGCTTTTCTTCTTTACTGCAATAGCAATATGACACCCATCATTCGACCGACAGATGCTAGAACACTCCTGTTTAAGCTGCTAAAAAAGACAGTGGATGCGATTTCTAAGTTTCTTGAATAAAACAATAACATCAAAAATAAACTTACTAGTAGCTTATAAAATAGCTTAGGCCCTCAATCAAACTTTAGTCGTTATAATTTGTTCTCTAGTAGCTTTCAATCTCGTGATAGTCCTTTAATTCATTTATGTAACCTCACTGTAGCATTTTTTCTTTCGTTATAAAAAACGCATTTAATTATTACCTTCCGATGCTCAATTCAGGATATGTTGCTACACCCTGCAGCGATGCTTTATGAGTAGCGTTCTTTGCTGCTTTAGCAATTTTAGTCTTTTTGGACCGGCTTATAATGGAATAATCCTATATAAGTTGTGGGAAAGGATGTAAGATAGGATTTTAAAACTTTTAAAATAAATTTATATGGTCATAATTACACTTACTAGTAGCTTATAAAATATTTTTGGGACCTCAATCTGATGTTTGACACAATCATTTCTCATCTGTTGCAATAGGCGCTCCATTCCTATACAAGCAGTGAAAAAGGCATAGAAATTAAAGAGGATTTAAAATTTTTGAACACGATAAGTATCGCCATACAAAGTATATTTGCAAAGTTATAAGAAATAATAACTGTTGCAAGTAGTGGGTTGCCGTGGTGTGATGGGAGTGTACACACCTATCTTGCCAATAAACACAGTTTCAAATCCGGGTAAGAACATCTTAACATTTTTCAGCGGTGGGGTTTCCTTCTCATAAATGTCGGTGAATTTACAAGTAAGAGATTTATCGCTAAGCCATGTATAGAGAATGTTCTTTAAAATACATAAGTCGTTTGTAGCCGGCGTTAAACGCTAGGTCCCGGTATATAAGCAGTAGGTCCCGGTATAGAATATAAGAATTGAATCGTGAAAAGCTTATACAGATTTGAGAGAAGTTTCCCTTGTACGAGGGAGATGAATAATTCCGTGACTTTTCCAGCTTCCCTCGTAGTTACATGAAATGTGACACTGTTTCCATCGAGTACCATCTATTTGTAGACTACTGTCAAATTTTGAAAGAGTTCCGTCATTTAGTTAAAAAGTTTGAGTGCTCATTAAACATTATTTTTTGCGGAAAAAACCGTCAACCAAATCAAGGAAAAGTTTGATAAACACTAAGAGGACTCTGCACCATCGATTTCAATGGTTAAAAAAGTGGTTTACTGACTTTCATTGTGGTCGCACAAGAACAAATGACGCTGAACGGCCAATTGAGATCAATACACCCGATAATGTCGAAAAAATCCACGATATGGTGTTGGCCGATCGAAGAGTAAAAGGGCGTGAGATGGTTGATGATCAGTTGGACTTAAGAAAGCTGTCTGCAAGAGGCGTGTCGCGATTAACATTTCATTAAGACAATGCACGGGTGAATACGTGCTCAGTCTCAATGACAAAATTGCATGAATTGGGTTACGAATTGGTACCTCATTCACCGGATTTAGCCCCCAGTGATTATTTCCTATTGCCAAACTTAAAAAAATGGCTCGGTGGAAAGATATTCAGATACTCAAAAATTGGAGAAACTTTGGACTGAGTGTATTAAGCTAAAAGGAGATTATGTTGAAAAAAAAACTGTTTTATTCGAAAAGTCACGGAACCTCGTAAAATCATTTGTAAGTGGTGTATAAGAATTGAATCGTGCATTCTAGTTCCTTAATGGTAGGTTAAGAGACTTTTGTATGTGTGTGTAAGTAAGTTTATCTTAAATAGTAAAATATTAATTTGGGAAAAGTGTTTTTATATTAGAACTTATTACAACTTACTGGTCGTTTATAAAATATTTAAGCCCTCAATCTGACTTTATCATTTCAGTTCCTGTACATTTAAATCTTGGCATAGTCATTATTTTTCCAGTCCATTTGTCGTTTCTTTAGTGGTAAGAAGCGCTCTCCCATTTTTTCTATCCATCCAAAGAGCTGTTGGTGCTTCAGCCTGCAGAGTTGCGTTAAAGGCAGCATGCGTTGCTGCTATAGCATTTTGGAACTCTTCATTCGTCCGATACATGCGGGAATATTCTTATACTAACTGTAAAAAAAGTAAGCAAGGTAAGATTTAAAACCTCTCAAAATATTTCAGTATGATCAAAATAACACTCACTGATAGCTTAGACCAAAGTTAGGCCTTTAATATGATGTTTTACGTTATCATTTATACTCGTACACTCGTAACACAGATTGTTTCTTTCAGTTCCATTTATACGATTTCCCTCTCTTTTTTCACCTTTCGATAACTTTACAATGCAGCTTTGTTGCAACACCCTGTGCCTTTGCGTTATGAGCAGCATTCTTTGCTGCTTTAGCATTTATAGACTGGCACATACTGAAACAATTTCATTCAATCTGTGAAAAAAAATCTTACAAAACGAGATAAAATTATAATCTTCTCAAATATACTTAGATGGTCAATTTAGTATTTACATGTCTATTCAAACCTCATGCGGTATTTAGCCGCATTTAAATTTAAAATTTTTCCGCTACGATCTCGTACGCATGTCTGAAGGTTGATGGCATCGTTGTCCTATTTGAATTGGTCCATACACCGAGCGTACTCTTACGTGTATAATACACATAGAAAAATACTCCTGTACTGAGAAAAAAAATAAGAAGGATAAGAGTTAGAATCTTTAAACTTCTTAAATAAATCTGCATGTTTAGCTCGTTTGTTTTATTTCGGTCTGTTGCTTTTACACATTGAACAGGGATTAAACCGGCTCAAGACCTCTTGCTTCTATATTTAAATAGAGTCCCTTTATAGCTGGCAAGAGTGAGTTGTATTTTCGTGGGTAATTGTGTGAAGAAAACTTGAAAAGAAAGGTTTACAACAGTAGTTCGTTTGTGGAGAGCCTGGCCTTATAGAGTTCGGTTTTACTTTCAACAATTGCAGCAAGGCTTTCTGAAGAGGGTTGTCACGGACCCGAAATCATGATAAAAGTAGTTTGCAGCCACGAAAATCAATGTCACTTTGCCATTTTGTTAAAAACTTGTCTTCTATTTAAATATAGAAGCAAGAGGTCTTGAGCCGGTTTAATCCCTGTTCAATGTATAAATCTGTATTATTAAAATATTACTTACATTATATGCTGCTTCGATCTCGTTGTTGCTGTAACAACAAAATATTTTGTTTTGAAGTTTCGTTCGTCTGTAGGGGATCTGCTTCAATATCCTGGTGAAGGAATCGCGCCATCTGAACTGGATGCATCCTAAGGGGCCTGAACAATTAAAGAGGTGCAGCATGTCATGTGGTACCTGATGACAGGCGGGACAAACGTCCTAAACGTTAGCATCAATTCGAGCCCAATTCGATTTAAGGCGGCTGCATCATCCAGATCTCAGCCGAATCTTTGCGTCTTCTCCTCTCGAGAAGTCTCCGGGAGACGCTTCCTACTACTACTACATTTAAGCTATAGCTGGATACTGCTGCTGCGACTTCATCAGCGTGAATGTTATTCAGACCTGCCTTATAGTTTTGATGATCTAAAGGCTCTCTCTCCAGATCATGAAGATTGTAGCTGATCTCCCTTGGCGGAGCCATCCACGAGATGGTGGGTGGGATGACTACTGCGAAGACACCCGAGCAGATACTGCTTATAGAGGGTGATTTTGTAGACGTGTGGTTTTCAATCTGGCCACACTTTTTTCGGAGTTGGTCTTTTTGACAGCTCACACTTGATTAATGCTCAGTTAGGTTTGCCAATTCATTACACTGTGCGACAGCCACAATCGGTTTGGGATGAAACCACCGGGGAAAGTTATATCGGTCAAAAAAAGGTCAGGTCATACGTGTCCCAGCGTTTCGTTGGGTCTCATCTAGGAATCGAGATATATCGATTTGAAGTTAGTAAGTATCGTATAGGGGAATTTGTCACGTTTTTGGCTCTTTTGTTTGACATAACTTGAGAACCACTCGTCCGATTTAGCTGAAATAAATTTTAAAAAACCAAGAATTACAATTCCCTTAATCTGTTCATATATTATTTTCCTTTACAAGTAATAGTTTTCAAGTTAAAAATAAGCGCATGAAGAAAATTTTTTTTTTTTTTTTATTTTTTTTTTAAATACATTTTGTCATAGGTTATGTGACTTTACGTGAAAGTAATAGGACTTGACACTTTTTACCGTTTTGGATTTTTTATGAATTAAAAAAAAAAAAATTTTAATTTTTAGGCAAAAATAATTTTTTTTTTTTCATACATTTATTTATAATTGCGAAACTGTTGCTTAAGTAGGAAAACGGTTTAAGAACAGATTAGAGGAATTGTAATTCTTAATTTTTCTAAATTTGTTTCAGCTAAATCGGACGAGTGGTTCTCGAGTTATGTCAAACAAAAGAGCCTAAAACGTGACAAATTCCCCTATACGATACTTACTAACTTCAAATCGATATATCTCGATTCCTAGATGAGACCCAGCGAAACGCTGGAACACGTATGACTTTTTTTTTACCAATATAACTTTCCCCGGTGGTTTCATTCCAAACCGATCACTGACCCTTACCATTTGTCGCAGAGTGTTATGAATACTCTACTGGAACAACGTTTGCAAATCGTGTTGAATAGGCCCAAATCGAGAGAAAATTTGTTCAGCGATGAAGCTCACTTCTGGTTGAATGGGTACAATAATAACAAAACTTGTCGCATTTGGAGTAATATAAATCCACAAGGCATTGTTGAGACGTAGTTACATTCTCAAAACAGTTACTGTGTGCTCCATTGGCAGAGGGACTCATTGGTCCATATTTCTTTAACAATGAAGCTGGCCATAATGTTACAGTCAATGGGAACGCTATAAAGACTTGACTTTTCGTGCCTGAATTGGAGAATGTGGATGTGGAAGAACTTTGGTTACAACAAGACGGCGCCAAGACAGCCAACGAAACAATCTATTTAATGAAGGAAGCTTTTGGGGAGCGCATTATCTCGTGTCGTGGGCCTGTGGCATGGCCTCCAAGTTCGTGCGATTTAACACCGCTGGACTATTTTTTTGCCAAAGTATGTGAAGTCGCTTGTCTACGCAGATAAGACTAACACTTTTGATGTCTTGGAAGAGAATATTCGGCTCGTTATTGCTGATATACGACCTCAAATGCTGCAAAAATGGGCCTCTCGACTGGAATTTATTCCAGCCAGTCGCGGCGGCCACTTGCACGAAATCATTTTGAAAACATAATGGCAAACCCTTATTTTTATAATATAGTTAATTCTTATCCATAACATTAAATTATATGCGTTTTATTTCTTCTTGAAAACCACACGTCTAAGAAACACCCTTTACAACAGGAAATTGTGTCTGCGCACGGTAAGGACCTTTGTTTCCTCATGGAGATGGTCCTCAGAAGATGCAAAATTATGGAATTTTCTTCAACTGCGTGGAACGCCATTTTTCTTGAATACAAATCCTCAAGCTCGTGGTTTTGTATTTAAATCTTTATTTTATTCAATATTTCGTCCCTCTTAGGGAATTCTATAGATAATAAAATTCTATTGATGTGTTTTCATATATAGAATGCCTGAAGATGTCTCTGTCGGTAGAGTTCCTCAGTAATTCAAATGAGACTCTCGTATAAGTCATTTGAATAGTAGTCGAAGTTATGTTTGCCAAAGACTGCTGCAAAAAACCTTGGCGGATTTAGAAACATCAGTACAATTTGCCTGCCAACCATAGCCAATACATTTCGCCAATTTTTAAGTTGATTTTGAAAAAGAATCAACAAAAGGTCTCGAACCAGAATAAAAACTGTCCAAGCTATAATAAAGTTAAGTTATTTTGATCCAAGCAAATGTGAACTTTATGTCTAAGTGTAATTTATATGTTTTTTTAATGGAAATTAAATTCAGTATTTCAAGAATTCATTAATTTTAACAATAGTTCATGAAATAATAATATGTGTATTAATTGTATATAATGTCGCATTCTTATACAGGGTGGGTCAAGAGTTACCATGGGGTTTAAAAATTGATAACTTTTTCGTTTATATATATTTTTTGAGATTATATAAATTACACTTGGAGAATAAATAATAGAGATTCACAACTGAACAAAGAACCAGAATACTCGTAATAGAATTTTGTTATTTAAACCACCGATCCATTATTTTAACGTAAAGTAATGAGTGATGAAGCTCATTTTCAGTTGAATGGCTTTGTTAATAAGCAGAACTGTAGGTTCTGGGGTTCTGAAAAGCATCAACGCCAATTGCACCCCATTAGGTGAAAGTATGGTGTGGGATCATATCTGCAAATATCACTGGGCCTTAATTTTTTTGAGAACGAAGATAGAAGTTCTGTAACCGTTAATGGAGAGCGGTATCGGTTTTTGAAAATTTTTTTACTTCTTGCTCTTGAAAACATACCTGAGATGTGGTTTCAGCAGGACGGAGTCACTGTCCACACTGCCTGAGCTACAATGGCAGTTTAAAGTCAAATTTTGGGAGAGCGAATAATTTAAAGAAATTCGGAAATTAATTGGCCAGCGCGATTGTCAGATTTGTCAGCACCCGACTATTTTCTTTGGGGTTATTTGAAGGAGCGAGTATATGTGAACAAGCCCGAGACAATCCTTCAACTCAAGGCCAACATTGTTGCAGAAATTCGAACGCTACAGCCACAAATTTTGAATGTTATGGAAAATGTTCTGAAACGAGTCCATCATTGCGAAGCTGATTATTTTCAAAAAAAAAATACTAAAATCAAGTGTGGAATCTTTATTGTTCATACGAAAGGACATTTTATGCCATTTATTTTTTGAATATAAAATCCTTCAAATGTTAGCAACAGTAATATGGAAATGAGTGTTCGGCGAAAAACAAGAAGATTCGCTGTTTTCAACTAAAATTGTGTTCAGTGATGAGGCCCATTACTGGCGCAACGGCAACATCAATAAACAAAATTGCCGCATTTGGGCTGATGAGGAACCAAAGAAGTTCCAGAGGTGCCATTATATCCAGAGAAAACCACGGTTTGGTGCGTTTTCTGGGCTGGTGGAATTATCGGTCCATATTTTTTCAAAAATGATGAAAACGTAACTTTCGATGGTGCTCGCTATTGCTCTATCATATCGGACTTTTTACTACCTAAAATTGAAGCCCGTATTCTTGACGACATTTTGTTTCAACAGGACGGTGCCACTTGCCATGCAGCTGGTCAAACAATGGATCTAGTGAGAGGTAATTTCGCAGAGCAGCTAATTTCACATTTCGGACCTGTGAATTGGCCGCCTAGATGCTGTGATATCACACCTTTAGACTTGTTTCTTTGAGGCTACGGAAAGTCAAAAGTCTATGCTGACAAACCAACTATGAATTAGGTCTTACACGCGTCATTCACGCCATACCGGCCCTGAGGCGTAGTTGCGGCCAACATTTAATGGAAATTATATTCAAAAACTAAATGCCATAAAATGTCCATTCAAATAACCAATAAACCCTCCACACTTGATTTGAATTTTTATAATTTGTTTGTTCTGAAAAAATACCCTAGATGGATCACCCTACCATGCCATTATTCGACACAGAGACTGCACACCCTTTATGGTATTTCACTTGTAAACGATCAAATTGAGAAAATAACGATGCGCTTTAATTTGAGATGTGAATCGTCGCACTACGACCAAATAAACGCCCAGGTATCCTAATTTTTTTTTCTTGTAGCTTTACAAAATCTAGACAAAATAAACATTCAATGATTTTTTTTAAAAAAAAAAAATCCATTCCTAATAAAATTGCAATGTATAGTCATATACCTTACGAGGGCGACCGCAAAACTAACTGGCCTGGCACATTTTCTGTTTTAATAGCAACTTTTTTTTGTTTTGAAGACTGAAAACTGCTACTTCTATTGAAAACATTAGAAAATATTTAATGAAGTGACTAAAGATAGACGAATAAAGCTCAGAGAACTTGCTGATATTGTTAAAATACACGAAAAACAAGTTTGGAGTATTTTACATGATGAACTCCACATGAAAAAGCTATCCATCCAAGATGGGTGCCGCGTTTGTTGACTTTGCCCCAAAAAATCGTCCGTTGGACCAATTCCGAGCAGCTTTTAGCGATTTATCAGCGTAATCCAATAGAGTTCTTGCGCCGATTCATAACTGTTGATGAAACATAGATCCATCACTACATCCCAGAATGCAAAGAACAGTCAAAACAATGGATAGAAGCTTACCAGCTCACCAATGGTCCCAAGAAGGCGAAAACTGTTAAGCCAGCAGGAAAAGTAATGTCCACAGTATTTTGGGATGCAAGGGGTATAATATTTATTGATTATCTTGAGAAAGGAACAACTATAAATAGTGAATATTATTGTGCATTATTGGATCGGTTGAGTGAAGAAATCAAGATAAAACGACCGCATTTAGAAAAAAAGTTATTTTTCATCAAGATAATGCTCCTTCACACACTGCATTTTTAACTCAACAAAAACTGGCCGAATTACGATTTGGAATTGCTTCGCATCATTCTTGTTCGCATTATTTCTTGTTTCCAAATTTAAAAAAAAATTCTCGGTGGCAAAAAATTTTCGTCCAATAACGAGGTTATTGCTGAAACTGAGGCATATTTTGAAGGTCTTGAAAAATCTTATTTTTCAGATGGAATTAAAAAACTTGAAAAACGTCTGATGAAGTGTATTGAGTTGGAAGGAGATTATGTTGAAAAATAAATAATAATAATTCCAAAAAAACGGTTCTTTTTATGTTAGGCCAGTTACTTTTGCGGTCGCCCTCGTATAGTCATATACCTTAAATGTTGTTAAAATTCAAATAAATTATCAAGACGAAAAGGAATAATTTCCATAAACTCGTTATACGCATAAAACAATTGTAATACTACATAAAGCTACCATACAAATAAATTTTATTATTATTATAAGTGAAGTTTATGTTAGATATTGCAATTCTGAAAAAATCCTAATTCCAAGGCTTAGTAAGGATTTCAATTTTTTGGTTTTTAAGCAAAATAAATTATTAACATTGCCAGTTTAGAAAGTTGTTGCATACATGTTTACTTTTCATTTATTAAAAAAAATCGTTAAAAATATTCAGTTCCAGAAAGAATTAAGATAATTAAAAAAAAGATTAATAAAAATAGTCTTATGAATTTCAAAAGTAAAACCTGAATTTTATTTAAGATCTATCTTATTTCAAATTATTTGAATAAATAAGCAAAAATAAACTTCAAGAATTAAAGCTGATTTTTTAAGAATAACCATTTTTTAATAATTCAGAAGTGGAGTTTTTAGAAATCTCGAAAAATTCAATCAATAAATAAATTGAAAACTACACACACAACGGTAGAATATAATAAATTCAAAAATAAATTTTACTTTCAATGTTTCTACTTTGAAGATCACTAAGGATAATGACGAAAATAATAGACGAATATTGAAAATATTGTTATCTGAACAGATTTTTATATGGTAAATTATAAAACATAGTTAGATTATGATACTTAAAAGTCGAGACTACTTGCCGCCATAACTTTAAAGATCACGGATAACGGATAAAGACGAAATGTTGAATTTATTTTTATCTTAACAGATTTTTATATAATAAATTATAAAAAAAGTAAGATTATGATACCTTAAAGTCGAGACCATGGTATAATAAACAAGGTATAGCCATTAGCCCAACAACAGCAAAAATAGTTCGCTAGATTGTCAACGTATTTTGAAAGCGAATGCCAAAAATACATTATTGTGCATGTTTGATGATAATTGTAAATGTTGGATAGAGTTTCTTCTTGGCAAACTTCAACAAGCGTTTAATTTCAAAATTGGCAATACAAAGTAAACTAATACGAGAAAAAATTTAAAATCAGCTGTTAGCATAACTCTACCTTCTTTATTGCACCATGGTCGAGACTAAATGGACTTTAATTGAAATTCAATATGACAGGTATATTTTTTATAGGATCAAGTCTGCATTTATTTCGAAGTTGTTTCAGAAATAAAGAGACTTAATTTGTTGCAATTTAAAAAGATATATTTAAATTTCAGAAACTAAAAATTCGTGTAATATTTTTTGTGAATTTTTTTTCTTAAAAAGTTGGCCTTTGTTATTTATAGCAACAAACCCAGAAGTGAGTTTCTTAACAAGTTCTCGCGAAATTCTGGAATTATTTAAATTTCAACCCATTCGGTTTTCGTTAAACAAAAACAAGTTGGCTGCTGACAATTCAGGATTTTTTTTTTTAAAGTGTTTTTCTCTCAACGCCGAATCAGTGGCACGATTCAGTGCCCAAAAGTGAGTTTCGAAACAACTTCACGGGATCTCGCAAAATTCCGGCGTTATTAAAATTTTACCCCATTCGGTTTTGTTAAACAAACACAAGTTGGCAGCTGACAATTCAGGATTTTTAAAAAAAGTGTTCTTCCCTCAACGCCGAATCAGTGGCACGAAATAAAAAGGTAAATCGAATTTGAAAAGACTCTTTCGTTTATAATACGAATTTAAACCATTGGGGTTAAATGGGTTAAATATCATTAATAAATGATTTACTTGAAATATAACCGCTTATTAATAACTTCTAGATTTACGAATGATAAATGTTACTCTAGCCTAAAGTTTTCTTAAATTCATATTCGCACTTAGATTTTTCCGCTTCGTTTTTAAAAGCCGAATTTTAAAGGACTTTTTCGATTATTATATAAAAAGAAATACCAATAATATGATTATAAATTATTTGATATATAACCTACTATTTATAACTTCTAGATTTATGATTGCCCACTATTACTCTGGCCTAAAGAACTCTTTAGTCTTTTAGACTGCCAATTCTTATTATTACTTAGATGTTTCCGTTTCCTCCTATCTTTGTTGTTAGGAGCCGCTAACGTGGGCGTATAATTGTTGCAAAGGAATTCTTTCAGAATTAAGATTCTCTCCGGCAAGTTTCCAAAATTACACATAGGATTCAGGGAATAGGGTCTGCGTAAATTTCTCATTTCCTTTTCATAAATGTTTATGTAGCGATTGATAAGGTAACGTAAAACATTTGGAAATATAAAGTCTCGAAATTGCTGCTCCATGTGGCTTAATTCCTTTAGCAGAAAAGGGTTACTTACGCGTTCGAGTATCCTTCGAAGATGTGCTTGTATAATGAAATTTCTCCACTTTCGTGGTACGTTTCTCAGTGACGTCTTAGGCATCTTGTCGCCACTTTCAATGAGAGGGTCACGAACAGATGTAAGGAACTGTTGTCCACACCTTAATATGTCTATGTCCAAAAACGAGACAGTTCCCTTAACCAGCTGACCGCAGAATTGTTGCAATCCCTCACTATAGAATTTTTTTTCCACTTCCACACTTACCTCAAGTTGTGTGAAATTCTCGAGGCTTGCTATGAACGAGTGTATATAATTATCAGGCATGTAGAAAAGAAGTTCGTCATCGAGCTTGTATATCTTTGCCAAACGAGGAGTTGGTAATAGCGAATGCTTTTGGAATGCTAGCTGAAAACAGAGCATGATACTGGTTAAGATCTGCGCATCACAAGCACCGTGTGGTAACCCTCTCAGCTGTCGGTACACTTTACCACGATAGAAGAATATTTCCATGTCAAGCAGTCTCACTTCTAAAAGTCTTACGAATAAATCAGGACTTATGGAAGAGGAATTCCTAAAGGCAGCCGTATCCACCAGACTTCTCACCACTCGAATTATATCTGCATGCCACATGCTCGTGTACATATCTTTAATGTGTACCTTAACAAAACTGCAGTTGTCATTTACGGGCGTATTGCGAATGTCCGAAGCTGTCCTTGTAATGCTCCTTAAATTGCCAATGCTATGGTGGGGCCCTTCTGACGTAGCAAGTACATGACATATGATTTGCTCCAGGCCATAGCTATACCAGCTGCGGGTGTTAAACATGGGACTTATCATTTTGCGCTCTTTGTGAAACTTAACCACCCCATACATAAACGGCAGGGGCATATTGGGTTGGTTACACTCATCTAGTAGCTTTTGAATATCACTTGGATAGGGCTCTGGACGGCCTGCAGCATTAGCGGCTTGTCTATTGTGCAATAGCTCACGGTGCAGAAATTGATATTTACTAAAGCATTCCGAATGCCATTTTTTTAAGTAATTTGAATCTGTAATCTCTTGATAGGTACCCTCTCTTAAACATATGTCCATCCAAACATCCATTTCTAGATTATAGTCGTTGTCTTCCGCAAGCACAATATTCTTGCCTTTCTCACTCTGTAGAATACGAACCTCTGGGTGTTCATTCAGAAATAATTCAACACTTTCGAGAGTCTTGATTAAATTGTTATTATAGCGTGTAGGTTGGAGTTTCAGAGCCCGTTTCAAGTCAATGTAGGTTTGCTTTAAGTATTCTTCAAGAAATAAAGAAGGATCCTTGTGGGATAGTTGCGACTTGTTTGGTTTTCTTTGACGCTGGTCTTCTATGTAGTCAGATATTGTGGGCATATCGACAGAAGTGAACTTGGGACCCAGACCCAATATGACCTCGACGTCTAAAGGCAATCGAATATTGGTCAGATTAACAAATCCTCCCTCGACCGCATGCAGTGGCTTGGTGTACATAAAAGGGGGTCGTTTTATTATGGTCCTCGATGGGAATTGTTGGGACTGAGGTGAAGGCACTGTCTGCACAGCTGTGTTTATATCGGGTAAAGAAGGATTCTCTTGTTTTTGAAGCAGATTTAATTCCTGCATGGATGATAGGTTTCTAACGCGTATCATTACATCGTTTGTGGGGCTTTCTATAAGTAGTGTGGTGGCTGCCACATCATCCGATTTGAATATTACAGTGCGCGGTGAGGCCATTACATCTACAAAATCCATGTTGGGTGACAATTTTGGTAAAAGTTCTTGTACATTATGGCCCAATGCGCAATTCTCGTTGCTAAGATTAGGTGGACACGTTGTATTATCGTTTTTGTTATCATGGGATTCCTAAATAGATAAACTTTTAATAAGAAAACATGTGTTTTATTTCATTCTATCTTTACTTCATCCGGGAGCGTAAGGTCTATCACAGTTTTCTCTTTTAACAATTTGTGTATGGTTGTTTTTATATCCCGCTTCAGTTCTTTGGCGTTGATAACAACGCTAGGTAGTTGGTCAATACATGTGTTACTCTCCCCGTGGCCATGGCATGTTATCTATAGGGAATATAATTATTTGACAAGAGGTTAGTACTAGAATTTGAAATATCTTGTTTATTTGAAATACTTCCTCTACGGCTGTGAGATCTATACAATCGGCTAGTTCTGTTGCCTTCATTTTCAGCTTTCTTCTATTCGGCTTCAATTGACATTTAACAACCTTATGTAGATTTCGATCCTGATTATTGTCTTTAACATTTTCATTTCCTAGAGCATTGGATACAAAACTTTCTGTATTTTGTGATACCATAATGCCTAAACAACAATCTAAGCTTTGGGACAAATCTGGAATAGGCATTTCCACATCTTCTTCCAATAGCTGGGGTTTTGTAATTTCGTCGCTCATCTGCTGGCCGTTGTTAATTTCATTGTTTTCCACGCCACAGTCTGTCTTCTATGAAAAATATAAAATTACGAATGACTGTGTTGTAAAACATTTTAAGGGGTTCATATTTACTTCATCTGTTAGCGTTAGATCTATACAATCAATATGTTGCGGAATTTCAATCACCGCTTCGTCGTATTGTAATTCGAGAGAGTCGCTGGCAGCGTTAGGTAAATCGATAAGATCTAAAAACTCCATGACGTCATTCGATATATCTGTCATATCTCTTTCTTGATTGTTTGTTTTTGGCTTGTAAATTAAATATGACCTACATGAAATGGTAATGATTGCATTTAATTACAGATCAGCAGATTTAAAAATATTACTTAGGGCAAAAGGGTTTTAAAAATTTAAAAAATAAATAGAATAAAAAGTACAGCCAGGTCGAAACTTATACGACAGCTGCTATATAAATTGCTGATCTAATATTGAAAATTCGAATATTTATCATCAAAAATGGTTTTATTGTTTTTCAAAGTATTCTCCAGCATGACATATACACTTTTGCATGCGCCAATTGTCAAAGCACTTTTTCCACTTCGATTGAGACACCACTAAAACATGGTTTTTGAACGCTTCAACAGCATCTTCTGTCGACGAAAATCGTTGACCAAGCATTTTTTTCTTGATGAGCGGGAATAAAAAGAAGTCATTGGGTGCCAAGTCAGGGCTGTACGGCGGATGGCCCATAATTTCGACGTTTTGGCCGGTTCGAGCCGATGTGTGAGAGCTCGCATTGTCATGGTGCACAGTGATTCGTCTTCTCTTCGTGGCAAGTCAGGGCTGTACGGCGGATGACCCATCAATTCGACGGTTTGGCCGGTCAAAAAGGCGCTGGTTTGAGCCGCTGTGTGTGAGCTCGCATTGTCATGCTGTACAATTATTCGTCTTCTCTTATTGTCTTTCCTCAGTTCTTCGAACACAGTGGGCAAACAGATGGTTGTATACCACTCAGAATTGACCGTCCTACGTTGCTCTAGCGGAACAGTCGCCACGTGACCAGTTTTGCCGAAGAAACCGGCGACCATTTGTCTTCGAAGTGCTTCTTTCACGAACAACTTTCATTTAATTTCTTTATTGACATGTAATTCGAAGCCCATTGGGGCCTATTAAAGCTAAATTACAATATGCAAGAGAAAAGAAAGCCTGATAAAAGCATATAAGTTATAATCAGGAAACCAAAGAAAAAAACATATAAGTTAAAGCATTACTCTGTACTTGAACGAAAATGTTCCATTAAATGTTTACGAAATGTCATGGAATACAAATTAAACGTTTTTCAACTGTTTGACAAAATGTTAAATAATCGGGCTACTCTTACGAGGAATGATCGATCCATAGGCGGTGTTACCTTTGGAATAATTAACTGTCTGTTGCGAATTAAAGACTGAAGACAAATGAATTTGCTAGGAACAAAGGAGATTGAAGTTTGTATATCTTGTAAAAAAATATAGCAACCGAAGGTGGACAAATTCCTCAAAGGAACAGCCTAAAAAGTCATTCACAAACGGCGATATGTGAGCATACGGTTTAACAGAACATACATAGCGCATAACTCTATGAAGCACTGTCTTTATAATATTCATATTACTTTGAGTAGTTCCTGTATATACCTCTAGGCAGTACAAAATATTTGGCATAATTAAGCCATGAACCAGTTTTGTTTTTACCCAACGAGGTAAAACTAAATTGGTGTTGTATAGTTGACGAAGTGTGCAACTAATACGTGAAGCAATACTGTGAATATGCTGCTCAAAGCAACATTTGTTATTCACTACTATTCCCAAACACGTAATACTCTGAACGAATTCTATAGACGTACCATTGTATTGCAAATCTAGGTTGATAGAAGATGATGATGAAAACAGTATTGCCTGTTTTAGAAGGATTAATACTAAGCTTTTTAGAGGACCTCCATACGCTCAATAATTTTAAAACATAATTAGTTTTGGCGTTTAAAACATCCAAATACTTTCGTTGGCTTTGGCTCGTCTTCAAAGACCCACACGGTCGATTGCTGTTTTGTTTCGGGCTCATACGCACAGATCCATGATTCGTCACCCGTGACGATCTTATAAACGTCTTTTGAAGCACCGCGATTGTATTTTTTTTAAAAATTTCTTTGCGCCAATCGACACGTGCCCTTTTTGAGCGATTGTCAAATTGTGAGGGATACAACGAGAACAAACCTTTTTTACGGCCAGGTGTTCATGCAATATCGAATATCCAAGAATGTCCCTATCTCAGTACGGTCGTCATGTGCCAGATCTTGCATTAGCAGTGCACGCACGGCATCAATGTTCTCTAGCACAATGGCCGTTTTTGGACGACCTCCACGACCATCGTTTTTGAGCGAGTATCGGCACGATTGAATTCATTAAACCAGTTTTTCACAGTGTTATATCTTCATCGCGATACAAAGATATAAGTTCATCGATACACTCTTGTTGTGATAATCCACGTCGAAAGTTGTGAAAAATGATCGCACGAAAATATTCACGAGTTAATTCCATTTTTATGCCAAATTGATTTTTTAAAGTCACTGTAAACAACACAACACAATGGTCAGAACTTCAAAACGTTCTGAGTACGTTTATGCTAAAAAATGTCAAACGAAATGTCAGATGCATC
The DNA here is from genome assembly GCA_963513945.1 of Hydrotaea diabolus. NCBI lineage: Eukaryota > Metazoa > Arthropoda > Insecta > Diptera > Muscidae > Hydrotaea > Hydrotaea diabolus. The sequence continues at coordinate 147,975,526 of OY740718.1, read as the reverse complement.
AGGCAACACTTAGTTGCCTAGGCCAGAAATATATATAGCAACCCTCGTATTTTTGTACACTTTGCACAGAAGACTTCTTAAGCTTTCTGTGAAGTTATTAAAAGTCTATATGTGACAGCGCATAGAGAAAGGGACCTAAGGGTAAAAAAAAATCAATTTTCATTTTTTTTCTTTTTTTGATGTGGACAACATCTGAGCATCGAATGAGACCGATCTTCTGCCCCAAAAGTGTTCCCTCCCAGAGATATGCGAGTTTTATGAAAGTGAAGTCGACGATTCTTAGCGCAAATAGAAAGCGACCTAATCTTTAAAATGGCTCTCCTGAACAAAACTTTTCATCAACTTTTCACTTTTTTTTTTGATGTGGGCAACATCTGAGCATCGAATGAGACATGCCCCAAAAGTGTTGCCTCCCAGAGATATGCGCGTTTTATGAAAGTGAAGTCGACGATTCTATGAGCAAATAGAAAGGGACTTAATCTTTAAAATGGCTCTCTTGAACAAAACTGGTTTTTAAACTTAGGTCCCTTTCTCTATGCGCTGTCACTTATAGCTTTCCTAAAACCAGAGATATTTTGTGCGCTCGGACTTATGGGCCTTGAAAATGATTTTGTAATAAAAACAACTTTCTGTGCGGCCGGATTTCGGCTTAAAGACTTTCAGCTATGGACAAACGCAATCTAGGGATTCGGGACTCCAGCTATTCACTGTCACCAAAATTACAGAGGTCTGTAACACAGGAAAATATGTTTATATTTTTGTACTCAGGATTAAGTTTAACCTGCTGTAAAAGTTAGATCAACTACAGTGTGTGGCCCGTAAAATAGAGTTATGTCAAAATCTATAGCTCGACCGAAGGCCGACTACACGCCACTTTCATGGTTATTGTTTTAGCGGCACAAAGTATCGGGGTGACAGACCCATGGTTGTTGTTGTAGCGGCACAAAATACCGAGGTGGCAACCCAGGGTCACGAGCGCCCTTGTCAATTAAATTTTAAGAAGTACGCAATCCATAATTTTTTGTCTCACGACCCTAAAGCTGCACTTTTGCCAATAACCTGAACTTTGGTCCGAAATATGAAGAGGGTGTAGGCCATAACATATTATGTCGACAACATTCAGGTGGCATTCACTTAGATGTGTGTAACTATCGAAATATTTACCTTTAATTCGTGTTTAAACTTCTTTCGGCTTTATATATGTGACGCGCAAAATAGAAAGGGACCTAAGGGTAAAAATCAGCTTTGTTCAGGAGAGCCATTTTAAAGATTTAAATACGTGTATCTTTGGTGCACCATCACTTTCATAAAACGCGCATATCTCTGGGAGGGAACACTTTTGGGGCATAGGATCGGTCTCATTCAATGCTCAGATGTCCACATCAAAAAAAAAGTGAAAATTGATTTTTTTTTACCCTTAGGTCTCTTTCTCTATGCGCTGTCAAATATAGATATGGAGTGATGTACTTTCTTCCAATGACCTGTCAAAGCCAAGAAAGCATTATAAGTCTTACCTGTTGCAGTAATCATTCTTGTCGCTTGAACGAATAAGTAATGGCTGGATGGTTTATATCTGGTAAATCTATTTGTATTTGGAAGCGACTCCGTTGCAGCTTGACGAGGAGTGATAGGTATCCAATGGAGCAGATTCACAGAACCAGATCATTTCTAAAAACCTGTAAGCTTCAAGATTATATATTTTGGACTTTTGCCGATTGTAGGCATTCTTTCACTAGTTTACTTGAACTTTTTAGAATGCAGATTCCTTTCTTTTTGGTATATTTAGTTTAAGTTTTTTGATATTTTCCTGCTGACAATAAGAATTGTTCGTTATTTTTTTCCGATTAATATTTTTTCCTTTTTCTCTCTGTTTAAAAGCAAAACTGGCTATTTGTCTCTTTCTTTTTTTGAAGTTTAGTTACAGCAATAAATACACTGGCGGCTGCGTGAATATGTGTGCGTAATTTACGGCACAATGTTTCTGGGTTGCCATGCACAAAATATATATGTACATGTATGTAGCTATCAAAGAAGTTTAGTTGTGCAACAAGTCCAAACCAAATCCACTTGATTTATATTTAAAATAAAACATAAAATTTAGCTAGATTCCACACATGTTGTAATAGATTTCTTTACAGAGTGTTATTGTACATTCTAATGTACTTAATTTGAAATCCACAGGATTTCGGGCCAAAATCTATTACAATTTGTATGGAAATTAAGAGCCAAAACCCGATATAAATAAAATCCGGTAAATGTAGCTAGTAGATGACCAAACTCATTCCGTCTATGGATACCCATTCCTTCTATGGACAAAAAATCTATGGACATATTTAATGTTTAGTTTAATTTATTTCTTTAGAAGACTAGTTCACGAGAATATTGTTAGGAAAAATCAGTTTTTTTTTGCGGAAACTGGCATTACCTGTTTAGTATTGTTTATTTATTGTTTGTTTTGCTCTTTAGCTCCTATAGCCAAATTGTTATTTTACAAAAAAATAAAATGAATTAAATGAAATTGTTTGTTTTAAAGTAAATTTAAATGAAAGCTTAATACTGCTAGCATTAATGAAAAAAAACATTTTTTTTTGTTTTCCTTATATAGTTTATTGTTTGTTGGCCAATCTTTTTAAACATTTCCTCATGCAGAACTATGTTTATGTACATAACCGCTATAGTTAATTCATTTGTGAAAAGAAGCTTTGTTCGTTTATTCTTCCCAGTAAGAATTTGCGAGATTCAGTTTTAGAAAGTAGTAAAGATTTTACTCTCTTTTTGCAATTTTGAACAAAAAGTAAACAAACAGCATCTAGTAAAAAATTTTAAGAAAGCTGCTGTTGATACTGTTATGTTTCATATATAGTTAGGTAAACAAATTTAAACTTAATTATGGAATAGAAATAACTTTATTTAAAGTGCTATATTTCAACAAATTCATTTTGTTGAAGTAAGCAGACTTCCCAAAGAGTCCTGAACATACGTACCATTGCTACTGCCACAGTTGACCACTGATGATACCGTCAGCTCACCACAATTCGCGTATTCAGTTTGCAAAATTTTTTGCCTTTTTAATTCCTCTAAAATATTAAACAAATATTAATCAAAATAATATAAAACTATGAATTTACATACTTTAGTCTCTGTTAATTTATATATTTCTTTCCTTAGCTTATATAAAACAGCTGTTCAATTTGTAAATTTTGGTTCGATAAAATTTATCCAATCAAAATTTGCAAACTCTCTAACATCGAACTGTCAAACTTTTTAATTACACATGTTTTGCTTTCTTATAAGAGATGTTCTTATATCCGTTACTTACTGTATATATTTTATAGGAACACGTACAGATGATTGCGGATATAAGAAACACAAGAAATACTTCAAGTTTCTTTCTCACACACTTTTTTTCTTATAAGTTAATTAATACTTAATTAAAAAAATTTGAGAAACAACAAAATAACAGAAAACTCCGTACTGGCCTTTAAACGGACACTTTACAACACTGAAAATACATTGAACACAATTCACAATAGAACTTTGACTTTCACTGAACATACTCTTTCATTAATTATTGGATAAAAGAAGAAGAAAACAATACTAACGCTTTTTAAAAAGGGACTTGTACCGGTGTAAAACTGGTGTGATTGTCTTTTGTCTATGATAAATAACGCTATAACTTCTGAAGGCAGCTGGGATTCAGCCCCGACAAACCGTTTTTAAAACAATGTAGGAGGATAGAACAACCAGATCTTTCATAATTTCCCAGACCTGGTCAGTTGAATTCCGGTCAAAATTCTTTGCAAAAGTACAGCTTATGGGGCGTGAAACGATAGTATATAAAGCGTTATATATTCAGTGAACGTGTTATCTCAAAAAATGGTCCGGTCGAATTACCAACTCGTTCATCGCCATTGGATTTGCTTTTATGGGGCCACATCAATTTATTGGTCTATGCCAACAACTTTAGACGAGCCGTAATTTAGGAACTCTGCATTTAAAGCTCTCTGGACCTTGAAAAGGATTTTCTAATTGACATTTTCTTCTGTAAGGCCGTCCTTTGGCCGTGCTTAAACACTTTCAGCAAATTCTTATGCTTGTTCGACTTTAAATTCTTTTAATTTTTTTTTTGTTGCAATTAAATTGAATTTAAAAAATTGTTTTCTTGACCAGTTTTCTTTGAATGTAAACCACCACCACATTATGAAGCACACTTTCAACAAATTTACCCTTATGATTTGCATGCCGAGCCCTACTAATGACGCTTGTATCAATTAAGGTATCCAAACGCAGATCAAAAATACATTCCAGGGTAAAAAAGAATTGTCTGATTGTCCTAAAAACTTTTGAAGACATCACCTTCCTTTTCGTCTTGTACCAAAAAATGTATTTAAATATGTAGAAAACTATAGTCCATCACACCTATTGTAAAACTTTTGGGAATTCTCATTTGCAAAGGAAATGTGCATTCCCACTTAAGAATATTTGGGGAACAGTATTGAAGTAAAGGGTGGTTAAATTTTAAGGTCTGATATAGAATGTGAACCATTTCATTTGATATTTCTCAATTTCAGACTAACTCAATTTGAACCATGGAAAGATACACAGGCGAGCAACGCGTTAAAGCTATTCAGGCTTCGTGCAACAGTGGATGATCAATTTTCGAAGAAAATCATCTTCAGTGATGAGGCACACTGTCACCTCGACACCTCAGTGGATTCGTCAATTAGCAGAATTGCCGCTTTTGAGCGAATGATAATCCAAGAGTGATTATCGAAATAATAATGCACCCACAAAGAGTGACTGTTTGGTGCGGTTTATTGGCTGGCGGCATCATCGGGCTGTATTTTTTCCAAAATGAGGGCGGTCAGGCAGTTACTGTGAATGTTTTTCACTATCGTGAGATGATAATGAACGTTCTATGACCGGAATTGGAAGATATGATTATGTGGTAACAGGACGGTGCCATTTGCCACACAGCTAACGAAACAATGGCTCTTTTGCGCGATAACGCGATAAATTCAATGCCGTGTTATCTCACGCCGTGGCGACGTAAAGTACTGAATGTTTCTGGACCAAATATTTTTTAAAATATTTATTGATGTATATTGTATCCAAAAAGAATCTACTTATTCGAAATGTCCGCCTTTTGCCTTTACACACGCCTTAAGTCGCACTGGTCAATTGTCAATAGCTGCACGAACCTCGTCCATTGGAAAATTGGCCACAACTCGAAACAAATCAGTCTTAAGAGATCCAATGTTGGGGTATCTTTTGTGACAAACCATGTCCACTAAAGTCGTCCACAATTTGTAATCTACTGGGTTCAAATCTGGACTGCCTGAGGGCAATTCTTCAGAAGACATGAACGCTGGCAAATTGTTTCGAAGCCAGGCCTGGGATGTTTTAGCCTAATGGGCCGGCGCAGAATCCTGCTGCAAAATCCATGGCTGGTTTTGGAACAGGGAATTGTTAAGAGGGTTCACAACAGCTTCCAAAACGGTTTCTTGGTAAACTTTGGCCGATGTTTTGACTCCTTGTTCGCAGAAATGCAGGTCAGTGACCCCATCGTAAGAGACAATTCACCAAACCATGACTGAAGCTGAGTGATGACCCTTTTCCACCCTCGGAATAAGTTCAGATGCTTCCTTAGATGACCGCGCATACACTCTGTCATTTTGCTTGTTAAATTTTTCTTGAACGGTAAACATTTTTTATCGGTGAACAAAATTTTTCTGTGCAAGCGTGCTTCACCAAAAGGCTTTTGCTTTTGCATTTCTTAATTGACATGTAATTCGAAGCCCATTGGGGCCTTTTAAAGCTAAATTACAATATGCATCAAAATGCTAAATAGAACATCATAAACTACTAGAAAAAAATCAGTATAAAATCAAAAAAATAATATAAATTAAAATAATCCTAATTTTTTCCTAATAAAAGAGAAAAAACCTGATGAAAGCATATATGTACATACATAAGTGATAATCAAGAAACCAAAGAAAAAAAAACATATACATAAGTAAAAGCATTACTCTGTACTTGAACGAAAATGTTGCATTAAATGTTTACGAAATGTCATGGAAGACAATTAAACGTTTTTGAACTGCTTGACAAAATGTTAAATAATCGGGCTACTCTTACGAGGAATGATCGATCCATAAGCGGTGTTACCTTTGGAATAATTAACTGTCTGTTGCGAATTGAAGACTGAAGACAAATGAATTTGCTAGGAACAAAGGAGATTGAAGTTTGTATATCTTGTAAAAAAATATAGCAACCGAAGGTGGACAAATTCCTCAAAGGAACCGCCTAAAAAGTCATTCACAAACGGCGATATGTGAGCATACGGTTTAACAGAATATACATAGCGCATAACTCTATGAAGCACTGTCTTTATAATATTTATATTACTTTGAGTAGTTCCTGTATATACCTCTAGGCAGTACAAAATATTTGGCATAATTAAGCCATGAACCAGTTTTGTTTTTAACCAACGAGGTAAAACTAAATTGGTGTTGTATAGTTGACGAAGTGTGCAACTAATACGTGAAGCAATACTTCGAATATGCTGCTCAAAGCAACATTTGTTATCCAGTTCTATTCCCAGCCACGTAATACTCTGAACGAATTCTATAGACGTACCATTGTATTGCAAATCTAGGTTGATAGAAGATGATGATGAAAACAGTATTGCCTTTGTATTAGAAGGATTAATACTAAGCTTGTTTTCAATCCTATTTTTTTTTAAGCTGCAGTCAATAAATGTCCGGTACGTCGTTTGAAAGCCCCAATTCTTTTTTAATGATTCGACTCATTGACTTTTTGCGTGATATTCATCTCACGGGCCATGATTTTCTGTTGTCGGAGCGAATTTCTGTGAATTATTGATTTAACGGCTTTGATGACATGAGGTGTTCGAACAGAGCGTGGGCGGCCCAACCGGTGGCGGTCTTTTACATATCCAGTCTCCTCAAACAGTTTTATGCATCGGTAGACGAACATGCGGCTAATCCCTAGTGGCTGGAGCGTTTTGAAAATATCGCTTTTTTCATTTCACACTTGAAAAGCGCTATTACCGCGATACGGTTCTCATTATCTGACCACTCCATGATGAAAGTTGAAACAATTTTAAATTCCCATTACAGACTTACGCTATTGAGGTTAGCTTTCAAAACCATTATGACATTAACGGGGTATGTTCAGTTCTACTATTGAAGAGGGTGTTTAATGTTGTAACAGTATTTATGTCCCTACTAAGTACAAAAAAGGTGGCCCGTTAAGAACGAAGGAATGAAAAGTCTTAAGAAAGAGAAGATAACGCGTACTCCAAAAACTTCTGTTGAAAAACACAGTTTGAATAGGAAAAAGTACCAAAACACATTGGAAAGTGGTTCCAAATTCGGGCCACTGCTACGACTAATGACTTCTCATACATAGACATAGCAATACGTGGTATAAACAGTTGCGGATTTTTTACAGATCTGCTGAATATCAACTCCAAGGGCGTAGCCAGGTATGGACAGGGGGTGCTGCTGCCCCCACCCCACCCTCGACCCACCAAAATAAAGTCAAAATTCTGGAAAATTATTATATGATTATTTATATAACTTTTTAACACAGTAAATATATTTATTATATATATATTTTGTACCCAATATCTACAACAGTACCAAAATAAGAAAATATATTAAAAAAATGTTTGATACAATGTTTTTGGGATATGGTAATTTTTGGTGACACCAGTAGTGGAAGCGATAACAGCGACAATAACCATTTGTCACAATCATCTGCTCCTGAAGCGCCTTCTACATTCAATATAGAATATATGCAGATGATGGATGCCACATATATGACGTGGATCATTGTTGGACGAGATTATAAACGCCAGCTGAAAAGGGAAGGAATATTCTGCCCCGACCATGGGTTCCTAAAGCTAAGTATGATTTTCAAAATGATGCACAAAGTTTACAAAGAAAATTCAACTATGCTTGGCTAGAAAAATATTCACCGTGGTTAGTCTATTCCAAGCGTTTAAAAGGTGCTCTTTGTAAGTAATGTGTACTGTTTCCACCAGTTCCAGGAACTGTCCGAGGAGTATTGGGTACATTTATGATTCGGCCTATTTTAAGGTTTAAAAATATCCACGAAGACTGCAAAAAGCACAAGCCTTCATCTGACCGCAACCGCTGCAGCAAAGGCTTTTGTTGAAGATGTGCCTATATGTAGATGTGCAATTACAAAACAGTCACGAGAAACTCAAAGAAGACAATAGAAATATAAAGTCATCAATTATTTCATGTGTGATATTTTGCGGAACTTACGATATGCCACTCAGGGGCAAAGAACAGGATGGAGGCGTGCTTTAGACAAGCCGTCAATAGAAGGAAACTCTAGCACAAGAAAGTCCTACATACCAGTTTTATTCTGCGGTGACAAGGCCAGTGTTCATCATTGCTTTAATGATAATTGCAAAATATTCGACGGAACTGGAAGCAAACATTTTGCAAACATTTTGAAAACAAAGTCAAGAGACTTCATTGCGGTTGGTCATCACATTGAAAGTAGTATATGTGACGCGCAATATAGAAAGGGACCTAAGGTTAAAAATTAGTTTTGTTCTGGAGAGCCATTATAAAGATTAGGTCCCTTTCTACTTGCGCTTAGAATCGTCGATTTCACTTTCATAAAACGCGCATATCTCTGGGAGGGAACACTTTTGGGGCATGACATCGGTCTCATTCGATGCTCAGATGTTGTCCACATCAAAAAAAAGAAGAAAAAAAATCAAAATTGATTTTTTACCCTTAGGTCCCTTTCTCTAGGCGCTGTCACATATTGTGCGTGCTTTCAAATGATCGTATAAATGCAGAAGGAATCACAGAAGAATTGATTGGCAAATCGCGAATGACTTCAACCGACCTAGGAGTAGAAAGGTCTCTGCCGCGTTTAGCTGAAAAACAGAGGTAATCCACATGCAGCCAATGAAAATGCATACTGGCAACGATCTATAATTATACCGCATCTGGATTCACTAACAACCTCTATGCAACTACGATTTTCGAATGAAAATACTCCAGCTTTTGCGCTATCTAAAGTACTTATGACCCTACTAAGTACTAAATTGCACCCATTGCATATGGCTAAATGTTCTAGTGAAGAGGTACATAAGAAATCGAAGCTTTTTCAAAAGATGCTTGGCTAGATAACGGAGTTGAATGGATTCTAATCTGTGGAAATAAAGAAATTGTGCGAACTAGACTTAAAGGGTATTGAAGTTGTTGGTTGACCTATTCAAAGAATTTCTATCTACGATAAAAAAAATACATTTCTATTTTGATCACATGCACAACAGCGACTGTGGAGCGTTCCTTTAGTACACTTCGTAGAGTTAAAACGTGGTTGAGGAGCACAACAAGTGAGGAAAGGCTTTCCGGGCTATGCCTCATGAGCGTGCACAGGAAATTCGCCAACGTATGGTGATTGAGAAGGAAGTTGGAATACAACTCCCATATATGGGCAGGTGCTCCAAAATCATCCTTGGAGCTACTTGACCGTGTTCAAAGGAGAGCGATGGTGCTGACAGGTGACAGTAGGGTATCCAACTCTATTGTTTCCCTTGAGCATCGTCGAAATGTGGGTTGCGTGACGCTGTTCTATCGTTACTTTCATGGTGTGTTCATCAGACATCCTCCGCCTTATTCCTGACGTGAGAATGTTCGGCAGGGATGCGCGACTTTCTAGGAATTCACACCCGTTTGTTATCGATTGGCCAGTTAACCGCACTATACACTACAGATCAAATTCGTTTTTCGCTCGTACAGTCCGTATGAGGAATCGACTTACGGCAAATGTATTTCCCACTAATTGCGACATCCAGAAGTTCAAGGCAAGCGTCAATAATCATTACTCCCTCTTGCCCCCCTCCGGTCCATTACTTTCCACTCGCCAACGCAATGCACCGCATGTATAGGGGGCATCCCCTGAGTGTTGGTTATTTAAAAAAAAAGAAAAATTTGCAGAAAATCCGAGGCGTTTGTTATAATTGTAGCATAAACAAAACGATTAAAAACTAATACTTTTGCTACTGAATTACATGAATTCGTTCGTTGAAATATTAAAGTGTTATAATGGACAGCCGGATGGGCTTTAAAAAGCACATTCCATTCATTGTCGATAAAATCAACAAGGCAATACGAGTAATGTACCCTCTTATAAATCGGAGATCCGATCTTAATATTGACACCAAATCAATTTTAATTATTAAAGCAATATTTCACCCAATGATGTTTAATTGCGCACCTGGTTGGGCTCCTCAGCCAAAATGTCAAGCTGCAAATCTCACAAAACAAACTTCTTAAAATGGTTTACAAGCTGCCGTGGCATTATTCAACACAATCACTGCATACACTTGCTGGCTTTGACAAAATCAACCAACTAAATACGAAATTTTTAATGAAGTGCCAAATATCGCAGTTCCCACACATTAATGCATTAAATTTGTAAATATAATTTATATACTAACAATATTATATATTTTAATAATGAAGTAGAAAAGGAGGAAAAATATCCTAAACTCTGTCTCCAATTCCGAAATGCGGTTAAAATCCCCATGCAATAGATGGTTATCGACCAATTTCATTGCTGCCAGTGCTATCAAAACTTTTTAAAAAAAATATTAGCTACAAGATTATGGAAAGAATGTGGGAAATTTATCTCCGACAAACAACAAGCATTTATGGCAAAACACGGGGTTCATAGTATATGCCATCAATTGGAACACACACTACGACAAAATCTTTCCAAGCAAAAACATAGTGTAGTTTTATCGGAGGATATTGAAAAAGCATTCGATTGAGTTGTTTCAGTTTATGTACTAAACGAATTAAAAAGCTTTGATGTTCCTTCTAAATTCTTAAAGCTAATATTCTCTTTCCTGACCAATAGAAAAATCATTGTTAAAGTTGACGGATATCTATCTAATTTATCACCACTTGATAATGGTATACCACAGGGTCTCCATTATCTGTGGTTCTCTTTGCTGTTTACGCCAGTCATTAGGAAAAGCAGTTCAGACAGTTCCAGGAATTGATTTTTTAGGAATTTACGCTGACAATATATTTGCCGTAGCATACGGAACTCCTGCAGAAGTCGCATCCAATCTGAACAATTTTAACAATAATATCCAAAGCTTGGCAACCTCACATTGTGCGGTAATACCAGAAGGAAAGTCTGAATTGTTACACTCATGTAGAAAAAGACATTGCACTCAACAATTCATAACTATTGGCAATTCACATCAACCATGCTTAGAAGAGCTTCGGATACTTGGAATTATATTTACGAAAACGTTGTCATGGACTAATCATGTTAATTTGGTGACTGCAAAAATTGGTTAAATCAACAACCTTTTAAAACTCATTTGCTCTAAAAACAAGGGTCCTCATATAGAGACTGCAATAGCCATCTGCCGAACATTGGTGTACGGTGTAATACTCCATGGTATAACCATATACTAAATTAAACATCAATCATCTAAACACATCCATGAATAACTGTTTTAGGACAGCCACTGGTCTTTTAAAGTCTACGCCTAGAGTTTCATTAAGGATAGAATCTAATTTTACTGATTTTGATGTCATGCTACAAAAACGTTCAGTCTCCATGGCATCCCAATCCATTACAGACTATAATGACGAGCTGCACAAACTATTCTGGAGTGTTATGGAATCCAAAAATTGGAAGAACGCTGGTGCAATTGGCAAAATTGTTACTCTATTAAAAAATTCCGACATTGTTCTACCATCTACACCTCTAACCAAACCAATATCTTGTTCAAACATAGAAATCGATACTAGGTTATCGCATTACAACAAAGATACAACAAATCGGATAATTTCGTGGATTTGGTTAAAGAAATACTCAAAAAATGTTCGCCTGACCTCATCTTATACACAGATGGCTCATATCAGAATGAGATCACAGCATATGCAGTAATACAACAAAGTTCAGTTAATGAATTTGGAACTGTCAAGCAAGCAGTTTTGCCCGCCTTTACAGGTATTTACTCAGCCGAAATTGCTGCAATATCTTACGCAACAAAAAAAGATTTAAAAACTGCAATATGTACTGACAGCCTCTGTTCTGCCAAAGCCTTATTACACAACAAAAAAGATAAATATTGCAGCATTTTGGAAAATAATTGTAGCGAACCCATTTTGGTTCTTTGGATCCCATCACACGTAGGAATCATTGGAAGTGAATTTGCTGACAAAGCTGCTAAAGAAGCTACCAAATTACCGATAGTAACTGAGGTACCATGCTTACCACAAGTTATAAAAAATCAGTTCAAAACATACTTGTCTTGCCGACTCCAACTAGAATGGCAGAACACCGGAAGTTTCTTAAGCCATCACAATCCTTTGCCTTCCAGACAACGTTACCATAGATAGCCAATATACAAGACCACAATGTATAACGCTGGCTCGCCTTAGAGTTGGAAAAGCCCTGTTTAATACCCAACACTATTTTAACCACACAAACATCGTTCAGTGTGAATACTGTCATCATGATTTGAGTATCCAGCATGTGCTTTTAGACTGCCCAATATCTAAAATAAAAAAACCATTACCAATACTATTAGACTGCTCGGAACCCAATACATTAATTGAAATCATTCAAAGCTTCAGCAAACACAATATTCATACTAATCAAATCTAATTTATAACTACTAGATACGCATTATGGTTTCGTTACCCTGCGTTGTAATTTTGTATTTTTCAAATTTAATTTGTAAAATTTCGTTTCAATAAATAAATATCCTAAACTCTTGTTTTCCCATGTCAAACTTATAAATACCGCGATGATATATTAAATAAACAAACAAAAAAATCTTAAAATTTTACCAATAAAATTTATTTCTTTTTGTTTATTTTTATTAAAATTATTTTCAAAACAATGAGTATTTATTTTTCATTAGGTAAGTGCCTTCTTAAAGTTTTAACTTTTTTTGTATGTAAAAATAATACATATGTGACGCGGAAAATAAAAAGGGACCTACGGGTAAAAACCAGTTTTGTTCAGGAGCCATTTTTAAGATTTAAATACGTGTATCTTTGGTGTACCATCACTTTCATAAAACGCACATATCTCTAGGAGGGAACACTTTTGAGGCATGGAATCGGTCTCATTCGATTCGCAGATGTCCACATCAAAAAAAAAGTGAAAACTGATTTTTTTACCCTTAGGTCCCTCTCTCTATGCGCTGTCACATATTAAGAAAAAACAAGAACTTCGGCCCCCCTAATTTAGATCAACTCATTTCGTAATCCTGTTGTTGTCATTAAGTGACAACCGCATTTCTGAGCTCCACGCAGTAACAGTGTGGCTGATGATTTGGAGGCGGATAAATTCATCATCCTCGGTGGATTTTCTCCCCTCATTCGAAATCCGCAATTGGTTTCCAGTCCAGGATTATGTCTATGGCTGTTAATGGCGTGCTTTTAATTGCTACTTAGTAGGGACATAAATACTGTTACAAACGTTTTATGCTGTAAAATAAAAAGTACTAAATGTTTTTGGACCAAATATTTTTTAATATATTTATTGATGTATATTGTATCCAAAAAGAATCTACTTATTCGAAATGTCCGCCTTTTGCATATACACACGCCTTAAGTCGCACTGGCCAATCGTCAATAGCTGCACGAACCTGGTCCATTGGAAAATTGGCCACAGCTCGAAACAAAGCAGTCTTAAGAGATCCAATGTTGGGGTATCTTTTGTGACCAACCTTGTTCTCTAAAACCGTCCACAATTTGTAATCCAATGGGTTCAAATCTGGACTGCCTGAGGGCCATTCTTCAGAGGAAATCAACGCTGGCAAATTGTTTCGAAGCCAGGCCTGGGACGTTTTAGCCTTTTTAACCCGGCGCAGAATCCTGCAGGAAAGTCCATGGCTGGGAATTGTTAAGAGGCTTCACAACAGCTTTCAAAACGGTTTCTTGGTAAACTTTGGCCGATGTTTTGATTCCCTGTTTGCAGAAATGCAGATCAGTGACCCCATCGTAAGAGACACCCCACCAAACCATGACTGAAGCAGGGTGATGACCCTTTTTCACCCTTGGGATCAGTTCAGATGCTTTCTTAGATGACCGCGAATACACTCTATCATTTTTCTTGCTAAGTTTTTCCTGAACGGTAAAAATTTGGTCGTCGGTGAACAATATTTGCCTGTGCAAGTTATCAGCGTGCTTCACCAAAAGACGTTGCATTTTCCAATCCTATTCTTTTAAAGCTGCAGTCAATAAATGTCCTGTACGTCGTTTGAAAGTCCCAAGTCTTTTTCAATGATTCGACTCATGGACTGTTGCGTGATATTCTTCTCACGGGCCATGATTTTCTGTCTTCGGAGCGGATTTCTGTGAATTCTTGATTCAACGGATTTGATGACATGCGGTGTTCGAACAGAGCATGGGCCCCGCCGGTGGCGGTCTTTTACATCTTCAGTCTCCTCAAACAGTTTTATGCATCGGTAGACGAACATGCGGCTAATCCCTAGTGGCGGGAGCGTTTTGAAAATATCGTTTTTTTCATTTCACACTTGAAAAGCGCTATTACAGCGATACGGTTCTCATTATTTGACCACTCCATGATGAAAGTTGAAACAATTTTAAAATCCCGTTACAGACTAACGCTATTGAGGTTAGCTTTCAAAACCCATATGACATTAACGGGATATGTTCAGTTCTATTATAGAAATGGGTGTGTTCAATGTTGTAACAGTATTTATGTCGCTACTAAGTAGTATTTCCTTAAGTTTCCCTTACTCATTGCGTCCCACCAGACTACTTAGCCATAAGCTATGATTGGCCTAACTACGGTGGTATAAATTCTGTTCATTATTTTCGGTATGAGAACCCAGCTGTGTCCCATTAAATTTTTGGCATGCATAAAGCGTCTTATAACATTTCTCAGAAACACACCAATAAATTCGGCCTCTGTTGAGGGTTACAACCTAAGAAAGAAAAACAAAACCTTTGGTTATTCAAGAAAAATATAAAATAAGGTGCTTTTATTCTTAGAGCTCTACTTGAACAGTACTTAACATCTCTTATTTTAAAATTACGTCTAAAGAATTCATTTGAAATGTAAAAATGTATAAGGTGGTTTTATCTCTTAAAAATAGATTTTTTTATATTGTAACCTCCATTTTTGGCCATATTTCATAATACTTATATTAATTTTCCATCATTTACTTTCGAGTCTTATATCCTATAGCAGTATTGTTTTGAAGTTTTTATTCTCAAATTTAAATTTGTCTTGGCTTATGTAGTTTTCCGAATTTCCTATTTTTGCTGCACTTTATGGCATTGAAATAATCGCCATTCCTTTGAATGTCTAAGCCCATAAACTGTAGACCTCTACCATCGTGTTCACGTTCCACGCTAAACTTCCATTGGGTATATTTCTCTAGATTTCCCTTAAGGGTATCTATGCAGTTATCGCTAATGTAAAATAACATTTCATTGTTATGCTTGTACTTTCTAAGAACCAGTGAGTTTTTGAATATTTCACATTCATGTAATTGCAGCTGGTAGTCGAGCAAAATTCTGGCCAAAAGCAGTGAACCGCAAGCACCTCGTGGCAGTCCCCTCAGTTGACGATAAACCTTGCCCCTGTATGTAAACATCATCATAGTATGAAGACTAGTTTGTAGCATACTTATAATTAGATCTGCATCCAAGGAACATGTACTTTTAAAGTTTTTACTGTGGACTATTCGGGAAACTGCGTGTAAGACATCGAACGTGTCGGCAGTCGTATACATATCTTCTGTGTACACCTTGATGAAGCCGAAACCAGCCATGGCCTGAGTCTTGCAAATATCGGACGCTAGCTTTTTAGCGTCTCTTATATTGTATTCACAAAAGTAAGAATTGCCAGCCCTAAGACTTGCGTAAATAGCCTGCTGAATGATCCCTAGTAAACTTTGACTGTACCAGCCCCTGATATGGCACTTGGGGAATAATGTTAATTCCCCCTTGTGAATCGTAAAGCTTCCATGCAAAAATGGTAAGGATGTATTAGGGCTATTGTAGACTTTCAGACTTTCTTGAATTTTGCTGCCATGTGGGTTACGTCGTCCTTCAACCTGGGCTACTTGCGTGCTGTACAAGAGTTCACGATAGAAACGTTGATACAACTTGTAACAAACACTCTGCGATTTGGTTACATTTTCTGGATTTGCTATCTCCTGATAGACACCCTCTCGTGTGCAATTTTCCACCCAAGCATCCAGCAGTCGTTGATATGCATCGCGTTCCATCAGCACGGAAGACTTACCGCTCTCGGGCAGGACAATACATATGTTTTTGTGAATCTTTAAAAATAGTAGGACTTCTTCTAGAGCAGCTATTAAACACTTATTGGCATCTGAGGGATGTTGCTTCAATGCTTGTAACATCACTTTGTACGATTGCTTTAAATATTCTTCAAGGAACAGGCTAGAGAAGCTGATATGGGCATCTTCGGCAGTGGTGGAATATTGCTCCATAAATTTAGCCAAAGAGGGCATGCTTGGATGACAAAATTTGGGACCCAGACTCAATATGAATTGTACTTCTCGGGGGATATGAGTGTTTGTAAGATTTTCAAAACTCCAATTGAAAACAACAGGGGATTCTCTTATCAGACCTTGCGATTTAAGTGACTGGAATGATATCTGTTCTATGGCCGAAGCCGTATGTAAAACCTTCGCATTTTTTCTTAGATGATTTGCTGTGATGTTTTGATTATCTTTAAATTTGTTTGAGGCTGTAGATTTCTGCATGTGTTTATCGTTTTTTGTAGTTTTGTTTGATTCCTGTTTGGTGAAACTCAATAAAGAAGGAATCATTGAATTCGTCGTGCCCGAACTTACTTTCGATATTGAGCCTAGACATGCACTGTTTGTTAAGGGTAGGTTAGATTTTAATACACCCCCCTTGTCGTTTGTTGATGCTCGATTTTCGAAGTCATTCTTTCCTTTTGTCAAATCTTCCAAAGTTGCAGCCTCTTGATCTTGAGATAGAAGTGACCGAAATGATATATGTTCAATGCCCGAAGCCATATGTAATCCCTTCTTATAATTTCTTTGATGCATTGCGCTGCTGTCACGATTATCTCTTATAGTTTTAATGGCTCCGTATTTCTGTAAGTTTGCATCATTATTTCTTGTTCTACTGGATTCATGTTTAGTTAAATTTAACTTAGAAGAAACCATTGAATCCCACGTCACCGAAGTATCTTCCGATATTGAGCCAAGACAGTAACTGTTTCTTAAGGATGGGTTAAATGTCATTAGGTCGTCATTAAAGGTTTCTGCTGTTTCATTTTCATCTATAGCCGATGAACCTTGACTTTCGGGTGCAACCTCTTCTTTTCGATCTAAATAGTAAGGCATGCATACCGTTGATATTAGGTCCACTTCTTGACTATAGTGAAATCGATTACGTGGACTTTTGGTATGCATCTGCTCAGAAACACTGGAGTTGTGATCATCTTTAAAACTTACAAATCGTTTAGTTTTCATTTGAAATTGATTATTTTGAACAAGACCCATTATGAATCTATCGTACTCTTCTGTTGGCTCGTCATTAAGATGTTTGTTATCGCTGCAAATCGATGAATTTACACTTGAAATATCGGGTCTCGGTGCATAGGCCACATTATCTTGAATAATTTGTACCTTTTGTTGTTTTGATTTCATTCTGGATGTAGAGTATATATTATGCCACGCTGCTCTTTCCCCAGGTGTTAAGGCAGAACTAAGTTTCATAATGGGTTTAGATATGAATATGTCCTCGTCTTTTGTTTCTTCTCCTTCATTTGGACTCGTTGCTGCATCATCGGTAGTATTACCTAGACCTTTAGAACACCTTATATTTTCTGTTTTAAATCTTTCTGCTTGTTCAGCGTCAGTGTAGAAGATTGACCGGGAAGCTGTTCGATTCGATGACATTTGGTGATTGCTGTTAAAGTAGGGCTGCTTTTGACCATTTAATAGGCTAGACTTTTGACTTTCTTTGTGTTGCTCTTCTCGGCATTTAAGCTAAATAGGAAAAAAGAAGGGCAATGAGCTGGATTAGTAAAGTTAAAGTTTAAAATGTATCCCTCTAGAAATAAAGATAGATAACTTTTGAAGCAATTCTTAAAATATTTCGGCACTAGATGTCTGTATTCATGGGTTAGACTAAACTTGAAACGCAATTAAAAAAAAAGTAATTTTCCTTTAAAAACCTTCTCGATTATATGCATTCGGTCAAATAAAGGAATAATTAAAATAGTTTTGAAACGTCTATGAAAACATGGTACAAGAAAAGAAGGAGTAGTCTCTAGCCTAACAACAAAAACACAGTTCGCTTGAAAGAAAACCTCAAAATATATTTTTGTGAATGCTTGATGAGTTGTGAATTTTTGATATAGAAATTTAGCTTACATGTATACCTGGAATGAGGAAAGCTACGTGGCCCACAGGAAATAGGGTCCTGCATTATACATTACGTGAAAGCCAATGTCAAATGTTAGAACTTAATAATGTATAGCGATCAATGTGGTGGCCAAAACCGGAACATAAGAGCACTATTTGCTCATACATGGCTTATTAGTCTGCTCAGCAACATTGGGAAGATTTTCGAAAAAATGTTGCATAGACGAATTTGCGATTATACTACAAACGCATCAATTATAGCCAGCGAGCAGTTCGGTTTTAAAAAACAACATAGTTCAGTTCATCAAATAAACAGACTCACAAATTTAATTACAGCAAATAAACGGAAACGGCACTCCACTGGTCTAATTGTTCTAGACATTGAAAAAGCATTTGATACAATTTGGCACAATGGGTTAATTTATAAACTTATTCAAGCAAATGTTCCAAAATATCTATGTAAACTTACTGCTGAATTTCTTAAAAATAGAAAATTTATTGTCTCTGTTAATAACATAACTCCTTCTCCGAAATTAAAAACAACGGGACTACTTCAAGGTTCCATATTGTCGCCCTTGCTGTACTCTATATATACCTCAGATTTTAAACCCCCATTAAAAGTGGCATACTATGCAGATGACACGGCCTTAATTGTATCAAGTAAACTAACAAAGGCACTACTGTCTAAAATGGAAAAAGGTTTTGCGGCATGCAAGAGATACTTGTACAAATGAAAAATCAAGATTAATCCTACAAAAACACAATCAATAGTATTTCCGTTTAATAAATCTCCTAAAAGAATAGCAAATCGTGATCTCCGTTTTGAAAATGACCGAATCCCTATTCAAGATAACGTGAAATATTTGGGAGTATTTTTGGATAAAAAGTTAAACTTCGGTAAACACATAGAAGAATCTTGTAAAAAAAGCGTTTAAAGTTGTAAGAGCGTTATGGCCAATGTTGTACAAACGATCCTCTCTCAATCACAAAAATAAAAACCTTAAATATAAAGCTGTAATAAGACCGTCGCTCACATATTCCTGCCGCAAAGACCCATCTTAAGAAGCTTCAAATCCTTTAAAACAAATGACTTAAAATAATAAATAATAAACACTGGAGATATCCAACCAGTCTTTTACACACACGTACGGGATATGAGCTTATTTACGATTTTATAAAAAGATTAAACACTAAGTATTACGAAAATATAGAAAAGTCCATTGATAAGAGAATGTCATGAATTAGCATAAATTTAAAATAAAATGAGATCATAAATCACCAAATTGAAAATAATATGTTTGTGTTACTGTTATACTCTTATAATAATAACACATACATATATGTATATTTTCTAAGTATGTTTGAACTTCCGATTTTGTATCTATATAAGTAAACTAACAAATAACATTTTCAATAATTCCTATATTTAATTGCTGAAATACCTATTGATAAAATCTCACAACTCTGTACAAATGTGTAAATAATGATGAATTTATAAATGAAAAATGAATCCTACTATGCGATCCAAAATCTTGATCTCATTGAAAAGGAAAAAAAATATAAGGACATTTTTACGTCTGATGATTGGGATCGTGTAATCATCACGGCAAAAGAAGGGAACAATTTCACTTGGTAAAGATAACGGCAGATGATATAAAAAGCATATCCTTAATCAAGAAACTAGTGACAAACAGAAATATCTCCGCAGACAAGACTTCAAAAGTAGAATGCCTTAGGATTCAGTGGCTTCGATTCCAAAATGTGAAGTCATTTATAATTCAATACAAATATTTAAATAACATATATGTTTTATTTCAAGAAGTTGATGTTTCAAAGAGGAACTCCAGCAAGTTCGTAAATTTGGAATTGGAACCGCTTTATCCTGGAAAAAGATTTATTGAAGCTGCAAATTTTAAGGATTTACAGGAAATCAGGAATCCTAATAAGCATGCATTTTACAACTTAAAAACAAATTCTAGAGCCGAAGAAGAAGATATTTAGGAAGAAGACGAATAATTATTACTATTAATTTGTATTATTTAGAACGCTAAAAATTATTTTTATTATTTATCTGATAAAATTTTGCATGTTTTAATAAATGAAGCCAAAATGGCCTAACCCTCAGTTCCTATCAATATAGTTTTTTTTTTTAAATGGATTCCAAAACGGCCTAAGCCACTTTAATTTTTGTATTAACTGTTTAAAACACTCTTTATCTAAGTTAATTAAAACCTAATGATTAACCTAAAACAAATGTGACAACTAATATTTATTTACAATTAATAAAAAAAATAAAAATATTTTAAAAACTTATTTTCTTTTAAATTCATTTTTCTCAGAACCGTTTTTTTGGGCTTAGGCCGTTTGGTCAAATAAAAAAAATAATTAAAATAGTTTTGAAACGTCTATGAAAGCATAATACAAAAAACGAGGTATAGTCCATGGTACAATAAACGAGATATAGTCACTAGCCTAACAACAAATACACAGTTCGCTGTACCGTCAAATTCACTTGAAAGAAAATACCAAAAGTACATTTTTGATATTTGATATATTAAATTTAATTTTATACGATTTTCATTTTGATATAAATTAAAAATAGGTTTTGCAGGAGATAAAAAATTCAACCGAAAAAAATTTGAACATTCGCTTTTGCAAACCCCAATTTTGGAAAATTCGCTTTAGCAGAACCCAATTTCGCAAAAGAATATTTCTCAGTCAAACAAAATAAGAATTTCTGATTAAATGGCGAAAGAGGAGAGAAATTTGTTTTTATAAAATATAAATTGGCTCTATAAACTATAACTATAGTATATTTCGAATAACTATAACTATAGTATATTTTATATAGGCCATTTGATTATGAAACACCATCCGATGAGTTTTCGCTTCGCCTGACGGGCTGAAGATTGTTTGGCATGAAATGAAGAATTCAACCGAAAAAACGTGTTTACAGATAACGCTCATTTTCATCTCGTGGCTATATCAATAAGCAAAATTTTCACATATTGGGTTCAGAGAACCCACACGTAATTATTGAGAAGACAATGCATCCACAACGAGTCACATTTTAGTGTGGATTTTTGGCTGGCGGCATCATTGGGCCAATTTTTCTTCGGAAAAGAGCAATGAGCCGCCGTAACCGTCAACAGTGAGCGTTAACGAGCCATTGTTTTTCAAAAATTTATGAATGACATTGACGACATTTGGTTTCAACAAGACGACACATGTCTCACAGCCAACGCAACCATCGACATTTTAAGCACTGTTAAAGTTAAATTTATTTGAGTCTTTAAAAATCATTAACAAAGTTTAGACCATAATAGAGGAAAAATTAAAATTATAGTGTATTGTTTTAATAACATAAATGTTAAGAAAATATTACTAATTTAAATACGAGGAATTTCCATAATTATTATTTACTATTCGTAATAATATATAAGTGGAACAGCACTGTTTTTGAAAATCGAATAAGCAGCCGAAGTTGTGATGTCAATTGACCTCCTCGAATTTGAGCCCCTTTGGATTATTTTCTACTGGGAGCCATTAAGGATAAATGTTACGCAGAGCATGCAAAGACAATTGAAGCGCAGAAAGATGAAATAGTTGAAGAGATTTGACCCGTAATAATCGAAAATTAACTGAAAAATTGGGTTGATCGAATGAGGTACTGCCGAGACAGTTGTGGTAGTCATATGAGTGTTATTGTGTTCCATTATTAAATGACAAAGTTGAACCTTTCCAATAAAACTATTCTATGAGAGCTATAAGAACGCAAGAATGCAAAAAAGACCTCCAAATCGAAATGGTAAATCATGTGTAGCTTCCGTTCATTGGAATCTGTAAAAGGTTTTTTAGGGTTTCACGATTTACTTCCTTTTGGGTCTAAATGGCCCCAATAATTTTTTGGGAAGTTAATAGAGCGTAACAAAAATTAAAAAAAAAATTGCCTCCGTCTTAGAGAATGGCTCGACAATTTAAAAAAAAAATAATAAACGAGGGCGCTCAGGGCCAGGGCTTTGAAAATAATAACGCCCATTTTCATACAAATGAAGAAATTGCTCAAGGATGAAAAAAAACACGGGCGTGGACATAGAACCAAAATAGTGTATCGTCAGGTTCAGAGCCCACTAAACAATCTCATGCATGCGAAGTGAACGTGGGTCAAACTACGTGGAGTCGCCTTATTTCTAAATTAAAAGAAAATTAATTTTATTTTAAAAAAAAGAAAAATTGATCGAGTAATGGGATTGTAGGTATGTACTTAGTAGGGACATAAATACTGTTACACACGATTTATGCTGTAAAATAAAAAGTACTGAATGCTTTTGAACCAAATATTTTTTAATAAATTTATTGATGTATATTGTATCCAAAAAGAATCTACTTATTCGAAATGTCCGCCTTTTGCCTTTACACACGCCCTTAGTCGCACTGGCCAATCGTCAATTGCTGCAAGAACATCGTCCATTGGAAAATTGGCCACAGCTCGAACCAAAGCAGTCTTAAGAGATCCAATGTTGCTGTATCTTTTGTGACAAACCTTATCCTCTAAAACCGTCCACAATTTGTCCTGAGGGCCATTCTTCAGAGGAAATGAACGCTGGCAAATTGTTTCGAAGCCAGGCCTGGGACGTTTTAGCCTTATGGGCCGACGCAGAATCCTGCTAGAAAGTCTATGGTTTTGTAACAGGGAATTGTTAAGAGGCTTCAAAACAGCTTCAAAAACGGTTTCTTGGTAAACTTTGGCCGATGTTTTGACTCCTTGTTCGCAGATATGCAGGTCAGTGACCCCATCGTAAGAGACACCCCACCAAACCATGACTGAAGCTGGGTGCTGACCCTTTTCCACCCTTGGGATCAGTTCAGATGCTTCCTTAGAAGACCGCGCATACACTCTATCATTTTACTTGTTACAATTTTCCTGAACGGTAAATTTTTTTTCTTTGCCGAACAAAATTTTTCTGTGCAAGTTATCAGCGTGCCTCGCCAAAAGACGCATGCATTTTTCAATCCTATTTTTTTAAGCTGCAGTCAATAAATGGCCGGTACGTCGTTTGAAAGCCACCCGCGGCGCGGCGTTCGAACATAGCGTGGACGGCCCGACCTGTGGCGGTCTTTTACATCTCCAGTCTCCTCAAACAGTTTAATGTATCGGTAGACGAACATGCGGCTAATCCCTAGTGGCCGGAGCGTTTTAAAAATATCGCTTTTTTCATTTCACACTTGAAAAGCGCTATTACAGCGATACGGTTCTCATTATCTGACCACTCCATGATGAAAGTTGAAACAATTTTAAAATCCCGTTACAGAATTACGCTATTGAGGTTAGCTTTCAAAACCCATATGACATTAACGGGGTATGATCAGTTCTACTATTGAAATGGGTGTGTTCAATGTTGTAACAGTATTTATGTCCCTACTAAGTATTGGTATGTATTTCTTTTCCACGAATTAAAGAATTTTACCCATATTCCGGAGACAGCGCTCTACAGCTAAATGCTGTAAAGTCTCAAGTCGCTAGATTTAAGGCCAGCCATAAAGGAAGAAGAAAAAAGTTTCGAGTGTCCCGCAGTAACGTTACCGTCCATTCTACATAATTATTTTAACAATTGCTCAGTTAACTTTCATTAGAATATGTACTTTTTATAATGATTAATATCCGAAGGCAGCTAATATTGTAGATTTAAGGAGTTGTCCCATTTCTACATGTCACGACCGGTAGACTTTTTTGGCTTTAAGTCTCACTTATCACGCTTCACTACCTGTAAAACGACCTTATGCCCATATATGAGTATCCGTACTTACCAATTCTAATACCCGTTCATGTATAGAATTATTTTGCTGTAGTCTTTCATCAGCTTCCTTTGATGGTGTCGCAAGATCTTGTGACGTCATTGTTATTAGTTAGAAGCCAATATTACAGATGCCGTTCTGCTTCCTTTATGGTCCCTTTCGAGTCGTGTTTTTGTTCCAATTTACTTTCAACTAATAAAGACACAAATCCACAACTTGAGAAATGACAAATTGGTCTAAACTTTATTATTAATTTTATTCGTGGATATTCCTTAAGTAAAAACGACGCCGCTTTGAGTTTACAGAGTTCTAGACACCATTCGAAATCTTAGGCCGTTTTGCGTTCTACAGGTCGATCGCATAGATTTCTAAATAATATGATGATTCTGTGTCCTTTACTTTCTCTACGTTGTGTGTTGTCTCCTTTTCACACACTACGCTTTTATTTAGGAGAGTGAGATATTTTTTGCTTTTCAGAGTTGCCGTTTATAATTTCTTATTGGGTATACTGCGCTACTGTGTGCAACTAGTTCTATTTATAAACTTATTAATTACAATTATAATAAACTAAGTTAAAGGGCACTAGCATCGAAGGAATACATCAAATAAAATCCATAATTTGTAACAATGTACCCTGTACGATTCTGTGCAAGAGTATTATAAGTTAAGTTTCAGGGCAAATGTTTGTAACTACCAAAAATATTTGAGCAAGGCCAACTCTAGTTATACCGATTGACAAATAATCACCTACTGATTTGTTCAACGATGTCTGTTTGTCCGTCATTCCATCTATAGTTTGTAATCAAACTACAGGTCGCAATTGATATCAGTAAGTTTTTTTGCACCAAGGGCGGACGTTAATAAAAATGAAGAAAATCGGTTCAGCTCTCACATTTATGTTCATCAGATTTTTCTTTTTTTAGTTCTAGCAGCAACATCTTACATTCAATCATGATGAAACTTAGCACAAAGAACCTTTTTTTTTGGCCAAGGAACAACGTTATTAAAATTAAAGAAAGACGATTCAGATTTAGATATGTCCCATACATATATGTTCTTCCGATTTTATGCCTTTAGTTCTAGAAGCCACATATTGCATCCAATTATGTAAAAATTTGGTTCACGTTTTGTTTTTGGACCAAGTGCGGGCGTTATTAAAAATAAAGAAAATCGGTTCAGATTAAGCTTCCGCATGTATTTTTATTCCATTTTTCTTTTTAAGATCTAGACACACTTTTTACATCCAATGTTGATTAAACTTAGCACGAATAAGTTTTTGGGCCAAGGAACAGCGTTATTAAATTAAAGAAAGTCAGTCAGATTTAGATACAGCACTCATACATATATGTTCATCCGATTTGATAACTTTAGCTCAAGAAGCCACATATTGCATCCAATCTTGGTGAAATTTGGCTCACGTTTGTTTTCTTAACTAAAGGCGGACGTTTTTAAAATTGACGAAAATCGGTTGAGATTCATATTCAGCCGATTTTTCTTTTTTTTGCTCTAGAAGTCACATCCAATCTTGATGAAATTTAGCAAGAGTAAGTTTTTTGGGCCAATGTAAACTCTACTGAAATTAAAGAAAATCAGTTGAGATGTTGTTATACATAGCTCATTTGATGATTTAAGTTCTAGAAGTCATATTTTGCAACTAATCTTGATGAAGGTTGGCACAGGTATGTTCTTCGTGCAAAGGACGGGCGCTGTTGAAATGGGGAAAATCGGCTCAGATATAGTTCCCACATGTATGTTCAACCGATTTTATTAAAAAAAATTAAACTTTTTCACAACATCAAATATGACGATTTTTAAAAATCTGGGTAAGTTGGTCCAAAAACATATTTTTAATTGTGCAGCGTTAATATAGTCGGCTATGCAGGAATTTAGCTTTTTTTTATAAAAGTCGAGCCCGCTTGACATTTCATCGAATTTACTATACAAATTTCAGTCAACTTCAATTCGAAATCCGCTAAATGCCGATTACGTTTGTATATGCGAACAAAGTGTAAGTGTACGAAAGCCGCAATTTCATTAGCGTATTCGAATATGGCATTACACTCGGCTTCATAAAAAAAAATTAGCATACGCCGCGTTTTTTGTATAGAGTGGTTCTATTTTACCTTCAGAGTCAAGTATTCAAGGAAACAGCTACTTTCTATTTTCAAATAAACTATTTAAATAATATTTAAATAAATATCGTCGAAAATGTTTTTACAACTTTTTTTGCACAGGTCGAAAATTCCTGGCCTAATTAAAAAATTAAGCCAATTCGAAAGTGTACTAATGTTGTGAAATTTAATCATATACACTTCACGAATAATACATATGAGAACACCCTGTTTTATGTTTATGTAAGTACTAACATAAGAAAAACTTAAAATTCAAATTTTTACATGAACGATAAAAATAATACAAAATTTCTTAAACGCTTCTCATAATTAAAACCTACGTATTGCATCCACTGAAGAATTAAGTTTGTGTAAAGCGTGTCGAGCGACCAATATCCAACACTGGCAAAATTGGACCTTGTCGGTCCATGACTTAAAATATCACTCCGACAAAGGTCCTTCTGCTCTAGAAACTATTATTTAAATCCATTCGTATTACAATTTCGTGTGTTACGTTTTGAGCAAATTCTTAATTACTGTGATAACGCTAGAACTTATCGGCTTAATTACTGTGATAACGCTAGAACTTATCGGCTTATATTTTCGTATTGCCCCGATTTAAGGTCCTTTTGCTCTAGAAGTGACATATAGTTTCTGATTTTGCTCATATTTTCATAGTGCACTTTACGACACCTGAAAGTAACCCTGATAAAATGCATTTATCGGTCAATGTTTTCGAAAAGCCTCTACGACTCAGAGTTGTGCTTCTGCCTTTCTAAATTCACAAATTAAATCCGATTATGCCCGAGAAACATCTACACTAACCTGAACGTCGCCCTCAGAAATTAAGCCAGTAACAAGGATTTCAGTTCAGGGCAGAGAACAAATATTTAATATAAAAGTCATTTTCTCATACTGTACAAGGATATTTAAATGATTTTGTTTACAGAAAACTATAAACAATTTGCGTTAAAACACCTTTGTTTTTAATAAATAAAATTTTTGAGAAGAAAGATATTCAAGAGTTAAGCGAGTTAAGGTCCAATTAGTCTTGACGGTTGACGGTAGGTAAATAGCTGTTTGAGTTGGAGTTGCATTTTGCATGTGTTAGAGAGAGATAACAATTCGTCGGTTGACGACGGTAGACTTCTGCAGGTTGCAGAGTCAACCGTCAGCCGTCAAGACTAGTTGGACCTTTAGTGTAACATCACAAAATTATATAAAAATGTTAATGACAGCACTATATAACATCGAACCGCATTTTCAGCAAAAGTAAGCGGAGATTTAAAAATCCGCTTAATTAACGGAATATAAATGTTATACAAAAAAATTAATGGAGTTTTTTAGCTTGTCAAATAAAACACACCTTTTGTATTAAACTTTACATGAAGGGCCTTTTTTTAAAAAATTGTCAGTATTTTCAGTATGACAACCAATCAACTCTTTATAAAACGAAATCCACATTAAGGAATTTTGAGCAGAAATCTTTTCCAATTTGTATGGAAATAGACAGACAACAGTCACAACCCTCCAAGAAAAATAAACGTAACGCATTTTGCGGAGCGAAAACGAACTGCATACGGACCGCCATATCACTAACACTTGCATAGTTTTTCATATAAAAATACGACGAAATTAATTCTGCGTAAAACTCTTCGTAAACGTGCCGTTTTTTACGGTAAGAAATGGAAGTGATTTTGCGTAATGGAAACGAACGTATTTAAACCAAAAAGTACCTAAAACAATCCGTTTACGTGCCGTTTTTGCGATACGAAAACGAACTGTTTTTTCTTAATGGTAACGGCATTAACTGTTTTTTCTTATTCGGGCAGCCATGTTGACAGAACACTTTAATTGTTTTAGTTGATGTTTGAAGTGTGATGATCTGATTGTTGTTATACAAAATCAGCTTTTGTAAGTGTTAATATAATTTCAAAGTTAAAAATGGACAAAAAAGGATACTACGAAGTAAGGCAGGAAAGCAGGAAATTAAAAGTGTTTGTGAAATTAGTGGTTGTGTAAAAAAAAAACAAAAAAATGTAGAGAACTGAAAAAAAAACATTGAAAATCAAGAAATAGACTTGTGCATGACGACGGGTGTAATGGATATTGATGAAGAACAGTTAGATTTACGGCAGGAGAACAAATGCATGCGCCGAGAATTTGAAGAGCTGAAGACTATTTGCACCAGTAACAGTGCAAAAACTAAATCCAAGTTTGCCCTTCACATTCCACGATCTACCGCAGAGTCTTTTCTAGAATTGGAGGAACAAGTCAAGACAGAAGACGGTGAAAATGCTTTGGTATGAAAATGTCGGAATCTATATTTTCTAAGTCAAAATAACAATGTATCCTACATTTTATTATTTAGAAAGGGATATTGAATGGAATAACGGACATATCCTTAGAAAAATACGTGCGGAATTGTCTTAAAACGGTACTTCTAGACCAAGCAGCATGCAGCTTTTCTTGGTTTGGTCACCATGCAAATACACCTGTACATGCATTCACGGTAATGAATATAATAAAAGGTAAAAAAATTTAAATTTGACGTGGAATTTCTGATCATTACATCTCATTCTTTTATTATTACAGAATGTGTAATGGACAAATTTCCCAGCGCGAGGGTCACCGACTTTATTACTGTCACCAAAAAGTGGTTCCAATATGCAAAGGACCGGCAGCGGAAACTCGCAAGCAAAAAACAGATTTAATTTTTCATTTCGAAGTATATTTTAGAACTAATTAGATTTCATCAGGTGGAACGAAAATCATGTTAGTTTTTCAAAATATATTTCACTATTCGCCTCATAAGCAGGTTGAAGTAAAATCCTGCCAGTTTTAGTTTTTAATTTTAAAACACATGTGATTATGTATTAAATTACAAACTAAATGTTCCTATCTATTATAACTTAAGCCTTAAATTTAAAATAATCACAGGTAGAATTGAAACCCTGCTAAAAAGAAATAATGGACTGACTGTAAATTTAAAATTTCTTGTGTTATAATATTAGTTATTCATAAATTCTAAAGAAAGATACAAACTATTTATTTATACGGTTACACTTTATCGTGAAATACATACAATAAATATGTTTTTAGGTATTTATAAAACGTTTGTAGTATATTTATATCTACATATCTATATTTTGTAATAGCCAAAGAATTCATAATCATTCACAATATATGCAACATTAATTCTTCAGTATAAAAAAGCTTATATTATTTCGATAGAGAAAGAAATTCAGTACGGAAACAGAACGTTTTGCAGATAGAAAAACGTACCGCTTCAGTGTTACGTAAACGCAACACTCTGGTATTACGAAAACGAACCGCTTTATGCTAGGAACACAATTGGAGCGTACGACGAATTTTTCGCGGCGAAAGTTCGTCGCCAAAAATAAAACACATTTGTGTATATGGAAATGCACACAATCACGGCGCCGACGAATTTTTCATCCGACGCCGCGAACTCAATTAGCTTTGTTTCTATTTCATACGCCGGCGTACGGCGTACAAAACAGTACAAGGTGGCCATACTTGTACAAATTTTATGTATTTCAGTAAATAAAGTTAGTTTTTTCGTTAAAATTTGTTTCAGTTTTACTTATTAATATTAAAAATAAAATAAAAAAAATAATTAAAAAAAGGTTTTTACTCGAGTTGATCTAAATGTTTAATTTGTGAACTATTTAGTTGTGCATATGGTCACTCTATCAGCTGTTACTCATATAAAAACAGAAAAATTAATCAATTTGTTTATTTATTTGTGTTTTTCCGCCTGAGTGAAGATGGACATTAACGAAATTATAATTGAGAGTGTGAAGAACTATGAGTTCTTGTACAATTTGGCCGCAAGAGACTACAAGAATGTACAGAAAAAGGCGGAAGTATGGGAGGAAATTGGCGGTTTGGTTAATTTATCGGGTAAGCAAGAAATGAAAGACAATTTTGTTTTACACATGTACTTACATACATATCTTTAAACCTTTAACTTCAAAATTCAGGTGAAACATGCAGGAAAAGGTGGAAGGGGCTCCGAGATACATACAAAAGGCGCAAAAGAGCAGCTCAGCTTGCTTCCGGCAGTGGCGCGCCAACTCCATCTAAAAGATGGAGATATATGGAGTCGCTGGATTTTTTAGACGGCTGCAAAGATGCACGAGCGTAAGAATATTCCATAAATATTTAACTACCAAATATTAATGTTTTTTTTATTTGAGTAGAACAATTGGAAACATTGATAACGCAGACAATGATTTGCCAAACTTACTGGATTGCTCGTCGTCTTCAGTAAATGATTTGCTGGTAACGGACGAAAGCAGCAGCCAAGTAAATGAACCTCGACCGAAGTATACGAAGAAGCACACGGACGCAGAAATAACAACTGTTTTTAAACAAGTTATGCAGGAGTGTGCAAATTCGGTGAGAGAAATAGCTTCGGGGAGTGTTCAAGAAAGTGACCGCGACTCAACATCGTTGCTTTTCAATAGCTTGGCCAAAAAACTAACTGGGTCGAATTTACCACAGCCCGTTATTTCACAAATCGAGACAAAGGTTATGACCTTAGTTTATGAGGAAATTGCCAAGCATGCAACTTGACTTTTCGCAATTTTTGTAATACTAACGAAAATGTTTTTTAAACATTTGAAACTTGTCTGAACTGAAATGTACTGTTTTTTGTTTGTTTATGTGTTTATGTTATTTTTCACTAATTAAGTTATTTTTAATCTCGACTGAAATGACATGAAATGTTACCTTAGTATATATGTATGTAGTTTTAATTACTGAATATTGAATGAAATTGAATTTAAAGAAATTCGGTCAGGAATGACTTTCAAAAAAAAGGTTTGTTAATTCATCTCTCACAGCAAATGCACTTGCTGATGAGCGATTAGCATGGGAAATGCGGATAGAAGGCTGGGGATCTGATGACTGCCTCCATGTACCACGAATAGTAACTCCATTTTGTTCGTGATCAACCAAAGTTTCTTCAAAATATCCGCAGCTTTTATCTAACATTAGGTAGTTGTGAAGAACTACCGTTGCTAAAACTATTTTATCTACGTATTTGGGTGACACTTGAATATTTGTATGTAAAATCCTCCACCTGTTTGTTAAAATGCCAAAAGTGTTTTCAATGTATACACGAGCGGTAGATAGCTTTTTGTTAAAATTTTGTTTAGCAGCAGACAAATTTCGTCCAGGATATGGTCTCATTAAATTCTTCTTTAAAGGGAAAGCATTATCTCCCACAAAGAAATACGGAAATATATCTCATGGAGCTCACTCCAGATCGCATCGCAAGTTTCATAAATCATCTTTCTCACAGTCGAAACACCCATTTTGTACGTCCATGCCAAGAATTGGGCACTGCAACCATGAGCTAAGTATCTGACAATAAATTTACATGGATCAATTGTTGTCTGTAAATAAGTTCTTAGCAAGCACTTACATTAGTGTTAAGCCCAAACGTGTTTCCTCATCAATTGGCTTTCTTTTTGAAAATCTTCGCAATCGTGGTTTAAGCAAATCTAGAAGAGCATTAAACTTGTCCACGGTCATCCTTGTTGCTTTAAAGAAGTGCTCTTCATCCTTTAATTTTAGCTCCGCAAAAGCCATTCTCTGGAATCCTTCGGTGTTTCTATTAATGTTTACTGGCCGTACCCACCATCTTTTCCTTAAACGTTTTCGCACAAGCAGATAAGCTTTTACGATAATAAACATGATGTTTATTATTTTAATAATTTTAACAAACTTTACAATTCTCTGATGCATTGTAGTCAACAAATGCACATATAGTAAACAACCTCATCAGCTGTTTTATTATTTCGTCGGTATTGTGTTCCATACGACGACCTTACGCGGCGCATTTTGTCGCCGCGTAGGGCGAAATACGTCGTACGCTCCAATTGTGTTCCTAGCATTAGTGTTACGTAAAAGTACTACTTTAGCTTAGCCTGGGCGTACTACCAATACATTCAAACTACTACTTTTTTTCTTCTAATTCTCTTATTCCGAAATTAACGTTTACGGTGCATTTACGTATCGCAAAATCGGTTCGTTTTCGTAGTCTTGTATAAAAAAATGACTTCGCCAACGTTTCGTTTTCGTGCCGGTTTTCTTAGAGGGAATGAGTTTAAGTTGATGGCAAAGCTAACAATAATAAATCAGGGCAACTCTAACTTTCAAACATCGTAGAGTGTGAGAGGAAGATAAACATACATACAACAGAAGAAGGGAGATATTTTTATTTTAGAATATTCGCGATCAACATTTACTTGTTCGAATGGTTTTTGGAATTGTGTTAAAAGAACTTGGTAGAGTGGTTATTAACCAACTGATAAAATATAAATTGATGGAATAATCCAATAATTGGAAGTATGGACCGATGTATTATGTGAAAAGATCCGTGTTGTTCAAAAGTAGCTGCAAATAGCAAAAACTCCTGTCTGAATCGAGAGGGTGGAAAGGAAGCTCCAACGGCCGACCACAGTTCTCTGCATGATCCTGATATACATACATACATCTGTAACAATGACGTCACATGGTAAAGTGATTTCAGAAAAAGTTTCTGTATATAAAAAATTGATCCAAACATATCTACGTATGAGATTATTTTGGCATTTGAAAACTTAAAAATTCGGTAAGTGTAATTCGGTATACAGTAGTTTTCGCTTATAGTCCACAACCATAGTTGCACAACATTTTTGGACAATAAGCGAAATTCGACAGTAAAACGATTTCTTTTATATGCCACTTTGTCTTCACATAATTTCAGCAATATGATTATTATAAATGAAAAAATAAATAAAAGACGTGTTTATTTATTACTGAAAATGTATATTTAATACAATTTTTAAAATTTGGTCCTCAATCTTGTCAATGATAAAATTTGTCTCAATTTCATTCTCCGAGCAATATTTTCTTAAATTTTCTACAGAGTCTAAAACTTCTTTTGTAGACATTTCCTTCGTATCGGCAAATATTTCACAATCCGCCTCCAAAATGTCCTGTTCGTTTAGAGGTCCAAAACAAACAAGGTCGTCATCACAATATAAATATTCCGACGAACTTGGCACAACTTCAAGAGAAGAATCGTCCTCACATTCATCAATAACAGGGGTTATATTAAAGCCAGCCTTAAAAATACAAAAAAAAAACACGTTACGATAGAAACATAAACATATTTAGAATATTTAAAATCACCTTTTTGAAACAATTTTCAATTGTTTCTGGCTTAACCAACCACCACGACCTTTATAAAATGTAAAGCATCCAAGATTGAAGTTGACTTTATATATTCCGAAACTGTCTTTCCACTCTCAATTGCACACAGTTGCTTCCTAACGATTATCTGCCGATATTGACATTTAAAAGCGTGGATTATGCCTTGATCCAGAGGCTGTATAATTGCAGTTGTGTTCGGTGGAAGGTATTGAATTTCAATATTTGACAATTCTATTATGGTTTTGTGGCACAAAGCGTTGTCAACAAATAAAACTATGTGTTTGTTTATTTTAATCATTTCATTATCCAACAGGGAAAGAATTTCATTCCAAACGGTCATCCAACTATTTTTGTTTGCAAAATACGTTACAGGTACACTTTTATTTTTAAAACATCTTGGTTTGTTAGGTTTTCCAATTACAAAAATTCTCTTATAAGATCCTGTTGAATTGCATACGAATAGAGTAGTCAATCTAGATTTTTGCATTTTCCAACCATTCGGTGCATTGTCTTTTTGAAAGTATGTCGTGTTTGGTAGCGCTTTGTAATATAATCCACTTTCATCTGCATTCAAAATACAATCAGGTGCATATTTATTTAACAACTTTGGTATTTCTGTTTCCTGGAAATCCTTAGCAGCGTGCTCATCGTTGTCCTTAGCTTCTCCACTTATTTTTCCATAATGTATTCCATTGCGCTTTCTCCATCGAAACAACCAGCTTGAACATGGTTCAAAATTCTCGTCTAATTGAATCGCAAAGTCTTTTGCTTTGTTTAATAACATGAGACTCGTAATGACCGCATTTTGACTACGCATGTCATTAAACCAAATTTTTAGAGCTCGTTCTGTGTTATGGTGTTCACCTTTTCTCTGCCGCTTCGACTTCAAGTTGGAAGACTGCTGTTTCTCGTATTTTTCCTTTACTTTTTATGATTTTATAAACAGTAGATACGTCCACTTTATATTTTGTGCTTAACTCTTTGCAATTTAAAGAATTCTTTTCAAAATCATCTAATAATTTTAATTTTTTTTGGACAGACAAATTTACACGTTTACTCATTTTGATTGCTGTGTAATATTTTGTCTCACACGTGAATACTCGAAGATGTGTATGTACATATGAACTTAAGTAGTCGTTATCTTGTTTATGTAGGCGCGCATTAGAAAAATGGGAATTCCCTTTCTTAATAGCAATGTTGCCAACTGCATTTACATAAAATCAATGTAACCAATATAGAGTTTTTTCCACCAAATCTGACGCTTATTAATACCATTATTCTTTGAACTTTTTTATGATTTTGCGAATTATTTTTTCAGTGTGGCCTATATATCTTGAATACTTTATATACATTTCCTGTTATTAGTACGACAAAAAAATGGAATATATGCCAAATTCGACTATATGAGAAATGGACTATACAACAAACTAATTGTGTTAAATTCATTGTATGATGAAACCAGAAGTATATTTTTTGGACTATATCTGAAATTCTCCTATATGTGCGATGGACTATAAGCGAAAACTACACATATATTTTCATATTTTCGTAGTACATTCAATATATGTATGTACATGAATTAAATGTGCTCAAAATTTATTTACAAGCCATGGAAGAAATATATGTACTACATACGATACAATCGAAGTAATCTACAACCTAAACATTTCTAAACACTTGACTGTATC
Source organism: Hydrotaea diabolus (assembly GCA_963513945.1). Classification (NCBI taxonomy): domain Eukaryota; kingdom Metazoa; phylum Arthropoda; class Insecta; order Diptera; family Muscidae; genus Hydrotaea; species Hydrotaea diabolus. The sequence continues at coordinate 147,940,238 of OY740718.1, read as the reverse complement.
CAGATTATACAAATCGTTGGCTTTAATGCTATTCGGCGCCCTTTAGATAACCTCACATTTCACAAAAATCATTATTAAAACGAAGAACATGTCCGGAGGCTTAATCAAAAAATTGACCCAAAAATCGACATCGTTTCAAAACAGAAACGTACGTGTGACTCCCTTCGAAATGGAAACCAATCAAGTTTATGTATAATCCCAACCGAAATTTTTCGAGTTAAGGGACCTTAAAAATAAGCATAATATGCCAGCGCATAGAGAAAGGGACCTAAGGGTAAAAAATCAATTTTCATTTTTTTTTCTTTTTTTGATGTGGGCAACATCTGAGCATCGAATGAGACCGATCCCATGCCCCAAAAGTGTTTCCTCCCAGAGATATGCGCGTTTTATGAAAGTGAAGTCGATGATTCTAAGCGCAAATAGAAAGGGGCCTAATCTTTAAAATTCCTCTCCTGAACAAAGCTGGTTTTTAGCCTCAGGTCCCTTTCTATTTTGCGCATCACATATAAAGATGTCTCAAGGTCCAATTTGGCTTGATGGTTGACGGTAGGCAATCAGCTGTTTGAGTTGTGGTTGCATTTTTCATGTGTTAGAGGGAGATAACTACAATTCGACGGTTGACGACGGTAGACTTCTGCCGGTTGCAAAATCAACCGTCAGTCGTCAAGACTAAAGGCCCATTTAAGGCCCATTTAGTCACGACGGTTGACGGTGGACGGTTGACAGTAGGCAATCAGCTATTTCAGTTGAGGGTTGCATTTTGCATGTGTTAGAGGGAGATAACTACAGTTTGACGGTTGACGACGGTAGACTTCTGCAGGTTGCAGAATCTACCGTCAACCGTCAACCGTCGAGACTAAAGGCCCATTTAGTCTCGACGGTTGACGGTGGACGGTTGACGGTAGACAATCAGCTATTTCAGTTGGGGGTTGCATTTTGCATGTGTTAGAGGGAGATAACTACAGTTTGACGGTTGACGACGGTAGACTTCTGCAGGTTGCAGAATCTACCGTCAACCGTCAACCGTCGAGACTAAATGGGCCTTAAAGGCTCATTTAGTCTCGACGGTTGACGGTTGACGGTAGATTCTGCAACCTGCAGAAGTCTACCGTCGTCAACCGTCAAACTGTAGTTATCTCCCTCTAACACATGCAAAATGCAATCCTGAACTGAAATAGCTGATTGCCTACCGTCAACCGTCAAGACTAAATGGACCTTAAATGGGCCTTTATTGGACCTTAATTGAACCTTTACACTAGACAATACTGAACAATAAGGGTGTCGTACGCTTATACCTTCAAAATAATACAGGGTGGGCCATTCAAAAATCGGCTGTAAAAAAAGTACTGACAATTTGTTTAAATTTCTGGTTTTATTAGAACTTTGTCATCAAATAATGGAACACAGTAACATTCATATGACTACCACAACTGGCTCGACAGTTCCTCACCCGATCAACCCAATTGTTCAAGATATTTTTGATTGTTTTGGGCCGAATCTCTTCAACGGCAACTTCGATTTTATGTTTCAACACTTTAATAGTCTCTGGATGCTTTACGTAACATTTATCCTTAATAGCTCCCCACAGAAAATAATCCAAGGGCTCAAATCACAGCTCCGAGGCGCCCAATTGACATACAATTTCTCTCTGAGCGATTTGATTTTCCTGTGTTACATGTGGCCCCGTATTGTTAAAACGAAATGTCGTCCATGTCATTCTTTTGAACTTTGGGAACAAAAATTCGTTGAGCTTGGCGCATTAACGCTTACTGTTTGCTCATTTTCAAAGAAAAATGGCCCAATGATGCCGCCAACCCAAAATCTACACCAAACAGTGACTCGTTGTGGATGCTTTGGCTTCTCAATAGTCACGTGTGGGTTCTCTGAAACCCGTATGTGGCAATCTTATTGACATAGCCACCGAGATGAAAGTGAGCTTCATCTGAAAGTACGATTTTACGGTAAAATTCTTTATCTACTGCCAAACAATCTTCCGCCCATTGGGCGAAGCGAAAACGCATCGGATGTTTAATTTCAGAAGTTGAGTCAGATTGGTTGTTTTTGATTTGTTATTTTAAACTAAGCTAATACGACCTACGTTTTTATTTGTATATAAACAACTTCTTTTACATTTTTCCGACGTAAAGTCAATTGTTTGTCGACATCTTCAGGAGAATCGGAAGGTGTTCCATTATTAAACGACAATGTTCAATCTTTCCAATAAAACCAGAAATTGAAAAAAAATTATCAGAATTTTTTTTTAAAGCCGACTCAAATTTAAAATGTTAAATCGCCCACCCAATATATACAAATTTTTGATCTATTAACCCATTTCAAGAAGGGTGGCGTATTAACATTTTTTGTCAGAGTTTATTTAAAAATTTCATCGATATGGAAGTATATATTTTGACATGTTGAATTGTAGCCAGCAATTACAGCTTTTATTTAAGACGTTCTAACCCATTAAACATCGGAGATATTTGATTTTTTTTTGGTACATTATTTGATTTTCGATTTTTTTATGTTTAATGCCTTTAAAATGGGTTAAACGTTTTATCGAATACGCATCGGATGTTTAATTTCAGAAGTTTGGTCAGATGGGTTGTTTTTGATTTGTTATTTTAAACTAAGCTAACAGGACCTACGTTTTTATTTGTAAATAAACAACTTCTTTTACAAGTCGGTGGTGTATGAAACCAACCATCGAATAGTTTCTTGGATCCAGGAAATATTTTTTATTTCTAATTAAAACATCATTCTCTATTCTGGAGAAATAGCGCCGCAGATGAAAAATTAAAATCGCACGATTTTTTTTTTAAATAACTTTTTTTTTTTTAAATAAGAATTTGGCATAGTGAGTTTTTTTCACAAAAAAATGGTGTGAGCTAATTTTGCTGTCGACAACCATCTAACTCGTTTTTGTCCTTTTTGTATATAATGAGATTGTCTTATAAGAATTGATAAAGATACAACAATAATAGTTATTGCCGTTCTTAGGAGCCCGTAAATCGTAAAATATGGATAAGGTCCGAGAGTTGTAGTTAAACTGGATTAATGTCTCTAGGTCTCCAAAAGAAATTGAAAAATTATAGAAATTCACCATTGAAATAGTTGGACTGGTTTTCATGTGGCCAGTGTGGTCTCTAAAACGGTTTCACCGAAGTACATTAGGACACTTTAATAATAATAATTTTGCTCCCGGGTCCAAATATGTGCTTTCATAATGCATCCGAGCAAGTGTGTCCATTAAATATTTAATATTTTTTTTCAACAATGTATATTTGCAATCTATTTTAACCCTCCGTCATGCACATGTTCCGACATGTACGATGTATAGATGAAAAAATCCACATAAATTTTGTTTGTTGTTTTTTTTAATGTGTTTTTTCATAAAACGATACACAACAATATTTGTAGAGGGTTCCTGGAGACAAACCCTTAGCCAAATTAGAAATATATTTAAATCACAGTTAAATTCGGTGGCCAGATACATGTGCATGACGGAGGGTTAAATACAAAAATTATAAAAAAGTTATGTAATAATTAAATTAATGACATAGCAGCTAAAAACTGTAGCCAGAATTAATAAATTTTACAATGTTAATTTTTAATATTGCAGTAACTTGTATAGAATTATTTAAAAAAGGGGAGGTTTCGAATATGATTGCGTTTTTATTTTCTAATCTCGCCACTGTCATCTAATAGGGATATGGCCAGAGTATTCGAGCGATTACTTGGTCTGTCGTACTAAACCTAGCTATTTTGTCCTATTAAAAAAGAAAAACTAAGAACGTTGTGAATACAGCTGTTATATACAAACTATGGTGCATTAGAAATAAGTCAGAGACTCTTGGACTGATACTTCTAGAAAATTGTCAAGTTGGATATGCTGGATGTTCCCCGTAATTCAATCCCATAAGGCCACACAGGCTTCAAAATAGTTTCATAAAAGATGACTTTATTTTCAAAGCTTAATTGTGATTTTGAGCTAATTAACAAGAACTTCCTTTTGGTTTTTATCTCCACTTCTTTTCTTTTCATCTTTATACGACCGCAAAAGTAACTGGCCTAACATAAAAAGATCCGTTTTTTTGGAATTATTATTATTTATTTTTCAACATAATCTCCTTCCAACTTTTTAAGTTTTTTAATTCCATCCGAAAAATAAGATTTTTCAAGACCTTCAAAATATGCCTCAGTTTCAGCAATAACCTCGCTATTGGACGAAAATTTTTTAGCACCGAGAATTTTTTTTAAATTTGGAAACAAGAAATAATCAGAAGGAGCTAAATCTGGACTATATGGTGGATGCGGAGCAATTTCAAATCGTAATTTGGCCAGTTTTTGTTGAGTTAAAAATGCAGTGTGCGAAGGAGCCTTATCTTGATGAAAAAGAACTTTTTTTTCTAAATGCGGTCGTTTTATCTTGATTTCTTCACTCAACCGATCCAATAATAATGCACAATAATATTCACTATTTATAGTTTTGTCTTTCTCAAGATAATCAATAAATATTATACCCCTTGCATCCCAAAATACTGTGGCCATTACTTTTCCTGCTGACTTAACAGTTTTCGCCTTCTTGGGACCACTTTTACCAGCTTCTATCCATTGTTTTGACTGTTCTTTGCATTCTGGTATGTAGTGATGGATCCATGTTTCATCAACAGTTATGAATCGGCGCAAGAACTCTATTGGATTACGCTGATAAATCGCTAAAAGCTCCTCGGAATTGGTCCAACGGACGATTTTTTGGGGCAAAGTCAACAAACGCGGCACCAATCTTGCGGATAGCTTTTTCATGTGGAGTTCATCATGTAAAATACTCCAAACTTGTTTTTCGTGTGTTTTAACAATATCAGCAAGTTCTCTGAACTTTATTCGTCTATCTTTAGTCACTTCATATAATAGTTTTCTAATGTTTTCAATAGTAGCAGTTTTCGGTCTTCCAGAGCGTTGTTCATCTTCCGTACTTGAACGACCCATTTTAAATTGTTGAACCCAGGATTTTACGGTGTAATCCAATTCACCTTTGATTAATTGTGGCGTATAACCTTTCATATAAAAGTGTTTAATCACCGTACGAAACTCTTTATTTTCCATTTTTCAAAAATTATAAAACTTGTTTACTTCAATCACCTGTAACAAAGAAAATAATCATTAAATATTTCGGAAATTTTGACGGATGGCTTATAAAAGATTGCTTTTAAAAAACAAAAAAATAGTTGCTAATAAAACAGAAAATGTGCCAGGCCAGTTAGTTTTGCGGTCGCTCTCGTATGTTCTCTCCAGTTAACGCGCTGATCTATTCTATTCAAATTTTTGTTTTACGTGTTTAGATTTTGGAATCATAACTCCATTTAAAGTGAGTGGAGGGCAATCTTTTTTTTGGGCAAAGTTAAAGTTACATTGCAGGATTTGTCAGGGTTGACTTTAATGTTCCAGTATCAAATCACATTTAAAGATTGTCTAGCATTCACTGATTGTGATATACGTGTTAACAAGCATGTCGGAGTGAATATCGTATAAAGCACCGGACCCATAACGCTTCCTTGTGGTATTTTTATACCTCCGGCAATCTTAAACACAGAAATAAATGTGCAAAACATGCAAACAGCAGGCGGTACTCGCTTATAAAACTAGTAAGTGTTCGCTAAGGCAATAACTTTAACACATTACGAACATTTTTTTTAAATTTCTTTGTCTACAAGAACTAATTGGTTTTATACATTATAAACCATTTAATTTGAAACTTTTGTAATTTGTAGAAAAAAAGTTATTAAAGAAATACTGAAAACTCAAAAAAACTCAGCCTAAGAAAAAAAGCTTCAGGGCACACTAACCTTTAAACAATAAATAATATATAAGTAGAGTTTAAAGCATTAAAGCAGTCTCTGATAACTTTGATAAGGAATAGTTGAAGGGTGGTTTTGTATTTATGTCTACCCTTACCACACTGTTGAATGTGTTCAGGAATATTAAAAGTTGGTGCTAATGATCGTAACATCCAGATGGATATAAAATAAACCAGACGCACTTATATCCTTTCCAATACCGCCGGATCGCTTTAAAGCAGAAATTCTTCAGACAAGGGCTGTCACCCCGGCATTATGGCACGCTACAACAAAAACCCTTGATGATACTCAGATTCTTCAATATTGGAAAAAAAAAAGTAATAGAAAAAATAGAAATTGCAGGTTTTTGTCTATTTTAGGTAAAACCAAAAAGCATTTTTAAACAAAAATTAATTAATATTTTTTTAGACTTTCGTATTGTGTGCAATTTTTTTTGAATAAAGTCACAACTTAAGCGAGATGAAACAACTGCAACTAAAAACTAAAAAAAACTAAAACTAAAGTCGGGCGTGGCCAACTATATTATTCCCTGCACTTTTGGATGTTCGATGCTAGGTTTTTGGAACCTCTTGGAGGGGCTCTAAATTTAACTAGATTTAAAAACTGTCATATTTGAATTTGTGAACAAATTTCATTGTTTTTGGTAATGTCTTTTGAATAAATATATGTGACAGCGCATAGAGAAAGGGACCTAAGGGTAAAAAAATCAATTTTCATTTTGTTCCTTTTTTTGATGTGGACAACATCTGAGCATCGAATGAGATCGATCCCGTGCCCCAAAAGTGTTCCCTCTCAGAGATATGCGCGTTTTATGAAGATGAAGTCGGCGATTCTAAGCGCAAAAAGAAAGGGACATAATCTTTAAAATGGCTCTCCTGAACAAAACTGGTTTTTAACCTGAGATCCCTTTTCTGTTTTGGGCATCACATATGTGGAAGCTATATCTAAATCTGCAGCGATGTTCTCAAATTTTAACAGCGTCTGTCCTTGGCACAGTTTGTTTTTAAAATAGCCTATATTTGTGATCCAACATTCATTTACCAAGTACCCAATCTCAACGAAAACTTAAATAATGGGTACAACACCAAGATTTTAGGGAGTTCTTGGTTTATCATCTGTTCTAGATGTAGGAGTGGATAACGACGTTGGAAATTTATGGGAAGTTATATAGATTTTTATTTCTCTATAATAAAAAATACTTTAGCGGTAATTGGGTGCACCAGAATGGGAATCAGGAAATGGAATATGAGTGGGGTGCTTTAGGATTCTATGTTTATGATGTTTTTGTTTGTTTGAAGTTGAAGTATTTATTGTATAAAAAAAATGTGAATGCAACTAGTTTTATGAATGTATTAAAAAATAACTATTCTGCCAACACGTTGCGATATGTAAACACGACTTAAGGCAAAAAGAAAACGCACTGCCATATTAAAGATCGTTTCCGAATCTACCAGAGCTCATATCGTAAAGAACGGTCCAACTAAAACGCACGATGTTAATTGTAAATAAAACCAAAAAGTTTTTAGAGAATTATCTTAATATTTTTTATACAAAAGTGGATAACTGGGAACAAGAATTTGAATTGTCCGCCGCTATCGCGCACTGGAGTGCGTAGTTACGGTTCAAAGAGAGTATAAGCGCACGTTTGGTGGCAATCCTCCGAGCAGATGGACCATAATGAGACTTGTTAACAATTTTGCCGAGCATGACAGTCAACAGAGCAGATGGACCATAATGAGACTTGTTAACAATTTTGCCGAGCATGCGACAGTCAACAGAAGATTTAACGATCGCAACAATCCTTCAGTTCGGACGGAGAAAACAATCGCTGCTGTAGCGTAACTGCTGCCATACAAAGCAATCCAAGCGTTTCGACAAGAAGCTTATCTGCTCAACTGAGTCTAAGCAGAGTCATTGCAGTCAATTATACACGAAGATTTGGACTTATTCCCATATAAAATTCAAATGGCTAACAAACTAAACGCAGGAGACTTCCCGATTTGCTTGGAATTTTGCCAGAAGATGCTTCAAATAGTGGAAGAAGACGGAAAGGTGTCGAACTGTCTTTTCCTGTCTGACGAGGCCCATTTTGATTTAAATGGCAACATAAACAAACAAAATTGTCGAATATGGAGTGCTTCCAACCCACAGATACTCTATAAGACGGAATTGCATCCACTTCGTTTCACAGCGTGGTGTCCAATTTCATCACGCTGCATTGTCGAACCCTACTTCTTCAAAGAAAACGGTTACGGTTACTGGAGACCGTTACTAGAGCATGTTGAGAGAGTTTTTCAATTCAGATTTACACCGAATGAAAATTTATTTCAACTCTGTGTAGTTTCAGCAAGATGGTGCTAACATAGCCCGGCCTGTTATGAGAGACTTGCGACGAATATTTCCCAGTAAGCTGATATACAGAAACTCCACATGCCGTTGGCCCCACAGGTCACCTGACCATACTGCACCTGATTTTTTCTCGTGCGGTTATTGCAAAGAGGAAGTCTACAAAGCAAAAACCAACAAATTTGATTGAACTTAAGCAATACATTTCAGAAATAATTGCGGCTATTCCTGTCTCAACTTTGCAAGCAGTAATGAACAGCTTTTTGGGAAGATGCCGCACATGCATCAACGAGCAGAGGACCATTTAAATTCCATTATTTTTAAAACTAATTAAGCTATATTTAATAAAATTGAATAAAAGAAAAATGAATTACACACACTGAGAAGAAAAATATTTGAGTTTTTAATGTGGCAATATTCACCAGCCACCCTGTATGATAGAAGGATCTGTGACAGTTAAGTGTTAAAAAAAATATCGGCCAAATGCTTGACACGGCTTCTGATAGTCCATATTTTCAATGACTCTGAGACATACTTCAAGGTGGAGCGCGGTAATTGCTTATTTGAGAATGAAATAAAAAATTACGAACCTTAAAAAATATTATTTTATATTTTAATTATATTGAGCAGTAAGGGAATTTTTAAATTACACGGTTTTAAATGGTGTCGACCTTCGCTATCCACACAAGCATGTCGACTGGTATTCTGCCAATTTCAGCCTCAATATTGTTAATAAGGTCTTCCAAGGTGTTGGGACGGTTGATATACACCTTCGACTTCAGGTAACCCCAAAGGAAAAAAGCACATGGGTGTGTTAGTCTGGTGAGCGTGCCAGCCAGTTCACATCACCCCTCAAAGCGATAAGCCGTCCAGGAAACATTTGCCTCAAAACAATTTATGGTAACCCTCGCTGTATGTACAGAGGCACCATCCCGTTTGAACCATGTATCCTTTAATTTCATTGCTCAAGAGCCGGCAGAAAAAAAAATCAGGAAGTGCCAAGAGCAAGTGATTGCTTCCGAGCAAAGCGCTTCGGAGATTGCAGTACTGCTGCTCTAACTCTCGATATTTTGTGGTGTTGTAATCCTTCTCTCAGGTCCCCTTGGCACATCCCCTGCTGTTCTCAATTAAGTTACCCAATTTGCAATTGATTGCCGACCAGAAACACGTCCGCGTGGAGGAACAGCGAATCGTTAACGAAAAGCACGCTGCACTGCAATTATCGAGTGCGCATTTGAAAAATACGCTTCAACACAAAATGACCTCTCCTTACGTGTCCAAAGTATGATGGCAACTGAAAGGAAGACGAATACAAATCTCCCATCAGCCACTATAAGCCACGCACACTCTACACTCTCTTCGACCAACAATGCCGCCAAAGCCTGCGTGCTCCACCCTGTAGATGCTCAATGTCGTTATTTTGCCGAATTATCTCACCCTTTAGCTCTTTAATTGTTCTTGGCTTACTGACGTATATTTTTTCTTTTAAATATTCCCAAAGAAAGAAGTCCAATGTCACATCGCATGACAAGGCCAATTATTTTTGCGCGCAAAAGAGCCAATTTTTCGTTGGCTGTGTGGCAAGTGGTACCATTCTGTTGGAACCAGAAATCGTCCAGGTCCGCATTCTCAATTTCAGGCCACAAGTCCGTTATTATCTTGCGATAGCAAACACTAGTTACGGTAAATGCTTTGCGGCCCGTCATGTTTTTTTTTCATTTCCTACAGAACCGGGATGTTGAAATTTGCTCACAGTCCTCCCGGTTGCGGACACATTTGGCCGATTATGCTGACCTTAAAAATCACGAAGTGCCGTAATGCATTTTGATTTGAACGTCCATTTTCGTAAAAGGCTTTAGCAATCTGAACGCGATGCTCAATTGTGTACCACTCCTTGGTTGAATTTGTCAAACACTGAAACAAAGAAATGTTAAATTAAGTTGAGCAAAAAGCTCGACGTTAAGATGTGAGTTACAATTAACATCGTGCGTTTTAGTTGGAAGACCCTTTAAATCACCTCGAAATCAAGTCTTCCCCTAACCTATTGCGATCAACATTAAGTATGCTATGGATCTTTGGAGCCCGTTTAGAAAATTTGCTGCGGCCCCATACGACTACGGAACGTTGTTAAAGTTAGCCCACCGTGAATCAAGCAAAATTAACATTTGCCAGTTTTATTTATTGCCACTTTTCGATTGACTGTAAATGTATTCGGTGATATTGGCAGCAATTCACTTTTACAATTTCTTCAATTTGCCAATTTTCCCCGAGAACGATGATAATAGGAATGTAAACAAATTTCCCCATGCCTGCAGCCAATAATTACCACACTAGCACACTCCATCACATCCTTATTTAACAGCCTGTCGCCATGGTCCTTCGCCATTTATGGTTGTGTAAGTGTATTCGAGTTGCTGCCATACCACAGCCGCATTTGCAGCACTTTCATAGTGTCACCGGAGCAAATGACTGAATGCGAATACCCTACCCACAACCAGAAGCACTCGTCTGCTGCATTGGTTTTGTTATTATTGCTTCCTAATAGAGAGACACTGACTGACTATGAGGATGGGGGATGCGAATGGCCGAAATGGTCGAGAGCATGAATGGTCGGCGAATGAATTGACGAATGGTTGCCGTGTCAGCTCAAACTGATGATGAGGGTTACTTTGCATTAAAAATCTCTTAAAAATATTTTACAGTCTTCATTTCCGCATGGACAACAAGCGACAGCGAGCAAAGTCATGGCAGCAGCAGCCCCAGCACGAATCATGCGCACAACAATTGACAGGCAATAGATGGCGGCAATGATGATGCTGGTCAGGCCAAAAGGCCACATACACACATTTCTACAAACCGATCGTGCCCGGCACAGGCATGTGGCAAACATTTCATCATCATAGTTGACACGATTTATTATGCAACATTTATGAAACAATTATTCAAGTGGTTGTGCGGCTGCCGCTACTGGGATGGATGGCTTGCCTGAGTGTGTGGCTTGTTATGAAGCCAGGACGTTGACAAGCATTCCAGTAATTTTTATGCTGCCGCCATCATCATCGTTGTCCCCGGCATCATTTGTGGCACATCAAAGTGTCGTAAGCTTGGCGGCAACCAATAATTTTGTCTTGTAGTATTGCTCCAGTACTTCGCCCGTCTTATTTCTCACTGTGCCTCAACGTTTAAAGAAATTACGGCTTTCGCTAAATCAATGTCAAAATGTGTGTTGCCGTGAACTAGAATTTCTTTGGTTCGCTTAGCTTTGAGTTTTGTTGATGGTTTCTTTTTTATTTTTCGTGACTTATATTTTTTATTTTATTGTTGTAGAGCTATCTTTTTTTAATGGGTTCCTTCAAATTGGTGGTTTATAAATTTTTTATAAGCGCAGACAGAACGAGACAGGTCAGAGGATACATGTCTTTTGGGAATTTTTACGTGGAGGTTTATTTCAAATAAGTATTTCAATCTGTTAAATCACCATTAATGTCATTTTTAGCTTTAATGGTAGATCTGAATGTTATTTGAGATCAATCCTCTTTATATGATAATTATTCGAGGGCGACCTCAAAACTAACTGGCCTGGCACATTTTCTGTTTTACTAGCAACTTTTATTTTTGCTTTTTTAAAGCAATCTTTTATAAGCCATCTGTCAAAATTTCCGAAATATTTAATGATTATTTTCTTTGTTACAGGTGATTGAAGTTTCATAATTTTTGAAAAATGGAAAATAAAGAATTTCGTGCGGTAATTAAGAGCGCAATTTTTAACTGGCTGATGCAGCAATTGAATTGTTTCTCTGGCTGTATGACATGTGCGCCGTCTTGTTGGAACCACATGCCCTCCACATTCATTTCTTCAATTCTAGGCAAGAAAAAACTGGTTATCATTTCACGATACCAAACACCATTGACTGTTTGCCTCATTTTCATAAAAAAAAGGTCCAATGATTCCTCCAGCCCAAAAACCACACCACACAGTGACACGTTGAGGATGCATTTGCTTCTCGTGAATCACTCGAGGATTTTCCGCACCCCAAATGCGACAATTCTGCCTATTGACGAAGCCATCAAGATGAAAATGGGCCTAGTCACTGAAGATGATTTTATCGGCAAAATCAGCATATTCATGTTGTCTCTCCAATACCCAATTAACGAACTCCCTTTCGTGTAGCGCTCCATTTTTACTAACCTCGTATCTTCTACTAACAAACAATAACAATTGTTCAAATGTCAAACAATGACACTTCGAATGTTGCCAGATTTAAAAATTGCGTTCTTCTTGGGACACCCTTTATATGAAAGGTTATACGCCACAATTAATCAAAGATGAATTGGATTCTGTTCATGGTGATAATGCACCATCATACTCCACCGTGAAATCCTGGGTTCAACAATTTAAAATGGGTCGTTCAAGTACGGAAGATGAACAACGCTCTGGAAGACCGAAAACTGCTACTACTATTGAAAACTTTAGAAAAATATTTAATAAAGTGACTAAAGATAGACGAATAAAGCTCAGAGAACTTGCTGATATTGTTAAAATACACGAAAAACAAGTTTGGAGTATTTTACATGATGAACTCCACATGAAAAAGCTATCCGCGAAAAAGGTGCCGCGTTTGTTGACTTTGCCCCAAAAAATCGTCCGTTGGACCAATTCCGAGGAGCTTTTAGCGAAAGGAAAAACTATAAATAGTGAATATTATTGTGCATTATTGGATCGGTTGAGTGAAGAAATTAAGATAAAACGACCGCATTTAGAAAAAAAAGTTATTTTTCATCAAGACAATGCTCCTTCACACACTGCATTTTTAACTCAACAAAAATTGGCCGAATTACGAGTTGAAATTGCTCCGCATCCACCATAGATGCCAGATTCAGCTCCTTCGGATTATTTCTTGTTTCCAAATTTAAAAAAAAAAAATTAAAAAACGGTTCTTTTTATGTTAGGCCAGTTACTTTTGCGGTCGCCCTCGTATATTCCCTTATAGAAAGAATTTTGCAGAGATAAAAAAGCCAACTTTATGAAGTCATTTTATGGTATCACACCTTAGGGTTACATACAGCGCGGCTAGTGAATATTGCTACATTAAGAAACTCAAAAAACTAATATAGCTTAATTAATGAATATAGCTTAATTAGTTTTTAAAATAATGGAATTAAAATGGCCCCCTGCTCGTTAATGCATGTGCGGCATCTTACCAGTAGTTGTTTATTACTGGTTAGAGAGTTGAGACTGGAATAGCCTCAATTGTTCCTCGAATGGATGGCTTAAGTTCATTTCAATATGTCGGTTTTGCTTCGTAGACTTCTTGTTTGCAATAACCCCACAAGAAATAGCCAGGTGCTGTAAGGTCAGGCGACCTGGGGGCCAACGAAGGTGAAGTTTCTAAGTTCCAGCTTATTGGCAAATTTTCGTCGCAATTCTGTCATAACGGACCGGGCTATGTGAGGACTTTCACCATCTTGCTGAAGCCACACAGAGTTGAAAGAAATTCTCATTCGGCGTAATTCTGGGTAGAAAAACTTTCAACATGCTCAAGTAACGGTCTCCAGTAACCGCTTTCTTCGTAGAAGTAAGGCCCGACAATGCATCGTGATAAAACTGCACTCCACACTGAGACACGAAGTGGATGCAATTCCGTCTGATGAAGTATCTGTGGGTTAAAAGCACTACATATTCGACAATTTTGTTTATTTATTTATGTTGCCGTTTTAATCGAAATGGGCCTTGTCAGACATGAAAAGACAGTTTAACATGCTTCCGTCCTCTTCCACCATTTGAAGCATCTTCTAGCAAAATTCCAAGCGAATCGGGAAGTCTGCTGCGTTTAGTTTGTTAGCCATTTGAATTTTATGTGGGAATAAGTCCAAATCTTTGTGCTTAACCGACTACAATGGCTGTCTGCTTTTACCCCTTTAAGCAGATAAGCTTCTTGTCGAAACTCTTGGATTGATTTGTATGGCAGCAGCTACTGCAGCGATTGTGTCCTCCGTCCGAACTGAAGGGAAGGTCTTCTGTGGACTGCCCCATGTTTGGCAAAATTGTTAACTAGTCTCATCATGGTCCATCTGCTCTGAGGATTGCCGCCAAACGTGTGCGTATACTCTCTTTGAACTGAAACTACGGACTCCAGTGCGGGACAATCCAAATTCTTGTTTCAGTGTCTCAGTTATCCATTTTTGTGAAATCTTAAAATCAATCTGTAAAATAAAAAAAAATTAACCAGCTTCAGTAAAAAAAAAAGTAAATACATTTTTTTGGTAGCGGCTTTCATCAGCCACACTGTACTTCATGGTATCTAGAGTTTTAACTTGGATATCGGTTACTTTCGATACCACCGCCCTATTGACTTTCTTTCGAGGCTTTCATTAAAAAATTTCGCCTCACTTGGGTTGTCTTATGTCTATTATTGTTGGAAACCTTTTTTGGGTTCCAAGGCTTAATTTAAAAAGGGTGTATAGAATTTCTAATAAAAAAATACTAATGTAGTGTAAGGCTGCATTTTAGGTTTAAATTATTATCTAAAGGAAAGATCAGAAGTCTATTTTAGCTTCCGGTTTCATTACTGTCGTATAAGCAGGTTTTGGAGCAGGAGACGGAGCTTCGAAAACTTGCCCGGACCTCGACCCCGTATTAAGGTTGAAATTGTATCAAACGAAAACATATTTTGACAAATTGATTTATGACAGTAAATTCTGATAACATAAAAACTAGCCAAACTTAAAAGTATTCAAAGTATTTTCTCTTGCTTCAAACTTAAACTTCTCTTAACTTAAACTATTTTCTCTTAACTTAAACTTCAAATGAAAACATGATCAATAAAAAGAAAAACCCAAAAAAGTAGTTGCCTTTTCGTCAAACCATTTGAAGCTCCGTAGATTCTAGGATAGCCAATACCGATATCTGCAAGGTCGGCTAGCTTCCGCCAGTTCGGTGGAAAACGCCGCGTGAATAGAACGACATAAATTGTGAAATCGAAAATATTTACAGGGTGGGCGTTTTAACATTTTAAGTTTCAATTCAATTTATAATTTTTCTGTTTAATATTTCAAGACATTCTGTACATAGTGTTTACAATTATAGAGAGGTTATATCTTATCTGTTTTACTCTGTTTTAAGTTACATTAGTTTGAATCGGCTGTAAAACAAAAAGTACTGATTATTTTTTTCAAAATCTGGTTATTTGGAAAGGCTTAAACTAGTACAACTGGTTCGGTAGTATTTAGTAGGGACATAAATACTGTAACAACATTGAACACACCCATTTCAATAGTAGAACTGAACATACCCCGATAATGTCATATGGGTTTTGAAAGCCAACCTCAATAGCGTTAGTCGGTAACGGGATTTTAAATCCAATTTGTAATCCAATGGGTTCAAAGCTGGACTGCCTGAGGGCCATTCTTCAGAGGAAATGAACGCTGGCAAATTGTTTCGAAGGGCCAATGGAACGTTTTAGCCTTACGGGTCAGCGCAGAATCCTGGCTGGTTTTGGAACAGGGAATTGTTAAGAGGCTTCACAGCAGCTTCCAAAACGGTTTCTTGGTAAACTTTCAGGTCAGTGACCCCATCGTAAGAGACACCCCACCAAACCATGACTGAAGCTGGGTGATGACCTTTTTCCACCCTTGGGATCAGTTCAGATGCTTCCTTAGATGACCGCGCATACACTTTCATTTTGCTTGTTAAATTTTTCCTGAACGGTAAAATTTTTTTCATCGGTAAACAAAACTTTTCTTTGCCAGTTATCAGCGTGCTTCACCAAAAGACGTTTGCATTTTTCAATCCTATTTTTTTAGCTACATTCAATAAATGTCCGGTACATCGTTTGAAAGCCCCAAGTTCCAAGTATTTTTTAATGATTCGACTCATGGACTTTTGCGTGATATTCATCTAACATCTTGATTTAACGGCTTTGATGACCGGTGGCGGTCTTTTACATCTCCAATCTCCTCAAACAGTTTTATGCATCGGTAGACGAACATGCGGCAAATCCCTAGTGGCCGGATCGTTTTGAAAATATCGCTTTTATTCATTTCACACTTGAAAAGCGCTATTACAGCGATAAGGTTCTCGTTATCTGACCACTCCATGACGAAAGTTGAAACAATTTTAAAATCCCGTTACAGACTAACGCTATTGAGGTTAGCTTACAAAACCCATATGACATTAACGGGGTATGTTCAGTTCTACTATTGAAATGGGTGTGTTCAATGTGGTAACAGTATTTACGTCCCTACTAAGTATATTAAAAAATATTTGGTCCAAAAACATTCAGTACTTTTTATTTTACAGCATAAAACGTGTGTAACAGTATTTATGTCCCTACTAAGTACTAATCCGAACAACCAAAATTTTCAGTTAATTGTCCATTGTTTTGAGTCGAATCTCCTCAATTGCAACTTCGATTTCATGTTGTAATGCCTCAATTATCTCTGGATTCTTTGCGCAACATTTATTCTTAATGGCTCCTCACAGAAAACAATATAAAGTGATCAAATAACAGTTCGGAGACATACAATTGACATCGCAATTTCGGCGATTATTCGATTTTCAAAAACAGTGTGTAAAATATCGATGGCTGCGTTGGCAGTGTGACATGTGGGCAAATCTGACCAAATGCCATCCATGACATTCTTTTGAATTTTTGGAAACAAAAATTCATTAAGCATGGCGCGGTAACGCTCACCGTAACGGCGGCTTCTTGCTTATTTTCGAAGAAAAATGGCTGATAATGCCGCCAGCGCAAAATCCACACTTAACAGTAACTCGTTGTGTATGTATTGGCTTCTCAACAGTCACGTGTGGGTTCTCCAACATAGCCACCGATATAAAATGATGACATAGCCACCGATATAAAAATGAGCTTTATTTGAAAACACTATTTTTCGGTAAAATTCTTCATCTCCTGCCAAACAATCTTCAGCTCATTGGACGAAGGAAAAACGCATCTGAAAGTGTTCATTAAATAAATAAGAAATTTGAAAAAAATTTCATTACATTTTACAGTCGAAATTTAAAATGTTAAATTGCCGACCCTATATATTACAGCTCTCTACAAAAAGTCTTCAATGCCCATGCACCAATCCTTCCACATTTACTATTATCAATATATTTTTATATCTATAGAAAGCTCTGAGTGTGAACTCTCTCTAGAGGTGGAAAAGGTGAATTGCATTTCCTTCGGCAATTGTTTGAAGAAAACTTAAAAAGTGGGATTTACAACAGTAGTTCTCATACGATTGGTGAGAACCTTGTTTTAAAGTTCAGGGTTTCTTTCAACAATTGCTGCGAAGCTTTCTGATGAAGGTCGTCATGGACCCGAAATAGGGAGGAAGCAGGTTAATCACTGTTCAAAGTTTTAAAAATAAAATAATTCAATTACAACTTACTAAGGTAATCGATTACCAATATTTTTCCAGTAAAAATCATCCATCATATTTTCCACTTTTTTCTCGTCACGACCATCTCTATGAGTATTTTACGAACTTCCATTGTGTACTAGGGTTGCTATTTATAGTTCGGGTCCGGCAATAAAAACGCAATAATTTATCTTTGGAAATGGTTTTATTGTTTTTCAAAATATTCTCCTTTAAGATAAATACTCTTTTGCATTTTCGAAGCACTTTTTCCACTCCGATTTAATCAAAACTTAATTTTTAAACGCTTTAACACCATTTTTTCTTGATGAAGAAGTCATTGGGTGCCAAGTCAGGGCTGTACGGTGGATGGCCAATCAATTCGACGTCTTGAGAGGTCAAAAAGTTCACCGTTTCAGCCGATGTGTAAGAGCTCGCATTGTCGTGATGCAAAATGATCCATCTACTCTTATTATCTTTCCTCATTTCTTCGAACACTGTTGGGAAACAGATGGTTGTAAACCACTAAGAATTGACCTCCTACGTTCCACTAAAGGCACTGTGGCAACATGGCCGGTTATACCGAAAAAAACGCAATCCTTTGCTTCGATGTACTTCTTCCACGAACAACCTTTGCTGTTTTGTTTCGGGTTCATTTGCATAGATCCATAATTCGTCACCTGTGGCAATGTTATACACTGCCTTTGAGATACCGCAGTTATACTTTTTCAACATCTATTTGCACCACTCCATAGGCCTTTTTTGAGCATTCGTCAAAATGTTCACGTGATAATTCCATTTTTTGACTAAGATGAATTATTTCAACACTGTAAACAAAATAATTCGCCCTCAAATGAGACAAAACGTCAAAAAATGTCAAAGTCTTCAATGGAAGTTCCCCTTTTCATCTAGTATTGTCAGGACCAGAAATATAAATAGCAACCCTCGTAAGCAAATTTTTTTCGTTGAACAAGATTGGTATGTGAATTTTAAGATCCAAAAATTCTCTTCTGAAGGTTCGGATACTTAGTATAAGTAAAGCGTGTTTTTTATTGAGGTATAGAACTTCGAATTGAAATAAAACACAAGAAAATCGTTTTAATGTCCATCAATTTGGCTTTATTGGAAGGATAATTTTATGCCATGTATGTTTAAATATGATTTCGGGCATGTGGCCGCCGCGGCTGGCTCGAATAAAGCCAATTCTACAGGTCCAATTTTCAACCACTTTTTCGAGCATATGGGGCCGTATGTTGGCAATAACGCCACGAATGTTGGCGTCCAAGTCCCCTAACGTTTCTGGTTTGTTGGCGTAGACGAGCGACTTCACATAATCCAAAGAAAATAATCCAATGGTGTCAAATCACACGATCTTGGTGGCCAATTGACAGGTCCATTCCGCGAAATTATGCGCTCATCGAATGTTTCCTTCAATAATTCGATTGTGACGTGCGCTGTGTGGCATGTAGCGCCGTCTTGTTGGAACCACAACTCATCCACATTCATGCCATCCAATTCGGGAACAAAATAGTCGGTTATCATGGCTCTATACCGGTCACCATTGACGGTAACTGACTCTCCAGCATTATTTCGGAAGAAGTATGGCCCAATGACTCCACCAGCCCATAGAGCACACCAAACAGTCAGTTTTTGTGGATGTAATGGCGTCTCAAGGGTCTCATGTGGATTCTCTTCACTCCAAATGCGGCAATTTTGCTTGTTGACGTAGCCATTCAACCAAAAATGAGCCTCATCACTGAACAAAATTTTGTGATGAAAATCAGCATCGAGATGAATCTCATTTTCGGCCCATTTTGCAAGCGTTGTTCTTTTGTCAACCTGTTCATGATGAAATGGCAAACCAAACTAAATATTAATCACTTGACAGCTGACAAAATGGCCGCCAGTTAAAAAAGTGATGCCAACTTAAAGTTCTATACCCCAATAAAAAACACCCTTTATGTTGCTGTAATACTAAAGTTTCAAAAACTAAAAATTAAAGCGCACCAACTAACATTCGGTTGTACTGATGGAGGTGCATGTAACCTCAATCATTAGGTTGGCATAAAAATTTGGTTGTGAAAACGAATCTGTTCTCTGGTGTAGAAAACTGATTTTTAAATATTCTAATTTTGTTTGAGGTGGATTTTATAGCCTGAAATTGTTTACGTATAGCATTCGGTTGGCACAAAAATTTGGTTGTGAAAACGAATCTGTTCTCTGGTGTAGAAAACTGATTTTTAAATATTCTAATTTTGTTTGAGGTGGATTTTATAGCCTGAAATTGTTTACGTATAGCATTCGGTTGGCAAAAAAAATTCGGTTGTGGCAACGAATCTGTTCTTTATTTGTAGAAATAATTAAATATTTTAGCTCCATCTAAGGTGGAGTTTAATCAAACACAAATCTGTAGTCCCACATCTTTAAAAACTCGAACGTAAATGAAACTCCAAGTCATAATTCATCCATCTGAAGAACATAGGAATTCAAAAACCAGCAGCACGAGGAGGAGGGATACACAAAAAACATCAATGCCATCACATAAATATATGCTCTTTTTATATGAAAGCAGTTGAGCGTGCCGAAAAAGCAAAAGGACCAAAACTTGCCAGACGTTCTCTTTTTTTTCGCAAAAAAAAAAATATGAAAAAGCAATTAAAAAACACATTTCTTTCATTTTCATTTAAACCAGAATCACGCCAGTCGTTGCTACCTACCAACATTCATGTGGACTCCACAGTCATGTCTACACACTCCCACAAAGGCGTCTATGAAAAGGAATTTCCGCTCGAACTGGTTGCATTTAAAGGTCGTGAACATTTTTGAAACGAGCGAAGCGGAGGGGAAGGAAAGGAAGCCAGCTTACAATGCAGACACGGCAAAGGAACGGAAGGGCGAAAGAAGTACTAAAATTTGCACTGAAATTAAAACGGAAACCTGCTCGTGCACCAACAATGGCACAAAACAAAGGAGAAAAGCGGAAATATAAAATGGAATCCACTTACATTATGAAATAATAATAACCTAGAGTTTTGCGTTTCAACTTAATGCACCCGTAAATATTTACGAAGAAAACACAATAGACTAGTCTGAAGTTCTGGCTACGAGTGCCGCCATTCCCCCGTATTGTTGGTGGGGGTGCACGACTGCTGCAGGTGTATACATATCACTTTAACAGAGACGCCTTGGTTTATGCACCGATAGAGTTCGCAGTGCTGCATTTATTGTTTTTACGACTTAATAAAATTCACTTATGCCATTAACACCAACTCCAAGAATGTGTGGAAAGAACACAGCGTGTAGATGCAGCCACTATAAGTTCCTGGTGTTTGCAGTGCAGGTGTACGTGTATATCCTCAATAGAAACGCATGCAACCGCTGCTGGAATCTTCGCCACCAACAGAGCATTGTTATCCTTTCAGCGGGAGTATTAGAATTATAAACAATTACATCCCGACAGAATATTGACCCGCAAAATGTTTGATCTCAAAAGAGAGAAACGATTTGGGACACAACCGAATTTTTTTGCCAACCGAAGATTGAGTTTACACGTACCTCGAGTGTTCTATCAGTAAAACCAAATGCTAGTTGGTGCTCTGTAATTTTCAGTTATTGGAACCCTAGTATGGGTGCAACATATCAAGTATCCGAACCCTTAGAAGAGAATTTTTGGATCTAAAAATCCACATTCGACACTTTTTCTATGAAAAAAATTAAAATTTTAGTCGGAGGCAAAAAATTGTTTGCTTGCACATTTAAAGTACTCGTAGGGAGGGCCATGACGAGAAAAAAGTGTAAAAGATGATGGATGAATTTTACTGAAAAACAGGTGTTAATTTGTTGGCTTAAAGTTAGTAATAATCGATTCCATTAAACAACCCGTTTTGATTATGGTCATCACTAATAACACTGGGCAACAAAATTTGAAAACAAACTGCGTAGGAAGGTTTAGTAGTCAATTTTAATTGATGTGAAGCTGCTGATCTCGAATCTGGCCGGATTCGCTCTAGTTTATTAAATATTCTCATAAACTGTTATTTTAATTTTTTTGAATAAAAGGACCTCTAACTGCTTTACTTGTGAACCGATTTTCAAAAACTTGAGCGCGGTTTTTAGCGGAGAAGTTGTCCTTTCTTACGATAAACTTTAGAATCCAACTAAATTTGATGCTGTTATTCGTTTAGGCGCTATAATTTATGTATCAGGTGAACAATATAGAGGTATTTTTTTAAAATAAAAAAGATACAAAAATTCAAATCAAGTGTTGAATGTTAATTGTTCGTTCGAAAGGACATTTTATGGGATTTATTTTTTGAAAATAATCACCTTCAAATGTTGGCAACTGTATTATGGAAATGAGCGTTCGGTGAGAAACGGGAAGATTCACTGTTTTCGGCCATCATTTTCTTCAGTCAAAATTGTCACATTCGAGCTAAAGAGCAACCAGAAGAGGTTCAAGAAATGCCATTATGTCCAGAGAAAGTCATGGTTTGGTGCGGTTTATCGGCCGGTGGAATCATCGATCCATATTTTTTCAAAAATGATGATCGCGCCATGATATCGGATTTTTTGCTACCTGGAATTGACGCCCGTAATCTTGACGACATTTGGTTCCAACGAGACGGCGCTACATGCTAAACTTTTGGTGAGCGCATTATCTCGGGCCGCGGGTTTATGGCGTGGCCTACAAGATCGTGCAATTTAACACTCCTGGACTATTTTTTGTGGGGTTATGTGAAGTCGCTTGTCTACGCAATACGAAATTTCCGACCTCCAATACGAAAATTTTCAAACCGCTGCCATTTCGCCCCTTGCATTTTCAGGCATGCTCGTAGATGGACATATTTTTACGAAATGAGCCAAGGAATACGCTGGAGAAATTTGTCTAGTCGTAAATGAATCACTCTGTATATGCGTCTTATTTCTTTTTGAAAACCACACGTCTAAAAAGCAGCCTTTATATGATTCGGTTTTAATAAACTAACCGAACTATGTCTACTTGTAATTATACAAGTTCTCGTATGTGACTTGTAAATTTAAAAAATTAAAAATACTCAACTTGGTTTACCCCCAAGAAAAATTTCATTTATAGGTTCTATCTAAGGTTTATGTGCACACAAATGGGATTAAAAAATACAGGGTGGAGTATGAATTGTCCTACAAAAACAAAACGTCATAACTTTTTTCTGTTTTTATTTTTTTATTTGGAAGGTTAGTATTTAGATTTATTAAAATGAATGCTTAGGATACCGAAAAGAGAATTTGGATACTGCAGCTTTACCATGTTTGCCAGTCCTGCATTTCCTTCGAAAGGAAATATAGGCTGGAGTTTGGCGGAACTCACCCGAGCAGATAGAACATTATGAGACTGCCGAATCTGGAAGTAACGCAGGAAAACCGTACCATGGAGATCCCTATCTTTGGGTTCAACATCACCATCGCGGCTGCAACATCGTCAATTCAGGCAAATCCAAGCGTTTCGACTCGATACTTATCGGAGCAAATTGCAACGGATAATAATTCAAGTTGTTTCCGTACAAAGTCTAAATTACAAGCAAGTTAAACCCTCTGGATTTGCCTATTCGAATGGAATTTTGCCAAAAAATTATTGAAATGGGTGAGAAGACAACAGCTTGATAAATTGCTTGTTTATGTCTGATGAGATCCATTTTGATCTAAACGGCAATGTAAACAAGCATACATGCCGTATATGGAGTGAATCTAATTCACAAATACTCCATGAGACGGAACTGCACCTAGAAGTAGTTACCGTGTGGTGCGCCGTTTCATCAAGCTGCATTGTGGGGGCCATACTTCTTTGAAGAAAACGGTATAAGAGTGACTTCAATGGAGGTTTTTAAAGATGTTAAAGAAGTTTTTTTTACCTAAAACTGTTCCGAAGACGTATTCGATTCAAGAGCACTTGGTTTCAGCAAGATGGACCGGTTATGGCAAAGCTGCAAGGAAAATTCCCAAACAAATTAATATCCAAAATTTCCGCTTTCCGCTGGACCCCAAGGTCTACGGGCCTGACTGAACCGTACTTTTTTATTAGGTTATGTCAAGCAGGAGGTGTACAAAAAAAATCAAGGAATTTGACTGAATTGAAGCAGCCCATTTAAACAACACGGCTGCTATAAATATGTCTTCCCTAATAATGAAAATGCGAATATTTGCCATCAAAAATGGTTTTATTGTTTTGCAAAGTATTCTCCAGCATAATTTATACAATTTTGCATGCGCTCAAACCAATTGTCAAAGCACTTTTTCCACTCCGATTGAGACGGGGATAGAAAGAAGATAGATAAAAAGGTGTCAGGTCAGGGCTGTACGGCGGATGACCCATCAATTCGACGTTTTGGCCGGTCAAAAAGGCGCTGGTTTACGCCGATGTGTGAGAGCTCGCATTGTCATGGTGCGCAATGATTCGTCTTCTTTTATTCGTTTTCGAACTTCTCCGAAGACTTCAGGCTAACAATTTGTGGTGTACCACTCAGAATTAACGTCCTACGTTGCTCAAATGGAACAGTCGCCACATGACCAGTTTTGCCCGAAGTGCTTCTACCAAGAACAACTTTCGTTGGATTTGGCTCATCTTCGAAGACCCACAGGTAGATTGCTGTTTTGTTTCAGGCTCATACGCATAAATCCATGATTCGTCACCTGTGACGATCTTATAAACGTCTACTGAAGCACCGCGATCTATTTTTTTCAAAATTTCTTTGCACCAATGGACACGAGCCTTTTTTTTGAGCGATTGTCAAATTGTGCGGGATCCAACGAGAACAAACCTTTTTGCGGCCAGGTGTTCATGCATTATCGAATGTATGCTGGTGTAATAAATGCCCAAGGATGCCTCTATCTCACGGTTTGTCACATGGCGATCTTGCATTATCAGTTCACCCAAGGCATCAATGTTCTCTGGCACATCAGCCGGTTTTGAACGACCTTCATGACCTTCGTTCTTGAGCGAGCGTCGGCCACGATTGAATTCATTAAACCAGTTTTTTACAGTGCTATAGGATGGTGCTTCATCGCCATACAAAGATATAAGTTCATCGATGCACTCTTGTCGTGATAATCCACGTCGAAAGTTGTGAAAAATGATCGCACGAAAATGTTCACGAGTTAATTCCATTTTTTTTTTGCCAAATTGATTTTTCCAATCCAATGTAAACAACACAAATGATGGTCGTACGTCAAAACGTGCTGAGTACGTTTAAGCTAAACAATTTTAAACTTTTCAATGGTAATGTCAGATGGCGCCAGGTAACACTTAGTAGGGACATAAATACTGTTACACACGTTTTATGCTGTAAAATAAAAAGTACTGAATGTTTTTGGACCAAATATTTTTTAATATATTTATTGATGTATATTGTATCCAAAAATAATCTACTTATTCAAAATGGCCGTCTTTTGCCTTTACACACGCGTTAAGTCGCACTGGCCAATCGTCAATAGCTGCACGAACCTCGTCCCTTGGAAAATTGGCCACAGCTCGAACCAAAGCAGTCTTAAGAGATGCAATGTTGGGGCATCTTTTGTGACAAACCTTGTCCTCTAAAACCTTCACAATTTGTAATCTAATGGGTTCAAATCTGGACTGCCTGAGGGTCATTCTTCAGAGGAAATGAACGCTGGCAAATTGTTTCGAAGCCAACCCTGGGACGTTTAAGTCTTATGGGCCGGCGCAGAATCCTGCTGGAAAGTCCATGGCTGGTTTTGGAACAGGGAATTGTTAAGAGGCTTCACAACAGCTTCCAAAAAGATTTCTTGGTAAACTTTGGCCGATGTTTTGACTCCTTGTTCGCAGAAATGCAGGTCAGTGACCCCATCGTAAGAGACACCCCACCAAACCATGACTAAAGCTGTGTGTTGACCCATTTCCACCCTTGGGATCAGTTCAGATGCTTCCTTAGATGACCGCGCATACACTCTATCATTTTGCTTGTTTAATTTTTTTCTGAACGGTAAAAATTTTTTCATCGGTGAACAAAATTTTTCTGTGCATGTTATCTGCGTGCAGCTTTTTTTTTAAAGCTGCAGTTAATAAATGTCCGGTACGTCGTTTGAAAGCCCCAAATCCCAAGTCTTTTTTAATGATTCGGCTCACGGACTTTTGCGTGATATTCATCTCACGGGCCATGATTTTCTGTTTTCGGAGCGGATTTCTGTGCATTCTTGATTTAACGGCTTTGATGACATGCGGTGTTCGAACAGAGCGTGGGCGGCCCGACCGGTGGCGGTCTTTTACATCTCCGTCTCCTCAAACAGTTTTATGCATCGGTAGACGAACATGCGCCTAATCCCTAGTGGCCGGAGCATTTTGAAATATCGCTTTTTTTCATTTCACACTTGAAAAGCGCTATTACAGCGATACGGTTCTCACTATCTGACCACTCCGTGATGAAAGTTGAAACAATTTTAAAATCCCGTTACAGACTAACGCTATTGAGGTTAGCTTTCAAAACCCATATGACATTAACGGGGTATGTTAAGTTCTACTATTAAAATGGGTGTGTTCAATGTAACAGTATTCATGTCCCTACTAAGTACAATGAATTGGAAAATTATTATTTATTTCTTTCAATTTTACAAAATTACGAAAGCTTCTTTTCTATTATTATAAAGTAGTATTTAAAGTGATTTCGAACAAAGGTTTGTTTCCAACAGAAAAACCTTTCTAATTTCATTTAGCCATGTCCGTCCGGCGGTACATCTACACACTTAATTATGTAGAATATGAATTTATTATAATTTTTAATTTGGTACGATCGGACTCGTTTTTATACAATTTAGACGTCGAATTGGTGCAATTTTGAAACTCCATCACTGGTTAAAAATGTGACGTCATAATTTTCTCTCTCGATTTGTCATCGAATTACGGACCTGCGCAATGCGCTACCTTTAATATTTATACCATGGGTCTGGCCCTGTGTTTACTTCAACCCTATCGCTATATCAGTAATTCTGCCTATTTTATTAATTTGACTAAGGCATGGGCGAAGTTTTAGTTAAGTGACTCAGATGGTAAACCTCATCCCAAAGGAAATGTTAAATTGTTTAACATTTTCCTCACTTCGTTTACTGGGTTTCCTTAATGTCTTCTAGGTAGGCAAGCCAACTGGTTCCCATAAAATCAATTCATATGTTCTGGTACTACGACTCATAGACATCGTAGACACACACACATTCCATCCGATTCCACTCACCGCTCTTACAAAAGGTAGGTTTGCTTTTGAATGTTGGTATATACGAGTTTATCGCTCTTATTTAGCAAATGGTATACAACTGAAAAATTATAAATTTTCGGTAGAGGTAAACAATTAATAATTTAGACACTTAAGGTACTCTTAAGGGGAAGCGCCCATAACTACAGGGAAATTTACGACTTTTTGACGAAGGTGTATAAAAACAGTGAAAGATTCATACAGTGTGCAGAGATGACCACTGTCAATGGTTTTCTTCCAAAAAGTATAAAATTCGGACAATTTGAGTTATTACTCTTTTGTTAAACAGCTGCGCTATAGTTTTGTATGTGTTGATATGTGTGAGAGGATCGGGGTAGTTGAAGCTTTTTATAGGTTTTTCGTTTGTTTACCTATTATTTACACTTTGTTAGGAAACAAATTCGAACCGAGAACGGCTAGCGGAGAGGTAGTAGGCATGTTTTTTATTGTGTATTGCAGCTGGAGTAAGTGCATCAGTAGTTATGGTAGAACACATCCCGCCTTTGCTGGGTTTATTGTTATTCGAACAAATGGGCTTTTTATAGAGTGGCTGAGTCTTTTTTGGGAATTTCCTTTTGCTGCTTGTGTGTAGGGGACGTGTGTTTTTATATCTAAGGCAATGGATGTTTTTTTATTTTTTGTTTTAAATAAATGCCAATATTAAAAATGCAGCACAGGGATTAAGCTAAATGTACTTTTGAAAGCATTTGGATTTTAAAATTGAAAAAATCATGAATTAAACTCTGCTCCTGAATTAAACTCTGTTGTCAAAAACTTACTTGATTAATAATATTTTGGAATTTGAAATGTTGGTGGACTTGTTACTGGCCTATCGGCTAAGTATTTGACTTTACAATCCCACAAAGGAAACACTCACAGGTGTGATATCACATGATCCAGGCGGCCAGTTAAGAGGTTCTAAATGTAAAATTCTGTGCTTACTAAAATTATTTTTTAACAAAGCCATTGAATGGTGCACTGTGTGTGCCGCAGCGCCGTCTTGCTAAAACGGACCCAAGATTTCGTCAGTATCTAAAGCACCGTCAATAGTGCAGTTTTATAAAGGGTGGCCCAACCATAATGCGCGATGTCAAATGTGAATCAGACCTTATCCAACCAACTTAATTTGTCATTTCTTTGTTTCATTGTGTGACAAATTCAACCACGGCGAGGTACACAATTGATCAGCGCATTAAGATTGGTCAAGCCTTTTGCGAAAATAAGCGTTTAAAGCAAAATACATCCAGAATTGGGAGAATTGTGCGCAAAATTCAGCAAACCGTGTCTGTAGGAAATATGAAAATAGCTGTGCATACTCGCTCAGTTCGTTCTGCGGAAATCATTGATGTTGTTTGCGATAGTATGACAGAAGAGCCTTCACCTCGACTAGTGAATGGTGTTCGCTATCGCGGGATGATAACGGACTTCTTGTGGTCAGAAATTGAGGATATGCACCTGGAAGGTATGTGATTCCAACAGGATGGTGCCACTCACAAAGCTTACGAAAAACGGCTCTTTTGCGTGAGAAATTCATGTGATTTGTTATTACCGTAGTTAACCATATTTCGGATTATGTCCCGAAATAAGCGGGACACATAAAGAATTGTATTTCTAAATATTTCCCAATCAATAAACAATAATAAAAGCCTTACATGCCTAGATTTTAAAAAAAGTAGTACGCAAATGCCGCTCGTCTTAGTCGGTCTTTTGTTTTTTCTTAGAGGGTAATAAGGGGTGTTTTTTATTGGGGTATAGAACTTTAAGTTGGCATCACTTTTTTAACTGGCGGCCATTTTGTCAGCTGTCAAGTGATTAATATTTAGTTTGGTTTGCCATTTCATCATGAACAGGTTGACAAAAGAACAACGCTTGCAAATCGTGCAAATTTATTTCGAAAGTAATGGTTCAGTTCGCGAAGTTCACCGCAAGCTCCGTCCATTTTATGGTCGACATAATCGTCCATCAGAGCAATTAATTCGGTTAACCATGGATCGGTTAACATGGACCATTGGATTATTTTCTTTGGGGATATGTGAAGTCGCTCGTCTACGCCAACAAACCAGAAACACGTTAGGGGACTTGGAAGCCAACATTCGTGGCGTTATTGCCAACATACGGCCCCATATGCTCGAAAAAGTGGTTGAAAATTGGACCTGTAGAATTGGCTTTATTCGAGCCAGCCGCGGCGGCCACATGCCCGAAATCATATTTAAACATTAATGGCATAAAATTATCCTTCCAATAAAGCCAAATTGATGGACATTAAAATGATTTTCTTGTGTTTTATTTCAATTCGAAGTTCTATACCTCAATAAAAAACACCCTT
The DNA here is from genome assembly GCA_963513945.1 of Hydrotaea diabolus. Lineage (NCBI taxonomy): Eukaryota > Metazoa > Arthropoda > Insecta > Diptera > Muscidae > Hydrotaea > Hydrotaea diabolus. The sequence continues at coordinate 147,911,115 of OY740718.1, read as the reverse complement.
TACTTTCGCTTTTAATATAAAAACAAATTGGTACTAAACCTTAAGGCATCTGCTGGACCAGTGGGTTTTACGATGTTTGAGACCGGCTTCTTTACTCTGTCACACAATAGCTGAATTTACCTCCCCAGCCAATGGACTTAAATACATTATTTGGGACGTTTTTGAAAAAATTGCTTCGAAAACCCTTATTTATGCATGGGCTAAAATAACACCTGATATTACAAACAATTTTGTGAAATCAGTGCTCCTTGGACTTCAAGCTGTTTTTGATGCATAGATCAAATACTAAAAGTTTTAACTCTATTATGCCCGCCACCCAAGAAAGGGTGGTATACTAAATTTTTCATTCCGTTAGCAAAACCACAAAATATTGCTCGGAGACCCTATGAACTGTATCTAACGGCTGATCAATCTAGAGGTATATTTTCAAAATAAAAAAATCCACAAATTCAAATCAAGTGTGGGATCTTTATTGTTCATTTGAAAGGACATTTTATGCCATATATTTTTTCAATATAATTTTATTTAAATATTGGCCGCAACTACGCCTCAGGGTTTCCATTCTGAGTGACCAATTTTGAATGACTCGTTTAAGCATTTCGACCGGTATAGCGTTAATGACACACCGTGGGTTTCGCGGTGTAAGTCTTTCCATGATGAAATGGCAAACAATACTAAAAAGAAAAAAATATTGTTTAACAGAACTCATGCGTAATCTGTAAAAAACACTTTTGAAGCAGTGTGTAAGCAGCAGTGTAAGTTTTTCCATGATAAAATGGCAAACAATACTAAAAAGAAAAAGAAATTAATACAACTCACGCGTTATCTGTTAAAAATACCAAAGTGAAAAAATACCTCTAGAGTTATCACCCCTTAATATTGATCGTCGTAAAATTCTATGACGATCTTCCTCCCTTAATTTGTTGAAAGCACAATAGCTGACGTGCGAATAAACATAAGATCCTGAAATTATGCATGGTAATGGATTATTAGCCTTAGCTGAAAGTGCACGCAGATAAAAAATAAGGTTTTTAAAGAGCAGATAAAAAATAAGGTTACTAAAGAGTGGTGAAACTTTCATTTCATATGGCAGTGTGGTTTCGATTTTACATGATCAGTTGTTTTTAAGTAGGGTGTCAAGATGTCTGCCGCATTGCTCTCAATTGACCATAAACGTAATCGCGTGACAACTTCAAAGGATTGTTTAGAGTTGTTTAACCGCAATTCGAATGAGTTTTTGCAGCATTTTGAAACTGTGGATAAAACATGACAACACTCATTCGAGGCAATGGGTTTCTCCAGGTGAACCGGCTCCGAAGAAGGCCAAGGTAACTTTGTCGGCCAATAAGGTGTAGGCAACAGTTTTTTGGGATGCACAATATACGGCGAATATTATGCCAACTTATTGGACCAACGAGGAACGAGGATTTAAGAAAAACGACCCCATATGGCCAAGAAAAAAGTTATTTTTCAAGATAATGCACGTTTGCACCCGTGTTCAGTCTCAATGGCAAAATTGCATGAATTGGGTTACGAATTTGTACCTCTGCGCCATATTCACCGGATTTAGGTCTCAGTGACTATTTCCTATTTCCAAACGTAAAGAAATGTTTCGGTGGAAAGAGATTCAGCTGCAACGATGAAATTATTGATGAAACAAATGCCTATTAAATGGACCTCGAAACATCCTTTTTTTGGGAAGGGTAACAAAAATTTGAGATAAAAATTGTATTAATTAAAAGAAGATTATTTTGAAAAATAATTTTTTGTTTTAAAAAAACTTTTCTCTGAAAAGTCGCGGATTTATTGATATGTCCGCGTATGATAACGGCAATTTTAATATTGTTTAAATATTAAAAATAGTATTATTGCCTAATTGAAAATAAAAATATGGTTGTGGCAACAATATAAATATGGTTGTCGTGACAAAAGTATTATTTGTTTGGGTTTAATGTTACCAATAATATGATAAAGGCAATCATACGGTATGATTGCATTTTTTATAAATTAAAATATGGTTTTAAAAACTTTAATTTTGTTAAGGGTCTTACGTAAAAATAGTACTTTTATATGTAAAATTAAATCTTTTCAAAACAAAACGGAAATAAACTTTTTAATAAATATTGAAACTTTTAAGAACGGTTTTATTCTATTTTTAAGAAATCAGTCCTATTGCTTTAAATTTAATGTATTTTAAAATAATTTATACAATGAAAGTCTCTATTGTTGGTTAACAACATAACCCAATCGTAATAAATGATTTTGGGGATCATAGGAGTAGGATTATAAAATGAATGTATAGATCATAACATGGTTGCATGTGGAACATACTTTGCTTGTAAGGATCATAATATGGTTGTTAGAATCATAACGTGGTTGTATGTGAAACATACTTTGGTTGAGAGGATCATACTATAGTTATATGTGAAACATATGGTTGTGAGGATCATATTATGGTTGTGGACGTCATAGTGTAGTTGTGTATGAATCATAATATGGCTGTGGGGATTATAGTATGGTTGTGTACTATTGTTGTGAGGATAATAATATTTTTTTGCCACAACCATTCTCGAACAATAGTACTTAAGTATGATGCTCTTCAAATATTGTCACCCCAACCATATGTTTTTCTTTGTGTGGGATTGTAAATGTACAAAATCGGTCTGGGGGGGGGAAATGTTTTCCTTTAAGGGACTTACGGTACCTCGGTACATTTTTTGAGTTTTTGCTTGAATTTTTGACGGACTAAATACCTTAAAAAATGACATAGTTTGGTTTATGTGGCCCATTTCTTATGCTCAAAAGGGGCGTTTAATTGCCAGTATGGATATATGGATACTCAAATTAAAGCAAAGAAAAAAACCAATTCAAATATTCTGCAATTTTGAAGTTTCGTTTAAGATAAGGGACTTAGGAAGATCGAAAAACGGACAATTTTTTGCGCTTTTTACCGTAGGGACGGTGGAGGTTCGGTCTGGCCAAACTTAACTAAGTTTGTCCTTATATTTTTTTACTATGGATTTTCTTTTGGATGGTGTTTCTTGAAATCTGCTTTAAGTAGGTTTAAATCTACGAGGATGTCAATAAGAACCGTTCTCGCCGCTGGAACCGCGTACCTCTAAAATAAAACACATTTTTTTAAAACAATTAAGTTAATTGCAGAGTAGATTTTTTTTTAAATCCTCAGAAGGACTTATTTAAATAGTTACACAAAAGAATGTAAGTCAATTACTAGTTATCAATAATCCGCAGAGACGACCATAGACTGCTCAAATGTCAAGAGATATTCCAAGATTAACCGGTCACCAATCTTTCGCACTTCCTATCACGGAAAGTGCATCTGCAAAAAAAAAACATTTGATTAATCAGCAATATTTTGTTTTATAACATCATTATCAATTCTTACCAATCTGTTCCACTTGCCACCGCGACCCTGGCCTACACTGTCGGCGTATGTGCCTGCAAAGACAACATTAGATTATTTCGTAATATTTTGAAAGCATCATCATAATTAATTCTAAAGCCAAATACGTCACTTTAAGATCAGAGGCAACGCGCAGCAGTTTTGGATAGATTACTTTTAAATAAGTCCAGATCTTTAGTACATTTGTTAAGGCATGCGTGTCTCTTTAAAACGTAGGCCTCTTGTCAATTCAGGGTCTAGGATGCAATACATGTAATAGTACGACTACCATTTACATGATCCTTCCGCTTGTTTTTATATAAATATTTACCTGGATTCTTTTTTGGATAGGTCCAAGCATCACTGCAAGTTGCAAGTTGAACCGTGACAATGGCCAGTGCAGCATACACCAAAAATTCGTAATATTTTGAAAGCATCATCATAATTAATTCTAAAGCCAAATACGTCACTTTAAGATCAGAGGCAACGCGCAGCAGTTTTGGATAGATTACTTTTAAATAAGTCCAGATCTTTAGTACATTTGTTAAGGCATGCGTGTCTCTTTAAAACGTAGGCCTCTTGTCAATTCAGGGTCTAGGATGCAATACATGTAATAGTACGACTACCATTTACATGATCCTTCCGCTTGTTTTTATATAAATATTTACCTGGATTCTTTTTTGGATAGGTCCAAGCATCACTGCAAGTTGCAAGTTGAACCGTGACAATGGCCAGTGCAGCATACACCAAAAATTCGTAATATTTTGAAAGCATCATCATAATTAATTCTAAAGCCAAATACGTCACTTTAAGATCAGAGGCAACGCGCAGCAGTTTTGGATAGATTACTTTTAAATAAGTCCAGATCTTTAGTACATTTGTTAAGGCATGCGTGTCTCTTTAAAACGTAGGCCTCTTGTCAATTCAGGGTCTAGGATGCAATACATGTAATAGTACGACTACCATTTACATGATCCTTCCGCTTGTTTTTATATAAATATTTACCTGGATTCTTTTTGGATAGGTCCAAGCATCACTGCAAGTTGCAAGTTGAACCGTGACAATGGCCAGTGCAGCATACACCAAAAATTTCATGATTCTTTAGTGGATGGGTAGATTTACTGCTTAAATCGATAAGACGATTACGATCGAAACCGCTATGATTAACGTCACGAATTTCCCTGCTTATTTATACACTTTAACTGAATACCTCTTATCCAAAAACACATAAAAAATAAAAAAAAATCAACTTCAACGGCGTTGAGTTCAGCCAGGTCGTACTTCTAACACCCTCTACAATCTACTACTGAAATGAAAGAATTAACAAATATTATACTTCACAGCCCCAACCTTATCAAAATCTTTAAAATCAGTTTATATAAGAATTTCTAATTGAATTTTCTTTCTGCTACCACTTTCTTCTTTTGCTACCACATTCTCTTATCTCCTTCTGCTAACACTATTGGTCACTTGTTTTTGGAGCCATAGGATTTATATTTATCTTTGGTCGCTTGTTTCGACTGCAGATTACTTTCTTGAATCCTTTGGCTACGAGACCAACATCCTTGGGGTTAAGACCAACTCCTACGGGATCTTTAAACGATGCATATTTGGATTTGCTGAAATTTGAGTCCTGTATGTCAAAATTTAACATAGATCGCTTGTTTTGACTAAAAGTGCAGTTTGCTTGAGTCCCTTGTGTATTTGGTTACGAGACAGTCAAATCTTAAAAACAATCCATATTGGTAGAATGTTTCGACTGTAGACTACATTCTTGAATTCCTTAGCTACAAGACCAATAGCCTTAGGGATAAGTCCAACTCCTCCGAGATCTTAAAAATTATCCATATGTGACGCACAAAATAGAAAGGGGACCTAAGGGTAAAAACCAGTTTTGCTCAGGAGAGCCGTTTTAAAGATTTAAATACGTGTATCTTTGGTGTACCATCACTTTCATAAAACGCGCATATCTCTGGGAGGGAACACTTTTGGGGCATGGGATCGGTCTCATTCGATGCTCAGATGTTGTCCACATCAAAAAAAAAAAAATGAAAATTGATTTTATTACCCTTAGGTCTCTTTCTGTCACATATATTGATTTGCTCTATTTTGAGTTCTGTATGCTAAAATTTGCCATAAATAGCTTGTTTTGACTAAAAGACAGATCTTTAAAGCAATCCATATTTGGATTAGTAGTGCATCGGCTTTAGTTTGAGTCACATGTATCCATATTATACTATTGATCGCTGGTTTGTATTCATTTTGGCAAAAAATAAAAATTACTTTTAATAACAACGTCGTTATTTTCGACCAAGGCGAAACCTTACATACCCTACACCGCCCTAACGCAAAAATAGTTTATGTTTTTTGGCCCATGCGCCTGTCCCAAATCTTAGTCATAACTTCTATATTTGGATTCGTACGAGGGCTGCTATATATATTTCTGGCCTAATAATGAAAATGCGAATATTTATCATCAAAAATGGTTTTAATGTTGTTCAAAGTATTCTCATGATTGATGCGCTCAAACCAATTGTCGTAGCACTTTCTCCACTCCAATTGAGACACCGCCAAAACATGGCTTTTGAACGCTTCAACATCATCTTTTGGCGACGCAAATCGTTGACCACGCTTTTTTTCTTGATGTGCGGGAAACAAAGAAGTCAATGGGCCAAGTCAGGGCTGTACGGCGGATGACCCATCAATTCGACGTTTTGGTTTGAGCCGATGTGTGGGAGCTCGCATTGTCATGGTGCACAATGATTTCGAATTTCTCCGAAGACTTCAGGCAAACAAATTGTGGTTACCACTCAGAATTGACCGTCCTACGTTGCTCAAGCGGAACAGTCGCCACATGACCAGTTTTGCCGAAGAAACAGGCGAACATTTGCTTCGAAGTGCTTCTTCCACGAACAACTTTCGTTGGATTTGGCTCGTCTTCGAAGACCCACACGGTCGATTGCTGTTTTGTTTCGGTCTCATACGCATAGATCCATGATTCGTCACCTGTGACGATCTTTTAAAGCACCTCGATCGTATTTTTTAAAATTTCTTCGCACCAATCGACACCAGCCTTTTTTTGAGCGATTGTCAAATTGTGCGGGATCCAACGAGAACAAACCTTTTCTACGGCCATGTGTCCATGCAATATCGAATGTATGCTGGTGGAAGAAATGCCCAAGAATGCCTCTATCTCACGGTATGTCACATGACGATCTTGCAATATCAGTTCACGCACGGCACTGAAACAACACAAATGATGGTCTTACGTCAAAACGTTCTGAGTACGTTTATGCTAAAAACATGTCAAACTATCCAATGGAAATGTCAGATGACGCCAACACTTAGTGTTACCTAGGCCAGAAATATATATAGCAACCTTCGTAGCAAAAAATGCCTTTATTTGAGTATCCATACGTCCACATTGACAATAATTCGCCCGTTTTGACCTTGTGGAATGTTTTTTTAGCATATGAGCCTATGCCCTTTTTGAGATTTTTAATGCATCTAAACTTACAGTACCCATTTTAACTATTGTCCGCCCACAAAAATATTATGATTTGCTAAGCAAATATAAGTACTTAAAAAAGTTTACTGTTTTACTGACGCAGAAAAAAGATATGGTTAAAATATGATTACCAAAACTATAATATGCTCTCTACAATAAAAAATATGTTCGACGTAACCATAGTATTATTTTTTCAAATTCATTTTGACAATAGTGTGACTGCAGCAATATAATATTGTTGAAAAGTAACAATAGTATTGCCATATTCGAAAATGAGAATATGGTTGTAGGAACAATATAAAAAAAGTTGGTGCGACAAAAGTGTTTTTGAGGTTTATGTTAACAATAATATGATTCCGGCAATCGTATAGTATGATTGTAATTTTAATTAATGTGAATCATAGTATGGCTGAGTGTTAATAATAATATGCTTTTAGGGATCATAGTATGTTTGTGTGTGAATCATACTATTGTTGTGAGGATCATAATATGATAGTTGGGTTTATAGTAAGGCTCTGTGTGAATCATTCTATTGTTGTGAATATCATAATATTGTTGTGCCACAACCATATACCCAACCATAGTGTCATGCCATACATTTTTTCTTCGTGGATAAACATTTAGTCCCTTAAAGGGAAAATTTTTCCCTCCTGAGCCGATTTGCCCACTTAAAAATCAAAACATCTTATGACAATAATCCATCAATGTGCTAAATTTCAGGATCCTAGGCTGGTTCGTTTGACCGCTGTCGTACTATTAACCGACACACGGACCGACAGGCGGACTATATGGCTTTTTCGTCTTATCGTCTTATTTTATGCCATCAAGAATGTACAGGGTGTCCGCCGGGAAGTTTACGAGTACTACTTTGTTTTGCCGCCATTTTGGTAATTAGTCTTGACAGTTCATATTTCGCAGTCGTGAAGTAGAGACGTGGAAAATTTATTATAGAAAAATATTCAATAAACCAATGTGTTTAATCCTTAAAACATATCAAAATCAATCATCGATTACTGTGACGATGAGAATGTTACGTGAAATTTTTAGGAGAAACAACGTGCCAACAATATGCACTATTTATCGTGTAGTCAATGATTTCGAAGAAAGGGGGTCTGTAGCTGATAGGCCCAAGCATGGACCACAACGCACTGCAAGAGCGGCTGAAAAACATTACTGCTGCTCAAGAAAGTGTTCAAAACAATACATCAACCCCAATTCGAGGCCGTGCTCAGGAGCTTAGTCTTTGGCCAATAGGATGTTACAGCTCGCCCATGATAACCCCGATTTTCATGAAAAAATCATAATGAGTAACGAGGCAAATTTTTATTTGATTGAATATGTGAATAAGTCGGTTCTGGGCAATAGAAAAACCTCAAGTTATTCATCAGTCACCTTTGCATCCATTAAAAGTGACAGTCTGGTGAGCAATTTGGTCAGGAAAACGACGTAACAGTAACTGTCAATGGGGAGCGATATCGTGATATGATTGAAAACTTTTAAATGCAAGAACTGCATGCTTTGGACTTGATTAACATGTGGGATCAACAAGACGGTGCCACATCGCACACAGCCAGGATAACAATGGAATAACTGCGAGATCTATTTCCACAAAAAGTTATTTCCAGAAATAGTGATGTGGATTGGCCTTCACTGTCGCCTGATTTGACTGCTCCGGACTCCTTTTTATGGGGATATCTGAATTGAGCAACTCAAACAACTCGAATTTGTGAGGCTAACAGGGGCGGATATTTATTTGATATTGTATTACATACATTATTGCCGGCATTAAATAAAACATTTATCAATATAAGTTCCATTCTCTTTCATTTAATCAAAAATTATCAACAAACAAAGTAGTATACCTTCCCGACGAACACCCTGTCTATACTTCATGGGTCTTCAATAAATATTTCGTTGTGTTACAAACATAATGACAGATATAATTTAAGAAAGTTACAGTCGGTTGATCCGACTTGCATATACCCTCACCCTTGAGAAAATTAAAAATTTCCCTCTAAGATAGAATATTCAAAAGCACTCATTTTCGCTCTCAATGTCTGAAGCGTAACGATTTGAATGCAAACTCATGAAGGGTCGTTTGTGTCGCAGGTACTAGAATGGGGCATAGCATTCACTTTTTTTACACGGAGATAAAAAAAACGAGCTAAACGAGAAAAAAATTTAAAAATAGTTTGCATGCAAATATATGTGACGCGCAAAATAGAAAGGCACCTAAGGGTAAAAACCAGTTATGTTCAGGAGAGCCATTTTAAAGATTTCAATACGTGTATCTTCGGTGTACCATCACTTTCATAAAACGCGCATATCTCTGGGAGGGAACACTTTTGGGGTATGGGATCGATCTGCTGTGACTGTGTTTAAGTGTAGGGTTCTAAAGGGTGGAGCGCAGTAATTTGTTTTTTTTTTTGCACTGCAGGCTGTGGCGGCACTGTTGGTTGAAGAGAGTGGAGAGTTTGCGTGGCTTATAGTGGCTAAAAGGAGATTCGTATTCGTCTTTCTTTTTTTCAGTTGACATCATGCATTGGCCACGAGAGAAGAGGTAATTTTGTATTGAAGCGTATTTTTCGAATGCGCACTCGATCGTTTCGTTTACGATTCGCTGTTCCCACTCGCGGTCATGTTCCTGGACGCCAATCAAATGCAAATTGGGTAACTTCATTGAGAACAGAAGGAAATGTGTCATGTCTACGAAGGGGGCCTAAGAGAAGGATTACAACACCACAAAACATCGAGAGAGTTAGCAGTACTGCAATCTCCAATACGCTCTGCTCGGAAGCAATCACTTGCACTTCGCATCTCCAGACTTTTTTTCAGCCGGCTCTTGAGGCAATGCAATTAGAGGATACATGGTTCCAACAGAATGCTGCCACTGCACACACAGCGGGTGTTACCATGAAATGGTTGAGGCAAATGTTTCCTGGACGGCTTATCTCTTTTAGGGGTGATGTGAACTGGCCGGCACGCTCATCAGACTTAGCCCCATGTGATTTTTTCCTTTGGGGTTATCTAAAGTCGAAGGTGTATATCAACCGCCCAACACCTTGGAAGACCTAATTAACAATATTGAGGCTGAAATTGGCAAAATACCAGCTTGTTAGAATTCATGAAAACTTCAGAAAACGTATGCAGCATTACGTGGATAGCGAAGGTCGACATTTGCCAGATTCATTATTTAAAACCACGTAATTTAAAAATTCCGTTACTGTTCAATATAATTAAAATATAAAATACATTTTTCTAAGGTTCATAAGTTTTTTAGTTCATTCCCAAATAAGCAAATTACCGCGCTCCACTCTGTATAAGTCGATTTTCGACTTATTGATTTAATCGAATGTTGGGTATAAAAAAGGCAAAGTTGGTTAGTCGACTTATTGTTTTTAGAAAAGACTAAAAGTTGACTTCTTCGATTTTTTTTTTTACTTCAATTACTTTTAATTGTCATTCAAACATTGGACATTGCTTTAATTTATTTTCGCCGAGCGATAAATACTTAAAAGCTATTTTTTGTATGCCGAGGTATGTTAATGTTTGGGTGGAAACATTTATATGTTTGCACACAAGGCTATGCATGTTTGGAAATACTACTGTAAACATATTAATGTGTGCTGTGACCCAAACATTTATATTTTTCCTACACCTTATGTCTGCCTGCAAACATAATATTAACAGTTTTTTTCTCCGTGTAGGTATGGGTTCAATAGAATTGGCAAAGTAGTTCCATCGAGTCGATCATTAGTAATTCTTTTTCATATGTTTTTTTACATTTTAAATAAAAGAATAACAACCTGTTTTGAGTCTTAACTTAAAGACATCTGTTTTTATTTCTTCATTTGAATTTCATTTATATTTTGGGCATCTGGTGGACAAACAAAAATAAATGCTATTGTTTGAAGAGAAGGTGTTCTTCAAGAATATTTCTGTATGTTTTGTTTTCATCGGGTTTTTTTAAAGTAAGAAACAAATGAATAGTTAATGTTTATATAGCATGTTCCAAACGGCACGTACGACTTTTAGTTGCTGGAATTTCTGAGCTAAAGTGTTGCCAACCAAAGGTATAACAATTGACAGTTAAAAAGAGATCAACTCAATACAATGGAAACAAAAGACTACTAATTTCTTTATGCAGAATCATTCTTAGCAAAGAAACGTCTTCGTTATTTTTTTATTATCAACTGTTTGTTATAAAGTAACTAACTACAACACCATTGTTTTTACAATAAAAATGAAAAAAAATAACAATCGTCAAATATTACGAATGGCATTAAAATTAGATACTTACTTAAGTCCACGCAGACAATATTCACGGTGACAATATTCGAAGAGGAAAATACTATTGTTGGGTGTATGGTTGTGGTACAACAATATTATGATCCCTACAATATTAGAATGATTCAAATGCAACCATCACAACCATACAATGATCCTTACAACAAAAGTATGATTTACACATATCCATACTATGATCCCCACAACCATAGTATGATTCACACTCAACACTACTATGATCTCCACAACCATATTATGATCGTCCCAACCATAGTATGTTTCACATACAACCATAGTATGATTCTCACAACCATATTATGATTCACACGTAACCATGTTATGATCCCTACAACCATAGTATGATCACAAATATACTATGATCCCCAATATTATTTTTTAGAATTGGGTTAAGTTGTCAACAATAGATTTGAATTTAGAAAATCATTTAAAAATACATTTAATTCCAAATTATAGAAGTGATTTATTTAACAGTAGAAAAAAATTAGTTTTAAAAAACATACTCGTAAGCGTTTTTGTTAAAAATATTCAGTTAAACAAAGCAAAAGCAGTTTGTTTGAAAAGTTTTAATTTCCATATAAAAAGTACTTTCATATAATTGCATTAGATCCGTAACAATAACATTGTTCTAAAAAGCATTTTTAAATGAGGAAAAATTACAATCATACAGTATGATTGCCGTAATCATATTATTGTTAACATAAAACCCAAAAAATAATACTTTTGTCGCACCAACCATATAAATATTGTTACTACAACCATATTTTCATTATTAAATTTTGCAATTGCGGCAATCATACTATTGTCAAAATCAAATTCAGCAAACAATACTATGGTTGCAACGAACATATTTTTATTGCGGAGAACATATTATTATTGCCGTGACCATATAGTACCCATGTTTTTTCTCTGCGTGTGCCACAGTATCTGATCAAGGAAAAAGGGAGAATTTCTCTCAAAACCGTAAGCTGAGCATGATTTTGTACTTATACTCACTGACCGGAACCTACTGCTATTGCATTTTATAAAGTAGAGAAATATAAGTAGCTGTACCCGATGTGCTTCGCTACCCCATACTAGTAATTTTAATGAAAATGAAAATTGTTTTTTTTTGTATTTATTCAAGTGCTCTAGGATGTATATCCTTATATATTTCTTGTTTTGCTATCTGGGTAAAATATGTAAAAAAATCTGTAGGTTTGCCCGTGGGAAAAGCACGGATTTGTCAAATTTCAGCCACATACTTACAGCGACTGCCTATGCGTTACATTAATGGTCATCACAAAAGCCAACCGAATTGGAAACTGCAATCTTTTGAAATCGAAGGGCAGGTCTGCAGGTATCATGGGAATGCTGAAAATTAAGACATCGGTTCCTTCATAATTTACTGTGATTAAAGTAGCCTATATAAGATTATTGTGAATTTTTTACTACCAGTCTAGTGCCGTTACTAAGGCGAGTTACATCAATATTCTGCAATCATATGATGGGTACACCGACCTTCAATTGCAAAAAATATGGCGGAAATGATCAGACTATTATAATGGCTGTTCTAACGGTTTCTTTTAAAAGGGGCGTGGCCTCGTGTCACCCAAAAAAATATTTTGCATCAAACCATACCTTCCTACCTCTAACAATCTGTGAAATAAGGTCGTTTTAAATGTTAAGGTGTGTGGGTGGGACAACGCCCCTTTTCCAATCTTGACTCCAAATAGCCTGCGCGTATCTCATGGCCAACTGTAACATACTGTGAAGATTTCAGGACGATCAGACCATTATTATGACCGATATAACGCAAACAAAGCAATAATTAAATACACTAATTTTTATATATACGAGGGTTGCTATTTATATTTCGGGTCCTGACAATACAAGTGTTCCCAGACGCAAACTGGAACTTCCATTAGAAACTTTCACATTTTTTAGCATAACTTCACTAAGAACGTTTTGTCCTTTGAGGCCGAATTGTTTTGTTTAAAGTGTGTTGCAAAAATCATCTCAGTCAAAAAATGGAATTATCCCGTGTACATTTTCGTGCGATGACTTTTTACGATTTTCGGCGTGGACGAGACAAGAGTGTTTAAATCAAATTGTTTTGACTTTTGGCGATGAAGCACCATCAAAAACCTCTGTTAATCGCTGGTACCAAGAGTTCAGTCTCGGACGCCGTTAGCTCCAGGATGAATTTCGTGAAGTCCAACTTCGGTCACTTTGCCAGAAACCATCGATGTTGTGAGTGAACTGATTAAGCGAAACCGACATGTGACATACCATGAGATTAAGGCATCCATCCTTGGGCATTAGTTTGACAAGCATCAATAAGATATTGCATGTTCATTAGGCAGTGAAAAAGATTTGTTCTCGTTGGATCCCACATAATTTGACGAATGCTCAAAAAAGGCTTGTATGGATTGGTGCAAAGGGATGTTGAAAAAGTATAACTGCGGTATCTCAAAGGCAGTGTATAACATTGCCACAGGTGTGGCAATGTTATACACTGCCCGAAACAAAACAGCAAAAGTTGGTCGTGGAAGAAGTACATCGAATCAAATGATTGCGTTTTTTCGGTATAAACGGTCATGTTGCCACTGTGCCTTTAGTGGAACGTAGGACGGTCAATTCTGGGTGGTATTTAACCATCTGTGTGCCAGCAGTGTTTAAAGAAATGAGGAAAGATAATAAGAGTAGACGGATCATTTTGCATCACGACAAAGCGAGCTCTTACACATCAGCTGAAACGATGAGCTATTAGATTACTCAAAATGCCGAAATGATGGGCCATCCACCGTACAGCTCTGATTTGGCAACCAATGACTTCTTCTTATTCCGTCCTCATAAGAAGAAGTCATTGGGTGCGTCCAGAAAAAAATTTGTGGTGAACGATTTTCATCGCCCGAAGCAGCTGCTAAAGCGTTCAAAAATCATGTTTACACGCAGAAAAAAAGTATGGTTGTGATAACATTATTCGAAGAGCATCATACTATTGTTGGTTATATGGTTGTGGCACAACAATATTATAATCATCACAACAATAGTATGGTTCACACATAACCATACTATAATCCCCACAACAATATTATGGTTCTGACAATATAATTATTCACACACAACCATACTATGATCCCCACAACCATATTATTATTCACACTCAACCACACTATGATCCCCATAACCATATTATTATTCACACCCAACAACAGTATGATCCTCGCAACCATAGTATGACATACACGCAACCATACTATAATCCCCAAAAATTTTTGTGAAGTTGTTATTCAACAATAGAGTTTTGTAAAAATACATTAAGCTCTTAATAAAATGAGTTATTTAATTAACATTAAAAAAATTCATTTATTAAAAACATTTCAAGTTTACTAATCCGTAGTTTGTTTTGAAAAAAAATAATTTACATATAAAAAGTACTATTATTGCGTAAGATTCGTAAAAATAACATTGTCAAAATAAAAAAAAAACATTTTGCCGGTATGATTGCCGTAATTATATTATTGTTAACTTAAAACCCATGAAAACAATACGTTTGTCCCACCAACCATATTTATATTGTTGCTACAACCAAGTTTTTATTTCTAAATTTAGCAATAATACTATTGTTACATTTCAACAATATTAATATTGCCGCAATCATACTATTGTCAAAATAAAGCTCAAAAAACTATACTATGGTTGCGACCACCATACTTTTATTGCAGAGAACATACTATTGTTGCCGTGACCATATAGTAACCATGTCTTTTCTTTGCGTGTAGGCGTGATAATTTCCGCACGGACATCGTCTACGTACAGAGGTTCTAACTTCTCCAAGAGGAAGTAAGAGCTTTTGGACGTTTGTAAAAACAGTAAAAGATAGTTCTTCATCTATCCCACGGTTGCGAACGTCCAGTCGATCCCCAAAAAGGGTGAAGCCAATAATCCCTAAAACTATCGGCCTATTGCGATTTGCTCAACGCTCTCCAAGGTAATTAAGAGCATGGTGAACCACCATCTTGTTATGGTTCGAATTGATCGACAGTACGGCTTCCGTAGAAATAACTCTACCGGAGAGCTGATGGCGTTCTAGTCGGAGCGTTGTAGTCGGTCTATCCACAAGTTTGGTGAGAGCAAGGTCTCGTGGCTTTGGATATCTCCAAGGCCTTTGATAGAGTCAGGCATGGTGCACTTATATCGAAGCTGATAGCCTTTGGTGTCGGTAATACGAGGGTTGCTATTAATATTTCGGGTCCAGCAATAAAAACACAATAAATTATAATTGGAATATTATTGTTTTTCAAAATATTCTTCTTTAAGATCAATACACTTTTGCATTAACCAAACCAATTTTCGAATGCATTTTTTTCTTGATGCATAACCTAGCATTTAGGCATGATAATTTGGATAGAAGAAGTCATTGGGTGCCAAATTAGGGCTGTACGATGGATGGCCCATCAATTCGACATCTTAAGTGGTCAAATAGCTCATCGTTTCAGCTGAAGTGTGAGAGGTAGAATTGTCGTGATGCAAAATGATCCGTCTACTCTTATTATCTTTCCTCATTTCTTCAAACACTGCTGGCAAACAGATGGTTGTATACCACCCAGAATTGACCGTCCTACGTTCCACTAAAGGCACAGTGACAACATGGCCGGTTATACCAAAAAACGCAATCATTTGCTTCGATGTACTTCTTTCACAAACAACTTTTGTTGGATTTGGCTCGTCTTAAACGACCCATACGGTCGATTGCTGTTTTGTATCGGGTTCATATGCATAGATCCATGATTCGTCACCTGTGACAATGTTATAAACTGCCTTTGAGATACCGCAGTTATACTTTTTCAACATCTTTTTGCACCAATCCATACGAGACCTTTTTTGAGCATTTGTCAAATTATGTGGGATCCAACGAGAACAAATTTGGTACCAGCAATTAACAGAGCTTTTTGATAGTGCCTCATCACTGCTTTTTTGATAGTGCCTCATTGTCTCGATAACCTTCGCCGAAAATCGTAAAAAATAGTCGCACGAAAATGTTCACGGGATAATTCCATTTTTTAATTGAGATGAATTTTTTAACACACTGTAAACAAAACAATTCGCCCTCAAATGACAAAACGTCTGAGTGAAGTTATGCTAAAAAATGTCAAAGTTTTCAATGAAAGTTCCAGTTTGCATCTGGGAACACTAGTATTGTCAGGGCCCGAAATTTAAATAGCAACCCTAGTATTGTGTTTCATTGTGAAATGACGAAGTTCAGCCTTTCCAATAAAACTAGAAATTGAAATGAATGAATGAAAAATTATAAGTATGTTATTTTTTACAGCCGATTCAAATTTAAAATGTTAAATCGCCAACCCTAAACATTCCTTGCCCGAATTTCAAGTTGGAACACTGCCCATCCTCATGACAATGTGATTATCCAGCCCTAATCACTAAACGCCCAATTAAACTCAAATGGAATTGATATTTCCACCACTTAGTGTAATTACCGACGATTAAAAAGAAACAGGGATTAAAGTTACATCCACATTAAATTAATGTCTGTAATATGTGTCGAATGTATCCTTCGGTACCCCGTTTAAAGTGGAGTAAACGGATAATCATTAATTATCCACGGGTTAGAGAGGCGGTACCACCACAACAATGTATCCACTTAATGTTACTTAATGGCAAAGAGAACATTTTAACCCGAGCATTTACACACACGCACACATGGTCATCGGTTACACATACGCACGTATCAATTTGTATTAGATTGGGTTACTTTTAAGGCGATGAAAACGCTTAATATTTAAATTTTTAATCAAATTTTTATGATTTTTTCTAAAATATATTTATTGTCGTTTTTATACACTACCATAGGATAAAGAGTGTTCCAAATTTGACATTCCGGTTGCAACTCAGTCTAGTCGAGTCCATTCGTCCGTAAGAGTTCCGTGGAAAGCACGATAGCGGCCTATTAAGAAGCTAAATATTGTCATAAGCAGTTAAGAACTGTAAATGGGGAAATTTGGGCCGAGAGGAAAACAACACACTCTTACGGGACTAAAAGTATCCCTTTTATGCATTGTTGGAAGTATTTGCTCAACAAATTACCCTTATTTGTAGACAATCTATTATTGCATGCTGAAAGACATACATATAACACATTTAAAAAGCAATGGTTTTTAGACCTATGGGCTCTAGTCTTTACAAACTTTTTAAATAAATCCTAAACGCAAAGATAACAATGGTGACTCATAAATAATACAGCGATACAAAATCGAACTTTGCGAATGGGATGAGACCAATAGCAAATGAAAGTTGACATCATCCATAACAATACCTTCAAGGGATTTCTTAAGTTCAGTGCGAGATTTTTTTGCACGCATTTGAAGTTGGTAATTTTGGGACGTTCTCTTTAAAGAAAAGTTCATTGAAAATTTGATAAAATAATGGTTGTTTATTTTTATTACCCTCGAAAGTTATGGTATCTTACTGTTTTTGGGGTCGAGGAATTTATTTTGACCCAAAACTTACGCTGTCATAGAAACGGTGCTATTTTTTTTGTATATTTTCATAGAAAAAAACTGTATTTACTTTTTTTAGACTAAAAAATCAATTTTTAATACTGATACATATTTGTAATATTATAACGAAGATCATTTTATTATTCTCAGTACGTTACTTTTACAAAAATGCAGTTTTTATGGAAAAAATTGTGTTTTTTATTGTATGTTTTTTTATTCTAAAGAATATGCGTCCGGGATCGGAAAACAATATATATTTTAAATAACACTTTAGTTGCAATATACTCGTATTACAAACTATGATTCTTTTTAAAGGACTAAAGTTACCTCGTGAAAATATACACTTTTTTGAGCATTTGCGTAACAAATCATTTTTTGGAGCCCAATAAACGGACCATTTGTTTCTGATTTAGTTTGGCCAAACCAAAAAAATTACGTTTTTACAAGTAGAAGCAAAAATTAAAATATCTAATAATGTTGTTGTTGTATCAACAATATATTTTATTTTGAAGTCCTGTTCGTCTATGGGGGATCTGCTTCGATATCCAGGTGGAGGAAACGCGCCATTTGAACTGGATGCGTCCACAGAGACCTGGGGTCAGCTGAGTGCGCTTGGCCGGACAATTGAAGAGTTGCAGCACGTCATGTGGTCCCTGACGGCAGGCGGGACAGATGTCCGGAACGTTAGCATCAATTCGTGCCCAATAAGAATTGAGGCGGCTGCACCATCCAGATCTAAGCTGAGCCAGAAAAACGCACGTCTGCCGATGTAGTACCTTCTCCTCAGGTGAAATCTCCGGGGGGATGCTCCCTTAGCACTACATTCATGGATACTGCTGGTGCGACTTCATCAGCGTGAATGTTGTTCAGACCTGCCTGATAGTTTCGATGAACTAAAGGTTCTCCCTTGTACTGCTGGACCTCGTTCTCTAGATCATTTAGATCGAACCTGATCTGCCTGGGAAGAGGCATCCCGTCCAACAGATGGTGGTTAGGATGACTGCTGCGAAAACACCCTAGCCGGTATTGCTTAGACAGCAGGAAATTGTCTGTGCAAGGTAAGGAACTTCGTCTCCTCATGTAGATGGTCCTCAGAAGACACCCTGTTGATGTTCTGATGGCGGCATTCTGGCAAGTCTGAATTTTCTTCCGCTGCGCCGTACTCACGTTCGCCCACCACACCGCTACAAACCGACCTATCGCTTTGTAAGAGGTCAACAAGGTTTCTTTGTCGGCTCCCCAATTATTGTCGGCAAGTGACTTGAGGACCTTGTTCCTACTTTTGAGCCTATCGTAGCTAGCTGTAGCATGTGCAGAGAATCAAAAAAGCCTGTCCAATGTGACCCCAAGGATTTTGGGGAAGTTGGGATGATGACGTCATCGACTTTTACATTGAGTGACAACCGCACCTCTGCGGTCCACAGTGTGGCTGAAGATTTGGAGGCTGATATTTTCATATTCCTTGCAGTGAAAAAACGTGCTAAGTCAGTGAGGTAAGAGTTTATTTTCTTGCAAATGTGATCCACTTTAGGTCCTGACGACAGAATTGTGCAATAATCAGCGTACGACACAATTTTAACGCCGTCTGGCGGTGCAGAAATTTTAGAGGCAGAGGTTAAACAGACCCGGGGATAAAACTCCACCCTAGGGAACTCCTTGTTTAACTCTACGGGGCTTCGACTTCCTGCCTCTAAATTCTACATATGACTGTAAAGAACCACGAGGACCGTCGTGTCGTTGGGCTTGTTCTAATTAAGGCCGTGACTTATACTTGTGGTAATGGCGTGTAAAGCAGTTGTGCTGTGCTGCTTACGGAACCCATGCTGATGATCAGCACAAGGAAAGTGTTCAATTAGGCTGGGGAGTAGCAGTGCTTTAAGCGTCTTTGCTACTGGATAATGCAAGGAGAATGGCCTGTAAGATTCTCCTTAACTTGCGTCTGTGTCTGGCTTCAGTAGCGGAACAACTCTGCCCATTTTCCAGTCATCGGGAACTAAGTGAGTGGCAAGCGACAGATTGAGCACTTCGGAAATGTACTCTACTCCTGGGATATCCAAGTGCCTTAACATCAGCATTGTAATTCCATCTGGATCCAGCGGATGACATAGACAACTTCGCCAATGGTAAATTGTGGTGGTGCCTCGGAGAGCGCGGATACGACGCAATACTTTCCTTTTCGCCTTATCAATCTCTGGGTGCTCAATAAAAAGCTGGTTAAAATAACACGCGCACAGCTTCGGATCTGTCAATGTTCTATCACCGAATGTGACGGCTGTCCGATCATCTTTTCTTCTTCTTAGAGAGCGATTTGACCGTTGTCCACAACTTACCAATTCCGGAACTTAAGTTGCACTGCTTCAAGTGGTCTAGCCATTTGTTTCGCTTATATTCGATGACCAACCTGCTGCTCTCAGAGTTCTTTTTTGTTCGAACAAAAATCTAATAATAGAGATGTTTGGCGCGTTTTATTTGAGAAACGAAAAATTGACTGCTGATACGGTAGTTTTAATTCGTTATTAAAAAGCATAAAACTCTTCTACGTATTAAAAGTAATTTGAGTAAAACGGTCAAAAATCTTTGGTTTTTTGAAATTCGACTTATAGTAAAAAAATATTGAAGAACATGCGTTAATCGGGATTTTATGGAATTAAGGGGACTTAAGTAACTCCGCTAAGCGGTTTCGTTGAATATTATTTTTGTCCTTAAAGTTTATATTTTTATTTTTATGGGTTTTCCTAGCATGCCAAGCGGAAATATTTATATACATTCTATTATAACGAGACGTAAAATTTATAATGCTAATGTGCCCCAAGTAAAATACTACATTTTATGTTTATCACCGCTACATTCACCGCCATTCACGACCCTTTCTAATGTACATATTTATATTTATACACCTACTCCTATAAAATGTGTTACCGCCAACACCATCAGGTTAGGCAAATAATTTATGAAAGGTTCAACGAAAAAAAGGGGACAGCTTGGAAATTCGTATATAGTTTTATGCAAATGTCTCGTTGGTCCCCCACAACAATCGTTTTTATTTTTTTCCCCCCATCGTACAATTATATAAATTTGAGATTCATTATTGTTGATTGCGTTGTTGCGAGATTACCTTTGATTGCTGTTGGAGATTAAATCGAAACAAGTAAATTGTATATAATGATAATTGGATTATAAAGTTATTCGGTGGAATACATCCTTGTTACTACTCTCGATGTTATGTTCATGTCTCATGTCATCGCCGTTCATCGACGGTGTACTATAAAGGGGATCCAGTGCTGACGACTGTGCTATAAGGGGATCCAACCAATAAGCTTTATATCTCATACGAAATACAAAACGACATGCGTATATAGTAGGGATTCTTAGCCTTGAGTTTCTGATCCGGCATTTTCCAGAAATTTTCATTATGGACCTTAACAGCGGAATTTTCCCAAGTTTAAAAGTAACGTATAAGTATGTATATTTGTGCCAACACATTAAGAAACTTCGTACGTCTGAAATCATTGATTTGGAATATTAGGGGAATATTACAAGCATATGTTAATCAAACCCAAAATGATCTGCTTTTAGACAGATTCTGGAAATAAATCTATCACCTTTATCTCCCACTGCTTAATTGTAATCCCCCAAAGACAGGGTTACCATACAATCTCCTTTTGGAGGACATTTCCTCCTTTTTGACCACTGTCCTCCCGTCCTTCCCTCCAGAAAGAGTGGAGTTTGTTTTCCTTTTTGTACTTACACGCACGTATAAATATGGTTGGGATAACAATACGAGTATTCTAAGAGCATCGTACTACGTGTATGGTTGTGGTACAATAATATAATGATCCTCACAACAATAGTATGATTTAAATAAATATAGTAACCATATTTTTTCTCTGCGTGTCCTTGGATCTTAATTAATGATTTTGCTTAATGATGGATTATGGTCATTAGCAGTTTAATTATTCACAAAAATAAACTAGTTGAATAGCTTAATTCGGGCATTGCCGTCAATATTGCACCCTTTACTTCTGAATGTACAGAAAAGCCCATTAAGTCAGGGTTTTAGACTGCTTGAATGGGCCCTACATTCAATCAGATTTTAAAAATTAGGTCATGCTGAAATTTCACGCAGAAAAAAAGTATGGGGGGTAACAATACTGGAAGAGCATCATACTATTGTTGGTTATAAGGTTGTGGCACAACAATATTATGATCATCACAACAATAGTATTGTTCACACACAACCATACTATGATCCCCATAACAATATTATGGTCCTCACAACAATATAATTATACTCACACAACCATACTATGACCCCTACAACCATATTATTATTATTCACACTCAACCATACTATGATCGCTACAACCATAATATAATCCTCACAACCAAAGAATGTTTCACATACAACCATAGCATGGTCTTCACAACCATAGTAAGACTTATACACAACCATGCTATGATCCCCAAAATTTTTTGTAAAGATTGGGTTAAGTTGTTTTTCAACAATAGAGATTTTTATTAAGTTATGTAAAAATACATTAAACTCTTTATAAAAGGAGTGATTTATTTAACAGTAGAAAAAATTCATTTATTAAAAATATTTCAGTTATACTAATTCGTAGTTTGTTTTGAAAAATTTAATTTATATGTAGATTCGTAAAAATAACATTGTCAAATTACAAATTAATTGCCGTAATCATAAAACCCATGAAAACAATACTTTTGTCCCACCAACCATATTAATATTGTTGCAACAACCATATTTTCATTTTTTAATTTGGCAACAATGCTATTGGTACATTCCAACAATATTAATATTACCGCAATTATACTATTGTCAAAATTAAATTGAAAAAAACAATGCTATGGTTGCGACAACCATACTTTTATTGCAGACAACATACTATTGTTGCCGTGGCCATATAGTAACCATATTTTTTCTCTGCGTAGTTTTTCATATATTTCCATATTTTTTCAATGCCATTAAAACTAAATATTTTAAATTGAGGAATTTGTTCATTACTTAGTAGGGCCATAAATACTGTTACAACATTGAACACACCCATTTCAGTAGTAGAACTGAACATACCCCGTTAATGCATAAAACTGTTTGAGGAGACTGGAGATGTAAAATAACCTCCACCGGTCGGGCCGCCCACGCTCTGTTCGAACACTGCATGTCATCAAAGCTGTTAAATCAAGAATTCACAAAAATCCGCTCCGAAAACAGAAAATCATGGCCCGTGAGATGAATATTACGCAAAAGTCCATTAGTCGAATCATTAATAAAAACTTGGGACTTTTCAAACGACGTACCGGACATTTACTGACTGCAGCTTTAAAAAAATAGGATTGCAAAATGCGAAAGTCTTTTGGTGAAGCACGCTGATAACACGCAAAGAAAAATTTTGTTCATCGATTAAAAAATTTTTACCGTTCAGGAAAAATTTAACAAGCAAAATGATAAAGTGTATGCGCGGTCATCTAAGGAAGCATCTGAACTGATCCCAAGGGTGGAAAAGGGTCATCACCCAGCTTCAGTCATGATTTTGTGGGGTGTCTCCTACGATGGGGTGCATTTCTGCGAACAAGGAGTCAAAACATAGACCAAAGTTTACCAGGAAACCGTTTTGGAAGCTGTTGTGAAGCCTCTTAACAATTCCCTGTTCCAAAACCAGCCATGGACTTTCCAGCGGGACTCTGCGCCGGCCCATAATGCTAAAACCCTTAGGCAGTCCTGATTTGAACCCATTGGATTACAAATTGTGGACGGTTTACAGGACAAGGTTTGTCACAAAAGATACCCCAACATTGGATCTCTTAAGGCTGCTTTGGTTCTGGAGCTGTGGCCAATTTTCCAATGGACGAGGTTCGTGCAGCTATTGACGATTGGCAAGTGCGACTTAAGGCGTGTGTAAAGGCAAAAGGCGGACATTTCGAATAAGTAGATTCTTTTTGGATACAATATACATCAATAAATATATTAAAAAATATTTGGTCCAGAAACATTACTTTTTATTTTACAGCATAAAACGTGTGTAACAGTATTTATGTTCCTACTAAGTATATACTAAATAATATCTTCATACCGGTATAGTTAACCGGTGTTATAGTGAAAATTGCCTTAATAGGAGTACTCATATGCCCATATTTACCAGTAGTCTCTTCTTGAACAAAAAGACCAACCATAATCTCAGCCAAAATTTCATATTTAATACAAATTTGGATTTGTGGGAAAATTTGCTTAAATTCGCTCAGTTTGACAATACGGACCGTTTTGGGCCACATGAACCGAAACGTCCAGCAGCTATGCCTCTTTTGAGGTACGTATTATGTGAGTTCCAACTAAGAGTGCCCATTTAAAACAATCTTCGTCTTCAAATAATTATGATTAGTTGAACAAAAACTCAAAAATGTGTACTTTTTTCGAGGTACATTTAGCCCCTTAAAGGGAAACCTCCTTAAGCTTATGACCTTCATTTTCAGATCCTAGCTTTTTATATAATACTTTGAAATACTATTTCTATAGGCGGGGGTCCAGGGATATCTAGAAAATACCCCGCTTTACTGGGGATCCAAAACGTGACGGGATAAAAACCCCTAACACATACATCTTATGTGCTTATGTATGTGTGTGTAAAAAAACGTGTATTTTTGTTCCCACTGGCACACGGTGGAGCATCACAACTCACCGCCCGGCCCAACAAAAAGTGAATGTTTTCAATAACGACACGAGACAGTAACAGCAACGACACAACAATTTCCGCCAAAGTTTGTCAGCGGCAAACCCGTACACCGAAAATCCTTGTACGAATGTCTGTCCGTTGCTTATGACAAACAGCAGGCGAACATATAACGACAGGAATAAACCAAGGACTGACTGGAAGCAAAAAGTAAAACATGTGAGCTTAATAAAAAAAAACATGCACATACATACATGTCATGTATGCATGGACTCCTATATATCAACACTGGCAATAACAAGGACGACAAGAAAAATCCCGAATAACAGTTTTTAATCTTGTGTGGCAACAACACACACACACACAAAAAATGTAACAACCGAAAAAAATATGAAATATCGATTTTCGCCACCGAAAAGAATTTAAAAAAATGTTTCGGCTCTACCAAATTTTAAAGAGAAAATAAAACACAACATTTAATGTTTTCGAAATGCGGGAGCACAATACAGTGGTTTGTCAATCGATACACACATCTAACAGATTTGTAGCGACAACCTAAAATTGAATTCCATCTCTACAATCGAATGATAGTAGGTTACATGCCACCTTTTAATAGCGGAAACTGACTGTATTGGTGGAAGAGACGAAGTGTTGGTAACCCTAACTAAAAAGAATGATTTTTTGAACTAAATTTGTGCATGTATTGTTTGTTGTTATAGATTACACTAGTTTACACCGGACATGTACATTTGATGAGAGGTGACTTTTCTAATGTTTTTCCATCTGCTGAATTCAAAAATCAAGGTAAAATTTTTATGGAACAGTTTTTGAGATATCCTTATATTTTTATTTTTTCGTCCTTTTTTCACTTGACAAATCATATCTCGAGCTAGAAATGTCTGATTATATCGTTCTTGGTACTTAAATGCAAGGTATTGAGTAGACGAACAAACATGTATAATTGGATCTTTTATAAGTTAAGTGGTTCAAAATATATCGATGAAAATAGGGAAAATTTTCAAAAAAATCATATTTTAGAGTGATCCTGTGCCGGCGGAAAAGTACATACCGTTGAAAAAACGTCCGGTTTCTCTTCATGTTCGTAAAGATGATACTTTAACGTAAGAACTAAGACCAACCACCTTGATTTTTGAATTCAGCAGATGGAAATACATTAGAAAAGTCACCTCTCATCAAATGTACATGAAAAAAATTTTATTTTGTAAAGTAGTGTTATTGGCTATGAGTACTCTTTGAATTCGGTTGTCATTACCACGAGCATTTGTTAACTGGACCAACTGATAGCACCATTTAATTTATTCGGTTATCTGACCGAAATAAAAAAAGTTGGGCCAGCTTAAAGTGGAGTTGCAGGATATTAACTTTTTGGGAATTTCCGTTGGAGCTCTGCCATAACCGGCCTGGCTGTATGTGCAGTTGCTCCATCTTGCTGGAACCAAATGCTGGTGAATCAGATAAGTCTTCGGCGCTTTCCTGGATTCCTGCATGATTTTTAAATACGGATCCCCAGTAATAGTTACACCATTTTCTTTTAATACAGATTGATGAAACTGCGCACCAAACAGTTACTCGTTCTGAGTGCAGTTCGTCCCATAGAATATTTGTGGCTTAAGTTCGCTCCATATACGGCAATTTTGCTTGTTTATAAGTACATTGCCTTTTAAATCAAAACGGACCTCATCAGACACAAACAATCAGTTTATCAAGCCATTGTCTGCTTTGGCCATTTCAATATTTTTTTTTTGGCAAAATTTCATTCGAATCCAGAGGTTTTAACTTGCTTGTAATTTGGACTTTGTATGGAAACAAGTTTAAGTCATCATTTATTATCCGTTGTAACGACCGTCTGCTAAGAGCAATTTGCGCCGATATGTTTCGCGGGGAAACGCTTGGATTTGCCTGAATTGACGATGCTACAGCCGCTGGTGTTTTGAACCCGAACATAGGGAACTGGATGATACTTTCTTTGTGCAATGCTACCAGATTCGGCAAACATGTTTACTATGGTCCATCTACTCTAGGGAGTTCCGCCAAACCCCCGCCTAAATTTACTTTAGACGGACCTGCAGGACTGCAAAGCATGGTACCACAACACTATCCAAATCTAGTTTTTGGTATCCCGAGCATTTCTTTTAATAAATCAAAATACTGTATTAAACGATATAAAAATATTTATTCTGTTATTTCAAATATGAGCAGGTTGTTCTATACATGGATTTTACTTTCGCATCTAATAAAGTTTGTATGCGCAAGTGGAACGATTGATGCAAAAAATCAAATTGGCAAATTGGGTAAAGTGTCAAAAATGCAAGATTAGTCTGATAATTATACACTATTGAAGTGGATTGAATATTTCCGGCTATTTGGATTTATTGGACACAAAATAACCCCAAATCAATGCTTGAAGTCTTGGCAACTGATGTGATAAAAAAGTATATATGGGGGATCCATCTAGAGGTATTTTTTCAGAACAAAAAAAAATATAAAAGTTCAAATCAAGTGTGGAATCTTTATTGGTAATTTGAAAGGACATTTTATGGCATTTATTTTTTTTAATATAATTTCCTTCAAATGTTGGCCACAACTACGCCTCAGGGTTTTCATTCTGAGGGTCCAATTTTGGATGACTCGTTCGAGCATTTCGAACGGTATGGCTTTAATGACACGTGTAATGTTGGCTTCCAAAACGCGAATCGTAGCTGGTTTGTCAGCATAGACTTTGGACTTTACGTAACCCCAAAGAAAAATGTCTAAAGGTGTGATATCACTCGATCTAGGCGCCCAAAACGTGAAATTAGCTGCTTTTCGAAATGACCTCTCAATAGATCCATTGTTTGAGCAGCTGTATTGCAAGTGGCACCGTCCTGTTGAAACCAAATGCCGTCAAGAGTACGGGCTTCAATTTCAGGTAGCTCAAAGATCGATATCGTGGCGCAAAAGCAAGCACCATTCATTGTTACGGTCCGGCCATCATCATTTTTGAAAAAATATGCACCGATGATTCTACCATCTTATAAACCGCACCAAACCGTGGTTTTCTTTGGGTATAATGGCACCTCTTGAACCCCTTCTAGTTGCTCTTCAGCCCAAATGCGGCAATTTTGTTTATTGACTTTGCCGTTGAGCCAGAAATGGGCCTCATCACTAAACAAAATTTTGGTCGAAATCAGCGGATCTTCCCATTTCTCAGCGAACGCTCATTTCCATAATACAGTTGCCAACATTTGAAGGTAATTATTTTCAAAAAATAAATGCCACAAAATGACCTTTCAAATTACCAATAAAGATTCCACACTTGATTTGAATCTAAATATTTTTTTTGTTCTAAAAAATACCTCTAGATGGATCACACTTTGCTTTCATATAAGTCATTTGTTGCACTTTATTTAAAAAAAATAGGTGAAACATTTTTTTTCACATAAAACCTCTGTGTCGATTTTATTTTCCATTCGGAACAAACTGCGAGTAGAATTTAAAAAAAAAAACAAAGGTCGGTAAAAATCCTGCATTAACCGACATTCTTGTTCCAGCCTGTTGTCATGGAATGAAAAATAATATTCCCAATCAGAAGTGAATTAAATAACTGTCTTTATTTTTAATTTTTAAGTGCTATTTTTAAGTGCTATTTAGAGTGCTATTAAATTACTTGCTGCAAATTATAGTTGGTTTTTTGTTAAAAAATAAACTAGTAAAATAGAGTAAGTTTTTGAACTCCTACAACGGGCTCTAAAGAATTTCGGCCTTAGGGTCCGTCACACAAATTTAGTCAAACTGCAAATACATTTTCATTTGGCTTCTAGAGACAATTTTAAAGTTATGTTCATGTATACTGGAAGCCATTTTAGTGCTTGTCGACAATTTGTACGCGGACTAAATCAAAAAATGAGCTTATGTGATCCAAATCGATTTGCTTGTACATCATTATATGCTATACAAAATTTGATCGAAACAGAATTTGGTTGTTTAAGACCTGTTCTATGTATCTTGGGGATCTATGTACTGCGTTATACTCGTATCAAACCGTTGATTGGTATGACCCATTTTGTCTGACCTGATTACTGATTGATCGTAAAGAACCGTGCCAAATTTCATCAAGATGGATGTAATGTGGTGCTTTAAAGCAATTTGAACTGATTGTTTTCATTTTAAGACCGCCCGTCCTTGGCGCAAAATTCTTCTATCAAATTGAATAAAAATCGGCCAATAATTGCCACGTGTAGTTTGAAAACAAGCTTTGGATAGACGGACGAAGGAACGGACAGACCGATCTCGTTAAATCGCATCAACTGGTGATCTGTGTAGATCGGTACCCTTAAAGATGGGTCTAGCTTAAATACTAGTGAAGTATTTCGTACACGAAGTTAAGAATTTTTCTTTATTTTATATTAACCTACAAAAAAACCGAAAAAACCGACAGCAAAAAACAGGGTTAACCGACATGTCGGGTTTTAGCCATTAAAACAGCAATGTCGGTTTTCGGGTTTGGTCACTCTATTCGCTTCTATTTTAAGATGGGCATCGTAATATCATTTAAAAGAAGAATAAATTGCTGGCAACACGCGTAGAAAAAAATTATGGCTGCGACAACAATACTCGTATTCGAAGAGCATCATTCTGTTGTTGGGTATATGGTTGGGGCACAACAATATTATGATACTCACAACAATAGTATGATTCACAAACAACTATGCTATGATGCCCACAACCTTATTATGATCCTCACAACAATAGTACGATTCACAGACAGATATACTATGATCCTCACAACCATATTATGATCCTCACAACCATATTATAATTCACACACACCATACTATGATCCCGACAACCATAGTATGATTCACACTCCACCATGCTATGATTCCTACAACCAAAGTATGATCCCGATCCAATATACTATGACGCTAAAATTATTTATTAGGATCGGGTAAGGTTGCTGTAAACGAATCCCAGAGGTCCAGTTGTGACTTTTTGACTGAAATGTAATTTTTTTGAAGCGAAATAACAGCACTCATTTATTAGTTTCTGTAAATTAACACAAGTTAAGTACCCTCCGACCACCAATCCGAAATTTCAAACCGCTGTCAACTCTCTCCTTGCATTTTCGGGCATGGTCGTAGATGGACATAATTTCATGAAATGAGCCAAGCAATACGTTGGTGAAATTTGTCCAGTCGTGAATGAATCACCGTGTATAAAAAGTATTATTATTATTATTATTATATGAGATTGCTAACAATTACATTGTTCTGAAAACTATATTCAAATAAAGAAAATTTCATCATACAGCATGATTGCCGTTTTCACATTATTGTTAACAAAAAAACAATACTTTTGTCGCACCAACCACTTTTAAATTGTTGGTACAACCATATTTTCATTTTAAAATTTGGTAATAACACTATTACTACATTTGAACAATATTAATATTGCCATTATCTTTTTTTGTTACAATAATATTGAAAAAAATACTTTGGTTGAGACGAACATTCTTTTATTGTAGATAACATATTATTGTTGCCCTGACCGTATACTAACCATATTTTTGCTCTCCGTGTAAAAATCGATATAAACAGGATATAAAAGTATATAAAATCGATGATTTTGATATAAACAGTTAAACATTGTAGCAGTTACTACAGATTCTAAGCCATTATGATAAGGACTACAGGGCTTCATATGTGTGTTGCAAAGCGATGACCATAGCTCCTCTATACTGTGTAGGAATACGCCCTACTCTTACGAATACTCTAAGGAATGTGCCCCCTTCTTTTCGGTGCTTGGGACCCCAAAACTTCGCTGAGATTTTTGTTTGTTTTATCCGTCAAAAAATCACCCTCATTAGCTCTTCGTGAAATAATTAAAACGCTCGAGGAAACTCTAAGTAACGCGTGTTTATATTTCGGCTATTTTTTAATCCTGTACTATCAAAACCACTGTTTTATTTAAATTTTACAAAAGTCATGTATTCAAAAAAAGAAACACGGCGGCATTTCCCTCCCACTGTTCTGTAGTTTTTGGTACAAATTGAGACAAAGTTTATTTTTTTTAAGAATATTATACACATTCAACGCCTTTAGCTTAAAAGTCTCAATTCTATGGAATCATTATCATAAATCTTAATTTATACCGAAGCATACACATGCACTGACATGAACTCATACACACACATACACAACGACCCACTCACACCCACGTACAAACATAATTTATAATAACAGTCATGCCGACATCCAAACATACCTTTTAATGTACCAAACTGAATTTACATATACTCGTATGCGAGGGCCAAATGACAACCAATTGGGCTAGTCAGGAAAATCACACTTTTCAGGGATTGGATGATCTGTCTTTCGACCTCTTAGCACAGGTCCAACTATGTGATACTTTGTACAAAAGACTCATGGAATTCAAGAAATACCTTATGTAAAATGTGATTTAAAGAGTAAGTCTGTGGGATCTTCTTAGTAAGGGTAGCCGTAGTGTAATGCTCGGTGTGCACAACGTTTATTTAAGGTTTAAATTAGGATAAGAACCCACCTCGTGAATTCTTTCGACCTAACGAGTTGTAGATTAACCTTTAAGCCACTTACAGAAAACAGATTGGCTGCCACCACCGAAGATGGGGTTAAATGAACCATCCAGTTTTCATTTCTGCATTCAAATAATTGAGGTTGAGGTGATGCATTTTTTTCAATAGCCTTTTTCACAGATTTCGTGTGAGTTGTGTCCAACTTTACTTTTTTTCTTTTCAGTATTGTTTGCCATTTCATCATGGAAAACTTACACCGAAACAACGTCTCAAAATTATGCAACCGTATAATGGAAATGAGCGTTCGGTGAGAAACTGTTTTCGACCACAATTTGGTTTAGTGATAAGGCACATTTCATTTTAAACATAGTTGCCGCATTTTGGCTGAAGAGCAACCATAAAAGGTTCAAGAGGTGCCATTATACCCAGAGAAAACCACGGTCTGGTGCGGTTTATGGGCTGGTGGAATAATCGGTCCATATTTTTTCAAAAATGATGATGGTCGGAACGTAAGCGTGAATGGAGCTCGCTGTCGCGCCTTGATGTCGAACTTTTTGCTTCCTGAAATTGAAGCCCGTAATCTTGACGACATTTGTATTAACAGGACGACTCCACTTCCCGTTACAGCAGCTCAAGCCATCGATCTGTTAAGAGGTCATTACGAAGAGCAGCCAATTTCACGTTTCAGACCGGTGATTCGGCCGCCTAGATCGTGTGATATCACATCTTAAGACATTTTTTTGGAGCTACGTAAAGTCCAGAGTCTATGCTGACAGACCAGCTACGATTCAGGTTTTGGAAGCCGGTCGAAATGCTCGAACAAGTCATCCAAAATTGGACCCCCAGAATGGACACCCTGAAGCGTAGTTGCGGCTAAAGAAAATTTTGTTCAAAAAATTATTGGTATAAAAGGTCCTTCCGAAAGAACCACGAATATTTCACTTTTTATTTTATTTTTTTTTATTTTGAAAAAATACCTAATTGAATCACCCCATATAAACTATTAAGTTTCTATTAGTGCAACCGAATGTTAGTTGATCTACAGATACGTTCAGAAAATAAAACTGAATATGTTACTGGAAGTGACAAAGAAGATATTCGATATGCAGATTAAAAATAAGCCTTAATTAAAGACTACAAACAAATTAGTCAAAGTAAGATGGTCCATTTTTGGATACATTGACACACTTTTTCGGCTATCAGAGGAAGATGTATTTTTTTTTGTCTTCCCGCCGATGAGATTTTTAGAGTAACCTGAAAATTCCGCCGTAATAACTTTTATTTATTAATTGTGATATTTTATTTTTGCAATCCAAAAGTTTCTAAGATGCTCCGGTTTGGTTATAAGAGCGAAATAATTTATTGTCAGTACCAACTGTTGGTTGCATCGAACATTTCTTTACCAAACAATTAGTTGTAATAACAGGCGGTTCTGACAACCAATAATTCCAACATCATTCGGTTAGTATCTAACAAACGGCAGTCTGGCAACCAATAATTGTAATAGGTTGTGTGAACCATATTGGCATAGCAATCATATTAGGGAACGTCCAACTGAATTTTAATCATGATTATTAATATTTGGAGAATGCATCTGCTTCTTCTTGTCCTCTTGTCTAACAGAAACAAAAAAATATAAAAAAAAACAAACCAAGTGAGGAATCTTTATTGGTAATTTGAAAGGACATTTTATGGCATTTATTTTTTGAAAATAATTACCTTCAAATGTTGGCAATTGTATTATGGAAATGAGCGTTCGCTGAGAAACGGGAAGATCCGCTGATTTCGACCGAAATTTTGTTTAGTGATGAGGCCCATTTCTGGCTCAACGGCAAAGTCAATAAACAAAATTGCCACATTTGGGCTGAAGAGAAACAAGGAGAGGTTCAAGAGGTGCTATTATACCCAGAGAAAACCACGGTTCGGTGCGGTGTATGGTCATCGGTCCATATTTTTTCAATAATGATGATGGCCGGAACGCAAACGCGAATGCTGCTCGCTATCGCGCCAAGATATCGATGTTTATGCCCGTAATCTTGACGACATTTGGTTTCAACAGGTCGGTGCCACTTGCCATACAGCTGCTCAAGCAATCGATCTATTGAGAGGTCATTTCGAAAAGCAGCTAATTTCACGTTTTGGGCGCCTAGATCGAGTGATATCACACCTCTAGACATTGTTCTTTGGGGTTACGTAAAGTCCAAAGTCTATGCTGTCAAACCAGCTACGATTCGTGTTTTTGGAAGCCATCAGCTCGAACGAGTCATCCAAAATTTGGACCCTCAGAATGAAAACACTAAATCACTGAGAACTAGTTGTTTTATTTACAAATAACATCGTGCGTTTTAGTTGAACCGCCCTTTATGAAAACTTATTGTTGCAAAAAGCCGTTCGAAGGCCGTTTAGATTTGCGGCGACTCTCGCACACACATAGGCTTAATCTCACCCCATTGACATTTAAATGCTCTCACGTGTGGCGGTGTGTCTCTCACTCACACCAGACACATGCGTTTGGGTGTAAGTCTGAATTTATTTTGTTTTATTAATACTGTCAAGATCCTTTCACTGTGCGGCTCGTCGGTGGTGTGAGGAGTGAGCATTCACGCTTTTTTCTCCCAACAAAAGGGAGATTTTATTGGATTATTTTCATATGCATAGGAGACCACGTACATGTATATAGTACATGTGTGTGTGTGAGCCGGCTTGTTCTATAATGGGGGCGTTGTAATATAATTTCGTTTTAAATATGCGTAACAAGAATTTCGATTTTTCTCTTCTTTGTTTTCGAAATCTCTAGGTGGTAAATGTGTGTGTGTATGTTTTTTCTTTTCTTCTCAGCGTCTTGACGCTAGTAAGTGTGTGTAAAGGTGTATTGTTGTTGTATGTACATTGTACGGAGATGTTTCCGTATACCGGTCTATGTGTGTGGGTAAGGGAAAGAAACAAACTTAATATCCTGCCAATAACGTTATTAATTTCCTTGGATAATATTTTTTTTTTAAATTACAATCGATATTCATTTCTCTTTTTTTGCATTTTCTTTCAACCTTTAAAATCCCTGCTGTGATACAAGAAAGTAGGAAAAGCAAAAATTGTATAATCTCATATGCAGCTGTAATAGTAGCATGAACTATGTATGTATGTGTATGTATGTCTGTAAATATGTAGTGGTGTACAGGCGAAAGATCAAAGGCGTGCGATATATGATAGCAAATGAAAAAGAAGGAAGAAAAAAACTCTGGAATAAATAAAAGCAACTATGCAAAAAGCTATTAAATTGCAGGAAAAAGGTCAGAGGGAGATTATAAGGTTTAAAGTTCAAGCAAAAGGAAATCCTGTTTCATATTAAAGGGTAATAAATGATAGAGGCTCCGGAGGGAAAATGCTTAATATCGAATACTAACAATATTAACTTAATACTGAACTAATCACATGCACACTAGGGATCCAAACATTATACACATTTATTAATTGTGATATTTTATTTTTGCAATCCAAAAGTTTCTAAGATGCTCCGGTTTGGTTATAAGAGCGAAATAATTTATTGTCAGTACCAACTGTTGGTTGCATCGAACATTTCTTTACCAAACAATTAGTTGTAATAACAGGCGGTTCTGACAACCAATAATTCCAACATCATTCGGTTAGTATCTAACAAACGGCAGTCTGGCAACCAATAATTGTAATAGGTTGTGTGAACCATATTGGCATAGCAATCATATTAGGGAACGTCCAACTGAATTTTAATCATGATTATTAATATTTGGAGAATGCATCTGCTTCTTCTTGTCCTCTTGTCTAACAGAAACAAAAAAATATAAAAAAAAACAAACCAAGTGAGGAATCTTTATTGGTAATTTGAAAGGACATTTTATGGCATTTATTTTTTGAAAATAATTACCTTCAAATGTTGGCAATTGTATTATGGAAATGAGCGTTCGCTGAGAAACGGGAAGATCCGCTGATTTCGACCGAAATTTTGTTTAGTGATGAGGCCCATTTCTGGCTCAACGGCAAAGTCAATAAACAAAATTGCCACATTTGGGCTGAAGAGAAACAAGGAGAGGTTCAAGAGGTGCTATTATACCCAGAGAAAACCACGGTTCGGTGCGGTGTATGGTCATCGGTCCATATTTTTTCAATAATGATGATGGCCGGAACGCAAACGCGAATGCTGCTCGCTATCGCGCCAAGATATCGATGTTTATGCCCGTAATCTTGACGACATTTGGTTTCAACAGGTCGGTGCCACTTGCCATACAGCTGCTCAAGCAATCGATCTATTGAGAGGTCATTTCGAAAAGCAGCTAATTTCACGTTTTGGGCGCCTAGATCGAGTGATATCACACCTCTAGACATTGTTCTTTGGGGTTACGTAAAGTCCAAAGTCTATGCTGTCAAACCAGCTACGATTCGGGTTTTTGGAAGCCATCAGCTCGAACGAGTCATCCAAAATTTGGACCCTCAGAATGAAAACACTAAATCACTGAGAACTAGTTGTTTTATTTACAAATAACATCGTGCGTTTTAGTTGAACCGCCCTTTATGAAAACTTATTGTTGCAAAAAGCCGTTCGAAGGCCGTTTAGATTTGCGGCGACTCTCGCACACACATAGGCTTAATCTCACCCCATTGACATTTAAATGCTCTCACGTGTGGCGGTGTGTCTCTCACTCACACCAGACACATGCGTTTGGGTGTAAGTCTGAATTTATTTTGTTTTATTAATACTGTCAAGATCCTTTCACTGTGCGGCTCGTCGGTGGTGTGAGGAGTGAGCATTCACGCTTTTTTCTCCCAACAAAAGGGAGATTTTATTGGATTATTTTCATATGCATAGGAGACCACGTACATGTATATAGTACATGTGTGTGTGTGAGCCGGCTTGTTCTATAATGGGGGCGTTGTAATATAATTTCGTTTTAAATATGCGTAACAAGAATTTCGATTTTTCTCTTCTTTGTTTTCGAAATCTCTAGGTGGTAAATGTGTGTGTGTATGTTTTTTCTTTTCTTCTCAGCGTCTTGACGCTAGTAAGTGTGTGTAAAGGTGTATTGTTGTTGTATGTACATTGTACGGAGATGTTTCCGTATACCGGTCTATGTGTGTGGGTAAGGGAAAGAAACAAACTTAATATCCTGCCAATAACGTTATTAATTTCCTTGGATAATATTTTTTTTTTAAATTACAATCGATATTCATTTCTCTTTTTTTGCATTTTCTTTCAACCTTTAAAATCCCTGCTGTGATACAAGAAAGTAGGAAAAGCAAAAATTGTATAATCTCATATGCAGCTGTAATAGTAGCATGAACTATGTATGTATGTGTATGTATGTCTGTAAATATGTAGTGGTGTACAGGCGAAAGATCAAAGGCGTGCGATATATGATAGCAAATGAAAAAGAAGGAAGAAAAAAACTCTGGAATAAATAAAAGCAACTATGCAAAAAGCTATTAAATTGCAGGAAAAAGGTCAGAGGGAGATTATAAGGTTTAAAGTTCAAGCAAAAGGAAATCCTGTTTCATATTAAAGGGTAATAAATGATAGAGGCTCCGGAGGGAAAATGCTTAATATCGAATACTAACAATATTAACTTAATACTGAACTAATCACATGCACACTAGGGATCCAAACATCGATAGCCTTTATTGAAACATCATGGTTTGCGTTGTGCTTAATGAGCTTCAAAGAGTCAGCAAAAAAAGATTTTATTTCGTGAAGAGGAGTTAGAAAAAAAATCATAAAACAAAACGAGTCAAGACATTTTAAAATACATTTTAAAACTAGTAAAAAGATCAAGTCGGACGTGGTCGACTATATTTTACACTGCTGGTGGAACAGGGTATAACAAATTGTGAAATGAAAACTTTTTTTACTTTCATATTGTAAAGCGTGATCAAAATAAAAAAATACAAAAATTCAAATTCATTGTGGAATCTCTTTTGTTAATACGAAATGACATTTGATGCCATTTATTTTTTGAATATAATTTCCTTCAAATGTTGGCCGCAACTACGCCTCATAATGTCAATTCGGAGGGTCCAATTTTGGATGACTTGTTCAAGCATTTTGACCGGTATGGCGAAATGCTCGAAACCCGTGGTTTTTGCGGTGTACGTCTTTCCACGATGAAATGGCAAACAAAACTGAAAACAAAATAAAATAAAGTTTTACACAACTCATGCATAATCTGTGAAAAAAACCCTATTGAAAAAATACCTCTAGATTGATCACCCGATACAAATTTAAAAAAAAAATATGGCCCAATGATTCCGCCAGCCCATAAACCTCCCCAACCTGTGGTTCGCGGTGCACGTCTTTCCATTATAAATGGACGAAAAGAAAAAAAATAAGTTTTAATCAACTCACGCGCAATTTGTGAAACAATTTTATTGAAAAAATACCTCTAAATTGATCTGTTGTAAATTTTCTTGGAATTATTGCTTTTTTCATTCAGAATGACGTCACGGCTAAAAACATAAATCTAAAATATAAAATCGGATGAACATAGATGTGTGGGAGCAATATCAAAATCTAAACCAATTCAAATCGGGAGGGTTCTTCGAAAACATAGACCGATATGGGCAATTTAGCCAGAGAGTAGGTCTCTCGTAACGCTCTAAGAGAAATTTAGTGCGAATCGGATTTAATATGTAGCTTCTAAAGCTGAAGGTTCTGAAATCGGGAAAAAACCCTTTATAAAGAATGTTCCAACCATATGCACGATGTTTGAGGGCGATCCGTTAGTTTTTCTTTCCCTTTTTGACGAACAATTAATGACTGAACAGATACTTATAAATTTAAAAAACGAATGACTAAATGGGCTGGCCTTGCCACAAATTTCTTTTTTATAAAAATTTAAAAGGATATTCCTAGAAAAATACATAGTACGAGGGTTGCTATATGTGACGTGCAAAATAGAAAGGGACCTAAACCAGTTTTGTTCAGGAGAGCCATTTTAAAGATTTAAATACGTGTATCTTTGGTGTTCCATCACTTTTGGGGCATGGGATCGGTCTCATTCGATGCTCAGATGTTCACATCAAAAAAAAAGTGAAACTTGATTTTTTTTTACCCTTAGGTCCCTTTCTCTATGCGCTGTCACATATACATTTCTGGCCTAGGCAACACTAAGTGTTGCCTGGTGCCATCTGACATTTCCATTGGAAAGTTCGACATTTTTTAGCATAAACGTACTCAGAATGTTTTGACGTACGCCATCATTTGTGTTGTCTCCAGTGACTTGAAAATATCAATTTGGCAAAAAATGAAATTAACTCGTGAACAATTTCGTGCGATCCTTTTTTACAACTTCCGACGTGGATTATCACGACAAGAGTGCATCGATGAACCTAAATCTTTGTATGGCGATGAGGAACCATCCTATAGCACTGTGAAAAACTGGTTTAATGAATTCAATCGTGGCCGACGCTCGCTCTAAAACGAAGGTCATGAAGGTCGTCCAAAAATGGCCGTTGTGCCAGAGAACATTGATGCCGTGAGTGAACTGATAATGTAATACAGGCATCCTTGAGCATTTCTTCCACGAGCACACATTCGATATTGCATGAACACCTGGCCGAAAAAAAGGTTTGTTCTCGTTGGATCCCGCACAATTTGACAATCGCTCAAAAAAGGCTAGTGTCGATTGGTGCAAAGAAATTTTGAAAAAATACGATCGCGGTACTTTTAAAGACGTTTATAAGATCGTCAGTGGTGACGAATCATGGATCTATGCGTATGAGCTCGAAACAAAACAGCAATGGACCGTGTGGGTCTTCGAAGACGAGCCAAATCCAATGAAAGTTGTTCGTGGAAGAAGCACTTCGAAGCCTGTTTCTTTGGCAAAACTCTTTGGCAAGTATGCTTTAAAGCTAAAAAAAAACAATGATTACACTGAGCAACAAAAAATTTTTTTTTTTAAATAGTCTAGGGTTTTCCAGCTGAATTAGACTAATTTAGATGCCCTGAGTCCGAAAATGACCTTGGTTTTGTTCTATCAGGTCAGGATTTTTTGCTACAGAAATTTTTAAAAATCGATTTTTCGTAAAAAAACATTTCTTTGGATCATCTGCTGAGAAACCCCGGAAGATTTTTTCCGTTTTCCTCAAGAAATAAAAGTCAACGTATGCAAATTTATTAAGTTTTTATTTACTCCATCAAATTAAATAAGCATATTTATCATAATATTAGTATAACAATGAGCGTTACGTGACACTAAAGTTCAGAGTTCACGGCATAAATCGGCGTTTCTTCGATTCCCGTTTGTGAGCAGCTGCTGGGTTGTCTCTCTTCAGCATCCAGCAGTAGTCCGCCATCATGACTGCGTCCCACCTCCCCTGGTACCTATCCTCCATTTGGCGCATGTCCTGATGGAACCTTTCTCCCTGCTCGTCGCTCATCGCCCCAAGGTTTTCAGGAAACTTCTCCATGTGTGAGAACAGGAAGTGCATTTTTATACTCATCAAACACCCGAGCTTTTGAAAGGCCTCTATCATGCTGCTGATGAGTCTGGCGTGGTTTGCTGCCTTCGTGTTCCCCAGGAAGTTCTTCACCACCTGCACAAACGATTTCCACGCGGCGCACTCTAACGTGTTCATGGACTTTTCGAACTCTGTGTCCTTTATGAGCTGCCGTATCTGTGGCCCATCGAAAATGCCGGCCTTCAGCTTCTCAATGGTCAGTCGCGGAAAGGCTCGGCACAGGTAGTTGAAGCACCTCCCATCCTTGTCCAGAGCACGCGTGAACTGTTTCATTAATTAGACTTACATACTACTATATATACAATGACAGAGTTGCCGGATAATGACGTTATCATTTAATAGCAAAAGATGAATTAGGGTTACTAAGTTAGCGTATTATTAAATTAGGAATTTATTTCAGGGTATATAACAGTTTTCATATGTCCTGAATAATCCCCTTAAAACCCCTAATATTAGCATATTGAAGCGTATAAAAAGGCTTACATTTCAGGGGAAAATGGTCATTTAGGCCTATGGCTGTATCTCAAAAAGTTGACCTGATACAGCAAAATCAATGTGATATTCGGACTCAGAACACCAAAATTAGTCTAAATCAGCTGAGAAACCCATGACTTTTTTTTGGTTGTTACCCAGTGTTATGTATCCAAACTTAGTGTGAACATCTAAGTTTTGTGTTTCGCTTTTCGTTGTCGTTCAAAATAAAAAAAAAAACAGAAGTAAAACATTGGGAACTGGTTATTTTACGAAAATATACAACGGTTTCCATAAAGTTCTTGAGTATTTGAGCAATTTTTAAATTTGAAATCATGTGCGTATGATTGATATTAATGAGGAGTTTTTTCTGAAAATTTGATATATCTTGAAAAATTCTCAATATTTTAGAAAGGGGCAAATTGGAAGTTGATGCACCACCTTAAGGAAGTTAAAGACCAATTTAAATAGAGCAGGTTAAATTACAAACTTTATTTTTAAGCTAATAAACCAAAGAATTTTTTTCCGCACTTAATGTGAAAATTGAAATATTGTGTTTTGGATTAAATCAATTTTCCAACACTAACAGACCCAATGTTGTTATGTTGTCGTTCATAATAAAAATAACGTGGCTAGGGAGAAGTAGAACATAGAGATCAATTTATTTTTGCGAAAAAATAAAACGGTTTCCATAAAGTTCTTGAGTATTTGAGCAATTTTTAAATTTGACACCATATGGCGTATGATTGATATTAATTTGAAGTTTCTTCTGAAAATTTAATATATCCTTAAGAACTCTCATTATTAAAGAAAGGGGCAAATTGGAATTTGATGGCAACACCTTTAATTCTGAGTGGTACACCACAATTTGTTTGCCTAAAGTCTTCGTAGAAACGAACAAGAAAAGACGAATCATTGTGCACCATGACAATGCGAGCTCTCACACATCGGCTCAAACCAGCGCCTTTTTGACCAGCCAAAACGTCGAATTGATGGGTCATCCGCCGTAAAGCCCTGACTTGGCACCCAAAGACTTTTTTATTACGCACATAAAGAAACAAATGCGTGGTCAATGATTTTCGCCGCAAGAAGATGCTGTTGAAGCGTTCAAAAACCATGTTTTGGAGGTGTCTCAATCGGAGTGGAAAAAGTGCTTCGACAATTGGTTCGAGCGCATGCAAAAATGTATAAATCATGCTGGAGAATACGAAACACAAAAAACCATTTTTGATGATAAACATTCGCATTTTCATTATTAGGCCAGAAATATATACAGCAGCCCTCGTTTGCTAGGAAATGTATATATTTAACTAGTCTGTAATGTAAAACTAAAATTGATTTGGGAATAAATGAAGTTGAAAAATGATGCACGATGTTAACTGTGGCTCACGCCTTTACGTCAATTTTTTTGCCCAACTTAATTTATATTGTTAAAGCCTATTATTAAAAATCTAAGCAAAATGCATTTCGTTCCCCTTTTTCAACATAATCGAGCAACGTTTCCATAATAGGAAGAATTGTGCGCAAATTTTAGCAAACCAAGTCTGTAGGAAAAGTGAAAATAGCTGTGCAAGCTCAACTCGTCATCGTGCCTAATAATTGAACACCTCAAGAACACCACCAGTGCGAATTTTGAATAAAGATTTGAATTAACACGCTTACAAGGTTTAATTAACTCAAGAGCTGAATCCTATTGACCATTTCAAGCGTCGCCAATACGCTGGATGGTTGGTTAAACAGACAGAAGTGAATGGTGACTTTACAAAGAAAATCGTCTTCAGCGACGATTCGCGCTTTCATCTCAGTGGTTTTGTTAATGAGCTGAATTGCCGCATTTGGGAAAATGAGCTACACGAGTGATTGTTGAAAAGCCAATGCATTTACAAAGTGTGATTGTTTGGTGCGGTTCATGAGCTGGCAGTGTCATCGGGCCGTACTTCTTCGCAAATAAGGTCTGCCAAGCAGCTACCGAGAATGGTGTTTGTCATCGCGAGATGATAATAGAACTATTTTGGCCAAAAATTGAGGATATGGACCTAGACGATATGTGGTTCCAAGAGGATGGCGCCACTTACCACACAGCCAACGAAACAATGGCTCTTTTTGTATTTATTGGAATGGTTGAACTTTGTCCTTTAATAATGGAACACCATCCGATGCGTTTTCGTTTTGCGCAATGGGCTGAAGATTTTTTGGCAGCGGATAAAGAATTATACCGAAATGATGTCTTCAGATGCACCTCATTTTCATCTCGGTGGATATTTCACTAAGCAAAATTGCCGCATATGGGGTTCAGAGATTCCATACGTGACTACACGCAGAGAAAAGATATGGTTACTACATGGTCACGGCAACACTAATATGTTCTCTGCAATAAAATCATGTTCGTCGCAACCATAGTATTGTTTTTTTAATTTCATTTTGACAACAGTTTGATTGCGGCCATATTAATATTTCAGAAATGTAATGAAAATTATTGCCAAATTTAGAAGTGAAAATATTGTTGTAGCAGCCATATAAGCATGTTGCCAGTTGCGGTAGTCATACGAATGATATTGTGTTCCATTACAAAAAAAAATTATCCCCACTTTTTTTTACAACCTTTTCAAACTTAGAATGTTAAATCGCCCACCCTGTGTTAAGATAATTCTCTGGAGACTTTTTGTTTTATTTACAATGACCATCGAGCATATTAGTTGGATCACCCTTTATGATATGGACCAATTTATTAGGTTTTAACCTTGGACCAAGCTTGAATAATGTACCAAGTTTCATAGAAACCGGTTCATAATTTCGAGATGTACTTTACAACTTGCAGACTGCCGCTTTATGATTTTCGATTGCGATCTTAGTGCGATCCACTGGTTAATCACGGTACAAATGGTCTTATCCGAAAAAATCTTTAAATGAGTCTTGCAGGGTATCATATTGTCAACTGCACTCGACTTTAGACTTACCACGTTCTGCTATACTTTTTGCGATTTATGTTATCGGAAAATCTCTTTCTTTGCCTATTTATAGGCTTTCGGTGCACTACATAGCTAGCATCGACTTTCAGTCGCAGGCACTGAATGGAAGGCGGCAGCCATGCATCATCCCAAAGTAAAACATAAAAAATGCAAAGTAGTCGTAAAAGAAGGGGAATGTAAACCACCGCGACTAAGAAAAAAACCCAACTTTCATAAGTCAACGACACTTTATGCTTCAATGATTCGTAAAAGCTCAAAATGCAATTTGACTTACTATCATACATACCACCAGATGGTTGGCAATCTGCTACCATCGTAGCACAAGCAGCTGCTACAAAGAAAACTTAACTTTGGTGGATCCCTATGTCGCTCCTCTGAAATATGCACCATTTTCCCAGTTACGATCCGGATAGAAGGCAGCGCATTTTGCATTTAAGGTTGTGAACTCAAAGAGGAAAGTATTATAATGATATTATTTGGAAATTTATGTATGGTTGAACATTTTTTAACAGTTGTTGCTAGATACACAGGGTGTGAACAGAAGGGAGAGACGGAATTTAAAGTTAAGAGCTTGGACTGTATAAAAAGTAATACAATC
The DNA here is from genome assembly GCA_963513945.1 of Hydrotaea diabolus. Classification (NCBI taxonomy): domain Eukaryota; kingdom Metazoa; phylum Arthropoda; class Insecta; order Diptera; family Muscidae; genus Hydrotaea; species Hydrotaea diabolus. The sequence goes on along the minus strand of OY740718.1, from coordinate 147,867,638 downwards.
GCTTATTAGTATAAAACTGTTAAAAATTATACAGTCGGATAGGTTCGATTCTGGTTTACAGAAAACTCGTTGTCTCACGCAGAAAAAAGTATGGTTGTGGTGACAATATTCGAAGAGGATAATACCATTGTTGGGTATATGGTTGTGGTGCAACAATATTATGATCCTCACAACAATAGTAGGATTCAAATACAACCATACTATGATTCTAACAACAATAGTATGATTCACATATAACCATACTATGATCCCCACAACCATAGTATGACTCACATTCAACCATACTATGATCTCCACAACCATAGTATGATCCCAACAATAATAGTGTGTTTCAAATACAACCATAGTATGATCCTCACAACCATAGAATGATTTACACGCAACGAAAGTATGATCCTCACAACCATAGTATGATCACACACAATTATACTATGATCTCCAAAATAATTAATTAGAATTTGTTTAAGTTGTCGACAATAGATTTGAATTATGAAAATTATTCAAAAAAACATTAAATTCAAAATAATTGTTTAAAAAATTTTAATTTCGATAAAAAAGTACTATTATTGCATTAGATCCGTCCCATTAAAATTTGTTCTTAAAAGCATATTTAAATGAAGAAAAATTACAATCATACTGTATGATTGCTGTAATCATATTATTGTTAACATAAACGGCAAAACACAATACTTTTGTCGCACCAACCATATTTATATTGTTGCTATAACCATATTTTCATTTTTAAATTTGGCAATAAAACTATTGTTACATTTCTACAATATTAATGTTGCAGCAATTATACTATTGTCAAAGCTAAATTCAGTTAACAATGCTTTGGTTGCGACGAACATACTTATATTGCGGAGAACATACTGTTATTGCCGTGACCATGTAGTAACCATGTTTTTTCTGCGTGCTTTAAACTGTTTTTTTAAAGGACCGCTTTTGTAAAAGTGACTTCTAGAGGGACAGGACCTAAAACTAGGCATAACCTTTTCTTGATTATTTTCATAAAATCAAAAATTAAAATAACAAACAAGTTCTTTTTGATGTTAGTGTGCCAGCAGACATGGACATGGCTAGATTGCCTTAAAATTTTACGACGATTAGGAATATATACTTAGTAGGGACATAAATACTGTTACAACAGTTAACACACCCATTTCAATAGTAGAACTGAACATAACCCGTTAATGTCATATGGGTTTTGAAAGCTAACCTCAATAGCGTTAGTCTGTAACGGGATTTTAAAATTGTAAAAGACCGCCCACGCTCTGTTCGAACACCGCATGTCATCAAAGCCGTGTTCACGCAATTCACGCAAAAGTCCATAAGTCGAATCATTAAAAAAGACTTGGGACTTAGGGCTTTCAAACGACATTTATTGACTGCAGCTTTAAAAAAAATAGGATTGAAAAATGCACACATCTTTTGGTGAAGCACGCTGATAACTTGCACAGAAAAATTTTGATCGACGATGAAAAAAATTTTACCGTTCAGGAAAAATTTAACAAGCAAAATTATAGAGTGTATGCGCGGTCATCTAAGGAAGCATCTGAACTGATCCCAAGGGTGGAAAAGGGTCATCACCCAGCTTCAGTCATGGTTTGGTGGAGTGTTTCTTACGATGGTGTCACTGGTCTGCATTTCTGCGAACAAGGAGTCAAAACATCGGCCAGAGTTTACCAAGAAACCGTTTTGGAGTCTGTTTAAAAACTCTTAACAATTCCCTGTTCCAAAACCAGCAAGGACTTTCCAGCAGGATTCTGCGCCGGCCCATAAGGCTTAAACGTCCCAGGGTTGGCTTCGAAACAATTTGCCAGTGTTTATTTCCTCTGAAGAACGGCCCTCAGGCTGTACAGATTCGAACCCATTGGATTACAAATTATGGACGGTTTTAGAGGACCAGGTTTGTCACAAAAGATACCCCAACAGTGGATCTCTTAAGACTGCTTTGGTTCGAGCTGTGGCCAATTTTCCAATGGACGAGGTTCATGCAGCTATTGACGATTGACCAGTGCGACCTAAGGGGTGTGTAAAGGCAAAAGGCGGACATTTTGAATAAGTACATTCTTTTTGGATACAATATACATCAATAAATATATTAAAAAATATTTGGTCCAAAAACATTCAGTACTTTTTATTTTACAGTGTGTAACAGTATTTATGTCCCTACTAAGTATATACTTTATAGGGTCCCAGATCAATATTTCGGAGTGTTGCAAACAAATATAATTTAAGAATATAAAAAAGAAAATCTGTAAATAATAAACTGGTAAAAAAAGGCGTAGTGACTAAAAATTTTAAATGTGCAGAAAATCTAAGTGAAACAGGTCTATAGAGCCTTGGGTAGATTCTAAATTTACCAAGATTTTAAAAACAATGTCACAGTTGGATTTTTGAGAAATTTTCTTTATTATTTTGCATTTTGCTTTTTTTACGCATTTGACCATATTTAAATGGGCCGAATATTCCGTCACCAATAAGCTAAATTTCAAAGCTAATTATATTTTTGACCTTGCGCATTTGGTACCCGCCCTACCATATGACCATGTGGATGCCGTATTTCGGGCGCCAAAACCATTTGTGTGGTTTGGGGCCCTTACTGCCTAAAAAATGGGTAATATGGTCCAGTTTCAAACTGCTCCAATGGAAAAGGTGTTCGAGAGTGGTTGTATGTAAAATCAGAAGGGACCTTTGTACCAGGGTTATATCAAAACGTGGACCGATATATCTAAATTTTATCCAAGATAATTTAACGTTCTGAACTATGCCAAATTGCACCAAGATTTGATGTAATATGTGCCTTCTGGAGCTAAATATATAATATCGGTCGAACGTACATATGTGTGGACGCTATCTAAATTTGAACAAATTTCCTTCAATTTAAATAAAGCAAATCCTTGGTCCAAAAAATGACTTTTGCCGAATTTTTTTAGGATGGATGTTATGTGTCATTTCTAGAGCTAAAAACATTGAACCGGCTAAACATCTTAATGGGGACCGAATTTTTTTAATTCCAAAGCGTAAGTCCTTGATTCAAAAAAAAAACCTACTTCTGCCAAATTTCATGAACTACAATTGCGACCTGTAGTTTTATTACAAGCTTTAGCTCAACAGCCAATGGACAGACAATCGAATCAGCCAGTGATTCTGAGGCGTGTAATTGGATAACAAGCTTTGGATGGACTGCAGACGAACGGATTGACAGATAGACGATCGGCCTGTGATTCTGAGTCGATCAGTGCACTCAAATATTTGCCATGAAACTAACTAATAACACCCTGTTGCACAGAATGGTGCAGGCTGAACATATTTGTTCAGCTGGAAGAAAAGAGTCGAACGCATAAAGGCCCAATTAGTCTTGACGGTGGACGGTTGATTCTGCAACCTGCAGAAGTCTACCGTCAACCGTCAAAATGTAGTTACCTCCCTCTATCACATGCAAAATGCAACACCTAACTGAAATAGCTGATTGCCTACCGTCAATCATCCACCGTCAACCGTCAAGACTAAATGGACCCTAAGTCGATTATTCGATTTAAATCAGACTCAAAAGTCGATCACGACTTAACATTTTTGAACCGAAAAAATTGACTTTTACAACCTAGACCATTCACTCTTCCTGGTGCCTGGTGCTGGGACGTTTCCCAGCGTATTGTTTATATCTGCGTGTATAATATTCTTGGCGTCATTCCACAAATTTTTCATTATGTAGGGTGATCCATCTAGAGGTATTTTTTCAGAACAAAAAAAAATATAAAAATTAAAAACAAGTGTGGAATCTTTATTGGTAATTTGAAAGGATATTTTATGGCATTTATTTTTTGAATATAATTTCCTTTAAATGTTGGCAAGTGTATTATGTAACTAAGCGTTCGGTGAGAAAGGGAAGATCCGCTGTTTCCGACCAAAATTTTGTTCAGTGATGAGGCCCATTTCTGGCTCAACGGCAATGTCAATACACAAAATTGCCGCATTTGAGCTGAAGACCAATGAAGATTCCACACGATTTGAATTTTTATATTTTTTTTGTTCTGAAAAAATACCTCTAGATGGATCACCCTATATATATAGTCGATTTACTTTCCAACAACTTGTACGTTGTGTCTATTGTCCTGTGGTGATTTCCATGTATATAAGTATAGTTTTCTGGAATGTAGTCGAAATAGGGTATTGGTATTTTAGAGTTTCTGTTCTTAACAGAATTGTATGAGTCTGTCTCCTCTTTCGTTTCGTTCTCCTTATAAAGGGTATTTTTTAGACATGTGGTTTTCAATCTGGCCCCACCTTTTTCGGAGTTGGTCTTTTTGACAGCATTCACTTGATTTATGCTCAGTTTTGTTTGCTATTTCATAATGAATCGTTTTGAAGGGGCCCAACATTAGATGACCAACGATCCTGATTTTTGCAAGAACATTTTGTTCAGCGAAGCAATGGAGCTCACTTTTGGTTGAATGGGTACGTCAATAACCAAAATTTTCGCATTTGGAGCCATGGTTAATGCCTTTTTCGTGCCTGAATTGGAGTATGTTGATGTGGACGACCTTTAGTTCCAACAAGATGGCGCTACATGTCATACAGCCAACGAAACAATCAATTTATTGAAGGAAACTTTTTGTGAGCGCATTATCTTGCGTCGTGGGCCTGTGGCGTCGCCTACAAGATCGTGCGATTTATCACCGCTGAATTAGTTTTTGTGGGGTTCTGTGAAGTCTCTTGTCTACGCAGATAATCCCGACACGATTGAAGCCTTGAAAGAGAATATTCGGGGCGTTACGAGTACTGCTAACATATGGCCCCAACGAGACATACGGCCCCACAATTGGAGGTTATGACGACCAACCAATTATGAAGTACTTATTACTTTTTAAGCACTTATTGGTGGTGACACAAATAAATTGTTTTAGGTAACCAAACCTTATTCAGATCGCTGTTGTAATATTTAAACCTATGCCACAAATGTTTGGACTTTCTCGGGGGGTGAATGATTTCTTCTAGAAATTAAGTACTAAGGTGATTATGGTAAATTTCCAAAAGGACGTAGTTCCGAGATATTTTTATGAGACAAGGAAATTTGTATACCATATGAAAAAATAAAAAGTAGTTCTTAGTAGGGACATAAATACTGTTACAACATTGAACACACCCATTGCAATTGTAGAACTGAACATACCCCGTTAATGTCATATGGGATTTGAAAGCTAACCTCAATAGCGTTAGTCTGTAACGGGATTTTAAAATTGTTTCAACTTTCATCGTGGAGTGGTCAGATAATGAGAACCGTATCGCTGTAATATCGCTTTTCAAGTGTGAAATGAAAAAAAACGTTTTCAAAACGCTCCGGTCACTCGGGATTAGCCGCTTGTTCGTCTACCCATGCATAAAACTGTTTGAGGACCGCATGTTTGAACACCGCATGTCATCAAAGCCGTTAAATAAGGAATTCACAGAAATCCGTTCCGAAACCAGAAAATCATGGCCCGTGAGATGAATATCACGCAAAAGTCCATGAGTCGAATCATTAAAAAACTTGGGACTTGGGGCTTTCAAACGACGTACCGGACATTTATTGACTGCAGCTTTAAAAAAATAGGATTGAAAAATGCTAACGTCTTTTGGTGAAGCACGCTGATAACTTGCACAGAAAAGTTTTGTTCACCGATGAAAAAATTTCACCGTTCAGGAAAAATTTAACAATCAAAATGATAGAGTGAATACAGGTCATCTTAGGAAGCATCTGAACTGATCCCAAGGGTGAAAAAGGGTCATCACCCAGCTACGATGGGGTCACTGACCTGCATTTCTGCGAACAAGGAGTCAAAACATCGGCCAAGGTTTACCAAGAAACCGTTTTGGAATCTGTTGTGAAGCCTGTTAACAATTCCCTATTCCAAATCCAGCCATGGACATTCCAGCTGGATTCTGCGCCGGCCCCATAAGGCTAAAACGTCCCAGGCCTGGCTTCGAAACAATTTGCCAGCGTTCATTTCCTCTGAAGATTGGCCCTCAATCAGTCCAGATTTGAATCCATTGGATTACAAATTGTAGACGGTTTTAGAGGACAAGGTTCATAACAAAAGATACCCCAACATTGGATCTCTTAAGACTGCTTTGGTTTGAGCTGTGGCCAATTTTCCAATGGACGAGGTTCGTGCAGCTATTGACGATTGGTCAGTGCGACTTAAGGCGTGTGTAAAGGCCAAAGGCGGACATTTCGAATCAGTAGATTCTTTTTGGATACAATATATTTTACAGCATAAAATGTGTGTATTTATTTAGTATTTCTGTCCCTCCAAGGTAAATATTCATTCGTTGTACCGAATTCTCGTGATGAGATGTCTTAATTGAAATCGTATGTGGGTGATTCTGAGATTATGGGTTAATTTCGACATCATTTTTGGCATTCGATTGTTTTTGCAGAATTTAATATTTAATTTAATAATAATACGGTTGACGAAAAAACTATTAGATGTGCACCCACCCAATGAAATGCTCAATCATATATGAGTTACTCGAAATCAATATTGGTTTGGAAATTTGAATTTTAGCGAATATTAGATTTAACAGGGGAATACTGTGTATTTTCAGGGGCAGAAAATAAACATCCATAAAAATATAAGCTGGATAAAAGAGTTATGATCATGAATAGCAACAAAATTAATTGAATATTAGTTTTTTCTATGAAGTTGTTTTATTAAATAAATAATTAATATTTTTGTAAAAAAATGAGAAAATTCCAATTAAAGGTAGTGTTAGGGACAACCAGGGTAATGATATTTGAACACTTTGGTAGAAAATTTTTTAAAGAACAAATTAATTTTTAAAAACACAATTTTGAAGGTCCAATAAAGATTTATTGTATAGTAAATAATAATGTATAATATATTTTATATATATTTTTTCCTGCTTGAAACAACCTAGGACAGCAAAGTGGCTCATAGTCTCAGAATCAAGCGTGTATTTTTTTTCGTAGATCATTTAAACATCATATCTCTATGATTAAAGTGACCGTTTTTTCAAAAAGTAAAGAAAAATAAAAAAATGTCCAATTAATTTCAGTTGGGTCGCTTCTTAGTTTTAATGACACATTAACCCTTAAGTAGCCGCAAATATTAAGGTTGACAATTCAACTTTACTCCACTTTAATAATTTATCTTAAAACACTTTGAAACCGAAATTGATTTTTTTTGCTCCACTTTTCCAATTACTTGAACTTGTACATCTAAACTTTATTTGATTCGAAAAAACCAAGTTTAAAAAAACGTAAATATAAAATTTAAATAAAAAAAATTTTATTATTAGTTTGGTCAGATAACTAAATACAAAAACTTGAACCATCGGTTGTTCCAAATGCATGAAGTAATGACAACCGAATTAAAGGAGTTCTAATAACCAATAATCTGTAAGAAGAAACAATTCATATACAAATTCAGTTTCAATATTAATTCTAATTGGTTAGGGTTACCGCTACTTTGTCTTTTTAATCGATTCTGTCATTTCAATACTTCTGAGAATTTCCGTGTTCCCAATCAACGTTCGATTGTAGCGATGAAATACATTAATAGTACGTACCACCACCAACATTCTGTTGGCAAAAACTTCGTTCTTTTGTATATAATTTTTATTTTCCCAAAAAAAAAAAAAAAAAAAACGGATCCATGGTAGATGGTTTGTAAAAATCAGTCTAGCCAAACTTGTCAACATCGAATATATCAACGTTTGTTGCGAATTCCCATCACTCCCCAGCACAAGTTACCCCTTTCACATTCAACCACCATACAAAATTGGCACACACAACTAACATAAGTTTTAGGGGTTTTTATTTAAACCCATAAAATGAGCTTCTTTCACCCCATTTTCGAGTACACTTCGAAAAAAATATGCAATGATGACAAATTATAAATGTCTGCTTTTTAGAATGGGGTGTGCGAAATGAATATTCTAACATTTCGCTGCTTTTACGCTCTTCTACAGGAGATAAACTTTAATTTGAGAAAATCGTTTTATGGTGCAACTTTATCCATTCACTTCGAAAAGTATATGCCAACAAAGAAAACCCCGAGAAAAAAACAATATTAACGCCAAGAAACGCCATAGTTTTCACAGATTACACAGCGTCGTGCTTAAGATGTCTTCGTACGTTTCCAAAGAATGGCCACACCATCAGCATTAACGCAGCTATTTGGTTAACACGGTCACGTTTATGGCCAGTTGTAAATTAAAATTCCAAAAGGGAAAAAACTCTTATAACAAAAAGGCCCAGGAGTAAGAGAAAGAGTTATTCGCGTTCGTATTTTTTGTGTGCCCTTCACCATATGATGGAGTGTGAATTCACTTTGTCATTCCGTTTGCAACACCACGAAATATTGATATTGAAACCATATAAAGCATAAACATTCTTGAAGTGTTGTTGTCTGCCGAAAGCACGACAGCGACCAAACAAATTAACCTGAAATTTTGCACGATGATATCTTTAATAGCCCTTTCACATTTACTGTGTTTCAGCTGAAACGCCGGCGTTTCAGTCTCTTTCGAGGAATTCCGCGAAACACACTTAAATTTCCATACAAAACAAAACGCAGGCATTATGCTCTTTTTGTTGTAGTTTGTTTGAAACCACAGTAAAAATGAGAGAAAGCCCAGTGTTGTACTCCAATAGTAGTTAAAAAAACAGTAAAATGAAAAAATTTGCATTGCTGGTTCAAAGCAAATGACAGAAAAATGAGGGAAAAAACATCTGTTTGTTTACATTTCTAGTTTGCTTTGTGGTGGTAAGTACTTATTGCAATGGGATCTATGACTATAAATAAAAATTTTTCTTTTTTAATAATTACAGCGCAGGAAAATGGAGTCAACGCCGAATATAATGTGAGTATTATTAATTGTATATTGAGTTCTCATTAATATTGTGATTTGTAATTCAAGGAATCCAAAACAGAAGTACAAGAATGATATAAACTCTAATATTGTACAAATTAAATTCATTTTTTGATATTATTTTATCTTTGTTTGTTTGTTTCGTTTACACTCAGTACAGAAAACACAAAAGAGAAATGAGAAATGTCACATGAAACCACAGTAGTTTAAAAAAGCATAATGTGAACACCATGGTTTCAAACGATTTCAAGAGACTATAGCTTTAATAGGGACTGTTAGCTGAAATACACTTGATACCTCAGAAAGGGGCAGAGTTGCCTTAAATTTTTAACTCTTGTGGCCCAATAAGTAAAGAAATCAATCAGTTAAAAATGGACATAAATATTAATTTTGTTTATACCACATTGGATAAAGGGTATTGAAGAGCTAGGAACGTTACCGATGGTGAGGAAGAATTTTGTGCGACTGTTCTCTTTCGGTTTCAACATAGAACTCGTTTATTTATTAATCTTTCTTAACTCGAAACCTACAATACAACAAAATAGATACAAATAGATAAAAATGCACCAATGCATATAGCTCTTATCAAATACAAGACGGTTCATGAATCGCCGCTCAGAATCATACTTACATAAATACACTTAAAAGATAAGAGATATTTGGGTCTTCAGACTATACATACAACACTTCTTCAATGACACACAGTGGCATCGACACTACGTTGTTTACATGTTCATACACATAGTTCTAATCAGCATTTATAATTAGATGAACCCTAACGTGGAGTGCCTGACAGAGTGCATGACAGCAACCAAAGAAAATTGACTTACAGAACTGTATACAGAACTGTACATTCTGCCGGCCTTAAAAGATCCTAATCTTTTAACAAAAATAACAAAAACTTAAGTAAGAGAATCACATGATAATAATAATAATTAAATATAACCTAAGTAAGGCGAGGCAGCGCGAGGTTGACAGGTAAATATTGGGTCGACATCTTGCACAGCTTCTTCAGAATCCAAATCAAGGTTAGTATGATGATGACGATAATGATACATGACGAAAAACTGAGCCCGTAGTGAGTAAGATGATGCATATCAAGATGTGTGGGGAACCCCAATATATTTGTAGCTTTTGGAATATCAGGTATCTTGTAAACTTCGATGTCAGCGTTCAACTTTAAATGTGTTAAATCAGGGATGAACGCAGAAAGATTAAGACTGGGAAACTCGTAGTTGACGTCAATTCTATACGCGTCGTATGCCCATAAATTTATTTCTTCAGACTCAAAATGGCATTCTGGTTCCATCTCTAATATGCCCGAATTCTCGAGAACAACGAAGCGTTTTTTGCCGTTACAGGTAATCTCTGCATGTGTTTTTTCGTACAGAGAGAATATCCAAGTGTTTACTGAATGGGTTTGTTTCCAGAAGCTGTGAAATCTTTTTATGGCTACTTCACAGTCTTCTGGCATCTGTCTTGTTTTCAAAAATAGATTTATCTCGCAATTAGACGTACCTCTAGTATTGAAGAGAGGGTGAGTTTGATGACATATCATAAGGTCCTTCATATTTTGGCATTGATTGTAGTCTTCGACATTTAAGCTGTAGAACACCGTCTTCTTTTCGTCAATCAAGAAATATTTGCTGCTTGGCTGAAGTTTTACCGAAAATCCGTCATGAGCAGTTGGGTATGAATATATTTCGTATGCTCGCAATAATTCACTGTTGATAAGTGGAATCCGGATGTTAAATATAATGAACTCATCCGTGTTTCCCGCAGAAATTTGGGCCATCTTAGCCAATTCCACAAGATTCTGTGTTGGTAGACGCACATTTGACTTTAAGCTCGATGTGATCTTCTTAATCTGAGATTTGAACTTCTTAACCGGAAGCAACCGTGTAAGAATGTTGCCTCGGGAACTAAACAATGTTCCGATGATATCATCCTGAACTCCTTCAAAGGATTCAAGCGTTGCCAGCATATTTGTTACCGATCTAAGTATCGTCTCTGTGTCGATTATCTGGTTGACCGCCTTTTCCACCTCACGAATGGCACTGCTCAGTGTTTTCATGTTTTTAAACACCAACTCACTTTGCTTCTTAATTATTTCAGATGTCATGTCCTGGAGCGATGATTGGTTCTTCATGATGTTTAGCAAGTAGTCCTCATTTTTCTCAAGATTTTTTATTTTGTTTCCCAAAATTTCTGCGTGTTCTTCATCCATCAGTCCAAATAGAGAATGATAGATACCGCCCACGAAAGGCATAGCGGATCTTCTCTCTCGCCTTGCTGAAGTAGTCGACATTATAACCTCATGTCTGTTTAGCACCCGCTCATAAATCGACTTCAAATTCTGAACTGCATATTCTATCGGCTGTTGCTCGAACCTCATTGTTGTCAGCGAACTCATTGCTTCGTCTAAGCTCACTTTAGCCGCTGCATACTCCGTGATGTTAACATGTACCACTACGCTCCATGATGTTCTTGAAAGTCCAACCGTCGCGACCTCTTCGAAGAATATACCTGCTTTATTTCTAAAGTTATTAATATTAAATTGCGCCCTGGCCGGATTAATAATTGATAACATTATTAATAAAAGCGTTATTACATTATTATTTTTAATTCTTCTTTTTATTGCATTTTTTTTACTTCTACTTTGTGACGCCTCGAGGCTAGTGGATGGTGTATCCTCTGCTTCGTTTTCACACTCCTCGGCGGGAAAAGGACAAACATTGTGGATTGATCTCTTTGTATCCCTATTGCTGGTCCTTACGTCCACCATTCTACACAATCCATCCGAACCCATTATCGTTCGGATGACCCTCCCCCGCCTCCAGCTCAGTGACGGAAGGTTGTCTTCTTTAAGAAGAACTAGGGTCCCCGGTTTAATATTATTAAATGTTTTGTTCCACTTGTACCTCTTTTGAAGTTCGGACAAATACTCCTCAGACCAACGTTTCCAAAATTCTTCCAAGTTAGCCTGAACCGATTTCCAATGTCCTCGCAACCCTTGATAACTTCTGTTGTTCTCTGAATCAACAAAAGTGGAAATCCCGTCTGCTATCAAGAAATTAGCGGGAGTGAGCACTTTAAAGTCATTCGGATCATCCGATAGTGATGTTAGCGGCCGAGAATTGAGAACGGCCTCTATCTGTGTCATAAGGGTACATAACTCTTCATACGTCATATTCCCTTCTGAAACTCTATAAAAATGCTTTTTTACGGACTTCACACACGCTTCCCATAATCCACCTACATGAGGAGACCTTGCCGGAATATTGCACCATTCTATCTCCCCCTGCGTACAAAAACTATCTAAATTCTTCACATGGTCACTTCTTTGAAATAGCTCATAAACTTCTCTTAAGCTATTGGCTGCACCAACAAAATTCGTGGCATTATCGGAGTAAACCTTTACCGGACATCCCCTTCTGGCTGTGAACCTTTTTAACGCTCCTATAAACGCTGCGGACGTCAAGTCGGACACTACTTCCAAGTGAACTGCCTTCGTAGCAAAACACACAAAAACACAGACGTACGACTTATCCGCCCTTTTACCCCTTATTTTGTAGTGTATTGTTATGGGACCCAGAAAATCGATTCCTACGTTCAAGAACGGGCGAGTTCTAATTACGCGATCTTCCGGCAATTTTCCCATTAATTGATGCAAATTCCTAGGTTCCGTTCTAAAACATCTGTAACATTTGTTTACGACCTTTTTTGTTATTTGTCTTCCCCGTAGAGGCCAAAATTCCTGTCTCAGTATTGCTAACAATCCCTGCGGACCTACATGCAAATTTTTAACATGCACTTCCTCCACCAGTAATTCAACAACCTTACATTTGTAAGGCAGCAATATGGGATGCTTTGCATGGTAAGGAAGAGCACTATTTTCTAGTCTCCCACCTACTCTTATTATCCCTTCTGCATCAATTACCGGGCACAAGGTTCGAAGAAATGACGTTCTATACACTTCCCCTTTTAAATGCAACGTCTGCAATTCGGCTGAAAAATGCTGCGACTGTATGCTCTTTATTATGACACGAAGTGCTTCCTTCCTATAACTGACAAATATCTTCCTGTCACCTCTTCGCGAGACTTGAACAAATTTCAAAATGTAGGCCACAACATTCTGTAAAAATGAAAACTTATTCCTGTGATTAATAACTTCCCACCACGCTTTCACTTCTACCATTGTTAATACTTTTGAACTCTTTTTAATTTCAGGTACCTCCACTAAACGATCACTATACTGATATCCTACAACCACTTGTTTCAAAAACGTAGGACCTTCAAACCAAAATTGATTATTCACAATTTCCTTACCCAATAATCCTCTTGATATCAGGTCGGCTGGATTATCTTCTGATCGAACATACCTCCACTGCGATACTTGGCTACTTGATTGTATTAGACTGACCCTATTTGACACAAAAATCTGTAATCTACCAGGATCCAACTTCAGCCAACTCAATACTATTGACGAATCAGTGTAATATATAATATTTTCTGATGAAATATTTAAGTTTAAACTTTCCACGACTGTCGCCATCAACTCAACTAATAATACACCAGCACAAAGTTCCAAGCGTGGCAACGTAACTACCTTTATTGGAGCCACTCTTGATTTCGAGGAGACTAATCTAACACATACATTTCCGAACTTGTCAATGGATCGACTGTAAACTACTGCTCCATAAGCTTTCATAGATGCGTCGCAGAAACCATGTAATTCAATATGCATTGGTTCCAAGCAGAATATATGCCTTGGTATTCTGACCTCATTTAAAAATCTGAACCCTTCTTTAACCATATTCCATTTACTTCTAAGTTCTCCTGAAATCTCCTCATCCCAGTCTATCTTAAGTTTCCATAGATCTTGCAACAGAATCTTTGTTATCACAACTACAGGCCCAACCAAACCCAAGGGGTCAAACAATCTCGAGACTTCGCTTAAAATTGTCCTCTTTGAAACTTCTCTGCAATCTTTTAGGTTATACTTTAATTTAAATACGTCCAATTTTGGATTCCAACTAACACCTAAAGCCTTTATGCATTCTAACTGCCCTGCATCTATCTCAAAACTACTTTCAATGTGCTCCGGATCAATACTATCCAGTATAGATCCATCATTCGCACACCATTTTCTTAACGGCATCCCATATTCAGACATAATGTTATTTATATTCAACTGCAATGCCTTCACAGATTCTAGACAGTCACCGCCTGTCATTAAATCATCCATATAGAAATCATTTCGTATTACCTCAGATTCCTTTGGAAATTGGTTTGTCTTCCAATCTGCAATTCTCTGCAGACACTTAACGGCCAAATATGGAGCAGACGCAGTACCGTATGTAACTGTTTTTAGTGCATACGTTTTAATACTCTCATTGGGATTCCACCGCCAGAATATTAATTGAAATTTCCTATCACTATCGTTTACCCATATTTGCCTATACATTTTCTCAATATCTGCCGAAAACACATATCTATGCTTCCTAAACCTAAGCAAGATATTAATCAAATTGTCTTGTATTTTCGGTCCTGTGTACAGTATATCATTTAGCGATACATTTGTAGTAGTTTTACACGACGCATCAAACACTACCCTTAATTTCGTCGTTGAGCTTTCTGGTCTCAGGACGCAATGATGTGGCAAGTAATAGCCACTTTCCATTTGTGGATTATTTTTAAATAGTTCCATATGACCCATTTCCAAATATTGTTTGAGGAACTCATGATACTGAGCCCGTATCTTTTGATTCTTCTCTAATTTCCTCTCCAATGTGAAAAATCGCCTCTTCGCTACCAAGCTAGAATTACCCAGTAACATACTATCGTTTTTAAATGGTAACGCCACTTGGAACTTACCATCTAACCCAATCTCTAACGTTTTATCAAAAAAGCTTTCACATTTTTTCTCCGCTGCAGTGAACTTATTTATTTTGGGAATTTCTTCTATTTCCCAAAATTTCTGCAAGAGCTCATCTGCTTTATGAACTGTTGCTACCATTTCTGACCTTGCTTCTACATTGGCCATCAGGATAGAACCGGTTACAACCCATCCTAACTTTGTATCTTGAAGCCTATAGCCTCTTCGCTCATCCTTTATCTGACCTTTAGACAAAATGTCGAAGAAAACTTCTGCTCCTATGAGCATATCTATACCCCTTGGAATATTATATTCGGGATCTGCCAACATTACCTCAGTTGGGAATTTCTCTGATTTCACCCTTGTCTCTGGTACATTCGATAATATGGTTTGTATTACCAATGCATCCAAATGGGTTTTATAATCTGAAGTCTTGGACCTAAAGCTAACTCCTACTTTTTCCTCTATAAGGGACTTTTGCCTTCCTAAGCCCTCGACTTCTTTATTGGTCCCTTTACCAACTAATCTCAATTTATTTTTGAAGGCTTTGGTCATCAAACATACTTGTGACCCACTGTCTAATAAAACACGGCAGTTTACCCAATCACCGCATCCATTCTTTACTTGAACTACTGCCGTAGCCAGCAACACACATGACCGCTCTGGATCCGTGTCTTTCTTTACCACGGCACTCTTGGGACTTTGCTTCTCTCTATGCAGCAAAAAATGATGCTCGCCATTGCACTCTTTGCAACGGAAACTACTGGTACATGCCTTCTTAGCGTGCCCAACAGTTAGACATCTTGAACATATATTATGCTCATTTATTTTGTCCCAGCGCTCTTTGACGTCCATGCCCCTAAACCTCGAACACCTATATATGAAATGCCCAATCAAACATCCCAAAGGACACTTGCCCCTTCTAGGTATTTGCGCTCTTTCATCGGGGGCTCCAAACCTTGAAGGTTCCGCCGATCTTTGCTTTCCCTCCCAAGATTTTCGACTTTCCGTTAGAGTTCCCCACTTCCTATCACTTTCAGCAGTGAACAATTGGCAAGCCTCCAAAGAACACTGCATCTGGTTTAAAAATTCGATCAAACTCTGTACTTTTGGAAGATCTCTAGAATTACCCAGATACCGCTCAAACTGAATTCGCAGCTCATCACTTAGCTTTCTCTGCAACACATAACACAAAAACGCTTGATGCATATCCTCTGCATCAACGTCCATTGCATTCAACGCTTGTAAACTCTCGTTTACAACACCTAAAAACGCATTCACACTTCGTGAATTACAGTCTACCCGTGGAGCATCCAATACAGCCCTAAAATAAATAGACGTTGTCGCCCTCTTGTTGGAATAGTGGCTTTGTAATATTTCCCAAGCAACATTAAAATTCTCCTCCTTGGCGGGTAATTTGGATATCTTCCTTGCTGCATCACCCGTCAACTTAGATTTCAATATACACATTTTTTGTGTATTAGATATTGGCTGATCTATTATCAGTTGCTCAAACAACTCCCTAAACGTGTCCCATTCCGTCATGCACCCGTTGAATGTAGGAATATCTATTGCTGGCAATTTAAATGTAAGATTCATAAATGAATTATCTATACCCGGTATTGCTTGGTACGTATCCCTCAAAGAGTAAAACAGTTCTGTCATTTCTTCATCTGGAAATTGGCCAACATATTTTAGAAAAAGGTCATCCGCCGCCTTATACTTTTCTTTAACAATTTCTATTGAGGCTTCTTTCCTTTTGAATTTAATTATTTTTAGTTCCAACTCGTCCAGCATATATCTAAGTTGGCGTTTTAGTCCATTATTCAAACTGGGTAGTGGATTATTCAAGTGGAATCGGTTGGTTTGCCCACATTCCCCACTTAACTCTTCACTACCAACGAGCTTCGAATGTATAGCTCTTCCAGCCTCCGTTACTTCTGTCTTTCTTTTAGATGTTGTACCTTTGCTGTCCTCCATTAAAGCTGGAGGAGCACTTGTTTCTACAGACTCCACCGCAGACTCTTTGGCCTCGTCTCCTAACCACTCCTCAAATTGATAGTATAGACTATCGAATTTCACCATTGCCTCTCTTACTTTGCTGACGAAAGGTCCCGTGAAATAGGAATTTCTTTCTAACGTAAAAGACGGCGGCCGGAGTTCCTTGTCTGTCGCTTCAAACTCATTCCTCAAGCTTTTGAAGCACTCATTTATTTTGAATACTCGATTCTTAATCTCTTCTCTAGCTGCACCCCCCTGAGCTAGCTGGCTCAGTTCATTTGTACAGCTTTCCAATCTCCGTTCCTACTACTTCCTGTCTCTTAATTTGCTCTATAGCACTCATTCTGACTCTGCAAAATCCCACCTGAAGATTTATATATAAAATAAAATATTATTGCTCACCTTACACTTCTGTAATGCACTTAAAAATATTTTTGTTTTGTTTCTTTTTTACGCGTGCTCTTGTCCACCAATGAGTGTTTTAAGTCCCTTACCGCTGGTGGGGGGAAACTTGAAATTCAAAGATGTTTTTAGGGGTCACCAAAATGAAGAGCTAGGAACGTTACCGATGGTGAGGAAGAATTTTGTGCGACTGTTCTCTTTCGGTTTCAACATAGAACTCGTTTATTTATTAATCTTTCTTAACTCGAAACCTACAATACAACAAAATAGATACAAATAGATAAAAATGCACCAATGCATATAGCTCTTATCAAATACAAGACGGTTCATGAATCGCCGCTCAGAATCATACTTACATAAATACACTTAAAAGATAAGAGATATTTGGGTCTTCAGACTATACATACAACACTTCTTCAATGACACACAGTGGCATCGACACTACGTTGTTTACATGTTCATACACATAGTTCTAATCAGCATTTATAATTAGATGAACCCTAACGTGGAGTGCCTGACAGAGTGCATGACAGCAACCAAAGAAAATTGACTTAAAGAACTGTATACAGAACTGTACAGGTATATTTACTTTGTCATTCCGTTAGCAACACCTCGAAGTACTGGTCGGAGACAACCCCCATTTAAGTATACTTAAGAGGGACATAAATACTGTTACAACAGTAAACACACCCATTTCAATAGTAGAACTGAACATACCCCGTTAATGTTATATGGGTTTTGAAAGCTAACCTCAATAGCGCTAGTCTGTAACGGGATTTTAAAATTGTTTCAAATTTCATCATGGAGTGGTCAGATAATGAGAACCGTATTGCTGTAATAGCGCTTTTCAGGTTTGAGATGAAATAAAGCGATATTTTCAAAACGCTCCGGCCACTAGGGATTAGCCTCATGTTCGTCTACCGATGCATAAAACTGTTTAAGGAGACTGAATATGTAAAAGACCGCCATCGGTGGGCGGCCCCCACGCTATGTTCGAACACCGCATGTCATCAAAGCCGTTAAATCAAGAATTCACAAAAATCCGCTCCGAAAATAGAAAATCATGGCCCGTGAGATGAATATAACGCAAAAGTCCATGAGTCGAATTATTAAAAAAGACTTGGGGCTTTCAAGCGACAAAAATAGGATTGAAAAATGCAAACGTCTTTTGTTGAAGCACGCTGAAAACTTGCACAGAAAAATTTTGTTCACCGATGAACATATTTTTACCGTTCAGAAAAAATTTAACAAGCAAAATGATAGAGTGTATGCGCGGTCATCTAAGGAAGCATCTGAACTGATTCCAAGGGTGGAAAAGGGTCATCACCCAGCTTCAGTCATGGTTTGGTGGGGTGTCTCTTACGATGGGGTCACTGACCTGCATTTCTGCGAACAAGGAGTCAAAACATCGGCCAATGTTTACCAAGAAACCGTTTTGGAAGCTGTTGTGAAGCCTCTTAACAATTCCCTGTTCCAAAACGAGCCATGGACTTTCCTGCAGGATTCTGCGCCGGCCCATAAGGCTAAAACGGCCTGGCTTCGAAACAATTTGCCAGCGTTCATTTCCTCTGAAGAAAGGCCCTAGGGCAGTCCAGATTTCAACTCATTAGATTACATATTGTGGACGGTTTAGAGGACAAGGTTTGTCACAAAAGATTGGCCAGTGCGACTTAAGGCGTGTGTAAAGGCAAAAGGCGGACATTTCGAATAAGTAGATTCTTTTTGGATACAATATACATCAATAAATATATTAAAAAATATTTGGTCCAAAAATATTCAGTACTTTTTATTTTACAGCATAAAACGTGTGTAGCAGTATTTATGTCCATACTTAGTATATTTATTTTATTTTCACCCTCTATCATATGATAGATGGTATATGCACTTTGTCATTGCGTTTGAAACACTTTGAAATACTAGTCGGAGGCCCCGTATTCGAGGGCACACGATTCATCAATACATTCTGAAACGTTGTATAATTTCAATATGATCTTTTCAAGTCCATCTGTCTATGGAAAGCAAACTAGCAAGGTTGCTGAAATTTTGCCGAAACATGTGCCGATGAAATGGTTGGTATTGAAAATGGGCCAGTTCGGTCAAGAGGTAAAATTTTCCCTTAAAGAAGGACTGAGTCGACCACTGAAAAAATTCACAACCCTGAATTTAAAAACTAATTATCTGATGAACTTTAATGTTGGCGTCAATCAAAACGCATTCTGGAAAAAAGTGGGCAGTGCAACGCCCCTTTTAAAAAATCCCATTTATGGCCAAACTTATTTACCGATTCTTCTAAAGTTTTAACAGCATGAAATCCATGACATTATGTAGTTACTATGGACTATATTATAATAATATTGGACAAGGGGCGGGGCGGGGCCCGCGCACACAACCCTGAACTTTAAAAGACAATTTCACATGAGCTTTAGAGATATGTTTTTTATATATTTTAAACATATGATGTTTTCCCGAAAGAAAAGTGGTTGGTGACGCGCCCCCTTTGACAAATCGCACTAATGGCCAAAGTAATCTTTAGAAGCTGATCGTTATAAAATTTGAACAAAATGAAATAAATGCTTAGCTTATTATTTTAGACTATATTGTGTTTTGATTGGACAGAAGGGTGTGGCCCTGCCTATACAATCCTGAGCGTTAAAAACTTTATGGCTTGAACTAATACCGCTATGACCATAGTAATTGGCATATATTTTGTTGGTATAAAAAGAAATACACCCTTATAGAAAAGAGATCAGTGCCACGCCCCTTGACAAAATATTCACATTGCTACCTAATACATGATGGAGGATATATAAGCTTCGGCACACCGACCTTAATTTGTCCACTTGTTTGTTTTGTTAATTAAGATCAGTTTCGAATCATTTCCACAGACTCATCAGTTTCATAGACTCATGAGCCCTCCAAAACGGGTCAATTGATCAAAAAAATTGTCTAATGGTAAATATGTATCTAAGGGAGCAAGGATTCTAACCTGTCTGTTATGCAAACGACGTTGTGATGCTCCTTAGGAGCATCCTAACCACTTATGCAAAAGGTCAGATGAAGCACCTAAATTATAGAATGAGTGACAAACAAAAATATAATTTGTTCGCAGAAAGCTCGTTTTCAGGACAGAAACATCAGCAAATCTCTGAAAAGCAAAAATCTGAAAAGTGAAAAACAAATCTGGAAAAATGGCCAATCTTCCTTCTCTTGAACATGTTTTAGATCCGGAAATATTGTTGGAGACAGGCTAAATTTTAGTTATCATAGACATGGACAGGGGATCGCTGACAACAGCACAGTGCTTTAGACAGAGGTTATAGTGCATAGCCCACACACATCTACATACAGACAAGAGTCTGTCACAATTTGTACCAACAGTCAATCGGCAATGGATAGCGAGGACTGTCCTGGACCTGTCAAATGCGGCCCCATTGCAGACAATTAAAGCCGATTTCGCACTGTTG
Source organism: Hydrotaea diabolus (assembly GCA_963513945.1). Classification (NCBI taxonomy): domain Eukaryota; kingdom Metazoa; phylum Arthropoda; class Insecta; order Diptera; family Muscidae; genus Hydrotaea; species Hydrotaea diabolus. The sequence continues at coordinate 147,847,013 of OY740718.1, read as the reverse complement.
ATTAAGAGAGCACATGCCCGAAAATAGTTATCATTCACGGTGGTAGACACGATCAATGCTTTTTGGAGAGATACCGATTAAAGGAAGAAAATGCAGCATTCTAATGGGCATACTGTATGGTAACTTCCGTCCCAGGGGTCGCTTTTCCAACCAGAGCAATACCTTTTGTCACTGCCATCTGTTTACAAGAGCAAGAATGACCAACCTACATAATTAATTTTTTCGGACTTAAGACATTTGACTTACACTAGGTAGAGGGACCTTAAGAACTTCGACCATCATCGACCAAGACAGACTATCTTAATTGGAGCGCTCAACAGGCTGAGATACCCGGATGGAACGTATAGGATCAGAGGAGGAAAAGAGAAAGTAATGTTTATTAAAACTTGCCTTGAATTTTTGGATGTCGTAATCAGTGATTAATACATTTGCCGGAAGTCGACTTCACATACGGACTGTGCAAGCGAAAAACGAATTTGAACTATAGTATATAGTGCGGTCAACTGGCCAATCGATACCAAACGGGTGTAAATTCCTAGAAGGTCACATATCCCTGCCGAACATCCTCACGCCAGGAATACGACGACGGATGTCTGATGAACACACACAATGAAAGTACGAGTAGAACAGCCTCAGGCAACCCACATTCCGACGATGCTCAAGGAAACAATAGAGGTTGGATACCCCAATGTCATCTATCAGCACCATTTCGACGATGCTCAAGGGTTGAATACCCTACTGTCGCCCATCGCTCTCCTTTAAACACGCTCAAGTAGCTCCATTGATGATTTTGGAGCACCTGCCCATACATGGGCGTTGTGTTTCATCTTAAGCCTGATGTAAGTTGTATAGATATGGAAAAGCTGAGAGAGAGTGAAATATTTCTTGAACCGCTTTAAAAAGCCAATGCACTTGAGTGCTTCTTTCGACACTTCGAATACATGTCTCGCCGAGCGTGACATTGTATTTTTATGCCCATAACATCAACAGCATCTGATTGTTCAATATTTATACCATCGATAGAAATTGACGACATAAGTGGATCATCGAATCGCTTGTGAGACCAGAAGCAGCACTGTGTTTTACGGGCATTCAAATCAACTCTATTCACTTGGCCCCATTCCAAAATGGTCAGAAATGCCGGCCAAGTGTCTCATCCATGATTCGTCTTTTGTCTTCAATTTCTTGAAGACTCGGCCTATTATCGAATGAATATAAGTATTTATGACAGAGATTACTGTCATCTGCAAATGCGTAGATGGGATTTATGGTCTGACCCAAAAGATCGTCACTGAAAATAAGAAGAAGTGAGGGAGAAATGATAGAACCCTGTGGTACACCTGCGGCCACCTTTACAACAACTCGTATAGTGCGATCTCTAAGAAAGCTCAAAAAAAATCGATCATAGGTACGAGGGCGGCCGCAAAAGTAACTGGCCTAACATAAAAAGAACCGTTTTTTTGGAATTATTATTATTATTTATTTTTCAACATAATCTCCTTCCAACTCAATACACTTCATCAACGTTTTTCAAGTGTTTTAATTCCATCCGAAAAATAAGATTTTTCAAGACCTTCAAAATATGCCGCAGTTTCAGCAATAACCTCTCTATTGGACGAAAATTTTTTGCCACCGAGAAATTTTTTTAAATTTGGAAACAAGAAATAATCAAAAGGCTCTAAATCTGGACTATATGGTGGATGCGGAGCAATTTCAAATCGTAATTCGGCCAGTTTTTGTTGAGTTAAAAATGCAGTGTGTGGAGGAGCATTATCTTGATGAAAAAGAACTTTTTTTTTCTAAATGCGGTCGTTTTATCTTGATTTCTTCACTCAACCGATCCAATAATGCACAATAATATTTACTATTTATAGTTTTTCCTTTCTCAAGATAATCAATAAATATTATACCCCTTGCATCCCAAAATACTGTGGCTATTACTTTTCCTGCTGACTTAACAGTTTTCGCCTTCTTGGGACCACTTTTACCAGCTTCCATCCATTGTTTTGACTGTTCTTTGCATTCTGGGATGTAGTGATGGATTCATGTTTCATCAACAGTTATGAATCGACGCAAGAACTCTATTGGATTACGCTGATAAATCGCTAAAAGCTCCTCGGAATTGGTCCAACGGGCGATTTTTTGGGGCAAATCAACAAACGCGGCACCCATCTTACGGATAGCTTTTTCATGTGGAGTTCATCATGTAAAATACTCCAAACTAGTTTTTCGTGTATTTTAACAATATCAGCAAGTTCTCTGAGCTTTATTCGTCTATCTTTAGTCACTTCATTAAATATTTTTCTAATGCTTTCAATAGTAGTAGCAGTTTTCGGTCTTCCAGAGCGTTGTTCATCTTCCGTACTTGAACGACCCATTTTAAATTGTTGAACTCAGGATTTCACGGTGGAGTATGATGGTGCATTATCACCATGAACAGAATCCAATTCATCTTTGATTAATTGTGGCGTATGACTTTTCATATAAAAGTGTTTAATTACCGCACGAAACTCTTTATTTTCCCTTTTTCAAAAATTATAAAACTTGTTTACTTCAATAACAAAGAAAATAATCATTAAATATTTCGGAAATTTTGACAGATGCCTTATAAAAAATTGCTTTTAAAAAACAAAAAAAAGTTGCTAGTAAAACAGAAAATGTGCCAGGCCAGTTAGTTTTGCGGTCGCCCTCGTATTACCGCAACCAAAAGCGGTTAGCTTTCATATGAGTGCCAGGCTATCAAAGCCTTGGATATATTCAGACCCACGACCTTACTTACACTCACCAAACTGGGGAATAGACAGACAAACTCCAACGCTCTGATAAACAGCATCAGTTCTCCCATAGAGCGATTTCTACGGAAGCCATACTGTCGATCACTTAGCACGTCGTTGGTCTCTAAATACCTTACAAGATGGTGGCTTACAATGCTCCCCATTACCTTGAAGAGCGCTAAGCAGTCACAATTGGCCGATAATTCGCAGGATTATTGGCTACATCCTTTTTAGGGGAAAGGCTGAACGTTCACAACCTTTCAACACGCATGGTAAGCTAGGTTGAAGAGGTTGCATAATCGACAGGCTATCGTCGAAGACCACTTGCATGGGACAAGTGCCGAAATACCAGCCGGGCCCGGGGATTTATTTTACATCGAGATTCAGAAGAATCCTTTAAACTCCATGTGTCCATTGGCAAGAACCCTTTTAACTTCATGTGTTCGAAAAATTATCTGTGGCATGGAACTAGAAAAACTTTCGATCGCAATGAGTGGTTGGTTTCCTGCAAACATTCCAGCCAAAAGGCTAGCTTTATCAACCTCAATCGTCGCAAAACGCTTTCGTTTCATGGGTCTCTTCATTTTTGGAAACAGGAAAAAGTCGCAGGTGACCAAATCTGGTGAATGAAGTGGCTGCGGAAAGTGTTCCTTTCGGTCAAAAAATTTTTTCGATAAAGCAACGATTTTTTTTCTTCAAAATTCAGCAATTTTGAAAGAATTTCGCTGTCAGACGCGTTATAACCAAAACTTAAAAAAAAATTGGCGTGGGCCCACCGATATGCCGGCTTATCTGCATCTTCTCTAAAAGTGATTCGACGATGTTCCATAACAATTTTCATAAATTTCTAAACATTTTGATTGGTTTTAGATGTGATAGATCATCCAGGACGATCGTCGTCGGTATTCAAATTTCTCGACCTCGTTTGAAAAGCTTGTACCACTTGTAAAGATTTTTCTAAATACAATCACCATATGTGACAGCGCATAGAGAAAGGGACCTAAGGGTAAAAAAAATCAAATTTCATTTCTTTTCTTTTTTTGATGTGGACAACATCTGAGCATCGAATGAGAACGATCCCATGCCCCAAAAGTGTTCCCTCCCAGAGATATGCGCGTTTTATGAAAAGTGATGGTACACCAAAGATACACGTATTTAAATCTTTAAAATGGCTCTCCCTGAACAAAACTGGTTTTTACCCTTAGGTCCCCTTTCTATTTTGCGCGTCACATATGCCAATCTCAACATTTCAAATGCTTTTGAATACTTAATTCAATTTTTTTTACTCAAAATTTAATGGAACTCTTTCTCCACAGTGGAAAATACGCGAACACGTCTAACTGTTATGCCTCTCACAAACAATGTAAACTAATCACAAACAATCTTAACTTAAGAACATATGTTCGAGACAAGTGTGCCAATATAAAAGGTGATCCATCTAGAGGTATTTTTTCACAACAAAAAAAAATTTAAAAATTCAAATCATGTGTGGAATCTTTATTGGTAATTTGAAAGGACATTTTATGGCATTTATTTTTTGAAAATAATTACCTTTAAGTGTTGGCAATTGTATTATGGAAATGAGCGTTCGGTAAGAAACGGGAAGATCCGCTGATTTTGGACCAAAATTTTGTTGGACCAAAATTTTGTTAAGTGATGAGGCCAATTTCTGGCAAAGTCAATAAACAAAATTGCCGCATTTGGGCTGGAGAGCAACATTATACCCAGAGAAAACCACGATTTGGATGCGGTTTATAAGCTGGTGGATTAATCTGTGCATAATTTTTCAAAAGTGCAAACAATGGATCTATCGAGAGATGATTTCAGCTAATTTCACGTTTTGGACAGGTGAGTTGGCCTCCTATATCGAGTGATATCACACCTTTTGGGGTTACGTAAAGTCCAAAGTCTATGTTGACAAACCAGCTACGATTCAGGTTTTGGAAGCCAACATTACGCGTGTCATTTAAGCACTTACCGGTCGAAATGCTCGAACTAGTCATCCAAATTAGACCCTCAGAATGGACACCCTGAGGCGTAGTTGTGGCCAACATTTTGAAGGAAATTATATTCTAAAAATAAATGCCATCAAATGTCCTTTCAAACTACAAATAAAGATTGGTATTGATTTAAATTTTTATATTTTTTTTTGTTCTGGAAAAATACTCTAGATGGATCACCCTATATAAAACCCCTAGTCGAATGCCCATAGCCCGAGGAATTTCAAAACTTTCATTTATCAATTGAACACACCTCGTTTGCAAATTTGATAGAGATTGTAGGCGTTCTAGATCTAAATAGCTAAAATCGCGAGGGGTTACATCAGAACGATAATTTATATAACCCTTTTTAATGGGAGCTCGCTACCGATCCATCGTAATGAACTGTGCCATCAGGTTCCATTAAAATGTGGCAGGTTCCATTAAAAAGGCATAAAATCATTTTGTTCAATTTTGAACAGTGTTCATCTAAAAAACTTACTTTTGGCTTCCATTGCTACCTGCAGATTTACGTACAGATTACCAGCGTTAAATCGTATTAACGAGTGTTTCTTAGTCTATTGGTACACTAAATTGTGGGTCGAGCTGAAATATTTTTGGCAATACCCTTTTCCATAGAGAGGTATAAATAGAGGGTAAAAATAATTTCTCCCATCGCACACAATTTCTCCCATCTCCATTCCACGCTGAAGGGAACACACAATTCGGCCTGGCCGAAATTACTGTCGTTTTTACTTATTTTGCTCTCTCATTGTTTGCCACATAAAGTCAATACCGTTTTTTGGTTTCTAAGATATTAGACAGCGTGTTACTAAGTCAACGCACAAAACTGAAAAAAGTTTCAAATTCGGACCAAGTAAATACGAACTCGTACTTGCTCGTATCCACTGGAAATTAGTTTCACTTCAATGTGAAAACGTTAAAAAGTGATATATTGCATACACTTCGTCCGTTGCCCACTTTGAAGTAGCACGAAGGATATTTCGTATATTTATTGCCTAAAAGTATGCTTGTCGAGCAGATTTTATTAATCTCAAATCTGAAGTGGAAATAAATTTGTTGTTGCGGAAAACGTTTCGCTCGTATTTGCTTTTATTATTTTCATCAGAAATTTTCGTATTTATTTACGCCGTTGCACATGAAAACAATTTCAAACGCTCTTCGGGGATATGTGTTCATGAATTGTTTTCTTGTATTATAGCATAGAATTGTATTATTGTATTTGCCTGAAAGTATGCCTTAAAATAAACATTTCGTATTTGTATTCTACGCCGTGAGCTCATCAAAATCATTTGTATGGGCAAAATATTTGTGAGTACAAACGATATGATACTGGCGATGGGTATAAATTCAATTTGTGGATATACGAGTACACCCATCGGAGAATTATTCCTGATACTGATTGGTATATGGAATTTAATCGAAAATATATTGAATTTCTATTGGAAATATTACTGCAGGCCGTACGGTATGCTATTATTCATTAGCTCTGTCTGAAATGCAATACAATACATAAATTTGGCTTGTATACATGTAATGCTTGATCCATTTCGAGGTTCCCTACTTTCTTAAAGAAAAAAACGCAAAAAATTCAAATTGAATGGGGAATGTTTATTATCATTTGAAAGAACATTCTTTGGCATTTATTTTTTGAAGACAATGTCTATCAAATGTTGGCCGCGGCTACGTCTCAGTTGGTCCATCGGTTGAGTCCAATCGACAGGCCCAAAACATAAAATTATCTGCTCACCAAAGTGTTCTCTCAATAAATCCATTGATTGATGCGATGTGTGGGAATTGGCGCCGTCTTGTTGAAACCAAATGGCGCCGAGATCACGAGCTTCAATTTCAGGCATCAAATAGTCGGTTAACATGGCACGATAACGGTCGCCATTGACGGTTAAGTTCTCACCGGCATCATTTTTGAAGAAATATGGACCGATGATTCCACCAGCCCACAAACCATACCAAAGCGTTGTTTTTTCTGGATGAAGTAGCAGCTGTTGAACCTCTTCTGATTTCTCTTCGTCCCAAATGCGGCAATTTTGCTTGCTTACATACCCATTGAGCCAGATCTCGTTGAACAAAATTTGGCTCGAAAACGCACGAAACACATTCCTCAAAGAACGTGAATTTTCGTAAACGTTGTCGTTTAGGCGTAAGTCTTTCCATGATGAAATGCCAAACAATACTAAACAAAAATAACATGACACGACTCACACGTGATCTGTCGAAAAAGGCTATTGAAAAAAGTATCTTTACTTGGATCACCCATTATTTGGCAAAATATAAAACTAGGTCAATTAGAAATTAAAACTTTGGTCTGCACCAAGGAGTGGAGTACACACCTTCAACTTCCGAGCTTGACTGATTAATTCCCAATTCCCGACCATCATGGATTCTACAAGCTAAAATAGACGACAACCATTTTTATGACTGTCTCAACCAAATTAAGCCCAGTGACAGGATGGTCTCGTGGCTCGAGCCACCGTATTTGACAACATCGCTAACACATCTCTCTCACCTTGTTTGAATCCTTCTGCAATTATAAAAGCCAGTCCCATGAGGGGTGACATTTTCGGCATTGTAAATCTGTAATATTCGACCCTCTGCGGTTCCACACCCTACCTAACGTCGTTGACATCGTTGTTAATGTTGTAACAATATAATTTGTTCTGCTTCGATATCCAGGTGAAGGGACCGCCCCATTTGAACTGGACGCGTCCAAAGAGACCTGAGGGTTACTTGAATGGGCTTGGTCGGACAATTGAAGAGGTGCAGCACGTTATTGATTCAAGCCCAATACGAATTAAGGCAGCTGTACAATTAAGATCTCAGCTGAGCCAAAAACACTTCCGTCAGCCAAGGAAGTGTTTTCTCCTCTGTCTTCTCTCTTCTCTCCGGCGCGCCGGAGATACTGCTGGATGCTGCTGCTGTGACATCACAGCGTAAATACCGTTCAGACTGGCCTGATATTTTCAGATATCTAAAAGCTTTCTCTTGTACCGCTGGACCTCTTTCTCTAGAACATGTATATCGCACCTGATCTGCCTAAGTGGAGACATCCTGTCCATGAGATGGTAGTTGGAATGACTACTGCCAAGACACCCCAGTAGATACTGATTAGACACGGTAAGGACCTTGGTCTCCTCATGTAGATGGTCCTTAGAAGATTCAAGAAAACACCCTGTTAATGTTCTCTGTGTCGTACTCACATTCCCCGACCACAAGAGCGCTGCGTAGTTCGCTACAGGCCGACCTTTCGATTTGTAAGAGGTTGCTGATGACTGTACGATTCTGGCGTCGGCCCACAAATCGATGACATTTGTGATAGCCTGAATGCCTTTACAGCTAAGAACCTTAAAATACCGGCCAACAAATCGTCTTCCACAATGTTTACGTCAAAGACTTTTGAGGTAAGACGGCCCATGGCACACGAAACTCAATCACCAATTCTGAATTTCACAGGACAGAGGTCCTCAAGTCGCTCACCGGTAGCACTTGGTACTGACAAAGAAACTTTGTTGTCGTCCTTTAAAGTGATAGGCGCTCAGTAGTTAACTTCCAAATGCCGCGTCATTCTGGACACACAGCTATAAGGCCACTATCAATGCTCCCCCAGCGCGCTAAGTCAGTGAGGAAGCAGTTGTTTTTCTCGTATATGTCATCCCCACTAGGTCATGACGCCAGAATTTTTGCAAACATCATCGCATGACACAATTTTAACGCCGTCTGGTGGTGCAGGAATTTTAGAGAGGTAGAGGGTAAATAGTGCCGAAGATATCACTACACCCAGGAGATATCCTTCTTCAAATCCTAGCAGATTTGACTTCCTCTCTCTAAATTCAACATATGACTGGCGCCCACTCATATAGTGGAAGCCCTTTTAGTCTTCAACTCTGGCGGCGGTCACGTGGCCAATGTTATTTTCTCTGGTCACGGCAATAATAATATGCTCTCCGTAATAACATTATTTCGTCGCAACCATTGTATTGTTTATTGAATTTAATTTTGACAATAGTATGATTGCCCCAATATTAATATTGTTGAAAGGTAACAATAGCATTGTTGCCAAATTTGAAAATAAACGTATATGTAGTTGTAGCAACAATATAAATATGGTTGGTGCGACAAAAGTATTGTTTTTTGGGTTTTATGTTGACACTAATATGATTACGGCAATCATACTGTGTAATTATAATTTTTCTATATTTGAATATGCTGTATAGACCAATATTTTTGTTACGGATCTAATGCAATAATTGTACTTTTTTTATGAAAATTAAAAATTTTTCAAACAAACTGATTTGGCTTTTTTTAATTAAAATTTTTTAAGTTTTTTTAAACTGATTTTTTCTACTGTTAAATAAATCTCGCTCTTTATTTTAAATTTACTTAAAATGTATTTTTTAAAAAAAAATTATAATGCAAATCGAGTGTTGACAACTTAACCTAATTTTTATAAATAATTTTGAGGATCAAAGTATAATTGTGTGTTATCATACTATGGTTGTAGGGAGCAAAGTATGGTTATGTGTGAGTCATACTATGGTTGTGAAGACAAACTATGGTTGTATGTAAAACATACTATGGTTGTGAGTATCATAATATGGTTGTGGAGATCGTATTATGTTTAATCGTGAATCATGGTTGTGTGCATCATAGTATGGTTGATCGTGAATCATGGTTGTGGGGATCATAGTATGGTAATGTGTAAATCATACTATTGTACCAACAGCAAAAGCACATTATGGGATAAATTTTGCCCACCTAGTATTATACTTTACAATTGTAGACCTTTAAATTCTATCTACAGAGTTGTACATAAAATTAAGCAATAAGACTTAGTAAGTTATTCGGTTTTCTTAAATTAGAAATTATTTCACCCTGTTTTGTTTTTGCGTTGCAGACATTATGTGACATCAGTCACACTTAAATAGTGCGGTGCCTTGTGTAAGTAATTTAGATATAGATATTTATAAATGGGAAGGTTGAACATTTAAGTTTAATTTTCAGTCTCTGTTTGAAGTTCCCAACTATCTCTTCATTCAAAATGTTAGCTTTATTGAGATTACTAATTGTATTGCCTTTACAAAAATTAAATTCAATCAAAACCTCACAAACTACTCTTATTTTAAATAAACTAATCATGACAAAACATATTATCACACACTTAACTTGTCCGAGTGCAATCCATTTTCAACCACAAAATTATGCGATTTTCATAAAGTTTTCCTAATAAAATTCGCATCCATTTCCTCTAATGCCCTCTCGCATAAAGTGATTTATTTAACAATTTGTTTTAGTCGCACTTGAAGTGTTGTGTTAATACAACTACAAGCATAATATATTACATTATGGAACAATAACAATTTGTTATATCCGACCGTGTAACCCCCACTCTCCGACCGCACCGCACCGCACTGTTGGTAATCATGTGAACTTTGAACTGCTATTCTCCCTTTTGCTGTAATTTCATTTGAAACAATTAACATTGTAATAAAAATCAGCAGTATCTAAATATCTGTATATTAGTGTATTCCGAAAAAGTGATTTGTTAAGAAACGTACTGGCATTCAGACGAATAACAAGTGGCTGAATAGAGGATAACAATTCAGTTTTACCGACCGTTTTAGCGACGTTAAGGGTCAGCAAACCTATAGGATATTTTTTGATCGCTGGCATTTATTTATATTAAAAACCAGTAAGAAAAGACTTCAGTCGGGCTAGGCCTACTACCTGATAACCTCACCACTTGCTCTAGTCTCAATAGCCTTTATACAATATGTTTTGTCCTGTATGCAACCAGGCCACAGACCAAATTTCGTTGAAGAAAATCGGGGTTTAATACCTTTGTTTGGAGCTATATAAAGATATAAAGGAGCTATATAAAGACCAGATCGGGCTTTTTCAGCAATGTTTTTCCTGTATGCAAAATATCGCCACTAACTACATTTTTATTAAAATCTAATAAAATTTACCACTTTTAGGTTCGTTAGACCCCAAATCAGGATTAGCATTTGTATGCACACAGAGATAACCCATTGAAAATCGGTCCAAACTAAAAAATCGGTTGGAAAAACACAATATTCGTTGCAATTACCAATATTTAATGGCATTGATGGATACATGGTTACAATTTTTATACTTCGATAGCTTCGATAACACCGAATGGGCGATTTAAAATTTTAAATTTGAATCGGCTATAAAAAAGTATTGATAGTTTTTTAAATATCTGGTTTTATTGGAAAGTATAAACTTTGCCATTTAATAATGGATCGCAATTCCAGTCATGTGACTACCACAACTAACTCGCCAGTACCTCATCCGATCAATCCATTTTTGCATTAGTTTTTTGATTATTTCTGGTCGAATCTCTTTAATGGCAACTTTGATTTTATGTTTCAACACTTTAATTGTGTCTGGATGGTTTGCCTATCATTTGTTCTTCATGGTTCCGCACAACAAATAACCCAAGGGGCACAAATCACAACTCTGAGGTAAATTGATATCACAATTTAGGCCGATTATTTGATTTTCAAAAACATTACGTACAATATCGATGGTTGTGGCTGTGTTGGAAAAGTGTCGTCAATGTCATTCTCTTGATTTTTTAGAAACAAAAACTCGTTGAGCATGACACGGTAACGCTCAACGTTGATGGTAAGGGCACACGCAGAGAAAAACATGGTTACTATATGGTCACGGTAATAAGAGTATGTTCTCCGCAATAAAAGTATGTTCGTCGCAACCATAGCATTGTTAACTGAATTTAGTTTTGACAATAGTATAATTGCTGCAACATTAATATTGTAGAAATGTAACAATAGTATTATTGGCAAATTTAAAAATGAAATATGGTTATAGCAACAACATAAATATGGTTAGTGCGACAAAAGTATGGTGTTTTGCGTTTTATGTTTACAATAATATAATTACGGCAATCATTCTGCATAATTGTAATTCATCTTTTTTTGAATATGCTTTTTAGAACAATGTTATTGTTACGGATCTAGTGCAATAATATAAGTATTACTTTTTATATCGAAATTAAAATGCTGTTTGGCTTTGTTAAACTGAAATATTTTCAAAAAAACGCTTAAGTTTTTTTAAACTAATTTGTTCTGCTGTTAAATAAATCACTCCTATTATTTTAAATTTAATGTATTTTTTAAAATTATCATAGCTCAAATCTATTGTTGACAACCTAACCCAATTCTAGTAAATTATATTGGTGATCATAGTATAATAGTGTGTGCTCATACTATGGTCGTAGGGATCATAACAAAGTTGCGTGTGAATCATACTATGGTTGTGAGGATCATGCTATGATTGTATGTGAAACATAGTATGGTTGAGATTGAATCAGTACCTCAAACAGTACCTCTTTGTGATTAATTGGTTTCTCAATAGTCACGTGTGGGTTTTCTGAACCCCATATCTGGCAATATTGCTTATTGACGTAGCCACCGAGATGGAAATGAGCTTCATCTAAAATCACGATTTTTCGGTAAAATTCTTTATCTCCTGCCAAACAAACTTGAGTCCGCTGGACGAAGCGAAAATGCATCGGATGGTGTTCCACTAGTTATACCTCTCCTATTAAACCAGAAACTTGAAAAAATAATCAATTTTTTAACTGCCGATTCAAATTTTATGTGACACCCCATATTACGGGACTCGCAACCAATTAATTTGTTATAAAAACCGATATCAGTAAAACTATTGGAAGTTATAGCAAACAACCAATTATAAAATACACGTTACTTTAGTACCAATAATGGTTGGTGACAACAGAAAAGTTCTATGTACTTATAGTAACCAAACCCCGTTTAGTTCACTATTGTAACTATTGCTTATTGCTTATTCCAACATCAGAATATAATCCCTTTAACACTTAACCGGTTCTAGTCACTACAAATCTTTTTTTTACATTGGATTCTAGTGTTTCGAAAATAAAGTGTTTCCAGAAATACAATGGTACAACTAGACACAGGCAAATTTAGAAACGATGAGAATCACTTCACCGGAAGTTATTAATTTCAGAAACACAAAATATTAAATAAAAAAAAAAAACGTAATTCTTTTGAATATTTTGCATTTGACTGCTTTAAATCAATGAAGTTTTGAAAAGAATTGCGAGCTGTAGCTCTCATGTTATGCTGAGTCCATCGTTAAACAAGGGTTGCTATATATTTCTATATATTCAATAAAAAAGAGTTAAAGATTTATAAATACAAGGGTTGCTATATATATTTCTATGCTTGGCAACACTAAGTGTTGTCTGGCGCCATCTGACATTTCCATTGGAAAGTTTGACATTTTTAAGCATAAACGATCTCAGAACGTTTTGACGTACGACCATCATTTGTGTTGTTTACAGTGACTTAAAAAAATCAATTTGGCAAAAAAAATGGAATTAACTCGTGAACATTTTCGAGCGATCATTTTTCACATCTTTCGACGTGGAGTAACGCGACAAGAGTGCATCGATGAACTTAAATCTTTGTATGGCGATGAAGCACCATCCTATAGCACTGTGAAAAACTGGTTTAATGAATTCAATCGTAGCCGACGCTTGCTCAAAGACGTAGGTCGTCCAAAAACGGCTGTTGTGCCAGAGAACATTGATGCCGAGAACATTGATGCTGATAATGCATAATCGTCATGTGACATACCGTGAGATAGAGGCATCCTTGGCCATTTCTTCCACCAAGATACAGTGAGCAGCAAAAGTCATGGTACCCCATACAAATAAAAAGTATTTAGTAATTCCTCAAAAAATAATTCACAAAAGTTAAAACAATTATTTTTTTTTATGTATTCACTCCTATACTACAGCAATGCAGAGTAATATTTCACTTATTTTTTAAAACAAAACATAAAAAAATTCCAGATCGTGTCAAGTCCATATTTTTGCACAGCATAAGTCTGGGTACCCCTGGAGAAAAATAGTAAATTATTGAAATTTCTCGATTTTTATAACTAAATTGCTTTACCTAATACTTGGTAGGATATCTCTTGAGTCGTAAAAGTTCATTCAGTCGGTCAGGCATAGAGTGCACAAGCTTTTTAGTGTAGTCCGCCGATATTTTACCACATTCTGTCAAAAGTATTTCTTTGAGTTGGGCCTTACTGGAAATTCTGTGATTTCGGATTCCTTATTCTAGATGATCCCATAGGTGCTCAATAGGATTCAAATCGTGGCTTTGTGGAGGGGTTATCAGCATGTGTGGTGTATTGAATGCGATCCACATTGTCCTATTGGAATTAATAATTATCACGAATCTTGAGTTTTTCAGCACTTTGCTTCAAATTTTGTTTCAAAATATTCATATAAACTGTTTTATTTATTATTTCCTCAATGAATACTAGATTGCCAACACCAGTTGCTGACATGCATTCCCACACCATTACTCCACCCCCACCATGCTTTACTGTTTTCCGAGTATTCTTTGGATTGAGCTCTTCGCACTTTTTCCGCCACACCAAAGCGCGTCCATCCGATCCAAATATATTAAATTTCGATTCGTCCGAGAAAAAAACTTTTTCCCAGAACTCATTTGGCTTGTTTTTATAATCTTTTGCAAAATCCATACGCTTCTTTTTGTTCGTTTCTCTAACATGTGGTTTTTTGCGGGCAGTACGAGCATTGTATCCGGCCCTCTTGATGCACCTACGTACCGTGTCTGCAGATACTTCTTTATCTAATGATTCTTTTAATTCTGTAACAATTTTAGAAGCGCTGGTAAATGGATCATTTTTAATAATAGATTCAATTTTCCGTTCTTCTCTATTATTGAGCTTCGGGGGACGGCCTGTTCTCATTTTATATTCAATTATATTTTCTGTTTTGTACCGATTAACAACTTTTTGCACGGTTGATTTGGTTCTGTTTATAATTTTACCTATTTCGGAATACAACTTGCCCATTTCAAGGTTATATATAATTATTAATTTTCGCTCTTCTATAGTTAATTCTTTTCTAGACATTTTAAAAAATACTTATTTTTACTTGTTGCACTAAGCATATGCTTTTGGAAATGTGGAAAGTATGGTTATTGTTTTAAATGACAATTTGACAAAACCCTAAGTAGTTGCCACATGTTTTACTAAACTATTTTATCCCATAAATGATGTGTCATACCATCTCTGACCAGGGGTACCATGACTAATGATGTGCAAAAATTTGGAGTTGTATTGATAAAAAAATTTATATTTCTTATTTAGCTAAATATATGGCATATTTATATAATTTGTTGAAATATACAAGCAAATACTATTTTAAAAAAAATCCGGTATGACTGGGGTACCATGACTTTTGCTGCTCACTGTACATTCGATATTGCATGAATATCGTAAAAAAGGCCGTAAAAAAGCAATTTGACAATCGCTCAAAAAAAGGCTCGTGTCGATTGGTGCAAAGAAATTTTGAAAAAATACGATCGCGGTGCTTCAAGAGACATTTTTAAGATCGTCACAGGTGACGAATCCTGGATCTATGCGTATGAGCCCGAAACAAAACAGCAATCGACCGTGCGGGTCTTCGAAGATGAGCCAAATCCTACGAAAGCTGTTCGTGGAAGACGCACTTCGAAGCAAATGGTTGCCTGTTTCTTCGACGAAACTGATCCTGTGGCGATTGTTCCGCTTTATCAACGTAGGACGGTCAATTCTGAGTGGTACACCACAATTTGTTTGCCTGAAGTCTTCGGAGAAATTCGAAAAACGAGCAAGAGAAGACGAATCATTGTGCACCACGACAATGTGAGCTCTCACACATCGGCTTAAACCAGCTCCTTTTTGACCTTTGACCTTTGACCAAACCGTCGAATTGATGGGTCATCCGCCGTACAGCCCTGACTTGGCACCTAATGACTTCTTTTTATTTCCGGACATCAAAAAAAAATGCGTGGTCAACGATTTTCGTCGCCAGAAAATGCTGTTGAAGCGTTTAAAAACCATGTTTTGGAGGTGTCTCAATCGGAGTGGAAAAAAAGCTTCGGCAATTGCAATAAACTACAATTCGACAATTAAATCATGCTGGAGAATACTTTGGAAAACAATAAAACCATTTTTGATGATAAATATTCGCATTTTCATAATTAGCCAGAAATATATATAGCAGCCCTCGTACTAAAATGGTGGTTTCCCTTCGTCTAAATAAGAAATCGGAACTATAACCAACAATACGTAATAATAACCAAAAATTCGGTCCCACTAATCATCTAAATTAATTAGGTTTACCAATATTTTGTCTCTTTAACCGATAGTGTCAATTCCCTCTACTGAAAATTTGGTTGTAATGATGTAATACATGTTTAGTACATGAAACCACCAACATTCGGTTCGCAAAAAATTCGGCTGCGACAACAAATCTGTTCTACGTGTGTGGGGCTATATCCTGTTTTGGACCGATAAGGTATATTTTTGAAAATATTTATCCTTTGTGATAATAACGCCACACACTATGTGCTTTAATCTAATTAAAGTTTATCGGTATATCAGAACTTGGACCGATTTCTCCTAATTTTAGTGCCAACTAAAATTGTTCAAAAACATAATAATCTTGAAAGTTTAATCGAGATTTTATATTTGGGACCTAGATTATAATTTTCAAGAATAGATGGACAGACGGACAGGTCTAGATCGACTAAGGCTTTAAGGCGGTGTCACGCTGCTCGTTACTTCGAACCTCTGCAAAAACTAATACTAATACCTGTGTACCATAGGGTAGTGAGTGTATAAGTAGTATATATTTCTTAATTTAAGCGAATTTTCTTGAGAAAATGTCATAAGAAGAACATGTCAATATCCTATCTTTAAGTTCGGCGTGCAAAAAGTTCAAAATGAACTCGGGAGTTTCAAGTAGTAGACGAATAATAGTTATCTCTAATTTTAGCGACTCCTTTGGTCCTTCTTCTAAAGAAATTAAGTGAATATGAGGTATTTGGGTTAAAATATTCTACCTGAGTACTACTCGTATTGTTTGAGTAAAACTTGTCTTAAATAAAAGCAGGATATCGTCTTAAAAAAATTATCATTGTCCTTTTTTAAAAATTAGTTAGAAATTTTGTTTAAAATTCGGACTTTTAAAGGCAACGAATTTATTTTTATTGCTTGTTTTTGGTTAGTAAATTGCCATACATTGAAAACCAAAAACGACACAGATACAAAATAACTCAGACCTTTCAGGACCCTGTGCTTTTGGGTATTTAAGTACTACTTAGTAGGGACATAAATACTGTTACACACGTTTTATGCTGTTAAATAAAAAGTACTGAATGTTTTTGCACCAAATATTTTTTAATATATTTATTGATGTATATTGTATCCAAAAGGATCTACTTATTCGATATGTCCGCCTTTTGCCTTTATACACGCCTTAAGTCGCACTGGCCAATCGTCAATAGCTGCACGAACCTCGTCCATTGGAAAATTGGTCACAGCTCGAACCAAAGCAGTCTTAAGATATCCAATGTTGGGGTATCTTTTGTGACAAACCTTATCCTCTAAAACAGTCCACAATTTGTCCTGAGGGCCATTCTTCAGAGGAAATGAACGCTGGCAAATTGTATCGAAGCCAGGCCTGGGACGTTTAAGACTTATGGGCCGGTGCAGAATCCTGCTGGAAAGTTCATGGCCGGTTTTGGAACAGGGAACTGTTAAGAGGCTTCACAACAGCTTTCAAAACGGTTTCTTGGTAAACTTTGGCCGATGTTTTGACTCCTTGTTCGCAGAAATGCAGGTCAGTGACCCCATCGTAGGAGACACCCCACCAAACCATGACTGAAGCTGGGTGATGATCCCTTTCCAACCTTGGGATCAGTTCAGATGCTTTCTTAGATGACCGCGCTTACACTCTATCATTTTGCTTGTTAATTTTTTCCTGAACAATAAAACTTATTTCATCGGTAAACAAAATTTTTTTGTGCAAGTTATCAGCGTGCTTCACCAAAAGACGTTTGCATTTTCAATCCTATTTTTTTTTAAAGCGGAGTCAATAAATGTTCGGTATGTCGTTTGAAAGCCCCAAGTCCCAAGTCTTTTTTAATGATTCGACTCATGGACTTTTGCGTGATATTTATCTCACGGTTCATGATTTTCTGTTCGGAGCGGATTTCTGTGAATTCTTGATTTTACGGCTTTGACATGCGGTGTTCGAACAGAGCGTGGGCGGCCCGACCGGTGGCGGTCTTTTTCATCTCCAGTCTCCTCAAACAGTTGTATGCATGGGTAGACGATCATGCGACTAATCCCTAGTTTCCGGAGCTTTTTGAAAATATCGCTTTTTGTATTTCAAACTTGAAAAGCGCTATTACAGCGATACGGTTCTCATTACACAGTACAACAGCCAATCTGGGGGGTGAGAAATTCCAAGTCAGGGTGATGGTACTAGGTCAGTACATTAAAACGCTCAAAGGGTTTTGCGTTCGTATGTGCCAGGTTATGTGACTTTACGTGAAAGTTATAAGACTCTACACGTTTTTCCGTTTGGGATTTATATGTTTTAAAAAAAAAAAATTTTTTTTTGCAAAATTTTCTTCATAAATTTATGTTGATTAAAAATGTTGATTTGGTAGAGAAACAGTATATTAATGGATTAAAGAAAATGTAATTATTAATTTTTCTCAATTTATTTCAGCAAAATCGAACTAGTCGTTCTCGAGTTATGTCAAACTACGTTTTTGCCAACATTTTACAACTAAGCGAAAAAACATCAAGATAAGGAAAAAATGTAAAAGGTCATAAAAAAAAGGTCACATACGAACGCAAAACCCTTTGAGGGTTTTAATATACTGACCTAGTACCATCACCCTGACTTGGAATTTCTCACCCCCCAGACAATAACCCCAAAAATGTTCCACAGTGTTATCTGACCACTCCATGATGAAAGTTGAAACAGTTTTAAAATCCGGTTACAGACTAACTCTATTGAGGCTAGCTTTCAAAACCCATATGACATTAGCGGGGTATGTTCAATTCTACTATTGAAATGGGTTTGTTCGATGCTGTAACAGTATTTATGTCCCTACTGCTTATAAGTATACTCACCTAAGTCTTTCAATTCCACCCCCAGAGAAAGTTCGAAATTTTATTGCATAGTGTTATTTGTGCTAGGAAACATTGGTTGACGGTTGCTTTGGTTACATTATGCAGCATAATAACTTGTTAAATGTCGTAATACAAACCGTTAAGAAGGAAGCTATTCCTATATTATTTGTTGTAACCCGGACACCCTAAGGTTCATGTATTTATATGTATTTATATACGTTCCATATGTATGTAAAAACAAATTCTATTTAGAAACAACGGCAATTGGCATTAAGCACGTAAATCCATGAATGATTGTATTTTCATGAATTAATTTGCCACGCATGTGTTAGTAAAAGTAAATCGTCAGTGCCGGAATACGATAGCCAGTCTTTAACAAGACAAGCTAACAGGCCTTCTGTGATATTAAATGCAGAAATAGGAGTTAGCCTAAATCCTACTTACTTGGGAATACAAGTGAGACTAGAGCAATTTTAGGTTCCTAAGAGAATCGTACTAAATCACGAGCTCGTATGTTATATTGTATTGTATGAGACAATGTATATTTGTAAAAATATTTTTTTAATTACCTTCTAAAAAACCTTATAATAAAAGACGAGAAAAAGACAAAAAAATTTAAATTTGGGCGCCTCGAAAATTAATTTTTTTCAAATTGAACAGAAATGAACCGTCTCAAGACCTCTTGCTTCTATATTTAAATAGAAGACAAGTTTTTAGCAAGAGGTCTTGAGCCGGTTAATCCCTGTTCAATGTGTAAAAGCAACAGACCGAAATAAAACAAACGAGAAATTTTTTTCCTCATGCCAAAATGGGCATTTATTGACTGCAGCTTTAAAAAAAAAGGATTGAAAAATGAAAACGTCTTTTGGTGAAGCACGCTGATAACTTGCACAATAAAATAGGATTGAAAAATGCAAACGTCTTTGTGAAGCACGCTGATAACTTGCACAGAAAAATTTTGTTGACCGGTCATCTATGGAAGCATCTGAACTGATCCCAAGGGTGGAAAAGGGTCACACCCAGCTTCAGTCATGGTTTGTTGGGGTGTCTCTTACGATGGGGTCACTGACCTGCATTTCTGCGAACAAGGAGTCAAAACATCGGCCAAAATTTACCAAGAAACCGTTTTGTAAGCTGTTGTGAAGCCTCTTACCAATCTCCTGTTCCAAAACCAGCTTTAGCCCATAAGGCTAAAGCGTCCCAGGCCTGGCGTCGAAACAATTTGCCAGCGTTCATTTCCTCTGAAGAATGGCCCTCAGGCAGTTTAGATTTGAACCAATTGGATTACAAATTGTGGACGGTTTTAGAGGATAAGGTTTGTCACAAAAGATACCCCAACATTGGATCTCTTAAGACTGCTTTGGTTCGAGCTGTGGCCAATTTTCCAATGGACGAGGTTTGTGCAGCTATTGATGATTGGCCAGTGCGACTTAAGGCGTGTGTAAAGGCAAAAGGCGGACATTTCGAATAAGTAGATTCTTTTTGGATACAATATACATCAATAAATATACTAAAAATATTTGGTCCAAAAACATTCAGTACTTTTTATTTTACAGTATAAAACGCGTGTAACAGTATTTATGTCTCTACTTAGTATTTCGTACTTAAATATTATAAATTTGTTACGAGGGCGACCGCAAAACTAACTGGCCTGGCACAGTTTCTGTTTTACTAGCAACTTTTTTTTGTTGTTTTTTAAAAGCAATCTTTTATAAGCCATGTGTCAAAATTTCCGAAATATTTAATGATTATTTTCTTTGTTACAGATGATTGAAGTAAACAAGTTTTATAATTTTTGAAAAATGGAAAATAAAGAGTTTCGTGCGGTAATTAAACACTTTTATATGAAAGGTTATACGCCACAATTAATCAAAGATGAATTGGATTCTGTTCATGGTGACAATGCTCCATCATACTCCACCGTGAAATCCTGGGTTCAACAATTTAAAATGGGTCGTTCAAGTACGGAAGATGAACAACGCTCTGGAAGACCGAAAACTGCTACTACTATTGAAAACATTAGAAAAATATTTAATGAAGTGACTAAAGATAGACGAATAAAGCTCAGAGAACTTGCTGATATTGTTAAAATACACGAAAAACAAGTTTGGAGTATTTTACATGATGAACTCCACATGAAAAAAAACTACACCAATTCCGAGGAGCTTTTAGCGATTTATCAGCGTAATCCAATAGAGTTCTTGCGCCGATTCATAACTGTTGATGAAACATGGATCCATCACTACATCCCAGAGTGCAAAGAACAGTCAAACAATGGATAGAAGCTGGTAAAAGTGGTCCCAAGAAGGCGAAAACTGTTAAGTCAGCAGGAAAAGTAATGGCCACAGTATTTTGGGATGCAAGGGGTATAATATTTATTGATTATCTTGAGAAAGGAAAAACTATAAATAGTGAATATTATTGTGCATTATTGGATCGGTTGAGTGAAGAAATCAAGATAAAACGACCGCATTTAGAAAAAAAAAGTTTTTTTTCAGCAAGATAATGCTCCTTCACACACTGCATTTTTAACTCAACAAAAACTGGCCGAATTACGATTTGAAATTGCTTCGCATCCACCATATAGTCCAGATTTAGCTCCTTCTGATTATTTCTTGTTTCCAGATTTAAAAAAAATTCTCGGTGGCAACAAATTTTCGTCCAATAGCGAGGTTATTGCTGAAACTGAGTCATATTTTGAAGGTCTTGAAAAATCTTATTTTTCGGATGGAATTAAAAAACTTGAAAAACGTTTGATGAAGTGTATTGAGTTGGAAGGAGATTATGTTGAAAAATAAATAATAATAATTCCAAAAAAAACGGTTCTTTTTATGTTAGACCAGTTAGTTTTGCGGTCGCCCTCGTACATACTACACAGAAAATACCGAAAACCTGAAATCCCGACAGAAAAAATGGTAAACCGACGGAAATATTTAGGCTTAAAATTTCACTTTACTTAACTTAAATACTAGTCTTGTTGTTTTCAGGTAACTAGCTTACTAGCCTACTCGTAGTTAGTTAGCAATATGGTGTTATGGTAAGATTCTACAACATTTTGAATCAGATGGCAGCGTAAGCTCAACAAAAGTTTGTTTACAAACAAAAAAAGGCAAAGCAAATTGTGGAAAACGAATTTTGTTATTTCGTATAGTTTCTTGTTTTGTTGAAATTTTATTAACAAATCATGTCTTCTGAAACATGTTGGTAGGCACTTATTTTTCGCCGGGTACATTCAAATTCGTCCTTTCTGTCTTTGTAGCAAGCCAACAGCATCAAAGCGTCGTCCCTGGTCCACAATTTTCGTTTAGTCACTCAAAAATAATATAGCTACGTCCAAATTTCTCTAAATCTTAACAATAAATATTTTCACTTACTGTTTTTGCATCATTGTAATTTATTTAAATGGTTTTATCGCGCTATTTCTATTTTCTTTTTCTTTCTTTCTTTTTATTTTCTTTCTGTATCAATAACAAAAAACATATGTTTTTGATTTTTTTTATAGAAGCCGGGTGTGTCATAATATTTTTTTTTGTTAAAAACTAGTATAAGTCAGGCAACTCTAACTCATTTCGTTACCGAGTAACAGCCAACTCGCCGGCTTACTGAGTAACTGCCATACAAATGGTTGTTTAGTAACCTGAAAAGAACACGGCTAATGTTTCACAATTTGCTTTATCTTAAAAATTGTTGACATTTTTAAACCAAAATTTAATTTTTGACCCACTTTACCAATTTATTGCATAAAATCGTTCCACTTGTACATTAGGGGTGGGAAAGTGTTGTAATGAGATTCTTAGTGGAAGAATTTGGATATGACTCACCCTCTTATTTTGAGGGGCTTGGAAAAAAGTGCATGAGCCAAAAAATGAGGGAGGTGGGATGGTGGCAAGTGACAGCTCATCAAGGTAAACGGTCGAGGGACGGGGGAAAATATTCACAAAGAGCCCCGCAACTACCTAGGAGTCGCACCTAGAGGGGTAAAATGTTTGACCGACCCCCACTTATTTTTCCCTATCTTGAAAATTGTTGACACTTTTAAACCAAAATTTAATTTTTGACCCACTTTACCAATTTGTTGCATAAAATCGTTCCACGGGTGGGAAAGTGTTGTAGTGAGATTCTTAGTGGAAGAATTTGTATGAATCACCTCCTTATTTTGTGGGGCTTGGAAAAAAATGCATGAGCCAAAAAATGAGGGAGGTGGGATGGGGGCAAGTGACAGCTCACCGAGGTCAAAGGTCGTGGGATGGGGAAAATATTCACAAAAAACCCAGCAACTACCTACGAGCCGCACTTAGAGGGGTATAATGTGTGACAGACCCCCACTAATTTTTGCCTCCCAATATTTGTTTCAAACATAACAACCCCCTATCTTCACCCCCTAAAGGGGCTCCCCTACAAATTTTTTTTTTTTTTTAAATTTTGCTACCACCGCTTTAACTACCCCAAAAGTGCCCCTAGAGGAGTAAAATGTAAGCCCAACTCCCAATATTTCTGCAATTTCAACAGTTTCTCAGAACAAATCTAACCTCTATCTTCAACCGCTAAGGGTTGAATACAAATTTTTGTCATGAATACCCTCTGTCTTTTTAATAAAAGTCTCTCTAGAGGAAGTAAATGTAATACATACAAATTTTTGTCATGAATACCCTCTGTCTTTTTAAATTTTGCTCCCACCGCTTTACTTACCCCAAAAGTCTCTCTAGAGGAGGTAAATGTAAGACCAACTCCCAGTATTTCTGCAATTCCAACAGTTTCTCAGAACAAATCCAACCTCTATCTTCAACTGTTAAGGGAGTCCCATTCAAATTTTTGTCATGAATACCCTTTATCGCTAACCCATAAGAATAGTCCAATGCAAAATGCAACCGGCAATGTTTTTCCAAACCCCACAAAATCAGGGGGTGAGCCGTATCAAAATCGAAAACTCGTACACTATCCCAACCCTATTTAACATAAAACTATGTTAGATTTAAAAGTAAAAACCAAGTTTTAAAAAAAAAACCTTCTTTTAATTCAAATAACGAAATATTTATTTTTAAATCGTTAAATATAAAAAAAAATAACTTTATGTATTCGGTTATATGACCGAAATAAAAAAGTTTGGTTTTAATTTTTAGAACGATTTAATGCATCAAATTGGCCAAGTTAACAACTGCTCGTGGTAATGACAACCGATATCAAATAGTTCTTATAGCCAATAATCTACAACAACAACTAATACATTTACAAATTTAATTACAATACTTATCTTAATTAGTTAGGGCAACCTATTCTTTGTCTCTTCAATCGAAACTGTCAGTTACCACCGCTGAAAAGTTAAGTATACCAAATCAACATTCGGTTTTAGCGATGAAATGCATAGATAGTACGTGCAACCACCAATATCGGTTGGCAAACAATTCGGTTGTGGCAACAAATCTGTTCTTTGTGCGTAGTTTTACTTGTTTTAGTTGGATTTTTTGCATGTCCAGTGGCACCGGGTATAATAAATTATTCGATTTTTATTTAAATGAGTTACAAATACTGTTCCGTTCTATAACAGCATTACTCTGAGAATGAGTGCACGTGCTTCAATCGATTGCAATGGTTTTTGCTTCTTTGTAATATAAAATAAATTCAGATCCTACTACTCCATACACCAAGGAACTTATTCCACATGCATTCCTTTAATTCCGCCATACCTTTTGCACTTTCCACATTATCTCATTAAAATATTACATTAAAAATCAAAAATTGTTAGCGTCATATGCCAGCGTCAATCAACATTACCATTCCATAGAAGCATCTCAAATTGCATCGTAGCTGTCAATTTAAAAGCATTATGACATCGAGCAATTGCATAAGGAAATTGCGCGCAAAACTATCCAGTTTTTTTCGTTGGTAATTTGTAGCATTTTCCCATGTTAGCAAACTCACGCATTCATACACCGACAGATGTTACAGTGGCTTTAAAGAGAGATGGGAGGGGGAGCAACGACGGAGACATGCTACAGTTGATTTGAACCCCCGCATTCAATAAGATCGGGTAAATAATCAAAGATACTTTCAGTGGAATCCCTTTTTACCTGTGCAAATGTGTGTAGTTGTGTTTTGGCATAAAGAAAGTACACAGTCACTCACAGCGCTCACACATGCATATGCGCACCGATAAATGGTTTCCGTTTCCGTTAGCTATTTCCGTGCGCTGTAGGAATGCATCTCAAAAACCAAACGCCAACAACAGCTTTGTGCGCTGTGTCAGTGTGCAGGTGTGCATGAGTGTTTGTGCATCATAACACATTTTTGTTCAATTTCAAAACATTCTGCCTTTCTGTGTGTGCGTGTGAGTCGAAAAACTCCAAAGCGGAAAAATAGATTGTGCCGTGATGCGTTGCGTTGCGAGGGACGATGTACGTTTAAGGGAAAGTAGTCTGAATTTCCAATGAGTGTGGCAGGGTGTGTGTGTGTGTGTTTGCCCTGGAATGTCTTTGCTTTTGTCAGTTTCCCTAAATAACGGCGTTTGTGCAAATACCATTTATGTTGCTGACGCTGCACAGTGGTTCTTAGCCAGTAACGATGACCTTAAGTTCGATCGACAGGAATCTTATAAAGCTCTTTTAATAGAGATTGATCTTGACCTTGAACACACTGTGGTACAGGGCACACACAAAAAAAATATTTTGCGATTTAGTAAAAAAATTTCAGAAATTCAAACTAAGTAGGAATTTTGTGATAAACATTTTTACATATTTACTAATATTTATATATAATATAATATTTGTTGTTTGTTTATCGAAAATTAATCCTGTTCTATGCGATAAACAAATTCAAATATTTAACAAAAAAGTTGTAAGGCTTTTATGGAAAATATTTTCGTTTTGAGGCCGTCAAATATTTTTATATTACGAGTGCGCATAGTTATTGTCAGAATTGAGACCATGTGTGTGTTGTACATTAGATGTAGAATTTCTCTCCCGGGAACTTCCGGTCATTTTTCATTCCCGGTTTCCCGTCAAATTTATTCGGGATTCCCGGAGATTTTCGGTCTTGACCCTACCAAGTTATATGCAATGGTGCAAATGTTGGAAAAGTTTTTACGGTTAAAAAGTCTTTAAAAAATCTCTTATTGATAATGAGCAAACTGAGCTTTGGATTGAACTAGAAGATCTATTAAATATTTTAAAACCCATTAAATTAGCTGTGTAAGCGGTGCGCATATGTGACAGCGCATAGAGAAAGGGACCTAAGGGTAAAAAAAAATCAATTTTCATTTTTTTTTTCTTCTTTTGATGTGGACAACATCTGAGCATCGAATGAGACCGATCCCATATCCCAAAAGTGTTCCCTCCCAGAGATATGCGCGTTTTATGAAAGTGAAGTCGACGATTCTAAGCGCAAATAGAAAGGGACCTAATCTTTAAAATGGCTCTCCTGAACAAAACTTTTCATCAACTTTTCACTTTTTTTGATGTGTACAGCATCTGAGCATCGAATGAGACTCATGCCCCAAAAGTGTTCCCTCCCAGAGATATGCGCGTTTTATGAAAGTGAAATCGACGATTCTAAGTGCAAATAGAAAAGGACCTAATCTTTAAAATGGCTTCCTGAACAAAACTGGTTTTTAACCTTAGGTCCCTTTCTATTTTGCGCGTCGACGAAATATGAGTATATTAGCAGCGTATGTAATATAAACAACATTATGTCAGCAATTTTCTCAAATTTATACACCTTTTAGTGAACAAATTTTAGAATCTTAAAAGAAAGACAAGCTACTATGTACGTAATTTACTGGATTATCTTAAAGATTCAACAATATTTTATTACAATGATGACAATATATTTAAACGCGCTTCAGAATAAACTGTATTTTGGCGTATATGGAAAGAATTTACTTTCGGATCTTTAAAGAAGACAGCGGTGTCGGCTAAGTTGTAGAATTGGACGATATTTCTATTAGTGTCATAACGATAGACAGCTTATTTAAGGATATTTGAATTGATGTCATAACAAACGCAAATCAAAATATTGCACAGAATAAAAGCCAATTACTTAATTATTCAATAAAAAGGAGTTAAAGATTTACAAATACAAGGGTTGCTATATATATTTCTATGCTTGGCGACACTAAATGTTGCCTGGCGTCATCTGACATTTCCATTGGTAAATTTGACATTTTTTAGCATAAACGTACTCAGAACGTTTTGACATAAGACCATCATTTGTGTTGTTTACAGTGACTTGAAAAAATCAATTTGGCAAAAAAAATGGAATTAACTCGTGAACATTTTCGAGCGACCATTTTTCACAACTTTCGACGTGGATTATCACGACAACAGTGCATCGATGAACTTCAATCTTTGCATGGCGATGAAGCACCATCTTATAGCACTGTGAAAAAATGGTTAAATGAATTCAATCGTGGCCGACGCTCGCTCAAAGACGAAGGTCATAAGGTCGTCCAAAAACGGCCGTTGTGTCAGAGAAAATTGATGCCGTGCGTGAACTGATAATGCAAGATCGTCATGTGACATGCCGTGAGATAGAGGCATCCTTGGGCATTAGTATGAAAAGCATCAATAAGATTTTGCTTGTTCATTAGGCCATGTACAAAATTTGTACGAGTTAGATTCCACATAATTTGTCGAATGCTCAAAAAAAGGCTCATATGGATTGATGCAAAGAGATGTTGAAAAAGTATAACTGCGTTAACTCAAAGGCAGTGTATAACACTGTCGCAGGTGACGAATCATGGATCTATGTACCCGAAACAAAACAGCAATCGAACGTATGGGTCTTTCAAGGCGTGTCAAATCCAACAAAAGTTGTTTGTGGAAGTACGTCGAAGCAAATGATTGCGTTTTTTTCGGTATAACCGGCCATGTTGCCACAGTGCCTTCAGGAACGTAGGACGGTCAATTCTGAGTGGTATACAACCATCTGTTTGCCAACAGTGTTCGAAGAAATGAGGAAAGATAATGAGAGATGACGGATCATTTTGCATCACGACAATGCGAGCTCTCACACATCAGCTGAAACTGTGAGCTATTTGACCACTCAAGATGCCGAATTGATCCATCCACCGTACAGCTTTGATTTGGCACCCAATGTTTTCACTGCTTCTTGTTCTCTAGCATCAAGAAAAAAATGCGTGGTCAACGTTTTTCATAGCCCGCAGCAGCTGTTGAAGCATTCAAACATCATGTTTTGGAGGTGTCTCAATCGGAGTGGAAAAGGTGCTTCGAAAATTGATTTGTGCGCATGCAAAAGTGTATTGATCTTAAAGGAGAATATTTGAAAAAATAATAAACCATTTCCAATGATAAATTATTGTGTTTTTATTGCCGGACGCGAAATACATATAGCAACCCTCGTATGTTACTGCTCACCCATGACAACCCCGATTTTTATGAAAAAATCATAATGGGTGACGAGGCACATTTATTTTTATAATGGATATGTGAATAAACAAAATAGTCGGTTCTGGGCAATGGAAAAGCCTCAAATTATTCATCAGTCTGTCACCTTTGGATCCATTAAAAGTGACAGTCTGGTGTGCAATATTGTCAGGAGGAATCATAGGACCTTCTATGAAAATGAAAACGGCGTTCCGGTAACTGTCAATGGGGAGCAGCGATATCGTGATATGATTAAAAACTTTTTAACGCCACAACTGCATGCTTTGGGCTTGATTTACATGTGGTACGAGTATCAACAACACGGTGGCACATCGCATACAGCCAGGATTACAATTGAATTAGTGTGAGACCTCTTTCCACAACAAGTTATTTCAAGAAATGGTGATGTTGATTGGCCTCCACGGTCGCCCGATTTGACTACTCCGGACTTCTTTCTGTGGGGATATCTGAAAAGCAAGGTTTGTGCAAACAAACCAGAAACGCTTGAGCAACTCAAACCAAATATTCGCGATGAAGTTAATGAAATACCGCGTGAAATATGTAATGAAAAATTTGATCAAAAGGGCTCGTGAGGCTTACAGAGGCGGACATTTATCTGATATTGTATTCCATACATAATTGCCGACATTAAATAGAACATTTATCAATATAAGATCCATTCTGTTTCATTTAATTAAAAATTATCAACAAAGTAGTATACCTTCTCGTATACCTGTATATTAGGAGTTCACCACTCGGACTTCAGTTTGGTAACGTGGCAGCTAGGTATGAACAAATTTTTAACCGAATCGGGCAAACTTTTTTGAAATGGCAGAATTATTTCCAAATTTTGATTTGCGGGAGCTGGGAATTTATTTTAGATCTATGCTTTCTTAGCAAAAGTTTCTTAGAACTTACTGCAGATTACGTTTTTGCCATAAGCTTTGTGCAAAAAATCATCGACCCACCACACAATATTATCCGATCGTAAATTGAAATCCACATAAATTTTTCTAAATGCATGAATTTCTCATGAATTTTGTTTCCTGCACTAAAATAGTGGATGTCACGCCCTTTTCTAGAACCTTTCACACAATCGACATTTACGAGATTTCAATAAAATCGGCCACACATATAATGGCCACACATAAAAAGCAGGATATTGCATCTATGAATCTAAGTGTACATCTCAGACGAGTAGAATCTTGGCTCTCTGACTGGAGAATAAAAGTCAATAAGGCTAAATGCACACATGTAACTTTCACACTGAATTTTAGCACTTGTCCGACATTGAAATTAAACAATATCCCTTTTTCTCAATCTGATCATGTTTCATACCTTGGAATCCACCTGGATCGCCGACTCACCTGGAGAAGTCATATCATAGCCAAGAAAACTCAACTGAAACTTAAGGTCCACCAACTTCACTGGCTCCTAAACGCGAACTCAAAACTAAGCCTTGAATATAAGGTCCTGCTATACAACAGTGCAATCAAACCTATCTGGTTATACGGTGCCCAGCTATGGGGCAAAGCAAGCTCGAGCAATCTCGATAAAATCCAAAGAGTCCAATCGAAGACATTGCGGCTTATTACCGGTGCCCCTTGGTATATGAGGAATGAAAGTATCCACCGAGACTTGAAAATACCTCTCGTTAAAGAGGCAATTCAAAAAATCAATATAAAGCACAAAGAGAAGCTCGAACGTCATGATAACATACTTGCTACACAATTATTGTGCAGTCCCAGCTCTTTAAGACTTCGGAGAAACGAACGCCGTGTTTTCTAATCTTCATCCGTAACAGTAATCGCGAACACACGCGCCCGAAAGACTGTGTAGAATCATTTTATCTACGTCACGTGGCTTAAACGCTCTTATACGTGATCTTTAAAACAGTCAATATCAATCGCGGACGAACACTCAAAAAAGACTGTGTAGAATCCTTTATTCTACGTCACGTGGCTTAGATGCTCTCATACGTGATCCTTAAAACAGTCAACGCGAAAAACCTACAAAACCCAAATTACGTCGTCCACTCTGCTATTCTAGAGTTATCCGTTATTCATACATAACTAGAGTTCTTCACTCTATAATATCGCGAACACTCTGTAAATGACTGTAAGGGTCCTCTGGCCCTTTATCACGAGGTTTAAGGTTTAAACTAGGTTTAAAATTCTCAGACATGTGATCCATACCAGTTATATAAAATTTTGACCAAATTAATTAAAATTCCTGCCAATTAGCAGAGATCCACATTACAAGAAATCCATACTAGGATTCATTATTGAATTATACTTAAGATTCGTATACTTATTGTTAGGCTCCTTTGGAGCAGATTCAATAATTCAAATAAAGCTTATATAAAAAAAAAAAAAATCGATACTCTTCGGGCAATGGAGGACGAAAGGAAGGTAACATAAACTTTCATATATGGGTGAGGGTATATGTAAGTCGGTTCAACCGAATAAAACGACTTTTTTTTACTGGTTTTCATAAATGTCATCCATTAAATACCCTAAATGAGTGTCAAAATCGGGTGACAAAAATTTCAAAATGAAAAAATACAAAAATGCAAACCAAGTGTGGAATCTTCATTTGAAGGGACATTTAAGCCATTACTTTTTTTAAATAAAACTTCCTTCAAATTTTGGCAGCAACTACGCTTCAGGGTGTCCATTCTGAGGGTCCAATTTTGGATGACTCGTTTGAGCATTTCGACCGGTATGGCTTTAATGAAACGCGAAATGTTGGCTTTCAAATCCTGAATCGTAGCTGGTTTGCCAGCAAAGACTTTGGACTTTGAATAGCCCCAAAGAAAAAAGTCATAATGTGTGATATCACACGAACACGGCGACCAACTAACCAGTCCTACACGTGAAATAAGCTGCTTTTCAAAATGGCCTCTCAATAGATCCATTGTTTGAGCAGCTGTATGGCAAGTGGCACCGTCCTGATGAAACCAAGTGTCGTCCAGATTACGGACTTCAATTTCATGTAGGAAAAAGTCCGATATCATAGCGTCATCATTCTCGAAAAAAAATATACACTGATGATTTCACCAGCCCATGAACTGCATCAAACCGTGCTTTTCTCTGGGTGTAATGGAATCTACCTCTTCTGGTTGCTATTCAGCCTAAATGCAGCCATTTTGTTGGTTTATTGACGTTGCCGTTGAGCATGAAAAGGACTTCGTCACTAAACAAAATATTGTTTGAAAACAGCGGATATTCTTCGAGCTTTAAAAGAGCTTAAACACTAAAACGGCCACGCGCAGGATTATGCTTCAATTGCTGCAAGAGCTATATCGTATATGTAAATGTAGTACATTTCGCGTTAAAATTAATTAATTTTTCAATCTTACCTATCACAAGTTGTATACCAGCATTATCATGGAGACGTTTTGTAGTAAAAAAATGACAGGATAGATACTCGTATCAATTTTTTCAGCTTGTTCTGCACAACCTGCAATTGTTTTGTTGCCTGTGTGGCAAGTGGCAACATTCTAGTTGAAACCACATATCGTCCAGGTCCATAACCTCAATTTATTATAACCTCTGTCAGTTTTTGTAGATGCATCAGCTTTTCCTAAATCACTCGTGGCTTCTTATTTGCCTAAATGCGGCAATTCTGTTTGTTAACAAATCCACTCCGATTATGCTGACCAAAACAATCACGTTGTGCACAAAATGCGTTTTGATTTAATTGTTTGCCTCTCCATTGTTGAATTTGTCAAACACTGAAACAAATAGATATCAAATTATGTTGGAATTATATTGGTTGGACCACCGTTTATAAGGTAGACTTGGTGACAAAGAACTGGACTTCTAGCCACGCACATTCTGGTACTTCCTACGCAAATCCTCTGAAGATTATAACCCACATTATTTGATACCTGTGCACGAAATTCGCTTAAATTATGAACACCGTAATATCTTAATAACGGCTTTGTACTTGCATGTGAAAAAATGATTAATACGACGCCCCATTCTGGTACCTCCCATGCAATGGTCTGCCACGCCTCTTCTCTTACCTTTCACACAAACCGCCCCTACATAACTTTTTCTCTTATGCATAAATTTTGCTGGAATTTTGTATTATACAATATGCTTATTTCAGCTTTGTACACGCTTAAAAATAAGTGGATGTCACGCCCAATTTAGTACCTCCCACGCAAACGACCGTTTACGAGATCGTTACACTTCAGCCAACGGAATACGGAACGTAGGAAAAAATAAAATCCATACACGGGTGAGGGTAAGTCGGATACACCGATTAAAGTTTTTTTTACTTGTTTGTTTTCGTAAGCTGTTAGGGATTGTAAGAAGGCGAAGGACAATTAAACGACAACAGCTACCTTTGGAAAATAGTCCACTTTTTTTAAGTACAAACGAGGGCATATCAATAATTTCTTGACTTTTCGAATAAAACAAAGTTTTTTGGAAAAAAAATTATCCAACGTTTCTCCAATTTTTGTTTCCCTTCCAAAAAATTGAGATTTTTCGATTTTCATCGTTGGAAGTGAATCTCTTCTACCGAGCCATTTCTTTAGGTTTGGAAATGGGGGCTAAATCCGGAGAATATGGCGAATGAGGTACCAATTAGTACCCAATTCATGCAATTTTGCCATTGACACTGTACACGTGTGTACTAGGGCGTACCTCAAAAATAAAGTTCGCCGTACACCTTCGAATATGAAGTATTATTGAAAGGTAGTTTCAAAATTTTTTTTTTATGCCGAACGTAGGGGTCGCGCTTTTACATTTTTTCTATATAACTTCTGCATTTATAAACGGATTTTAAAGTGTGATACATCGATGTTTTTGTCTCGACGAGGTTTTTTTTGTCTTTGAAGTCATTGAGCTCAAGCACCCCCTTCTGGTACTTACCCATCATATCTCAGTTGCTACTACCCTAATGTACCACTCTAATATCAGAAAATTAAAGCTCGCGCGGGGTGCTTGAGCCAAAAACATCGATGTATCACACTTTAAAATCCGTTTATAAATGCAGAAGTTATATAGAAAAATGTAAAAGCGCGACCCCTACGTTCGACATAAAAAAATAAAAAAAAATTTTTTGAAACTACCTTTCAATAATACTTCATATTCGAAGGTGTACGGCGAACTTTTTTTTTTACTTGTAACCTGGTACGCTCAGTGTGTACCTGTGCATTATCTTGATAAAAAATAACTTCATTCTTGGCCATTTGGGGTCCTTTTTTATTTAAACTCCTCGTTTAATCGGTCCAAAAAGTTGGTATAATATTTGCCGTTTATTGTGTTTTCTTTTGAAGGTAATCGATGTGGATTATCCCGCGTGCATCCCAAAAAAATGTTGCCGCAAACGCCGCAAAAATTCAATACCTCAATTGGCCGTCCAGAACGTTCAGCGACATACATATGTACTTTTACGACAAGAAAAGTCAGTAAACCACTTTTTTACCTTTGAAGTCGATGGTACAGAGTCCCCATAGTCTCTATTAAGCTTTTCCTTGATCAGATTGACGGTTTTTCCGGAAAAAAATAATTAATTCTAAATTCACTTTTTTTCTATTTTTAACTGGTTGTATTTTTAACAGGTTGTATTTTGAACAGGTTGTATGTATGAGGGAAGTTGGAAAAGTCGCGGAATTATTGATATGACCTCGTATTTACTTAGAAGTAAGTATAACAGATTCGGCCTGGTCGAAATAAACTAGTTTCGCTATCGGTTCACAGGATGGGATACAAGTCCTTGCCGTTGTTTCCTGACTGAAACTACGGTGCGCTTTACGAGGGCGGTTCGGAAACTTCTTAGCCTAGCACAAAAAGCGCGGTATAAACAGAAAAAAGTTAAGTGTTTTGGAAACTTCCATCTCTGCTATGCACATGTTAAATTTTGTTTCGATCTGGCAACTCCTTCATATAGAAACAGGTGTTCACAAAAGACGCATCCGTGATTTTTTACAATGGAAAAATTAGAAATGCGTGGTGTCATTAAATATTTACATAAAAAAGGTTTATCGGGACAAGAAATTCATAATGATATGGTGAATGTGTTAGGTGAAAGTGCTCCTTCATATACAACAGTAAAAAATTGGGTTGCTGAATTTAAACGTGGTCGTACAAGCATTGAAGATGAACCACGTAGTGGACGTCCAAAAACAGCAACAACAACAGAAATTGTAGACAAAGTGCATGATATGGTATTAAATGTTCGACGAATAAAAGTGCGTGAAATAGCTAATATCATGGGCATCTCAAATGATCGAGTCCATTTAAATGAAGAACTACAGATGAAAAAGCTTTCTGCAAGTTGGGTGCCGGACTGGTTAACAGTCGACCAAAAACGCATAAGAATGAACATTTCTCAAGCTTTTTTTTTCGTTTTTGGATCGTTTTCAGCGAAATTAAATGGATTAAAATCGTCGTTTCATAACTGTTGATGAGACATGGATCCACCACTATACTCCAGAGACAAAAGAACAATCCAAACAATGGACTGAAGCTGGAGGAAGTGGCCCAAAGAAGGCAAAAACAATTTAATCGGCTGGTAAGGTTATGACA
Organism: Hydrotaea diabolus; assembly: GCA_963513945.1. Taxonomy (NCBI): domain Eukaryota; kingdom Metazoa; phylum Arthropoda; class Insecta; order Diptera; family Muscidae; genus Hydrotaea; species Hydrotaea diabolus. The sequence goes on along the minus strand of OY740718.1, from coordinate 147,812,262 downwards.
ACGGTTTTTTGGGACTTCAAAGGTATTTTATTGATTGACTATCTGCAAAAGGGTAAAACAATAAATTCAGAGTACTATTGCAACCTTTTAGATCAATTAAGAGAAAAACGTCCTGGCTAACAACACAAAAAAATAATTTTTCATCAAGACAACGCACCAGCGCACAAGAGTGTTTTAACAATGGCTAAAATCAACGAATTAAAGTACGAGTTGCTTGACCACCCACCTTATTCTCCTGATTTAGCTCCCAGTGACTTTTACCTGTTCCCAAATCTAAAAAAAATCCTTGCTGGCAAGCGTTTTACCTCAAATGAAGATGCAATTACAGTTGTAAACCACTATTTTGAAGACCTTGAGGGAAACTATTTTAATCAAGGGATAGAATTGCTAGATAAGCGTTGGACTAAGTGTATTGAAGTTTCAGGAGATTATATTGAAAAATAAAAATATTTTTGAAAAACTAACTATTCTCTTTCATTGATAGGCTAAGAACTTTCCGAACCGCCCTCGTAAATGTTGCTGTGTTGTCGTTGTTAATATTACCATTGGAATCGTGTGGAATGGGATAAGCGGACGATGATGGAATCGTAGAAAACTGTTACTGTTTCTGTAACTGCTGCTGATGCTGCTGTTGTTGTTGATTTTGTTATTGACATTCTTCTAACAAGCGACATTCATCGAATTCTCGCAAACGTGTTTTCAGCCATCCATCCATCCATGGATCTCGTATGTGTAGCATATCAGTCGGTGATTCGATGTAGGTTTGAATGATTCGACATTATTTGCTTCAGAGTATGAATGCGGGAACATGATTCGATGCCAGCATGTACATTCATGCATACATATGTGACTGTGAGTGCGAATGTATGATGCGATATATTTGCTAAAGGCAATCATGCGAAAACATGCACGACGTTTATTACGTTTCGTACCGATATCAAACCATAAATGTACGGATCTGTGTTTGTGTGTGTGTTCGCCTTGTTTTCCCCTTTGGTAAAACGATGTAAACTTTGGGGATATGTTTTTGTTGGGTGGGAGGTGCGGCGGGACCAGTAGCGTGGGATACATATCAACGCTGCTTTCATCTGATTACAATGAACTACCGAGAGATGTATGAAGACAGTTGGTGGTCGTGGTGAACATTTTAAAGATTTCGTGAATTGTCTTTGCGGTTCTATTTGTGTTTTGTCAGCGGGGGCGTACTAGTGCTGTGAAATGCATTAATATTGATTATACGTCACGGATGACACGCGTCTTTTGGAAACGTTGCTCTATGTACTTTTTATTACAACAAAGAAAATACACAATACACACGATGGAAAATACAAGTCAAAAGAGTTAAAGTAGGACGTGGCCGACTATGAGATACCCTACAACACTATGTTATTCAGAGAATAAGCACCTTTTGTGTGGAGCTTGAGCAAGGTCGGACCTAATATGTTGAAGTTGATTAGTTGTCGTTCATAACTAGACCTCGGACTTTTGCATATTTTTATTGGAGTTGGATAGAAAATTTCTGACTGAACCAAACTTCATTTCATTGAAAAAGGATATAAAAACATGCATATGTTTTAATTTATTGCATATTTGCATAAAATGCATATGTGACGCGAAAAATAGAAAGGGACCTAAGGCTAAAAACCAGTTTTGTTCAGGAGAGCCATTTTAAAGATTAGGTCCCTTTCTATTTGCGCTTAGAATCGTCGACTTCACTTTCATAAAACGCGCATATCTCTGGGAAGGAACACTTTTGGGGCATGGTATCGGTCTCATTCGATGCTCAGACGTTGTCCACATCAAAAAAAAAAAGTGAAAAGTTGATGAAAGTTTTGTTCAGGAGCGCCATTTTAAAGATTAGGTGCCTTTTTATTTGCGCTTAGAATCGTCGACTTCACTATCATAAAACGCGCATATCTCTGGGAGGGAACACTTTTGGGGCATGGGATCGGTCTCATTCGATGCTCAGATGTTGCCGACATTAAAAAAAGAAAAAAAAAATGAAAATTGATTTTTTTACCCTTAGGTCCTTTTCTCTATGCGCTGTCACATATGCTGAGTATATGCAAAATATCCAAAAAAAATTACTACCATATCTACTCATATAAGCACAGGTTCAAGTACAAATAAGAACATCTTATATTTTTCATTTTATATTGGTTTTCCAACTCGTAAATGCCAGCGACTTTTCAAGTAAGAGTTTAATTTTTAAGCCATGTAAAAGCTTCTCTATAAAATGCATTGTGTTCGGCGGCACTGTTGGTCGAAGAGAGTAAAGATTATGCGTGGTTTATTGTGGCTGACGGGAGATTTCGGAGTATTCGTCTGTCTTTCGTCTGTCTGACATAATGCATTGGACACGGGAGGAGAGGTCATTTTGTAATGAAGCGTATTTTTCAAATGCGTTGTCGATTATTGCAGTGCAGAGCGTGTTTTTTTCTCACTGGGTGTGTAAACGAACAAAATATGAGGTACTGGAGTGAAACAAACCAAGAGAACTTCACCAGAGACATCTGCATTCCGACCGCGCTACTGTGTGGTGCGCCCTTTATTTTTCCAGGATAACTGTCTTGCCGTAACTGTGATTTTAAAATATTTTTCGTTGCGTCTCCTTTTGTTTAGATTATTTATTTTCATGAAAGTTTTTGTATTCTTTGATGTGCAAAATAAATATATGTCAAAAGCAGCGGAAAATATTTAAAGTGTTAATTTTTTAATTTTTCCTCGAGGGCATATAATTTTATTTGTCAAATACTTGCTGATTTTTTTTTAAGACTAAAACTATTTAGTGTTCAGATTGTGACGAGCAAATAATCGACACTTTTTTCAAATATTTGACAAATCTAAGCGTAGCTTTAAAAACGTGGTTTTATACAAATGGAAATTGTTTCATGAAAATGACGTAATGTATTTTGATATGGGTTTTGCTAATAATCATCTAAACTCCCACTTTAAATTGAAAAACTTCTCTTAATAGTACAGGATGGTAATAGTGCACATTTATGTTTGCATTTTAAATGTTATATACTCGTAGTTTCAAAATATTGTTAAAACCTGGATTTAATTTTATAATTTTTTTTTAATTCGCTGCCCGTTGGTTAAGAAAAAAAATTAGTTCCGCAAACTGCATTCTCAAGAAAACATTCACTTACCTTAAACAAATTTATTGATTTCGCAAGTACATACCAATCGCTTCGAAGGAAGTAATAGTTTTATCATCGGAAAGGGGGAGATATTTGATACTTACTTTCACGGCCAATGAAACCTTGTTTCAAAAAATCTAAATTCCCCTTCTACGTTTATCATAATTGTATCTCATTTAAAAGAAAACTTGAGTTATTTACATCAAACATAAACCATTTTTCTACACACTATTTTATTACAGTGTCTTTACAGATAAAATACATACAAATTAGAATTAATTCAAAAATCAAATATCGAAAACCTTATTAAATATCACAAAAAGTGCGCCTTTTTACGCTTTTTTCTTCGTAGCAATGGTAGCAATCATTCCATGATTAATGCGACAGTAAAACCTTTAAAGTTTTAATATGTATTAAAATATATGAAATTTTTACGCTATATTAAAACCACATAACGTAGCATACACAAATTGAGCGTACGGTGTAGTTTGCTACTTTAAGAACTGTAGGACCTCAAATTGGGGGAGTCCTTTGTGTAAGGCTATTCAAAATCATGCCCCGAAATGGTCCTATGCGACAGAATATGGGTGTTGCTCGTTCGTAACGCTTCATGCGAGATTTGGAAGGACTCGGATGAACAAGGTGGGGAAAAAGTAATCACCAGTGTTGATGACTACACGGGCTCGTTTTATTGCATTTTCCAGCACTCTCGCCAGAACATCGCGCGACAGTTTCTCGCATTTTTTTGGCGATAACTATCCTGAAGGGCTTCATGACTTTGAGGCTTGTTTTGACGTAAAACTTCCATTTAAAAACCCCAGTGGCCAGTCGGCCAGTGCGAATCACCAAAAAGAGAGTTAAAGCGACCCGAAAATGATACCTTCAGAAAATCGGTTGTGTCTGCAGCAGTGTGCGCCACATGGTCTACAGTCCCAACTCATTCAATTGAGGAAGAAAAAAAATAAGGTAAACATGGCCCTGTAGCGCGTGCCGTTCACAGCCGTCGTAACGCATATCGGCTTTCTCGAAAAATAGCCCAATGACTCCTCCAGCGTAAACAACACACCGTGCAGTTACTTTGAACGGGTGCAATGGCTCTTCGTGGATGATAAACGGATTTTCGGTGCCCCAGAAACGATTATTTTATTTATTCACGTAACCGCTAAGATAAGAATGAGCCTCATCACTCGAAATAGTTTTCGATAAAAAATCCATCCACCAATTAGAAAGAATTATTCCGAGTTCCTGCATAATTAACCCATTTATGGCTTGTCGATTTGTAGTCTGCGTTTGTTTTCTACACAAATGTCAAAACCAAATTGACATTACAATAGGGTGATTACTATTGCCCCACCCTGTAAATGTTGGACTCTGAAGCTACAGATTCTGGAATTGTGAAAGGCACTGGGGTTATACAAAAACATGCGCCTACGTAGTTCAGCTTCACCATAGGTAATTAACGGCCGCTCATGACGAACCATCGGGTGATCGGGTGAAATTTGTGGTTTCTAGAACTGCAGGACCTCAAAACGGGTCGGGACCTATGTGTGGCTTAGGAAAACTTGGACCGAAATGGTTAAAATTGACCAGTTATAGGTGTTGATTACAGGTAACGCTTTATGCGGAACTGTGTTTTATATGTGGCTTACATACGAGGGTTGCTATATATATTTCTGGTCTACTTAGTGTTGTCTGGCGCCATATGACATTTCCATTGGACGTACGACCATCATTTGTGTTGTTAACAGCGACATGAAAAAATCAATTGGGCAAAACAATGGAATTAACTCGTGAACATTTTCGTGCGTTCATTTTTCACAATTTTCGACCTGGATTATCAAGAGTGCATCGATGAACTTAAAACTTTGTATGGCGATGAAGCACAATCTTATAGCACTTTGAAAAACTGGTTTAATGAATTCAATCGTGGCCGAGGCTCGCACGAAGGTCGTCCAAAAACGGCCGTTGTGCCAGAGAACATTGATGCCGTGCGTGAACTGATAATGCAAGATCGTATTGGGACATACCGTGAGACAGAGGCATCATTGTGAATTTCTTCCACCAGCATATATTCGATATTGCATGAAAATCTGGCCGTAAAAAAGGTTTCTTCTCGTTGGATCCCGCTCAATTTGAAAATCGATCAAAAAAAGGCTGGTGCAAAGAAATTTTGAAAAATACGAACGCGGTGCTTTAAAAGACGTTTATAAGACCGTCACAGGTGACGAATTATGAATCTATGCGTATGAGCCCGATACAAAACAGCAATCGACCGTGTGGGTCTTCGAAGATGTGCCAAATCCAACAAAAGTTGTTCGTGGAAGAAACACTTCGAAGCAAATGGTCGCCTGTTTCTTCGGCAAAAGTGGTCATGAGGCTACTGTTCCGTTTGAGCAACGTAGAACGGTCAATTCTGAGTGGTACACCACAATTTGTTTGCCTGAAGTCTACGAAAAAAATTTAAAAAACGAATAAGAGAAGACGAATCATTGTGCGCCTTTTTGACTGGTCAAAACGTTGAATTGATGGGTCATCCGCCGTACAGCCCTGAGTTGGCAGCCAATGACTTCTTTTTATTCCCGCACATCAGGAAAAAAATGCTTGGTCAACGATTTTCGTCGACAGAAGATGCTGTTGAAGCGTTTAAAAACCATGTTCTGGGGGTGTCCCAACCGGAGTGTAAAAAGGGCTTCGACAATTGGTTTGAGCGCATGCAAAAGTGTATAAATCATGCTGAAGAATACTTTGAATACTTTAAAAACCATTTTTGATGATAAATATTCGCATTTTCCTTATTAGTCCAGAAATATATATAGCAGCCCTCGTAGCTTTAGGTTCTGAAATCGGGTAGAAACTTTGTGTGGGAACTATTCGAAAATATTGATCTATATAGTCCAGTTTTGCCAAAGTTTATTATTATACTTTGAAGCTTCTTATGCTGCAGCACCTCAAAACGGGAGCTATCTTTGTGTGGGAGCAATACAAAAACATTGACCGAATTGGTTAACTTTTACCGGAGATGGGTGTTGGTCACACATAATGTTTTGGTCGAAATCGGATGTAATATTTGGTTTTGAGAGCTGTAGGTTCTGAAATCGGGGAAAAACTATGTATGATTTCAAATAAAGGACTGATGTGGACCAATTTCAATGGCGTTTCTTCCATGACCCAAACTTGAAGAATGATCAAAGTTTTATCGAAATCGGTCTATAATTGCGATTTTAACTTTGATAACGTGCAATGATAGATATACATACAGATGGACGGACGTACTAACATCGGTGAATGGAATCAGATAGTGATTCTGAATCGTTCGGAGATGTTGATGTTCGGAGGAGAAGATGTTGCAAGCATCAACACTAAGTAATAATACCATGTACCACAGTGTAGGGTATAGAAATGGGCTAATGATACAACTGCTCCAAAAGCTGCACCAAACTGTCACTCCCTGAGGATTAAGGCACACGTTGTAAAAAAAATCTATTGATGGCTCTCGATGTGGAGTATCTTTAGAGGTGGCAAGAGTGAGTTGTATTTTCGTGGGCAATTGTGTGAAGAAAACTTGAAAAGTAAGGTAAACATCAGTAGTTCTCATTCGTTTGGGGAGAGCCTGGCCTTATAGAGTTCGGTTTTACTTTCAACAATTGCAGCAAGGCTTTCTGAAGAGGGTTGTCACGAACCCGAAATCATGATAAAAGTAGTGTGCAGCCACGAAAATCAATGTCACTTTGCCATTTTGTTAAAAACTTGTCTTCTATTTAAATATAGAAGCAAGAGGTCTTGAGCCGGTTTAATCCCTGTTCAATGTGTAAAAGCTACAGACCGAAATAAAACAAACGAGCTAAACGTAAACAAGTTTTATAATTTTTGAAAAATGAAAAATAAAGAGTTTCGTGCGGTAATTAAACACTTTTATGTGAAAGGTTATACGCCACAATTAATCAAAGATGAATTGGATTCTGTTCATGGTGATAATGCAGCATCATACTCCACCGTGAAATCCTGGGTTCAACAATTTAAAATGGGTCGTTCAAGTACGGAAGATGAACAACGCTCTGGAAGACCGAAAACTGCTACTACTATTGAAAACATTAGAAAAATATTTAATGAAGTGACTAAAGATAAACGAATAAAGCTCAGATAACTTGCTGCTATTGTTAAAATACACGAAAAACAAGTTTGGAGTATTTTACATGATGATCTCCACAAAAAAGCTATCCGCAAGATGGGTGCCGCGTTTGTTGACTTTGCCCCAAAAAATCGTCCGTTGGACAAATTCCGAGGAGCTCTTAGCGATTTATCAGCGTAATCCAATAGAGTTCTTGCGCCGATTCATAACTGTTGATGAAACATGGATCCATCACTACATCCCAGAATGCAAAGAACAGTCAAAACAATGGATAGAAGCTGGTAAAAGTGGTCCCAAGAAGGCGAAAACTGTGAAGTCAGCAGAAAATGTATTGGCCACAGTATTTTGGGATGCAAGGGGTATAATATTTATTGATTATCTTGAGAAAGGAAAAACTATAAATAACTAATATTATTGTGCATTATTGGTTTGGTTGAGTGAAGAAATCAAGATAAAACGACCGCATTTAGAAAAAAAAGTTCTTTTTTATGAAGATAATGCTCCTTCACACACTGCATTTTTAACTCAACAAAAACTGGCCGAATTTCGATTTAAAATTGCTCCGCATCCATCATATAGTCCAGATTTAGCTCCTTCTGATTATTTCTTGTTGCCAAATTTAAAAAAAAATTCTCGGTGGCAAAAAATTTTCGACCAATAGCGAGGTTATTGCTGAAACTGAGGCATATTTTGAAGGTCTTGAAAAATCTTATTTTTCGGATGGAATTAAAAAACTTGAAAAACGTTTGATGAAGTGTATTGAGTTGGAAGGAGATTATGTTGAAAAATAAATAATAATAATTCCAAAAAAACGGTTCTTTTTATGTTGGGCCAGTTATTTTTGCGATCGCCCTCGTATAAGATGGACCAGGTTGTTACAGGGTTTGATTAATTTCATTATCTCTTAAAAGATACACAATTAATTGTAATGAACAATTAGACATAATAAAAATTTTATTTAAGTCTTAAAATCCTTACTTACGAATTTTCTACCTCTTGTAAAAACTGCTCTTTTCTTAAACACATACCTTCCTTTCTTAGTTTCATGTTATTGAATTTCCACTTTTTTATTACAGTTTTCGGCGTCGCAGAAATACGCAGAGCGTGCAGGCTAGACCTTAAGCATCTGTGGTTTACACCAGATAAAGTATCGATCCCACGACAATCGGTTCTATGAACCGGATCGATCCGAAGCAGACATTTTTCGGCGAAGGTCTGTTACTCCAGCAATATTAGTCGCCACACCAACAACCAGATTAATTGGAGTGGAATCCGTACAATGTACACTGAAAGCTGATAGTCGCGCAGACATCTAATAAGTTCCCCATAAAGCGTAAATAAACTCGTATTGCTGCGGAATTAAAACTCAGTGTCGACAGTGAAAACAACAAAAAGGAAACATCTGGCTGATATATCCAATATGCACTTCTGTAGAGATACTAATTGAAATATGCTGACGGATAAATTAATTGTAATGAAAGTAATGTCCACTTTTCCATGCTCCTTACTAATGCAGACATCGTAGGGCGATCTGTACTATAGGTGATTCGTGTGATCAGTTTGCTAGTGTAGTAATGGGAGTCAGGAAAGTGGACGAGGAAAACTATGGGTTGCAGCTACTTCAATATTGAAAAGACTTCATCCGTAAGGCTATGTAAATGCCGCTAGTTGCAATTTCGAGCTGGTTGGCAAGTTTGTTTATCTTGGATGTGACGTTTACTTCGTGCGGGCAAGCAAAAGCGGCGGGCCGAGGTTATGGTAGAACGACTATGCCACAGAAGACTCACGGGGTCTTGGTGTTATCCATTTAATGACACATGCTCCACATTAAAGCGTAAAAAATTCTATGCTTAACGTTCCAAAACCTACACTGTTCTTAGGTTTTGGAAAGTCACAAAAGTAGGTAAGTAAAAAACTTTCAAGACGATTTTTAAAGAACTTATAATAACCCATTTCGAGTTTCCCTACTTTTTTAAAGAAATAAAACACAGAAAATTCCAATTGAATGGGGAATGTTTATTATAATTTGAAAGAACATTCTTTGGCATTTATTTTTTGAAGATTATGTCTATCAAATGTTGGCCGCGGCTACGTCTCAGATGCTCCATCCGTTGAGTCCAATTTTCGATGACTCGTTCAAGCATTTTGACTGGTAACTGGCGAATGACACGCGTGATGTTTTGCTCCAAGGCCTGAATCGAAGCGGGTGTGTCCGCATAAACTTTAGACTTTACATATCCGCACAGGAAAAAGTCTTACGGTGTGATATCACACGATCTTGGTGGCCAATCGACTGGCGCAAAACGTGAAATTTTCTGCTCACCAAAGTTTTCTCTCAATAAATCCATTGATTGATGCGACATGTGGGAAAAGGCGCCGTCTTGTTGAAACCAAATGTCGCCGATATCACGAGCTTCAATTTCAGGCAGCAAATAGTCGGTTGTCATGGCACGATAACGGTCGCCATTGACGGTTACGTTCTCACCGGCATCATTTTTTAAGAAATATGGACCGATGATTTCACCGGCCCACAAACCACACCATACCGTTGTTTTTTCTGGATGAAGTGGCAGCTCTTGAACCTCATCCGGTTGCTCTTCGTCCCAAATGCGGCAATTTTGCTTGTTCACATACCCATTGAGCCAGAAAAGGGCCTCATCGCCGAACAAAATTGGCTCGAAAACGTCGGATCTTCTTAAAATTTTTCAAGAGCCCATAGAGCGAAGCGATGTCGGTTGGGAACGTCGGCCGGCTTCAGTTCTTGCACAATCTGTATTTTGTACGCTTTCAATTTAAGATCTCGACGTAAAATGCGCCAAGTCGTTTCATACGTTAGTCCGAGTTGCTGCGAACGGCGCCGAATCGACTCTCCACGGTCTTGGTGCACTCTCAGCTACGGCCGCTACATTTTCTTCACTGCGTGCTGGACGTGGTCTATTCGGTCGAATATTATCCCATAATGAATGCTGGGTCTCAGGATGGGTATGGTGTTGAAAATCCGACGCTCAGTAGGCCGATTATGTTGACCATAAGTTGAAGAAGTGCTCGAAACACATTCCTCACAGAACGTAAATTTTCGTTATAAAGTTGAACGATTTGTAAACGTTGTTCATTTGTAAACTTTAACCGCTGATAATTTAAGATAAAAGACATTTTTTGAAATATTTTTAGTATATTTTTATCTAGCGAACAAGATTGACACACGCACTGTAGAATTTTTCTTTTGTGACGGATGTTTGGATGGATTTATATTCTATTACAAAAACGGGGTACTTAAATATAAAAACATGTATTTTTCATAATGACAGATTAATTCACTCTTTTTCATGGTTCACTTGAATAAGGAAGCTTTATTTAAACACAAAAGCATATAGGGTGGGCCATCTGAAATTTTAAATTTGAATCGGCTGTAGAAAAGTACTGATAATTTTTTCAAATTTCTGGTTATATTGGATAGGTTGAAAAGTGTCATTAAATAATGGAAAACCGTCCGATGTTTTTTCGCTTCGCCCAATGGGTCGTGTTTTTAGGTGAAGTTCATTTTCATCTATAATAAGCCGTATATGGGGTTCGGAGGAGAACGCACATGTGACTATTGCGAAGCCAATGCGTCCACAACAAGTCACTATTTGGTAAGGATTTTGGGCTGGCGGAATCATTGGGCCATTTTTCTTCAAAACTTATCAAGGACCTGTCGTTACCGTCAAGGAGCTGTCGTTACCGTCGCGCCATGCTCAACGAATTTCTGTTTCGTTGAGCATGGCGCGACATGGACGACATTTGGTTTTAACAAGACGGGGCCATATGTCACACAGTCAACGCAAACATCGATATTTTACGCACTGTTTTTAAAAATCGAATAATTAGCCGAAATTGTAATGTCAATTGGCTGCCTCTGAGCTGTATTTTGAATCCTTTGGATTATTTTCTATGGGTAGTCATTACGGTAAATGTTACGCCAAGCATCCAGAGGCAATTGAAGCGTTGAAACGTGAAAGCGAAGTTGTCATTGAAGAGATTCGACCCGAAACAATCAAAATTATCTTGAAAAATTGGGTTGATCTGGTGAGGTACTGACGTGCAATTGCGGTACTCATTAATATACTCGTATTGTGTTTTATTATTAAATGACAAAGTTTAACATTTCTAATAAAACCAGGAATTTCAAAAAAATAACAGTACAGTTTACAGCCAATTTAAATTTTAAATTTTGAACCGCCTACCCTTTATAAACTTCCATGAATATCGGGGTTGTCATGGGCGAGCTGTAACATCCTGTTGGCATATGTACGGCGGCGTAAATGGTGTTGTGGAAGAAGCTCTTTTGTCAACATGAAAATCCTTGTGCAAAATTGTGGCCAAAGTTGTTCTTTGAAGACTAAGCTCCTGAGCACGGCGTCGAATTGAAGTTGATGGATTGTTTTGAAAACTTTCTTGAGCAGCAGTAATGTTTTCAGCCAATCTTGTAGTACGTTGAGGTCCTTGCTCGGGCCTATCAGCTACAGCTACCTCTTTGTTCTAAATCATTATCTACACGATAAATAGTGCGTTTTGTTGGCCCTTTATTTCTTCCAAAAATTTTACGAAACTTGCTCATCTTTAAAGTAATCGATTATTGATTTTGATAAAATGTAATGTAATGAATATTTTTCCATAATAAATTTGCCAAGTCTCTACTACACGGCTGCCAAATATGAACTGTCAAGACTAATGTTTACCAAAATGGCGGCGAAACAAAGTAGTATACCTTCCCGACGGACACCCTGTATAACAAGCAAGACATGTGCAAATTCAGTTCCAATAATCATTTTAATAAGCTAGAGGTAGCACAAGTTTGCGATGGATGCATTGGCCAATAGGCTCACCAAAAACGGGTCATTTTTTTGGCTCTTTAGTAGCTTAGGGACAGTAGAAGGTATATAAGCTTCGGCTAAGTCGAACTTAACGACTTTTTACTTGTTTCGTTTAACATTGGATTTTTGTGATCTTTTAACAATTTCTTTCTTGCTTAAAAAACAAACATTACTTTGAATATTTTTCTGTGAGTTTGGTCTGCGTTCAAGCCCTTTATCGTCTTCAGCCTCCAAACATTTGTATACCTGTCGTTTGTATGTCGATAGACTTCAAATTTAAGTCAACATATTTTTTCAAACGTTTAAAATAAAATTACTAATATACGTTTGAAAAAAAATTTTTATTCAAATTTAAAGTTTGATCTCTGAAAACACCATGAAGGGTCTTAGCTGGGTCAAAAGTTGTGTAAGAGAAAAATGTTTGCCTGTATATTTGCAACACAAATGCTTAAAGTGTATTTTCCGAAGGTCGCCTGGCATACGAGTTATAGCTTATCAAAGCTTGCAACAAAGTGTACTCCATTTTTAGGGCTAAAAGTCGTGACGGACTGGCCGTTTTCCATTCGATTGAAAACATTTTTGCACGATTATTATTTTTGAGGCCCAATATACTAGAAAATGAGCGGGGAGCGAAAAAAATAAAACTTTTTGTTTTATGGGCGCTCTATTACAAATAGAGCACGAAATTTTGCCGATGGTCTAATATAGTCCCCATACATAAATGCTTAGCTCGATTTGAGGTCTCATCGCTCAATGAAATCTATCTATAGTTTTGGGGTAAATTTAAGTCCCAGTCCTACTTTAGACTCTCCATTTTCTTAAAACATATTAAAGACTTGCCAAAATTCTCTTTTTACTATGCCTTCGTGAATTAGGATTTGTTCAGGAGCGAAAAAAATAAAACTTTTTGTTTTATGGGCGCTCTCATATAGAACAAAATTTTGCCGATGGTCTAATATAGTCCCCATACATAAATGCTTAGCTCGATTTGAGGTCTAACCGCTCAATTAAATCTATCTATAGTTTTGGGGTTAATCGGACAAGTGCCATTTAAGTCCCAGCCCTACTTTAGACTGCCCTTTTTCTTAAAACATGTTAAAGACTTGCCAAAATTCTCTTTTTACTGTGGCTTCGTGAATGAGGATTTGTTCAGTAAACCCCTTTTGATTACCTTCAACCTAAACTGCTAACTCTCAACCTAAATCCCATACCAATTCATTAAAAAATTGTCATCATAATTTTCAATCACTTTAACTTACCGAACGTCATAAACCCCACAAAAACGCGTGTTTTTATTAACCATAAATATTTCAAAGGTCGTTTTTTCTTCGCCTACTTTTTTTTACAATATTTCACAATTTAAACATATCCATAAAGCGTATTCTTTTCAACCGGCAAATATTAAAATTTATGATACTTTGCAGAAATGCAGAAACGCATAAAAAAATCTTGGAGAAAGCGAAGAAACAGGTGAAAAGAAACAGAATAAACTTTGGTCATAAACAAAAAAAAAGAAAGCAACGATAATGTAAGTTGAAGTATGGCAACATAAGGTACAAAAAGATATTTATTGAACAGCAAACAAATAGGGGGGTAAATACAGGCTAAGTCTCACCCCCACAACGCACAGTGGGTTTTGCTGGCGGTTTTGTAGAAAGATGCTTAATTAAGAGAAAAACATCATTATATGTGACAGCGCATAGAGAAAGGGACCTAAGGGTAAAAAAAAAAATCAATTTTCACTTTTTTTTATGTAGACAACATCTGAGCATCGACAACCATGCCCCAAAAGTATTGCCTCCCAAAGATATGCACGTTTTATGAAAGTGAAGTCGACGATTCTAAGCGCAAATAGAAAGGGACCTAACGGTAAAATTTATTTATTTTCATTATAGTACTCTCGCTAAGTGCTGGCAGATTGCAAATGATCAGAATACACCTTCAATGCTGCTTATTTTTCAACTTTAGCAACGTTTACTGTATTAACAGCATCTTTTGCAAGATTTCGACACAATTCGCACAAATCGTATGCTGGCTTCATATACGCAGAGAAAAAATATGGTTATTAAATGGTCGCGGCAATAATAATATGTTCTTTGCAATAAAAGTATGGTCGTCGCAACCAAAGCATTGTTTTTTGAATATAATTTTGACAATAGTATGATTGCCGCAATATTAATATTGTTGAAATCTAATTATCAAATTCAAAAATATAGTTGTACAACAATATAATTACGGTTGGTGCTAAAAATGTATTGTATTTTGGGTTTTATGTTAACAATAATATGATTACGGCAATCATTCTGTATGATTGTAATTTTTCTTCATTTGAATGTGCTTTTTAGAACAATGTTATTGTTACGGATCTAATGCAATAATATTACTTTTTATATGGAAATTAAAGTTTTTCAAACAAACTGCTTTGGCTTCGTTTAACTGAATTATTTTTAATAAAAACGCTTACGTTTTTTTTAAACTGATTTTTCTGCTGTTAAAAAAATCACTCAAATTTTTTTGAATTTGAAGTTTTTTCAAATAGTTTTCAAAATCAAATCTATTGTTGACAACTTAACCCGATTCTAATAAATAATTTTGAGGATCATAGTATAATTGTGTGTGATCATACCACGGTTGTAGGGACCATAATATGGTTGCGTGTGAATCGTAATATGGTTGTAAGGATCATACTATGGTTGTGTGTGATACATACTGTGGTTGTGAGGATCATACTATGGTTGTGGAGATCATAGTATGGTTGAGTGTGAATCATACTATGTTTGTGGGGATCATAATATGGTGGTGTGTAAATCATACTATTGCTGTGAGGATCATAATATGGCTGTGGGATCATAGTATCGTTGTATGTGAATCATACTATTGTTGTGAGGATAATAATATTGTTGTACCACAACCATATACCTAACAATATAATATGATGCTCTTCGAATATTGTTATCCCAACCATACTTTTTTTCTGCGTGTAGTGACGATGTAGGGACAATATTTCTTCCACACCGTTTGGAAAGTGCGAAGTTTTAGATCTATTTACGATCTATTGCAAACGAAAGTCTTACTTTCAGTAGTTGAAAGTTTCAATAAACGATAATCACGATGATTTGGTTGACGTCCAGGTAAAGTGATAGCAACAGTTTCAGCAAAACGGCAGATAAATGAAACAATTTCTTTTTTTTTCCAAAGTAGTTAAAGCATATGTAGATTAATTTTATTCGTCATGCCATGTTCGCGTGGATAAATACCATTTTTGTCGAAATGTTCGATTAGATTTTTGTAGCGTTTAATTCCAATTGCATACAGGAAGAAGTACATATCACGGCATATCGGCAAACTTCGAAAATAATATATCTGATTGTACCGTTTCTTCATAGCTCGCGATCGATCACCAACTTTTGACCTGATCATTGCATCGTCACGGTGAGCTGCCAGATGTGCGAGAATAATTAAATCTTGGGATTCCTTATCTAAATTTATGAAAGATGTACGAAAATCGACAGCCATATTCTTAGGGATCACTTCATTACATTGATTTTACCAACACGGAGGTATTTTTGAACCATACAGTCGAGCAACTACCTTTTCTTCGCGTAAATCAAGATCAGATTTATCAAGGTACATATTATCGGTATCATCTCCTGAGTCACTATCCGATAATTCTGAGAAGTGATCGTCATCATCCTCGTCATCAGGGAAGCGATAAAGTAAATATACTTTTTCGAATTCGTCCACCATTTCATCCTAAAACAGTAAGTAAGAATGTTATCAGTTTTAAATTATTTTCGCGATAACATAATAAGGTTTTGTGAATAATTTTTCGTACTAACACGATGTTAAAGAATTATAAATGAGTATTTATTATAATTCACAATTAATAATTTCAGAAAATAAAGCTTGATTCGAAAAAACGCGAGCAAAATTGATACCAAACTCATGGAAACAGCGCGCTAGGTAGAAAACAGTAAAAACCAACTACACAAAACAAGAGGTAGGGACGACCTACGCGCGTTTTCAAGGTTGACCAACACGTTCCTGACGTCAAGAGATGAGACCAATACCAACACGCTCAGTGATGGTACACCAAAGATACACGATCTTTAAAATGGCTCTCCTGAACAAAACTGGTTTTTACCCTTAGGTCCCTTTCTATTTTGCGCGTCACATATGTTATCTTAAATATTTTTATTTGTACAAAAAAGCTTTCCATGTCTTAATATCTTTTTTATATAAAATTATTTAATCGACCTTTGTTCGACTTCTTTCTTAATTTCTATCTACACGCAGAAAAAGAGTATGGTTGGGGTAACAATATTCGAAGAGCATCATAGTATAGTTGATTATATGGTTGTAGCGCAACAATATTATGATCATCACAACAATAGTATGGTTCATACACAACCATACTATGATCCCCTTATCAATATTATGGCCCTCTCAACAATAAAATTATTTACACACGACCATGCTATGATCCCCACAACCATATTATGATCCTCATAACCATAGTATGCTTAAAGTTCAACCATAGTATGATCCTCATTTTGTAAAGATTGCCGTAATCATATTATTGTTAACATAAAACCCATGAAAAAAAATTGTTGCTACAACCATATTTTCATTTTTAAATTTGGCAACAATACTATTGTTACATTTCAACAATATTGATATTGCCGCAATCATACTATTGTCAAAATTAAATTCAAAAAACAATACTATGGTTGCGACGGCCATACTTTTATTGCAGCGAAAATACTATAGTTGCCGTGACCATATAGTAACCATATATTTTCTCTGCGTGTATATCTTTCATTGCTCCATCTGTGTTGCCACTGCTGCAGCGTGTGTTCTCTTTCACTGTGATAGTTTAGAACTAGCCCATTTCTGCGCGATATCCATAATCGTTTCCTCTCGCTTGCGATTAGGTCAATAGGTACTATTCGGCTGATTACTAATATAGCTACTTCTGAAACTGTTCTATATGCAGAAGACACTCTGAGGGCAGCGGTGCGCTGCGTCGCGGCCGAAAGCTTTTTCTAGCTTTTTATGTGCAGGGAGTCTGCCCAGATCTCACATCCATACAGTAAAATGGAGTGAGTAGTGGACATCATAAGCGTTCTTTTGTTTTGTGATGGGCCGCTAATATTAGCCATCAACCTGCTTAGCCATGCAGTTACTTTAGCTGCTTTTGTTGTGGCGTGCTTTATTTAAGCGTTGAAGCTTAGCCTGGAATCCAACCTCTAACCAAGGTATTGTATGGAGATTTGGGTGGTGATTTTCTCTGTCAGCACTTGCATTTCCACGTTGAGTGGGATATGTCTACCTTTAATAATTAGAATCTTCGTTTTCTCAGTGGCAAGTTTTAGACAATGTGAGTCCAGCCATGGCTTTGTTCTTAACATAACTTGGTTTAGTTTCCTCTGCGCATCTTCTATATCTCGTGCAGGAATACCATGGGCCGATATCATCTACGTAACCAACAAGGTACGCTTCGGGAGGCATATCTATGGTAAGGATTCCGTCATAATTGATGTTTCACAGTTCTGGCCCAAGGATTGATCCTTGTGCTGCTCCCGATGTTATTTTCAACGTGTATTGACTGCCTGCGGTTGAGTATACTTTATAAGCTTGCGATCGCTCAAATAACTTTTGATCATGTTAGTGATATATGCGGGGCTTCTGAAACGCGTTTCTAATGCGTCGATCACGTCTAGCCATCTAGCGCTGTTGAACGCATTGCGGATATCGAGTGTCGTCAGTAACACAATTCTTCTGGGATTGGTGATTTGCAGCCTGTTTTGATCCATCGATTACGTCTTGGATTGCACCGATTGTTGATATTTTGGGTCTGAAACCATGCTGCCTTTTAGAGAGTCCTCCAGCATTTTCTAGTGTTTGTTGTATTCGTGTCTTTAACAGTCTTTCCAAAAGTTTCCCTGCAGTATCTAGCATACATAGCGGTCGGTATGCTGATGGATTTTCAGGGTCACCTTTTCCCTTGTGTACAAGTACTAAGCGTTGGCGTTTCCATACCTCAGGGAAAATGCATTCCTTAAGGCAGGCATTATACTTAGTAGGGACATAAATACTGTTACACACGTTTTATGCTGCAAAATAAAAAGTACTGAATGTTTTTGGACCAAATATTTTTTAATATATTTATTGATGTATATTGTATCCAAAAAGAATCTACTTATTCGAAATGTCCGCCTTTTGCCTTTACACCTTGCCTTAAGTCGCACTGGCCAATCGTCAATAGCTGCACGAATCTCGTCCATTGGAAAATTGGCCACAGCTCGAACCAAAGCAGTCTTAAGAGATCCAATCTTGGGGTATCTTTTGTGACAAACCTTGTCCTCTAAAACCGTCCACAATTTGTAATCCAATGGGTTAAAATCTGTACTGCCTGAGGGTCATTCTTCAGAGGAAATGAACGCTGGCAAATTGTTTCGAAGCCAGGCCTGGGACGTTTTAGCCTTATGGGCCGGCGCAGAATCCTGCTGGAAAGTCCACGGCTGGTATTGGAACAGGGAATTGTTAAGAGGCTTCACCAAAGCTTCCAGAACGGTTTCTTGGTAAACTTTGGCCGATGTTTTGACTCCTTGTTCGCAGAAATTCAGGTCAGCGACTCCATCATAAGAGATACCCCACCAAACCAGGACTGAAGCTGGGTGATGACCCTTTTCCAGCCTTGGGATCAGTTCAGATGCTTCCTTAGATGACCGCGCATACACTCAATCATTTTGCTTGTTAAATTTTTTCCTGAACGGTAAAAATTTTTTCATCGGTGAACAAAATTTTTTTGTGCAAGTTATCAGCGTGCTTCACCAAAAGACGTTTGCATTTTTCAATCCTATGTTTTTTAAAGCTGCAGTCAATAAATGTCGGTACATCGTTTGAAAGCCCCAAGTCTTTTTTAATGATTCGACTCATGGACTTTTGCGTGATATTCATCTCACGGGCCATGATTTTTAGTTTCTGAGCGGATTTCTGTGAATTCTTGATTAAACGGTTTTGATGACATGCGGTGATCGAACAGAGCGTGGGCGGCCTGACCGGTGGCGCCGTCTTACATCTCCACTCTTCTCAAACATCGGTAGACGAACATGCGGCTAATCCCTAGTTTTTTTTTTCATTTCACATTTGAAAACCGCTAATACAGCGATACGGTTCTCATTATCTGACCACTCCATGATGTAAGTTGAAACAATTTTATAATCCCGTTACAGACTAACACTATTGAGGTTAGCTTTCAAAACCCTATATGACATTAACGGGGTATGTTCAGTTCTACTATTGAAATTGGTGTGTTCAACGTTGTAACAGTATTTAAGTCCCTACTAAGTCCATATTTAACAGAAAGGTGGGTTGCTTTTCTGTTATAATTTTAAGGATTTCGTGTGTGGAGAAGGAGAGTGAACGATATATTCCATCACTCGTTCTAGGAGATTTGGGGTTGGTGTCTGCGCTTATATTTCTTTTTTTTTATCACGATCTTGTATCCCAGACCCCAGAATTTTGCTTCTTACTTTTTTTCAATCGCGGTCTTCAATATATTTTTTGCGTTTCTGGGAGCATCCGCTTCGGTGGTAGCTTCCCTTTTTTTTCTAGCTCTAGTATATATTATTCTGTGCCGTAGACAGATTTTTCGTAGCTAATCAATTATCATTAGTCCACCAGTAAACAGATGTTTTTTGCCATATGGATCCGACCCATTTCATTGACGCATCGCATGCTTTCTGGATGGTTTTCAAAGTCTTATGAATTGCGCGCTGTATGTAATGGAGAAAGACACTTTGGTCTAGCTTTGCTTGGCTACACTTTCTCGTGCTAGTAGTGTTCTTTCCTCTGTTAATTAGACCGGATTTTTGCAATGAGAATGTGATGTAGTTGTGGTCACTTCCTGTGAAGTCCTCCAGTATATTTGAAGTCCTCAAGTATATTTGAAGAATAGAATATTTCAATATTAATTTTAAAAATAACAATAAAAGTACACTTACTATCCCTTAAATTAGTAACGATATCATCCTGAAAATTAATCAACGCATCCGTCGTAGAATGTCCATTCATAAATCAGAACTGTAGGTCAGCGATATACGGCAGCCGAACGCCTAAATTCGTTCTAACATGAAGTACGATTTCAAAGAGTTTCCCAAGGTTCGATAACATTGAAATTGGTGTCGAATTTTCTATATAAGAAATACAAATACTAAAGATGATAGTCAAGTGTTCAAACCCCTCACTTAGCAATTTTCTAATAATAAAGTTAGTGACGATGTCCAACCCGGGCGATTTTTTATTCGTATACCTCTGCACATATTTAATAATTTATCTACTGTGACCAAATCGTAATACCCATGTCTACAAGTATTAGAAGATTGGCTTCGAAATCGTACATCCGAAATAAAATCGTTTTGTACCGCCTCAAGTATGACTGAGCCTTTACGCGGAGAGGACTTTTTTCAATAACGCCATTTACTGACAGATTCTGAATAGATGAGTTTCTCTTACAATCCAAAATATTATAAATCCGACGATGGGCTCTGGGGCCAGTTTTTATATTTGTTTGTTTCTTGCTGAAGACATCAGCCTGTTTAAGTTCCATCTGCTTCTTGATCATTATACCTAGTAATTGTTCCATCTGCTTCTTGAGCATTATACCTGTATCTACTTAGAAAAGAGCATGTACTCTTGATTTTTCCGATTGAGTGTCCTGCGGAGCATTCTCTTTAATTTAAAATTTAAAACCTTCAAGGGTTTTTTTTAGTTCAGTACGAGATTTAGTTGTACATGCATTTGAAGCGGGTGATTTTGGAACGACGCTGTCTTACAAGAAAAGATTATTGAAATTTTATAAAATAATGCTTTTTTATTTTTATTATCCTGGCAAGTTGTGGTATCTTACCGTTTTTGGGGTCGAGGAATTCATTTTTGATGGTGCTGCCTTACATATGGTGCTATTTCTTGTAGATTTTCATAAAAAGGGTGTATTTACATTTTTAGGCTGTAAAATAAATTTTTGATGTTGGCTTTATTGTAAAACATATTTCTAATGATATCACGACGTACATCTTATTATTCTCAGTACGTTACTTTTACAAAAATGTAATATTTATGGAAAAAAAAATTTGTTTTTTATTGGATAAAATTATTTTTTTTTATTATAAAGACAACTTTTTTATGTAAAAAAAATTTTATTTCACTTTATGTTTTATTTTACTTCACCTTAAATTTAAAGGGCCGATGTTGATTTTGAATAAAACACAAATAATTTTGGAACTTATTGTCATTTCTTTTTATTATGATAACATTGGTATGGTTCAATTATGTATGGGACAAAATAGCGGCCAAATAGGCGCCGCGAACTCGGCGGCGCACCTCCATCCAATGGTCCAAATTTTCGATGACGCTGAGGCATAATTGAGGTTCTATGCCGTTAAGGTGCCGAATAATTTCATCCTTTGGCTCTTAAATTGTTGCTAGCTTATCGACGTACACGTTTTCTTTCAAATAACCCCAACGAATGAAGTCCACATCCATATCTTCCAATTCGGGCCATAAAAAGTTCGTTATCATCTGACGATATCGAACACCATTCGCAGTAACCTCATTTTGCAAAAAATACGGCCCGATGATGCCGCCAGCTCATAAACCGCACCAAACAGTCACACTTTGTGGGTGCATTGTGTTTTCGACAATCGCTCTTGGATTATCATTCGCCCAAATGCGGCAATTCTGCTTATTGACGAATCCACTTAGGTGAAAATGTGCCTCATCACTGAAGATGATTTTCTTCGAAAATTGATCATACACTTCATAATAAGCCTGAATAACATTAACTCATTGCTCGATTGTATATCTTTCCATGGTTCAAATTGAGTTAGTCTGAAATTGAGAAATATCAAATGAAATGCAGAAAAAAACTTGACGTTTAGGTGTGGTTCACATTCAACATCGGCCCTTAAAATTAAACTACCCTTAATTATAAATTATTTGGATCCGCTTATTCATCATCACTGTCAATTTACATTTTTGAAGTAGCAACAGTTCCAGAAGTAGTAGGTTGTGAAAACCAACTTTCCACCGAATATGATGAGCAAGGATAAAGTAAAATAAAACATAAAGTAAAATAAAATGTTTTTTATTTTACTTTATCTTCGTGGTGGGCGTGGTTTTGGGCGGATTCTAAGAAAAACTTTTTTAAATCTTATTTGACATTATGAGAGATGGGTACAAAGTTCAAAAAGCCCTAGCTTGATTCTTTCTAATTTTGACCGCCGCTTGTATGAAAAAATCCCACTGTGCACCGCCCAAGTGAAACATATTCAATACCTTTGGTTTTCTATTAAAAGGATACAAGGATACTTCACAGACTTTTGCGTATACACACTGGCACTTTTGTATTTAAAGAAGAACTCATACACCTTGTGTGTAGGTGGGAAATCGGAAGCGCTGCCTTGAGTTGATATATTGAGAGGTTTTTTTCCTTTCCATACGGCAGCATTGACAATTTGATTTGCTGCACTAAACATGTCGAAACATCTATACAATCAACTGAATACATACTGAGGGGAGATGGATATAAAAGGACTAGGAGTAGGGCTACAACGCGTATGTATACTTCCATATTATAACGATGTTTATTACCTTTATGTTATGCCAGGTTGGGGGAAAGTCAAGTAACAACCGGAAAGTAGCACAAGTGTTATGAAGACTTGAATTATGTAGAGATGAGCACGAACAGTCTACATCCTATGCCCAGGACTGTGGCTAGAAAACTCCCTGCTTCCAAACCGAGTAAAACCAGTGAGAAAGTTGTTGACGGTTGATCCGACCTATATACATATGGATTCTAAAATCTCGTAAACGGCGTTTGTGTACACGAAGAAAAAAAGTATGGTTGAGATAACAATATTCGAAGAGCATCATACTATTGTGGTACAACAATATTATTATCCTCACAACAATAGTATGATTCAAATACAACTATACTATGATTCTCACAATAATAGTATGAGTTACACATAACCATACTATGATCCCCACAACCATAGTATGATTCACACTTAACCTTACTATGATCTCCGCAACCTTATTATGATCCTCACAACCTTAGTATGTTTCACATACAACCATAGTATGATCCTCACAATAATAGTATGATTCACACGCAACCATGTTATGATCCCTACAACCATAGTATATTATTACAATCGGGTTAAGTTGTCAACAAAGATTTGAATTATGAAAAATATTTAAAAATACATTAAAATAATATGAGTGATTTATTTAACAGTAGAAAAAATCAGTTTATAAAAATATAAGCGTTTTTATTAAAAATATCTCAGTTAAACAAAGCCTGTTTGTTCGAAAAATTTGAATTTCCATATTAAAAGTATTATTACTGCACTAGATCCGTAACGATAACATTGTTCTAAAAAGCATATTAAAACAAGTAAGTAAGTGCTATAGTCGGGCGTGGCCGACTCTATGATACCCACACCACTATAAATGTGATTAAGTCTCCTGTTAATCGAAAGCACTCGTCGCTATTTCTATCTGTATCTATCACGCAAGCACTAAGCCTTTATACCCCATATGTGGTGAGGGTATAACAATTATAGTTGGTCCACATTTTCATACCTTGTTTTCGGACCCTGTGCCCTCCCACGGACGAGATAAATCATTTGGCTTGACATATTTAAAGTCCTGAGGCAATTCCCTGTCATTTGAGGGGTCACACTAAAATCCGGGTAAACCGAAACTTTTGGACCCTCCTAATGGACCCTGGGGCCCAAACAGGTCGAATTTTTTTATGTATTTAAAATTGTAAGATAATTTCCTTTCATTTAAGGGGTCACACTTATATTTAAAATCATGGGTCCATTTTTTGGGTTCTGAAGTCCCCGCAGGTCCGAGAGGCGGGTCCAACTATTTTTTTACATTTTATGGTCAGTTCTACATCGAATGGCATATTTTTTTAATTTGTTGACCAATACACGCGACATCAACTGGATTTGGACCAAATCCGGGAGTTCCTTTGTATGGGGGGTCTATCAGAAAGTGCTCCGATTTGGACCAAATTCAATAGCGTCCGTCCTTGTCCCAATATATTACCACATGCCAAGTTTCATCAAGATCGGTGCATAAATGCGACCTGTACTTTGATTACAGGAATAGATGGACATCTTTACATCCAGCCAGCCAGCCGGCCAGCCAGCCAGCCAGCCGGCCAGCCGACCAGCCGGCCAGCCAGCCAGCCAGCCGACCAGCCAGCCAGCCAGCCGGCCAGCCAGCCAGCCAGCCAGCCAGCCAGCCAGCCAGCCAGCCAGCCAGCCAGCCAGCCAGCCGGCCAGCCAGCCAGCCGGCCAGCCAGCCAGCCAGCCAGCCAGCCGGCCAGCCAGCCAGCCGGCCAGCCAGCCAGCCAGCCAGCCAGCCGGCTAGCCAGCCAGCCAGCCGGCTAGCCAGCCAGCCGGCCAGCCAGCCGGCCAGCCAGCCAGCCGCCCAGCCAGCCAGACAGACATGGCTAGATCGACTCAAAATGTAATTCTGAGCAACTTTCTCTCTGGTCCCGGTATTCTAACTCGATTCCTTCGATGTGTTACAAACGCAAGCACTAAGCCATTATACCCCATACCACTATGTGGTGCGGGTATAATGAAAAATTACAATCATACAGTATGATTACCGAAATCATATTATTGTTAACAAAAAACCCAACAAAACAATACTTGTGTCGCACCAACCATATTTATATTGTTGCGACAACCTTATTTTCCTTTTTTCATTTGGCAATAATATTGTTACATTTCAACAATATTAATATTGCGGCAACCATACTATTGTTAAAGTCAATAGTATGGTCGCGACGAACATACTTTTGTTGCGAAGAACATATTATTGCCGTGACCATATAGGAACCATATTTTTTCTCTGCGTGTACTAGAATGGGGCGTGGCATCCACTTTTTTGTATGCGCGTACAGGGTTTTTTGTCATCATATTGTAAAACACAAAAATAATACAAAATACAACGAAAATTTATGCAGTAGGGAAAAAGTTATGAGTGTTACATGGTAGTTTGTGTGGGAGGTAGAAGAAGGTGCGTGGCAGAGACTTCATTAATCCATCATATTACTCCATCCATCTCCAATTCTAAAATTCGGCGCAGGGCAAAGATTTGATCGCTTGTTGACTTATTCGGCCTGAAGCCACATTGATTCCGCTGGTTTAGGTCGGTAAGCTTGGACTTGCCGACAACGGCGTACTCATTATAGTGAAAAGAAAGCTTAGAAGAAAATGGCAGCAATACCACAATGCAGCTCTTAGAAATTGTCAGAAAGAGTTAAACGCTGCCTTGATTATTAGAATTTACTTCGGAACCTGGAGCTATCCGAAGGAAGAGATTGTACTTAATCTCTGGAAAACCACAAAAATCTACAAAGACCAATAGCTCATAACTCACCTCTTCGTCTACGAATATAATGCTTGGGCAAATACTATCGAAGAGAAAAAACTTATATCTCGAAATAATAACAAATACTAATTCAGCTAGCATCGATTCTACAAGTATGAGCAGAACAGTTACCCCAAACTAGGGTTTTAAAAGTCGATTATCGGTTAGTCGACTAAACGGGTTTTTTTGCTTCCAATTGTAATCGAACCTACAACCTAACAACTCAATCTCCTCACATTGGCGTCCTAGAACATGCCTCTTCTTTCTTCGGAATAGACGATTCGCCTCTCCTCTACTTCTAACATCGTTCGAACACAGCTCTCCTTAACTTAAGCCCTAGTGTGCTTACTAACTTACTTAAGACCTACAACATCCTATAAAGGTAGAAGGGGAAACTTCTCTCATATCAGTGAGCTGTGCACTATTCACTTTGTAAACTCACTGACCGGGACCTCCGGTATAACGCCGGCTGGAAATAACTCGTTAACATTTTCGGTTTAATGAATTCGTGAAGGTCGTCAATGCCAGAGAACATTGATGCCGTGCGTAAACAGATAATGCAAGATCGTCATGTGACATATCCTGAGATAGAGGCATCCTTGGGCCTTTTTTCCACCTGCATACATTCGATATTGCATTAACACCTCACCGTAAAAAGGTTTGTTCTCGTTGGATCCCGCACAATTAGTGCAAGGAAATTTTTTACGATCGCGGTGCTTAAAAAGACGTTTATAAGATCGCCACAGGTGACGAATCATGAATCTATGCGTATGAACCGGAAACAAAACAGCAATCGATCGTGTGGGTCTTCCAAGACGTGCCAAATCCAACGAAAGTGGTACGTGGAAGAAGCACTTCGAAGCAAATGGTCGCCTGTTTCTTCAGCAAAACTGGTCATGTGGCGACTGTTCCGCTTAAGCAACATAGGACAGTCAATTCTGAGTGGTACACCATAATTTGTTTGCCTGAAGTCTTCGGAGAAATTCGAAAAACGAACAAGAGAAGACGAATCATTGTGCACCATGACAGTGCGAGATCTCACACAATCGGTTCAAACCAGCGCCTTTTGTCTGGCCAAAACGTCGAATTGAGCGGTCATCCGCCGTACAGTCCTGACTTGGCACCCAATGACTTCTTTTTTCGTGGTCAACGATTTCGTCGCTCGAAAATGCTATTGAAGCGTCCAAAAACTATGTTTTGGAGGTGTTTCAATCGGCGTGGAAAAAGTGCTTCGGCAAATCGGTTCAGCTCATGCAAAATTGGATAAATCATACTTTGAAAAACAATAAACCATTTTAATGATAAATATTCGCATTTTCAGTATTATACAGTATTAAATATACATTGCAGCCCTCGTATAATGACAAAAATTACGCTACTTTCTTGGCCACTTTTGGTCTTCCCCGGTACTATCGGCCTTTTGGCTGGCGCCCACAGCATTTTGAATGGACTGTCTCAACGCGAGGCTCATGTTTGTACTACACGCAAAAAAAGTATGGTTGGGGTGACAATATTCAAAGAGGACCATACTACTGTTGGGTATATGGTTGTGACACAACAATATTATGATCCTCACAACAATAGTATGATTCACACATAACCATACTATGATACCCACAACCATAGTATGATTCACACTCAACCATACTATGATCTCCACAACCATACTATGACCCTCACAACAATAGTATGATTCACACTCAACCCTACTATTATCTTCACAACAATATTATGATCCTCACAACCATAGTATGTTTCGCATACAACCATAGAATGATCCTCACAATCATAGTATGATTCACACGCAACCATACTCGTCAAAATTATTTATTAGGGTTGGGTAATGTTGTTATTCAAAAATAGAGATTTTTATCAAGCAAGTTATATTAAATTGCATTACAAGAATTAAGGCCATGTTTTTATTGAACATTTCATTCAAGAAACAAAAATATATATTCCAACGGCAGTCGAAAATACTGTAAGTTCCCAGCAGGGGTGAATGCTACTTCACCATCCGTAGACCCCAAGAAACAAATGTGATTAAACCATGATCAATGGCTATATACTTAAGTGGAGGCTGATTTTAAATAAACGAGAACCAGTCGGTATTAAAGTATTTTACCGAACAAAGTAAACACAATAAAAATCCCTTGAACTACCTTCCGATTGTTGTTGTTTTTTTATAATGAACAACAACCATGCTTTCGTGTTTATGCGTTTTTTTGGTATATCAAAAAAAACAACATACGCACACACATACATGTATGCCCTATAAAACCTGTCTTGTTATGTTCATAATTGCAACCACACGGTATTATTGTTAACGTAAATTTTAAACAACAATACTTTTGTTGCACCAACCATGTTTATATGGTTGCTATAACCATAGTTTCATTTCTAAATTTGGCAATAATACTATTGTTACATTTCAACAATATTAATATTGCCGCAATCATAGTGTTGTCAAAATGAAATTCAAAAAACAATACTATGGTTGCGACGAACATGCTTTTATTGTAGAGAACATATTATTGTTGCGGTTACCATATAGTAACCATATCTTTTCTCTGCGTGTAGTTGCTAAACTTTTCCTTTGAAATCCTTTTGTTAACTCCTTGTGTAGAAAAAACATAAAATTAAGTCGGGATTCTGGCTTCTGCCCATGGCTACACATGTTATGTGCGTTTTTTTGCGTTTTTTGCAGCTATGTTCATCATATTTAGGAAAAATGCTAAATGCCACCGTCTGGTGTTCCTGTCATGGTTAATGTTTTGGCGCGTCTTTTGAAAAAAGTGAACTTCTCCTTTTGTTGAGTTGTAGACATGCACTATTTGTGATTTTCTTGCGTTCTTATGAATACTACCCGTACAGTGCATACTAGTACTAGACCCCAATGATACAAGTTTCTTGTGTTGCCAAGTGATTTGAGAGCAGCGGAAAGACTAAAAAACCACGAAATGCTTCAAGTTCTTCCATTGCCAAAACCGCTTGAGATTTAGTGTTATAGTTCTCCCTGTGAATGTTTATTTCTTTATTTGTATAAATTAAAATCTCTTCAAATATGTCTGGGGTAAAAAACAGTTTGAAGCAGCTGGCATGACACAGCTGGCAGCTGGCAGGCATTTCCTGTTGGGCCAAGGCGAATGTGTACAATATTTTTTTAAGGGAGTTCTTTGACCTAGCACAGCAACAGGTACGAAATAAAGCCCAGCAACAGGTTTCAAATAAAGTTTCCATTTTTTCCGATCAGAGTGTCTGTACTAGGTGTAGTAATTGACGAAATTACCTCTTCAGTATCAAGATTTTCAATTAATTGTGCAGCTGATCTTTCATTCCTTCTCCCCTTCTTAGGATTCTACGTAAGCTTTTGTATCTTACGTTTGCTGCTTCCAGGTGTTTCCACCCTTTCTTCCTTTTCAGCTTCTTCTGCATTTATGATTTTATTTACTATATTTTCTTTGAAATCATTTAATTTTTCCGCTTCTGGTAGACATTCCGGATCTGAAACTCGGTCGCAAGTATCCTCATCAGAGTCACAAAGCTCCAAATCCAAATTGTCTTCTTCCTTAGATTATAGTTCAACTAACGCATCCAAAATATTTTCTTCTGTTAGCCCGCGACCTGCCATTTTTATGCTTTATAAGAGGGCGGTTCGGAAAGTTATTAGCCTATCTATGAAAGAGAATAGTTAGTTTATCAAAAATATTTCTATTTTTCAATATAATCTCCTGAAACTTCAATACACTTAGTCCAACGCTTATCTAGCAATTCTATCCCTTGATTAAAATAGTTTTCCTCAAGGTCTTCAAAATAGTGGTTTAGAACTGTAATTGCATCTTCATTTGAGGTAAAACGCTTGCCAGCAAGGATTTTTTTAGATTTGGGAACAGGTAAAAGTCACTGGGAGCTAAATCAGGAGAATAAGGTGGGTGGTCAAGCAACTCGTACTTTAATTCGTTGATTTTAGCCATTGTTAAAACACTCTTGTGCACGTTGTCTTGATGAAAAATTATTTTTTTGTGTTGTCAGCCAGGACGTTTTTCTCGAATTTGTACATTTAATTGATCTAAAAGGTTGCAATAGTACTCTGAATTTATTGTTTTACCCTTTTGCAGATAGTCAATCAATAAAATACCTTTGAAGTCCCAAAAACCGTTGCCATAACCTTATCAGCCGATTGAATTGTTTTTGCCTTCTCTGGGGCACTTCCTCCAGCTTCAGTCCATTGTTTGGATTGTTCCTTTGTCTCTGGAGTATAGTGGTGGATCCATGTCTCATCAACAGTTATGAAACGACGCTTAAAATCCATTTTATTTCGCTGAAAACGATCCAAACAAGCTTGAGAAATGTTCATTCTTATGCGTTTTTGGTCGACTGTTAACAAGTCCGGCACCCATCTTGCAGAAAGCTTTTTCATCTGTTGTTCTTCATGCAAAATTAAATGGAGTCGATCATTTGAGATGTACATGATATTAGCTATTTCACGCACTTTTATTTAATACCATATCATGCACTTTGGCTACAATTTTTGTTGTTGTTGCTGTTTTTGGACGTCCACTACGTGGTTCATCTTCAATGCTTGTACGACCACGTTTAAATTCAGCAACCCAATTTTTTACTGTTGCATATGAAGGAGCACTTTCACCTAACACATTCACCATATCATTATGTATTTCTTGTCCCGATAAACCTTTTTTATGTAAATATTTAATGACACCACGCATTTCTAATTTTTCCATTGTAAAAAAATCGCGGATGCGTCTTTTGTGAACACTTGTTTCTATATGAAGGAGTTGCCAGATCGAAACAAAATTTAACATGTGTTCATAGCAGAGATGGAAGTTTCCAAAACACTTAACTTCTGCTTATACCGCGCTTTTTGTGCTAGTCTAAGAAGTTTCCGAACCGCCCTCGTAGTTTTTTACGGTTACCTAAAAAACAAAAAAATTGTCATAATTCAGCACAAAAAATAGTTTCAAGACACGTAGTTAGCTACTAATAAGTAAATATGACTCACACAATTTAGTACGTATAGGGTACATATAAGTAAATTTTACTTACTTACTTTTTTTTTAAATGTCCACAAGCGCGATAATTAAACAACTCAAGTCAATGCTTGCGGCAGCCGACTAAGGACAGAGTGAGCGAGGCACTGCTAGTGGCTTGACTTTCACAGCGGCCAACCTGCTGATTTACGAACAAATCTATTCCTTATGTGAGTACATTTTACTCACAGTACCTTTCTAGAGACCATTTCAATGAGGGCGTATTCCATACATGGCATATATGTGGCTTCAAAATAAAATCAAAAACACTTTTATATCTCACATAATTTTTGTGTGACTTAAATTCGTTTTCACATCGTGCTTTTCTGGCCACCTTGTAGAAGAAACAAAGAGAACCTGCTACATATACCACCTGTTTTATAGGGGTACATTTTTACGATTATATGATTTGCATTACCATCATTTTTTATTTCCATGCTTCGTCTACTCCGTAACGATGCAATGATCCTAAAATTTTATTTATTTTAAATTTTATAGCTTCAATTTGATTCAAAACATTCTTTTTCCGATTTCTTATTAAAGCAGTGAATCGTGTTAAGTACTGTCCATACTATACAAATACTTTCAGATCTTCTGGTGTCTGTATAGAAGTGATAAATATTCTATGAGTTCTCTGAGCTTATAAGCTCAATTCGGCATAAAGAATTATTTTTTAACCTTTGGTCATACTCGTATATCCAGCAAGTGTTTTGCATTTTAGATAAATGACATTTTAAAAAAATTAAGGTTCAATTATGACTTTTTTTTAGGTAAAGTCATAAAGGTAACGCTCCGTAAAATTGGATTTCCATAGACGTTTTTATTGCCATTTTCTTCTCGCATGCTTTATTGAAGGGTTTAAAGGTAATCCATGTCATAAT
This sequence comes from Hydrotaea diabolus, assembly GCA_963513945.1. NCBI lineage: Eukaryota > Metazoa > Arthropoda > Insecta > Diptera > Muscidae > Hydrotaea > Hydrotaea diabolus. The sequence continues at coordinate 147,780,747 of OY740718.1, read as the reverse complement.
CTCGAAACTTATTTTCAATTCAAATATTGAAATATTGTCTATAAATAATGTACAGGGTGGCGCACGAACGAAAACGTAATAATTGTTTCTGTGTAAGCAATCGGCTAATTCCTTATTTTATTTGGAAGGTTAGTATTTAGATTTATTAAACTGAATGCTTGGAATACCGAAAGAGGATTTTGATAGTGCAGTGCTACCATGCTTTGTAGTCCTGAATTTCCGTCCAAAGGAAATTTAGGTCGAAGTTCGGTGGAAATCCCCTGAGTAGATGGACCAATATGAGGCTGGTAAACATGTTGGGCGAATCTTAATGAAAAATCGTACGAAGACCTACCAACGAGATCCCTATAGTCGAGTTCAAGGCCGCATCATCAATTAAGGCAAATCCCAGCGTTTTCACTCGAATCTTATCGGCGCTAATTGCAGTTGGCAGACGGCCATTACAACGAATAATTCATGATGACTTTAACTTTTTTCCGTACAATGCCCAAATTACAAGAAAGTTAAACCCTTTGGATTTGAACAACAAATTATTGAAAGGCCCAAGAAGACAACAGCTTGATTAATTGCTTGTTTATGTCTGATGAGGCCCATTTTGATCTAAACGGCAATATAAACAAGCAAAATTTCCGTATATGGAGTTAGTCAAATCTACAAATACTCCTAGAGACGGAACTGCACCTAAAACGAATAACTGTGTGGTGCGCAGTTTTATCAAGTTGCATTGTGGGGCCATACTTCTTTGAATAAAACTGTGACTGTCTATGGGGATCGATATTTAAAGACGTTAAATGATTTTTTTTATCCACGACTGCGCCGAAGACGTATCCGATTCAACAGCACTGGGACCAGCTAGATGGAGCAACTGCACATAAACAGACCGGTTATGGCAGAGATCCAACGATAAATCCTAAACAAATAAATATCCTAAATTCCTATGACTTGAACAGTTTTTATTCTGGTTCGAGACCTTTTGTTGTTTCTTTGTATTGGCTACGGTTGTCAGGCAGACTGTACAGCTGTTTCTAAACCCGCCAAGGTTTTTCTTCAGCAGTCTTTGGCAACGATTACTTCGGTTACAAATCAAATGACTTATACGGGAGTCACACTATGATTAATGAGAATTACCCCTTGCGTATAGTCTTCGAACTGTGCGAAGAGGAGTTATCTTCCTAGCTCAATATTATTTCCACCAATTCCGTTTCGCATGGGCTTTCGTGGAAAACCATAAATGTAAAAGTAAAGAGTGTGTGTGTTGTACATGTACTCATACATGCGTTAGGCTTTAGGGCGTACCAATTATCATTAAATAAGTTTTTGTTTTGTTTACATTTATTCGGCCTTTTATCATTATTATGACGTGAACAGTTTTTATTCTGGTTCTAGACCGTTTTGTTGTTTCCTTTTCAGAATCAACAAAAAGAATTGGTTAAATGTATTGGCCAGGCAGACTGTACAGCTGTTTCTAAACCCGCCAAGGTTTCCACTTTCCGCTGGCCCCAAGCTAAACGGACCTGACTATATTATGAAATGTTAAAAGCGAAACCAAGGAATTTGATTCAAAATGAAGCAGACCAATAAAACAATAATCGAAGCGATCCAAACTTCTGCCCTTCAGGCCGCAATAAATTATTTCTGATCAGATGTGGCATATGCGTGGATGAGCATGGAGATCATTTAAGGTCTACCATCTTCAAACACAATAAGTCATATTTAATTAAATTGAACTTTTATACTATAAAAAAAATAAATGAAATACATTAATTAAAAAAAGTTATTTGATTTTCTTACAAGGGTTGCTATTTATATTTCGGGTACGGCAAAAAACACAACAATTTATCATTGGAAATGATTTTTATTATTTTTCAAAATTCTCATTTAAGATCAATACACTTCTGCGTGCGCACAAACCAATTAAGCACTTTTTCCACTCCGATTGAGACACCTCAAAAACATGATTTTTAAACGCTTCAACAGCTGTTTCGGGCGATGAAAAACGTTGACCACGCTTGATGCGAATAAGTCATTGGGTGCCAAATCAGGGCTGTTCGGTGGATGGCCCATCTTGAGTGGTCAAATAGCTTATCGATTTAGCTGAGATGTGAGAGCTCGCATTGTCGTCCTTCTTCTTTTATTATCTTTTCTTATTTCTTCGAACACTGTTGGCAAACAGATGACCGTCCTACGGCACTGTGGCAACATGACCGGTTATACCGAAAAAAAGGCAATCATTTGCTTCGATGTACTTCTTCCACGAACAACTTTTGTTGGATTTGGCACGTCTTGAAAGACCCATGCGGTCGATTGTTGTTTTGTTTCGGGTTTATATGCATAGATCCATGATTCAACAATATATTTTGTTTTGAAGTTCTGTTTGTCAATAGGGGGCTTTGATATCCAGGTGGAGGAAACGCGCCATTTTAACTCAGAGACCTGGGGCTCAGCTGAGTGGGCTTGGCCGGACAATTGAAGAGGTACAGCAGGTCATGTGTTCCCTGATGGCAGGCCGGACAGACGTCTGGAACGTTAGCATCTATTCGTGCCCAGTCAGAATTAAAGCGGCTGCACCATCCAGCTCTCAGCTGAGCTATAACAACGCGGGTCTGCCGAGGTAGTACCTTCTCCTCAGGGGGATGTTCACGTAGCACTACATTTACACTGTTCAGACCTGCCTGATAGTTTCGACGATCTAAAGGATTTACACTACCTTTGTGTGCCATTTCTCACGAATTGATTGCTCGATATTCGCCCAATGGACCTTAATCATTAATGGCTTGTTCGCATAGCAAAGGTATTTCACTCTATCCCAAAAAAGTTCCAGAGACATCATATTGCAGCTTCGAGGTAGCCGATAGACATATCCTAGAGGCAAAGATCTTGAAATAAAAGCCTTCAATCTCAGGCCTCAAAAATGGGTTTTTACCTCTGTGTCGTTCGATGTAATTGAAATGGCGCTTTCGGATCTGCTCTACTCTCCACCATAGGATGGTGGACCCTATAAATTATTATTAAACGTCGTAAAATTCTAAGTCGGTATAGCCATGCCGTCCGTTCGTCGGTTTAAAGCACGATTTAGTCCTAACGAAAAATACACTGTGCAACAAATTCAGGCTAGCAAACGTAAGGTCGATTCTAAAGTGAAGGGTGAAAATATAGGCTAAATTAGAAGACCAGTATCGCGGCGTTTGTTTATGTTAGTTCGAATTTTTTTAATCGACCTTCGAATTTTGCAGTTTTTTTTGGCTATAACTCGTCGACTAATTGATATTTTTTCAATCTGTAAAAGCCAAATTATTGATATAGACCTGTCCAACAATTAAAATATTTTTAAAAATTGGTTTAGAAAAATTTTGTGTTGCTTATGAAGCAAAATGTTGGAATTTTTTTTTATGCTTTTTGAAAATATTTTCCACAAAACTAAGTCTTTTTTGCTTTCTGTTTGATCTATAATATGCTTCTCAGTTTATTCAGTAAATTTCATTTGAAAAGAAAACAATCATAATACAAAACTTGCGTTTTCCAGTTTAATATTAATTTACTTCTAATTTTTATGTATCAATTTTAGTCAGTGTTGGTTTGAAAAAGAAATTATAAAATTATGTAAACAAGTATAATTTTGAAATGTTAGTTATAAAAAGTTGAGTTTCGGGTCTTAACTGGATCTTTTTTTTTGAAAGTAGTTCGCTTGTAGGAAATAAAAAAAATCGCTACCTGTGCGGTGGTTGAAAAAAAAAATTGTTTTACTAATTCCTAATTCTTGGAACTTCCCTTTTTATTACGTCTACCTCTTTTTCTTTTTCAATGCTTCTTCAAAACCAACGCTGAACAAAATTGATACATAAAAATGAGGAGTAAATTAATATTAAGCTGGAAAACGCAAGTTTTGTATTATGAATGTTTTCTTTTGAAAGGAAATTCGAAAGACATATGGATTTCCAGAAACACTGAAATGTTCTCACATTTAATATCACATGAATTATTATAATATAATAAAAATGAAAAATGAATTATTTTATGTAATTGACCCATGGGTGCCGAAAAAGACCCTTCCAACAAAAATTTTCATCACGAATCCGAAAAATCGTTCATTCTACGATTCCATTATATTTTAGGTCTTGGCCCAAAGGTTCCTAGACTGCTAAAATAGGGACCTCATCATCAACATATGGTTACTCAGAAACAGTGGATTTTCCAGACTTATCTGAATATGGTTTTACTTTTAAGCTTTTTTTTCTTAATTTAAGGCTAGGAAATACGGTCTCCCTAAAGCCGCCTCAACAATGGACATATGGGTTCTTCAAAACAAAGACGATTCACGAATCTGAACAAGACAGCTGTTCAAAGGGCCCAAAAATTTAGTTCTGTTAAACATGGATCCACCACCAAGAACCATATCCCTTAATATGTCAATGTATACTCCAAAGCAATCCCTGGTGAAGAGTATAAAAGCTGTGGCCCGGCCGAATTAACGAATTGTCCACTTGTTCAAGGTAAAATGGGCCAATAACGCCACCGCTTACAAAGCAATCTCTACTCTTTTAGCATGCATTGGTCTATCGAATATCACGTACAAGTTTTTCAATCCCCAGATGAGACAGTTTTGCTTATTAAACCAGTAAGGAACGCCGTTTGTCTGTCGTGATGAGATACCCTACGCGACTATGATATTTAAAGAATTAGGCATCTCTGTCTGGAGCTTGGCAAGGACGGACTTAATATGTTTAAGTTAATTATGTGTTGCTAATAACGTAGCATACAAAATGTGAGCGTGATCCGGTTTAGTTGCGGCTTCTTAATTTCTGGACCGCAAACCAGAAGGGACCTTTGTGTGGGACCTATTCAAAATTTGACCGATAAGGTCAAATTTTACACGGCTTGGATGTTGGGCGATAGTAACTCCTATGCCAAATTTAGTTGGAATCGGATATAAAATGTGGACTTCAAAGTTAACGATTATAAAATCCGGCAGGACAGTTTTGCTGATTAAACCAGTAAGGAAAGCCGTATGTCGGGCTAGTATGAGATACCCTACGCGACTATGATATTTAGAGAATTAGGCACCTCTGTCTGGAGCTTGACAAGGCCGGACTTAATATGTTTAAGTTAATTATGTGTCGCTAATAACGTAGCATACAAAATTGGAGCGTGATCCGGTATAATTTACGGCTTTTAGATCTGCTGCACTGCAAGTCAGAAGTGACCTTTGTGTGGCACCTATTCGAACATTGACCGATAAGGTCAAATGTTACAGGACAGGGTGTTGGGCGCTCGTAACTCCTATGGCAAATTTAGTAGGAATCGGATATAAAATGTGGATTACAAAGTTGCAGATTATGAAAACCGGCAGCACCAAAAATGGACCTATATTGTCTAGTTTCACCACAGTACATGTAGAGTCTCTTACAACGTACCATGCAAAATTAGTCTTGTAGAGCTGTAGAACCTCAAATCGGGAGGGACCTTTCTGTGGGACCTATTTAATAACATGCATTTAATAACATCAGAGACATGTTGGTCATTGGTAACGCTTTTTGCGAAATTTGGTGGAAATTAGGTATAGTTTTAAGAGATGTAGGTCCTGAATTCGGGAAGGACCTTTGTAGGGAGCTATAAGAATAGATGTATCTATGTGGTCCAGTTTCACCACAATTAATTAATGGTTGCTCAAAACGTACCATGCATAATTTAAGTGAGATCGGGAGGGACATTTTTGTGGGAGCTATTTGAAAACTTTGACCGATATGGACATTTTTACCAGAAATGGGTGTTGGTCACTCAAAATGTTCTGTGCGGAATTTTCCCGAATTTTCACGCGCTCATACTTGTATGTTATATTGTATTGTATGTGGCAATGTATATTTATATGTCGCCTTGGAAAATTCATATTAAAAAAAAGGTTTTTTTATTACCTACGTTAAACACCTTAAATATAAAAGTTAAAAAAAGTGACAAAAATTTAAATTTGAGCCCCCCGAAAATGATTTCTTTGATACGAGTATATGCTAAATCGACCAACCCTAGTGTGCACTGATGAGAACGTGGCTGACGTAGCCGAGTACTGCTGGAAAAATCGATGGCACAATATCGACAAATTTGTATCCTTACAAATCTGCCAGCCCTAGTGCACACCGTACGATAACAGAAACCAGGAGTGTTGTCCAGCGCACAATAGGCGCGATGTGTGCCTTAGCGAAATATCATTTCAATAAAAGCAAAGTTTGACCTCACAGCATTGACTTTGAAAAAAATGTTCGTTGTTTAAGCGTACAAAAATTAATTTCGTTCTATGAAAATAAGATGCTGCCATGAAGTATCATGATACAAGTGAAAAAGAGCTGTTACCGTCAAAAACATATTCAAAAAGCCCTTAGAGGAACTTGCCGGCAGTCGCTCTCGCCCTTAGGAAATTATTTACATCAAACAAATTGCTTGGCTCGAAAGCTTACGAATCTACTTATCTTTCATATGTTACAGTTTTATGACCTGTATTAAATAAGATAAACTTACAAAATTTTCAATTTTTATATTTACATTTCGATGGGAACTTGAAAATTGTTCACATGGTCATGCCTAAATTAGATACAAGCCAAATAAAATGTTCCCATATATACGAAAATGTCACTAACCACCCTCATGACTGGCATGGTGCTTCTGTCCTTTGTCCAAACACCACAGATCAATACAGAAATATTATAATCATCATTACATGTACATACTCGTATAAGGAGTTGCCGCTCCAACACGTATAGGCAGTCCCAAAACTCAGTTTAATTAACGAAACAGTTTCGAAGACAAGTCAACAATGAGACATGAACTTATCAACCGAAAATGACAGCAAGTATGCACTTTTGTGCGTACTCGAATGAGATCCCTTTACAATGTACTTACAGACATAAATATGTATATACACACACGAGCACTTACATAGGGACAGAAGAACAGATACTTTGCCACTCCTCAGTCATTCACTGGGAATGGGCGAAGTTCAGACATGATGACGACTTGACTTGTATTAAATATTTGTCGTTATGGCACAAATGCATGTCAGAAATCCAATTAGCAAGAAATGACTGACACGTACACACATGCATACACTGTATGCATGTGCATGCCGACAGACAGTCTTTCAAAGGAGGCACAACCACCCACTTACATATTCACACACTTACAACTCACAAGCAGCAGTTGCACTCTAAGGATGATTGAAATAAACACTCGTACTTGCACAGTGGTCCTTACGAGGCAAACGATTTTCACATAATAGGGCGAAGTTTTTATTAACACTGGGCACAGCGGGATAAAATTCGAATATTTTGTTGAATTTTGAATTTTGAATTATTAAAGTAAATACGAGGGTTGCTATATATATTTCTGGCCTAGGTCTAAGTGTTGCATGGCGCCATCTGACATTTCCATTGGAAAGTTTGACATTTTTTTTTAGCATAAACGGAATAAGAATGTTTAGACGACCATCATTTGTGTTGTTTACAGTGACTTGCAAAAAATTAACTCGTGAACATTTTCGTGCGATCATTTTCAACAACTTTCGACGTGGATTATGACGACAAGATGATGAACTTAAATCTTTGTATGGCTATAGCACTGTGAAAAACGTGGCCGACGCTCGCTCAAAGACGATGGTCGTGAAGGTCGTCCAAAAACCGCTGTTGTGCCAGAGAACATTAATGCCGATAATGCAAGATCGTCATGTGGCATACCGTGAGATAGAGGCATCCTTCGGCATTTCTTCCACCGGCATACATTCGATATTGCATAAACACTTAGCCGTAAAGAAGGTTTGTTCTCGTTGGATCCCGCGCAATTTGACAATCGCTCAAAAAAAGGTTCACGTCGATTGGTGCAAAGAAATTTTGAAAAAACACGATCGCGGTTATTCATAAGACGTTTATAAGATCGTCACAGGTGACGAATCATGGATCTATGCGTATAAGCCCGAAACAAAACAGCAATCGACCGTGTGGGTCTTCGCAGACTAGCCAAATCCAACCAAATCCAGCAAATGGTCGCCTGTTTCTTCGGCAAAACTGGTCATGTGGCGACTATTCCGCTAGGACGGTCGAACAAGAGAAGACGAATCATTGTGTGACATTGCGAGCTCTCACACATCGGCTCAAACCAGCGCCTTTTTGACCGGCCAAAACGTCGAATTGATGGGTCATCCGCCGTACAGCCCTGACTTGGCACCCAATGAATTCTTTTTATTCCCGCACATCAAGAAAAAAATACGTGGTCAACTGTTAAAGCGTTCAAAAACCATGTTTCGGAGTGCAAAAAGTGCTTTGACAATTGGTTTGAGCGCATGCAAAAGTGTATAAATCATGCTGGAGAATACTTTAAAATACAATAAAAACATTTTTGATGATAAATATTAAATAATAAATATTAATATTATTAGGCCAGAAATATATATTGCTGCCCTCGTACCTCAAAAAGAGCAGAGTTGCTTGACGGTTTGGTTCATATGGTCCAAAGAATATCCCGCATGGTCAAACCAGGCGATCAATACACGTAGAAAAAAGTATGGTTGCGATAACAATATTCGAAGAGCATCATACTATTGTTGGGTATATGGTTAAGGTACAACAATATTATGATCCTCACAGCAATATCATGATTCAAATACAACCATACAATGATCCTCACAGCAATAGTATGATTTAAATACAACCATACTATGATCCTCACAACACTAGCATTATTCACACGCAACCATACTATGATCCACACAACCATGGTATGATTCATACTCAATCATACTATTATCTCCACAACCATATTATGATCCTCACAACCAAAGTATTTTTCTCTTACAATTATAGTATGATTTTCACAACCATAGTATGATTCACTCAACCATACTATGATCCCCAAAATTATTTATTAGGATTGGGATATGTTGTTATTTTTTATTATTCCAAGTTATTCCAACGGCAGTCGAAAATACCCATCCGTAGACCACAAGAAACGAATGTGATTAAACCATGATCAATGGCTATATGTGACAGAGCATCAATCAATTTTCTATTATTTTTCTTTTTTTGATGTGGACAACATCTGAGCATCGAATGAGACCGATCCCATGCCACAAAAGTGTTCCCTCTCAGAGATATGCGCGTTTTATGAAAGTGAAGTCGACGATTCTAAGCGCAAATAGAAAGGGAACTAATCTTTAAAATGTCCCTCCTGAACAAAACTGGTTTTTAACCTTAGGTCCCTTTCTTTTTTGCGCATCACATATGCTTAAGTGCAGGCAGACTTGAAATAAACGAGAACCAGTCGGTATTAGAGTATTTCACCAAACAAAGTAAACACAATAAAAATCCCTCGAACTACCTTCCGATTGTTGTTGTTTCTTTTAATGGACAACAATCATTCACTGTATCGTGTGTATGTGTTTTTTTGTATATCAAAATAAACAGACGCACACACATTCATGTATGCCCTAAAAAACCTGTTTTTTTATGTTCATAGTCGCAACCATACTGTATGATTGCCGTAATCATATTATTGTTAACGTAAATTTTAAACAACAATACTTTTGTTGCACCAGCCATGTTTATATGGTTGCTACAACCATATTTTTATTTCTAAATTTGACAATAATACTATTGTTACATTTCAACAGTAGTAATAAATGTATAAATATACATATAAATATACATACTAAAATTAATTAAAGTACTAAAATAAAGCAAATTTGGCTACGAATCCAAATAAAGAAAACATTTAAGACAAAATTTTAGTTGTCTTAAAAAATATGCCACCTTCTACAAAGAATTTCAATTTACAAAGAATTTCTTAGTTTTATAATTTTTATAAGTATTTAGGTTAATAACACTGTGGAACATTTTTTGGGTTATTGTCTGGGGGGTGAGAAATTCCAAGTCAGGGTGATGGTACTAGGTCAGTATATTAAAACCCTCAAAGGTATTTGCGTTCGTCGTTGCCAGTTTTTTTATGACCTTTTACATTTTTTCCTTATCTTGATGTTTTTTCGCTTAGTTGTAAAATGTTGGCAAAAACGTAGTTTGACATAACTCGAGAACGACTAGTTCGATTTTGCTGAAATAAATTGAGAAAAATTAATAATTACATTTTCTTTAATCCATTAATATACTGTTTCTCTACCAAATCAACATTTTTGCAATTAGAAATAAATTTATGAAGAAAATTTTGCCAAAAAATTTTTTTTTTTTTTTTTTAAACATATAAATCCCAAACGGAAAAACGTGTAGAGTCTTATAACTTTCACGTAAAGTCACATAACCTATAAACAAAATGCGACATAGATCATAGAAATCGATTAACGCGTTCTGCTTTTATTCAAAATTTCATACCTTCACTTAATTGTAAATAAAAGCAGAACGCGTTAATCGATTTCTATGATCTATGTCGCATTTTAAGGATTTTAATATACTGACCTAGTACCATCACCCTGACTTGGAATTTCTCACCCCCCAGATTGGCTGTTGTACTGTGCAATTAAATGAAAATTAAATAAATCATATGCAAGAATTTCAGATTTAATATTTATGGTCTCCACCTACTGTAGTATCGCATTTGACTAATACCATTTTTGAAATGCGACGAATTCTCGATAGGCTGAAACCACAGAATCTTCTCTTATGTTAGACTAACTGATCTCTACTTGTTACAGACGTATTTTGATTTCGTGAAGTATGGTATTTTGTGTATTTCTTCGTGACATTTCTGGCCCTTCATTTTTTCAAGGTTTTATTTAATATTTTAAAAGAACATTTAGGTACTATTTTCGACTTCAAGGTTATTTTTGGTTAAATCAAATTATAAGAATAAACTACATAGGAGTTTATGAACGGCATGTGTGGCATTCTTAAAATGTATCCATTACCACCCTGCTCGTCATCCTTGAATTATAAATCAACGAACACATTTTACCAAATGTATATATTTACTCCACCCTTGGTTTGATTATAATAAAATATTATGTCCGGGTTTCCAGTGTTGTCATCAATAACACCCTTTTCATAAAATAAAAATAGCAAATATACCCTTAATAAGGTTTGTGAGACAAGATAGTTAAAAGGTCATAATAGCAAAACATGAAAGTTCCGACCTGTGGTGTTCGCGAGTTTTTCATTTCTCTCGGAAGTTCTCGTTCACTGGATCTTCTGATTCCTACACGCAGAGAAAAAATATGGTCACGGCAATAATATGTTCTCCGCAATAAAAGTATTTTCGTCACAACCATAGTATTGTTTATTGAATTTATTTTTGACAATAGTATGATTGACGCAATATTAATATTGTTGAAATGTAACAATAGTATTATTTCCAAATTTAAAAATGAAAATATGGTTGTAGCAACAATATAAATATGGTTGGTGCGACAAATGTATTGTTTTATTGGTTTTATGTTAACATTAATATGATAACGGCAATCATACTGTATGATTGTAATTTTTCTTCATTTGAATATGCTTTTTAGAACAATGCTATTGTTACGGATCTACCACAAAAATAATTTTTTGTATGGAAATTAAAATGTTTCCAACAAACTGCTTTGGCTTTGTTTAACTGAAATCTTTTAATTAAAAATGCTTACGTTTTTTAAAACTGTTTTTTACTGTTAAATAAATCACTTCTTTTATTTTGAATTTACTGTATTTTTAAATAATTTCCATAATTCAAATCTTCTGTTGACAACTTAACCCAATTCTAATAAATAATATTGGGGATCATAGTATAATTGTGTGTGATCATACTATGGTTGTAGGGATAATAACATGGTTGCGTGTGAATCATACTATGGTTGTGGGGATCATACTATGGTTGTTTGTCAAACATACTATGGTTGTGAGGATGTTAATATGATTGTATTTGAATCATACGTTTGTTTTGAGGATCATAATATTGTTGTACCACAACCATATATCCAAAAATAGTATTTTCCTCTTCGAAAATTGTCACCACAACCATACTTTTTTTTCTGCGTGTACAAGATACAAGCGAACTTTTTGCTAAGAAGACAGAAAGTTTTTAAAGGTAACTTTTTGGAATTAAAAGTTACACAAAAGAAAACGATACTTCTTTCAAGTGTGCGTGTTGTTAATACCTTAAAAATAAACGAACTAACGAGTACCGTACAAAAACCATAACCACCGACAAGCTTATGGTACCGACTGGGACTACTGAACGTAAAATTTTTTTCTGGAAGCGATAGGGGAATATTGAGAAGAACAACATGTAATAGCGGTACGCCTATTAGACGTACGTTATATAAACAGGTTTAACGATGTTTTTACCTTTTTAAGTTCCTTTGAATAACCCTGGTAAACCGTGATCATATAGGTATACATTTCACGCTACAGTCCCCACGAAATATGTCCCATCCACTCGAGAAGTCACATTTCACGAACGACCTGGGTCAAATTCCGGACAGAGGTATCTTTCGAACAGGAGAGTGGAGTCTCCTGGGTTTTCCTAGGTCGCAGTTCTATGCCTACAAGCCACAAACAGCCTTTAATTATTCTAATCGGATGAATGTGCCAGAGTTACCGAAAACTGGACCTCACGCACACAAGTGATGCCATTTTTCTGACGTTCCATTTTGATGGCCTTACAACGAAATTTCCACCCTACGCTAATATCCATTTCGCTTGCGTTTCAACGAAGTTTTTACACCACTCTAATATTCATTTCGATTGCATTTCAACGAAATCTCCACTCCACCCTAATACCTCTTTATAGAAAGTATGCGTTAGTTTGCATACAAATGTGATTGTGTTTGGCTACTTCATGGTTGTCAAAAAACAAAAAGATGATACATGAGCATGTACGCATGTATGCCTTCAACTTGCAGCACTTCATGGCTGCACATTCAAATTTCGACGTTGAAAAGGGTGGCCCATTATTTTTTTTTTTTTTTGAATTAAACATTGACTACGTTTTAGTTCGAAATCTAGACAGAAAACCAGTATCATACATCCGTGACAGAAAATTCGTCGCTGTCGTATGAGCAAAGGAGGGAAAAAATCAAAGCTTCTTGCCAAAGACAATGCTGTTTAGCCCAAACAGTGTTTTTATTTGGCCGAAATGGGACACCCTATGCGCCAAATGTACGCAATTGTGTGCAAAGAGTTCGTGAGTACACGGTGCGCACAGACAAGAATGAAGCTGCGTAGCCGAGAGAGTCACTCAGATCTGAAACATCGACTCTATCGATCTCGACAGCAAAAATTTCATCCTGCAGCCTGATGCGAATTTTGACAAGGACCTCGCATTATTCGCTTACAAGTTCCAATTGGATCGACCATCCGACTTCTCATTTTGAGTCTTAGAGCATCCGCCATCTAGGCGATGTCAATTGTCCACCTCAAGTCTACGATTTAACACCGTTAGACTTTGAGTGAAGAGTGGTGTGAATGACCGATATGTTGCGAACAATCCGTTAGAGATTCAAGTCTGTCTTAAGGACAGAACAATCCATTTGTAATATATAACCAGAAACCATCAGCAGAATTTACTGCGAGCCGATGCAGCACCATGCATGACATTGGGTTCCATATAATGGGAGTCTTTGCTCTTCGCATAAACCAATACAAATTAAATTATTGTTATATTTTTTGAATTTATTAAAAGGAAACCTTGATTTGGCCCACCCTTATAGTGTACAATGTACTTGCGTGCATAAGTATGTATGTGTGTGGTTGTGACTGTTGGGGCGGATGTGCTGGTTAGGAAGAGGTAACGACCATTGGCTTGAAATGAAAATGAGATGCATTCAAAAAGTGATTGCCAGAAATGTCTGACATTGGCCAATAATGAATAATTGTCAAAGTGGGAGATGACGGAAAGCAAACAGTTCTTAAGAAGCAATCACGCTGCTTGATGTTGTGAATGCAACCTTTTAGGGGTAGAACACAGTGGTACTGAAAGACAATAAAGCAAGGACGAAGCTTATTTGCAGCTTAACATCACGCAAAAAAATAGAGTTACAATGTGGTCACGGCAACAACTAAATTTGTTCTACAATAAAAATATTGTTGTCATTACCATAACTTCGTCATTATTAAAATTATTGAAATGTACTATAGGTATAATTGGAAAATTTCGAAACGAAACTAGGGATGCCAGAATATAATCATATACTAAAAATACGCTTGGCTCGACTAAAGTAGTGTTTTTGTAGTTTATGTTAACAATAACATGATCAAGGCAATCGTCTCGTTGTTTATACAATGTAATTGTTACGAAGCTTACTGTGAAAATTGTTCCGAACTACAAAACTCGGTTGGATAAGACACTGGTGGTCTGTTAATAGACTACTTAGTAGAGACATAAATACTGCTACAACATTGAACACACCCATTTCAATAGTAGAACTGAACATACCCCGTTAATGTCATATGTTTTTGTTTTTGAAAGCTAACCTCACTAGCGTTAGTCTGTAAGGGGATTTTAAAATTGTTTCAACTTTCATAATGGAGTGGTCAAATAATGAGAACCGTACCGCTGTAATAGCGCATTTCAAGTGTGAAATGAAAAAAACGATATTTTCAAAACGCTCCGGCCACTAGGGATTAGCCGCATGTTCGTCTACCGATACATACAACTGTTTGAGGAGACTGGAGATGTAAAAGACCGCCGCCGGTCGGGCCGCCCACGCTCTGTTCGAACACCGCATGTCATCAAAGCCGTTAAATCCATGCCACGCTTCGAAAACAGAAAATCATGGCCCGTGAGATGAATATCACGCAAAAGTCCATCCACGACGTACCGGATATTTATTGACTACAGCTTTAAAAAAAATAGGATTGAAAAATGCAAACGTCTTTTAGTGTAGCACGCTGATAACTTGCACAGAAAAATGTTGTTCACCGATGAAAAAATTTTTACCGGTTAGGAAAAATTTAACAAGCGAAACAATAGAGTGTATGCCCGGTCATCTAAGGAAGCATCTGAACTGATCCCAAGGGTGGAAAAGGGTCATCACCCAGCTTTAGTCATGGTTTGGTGGGGTGTCTCTTACAATGAAGCCACTGACCTGCATTTATGCGAACAAGGAGTCAAAACATCGGCCAAAGTTTACCAAGAAACCTTTTTGGAAGCTGTTGTGAAGCCTATTAACAATTCCCTGTTCCAAAACCAGCCATGGACTTTCCAGCACGATTCTGCGCCGGCACATAAGGCTAAAACGCCCCAGGCCTGGCTTTGAAACAATTTGCCAGTGTTCATTTCCTCTGAAGAATGGCCCTCATGCAGTCCAGATTTGAACCCATTGGATTACAAATTGTGGACGGTTTTAGAGGACAAGGTTTGTCACAAAAGATACCCCAACAGTGCTTTGGTTCGAGCTGTGGCAAATTTTCCAATGGACGAGGTTCCTGCGGCTATTGACGATTGGCCAGTGCGACTTAAGGCGTGTGTAAAGGCAAAAGGCGGACATTTCGAATAAGTAGATTCTTTTTGGATACAATATACATCAATAAATATATTAAAAAATATTTGGTCCTAAAACATTCAGTACTTTTTATTTTACAGCATAAAACGCGTGTAACAGTATTTATGTACCTACTAAGTACTGTCAAATTTTATGAGAGTTCCGTCATTTACTCGTAGTATGTGTTTAACAGCTGTTCAAAACATACAACCTCGTGGATTTTGTAAAATATGAGTATGAAAAAGAGTGAATTTGGAGTGCTCCTTAAACATGATTTTTTTATTTAACCCTTGATAAATACAATGGGGACTCTGCACCATCGATTTTAATGGCAACAAAAAATGTGATTTACTGACTTTCGTTTTGGCCGCACCAGCAAAAATGACGCTGAACGTTCTGGACGTCCAATTGAGGTCAATACACCCGAAAATGTCGAAAAAATCCACGATATGGTGTTGGCCGATCGAAGAGTAAAAAGGCGTGAGATTATTGATGCCATACGCATTTCATATGGCACTGTGGTTTCGATTTTACATGATCAGTTAGGCTTATGAAAGGGTCTGCCGCGTTTGCTCTTAATTGACTGAGAATGTAATCGTGTGACAACTTCAAACGATTGTTTGGAGTTGTTGAATCGCAATTCGAAAGAGTTTTTGTGGCGTTTTGTAACTGTAGATGAAACATAGATCCATTACAACACTCCGGAGACTAAGCAGCAGTCAATGAGTTTCTCTGGGTAAACCGGCTCCGAAGAAGACCACGGTGACTTTACCTGCCAATAAGGTTATGACAACAGTTTTTTGGAATGCACGCGGGATAATCCATTACCTTCAAAAGGGAAAAACAATATACGGCGAATAGTATGCCAACTAATTAAACCGATTTAATGAGGATTTGAAAAAAACGACCCCATATGGCTAGGCAAAAAAATTCTTGTTCATTAAGATAATGCACGGCTGCACACGTGTGCTGTCTGAATGACAGAATTGCATGAATTGGGTAAGGAATTGGTACTTCATTCGCCATATTCTCCAGATTTAGTATGTATGTCCCTACGAGGGTTGCTATGTATATTTCTGGCAGTGTTGCCTGGCGCCATCTGACATTTCAATTGGAAAGTTTGACATTTTTTAGCATAAACGTACTCAGAACATTTGTGTTGCTTACAGTGACAATCAATTTGGCAAAAAAAAATTAATTAACTCGTGAACATTTTCATGCGATCATTTTTTACAACTTTCGACGTGGTTTATCACGACAAGAGAGCATCGATGAACTTAAATCTTTGTATTGCGATGAAACACCATCCTACAGCACTGTGAAAAACTGGTTTAATAAATACAATCGTGGCCGACGCTCGATCAAAGACGAAGGTCGCCCAAAAACGGCCGTTGTGGCAGACAACATTGATGCCGTGCGTGAACTGATAACGCAAGATCGTCTTGTGACATACCGTGAGATAGAGGCATCCATGGACATTTCTGCCACCAGCATACTACATTCGATATTGCACCTGGCCATAAAAATGGTTTGTTCTCGTTGGACCCCGCTCAATTTGACAATCGCTCAATTTGACAATCGCTCGTGTCGATTGGTGCAAAGAAATTTTGAAAAAATACGATCGCGGTGCTTCAAAAGACGTTTATAAGATCGTCACAGGTGACGAATCATGGATCTATGCTTATGAGCCCAAAACAAAACAGCAATCGACCGTGTGGGTCTTCGAAGACGAGCCAAATCCAACGAAAGTTGTTCGTGGAAGAAGCACTTCGAAGCAAATGGTCGCCTGTTTCTTCGGCAAAACTGGCCATGTGGCGACTGTTCCGCTTAAGCAACGAAGGACAGTCAATTCAGAGTGGTACACCACAATATGTTTGCCTGAAGTCTTCGAAGAAATTCGAAAAACGAACAAGAGAAGACGAATCATTGTGCACCATGACAATGCGAGCTCTCACACATCGGCTCAAACCAGCGCCGTATAGCGCCCGCCGTACATCTCTTACTTGGCATCCAATGACTTCTTTTTATTCCCGCACATCAAGAAAAAAATGCGTGGTCAACGATTTTCTTCGCAAGAAGATATTGTTGCAGCGTTCGAAAACCATGATTTGGAAGTGTCTCAATCGGAGTGGAAAAGTGCTTCGACAATTGGTTTGAGCGCATGCAAAAGTGTGAGAGAATACATGCTGGAGCTTACTTTGAAAAACAATAAAACCATTTTTGATTATAAATATTCGCATTTTCATTATTAGGCCAGAAATAAAGAATGATCCATCTAGAGGTATCTAGAGGCCAGAAATATATATACTTAGTAGGGACATAAATACTGTTACACACGTTTTATGCTGTAAAATAAAAAGTATTGAATGTTTTTGGACCAAATATTTTTTAATATATTTATTGATGTATGTTGTATTCAAAAAGAATTACCAATTCGAAATGTCCGCCTTTTGCCTTTACACACGAATCTCGTCCATTGGAAAATTGGCCACAGCTCGAACCAAAGCAGTCATAAGAGATCCAATGTTGGGGTATCTTTTGTGACAAACCTTGTCCTCTAAAACCGTCCACAATTTGCAATCCAATGGGTTCAAATCTGGACTGCCTGAGGGTCATTCTTTAGAGGAAATGAACGCTGGCAAATTGTTTCGAAACCAGGCCTGGAACGTTTTAGCCTTATAGGCCGGCGCAGAATCCTGTCGCAAAGTCCATGGCTGGTTTCGGAACAGGGAATTGTTAAGAGGCTTCACAACAGCTTCCAAAACGGTTTCTTGGTAAACTTTGGCCGATGTTTTGACTCCTTGTTCGCAGAAATGCAGGTCAGTGACTTTATCGTAAGAGACACCCCACCAAACCATGACTGAAGATGGCTGATGACCCTTTTCCACCCTTGGGATCAGTTCAGATGCTTCCTTAGATGACCGCGCATACACTCTATCATTTTGCTTGTTAAATTATTCCTGAACGGTAAAAATTTTTTCATCGGTGAATAAAATTTTTCTGTGCAAGTTATCAGCGTGCTTCACCAAAAGACGTTTGCATTTTTCAACCCAATTTTTTTTAAAGCTGCAGTCAATAAATGTCCGGTACGTCGTTTGAAAGACCCAAGTCTCAAGTCTTTTTTAGTGATTCGACTCATGGACTTTTGTGTGATATTCATCTCACGGGCCATGATTTTCTGTTTTCGGAGCGGATTTCTGTGAATTTTTGATTTAACGGCTTTGATGACATGCGGTGTTCAAACAGAGCGTGGGCGGCCCGACCGGTGGCGGTTTTTCACATATCCAGTCTCCTCAAACAGTTTTATGCATCGGAAGACGAACATGCGGCTAATCCCTAGTGGCCGGAGCGTTTTGAGCGCTTGTTTTATTTCACACTTGAAAAGCGCTATTACAGCGATACGGTTCTCATCATCTGACCACTACATGATGAAAGTAGAAACAATTTTGAAATCCTGTTACAGACTAACGCAATTGAGGTTAGCTTTCAAACCCCATATGACATTAACGGGGTATGTTCAGTTCGACTATTGAAATGGGTATGTTCAATGTCGTAACAGTTTTTATGTCCCTACTAAGTAGTTCCAATAATAGTGTTATTTAACAAGATGTTTTGTTTGGCAACAATCTGTTTCTTTTTGTGAGCACATCGCCCCGAAGGTTGCAGCTCAGTAGCCCGTGTTCCTAAATGAATGAGGTGTGTCAAACAATCCTAACCAAAGATTCGTTGACACAACCGTATTTTTGTGCCAACCGATTTAGGTTATATGCACCTAAAGTATTCGATAAGTACAACCGAATGTTAGTTGTAATTTTAAGTTATTAGAACTAAAGCATACAAAAGAACTGCAATATACCAATTATACGAACCTTTAAAAACAAAATTTTGGATTTAAAAATTCATATTCCACAATTATTCAACAAAAACAATTAGCCAAAAGCAAAAAACTATTGAACAATTGATGAACTTAAAGGAGTCGCAGCAGGGTGGGTCATGACGAGGAAAACGTGAAAAAAATTATGGAAGAATTTTACTGGAAAAATGGGTTAATCGATTCCCTTGAAGACAGTTATAAGCGATTCCATGAACAACCCGTTTTGGTTAGGTTGATCACTACTAATTGGTTACAATAAAAAAATGTTTGCAAAACTATTGGTTGCCACAACCATTAGTTGTGGCAACTAAATACTTTTTCGCGTTGCATGTTCAGTTGTGGTATTTCGAACCGATAACCCATTACGATTGTAAACATTTGGCGATTACAGCCGAAATTCCTCATTTGCAACCGAATAATTGTAGTGTCAACCGATTTCCAACTAATTGTTTCTCTATGTGTATAAACTAACCGCTGTTTGGTTATTAGAAATAAATTTTTATACAAAACTATTGGTTGCCACAGCAAGCGAAAACATAATTCCGTTAGTACAATCGAATTTTTGTCGCTGTTGAAGAGACAACTGTGTGCTTGTTTCTGCCCATTGTTGCTTTTTAGTCGTCTTGTGTTGCTGGCTCTGAAGATTATGTGTCCAGGTTTAGAAAGGTGGAGACTTGAAAAGGGTCTATTCACAAGTATCTGGGAAGTAGTAGAGTGGAATTAGCTGGGCTTCTGATCAGCTGTTGTGTATCGTGTGTTCCTTGCTAGCAGGAGAAATGTGTGTTTGACTCGCTGCCTTCAATTCGAATCAAATACGAATTGAGGCGATTACACCAACTGGATCTCAGTTGAGCTTAAACTACTCTAGTTTTTCTAGGATAGTCTCTATCCTCTTGAGCTATCTCTAGAAGATTATCTCCTAGCACGACATTAACCCTGAAGTTTTTCACGGTTTCTGAGAATGTGTCAGAGTTAATGCTACCTCGATCCACAAGGATCTGGGAAGCAGTAGAGTGGAGTTAGCTGGGCATCTGATCAGCTGAAGTGTGTCGTGTGCTTCTTGCTAGCAGGCGGAATATGGGTTTGACTCACTGCCTTCAATTCGGATCAAATACGAATTGAGGCGATTACACCAACTGGATCTCAGTTGAGCTTAAACTACTCTAGGATAGTCTCTATCATCTTGCGCTATTTCTAGAAGATTATCTCCTAGCACGACATTAACTATGAAGTTTTGACGGCTTCTGAGAATGTGTCAGAGTTAATGCCGTTTAAACCTGCTCAGTAGGCCCTTTCAATTAAAGACTCTGGCTTGTAACGTTACAACTTTCTCTCTTCAAAAATGAAGATTACTCTTGACCTGCCGAAGTAGGGTTTGCCTAGCAGTTAGGTGGTTATTCGGATAAGCCCTTCTGTAACACCCCTACAGGTACAGTTTCGAACGCATGCGCAGTTCTACACCATTTTTTATGCGGAAGAGAAATTCGCTAGTGGCATCTCGAGTTTGTAGATGCGGTAATAAGTCTGTAAAGATACCTAAAGAGTCTAAAACAATTTCTATTGTTGTTGTTTCAAATGTTTTTTCTACGGGAATATTGTAAAAATTTATTTTATTAAATATTTTTCTGAGTTGTCTGTCTCGAGGTCATTTACTAAATTATTATATTACATTGTTTGTTTAATTCCATTTCAGAATGAGGATCTACATAACGTCAGCGAAATCAAAGATGACTATTTACAACTATATAAACCCGTAATAAAATCATCATTCCTCATTGTTAATGCCGAGAATAAGCAGCTTTTCTGTGAACGCCTGTTAAAAGTGTCTGTCAATGCGATTATCCTTATTCATTGGGTACGAGAGTGACCACCACTAACCGAGAGCGAGGATGCGAGAGGTGTTCCCCGTTGAGTCGGCGTTTGATAGGGTAAGTTGTATAAGATAGAAATATGAAAAAAAGCCACAAAAAACATGGTTAAACAGACATGATCAATATGCAGTAGAAACAAGGAAGTTTTGAAAGGTATTTGAGAATAAACATTCAAAGATTTGGAAGAAAACTGTCTAAGAAGTGCAGATGTAAAGGTTGAAAGAAGACAAATCGTTGGTGTTGTGGCGACAATTTATAAACGCTTTTCTAAAAAGTAAAACGAAAATTCTTAAACTTCAGTTTGCCATATGTTAAATATTTTTAATTTTCTGTTCCATCCTAGGATTGATTCAAATTATGAGCCAATAAAAATCTCTCTTTTATGCTTCTTAATAATAGGTTAGGTTAGATGAATTTGTACTGGTGCCTTACTTTAAAAAGTTGACTTGCTGGACATCCATTCAATGAACTAAAACGCACGGGCAAGACCTTGCTCTCCTCATGTAGGTTGTCTTTCGATAAAAATAAGAAGATACTTTGTAGCAGTTCTTAGGCTGACGTTCTGGCAAGTCTAAATGTTACATTACTGCTTCTCTCTGCCGCTACAAAGTTCGGCTCTGGCAGACCCACCATTTTGTAAGAGGTCAACAAGGTTCCATAGTCAGTGCCCCAAGTCCTGTCGGCGAGCGACTTGAGGACTTAGTTGCTACACACAGAGAACAGATTCGTTGCCACAATCGAATTTATTTGCCAACCGAATGATTGAGGTTACGTGCATCTCTAGTATTTTATCAGTAGACCAGATTGTTAGTTGGTGCTCTGGAATTTTCAGTCATTGGAACTGAAGCATCTGGACAATATACTAAGTATCAAAACGTTTAGAAGCGAAAACAAATAAAAGTTGGCAAGTGTAAATGTTGCTCTACTGCTTCTTTCTGCCGCTACAAAGTTCGGCTCTGGCAGACCCACCATTTTTTAAGAGGTCAACTAGGTTCCATAGTCAGTGCCCCAAGTCCTGTCGGCGAGCGACTTGAAGACTTAGTTGCTATACACAGAGAACAGATTCGTTGCCACAACCGAATTTGTTTGCCGAGCGAATAATTGAGATTACGTGCACCTAGAGTATTTTAGCAGTAGACCAGATTGTAAGTTGGTGCTCTGTAATTTTTAGTCATTGGAACTAAGTATCCAAACATTTAGAATCGAAAACAATTAAAAGTTTAATCAGAAACAAAAACTGTTTGCTTACACAATTAAAGTGCTGGAAGTACTCATAGGGAGGGGTCATGGCGAAGAAAAAGTGGAAAGATGATGGATGATATTTACTAAAAGAAAAAAAATTATAAATTTAGTGGCTTAATCAGTAATAATCGACCTATTTTGTTTTTAAACAAATTTGAACAACCCGTTTTCGGTTATGATGAAGTCTTAGTTATCGCCAATTATAATTGGTTACAACAACAAAATGTTTGTAAAACTATTGGTTGTCACAACTACCAGTTGTGATTACAAAAAACCTTTTTCTAATTTCATTGGTGACCGATCAATAAGTTGTGAGTACACAACCGAATATCTTTTACGATTATAAACATTTGGTAATTGCAACCGAAATTTCTCCGTTTCCACCGATTTCCAACTAATATTTTCGCTGTGTGTACTTTTAAGCATATTGCAGATATCAATGGAGTTTACAGAAGACTTGAAGAGATTTTGAATATAACATCTAGAAATGTGGGATAAGTGTTGTGCCATCTACTCTTATAATCAAGGTCGGCCATATCTCTGCATTTTATGTGTTCAGGTCACAAGCAGTAAAGAAACTGACAAAGAAGGCGTTCAGCGTCATCGATTTTGGCCATCAGACCATTATTTTCGCGATAAATGCAATGTTTTATTTGGGGCGTGACTCCAGGATATCTTTCGATCGCTGCCAACATCATATGTTCCAAATGTCATTGTCATTTTTCTGTTAGTTCATAAGACATTGTATTTTTAACTTTATTATTGCTCCGATCCATTCTAAATATCAGCCTCATATCTTAAATAGTTCATGAAATACTGCGTATTTAAGATTTGGATTGACTATTTTTCCAGTGGTTGGCCCAGCCCTGAAGAGGGGTAAATTTGTACCTCGACCAACTGTTTCAGTCCATCAGCACATGTTTCTTCAAAATGTCAGCCACCTACCTTTAATATTGCGGCCTTTCCACAGGCGGACATGGCTAAATCATCTTAGAATTCTATAAGTACGATTGTACGACGTTTTAAAAAATATACGCTTCATGAGGTCTTCGATCCGTGTTTCGAGGGTCGAACCCTGAACCCAGAAAACTTACACGTGCTAAATTTCATCAAGATTGATCAAATATGTGGTTTCTGGAGCAAAAACCATAAAATTAGTTAAACATTTTTGTGGGAGCTATGCAAATCAAAACCGATTTTCTTTGACTTCAAAAGATTCCGCCCTTTGCCCAAAAAGACTTAGTAGTGCCAAATTTCATCAATATTCGATAGCATATGTGGCTTCTAGAGCTTAAAACATAAAATCGGATGGACATATATGTATGTGTGTTCGAGCATTATCTAAATATGAATCGGTTTCCCTTAATTTAGACTGTGCTCGTCCTTGGTCTAAAAAACTTCTGCCAAAATTCATTAAGATTGGACAATAATTGCGACCTGTAGTTTGATAACAAGCTGTAGATGCACGGACGGGCAGACATCGTTAAATGGAAGTATTTTTGGTAGTTACAAGCAGTTCCCATGAAACTATGCCGCTACAAAGTTCGACTCTGGCAGACCCATCATTTTATAAGAGGTCAACAAAGCTCCATAGTTAGTGCCCCAAGTCCTGCCGGCGAGCGACTTGAGGACTTTGTTCCTACATGTTTGTAACTACACTTTGGTAGTTACAAACATTTCCCATGAAACTGTCTTGTAATACCCAGTTCCACAGACTGGGATAGAAAAACCACTGTACTCTCTTTCAGTTGATGGAATTTGGTTGGGGGAATATTGCACTTTATGATTTTGCAATTGTGAACGATACATATTTATTGTGTGTCAAGCACGCACAGCAATTCATCAATATCTGTCCAAAATGCAAATACACATTGGCAGAACATTAGCACTGGAGGGCTGGCTGTGTTGTAAGTGTACATCTCTAAGATACTCTGCAACGCAACGGAAGCCAGTGGACACGTAACTAGCATGTACGAGTACTCGTACTTATCTAGAGGCATTCGATTTGGTAATGAGGAATTTGAATAACGCGCACACTAAGGATGTGGAAACTACAATAAAAACAAGTAAACACATCGTTTAGTTTGGCCAGACTGAATTTAATATACCCTTGGGGCAATGAGTCCGACCACCATTTTCAGTGAAATCTTTAAAATATATTTCTATTTGGATTTGCTCTAGTTTAAGTGTCCCTATTTGTTGTGTTTTTAATTTAAGGTCAGGTTGTGTTAATATATGCTCTAATTTAAAGACGAGGGTTGCTAGTTATATTTCGGGTCCGGTAAAAACACAATAATTTATCATTGGAATTGGTTTTTATTGATTTTTCAAATATTCCGCTTTAATATCAGTACACTTTTGCACGCGCACAATCCAATTTTCGAAGCACTTTTTCCATTCCGATTGGGACACCTCCAAAACATGATTTTGAACGCTTCAACAGCTGCTTCGGGCGATGAAAACGTTGACCACGCATTTATTTTCCTAATGTTAGGGAATAAAAAGAAGTCATTGGGTGCCAAATCAGGGCTGTACGGTGGATGGCCCATCAATGCGACATCTTGAGTGATCAAATAGCTCATCGTTAGTAGCTCATATGTGAGAGCTCGCATTGTCGTGATTCAAAATGATCCGTCTTCTCTTATTATCTTTTCTCATTTCTTCGAACACTGTTGGCCAACAGATGGTTGTATACCACTCAGAATTGACCGTCGTATGTTCCACTAATGGCTATGTGGCAACGAGGCCGGTTATACCGAAAAAAAACGCAATATTTGCGTCGATGTACTTTTTCCACGAACAACTTTTGTAGGATTTGCCTCGTCTTGAAAGATCCATATGGTCGATTGCTTTTTTTTCGGATTCATATGCATAGATCCATGATTCGTCACCTGTGACAATGTCATACACTGCCTTTGAGCTACCGCAGTTATACTTTTTCAACATTTGTTTGCACCAATTCATACGAGTCTTTTATGACCATTCATCAAATTATGTGAGATCCAACGAGAACAACATTTTTTCACGGCCAAATGAACATGCAATATCTTATTGATGCTTGTCATACTAATGCCCAAGGATGCCTCAATCTCACGGTATGTCACATGTCGGTCTTGCTTAATCAGTTCACGCACAGCATCTATGGTTTCTGGCAAAGTGACCGAAGTTGGACGTCCTTCACGAAATTCATCCTGAGGGGAAATTTTTCAATACACTGTACACAAAACAATTCGCCTCCAGATAAAAAAACGTTCTGAGTAAAGTTATGCTAAAAAATGTCAAAGTTTCCAATGGAAGTTCCAGTTCGCATCTGGGAACACTAGTATTGTCAGGACCCGAAATATAAATAGCAACCCTCGTATCTTTGAGTGAATAAAAAAAACAACTGTGTATTACCTTTAGACGGGGAAACAATTAGTTAGATTTCGTTTATAACTACAATGATTCGGTGGCACAAGTTGAAATTCGGTTACAATCACCAAATATTTATAATCGTAATTTCGGTTCGAAATACAACAAGAAGCTAAATATGATCATCGTACTGTACTCACAACTTGTTTATATACCCATGAAACGCGTAAAAGGTATTTAGTGGCCACAACTGGTAACTGCAAACATTTTGTGTTTGTAACTTATTAAAAGTGATAATAACTAAAACATTATTGCCAAAAACGGGTTGTTTAATGGTATTTTTTAAAATATAAAATAATTCTATTACTGACTTTAAGCCAATCGATTAATGATTTTTTTTCTAATAAAAATCACCCATCATCTGTTCCACATTTTTCTCGTCGTGACACTCCCTATGAGTACGTGAAGTTAAGTACAGGGAGTACGTTGGGAAGGTATACTGCTTTGTTTGTTTATAATTTTTTATTAAATTATAAATGTTTTATTTAATGTCGGCAATTATGTATAGAATACAATATCAGGTAAATGGCCACCTCTGTTAGCCTCACAAATGCGAGCCCTTTTGAGCACATTTTTCAATACATTCTCACACATTTCACGCGGTATTTCATTAACTTCATCACTAATATTTTGTTTGGGTTGCTCAAGCGTTTCTGGTTTGTTTGCTTCAACCTTGCTTTTCAGATATCCCCACAAAAAAAGTCCGGAGCATTCAAATCGGGCGACCGTTGAGGCCAATCAACATCTTAATTTCTTGAAATAGCTTGTTGTGGAAAGAGGTCTCGCAGTACTTCCATTGTAATCATGGCTGTATGTGATTTGGCACCGTCTTGTTGATACCACATGTTAATCAAGCCCAAAACATGCAGTTCTGGCGTTAAAAAGTTTTTAAACATATCACGATATCGCTCCCCATTGACAGTTACCGGTACGCTGTTTTCAGTTTCATACAAGTAAGGTCCAATGATTACTCCTGACCAAATTGCACACCAGACTGTCACTTTTAATGGATGCAAAGGTGACTGATGAATAATTTGAGGGTTTTCCGTTGCCTCGAACCGACTATTCTGTTTTTCACATATCCATTCAAATGAAAATGAGCCTCGTCACTCATTATGCATTTTTCATAAAAATCGGGGTTGTCATGGGCGAGCTTCAACATCTTATTGGTGTATGTACGGCGGCGTAAATGGTCTTGTGGAACAAGCCCTTGTGTCAACTGAATCTTAAATAGAAACAAGTGCAAATCCTTGTGCAAAATTGTGGCCAAAGTTGTTCTTTAAAGACCAAGCTCCTGAGCTCGGCGTCGAATTGAGGTTGATGGATTATTTTGAGCACTTTCTTGAGCAGCAGTAATGTTTTCAGCCGATCCTGCAGTACGTTGTGGTCCATGCTTGGGCCTATCAGCTACAGACCCTCTTTCTTCGAAATTATTCACTTTACGATAAATAGTACATTTTGTTGGCACGTTGTTGCTCACAAAAATTCCACGTAACTTTCTTATCGCCACAGTAACCGATGATTGATTTTGATAAAATGTTTTAACAATTAAAACACGTTGGTTTATCGAATATTATTCCACAATAAATTTGCCACGTCTCTACTTCACGACTGCCAAATATGAACTGTCAAGACTAATGTTTACTAAAATGGCGACAAAACAAAGAAGTATACCTTTCTGGCGGACACCCGTACTTTAATTCTGTATGCAAACAGTTTTTTTGCCTCCTACTAATCTTCTAATTTTTTTCGTTGAAAAAGTGTGGTATGTGGATTTTATATCCAAAAATTCTCTGCTGATACTAGAATACTCGAGGTGCATGTTACCTCAATCATTCGGTTCGATCGTGGCAACAAATATGTTCTTTTTAGAAAAACTAAATTTCCTTTTTTCAAAACCTTTTCTGACCATTTACCTACATTCGCGTTTTAGCCTTTTTCTGATAATAGTAATTATTTTCCGAATATGAAGGTAAGTAATGGTCAAACTTTCAGTCTAAGGGACCGTCACCCAAATGTAGCGAAACTGCAAATATAAATCACCAATAAAGGATGATCCATCTAGAGGCATTTTTTCAGAAAAAGATGTAAAAATTCAAATCAAGAGTGGAATCTTTATTGGTAATTTGAAAAGACATTTTATGCCATTTACTTATTGAATATAATTTCCTTCAAATGTTGGCCGTAACTACGCCTCAAGATTTCCATTCTGAGGGTCAAATTTTGGAAGACTCGTTCGAGCATTTCGACCGGTATGCCTTTAATGCCACGCGTAATGTTGGCTTCCAAAACCTGAATCGTAGCTGGTTTGTCAGCATAGACTTTGGACTTTACGTAACCCCAAAGAAAAGTTCTAAAGGTGTGATATCACTCGATCTAGGCGGCCAACTCACCTGGCCAAAACGTGAAATTAGCTGCTTTTCGAAATGACCTCTCAATAGATCCATTGTTTGCACAGCTGTATGGCAAGTGGCACCGTCCTCTTGAAACCAAGTGTCGTCAAGATTACGGGCTTCAATTTCAGGTAGCATAATGATCGATATCATGGCGCGATAGCGAGCATCATTCACTCACGGTTACGTTCCGGCCATCATCATTTTTGAAAAAATATGCACCGATGATTCCACGTATAAACCTTATAAACCGCATCAAACCGTGGTTTTCTCTAGGTATAATGAATGACACCTCTTGAACCTCTTCTTGTTGCTCTTCAGCCCAAATGCGGCAATTTTGTTTATTGACTTTGCCGTTGAGCTAGAAATGGGCCTAATCACTGAACAAAAGTTTGGTTGAAAAACTTTGCTTATCAAACGTCCTTTTCCATAATACAGTTGCTCAAACTGCACGCAGAGAAAAAACATGGTTACTAAATGGTCACGGCAATAAAAGCATTTTCTACACAATAAAAGTATGTTCGTCGCAACCATAGCAATGTTAACTGAATTTAGTTTTGACAATAGTATAATTGCTGCAACATTAATATTGTAGAAATATTACAATAGTATTATTACCAAATTTAAAAATGAAAATATGGTTATAGCAACAATATAAATATGGTTGGTGCAACAAAAGTATTGTGTTATGCGTTTTATGTTAACAATAATATTATTACGGCAATCATACTGTATGATTGTAATTTTTCTTCATTTAAATTTGTTTTTAAGAACAAATGTTATTGGTACGGATCTAATGCAATAATAGTACTTTTTATCGAAATTAAAATTTTTTAAACAAGCTGCTTTGGGTTTGTTTAACTGAAATTTTTTAATAAAGACGCTTACGTTTATTTAAACTTATTTTTTCTACTGTAAAATAAATCACTTCTATTATTTTGAATTTAATGTTTTTTTTTTGAAAAATTTCCTAATTCTAAACTATTGTCGACAACTTAAACAAATTCGAATAAATTATATTGGAGTATAATTGTGTGCGATCATACTACGGTTGTAGGGATCATAACATGGTTGCGCGTGAATCATACTATGGTTGTGAGGATCATACTATTGTTGTATGTGAAATATACTACGGCTGTGAGGATCATACTATGGTTGTGGAGATCATAGTATGGTTGAGTGTGAGTCATACTATGGTTGTGGCGATCATAGTATGGTTATGTGTGAATCATACTATTGTTGTTAGGATCATAGTATGGTTGTATTTGAATCATACTATTGTTGTGAGGATCATAATATTGTTGTACCACATACCTAACAATAGTATTATCCTCTTCGAATATTGTCACCACAACAATACTTTTTTTCTGCGTGTGGAGACGTTGTTGCGGTGTAAGTCTATCCATGATGGCAAAACAATACTGAAAAGAAACAAAAATAAAGTTTAACACAACTCACGCGTAATCGGTAAAAAAAAACCCTATTGAAAAAATACTTCTTGATCACCCGTTATAACTTTATTATATATATGACTCAAATCGCTCCATAATTAGTTGTTTGCCAATCGAAATATACCATACCAAAATTGATTGTAATGGGAATTAAAATGTATTTTCTTGAGCGATGTTCTAACATCTCCCGATGTTAATTCGGGGGAGATCTTTGCACTGGGCTATTTTACAAAGTGGGCTATTGAACCATTTGTACCTAATTTCATCACAGTTGGATGTGGCTTTTAGAGCTATAGACCTTAAATCGGTTGAACAGATTCGGATGTGTGGAAGATATATCTAAATTTTAAACGATTTTCATGGAAGTCGACTGCCTTACTTTTGCAATTTTTATGAAGATTGAATAACAGTTGTGACCTGTAGTTTAAAAAGAAGCTTAAGAAAGACGGCAGACGGACGGAATAACGAACAGACAGAACTCGTAAAATCGACTCAACTGGTGATTTTGAGTCGAGCGATAGACTTGAAAAGGCTCTAGTTTATATTTTTGATATTTACATGTCGGTCTTAGAAACATACAGTAGGCTTTGGACATAAAAACCGGATTGTCGGTTTTAGTCACTCTACGTCAATGTAAAATAAAAAATATGTAAAAGCCTTAATGAATGATAGAAAATTTTACGAAAGCCAAAAGCCGCATGATTTACGGCCCATATAATCAGTGACTATATAGGGTCTATAATGGATAAACAGCCCAATCACAACGAATTTTTAGAACAGTGGGTACATTTTTTTCTATAGATGAGACTCAAAATTTGTACGCAATACATACGACATACAAAAACTCTAGCAAATTGACTTAGGTAGCCGGCTGTTTAAAAATTCATTGTTATCATGATATAAACTGTTAGTTCGGGATATCGCCAAATTAAAATCGTAATCACCAAAAGCACTTGACAACAAATGAGCCTGATGTAAATGGGGGACGTTATCACCATTTAACACATACCTATACATACATGAGTATAATTTAACTAACACACACACGTATGTTAACTCACATACATATCACTGAAAGCGTTATCTTAAACTCGTACATAGACTTGTGCACGTAAGTACTTTGCGTTAAGCAAGACGCTCGTTAAGATATTCGATACAATTAACTTAAATTATTGCCCGATTTAATTTTAATTATCATTTACATACGCAGCTACGTAGCCAATAAAATATTTCAATATCAATAATTAAGGGTAGTCCAACTTAAAGCTTTACTACGCTGACTTACTTTTCCTTTCCCCTATGACAAACAGCAACAAACCTGATCTTATTAGCTTGCTCATCCATTAGCTCTTGACGCTTGTTTTTGGCTTATTGACATACGCTTTTACTTTCAAATATCTCCAAAGAAAGAAGTCCATCGTGACCGTGGCGGCCAACTAACATCATCACGACGTGAGAGAACACGGCCATTACATTTATCGCGCAAAAGAGCATTGTTTCGTTGGCTGTGTGGCACCATCCTGTTGGATGGTCCATATCCTCAATTTCGGAACGCAAGAAGTCCGTTATCATCTTGCGATAGCGAACACTGTTCACGGTAACTGTTTGGCCGACCTCTTTTTCGCAGAAGTACAGCTTGGTGAAAGAACGAAGGCAGAACGCACTCGGTAAGCCTGCTCAGGTGTTTTCACATTTACTTCAGACCCGGTTTGCTGAAACTTGCTTTCCATTCTCCCGATCTAGTGCATTTTAATTTTCGTAAAAGGCTTTAACAATCTGAAGGCGTTGCTAAATTGCGTAGCTCTCCATGTTTTAAAGTTTTTATATGAAAATCCAACTTTTTTAACCTCGGCAACGAGTGGTTACGAATTTAGACTCTTTTGTCGGTTAGACGCTTAGTTTAGAAGATATAGCCAACTTATGTTTTCATCTGAAAACCCAACTTTTTTGACTCCGACAACGAGTGGTCACGAATAAAGGCTCTTTTGTCGATTGGACGCTTAGTTTAGAAGATATAGCCAATTTAAGTTTTCATACAAAAATCCAACTTTTTTGACCCCGACAACAAGTGGTCACGAATTAAGGCTCTTTTGTCGATTAGACGCTTAGTTTAGAAGATATAGCCAATTTAAGTTTTCATATGAAAATCCAACTTTTTTGACCCCGACAACGAGTGACCACGACTTAAGGCTCTTTTGTCGATTAGACGCTTAGTTTAGAAGATATAGCCAATTTAAGTTTTCATACGAAATTCCACCTTTTTGCCCCGACAACGAGTGGTCACGAATTAAGGCTCTTGCCGATTAGACGCTAAGTTTAGAAGATATAGCCAATTTAAGTTTTTATACGAAATTCCAACATTTTTGACCCCGACAATGAGTGGTCACGAATTAAGGCTCTTTTGTCGATTAGACGCTTAGTTTAGAAGATATAGCCAATTTAAGTTTTTATATGAAAATCCAACTTTTTTGACCCCGACAACGAGTAGTCAGGAATTAAGGCTCTTTTGTCGATTAGACGCTTAGTTTAGAAGATATAGCCAATTTAAGTTTTCATACGAAATTCCAACTTTTTTGACCCCGACAACGAGTGACCACGACTTAAGGCTCTTTTGTCGATTAGACGCTTAGTTTAGAAGACAATTTAAGTTTTCATACGAAATTCCACCTTTTTGACCCCGACAACGAGTGGTCACGAATTAAGGCTCTTTTGTCGATTAGACGCCTAGTTTAGAAGAGATAGCCGATTTCCGTTTTCATACGAAATACCACCTTTTTTGACCCCGACAGCGAGTAGTCACGAATTAAGGCTCTTTTGTCGATTAGACGCTTAGTTTAGAAGATATAGCCAATTTAAGTTTTTATATGACCCCGACAACGAGTGGTCACGAATTACGGTTTTTTTTTGTCGATTAGACGCTTAGTTTATAAGATATAGCCGATTTAAGTTTTCATACGAAAATCCAACTTTTTTGACCCCGACAACGAGTGGTCACGAATTAAGGCTCTTTTGTCGATTAGACGCTTAGCTTAGAAGATATAGGCAATTTAAGTTTTCATACGAAAATCCAACTTTTTTGACCCCGACAACGAGTTGTGACGAATTTAGGCTCTTTTTTCGAGACGCTTAGTTTAGAAGATATAGCCAATTTAAGTTTTCATACGAAATTCCAACTTTTTTGACCCCGACAACCCCCCGACTTAAGGCTCTTTTGTCGATTAGACGCTTAGTTTAGAAGATATAGCCGATTTAAGTTTTCATACGAAATTCCACCTTTTTGACCCCGACAACGAGTGGTCACGAATTAAGGCTCTTTTGTCGATTAGACGCTTAGTTTATAAGATATAGCCGATTTAAGTTTTCATACGAAAATCCAACTTTTTTGACCCCGACAACGAGTGGTCACGAATTAAGGCTCTTTTGTCGATTAGACGCTTAGTTTAGAAGATATCGCCGATTTAAGTTTTTATATGAAAATCCAACTTTTTTGACCCCGACAACGAGTGGTCACGAATTAAGGCTCTTTTGTCGATTAGACGCTTAGTTTAGAAGATATAGCCGAATTAAGTTTTCATACGGAAATCCAACTTTTTTGACCCCGACAACGAGTGGTCACGAATTAAGGCTCTTTTGTCGATTAGACGCTTAGCTTAGAAGATATAGGCAATTTAAGTTTTCATATGAAAATCCCACTTTTTTGACCCCGACAACGAGTGGTCACGAATTAAGGCTCTTTTGTCGATTAGACGCTTAGTTTAAAAGATATAGCCAATTTAAGTTTTCATACGAAGTTCCAACTTTTTTGACCCCGACAACGAGTGGTCACGAATTAAGGCTCTTTTGTCGATTAGACGCTTAGTTTAGAAGATATAGCCAATTTAAGTTTTCATACGAAATTCCAACTTTTCTGACCCCGACAACGAGTGGGCACGAATTAAGGCTCTTTTGTCGATTAGACGCTTAGTTTAGAAGATATAGCCAATTTAAGTTTTTATATGAAAATCCAACTTTTTTGACCCCGACAACGAGTGGTCACGAATTAAGGCTCTTTTGTCGATTAGACGCTTAGTTTAGAAGATATATCCAATTTAAGTTTTCATACGAAATTCCAACTTTTTTGACCCCGACAACGAGTGGTCACGAATTAAGGCTCTTTTGTCGATTAGACGCTTAGTTTAGAAGATATAGCCAATTTAAGTTTTCATACGAAATTCCAACTTTTTTGACCCCGACAACGAGTGGTCACGAATTAAGGCTCTTTTGTCGATTAGACGCTTAGTTTAGAAGATATAGCCAATTTAAGTTTTTATATAAAAATCCAACTTTTTTGACCCCGACAACGAGTGGTCATTAATTAAGGCTCTTTTGTGGATTAGACGCTTAGTTTAGAAGATATAGCCAATTTAAGTTTTCGTATGAAAATCCCACTTTTTTGACCCCGACAGCGAGTGGTCACGAATTAAGGCTCTTTTGTCGATTAGACGCTTAGTTTAGAAGATATAGCCAATTTAAGTTTTCATATTGAAATCCAACTTTTTTGACCCCGACAACGAGTGGTCATTAATTAAGGCTCTTTTGTGGATTAGACGCTTAGTTTAGAAGATATAGCCAATTTAAGTTTTCATATCAAAATCCCACTTTTTTGACCCCGACAACGAGTGGTCACGAATTAAGGCTCTTTTGTCGATTAGACGCTTAGTTTAGAAGATATAGCCAATTTAAGTTTTCATATTGAAATCCAACTTTTTGACCCCGACAACGAGAGGTCACGAATTAAGGCTCTTTTGTCGATTAGACACTTAGTTTAGAAGATATAGCCAATTTAAGTTTTCATACGAAATT
The DNA here is from genome assembly GCA_963513945.1 of Hydrotaea diabolus. Classification (NCBI taxonomy): domain Eukaryota; kingdom Metazoa; phylum Arthropoda; class Insecta; order Diptera; family Muscidae; genus Hydrotaea; species Hydrotaea diabolus. The sequence continues at coordinate 147,746,221 of OY740718.1, read as the reverse complement.
CCAACTTTTTTGACCCCGACAACGAGTGGTCACGAATTAAGGTTCTTTTGTCGATTAGACGCTTAGTTTAGAAGATATAGCCAATTTAAGTTTTCATACGAAATTCCAACTTTTTTGACCCCGACAACGAGTGGGCACGAATTAAGGCTCTTTTGTCGATTAGACGCTTAGTTTAGAAGATATAGCCAATTTAAGTTTTCACACGAAATTCCAACTTTTTTGACCCCGACAACGAGTGGTCACGAATTAAGGTTCTTTTGTCGATTAGACGCTTAGTTTAGAAGATATAGCCAATTTAAGTTTTCATATGAAAATCCCACTTTTTTGACCCCGACAACGAGTGGTCACGAATTAAGGCTCTTTTGTCGATTAGACGCTTAGTTTAGAAGATATAGCCAATTTAAGTTTTCATATTGAAATCCAACTTTTTTGACCCCGACAACGAGAGGTCCGAATTAAGGTTCTTTTGTCGATTAGACGCATAGTTTAGAAGATATAGCCAATTTAAGTTTTCATACGAAATTCCAACTTTTTTGACCCTGACAACGAGTGGTCACGAATTAAGGCTCTTTTGTCGATTAGACGCTTAGTTTAGAAGATAAAGCTAATTTAAGTTTTCATATTGAAATCCAACTTTTTTGACCCCGACAACGAGTGGTCACGAATTAAGGTTCTTTTGTCGATTAGACGCATAGTTTAGAAGATATAGCCAATTTAAGTTTTCATACGAAATTCCAACTTTTTTGACCCCGACAACGAGTGGTCACGAATTAAGGCTCTTTTGTGGATTAGACGCTTAGTTTAGAAGATATAGCCAATTTAAGTTTTCATATTGAAATCCAACTTTTTCGACCCCGACAACGAGTGGTCACGAATTAAGGTTCTTTTGTCGATTAGACGCATAGTTTAGAAGATATAGCCAATTTAAGTTTTCATACGAAATTCCAACTTTTTTGACCCCGACAACGAGTGGTCACGAATTAAGGCTCTTTTGTGGATTAGACGCTTAGTTTAGAAGATATAGCCAATTTAAGTTTTCATATTGAAATCCAACTTTTTTGACCCCGACAACGAGTGGTCACGAATTAAGGCTCTTTTGTCGATTAGACGCTTAGTTTAGAAGATATAGCCAATTTAAATTTTTATATGAAAATCCAACTTTTTTGACCCCGACAACGAGTAGTCACGAATTAAGGCTCTTTTGTCGATTAGACGCTTAGTTTAGAAGATATAGCCAATTTAAGTTTTTATATTAAATTCCAACTTTTTTGACCCCGACAACGAGTGGTCACGAATTAAGGCTCTTTTGTCGATTAGACGCTTAGTTTAGAAGATATAGCCAATTTAAGTTTTCATACGAAATTCCAACTTTTTTGACCCCGACAACGAGTGGTCACGAATTAAGGCTCTTTTGTGGATTAGACGCTTAGTTTAGAAGATATAGCCAATTTAAGTTTTCATATTGAAACCCAACTTTTTTGACCCCGACAACGAGTGATCACGAATTAAGGCTCTTTTGTCGATTAGACGCTTAGTTTAGAAGATATAGCCAATTTAAGTTTTCATACGAAATTCCAACTTTTTTGACCCCGACAACGAGTGGTCACGAATTAAGGCTCTTTTGTGGATTAGACGCTTAGTTTAGAAGATATAGCCAATTTAAGTTTTCATATTGAAACCCAACTTTTTTGACCCCGACAACGAGTGATCACGAATTAAGGCTCTTTTGTCGATTAGACGCTTAGTTTAGAAGATATAGCCAATTTAAGTTTTTATATGAAAATCCAACTTTTTTGACCCCGACAACGAGTGGTCACGAATTAAGGCTCTTTTGTCGATTAGACGCTTAGTTTAGAAGATATAGCCAATTTAAGTTTTCATATGAAAATCCCACTTTTTTGACCCCGACAACGAGTGGTCACGAATTAAGGCTCTTTTGTCGATTAGACGCTTAGTTTAGAAGATATAGCCAATTTAAGTTTTCATATTGAAATCCAACTTTTTTGACCCCGACAACGAGAGGTCACGAATTAAGGCTCTTTTGTCGATTAGACGCTTAGTTTAGAAGATATAGCCAATTTAAGTTTTCATACGAAATTCCAACTTTTTTGACCCCGACAACGAGTGGTCACGAATTAAGGCTCTTTTGTCGATTAGACGCTTAGTTTAGAAGATATAGCCAATTTAAGTTTTCATACGAAATTCCAACTTTTTTGACCCCGACAACGAGTGGTCACGAATTAAGGCTCTTTTGTCGATTAGACGCTTAGTTTAGAAGATATAGCCAATTTAAGTTTTCATACGAAATTCCAACGTTTTTGACCCCGACAACGAGTGGGCACGAATTAAGGCTCTTTTGTCGATTAGACGCTTAGTTTAGAAGATATAGCCAATTTAAGTTTTCATACGAAATTCCAACTTTTTTGTCCCCGACAACGAGTAGTCACGAATTAAGGCTCTTTTGTCGATTAGACGCTTAGTTTAGAAGATATAGCCAATTTAAGTTTTCATACGAAATTCCAACTTTTTTGACCCCGACAACGAGTGGGCACGAATTAAGGCTCTTTTGTCGATTAGACGCTTAGTTTAGAAGATATAGCCAATTTAAGTTTTTATATGAAAATCCAACTTTTTTGACCCCGACAACGAGTAGTCACGAATTAAGGCTCTTTTGTCGATTAGACGCTTAGTTTAGAAGATATAGCCAATTTAAGTTTTTATATGAAAATCCAACTTTTTTGACCCCGACAACGAGTGGTCACGAATTAAGGGTCTTTTGTCGATTAGACGCTTAGTTTAGAAGATACAGCCAATTTAAGTTTTCATATTGAAATCCAACTTTTTTGACCCCGACAACGAGTGGTCACGAATTAAGGCTCTTTTGTCGATTAGACGCTTAGTTTAGAAGATATAGCCAATTTAAGTTTTCATACGAAATTCCAACTTTTTTGTCCCCGACAACGAGTAGTCACGAATTAAGGCTCTTTTGTCGATTAGACGCTTAGTTTAGAAGATATAGCCAATTTAAGTTTTCATACGAAATTCCAACTTTTTTGACCCCGACAACGAGTAGTCACGAAGTCCAACTTTTTTGACCCCGACAACGAGTGGGCACGAATTAAGGCTCTTTTGTCGATTAGACGCTTAGTTTAGAAGATATAGCCAATTTAAGTTTTCACACGAAATTCCAACTTTTTTGACCCCGACAACGAGTGGTCACGAATTAAGGTTCTTTTGTCGATTAGACGCTTAGTTTAGAAGATATAGCCAATTTAAGTTTTCATACGAAATTCCAACTTTTTTGACCCCGACAACGAGTGGGCACGAATTAAGGCTCTTTTGTCGATTAGACGCTTAGTTTAGAAGATATAGCCAATTTAAGTTTTTATATGAAAATCCAACTTTTTTGACCCCGACAACGAGTAGTCACGAATTAAGGCTCTTTTGTCGATTAGACGCTTAGTTTAGAAGATATAGCCAATTTAAGTTTTTATATGAAAATCCAACTTTTTTGACCCCGACAACGAGTGGTCACGAATTAAGGCTCTTTTGTCGATTAGACGCATAGTTTAGAAGATATAGCCAATTTAAGTTTTCATACGAAATTCCAACTTTTTTGACCCCGACAACGAGTGGGCACGAATTAAGGCTCTTTTGTCGATTAGACGCTTAGTTTAGAAGATATAGCCAATTTAAGTTTTTATATGAAAATCCAACTTTTTTGACCCCGACAACGAGTGGTCACGAATTAAGGCTCTTTTGTCGATTAGACGCTTAGTTTAGAAGATATAGCCAATTTAAGTTTTCATACGAAATTCCAACTTTTTTGACCCCGACAACGAGTGGTCACGAATTAAGGCTCTTTTGTCGATTAGACGCTTAGTTTAGAAGATATAGCCAATTTAAGTTTTCATACGAAATTCCAACGTTTTTGACCCCGACAACGAGTGGGCACGAATTAAGGCTCTTTTGTCGATTAGACGCTTAGTTTAGAAGATATAGCCAATTTAAGTTTTCATACGAAATTCCAACTTTTTTGACCCCGACAACGAGTGGTCACGAATTAAGGCTCTTTTGTCGATTAGACGCTTAGTTTAGAAGATATAGCCAATTTAAGTTTTCATACGAAATTCCAACTTTTTTGTCCCCGACAACGAGTAGTCACGAATTAAGGCTCTTTTGTCGATTAGACGCTTAGTTTAGAAGATATAGCCAATTTAAGTTTTCACACGAAATTCCAACTTTTTTGACCCCGACAACGAGTGGTCACGAATTAAGGTTCTTTTGTCGATTAGACGCTTAGTTTAGAAGATATAGCCAATTTAAGTTTTCATACGAAATTCCAACTTTTTTGACCCCGACAACGAGTGGGCACGAATTAAGGCTCTTTTGTCGATTAGACGCTTAGTTTAGAAGATATAGCCAATTTAAGTTTTTATATGAAAATCCAACTTTTTTGACCCCGACAACGAGTAGTCACGAATTAAGGCTCTTTTGTCGATTAGACGCTTAGTTTAGAAGATATAGCCAATTTAAGTTTTTATATGAAAATCCAACTTTTTTGACCCCGACAACGAGTGGTCACGAATTAAGGGTCTTTTGTCGATTAGACGCTTAGTTTAGAAGATACAGCCAATTTAAGTTTTCATATTGAAATCCAACTTTTTTGACCCCGACAACGAGTGGTCACGAATTAAGGCTCTTTTGTCGATTAGACGCTTAGTTTAGAAGATATAGCCAATTTAAGTTTTCATACGAAATTCCAACTTTTTTGTCCCCGACAACGAGTAGTCACGAATTAAGGCTCTTTTGTCGATTAGACGCTTAGTTTAGAAGATATAGCCAATTTAAGTTTTCATACGAAATTCCAACTTTTTTGACCCCGACAACGAGTAGTCACGAAGTCCAACTTTTTTGACCCCGACAACGAGTGGGCACGAATTAAGGCTCTTTTGTCGATTAGACGCTTAGTTTAGAAGATATAGCCAATTTAAGTTTTCACACGAAATTCCAACTTTTTTGACCCCGACAACGAGTGGTCACGAATTAAGGTTCTTTTGTCGATTAGACGCTTAGTTTAGAAGATATAGCCAATTTAAGTTTTCATACGAAATTCCAACTTTTTTGACCCCGACAACGAGTGGGCACGAATTAAGGCTCTTTTGTCGATTAGACGCTTAGTTTAGAAGATATAGCCAATTTAAGTTTTTATATGAAAATCCAACTTTTTTGACCCCGACAACGAGTAGTCACGAATTAAGGCTCTTTTGTCGATTAGACGCTTAGTTTAGAAGATATAGCCAATTTAAGTTTTTATATGAAAATCCAACTTTTTTGACCCCGACAACGAGTGGTCACGAATTAAGGCTCTTTTGTCGATTAGACGCATAGTTTAGAAGATATAGCCAATTTAAGTTTTCATACGAAATTCCAACTTTTTTGACCCCGACAACGAGATTTAAGTTTTTATATTAAATTCCAACTTTTTTGACCCCGACAACGAGTGGTCACGAATTAAGGCTCTTTTGTCGATTAGACGCTTAGTTTAGAAGATATAGCCAATTTAAGTTTTCATACGAAATTCCAACTTTTTTGACCCCGACAACGAGTGGTCACGAATTAAGGCTCTTTTGTGGATTAGACGCTTAGTTTAGAAGATATAGCCAATTTAAGTTTTTATATGAAAATCCAACTTTTTTGACCCCGACAACGAGTGGTCACGAATTAAGGCTCTTTTGTGGATTAGACGCTTAGTTTAGAAGATATAGCCAATTTAAGTTTTCATATTGAAATCCAACTTTTTTGACCCCGACAACGAGTGGGCACGAATTAAGGCTCTTTTGTCGATTAGACGCTTAGTTTAGAAGATATAGCCAATTTAAGTTTTCACACGAAATTCCAACTTTTTTGACCCCGACAACGAGTGGTCACGAATTAAGGTTCTTTTGTCGATTAGACGCTTAGTTTAGAAGATATAGCCAATTTAAGTTTTCATACGAAATTCCAACTTTTTTGACCCCGACAACGAGTGGGCACGAATTAAGGCTCTTTTGTCGATTAGACGCTTAGTTTAGAAGATATAGCCAATTTAAGTTTTTATATGAAAATCCAACTTTTTTGACCCCGACAACGAGTGGTCACGAATTAAGGCTCTTTTGTCGATTAGACGCTTAGTTTAGAAGATATAGCCAATTTAAGTTTTTATATGAAAATCCAACTTTTTTGACCCCGACAACGAGTGGGCACGAATTAAGGCTCTTTTGTCGATTAGACGCTTAGTTTAGAAGATATAGCCAATTTAAGTTTTCACACGAAATTCCAACTTTTTTGACCCCGACAACGAGTGGTCACGAATTAAGGTTCTTTTGTCGATTAGACGCTTAGTTTAGAAGATATAGCCAATTTAAGTTTTCATACGAAATTCCAACTTTTTTGACCCCGACAACGAGTGGGCACGAATTAAGGCTCTTTTGTCGATTAGACGCTTAGTTTAGAAGATATAGCCAATTTAAGTTTTTATATGAAAATCCAACTTTTTTGACCCCGACAACGAGTGGTCACGAATTAAGGCTCTTTTGTCGATTAGACGCTTAGTTTAGAAGATATAGCCAATTTAAGTTTTTATATGAAAATCCAACTTTTTTGACCCCGACAACGAGTGGTCACGAATTAAGGCTCTTTTGTCGATTAGACGCTTAGTTTAGAAGATATAGCCAATTTAAGTTTTCATATGAAAATCCCACTTTTTTGACCCCGACAACGAGTGGTCACGAATTAAGGCTCTTTTGTCGATTAGACGCTTAGTTTAGAAGATATAGCCAATTTAAGTTTTCATATTGAAATCCAACTTTTTTGACCCCGACAACGAGAGGTCACGAATTAAGGCTCTTTTGTCGATTAGACGCTTAGTTTAGAAGATATAGCCAATTTAAGCTTTCATACGAAATTCCAACTTTTTTGACCCCGACAACGAGTGGTCACGAATTAAGGCTCTTTTGTCGATTAGACGCTTAGTTTAGAAGATATAGCCAATTTAAGTTTTCATACGAAATTCCAACTTTTTTGACCCCGACAACGAGTGGGCACGAATTAAGGCTCTTTTGTCGATTAGACGCTTAGTTTAGAAGATATAGCCAATTTAAGTTTTTATATGAAAATCCAACTTTTTTGACCCCGACAACGAGTAGTCACGAATTAAGGCTCTTTTGTCGATTAGACGCTTAGTTTAGAAGATATAGCCAATTTAAGTTTTTATATTAAATTCCAACTTTTTTGACCCCGACAACGAGTGGTCACGAATTAAGGCTCTTTTGTCGATTAGACGCTTAGTTTAGAAGATATAGCCAATTTAAGTTTTCATACGAAATTCCAACTTTTTTGACCCCGACAACGAGTGGTCACGAATTAAGGCTCTTTTGTGGATTAGACGCTTAGTTTAGAAGATATAGCCAATTTAAGTTTTCATATTGAAATCCAACTTTTTTGACCCCGACAACGAGTGGTCACGAATTAAGGCTCTTTTGTCGATTAGACGCTTAGTTTAGAAGATATAGCCAATTTAAGTTTTTATATGAAAATCCAACTTTTTTGACCCCGACAACGAGTGGTCACGAATTAAGGCTCTTTTGTCGATTAGACGCTTAGTTTAGAAGATATAGCCAATTTAAGTTTTCATATGAAAATCCCACTTTTTTGACCCCGACAACGAGTGGTCACGAATTAAGGCTCTTTTGTCGATTAGACGCTTAGTTTAGAAGATATAGCCAATTTAAGTTTTCATACGAAATTCCAACTTTTTTGACCCCGACAACGAGTGGGCACGAATTAAGGCTCTTTTGTCGATTAGACGCTTAGTTTAGAAGATATAGCCAATTTAAGTTTTCATACGAAATTCCAACTTTTTTGACCCCGACAACGAGTGGTCACGAATTAAGGCTCTTTTGTCGATTAGACGCTTAGTTTAGAAGATATAGCCAATTTAAGTTTTTATATGAAAATCCAACTTTTTTGACCCCGACAACGAGTGGTCACGAATTAAGGGTCTTTTGTCGATTAGACGCTTAGTTTAGAAGATACAGCCAATTTAAGTTTTCATATTGAAATCCAACTTTTTTGACCCCGACAACGAGTGGTCACGAATTAAGGCTCTTTTGTCGATTAGACGCTTAGTTTAGAAGATATAGCCAATTTAAGTTTTTATATGAAAATCCAACTTTTTTGACCCCGACAACGAGTGGTCACGAATTAAGGCTCTTTTGTCGATTAGACGCTTAGTTTAGAAGATATAGCCAATTTAAGTTTTTATATGAAAATCCAACTTTTTTGACCCCGACAACGAGTGGTCACGAATTAAGGCTCTTTTGTCGATTAGACGCTTAGTTTAGAAGATATAGCCAATTTAAGTTTTCATACGAAATTCCAACTTTTTTGACCCCGACAACGAGTGGTCACGAATTAAGGCTCTTTTGTCGATTAGACGCTTAGTTTAGAAGATATAGCCAATTTAAGTTTTTATATGAAAATCCAACTTTTTTGACCCCGACAACGAGTGGTCACGAATTAAGGGTCTTTTGTCGATTAGACGCTTAGTTTAGAAGATACAGCCAATTTAAGTTTTCATATTGAAATCCAACTTTTTTGACCCCGACAACGAGTGGTCACGAATTAAGGCTCTTTTGTCGATTAGACGCTTAGTTTAGAAGATATAGCCAATTTAAGTTTTCATACGAAATTCCAACTTTTTTGTCCCCGACAACGAGTAGTCACGAATTAAGGCTCTTTTGTCGATTAGACGCTTAGTTTAGAAGATATAGCCAATTTAAGTTTTCATACGAAATTCCAACTTTTTTGACCCCGACAACGAGTAGTCACGAAGTCCAACTTTTTTGACCCCGACAACGAGTGAGCACGAATTAAGGCTCTTTTGTCGATTAGACGCTTAGTTTAGAAGATATAGCCAATTTAAGTTTTCACACGAAATTCCAACTTTTTTGACCCCGACAACGAGTGGTCACGAATTAAGGTTCTTTTGTCGATTAGACGCTTAGTTTAGAAGATATAGCCAATTTAAGTTTTCATACGAAATTCCAACTTTTTTGACCCCGACAACGAGTGGGCACGAATTAAGGCTCTTTTGTCGATTAGACGCTTAGTTTAGAAGATATAGCCAATTTAAGTTTTTATATGAAAATCCAACTTTTTTGACCCCGACAACGAGTAGTCACGAATTAAGGCTCTTTTGTCGATTAGACGCTTAGTTTAGAAGATACAGCCAATTTAAGTTTTCATATTGAAATCCAACTTTTTTGACCCCGACAACGAGTGGGCACGAATTAAGGCTCTTTTGTCGATTAGACGCTTAGTTTAGAAGATATAGCCAATTTAAGTTTTCACACGAAATTCCAACTTTTTTGACCCCGACAACGAGTGGTCACGAATTAAGGTTCTTTTGTCGATTAGACGCTTAGTTTAGAAGATATAGCCAATTTAAGTTTTCATACGAAATTCCAACTTTTTTGACCCCGACAACGAGTGGTCACGAATTAAGGCTCTTTTGTCGATTAGACGCTTAGTTTAGAAGATATAGCCAATTTAAGTTTTTATATGAAAATCCAACTTTTTTGACCCCGACAACGAGTGGTCACGAATTAAGGCTCTTTTGTCGATTAGACGCTTAGTTTAGAAGATATAGCCAATTTAAGTTTTTATATGAAAATCCAACTTTTTTGACCCCGACAACGAGTGGTCACGAATTAAGGCTCTTTTGTCGATTAGACGCTTAGTTTAGAAGATATAGCCAATTTAAGTTTTCATACGAAATTCCAACTTTTTTGACCCCGACAACGAGTGGTCACGAATTAAGGCTCTTTTGTCGATTAGACGCTTAGTTTAGAAGATATAGCCAATTTAAATTTTTATATGAAAATCCAACTTTTTTGACCCCGACAACGAGTGGTCACGAATTAAGGGTCTTTTGTCGATTAGACGCTTAGTTTAGAAGATACAGCCAATTTAAGTTTTCATATTGAAATCCAACTTTTTTGACCCCGACAACGAGTGGTCACGAATTAAGGCTCTTTTGTCGATTAGACGCTTAGTTTAGAAGATATAGCCAATTTAAGTTTTCATACGAAATTCCAACTTTTTTGTCCCCGACAACGAGTAGTCACGAATTAAGGCTCTTTTGTCGATTAGACGCTTAGTTTAGAAGATACAGCCAATTTAAGTTTTCATATTGAAATCCAACTTTTTTGACCCCGACAACGAGTGGTCACGAATTAAGGCTCTTTTGTCGATTAGACGCTTAGTTTAGAAGATATAGCCAATTTAAGTTTTCATACGAAATTCCAACTTTTTTGTCCCCGACAACGAGTAGTCACGAATTAAGGCTCTTTTGTCGATTAGACGCTTAGTTTAGAAGATATAGCCAATTTAAGTTTTCATACGAAATTCCAACTTTTTTGACCCCGACAACGAGTAGTCACGAAGTCCAACTTTTTTGACCCCGACAACGAGTGAGCACGAATTAAGGCTCTTTTGTCGATTAGACGCTTAGTTTAGAAGATATAGCCAATTTAAGTTTTCACACGAAATTCCAACTTTTTTGACCCCGACAACGAGTGGTCACGAATTAAGGTTCTTTTGTCGATTAGACGCTTAGTTTAGAAGATATAGCCAATTTAAGTTTTCATACGAAATTCCAACTTTTTTGACCCCGACAACGAGTGGGCACGAATTAAGGCTCTTTTGTCGATTAGACGCTTAGTTTAGAAGATATAGCCAATTTAAGTTTTTATATGAAAATCCAACTTTTTTGACCCCGACAACGAGTAGTCACGAATTAAGGCTCTTTTGTCGATTAGACGCTTAGTTTAGACGATATAGCCAATTTAAGTTTTTATATGAAAATCCAACTTTTTTGACCCCGACAACGAGTGGTCACGAATTAAGGGTCTTTTGTCGATTAGACGCTTAGTTTAGAAGATACAGCCAATTTAAGTTTTCATATTGAAATCCAACTTTTTTGACCCCGACAACGAGTGGTCACGAATTAAGGCTCTTTTGTCGATTAGACGCTTAGTTTAGAAGATATAGCCAATTTAAGTTTTCATACGAAATTCCAACTTTTTTGTCCCCGACAACGAGTAGTCACGAATTAAGGCTCTTTTGTCGATTAGACGCTTAGTTTAGAAGATATAGCCAATTTAAGTTTTCATACGAAATTCCAACTTTTTTGACCCCGACAACGAGTGGGCACGAATAAGGCTCTTTTGTCGATTAGACGCTTAGTTTAGAAGATATAGCCAATTTAAGTTTTCATATTGAAATCCAACTTTTTTGACCCCGACAACGAGTGGTCACGAATTAAGGCTCTTTTGTCGATTAGACGCTTAGTTTAGAAGATATAGCCAATTTAAGTTTTCACACGAAATTCCAACTTTTTTGACCCCGACAACGAGTAGTCACGAAGTCCAACTTTTTTGACCCCGACAACGAGTGAGCACGAATTAAGGCTCTTTTGTCGATTAGACGCTTAGTTTAGAAGATATAGCCAATTTAAGTTTTCACACGAAATTCCAACTTTTTTGACCCCGACAACGAGTGGTCACGAATTAAGGTTCTTTTGTCGATTAGACGCTTAGTTTAGAAGATATAGCCAATTTAAGTTTTCATACGAAATTCCAACTTTTTTGACCCCGACAACGAGTGGGCACGAATAAGGCTCTTTTGTCGATTAGACGCTTAGTTTAGAAGATATAGCCAATTTAAGTTTTTATATGAAAATCCAACTTTTTTGACCCCGACAACGAGTAGTCACGAAGTCCAACTTTTTTGACCCCGACAACGAGTGGGCACGAATTAAGGCTCTTTTGTCGATTAGACGCTTAGTTTAGAAGATATAGCCAATTTAAGTTTTCACACGAAATTCCAACTTTTTTGACCCCGACAACGAGTGGTCACGAATTAAGGTTCTTTTGTCGATTAGACGCTTAGTTTAGAAGATATAGCCAATTTAAGTTTTCATACGAAATTCCAACTTTTTTGACCCCGACAACGAGTGGGCACGAATAAGGCTCTATTGTCGATTAGACGCTTAGTTTAGAAGATATAGCCAATTTAAGTTTTTATATGAAAATCCAACTTTTTGACCCCGACAACGAGTAGTCACGAAGTCCAACTTTTTTGACCCCGACAACGAGTGGACACGAATTAAGGCTCTTTTGTCGATTAGACGCTTAGTTTAGAAGATATAGCCAATTTAAGTTTTCACACGAAATTCCAACTTTTTTGACCCCGACAACGAGTGGTCACGAATTAAGGTTCTTTTGTCGATTAGACGCTTAGTTTAGAAGATATAGCCAATTTAAGTTTTCATACGAAATTCCAACTTTTTTGACCCCGACAACGAGTGGGCACGAATAAGGCTCTTTTGTCGATTAGACGCTTAGTTTAGAAGATATAGCCAATTTAAGTTTTCACACGAAATTCCAACTTTTTTGACCCCGACAACGAGTGGTCACGAATTAAGGTTCTTTTGTCGATTAGACGCTTAGTTTAGAAGATATAGCCAATTTAAGTTTTCATACGAAATTCCAACTTTTTTGACCCCGACAACGAGTGGGCACGAATAAGGCACTTTTGTCGATTAGACGCTTAGTTTAGAAGATATAGCCAATTTAAGTTTTCATACGAAATTCCAACTTTTTTGACCCCGACAACGAGTGGTCACGAATTAAGGCTCTTTTGTGGATTAGACGCTTAGTTTAGAAGATATAGCCAATTTAAGTTTTCACACGAAATTCCAACTTTTTTGACCCCGACAACGAGTGGTCACGAATTAAGGCTCTTTTGTCGATTAGACGCTTAGTTTAGAAGATATAGCCAATTTAAGTTTTCATACGAAATTCCACCTTTTTCGTGTTCACGAATTAAGGCTCTTTTGTTGATTAGACGCTTAGTTTAGAAGATATAGTCAATTTAAGTTTTCAAACGAAATTCCAACTTTTTTGACCCCGACAACGAGTGGTCACGAATTAAGGCTCTTTTGTCGATTAGACGCTTAGTTTAGAAGATATAGCCAATTTAAGTTTTTATATGAAAATCCAACTTTTTTGACCCCGACAACGAGTGGTCACGAATTAAGGCTCTTTTGTCGATTAGACGCTTAGTTTAGAAGATATAGCCAATTTAAGTTTTTATATGAAAATCCAACTTTTTTGACCCCGACAACGAGTGGTCACGAATTAAGGCTCTTTTGTCGATTAGACGCTTAGTTTAGAAGATATAGCCAATTTAAGTTTTTATATGAAAATTCAACTTATTTGACCCCGACAACGAGTGGTCACGAATTAAGGCTCTTTCGTCGATTAGACGCTTAGTTTAGAAGATATAGCCAATTTAAGTTTTCATACGAAATTCCAACTTTTTTGACCCCGACAACGAGTGGTCACGAATTAAGGCACTTTTGTCGATTAGACGCTTAGTTTAGAAGATATAGCCAATTTAAGTTTTCATACGAAATTCCAACTTTTTTGTCCCCGACAACGAGTAGTCACGAATTAAGGCTCTTTTGTCGATTAGACGCTTAGTTTAGAAGATATAGCCAATTTAAGTTTTCATACGAAATTCCAACTTTTTTGTCCCCGACAACGAGTAGTCACGAATTAAGGCTCTTTTGTCGATTAGACGCTTAGTTTAGAAGATATAGCCAATTTAAGTTTTTATATGAAAATCCAACTTTTTTGACCCCGACAACGAGTGGTCACGAATTAAGGCTCTTTTGTCGATTAGACGCTTAGTTTAGAAGATATAGCCAATTTAAGTTTTCATACGAAATTCCAACTTTTTTGTCCCCGACAACGAGTAGTCACGAATTAAGGCTCTTTTGTCGATTAGACGCTTAGTTTAGAAGATATAGCCAATTTAAGTTTTCATACGAAATTCCAACTTTTTTGACCCCGACAACGAGTAGTCACGAATTAAGGCTCTTTTGTCGATTAGACGCTTAGTTTAGAAGATATAGCCAATTTAAGTTTTTATATGAAAATCCAACTTTTTTGACCCCGACAACGAGTGGTCACGAATTAAGGCTCTTTTGTCGATTAGACGCTTAGTTTAGAAGATATAGCCAATTTAAGTTTTCATACGAAATTCCAACTTTTTTGTCCCCGACAACGAGTAGTCACGAATTAAGGCTCTTTTGTCGATTAGACGCTTAGTTTAGAAGATATAGCCAATTTAAGTTTTTATATGAAAATCCAACTTTTTTGACCCCGACAACGAGTGGTCACGAATTAAGGCTCTTTTGTCGATTAGACGCTTAGTTTAGAAGATATAGCCAATTTAAGTTTTCATACGAAATTCCAACTTTTTTGTCCCCGACAACGAGTAGTCACGAATTAAGGCTCTTTTGTCGATTAGACGCTTAGTTTAGAAGATATAGCCAATTTAAGTTTTCATACGAAATTCCAACTTTTTTGACCCCGACAACGAGTGGTCACGAATTAAGGCACTTTTGTCGATTAGACGCTTAGTTTAGAAGATATAGCCAATTTAAGTTTTCATACGAAATTCCAACTTTTTTGTCCCCGACAACGAGTAGTCACGAATTAAGGCTCTTTTGTCGATTAGACGCTTAGTTTAGAAGATATAGCATATTTAAGTTTTCATACGAAATTCCACATTTTTCGTGTTCACGAATTAAGGCTCTTTTGATGATTAGACGCTTAGTTTAGAAGATATAGTCAATTTAAGTTTTCAAACGAAATTCCAACTTTTTTGACCCCGACAACGAGTGGTCACGAATTAAGGCACTTTTGTCGATTAGACGCTTAGTTTAGAAGATATAGCCAATTTAAGTTTTCATACGAAATTCCAACTTTTTTGTCCCCGACAACGAGTAGTCACGAATTAAGGCTCTTTTGTCGATTAGACGCTTAGTTTAGAAGATATAGCCAATTTAAGTTTTCATACGAAATTCCAACTTTTTTGTCCCCGACAACGAGTGGTCACGAATTAAGGCACTTTTGTCGATTAGACGCTTAGTTTAGAAGATATAGCCAATTTAAGTTTTCATACGAAATTCCAACTTTTTTGTCCCCGACAACGAGTAGTCACGAATTAAGGCTCTTTTGTCGATTAGACGCTTAGTTTAGAAGATATAGCCAATTTAAGTTTTCATACGAAATTCCAACTTTTTTGTCCCCGACAACGAGTGGTCACGAATTAAGGCACTTTTGTCGATTAGACGCTTAGTTTAGAAGATATAGCCAATTTAAGTTTTCATACGAAATTCCAACTTTTTTGTCCCCGACAACGAGTAGTCACGAATTAAGGCTCTTTTGTCGATTAGACGCTTAGTTTAGAAGATATAGCCAATTTAAGTTTTCATACGAAATTCCAACTTTTTTGACCCCGACAACGAGTGGTCACGAATTAAGGCTCTTTTGTCGATTAGACGCTTAGTTTAGAAGATATAGCCAATTTAAGTTTTCATACGAAATTCCACCTTTTTCGTGTTCACGAGTTAAGGCTCTTTTGTTGATTAAACGCTTAGTTTAGAAGATATAGTCAATTTAAGTTTTCATACGAAATTCCAACTTTTTTGACCCCGACAACGAGTGGTCACGAATTAAGGCTCTTTCGTCGATTAGACGCTTAGTTTAGAAGATATAGCCAATTTAAGTTTTCATACGAAATTCCAACTTTTTTGACCCCGACAACGAGTGGTCACGAATTAAGGCACTTTTGTCGATTAGACGCTTAGTTTAGAAGATATAGCCAATTTAAGTTTTCATACGAAATTCCACCTTTTTTGACCCCGACAACGAGCAGTCACGAATTAAGGCTCTTTTCTCGATTAGACGCTTAGTTTAGAAGATAAAGCCAATTTAAGTTTTCAAACGAAATTCCAACTTTTTTGACCCCGACAACGAGTGGTCACGAATTAAGGCACTTTTGTCGATTAGACGCTTAGTTTAGAAGATATAGCCAATTTAAGTTATCATACGAAATTCCAACTTTTTTGTCCCCGACAACGAGTAGTCACGAATTAAGGCTCTTTTGTCGATTAGACGCTTAGTTTAGAAGATATAGCCAATTTAAGTTTTCATACGAAATTCCAACTTTTTTGTCCCCGACAACGAGTAGTCACGAATTAAGGCTCTTTTGTCGATTAGACGCTTAGTTTAGAAGATATAGCCAATTTAAGTTTTCATACGAAATTCCAACTTTTTTGTCCCCGACAACGAGTAGTCACGAATTAAGGCTCTTTTGTCGATTAGACGCTTAGTTTAGAAGATATAGCCAATTTAAGTTTTCATACGAAATTCCAACTTTTTTGACCCCGACAACGAGTGGTCACGAATTAAGGCTCTTTTGTCGATTAGACGCTTAGTTTAGAAGATATAGCCAATTTAAGTTTTCATACGAAATTCCACCTTTTTCGTGTTCACGAATTAAGGCTCTTTTGTTGATTAGACGCTTAGTTTAGAAGATATAGTCAATTTAAGTTTTCATACGAAATTCCAACTTTTTTGACCCCGACAACGAGTGGTCACGAATTAAGGCTCTTTCGTCGATTAGACGCTTAGTTTAGAAGATATAGCCAATTTAAGTTTTCATACGAAATTCCAACTTTTTTGACCCCGACAACGAGTGGTCACGAATTAAGGCACTTTTGTCGATTAGACGCTTAGTTTAGAAGATATAGCCAATTTAAGTTTTCATACGAAATTCCACCTTTTTTGACCCCGACAACGAGTGGTCACGAATTAAGGCTCTTTTCTCGATTAGACGCTTAGTTTAGAAGATAAAGCCAATTTAAGTTTTCATACGAAATTCTAACTTTTTTGACCCCGACAACGAGTGGTCACGAATTAAGGCTCTTTTGTTGATTAGACGCTTAGTTTAGAAGATATAGTCAATTTAAGTTTTCATACGAAATTCCAACTTTTTTGACCCCGACAACGAGTGGTCACGAATTAAGGCTCTTTTGTCGATTAGACGCTTAGTTTAGAAGATATAGCCAATTTAAGTTTTCATACGAAATTCCAACTTTTTTGACCCCGACAACGAGTGGTCACGAATTAAGGCTCTTTTGTCGACTAGACGCTTAGTTTAGAAGATATAGCCAATTTAAGTTTTCATACGAAATTCCACCTTTTTTGACCCCGACAACGAGCAGTCACGAATTAAGGCTCTTTTCTCGATTAGACGCTTAGTTTAGAAGATAAAGCCAATTTAAGTTTTCATACGAAATTCTAACTTTTTTGACCCCGACAACGAGTGGTCACGAATTAAGGCTCTTTTGTTGATTAGACGCTTAGTTTAGAAGATATAGTCAATTTAAGTTTTCATACGAAATTCCAACTTTTTTGACCCCGACAACGAGTGGTCACGAATTAAGGCTCTTTTGTCGATTAGACGCTTAGTTTAGAAGATATAGCCAATTTAAGTTTTCATACGAAATTCCACCTTTTTCGTGTTCACGAATTAAGGCTCTTTTGTTGATTAGACGCTTAGTTTAGAAGATATAGTCAATTTAAGTTTTCATACGAAATTCCAACTTTTTTGACCCCGACAACGAGTGGTCACGAATTAAGGCTCTTTTGTCGATTAGACGCTTAGTTTAGAAGATATAGCCAATTTAAGTTTTTATATGAAAATCCAACTTTTTTGACCCCGACAACGAGTGGTCACGAATTAAGGCTCTTTTGTCGATTAGACGCTTAGTTTAGAAGATATAGCCAATTTAAGTTTTCATACGAAATTCCACCTTTTTTGACCCCGGCAACGAGCAGTCACGAATTAAGGCTCTTTTCTCGATTAGACGCTTAGTTTAGAAGATAAAGCCAATTTAAGTTTTCATACGAAATTCTAACTTTTTTGACCCCGACAACGAGTGGTCACGAATTAAGGCTCTTTTGTTGATTAGACGCTTAGTTTAGAAGATATAGTCAATTTAAGTTTTCATACGAAATTCCAACTTTTTTGACCCCGACAACGAGTGGTCACGAATTAAGGCTCTTTTGTCGATTAGACGCTTAGTTTAGAAGATATAGCCAATTTAAGTTTTCATACGAAATTCCACCTTTTTCGTGTTCACGAATTAAGGCTCTTTTGTTGATTAGACGCTTAGTTTAGAAGATATAGCCAATTTAAGTTTTTATATGAAAATCCAACTTTTTTGACCCCGACAACGAGTGGTCACGAATTAAGGCTCTTTTGTCGATTAGACGCTTAGTTTAGAAGATATAGCCAATTTAAGTTTTCATACGAAATTCCAACTTTTTTGACCCCGACAACGAGTGGTCACGAATTAAGGCTCTTTTGTCGATTAGACGCTTAGTTTAGAAGATATAGCCAATTTAAGTTTTCATACGAAATTCCACCTTTTTTGACCCCGACAACGAGCAGTCACGAATTAAGGCTCTTTTCTCGATTAGACGCTTAGTTTAGAAGATAAAGCCAATTTAAGTTTTCATACGAAATTCTAACTTTTTTGACCCCGACAACGAGTGGTCACGAATTAAGGCTCTTTTGTTGATTAGACGCTTAGTTTAGAAGATATAGTCAATTTAAGTTTTCATACGAAATTTCAACTTTTTTGACCCCGACAACGAGTGGTCACGAATTAAGGCTCTTTTGTCGATTAGACGCTTAGTTTAGAAGATATAGTCAATTTAAGTTTTCATACGAAATTCCAACTTTTTTGACCCCGACAACGAGTGGTCACGAATTAAGGCTCTTTTGTCGATTAGACGCTTAGTTTAGAAGATATAGCCAATTTAAGTTTTCATACGAAATTCCAACTTTTTTGACCCCGACAACGAGTGGTCACGAATTAAGGCTCTTTTGTCGATTAGACGCTTAGTTTAGAAGATATAGCCAATTTAAGTTTTCATACGAAATTCCACCTTTTTCGTGTTCACGAATTAAGGCTCTTTTGTTGATTAGACGCTTAGTTTAGAAGATATAGTCAATTTAAGTTTTCATACGAAATTCCAACTTTTTTGACCCCGACAACGAGTGGTCACGAATTAAGGCTCTTTTGTCGATTAGACGCTTAGTTTAGAAGATATAGCCAATTTAAGTTTTTATATGAAAATCCAACTTTTTTGACCCCGACAACGAGTGGTCACGAATTAAGGCTCTTTTGTCGATTAGACGCTTAGTTTAGAAGATATAGCCAATTTAAGTTTTCATACGAAATTCCAACTTTTTTGACCCCGACAACGAGTGGTCACGAATTAAGGCTCTTTTGTCGATTAGACGCTTAGTTTAGAAGATATAGCCAATTTAAGTTTTCATACGAAATTCCACCTTTTTTGACCCCGACAACGAGCAGTCACGAATTAAGGCTCTTTTCTCGATTAGACGCTTAGTTTAGAAGATAAAGCCAATTTAAGTTTTCATACGAAATTCTAACTTTTTTGACCCCGACAACGAGTGGTCACGAATTAAGGCTCTTTTGTTGATTAGACGCTTAGTTTAGAAGATATAGTCAATTTAAGTTTTCATACGAAATTCCAACTTTTTTGACCCCGACAACGAGTGGTCACGAATTAAGGCTCTTTTGTCGATTAGACGCTTAGTTTAGAAGATATAGCCAATTTAAGTTTTCATACGAAATTCCACCTTTTTCGTGTTCACGAATTAAGGCTCTTTTGTTGATTAGACGCTTAGTTTAGAAGATATAGTCAATTTAAGTTTTCATACGAAATTCCAACTTTTTTGACCCCGACAACGAGTGGTCACGAATTAAGGCTCTTTTGTCGATTAGACGCTTAGTTTAGAAGATATAGCCAATTTAAGTTTTTATATGAAAATCCAACTTTTTTGACCCCGACAACGAGTGGTCACGAATTAAGGCTCTTTTGTCGATTAGACGCTTAGTTTAGAAGATATAGCCAATTTAAGTTTTCATACGAAATTCCAACTTTTTTGACCCCGACAACGAGTGGTCACGAATTAAGGCTCTTTTGTCGATTAGACGCTTAGTTTAGAAGATATAGCCAATTTAAGTTTTCATACGAAATTCCACCTTTTTTGACCCCGACAACGAGCAGTCACGAATTAAGGCTCTTTTCTCGATTAGACGCTTAGTTTAGAAGATAAAGCCAATTTAAGTTTTCATACGAAATTCTAACTTTTTTGACCCCGACAACGAGTGGTCACGAATTAAGGCTCTTTTGTTGATTAGACGCTTAGTTTAGAAGATATAGTCAATTTAAGTTTTCATACGAAATTTCAACTTTTTTGACCCCGACAACGAGTGGTCACGAATTAAGGCTCTTTTGTCGATTAGACGCTTAGTTTAGAAGATATAGTCAATTTAAGTTTTCATACGAAATTCCAACTTTTTTGACCCCGACAACGAGTGGTCACGAATTAAGGCTCTTTTGTCGATTAGACGCTTAGTTTAGAAGATATAGCCAATTTAAGTTTTCATACGAAATTCCAACTTTTTTGACCCCGACAACGAGTGGTCACGAATTAAGGCTCTTTTGTCGATTAGACGCTTAGTTTAGAAGATATAGCCAATTTAAGTTTTCATACGAAATTCCACCTTTTTCGTGTTCACGAATTAAGGCTCTTTTGTTGATTAGACGCTTAGTTTAGAAGATATAGTCAATTTAAGTTTTCAAACGAAATTCCAACTTTTTTGACCCCGACAACGAGTGGTCACGAATTAAGGCTCTTTTGTCGATTAGACGCTTAGTTTAGAAGATATAGCCAATTTAAGTTTTTATATGAAAATCCAACTTTTTTGACCCCGACAACGAGTGGTCACGAATTAAGGCTCTTTTGTCGATTAGACGCTTAGTTTAGAAGATATAGCCAATTTAAGTTTTTATATGAAAATCCAACTTTTTTGACCCCGACAACGAGTGGTCACGAATTAAGGCTCTTTTGTCGATTAGACGCTTAGTTTATAAGATATAGCCAATTTAAGTTTTTATATGAAAATTCAACTTATTTGTCCCCGACAACGAGTAGTCACGAATTAAGGCTCTTTTGTCGATTAGACGCTTAGTTTAGAAGATATAGCCAATTTAAGTTTTCATACGAAATTCCACCTTTTTCGTGTTCACGAATTAAGGCTCTTTTGTTGATTAGACGCTTAGTTTAGAAGATATAGTCAATTTAAGTTTTCATACGAAATTCCAACTTTTTTGACCCCGACAACGAGTGGTCACGAATTAAGGCTCTTTTGTCGATTAGACGCTTAGTTTAGAAGATATAGCCAATTTAAGTTTTTATATGAAAATCCAACTTTTTTGACCCCGACAACGAGTGGTCACGAATTAAGGCTCTTTTGTCGATTAGACGCTTAGTTTAGAAGATATAGCCAATTTAAGTTTTCATACGAAATTCCAACTTTTTTGACCCCGACAACGAGTGGTCACGAATTAAGGCTCTTTTGTCGATTAGACGCTTAGTTTAGAAGATATAGCCAATTTAAATTTTCATACGAAATTCCACCTTTTTTGACCCCGACAACGAGCAGTCACGAATTAAGGCTCTTTTCTCGATTAGACGCTTAGTTTGGAAGATAAAGCCAATTTATGTTTTCATACGAAATTCTAACTTTTTTGACCCCGACAACGAGTGGTCACGAATTAAGGCTCTTTTGTTGATTAGACGCTTAGTTTAGAAGATATAGTCAATTTAAGTTTTCATACGAAATTCCAACTTTTTTGACCCCGACAACGAGTGGTCACGAATTAAGGCTCTTTCGTCAATTAGACGCTTAGTTTAGAAGATATAGCCAATTTAAGTTTTCATACGAAATTCCAACTTTTTTGACCCCGACAACGAGTGGTCACGAATTAAGGCACTTTTGTCGATTAGACGCTTAGTTTAGAAGATATAGCCAATTTAAGTTTTCATACGAAATTCCACCTTTTTTGACCCCGACAACGAGCAGTCACGAATTAAGGCTCTTTTCTCGATTAGACGCTTAGTTTAGAAGATAAAGCCAATTTAAGTTTTCATACGAAATTCCAACTTTTTTGACCCCGACAACGAGTGGTCACGAATTAAGGCTCTTTTGTCGATTAGACGCTTAGTTTAGAAGATATAGCCAATTTAAGTTTTCATACGAAATTCCAACTTTTTTGACCCCGATAACGAGTGGTCACGAATTAAGGCTCTTTTGTCGATTAGACGCTTAGTTTAGAAGATATAGCCAATTTAAGTTTTCATACGAAATTCCACCTTTTTTGACCCCGACAACGAGCAGTCACGAATTAAGGCTCTTTTCTCGATTAGACGCTTAGTTTAGAAGATAAAGCCAATTTAAGTTTTCATACGAAATTCTAACTTTTTTGACCCCGACAACGAGTGGTCACGAATTAAGGCTCTTTTGTTGATTAGACGCTTAGTTTAGAAGATATAGTCAATTTAAGTTTTCATACGAAATTCCAACTTTTTTGACCCCGACAACGAGTGGTCACGAATTAAGGCTCTTTTGTCGATTAGACGCTTAGTTTAGAAGATATAGCCAATTTAAGTTTTCATACGAAATTCCAACTTTTTTGACCCCGACAACGAGTGGTCACGAATTAAGGCTCTTTTGTCGATTAGACGCTTAGTTTAGAAGATATAGCCAATTTAAGTTTTCATACGAAATTCCACCTTTTTCGTGTTCACGAATTAAGGCTCTTTTGTTGATTAGACGCTTAGTTTAGAAGATATAGTCAATTTAAGTTTTCATACGAAATTCCAACTTTTTTGACCCCGACAACGAGTGGTCACGAATTAAGGCTCTTTTGTCGATTAGACGCTTAGTTTAGAAGATATAGCCAATTTAAGTTTTTATATGAAAATCCAACTTTTTTGACCCCGACAACGAGTGGTCACGAATTAAGGCTCTTTTGTCGATTAGACGCTTAGTTTAGAAGATATAGCCAATTTAAGTTTTCATACGAAATTCCACCTTTTTTGACCCCGACAACGAGTGGTCACGAATTAAGGCTCTTTTGTCGATTAGACGCTTAGTTTAGAAGATATAGCCAATTTAAGTTTTCATACGAAATTCCACCTTTTTTGACCCCGACAACGAGCAGTCACGAATTAAGGCTCTTTTCTCGATTAGACGCTTAGTTTAGAAGATAAAGCCAATTTAAGTTTTCATACGAAATTCTAACTTTTTTGACCCCGACAACGAGTGGTCACGAATTAAGGCTCTTTTGTTGATTAGACGCTTAGTTTAGAAGATATAGTCAATTTAAGTTTTCATACGAAATTCCAACTTTTTTGACCCCGACAACGAGTGGTCACGAATTAAGGCTCTTTTGTCGATTAGACGCTTAGTTTAGAAGATATAGCCAATTTAAGTTTTCATACGAAATTCCAACTTTTTTGACCCCGACAACGAGTGGTCACGAATTAAGGCTCTTTTGTCGATTAGACGCTTAGTTTAGAAGATATAGCCAATTTAAGTTTTTATATGAAAATCCAACTTTTTTGACCCCGACAACGAGTGGTCACGAATTAAGGCTCTTTTGTCGATTAGACGCTTAGTTTAGAAGATATAGCCAATTTAAGTTTTTATATGAAAATTCAACTTATTTGACCCCGACAACGAGTGGTCACGAATTAAGGCTCTTTCGTCGATTAGACGCTTAGTTTAGAAGATATAGCCAATTTAAGTTTTCATACGAAATTCCAACTTTTTTGACCCCGACAACGAGTGGTCACGAATTAAGGCACTTTTGTCGATTAGACGCTTAGTTTAGAAGATATAGCCAATTTAAGTTTTCATACGAAATTCCAACTTTTTTGTCCCCGACAACGAGGAGTCACGAATTAAGGCTCTTTTGTCGATTAGACGCTTAGTTTAGAAGATATAGCCAATTTAAGTTTTCATACGAAATTCCAACTTTTTTGACCCCGACAACGAGTGGTCACGAATTAAGGCTCTTTTGTGGATTAGACGCTTAGTTTAGAAGATATAGCCAATTTAAGTTTTCATACGAAATTCCAACTTTTTTGACCCCGACAACGAGTGGTCACGAATTAAGGCTCTTTTGTCGATTAGACGCTTAGTTTAGAAGATATAGCCAATTTAAGTTTTCATACGAAATTCCAACTTATTTGACCCCGACAACGAGTGGTCACGAATTAAGGCTCTTTCGTCGATTAGACGCTTAGTTTAGAAGATATAGCCAATTTAAGTTTTCATACGAAATTCCAACTTTTTCGTGTTCACGAATTAAGGCTCTTTTGTTGATTAGACGCTTAGTTTAGAAGATATAGTCAATTTAAGTTTTCATACGAAATTCCAACTTTTTTGACCCCGACAACGAGTGGTCACGAATTAAGGCTCTTTTGTCGATTAGACGCTTAGTTTAGAAGATATAGCCAATTTAAGTTTTCATACGAAATTCCAACTTTTTTGACCCCGACAACGAGTGGTCACGAATTAAGGCTCTTTTGTCGATTAGACGCTTAGTTTAGAAGATATAGCCAATTTAAGTTTTCATACGAAATTCCAACTTATTTGACCCCGACAACGAGTGGTCACGAATTAAGGCTCTTTCGTCGATTAGACGCTTAGTTTAGAAGATATAGCCAATTTAAGTTTTCATACGAAATTCCAACTTTTTTGTCCCCGACAACGAGTAGTCACGAATTAAGGCTCTTTTGTCGATTAGACGCTTAGTTTAGAAGATATAGCCAATTTAAGTTTTCATACGAAATTCCAACTTTTTTGTCCCCGACAACGAGGAGTCACGAATTAAGGCTCTTTTGTCGATTAGACGCTTAGTTTAGAAGATATAGCCAATTTAAGTTTTCATACGAAATTCCAACTTTTTTGACCCCGACAACGAGTGGTCACGAATTAAGGCTCTTTTGTCGATTAGACGCTTAGTTTAGAAGATATAGCCAATTTAAGTTTTTATATGAAAATCCAACTTTTTTGACCCCGACAACGAGTGGTCTCGAATTAAGGCTCTTTTGTCGATTAGACGCTTAGTTTAGAAGATATAGCCAATTTAAGTTTTCATACGAAATTCCAACTTTTTTTGTCCCCGACAACGAGTAGTCACGAATTAAGGCTCTTTTGTCGATTAGACGCTTAGTTTAGAAGATATAGCCAATTTAAGTTTTCATACGAAATTCCAACTTTTTCGACCCCGACAACGAGTGGTCACGAATTAAGGCTCTTTTGTCGATTAGACGCTTAGTTTAGAAGATATAGCCAATTTAAGTTTTCATACGAAATTCCAACTTTTTTGACCACGACAACGAGTGGTCACGAATTAAGGCTCTTTTGTCGATTAGACGCTTAGTTTAGAAGATATAGCCAATTTAAGTTTTCATACGAAATTCCACCTTTTTTGACCCCGACAACGAGCAGTCACGAATTAAGGCTCTTTTCTCGATTAGACGCTTAGTTTAGAAGATATAGCCAATTTAAGTTTTCATACGAAATTCCACCTTTTTTGACCCCGACAACGAGCAGTCACGAATTAAGGCTCTTTTCTCGATTAGACGCTTAGTTTAGAAGATGAAGCCAATTTAAGTTTTCATACGAAATTCTAACTTTTTTGACCCCGACAACGAGTGGTCACGAATTAAGGCTCTTTTGTTGATTAGACGCTTAGTTTAGAAGATATAGCCAATTTAAGTTTTCATACGAAATTCCAACTTTTTTGACCCCGACAACGAGTGGTCACGAATTAAGGCTCTTTTGTCGATTAGACGCTTAGTTTAGAAGATATAGCCAATTTAAGTTTTCATACGAAATTCCACCTTTTTTGACCCCGACAACGAGCAGTCACGAATTAAGGCTCTTTTCTCGATTAGACGCTTAGTTTAGAAGATAAAGCCAATTTAAGTTTTCATATTGAAATCCAACTTTTTTGACCCCGACAACGAGTGTTCACGAATTAAGGCTCTTTTGTCGATTAGACGCTTAGTTTAGAAGATATAGTCAATTTAAGTTTTCATACGAAATTCCAACTTTTTTGTCCCCGACAACGAGTGGTCACGAATTAAGGCTCTTTTGTCGATTAGACGCTTAGTTTAGAAGATATAGCCAATTTAAGTTCTCATACGAAATCCAACTTTTTTGACCCCGACAACGAGTGGTCACGAATTAAGGCTCTTTTGTCGATTAGACGCTTAGTTTAGAAGATATAGCCCATTTAAGTTTTTATATGAAATTCCAACTTTTTTGTCCCCGACAACGAGTGGTCACGAATTAAGGCTCTTTTGTCGATTAGACGCTTAGTTTAGAAGATATAGCCAATTTAAGTTTTCATACGAAATCCAACTTTTTTGACCCCGACAACGAGTGGTCACGAATTAAGGCTCTTTTGTCGATTAGACGCTTAGTTTAGAAGATATAGCAAATTTAAGTTTTCATTCGAAATTCCAACTTTTTTGAACCCGACAACGAGTGGTCACGAATTAAGGCTCTTTTGTCGATTAGACGCTTAGTTTAGAAGATATAGCCCTTTTAAGTTTTCATACGAAATTCCACCTTTTTTGACCCCGACAACGAGCAGTCACGAATTAAGGCTCTTTTGTCGATTAGACGCTTAGTTTAGAAGATATAGCCGATTTAAGTTTTCATACGAAATTCCACCTTTTTTGACCCTGACAACGAGTGGTCACGAATTAAGGCTCTTTTGTCGATTAGACGCTTAGTTTAGAAGATATAGCCAATTTAAGTTTTCATACGAAATTCCAACTTTTTTGACCCCGACAACGAGTGGTCACGAATTAAGGCTCTTTTGTCGATTAGACGCTTAGTTTAGAAGATATAGCCAATTTAAATTTTCATACGAAATTCCACCTTTTTTGACCCCGACAACGAGCAGTCACGAATTAAGGCTCTTTTCTCGATTAGACGCTTAGTTTGGAAGATAAAGCCAATTTATGTTTTCATACGAAATTCTAACTTTTTTGACCCCGACAACGAGTGGTCACGAATTAAGGCTCTTTTGTTGATTAGACGCTTAGTTTAGAAGATATAGTCAATTTAAGTTTTCATACGAAATTCCAACTTTTTTGACCCCGACAACGAGTGGTCACGAATTAAGGCTCTTTCGTCAATTAGACGCTTAGTTTAGAAGATATAGCCAATTTAAGTTTTCATACGAAATTCCAACTTTTTTGACCCCGACAACGAGTGGTCACGAATTAAGGCACTTTTGTCGATTAGACGCTTAGTTTAGAAGATATAGCCAATTTAAGTTTTCATACGAAATTCCACCTTTTTGACCCCGACAACGAGCAGTCACGAATTAAGGCTCTTTTCTCGATTAGACGCTTAGTTTAGAAGATAAAGCCAATTTAAGTTTTCATACGAAATTCCAACTTTTTTGACCCCGACAACGAGTGGTCACGAATTAAGGCTCTTTTGTCGATTAGACGCTTAGTTTAGAAGATATAGCCAATTTAAGTTTTCATACGAAATTCCAACTTTTTTGACCCCGATAACGAGTGGTCACGAATTAAGGCTCTTTTGTCGATTAGACGCTTAGTTTAGAAGATATAGCCAATTTAAGTTTTCATACGAAATTCCACCTTTTTTGACCCCGACAACGAGCAGTCACGAATTAAGGCTCTTTTCTCGATTAGACGCTTAGTTTAGAAGATAAAGCCAATTTAAGTTTTCATACGAAATTCTAACTTTTTTGACCCCGACAACGAGTGGTCACGAATTAAGGCTCTTTTGTTGATTAGACGCTTAGTTTAGAAGATATAGTCAATTTAAGTTTTCATACGAAATTCCAACTTTTTTGACCCCGACAACGAGTGGTCACGAATTAAGGCTCTTTTGTCGATTAGACGCTTAGTTTAGAAGATATAGCCAATTTAAGTTTTCATACGAAATTCCAACTTTTTTGACCCCGACAACGAGTGGTCACGAATTAAGGCTCTTTTGTCGATTAGACGCTTAGTTAGAAGATATAGCCAATTTAAGTTTTCATACGAAATTCCACCTTTTTCGTGTTCACGAATTAAGGCTCTTTTGTTGATTAGACGCTTAGTTTAGAAGATATAGTCAATTTAAGTTTTCATACGAAATTCCAACTTTTTTGACCCCGACAACGAGTGGTCACGAATTAAGGCTCTTTTGTCGATTAGACGCTTAGTTTAGAAGATATAGCCAATTTAAGTTTTTATATGAAAATCCAACTTTTTTGACCCCGACAACGAGTGGTCACGAATTAAGGCTCTTTTGTCGATTAGACGCTTAGTTTAGAAGATATAGCCAATTTAAGTTTTCATACGAAATTCCAACTTTTTTGACCCCGACAACGAGTGGTCACGAATTAAGGCTCTTTTGTCGATTAGACGCTTAGTTTAGAAGATATAGCCAATTTAAGTTTTCATACGAAATTCCACCTTTTTTGACCCCGACAACGAGCAGTCACGAATTAAGGCTCTTTTCTCGATTAGACGCTTAGTTTAGAAGATGAAGCCAATTTAAGTTTTCATACGAAATTCTAACTTTTTTGACCCCGACAACGAGTGGTCACGAATTAAGGCTCTTTTGTTGATTAGACGCTTAGTTTAGAAGATATAGCCAATTTAAGTTTTCATACGAAATTCCAACTTTTTTGACCCCGACAACGAGTGGTCACGAATTAAGGCTCTTTTGTCGATTAGACGCTTAGTTTAGAAGATATAGCCAATTTAAGTTTTCATACGAAATTCCACCTTTTTTGACCCCGACAACGAGCAGTCACGAATTAAGGCTCTTTTCTCGATTAGACGCTTAGTTTAGAAGATAAAGCCAATTTAAGTTTTCATACGAAATTCTAACTTTTTTGACCCCGACAACGAGTGGTCACGAATTAAGGCTCTTTTGTTGATTAGACGCTTAGTTTAGAAGATATAGTCAATTTAAGTTTTCATACGAAATTCCAACTTTTTTGACCCCGACAACGAGTGGTCACGAATTAAGGCTCTTTTGTCGATTAGACGCTTAGTTTAGAAGATATAGCCAATTTAAGTTTTCATACGAAATTCCAACTTTTTTGACCCCGACAACGAGTGGTCACGAATTAAGGCTCTTTTGTCGATTAGACGCTTAGTTTAGAAGATATAGCCAATTTAAGTTTTTATATGAAAATCCAACTTTTTTGACCCCGACAACGAGTGGTCACGAATTAAGGCTCTTTTGTCGATTAGACGCTTAGTTTAGAAGATATAGCCAATTTAAGTTTTTATATGAAAATTCAACTTATTTGACCCCGACAACGAGTGGTCACGAATTAAGGCTCTTTCGTCGATTAGACGCTTAGTTTAGAAGATATAGCCAATTTAAGTTTTCATACGAAATTCCAACTTTTTTGACCCCGACAACGAGTGGTCACGAATTAAGGCACTTTTGTCGATTAGACGCTTAGTTTAGAAGATATAGCCAATTTAAGTTTTCATACGAAATTCCAACTTTTTTGTCCCCGACAACGAGGAGTCACGAATTAAGGCTCTTTTGTCGATTAGACGCTTAGTTTAGAAGATATAGCCAATTTAAGTTTTCATACGAAATTCCAACTTTTTTGACCCCGACAACGAGTGGTCACGAATTAAGGCTCTTTTGTGGATTAGACGCTTAGTTTAGAAGATATAGCCAATTTAAGTTTTCATACGAAATTCCAACTTTTTTGACCCCGACAACGAGTGGTCACGAATTAAGGCTCTTTTGTCGATTAGACGCTTAGTTTAGAAGATATAGCCAATTTAAGTTTTCATACGAAATTCCAACTTATTTGACCCCGACAACGAGTGGTCACGAATTAAGGCTCTTTCGTCGATTAGACGCTTAGTTTAGAAGATATAGCCAATTTAAGTTTTCATACGAAATTCCAACTTTTTCGTGTTCACGAATTAAGGCTCTTTTGTTGATTAGACGCTTAGTTTAGAAGATATAGTCAATTTAAGTTTTCATACGAAATTCCAACTTTTTTGACCCCGACAACGAGTGGTCACGAATTAAGGCTCTTTTGTCGATTAGACGCTTAGTTTAGAAGATATAGCCAATTTAAGTTTTCATACGAAATTCCAACTTTTTTGACCCCGACAACGAGTGGTCACGAATTAAGGCTCTTTTGTCGATTAGACGCTTAGTTTAGAAGATATAGCCAATTTAAGTTTTCATACGAAATTCCAACTTATTTGACCCCGACAACGAGTGGTCACGAATTAAGGCTCTTTCGTCGATTAGACGCTTAGTTTAGAAGATATAGCCAATTTAAGTTTTCATACGAAATTCCAACTTTTTTGTCCCCGACAACGAGTAGTCACGAATTAAGGCTCTTTTGTCGATTAGACGCTTAGTTTAGAAGATATAGCCAATTTAAGTTTTCATACGAAATTCCAACTTTTTTGTCCCCGACAACGAGGAGTCACGAATTAAGGCTCTTTTGTCGATTAGACGCTTAGTTTAGAAGATATAGCCAATTTAAGTTTTCATACGAAATTCCAACTTTTTTGACCCCGACAACGAGTGGTCACGAATTAAGGCTCTTTTGTCGATTAGACGCTTAGTTTAGAAGATATAGCCAATTTAAGTTTTTATATGAAAATCCAACTTTTTTGACCCCGACAACGAGTGGTCTCGAATTAAGGCTCTTTTGTCGATTAGACGCTTAGTTTAGAAGATATAGCCAATTTAAGTTTTCATACGAAATTCCAACTTTTTTGTCCCCGACAACGAGTAGTCACGAATTAAGGCTCTTTTGTCGATTAGACGCTTAGTTTAGAAGATATAGCCAATTTAAGTTTTCATACGAAATTCCAACTTTTTCGACCCCGACAACGAGTGGTCACGAATTAAGGCTCTTTTGTCGATTAGACGCTTAGTTTAGAAGATATAGCCAATTTAAGTTTTCATACGAAATTCCAACTTTTTTGACCACGACAACGAGTGGTCACGAATTAAGGCTCTTTTGTCGATTAGACGCTTAGTTTAGAAGATATAGCCAATTTAAGTTTTCATACGAAATTCCACCTTTTTTGACCCCGACAACGAGCAGTCACGAATTAAGGCTCTTTTCTCGATTAGACGCTTAGTTTAGAAGATATAGCCAATTTAAGTTTTCATACGAAATTCCACCTTTTTTGACCCCGACAACGAGCAGTCACGAATTAAGGCTCTTTTCTCGATTAGACGCTTAGTTTAGAAGATGAAGCCAATTTAAGTTTTCATACGAAATTCTAACTTTTTTGACCCCGACAACGAGTGGTCACGAATTAAGGCTCTTTTGTTGATTAGACGCTTAGTTTAGAAGATATAGCCAATTTAAGTTTTCATACGAAATTCCAACTTTTTTGACCCCGACAACGAGTGGTCACGAATTAAGGCTCTTTTGTCGATTAGACGCTTAGTTTAGAAGATATAGCCAATTTAAGTTTTCATACGAAATTCCACCTTTTTTGACCCCGACAACGAGCAGTCACGAATTAAGGCTCTTTTCTCGATTAGACGCTTAGTTTAGAAGATAAAGCCAATTTAAGTTTTCATATTGAAATCCAACTTTTTTGACCCCGACAACGAGTGTTCACGAATTAAGGCTCTTTTGTCGATTAGACGCTTAGTTTAGAAGATATAGTCAATTTAAGTTTTCATACGAAATTCCAACTTTTTTGTCCCCGACAACGAGTGGTCACGAATTAAGGCTCTTTTGTCGATTAGACGCTTAGTTTAGAAGATATAGCCAATTTAAGTTCTCATACGAAATCCAACTTTTTTGACCCCGACAACGAGTGGTCACGAATTAAGGCTCTTTTGTCGATTAGACGCTTAGTTTAGAAGATATAGCCCATTTAAGTTTTTATATGAAATTCCAACTTTTTTGTCCCCGACAACGAGTGGTCACGAATTAAGGCTCTTTTGTCGATTAGACGCTTAGTTTAGAAGATATAGCCAATTTAAGTTTTCATACGAAATCCAACTTTTTTGACCCCGACAACGAGTGGTCACGAATTAAGGCTCTTTTGTCGATTAGACGCTTAGTTTAGAAGATATAGCAAATTTAAGTTTTCATTCGAAATTCCAACTTTTTTGAACCCGACAACGAGTGGTCACGAATTAAGGCTCTTTTGTCGATTAGACGCTTAGTTTAGAAGATATAGCCCTTTTAAGTTTTCATACGAAATTCCACCTTTTTTGACCCCGACAACGAGCAGTCACGAATTAAGGCTCTTTTGTCGATTAGACGCTTAGTTTAGAAGATATAGCCGATTTAAGTTTTCATACGAAATTCCACCTTTTTTGACCCTGACAACGAGTGGTCACGAATTAAGGCTCTTTTGTCGATTAAACGCTTAGTTTAGAAGATATAGCCAATTTAAGTTTTCATACGAAATTCCACCTTTTTGACCCCGACAACGAGTGATCACGAATTAAGGCTCTTTTGTCGATTAAACGCTTAGTTTAGAAGATATAGCCAATTTAAGTTTTTATATGAAAATCCACCTTTTTGACCCCGACAACGAGTGGTCACGAATTAAGGCTCTTTTGTCGATTAAACGCTTAGTTTAGAAGATATAGCCAATTTAAGTTTTCATACGAAATTCCACCTTTTTTGACCCTGACAACGAGTGGTCACGAATTAAGGCTCTTTTGTCGATTAAACGCTTAGTTTAGAAGATATAGCCAATTTAAGTTTTTATATGAAAATCCACCTTTTTGACCCCGACAACGAGTGGTCACGAATTAAGGCTCTTTTGTCGATTAAACGCTTAGTTTAGAAGATATAGCCAATTTAAGTTTTTATATGAAAATCCACCTTTTTGACCCCGACAACGAGTGGTCACGAATTAAGGCTCTTTTGTCGATTAAACGCTTAGTTTAGAAGATATAGCCAATTTAAGTTTTCATACGAAATTCCACCTTTTTGACCCCGACAACGACTGATCACGAATTAAGGCTCTTTTGTCGATTAGACGCTTAGTTTAGAAGACATAGCCAATTTAAGTTTTTATATGAAAATCCACCTTTTTTGACCCCGACAACGAGTAGTCACGAATTAAGGCTCTTTTGTCGATTAGACGCTTAGTTTAGAAGATATAGCCGATTTAAGTTTTCATATGAAATACCACCTTTTTTGACCCTGACAACGAGTGGTCACGAATTAAGGCTCTTTTGTCGATTAGACGCTTAGTTTAGAAGATATAGCCAATTTAAGTTTTTATATGAAAATCCAACTTTTTTGACCCCGACAACGAGTGGTCACGAATTAAGGCTCTTTTGTCGATTAGACGCTTAGTTTAGAAGATATAGCCGATTTAAGTTTTCATATGAAATACCACCTTTTTTGACCCTGACAACGAGTGGTCACGAATTAAGGCTCTTTTGTCGATTAGACGCTTAGTTTAGAAGATATAGCCAATTTAAGTTTTCATATGAAATACCACCTTTTTTGACCCTGACAACGAGTGGTCACGAATTAAGGCTCTTTTGTCGATTAGACGCTTAGTTTAGAAGATATAGCCAATTTAAGTTTATATATGAAAATCCACCTTTTTTGCCCCGACAACGAGTGGTCACGAATTAAGGCTCTTTTGTCGATTAGACGCTTAGTTTAGAAGATATAGCCGATTTAAGTTTTTATATGAAACTCCACCTTTTTGACCCCGACAACGAGTGGTCACGAATTAAGGCTCTTTTGTCGATTAAACGCTTAGTTTAGAAGATATAGCCAATTTAAGTTTTCATACGAAATTCCACCTTTTTGACCCCGACAACGAGTGATCACGAATTAAGGCTCTTTTGTCGATTAAACGCTTAGTTTAGAAGATATAGCCAATTTAAGTTTTTATATGAAAATCCACCTTTTTGACCCCGACAACGAGTGGTCACGAATTAAGGCTCTTTTGTCGATTAAACGCTTAGTTTAGAAGATATAGCCAATTTAAGTTTTCATACGAAATTCCACCTTTTTGACCCCGACAACGAGTGATCACGAATTAAGGCTCTTTTGTCGATTAGACGCTTAGTTTAGAAGATATAGCCAATTTAAGTTTTTATATGAAAATCCACCTTTTTTGACCCCGACAACGAGTAGTCACGAATTAAGGCTCTTTTGTCGATTAGACGCTTAGTTTAGAAGATATAGCCGATTTAAGTTTTCATATGAAATACCACCTTTTTTGACCCTGACAACGAGTGGTCACGAATTAAGGCTCTTTTGTCGATTAGACGCTTAGTTTAGAAGATATAGCCAATTTAAGTTTTTATATGAAAATCCAACTTTTTTGACCCCGACAACGAGTGGTCACGAATTAAGGCTCTTTTGTCGATTAGACGCTTAGTTTAGAAGATATAGCCGATTTAAGTTTTCATATGAAATACCACCTTTTTTGACCCTGACAACGAGTGGTCACGAATTAAGGCTCTTTTGTCGATTAGACGCTTAGTTTAGAAGATATAGCCAATTTAAGTTTTCATATGAAATACCACCTTTTTTGACCCTGACAACGAGTGGTCACGAATTAAGGCTCTTTTGTCGATTAGACGCTTAGTTTAGAAGATATAGCCAATTTAAGTTTATATATGAAAATCCACCTTTTTTGCCCCGACAACGAGTGGTCACGAATTAAGGCTCTTTTGTCGATTAGACGCTTAGTTTAGAAGATATAGCCGATTTAAGTTTTCATATGAAATACCACCTTTTTTGACCCTGACAACGAGTGGTCACGAATTAAGGCTCTTTTGTCGATTAGACGCTTAGTTTAGAAGATATAGCCAATTTAAGTTTTTATATGAAAATCCACCTTTTATGACCCCGACAACGAGTGGTCACGAATTAAGGCTCTTTTGTCGATTAGACGCTTAGTTTAGAAGATATAGCCGATTTAAATTTTCATACGAAATACCACCTTTTTCGACCCC
The DNA here is from genome assembly GCA_963513945.1 of Hydrotaea diabolus. NCBI lineage: Eukaryota > Metazoa > Arthropoda > Insecta > Diptera > Muscidae > Hydrotaea > Hydrotaea diabolus. The sequence goes on along the minus strand of OY740718.1, from coordinate 147,711,354 downwards.
GACAACGAGTAGTCACGAATTAAGGCTCTTTTGTCGATTAGACGCTTAGTTTAGAAGATATAGCCAATTTAAGTTTTTATATGACCCTGACAACGAGTGGTCACGAATTAAGGCTCTTTTGTCGATTAGACGCTTAGTTTAGAAGATATAGCCAATTTAAGTTTTTATATGAAAATCAACCTTTTTTGACCCCGACAACGAGTGGTCACGAATTAAGGCTCTTTTGTCGATTAGACGCTTAGTTTAGAAGATATAGCCAATTTAAGTCTTCATATAGAAATCCAACTTTTTTGACCCCGACAACGAGTGGTCACGAATTAAAGCTCTTTTGTCGATTAGACGCTTAGTTTAGAAGATATAGCCAATTTAAGTTTTTATATGAAAATCCACCTTTTTTGACCCCGACAACGAGTGGTCACGAATTAAGGGTCTTTTGTCGATTAGACGCGACAACGAGTGGTCACGAATTAAGGCTCTTTTGTCGATTAGACGCTTAGTTTAGAAGATACAGCCAATTTAAGTTTTCATATTGAAATCCAACTTTTTTGACCCCGACAACGAGTGGTCACGAATTAAGGCTCTTTTGTCGATTAGACGCTTAGTTTAGAAGATATAGCCGATTTAAGTTTTCATACGAAATACCACCTTTTTTGACCCTGACAACGAGTGGTCACGAATTAAGGCTCTTTTGTCGATTAGACGCTTAGTTTAGAAGATATAGCCGATTTAAGTTTTCATATGAAATACCACCTTTTTTGACCCTGACAACGAGTGGTCACGAATTAAGGCTCTTTTGTCGATTAGACGCTTAGTTTAGAAGATATAGCCGATTTAAGTTTTCATACGAAATACCACCTTTTTTTACCCCGACAACGAGTAGTCACGAATTAAGGCTCTTTTGTCGATTAGACGCTTAGTTTAGAAGATATAGCCAATTTAAGTTTTCATACGAAATTTCAACTTTTTTGACCCCGACAACGAGTGGGCACGAATTAAGGCTCTTTTGTCGATTAGACGCTTAGTTTAGAAGATATAGCCGATTTAAGTTTTCATACGAAATACCACCTTTTTTGACCCCGACAACGAGTGGTCACGAATTAAGGCTCTTTTGTCGATTAGATGCTTAGTTTAGAAGATATAGCCGATTTAAGTTTTCATACGAAATACCACCTTTTTTGACCCCGACAGCGAGTAGTCACGAATTAAGGCTCTTTTGTCGATTAGACGCTTAGTTTAGAAGATATAGCCAATTTAAGTTTTTATATGACCCCGACAACGAGTGGTCACGAATTAAGGCTCTTTTGTCGATTAGACGCTTAGTTTAGAAGATGTAGCCGTTTTAAGTTTTCATACGAAATACCACCTTTTTTGACCCTGACAACGAGTGGTCACGAATTAAGGCTCTTTTGTCGATTAGACGCTTAGTTTAGAAGATGTAGCCGATTTAAGTTTTCATACGAAATACCACCTTTTTTGACCCTGACACTTAGTTTAGAAGATAAAGCCAATTTAAGTTTTCATATTGAAATCCAACTTTTTTGACCCCGACAACGAGTGGTCACGAATTAAGGCTCTTTTGTCGATTAGACGCTTAGTTTAGAAGATAAAGCCAATTTAAGTTTTCATATTGAAATCCAACTTTTTTGACCCCGACAACGAGTGGTCACGAATTAAGGCTCTTTTGTCGATTAGACGCTTAGTTTAGAAGATGTAGCCGATTTAAGTTTTCATACGAAATACCACCTTTTTTGACCCTGACAACGAGTGGTCACGAACTAAGGCTCTTTTGTCGATTAGACGCTTAGTTTAGAAGATATAGCCAATTTAAGTTTTTATATGAAAATCCACCTTTTTTGACCCCGACAACGAGTGGTCACGAATTAAGGCTCTTTTGTCGATTAGACGCTTAGTTTAGAAGATATAGCCAATTTAAGTTTTCATACGAAATTCCAACTTTTTTGACCCCGACAACGAGTGGGCACGAATTAAGGCTCTTTTGTCGATTAGACGCTTAGTTTAGAAGATATAGCCGATTTAAGTTTTCATACGAAATACCACCTTTTTTGACCCCGACAGCGAGTAGTCACGAATTAAGGCTCTTTTGTCGATTAGACGCTTAGTTTAGAAGATATAGCCAATTTAAGTTTTTATATGACCCCGACAACGAGTGGTCACGAATTAAGGCTCTTTTGTCGATTAGACGCTTAGTTTAGAAGATGTAGCCGATTTAAGTTTTCATACGAAATACCACCTTTTTTGACCCTGACAACGAGTGGTCACGAATTAAGGCTCTTTTGTCGATTAGACGCTTAGTTTAGAAGATATAGCCAATTTAAGTTTTTATATGAAAATCCACCTTTTTTGACCCCGACAACGAGTGGTCACGAATTAAGGCTCTTTTGTCGATTAGACGCTTAGTTTAGAAGATATAGCCAATTTAAGTTTTCATACGAAATTCCAACTTTTTTGACCCCGACAACGAGTGGTCACGAATTAAGGCTCTTTTGTCGATTAGACGCTTAGTTTAGAAGATACAGCCAATTTAAGTTTTCATATTGAAATCCAACTTTTTTGACCCCGACAACGAGTGGTCAGGAATTAAGGCTCTTTTGTCGATTAGGCGCTTAGTTTAGAGGATATAGCCGATTTAAGTTTTTATGTGAAAATCAACCTTTTTTGACTCCGACAACGAGTGGTCACGAATTAAGGCTCTTTTGTCGATTAGACGCTTAGTTTAGAAGATATAGCCGATTTAAGTTTTCATATGAAATACCACCTTTTTTGACCCCGACAACGAGTAGTCACGAATTAAGGCTCTTTTGTCGATTAGACGCTTAGTTTAGAAGATATAGCCGATTTAAGTTTTCATATGAAATACCACCTTTTTTGACCCTGACAACGAGTGGTCACGAATTAAGGCTCTTTTGTCGATTAGACGCTTAGTTTAGAAGATATAGCCGATTTAAGTTTTCATACGAAATACCACCTTTTTTTACCCCGACAACGAGTAGTCACGAATTAAGGCTCTTTTGTCGATTAGACGCTTAGTTTAGAAGATATAGCCAATTTAAGTTTTCATACGAAATTTCAACTTTTTTGACCCCGACAACGAGTGGGCACGAATTAAGGCTCTTTTGTCGATTAGACGCTTAGTTTAGAAGATATAGCCGATTTAAGTTTTCATACGAAATACCACCTTTTTTGACCCCGACAACGAGTGGTCACGAATTAAGGCTCTTTTGTCGATTAGATGCTTAGTTTAGAAGATATAGCCGATTTAAGTTTTCATACGAAATACCACCTTTTTTGACCCCGACAGCGAGTAGTCACGAATTAAGGCTCTTTTGTCGATTAGACGCTTAGTTTAGAAGATATAGCCAATTTAAGTTTTTATATGACCCCGACAACGAGTGGTCACGAATTAAGGCTCTTTTGTCGATTAGACGCTTAGTTTAGAAGATGTAGCCGATTTAAGTTTTCATACGAAATACCACCTTTTTTGACCCTGACAACGAGTGGTCACGAATTAAGGCTCTTTTGTCGATTAGACGCTTAGTTTAGAAGATGTAGCCGATTTAAGTTTTCATACGAAATACCACCTTTTTTGACCCTGACAACGAGTGGTCACGAATTAAGGCTCTTTTGTCGATTAGACGCTTAGTTTAGAAGATATAGCCGATTTAAGTTTTCATACGAAATACCACCTTTTTTGACCCCGACAGCGAGTAGTCACGAATTAAGGCTCTTTTGTCGATTAGACGCTTAGTTTAGAAGATATGGCCAATTTAAGTTTTTATATGACCCCGACAACGAGTGGTCACGAATTAAGGCTCTTTTGTCGATTAGACGCTTAGTTTAGAAGATAAAGCCAATTTAAGTTTTCATATTGAAATCCAACTTTTTTGACCCCGACAACGAGTGGTCACGAATTAAGGCTCTTTTGTCGATTAGACGCTTAGTTTAGAAGATAAAGCCAATTTAAGTTTTCATATTGAAATCCAACTTTTTTGACCCCGACAACGAGTGGTCACGAATTAAGGCTCTTTTGTCGATTAGACGCTTAGTTTAGAAGATGTAGCCGATTTAAGTTTTCATACGAAATACCACCTTTTTTGACCCTGACAACGAGTGGTCACGAACTAAGGCTCTTTTGTCGATTAGACGCTTAGTTTAGAAGATATAGCCAATTTAAGTTTTTATATGAAAATCCACCTTTTTTGACCCCGACAACGAGTGGTCACGAATTAAGGCTCTTTTGTCGATTAGACGCTTAGTTTAGAAGATATAGCCAATTTAAGTTTTCATACGAAATTCCAACTTTTTTGACCCCGACAACGAGTGGGCACGAATTAAGGCTCTTTTGTCGATTAGACGCTTAGTTTAGAAGATATAGCCGATTTAAGTTTTCATACGAAATACCACCTTTTTTGACCCCGACAGCGAGTAGTCACGAATTAAGGCTCTTTTGTCGATTAGACGCTTAGTTTAGAAGATATAGCCAATTTAAGTTTTTATATGACCCCGACAACGAGTGGTAACGAATTAAGGCTCTTTTGTCGATTAGACGCTTAGTTTAGAAGATGTAGCCGATTTAAGTTTTCATACGAAATACCACCTTTTTTGACCCTGACAACGAGTGGTCACGAATTAAGGCTCTTTTGTCGATTAGACGCTTAGTTTAGAAGATATAGCCAATTTAAGTTTTTATATGAAAATCCACCTTTTTTGACCCCGACAACGAGTGGTCACGAATTAAGGCTCTTTTGTCGATTAGACGCTTAGTTTAGAAGATATAGCCAATTTAAGTTTTCATACAAAATTCCAACTTTTTTGACCCCGACAACGAGTGGACACGAATTAAGGCTCTTTTGTCGATTAGACGCTTAGTTTAGAAGATATAGCCGATTTAAGTTTTCATACGAAATTCCACCTTATTTGACCCCGACAACGAGTGGTCACGAATTAAGGCTCTTTTGTCGATTAGACGCTTAGTTTAGAAGATATAGCCAATTTAAGTTTTCATACGAAATTCCAACTTTTTTGACCTCGACAACGAGTGGTCACGAATTAAGGCTCTTTTGTCGATTAGACGCTTAGTTTAGAAGATATAGCCAATTTAAGTTTTCACACGAAATTCCAACTTTTTTGACCCCAACAACGAGTGGTCACGAATTAAGGTTCTTTTGTCGATTAGACGCTTAGTTTAGAAGATATAGCCGATTTAAGTTTTTATATGAAAATCCAACTTTTTTGACCCCGACAACGAGTGGTCACGAATTATAGCTCTTTTGTCGATTAGACGCTTAGTTTAGAAGATAAAGCCAATTTAAGTTTTCATATTGAAATCCAACTTTTTTGACCCCGACAACGAGTGGTCACGAATTAAGGCTCTTTTGTCGATTAGACGCTTAGTTTAGAAGATATAGCCAATTTAAGTTTTCATACGAAATTCCACTTTTTTTGACCCCGACAACGAGTGGTCACGAATTAAGGCTCTTTTGTCGATTAGACGCGTAGTTTAGAAGATAAAGCCAATTTAAGTCTTCATATAGAAATCCAACTTTTTTGACCCCGACAACGAGTGGTCACGAATTAAGGCTCTTTTGTCGATTAGACGCTTAGTTTAGAAGATATAGCCAATTTAAGTTTTTATATGAAAATCCACCTTTTTTGACCCCGACAACGAGTGGTCAGGAATTAAGGCTCTTTTGTCGATTAGGCGCTTAGTTTAGAGGATATAGCCGATTTAAGTTTTTATGTGAAAATCCAACTTTTTTGACCCCGACAACGAGTGGTCACGAATTAAGGTTCTTTTGTCGATTAGACGCTTAGTTTAGAAGATATAGCCGATTTAAGTTTTCATATGAAATACCACCTTTTTTGACCCCGACAACGAGTAGTCACGAATTAAGGCTCTTTTGTCGATTAGACGCTTAGTTTAGAAGATATAGCCGATTTAAGTTTTCATATGAAATACCACCTTTTTTGACCCTGTCACGAATTATAGCTCTTTTGTCGATTAGACGCTTAGTTTAGAAGATATAGCCAATTTAAGTTTTTACACGAAATTCCAACTTTTTTGACCCCAACAACGAGTGGTCACGAATTAAGGTTCTTTTGTCGATTAGACGCTTAGTTTAGAAGATATAGCCGATTTAAGTTTTTATATGAAAATCCAACTTTTTTGACCCCGACAACGAGTGGTCACGAATTATAGCTCTTTTGTCGATTAGACGCTTAGTTTAGAAGATAAAGCCAATTTAAGTTTTCATATTGAAATCCAACTTTTTTGACCCCGACAACGAGTGGTCACGAATTAAGGCTCTTTTGTCGATTAGACGCTTAGTTTAGAAGATATAGCCAATTTAAGTTTTCATACGAAATTCCACTTTTTTTGACCCCGACAACGAGTGGTCACGAATTAAGGCTCTTTTGTCGATTAGACGCGTAGTTTAGAAGATAAAGCCAATTTAAGTCTTCATATAGAAATCCAACTTTTTTGACCCCGACAACGAGTGGTCACGAATTAAGGCTCTTTTGTCGATTAGACGCTTAGTTTAGAAGATATAGCCAATTTAAGTTTTTATATGAAAATCCACCTTTTTTGACCCCGACAACGAGTGGTCACGAATTAAGGTTCTTTTGTCGATTAGACGCTTAGTTTAGAAGATATAGCCGATTTAAGTTTTCATACGAAATTCCACCTTTTTTGACCCCGACAACGAGTGGTCACGAATTAAGGCTCTTTTGTCGATTAGACGCGTAGTTTAGAAGATAAAGCCAATTTAAGTCTTCATATAGAAATCCAACTTTTTTGACCCCGACAACGAGTGGTCACGAATTAAGGCTCTTTTGTCGATTAGACGCTTAGTTTAGAAGATACAGCCAATTTAAGTTTTCATATTGAAATCCAACTTTTTTGACCCCGACAACGAGTGGTCACGAATTAAGGTTCTTTTGTCGATTAGACGCTTAGTTTAGAAGATATAGCCGATTTAAGTTTTCATACGAAATTCCACCTTTTTTGACCCCGACAACGAGTGGTCACGAATTAAGGCTCTTTTGTCGATTAGACGCTTAGTTTAGAAGATACAGCCAATTTAAGTTTTCATATTGAAATCCAACTTTTTTGACCCCGACAACGAGTGGTCAGGAATTAAGGCTCTTTTGTCGATTAGGCGCTTAGTTTAGAGGATATAGCCGATTTAAGTTTTTATGTGAAAATCCAACTTTTTTGACCCCGACAACGAATGGTCAGGAATTAAGGTTCTTTTGTCGATTAGACGCTTAGTTTAGAAGATATAGCCGATTTAAGTTTTCATATGAAATACCACCTTTTTTGACCCCGACAACGAGTAGTCACGAATTAAGGCTCTTTTGTCGATTAGACGCTTAGTTTAGAAGATATAGCCGATTTAAGTTTTCATATGAAATACCACCTTTTTTGACCCTGACAACGAGTGGTCACGAATTAAGGCTCTTTTGTCGATTAGACGCTTAGTTTAGAAGATATAGCCGATTTAAGTTTTCATACGAAATACCACCTTTTTTTACCCCGACAACGAGTAGTCACGAATTAAGGCTCTTTTGTCGATTAGACGCTTAGTTTAGAAGATATAGCCGATTTAAGTTTTCATATGAAATACCACCTTTTTTGACCCCGACAACGAGTAGTCACGAATTAAGGCTCTTTTGTCGATTAGACGCTTAGTTTAGAAGATATAGCCGATTTAAGTTTTCATATGAAATACCACCTTTTTTGACCCTGACAACGAGTGGTCACGAATTAAGGCTCTTTTGTCGATTAGACGCTTAGTTTAGAAGATAAAGCCAATTTAAGTTTTCATATTGAAATCCAACTTTTTTGACCCCGACAACGAGTGGTCACGAATTAAGGCTCTTTTGTCGATTAGACGCTTAGTTTAGAAGATGTAGCCGATTTAAGTTTTCATACGAAATACCACCTTTTTTGACCCTGACAACGAGTGGTCACGAATTAAGGCTCTTTTGTCGATTAGACGCTTAGTTTAGAAGATATAGCCAATTTAAGTTTTTATATGAAAATCCACCTTTTTTGACCCCGACAACGAGTGGTCACGAATTAAGGCTCTTTTGTCGATTAGACGCTTAGTTTAGAAGATATAGCCAATTTAAGTTTTCATACGAAATTCCAACTTTTTTGACCCCGACAACGAGTGGGCACGAATTAAGGCTCTTTTGTCGATTAGACGCTTAGTTTAGAAGATATAGCCGATTTAAGTTTTCATACGAAATACCACCTTTTTTGACCCCGACAGCGAGTAGTCACGAATTAAGGCTCTTTTGTCGATTAGACGCTTAGTTTAGAAGATATAGCCAATTTAAGTTTTTATATGACCCCGACAACGAGTGGTCACGAATTAAGGCTCTTTTGTCGATTAGACGCTTAGTTTAGAAGATATAGCCAATTTAAGTTTTTATATGAAAATCAACCTTTTTTGACCCCGACAACGAGTGGTCACGAATTAAGGCTCTTTTGTCGATTAGACGCTTAGTTTAGAAGATGTAGCCGATTTAAGTTTTCATACGAAATACCACCTTTTTTTACCCCGACAACGAGTAGTCACGAATTAAGGCTCTTTTGTCGATTAGACGCTTAGTTTAGAAGATATAGCCAATTTAAGTTTTTATATGACCCCGACAACGAGTGGTCACGAATTAAGGCTCTTTTGTCGATTAGATGCTTAGTTTAGAAGATATAGCCGATTTAAGTTTTCATACGAAATACCACCTTTTTTGACCCCGACAACGAGTGGTCACGAATTAAGGCTCTTTTGTCGATTAGATGCTTAGTTTAGAAGATATAGCCGATTTAAGTTTTCATACGAAATACCACCTTTTTTGACCCTGACAACGAGTGGTCACGAATTAAGGCTCTTTTGTCGATTAGACGCTTAGTTTAGAAGATAAAGCCAATTTAAGTTATCATATTGAAATCCAACTTTTTTGACCCCGACAACGAGTGGTCACGAATTAAGGCTCTTTTGTCGATTAGACGCTTAGTTTAGAAGATAAAGCCAATTTAAGTTTTCATATTGAAATCCAACTTTTTTGACCCCGACAACGAGTGGTCACGAATTAAGGCTCTTTTGTCGATTAGACGCTTAGTTTAGAAGATAAAGCCAATTTAAGTTTTCATATTGAAATCCAACTTTTTTGACCCCGACAACGAGTGGTCACGAATTAAGGCTCTTTTGTCGATTAGACGCTTAGTTTAGAAGATGTAGCCGATTTAAGTTTTCATACGAAATACCACCTTTTTTGACCCTGACAACGAGTGGTTAGTTTAGAAGATATAGCCAATTTAAGTTTTCATACGAAATTCCAACTTTTTTGACCCCGACAACGAGTGGGCACGAATTAAGGCTCTTTTGTCGATTAGACGCTTAGTTTAGAAGATATAGCCAATTTAAGTTTTTCTATGACCCCGACAACGAGTGGTCACGAATTAAGGCTCTTTTGTCGATTAGACGCTTAGTTTAAAAGATGTAGCCGATTTAAGTTTTCATACGAAATACCACCTTTTTTGACCCTGACAACGAGTGGTCACGAATTAAGGCTCTTTTGTCGATTAGACGCTTAGTTTAGAAGATGTAGCCGATTTAAGTTTTCATACGAAATACCACCTTTTTTGACCCCGACAACGAGTGGTCACGAATTAAGGCTCTTTTGTCGATTAGACGCTTAGTTTAGAAGATGTAGCCGATTTAAGTTTTCATACGAAATACCACCTTTTTTGACCCTGACAACGAGTGGTCACGAATTAAGGCTCTTTTGTCGATTAGACGCTTAGTTTAGAAGATGTAGCCGATTTAAGTTTTCATACGAAATTCCACCTTTTTTGACCCCGACAACGAGTGGTCACGAATTAAGGCTCTTTTGTCGATTAGACGCTTAGTTTAGAAGATGTAGCCGATTTAAGTTTTCATACGAAATACCACCTTTTTTGACCCCGACAACGAGTGGTCACGAATTAAGGCTCTTTTGTCGATTAGATGCTTAGTTTAGAAGATATAGCCGATTTAAGTTTTCATATTGAAATCCAACTTTTTTGACCCCGACAACGAGTGGTCACGAATTAAGGCTCTTTTGTCGATTAGACGCTTAGTTTAGAAGATAAAGCCAATTTAAGTTTTCATATTGAAATCCAACTTTTTTGACCCCGACAACGAGTGGTCACGAATTAAGGCTCTTTTGTCGATTAGACGCTTAGTTTAGAAGATAAAGCCAATTTAAGTTTTCATATTGAAATCCAACTTTTTTGACCCCGACAACGAGTGGTCACGAATTAAGGCTCTTTTGTCGATTAGACGCTTAGTTTAGAAGATAAAGCCAATTTAAGTTTTCATATTGAAATCCAACTTTTTTGACCCCGACAACGAGTGGTCACGAATTAAGGCTCTTTTGTCGATTAGACGCTTAGTTTAGAAGATAAAGCCAATTTAAGTTTTCATATTGAAATCCAACTTTTTTGACCCCGACAACGAGTGGTCACGAATTAAGGCTCTTTTGTCGATTAGACGCTTAGTTTAGAAGATGAAGCCGATTTAAGTTTTCATACGAAATACCACCTTTTTTGACCCTGACAACGAGTGGTCACGAATTAAGGCTCTTTTGTCGATTAGACGCTTAGTTTAGAAGATATAGCCAATTTAAGTTTTTATATGACCCCGACAACGAGTGGTCACGAATTAAGGCTCTTTTGTCGATTAGACGCTTAGTTTAGAAGATGTAGCCGATTTAAGTTTTCATACGAAATACCACCTTTTTTGACCCTGACAACGAGTGGTCACGAATTAAGGCTCTTTTGTCGATTAGACGCTTAGTTTAGAAGATAAAGCCAATTTAAGTTTTCATATTGAAATCCAACTTTTTTGACCCCGATAACGAGTGGTCACGAATTAAGGCTCTTTTGTCGATTAGACGCTTAGTTTAGAAGATGTAGCCGATTTAAGTTTTCATACGAAATACCACCTTTGTTGACCCTGACAACGAGTGGTCACGAATTAAGGCTCTTTTGTCGATTAGACGCTTAGTTTAGAAGATATAGCCAATTTAAGTTTTTATATGACCCCGACAACGAGTGGTCACGAATTAAGGCTCTTTTGTCGATTAGACGCTTAGTTTAAAAGATGTAGCCGATTTAAGTTTTCATACGAAATACCACCTTTTTTGACCCTGACAACGAGTGGTCACGAATTAAGGCTCTTTTGTCGATTAGACGCTTAGTTTAGAAGATATAGCCAATTTAAGTTTTTATATGAAAATCCACCTTTTTTGACCCCGACAACGAGTGGTCACGAATTAAGGCTCTTTTGTCGATTAGACGCTTAGTTTAGAAGATACAGCCAATTTAAGTTTTCATATTGAAATCCAACTTTTTTGACCCCGACAACGAGTGGTCACGAATTAAGGTTCTTTTGTCGATTAGACGCTTAGTTTAGAAGATATAGCCGATTTAAGTTTTCATACGAAATTCCACCTTTTTTGACCCCGACAACGAGTGGTCACGAATTAAGGCTCTTTTGTCGATTAGACGCTTAGTTTAGAAGATATAGCCAATTTAAGTTTTCATACGAAATTCCAACTTTTTTGACCTCGACAACGAGTGGTCACGAATTAAGGCTCTTTTGTCGATTAGACGCTTAGTTTAGAAGATATAGCCAATTTAAGTTTTCACACGAAATTCCAACTTTTTTGACCCCAACAACGAGTGGTCACGAATTAAGGTTCTTTTGTCGATTAGACGCTTAGTTTAGAAGATATAGCCGATTTAAGTTTTTATATGAAAATCCAACTTTTTTGACCCCGACAACGAGTGGTCACGAATTATAGCTCTTTTGTCGATTAGACGCTTAGTTTAGAAGATAAAGCCAATTTAAGTTTTCATATTGAAATCCAACTTTTTTGACCCCGACAACGAGTGGTCACGAATTAAGGCTCTTTTGTCGATTAGACGCTTAGTTTAGAAGATATAGCCAATTTAAGTTTTCATACGAAATTCCACTTTTTTTGACCCCGACAACGAGTGGTCACGAATTAAGGTTCTTTTGTCGATTAGACGCTTAGTTTAGAAGATATAGCCGATTTAAGTTTTCATATGAAATACCACCTTTTTTGACCCTGACAACGAGTGGTCACGAATTAAGGCTCTTTTGTCGATTAGACGCTTAGTTTAGAAGATATAGCCGATTTAAGTTTTCATACGAAATACCACCTTTTTTTACCCCGACAACGAGTAGTCACGAATTAAGGCTCTTTTGTCGATTAGACGCTTAGTTTAGAAGATATAGCCAATTTAAGTTTTCATACGAAATTTCAACTTTTTTGACCCCGACAACGAGTGGGCACGAATTAAGGCTCTTTTGTCGATTAGACGCTTAGTTTAGAAGATATAGCCGATTTAAGTTTTCATACGAAATACCACCTTTTTTGACCCCGACAACGAGTGGTCACGAATTAAGGCTCTTTTGTCGATTAGATGCTTAGTTTAGAAGATAAAGCCAATTTAAGTTTTCATATTGAAATCCAACTTTTTTGACCCCGACAACGAGTGGTCACGAATTAAGGCTCTTTTGTCGATTAGACGCTTAGTTTAGAAGATAAAGCCAATTTAAGTTTTCATATTGAAATCCAACTTTTTTGACCCCGACAACGAGTGGTCACGAATTAAGGCTCTTTTGTCGATTAGACGCTTAGTTTAGAAGATAAAGCCAATTTAAGTTTTCATATTGAAATCCAACTTTTTTGACCCCGACAACGAGTGGTCACGAATTAAGGCTCTTTTGTCGATTAGACGCTTAGTTTAGAAGATAAAGCCAATTTAAGTTTTCATATTGAAATCCAACTTTTTTGACCCCGACAACGAGTGGTCACGAATTAAGGTTCTTTTGTCGATTAGACGCTTAGTTTAGAAGATATAGCCGATTTAAGTTTTCATACGAAATACCACCTTTTTTGACCCCGACAGCGAGTAGTCACGAATTAAGGCTCTTTTGTCGATTAGACGCTTAGTTTAGAAGATATAGCCAATTTAAGTTTTTCTATGACCCCGACAACGAGTGGTCACGAATTAAGGCTCTTTTGTCGATTAGACGCTTAGTTTAAAAGATGTAGCCAATTTAAGTTTTCATACGAAATTCCACTTTTTTTGACCCCGACAACGAGTGGTCACGAATTAAGGTTCTTTTGTCGATTAGACGCTTAGTTTAGAAGATGTAGCCGATTTAAGTTTTCATACGAAATACCACCTTTTTTGACCCCGACAACGAGTGGTCACGAATTAAGGCTCTTTTGTCGATTAGACGCTTAGTTTAGAAGATGTAGCCGATTTAAGTTTTCATACGAAATACCACCTTTTTTGACCCTGACAACGAGTGGTCACGAATTAAGGCTCTTTTGTCGATTAGACGCTTAGTTTAGAAGATGTAGCCGATTTAAGTTTTCATACGAAATTCCACCTTTTTTGACCCCGACAACGAGTGGTCACGAATTAAGGCTCTTTTGTCGATTAGACGCTTAGTTTAGAAGATGTAGCCGATTTAAGTTTTCATACGAAATACCACCTTTTTTGACCCCGACAACGAGTGGTCACGAATTAAGGCTCTTTTGTCGATTAGATGCTTAGTTTAGAAGATATAGCCGATTTAAGTTTTCATATTGAAATCCAACTTTTTTGACCCCGACAACGAGTGGTCACGAATTAAGGCTCTTTTGTCGATTAGATGCTTAGTTTAGAAGATAAAGCCAATTTAAGTTTTCATATTGAAATCCAACTTTTTTGACCCCGACAACGAGTGGTCACGAATTAAGGCTCTTTTGTCGATTAGACGCTTAGTTTAGAAGATAAAGCCAATTTAAGTTTTCATATTGAAATCCAACTTTTTTGACCCCGACAACGAGTGGTCACGAATTAAGGCTCTTTTGTCGATTAGACGCTTAGTTTAGAAGATAAAGCCAATTTAAGTTTTCATATTGAAATCCAACTTTTTTGACCCCGACAACGAGTGGTCACGAATTAAGGCTCTTTTGTCGATTAGACGCTTAGTTTAGAAGATAAAGCCAATTTAAGTTTTCATATTGAAATCCAACTTTTTTGACCCCGACAACGAGTGGTCACGAATTAAGGCTCTTTTGTCGATTAGACGCTTAGTTTAGAAGATGAAGCCGATTTAAGTTTTCATACGAAATACCACCTTTTTTGACCCTGACAACGAGTGGTCACGAATTAAGGCTCTTTTGTCGATTAGACGCTTAGTTTAGAAGATATAGCCAATTTAAGTTTTTATATGACCCCGACAACGAGTGGTCACGAATTAAGGCTCTTTTGTCGATTAGACGCTTAGTTTAGAAGATGTAGCCGATTTAAGTTTTCATACGAAATACCACCTTTTTTGACCCTGACAACGAGTGGTCACGAATTAAGGCTCTTTTGTCGATTAGACGCTTAGTTTAGAAGATATAGCCAATTTAAGTTTTTATATGAAAATCCACCTTTTTTGACCCCGACAACGAGTGGTCACGAATTAAGGCTCTTTTGTCGATTAGACGCTTAGTTTAGAAGATACAGCCGATTTAAGTTTTCATACGAAATACCACCTTTTTTGACCCTGACAACGAGTGGTCACGAATTAAGGCTCTTTTGTCGATTAGACGCTTAGTTTAGAAGATGTAGCCGATTTAAGTTTTCATACGAAATTCCACCTTTTTTGACCCCGACAACGAGTGGTCACGAATTAAGGCTCTTTTGTCGATTAGACGCTTAGTTTAGAAGATGTAGCCGATTTAAGTTTTCATACGAAATACCACCTTTTTTGACCCCGACAACGAGTGGTCACGAATTAAGGCTCTTTTGTCGATTAGATGCTTAGTTTAGAAGATATAGCCGATTTAAGTTTTCATATTGAAATCCAACTTTTTTGACCCCGACAACGAGTGGTCACGAATTAAGGCTCTTTTGTCGATTAGATGCTTAGTTTAGAAGATAAAGCCAATTTAAGTTTTCATATTGAAATCCAACTTTTTTGACCCCGACAACGAGTGGTCACGAATTAAGGCTCTTTTGTCGATTAGACGCTTAGTTTAGAAGATAAAGCCAATTTAAGTTTTCATATTGAAATCCAACTTTTTTGACCCCGACAACGAGTGGTCACGAATTAAGGCTCTTTTGTCGATTAGACGCTTAGTTTAGAAGATAAAGCCAATTTAAGTTTTCATATTGAAATCCAACTTTTTTGACCCCGACAACGAGTGGTCACGAATTAAGGCTCTTTTGTCGATTAGACGCTTAGTTTAGAAGATAAAGCCAATTTAAGTTTTCATATTGAAATCCAACTTTTTTGACCCCGACAACGAGTGGTCACGAATTAAGGCTCTTTTGTCGATTAGACGCTTAGTTTAGAAGATGAAGCCGATTTAAGTTTTCATACGAAATACCACCTTTTTTGACCCTGACAACGAGTGGTCACGAATTAAGGCTCTTTTGTCGATTAGACGCTTAGTTTAGAAGATATAGCCAATTTAAGTTTTTATATGACCCCGACAACGAGTGGTCACGAATTAAGGCTCTTTTGTCGATTAGACGCTTAGTTTAGAAGATGTAGCCGATTTAAGTTTTCATACGAAATACCACCTTTTTTGACCCTGACAACGAGTGGTCACGAATTAAGGCTCTTTTGTCGATTAGACGCTTAGTTTAGAAGATAAAGCCAATTTAAGTTTTCATATTGAAATCCAACTTTTTTGACCCCGATAACGAGTGGTCACGAATTAAGGCTCTTTTGTCGATTAGACGCTTAGTTTAGAAGATGTAGCCGATTTAAGTTTTCATACGAAATACCACCTTTGTTGACCCTGACAACGAGTGGTCACGAATTAAGGCTCTTTTGTCGATTAGACGCTTAGTTTAGAAGATATAGCCAATTTAAGTTTTTATATGACCCCGACAACGAGTGGTCACGAATTAAGGCTCTTTTGTCGATTAGACGCTTAGTTTAAAAGATGTAGCCGATTTAAGTTTTCATACGAAATACCACCTTTTTTGACCCTGACAACGAGTGGTCACGAATTAAGGCTCTTTTGTCGATTAGACGCTTAGTTTAGAAGATATAGCCAATTTAAGTTTTTATATGAAAATCCACCTTTTTTGACCCCGACAACGAGTGGTCACGAATTAAGGCTCTTTTGTCGATTAGACGCTTAGTTTAGAAGATACAGCCAATTTAAGTTTTCATATTGAAATCCAACTTTTTTGACCCCGACAACGAGTGGTCACGAATTAAGGTTCTTTTGTCGATTAGACGCTTAGTTTAGAAGATATAGCCGATTTAAGTTTTCATACGAAATTCCACCTTTTTTGACCCCGACAACGAGTGGTCACGAATTAAGGCTCTTTTGTCGATTAGACGCTTAGTTTAGAAGATATAGCCAATTTAAGTTTTCATACGAAATTCCAACTTTTTTGACCTCGACAACGAGTGGTCACGAATTAAGGCTCTTTTGTCGATTAGACGCTTAGTTTAGAAGATATAGCCAATTTAAGTTTTCACACGAAATTCCAACTTTTTTGACCCCAACAACGAGTGGTCACGAATTAAGGTTCTTTTGTCGATTAGACGCTTAGTTTAGAAGATATAGCCGATTTAAGTTTTTATATGAAAATCCAACTTTTTTGACCCCGACAACGAGTGGTCACGAATTATAGCTCTTTTGTCGATTAGACGCTTAGTTTAGAAGATAAAGCCAATTTAAGTTTTCATATTGAAATCCAACTTTTTTGACCCCGACAACGAGTGGTCACGAATTAAGGTTCTTTTGTCGATTAGACGCTTAGTTTAGAAGATGTAGCCGATTTAAGTTTTCATACGAAATACCACCTTTTTTGACCCTGACAACGAGTGGTCACGAATTAAGGCTCTTTTGTCGATTAGACGCTTAGTTTAGAAGATATAGCCAATTTAAGTTTTTATATGACCCCGACAACGAGTGGTCACGAATTAAGGCTCTTTTGTCGATTAGACGCTTAGTTTAGAAGATGTAGCCGATTTAAGTTTTCATACGAAATACCACCTTTTTTGACCCTGACAACGAGTGGTCACGAATTAAGGCTCTTTTGTCGATTAGACGCTTAGTTTAGAAGATATAGCCAATTTAAGTTTTTATATGAAAATCCACCTTTTTTGACCCCGACAACGAGTGGTCACGAGTTAAGGCTCTTTTGTCGATTAGACGCTTAGTTTAGAAGATATAGCCAATTTAAGTTTTTATATGAAAATCCACCTTTTTTTACCCCGACAACGAGTGGTCACGAATTAAGGGTCTTTTGTCGATTAGACGCTTAGTTTAGAAGATATAGCCAATTTAAGTTTTCATACGAAATTCCAACTTTTTTGACCTCGACAACGAGTGGTCACGAATTAAGGCTCTTTTGTCGATTAGACGCTTAGTTTAGAAGATATAGCCAATTTAAGTTTTCATACGAAATTCCACTTTTTTTGACCTCGACAACGAGTGGTCACGAATTAAGGTTCTTTTGTCGATTAGTCGCTTAGTTTAGAAGATATAGCCGATTTAAGTTTTTATATGAAAATCCAACTTTTTTGACCCCGACAACGAGTGGTCACGAATTAAGGTTCTTTTGTCGATTAGACGCTTAGTTTAGAAGATATAGCCAATTTAAGTTTTCATACGAAATTCCACTTTTTTTGACCCCGACAACGAGTGGTCACGAATTAAGGCTCTTTTGTCGATTAGACGCGTAGTTTAGAAGATAAAGCCAATTTAAGTCTTCATATAGAAATCCAACTTTTTTGACCCCGACAACGAGTGGTCACGAATTAAGGCTCTTTTGTCGATTAGACGCTTAGTTTAGAAGATATAGCCAATTTAAGTTTTTATATGAAAATCCACCTTTTTTGACCCCGACAACGAGTGGTCACGAATTAAGGGTCTTTTGTCGATTAGACGCGACAACGAGTGGTCACGAATTAAGGCTCTTTTGTCGATTAGACGCTTAGTTTAGAAGATACAGCCAATTTAAGTTTTCATATTGAAATCCAACTTTTTTGACCCCGACAACGAGTGGTCACGAATTAAGGTTCTTTTGTCGATTAGACGCTTAGTTTAGAAGATATAGCCGATTTAAGTTTTCATACGAAATACCACCTTTTTTGACCCTGACAACGAGTGGTCACGAATTAAGGCTCTTTTGTCGATTAGACGCTTAGTTTAGAAGATATAGCCAATTTAAGTTTTTATATGAAAATCCACCTTTTTTGACCCCGACAACGAGTGGTCACGAGTTAAGGCTCTTTTGTCGATTAGACGCTTAGTTTAGAAGATATAGCCAATTTAAGTTTTTATATGAAAATCCACCTTTTTTGACCCCGACAACGAGTGGTCACGAATTAAGGGTCTTTTGTCGATTAGACGCTTAGTTTAGAAGATATAGCCAATTTAAGTTTTCATACGAAATTCCAACTTTTTTGACCTCGACAACGAGTGGTCACGAATTAAGGCTCTTTTGTCGATTAGACGCTTAGTTTAGAAGATATAGCCAATTTAAGTTTTCATACGAAATTCCACTTTTTTTGACCCCGACAACGAGTGGTCACGAATTAAGGTTCTTTTGTCGATTAGTCGCTTAGTTTAGAAGATATAGCCGATTTAAGTTTTTATATGAAATTCCACTTTTTTTGACCCCGACAACGAGTGGTCACGAATTAAGGTTCTTTTGTCGATTAGTCGCTTAGTTTAGAAGATATAGCCGATTTAAGTTTTTATATGAAAATCCACTTTTTTTGACCCTGACAACGAGTGGTCACGAATTAAGGCTCTTTTGTCGATTAGACGCGTAGTTTAGAAGATAAAGCCAATTTAAGTCTTCATATAGAAATCCAACTTTTTTGACCCCGACAACGAGTGGTCACGAATTAAGGCTCTTTTGTCGATTAGACGCGTAGTTTAGAAGATAAAGCCAATTTAAGTCTTCATATAGAAATCCAACTTTTTTGACCCCGACAACGAGTGGTCACGAATTAAGGCTCTTTTGTCGATTAGACGCTTAGTTTAGAAGATACAGCCAATTTAAGTTTTCATACGAAATTCCAACTTTTTTGACCTCGACAACGAGTGGTCACGAATTAAGGCTCTTTTGTCGATTAGACGCTTAGTTTAGAAGATATAGCCAATTTAAGTTTTCATACGAAATTCCACTTTTTTTGACCCCGACAACGAGTGGTCACGAATTAAGGCTCTTTTGTCGATTAGACGCTTAGTTTAGAAGATATAGCCAATTTAAGTTTTTATATGACCCCGACAACGAGTGGTCACGAATTAAGGTTCTTTTGTCGATTAGTCGCTTAGTTTAGAAGATATAGCCGATTTAAGTTTTTATATGAAAATCCAACTTTTTTGACCCCGACAACGAGTGGTCACGAATTAAGGTTCTTTTGTCGATTAGACGCTTAGTTTAGAAGATATAGCCAATTTAAGTTTTCATACGAAATTCCACTTTTTTTGACCCCGACAACGAGTGGTCACGAATTAAGGCTCTTTTGTCGATTAGACGCTTAGTTTAGAAGATATAGCCAATTTAAGTTTTTATATGACCCCGACAACGAGTGGTCACGAATTAAGGCTCTTTTGTCGATTAGACGCTTAGTTTAGAAGATGTAGCCGATTTAAGTTTTCATACGAAATACCACCTTTTTTGACCCTGACAACGAGTGGTCACGAATTAAGGCTCTTTTGTCGATTAGACGCTTAGTTTAGAAGATATAGCCAATTTAAGTTTTTATATGAAAATCCACCTTTTTTGACCCCGACAACGAGTGGTCACGAATTAAGGGTCTTTTGTCGATTAGACGCTTAGTTTAGAAGATATAGCCAATTTAAGTTTTCATACGAAATTCCAACTTTTTTGACCTCGACAACGAGTGGTCACGAATTAAGGCTCTTTTGTCGATTAGACGCTTAGTTTAGAAGATATAGCCAATTTAAGTTTTCATACGAAATTCCACTTTTTTTGACCCCGACAACGAGTGGTCACGAATTAAGGTTCTTTTGTCGATTAGTCGCTTAGTTTAGAAGATATAGCCGATTTAAGTTTTTATATGAAAATCCACTTTTTTTGACCCCGACAACGAGTGGTCACGAATTAAGGCTCTTTTGTCGATTAGACGCGTAGTTTAGAAGATAAAGCCAATTTAAGTCTTCATATAGAAATCCAACTTTTTTGACCCCGACAACGAGTGGTCACGAATTAAGGCTCTTTTGTCGATTAGACGCGTAGTTTAGAAGATAAAGCCAATTTAAGTCTTCATATAGAAATCCAACTTTTTTGACCCCGACAACGAGTGGTCACGAATTAAGGCTCTTTTGTCGATTAGACGCTTAGATTAGAAGATACAGCCAATTTAAGTTTTCATATTGAAATCCAACTTTTTTGACCCCGACAACGAGTGGTCAGGAATTAAGGCTCTTTTGTCGATTAGGCGCTTAGTTTAGAAGATATAGCCAATTTAAGTTTTTATATGAAAATCCATCTTTTTTGACCCCGACAACGAGTGGTCACGAATTAAGGCTCTTTTGTCGATTAGACGCGTAGTTTAGAAGATAAAGCCAATTTAAGTTTTCATATTGAAATCCAACTTTTTTGACCCCGACAACGAGTGGTCACGAATTAAGGCTCTTTTGTCGATTAGACGCTTAGTTTAGAAGATATAGCCGATTTAAGTTTTCATACGAAATTCCACCTTTTTTGACCCCGACAACGACTGGTCACGAATTAAGGTTCTTTTGTCGATTAGACGCTTAGTTTAGAAGATATAGCCAATTTAAGTTTTTATGTGAAAATACAACTTTTTTGACCCCGACAACGAGTGGTCACGACTTAAGGCTCTTTTGTCGATTAGACGCGTAGTTTAGAAGATAAAGCCAATTTAAGTCTTCATATAGAAATCCAACTTTTTTGACCCCGACAACGAGTGGTCACGAATTAAGGCTCTTTTGTCGATTAGACGCTTAGTTTAGAAGATATAGCCAATTTAAGTTTTCATACGAAATCCAACTTTTTTGACCCCGACAACGAGTGGTCACGAATTAAGGCTCTTTTGTCGATTAGACGCTTAGTTTAGAGGATATAGCCGATTTAAGTTTTTATGTGAAAATCCAACTTTTTTGACCCCGACAACGAGTGGTCACGAATTAAGGTTCTTTTGTCGATTAGACGCTTAGTTTAGAAGATATAGCCGATTTAAGTTTTCATACGAAATACCACCTTTTTTGACCCCGACAACGAGTAGTCACGAATTAAGGCTCTTTTGTCGATTAGACGCTTAGTTTAGAAGATATAGCCAATTTAAGTTTTTATATGACCCCGACAACGAGTGGTCACGAATTAAGGCTCTTTTGTCGATTAGACGCTTAGTTTAGAAGATGTAGCCGATTTAAGTTTTCATATGAAATACCACCTTTTTTGACCCCGACAACGAGTAGTCACGAATTAAGGCTCTTTTGTCGATTAGACGCTTAGTTTAGAAGATATAGCCGATTTAAGTTTTCATATGAAATACCACCTTTTTTGACCCTGACAACGAGTGGTCACGAATTAAGGCTCTTTTGTCGATTAGACGCTTAGTTTAGAAGATATAGCCGATTTAAGTTTTCATACGAAATACCACCTTTTTTTACCCCGACAACGAGTAGTCACGAATTAAGGCTCTTTTGTCGATTAGACGCTTAGTTTAGAAGATATAGCCAATTTAAGTTTTTATATGAAAATCCACCTTTTTTGACCCCGACAACGAGTGGTCACGAATTAAGGCTCTTTTGTCGATTAGACGCTTAGTTTAGAAGATATAGCCAATTTAAGTTTTCATACGAAATTCCAACTTTTTTGACCCCGACAACGAGTGGGCACGAATTAAGGCTCTTTTGTCGATTAGACGCTTAGTTTAGAAGATATAGCCGATTTAAGTTTTCATACGAAATTCCAACTTAAGGCTCTTTTGTCGATTAGACGCGTAGTTTAGAAGATAAAGCCAATTTAAGTTTTCATATTGAAATCCAACTTTTTTGACCCCGACAACGAGTGGTCACGAATTAAGGTTCTTTTGTCGAATAGACGCTTAGTTTAGAAGATATAGCCGATTTAAGTTTTCATACGAAATTCCACCTTTTTTGACCCCGACAACGACTGGTCACGAATTAAGGTTCTTTTGTCGATTAGACGCTTAGTTTAGAAGATATAGCCAATTTAAGTTTTTATGTGAAAATACAACTTTTTTGACCCCGACAACGAGTGGTCACGACTTAAGGCTCTTTTGTCGATTAGACGCGTAGTTTAGAAGATAAAGCCAATTTAAGTCTTCATATAGAAATCCAACTTTTTTGACCCCGACAACGAGTGGTCACGAATTAAGGCTCTTTTGTCGATTAGACGCTTAGTTTAGAATATAGCCAATTTAAGTTTTTATATGAAAATCCACCTTTTTTGACCCCGACAACGAGTGGTCACGAATTAAGGGTCTTTTGTCGATTAGACGCTTAGTTTAGAAGATATAGCCGATTTAAGTTTTCATACGAAATTCCACCTTTTTTTACCCCGACAACGAGTGGTCACGAATTAAGGCTCTTTTGTCGATTAGACGCTTAGTTTAGAAAATACAGCCAATTTAAGTTTTCATACGAAATTCCACCTTTTTTGACCCCTACAACGAGTGGTCACGAATGAAGGCTCTTTTGTCGATTAGACGCTAAGTTTAGAAGATACAGCCAATTTAAGTTTTCATATTGAAATCCAACTTTTTTGACCCCGGCAACGAGTGGTCACGAATTATGGCTCTTTTGTCGATTAGACGCTTAGTTTAGAAGATATAGCCAATTTAAGTTTTTATATGAAATTCGACCTTTTTGACCCCGACAACGAGTGGTCACGAATTAAGGCTCTTTTGTCGATTAGACGCTTAGTTTAGAAGATATAGCCAATTTAAGTTTTCATACGAAATTCCAACTTTTTTGACCCCGACAACGAGTGGTCACGAATAAGGGCTCTTTTGTCGATTAGACGCTTAGTTTAGAGGATATAACCAATTTAAGTTTTCATACGAAATTCCAACTTTTTTGACCCCGACAACGAGTGGTCACGAATTAAGGCTCTTTTGTCGATTAGACGCTTAGTTTAGAAGATATAGCCAATTTAAGTTTTCATACGAAATTCCAACTTTTTTGACCCCGACAACGAGTGGTCACGAATTAAGGCTCTTTTGTCGATTAGACGCTTAGTTTAGAAGATATAGTCAATTTAAGTTTTCATACGAAATTCCACCTTTTTTGACCCCGACAACGAGTGGTCACGAATGAAGGCTCTTTTGTCGATTAGACGCTAAGTTTAGAAGATACAGCCAATTTAAGTTTTCATACGAAATTCCACCTTTTTGACCCCGACAACGAGTGGTCACGAATTAAGGCTCTTTTGTCGATTAGACGCTTAGTTTAGAAGATATAACCGATTTAAGTTTTCATACGAAATTCCATCTTTATTGACCCCGACAACGAGTGGTCACGCTCTTTTGTCGATTAGACGCTTAGTTTAGAAGATATAGCCAATTTAAGTTTTTATATGAAAATCCAACTTTTTTGACCCCGACAACGAGTGGTCACGAATTAAGGTTTTTTTTGTCGATTAGACGCTTAGTTTTGAAGATGTAGCCAATTTAAGTTTCTATATGAAAATCCAACTTTTTTGACACCGACAACGAGTGGTCACGAATTAAGGCTCTTTTGTAGATTAGACGCTTAGTTTAGAAGATATAGCCAATTTAAGTTTTCATACGAAATTCCAACTTTTTTGACCCCGACAACGCGTGGTCACGAATTAGGGCTCTTTTGTCGATTAGACGCTTAGTTTAGAAGATATAGCCAATTTAAGTTTTTATATGAAAATACACCTTTTTTGGCCCCACAACGAGTGGTCACGGATTAAGGCTCTTTTGTCGATTAGACGCTTAGTTTAGAAGATATAGCCAATTTATGTTTTTATATGAAATTCCCACTTTTTTGACCCCGACAGCAACGAGTGGTCACGAATTAAGTTTTTTTTGTCGATTAGACGCTTAGTTTAGAAGATATAGCCAATTTAAGTTTTCATATGAAACTCCCACTTTTTTGACCCCGACAACGAGTGGTCACGAATTAAGGCTCTTTTGTCAATTAGACGCTTAGTTTAGAAGATATAGCCAATTTAAGTTTTCATACGAAATTCCAACTTTTTAGACCCCGACAACGAGTGGTCACGAATTAAGGCTCTTTTGTCGATTAGACGCTTAGTTTAGAAGATATAGCCAATTTAAGTTTTCATACGAAATTCCAACTTTTTCGACCCCGACAACGAGTGGCCACGAATTAAGGCTCTTTTGTCGATTAGACGCTTAGTTTAGAAGATATAGGCAATTTAAGTTTTCATACGAAATTCCACCTTTTTTGACCCCGACAACGAGTGGTCACGAATTAAGGCTCTTTTGTCGATTAGACGCTTAGTTTAGAAGATATAGTCAATTTAAGTTTTTATATGAAAATCCAACTTTTTTGACCCCGACAACGAGTGGTCACGAATTAAAGCTCTTTTGTCGATTAGAGGCTTAGTTTAGAAGATATAGCCAATTTAAGTTTTCATACGAAATTCCAACTTTTCGGACCCCGACAACGAGTGGTCACGAATTAAGGCTCTTTTGTCGATTAGACGCTTAGTTTAGAAGATATAGGCAATTTATGATGTTAAAGCGATTTTCAACATTTTCCACCCAAAAAAGCTGTGGTCACGAATTAAGGCTATTTTTTCCATTAGACGCTTAGTTTGGACAATATAGCCAATCAAAGAAAACATGTGATTGGTATTTTTTCTGTAGTTAATTTTTCTAATACCTCGAGGACCCCTGCCAATTCGATTTGTCCTTCATGCGTTGGTTTGCTAAATTAATTGCCTTACGTTTCTAGTATTTTAACGCACATGGAAAATTAATTGATTTATTTTGTGGTTGTATACTTTTTAAAAAACTTTCTTTATTCTCTCAACTTGATACCAGATTAAAAAGACAAAAAGCAGTGGAGGACATACATGGAAAGCTGATCCTTGTATCACCGATGCGTACATACTCCTGCAGCAACACAAACAAATACAAACAAAACGAATGGGGATAAAGAAATGAAAAGAAACTGAGAAAGAGAACTTAAAGCAAATATTATTTTATTGCCACAATGACACTTTTGAACAAATTGAACTTTTCACATTTGCCACAAATACCAATTTAAGGGAATCCAATGCGCAGTGCACACACCTGCAGCACCCACAACAAGGACAACAACTGGCACATAAATACAAATTAACTTGGCATACATTTACGGGCATGTTAACACCAGTAGCAGCAGCAGCTGCAACTGAAAGAGGATATTCCTATGCTCAGGTTATTAAGGTCAGCCGGACGGAACTTGCCATGGACTTCGAGTGTGTAGGTATTCCGACACATTTCAATGGAGTATTCACACATACAATTGCAATGCAAATATCCTTGTGAGTGTGTTTATGTCAGCTATTTGACATTTTTTATTCTTTTTGTCAGGTTTACAAATAAAAGTGACCCTTGTTGAAACAGCTGCAAATGAATGAACTCAAATATCCTAAGAACTAAATTAAGAAGTGCACATAATTTTAAATTGAGCCACCTTACATGTTGTTTCAGAACAAATAACCGAATTTGGGTTGTTAGAACAGATTGACGCAACGAGACCAAGCATGTCCACGCAGCAGGTCCACATCCATCTAGTTGAGGCATTTTGCTCCACCACAAGTTGTCGATAAAATTATGCTCCATCAAGCACCGAATTCTCGTCAACCATCCTCAATCATTATCAAAGAAACATGGGCCGATGACTTGTGTAACCCTAACACCGCAACAAAAAGTGCATCCGGTTGGACGTGACTGATACTGAGCTCATAAAATTTGAGTGTACCAGGCTCTACAGTTTGGATTATTGGCATAGCTTCTCAAATGCGTATAAGTGTCTATGTCAATATTACACGGGAATACGCTGCATCCGACAAATACCCTCACCCATTATAAATTTAAAATTTTCCACCGTTCCTACCTCTGCTGCCTGAAGGGTACCGATTCTACTGAAATTTGGTAAAAGGTCGTTTGTGCGGAAGGTACTAGAATGGGGCGTGGCATTTATTTTATCCATGTGCATACAAAGATGATATGAACACATTGCAGAAAACAAAATTCATGCATTAGGCATAAAGATATGTGGGTTTCAATCTATGATCAAATGGTGTAATATAATTGGGAATAACAAAAAGGGGCGTGGTTGTGGCTTCAATTTTTTCAGTTACTCTAACTTCCATTGATTTTCTAATTACTATTTTTTAACCGAATCGTATAAATAGTCTTAAAATTATTATGCAAATACCAAAAGTAGGCGGAATAGTGTATTTGCGGGGGAGGTACCAGAATAGGGCGTGTCAACCACCTTTTTCATATCCGTATACAAAGCTTTTATTAAAATATAATTATGTTCACGTTTTACTCTGTACGCACAAAGTGGCAAGTTATGGGGGTTCTTAAGTCCACTAAAAGAGGTTCATTGGTGTGGGAGTTACCAGAAAGGGCGTGGCTACGAACCCAAGTATTTGTTACCATGTTAACCCTATAACTCTTTTAAGTACTGATTTTGAATTAGATCTTATGAACAGAACAGCATTAAAGGCATTTGAAGAATACCAAAAGCGGGCGAAATGGGAGGTACCGGAATGGGGCGTGTCAACCGCCTTTTCATATGCGAATACAAATCCCTTATGAAAATATTACTTTGTTCATGATTTTCTCGTATCTTACGCACTTGGAGGCAATTCATAGGGGTTTCTAACCTGCGCTGGAACAGGGATATTTGTGCGGGAGGTCTCACAACACGCAGAAAAAAATTATGGTTGTGGTGACAATATTCGAAGAGGATAATACTATTGTTGAGTATATGGTTCTAGTACAACAATATTATGATCCTCACAACAATAACATGATTGAAATACAACAATACTATGATCCTCACAACAATAGTATGATTCACACATAACCATACTATGATCGCCACAACCATAGTATGATTCACACTCAACCATGCTATGATCTTCACAACCATATTATGATCCTCACAACCATAGTTTGTTTCACATACAACCATAGTATTATCCTCACAACCATATAATGATTCACACGCAACCATGTTATGATCCCTACAACCATAGTATGATCACACACAAGTATACTATGTCGCCAAAATTATTTATTAGAATTGGGTTAAGTTGTCAACTACAGATTTGAATTATGAAAATAATTTGAAAATACCATAAAGTCAAAATAATAGGATTGACTAATTCAATAGTAGAAAAAATGAGTTTAAAAATCGTAAAAAAATTCTTCTGTTAAACAAAACCAACGCACTATGTTCGAAAAATATTAATTTTCACATAAAAAGTACTATTATTGCATTTGATCCGTAACAATAACAAAAGCATAGTCAAATGATGACAAATTAAAATCATACAGTATGATTGCCGTAATCATATTATTGTTAACATAAAACCAAAAAAAACAATACTTTTGTCGCACCAACCATATTTATATTATTGCTACAACCATATTTTCAGTTTTAAATTTGGCAAATTTGCTGCATTTCAACAATATTAATTTTGCGGCAAACATACTATTGTCAAAAAAAAACCGGAAAACAATACTATGGTTGCGACGAACATACTTTTATTGCGTAGAACATATTATTATTGCCGTAACCATGTCGTAACCATGTTTTTCTCTGCGTGAAGGGGTGTGGCTGGAAGTACAATTTTATGTCACTAAGTTTACATTGTAACTTGGTTCTTAAGTCTTCTTTTTAGTGAGAGCTTACAAATAGTTCTAACAATATTAAAGTGCGTTTTTTAAGACATGTGGTTTTCAATCTGGCCTCACTTTTTTCGGAGTTGGTCGTTTTTACCGTTGTCACTTGATTTTCGCTCAGTTTGGTTTGCCATTTCATAATGAATAGACTTACTAGGGAACAACGTTTGCTATCGTGGTGAATGTGCCCAAAACCCCAAAAATTTTATTCAGCGATTGAAGTTCATTTTTGGCTGAATGGGTACGGTAATAACCAAATTTGACGCATTTGGATTTTCTTTACACAAGCCATTGTTGAGACGCCGTTACATCCTCAAAAAGTCAATGTTTGGTGTACTCTATGGACAGAGGAAATTTGTTCATATTGGTCCATATTTCTTCAAAAATGAAGCCGGCCATAATGCTACAGTCAATCGCTTTAGAGCAATGATTAATGAGTTGTTCGTGCCTGAATTACTTATAGCGAATCAATCAATTTATTGGAGAAAACTTTTGGTGAGTGCATTATCTGTAGCGTGGCCTCCAAGATGGTGCGATTTAACACCGCTGGACTATTTTTTTGTGGGGTTATGTGAAATCGCTTGTCTACACAGGTAAGACCGACACGATTATTGACGCTTTTGAATAGAATATTCTGCACCTTATTGTTGACATACCGCCCCAAATGGTGCAAAAAGTGGTCGAAAATTGGGCCTTCCGTGGCGGAAACTTGCCCGAAATCAATTTTAAAACATAATGGCAAACCCTTATCTTTATAATAATGCTCAAGTGTTGGCCATAACATTAAATTATATGCTTTTTTTCTTCTTGAAAAGCACATGTATCAAAAAACAACCCTCACATGAATATCAAGAGTGGTACTATTGCGGGCGGTCTGTATGGGCGGTAACAGAACGGTAGGGGCCATTTTCAATTCCACAGGCGATTTTTGAAAAATATTATGATATCCAAAATGTTATGAAGATTAGTAGCTCTTTTTGTTATCGAGCGAACCAGATGGACATGGCTTATGTGACTTAAAAAGACATGAAGCGGATTTAGTAACAACTTGTGTATGTAGACTCGAAAATGTGCTTTCGATGCGTTACCCTTTTTGCCCGTACCAATTGATGTATACCCTCTTGACCTCTTGGATGTGGAGTTATGGTACGAACCAGCCGGATAGGCCAGACGGAGCAGACGGACAAGTCTAAAATGACTTAAAAAGACATGAAACGAATTAGGCACTTCATATGTATGTTCGGTCTAAAATGTTATTTTGAATACTTTTCACTTTTTGTCCATAAAAATATACCCTCTAGCTCCGTGCGGTGTGGATATAAAAAGAAACTCCCAGATGGGACACATGTTTTCTTCTACTTTTACTCGTAATATCTAATCTTTTTAGACTACTTAATAGGTACATAAATACAGTTACAACATTAAACACGCCCATTTCAATAGTAGAACTGAACATACCCCGTTAATGTCATATGGTTTTTGAAAGCTAACCGCAATAGCGTTAGTCTGTAACGGGTTTTTAAAATTGTTTCAACTTTCATCATGGAGTGGGGTCAGATAATGAGAACCGTATCGCTGTAATAGCGCTTTTGAAGTGTGAAATGAAAAAAAGCGATATTTTCAAAACGCTCCGGCCAGTAGAGATTATCCGCATGTTCGTCTACCGGGCCGACCACGCTCTGTTCGAACACCGCATGTCATTAAAGCCGTTAAATCAAGAATTCACAGAAATCCGCGTCCGAAAACAGAAAATCGTGGCCCGTGAGATGAATATAACGCAAAAGTCCATGAGTCGAATCATTAAAAAAGACTTGGGACTTGGAGCTTTCAAACGACTTACCGGACAATTACTGACTGCAGCTTTAAAAAAAATAGGATTGAAAAATGCAAACGTCTTTTGGTGAAGCACGCTGATAACTTGCACAGAAAAATATTGTTCACCGATGAAAAAATGTTAACCGTTCAGGAAAAATTTAACAAGCAAAATGATAGAGTGTATGCGCGGTCATCTAAGGTAGCATCTGAACTGATCCCAATGGTGAAAAAGGGTCATCACCCAGCTTCAGTCATAGTTTGGTGGGGTGTCTCTTACGATGGGGTCACTGAACTGCATTTCTGCGAACAAGGAGTCAAAACATCGGCCAAAGTTTACCAAGAAACCGTTTTGGAAGCTGTTGTGAAGCCTCTTAACAATTCCCTATTCCAAAACCAGCCATGGACTTTCCAGCAGGATTCTGCGCCGGCCCATAAGGCTAAAACGTCCCGCGTTCATTTCCTGTGAAAAATGGCAGATTTGAACCCATTGGATTACAAATTGTGGACGGTTTTAGAGGACAAGGTTTGTCACAAAAGATACCCCAACATTGGATCTCTTAAGACTGCTTTGGTTCGAGCTGTGGCCAATTTTCCAATGGACGAGGTTCGTGCAGCTATTGACGATTGGTCAGTGCGACTTAAGGCGTGTGTAAGGGCAAAAGGCGGACATTTCGAATAAGTAGATTCTTTTTGGATACAACATACATCAATAAATATATTAAAAAATATTTGGTCCAAAAACATTCAGTACTTTTTTATTTTACAGCATAAAACGTGTGTAACAGTATTTATGTCCCTACTAAGTACGAGTATATCAAATCCTCAATGCCCATTCTCTGGATTTAAAAGCTTAGCACACTTTTATGCGTATACATCTATTTAATTCTTAGTGGCTTCCCTTCAGGATAACTAGAACCATTGCCCAACACGTAATGCATGGAATTAAAAATTGGAACGAAATTCCTGTAAAATGTATAAAATAAATTACATTTTCATTCTATTTATAAATGTATTCAGCTACATATTACAAATTCAATCCTTATAGGTAGTAAATATTGCAAAGATTTCTGAGAATTTTTTACAAACACTCGAGTACACGTGTAATAGAGCATGTTTGTGTTTTGCACACTTTAATAAATTCATACTGAGCGGGAAAATTAGCAAGGCCTTCAAATAAGAGACTTTTACGAAAGACATCAATTCTTACATACTTGCATAATTTTCTCATCAATCCATCAAAAAAACAAGGGGAAACTTCTGCCATATCAGTGAGCTGTGCACAATATAATACTTATACGAGGGCGACCGCAAAAGTAACTGGCCTAACATTAAAGGGACCGTTTTTTTTGGAATTATTATTATTTATTTTTCAACATAATCACCTTCGAACTCAATACACTTCATCAAACGTTTTTCAAGTTTTTTAATTCCATCCGAAAAATAAGATTTTTCAAGACCTTCAAAATATGCCTCAGTTTCAGCAATAACCTCGCTATTGGACGAACATTTTTTTGCCACCGAGAATTTTTTTTATATTAGGAAACAAGAAATAATCAGAAGGAGCTAAATCTGGACTAGTATATGGTGGATGCGGAGCAATTTCAAATCGTAATTCGGCCAGTTTTTGTTGAGTTAAAAATGCAGTGTGTGAAGTAGCAATATCTTGATGAAAAAGAACTTTTTTTTCTAAATGCGGTCGTTTTATCTTGATTTCTTCACTCAACCGATCCAATATTGCACAATAATATTCACTATTTATAGTTTTTCCTTTCTCAAGATAATCAATAAATATTATACCCCTTGCATCCCAAAATACTGTGGTTATTACTTTTCCTGCTGACTTAACAGTTTTCGCCTTCTTGGGACCACTTTTACCAGCTTCTATCCATTGTTTTGACTGTTCTTTGCATTCTGGGATGTAGTGATGGATCCATATTCATCAACAGTTATGAATCGGCGCAAGAACTCTATTGTATTACGCTGATAAATCGCTAAAAGCTCCTCGGAATTGGTCCAACGGACGATTTTTTGGGGCAAAGTCAACAAACGCGGCACCCTTCCTACGGATAGCTTTTTCATGTGGAGTTCATCATGTAAAATACTCCAAACTTGTTTTTCGTGTATTTTAACAATATCAGCAAGTTCTCTGAGCTTTATTCGTCTATCTTTAGTCACTTCATTAAATATTTTTCTAATGTTTTCAATAGAAGTAGCAGTTTTCGGTCTTCCAGAGCGTTGTTCATCTTCCGTACTTGAACGACCCATTTTAAATTGTTGAACCCAGGATTTCACGGTGGAGTATGATGGTGCATTATCACCATGAACAGAATCCAATTCATCTTTGATTAATTGTGGCGTATAACCTTTCATATAAAAGTGTTTAATTACCGCACGAAACTCTTTATTTTCCATTTTTCAAAAATTATAAAACTTGTTTACTTCAATCACCTGTAACAAAGAAAAAATATAAATATTTCGGAAATTTTGACAGATGGCTTATAAAAGATTGCTTTCAAAAGCAAAACAAAAAAAAAAGTTGCTAGTAAAACAGAAAATGTGCCAGGCCAGTAAGTTTTGCGGTCGCCCTCGTACTCACTGACCGAAACATACTGTTTAACGCCCGCTTCGAATGGCTAATGTAATTTATAGAAATGTTTTTACATGGCTTAGAGATAAATCGCTTACTCGCAAAGTCGCCGGCATTCTCGAGGTGCAAACATGATATTGTAATATTTTTAGATGTGCGTACCAGCGTTTAAACCTTGCCTTACTTGTAACGGATGGACATTTTCACATTATAAATTTGAATCGGATGTAAAAAAAATCGGATATTTTTTTCAAATTTCTGGTTTTTTCGATAGGTTGAATGAACTTTGTCATTTAATAATGAAACACAATACATTCTTGTGACTACCAGAACTATATATATATATATATATATATATATATATATATATATATATATATATATATATATATATATATATATATATATATATATATATATATATATATATATATATATATATATATATATATATATATATATATATATATATATATATATATATATATATATATATATATATATAGAGCCTGCATGAAAACAGCTAGGGAGCTGAAATTTGGCACAAACATGTGTAGTTAGCCTAGCATGGTTGGTATTGAAAATGGGCTATATAGCTCTACGGGAAGTTGGTGTTGGAGACCCTCAACCGACACTACCTCATAAAAATTTGATTTTTATTTGGAAATATCCGTCAAGTTTCTTGAGCAAAATCACTGAAATTTTGCAAATAATAATCTCTATATAGGCGCAATCATCTATTTAAAAATGGTTTAGATTGGGCCACCATTTCTTGTACCTCCCATACAAACGGCCTTATAGGCCTTGAGAAATAATATGACTATAACTCACCACAAACTTGACCTATCGAAATGAAATTTTACACATCAAGATTTCTATATACATCCCACTTCTACGCTGAATTCGGTTGAGATCGGAAAAGTCCTACTGGTACCTCCCACACTAACGGTCTCATGGGCCTTGAAAAATAATATGACAATAACTCACCACACAGTTGACCTATCGAGACGAAATTTTCGGCATAAAGATTAATATAAAGAACAGACTTTTGCGCTAAATTTGACTAAGATCGGAAAGGCCCTACTGGTACCACCCACACAAACGGTCTCATGGGCCTTGAAAAATAATATGACAATAACTCACTACAAACATGACCTATCGAGATGAAATTTTCTACAAAAAGATTTTTATGTGGAACACACATCTGCGCCAAATTCTGTTGAGATCCCACACAAACGGTCTCATAGGTCAAGCTCACCACAAGCTTGACCTATCGAAATGAAATTTTGCACATAAAGATTTCTGTATAGAACACACTTCTGCACCAAATTTGGTTGCGATTAGGTAGTCCCTTCTGGTACCTCCCATACAAACGGTCTTATGGGCCTTGAGAAATAATATGACAATAACTCACCACAAACTTGACCAATCGATATGAAATTTTCCACATAAAGATTTATATATAGAACACACTTATGCACCAAATTGAGTTGATATTGGGTAGCCTCTTTTGATACCTCCCATACAAACGGTCTTAAGGGCCTTGAGAAATAATATGACGATAACTCATCACTAACTTGACCTATCGAAATGAAATTTTACACATAAACATTTCTATATAAGGCGCTCTTCTGGACCAATTTGAGTTGATATTGGGTAGTCCCTTCTGATACCTCCCATACAAGACAAAAAAAAGAAAATATGTTAATTTTAAGTTATAATAAATTATATTAGTTATATTGCTTTCAATAAATTACAAAAATTAAAAAAAAAATTTATTTGGGAATCTGGTGGAGGGTATCCAAAGTTGGGCACAGCCAAACTTAACATTTTTTACTTGTTTTCTATTAGAATTGACCACTATACACACTTACTTTTATCCAGTTATCATCTTATCCTTTTTAAACATGTTTGCTTTCCGTCTTACAGATAAATTGCTACTAGCCCTATGGAGTAAAGACAGGACAATAAATTCCGTCTTAGTAAAAGGCTTATATTTTTTTAATACGCCGGCAAACAATCATGTAAGTAGCACGACTAATTACCATATACTTTATAGCAGAGTGCCCGAAGCCGAAAACCGATATTCCGGTTTTTAATGCTAAACCTGACAGTCGGTTTTTCAAAAATAGCTAAAACCCGACGGCTTACCCAGTTTTTTGCTGTCGAATTTGCCGTTTTTTGGTTTTTGTATGTCAAAGCAAAGAAAATTCATAATATTCAAGTACGCAATACGTTAATATCAAAAATGTTTAAGCTACCCCGCCTTAAAATGTTTCGCTCGACTTAGAATGATTTGAGTTTACGTTATCTGTCTGTCCGTCCATTCGGCCTTCTCCTGTCTTTCTGAAGCTGGTTTTCAAACTACAGGTCGCAATTGTTGTCCGATTTTCATGAAATTTGCAAAAGTAAGTTTTTGGGATAAGGGCTGTTGACTTTTATGAAAATCGGTAAGAATTTCGATTCAGCTTCCACACTAATGTTCCACCTATTTTATGTCTTCAACTCTAGATTGGGTACTGTTCATAACGATCTGTCAGTAATCAGTTTAGATAATATAGGTCATACCGGTCGACGGTTTGAACAATACCCAGTGCAAAGACCTCTTCCGATATAACATACAACACCGCTAGAACATCCATTTTAATTCTAATTTCAATCAAATTTAGTATGGTACATTTTATTTGACAACAAAGTATTTTAGACCGATTTGGGGCATTTGGGCTCTTTTTGATATAGTCTGGGGATCAATAAACGGCTTTCCGTATTCATGGGCATAAGGCTTTTTGCGGTTTTGTTAGTTTGGATGATGGTCCCTATGTCCGGAAGTCTGACTAATTTAAACATTGACACAAATTCAAATATGATTTTATTTTAAACCTAGGCAAATCTAAAGCTCATCTAGGGCTGACCAAATCAGGAAAATAATTTTTATTCTTAGTCAAATGTCTTAAACTTGAATGTCGGTTATCGCCGGCTTATTACACTTAAAATAACCCGATAGTCGGTTTTTTCAATACACGAAAATATCCCGAATGCTGGTTTTCTAAAAAACCCTATTTTTGGCATACTTATGTAGAGGTAAACTAAAAATAAATAGTTTAAACAGAAATAAGATACATATCTACAGTGAAACAAGGGACTTAACTACCCGATATGTTCCAATTTTACCAACTTTGGTTGTAGCTTTCTTAAAACGCAGTATACTTTGAGTAAGATATGGCGCTTGTACAAAGGCACAACCTCTAATCGGACCTTAGTGTAAGGACTGTAGGAAACCCATACAGGTCACACATAAAGTACATAACAAAATCCGAGCAAAGTCCAGTTAAATTTGAGAGAGCTGCACTGTCTGACTTCGGAAATGAAATCTGTGTACACGCAGAGAAAATATATGGTTACACTATTGTCACCGCAACAATAATATGTTCTCTACAATAAAAGCATGTTCGTCGCAACCATAGTATTGTTTTTTGAATTTTATTTTGACAATAGTATGATTGCGACAATAATGCTATTGTTGAAATGTAACAATAGTATTATTGCCAAATTTAGAAATGAAAATATGGTTGTAGCAACCATATAAACATGGTTGGTGCAACAAAAGTATTGTTGTTTAAAATTTACGTTAACAATAATTTGATTACGACAATCATACAGTATGGTTGCGACTATGAACATAACAAGACAGGTTTTATAGAGCATGCATGTATGTGTGTATGTTTTTTTGATATACAAAAAAAAACATACACGAACAGTGAATGTTTGCTGTCATTAAAAAAACAACAACAATCGGAAGGTAGTTCGAGGGATTTTTATTGTGTTTACTTTGTTCGGTGAAATACTCTAATACCGACTGGTTCTCGTTTATTTAAAATCTTCCCGCACTTAAGTATATAGCCATTGATAATGGTTTTATCACATTCGTTATTTGGTGTCTACGGATGGTGAAGTCGCATTCACCTCTGCTGGCAACTAAAAGTATTTTTGACCGTTGGAATATATATTTCTGTTTCTTGAATGAAATGTTTAATAAAAACATGGCATCAAATCTGGCTATGAACTAATAGTAATACAATTTAAAATAACATTCTTAATAAAAATCTCTATTTTTGAATAACAACAATAACCAATCCTAATAAATAATTTAAGGGATCATAGTATGGTTGAG
Source organism: Hydrotaea diabolus (assembly GCA_963513945.1). Classification (NCBI taxonomy): domain Eukaryota; kingdom Metazoa; phylum Arthropoda; class Insecta; order Diptera; family Muscidae; genus Hydrotaea; species Hydrotaea diabolus. The sequence goes on along the minus strand of OY740718.1, from coordinate 147,674,795 downwards.
TGTGAATCATACTATGGTGGTGGGGATCATAGTATGGTTGTATGAGAAACATACTATGGTTGTGAGGATCGTACTATGGTTGTATGGGAAACACACTATGGTTTTGAGGATCATAATATGGTTGTGGAGATAATAGTATGGTTGAGTGTGAATAATACTATGGTTGTGTGGATCATAGTATGGTTGCGTGTGAATCATACTATAGTTGTAAGGATCATACTATGGTTGTATGAGAATCATACTATTGTTGTGAGGATCATAGTATGGTTGTGGAGATCATAGTATGGTTGAGTGTGAATCATACTATGGTTGTGGGGATCATAGTATGGTTATGTGTGGATAATAATATTGTTGTGTCACAACCATATACCCAACAATAGTATGATCCTCTTCGAATATTGTCACCCCAACCAAACTTTTTTTCTGCGTGTAGGGGCTACATGAAAACATAACCAATTTCACCAGCGTTGATTATTATACCATATTATACTTTAGGTTTTATAATATCGAGCCATAAGCGCTAACCTATCGTAAGTCAAATTTTTGGAAAAAAAATTTTATTGCTGAAAAATAATCGTTAGGACAAGCCTCATCGTTTTGTATTTTTAAAATGACAAAATTGTTAGTAAAACATCAAAAAAAAAGCTTTTGCATTTTATCGTAAATGATTGTTTAAATTTTATTGTGTAGCAATTTTATCGTAAGTCACACATCAAATTGCTGCAGCAATCGCAAATGTGTTCAGATTTTGTTTTTGTTTTTTGATACAGTTATATGAGTAGGTAGAAATCTTAAATTTTTGCATTAAAACATTTGCATTTTTAATAAAGTTGTTTGAAATAAATAATAAAAACCGTCTCCTGTAAAATTTGCATTTTTTCACTTACGATAGGTTAGCGCTTATGGCTCGATATGTGACAGTACATACGAGGGCGGTTCGGAATCTTCTAAGCCTAGCACAAACAGCGCGGTATAAACAGAAAAAAGTTAAGTGTTTTGAAAACTTCCAGCTCTGCTATGCACACATGTTAAATTTTGTTTCGATCTGGCAACTCCTTCATATAGAAACAGGTGTTCACAAAAGACGCATCCGCGATCGGTCTATCCACCAGTTTGGTGAGAGTAAGGTCGTGGCTCTAGATACCTCCAAGGCCTTTGATAGAGTCTGGCATGGTGCACTCATATCAAAGCTGATCGCTCTTGGTGTCGGTAATACATTTGCTCGGTTTATATCGAGCTTTCTTAGAGATCGCACTATTAGAGTTGTTGTAGATGGGTTCTCATCCAACACACATAGGCTGACCGCAGGTGTACCACAGGGCTCTGTCCTTTCTCCCTCTTTATTTCTTATTTTCATTGACGATCTATTGGGTCAGACCGTGAATCCAATCTACTCTTTCGCAGATGATAGTAACCTCTGTCATTCGTATTCATTCGACCGTAGGCCGAGCCTTCAAGATATTGAAGACAAAAGGCGAATTATGGATGAGACACTTGGCCGGGATCTACTGGCCATTTCCGAATGGGGTCGAGTGAATAGAGTAGATTTTAATGCACGTAAGACACAGTGCTGCTTGTTGTCTCACAAGCGATTCGCTGACCCAACAATATCATCAATCTCTCTCGATGGTACGGATATTGAACAATCAGAAGCTCTCGATGTTCTGGGCATGAAAATACAATGTGACGCTCGTTGGGCGAGACATGTATTCGAAGTGTCGAAAGAAGCACTCAAGTGCATAGGCTTTTTAAAGCGGTGCAAGAAATATTTCACTCCTTCTGATCTTTTCAATATCTATACAACTTACATCAGGCCAAAGATGGAATACAACTCTCATATATGGGCAGGTGCTCCAAAATCATCCTTGGAGCTACTTGACCGTGTTCAAAGGAGAGCGATGGTGCTGATAGGTGACAGTAGGGTATCCAACTCTATTGTTTCCCTTGAGCATCGTCGGAATGTGGGTTGCGTGACGCTGTTCTATCGTTACTTTCATGGTGTGTGTTCATCAGACATCCGTCGCCTTATTCCTGACGTGAGGATGTTCGGCAGGGATACGCGACTTTCTAGGAATTCACACCCGTTTGTTATCGATTGGCCAGTTGACCGCACTATACACTACAGATCAAATTCGTTTTTCGCTCGTACAGTCCGTATGTGGAATCGACTTCCGGCAAATGTATTTCCCACTAATTGCGACATCCAGAAGTTCAAGGCAAGCGTCAACATACATTACTCCCTCTTTCCCCCCTCCGATCCATTAATTTCCACTCGCCAACGCAATGCACCGCATGTATAGGGGGCATCCCCTGAGTGTTGGTTATTTAAAAAAAAAAAAAAAAAAAAAAAAAAAACAGTAAAAAATTGGATTGCTGAATTTAGACGTGGTCGTACAAGCATTGAAGATGAACCACGTAGTGGACGTCCAAAAACAGCAACAACGACAGAAATTGTAGCCAAAGTGCATAATATGGTATTAAATGATTGACGAATAAAAGTGCGTGAAATAGCTTATATCATTGGCAGCTCAAATGATCGATTTTATTTAATTTTGCATGAAGAACTACAGATGAAAAAGCTTTCTGCAAGATGGGTGCCGGACTTGTTAACGGTCGACCAAAAACGCATAAGAATGAACATTTCTCAAGCTTGTTTGGATCGTTTTCAGCGAAATAAAATGGATTTTAAGCGTCGTTTTATAACTGTTGATGAGACATGGATCCACCACTATTTTCCAGAGACAAAAGAACAATCCAAACAATGGACTGAAGCTGGAGGAAGTGCCCCAAAGAAGGCAAAAACAATTCAATCGGCTGGTAAGGTTATGGCAACGGTTTTTTGGGACTTCAAAGGTATTTTATTGATTGACTATCTGCAAAAGGGTAAAACAATAAATTCAGAGTACTATTGCAACCTTTTAGATCAATTAAATGTACAAATTCGAGAAAAACGTCCTGGCTTACAACACAAAAAAATAATTTTTCATCAAGACAACACACCAGCGCACAAGAGTGTTTTAACAATGGCTAAAATCAACGAATTAAAGTACGAGTTGCTTGACCATCCACCTTATTCTCCTGATTTAGCTCGCAGTGACTTTATCCTGTTCCCAAATCTAAAAAAATTCCTTGCTGGCAAGCGTTTTACCTCAAATGAAGATGCAATTACAGCTGTAAACCACTATTTTGAAGACCTTGAGGAAAACTATTTTAATCAAGGGATAGAATTGCTAGATAAGCGTTGGACTAAGTGTATTGAAGTTTCAGGAGATTATACTGAAAAATAAAAATATTTTTGAAAAACTAACTATTTTCTTTCATTGATAGGCTAAGAACTTTCCAAACCGCCCTCGTAGAGAAAGGGACCTAAGGGTAAAAAAAATCAATTTTCATTTTGTTTTTTGATGTGGACAACATCGGCGTCGAATGAGACCGATCCCATGCCCCAAAAGTGTTCCCTCCCAGAGATATGCGCGTTTTATGAAAGTGATGGTACACCAAAGATACACGTATTTAAATCTTTAAAATGGCTCTCCTGAACAAAACTGGTTTTTACCCTTAGATCGCTTTCTATTTTGCGCGTCACATACATAGATATTATAGATTTTATAGATTTTCATTACGCATTACTGCATCCATAATAAATGACTTTTAGGTGAGGTTTTTGGACTCTATTGCGTTTGAAATGATGGACATAATTTTACCGTAAATAGTAGGGCGGGTCAATTTGTGTGAATGAAAAAACGCGACAAAGCGTACCCCCTCACTCGATTTCAGGATTTTTTTTAAGCATATTTTTCAAAGAACGATTTGTAGAAAATCATTTTCGAACAAGGCCGTCTTGCCTAAATGAGAGAAAATACATTTTAGAATTGCTCGTATTTTGGTCCGCTTGCGAAACCGGAGTCTTTCGGAATTAGAAGCGTTAATCAAACTCATCAAACCGCCACTATTAAAATGAGCTTTTAACCAAATAGATAACAACAACTTCCGTAGAATTCCATCGAACGTATACGTGGGTTGCTATATATATTTCTGGACAAGGCATTCTGGAAAGTTTGACATTTTTTAGCATAAACGTACTCAGAAACGTTCTGACGTACGACCATTATTTGTGCCGTTTGTGAAATTTTGCCAAATTTTCGTATACTTATATGTCCAAAGAAAAATATCTCTTTCGCCCTAGAAGTCACATATAAAGTCCGAACATATACTGTCCGAACTAAACTATAGACAGGGGCGCGGAATCTTCTACATAACAGAGTGATGTATCATATCTCAAAGTCGACCTCGAATGACTTTAACTGTTTTAACGGAGTTTTTACACACCTGCCCATCTAGCTCCCGGAATGGCATTATCGCCAGCTTTTTATCTTTAGCTTTCATTTAAAATTTGAAATTCTTAAGTCATGACCCTTTAAATACATTCCATCATAGGATATCCCCCATCTATCCTTTCCTTTGTAATTCCATTTGCAACACCTCAAAATACTGGTCCTAGTCCGCATAAAGTATATATATTTTGGATCGTAGTTGAATTCTACGATAATCTTGTCATGTCCGTCGTCTGGCCAAAATGATGGACTGATCGTTCTTAAATTTAATGACTGCAATTATTACACTCTGCGACAAATGGTAAGGGTCAGTGATCGGTTTGGAATGAAACCACCGGGGAAAGTTATATTGGTAAAAAAAGTCATACGTGTTCCAGCGTTTCGCTGGGTCTCATCTAGGAATCGAGATATATCGATTTGAAGTTAGTAAGTATCGTATAGGGGAATTTGTCACGTTTTAGGCTCTTTTGTTTGACATAACTCGAGAACCACTCGTCCGATTTAGCTGAAACAAATTTAGAAAAATTAAGAATTACAATTCCTCTTATCTGTTCTTAAACCGTTTTCCTACTTAAGCAACAGTTTCGCAATTATAAATAAATGTATGAAAAAAAAAAATTATTTTTGCCTAAAAATTAAAATTTTTTTTTTTTTAATTCATAAAAAATCCAAAACGGTAAAAAGTGTCAAGTCCTATTACTTTCACGTAAAGTCACATAACCTATGACCAAAATGAGACATAAATCATGAAAATCGTGAAAAACGTGACAAATTCCCCTATACGATACTTACTAACTTCAAATCGATATATCTCGATACCTAGATGAGACCCAACGAAACGCTGGGACACGTATGACCTTTTTTGACCGATATAACTTTCCCCGGTGGTTTTATCCCAAACCGATTGTGGCTGTCGCACAGTGTTATTGACGGTATTTTGACAAAATTGGACGAGGGGCAGACACCGCTCACACAACCCTGAACTTGAAAAAACACTGAACTGAGATATGACTATGATATTTGGAACTTATGATGCTTGCATTTAAGCACATCCTTATGCAAAGATTGTATCCATGACCTATGTTATGGACCGATCGTTATAAAATATAGCGGAATGAAATAAATGATTGCTATATAAATTTCTGGCGCCATCTGACATTACCATTGGAAAGTTTGACATTTTTTTAGCATAAACGTACTCAGAACGTTTTGACATACGACCATCATTTGTGTCGTTTACAGTGACTTGAAAATATCAATTTGGCAAAAAAAGAAATTAACTCGTTGACATTTTCGTGCAATCATTTTTCAGAAGTTTCGACGTGGATTATCACGACAAGAGTGCATCGATGAACATAAAACTTTGTATAGCGATGAAGCACCATCCTGTAGCAGTGTAAAAACTATTTTAATGAATTCGTCCTAAAACGGCCATTATGCCAGAGAACATTGATGTCATGCGTGAACTGATTATGCAAGATCGTCATGTGACATACCGTGGGATAGAGGCATCCTTGGGCATTTCTTTCTCCAGCATACATTCGATATTACATGAACACCTGGCCGTAAAAAAGGTTTCTTCTCGTTGAAGGCTCGTGTCGATTGGTGCAAAGAAATTTTGAAAAAATATGATCGCGGTGCTTCAAAAGACATTTATAAGATCGTCACAGGTGACGAATCATGGATCTATGCGTATGAGCCCGAGACGAAACAGCAACCGACCGTGTGGGTCTTCGAAGGCGAGCCAAATCCAACGAAAGTTGTTCGTGGAGGAAGCACTTCGAAGCAAATGGTCGCCTATTTCTTCGGCAAAACTGGTCATGTGGCGACTGTTTCACTTGAGCAACATAGGATGTCAATTCTGAGTGGTACATCACAATTTGTTTGACTGAAGTCTTTGGAGAAATTCGAGAAACGAACAAGAGAAGACGAATCATTGTGTACCATGACAATGCGAGCTCTCACACATCGGCTGAAACCAGCGCCTTTTTGACCGGACAAAACGGCGAATTGATGGGTCATCCGCCATACAGCCCTGACTTGGCACCCAATGACTTCTTTTTATTTCCGCACATCAAAAAAAAATGCGTGGTCAACGATTTTCGTCGCCAGAAGATGCTGTTGAAGAGTTCAAAAACCATGGTTTGGAGGTGTCTCAATCGGAGTGGAAAAAGTGCTTCGACAATTGGCTTGAGCGCATGCAAAAGTGTATAAATCATGTAATAAAACCAGTTTTGATGATAAATATTCGCATTTGCATATAATATTTTTCAGAACCATGTTTTGAGAAACTTCAGCTCTAGAAACTACAAATAATATCAGATCATGCTCAAATATCGCTTGGTACGTTTTAAGCGATCGATAATTTACTAAAGGGAAACTGGATCATATCGATCCATATACTCAGTAGGAACATAAAAACTGTTACACACGTTTTATGCTGTAAAATAAAAAGTTCTGAATGTTTTTGGACCAAATAATTTTTAATATATTTATTGATGTACTCGTATATTGCATCCAAAAAGAATCTACTTGTTGGAAAAGTCCGCCTTTTGCCCTTACACACGCCTTAAGTCGCACTGGCCAATCGTCAATAGCTGCACGGACCTCGTCCATTGGAAAATTGGCCACAGCTCGAACTAAACCAGTCTTAAGAGATCCAATGTTGGGGTATCTTTTGTGACAAACCTTGTCCTCTAAAACCGTCCACAATTTGTAATCCAATGGGTTCAAATCTGGACTGCCAGAGGGCCTTTCTTCAGAGGAAATAAACGCTGGCAAATTGTTTCGAAGCCAGGCCTTGGATGTTTTATGGGCCGGCGCAGAATCCTGCTGGAATGTCCATGGCTGGTTTTGGAACAGGGAATTGTTAAGAGGCTTCACAACAGCTTCCAAAAGGGTTTCTTTTTAAACTTTGGCCGATGTTTTGACTCCTTGTTCGCAGAAATGCAGGTCAGCAAGCCTATCGTAAAAGACACCCCACCAAACCATGACTGAAGGTGGGTGATGACCATTTTCCACCCTTGGGATGAGTTCAGATGCTTCCTTAGATGACCACTCTATAATTTTGCTTGTTAAATTTTTCCAGAACGGCAAAATTTTTTTCATCGGTGAACAAAATTTTTCTGTGCAAGTTATCAGCGTGCTTCACCAAATGACGTTTGCATTTTTCAATCCTATTTTTTTTATACGTCGTTTGGAAGCCCCAAGTGATATTCATTCACGGGCCATGATTTTCTGTTTTCAGAGCGGATTTCTGTGAATTATTGATTTAACGGCTTTGATGACATGCGGTGTTTGAACAGAGCGTAGGCGGCCCGACCGGTGGTGGACTTTTACATCTCCAGTCTCCTTTAACAGTTTTATGCATCGGTAGACGAACATGCGGCTAATCCCTAGTGGCCGGAGCGTTTTGACAATATCACGTTCTTTCATTACACACTTGCAAAGCGCTATTACAGCGATACGGTTCTCATTATCTGACCACTCCATGATAAAAGTTGAAACAATTTTAAAATTCCGTTACAGACTAACGCTATTGAGGTAAGCTTTCAAAATCCATATAAAATTAATGGGTTATGTTCAGTTCTACTATTGAAATGGGTGTGTTCAATGTTGTAACAGTATTTATGTCCATACTAAGTATATTTATATTGTCCCAATAGAAAGGTTCACAGCTCTGCCCCTGTTAAGAAGTCGCGTTTCAAATCCTTTCGTTCTTTAGTTTTAAGCAGAACGTTGAAAAGCCGATAAAATTGAAACATATCTGTCCGTGTATTCGCTGGATACCCCGGCTTTGGTCAATATTTTCATATTGCCCCCATTCAACAGTCCTTCCAGTTTTGAGACCCTGCCACTTTAGAAGTCACATTTTACATCCAGCATTGCTTAAATTTAGCACAGTACGTCAAAATTGATTCATATCGGTCTATTTTTTCATATATCTACCACAAACAGAATCTTTCCAATTTGAGGTTCTCTCGTTATAAGGGTCAAATTTAATCTGATTGTGCTTAAGTTTCGCATGGCACGTTACGTGAGACCAACACTTAACTCTACTGGGCTACAAACACTGCTTCCAATTTGCGGTCATGCCAGTCGACACGCCATATTTTAATTTCTTCTTAAACTAGTTATAGTGTCGGGTGATCGATCTACTTATAGAGGTATTTTTTTCAAAATAAAAAAATTTCAAATCAAGTGTGGAATCTTTATTGTTCATTCGGAAGGACTTTTATTTTTTGAATATAATTTCCTTCAAATGTTTACCGCACGGCTACGCCTCAGGGTGTCCATTCTGAGGGTCCCATTTTTTGGAGAAAAAAGTCTGAAGGTGTGATACGAGTATCACGCAATCTAGGTGGCCAACTCACCGGTCCAAAACGTGAAATTAACTGATCTTCGAAATTACCTCTCATTAGACCCATTGTTTGAGCAGCTGTATGGTAAGTGGCACCTTCCTTTTGAAACCAAATTTCGGCAAGTTTACGGGCTTCAATTTCAGGTAGCAAGACGTACGATATCATGGCCGATTCTCGGTTACGTTCCGACCACCACCATTTTTAAAAACATAACGACCGATGATTCCACCGGCCAATAAACCGCACCAAACCGTGGTTTTCTTTAGGTCTAATGACACTTCTTGAACCTCTTCTGGTTGCTATTCAGCCCGGCAGTTTTGATTATTGACATTTAAGTCTTTCCATGATAAAATGGCAAACAATACTGAAAAGAACAAAATTTAACAGAACACACGAGAAATCTGTGAAAAACCCCTACTGAGAAAATACCTCTGTATAACATAACTAACATATTTTTGATTCATTATCATACGAGGGCGACCGCAAAAGTAACTGGCCTAACATAAAAAGAACCGTTTTTTTTTGGAATTATTATTATTTATTTTTCAACATAATTTCCTTCCAACTCAATACACTTTATCAAACGTTTTTCAAGTTTTTTAATTCCATCCGAAAAATAAGATTTTTCAAGACCTTCCAAATATGCCTCAGTTTCAGCAATAACCTCGCTATTGGACGAACATTTTTTGCCATCGGGATTTTTTTTTTATAGGAGCTAAATCAGAAGGAGCTAAATCTGGACTAGTATATGGTGGATGCGGAGCAATTTCAAATCGTAATTCGGCCAGTTTTTGTTGAGTTAAAAATGTAGTGTGTGAAGGAGCATTATCTTGATGAAAAAGAATTTTTCTTTCTAAATGCTGTCGTTTTATCTTGATTTCTTCACTCAACCGATCCAATATTGCACAATAATATTTACTATTTATAGTTTTTCCTTTCTCAAGATAATCAATAAATATTATACCCTTGCATCCCAAAATACTGTGGTTATTACTTTTCCTGCTGACTTAACAGTTTTCGCCTTCTTGGGACCACTTTTACCAGCTTCTATCCATTGTTTTGACTGTTCTTTGCATTCTGGGATGTAGTGATGGATCCATGTTTCATCAACAGTTATGAATCGGCGCAAGAACTCTATCGGATTACGCTGATAAATCGCTAAAAGCTCCTCGGAATTGGTCCAACGGACGATTTTTTTGGGACAAAGTCAACAAACGCGGCACCTTTTTCGCGGATAGCTTTTTCATGTGGAGTTCATCATGTAAAATACTCCAAACTTTTTTTTCGTGTATTTTAACAATATCAGCAAGTTCTCTGAGCTTTATTCGTCTATCTTTAGTCACTTCATTAAATATTTTTCTAATGTTTTTAATAGAAGTAGCAGTTTTCGGTCTTCCAGAGCGTTGTTCATCTTCCGTACTTGAACGACCCATTTTAAATTGTTGAACCCAGGATTTCACGGTGTAGTATGATGGTGCATTATCACCATGAACAGAATCCAATTCATCTTTGATTAATTGTGGCGTATAACCTTTCATATAAAAGTGTTTAATTACCGCACGAAACTCTTTATTTTCCATTTTTCAAAAATTATAAAACTTGTTTACTTCAATCACCTGTAACAAAGAAAACAATCATTAAATATTTCGGAAATTTTGACAGATGGCTTATAAAAGATTGCTTTTAAAAAACAAAAACAAAAAAGTTGCTAGTAAAACAGAAAATGTGCCAGGCCAGTTAGTTTTGCGGTAGCCCTCGTATTATTATTGTCATTATGCAGATATCCGTATTAAGTAAGCGGCCTTTTTCGACTATTTCGGCCCTGAGGGCTAGTCACAAATGTACATAGTAATCATATTTAAAAATACCTGCATGAATTTATTCACGCTATAATTTGATTGCTATTTAGTGCCCATGTTGATTTAGAAGTCTTTTTAGACAATCGTTGATGTTTTACAAACCGCCACCCAAATGTGAATACAAAAGTGAACGTAATAAATTTATGTACGCAACAATTTCATTGCTGCTAAGTGCTTATTATAAATAAAAAGCCTTTCCGACAATATTCAATGTTTCACCAAATTCCACCCTAATGTGAATAGAAAAGTGGACGTCATATCCCTCAATACACATATCACATATTCCACATGGCACTTTGTCTTTATGTGGTTAAAGAGAATAAAACATGCCCCAAGCTACTTCGGACTTAGGGATAGCATCAATAAAATCTTGGAAATTTCCAACTTCATGGGCACCCACACAGAGCCAGAACACTCACACTCTTGCAATTGAAATTGAAACAGGCACACACACACAAAACTATTGCTAAACGAAACTCAAAAATTGCAAAAGAAAGTGAGGGGCACTGCGAAGGCGAATGTCCAGCAAAGATCAATGTACAGTTAAATTATACTCGTACATCCGTCGAAGAAAACGGACAGAGAAGAAAGTTGATATTGGATACTGGATTAAACGTAACGTAATGTACTCGTATTGACTTGACTTATCTGAAATTGAAATGTACGCCATTGCCTGGGATACACTCTAAGACTCGCACACAAGTACAAGTCATGGTGGTACATAATACTATTACACGGAGCTTTGCAGCTATGTAACAGTAGTCATGGTGGCATATTCCAATACCGGCATCAATGGCTTTACCTGCGCACATCTCATAACTAAAGATGCATAACATGGGCGGGTAAGTAATCAGGACATACCACGTTCAAGTTCAATGGTTGTTTAGTCCTTCGAGTGGGTATGGGTTTCGAAAGTAATACAAATTAATAAAATATTATAACATTTCTGCCCAAGCTGTGTAGTTTTTTCAACGACTTCGACTTTAATAATTTCTATATCATTTTTCAATTTATCTCATTGAATATTTGAAAACACCTCTAAGCCGGGCTCATATATATGGATCACATCCCATTAAGCAACTAGGGAAAAGTTTCTACGATATAATCGTTATACTCTCTTATCTTACTCGCAAAGTCGCCAGCATACACGAGGTGGAAATCAGCCGCTGAAAAGTTGTCAGATGTTCTTACCCGGGGTCAACCGAGGCGGCCTACTAATAGCTTTCAGGGTGCCTGATGAAAGCCGCTGCCAAAAAATACATTTTATTTATTTAATGAATCTGGTTAGTTTTTTTTATTTGTAGATTGAGTTTTAGATTTACCAAAAATTAATATCTGGGACACTGAAACAAGAATTTTGATTGTCCGCCGCTAAAACGCACTGCAGTTCGTTGTTTCGGTTCAAAGAGAGTATAGGCACACGGTTGGCGACAGTCCTCCGAGCAGATGGACCATAATGCGACGTGTTAAAAATATTATAGTCAACAGAAGACCTAACCTTCGAAACCCTTCAGTTCGGACAAAAGAAACAATCGCTGCTGTAGCAGCTGTCATACAAAACAATCCATGAGTTTCGACAACAAGCTTATCTGGTACTCGTATAAGCAGATAGTCTTTGTAGTCAATTATGTATAAGTACTTACCCAGCAAACCAAACCTTCAGAATTCGGTTAGAATTCTGTACGACAATCGGCAAAATATTCCGATTTCGGATCAGAATTCTTAGCGAGTTCGTAACGAAAAACATATGAGAAGGTTGACACGAATTCTGAACTACTTCTCTGAGGAAATTCTGATGTTTTTGCCGACATTTCGAACCGATTTCTGACCGAATTCTGAACTGTAGTCTTGGGAAATTCGAAAGGAAATTTCGATTTCTCGTATCGAATTCTGAACGACATCGGTCAGAATTCTGGCATTAAGTTTTATTAAATTCTGATGTTTTTACCGACATTTCGAACCGAATTCTGAACGAATTCTGGTAAATTCGAATGTAAACAATCAAAAAGAAAAAAAATTGTTCTACAAAAAAAAAGTTGTAAAACATTTTCAAAAAGCGTTCGGAAAAACTTTTAGTTACAAGAGTGTCTGCAGTATCGCAAGCAATAATTGTGCTGTAACTATGTTTAGTGGCTATACACTTAAGGGCAACCAGTTTTGCATTTAACGAGAACTGCCAGCAGTAGAATTTTCCTCCGAACACAATAAAAATCCCTCGCATAGCTAAGCTAACCAAACGTTTAGAATTTGAATTTGAAATATAAAAATATCTCAGACAAACAGTTAAGAATTCGTTCAGAATTAGTTCTGACATGTCTGAACACAAGAACAAGAACTGTAAAATATGAAGCAAATAACAAATATTTTAAACGAATAGACCTCCTCAGATAAGTAGTTCAGAATTCGTTGCGAGTTCGATAAGAGAAGTCTGAACAAAAAATTAATAAAAATCCCACAGACAAGTCTAACAGAATTCGGGCCGAATTCGTTCAGATATTTCGGAACATAATAAATAAAAAATCCTCAGACAAATCGAAAAGAATTTGTAACGATTTCGGTAAGAATTCTCGATAGAGTTCAAATATTGTTCAGAATTGTCTGATATCAGACATTGTCGGCAAATTTGGTTCACTGGGTAGATACTGTTACACATATTGTTACACACGTTTTATGTTGTAAAATTAAAAGTACTGAATGTTTTTGGACCAAATATTTTTTAATATATATATATTGATGTAGTATATTGTATCCAAAAAGAATCTACTTATTCGAAATGTCCACCTTTTGCCTTTACACACGCCTTAAGTCGCACTGGCCAATCGTCAATAGCTGCACGAACCTCGTCTATTGGAAAATTGGCCACAGCTCGAAACAAAGCAGTCTTAAGAGATCCAGTGTTGTGGTATCTTTTGTGACAAACCTTGTCCTCTAAAACCGTCCACAATTTGTAATCCAATGGGTTCAAATCTGGACTGCCTGAGGGCCATTCTTCAGAGGAAATGAACGCTGGCAAATTGTTTCGAAGCCAGGCCTGGGATGTTTTAGCCTTAAGGGCCGGCGCAGAATCCTGCTGGAAAGTCCATGCCTGGTTTAGGAACAGGGAATTGTTAAGAGGCTTCACAACAGCTTCATAAACGGTTTCTTGGTAAACTTTGGCCGATGTTTTGACTCCTTGCTCAAAGAAATGCAGGTCAGTGGCCCCATCGTAAGAGACACCCACCAAACCATGACTGAAGCTGGGTGGTGACCCTTTTCCAACCTTGGGATCAGTTCAAATTCTTCCTTAGATGACCGCGCATACACTCTATCATTTTGCTTGTTAAATTTTTCCTGAACGGTAAAACTCTTTTCATCGGTGAACAAAATTTTTCTGTGCAAGTTATCAGTGTGCTTCACCAAAAGACGTTTGCCTTTTTCAATCCAAATTTTTTTGAAGCTGCAGTCAATAAATGTCCGGTACGTCGTTTGAAAGCCCCAAGTCCCAAGTCGTCTTTTTTAATAATTCGACTCATGGACTTTTGCGTGATATTCATCTCACGGGCCATAATTTTCAGTTTTCGGAGCGGTTTTCTGTGAATTCTTGATTTAACGGCTTTGATGACATGCGGTGTTCGAACAGATCGTGGGCAATGGGTGTGTTCAATGTTGTAACAGCATTTATGTCCCTAGGAGGTATAAAGATTTGGACTCATTCCCATATAAAACTCAAAAGGCCAACGAACCAATAGTTATGTAAACAATTTTGAAACCCGAATTTATATTTACTACACCGCAAAAAACTAATAGTCCGTAAAGATTAAAAAATAAATTGATAAAGTCATTCATGCAATCAGCGCACAAAATTGTAAGTAGTTTATTGGATTTTTTGCTCAGCAAACAAGTTGTAGTATTAACTAGAGCTTGAGCAAGGTCGTCACAATATGTTACTTAATTATTTGTCGCTTACATAAAATTTGGGCGAGATCGGGTATAATTTGTTCCTTCTAGAGCTGCAGGAACCATCCCGACAAGTGGACGGACCACATAAAGGACTCTCCGCTAATCGGAAGGGACCTTTATGTGGGCGCTATTCGAAAACATGGACCGACATGGTCAAATGTTACAAGACGTAACGCATAGATAGGAATCAGATGTAAAATTTTGGGCGAGATCGGGTATAATTTGTTCCTTCTAGAGCTGCAGGAACCATCCCGACAAGTGGACGGACCACATAAAGGACTCTCCGCTAATCGGAAGGGACCTTTATGTGGGCGCTATTCGAAAACATGGACCGACATGGTCAAATGTTACAAGACGTAACGCATAGATAGGAATCAGATGTAAAATTTGGCTTCTAAAGCTGCTGATTCTAAAATCGGAATGGACCTTTGTGTAGGGGCTATACGAAAACATGGACCTATGTGATGCAGTTTCACTACAATCAATTTATGGTCGACGACAATCAACGATATGGTCCAATGTTACAGGACATGTGTGTTGGTCATTTACAATGTACCATGCAATATGTGTATGATCATGACCTTGCATACGTATTTGTAAGTATGGGCTCAGAAAATAAGTTTTTTGACTGGCTATAATTTTACCCAGATTTTTAAACTTACGAGTATGTCATATCCGAATTTGTGAGAAAATTATTTTGCTTTTAGTAAAATCAATAAAAAATACATGGAGCAATATCTTAATCTGAACCGATATTCTCCAATCTCAATAGTGTCCGTCCTTGGCACAATGAACTTACTTGTGCTAAATTTCATCAAGATCGGATGTAATACGTATGTTATTTTTGGAGCTAAAAAATAATAGCGGGGGAACATTTTAGTATGGGTGCTATATCTATATTTAATCTGAACCTAAATATCAATAACATTCTTCCTTGGCCGAAGAGATTTACTGGTGCAAGATTTCATCATTGCTGTATGTAAGATGTGGCTTCTAGAGATAAAAAAAGAAAATCGGATAAACATATTTGTGGGAGCTATATCTAAACTGATTTTCAATAAGGCGCGTCATTGGTCCAAAAAGCTTACTTCATATAATCAATCGACGTATAATCTCCCGCTGATTCCATTAAACGATGTCTGTCTTTCCGTCCATCTAAAGCTTGTAATCGATCTACAATTGTTGTACGATTTTCATGAAATTTGGAAACATTTAGTTTTTTCGACCAAAGAAAAACGCTAATGAAATTGAAGAAACTTGGTTTAGATTTAGCTCCTACATATATGTTAATCCGATATTTATGTTTTTAATATTGAGAACTCTCAGGGTGTGTCCTCTATACTTAGTAGGGACATAAATACTGTTACAACATTGAACACACCCATTTCAATAGTAGAACTGAACATACCCCGTTAATGTCATATGGGTTTTGAAACCTAATCTCAATAGCGTAAGTCTGTAATGGGAATTTAAAATTGTTTCAACTTTCATCATGGAGTGGTCAGATAATGAGAACCGAATCACGGTAATAGCGCTTTTCAAGTGTGAAATGAAAAAAAAACGATATTTTCAAAACGCTGCGGCTAATAGGGATTAGCCGCATGTTCGAATACCGATGCATAAAACTGGTTGAGGAGACTGGAGATGTAAAAGACCGGTGGGGCCGCCCACGCTCTGTTCGAACACCGCATGTCATCAAAGCCGTAAAATCAAGAATTCACAGAAATCCGCTCCGAAAACAGAAAAGCATGGCCCGTGAGATGAATACCACGCATGAGTCCATGAGTCGAATCATTAAAAAAGTCTTAGGACTTGGGGCTTTCAAACGACGTATAGGGCATTTATTGACTGCAGCTTTAAAAAAAATAGGATTGAAAAATGCAAACGTCTTTTGATGAAGCACGCTGATCACTTGCACAGAAAAATTTTGTTCACCGATGAACAAATTTTTACCGTTGAGGAAAAATTTTACAAGCAAAATGATAGAGTGTATGCGCGGTCATCTAAGGAAGCATCTGAACTGATCCAAGGGTGGAAAATGGCCATCACTCAGCTTCAGTCATGGTTTGGTGGGGTGTCTCTTACGATGGGGTCACTGACTTGCATTTCTGCGAACAAGGAGTTTAGCCCATAAGGCCAAAACGTCCCAGGCCTGGCTTCGAAAAAATTTGCCAGCGTTTATTTCCTCTGAAGAATGGCCCTCAGGCAGTCCAGATTTGAACCCATTGGATTACAAATTGTTGACTGTTTTAGAGGACAAGGTTTGTCACAAAAGATACCCCAACATTGGATCTCTTAAGACTGCTTTTGTTCGAGCTGTGGCCAATTTTCCAAAAGACAATGTTCGTGCAGCTATTGCCGATTGACCAGTGCGACTTAAGGCGTGTGTAAAGGCAAAAGGCGGACATTTCGAATAAGTAGATTCTTTTTGGATACAATATACATCAATAAATATATTAAAAAATATTTGGTCCAAAAACATTCAGTACTTTTTATTTTACAGCTTAAAACGTGTGTAAAAGTATTTATGTCCCTACTAAGTAAATGCAGTGCCTTGTATTGTTCAAGGAAAAATAGGTTAGGTGAGGGTAGGGAAGGGAAGGAAAGAGGAAGTTATGTTTACGGACATTTGACTTGAACGTACTCATATCGTACGTGGTAGGATACACCTCTGCGGGAAGTCTGTTCCGCATACGGACAACAAGGCTGAAGAACGAATTCTCGCTGTAATGCGTCATGTATGGGCACTTATAGACATGCGGGTGTTACGGACGAATACTCTGACCTCTGGGATGAGATAACCTATCTCTAAAGAGCACATCCCGATAAAGTACCTGCAAACGACTGATACGCAACTAATATTCCACCGATGCTCGAGTGAAACAACTGAGTTGGCTACCCTGCTTTCTCCAACAAGCCTTAGCGCCCTCCTTTGAACCCGGTCGAGAAACTCCAACAATGACACCGAAGCACCCGACCAAAAGTGGGAGTTATACTCCATCTAATTTTGGCCGAATGTATGTGACGTTCATGTTGATGAGGTCGGAGGATGTGAAGTATTTCTTGCACCGCTTTAAAAAACCCAATCACTTGTATGCTTCTCTCGGCACGTCAAAAAAGTGTTTGTTCAAGCGAACATCACTGAATTTTCATTCCCAGAACATTAAAAGTGTCCGACTCCTCAACAACCATCCCATTCATCGATATTGCCAACAATACGAGTATGAAGCCTGCCGATCGTTTATGGCTTACCGAGCATCATTTAATTTTACTAGCATTAAACACGACCCTATTTGCAAAACCCCACTCAATACCCTCACAAGATCTTCGTTGAGTGTGTCACTCATATTTTGCCTTGATGCCCGGTCTACGGTCGAACGATTATAAGTGACGGAAGCTGCTGTCGTCAGCAAACGAATAAATAAGGTTTGTCGTCAGACTCAGAGGTCTTTGAGAAATAAATAAACAGAGAGCGAGAGAGAACGGAGCCTTGCGGAACCCCTGCATTCATAGCTTACTCATCCAATGAGTCTCCGTCTATAACATCACGTATTGAGCGAATTCTAAGAAAACTCGATATGAATCAAGAGAAATCAGTACCGACACCAAAAGCAATTAGCTTTTATGCTATTGAAACCTTAGAAAATCGGTTTATATTTAGATATAGCTCCTGCACATATCTATATATGTGACAGGGCTTAGAGAAAGGGATCTAAGGGTAAAAAAATTCATCAAGCAATCAATTGTTCACATCTGAGCATCGAATAAGACCGATCCCATGTCCCAAAAGTGTTCCCTCCCAGAGATATGCGCGTTTTATGAAAGTGATGGTACACACGTATTTAAATCTTTAAAATGGCTCTCCTGAACAAAACTGTTTTTTACCCTTAGGTCCCTTTCTATTTTGCACGTCACATATATATAAAATTAAATGTGGTTTGTTACTCCGCTTGAAACTTGAAAACGATTGGAGCAAACTAGATACTTCCTTCTGCGGGTTTTTTCATAATTGCTACGCGAAGGTTCATTTATAAAGAAAAGTCGAAATTTTGAACTGTGGGCGGAGAAGGCGTGACAGAGCTGTTTTTTTGAGCTGGAAGGCTGGCAATTGGTACAAAATTTAAGGGTACGTTGGGGATGATCTTTAGATGGTTTATGTGTAGTTTACATGAAATCAGCCCAGTGGGCGTGGTACCTCCCATACAAATCACAAATAAAAAATCCAGTATTTCTGCTTCTGTTAACGGTATTTGAACAAAATTATTATAATGGTTTATTTATTTAAATAATTTTTGTATTCCGGTTCAGTGCACTTGTCATTCTTCTTGGAAATTTCAATCCAAAAAAAAACAATGTTTGCCGGATCAGCTAGTATGTTATAAAATCGGTTCAGATTTAGACACAGCTCCCACATATATGTCCTTTCGATTTTTTTTTGGTTTTAGTTTCAGAAGCCACATTTTACATCCAATCTTGATGAAATTTGGCACACATTAGTTGTTTAGACCAACAAAGGACGTTACTAAAATTGAAAAAAGTCGGTTCAGATTTATATATAGCTCCCACATATGTGTTCATACGATTTTTGTGGTATTAAGTTCCAAAAGCCTTAACTTGACGAAATTAAGCACGAGTAAGTTTTTTGAGCCAAATACAACGCTATTGAAATTGAAGAAAACCAATTGGCATATGTTCATCTGATTTTAAATACAGGGTAGGCGAAAAGTAACCATGGGGTTAAAAACTTTAATACATTTTTCGTTTATTAATTTTTTTTTATCTTTTTCTCAGATTGTGTAATATACAAAATGTACACTTGCACTAAGTATGAAAAATAATGTCACTTAAATAACCCCCATTTTCAGCTTCGCAATGATGGGGTCGTTTTAGAGCATTTTCCATAACATCTTTCAAAATTTGTGGCTGTAGCGTTCGATTTTCTGCAACAATGTTAGTGTTGAGTTGAAGGATTGTCTCGGGCTTGTTCACATATACTCGCTCCTTCAAACAACCCCACAGAGAATAGTCGGGTGCTGACTTGGTGATCGCGCTGGCAAAATAATTTCCGATTTTATTGAAATTATTCGCTCTCCATAAATTTGATTCAAAAGTGCCATTGTGTCTCGGTCAGTATGGGCATTGGCTTAGTTCTGCTGAAACCAAATCTCTCTCAGGTCTGTTTCCAAGAGCAGAATGTAAAAAATGTTCTATCATAAACCGATACCGCTCTCCATTTACAGTTACAGCACTTCCATCTTCATTCTCGAAGAAGTAAGGCCCAATGATATTTGCGGATGTGAACCCACACCATACTATACACTAGGGTGGAGTGAAATTCAAAAAAAAAAGTTAACCTCGGAAAGAGATGTAGTCTGGGGTCCTAAAGAGGGGAAAAATAAAGAAAAAAATTTTAGGGGTCGCGCCACTCCCTAGAAATTTGGAAATTACCGCTATTTTGGCGTTGATTTTAGAAAAATCCTAAAAATTAACGACTTAACTTATTCGAAATTTAAAAGTTTGAGCTTGTTCAGTGCCCAAACAAAAGTATTTAAGGCAAATATGAGGATAATCGACTAATATTTGTAGCTTTGGTGGCGATTTCATTGTTCAGTCAATTTTCTGAAGAAGGGACGATTTGACTTATTTTACTTTTTGAAATTTTTGAACAATGAGAAAATTTTTTTTAATTTTTTTCATGCCCTTATTTCATTGTTTACGCTATTGCAAACATTTATTGACATAAAACTTTAAAATCGGTTCAGGGGTTAGAAAAATTCACGCCTTCAAACATGTGTATTTGTTTACTTTGGCGCGACCCCTAAACATTTTTTTAAATTTTTTTCTTTATTTTTCCCCTCTTTAGGCCCCAGACTACATCTCTTTCCGAGGATAACTTTTTCAAATTAAAAAAAAGCATGTTTTCACTCCACCCTACTATACACCTATTGGGGCGCAATTGGCGTTTATGAATGACTTGGATTTTCAGATCCCCAGAACCTACAGTTCTGCTTATTAACAAAGCCATTCAAATGAAAATGAGTTTAATCACTCATGCGTTTGGGTTAAATAATTTATCGCTGATTTAAATAATAAAATTCTATTATTCTGAATTTGTCCATTATTTATTCTGCTAGTGTTTTTTATATAATTTGAAAAAAAAATAAAAATTTATTATATTTTTAAACCCCATTGTAACTTTTGGCCCATCCTGTATTTAGCTTTCGAAGCCATATACAATACATTATTTTTTGATGAAATTCGCACACTCTAGTTCGTCGTTGCAAGGACCGACGCTGCTGATTTGAAGAACATCGGTTCCGATTAAGATATAGCTCCGCTTTATATGTTTGGCCGAATTTACCAAAAACAAATTCAAATATGATATAAGCTTTAAAATCTAGGTAAATTGGCTCCATAAACATATTTTCAGTTGGCTTTCCTATACATCCAATAGTGCAGGGGATAATATTGTCGGCTACGCCCTACTTTAGCTTTTTTTACTAGTTTAAAATATTCCGTACAGAAGCAAAAAGTATGTACATGTATGGTTTGGCCTTGTTGGCTGTATCTAATTTTATTTTTCCTTAAAATAATATGAACGTCCATAAGTAATTTTAGCCCATTTCTATCCGACTTTTTTGTTTTTTTATTTTTTCTGTGTTCTTTTATTTTTAAAAGCTTCTGGATACCGCTTTACGTTTATCTTTTAATCCTTAAAAGCTTAAACATTAAAGTGTATATGTACATTCCTTCCACGTTTTGCTTTCGATCCTAACCCACTCACCGAACTCATGCGTTTGATTCCTCTTTTGGTAATCTGTTTTGATGATGAAACCGTCTTTACCGTAAATCCCATGTGTACTGTGCTGCATTTATATAATCTAATTGAATGTGTACGATTATACAGTTGCGGTAAATAACTAAAGCCACTGTGTGCCATACTCCCTCGAAAAATTAATCCTTGCCAACAATGCTCTTCAGTAAAGGGTGTTTTCCCATAACAACTAAACGGTCACAAACTTCTCAGATAACGCACCAATTAAATCATCGTAAGGTCCATTGTCGTCAAGGCTTTGGAGACTAGACACCAACCAGACAGAGTTCTGGATGAAGAAAACATATCGGCTGTAGTGACCAGTATCGTAAAAGACCCAGAAATGGTTATAAGGCGCCGATCAGCTCAATTAAGCATCGACAGAGAGTAAACCTGGCTAATTTGCAGTTCATATGTGGATCCATTTGTGGAACACGAAGATTGTTTTTTTGATGTATTTTATATGTCATAACCTGCATCAAACATTATCTTCATTCATTATCTATACAACCTACATCAGGCCAAAGATGGAATACAACTCCCATATATGGGCAGGTGCTCCAAAATCATCCTTGGAGTTTCTGGACCGTGTTCAATGGAGAGCGATGGTGCTTATAGGTGGCAGTAGGGTATCCAACTCTATTGTTTCCCTGGAGCATCGTCGGCATGTGGGTTGTATGTCGCTGTTCTATCGCTACTTCCATGGTGTGTGCTCTTCAGACATTCGTGGTCTTATTCCTGACGTGAGGATGTTCGGCAGGGATACACGACTTTCCAGAAATTCACACCCATTTGTTATCGATTGGCCGGTTGACCACAATATACACTACAGATCGAATTCGTTTTTCGCCCGTACTGTCCGTATGTGGAATCGACTTCCGGCAAATGTATTTCCCACCAATTACGACATCCAGAAATTTAAGACGAAAGTCAATAAACATTACTCCCTCTTTGCCCCCTTCGATCCCTTACTTTCCAACGACTAACGCAATGCATTGCATGTATAGGGGAAAGTTGGCTAAATAAAAAAAAAATCCTTCGAAATACCAATGGCCGCACTGCCGCCGTCAATGAAGACCCGTATTTTGCCATGTGTCCTTGTATTTCCGGTATAAATATACAAATTGTGCATATGAATACTACTTCGGGTTAATACGTGTCAAATTTTATATAAAAGATGGGCCAAAAGTTACCATTAGGTTTAAAAATGTAATAGCATTGAACTTTATCGTTTATATATATGTGACGCGCAAAATAGAAAGGGACCTAAGGGTTTTGTTCAGGAGAGCCATTTTAAAGATTTTAATACGTGTATCCATCACATTCATAAAACGCGCATATCTCTGGGAGGGAACACTTTTGGGGCATGGGATCGGTCTCATTCGATGCTCAGATGTTGTCCACATCAAAAAAAGAAGAAAAAAATAAAAATTGATTTTTTTACCCTTAGGTCCCACTCTCTATGCGCAAATTCAAATGAATTGTGGATTTTTGATTAGTAATTTGAAAGGAAATTTCATAATTTTTTGAATATAACTTTTTTGAATATAACAACTCAGAGTTTCCATTCTGAGGGTCCAATTTGGATGACTCGTTCGAGCATTTCGACCGGCATGGCTTTAATGACACGCGTAATGTTGGCTTCCAAAACCTGAATCGTAGCCGGCTTGTCAGCATAGACTTTGGACTTTACGTAACCCCAAAGAAAAATGTCTAAAGGTGTGATATCGTGATAAACGTGAATTTAGCTGCTTTTCGAAATGACCTCTTAATAGATCCATTGTTTGAGCAGCTGTATGGCAAGTGGCACCGTCCTGTTGAAGCCAAATGTCGTCAAGTTTACCGGCTTCAATTTCAGGAGGCATAAAATCGATATCATGGCGCGATAGCGAGAACCATTCAGGGTGACATTCCGGCCATCATCATTTTTAAAAAATTATGCACCCATGATTCCACCAGCTTATAAACCGGACCAAACCGTGGTTTTCTCTGGGTACAATGGCACCTCTTGAACCCCTTCTTGTTGCTCTTCAGCCCAAATGCGGCAATTTTGTTTATTGACTTTGCCGTTGAGCCAAAAATGGGCCTCATCACTGAACAACAGCGGATCTTCCCGTTTCTCACCGAACGATCATTTCCATAATACGTACAGTTGCCAACATTTGAAGGTAATTATTTTCAAAAAATAAATGCCATAAAATGCCCTTTCAAATTACCAATAAAGATTCTAGACTTGATTTGAATTTTTATATTTTTTTGTTCTGAAATACCTGTAGAAGGATCACCCTATATAAATAACGTTTGGAGAAAAAATAATGGAGAGATTCACAACTGAACAATGAACCAGAATAATAGAATTTTAATATTTAAATCAGCGATCAATTATTTTAACGCAAACGCATGAGGTATGAAGCTCATTTTCATTTGAATGGCTTTGTTAATAAGCAGAACTGTAGGTTCTGGGGTTCTAAAAATACAAGAGCCATTCATCAACGCCAATTGCACCCCTTTAGTTGTACAGTGGGATCACATCTGCAAATATCATTGGGCCTTTCTTTTCCGAGAATAAAGATGGAAGTGCTGTAACCGTTAATGGAGAGCGGTATCGGTTATCATAGACAATTTTTTAAGTCCTGCTCTTGTAAACAGACCTGAGATGTGGTTACAGCAGGACGGAACCACTGCCCACACTGTCCGAGACATAATGGCACTTTTAAATCAAATTTTTGGAGATCGAATAATTTCCAGAAATTCGGAATTTATTTGGCCATCGTGATCTCCAGATTTGTCGGCACCCAACTATTTTCTTAGGGAACTATCCTTCAAATCAACACTAACATTGTTGCAGAAAATCGAACGCTACAGCCACAAATTTTGAAAGATGTTATGAAAAATGCTCTAAAACGAGCCCATCATTGCTAAGCTGAAAACGGGGGTCATTTAAGTTACATTATTTTTCATACTTAGTGTAAAAAAATTTAACTTAAAAAATTAACTTTTGCCCCACTCTGTAAAGTATGTACAGGTCTAGGCGACTAAAGTGTTACCAACTTCATGTTGGTTATACTGGGCATCCGATAATGCCAGCTATGTCAAACTCATACCAATGACAGCTGTTTATATTGTTTACAAACTATCGCAAGCATTTTCATCTTAGTTTCATAGAAATCAGTTTTCGAAACGGAAATCAAATGTAATAAATAGTGTGATTGCGTAATATTTGGCCGGAAAATCACAACCAGCTATTGTTCGTAAGGTAAGCCATCTCAAAGTAAATAAAATGTCTGTGTATAGCATCATAAATCGTCATTATGATATAGGCAGCATTTCCAAACACTATGATGGTGGACGAAAAAAAACCACAACTTCATATGAAATGCTTCGCAATGTGAAGGATCACCTTCAACTAAATCCACGTCGCAACGCGTCGTTGCGATAATCAAATGACCAAGGAATTGATGAACTGACAAAGAATATCCCAGCGATGCAACCTTACAAGTTCCGAAAGACACACTAGCTCAAACAAAAGCAAAAAAATGTAGACTCAAAAAAGCAAAGCAGTATTTACGATTGCACGGTAATTGGCTTAGTATATTGCCGTCCTAAGAAAGAAAGTCATAAGCGCCAAAATTCCAAAATTGAGATAAGGGCACATTCATAACCATATATGAGTTTCTGATTTTTATGTTAAACATAAAAGACCAATGTTAATCACTGAAAAACGTTAAGCAAAATGGTCACATCTACCACTTCTAGCGTGTTTCGTAGTCTAGCTAAATATCTCAAAACTACTAAATGGAAATGTGACTTTCTTTCTTAGGAGGGCAGTATAGGCGATCGACGCTGTCTAATCGGTGTCATTGAGCCTGGCGTCAATGTCAATGCGATTTATTATCGGAAAAATGTTCTGGAAGCTTTATAAAAGCCGTGGGCACGCAAACATTCCGGTCGTGTCCTGTTCGAACTTCCATGGAAGTCACTCTTTAAGCTCTTGTGAACCAAGAATGGCTAAAAAATGTTTAACACTTCATTTCGTCCACACAATCAATGGCTTTGAAATTCGCTGAAAGCGAATCCGACGGACTATTCAATCTGGACCATTCTGGGATGAGCAAAAGAAAGGCCCAAAATATCGCAAGATCATATTCGTGCAGAATGCAACTCATTTTTTAACCCGTTTGAAGTCCATAGTCAAGGCAAAAGGTGGCCACATCGAGCAAAATCAAATGGACTCTGAATCTTTGATTATTTTTAAACATTTTGTAATTTGTTTAGCTCGTTTGTTTTATTTCGGTCTGTTGCTTTTACACATTGAACAGGGATTAAACCAGCTCAAGACCTCTTGCTTCTATATTTAAATAGAATACAAGTTTTTAACAAAATGGCAAAGTGACATTGATTTTCGTGGCTGCACACTACTTTTATCATGATTTCGGGTCCGTGACAACCCTCTTCAGAAAGCCTTGCTGCAATTGTTGAAAGTAAAACCGAACTCTATAAGGCCAGGCTCTCCACAAACGAATGAGAACTACTGTTGTAAACCTTACTTTTCAAGTTTTCTTCACACAATTGCCCACGAAAATACAACTCACTCTTGCCAGCTCTAAAGAGACTCCACATCGAGAGCCATCAATAGATTTCTTTTACAACAACGTGTGTGTGTGTTGTAAAAAGAGTTTAGTTGACTATGTCAACTTGTGTGCCGTGCCGTGCATGTACGTATGTTTAGCTCGTTTGTTTTATTTCGTTCTGTTGCTTTTACACATTGAACAGGGATTAAACCGGCTCAAGACCTCTTGCTTCTATATTTAAATAGAATACAAGTTTTTAACAAAATGGCAAAGTGACATTGATTTTCGTGGCTGCACACTACTTTTATCATGATTTCGGGTCCGTGACAACCCTCTTCAGAAAGCCTTGCTGCAATTGTTGAAAGTAAAACCGAACTCTATAAGGCCAGGCTCTCCACAAACGAATGAGAACTACTGTTGTAAACCTTACTTTTCAAGTTTTCTTCACACAATTGCCCACGAAAATACAACTCACTCTTGCCAGCTCTAAAGAGACTCCACATCGAGAGCCATTAATAGATTTCTTTTACAACAACGTGTGTGTGTGTTGTAAAAAGAGTTTAGTTGACTATGTCAACTTGTGTGCCGTGCCGTGCATGAAGAAAACGTGTGAAGAAAACTTGAAAAGTAAGGTTTACAACAGTAGTTCTCATTCGTTTGTGGAGAGCCTGGCCTTATAGAGTTCGGTTTTACTTTCAACAATTGCAGCAAGGCTTTCTGAAGAGGGTTGTCACGGACCCGAAATCATGATAAAAGTAGTGTGCAGCCACGAAAATCAATGTCACTTTGCCATTTTGTTAAAAACTTGTATTCTATTTAAATATAGAAGCAAGAGGTCTTGAGCCGGTTTAATCCCTGTTCATTTTGTAATTTAAATTAATACCAAATTATTTCACACAAAAAACAAGTGAGCAAATTTACTTCTGCCGTTCCGAAGCTAATATAACATCCATCACAGACAACGGTCTAATATGATAATTGTGTCATGCGTCCGCGGCACCCGACTCTTTTCTATAAGGGTGTTTTTCTTATCATATCAACTATTATGACTTGAACAGTTTTTATTCTGGTTCCGGAACTTTTTGTGTTTCCTTTTCAGAATCAACAAAAAAAATGGTGAAATGTATTGGCTTGGTTGCCTGGCAGACTATACTTAGTAGGGACATAAATACTGTTACATACAACATTGACCACATCCATCTCCATAGTAGAACTGAACATAACCCGTTAATGTCATATGGGATTTGAAAGCTAACCTCAATAACGTTAGTCTATAACGGGATTTTAAAATTGTTTCAACTTTCACCATGGAGTGGTCAGATAATAAGAACCGTAACGCTGTAATAGCGCTTATCAAGTGTGAAATGAAAAAAGCGATATTTTCAAAACGCTCCGGCCACTAGGGATTAGCCGCATGTTCGTCTACCGATGCATAAAACTGTTTGCGGAGACTGGAGACGTAAAAGATATCACGCAAAAGTCCATGAGTCGAATCATTAAAAAAGACTTGCGACTTGGGGCTTTCAAACGACGTACCGGACATTTATTGACTGCAGCTTTAAAAAAAAATTAGGATTGAAAAATGCAAACGTCTTTTGGTGAAGCGCGCTGATAACTTGCACAGAAAAATTATGTTTACCGATGAAAAAATTTTTACCGTTCAGGAAAAATTTAACAAGCAAAATGATAGTGTATGCGCGGTCATCTAAGGAAGCATCTGAACTGATTCCAAGGGTGGAAAAGGGTCATCACCCAGCTTCAGTCATGGTTTGGATGGGTGTCTCTTACGATGGGGTCACAGACCTGCATTTCTGCGAACAAGGAGTCAAAACATCGGCCAAAATTTACCAAGAAGCCGTTTTGTAAGCTGTTGTGAAGCCTCTTGACAATTCTCTGTTCCAAAACCAGCCATGGACTTTCCAGCAGGATTCTGCGCCGGCCCATAAGGCTAAAACATCCCAGGCCTGGCTTCGAAAAAATTTGCCAGCGTTCATTTCCTCTGAAGAATGGCCCTCAGGCAGTCCAGATTTGAACCCATTGGATTACGAATTGTGGACGGTTTAAGAGGACACGATTTGTCACAAAAGATACCCCAACATTGGATCTCTTTGGTTCGAGCTGTGGCCAATTTTCCAATGGACGAGGTACGTGCAGCTATTGACGATTGGCCAGTGCGACTTAAGGCGTGTGTAAAGGCAAAATGCGGACATTTCGAATAAGTAGATTCTTTTTAAATGCAATATACATCAATAAATATATTAAAAAATATTTAGTCCAAAAACATTGAGTACTTTTTATTTAACATCATAAAACGTGTGTAACAGTATTTATGTTCCTACTAAGTACAGCTGTAACTTAACCCGCCAAGGTTTTTCTTCAGCAGTCTTTGTTCAGAATCAAAGTAAAAAATTGGTGAAATGTATTGGCTTGGTTACCTGGCAGACTATACAGCTGTAACTAAAACCGCCAATGTTTTTCTTCAGCAGTCTTTGGCAACATCAACATTATATTTAACAACCACTATCGGAATATCAGTATTAGTTCACGAGATATAGCCTTTCACAGCTCGGGATTGTGTGGCTGGTGCCACTCCCCGTCAAATAGTAATTTAACATAGCACATTTTGTAATAATTTTTTAGCGATTGACTTTATTCTGTTAAAATTTTATAATTAACGGTCTATTAGTTTAGACATATATGAGATTTAAGAACGAGGACGTGGCACCGCCTACTTTTCCTCCACTTTCCGCCCACTTTTTCATGCCAATGCTATTTGTTCCAAATATCATTGTCAAAGATCTAAAAAATCATGAGCTATTGTTATTTTAAGTTCAGGGAGATACATGGTTTTAAGTTCAGGTTGTTGATTTTTCCACAGGTAGACCCAGTTCTTGACCTATCTGGGCCATTCAATACCAACCGTTTCAGTCCATCAAGACATGTATCTGCAACATTTTAGCCACTTACCTTTAACAGTGCGACCTGTGGTTTCCACAGACAAACGGTCATGGCTAAAACATGGAATTGTACGACGATTCAGAATATCGTTTCGTTTACAGCACCTCGAAATACAAATGACAAAGTTTATGTACCGTCTATTCTATTATGGGTGCGTCTGATTTTATTCTGAAACAAAACTTAAAAACAAATCCATGTTAGGATTCTTAAAAAAATGAGATCTAACTTGAGTACCCATATGACCATATTCATTTTTAATTCTCCGTTTTGACCATACCGGCCTCTTTTGGACCACAGGGACCGAAAATTCTAACTATTTCGCTTTTTCAAGATATTTAGTGCTTCCCTACAGTACCAGTTTTAAAGATTGTTCGATCTCAAATGTATGATTAGTGAAGCAATTAATGGCAATAAGGTTTCCCTTAAATGGAAAATTTTTCCCCTTGGCCGATTACAACGTACTTGTAATTTGTCATGTGTCAGGGCGGTTCGGAAGCTTCTTAGCCTAGCACAAAAAGCGCGGTATAAACAGAAAAAAGTTAAGTGTTTTGGAAACTTCCATCTCTGCTATAAACACATGTTAAATTTTGTTTCGATCTGGCAACTCCTTCATATAGAAACAGGTGTTCACAAAAGACGCATCCGCGATTTTTTTACAATGGAAGAATTAGAAATGCGTGGTGTCATTAAATATTTACATAAAAAAGGTTTATCGGGACAAGAAATTCATAATGATATGGTGAATGTGTTAGGTGAAATTGCTCCTTCATATGCAACAGTAAAAAATTGGGTTGCTGAATTTAAACGTGGTCGTACAAGCATTGAAGTTGAACCACGTAGTGGACGTCCAAAAACAGCAACAACAACAGAAATTGTAGCCAAAGTGCATGATATGGTATTAAATGATTGACGAATAAAAGTGCGTGAAATAGCTAATATCATGGGCATCTCAAATGATCGAGTCCATTTAATTTTGCATGAAGAACTACAGATGAAAAAGCTTTCTGCAAAAGGGGTGCCGGACTTGTTAACAGTCGACATAAGAATGAACATTTCTCAAGCTTGTTTGGATCGTTTACAGCGAAATAAAATGGGTTTTAAGCGTCGTTTCATAACTGTTGATGAGACATGGATCCACAACTATACTCCAGAGACAAAAGAACAATCCAAACAATGGACTGAAGCTGGAGGAAGTGCCCCAAAGAAGGCAAAAACAATTCAATCGGCTGGTAGGGTTATGGCAACGGTTTGGGACTTCAAAGGTATTTTATTGATTGACTATCTGCAAAAGGGTAAAACAATAAATTCAGAGTACTATTGCAACCTTTTAGATCAATTAAATGTACAAATTCGAGAAAAACGTCCTGGCTTACAACACAAAAGAATAATTTTCCATCAAGACAACGCGCCAGCGCACAAGAGTGTTTTAACAATGGCTAAAATCAACGATTTAGCTCCCAGTAAATTTTACCTTTTCCCAAATCTAAAATAAATTCCATTGCCATTTTATCTCAAATGAAGATGCAATATAAGTTGTAAACCACAATTTTGAAGACCTTGAGGAAAACTATTTTAATCAAGGGATAGAATTGCTAGATAAGCGTTGGACTAAATGTATTGAAGTTTCAGGAGATTATATTGAAAAATAAAAACATTTTTGAAAAACTAACTATTCTCTTTCATTGATAGGCTAGGAACTTTCCGAACCGTCGTAAGTCATCATAAATTATCCGTTGTAATGAGTGAAATTTGCGCCGATAAGTCGAGTCGAAACGCTTGGATTTACCTAAATTGACGATGCTACTGCCGCAATGGTGTCTTGAGCCCGAACATAGGGATCTCGATGGTACAGCAGTCGTGCGATGCTTCCTGATTCAGCAAACATGTTTACCAGCCTCTTAATGTTCCATTTACTTGAGGAGTTCCAAACTCCCGACTGAATTCCCTGCACGGCAATGCTTAAATGTTCAATGTGTTAAAGAAAAAACACGAAATAAACAAACGAGCTAAACAATTAATATTTTTAACACTTTGCTGCTGTTGTTTTGACTGTTGTTTTTTTTGAATGTTGTAAATTTGGTACAGATTGAAATATTGACAGCCCATTTCAGTCTATATTTTTTTAAAATGCCAAGTGAATTTTAAGTTCCAACATCACCCCACTTCCATCATGCTAATATCGACTGCGTTATTTTCGGGGTTTCCATACTCATACGGATTGAGAGAAATCTAAATTAAATATTCCATCTGTCCAAAAAGGAACGACCTTTTCTTAGTTACATATATCCGGGGGTGTACATACGTTTGTATGTACTCGTACGTTTGTATGAATTGTAATACGATATGCTTTTACATAACCTTGTATAGCATTTCCTTTAATAAAACCTGACCTGTGGCAAAGCACACCATTCCGCCAAAGCTCGGTGACTTCTAGGAAATCCCGCAGAAATCTCAAACGTGTTGGTTACACACCACACCAGCAGCAGCAGATGCGCCCAGTTACAGATATTAAAATTAGATTCAGGAATAGTGAAATGCTATAAAAATCGTTTAAGCGTTATATGATTCACTTGTTACAGTCTCAGGGAGGCTTGAGTATACGAATCACGGTGGGTTGAGTATACTTTCGTATTCCTCCTTGAGTTTGGCATAAAAACCAAATGGTGGATGTGCTTGCATTGTCAGTGGTCAATTGCTCTTTGAGTTGGACTGAACAGTAATAAAATCAATAAGGAGGATACATTTAAATCGGATGTCGTTGTTACGGTGTGTTTTTTGCATCATAAGGGTTTCGATAGCGAGGATTCTCCTGGGAACTCAAAAAATTTGCTTAGATGACACAAATGTGTTTTCAATTGACAGTGGGAAAAGTACTAAGCGAATCCATTTTAATGTAAATTGGACTTATACAAGTTAAAATGGTTGAAAACAATCTCGGTCATTCCCTGACCAGCAGACAATGGAAAAACCTTGGTTGGAAATTGATTTGAACCCCAACAATTTCGTTTGAAAGGAAAACGGTCAACTGCCACCACCAACTGTTGGTAATTTGGTACAGATAAATTGTTTTTTTAAGTATATCCTACACCACATAGTACACGAAAAAAAGTACTATTCGAAGAGCATCATACTATTGTTGGTTATAAGGTTGTGGCACAACAATATTGTGATCATCACAACAATAGTATAGTGCACACACAACCATACTATGATCCCCACAACAATATTATGGTCTTTACAACAATAGAAATATTCACACACAACCATACTATGATCCCCACAACCATATTACGAGTATTATTCATACTCAACCGTACTTTGATCCCTACAATCCCCACATATTATGATCCGTATAACCGTAGTAAGTTTAACATACAACCATAGCATGATCTTCACAACCATAGTATGACTCACACACAACCATACTATGATCCCCAAAATTTTTTAAAAGGATTGGGTTAAGTTGTTATTCACAAATAGAGATTTTTATTAAGTAAATTATGTAAAAATACATTAAACTCTTAATATGAGGTTTATTTAACATTTTCATGTTTTTAAGTTTTTTTTATATTAAGACAACACGTGGGGGGTGTCCCCTATATGTGCAGTGTATTCTACCGGTAAAGGGAAGATAGGTTAAGGAAGTGAAGGAAAGAGGAATTAATGTTTATGGCTATTTAATTTGAACCCGTTCATATCGTACGTGACAGGAACTACATCTGCTTGAAGTCTGTTCCACTTACGGACAACACGGCTAAAGAACAAATGCGTCGATCGTACGATGCCAATTAAGCCAATTAATAACAAATGGATGCGAACTAGGCAAGCGGGTGTAACGGGTGAACACCCTAACCTCCAGGATGAGATCTCATATCTCACAAGAGCACATCCCGTTAAGGTACCTGCAAAAGAGTAATACGCACACGCAGAGATAAGATATGGTTACTAAGTATATGGTCACCCAACAATAATATGTTTTCTACAATAAAAGCATTGTCGCTGCAACCATAGTATTGTTTTCTGAATTTTATTATGACAACAGTATGATTGCGGCAATAATAATATTGTTGAAATGTAACAATACTATTTATGCTTTATTTAAAAATGAAAATATGGTTGTAGCAACCATGTAAATATTGTTGGTGCGACATAAGTATTGTTGTTAATGATTTATGTTAACAATAATATGATTACGACAATCATACTGAATGGTTGAGACTATGAACAAAGCATAACAGGTTTTAAAGACTATGTGTGTATGTTTTTTTTGGTATACCAAAATTTCGCCAAGGGATGCAGTGCATGGTTGTTGTCCTTTATAAAAAACAACAACAATCGGAAGGTAGTTCGAGGGATCTTTATTGTGTTTACTTTGTTCGGTGAAATACTGTACTACCGACTGGTTCTCGTTTTTTTAAAATCTGCCTGCACTTAAGTCTATAGCCATTGATCATGATAATAAATAATTAAATAATTTTGGAGATCATAGTATGGTTGAGTGTGAACCAAACTAAGGTTGTGAGGATCATACTATGGTTGTATGAGATGTTATGTTATAATGCAGTAAAGTTATTCTCCAAAACGTCGGTTAGTTCGGCCAAGCCGAAGGACCCAGAAACTATGGCCCATGATTCCGTGCCTAATCTCAGCCGTAACTGCAAAGTTAATCTGTATTTAAATTCGTAGCAAAATTATATGTGGTGTGATTGTTATTTGATATTCATATGACCACGTAGCTGCCTTTTTTTTGGGCCTCCAGATCATTTGTATGAAGACTATATCAAGAAAATAATCCAATATGGTCCAAGATTGATTGTTTGTCCATAGTAGTATGCCATACAAAATTTTAGGGAAATCGCCTTAGTATGGATAATATAGACAAGTTGTATGTAAATCGGAATGAACCTTGCACAGGGGCTGTATCAAAAGTGGAAGTGGCAAAATTTTAGATGAAATATGTGGCATCTAAGGCTAAGGACAGGAAAAATAATTAAATCTGAACCGATTTTCCTTAAAATATAGCATCCGCCCTTAGCCTAAAAAACTTACTTTTGCCAAATTTCATTTAGATCAGACAATAATTGCAACCAGTAGATTGATGGGAAGCTTTAGCTTTGGTCAGACGGCGGACGGTCTGACATAATATGTGACAGCGCATAGAAAGAGGGACCTAAGGGTAAAAAAATCATTTTTTATTTTTTTTCTTTTTTCGATGTGGACACATCTGAGCATCGAATGAGACCGATCCCATGTCCCAAAAGTGTTCCCTTCCAGAGATATGCGCGTTTTATGAAAGTGAAGTCGACGATTCTAAACGCAAATAGAAAGGAACCTAATCTTTAAAATGGCTCTCCTGAACAAAACTGGGTTTTACCCTTAGGTCCCTTTCTATTTTGCGCGTCACATATACTACTATAAGAGTTATTTGCTTCGTGAACAATTCAAGATGACATCCTCCGAACTGAAAAGTAATTGCATTTTCTTGACGCGTATTTATGTTACGTATTGGTTCAAATTCAGGTTGTGATGTCTATGGTTAAATATGCCTATGGATTATAACTCTCAATCTGATATAAAATTATTTCATTGGAATGCAAATGGCATTTCCAACATATCAATTCAAAAACAATTGGAATATGTTTTAGAGAAAGAGAATATTCAAATTGCTTCTATAAATGAAACACTTCTTAAAGAGTCCCATAAGATGTACTTTAAGAACTTTGTTATTTACCGAAACGACAGAGATAATTCAAGCGGCGGCGGTGTGGCTATAGCCATTCGTAGATATATTAAACACAGAGTTTTACCCAT
This sequence comes from Hydrotaea diabolus, assembly GCA_963513945.1. Classification (NCBI taxonomy): domain Eukaryota; kingdom Metazoa; phylum Arthropoda; class Insecta; order Diptera; family Muscidae; genus Hydrotaea; species Hydrotaea diabolus. The sequence continues at coordinate 147,640,148 of OY740718.1, read as the reverse complement.
ATCACCCACACAAAAAATTGAAAATATATCTATTGAAGTTACAATAAACAAAAGAAATATATTCATTTACTCAGCTTACTCTCCTAAATATACTCCAAGTTTTGTAAACGACATTTTACAATTAACTTCCTCCAATAAGGAATACATTATCCTAAGCGATTTCAATGCAAAACACTACTCTTGGAACTGTTCTTCTAATAATACAGCCGGAAACATGCTTTATAACCTGCAACAAAACTGTAATTTCTTCATATTTCATACAGATTTTACCCCTTATTACCCCTATCAGCACAATCGAAACAACTCTACTATCGATATCGTAATCAGTAACTCTAGATTTGACTAATCTCTAAATGTTCTCGGATACGAGGTTCCGTCTGATCATCGTGCAATATCCTGTACAATCAAGTGTGCTGCAACTAGATCAGTTGACCTCAGCTTTTTAAACTATAAGCTAGCAAATTGGGCCTTATACAAAGAATTTATAAACAATTGAATAATAATACAAAACGACATATACACTACAAAAGAAGCTGTAAATGCGGAAATTGATAAATTTGTTAAATAAATACTAGAATCCAGAGATTCTGTCATCCCTAGAGTAAATCGCTCGGAAAATTACAATCTACCATTCGACATAATTAAGTTTATCAAGTCTCGAAATTCATATAAAAGGAAGAGCCAAAGAGTACTAAGTCTCAAAGAAGCGAACCATTATGACCAATTCTCTAAACTTATGAATCGTATTGTTAACAAAACCTTTTATCAAATTTAAAACCTGGTAATAAATCTTTCTGGAGAATTAGCAGGAGTCTACGTGGCAAGGGTAAAAACCATATCCTACATTTTTTCTACCAAAACAAGAAAATCATTACTGACGGAGAGAAAGCGCAATTGCTAGCTGACACTTTCATTAAATCTAATACTTTAACCTCGAGTTATGTTCATTCTATTGAGACATCTGTTAACGCAAAAGTTAACCACCTGAAAGCGGCACAAACAGAATTTATAATTCCAACTACACTTACTGAAATATATAATATTGTTTCGATGCCGGATTCGATGGCGTCTCAAATTTGCTAATGAAACATTTACCAGATGCAGCTCTGAAGTTGCTCGTTATACTCTTTAATAGCTGTCTTAAACTTAATTATTTCCCTCAATGTTTTAAAACATCAAAGGTAATAGCAATAAGTAAACCTTCTAAGCCTAAAAGCGATCCATGCAGTTATAGGCCAATCATAAGTGACAATGCAACAGAAAATTGTTTAATATCACCTGAGCAATTTGGATTTAAACGAGGTCACAGTTCAGTGCATCAAATACACAGAATCAAAAACTTAATAATTAGCAACAGGCGTAAAAGGCACTCCGCCGGACTCATACTTCTAGACATAGAAAAAGCTTTTGATACAATTTTTCATAACGGCCTAATCTACAAACTTAAAAACGGAAACATCCCGAAGTATCTTTGCAAACTTATTTTTGAATTTCTTGACAGCAGGTCATTTATTGTTGCAGTAAACTCCTTCACTCGTCTCCCAAAAAGCTTAACACAGGTCTACCCCAAGGCTCCGTGTTATCTCCCTTATTGTATTTCATCTACACGTCTGATTTCTCACCATCAGGATATCTAACTGCTGCGTACTACGCAGATGACACGGCATTGATAACTTCAAGTAAACTCACGAGCGCCTTGCTTAAAAAAATGGAAAAAGGGCTTTTAGATTGCCACAAATACTTTTCAAAATGGAAGATTAAAATAAACCCTTGTAAAACTCAAGCTATTATATTTCCATTCAAAAAATCACCTAAGCGAATTCCCAACCGCCAACTTAACTTCGGGAATGAGATAGTAAATATTCAAGAACATGTGAAATACCTAGGAGTCACTCTGGACAAGAAGCTTACCTTTGGAAAACACGTTGACGAAGTGTGCAAAAAATCTTTAAAGACTGTAAGAGCTTTATGGCCACTTATTCATAAGCATTCACTTCTAAATTTTAAAAATAAGAATCTTTTATAGAAAACTATTATTAGGCCAACATTAACGTATGCTTGCGCTGTGTGGAATAATGCAGCAAGAACTCATTTGAAGAAATTACAAATAATTCAAAACAAATGTTTAAAAATTTTAAATAAAAAACATTGGAGATATTCTACTGCTCGACTACACAACATAACGGGCTACGATAAAATTGTCGATTTTATAGATGCATTAAATTTTCATTATTTAATAGGTCCTGCTGGGATCCAATTTAATTTCAATTAATTAGTTAATTATTACGCTATGAAGTAACAAATTTGAAAATAGTATTTTTACTATAGGCTATTAACAAGATAGCTTCATTTGTATATATAAGTATTTTCTATCAAACTTGACATTTTTATACAGGTTTTTCATCCAACATTTTCCTTTCATAAACTTAATTTAAAAAAAGTCAACAATGTTATTTCAGACCCTCACTGTTAATTGTAGTAATATCTATGTTGATAAAATCTCATTCAAAAACTTGTGGTATACTTGAAACACGAAAGTAAAGATGAATATTTAAAATGAAAATCTAAACGCAAATAGAAAGGAACCTAATCTTTAAAATGGCTCTCCTGAACAAAACATTTCATGAACTTTTCACTTTTTTTTGATGTGGACAACATCTGAGCATAGAATGAGACCGATCCCATGCCCCAAAAGTGTTCCCCCCAGAGATATGCGCGATTTATGAAAGTGAAGTCGACGATTCTAAGCGCAAATAGAAAGGAGCCTAATCTTTAAAATGGCTCTCCTGAACAAAACTTTTCATCAACTTTTCACTTTTTTTTGATGTGGACAACATCTGAGCATAGAATGAGACCGATCCCATGCCCCAAAAGTGTCCCCCCCCCAGAGATATGCGCGATTTATGAAGGTGAAGTCGACGATTCTACGCGCAAATAGAAAGGGACCTAATCTTTAAAATGGCTCTCCTGAACAAAACTGGTTTTTATCCTTAGGTCCCTTTCTATTTTGCGCGTCACATATATTAAATCGATCAGCTGGAAATTTCAAGTCGTTAGGCACACTTATATCAAAACAACAAAAATTAAATATTTCCCGAATACTCGTATTGCAAGCAAAAGACATTGACGTGAAACAGTTTTAACATTGCATTTTGGCTTTAGCCGTAAATGTTGTCTCCCTAAAAATGGTGTTTCTCAGAAACTACTTGAGAATAATAATTTTTTTTGACGATTGATTATTTTTTTCTTCTGGTGCTGTTTATTTATACTGCGATTATTTATTCTACACTTCCGAATTTTTTTTTCAGTGTAGGCTATTTTCTTGATTTTTATTTTTTTCTTTTAATTATTCTTAAAAACTTTAAAAAAATTCAAATACGTCGCTAAGTCGTTTTCGAGATATAAAATTTTTAATGATTTAGAAAAATACAAAATTTCTGAAATTTTTATAATGAAATTACAACAACAACAACTTCAGGAGTTTTTTTTGTATAGTTTTATGTATTGACATGCCCTTTCGATATTCGATATTCCAAAGGTCAAAATTCCTGACCCACTATGTCACACTTCTCGTGGCCTGACCCAGTGCTTCTAACTCAAATATTTTTGGTAGTTACAAACAAAAGCCTTGACACAAACGTTTACTAATACCCATAGGTGGTGCTGGTTATAAAAATGGTATTCCGTATGTACCAATTATGATTTTTTTGCTTATACAAACACCAACAAAAAAACGGAAAACCCGAAAAATCCGATAGCAAAAAATCAGTAAACCGACATGCTGGGTTTAAGCTTTTCGTGAAACAGACTGTTGGCTTTGAACATAAAAACCGGGATGTCGGTTTTCGGATTCTGTTTTTGGACACTCTAGTTCCCATACAAGGGAGTCCCGATATGAGGCACTGCCGCTCTACAAATTAAAATTTGAATCCGAGCAAAAAATAACAAGTAAAAATAAGTAAAAACACCGAATCTTATATCCCTCCACCTTCCCTACGCTAATAAAACGTAAAAGGGTTAGTTTTTTGGGGCGCTTTCGGTCCATGCGTCGTCCCCAATCTCGGCCGAAACTTCAAAAATACACAGTATTTTGTAGTGAAATTTGCCTTGATCAATTTTGATCAATTGTGCCGTTTTTTCAGCCACATGAACTAAAATTTCAACCATACTCGTATATGCCTTCTTTGAGTTACAAAGTCATCTCAACTAACAGAACCCATTTTATCCATTATCCGTTCATAAAAATTATGATTTATAAAGCAAAAATTCGAAAAAGTGTACCATTTACCGAGGTACATTTAGTCCCTTAAAGTGAAACTATTCCCCCCTGGGCCGATTTCACCCATTTACAATCCTTAACAGCTTATGACCGTAAGCCAAAATGATGCACAATTTCAGGATCCTTGATGGATTTGTTTGACCGATATCGTGCTTTGAACAGACAAACGAACAGTCGGACAAAAATAATATATACTTAAAAGGGTCTCCGATCAATATTTCGTGGTTTTGCAAACGGAATGACAAATTTAGTAGACCATCCTTTTTTCGGTGGAGGGTATAAAGAAGATACGTGGGACCCCGACTATTATGCATTGGCGCTTTACAATCTACATCTTAAATGCGATCTTGCAGAAACTATGCATCAGGCGTAATGCTGCACACAGAACACAGATTTGTTGCCACAACTGATTTTTTTGTCAACCGAATGTGGTGGTGGCAAGTACTATCTATGTATGCCGTCACTACAACCGAATTTTGATTGGGTACACAGCAATTTTTCAGTAGTGGGAATTGATAGTATCGGTTGAAGATACAAAATATCGTTTACCGCAAACGTTGTTTACTGCACCAACTTACGGTTCAATTTTATGTTTTCTGCTTATCTGGATAATCGATATTAGTCTCAAAATAATTTTTAACAGATTTTCGGCCTTACTTTTTAATTCAATTGGAAAAAAATTATCCAAATTTTTTAATTCTTACAATAATGATTAAATAATGGGTGATCCAAGTAGAGATACTTTTTTCAATAACCTTTTTGACAGATCACGTGTGAGTCGTGTCATGCTGTCATGTTATGTTTGTTTAGTATTGTTTGGCATTTCATCATGGAAATACTAACGCCTGAACAATGTTTACAAATCGTTCAACTTTATTTCGAAAATTCATGTTCTGTGAGGAATGTGTTTCGTGCACATTGTTCAACTTATGGTGAACAAAATCGGCCAACATTTCTGGCTAAATGGGTATGTAAACAAGCAAAATTACCGCATTTGGGACGAAGAGCAACCAGAAGAGCTTCAAGAGCTGCCACTCCATCCAGAAAGAACAACAGTTTGTTGTGGTTTGTGGGCCGGTGGAATCATCGGTCCCTATTTCTGCAAAAAAATTTCCGGTGATAACGTAACCGTCAATGGCGGCCGGTATCGTGCCATGATAACCGACTATTTGATGCCTGAAATTGAAGCTCGTGATCTCGGCAACATTTGGTTTTAACAAGACGGCGCCACTTCCCACACATCGCATCAATCAATGGATTTATGGAGAGAACACTTCGGTGAAGAGATAATTTCACGTTTTGGGCCAGTCGACTGGCCACCAAGTTTGTGTGATATTATACCGTTAGACTTTTTCCTGTGGGGATATGTAAAGTCTAAAGTCTATGCTGGCAAATCAGCTAAGATTCAGGTTTTGAAAGCCAACGTTGCCCGTGTTATTAACGCCATACCTGTCGAAATGCTCGAACGAGTCATCAAAAATTGGTCTCAACGGATGGCCCATCTGAGACGTAGCCGCGGCCAACATTTGATAGACATAATCTTCAAAAAATAAATGCCAAAGAATGTTCTTTCAAATGATTATAAACATTCCCAATTCAATTTGAATTTTCTGTGATTTTCTTTATAAAAGTAGGGAATCTTAAAATTAATCACCCTATATTTCTATATGTTTTTTAAATTCCAATTCTGCAGTGACTAGACCCGATTAATTACTATGAAGATTATATGCAAATGTTGGGATTGCGAATAATAACTTACAACATTGAAAACATCTGTTGTCACCACCAAAATTTGTTACCAAAGTAAGAAGTACATCACAATTGGTTGGTTGCCATAACCGCCAGTTGCCGCAACCAACAGTTTAACTGAATTCGGTTGATATAACAATGTTATTGGTTTTGAATGCCGTGATACGAGGGCGACCGCAAAACTAACTGGCGTGGCACATTTTCTGTTTTACTAGAAACTTTTTTTTTGTTTTTTTAAAAGTTCTTTTAAAAGCCATCTGTCAAAATTTCCGAAATATTTAATGATTATTTTCTTTGTTACAGGTGATTGAAGTAAACAAGTTTTATAATTTTTGAAAAATGGAAAATAAAGAGTTTCGTGCTGTAATTAAACACTTTAATATGAAAGGTTATACGCCACAATTAATCAAAGATGAATTGGATTCTGTTTATGGTGATAATGCACCATCATACTCCACCATGAAATCCTGGGCTCATCAATTTAAAATGGGTCGTTCAAGTACGGAAGATGAACAACGCTCTGGAAGACCGAAAACTTCTACTACTATTGAAATTATTAGAAAAATATTTAATGAAGTGACTAAAGATAGACGAATAAAGCTCAGAGAACTTGCTGATATTGTTAAAATACACGAAAAACAAGTTTGGAGTATTTTACATGATGAACTCCACATGAAAAAGCTATCCGCAAGATGGGTGCCGCGTTTGTTGACTTTGCCCCAAAAAATCGTCCGTTGGACCAATTCCGAGGAGCTTTTAGCGATGTATCAGCGTAATCCAATAGAGTTCTTGCGTCGATTCCTAACTGTTAATGAAACATGGATCCATCACTACATCCCAGAATGTAAAGAACAGTCAAAACAATGGATAGAAGCTGGTAAAAGTGGTCCCACGAAGGCGAAAACTATTAAGTCAGCATGAAAAGTAATGGCCACAGTATTTTGGGATGCAAGGGGTATACTATTTATTGATTATCTTGAGAAAGGAAAAACTATAAATAGTGAATATTATTGTGCATTATTGGATCGGTTGAGTGAAGAAATCAAGATAAAACGACCGCATTTAGAAAAAAAGTTCTTTTTCATCAAGATAATGCTCCTTCACACACTGCATTTTTAACTCAACAAAAACTGGCCGAATTACGATTTGAAATTGCTCCGCATCCACCATATAGTCCAGATTTAGCTCTTTCTGATTATTTCTTGTTTCCAAATTTAAAAAAAATTTCTCGGTGGCAAAAAATTTGCGTCCAACAGCGAGGTTATTGCTGAAACTGAGGCATATTTTGAAGGTCTTGAAAAATTTTATTTTTCGGATGGAATTAAAAAACTTGAAAAACGTTTGATAAAGTGTATTGAGTTGCAAGGAGATTATGTTGAAAAATAAATAATAATAATTCCAAAAAAACGGTTCTTTTTATGTTAGGCCAGTTACTTTTGCGGTCGCCCTCGTATAATTTTGTTGCAACCATCATATGACATCTCGAACCATGTTACCTTCAATACTGGTGTTATGTTGGTGAGTGCAACAGAAAGTAAGTTTATCCAACCGAATTTTTGTAGTTCGGACCGATTCCCAACAGAGAAAACTTTGTGTGCTGAAAGGTGATTCTGATATATCGAGACTTTGAGTCTTCTGAAGTCATATAGTCTCATAAAGTGAATAAAAATTAAAATACTTAAAAAATCAAAGCATCCTAGATAAGGGACATCAGACATCCAGAAAAAAGTATGGTTGTGGTGACAGTATTCGAAGAGGATAATACTATTGTTGGGTATATGGTTGTAGTACAACAATATTATGATCCTCACAACAATAGTATGATTCAAATACAACCATACTATAATCCTCACAACAATAGTATTGTTAACACATAACCATAATATGACCCACACAACCATAGTATGATTCACACTCATCCATGCTATGATCTCCACAACCATAGTATGATCCTTACAACCATAGTATGTTTCATATACAACCATTGTATGATCCCTACAACCATAGTATAATCACTATTTAGATTTAAATTATGAAAATTATTCAAAAATACATTAAATTCAAAATAATAGGGAGTGATTTAGTTGACAGTAGAAAAAATAAGTTTAAATAAGCGTTTTTATTAAAAATATTTCAGTTAAACAAAGCCAAAACAGCTTGTTTAAAAAAATTAATTTCAATAAAATAGTACTATTATTGCATTAGATCCATACCAATAACATTTGTTCTTAAAATCATATTTAAATGAAGAAAAATTACAATCATACAGTGTAATTGCCGTAATCATATTATTGTTAACATAAAACGCAAAACACAATACTTTTGTCGAACCAACCATATTTATATTGTTGCTATAACCATATTTGCATTTTTAAATTTGGCAATAATACTATTGTTACATTTCAACAATATTAATATTGCAGCAATTATACTATTATCAAAACTAAATTCAGTTAACAAGGCAATGGTTGCGAAGAACATACTTTTATTGCGGAGAACCTATTATTATTGCCGTGACCATGTAGTAACCATGTTTTTTCTCTGCGTGTAGGATTCCGGAATGATTAGCGCAATTTACTGCACAATTTTGATGCAATGCAATCTGTGAAAATTGGGCAAACGTGTTCAAGAAATAAAAACTAACGATTAATAAAAATATCGATACATTGGCTCAGTCCCTAACATAAACTGATTAGTTTTAAAACCCCCTTTTACATTACATTTTGCAACCACTTTGTTATCTAAAACTTTTGTTCCCATTCTGCAATCCCTACATGCAATGCTATAAGATACAAATGTAATTCTTTACAGAAACAAGGACAGATACTTGCTGTCGCTATCGATTTTACTTCGATTGCTGTTGGTGCACACTCTGAAAATACATGAAATGGCCCGAAAAACCAAATGGATTGAATTAGATTTAGCTTTAGTTTTGGTAGTTTAAAATTCTAAGCGGTCATAGAACGGAAGTGCTGCGGTTTAGAAAAGATAAAAGTAAGTTTTATGATTTAAGAAGATTACAGAATTATACTTCGAATAGCCCAATGGATAAGTTTATGTTGCTGCGGAAGAAACTAAAATGACAAAAACCAATTTTAAGTACACATTCAGCATAGAGTGAGTTTTTTTTGACGATGTACTCAACTACCGTACGACAAGGGGACTTTGATACGATTTATTTCCCATTCTAAAAGTTGAGTACTCGGAACAAATGGTTAGATTTGGTCGTTGCGGCAACCCCTTAGCGGTTGAACGATATGCGTGTGCACTAAACTAAACCTTAAATCCACATAAAAGAGCAATAATTAATTCTGTGAATTCTAAGTGAATTGATGATTTCAAACGAATGCGCATTTCATCAATTTTTACGGCTTCATTAATTTTGTGATCATTCCGATGGTTTATATCATGCAATTTTTTAAAGCCTCATTCCGTTTACAACATGCCGCGAAATATTGATCGGAGATCTTATAACGTACATATGTATGCGTGACTGTTGAAAGTATGAGAGCCATCGAATTAGCCAAGAATCCTTGAAATGACGGTGGCTTATGATCATAAGCTGTTTGAATTTGTAAATATAAAAGTTTCTCTTTAAGGCTGTAAATGTAAAAGTCTTCCGTTATTGGTCTAAGCCTGTTTCTTAAATGACCTCCAAACACTTCAGTCTTGTGCGTGCCCCCACCATAAAGCCAAGGATTCTCACATCTTCTTTAACTTGGTCCTTACATCGGAGACTCAGTCTTCCCTTTCTACGCTTTCCTGACTGGAGCATTCGTTTCCATTCAACCGAAATGTCCTAGAGATTTGGCTTTCTTTTTCAATTGCTAATTTTAATTTATGTCGGGATACTGCTCGTTCAGCTTACGGTTCATTCACGCCGATGGGCCCATACATTTTACGAATGATCTTTCTCTCAATTTTTTAAATTACATGGTTTTAGATAATGTATCTGGCAAATGTCGACCTTCGCTATCCACACGTTTGTGAAGTTTTTATGAACTCTAGCAAGCATGTCGACTGGTATTCTGCCAATTTCCGTCTCAATATTGTTAATTAGTTTTTCCAAGATGTTGGTACGGTTGATATACACTTTCGATTTCAGGTAAACCCAAAGGAAAAAATCACATGGGGCTTAGTCTGGCGAGCGTGCCAGTTCACATCACCCCTCAAAAAGAAAAGCCGTCCAGGAAACATTTGCCTTAAACAATTCATGGTCCGCCGTGTCAAATAGTCCCGTGCTGATAATTGTTGGACCACGCATTTTATACGGGTTAAAATTCAGTTCATCATGGAGAATCCGGTGGAGTGAACGTCTGGAAATTCCAAGAGCAAATGTCGAGCAGAGCGTTTCGGAAATTGCAGTACTGCTGTTCTAACTCTCTCGATGTTTTGTGGCGTTGTAATCATTCTCTCAGGCCACCTTCGTTCAAATATATTCCCTGCTGCTCCCAATGAAATTACCCAATTTACAATTGATTGTCGTCCAGGAATACATCCGCGTGGGGGAACAGCGAATCGTAAACGAAAAGCACGCTGCAGTGCAATGATCGAGTGCGCATTTGAAAAATACGCTTCAACACAAAATGACCTCTCCTCTTGTGTCCAACGCATGGTGGAAACTGAAAGACAGACGAATATATATCTCCCCTCAGCCACTATAAGCACACACGCTCTGCACTCTCTTCGACCAACAGTGCTGGCACAGCCTGCAGTGCAAAAAAGCAAATTACCGCGCTCCATCCTGTAGAAGCATAGGTAACGTAGTAGCAGCGTACAACCTAATTTTTGTCTTTCGCGAGAGGGCTCTGTTTCTAGGCTGCTTACCGAACCTAAAGCTATTATCCATTACAATCTTTTTTTTATCTCAGTGCTGGCATCATTCTTTTGGTTTATGGCAGATCCGCGATTTACGAAATAGTCTACTACCTGTACGTTGCAATTGCCGGCCAGAACTATCTCGCCTTTTTTCGTCGCGGCGCCTCTAGCAGTTGCCAGCATCATATTCGTCTTGTCCTCGTTAACCACCAGCCCCATTTATGATGACTCTATCTCAATTTTAGCACCAGTTACATCTCTTTAAGCCATTCCGGCAATGTCGTCCGCATGCGCGAGGAGAAAGTGTTGATTGTGCCTGTTTTATTAACTTTTGCGTTTTCCAAAAGTTTCTTCATCAGGATGTAGAAGAAATTACATGAAAAGCTGAGACCTTTTGTAGTAGTGAATGGTTCGGAGATGTCACTTCCTATTTTTGCTGTGGATTTTGTGTCACTCAGTGTTACTCTTCCAAGGCGTACAAGTTTTGCTGGTATTCCATACGCAATCATGGTTTCAATTAGATTTTTTCTTATTGAAGTGCAGCCTTATATTCGATGAAATGGATTATTATCGATCTGCTTCTCGTGGGTCTTTTCCAGGATTTGTCGCAGGGTGAAGATTTGGTCGACTGTTGACTTATTTGGCTTGAAGTCACATTGATAGGGTTGAATCGGCGAGTTTGGGCTTCAATCTTTTATACAGTATACTTGACAGTACCTTATGCATATGTGATGTATACACGTAGAAAAAAATATGGCTGTGGTGACAATATTCGAAGAGTACAATACGATTTTTGGGTGTATGGTTGTGAAACAACAATATTATGATCCTCACATTATTAGTATGACTCAAATACAACCATACTGTAATCCTCACAACCATACTTTGATCCTCACAACAATAGTATGATTCACACATAACCATAATATGATCCCCACATCCATAGTATGATTCACCCTCAACCATGCTTTGATCTCCACAACCATATTATGAACCTCACAACCATAGTATGTTTCACATACAACAATTGTATGATCCTCACAACAATAGTATGATTCACACGTAACCATGTTATGATCCCTACAACCATAGTATGATCAAACACAATTATACTATGATCCCCAAATTATTTAATGGAATTGGGTTGAGTTGTCAACAACAGATTTAGTTTATGAAAATTATTTAAAAATACATTAAATTCAAAATAATAGAAGTGATTTATTTAACAGAAGAAAAAATCTGTGTAAAAAACGTATGCGTTTTTATTAAAAATATTTCAGTTAAACAAAGCCAAGGCAGTTTATTTAAAATTTTTTAATTTTCATAAAAAAAGTACTATTATTGCGTTAGATTCGTAACAATTACTTTGTTCTAAAAAGCATTTTTTAATAAGGAAAAATTACAATCATACTGTATGATTGACGTAATCATATTATTATTTACATAAAATCCTAAAAACAATACTTTCGTCGCACCAACCATGTTTATATTGTTGCTACAACCATATTTTTATTATTAAATTTGGCAATAATAATATTGTTACATTTCTACAATATTAAAATTGCGGTTCATCCTTCCATTGTAAAAATAAGCTGATGCATCTCATACAGCTCTGCCGTTATTCCGTCGGCCCTGCGGCTTTGTTGTTCTTGAGTCGAGATATTGCTGTTTGAGTCTGTGGCTGGGTAGGGGGTATACAATCAACACCATCTTCTATGATTGGTTGGTGGCTGCTTTCCTTAGTTGGATCTGCAACCGCCTTTAACTGGAAAAGTGTTATTTGAAAATTCTCAGCCGTTAGGTGTATCTGTCACCAGATTCCCATTTGTATCTCGATACGAAGCTTTGCCAGTGTATGCGTCTTTTGTCTGGTGTTTAACGCGTTGGTAGAACTTTCTAAACCTAGAACCTTAGCGTCCGATATAGGTCCAACACAGCACGCTTAGCCATAGGCGTCAATGTTGCCTTATACGACGGCTTAACACTCCTCGTCATTCCATTGGTTCCTTTCTTGCCGCTTGCGGTAACCAATTTTTTCCTCGGCGGCTTTTGTCAAGGAGTCAGTATGTGCTGTCATTAAGCGCTAATATCATCAAGTGGGGGGTTTCGCGAGGAGGGATAGCTTCGTGGAGTAGGCTTGTCCTGTCTGTTGTGAGTGCAGATTTTCGACGACTAGCGTCTTGTTGTTGCTTCGTTCTAGCTTCGCGGAACTTATACTCGTGCGTACCTTAGCTTCTACAAGGTAGTGGTCCGCATCAATGTTAGCTGATGGGAAAGTTCGTACGTCCAACACGCTGGATGCATGCCGACTATCGATCACAACATTGTAGACATGATTCTTCGTCTTTCCAAAAAAAATCTATTTTATAGTACTTATACGAGTACATAAAGAACAACACAACTTAAAAGCACCAACAAATACCAAGCATTTTAAAGCTTGTATTGTTTTATACACATTAGGGTGTCAAAAACCGGGGTTTTCAGAAAACCGGCATTTCGGTTTTTTTTTAACCGTGTTTTAAAAAACCCAACTGTCAGGTTCTTTTGAAAGAAAAATCTCGACATTAATCTACAATCCGGTTTTATCCTCATGTCAAGGAGTAAAAAATATTTCCCCAATCACAAGTGAAGTAATTGTCTCTATTTCTAGACTCTTGAATGCAACAAAATCACTTGCTGCGATTAGAGGTTTGTTTTTTATTTAAATATAAACTAGTAAAATAGCTTATGAGTGGCACTTCTGGTTGTACAGAAAAACCAATTGAAAACGGGTTTTTTTTACCCCTCGTACGTACTCATATACCCGAATTTAAAAAATAAATTCATATTCGCATTTGTCAGAAAGATTCATTGTTTTTGGTAACCATTTTCTATGTCCATGTTTAAATGGGCTTGTGGTCCGTCACCCTAATGTACTCTATTTTTGGCTTTTGACACTTAAATCGTGCCAGTAGCAGCTATACCAGTCTGGGCCATCTCAATTTAACTTGTTCTCGTCGGAAAAGATGCCATTTGTTTCATTTATTTGTCCAAGCCATATGCATTTTGTGAAACTCTAGCTGTTTTAGTTTATGGACGTTAGATTATCTAGGTTTATTTTGTAGTTTTGTTCATCTAATGGATGGTGTAGACCTTAGATACCGTGAAATTGTTCTAGAGGTAACAGAAAAGTTAAATTTTTATTTTATTTTGCTGCTGGTGAACCGATTATTTTGTAGCATCCTCACGAATTACTTACACGAATGGAATACAACTCCCATATATGGGCAGGTACTCCAAAATCATCCATGGATCTACTTGACCGCGTTCAAAGGAGAGCGATGGTGCTTATAGGTGACAGTAGGGTATCCAACTCTATTGTTTCCCTTGAGCATCGTCGGAATGTGGGTTGCGTGACGCTGTTTTATCGTTACTTTCATGGTGTGTGTTCATCAGACATCCGTCGCCTTAGTACTGACGTGAGGATGTTCGTAAAGTCCGTATGTGGAATCTACTTCCGGCAAATGCATTTCCCACTAATTGCAACATCCTCTTTTCCCCCTCCGATCCTTTACTTTCCACTCGCCAACGAATGTTCGTCATGTAGCGGTACTTACATTCCAGTGCTTACTAAGTGTTGAGATAAAAAAAAATTCATCACTTCAGGTCGGTATCTGATAGTCACAAAAAAATAAACAATGTTCAACAATATTTAGGGTGCGATCAAATGAATGTCGGCTACTGTATACTAAATTTGATCAGAATCGGAATTAATATGGTTTTTAAGAGGGGATACTTGTACTGGGACTATATCGTGGATATCACCCATAGCAAACACAGTTTCAAACTTTATCAAGATGGATGTAATATGTGTCTTAAAGCTATACCTACATCTCAACCGAATTTCTTCAATTTCAATAGCGTTCGTCCTTAGTCCAAAAAAAGTACTTCTAATAAATTTTATAAGGATCGGGCAACAATTGCGACTTGAAGCTTGAGAACAAGCTTTAGATACAAAGCAGACAAGCGGAGAAAGTACTGACATACGAGTATATTGCTAGATCGCATCGACTGGCGATTCTGAGTAGAGCGGTACCCTTCAAGTTGGGTCTAGCTCAAATACTAGTTACGTAATTCGTAGATGAAATTATAAATTTTCTTTGATTTTATATTCAAAAACAAAAAAACCGAAAATCCCGAAAATGTCGGGTTCTATCTACTTATGAAAACCCAACTGTCGGGCTTGGACTCAAAAAACGGAATGTCGGTTTTTAGTTCGTTTTCGAACACTCTAATATACGAGTGACTTTTCTAAATTTGACTTCAGTCAAATTTTGAGAGAGTTCCGTCATTTAGTTTGTGTTTAACAGCTGTTCAAAACGTGGATTTTGTTAAAAATGGAAAAAGTGAATTTCGAGTGTTTATTAAACGTTGTTTTTTGCTGAAAAAACCGTCAATCAAACAAAGGAAAATCTTTGGGGAAAAAGAAAAGATATGGGGACTCTGCACCATCGGTTTCAAAGACAAAAAAGTGGTTTTCCGATTTCCGTTGTAGTCGCATAAGTACAAATGGACCAATTGAGGTCGAAAAATCCACGATATGGTGTTGTTCGATCGAAGAGTAAAAGTGCTTGAGATTGTAGATACCATACGCATTTCATATGACATTGTGTTTTCGATTTTACATGATCACTTGGGTTTAAGAAAGCTGTCTGCCGCATTTGCTCTCAATTGACCATAAACGTAATCGTGTGACAACTTTAAAGGATTCTAATCGCAATTCCAATGAGTTTTTGCGGCGTTTTGTAACTGTGGATGAAACATGGATCCATTGAAACACTCCGGAGACCAAGCAGCAGTCTAAACAATGGGTTTCTCCGGGTAAACCGGCTCCGAAGAAGGCCAAAGTGACTTTTGCGGCCAATAAGGTGATGGCAACAGCTTTTTCGAGAAGCACGCGGGATAATCCACATCAATTACCTTCAAAAGGGAAAACCAATAAACGGGGAATATTATGCCAACTTATTGCACCGATTTAACAAGGATTTAATAAAAAAAACTACCCCATGCTGCCAGGAAAAAAATTCTTTTTTATCAAGACAATGGCAAAATTACATGAATTGGGTTACGAATAGGTACTTTATCCGCCATATTCTCTGGATTTAGCCCCCAGTGACTATTTCCTTTTTTCAAACCTAAAGAAATGGCTCGGTGGAAAGAGATTCAGCTCCAAGGTGAAATTATTGATCAAACGAATGTCTATTTTATGGGCCTCGAAAAATCCTGTTTTTTTCGAAGGGATACAAAAATTGGAGAAACGTTGGACGAAGTGTATTAAGCTAAAAGAATATTATGTTGAAGATATTTTTTAAAAAAAAAAACTGTGTTTTATTTCAATCACGCAAGTCGCGGAATTATTGATATGCCCTCGTAGCATGCACTTTGACAACCGCCTAGGGGACTTAAGGTACCTTGAAAAAATACACTTTTTTCATTATGTGCTATATAAACAATAATTTTGAGTTATCTAACAATGGTTAGAATAAGAACTATTAGTTGGGACGCACTTAATGCCTCAAAAAGGGCATATTTGCTTGAAGTTTGACTCATGTGACCAAAAAAAAACAAAGGACACGCATGATCAGAACGGGAGATATATAGTCATCATGGAAGTATGGATATTCAACGAAAACAAACTTTGATGCGAATTCAAATATAGAGTAATTTTGATGTTTTGGCTGAGATTGGGGACGGACACATGGACCGCAAGGGCAAGAAATTGAACTTTTGGCGCTTAAGTAGCGTAGGGATGGTGGAGGTTATATAAGGTTCGAACTTACGTTTGTACTTGTTTCGCATTTCTGCATATGCAGTGGTATTGTCTAGACACCCAGTCTTAGCCCTTTCATTATTTTAAAATCTTTCTGTTGTTTTTAATTCATTCAATATTTTCTATTCAGCTAATGTCATTGATTGATACCATTGCCTTAATTGAAGAAAAATTAAGATTTCTTTCAATTATTCAGATTACAATTTTGATAATTGCTTTTACAAGTTTGGCTATTTGCTCTGTTTCAATTACATTTATAAATTGTTATGTTCTTTATACGTAGAAAAAGCCCAAGTTCCGAGTATTAGAACAAAAATTCTATTTTTTTTATAAATTTTATATTGACTACTAATGAAGACATGCGGGTTTGTAGCTTCTCTTGCGCCAGAGAGCTTCATACAAATTACTAAAACATTCTTCATATATATCCGGATAGATAGAAGCGATGTCATTATAAATTTTACTTAAATTTGACAAATGCTTAATGATTGACATAAGATGCTCTAATCCTATTTGTTTCACTTTGTGTGTCGCACGCAGCCAGCAGTCAACACCCAACAACACCCCATACCACAACCAAAAGACGGAGCAATAACACTAGAATTTTAAAATACTCTGCATAACAGATACAAATGGCAGGAAACCAGTGTTACCATTTCGTTGGGGGAGAGAAAAACAACTAACAAAAAAGAGCAAGACCTAACCAAAGTGAGGGTAATCGACCCTCCACCGTCTATACTTAAGTGCAAAAAAAAGCTTAGTTTTTTGGGTCCTTTCGACCCATGCGCTCAACCCTCAACTCAGCCAAATCTCCGGAATTACTCTTTATTTGATTCCTATTATTCCTATTAATATCAGCCTTAATTTATTGAGTTGTGATCACTCGATATGACCATGTGGGATGTTTTTTTGGGCCTCAAGCGCCACAAATTCCAGCACCTATCCTAATTTTTGAGTTATATTAGCGTCCTAACTGTACACATTTTAACCATTGTTCGTTCACAAAAAATGATGATTGCAAATATAAAAATACTTCAAAAAGTGTACTTTTTTTGGGGGTACCTTTGGTGCCTTAAAGGAAAACTTTTTCCCTTCACCGATTTCGCCAATTTACAATCACAAACATCCTGTGACCATAAGTCATCATCATGCTAACTTTAAGGACTATAGGTTGATACGTTTGACCGCTACCGTTTCAAAAAACACACACGGGCGGACATGGCTAGATCGGATTGTAAATACTCGTTTAAAAAAGGTCACCGAACAATATTTTGTGGTATTGCAAACAGAATGACAAATTAAGTATACCATCCTCTCGTCGGTTATGGGTATAAAAAGCATGAAACAAGAAAAATTAAATTGCATTTGGTCAACGCGGATGAAATCAAATTTTTTGGCTTTAAAAATAACATGAAAGAGGGTAAGCAAGTGAACAAATAAAGTTCGGCCGTGCCGAACCATCGATCATGAATCGTGGCACCGGTATCTTTTCTTTCATGGTGTCTTTCTTTCCATACCAGCATCATATATACCAACTAGTATCATCATCATAGCGCTATTAGTTCACAAACTAGAGCATTTCAATATTCGGGGTTGTATGGGCGGGGCCACGTCCTTTTGTTTGTTAATACAGTGTAGTCAATAATTTTACGCTAATCTTTGATTTTATTTTGTTTACATTTTATAAGAATCAGTCCATTACTTTGGCCATAAATGTAATATTTTGAAGGGGGTGGCCCACTTTCCTTCAGGATTTGTTTCAATCCAACATCATACGGGGTGGCGCCGCCCACTTTCCTTCAGGATTTGTTTCAATTCATGCCAGCATCATATGTTTCATATATCATAGTCATATACCTATTAGTTCATGAGTTATTTTCTTTAATAGTTCAGGTTAAAGTGGGCTGTGCCACGCCCCTTCTCCAATTTAACCATTACAAATCTTATAACAAATTCCTAGTCATTGAATTCATTCTGTTATCATTTTAGAACGAATTATGACCAAACTAATTTAACCAAATACCGCAAATGTGATTTAATAAAGGGGCGTGGCACCGGAGTCTTTTCTATTATTGTGTGTTTCTATAAAAACGATTTTTTAAATGGGCGTGGTACGTTTCCTTTTGATCCATTGTAACAATACGTTTCTATTATTATCGTCATAGCTTTAATAGATCATAAGATATTGTCTTTTTAAGTTTAGGTATAATAATACCATAGTCAGAGATTTTATTGTGTCAACATATTAGAACGATCGGTCTATGAGTTAATCCATACATGCGTTTTATTAAAATGGGGCGTGGCACTGCTCACTTTTCCTCCGGGATGTGTTGGCATCAGTCCAGACATCATATGTTCCAAATAGCTTCGTCATATCTCATATCGATTCATGTTTTCGAACAGCTCCTACACAAAGTGCACGCGCTATTTGCAGCTCAAGAATCCATGAAATATGAGCGTCATTAATTAGTTGTGCTGAAACTGGACCACATAGGTCCATGTGTTTGTTTAGTCCCCATACAAAGCTGTTTACCGATTTCAGAATCTACAGCGCTTAAAACTGCATATTGCACCCCTTTACAAGTTTCACATAAAGATTACTGGTAACGCATATCTGTTATGAAATTGGACCAAATCGATCTATGTTTTGGACTAGGTCACAATCAAAGGTCCCTGCCGATTTGAGGTCCTGCAGCTCATAAATTACATCCAATCACGTCCAAATTCTGCATGGTACGTTTTGAGCGACCATTACTAAACTGGGGTGAAACTGGACCACATAGGTCCCAATTTTTGTATAGCCCCCAAACAAAGATCCTTATTGATTTTAGAATCTGCAGCTTTGGAAGGTCCATTTTACATCCCATTTCTTCCAAATTTCGCCTATCCTGTCACATTGGACCACATCGGCCCATGTTTTCGAATAGCTTTACACAAAGGACCCCCGATTTAAGATCCTGCACCTCTAAAAGTTATACCCGAACACACTCAATTTATGCTTGGTACGTTATGAGCGCCAAATAATTAACTCTTGCTCAAGCTCCAGGGAGAGGTGCTTAATCTTCGAATAGCAGAGTGGTGTAGGGTGTATTATAATCGCCCTCGGCCGATCGTCATACCTCTAAAAGTTCATGAGATATTGTGTTTCTTAGTTCGGATGGTTGATTTTTTCAGAGGTCGGCCCCGTTCTTGTGTGGGAAAATGTTTACCTCTTCACCGTTTTGGGCCATTTTCAGTACCAACCGTTTCAGTCCATCTACACATATTTCTACAAAATTTCGGCCACCTAGCTTCAATAGTGAGTGCGACCTGTAGTTTGCTTTCCGCAGACAGACAGACGAACATGGTTGATCAGAATTGTATGACAATTCAGGTGTTCCAAACGGAATATTAAATTGAATATAACCTCTATCCTATGATGGAGGATATAATAACGCTTGTCCTGTACCCACAACTTCCTTGAATCCAAATTGAGAAAGGTCCATGTTTGTTTGGCATTTTGTGTTTATACCTTATATTTAGAAATAATTTTAGAGCTGACTCATGAAGCTAAGTCTGTAATCTTGGGAAGCATTTGTCTTTTTGAGAATAGTGATACTGGTAGATTACAACGAGATCTATGAACATTGGCCTGAATTGATGTATGGAGGCATAGTTGAACAGTTTATCCAAAAGTTTTTTTTCTTCTCATATATAAGGTTACAAATTTTAGATGGTATTACATCAGGCCCTTCCGCATTTTTTAAAGTGCTGAATGCTTATACGACTTTATCTCTAGTTATGGGTTCCCCACTTAGTTCCTTTTTTGTCTAACTTCATAAAATGATCTCTCATTGTCCGTAAATAGCTTTGTTACGCAGACAGGTAAGCAACTGGGAAGAGCTGTTTTTTCCTGTTTGCCACTTCAAAAATAGTTTCATTTGTGTCATTAAAAAAAATAGTTTTCTTCAAGCGGCGTATATAGGGTGATCCATCTAGAGGTATTTTTTCAGAACAAAAAAAATATTAAAATCCAAATCAAGTGTGGAATTTTTACTGGTAATTTGAAAGGACATTTTATGGCATTTATATTTTGAATATAATTTTCTTCAAATTTTGGTCGCAACCTCGCCTCAGGGTTTCTATTCTGAGGGTCCAATGGATGGATGACTCGTTCGAGCATTTCGACCGGTATGGCTTTAATGACACGCGTAATGTTGGCTTCCAAATCCTGAATCGTAGCTGGTTTGTTAGCATAGACTTTGGACTTTACGTTATCCTAAAGAAAAAAGTCTAAAGGTGTGATATCACTCGATCTAGGCGGCCAACTCTCCTGTCCAAAACGTGAAATTAGCTGTTTTTCGAAATGACCTATCAATAGATCCATTGTTGGAGCAGCTGTATTGCAAGTGACACCGTCCAAGAGCAGGACGGGCTTCAATTTCAGGTAGCATAAAGATCGATATCATGGCGCGATAGCGAGCACCATTCACGGTTAGGTTCCGGCCATCATCAGAGCAGGGACAGCCGCATAAATTTCAAGGTCATTAAACCAATATTTATTTATTTGGACTCACCATCATTAATTGGGTGTTCTATTTCGAGGTTCCCTACTTTTATAAAGAAAAAAAAACACAGAAAATTCAA
This sequence comes from Hydrotaea diabolus, assembly GCA_963513945.1. Taxonomy (NCBI): domain Eukaryota; kingdom Metazoa; phylum Arthropoda; class Insecta; order Diptera; family Muscidae; genus Hydrotaea; species Hydrotaea diabolus. The sequence goes on along the minus strand of OY740718.1, from coordinate 147,618,867 downwards.
ATTAAATGAGGAATGTTTATTATCATTTGAAAGAACATTCTATGGCATTTGGTTGGCAGATGCAGCAGATGGTCCATCCGTTGAGTCCAATTTTCGACGACTCGTTCGATCATTTCAACTGGTAACTGGCGAATGACACGAGTTATGTTTTGCTCCACGTCTTGAATCGAAGCGGAATTGTCCGCATAAACTTTAGACATTACATATCCCCAAAGGAAATAGTCTAACGGTGTGATATCACACGATGTTGGTGGCCAATCGACCGGCCTAAAACGTGAAATTATTTGCTCACCGAAGTGTTCTTTCAATAAATCCATTGATTGATGCGATGTGTGGAAGTGGCGCCGTCGTGTTGAAACCGAATGTCGCCGAGATCACGAGCTTCAATTTAGGCATCAAAAAGTGTCATGGCAACGGTCGCCATTGACGGTTACGTTCTCACCAGCATCATTTTGAAGAAATGTGGACCGATGATTCCACCGGCCCACAAACCACACCAAACCGTTGTTTTTTCTGCATGAAGTGGCAGCTCTTGAAACTCTTTTGGTTGCTCTTCGTCCCAAATGCGACAATTTTGCTTGTTTACATACCCATTGAGCCAGAAATGTAGGCCGATTATGTTGACCATATGTTGAACGAAGTGCACGAAACACATTCCTTACAGAACGTGGATTTTCGTAATAAAGTTTAACGATTTGTAAACGTTGTTCAGGCGTAAGTCTTTCCATGATGAAATGCGAAAAAATACTAAACAAAAATAGCATGACATGACTCACACGTGATCTGTCAAAAAAAGGCTATTGAAAAAAGTATCTCTACCCATTATTTTGATTGCATTTAATCTTGACCAAACATTTCTATAAAATGACCCCACGATTAATTTTTTTGATCGGCTGGCAAAATACGCGTCTCCCATTATGTTCAAAGCTTATTACGTATGCAAATTTTTATTCCAAGTATTATACCCACTAGTTGCATAAAAGTCTACAATGTCAACTATATGGGGATTTTTAAAAATTATATCACAAAGCTTTGTTGCGCTTGTAAGATCGCGCTAAATCCTTAACTCTTTTTGGCACTTTTTTGAACTTAAATTAAAGGGCTCTATCACTGCGCCATTATTGTTGCAATAAGCACCAAAACTATTGACAATCTAGATGAAAGAATTACAAATTAACCGCTTTAAAAACACGCACGCACTGTCTAAGGAAGAAAAGCACCGGCAACAGTGCTTTAAGCACCACAACGGCAACACTGCAGACAATACAAACGCGTCTTGTGCTGGCAGTACAAGTTTCAAGATGTGGAGGGGAGATAACTAAGCGGTGACATTCAGCGAAGTCGAAATGAGCCGAGCAGAACGGAGCGAAAGAGCGGGGCAATTCATTGTGTTCGGTCATTACTCTTTATCAGATTTTCGATATTTTATTTAAAATGTCAACAATATTCTACAAAAAAAAACAACAACAAACGTTCATAACTACCAGCTATGCTACGCTCCACCTAGGTAGATACATGCCTAGATATGCTATTCGCCATCTACATACACCGTCTGAGGATACGCACTTAAGTATGACTGACAAGATAACAACTACTCGCAGCAACAATAAAATCAAACGCACGCCACCGAAGCAAAAAATAACAATGGCCTACAGTTGGAGAAACAACCATTACAAAACATAATTTAAAGTAAACTGAAAAGTAAGCGTTATTGCTTTTGAAAAGTCACTTTCACTTACGGTTTCGCTCTCTGCCAAAGTGGAAAATATAGCGGGAAGAAAATGCTAACGTGTAACAAATACTTAGCAGTAAAGCTCAATGACATTTCCGTTTCCGTTTGGTTGGAGGGTGAATGTTGAATGAAAAATAGCCCACACTGCGCATCGCAACGCTGAAAGAAAATTTAAATTTCAACACACATTCATGCTTAGCACAAGAGATTGAAGAAAATTACAATCCATGATAGGTATTTATCCTTATGCAGAAATTTTACAAGGACGCCTTGATTTTTTTCATTTTGCTCTACCCACAGATTGCGGAAATGTAACCTAAGTTCGACATAAAGTTTGGAACAATTTAAATTTGACATATAAGATTTTATGATTCGATTCTGTGATAAAAAATTTTGCATATAAACTAAAATATACGTAAGTTGTTCATCGAAAATAGTTTCGATTTCTGGCGATAAACAGATTTCTTCATTAAGCTAAGTTTAATACGACGGTTGCTATATATATTTATGGCCTACGCAACACATAGTGTTGCCTGGCGCCATCTGACAATTCCATTGGAAAATTTGACATTTTTAACATAAACGTACTCAGAACGTTTTGGCGTACGACCATCATTTGTGTTGTTTACAGTGACTTGAAAAAATCAATTTGGCAAAAAAATGGAATTAACTCGAACATTTTCGTGCGATCACTTTTCACAACTTTCGACGTAGATTATCACGACAAGAGTGCATCGATGAACTTAAATCTTTGTATGGCGATGAAAAATTGGCACTGTGAAAATTTGGTTTAATGAATTAAATCGTGGCCGTCGCTTGCTCAAAGACGAAGGTCGTGAAGATCGTCCAAAAGCGGCGTTGTGCCAGAGAACATTGATGCCGTACGTGAACTGATAATTCAAGATCGTCATGTGACATACAGTGAGATAAAGACATCCTTGGGCATTTCTTCCACCAGCATACTTTCGATATTGCATGAACACCTGGCCGTTAAAAATGTTTGTTCTCGTTGGATCCCGCACAATTTGACAACCGCTCAAAAAAAGGCTCATATCGATTGGTGCAAAGATATTTTGAAAAAATACGATCGCGGTGCTTCAGAAGACGTTTATAAGATCGTCACAGGTGATGAATCATGCATCTATGAGTATGAACCCGAAACAAAACAGAAATCGACCGTGTGGGTCTTCGCAGATGAGCCAAATCCAACGAAAGTTTTTCGTGGAAGAAGCACTTCGAAGCAAATGGTCGCCTGTTTCTTCGGCAAAACTGTTCATGTGGCGACTGTTCCGCTTGAGCAACATTGGACGGTCAATTCTGAGTGGTACACCACAATTCGCTTGCCTAAAGTCTTCGGAGAAATTCGAAAAATGAGCAAGGGAAGACGAATCATTGTGCACCATGACAATGCGAGCTCTCACACATCGGCTTAAACCAGCGCATTTTTGACCGGCCAAAACGTCGAATTGATGGGTCATCCGCCGTACAGCCCTGACTTGGCAACCAATGACTTCTTTTTATTCCCGCACATCAAGAAAAAATGCGGGGGCAACGATTTTCGTCGGCAGAAGATGCAGTTGAAGCGTTAAAAACCATTTTTTGGAGGTGTCTCAATGGGAGTAGAAAAAGTGCTTAGACAATTGGTTGGAGCGCATGCAAAAGTGTATAAATCATGCTATAGAATACTTTGAAAAGCAATAAAACCATTGTTGATGATAGATGTTCGCATTTTCATCAATAGGCCAGAAATATATATACATATATATATATATGAGACCTCGTATGAAGTGAAGGCAGGATAATTGTATTCCGATCAACCAAAGGCCCATTGATAAAAATATTTTCTCCAACAACCCTGTTCTCTCTTTCAGACCAGTCTTTTGTTACCCAGGGATCTTCTTTAGCGTTGCAATCTCAAAGGCACAATAAGCAAGGATATTTTGTGTATCAACCTTGCTGTTCAAGGAGGAAGTGAACCATTTTCGACACAAATGGCCTATTCAAGGTCGTGATACCTAATCTTTTCCAAGACTATAGCTATCTTGTACTCTTCTTTTATATGAGTTGTGTGATCAATAGATATTAATCCCAATTGGTTACCATTGTGAAAAAGCACACACTTCAAACTTCTCTTGTCATAAACAATAAACAGACGTCAATAGGCTGATTTTTTATTTAGAGAACTTTAACATCCTGACAGAAAACGACAGCTTTTGCTGATAATGTACGATAGAACGTTATTTTTGTTCCGTAATTAAGTTGATTTTTTTCTTTTAACCGGGATGACAGTAACTCAGAAGATTATTTTCAGAAGATTATAATGAGATATTTAACTCACTTTGGTTAAATCGTTGGGGACTTAATGCATTTTTCTCATATTCACTGTCTTCATATATGCCGCAGTGTGGTATTTTATCCTCCGAAAGGTTTGTTGGCTGATAAAATTTTCAAATGATAACTCCCTAGGAATGAGCCGTCGTGCAGAGTCTAACTCAGGATTTGTTTACTATTGATGCCTCTGATACTCACTAGACAAAAATAACAGTCGTCAAAGGTTTTATTGGCTCTCTTAAAACCATAGGCACACCAAAATTCAGACTCCACTTTTTCCCATTAGTCTACTGACGTATATGATCAGTACATGTTTTGTATACTGCGTGTATTGTCCAAAATTTATCTACCAAGTTTAATACCAAAATAAGCATTGTATGCGATTCTTCACAATTTCAGTAATGGATTTTCGGTTCTGATTTGTCGTGTTTGCTTTACATAACAAAATTGCTGGGTTGACTAACACAGATTCTGCGGTTAGATGAAAGTTTTGAAAATTAGCTCTAATTCACTTACTGCAATTCCTTTCATAAATTTGAAATAAGACAAAAAAATTAACACTGCCTGTAACAGAAAAGAAAATGATGCCTTTAACCGAGGGCAGATCAAAAAAAAATATTTTTTTAACATAATCTCATTTTACTTCAATACACTGAGTCCAAGGTTTCTCCAATTTTTTTTGTAACCCTTCCAAAAAATAGGATTTTTCGATGCCCATAAAATCGGCTTTTGTATGATCAAAAGCCCCCGAGCCATTTATTTAGGCTTGGAAGTAGTCACTGAGGGTTAAATCCGGAGAAAATAACTGATGAGGTACCAATTCGTAACCCCATTTGTGCAATTTTGCCACTGATACTGCACACATGTGCACTAGGGCTATAACATTTTTACATTTTTTGCAAATATCAAAATGTACCCAGCATAGTCGAATAGGCCATTAAAAACTAATAATGCTAATAATTTTTGCGGTTGTCAAAAAATTTCACCCACAAAACGCGGTAAAGTTTGGAAATGATTTATTTATTTTTTTTATCTAAAATACGCAAAAAACTTTATTTATCAGTAAATCAACCTGCATTTAAAATTTGTTTAAATATTTAGGAAGCAGACATTGTAAATAATGTCATGTATTTCATTGTTTTTAATATTCAAACAAAATTATTAATGTTAATTTTGTTTTCATAAAATTACGTGTTTGAAATATTCAGAGTTTGTGTTTACTTTTTAAAACAGTTTTAAAAGAATTCGTTTAAGCATTTTGAAAAATGCAAAAATTTGGACAAAGGCTTTGACCAATTTTAAAAATAGCACAACGTTGTCGAGAAGCATTCCAGATATCGTCATTCCATTACATCAATTGAGCAAAATGCCAAGACAAAATATTATAATTGGAAGATTTCATGTGTTAGCTGCTTCAGAAAAATCCAAAAAGAAAGTATAATGTTATCTCAAATAAACTTTGCGATTTGTGGAATAAGATGAAAGTACCAAAAATTCAAAGTATATTAGTAAATATAAGTAGAAAAATTAGATATTCAGTCCGAATTACGAGGGCGGTTCGGAAACTTCTTAGCCTAGCACAAAAAGCGCGGTATAAAGAGAAAAAAGTTAAGTGTTTTGGAAACTTCCATCTCTGCTATGAACACATGTTAAATTTTGTTTCGATCTGGCAACTCCTTCATATAGAAACAGGTGTTCACAAAAGACGCATCCGCGATTTTTTTACAATGGAAAAATTAGAAATGCGTGATGTCATTAAATATTTACATAAAAAAGGTTTATCGGGACAAGAAATTCATAATGATATGGTGAATATGTTAGGTGAAAGTGCTCCTTCATATACAACAGTAAAAAATTGGGTTGCTGAATTTAAACGTGGTCGTCATGGTCGGCATCTCAAATGATCGAGTCCATTTAATTTTGCATGAAGAACTACAGATGAAAAAGCTTTCTGCAAGAGGGGTGCCGGACTTGTTAACAGTCGACCAAAAACGCATAAGAATGAACATTTCTCAAGCTTGTTTGGATCGTTTTCAGCGAAATAAAATGGATTTAAGCGTCGTTTTATAACTGTTGATGAGACATGGATCCACCACTATACTCCAGAGACAAAAGAACAATCCAAACAATGGACTGAAGCTGGAGGAAGTGCCCCAAAGAAGGCAAAACCAATTCAATCGGCTGGTAAGGTTATGGCAACGGTTTTTGGGACTTCAAAGGTATTTTATTGATATTGACTATCTGCAAAAGGGTAAAACAATAAATTCATAGTACTATTGTAACCTTTTAGATCAATTAAATGTACAAATTCGAGAAAAACGTCCTGGCTTACAACACAAAAAAATAATTTTAGTACTAGAAAAGTAGCAACAATAAGCTGGAAGGAATAAGCTGGGTCTGGTATTCAAATTGCAACTCCATCACAGCCAGCTGTTTATAAAGCTGTAATCAAGTCGGCCGAGCGTAAAGAAGAAATGTTAAAGGAGCCTTTAAAAAATGAAAACTAGTGCTTGCATTTCGACGGCAAAAAAATTGACAATAAAGAATCTCCAGGTAATACAGGGTGCGGCTAAAGTTACTATATGATGTAAAACAATTGTAACTTCTTTGCTTGCGAGTATTTAACTTTTTCTTTTTTCCTATTTCAGAAATTAAACTTGGGAGAATATTTAAAAATGGAACGCTATACAATTGCGCAAAGACCTAAATTTGTTTTTATATTCATTGAAAATCATCGTTCGATAATTAATACTCAACGTGCATACAGAAGATTTTATGGTGTAAGAACTGCTCCAACGGGTCCAACCATTCGTTCGTTGGTAAATAATTTTGCTGAATATGGGACTGTCGGAGATTCAAGACGTACGGGCAGACCTCGAACTGGCAGATCGGCCGAAAATATTGATGCTGTGCGACAGAGCGTCGAAGAAAATCCGGAGACATCAACGAGAAGACGATCTTCCCAGTTGCAGCTTTTTGACCGCACTCTTCGGCGAATTTTAAAACACGATTTGCACCTTTTCCATTAGAAAATCCAACTAGTCCAAAAACTAAATCCTGAGGACTTCGTATTGCGCTTGGAATATGCTAGAGCAGTTTTAAATCTCGTTGATCAAAATGAAAATTTTTTGTCCAATTTAATGATGACCGACGAAGCGCATTTTCACTTGAACGGTGGGGCTTGTGGGGCTATCTCAAAGACAAAGTTTATGTGAATAAGCCCCAAACCTTGCAGCAACTAAAGGACAACATTCAAGAAGAAATTGATCGTATACCACAAGAAACACTCAACAAAGTTATGGAAAATGCCATAAAAAGAGCACATTTTTGCGTTAGAGAAAACGGTTCTCATTTAACTAATATTATTTTTCATAATTAATGTAAAAAAATAACATAAAATAAACTTTCTTTTTATCATAATTTTTTTTTTGTTTTTTCATTCCATTCAATAGTTATTTAAAAAACAAATCATATAGTTACTTTAGCCGCACCCTGTAGTTTTAAAAAATGAATATAAGGAAATTAATTTATCTGTGCTTGTTTTGGAAAATGGAAAAGCCCTCACAATATTTAATGTTATTAAAGAAACATTAGACAAATCATTAACGGACTATTATAAATCAATTGATCTTCCTCCACCACAATATATCGGTTGCCAACACCATATTTTAGACCTGATCCTAAGGCATGTTATGGATGAGTTATTGGATGGAAAAACATCATCTCCTAATATCTCTTATAATTTTCTTTCGGAACTAATAAATAACTACGGGGATCTAAAAAAACTATATACAGAATGAGGAATACTTAAAAGTGAAAAACATTAAATGGCGCAACGATATGCAATACTCGTACGAGCTTAGTTCTGCATTTAAAACTACCAAAGAAATACAAAATTTCCTTACATAAAATTTAAAGCCATACCACCATTAAGCGACGCACGATGGCACTCAAGGGCAATTCTTGCCGGTTTAACATTTGTGCTTTTCCTAAAATACCGAGACCCACTTACCCCAATATGTGAATTCATATGTGGAACATGGTTTAATATATGGTTTTCCAATAATTGTTTTAATAAAGAAAACTTCGCCGCTTTAGAACAATCATTAACACGATTTGGGAACGGGCAAGCATGTCTTAAAATACACTGGGTTAAAGAAGCTTCAATAATCCCATAGCAAAAGCGTAGCAACATATGCGCAGAACGCGGTATTAAAGTTGTACAGGACATTTATCCATTATGCAAAACACCGCGCACGTTAAATTTGAAGTTTATGTCTTTAAATCATTAAACAACATTTTTCATTTACTATTTAACTTTATTAATAAAATATTGAAAATTTTTTATTTAAAATGAATGTATTTTTTGGGAAATTTTAAAAAATCGTTTTTGTGGGTGAGGTTTTTTAGTCGAAATGACATAAAATTTTTTTTTTCGTAAATAACACAACCTTTGCCATCGCAAAATTTGGTTATAGCCCTAATACGCACCTGTGCATTATCTTGATGAAAAAGTACTTTTATCCTGGCCATATGGGGTCGTGTGTTTTAATCCACGTTAAATCGGTCCAATAAGTTGGCATTATACTCGACGTTTATTGTCTTTCCCTTTTGAAGGTTATCGATGAGGATTATGCCGCGTGCATCCCAAAAAAATGTTGCCATCACCTTATTGGCCGACAAAGCCACCTTGGCCTTCTTCGCAGCCGTTTCACCCGGGGAAACATATTGTGTAGACTGATGCTTAGTCTTCGGAGTGTTGTAAAGGATCCATGTTTTATTTGCGGTTAAACAACTCCAAACAATCCTTTGAAGTTGTCACACGATTATGTTTATGGCCAATTGAGAGCAAACGCGGCAGGCATCTATCAGGCAGCTTTTTAACTACTCGTATTTTTTAATTACTTGTATAAGTATTTTAGATGAATATTTAACAAATTTTCAATTTTTGATAGCAAAATAAAAAAATCATAAAATTCGGTGCAATTTTTTGCACTAGAAACTACTTTAGACTTTTGTCCATTAGAAATAAACAAAACTTCGCCGATTTTGTCCGATTCTTTTTTATTTTCAGGTATTAAAAAGTGTCTATAAATGAATTTGTTATTCGAAAAATTCTCAATTCGTGATGCCAAAATACATCTAAAAATTCGGTGTTATTTTTTTCGCCCAATAAACTATGTTGGATTTATGTTTATCAGAAAAACCGGTAAAACTTCGCAGATTATCCCCATTCTTTGTTATTTTCAGGTTTTAAAAAGTGTCTATGATGAATTTTTTATTGGAAAGATCCTCAATTTTTGATTCCAAAAAGCAGAAAACACGCAAAAATTCAGTAAATTTTTTTTGCACAATAAATTAGTTTGAACTTTTGTCTATTAGAAATAAACAAAATCGTCGTCGATTTTGTCCGATTCTTTTTGATTTTCAGGTTTTAAAAGAGTCTACGATGAATTTTTGATGCCAAAAAATTCTCAATTTTTGATGCCAAAAAATTCTCAATTTTTGATGCCAAAAAATTCTCAATTTTTGATGCCAAAAAACATCAAAAAATTCGATGACATTTTTTTTTTGTCCAATAAACTATGTTGGAGTTTTGTCTATTAGAAAAAGCAGAATCTGCTCAGATTTTTCCTATTCTTTTTGATTTTTATTTTTTAAAAAGAATTTTTTATTCGAAAGATCCACAATTTTTGATTCCAAAAAGCAGAAAACATCCAAAAATTCGATGAAACTGTTTTGCACAATGAATTAGTTTGAACTTTTGTATATTAAAATAAACCAAATCTTTGCCGATGTTGTCCGATTATTTTTGACTTTAATTTTTTTGAAAGGATTTTATTATTATATTTTTTTCAAAAAATTCTCAATTTCCAATTCTTATGATTTTCATATCTTAAAAAGTGTTAATGATGAATTTTTTATTCAAAAATTCATCAAATTTAGGATGTCAGCGAACTGGTCTGTGCTAATTCAGGCCTAGTTAATAATCCAAATGATTTAGTTAAAACCAATAAAAATTTTACATTTTAGAAACCTATACGCAAAAGGGTAACTCTCATTTATCACTGTGAAACTCCTGTATAAGTCATTTGATTTGTAGCCGAAGTAATCTTTGCCAAAGACAGCTGAAGAAAAACCTTGGCGTGTTTAGAAACAGCTGTACAACCGTAGCCAATACATTTCACCAATTTTTTAGTTGATTCTGAAAAAGAAACAACAAAAAGGTCTCGAACTAGAATAAAAACTGTTCAAGTCATGGAAACCGCGAATGTTACATAAAAACCGATAACATTTTTGAAATCAGCGTATTATAATCCATTTAGAACTAAAGTTTTTTTGTATTCTGAAAACTCCTTCTTTTTTGTTCAATGCTAATATGGAAACGGAGCACTGTGCAGGGGGGAAAAGTTTCTCTTTAAGTGACTTAACTTAATCCTTAAGAAAGGTCATAATGCCCGCATGGTTGTAACGGGCGAAAAATAGCTGCTGGCAAAGTATAAACAAGCGGCCAAAAACGGACCACTTAATTTCACTGTGGAGGGTATATAAGGTTCGACCTGGCCTGGAACTTAAAGTCTAATGGTGTTTCCGTTTGTACAAAAAAAATTACATTTTTGTCGCAAGTTGCACTGAACCCGCGTTTTTATGTTCGTTTGTTAAAAAAAATGCAACCCTACAAACATATTTCGATTTCGTTAGTCTAAGTGTTGCATGCAATGCATGCGAAAATGTTAAATTGTCTGTACCCTCTCCAGTCTACGGTGTACTTAGAATGTTACACCATGAAACAGTTGCTGCCTACAGTGTTGTATTTTCAACACATTGAAACCAAATTAAATTCAGACAATCAAAATAGGAGCATTAAAGTCGTCGCAGTGTTTGGGTTAAACTTTGTTTAACAAAAGTATGGATTTGTTTGGTACTTTAAGTGTTGCCCTTAAACATGTTCGATTGATGGCCCTAAAAGTTTGACATTTTGGCAGGGTGGAGGCAGTATTTTTAAAATGTTGCCCCAGTAGAAGGTAACATTATTTTTGAGAAACGAAATCTCCTTAAGTTTACTTGTGGAATTTTATTTAGGCCTTAAACCTGCGTAGGTCAAATAATTCGTATTGGCCAAACTGTACCGTGCGGCTGCTCTTTCCCTTTTTAATAATGGCATACGTTTACACATACATACATACACATACACTATATTTAGTATTAGATTGTGTAAATTCCATAAAGATCTTACAAATGATAAATGAACATCAGCCTCTTCCCACAGTTTCGTCTACACGGTTGTTGTTTTTGCATGACATTTAAAAATCGTCCAAAATACAGATTTCGGTCCGTCGAAAGCGGCCAGCCAGTCGGACATTTTTACGAGAAAAAATCACAATCTCATAAGCACGGCATATTTTCCTTATGAACTAACGCTTGCAAAAACAGTTTACTTTAAATGCGAGCGGGCAAGTGGGTGGATGTGCTATTTCTGCTTTGCCAAAATCTTCCAAATGCGAGCGTCTTTTCTTCACCATCATCACTGCCTGCCCCCCTACGGAGAGTGTCATTTTAACGCATTTAGTGTACGGTATGCTTGTTTTGTTGTTTTTTTATTTGGGGTAGTTAAGCTTTGAACAATTTGCGTTATTTATTTATACGTTATCCCATGGTTAGGCCACATGCCGCAGCTTTCATCTTTTGTGGCACATTTACAATTCTGTGTTGCTCGCCTGTGGACTTTGTTTGCGGCGTATGTCTCCATGGAAATTATCAATAAAAAAGAGCTTTATAGAGGCTTTGAATTTGTTTTCAATAAATATTTTTTAATATTCCTTTTTCTGTTTTTGTTTTGGCACGGTTTGTGCTCCTTGCAAGGAGGTCGTCGCTTAAGGATGTTTTGCCAGGGTTATTCAAGAGACGGCATTGGACGTAGTGTGCTAAATTTGTTCAATATTTATTTAGGATAATGGGGTTACAAAATGTCCATAAACGAATTTGCCATTTGGTTGTTATGAATGAATGTGTTTCCGCTTGCGGATTTTGCGGTTCGTAAATGTATGATAATTGCGGTGGTTTGCCCGAAATGAATGGTTCAATGCCTTTGGAAAATTTCTCGTTAAGGATTAGTAAAGATTTATATTTAAAATCTTGTATGTTAAATAAATAAGTTTGCTTTGTTAGTGTTGGTGGGTATTTCTCAAATGGCGCAGTTGGCAAATATTTGCGATAAGGCCGGATGATGTAAATATGAATTTCTGGCTGAAGTGCCGAATTTGTTATGTTATCAACTTTCCCATCAAGTTGTCCTGCCTTATGGATAAATTCGGTACGTTTGTATCCTGAAGTTTAAGATCCCGACTAGAATTGCATATGACAAGAATAGAAATAATCCACTATCAGTGCAAATTGGCAAAGGGACAAGAAAAAACCAATGGACAATCCGCTAGTTTGGCCGGTCCGTAGTTGTAGTTGAAATGTGGCTTTGGCAGTATTGGGAGATATGGTTGTTGGTACTGGGTTTCTGTTTGACAAAACTACACTTTTGTGGACCTATGAACCGTTGCACAGTGGCTCACAATAGTTTTTTTACTGCCAAAACTCTGTAAGTTTTGAACCGACTCATATGTTTTAGTATTTGTTTCTTTATTCTACCTTATATCTAAATTTAAACCAATTTCAATAACATTTAAATACCGTCTGTTTTTGGTCCAAAACATATACTGCTGTCAAACTTCATGAAGTTCGACAATAACTGCGAACTCCAGTTTGATTACAAGATTTATATCGAATCAGCTCCTGACTAAGTCGATCGGTACCCTCGAATATGGGTCTTGCTCAAATATTTTTGGTAGTTACAAATATTTGCCATTTGACTAGCTTATAATACTCTGTAAGTATAAATATTCTTAGCTAACAGAAAAAAGTCAAACGCGATAGTAATAAAATTTGCAACAAAAAGCCGATTAATCCATTAATTAATTGATAATTGTAAATGATGGGCGATATGCTTCTTCTTTGTAATATCGTCAAAACTTCACTCAATAACGCACAAATTCTCTGTTTATTTATCCACTATCGTTTGTACACAATTTGTTCACGCAGAAAAGAAGTATGGTATACTATACTGTTGGGTATATGTTTGTGGCACAACAATATTATGATCCTCACAACAGTAGTATGATTCACCCACAACCGTACTATGATTCCCACCACCACATTATGAGTGACACTCAAGCACAATATGATCGCCTAAACCATATTATGTTCCCCAAAACTATAGTATCTTCCACATACAACGATAGTGTGAAACATTTTGTAATCCCTACAACCATAGCTTAATTCCACTCAGCCATTCTATGATAACCGAAGTTATTTATTAGGATTGAGTTAGATTTTTATTGCAAGTTATATTTTAGTTATATTTTTTATGCAATATATTTAAAATTATATTACAACTAGTTCATAGCAAGATTTGAGACTATGTTTCTATTTAAAATTTCATTAAAGAAACAAAAATATATTCAAAAGGCAGTCGAAAAGACTTTTAGTTGCAATCAGGGGTGGGTGCTACTTCAACAACCGTAAACCCCAAGTAATAAATGTGATGATCAATGGCTACGTATATACTTAAGTGCAGGCACATTTTTTAGATAAACGAGAACTGTCGGCACTAGAACAAAGTAAACACAATAAAAATGCCTCGAACTTCCTTTCAATTGTTGTTGTTTTTTTATTATGAACAACAACCATGCACTATATCGTTTGTGTATTTTGGTTGGTACACCAAAAGCACACACATACATGTATGAGTGTTGGTCTATAAAACCGGGTTTGTTATGTTCACAGTCACAACCATACGGTGCGATTGCCGTAACCATAATATTGTTAATGTAAATCTTAAAGAACAATACTTTTGTCGCACCAACCATATTTTTGTTTGCTCAACCATATTGTAATTTCTAAAATATTATTGTTATATTTCAACAATATTAATATTGTCGAAATCATACTGTTATCGTACAAAATGAAATTCAAAAACAATACTATGGTTGCGACGAACATGCTTTTTTTGTAGGTAACATATTATTTTTGCCGTGACCATATAGTAACCATATATTTTCTCTACGTGCATTCCCATAATGAATAAAGAATAAACAAAAAAAACATAATGAATGAGTATCAATTGTGTTTTTCAAATTCTATCAGTCTAGTTCATGTCGTCCATCTTCAATAGTTTATTATCTTTGATTCCAACAAAGTTAACAAAGCAATAAACTTTCAGCTGCAGCTATGTAATACATGGTTTGTACGAACTACCAACCAACATTAAGTTCGACAAAAAAATTCAGTTGTGGCAACAAACCTGTTATCTGTGTCTACATATTTCAGAAAAATTATTTTATTTTCTTCTATCTGAGATTTTAATACCTCCTACCAGAGGAAATTACATTTTACAGGGTGCTTTTATGGAATTAATTTTTCTTTTATTCGTGTTAAAGCTTATTCAATTTTATTAATATATAGGGTGATCCATCTAGAGGTATTTTTTCAGAACAAAAAAAATATAAAAATTCAAATCAAGTGTGGATTCTTTATTGGTAATTTGAAAGGACATTTTATAGCATTTATTATTTGAAAATAATTAACTTCAAATGTTGGCAACTGTATTATGGAAATCAGCGTTCGTTGAGAAACGGGAAGATCCGCTATTTTCGACCAAAATTTTGTTCAGTGATGAGGCCCATTTCTGGCTCAACGGCAAAGTTAATATACAAAATTGACGTATTTGAACTGAAGAGCAATAAGAAGAGGTATAAAAGGTGCCATTATACCCACGATTTGGTGCGGTTTATAACCTGGTTGAATCATCGGTGCATATTTTTTTAAAAATCATGATGGCCGGAACGAATCCGTGAATGGTGCTCGCTATCGCGCCATGATATCGGACTTGTTGCTGCCAGAAATTGAAGCCCGTATTCTTGAGGATATTTGGTTTCAACAGGACGGTGGCACTTGTCATACAGCTGCTGAAACAATGGATCTATTGAGAGGTAATTTTGAAGAGCAGCTAATTTTACGTTTTGGACAGGTGAGTTGGCCGCCTAGATCGAGTGATATCACACCTTTAGACATTTTTCTTTGGGGTTACGTAAAGTCCAAAGTCTATGCTGACAAATCAGCTACGATTCAGGTTTTGGAAGCCAACAGTACGCGTGCCATTAAATCCATACCGGTCGAAATGCTCGAACGAGTCATCCAAAATTGGACCCTCAAAATGGAAAACCTGAGGCGTAGTTGCGGCCTACATTTGAAGGAAATGTCCTTTCAAATTACCAATAAAGATTCCACACTTGATTTGAATTTTTATATTTTTTTGTTCTGAAAAAATACCTCTAGATGGATCATCAAATAATAGAATATAAATGCCCCCGCTCGTTGATGCGTATGCGGCATCTTACCAAAAAGTTGTTTATTTCGGCTTGGAGAGTTGATGCAGGAATAGCCTCAATTGTCTCTCGAATGAATTGCTTTAGTTCATTCAAATTTGTTGGTTTTGCTTTATAGACTTCCTGTTTGCAATAACCCGACAAGAAAAAGTCAGGCGCACTAAGGTCAGGCGACCTGGGGGCCAACAGAATGTAGTTTTTGGATATCAGCTTATTTGGAAATTTTCGTTGCAATTCCGTCATAACAGTCCGGGCTATATGAGGAGTTGCACCATCTTGCTAAAACCACACAGAGTTCAAAGAAATTCCCATTCGGCGTAATGCTGGATAGAAAAACTATATCAACATGCTCCAGTAACGGTCTTCAGTAAACGTAACGGTGTGGCCGTTTTCTTCGAAGAAGTATGGCCCGATAATGCAGCGTGATAAAACTGCACACCACACTGTGACCAGCGTTACCGTTGTGCGACTAAAGTGGCAATTTGACCCTTTTTTGAAGTCCCTTCCAAAAAGGGGCAAAAAAAGGTCTCCAGTAAACGTAACGGTGTGGCCGTTTTCTTCGAAGAAGTAGGGCCCGATAATGCAGCGTGATAAAACTGCACACCACACTGTGACCAGCGTTATTCTTGTGCGACTAAAGTGGCAATTTGACCCTTTTTTGAAGCCGTGCGACTTTTACTGCCCCTCTTTCAAAAATCCCTTTTTTTGCCCCTTTTTGAAATTTTTTCTTCTTTTCACAAATCGAAGTATTTGTTTGCCATAAGACATAAAATATTTTGACCTAGAGTCAGAATATAGTAAACGAATGGATTATGTTAAAAGCATGAATCATAATAATTCGGCGTCTTTGTATGTCAGCTAAATTAAATCATGGGCCAATATGGTCCTTAACAATTAATTGACATTCCATTGAACTACTAAAGTTTGTCCAAATCAAACAGTAAATGTGGCTTTCAAAGAGCCAGGACCTAAAATCAAGATGGATCTTTGTATGAGGGCTGTATAAAACCATGGACCGATATGGTCTAAATTATAAACAGTTAATTTCCATGCTATGAAACTACTTCGTGTAAAATTCCATTGAGATCAGACTATAAATGCAGTTCCTAGAGCACCGGTATCTAAACTCGGAAAGGTACTTTGTGTACGGGCTATTTTAATGCATTTACCGATATGGCCTATATTCAATCCTAAATAGGCCTTGTCCAAAAGACAGTTTTACACCTCGTTTCAGCAGCCTAGGGCAATCCCACGGTACCGACTTTTTTACAAAATACCCCCAACAAGTGGCTGATGTTGTTTGAGTCCTTGTATAAAAAACCTTTTTCCCTCTGAATGGATTTAGTCCATTATAAATTCCAAACAACTTGCAGCAACAGTATTTTTTTTCAGCAAAGTTTGTACTTTTAGGTTGATTATTGTGACCGCTTTCGTGCTTTCATCGGACACACTGACAGAAGGACGATCGAACATCGCTAGAGCGTCTTAGAATTTTACGCTGATCAAAAACATATTTACTTTATAGGGTATCAGATGAATATTTTGAGATGTACCAAACGAAATGCCAAATTGGTACTCCCCCATCCTATGGTGTTGGATATAAAAATCCTACGTGGAAATTATCAATTTTTTTTATTTTAATACAGAAAAGGCAATACTAAAAAAGGCCTATGTGTAATTTTTGTATACTTTATATTGTTGTGTCACATGAAATGGCGCCTTAACCGGAAATTTCTTCTTAGTAAAAACGTGTCAAATCTATATACAATTCGACTGCAATTACTTATTTTCGCGGAATGAATAAATGATACAGTTTTTTGGCTCTGCTGTTAAATATCTGAAAAACACATAGATCTCCTGCTGGGAACACCGTAGATATGTATGTACCTTCTACTGAATTGTTGTATACTTTTATCTGTATTCTAATGCCCATTTTTTGAAATAAAATAAATAAATATAAAATTTGCGACTCTTGTTAAAAAACCCTTCTGTGCCCCCTTTTTCAAAATACACTTTTTGTGTCCCTTTTTGAAATTTCCAACGGTAACGCTGACTGTGACACGAAGTGGATGCGATTCCGTCTCATGGAGTATCTGTGGGATGGAAGCCTCCATGTTCGACAATTTTGTTTGTTGCCGTTTAAACCGAAATGGGCCTCTTCAGACATGAAAAGACAGTTCAACATGTTTCCATCCTCTTCCACCATTTTCAGCATCTTCTGGCAAAATTCCAAGCGAATCGGGTAGTCTGCTGCATTCAGTTTGTTGCACGCAGAAAAAAAGTATGGTTGTGGTAACAATATACGAAGAGCATCATACTATTGTTGGTTATATGGTTGTGGCACAACAATATTATGATCATCACAACAATAGTATGGTTCACACATAACCATACTATGATCACCACAACAATATTATGGTTCTCGCAACAATAGAATTATTCACGCACAACCATACTATGATCCCCACAATCATATTATTATTCACACTCAACCATACTATGAACCCCACAACCATATTACTATTCACACTCAACCATAGTGTGATCCTCACAACCATAGTATGACTTACACACAACCATACTATAATCCCCAACAATTTTTGTGAAGTTGTTATTCAACAATACAGATTTTTATTAAGTTTTGTAAAAATACATTAAACTCTTAATAATAGGAGTGATTTATTTAACAGCAAAAAAATTCATTTATTAAAAATATTTCAGTTATACTAATCCATAGTTTTTATTTTGAAATAAATTTATTTACATATAAAAAGTACTATTATTGCGTAAGATTCGTAAAAATAACATTGTCAAATTAAAAAAAATACCATTTTGCCGGTATGATTTCCGCAATTATAAGGGCGGTTCGGAAAGTTCTTAGCCTATCAATGAGTTTTTCAAAAATATTTTTATTTTTCAATATAATCTCCTGAAACTTCAATACAGTTAGTCCAACGCTTATTTAGCAATTCTATCCCTTGATTAAAATAGTTTTCCTCAAGGTCTTCAAAATAGTGGTTTACAACTGTAATTGCATCTTCATTTGAGGTAAAACGCTTGCCAGCAAGGAATTTTTTTAGATTTGGGAACAGGTAAAAGTCACTGGAAGCTAAATCAGGAGAATAAGGTGGGTGGTCAAGCAACTCGTACTTTAATTCGTTGATTTTAGCCACTGTTAAAACACTCTTGTGCGCTGGTGCGTTGTCTTGATGAAACATTATTTTTTGTGTTGTAAGCCAGAAAGTTTTTCTCGAATTTGTACATTTAATTGATCTAAAAGGTTGCAATAGTACTCTGAATTTATTGTTTTACCCTTTTGCAGATAGTCAATCAATAAAATACCTTTGAAGTCCCAAAAAACCGTTGCCATAACCTTACCAGCCGATTGAATTGTTTTTGCCTTCTTTGGGCACTTCCTCCATTGTTTGGATTGTTCTTTTGTCTCTGGAGTATAGTGGTGGATCCATGTCTCATCAACAGTTATGAAACGACGCTTAAAATCATTTTATTTCGCCGAAAACGATCCAAACAAGCTTGAGAAATGTTCATTCTTATGCGTTTTTGGTCGACTGTTAACAAGTCCGGCACCCATCTTGCAGAAAGCTTTTTCATCTGTAGTTCTTCATGCAAAATTAAATGGACTCGACCATTTGAGATGTCCATGATATTAGCTATTTCACGCACTTTTATTCATCGATCATTTAATACCATATCATGCACTTTGGCTACAATTTCTGTTGTTGTTGCTGTTTTTGGACGTCCACTAGGTGGTTTATCTTTAATGCTTGTACGACCACGTTTAAATTCAGCAACCCAAATTTTTACTGTTGCATATGAAGGAGCACTTTCACCTAACACATTCACCATATCATTATGAATTTCTTGTCCCGATAAACCTTTTTTATGTAAATATTTAATGACACCACGCATTTCTAATTTTTCCATTGTAAAAAAATCGCGGATGCGTCTTTTGTGAACACCTGTTTCTATATGAAGGAGTTGCCAGATCAAAACAAAATTTAACATGTGTTCATAGCAGAGATGGAAGGTTCCAAAACACTTAACTTTTTTCTGTTTATACCGCGCTTTTTGTGCTTCCGAACCGCCCTTATTATTGTTAATGTAAAACCCATGAAAACAATAATTTTGTCCCACCAACCATATTTATATTGTTGCTACAACCAAGTTTTCATTTCTAAATTTGACAACAATACCATTGTTACATTTCAGCAATATTAATATTGCCGCAATTATACTATTGTTAAAATGAAACTCAAAAAACAATACTATGGTTGCGACGAACATACTTTTTATGCAGAGAACATACTATTGTTGCCGTGACCATATAGTAACCATATCTTTTCTCTGCGTGTGGCTATTCGAAGTTTATATGGGAATAAGTTAAAATCTTTTTGCATAATTGACTGCAATGCATAAATGTCTTATACCCATTTGAGCAGATAAGCTTCTTGTCGAAACTCTTTGTATGACAACAGCTATAGCAGCGATTGTTTTCCCCGTCCGAAATGAAGGGTTTCTATAGTAAGGTTTTCTGTAGACTGTCCCATGCTCCGCAAAATTGTTAACAAGTCTCATCTGCGCGGAGGATTGCCGCCAAACGTGCGCCTATACTCTCTTTGAACCGAAACTACGGACTCTATACCGTGATGGCGGCAATCCATTTTTGTTAAAACTAAAAATCAATCTGCAAAATAATAAAAAATTAACCAGATTCAATAAATAGAAAAAAGTTATTTTAATTTGTTATTGGTAGCGGCTTTCATCAGTGACCCTGTACATTAAAACTATTTTTCCAAAATATTCACTTTTATTGTTTCTTAAGTGTAACGTGAGTTCTTTCTTTTCTGATTTTAGGTCACCCAGAAATTATTCTGAATGCTGCTCATTCACACATAGTTCGTACAACAGTAGTAAAATCAACATATTTCTTCAGAAAGATAGTTCAATGCATCGTTTTGAATCGAAAGTGTACGTTGGGATGCATCATATATAAAAAAGCTTTCAGCGGCGGTTATTCCGCTACAATAGCGACTTTCCGTCCTTGTAACTAGTGAATTTCTTTGCTATCCTTGAATACCTTTTCATACAAAGCTACCCTTCAAGCTTTTTCCGATGTTTACACCTACAAAATATTTAATGAAGCTTTAGCAAAGCTTACACCCACAATCGGAGAAAGTTTTCCGCAGCCAAGCGTACACAAGAAGGTGGGCAAGAATTCACCTCGTACGAACATCGGTTGTCAAAGGTTCGAATGCTATAGTGTGGAAAAAAGGCAACAATAAACAAAAAAGCCGCAAAACAAAAAATGCAAGCTCCCACAGAGACAGCGGCAATTCTACAAATCCTTCCACCGCGGGAGGACAAACAAGTGCCGTATGACAGCGATGCAGAGCAGCGGAAACACCGCATCGATAGCGATAGACAACAACAAGCAACCAAAACAAACGACAACAGCCGCAACAGAGCAGAGCACAACGGCAGAGGTGGATAAAAGAAAGTGAGTAGCATGTAGAGAAAACGAGTGTCATTTGTTATTCCTCAGGTGGCTGTTGCACGTAACATTAACATTCTGTTCACACACACACACACATATACGCACATACACACAGCCACTCACTCGGGCGCTTACAACAACAGCGAACATAAAAGCAAAAGCCAAGAAGGACAGCCAACGTGAATGGGAGCAACATCAGCAGTCGAAGAGTGAGTGCCTACGGTTGTGTTGTGTTGTGCTGTGCATGAGCCAGCCAGCCAATCCAGCACATGGATATGATTAGTTGCACCATTGTTGTTGCAAAGATAGCACGTGTTTTTATTCTTCCTAGTTTCGTGTGCGTGTGTGTGTGCTGGTGTGAGTACCGAAATGCAAGGCACAGCAAAGAAATGGTAAACTATCGAAGGATTTCGAGAACGGACTTCATTACTAAAAGTTTGCTTAAAGAGTATCGGCGTTTAAGGTTTTAAACAAAGAGAACAAGTGAAATTACTAAAAGGAACACACCTGAACTAACACAACAATGTGAGTGAGAAAAAAATACTGCAATGGCCGTGACCCTGACTTTTTAACGAACAAGTGTAGCTTGAGGAGGGTTTCCAGTGTTGTCTTTCGGTTTTTGAAAATGCATCTATTGCTCACACGGGTTATTTGGGGAAACAGTTATTGTTGACATTGTCCCGCTGCAACTGTGTCTCTGTGTGAGTGTGTGTGCGTGTATGTAGCACGAGACCTATAAATGTTGCTGTGTCATTCTGTCTCTTTGGATACAGGTAAGTTCCAAATTGTTTTTGTCTGTTTAGTATTTGTTGTTGTTGTGTCTGAAGCCTATTTTTGCGAGTGTGGCATCGACACCGTCACGTGCTGTTAAGGATATAATTATAATTCGTGGGTCCTTGGAGGTGATTGAGTTCGTTATGGCCGGTGTACTAGTTTTTTTGTTGGAGGAGGTAAACTGCGATTTTTTAGTCACCTAGAAACTTTCTATATATAAAAGGTGGCCGAACTAAAAGGCAAGATTTTAATTGTAAATTAAAGAAAACGTTGTCAAAGAATTGTAATACTATTTTTCATTGCGATAGAAAAATCAATGACAATTAGTTGAAGCAAAATATCGGCCAAATGCGCGCCACGGCTTCGGTGATATACCTCTACCCGATAGTCCATATTTTCAATGAGTCTGCTACATAATGGAGGTTTAGTTGTCTCATCATTTAGCTCATGAATTCTTCTTGGTTTATTGACGCACACATTTTCTTTTGAATATCCCCCAAAATAGAAGTCCAACGGTGTCAAATCACATGATCGTGGCGGCCAAATAACATCGCCACGCCGTAAGATAACACGACCATAGAAAGAGCCTTTGTCGTTTACAGTGTGGCAAGTTGCAGCATCCTGTTGGATGCACATATCGTCTAGGTCTATATTCTTTAATTTCTGGCCACAAGAAGTCCGGCCGATGTCGCCGCCGCCAGCCCATAAACCCCACCGTACATAAACCGCAAAGCTCACTCTTTGTGGATGTATCGTCTTTTCAACAATCACTCGTGTATTCTCATTTGCCTAAATGCTGCAATTTTGCTTGTTTACAAATCCACTGTGGACACATTTGGTAAAATGCATTTTGATTTGAGGGCCCATTTTCGTAAAAGGCTTCAACAATCTTAACGCGCTGCTCAATTGTTGAATTATTCAAACACTGAAACAATGAAATCTCAAATTAAGTTTAGCAAAAAACTTGACGTTAAGGTGTGACTCACGATTAACATAGTACATTGTGGATGGACTACCCTTTTTATCATTTGGTACGGGAAAAAGTGTAACGAAATCTAAAAAAACATTTGAACAGCCGAACTAACGAACATGGCCCAAATGATTTAAAAAGTCATGTAACGTATTTGGTCAAAACATACCCTACATGTGTTTGCCCAAATACGTTTCATGTTAGTTTGTCCGGCTGTTTCGCACGATAAAGCGCGGAAGGATCTAGCAATTGTTTTTAAATTTTGCACATCGTAATCTTCAATCCCATCGTCAGTTTTCGAAAAAAAAAAAACGGCGGTTGTCTCGAATAAAATCCAGCCGAGAGTTACAGTTTGCGACTATTTTTCAGCATTTAGGGCCGTATGTCAGCAATAACCAGCCGAGTAATCTCATCCAATGCTTCAATCGTGTCGGGATTATCTGCGTAGACAAGTGACTTCAAATAACCCTTCAAAAAATGATCCAGCGGTGTTTAATCGCGATCGCCACAGACCCACGACGCGATATAATGCACTCACCAAAAGTTTCCTTCAATAAATTGGTTGTTTTGTCGGCAGTCTTTTTGGAATCAAGGTCGTCCACATTAACATCCTTCAATTCAGGCATGAATAAGTCATTAATCATGGCTCTATAGCGTTCACCATTGAGTGCAACATTATGGCCGTCTTCATTTTTAAAGAAATATAAAAAAATGATTCCCTCTGCCCATAGAGCACACTAAACAGTGACTCAGGATGTAACGAAGTTTCAACAATGGCTTGTGGAGTTTCATTACTCCAAATGCGACAATTTTAGTTATTAATGTAAACGTTTAACCAAAAGTGAGCAAAATTTTCTTGTAAACATCAGGATCGGTGGCCATCTCGTTTAGGGCCTATTCTCCACGATTTGCAAACGTTGTTCCGGAGTAAGTCTATTCATTATGCAATGGCAAACCAATCTGAGCATAAATCAAGTACCAGCTGTCCAACTACGAAAAAGGTGTGGTCAGATAGAAAACTGAATCGTAGCTGGTGTGTCAGCATAGACTTTGGACTTTACGTAATCCCAAAGAAAAATGTATAAGGGTCTGATATCACTCGATTTAGGCTGCCAACTCACCTGTTCAAAACGTGAAATTAGCTGCTTTTCGAAATGACCTCTGAATAGATCCATTGTTTGAGCAGCTGTATGGCAAGTGGCCGTTCTGTTGAAACCAAGTGTCGTCAATTACGGGCTTCAATTTGAGGTAGCATAATAATCAATATCATGGCGCGATAGCGAGCACCATTCACGGTTACGATGAACTATCAGTTTAAGTTTTTTTTTTAGTTTCACTAATCCTAGATGTAAAATTAATTCGCCGATAATACCTCTTCTTGCTTTATTATTTATAAGTATACTTAGTAGGGACATAAATACTGTTGCAGCACTGAACAAACCCATTTCAATAGTAGAACTGAACATACCCAGTTAATGTCATATGGATTTTTAAAGCTAACCTCAATAGTGTTAGTCTGTAACGGGATTTTAAATCCCGTTACATCATGGAGTGGTCAGATAATGAGAACCGTATCGCTGTAATAGCGCTTTTCAAGTGTGAAATGAAAAAAGCGATATTTTCAAAACGCTCCGGCCACTAGGGATTAGCCGCATGTTCGTCTACCGATGCAAAAAACTGTTTGAGGAGACTGGAGATGTAAAAGACCGCCACCGGTCGTGCCACCCACGGTCTGTTCGAACACCGCATGCCATCAATGCCGGCCCGTGAGATGCATATCACGCAAAAGTCCATAAGTCGAATCATTAAAAAAGACTTGGGACTTAGGGCTTTCAAACGACGTACCGGACTATTATTGACTGCAGCTTTAAAAAAAATAGGATTGACAAATGTAAACGTCTTTTGGGGAAGCACGCTGATAACTTGCACAGAAAAATTTTGTTCACCGATGAAAAAAATTTTACCGTTCACAAAAATTTAACAAGCAAAATGATAGAGTGTACGAATGTTATCTAAGGAAGCATCTGAACTGATCCCAAGGGTGGAAAATGGTCATCACCCAGCTTCAGTCATCGCAAGATGGGGTCACTGACCTACATTTATGCGAACAAGGAGTCAAAACATCGGCCAAAGTTTACTAAGAAACCGTTTTGGAAGCTGTTGTAAGCCACTTAACAATTCCCTGTTCCAAAACCAGCCATGGACTTTCCAGCAGGATTCAGCGCCGGCCCATAAGGCTAAAACGTCCCAGGACTGGCTTCGAAAGAATTTGCCAGCGTTCATCTCCTCTGAAGAATGGCCTTCAGGCAGTCCAGATTTGAACCCATTGGATTACAAATTGTGGACCGTTTAAGAGTACAAGGTTTGTCACAAAAGATACCTCAACAGTTGATCTCTTAAGACTGCTTTGGTTCGAGCTTTGGCCAATTTTCCAATGGACGAGGTACGTGCAGCTATAGACGATTGGCCAGTGCGACTAAAGGCGTGTGTAAAGGCAAAAGGCGGACATTTCGAATAAGTAGATTCTTTCTGGAAACAATATACATCAACAAATATATTAAAAATACTTGGTCCAAAAACATTCAGTACCTTTTATTTTACATCATAAAACGTGTGTAGTAGTATTTATGTCCCTACTAAGTACATAACAAAAAACATATATTTTTATAAAGTAGGTTGTGTCACGTTTGATTTTTTGGTGTGATAACTTTAACAAGTTTCTTAGGTGAGTTTAGGCCAACTCGCTTGATAGCCGAGTAACTTCCATAAAAATGCAAGTTTAGTAACTTGAAAAGAACACAGCTAATGTATTGTACTCAATAAGTGCGCCAGAGTCAATGTCAAGGCTATAGGGGAGAATCTTGCACTGTGCCCATATTCCGGCACTCTACAAATTTTTAAACCATTTTCCAAATGTTAATAAAATTCTACCCAAATACTTGGAAGACTATTCTGGTTAATTACCTTTTGGAAAATATTAAATAGATATACTCGAATATGACTTGAGCAGTTTTTATTCTGGTTCGAGACGTTTTTGCTGTATACTCGATTACTTTTTGACGCTTTGCGTTGGGAATAAATATAAATAGAAGATACGAGGGCTGCTATATACATATCTGGCCTAATAATAAAATGCGAATATTTTTCATCAAAAATGGTTTTACTGTTTTTCAAAGTATTCTCCAGCACGATTTATACACTTTTGCATGCGCTCCTACCAATTGTCGAAGCAATAACATGGTTTTTGTCGAAACAAGAACGTGGTTTTTGTCGAAGCAAGAAAATGGTATTTGAACGTTTTAACAGCATCTTCTGGCGACGAAAATCGTTGACTAAGCATTTTTTCCTGATTTGCGGGAATAAAAAGAAGTCATTGGCTGCCAAGTCAGGGCTGTACGGCGGATGACCCATCAATTCGACGTTTTGTCCGGTCAAAAAGACGCTTGTTTGATCGAGCTCGCATTGCACAATGATTCGTCTTTTTTTATTCGTTTTTCGTATTTCTCCGAAGAGTTCAGGCAAACGAATTGTGGTGTACCACTCAGAATTGACCGCCCTACATTGCTCAAGCGGAACAGTCGCCACATGAACAGTTTTGCCGAAGAAACAGGCGACCATTTGCTTCGAAGTGCTTCTTCCACGAACCACTTTCGTTGTATTTGGCTTGTCTTCGAAGACCCACACGTGCGAGTGCTGTTTTGTTTCGGACTCATACTCATAGATCCATGATTCATCACCTGTGACAATCTTACAAACGTCTTCTGAAGCACCGCAATCGTATTTTTTTAAAATTTCTTAGCACCAATCGACACGATCCTTTTTTTGAGCGATTGTCAAATTGTGCGGTATCCAACGAGAACAAATCTTTTTTACGGCCAGGTGTTAATGCAATATCGAATGTATGCTGGTGGCAGAAATGCCCAAGGATGCCTCTATATCACGGTATGTAACATGACGATCTTGCATTATCAGTTCACGCACGGCATCAATGTTATCAGGCACAACGGCGGTTTTTCGACGACCTTCGTCTTTGATCGAGCGTCGGCCACGACTGAATTAATTAAACCAGTTTTTCACAGTGCTATAGGGTGGTGCTTCATCGCCATAAAAAGATTTAAGTTCATCGATGCACTCTTGTCATGATAATCCACTTCGAAAGTTGTGAAAGATTATCGCACGAAAATTTTCACGAGTTAATTCCATTTTATTTTTGCCAAATTGATTTTTTCTAGTCACTGTAAACAGCACAAATGATGCTCGTACGTCAAAACGTTCGAGTACGTTTATGCTAAAAAATGTCAATTTTTTCAATGGCAAGTGTCTAGACCAGAATTTTATTTAGCAACCCTCGTAATAAACTGTTGCTTCAGTTGATTATTTCGTAATTAGTTATTAAAATACAATTTTACGTTTTCATTGTTGCTTATTCGCGTTTTATGTTCATGTGTTAAATTTGTTCTCAAGAATTTAAAAAATTTAACAGCAATCTTCAATATAATGCTCATTACGATGTATTGATTTTTTTTATTATACTTTGGAATTGGCAAACAACGTTAAAGGCAGGTGTCGGTAGAGTAGTAGGAGGTGCTAAATAAAACAATTTTGGGGGAAACATCATCAGGGTTGCGCTATGACGATAAGTGAACGCATTCGAATATTTAATGATTGAAATGTGTCTTTTTGGAAAACAAATTTAAATTTAAACGTTATATTGTACAGAATAATAGACCATTAAAAAATGGTGTGATAAAGAAATATAAATATACAACTGTAATCCATTTCTGTTGTTTTCTCTAAAATCGCGTGATTTTAGAGAAAACAACGTCCATTATTGATTCCGGTCCAATATGAAAATGTTGTCAGGGGGCCATGGCACCGTCCTCTTTTTCATCTGGGTAAGTTTCTTCCCATTAAACATCATATAAACCAAATACCAAAAAACACTTCCTAAAACACTTCCTCGCGGTTCGGAAAGTTCTTAGCCTATCAATGAAAGATAATAGTTAATTTTTCAAAAATATTTTTATTTTTCAATATAATCTCCTGAAACTTCAATACACTTAGTCCAACGCTTATCTAGCAATTCTATCCCTTGATTAAAATAGTTTTCCTCAAGGTCTTCAAAATTGTGGTTTACCACTGATATTGCATCTTCATTTGAGATAAAACGCTTGCCAGCAAGGAATTTATTTTAGATTTGGGAACAGGTAAAATTTACTGGGAGCTAAATCAGGAGAATAAGGTGGGTGGTCAAGCAACTCGTACTTTAATTCGTTGATTTTAGCCATTGTTAAAACACTCTTGTGCGCTGGTGCGTTGTCTCGATGAAAAATTATTTTTTTGTGTTGTAAGCCAGAACGTTTTTCTCGAATTTGTACATTTCATTGATCTAAAAGGTTGCAATAGTACTCTGAATTTATTGTTTTACCCTTTTGCAGATAGTCAATCAATAAAATACCTTTGAAGTCCCAAAAAACCGTTGCCATAACCTTACCAGCCGATTGAATTGTTTTTGCCTTCTTTGGGGCACTTCCTCCAGCTTCAGTCCATTGTTTGGATTGTTGTTTTGTCTCTGGAGTATAGTGGTGGATCCATGTCTCATCAACAGTTATGAAACGACGCTTAAAATCCATTTTATTTCGCTGAAAACGATCCTAACAATCTTGAGAAATGTTCATTCTTATGCGTTTTTGGTCGACTGTTAACAAGTCCGGCACCCCTCTTGCAGAAAGCTTTTTTATCTGTAGTTCTTCATGCAAAATTAAATGGACTCGATCATTTGAGATGCCCATGATATTAGCTATTTCACGCACTTTTATTCGTCGATCATTTAATACCATATCATGCACTTTGGCTACAATTTCTGTTGTTGTTGCTGTTTTTGGACGTCCACTACGTGGTTCATCTTCAATGCTTGTACGACCACGTTTAAATTCAGCAACCCAATTTTTTACTGTTGCATATGAAGATGCACTTTCACCTAACACATTCACCATATTATTATGAATTTCTTGTCCCGATAAACCTTTTTTATGTAAATATTTAATGACACCACGCATTTCTAATTTTTCCATTGTAAAAAAATCGCGGATGCGTCTTTTGTGAACACCTGTTTCTATATGAAGGAGTTGCAAAATTTAGCATGTGTTCAAAGCAGAGATGGAAGTTTCCAAAACACTTAACTTTTTTCTGTTTATACCGCGCTTTTTGTGCTAGGCTAAGAAGTTTCCGAACCGCCGTACAGACTTTCAGGCACAAGTTATAGTTGGTAAATGCTGTTTAGCTCGTTAGTTTATTTCGGTTATTTGCTTTAACACGTTGAACAGGCATTAACCGGCTCAAAAGCTCTAGCATCTACATTTTAATAGAATACAAGTTTTTAACAAAATGGCAAAATGACATTGATTTTCGTGGCTGCACTTTATTTTCATCGCGATTTTAGTTCAGTGAGGACCTTCCCCAGATAGCTTCGCAGCATTTGTTGAAAGGAAAACTGAACTCCGTACGACCTGGTCCTCACCGAACGTACCACCTCTACTGGAGCCTCTCATTTAGAGCCATCTATAGTTTTTCTTTACAGCGTGTGTTGTAAGAACAGTTGCCAACTTTTTTGCTGTGCATGATTTCATGAAAGTCAGCCATATGAAAAAGATTCAAATGTAACTTTTACACAGTTTGAATGCAATTGAATTCAACATTCCCAACTGAAATTATTACCAGTTTTTAAAAGTTTGCAATGTCTGCACTCCTTTTCCAAATTGACTCTGAAACCTAAGAACTACAGAAAGTGCTTTCACTGGAGGCCATTTAATAGTTGAATTAAGCCCTTATTCCTTTACTAGCCGACAGGCACAAACTGCAGTGCAACGAATGGCATTTGCACTTTATTTTATAGCTCATAAAAATTTCCCCCATAGCCACACTCTGGCACAGACAGACAGACGGACATCCCCACAGAGTCAGCCACAGAGACTGAGTGAGAGAGAGAGGTGGAAGTCAGCATGAAACCAACACTCAATGTCTCGTGCATACTTTATAATCAAAATAAAAGTAGAAAACAATATTTACGTACCCTACATCGTAGGATAAAGTATACACAAAGCTTGTCATTGATTTGCAACACTTTGAAATGGTCACACACACTCAACTGAAGGCCCTTGATTCATTATCTGCTTCAATCAAAATGTTTCAATTCAATTTTTGTTTGTTAATATAAAAATTTAATTTTTCTTATTATCTACAATGACAAAGAGTTTAGGTTTGTATAAGCCTATGCTACTTAAATATTAGTAAACAAATTTTGATATATGTGACAGCTCATAGAGAAAGGGGCATAAGGGTAAAAAAAAGAATTTTTTCACCTTTTTTTTGATGTGGACAATATATGAGCATCGAATGAGACCGATCCCATGCCCCAAAAATGTTCCCTCCCAGAGATATGAGCGTTTTATAAAAGTGATGGTACACCAAAGATAAACGTATTTAAATCTTAAAATGGCTTTCCTGAACAAAACTGGTTTTTACCCTTAGGTCCTTTTCTATTTTGCGCGTCACATATTGTGATGAGGTTTAATTAATATCGGATTTAATTGAAGGAAAATTCACAAAAAAAACCTTTCTGAATAGCCTGACTAGAGTTTCACATTTTCAACTTGTTTTCAGTTATAATATTCACTACGATGCTAGATCTCTTATGTGAATAAAATCAGACGCTTGGCATCTGTTGGCAAAATTTTCTTTAAGTCTTGTCAATCTATCATTCACCAACTCCACTTTGGCAACTTCGTGGAGACATGTTGTTGAGTAATGTCTAGGAAGCTTTAAAATCATTTTTAAAACTTTATTTTGGGCTATTTGAAGCTTCCTAACATGAGTTGCAGCCCCATTGCTCCATGAAGGACATCCATACAAAAGAACAGCTTGAAAACCTGACTTAAAAATAAACATTTTGTTTTTACTATTTAAAAGAGAGTTTTTATTAATTAGGGGATATAAGATTCGTATTAGATGATTTATTTTATCTATGACATATGATATATGGTCCTTGAATGTAAGCCTGGAATCCAATATAATGCCGAGGTATTTAACTTTATGTTCCCAAGGTATCTCTATGTTATTTAAAATGAGGGTTCTCTGGTTGATTTTCTTTTTCTGGTTAAATAAATCACTAGTTTTTTCCGCATTCGCAAATATTTTCCATTTGCAGAAATATGTTAGGAAGACTTCCGCTGCTTCTTCAAGTTTGTTTATAATGTCTGCAGCAAAATTGCCAGGGCAGATAATATCAGTATCGTCTGCGAAAACTGAAGTTTCACAGCCAGGATTGTACACGCAGAGAAAAGATATGGTTACTATATGGTCACGGCAACAATAGTATGTTTTCTGCAATAATAGTATGGTCGTCGCAACCATAGTATTGTTTTTTGAATTTCAATTTGAAAATAGTATGATTGCGGCAATATTAATATTGTTAAAATCTAACAATAGTATTGTTGCCAAATTTAAAAATGAAAATATGGTTGTAGCAACAATATAAATATGGTTGGTGGAACAAAAGTATTGTTTTTATGGGGTTTATGTTAACAATAACATGATTACGGCAATCATACCGGCAAAATTGTATTTTTTTTTAATTTGACCATGTTATTTTTACGCATCTTACGCAGTAATAGTAAAAATAATTAAATTTTTTCGAAACAAACTGTGAATTAGTATAACTGAAATATTTTTAATAAATAAATTTTTTTACTGTTTAATAAATCACTCCTATTATTACGTTAAAAAATAATAAAATTCTCTATTGTTAAATAACAACTTAGCCCAATCTTTACAAAAAAATTTGGGGATCATAATATGATTGTGAGTAAGTCATACTAGGGTTGTGAGGATCATACTATGGTTGTACGTTAAACATACTATGGTTATGAGGATCATAACATGGTTGTGGGGATCATAGTATTGTTGAATTTTAATAATAATATGTTTGTGGGGATCATAGTATGGTTGTGAGTGAATAATTCATATGTTGTGAGGACCATAATATTGTTATGGGGATCATAGTATGGTTGTGTGTGAACCATACTATTGTTGTGATGATCATAATATTGTTGTGCCACAACCATATAACCAACAAAAGTATGATGCTCTTCGAATATTGTTACCCCAACCATACTTTTTTTCTGCGTGTACGGGTGTCCGTCGGGAATGTATACTACTTTGTTTGTTTATGATTTTTGATTAAATAAAAGAATGGAAATTATATTCATTAATGTTTTATTTAATGTCGGCAATTATGTATGAAATATCAGATAAATGTCCGCCTCTGTTAGCCTTACAAATGCGAGCCCCTTTGAGCACATTTTTCATTACATTCTTACACATTGCACGCGGTATTTCATTAATTTCATCACGAATATTTTGTTTGAGTTGCTTAAGCGTTTCTGGTTTTTTTGCACAAACCTTGCTTTTCAGATATCCCCACAGAAAGAAGTCCGGAGCAGTCAAGTCAGGCGACCGTGAAGGCCTATCAACATCGCCATTTCTTGAAATAACTTGTGAAATAGGTCTCACACTAATTCAATTGTAATCCTGGCTGTATGCGATGTGCCGCCGTCTTGTTGATACCACATGTTATTCAAGCCCAAAGCATGCAGTTCTGGCGTTAAAAAGTTTTCAATCATATCACGATATCGCTCCCCATTGACAGTTACCGCTACGCTGTTTTCATTTTCATAGAAGTAAGGTCCAATGATTCCTTCTGACTGATTCCACCAGACTGTCACTTTTAATCGATGCAAAGGTGACCGATGAATAATTTGAGGCTTTTCCATTGCCCAGAACCGACTATTCTGTTTATTCACATATCCATTGATCCAAATGAAAATGTGCCTAGTCACTCATTATGTTTTTTTTCCTGAAAATCGAGGTTGTCATGGGCGAGCTGTAACATCCTATTGGCATATGTACGACGGCGTAAATGGTCTTGTGGAAGAAGCTTTTGTGTCAACTGAATCTTAATTGGAAACAAATGCAAATCCTTGTGCAAAATTGTGGTCAAAGTTGTTCTTTGAAGACCAAGCTCCTGAGCACGGCGTCGAATTGAGATTGATGGATTGTTTTGAACACTTTCTTGAGCAGCAGTAATGTTTTCAGACGATCTTGTAGTACGTTGTGGTCCATGCTTGGGCCTATCAGTTACAGACCCTCTTTGTTCGAAATCATTCACTACACGATAAATAGTGCGTTTTGTTGGCACGTGGTTTCTCCCAATATTTCACGTAACTTTCTCATCGTCACTGTAATCGATTGTTGATTTTGATAAAATGTTTAAACGATTAAAACACGGTAGTTTATTGAATATTTTTCCATAGTATATTTGTCACGCCTCTACTTCACGACTGCCAAATATGAACTGTAGAACCTAAGGTGTAACAAAATAGCGGCAAAACAAAGTAGTATACCTTCCCGGCGGACACCCTGTAGTTTATCCAGTTGTTTATCAGCACTACAATTTTTGTTTGATAAAGAACATTTTTTTAATAAACAACTTATAAATTTTTTTTTAGTCAACATAAATTGACTTTATCAAGTATAAAATGAAAATATCATAAGTGGCTTAGAATTGTGTGTGTGTTCTTCTTCTTCAAAACTTACTTATACAATGTGATACATGATATTACGACTTAGTGCTTATGGTTTGTAACACTTTCGGTCATTGGTACGTTTGTCCATCTTTAGAAATAAGCCCACATCACTTATATAGGGTGATCCATCTAGAGGTATTTTTTCAGAACAAAAAAAATATAAAAATTCAAATCAAGTGTGGAATCTTTATTGGTAATTTGAAAGGACATTTTATAACTTTTATTTTTTGGAAATAATTACCTTCAAATGTTGGCAACTGTATTGTGGAAATGAGCGTTCGGTGAGAAACGGGAAGATCCGCTGTTTTCGACCACAATTTTGTTCAGTGATGAAGCCGATTTCTGGCTCAACGGCAAAGTCAATAAACAAAATTGCCGCATTTAGACTGAAGAGCAACAAGAAGATGTTCAAGAGGTGCCATTATACCCAGAGAAAACCACGGTTTGGTGCGGTTTATTTTTTATTTTTCAAAAATGATGATGGCCGTTATGGAACCGTGAATTGTGCTCGCTATTGCGCCATGATATCGATCTTTATGCTACCTGAAATTTAAGCCCGTAATCTTGACGACACTTGGTTTCAATTGGACGGTGCCACTTGCCATACAGCTGCTCAAACAATGGATCTATTGAGAGGTCATTTCGAAAAGCAGCTGATTTCACGTTTTGGACAGGTGAGTTGGGCGCCTAGATCGAGTGATATCACACTTTTAGACGTTTTTCTTTAGGGTTACGTAAAGTCCAAAGTCTATGCTGACAAACCAGCTACGATTCAGTTTTTAAAAGCCAGCATTACGTCATCCAAAATTGGGTCCTCAGAATAGAAACCCTGAGGCGTAGTTGCGGCCAACATTTGAAGGAAATTATATTCAAAAAAATAAATGCCATAAAATGTCCTTTCAAAGTACCAATAAAAATTCCACATTTGATTTAAATTTTTATATTTTTGTTTTGTTCTTAAAAAATACCTCTAGATGGATCACCATTTATAATGATGCAAAGTTTTATCCTGATTTCGGAATGTTCCGCATTAAAAGTCATCTGCGATTTGTGTACCTGTCGCTCTAGAAGCCACAAATTTTACACGATCATGATGAAATATTGAACCTATTAATTTATGGTTCCATGTAGTCCTTTCCAATTTATGGTTAAGTTAGTCAGTACATCTAATCGTGCTCAAATATGGTAAAGTGAGTTACAAATCATCGGGTGTATCGGGTTTTCAATCTAGAAATAATAAAAAAATTAAAAAGTACAAATATTCGAATTAAGTGTGGAATATTTACTCTTCATTTGAAAGGACATTTGTGCCATTTATTTTTTAAGTACGAGGGTTGCTATATATACTTCTGGCCTAGGCAACACTAAGTGTGGCCTGGCGCCATCTGACATTTCCATTGGAAAGTTTGACATTTTTTAGCATAAACTTACTCAGAACGTTTTGACGTACGACCATCGTCTGTGTTGTTTACAATGACATGAAAAAATCAATTTGGCAAAAAATGGAATTAACTCGTGAACATTTTCGTGCGATCATTTTTCACAACTTTCTACGTGGATCACGACAAGAGTGCATCGATGAACTTAAATCTTTGTATGGCGATGAAGCACCATCCTATAGCACTGTGAAAAACTGGTTTAATGAATTCAATCGTGGCCGACGCTCGCTCAAAGACGAAGGTCGTCCAAAAACGGCCCTTGTGCCAGAGAACATTGATACCGTGCGTGAACTGATAATGCAAGATCATGTGACATACCGTGAGATTTAGGCATACTTGGGCATATTTTCACCAGCATACATTCGATATTGCATGAACACCTGGCCGTAAAAAATGTTTTTTTCATTGAATCCCGCACAATTTGACAATCGCTCAAAAAAAGGCTCGTGTCGATTGGTGCATAGAAACTTTGAAAACACGATCGCGGTTCAAAAGACGTTTATAAGATCGTGCATGATTAACATGGATCTATGCGGTTGAGCCCGAAACAAAACAGCAATCGATCGGGTGTGTCTTCCAAGACGAGCCAAATCCAACGAATGTTGTTCGTGGAAGAAGCACTTCGAAGCAAATGGTCGCCTGTTTCTTTGGCAAAACTGCTCATGTGGCGACTGTTCCTCTTGAGCAGCGTAGGACGGTTAATTCAGAGTGGTACAACACAATTTGTTTGTCAAAAGTCTTCGGAGAAGTTCGAAAAACGAACAAGAAAAGACGAATCATTGTACACCATGACAATACGAGCTCTCACACATCGGCTCAAACCAGCGCCTTTTTAACCGGCCAAAACGTCGAATTGATGGGTCATCCGTCGGCACCCAATGACTTCTTTTTATTCCCGCACATCAAGAAAACAAAGCGTGGTCAACGATTTTCGTCGCCAGAAGATGCTGTTAAAGCGTCCAAAAACCATGTTTTGGAGGTGTCTTAGTCGGAGTGGAAAAAGTGCTTCGGCAATTGGTTTGAGCGCATGCAAAAGTGTATAAATCATGCTGGAGAATACTTTGAAAAACAATAAAACCATTTTTGATGATAAATAAGTATTCGCATTTTAATTTTTAGGCCAGAAATATATATAGCATTCCACTATTGTATTGTATGTTGTAATGCATATGTGACGCGCAAAAACCAGTTTTGTTTAGGAAAGCCATTTAAAAGATAAGGTCCCTATCTATTTGCGCTTAGAATCGTCGACTTCACTTTCATAAAACGCGCATATCTCTGGGAGGGAACACTTTTGGGGCATGGGATTGGTCTCATTCGATGCTCAGATGTTGTCCACATCAAAAAAAAAGTGAAAGGATGATGAAAAATTTTGCTCAGGAGAGCCATTTTAAAGATTAGGTCCCTTTCTATTTGCGCTTAGAATCGTCGACTTCACTTTCATAAAACGCGCATATCTCTGGGAGGGAACACTTTTGGGGCATGGGATCGGTCTCATTCGATGCTCAGATGTTGTCCACATCAAAAAAAGAAAAAAATTAAAATTGATTTTTTTACCCTAAGGTCCCTTTCTCTATGCGCTGTCACATATTTGTATGTCACCTTGGAAAGATAATATTAAAAAAATACCTTCTAAAAAACCTTAAAAATAAAAGTTGAGAAAAAAAAATTTGTCGTCTCGAAAATGGAAGTGGAACTTTTTTCCTCATGCCAAAAGCTATCAAAATTGGATGGCACAATATCATTTCCTTAATCTATCCATCCATCCTTAATGTTTATATCCATCCATGCTAAGATTGAATAGTAGTGAATTTTTTCAAATAATGTCCATTACCTTCTAAACGATCTGGATCATTTTCAATACAAACAGTTGCAGAGCATAAACACATACTCCTACTAAAGTTCAGTCATCCAGCTTCAATACTGCGACCTCAAGTTTGCCTTCCGAAGACAGGCAGACTGTTATGGCTAGATCGTTTAAGATATTTATGGCGATCCAGATGAATATGATGAAGGGTATAACCAGCGGATACAAAATATCTCAATTTGTGTTTATAGAGGGTGGAAATTCAACATTTTAAATTTTAATTGGCTGCAGAAAAAGTACTGATAATTTTTTTAAATTTCAGCTTTTTTGGAAAGGTTAACTACCACAACTGGCTTGACAGTAGTTCACCTGATCAACCCAATTTTTCAGGACATTTTCGATTGTTTCGGGTCGAATTTCTTCAATAGCTACTTCGTTTTCATGTTTTGACGCTTCAATTGTCTCTGGATACTTTGCATAACATTTATTCTTAATGGCTTCCTACAGAAAATACTCCAGAGGGCTTAAATCACAGAGCCGGCCAATCGACATCACAATTTCGGCTGATTAATCGACTTGTTGAAACAAAATGACGTCCGTGTCATTCTCTTAAATTTTTGGAAATTGAACAAGGAGCCGATATCAAGATATCGACCGATCTGGTCGATTTACAATGTTTGTGGTTTGTTTATTTTGGCGTGTGGTTTACGTTTGGTTTTCAAGAAGAAATAAAACGCATATATTTTAATGTTATGGCCAAGGATTGAGCTTTATTATAAAGGTAGGGGTTTTCCTTTATGTTTTAAAAATGATTTCGGACATGTGGCCGATTAACTAGGCTAGAATAACAGTTTTAGCTGCTTCTGGTCACACGCGGTAGCTGATAACAGATTCTGGTCAGATCGCCTAGCAAAATTACTTCTATTCTTCTTCTTTGACCATAAACAAACAATTACTTCTAATTATTTAGTCTGCCAGTCATACTTGTACTTTAATTAAAATTAAAAAATTCTTGTTTTCGCATGGTGCCTTGCGAACCGGGGTTAAGGTCGTTTTTCACTATATTTTGCCTCATTAAAAAGCCATAGCACTTTTCTTGTAAAGAGTGGCAACACTGTATGCATCAGCTTTTTAACTATAGCATACTTTTAGGATGGTTTGAACACAAGTCACACTGTTACGTTTATACGATAGTGTAAATCGTTAAAGTATTTCGTGATTTTCGACTGCGTTCCCTACGTATGTCAACGACATTTAGTCTATCTTGAAAATACTGGCGGCTCATAAAGTTAGAGATCCGCGGTGGTGCTTTTAACTAACACATAACAGACGGACCTGCGTGGTTGGATCGTTTTTAACCAGAAATGCAAACCTAACTGGGTTTGTTTCGAACCATATCACTTCGGTTCGGTGGTTCGGTTGACATCACAAAAATCTAGACAACAATAGAACATTGCCAATAGTATTATTGCCAAATTTAGAAATGAAAATATGGTTGTAGCAACCATATAAACATGGTTAGTGCAACAAAAGTATTGTTGTTTAAAATTTACGTTAACAAAAATATGATTACGGCAATCATACAGTATGGTTGTGGCTATGAACATAACAAAACAGGTTTATAGAGCATACCTTACATGTATGTGTGTGCGTATGTTTTTTGATATACAAAAAAAACACATACATACGATACAGTGAATGGTTGCTGTCCATTAAAAAAATAACAATCGGAAGGTAGTTCGAGGGATTTTTATTGTGTTTACTTTGTTCGGTGAAATACTCTAATACCGACTGGTTCTCGTTTATTTAAAATCTGCCTGCACTTAAGTATATAGCCATTGATCATGGTTTAATCACATTCGTTACTTGGTGTCTACGGATGGTGAAGTAGCATTCACCTCTGCTGGCAACTAAAAGTATTTTTGACCGTTGGCATATATATTTTGGTTTCTTGAATGAAATGTTCAATAAAAACGTGGCCTCAAAATTGGCTATGATCTAATAGTAATGCAATTTATAATAACTTGCTTGATAAAAACCTATTTTTGAATAACAACATTACCCAATCCTAATAAATAATTTTGGGGATCTTAGTATGGTTGAGTGTGAATCATACTATGGTTGTGGGGTTCATAGTATGGTTGCGTGCGAATCATACAATGGTTGTGAGGATCATACTATGGTTGTATGAGAAACATACTATGGTTGTGAGGATCATAATATGGTTGTGAAGATAATAGTATGGTTGAGTGTGAATCACACTATTGTTGTGATGATCATAGTATGGTTGTGGAGATCATAGTATGGTTGAGTGTGAATCATACTATGGTTGTGGGGATCATAGTATGGTTATGTGTGAATAATACTATTGTTGTGAGGATCATAATATTGTTGTGGCACAACCATATAGCCAACAATAGTATGATCCTCTTCGAATATTGTCACCACAACCATACTTTTTTTCTGCGTGCATTAGGCGCAATACCATTTGATCCTTATTTTCCACTGCGGTTAGCAAAATAATATCATGTTGTGACATTATCATGGAGTTAGATAATGTCACAACACAACAATATTAAACTTTTCGCACCGCAAAAAAAAAACAAATAAACACAAACAGCTGTTTGAACGTAAACGTGGACGCAAAACACAATGGAAACACCATTACAAATTTTCGATAAATCATTGACGCGGACGTGGACGCGACCATAGTGGAAACAACCTATTACAAAATGTTACTCGTATTTACTTGTTTTTGGATTTTAGCTATAAATTGATTTTTTGCTTTTAATAAACTTAAATTACTTGAAAAAATATTTTTTCCTATGAACCAACCCTATACCGCGGTTCAAGTGTACCTAAAAACCATTTTTACTAACTACTAAACCGAACCATGATGAATTTTGAAATGGTTTGCATTCCTGGTCTTGACATTTTACGAGTCTTGAAATTGTAATTCAACTTAATTAATATTTTGAGGTAATATTGAGGAGCAATGACATAAATTGTTTATCTGGTAAAAAGGTAAATTTGAACTACTCATTGCACATAACATCAGTAGAAACAACTACAGACGGATATCCGAATTATATACCTATACTTAATTTGTGGCTTCTAAAGCGGCGCCTCCTAAAATATAGAGCGATTTTTCTACGAAACCTACATAAAATATGAACAATTATGGTTTTAACGTAAAGTTGCAAGACCTCAGATCGGCCTATATAAAAATATATACTGATATGGTTTTATTGCACCGCTCCTGGCTATAGCTATGATAAATGTAGGATGAAAATGTGGCTTGTGGAGCGGCAAATTCCGACATCAAATCTGAAGGACCGTTGTGTTCTGTTAAATTTTAAATCGGTAGTGACCATTGTGTAGGCGCTACTCAAAAACCTGTTTGTATAAGGTCCAGTTTGGTTACACACAGAAAACAGATTTGTTGGCACAACTGCCACAAAAATTACGTTTATCCAACCTCATATGTGCAGGTCAGAAAGATTTCCAACTAATTTTTTCTCAGTGTATATAGTATTGGTTATTGGCCACTCCTAATGATCTAAGAGTAAACTGAGAAAGATCGGATTAAATGTGTGGCTCTAGAGCTGCAGGTTCTGAAATCGGATAACACATTTGTATTTACAAAACAAGTTAGAAAATTTCAGTCAGTTGATCCATTGATTTTTCTGTG
The DNA here is from genome assembly GCA_963513945.1 of Hydrotaea diabolus. Classification (NCBI taxonomy): domain Eukaryota; kingdom Metazoa; phylum Arthropoda; class Insecta; order Diptera; family Muscidae; genus Hydrotaea; species Hydrotaea diabolus. Next base: position 147,578,530 of record OY740718.1, on the reverse strand, counting down.
TTTATTGCCAGAAGTGGGCCGATTTCATTGAAATGAAATGTGTGGATAGTACTAGAATGGGGCGGCATGTCCATTCAAATACCAAAAGTGGGCGGAATGGGGCATTTTACTGCAGGTAGCAGAATGCGGAGTAGTAGACACTCTTTCTGTACGCCATTATAAGAATGTTATTGAGATCGCAATTTAGGCAAATTTAATGCACTGGAAGGCAAGTTATTTGGGTTCTAATCTGCACTGAAACAGGGTCATACGCGTGGGAGGTACCAAAAGGGGCGTTGCTAGGAATTCAATTATTTGAGGATTCGATTTAACTTTATAATTATGTTCCCAAGTCTTGATTTTAAGCTAGATCGTATAAATAGCATTAAATATATTACGATAATAGTAGACATACTGGTACAATTGTTTGGAAGCCATCAGGAGAGATCGGGCGATATTGCCCATTTTCAATCCCATAGGCAGTTTTGAGAAAAATATCATGATATGCAAAATTTTAAACCGAATGATAGCTGCTCTCGGGAGTTATCGTCCGATATAGCCGCACAAACGATGATGGCTTAAATGACTTTAAAAGTCGTAAAACGATTTTGTTAGAAACATATGTAGGCTCTTAAACGTTTTTTTCTATTCGTAAAACCTTTTGTCCGTACCAAATGATATAGACCCTTTTACCCAGCAGGGTGAAGGTATAAACGGTGTCCGATATGGATCCATTTTATTAAGGGTTCGTCCATGTCCCAATTTTAAGCAAAAACGAAATCAGTTCATATTTGCGACCTATACGTTGATTTCATTAATGGATAGTCAAACGGACGAAAATCGCTCAATGGAATCGGTAGTGATTGTGAGGGAAAACAAGTTTTAAATGCTGGGAATTAATGTGTCGCTTCTTCTGTTCGAAAATGTGGGCCGATAAGGACTTATTCCAACAGAGTATGTCATTTAATAGGTGACGGAAAATCAGATTTAAGATGTAATATTCAGGATACAGGATATTCAATTATGCCGTTTTTTATTATATCAAATTATGAGCCGATACAAGCGAATTTTAATTGCGTTCGTTCTTGTCCAAGATGTATGTATATGTGACGCGAAAATAGAAAGGGACCTATGGTTAAAAACCAGTTTTGTTCAGGAGAGCCATTTTAAAGATTAGGTCCCTTTCTATTGGCGCTTAGAATCGTCGACTTCACTTTCATAAAACGCGCATATCTCTGGGAGGAAACACTTTTGGGGCATGGGATCGGTCTCATTCGATGCTCAGATGTTGTCCACATCAAAAAAAGTGAAAAGTTGATGAAAAGTTTAGTTCAGGAGAGCCATTTTAAAGATCAGAATCGTCGACTTCACTTTCATAAAACGCGCATATCTCTGGGAGGGAACAATTTTGGGGCATGGGATCGGTCTCATTCGATGCTCAGATGTTGTCCACATCAAAAAAAGAAAAAAAATTAAAATTGATTTTTTTACCCTTAGGTCCCTTTCTCTATGCGCTGTCACATATGTACGTGGTATTTTTTCAGACATGCGGTTTTCAAGAAATAAAACGCATGTAATTTAATATACTGGCCAAGAATTAAGAGGTAAGGGTTTGACATGTGTACAAATGATTTCGGGCAAGCATTTGGGGCCATATGTCAGCAATAAAGCGCCGAATATTCTCGTCCAAGGCGTCAATCGTGTCGGGTTTATCAGCGAAAACAAACGATTTTACGTAACCCCAGCGGTATTAAATCGCACGATCTTGTAGGCCACGCCACTGACCCACGACGCTAAATAATGCGCTCACCAAAAGTTTTCTTCAATAAATTTATTGTTTCGTTGGCTGTATGGCATGTAGCGACGTCTGGTTGGAACCAAAGGTCGTCTACAATAAAACTTTCTCCAATTCAGGCACAAAAAGGTCATTGGTTATGGCTCTATAGCGTTCCACATTGACTGTAACATTATGGCCCATTTTTTTTGAAGAAATATGATCCACTGATTCATTCTGCCCATAGACACACCAAACAGTGACTTTTTGAGGATGTAACGTCGTCTCAACAATGGTTGGTGAGTTTTCATTACTCCAAATGCAACAATTTTAAATATTAACGTGCCCATTCAACCAATAGTGAGCTTTATCACTAACCAAAATTTTCTTGTAAAAGTTACAATCGGTGGCCATCTCGTTTTGAGCCCCTTCGCCACGATTTTTGCAAACGTTGTTCCGGAGTGAGTCTATTCATTATGAAATGGCAAACCGAACTAAGCATAAATTAAGTGAGAGCTGTCAAAAAGACCAACTCCGAAAAAAGTGCGGCCAGATTGAAAACCACACGTCTAAAAAAATACCCTTTATTTAAATGACGAACGGACATCGCTTAATCAGATCAGATAATTATTATGAATCGTTCGTCGTAATAAACATGAGACCAACTCTTATGTTTCAGAAGTTGTCCACAACAGCGCTAAGTTATATTAACCTGTACCACTGTGTGGTGTAGAGTATATAAACTTAGATGTTGCAAAGGAAAAGGCAAACCAAAAATACCCCCAATCCTCGAGAAGGGTATTTAAAGAGGGTAAACTTTTGTTTCTCGCTCTTTACTATTCGCGGAGGCTTCTTTTGTATACCGCAACGACGTGCCACGCTGTACTTAGAATTAAAAATAAAATATTCAACAGGTTGTTTTTCAAAAGAACTAAAAAAGAACACACATAGCAACGTCTATTATTCACGACCATAACGACATATTCAAAGCATACTTTAAGGTGTCACTAAATATATTGCAGTGTATTCTACAAGTCAAATTCTAACGACTAAAAGTCAAATTAAAATTATAAAAAGGGGTATTAATGCAGAGGCTTCATAGGAGGTAAATGAGTTACATTACATTTAAGTATTCGTATAGATTCACGAGACTCGGGTAAAAGCCATTAACCGAATTCACTGTTAAGGGTATGTAAGTTACCCTATGCCTGAGATATGTGAGATATTTCAAAAAGGGGTGGTACTGTTTTCATTTCATTCGCATAGTCTTAATTAAGGGCCTGATAATTTTCACAACTCTCTCGTTTTTAATTGTGCAGGAGTACTTTGGGAAAGTATCATCAGCCATCACATCGTTTCCATATTAAAGAAAGAAGATGCCAATTACGTACATATTTTAACAGAAGAGTTCATCGCCACCTTTCCGGGTCAGGGTGTATTAAATTTATTTTTTGAGTACATCCATACTACAACTGAATGCTTTATTACCAATTAGCGACATGCGAGCAAAAGGATTCATTATCCTTAATGATGTCTCTGCTGTAGTTGTAATTGTTTACGGTTGGCTGGATTGCGATGAAAGATACTTGAGATATACTTTTGCGTTTGAATTTTCCATGCATTCTGTTAATTATAGTCAAACAATTGTTGAGAAAACAACAGAAGACGATTTTTTCATAACTTAATAATAATTTCATACCTTCATAATTTAAATTTTTAGCAATTGATTTAGTTTTGTATTTGCTAATCCAGAGTTAAAACATGAGGGTGTCAAGCTAGTGGTACTGTAAGTATTTGTATTGTTCGTTAGTCTGGTACGAAGGTTACTATATATATTTCTGGCCTAGGCAACACTAAGAGTTGCCTGGCGCCAACTGACATTTCCATTGGAAAGTTTCCATTTTTTAGCACGTACTCAGAACGTTTTGACGTACGACCATCATTTGTGTTGTTTACAGTGACTTGAAAAAATCAATTTGGCAAAAAATTGATTTAACTCGTGAACATTTTCCTGCGATAATTTTTCACAACTTTCGACGTGGATTATCACGTCAAGAGTGCATCGATAAACTTAAATCTTTGTATGACGATGAAGCACCATCCTATAGCACTGTGAAAAACGGGTTTAATGAATTCAATCGTGAACGACGCTTGCTCAAAGGCGAAGGTCGTCCAAAAAGGCCGTAGTGCCAGAGAACATTGATGCCGTGCGTGAACTGATAATGCAAGATCGTCATGTGAAAATCCGTAAGATAGAGGCATCCTTGGGCATTTCTTCCACCAGCATACATTCGATATTGCATGAATATCTGGCCGTAAAAAAGGTTTGTTCTCGTTGGATCCCGCACAATTTGACAATCGCTCAAAAAAATGCTCGTGTCGATTGGTGCAAAGAAATTTTGAAAAATACGAACGCGGTGATTCATAAAACGTTTATAAGATCGTCACAGGTGACGAATCATGGATCTATGCGTATGAGCCCGAAACATAACAGCAATCGACCATGTGGGTCTTCGAAGACGAGCCAAATCCAACGAAAGTGGTTCGTGGATGAAGCACTTCGAAGCAAATGGTCACCTGTTTCTTCGGCAAAACTTGTCATGTGGTGACTGTTCCGCTTGAGTAACGTAGAACGGTCAATTCTAAGTGGTACACCACAATTTGTTTGTCTGAAGTCTTCAGAGAAATTCGAAAATCGAACAAGAGAAGACGAAGGATTGTGAACCATGAAAATGTGAGCTCTCACACATCGGCTCAAACCAAACCTTTTTGACCGGCCAAAACGGTGAATTGATGGGTCATCTGCCGTACAGCCCTGACTTGGCACCCAATGACTTCTTTTTTTTCCCGCACTTCAAGAACAAAATGTGTGGTCAACGATTTTCGTCGCCAGAAGATGCTGTTGAGCGTTCAAAAACCATGTTTTGGATGTGTGTCAACCGGAGTGGAAAAAGAGCTTCGACAATTGGTTTAAGCGCATACAAAAGTGTATAATTCATGTGGGGAATACTCTGAATAACAACATTTTAACAACTGCACATTTCATAGTTAGCCTAATTCGCATTTTACATTTTTTTAAGTTTTTCGTTTTATTCACTTGATTCATAAATCTTTAAATGCCTTTCTATTGAGTTATAAACGTCGATACCGCTTCTTTTAAAATCCAAAATGTTATCATTGTGATTAAATATTGTTGGATCATTATAATGCTTTAGTAAAGTAAAAAGTCCCTTGTCTCTTATTTAAAGCTTCTAAGCTTTTTTCACCTAAATTTGTATAAATGCGAGAAATAAATTCATATTTTGTCGATAAAGCGCTTCCACAGTCATTGCTTTGGTTTTAAAATATTTAGTAGAAATGCTGTATGTTTGCATTACCTTTTATCCAAAGCTCTGTTAATTTAATATCAATAAGAGCTTGTTTATAGAATTTTTTAAACGTAAAATCTTTCCAACATTGACACTATTGAATTCGACTTCGGTAATAGAAAATAATGAATTTCCCGGGATCCGGAAAGGAAAAATGACCGGGATTCCCGGGCGGGAGCAAGTCTAGTCACCAAGCAAAACTGCGCATCGGGAAATTGGGAAGCGATCTTCGGATTTTGGATCGGATTTTGCATTATATGTCATATTCATAATAGCTTTTCGTTTATTCATTTTTTGTTTTATTTTTTTTCTCAGATTATATAACATACAAAATGGACACTTACACTAAGTACGAAAAATAGAGTTCGAATTTCTGCAACAATGTTGGCCTTCAGTTGATGTGTTGTCTCGGATTTGTTCACATATACTCGCTCCTTCAAATAACCCCAAAGAAAATACACAATAGTTGACAAATCTGGCGACCGCGCTGGCCAACTAATTTCCGAATTTCTGGAAATTATACGCTCTCCAAAAAATTTACTTAAAAGTACCACTGGCTCTCGTGCAGTGTGGGCAGTGGCTCCGTCCTGCTGAAACCAAATCTCAGGTCTGTTTTCAAGAGCAGGACGTAACAAATTTTCTATCATAAACCTATAACGCTCTCCATTTACGGTTACAGCACTACCATCTTCATTCTCAAAGAAAAAAGGCAAATATGATATTTGCAGATACGATCCCACACCATACTGTACACCTAATGGGGTGCAAAAGGCGTTGTCGAATGACAGTTCTGCTTATTAACAAAGCCATTCAATTGAAAATGACCTTCGTCACTCACGCGTTTGCGTTAAAATAATTGATCGCTGATTTAAATAATAAAATTTTATTATTCTGTTTCCTTACTATATTTGATTTCGAACAAATTTCACGCAGAGCACTACATGAGACCAACATCCTTTTCTATTGAAATTTGACTATGGCGGTCCATATATTCAAATTGTTCCCACACAAAGGTCCTCCCGATTTGAGGTTTAAGAAGCCACAGCGAGCGGCCAACGCTTATATCCTGCAACTTTGGATAATATTGGTCCATATTGTCGCATAGCCCCCACACAATGTTAATTCCCGAAATTTGAATCTGCAGCTTTGGAAGCCACATTTTACATCCGTCTCCTGCTAAATCTCGCATGGAGCATTTCGAGCAGCCAACGCTCATGTCCTATAGCATTGGACCATATTGGTCCATGTTTTCGATTGGCCCCTTTGTAAACGTCCCTCCCGATTAAAGTCCTACAGCTCTGGAAGCCCGATCACGCTCAAATTTTATATGGTACGTTATGAGCCATAAAAAAATTAAGTGTAACAAGTTCTAGACAAAGGTGCTTAATCCTCTGAATAACAGAGTGGTGTGGGGTATCTCAAAGTCGGCCAGGCCCGACTTTAACTTTTTTTACTTCTTATTTTTTTTAATTCTGCAAGAAAACCATTTTGGTAAACGGTGATCGCTACAGGGGCATGATAGATCTTTCTTTGTGGCCGATGGTTGAAGACTTGTTGAGGGGTTGAAAAACCACCTCCAGAGAAAAAATTCTACCTATTACCACTTGCATTACCAGGTAATGATATATCATTACCTTCAGCATTATTTTAATACTAAAAAGAAGTAATTGCTGCTCTTAAAAATGACCTATAGGACCTATAGAAAACCTTATAATTAATTCTATACTCTTTTGTTGTTAAATTCTTTAAAAATGGCAGCAAGAAGGCCTTCATACTGTCAGTGATGGGTATCTCAAAAACATTCCAGCTCAAATAAAAATGGGTCATATCGGTCGACATTTTGATACAAGGGCTGCTATATATATATCTAGCCTAATAATGAAAATGCGAATATATATCATCAAAAATGGTTTTATTGTTTTTCAAAGTATTCTCCAGTATGATTTATCAATTTTACATGCGCTCAAACCAATTGTCGAAACACTTATTCCACTCCGATTGAGACACCTCCAACATATGGTTTTTGAACGCTCCAACAGCATCTTCTGGCGACCAAAATCATTGACCACGCATTTGTTTCTTTATGTGCGGTAATAAAAAAAAGTCATTGAGTGCCAAGTCAGGGCTTTACGGCGGATGACCCATCAATTCGACGTTTTGGCCGGTCAGAAAGGCGCTGTTTTGAGCCTATGTGTGAGAGCTCGCATTGTCATGGTGCACAATGATTCATCTTCTCTTGTTCGTTTTTCGAATTTCTCCGAAGACTTCAGGCGAACAAATTTTGTTGTAGCACTCTGAATTGACCGTCCTACGTTGCTCAAGCGGAACAGTCGCCACATGACCAGTTTTGCCGCAGAAACAGGCGACCGTTTGCTTCGACGTGCTTCTTCCACGAACAACTTTCGTTGGATTTGGCTAGTCTTCAAAAACCCACACGGTCGTTTGCTGATTTGTTTCGGGCTCATACGCATAGATCAATGATTCGTCACCTGTGACGATCTTATAAAAGTCTTGTGAAGCACCGCGATCGTATTTTTTCAAAATTTCTTTGCACCAAATTGTCAAATTGTGCGGGATCCAACGAGAACAACCCTTTTTTTACTGCCAGATGTTCATGGAATATCGAATATATGCTGGTGGAAGAAATGCCCAAGGATGAACCTATCTCACGGCATTATCAGTTCACTTATGGCATCAATGTTCTCTGGCACAACGGCCGTTTTTGGACGACCTTCGTCTTTGAGCGAGCGTCGGCCACGATTGAATTCATTAAACCAGTTTTTCACAGTGCCAATTTTTCATCGCCATACAAAGATTTAAGTTCATCGATACACTCTTGTCGTGATAGTCCACGTCGAAAGTTGTGAAAAATGATCGCACGAAAATGTTCACGAGTTAATTCCATTTTTTTTGCCAAATTGATTTTTCAAGTCACAGTAAACAAAACAAATGATGGTCGTACGTCACAACGTTCTGAGTACATTTATGCTAAAAAATGTCAAACTTTTCAATGATAATGTCAGATGGCGCCAGGCAATAGAAGAAATATATACAACAACCCTCGTGTAGCCCCAGTGCAAAGATTTCTCCAGAAATAATGCACAACCGCTCTAGAACATTCATTTTAATTCCGATTTCAATCAAATTTGGAATGGTATGCCACGATTGACAAACACTTTTTTTAATGTGGACAACATCTGAGCATCGAATGAGACCGATCCCATGCCCCAAAAGTGTTCCCTCCCAGAGATATGCTCGTTTTATGAAAGTGATGGTACACCAAAGATACACGTATTTAAATCTTTAAAATGGCTCTCCTGAACAAAACTGGTTTTTACCCTTAGCTCCCTTTCTAATTTGCGCGTCACATATATGGACCAATTAGAGTCATAGTCTTTTTTTGGTATAAATGCCGTAAATATTGTCTTGGGACATGGACATATGGCTTTAAAATTACTACATAAAGTATATAAAAAATAAAATTATTTTTGCAGTTTGGTAATTCAAACAAGGATGTAAACTAAAATTCAAATATGACCTTATTTTTAAAATATTGGTAAACTAAAAGCTGATCCATGGCACTATTACTTTACTTCTGATTCGAAAAATAATTTACATTCTTAGGCAATAGGCTAAAACCGTAATGTCGGTTTAAGCCAGGCTTTTAATCTTAAAAAAAAACCGAATTTGTCAATAGGCAGAAATGCTGGTTTTCTAAAAACCCCGGGTTTTAAGCATTCTAGTTTGTATCCCTTTTTGAACCACCGGCAAAGAGAATATCCCAGCCGTTTTGTTCTCATTAAAAATTTCTTTTCACAGAGTCTGATATACAACACAAAAAAATTATTATACACACGACCGGAATCTACCGGTAACACTACCAAAAGCCTACTGCAGTTCATGGATAGCTTTTTTATGACTTGGTGTTCAATCTTTTACTATACTCGTAAGGTCACCGACAATTTCTATGTGAGTTTAATCAGTTTTACCCCAACTTCGACATGATCGGCATCAACCCTCCTCATTAAGTTCTTCGAGCAAAACATTAATTTCGATTAAAAGTAGCAATTTGAATAGCCACCTTACTTAATGCGGCAATAGCTGCCACACGCAGAAAACAAGTATGGTTGGCGTGACAATATTCGAAGAGAATCATACTATTATTGAGTATATGGTTGAGGCACAACAATATTATGATCCTCACAACAATAGAATGATTCACACATAGCCATACTATGATCTCCACAACCATACTATGATCCTCACAACAATAGTATTATTTACACTCAACCATACTATTATCTCCACAACCATATTATGATCCTCACAATCATAGTATGTTTCTTATACAACCATAGTATGATCCTCACAACCATAGTATGATTCACACGCAACCATACTATGATCTCCACAACCATAGTATGATTCACACTCAACCATACTATGATCCCCAAAATTATTTATTAGGATTGGCTAATGTTGTTATTCAAAAATAGATATGTTTTTCAAGTAAGTTATTTTAAATTGCATTACAATTAGTTCATAGCGAGATTTGATGCCATGTTTTTATTAAACATTTCATTCAAGAACAAAATATATATTCCAACGTCAAAAACACTTTTAGTTGCCAACAGGGGTGAATACTACTTCACCATCCGTAGACATCAAGTAACGTATGTGATTAAACCATGATCAATGGCTATATACTTAAGTGCAGGCAGATTTTAAATAAACGAGAACCAGTCGGTAGTAGAGTATTTCACCAAACAAAGTAAACACAATAAAAATCCCTCGAACTACCTTCCGATTGTTGTTGTTTTTTATAATGGAGAACAACCATGCCTGTATCGCGTGTATGTGTTTTTCTTTGGTATATCAAAAAAAAACATACGCACACACAAAAATATTCGCAACCATGCCGTATGATTGCCGCAATCATATTATTGTTAACGTAAATTTTAAAAACCAATACTTTTGTTGCACCAACCATGTTTATATGGTTGCTACAACCATATTTTCATTTCATAATTTGGCAATAATACTTTTGTTATATATCAACAATATTAATATTGCCGCAATCATACTGTTGTTAAAATGAAATTGAAAAAACAATACTATGGTTGCGACGAACATGCTTTTGTGGTAGAGAATATATTATTGTTGCGGTGACCATATAGTAACCATATCTTTTCTCTGCGTGCAACTGAGGATGCGTTATTTTTCCCATATGTACCTGTAACAACCACTGTTCAACACCTCATCACCAACAACAAAATCTTGACATTCATACTTTTCCTTGAGAGCGTGTATCGTCTGACTTGGGCCCAGGACATTGTTTGACGACGGCGAAAACAAGCTGCTTGACAAACAATGGAAAAACTAAACAAACAGTTTTCTTTGCAAATGTCATTGAAACAAGTTTTACTAGCTTCGATATGTAACAACACAAATAACGATGTTAAACTTTTTGTCTCCCTCTCCAGTATGCCATCGCGCCCGACAATTCCTTGACAGCAGCCGGAGCAGTACCAGCAGTTCGTTATGGATATATGGATGCGAGTACATGCTGGATGTTAAATTTTTCATGCAAAAATCGTTTGAAAATTGCAAATGACAGTTGACGTGTAGACTATGTCACATTTCCATTTGTTGTCTTCTAAGGGAATGGGTGCTAATCACGTGCTCTGGTGTAGGGGAACAAGGCTATTATTGCCGTTCAATTGCTGATTGCTGTTTTTGTTGATATTTCTGTGCAATGAAGAATTTTGTTATGGCATTATGCTTTGTTAGTCATATTCAAGAAATCGATGGAATTTAATTGAAGTTGCACATGTTGCATCCCATGGCACGCAGAAAAAATCACTCTTTCAAGTTTATTGCCATAAACTTAAAGTATTTGAAAGAATAATAATTGGAAATTTCACTTTCTGTAAAAACACGAATTACAGTGGTCATTTCTTTTCACTGAAAAAATCTTCTATCAAAAATGTTCTGTTTATGCTTCGGTAGAAAAGTCGACTTCTCTCTTTACGATAATGTATTTTGCATATCCTTGTTCGGCCGCCTTGAGAGCCCGCACGGAGGTTCAGAATTTAATTTTACTGGCCAAAAGGCAAATTTTTTTGTCATCCCCGATTTCTAAAATTGTAATGCCATTCAATAGGAAATTGTTCTGTCCCTATTGGAAACCCGGTTACAAGCAGTCAAAATTTAAAAGTTTTCGAATGTGATTTTATTTTTCGTTTTTTTCAGAATTAAGGGGCTTTCCCTGTGGACGTAATCATTAGACGACTTACTATTCCCTCACGTTCGGGTTTTGGAAACATTGCAATTATCACGCAGAAAAAAAGTATGGTCGGGGTGACAATATTCGAAGAGGATCATACTATTGTTGGGTATATGGTTGTGACACAACAATATTATGATCCTCACAACAATAGTATGATCCACACATAACCATACTATGATCCCCACAACCATAGTATGATTCACACTCAACCATACTATGATCTCTACAACCATACTATGATCCTCACAACAATAGTATGATTCACACTCAACCATACTATTATCTCCACAACCATATTATGATCCTCACAACCATAGTATGTTCCTCATAAAACCATAGTATGATCCTCACAACCATAATATGATTCAAACGCAACCTTACTATGATCCCCACAACCATAGTATGATTCACACTCAACCATACTATGATCCCCAAAATTATTTATTAGGATAGCTTATTGTTGTTATTCAAAAATAGAGAATATTATTAAGCATGTTATTTTAAATTGCATTACTATTAGTTCATTGCCAGATTTGATGCCATGTTTTTATTAAACATTTCATTCAAGAAACAGAAATATATATTCCAACGGTCAAAAATACTTTAAGTTGCCAGCAGGGGTGAATGCTACTTCACCATCCGTAGCCACCAAGTAACGAATTTGATTAAACCATGATCAATGGCTATATACTTAAGTGCAGGCATATTTTAAATAAACGAGAACCAGTCGGTATTAGAGTATTTCACCGAACAAAGTAAACACAATAAAAATCCATCGAACTACCTTCCGATTGTTGTTGTTCTTTTTAATAAACAGCAACCATTCACTGTAACGTGTGTATGTGTTTTTTGGTATATCATAAAAACATACGCACACATACATGTATGATCTATAAAACATGTTTTGTTATGTTCATAGTCGCAACCATACTGTATGATTGCCGTAATCAAATTATTGTTAACGTTAATTTTAAACAATAATACTTTTGTTGCACCAACCATGTTTATATGGTTCCTACAACCATATTTTCATTTCTAAATTAGGCAATAATACTATTGTTACATTTCAACAATAGCAATATTGTCGCAATCATACTATTGTCAAAATTAAATTCAAAAAAACAATACAATGGTTGCGACAAAATGCTTTTATTGTTGAGAACATATTATTGTTGCGTAGACCATAGTGTAACCATATCTTTTCTCTGCGTGATCTTAGAAATCTAAATCAAAATTTGGGACTCGGACCGGAAAATCTGGGACACTCGGAACAAAAATTGGAATATAAACTTACTTCATCGATTTGACTTAATATGAGTCCCTAGACTGGGTCCCTAACGCGCCGAAAAACAGGCCCTTCCGAACGTGGACATATGTGAACTCCGAAACAGTAGAATTTACACACTTATCTAAAAACGCACATAGTTTTAAGATTCTAAGTCTAAATTTCGGTCCCCACACGCAAAGAAAACATATGGTTAATATATGGTCACGACAATAATAATATAAAAGTGTAGTGTGTTCGTCCCAACCATAGAATTGTTTTCTGAATTAATTTTGACAATAGTATGATTGCCCCAATCTTAATATTGTTTATGTGTAACAATAGTAAAATTTTCCAAATTTAAAAATAAAAATATGGTTGTAGCAACAATATAAGTATGGATGGTGCTACAAAACTATTTGTTTTTTGGGGTTTATGTCAACAATAACATGAATACGGTACTTTTTTTTCTTCATTTGAAAATGCTTCTTAGAACAATGTTATTGTTATGAATCTAATGCTATACGCAACCCTATATATTTTTCTGGCCGAGGCAACACTGAGTGTTGCCTGGCGTCATCTGACATTTCCATTGGAAAGTTCGACATTTATTAGCATAAACGTACTCAGTGAAATAAAAAAAATCAATTTGGCAAAAAAATGGAATTAACTCGTGGACATTTTTGTGCGACCATTTTTCAAAACTTTCGACGTGGATTATCACGACAAGAGTGCAACGATGAACTTAAATCTTTGTATCGCGATGAAGCGCCACTGTGAAAAACTGGTTTAATGAATTCAATCGTGGCCGACACTCGCTCAAAGACGAAGGTCGTCCAAAAACGGCCGTTGTGCCAGAGAACATTGATGCAGTGCGTGAACGGAACTTTCGACGTGGATTATCACGACAAGAGTGCATCGATGAACTTAAATCTTTGTATGGCGATGAAGCGCCTTGCTATAGCACTGTGAAAAACTGGTTTAATTAATTCAATCGTGGCTAATGCTCGCTCAAAGACAAGGGTCGTCCAAAAACGGCCGTTGTGCCAGAGAACATTTAATGCAAGATCGTCATGTGACATACCGTGAGATAGAGGCATTTTTTCCACCAGCAAACATTCGATATTGCATAAACACCTGGACGTTAAAAATGTTTGTTCTCTTTGGATCCTGCACAATTTGATAATCGCTCAAAAAAAGGCTCGTATCGATTGGTGCAAAGAAATTTTGAAAAAATACGATCGCGGTGCTTCAAAAGACGTTTATAAGATCGTCACAGGTGACGAATCATGGATCTATGCGTATGAGCCCGAAACAGAACAGCAATCGACCGTGTGGGTCTTTGTAGACGAGCCAAATCCAACGAAATTTGTTCGTGGAAGAAAGACTTCGAAGCAAATGGTCGCCTGTTTCTTTGGCAAAACTGGTCATGTGGCGACTGTTCCCCTTAAGCAACGTAGGACGGTCAATTTAGAGTGGTACAACACAATTTGTTTGCCTGAAGTCTTCGGAGAAATTCGAAAAACGAACAAGAGAAGACAAATCATTGTGCACCATGACAATGCGAGCTCTCACACATCGGCTGAAACCAGCGGCTTTTTGACCGGCCAAAACGTCGAATTGATGGGTCATCCGCCGTACAGCCCTGACTTGGTACCCTTGGCGTGGTCGACGATTTTTGTTGCCAGAAAATGCTGTTTGAGCGTTCAAAAACCATGTTTTGGAGGTGTCTTAATCGGAGTGGAAAAAGTGCTTCGACAATTGGTTTGAGGCTCATGCAAAAGTGTATAAATCATGCTGGAGAATACTTTGAAAAACAATAAAACCATTTTGATGATAAATGATCGCATTTTCATTATTTTCCAGAAATATAGTAATAGTACTTTTAATATGGAAATTAAAACTTTTCAAACTGCTTTGGCTTTGTTTAACTGTTAAATAAATCACTCCTTTTATTTTAAATTTAAATTTTAATAAATAACTTTGGGGATCATAGTATAATTGTGTGTGATCATACTATGGTTGTAGGGATCATAACGTGGTTGCGTGTGAATCATTGTATTGTATGTATATCATACTATGGTTGCATGTGCAACATACTATGGTTGTATTTTAATCATACTATTGTTGTTAGGATCATAATATAGTACCACAGCTATATACTCAACAATAGTACGACGCTCTTCGAATATTGTTATCCCAACCATACTTTTTTTCTACGTGTGGGCAGAGGGAATATGAAACGCTATAGAGCCATGATAAATGGTTTTTTTTTTGTGCCTACATGCTATACAGCCAACAATACAATCAATTTATTGAAGGAAACTTTTGGTGAGCGCATTAACTCGTGTCGTGGACCAGTGGCGTGGCCTCAAGATCGTAGGATTTCCTTATTGTCAGTAGAGAATAAAATAATTTGATGACGTTTTCCATTTTTCCACTTGCTTAATAAATCTTAAAATTACTTTTTATTGAGGTAATCGATTTTGGTTCTGTGCACTTCAAAAATATCGTCCATTCATATTTTAATTGGTTTTAGAATGTTGAGTAGATCTGCTAGTACGAGGGTTGCTATTTATATTTTGGATCGGACAATAAAAACACAATAATTTATCATTGGAAATGGTTTTATTGTTTTTCAAAATATTGTCCTTTAAAATCAATACACTTTTTCATGCGCACCAATTTTCGAAGCACTTTTTCCACTCCGATTAAGACTCCTCCAAAACATGATTTTTTAACGCTTCAACAGCTGCTTCGGGCGATGAAAACGTTGACCACGCATTTTTTTCTTGATGCTTGGGTTAAAGAAGAATTCATTGGGTGCCAAATAAGGGCTTTACGGTGGATGGCCCATCAACTCGATATCTTGAGTGCTCAAATAGCTCATCGTTTCAGCTGATGTGTGAGAGCTCGAATTGTCGTGATGTAAAATGATCCGTCTTCTTTTATTATCTTTCCTCATTTCTTTGAACACTGTTGGCAAACAGATGGGTGTATACCACTCAGAATTGACCGTCCTACGTTCCACTAAAGGCACTGTGGCAACATGGCTGGTTATACCAAAAAAAGGCAAACATTGCTTCGTTCTACTTCTTCTACGAACAATTTTTTGTTGAATTTGGTTCGTCTTGAAAGATCCGTACGGTCGATTGCTGTTTTGTTTCGGGTTCATACGCATAGATCCATGATTCGTCACCTGTGACAATGTTATACACTGCCTTTGAGCTACCGCAGTTATACTTTTTCAACATTTCTTTGCACCAATCCATACGAACGTTTTTTTTTTGAGCATTTGTCAAATTATGTGGGATCCAACGAGAACAAACCTTTTTCACATCCAAATAAACATGTAATATCTTATTGATGCTTGTCTTACTTATGCCCAAGGATTCCTTAATCTCACGGTATGTCACATGCGGTCTTGCTTAATCAGTTCACGCACAGCATCGATGGTTTCTGGCAGTGACCGAAGTTGGACGTGCTTCACGAAATTAATCCTAAAGCGAACGGCATCCGAGACCGAACACTTGTGAGAGGTTTTCGATGGTGCTTCATCGCCAAAAGTCGAAACAAGTTGATTTAAACACTCTTGTCTCGATGATCCACGCCGAAAATCGTAAAAAATCATCGCACAAAAATGTTTACGGGATAATTCCATTTTTTGACTGGGGTGAATTTTTCAACACACTGTAAACAAAACAATTCGCCCTCAAATGACAAAACGTTTTGAGTGAAGTTATGCTAAAAAATGTCAAAGTTTGCAGTTTGCATCTGGAAACACTAGTATTGTCAGGACCCAAAATATAAAAAGCATCCCTAATATGTTAGCATTATCTTCAATCCAAAGCTCAATTAGTTTTTAATCAATTAAGACTTTTTTATAGAATTTTCGAAATCTACTTGGTAGTTTCAGGACTGTGGTTATAGAAAATAATGAATTTCCCGGGAATCCAGAATGAATGAAAAATGACCGGGATTTCCCCGGCGATCATTATAAAAACTCTTTATATATCAACATCTTAGTATTTTTAACCGAACTTTTCCCTATATGTCCATACCATATTCTCCTTGACACCTTTTCAAATGCAATCAATGGATTGAGACGAACTCATCGAACGCGGTATACCGACTACTTTAATTTACCATTACTTTCAAGTTGACATTCAGACTTATGGTTTCTTAAACTTATCCCCGGATGATAAAGTGCAAAACGCGGCACGCAGCAAAGAACAAAGCGAACCGATTGCAATTGATGTGGTGTGTGGTTGGCATGTCTTCTTTGGTTTCTACAAAGATGCAGTGAAAGCCACGATAATAGCCAATAAACATTTAACAGCAGCATCAACTTCAGTGAGGGCGGTGTTGGCAGTGACGGCGATATCGTCATTTTAATGGCCATAAAATAAATGCATATCCCTTGAATTTATAAAATGATAATGCATTCAAATGCATATATCTCGCAACAAAGTTTCTTTGTCTCAGCGGCAGTGACAAAATAAAAAAGTAAATTTATCTCCTGCACTTTTGCAGTCACAAAAAGTTTAACTTTGTTTTAATCTTATCATTTTTATTACATTGCATTGCATTTGGGCATACTGTGTAGTGCCAACTCGTAAGTATCTGTCTGCTAGTACTTAATTCAATATTAGTTCAATAAAAATAATTACGCTTACAATTTAATGCGATCAATAAAATTGAAGAAATCACTTTCAGTGTAATGACCCAGTTGCGTTGAAGACAAATACACGCTTGCCACAAATATCAGTCAGACGCTGGACGCGTGAGTAGGGGTGTGAAAAAAGCGGTCGTGAGCATGCATTTATTTCAAAATGTAAATAAACAAAATATTTAAATAGAAAAATCATTTCATTTAATATGTTCAAATAGACAAATTCGAAGACTGCGAGGAAGAGAAGACAATTATTTAAAAAGATTAAATGATTAAACACTCAGAAAAAAGACAACCCTTTAATTTCAACGAAAAAATTGGCATGTGAATTTTATCACCACCTAACTAAGAATTTCGTATAGCTAAACTATTTATCAGTTATTGCAATAGTATTTAATGAATGGAAACAACAACAAAATTCATAAAATTATGCACTGTATCGTGTGTGGGTGTATGTTTTTAAGTATAGGGTGATCATACCAAAGAAAAAAGTCTAATGGTGTAATAACACACGATCAAGTTGGCCAACTCATCGGTTCAAAACGTGAAATTAGCTGCTCTTCGAAATGACCTCTCAATAGATCCATTGTTTGACCAACTGTATGGCAAGTGGCTCCGTCCTGTTGAAAATTACGGACTTCAAAAAACAAAAAGTCCGATCAAGGCGCGATTGCGAACACCATTCACGGTTACGTTATGGCCATCATCATTTTTGAAATATTATGGACCGATGATTCCACCAGACCATAAACCGCACCAAACCGTGGTTTTCTCTGGGCATAATGGCACTTCTTGAACCTTTTGGTTGCTCTTCAGTCCAAATGCGGCAATTTTGTTGATTGACGGTGCCGTTGAGTCAGTAATGGGCCCCATAACTCTACAAAACTTTGGTCTGCAAAAGTTGGTCAGTAATACAGTTGCACAATTTGGAGACGTTGTTGCATTGTAATTCTTTCCGTGCTGAAATGGCAAACAATACAAAAAAGAAAAAATAATAAAGTTGAACACAGATCACGCGCACGAAGAAAAAAAGTATGGTTGGGGTGACAATATTCGAAGAGGATCATACTATTGTTTGGTATATGATTGTGGCACAACAATATTCTGATCTCACAACAATAGTTTCATTTACACATAACCATACTATACAATACAACCATAGTATGATTCACACTCAACCATAATATAATCTCCACAACCATACTATGATCCTCACAACAATAGTATGACTCACACTCAACCATAGTATGTTTCTCATACAACCATTTTATGATCCTCATAACCATAGAATGTTTCTCATACAACCATAGTATGATCCTCACAACCATAATAAGATTAGCACGCAACCGTACTATGATCCCCACAACCATAGTATGATTCGCACTCAACCAGACTGTTATACCTACGACCATAGTATGCTTCACTCAACAATACTATGATACCCAAAATTTTTTATTTAGGATTGGGTAATGTTGTTCTTCAAAAGTAGAGATTTCTATCATGCAACGTATCAATGGTTAGATACTTAATAGCAGGCAGATTTTAAATAAACGAGAACCAGTCGGTAGTAGAGTATTATACCGAACAAAGTAAACTCATTAAAAATTCCTCAAACTACCTTTTGGTTGTTGTTGTTTTTTATAATGGACAACAACCATGCACTGTATCGTGTGTGTGTTTTTTAGTACTTAAATATCAAAAAAAAAAAACATACGCACACATACATATATATGCTATGTAAATCCTGTTTTGTTATGTTCATAGTCGTAACCATACGACTTTTGTTGCGCCAACCATGTTTATATGGTTGCGACAACCATATTTGGCAATAATACTATTGTTACATTTCAACAATAATTATATTGCCGCAATCATACGGTTGTCTAAATAAAATTAAAAAAAAATACTATGGTTGCGACAAACATGCTTTTATTGTAGAGAACATATTATTGTTGCGGTGACCACGTAGTAACCATATCTTTTCTCTGCGTGTGTAATTTGTGATAAAACCCTATTGAAAAAATACCTCTAGATTGATGTTCGTTGAAAAAAACATACGCACACACATAAAAAACATACCCACACACATACATATATATGCTCTGTAAATCCTGTTGTGTTATGTTCATAGTCGTAACCATACGGTATGATTGTCATAATCTATAAGTAATAGGATTACTAAATAACGTAAATTTTAAACAACAAAACTTTTGTTGCGCCAACCATCTTTATATGGTTGCGACAACCATATTTGGCAATAATACTATTGTTGCATTTCAACAATAATTATATTGCCGCAATCATACGGTTGTCTAAATAAAATTCAAAACAAAAATTCTATGGTTGCGACAAACATGCTTTTATTGTAGAGAACATGTTATTGATGCGGTGACCATATAGTAACCATATCTTTTCTCTGCGTGTGTAATCTGTGATAAAAACCCTATTGAAAAAATACCTCCAGATTGATGTTCGTTGAAAAACTCTACTGTCAGCTGTTCTCGTTAAATGCGAAACTGCCTACCCTTAATGTATAGCGGCTAAGCATAATTAAAGCACATTCGTTGCTTGGGGTCTTATGATGGTGAATTGGAACTCACCGAAGCTGCAGTCACCCATAATTGTCATTAAAAGCCTTTCCGACTGCTTTCTGAAACAAATTACAACTTTTTTGTAAGTACTCGTATGCCAGTTTTTTCATTGACTCATAACGAAAATACTTTTAATAAACGGCAAATATGTCAACTTTTACATAGCCTGATACGAAATTATTTTAGATTAATGCCTCAACATTTTTTGTAAATGTATGATTTTTTGTTTAGCTCGTTTGTTTTATTTCGGTCTGTTGCTTTTACACATTGAACAGGGATTAAACCGGCTCAAGACCTCTTGCTTCTATATTTATATAGAAGACAAGTTTTTAACAAAATGGCAAAGTGACATTGATTTTCGTGGCTGCACACTACTTTTATCATGATTTCGGGTCCGTGACAACCCTCTTCAGAAAGCCTTGCTGCAATTGTTGAAAGTAAAACCGAACTCTATAAGGCCAGGCTCTCCACAAACGAATGAGAACTACTGTTGTAAACCTTACTTTTCAAGTTTTCTTCACACAATTGCCCACGAAAATACAACTCACTCTTGCCAGCTCTAAAGAGACTCCACATCGAGAGCCATCAATAGATTTCTTTTACAACAACGTGTGTGTGTGTGTGTTGTAAAAAGAGTTTAGTTGACTATGTCAACTTGTGTGCCGTGCCGTGCATGTAAGTATGTTTAGCTCGTTTGTTTTATTTCGGTCTGTTGCTTTTACACATTGAACAGGGATTAAACCGGCTCAAGACCTCTTGCTTCTATATTTAAATAGAAGACAAGTTTTTAACAAAATTTTTTTATCATCTTATAAAACGAAACTATTTTTGATAAACGGCATACAATTTTATATTTTGAATTTCGTATTTACCTTTTTCTTTAAATTTAATTTTGTTGTTTTTCTAGATATAACTTCTTGGCAGGCTTT
Source organism: Hydrotaea diabolus (assembly GCA_963513945.1). NCBI lineage: Eukaryota > Metazoa > Arthropoda > Insecta > Diptera > Muscidae > Hydrotaea > Hydrotaea diabolus. The sequence goes on along the minus strand of OY740718.1, from coordinate 147,557,664 downwards.
CAAGGTCTAGCCAATTATGCTAATAAATTATTATTATTTTATTACTTATATTATTCCTATCCAACTTTTCGTTGGAATTTCTCAACTTATTCAGGCAAGCATGTCATTAGAATATAAAATCTTCTAAAATTTCACATTTAACTTTATATAATGGGTTTTTTATACTGGAATGAATCGCAGGAAAAAATCTTTGGCCGCATGAAGTTGCAGCTAAAAATTTCTTTTGTTTTCAGTTCAGTGTAGCCAACTTCGAAGTATAAAATATCACTTAGCGGCAGAATCTTAAAGTAATGCTCTTCTGTGTGTTTTTATTTGATGCCCTTTATTGGACCAATACTCAATTGCATAGTGGTCCGATTCTGGGTCTGACCTATCTAGTATATCTAGTTCAAAATGTTGCCTGCGAAAAAGAATGTTAATTGCACATTTTTTATGACAATCAGTCTGTTTTTTTTATGACAATCTGCATAAAACAAACAAAAAAAAACTAAATCTTTACCCCCAAATGTTATGAAAACCTCGCAAAAATTCCCCGCTGTCCGCCCGCCAAAACCACCTTTTCGACGGGAAAACCGCCAAAAATATCCAGCCTCTGCGGTTTTTTTTCCCCAATTACGAGCAAACTAAAGTTTTCCCTATTAACATCGTAGCTTTCTTGCTCCTCTTTCACTGCTAAAGTAGTTTAATTTTTAAGTTTAAGTTTAATTTTTTCCCAATGTTTGTTAATTTTTTTAGCATTCGTTAAATGACAGCCTACAATTTTTTTAGCTGCCTCAAAGGTCAAATTATTCAGTAAAAAACAAAGCCAAAAACAATTTTTTTAGCTTTCGCTTATGTACAAAGGCTGCTTCTGTTTGCTGATTCAGGTAAAGCTACAATATATAAATTTTTATTGATGTCTGCTGCAACGGTTGAAACTAAAAGGAAACAAATTTGTATGTGGCGTTTTACTTAATTTTTTTAAAATTTCCTTTAAAATTTAAAAATTTCCACAGCAATGGCCCAATACACGCAGAAAAAAGTATGGTTGTGGTGACAATATTCGAAGAGGATAATACTATTGTTGGGTATATGGTTGTGGTACAACAATATTATGATCCTCACAACAATAGTATGATTCAAATACAACCAAACTATTATCCTCACAACAATAATATGATTCACACATAACCATACTATGATCCCCGCAACCATAGTATGATTCGCACTCAACCATACTATGATCTCCACAACCATAGTATGATCCTCACAACCATAGTATGATCCTCACAACCATAGTATGTTTCACATACAACCATAGTATGATCCTCACAACCATAATATGATTCACACGTACCATGTTATTATCCCTACAACCATAGTATGATCGCACACAATTGTACTTTGATCCCCAATATAATTTATTAGAATTTATTTAAGTTGTCGACAATAGATTTGAATTATGAAAATTATTAATAAAATACATTAAATTCAAAATAATAGGAGTGATTTATTTTACAGTAGAAAAAATAAGTTTAAATAAGCGTAAGCGTTTTTATTAAAAATATTTCAGTTAAACAAAGCTAAAGCAGCTTGTTTAAAAAATTTAAATTTCGATAAAAAAAAAGTACTATTATTGCATTAAATCCTTACCAATAACATTTGTTCTTAAAATCATATTTAAATGAGGAAAAACACTATACTTTTGTTGCACCAACAATATTTATATTGTTGCTATAACCATACTTTCATTTTTAAATTTGGCAATAATACTATTGTTACATTTCAACAATATTAATATTGCAGCAATTATACTATTGTCAAAACTAAATTCAGTTTACAATGCTATGGTTGCGACGAACATACTTTTATTGAGGAGAACATATTATTATTGCCGTGACCATGTTGTAACCATGTTTTTTCTCTGCGTGTAGGCAGAAGATCTCGGTGTCTATGTCAATAAGCAAAATTGCCGCATATGGGGTTAAAAAGCCTATATAAGTACATCCACAACGAGAGCATGGATCCTTCGTTACCGTCAATGGTGAGCACTACCGCGTTAAGCTCAACGAATTTATGTTTCAAAAAATTCAAGAGAATGACAAGGACGACATTTGGTTTCAACAAGACAGTGTCACATGTCACACAGCCAACGCAACCATCGATATTTAACGCACTATATTTGAAAATTGAATAATCAGCCGACATTGTGATGTTAATTAACCGCCTCGTTGCTGTGATTTGAGCCCTTTGGATTATTTTCTGTTGGGAGCCATTAAGGAAACATAAAATATAAGTTGAGACATGAAATCTAAGTTTCTATTGAAGATATTTGACCCGAAACAATCGAAAATATACGGATAAATTGGGTTGATCGAATGAAATACTGTCGACCCAGTTGTGGTGTTAATATGAATGACCTTGTGTTCAATTATTAAATAAAAAAGTTCAACCTTTCCCATAAAACCAGAAATTCGCAAAAATTATCAGAACATTTTTCTTTACAGCAGATTCAAATTTGAAATTTTACATGGCCCATCCTATATTATTCAAGTAACCCCGTCGGCTTTGCGACTTTTGATGAAAAATCTTCTTTACGAAATACATAAGCTGTTTGGAGCATGTATAAAATAATACTGTGAGAAAAAATAAAATGATAATGATAACTCACATAACTCAATGATTTTAGAAAAGTTCCCCGTTTATTCGATAATGGTATTTTATAAGAAATTAATAAGTTAGTACAGATAGTAACTGCTATAAGGGCGCCTTTTTTAAGAATAAAACGCATACAAGTTTTTTTTTTAATTAATTAATAATTGCTTGTAAGAGAAATAATGATATTTCTTAACTTTCTCATACAGGAGAAAAAAAATCCTACCACTGGTTCAGAACTTAACAGTTTTACCCTAGCACCCTCTGACCGCCAATCCGAAAAATTTCAAACCGCTGCCTTTTCGTCCCCAAACCCCCCTTTGGGCTTGGTCGTAGGTGGACATATTTTCATGAAATGAGCCAAGGAATTCGTTGGATAAATTTGTCCGTTCGTGAACGAAACACCCTGTATACGTTACAGTAGATAACTGTAGATTCCAGCCAATAGCGGAGAAATAAAAACTGCTCAGCAAACTTTAACGGGATGGCCTATAAAAATCCTATAAAGCATTTTAAGTTTGTCAATAATTGAGGCTCAAAATTATCTCTATTAAGCATATTCTTTTAATGGTCATTTAACACGCTCTAGCTCACTACCTAAACTCGATTCAGCCCGACTAAACTTGATGACTTGTTGATACGTATAATATTATTTCATGCCCGATACAGGTATTCTCACGGAATGCAAAGACATTAGGTCAACCATCATCAAAAATATGAATAAAATCCTCCTAAAGTGAAATTTTTTTAAAATAAATATTTCATAATGAAATTACCGATGATCTATGATGAATGTCCTATTAAAAAAGTCTTACCGATAAAAACGTAAACATAAAACAAAATAGTAGCGACTTCGACATGATAGTACGTCGGAAAATTAAGCAAATAACAAGCACTCATTAGGGTGTCCCTTATCTACAAGTAATTCTCGCAAACTGTTAAATTTGTCCGACCCTAAAACCATCTGGTATTTAGTAGATTTCAGGCCTCTGTCCGAAGCTTGAGCAAGTTCAGGCTTAATATGTTACTTATAAAGCAAGAAGAACCTATTTTGTGATACTATGTAAAACCGACCGGCCGGCCCAATTTTATTAGCGATAAATATAGGTCACGCATAACGCACTAAGCTTTATTTGAGCTTAATGGCATTTACAATGTTGACTTTAGAGAGCCAGGACTTCAAATTGGGAGGTATCTCTGTGTGATGGTTATTCCAAAAGATTTCCTATATTGTCCAATTTCAGCAGAGATGAGTGCTGAGGTCGCTCGTTACCCTTCATGCAAAATTTGATCAGATCGGATGCAAAATGTTGCATTTACCTAAGTTCTGAAATCAGAAAATACCTTTTTTAGTTAGAAACAAGGACCGATACACATAATTTCAATTTCAATAGGGTTCTTCCTTAGTCGAAACTTGAACATTGTTCGAAGTTTAGTCCATATTGGTTTATATTTGCGACCTGTATTTAGATATCAACGATAAATGGACAGACGGATGGCCATCGTTCAGTTGGCATATTGTATCAACCGGAAAATTAAACATAATGCCCAACTTCTTTCCTCTAAGGTGTTACGAACACCAACAGAACAAAAATATGGTGGGGGTGAACCTATTCGGAATGCATTATATAAGTACAATAGTAGGGTACTTAATAATGACAACTAACGTAAAACCTCCATATACTTAGTAGGGACATAAATACTGTTTCACACTTTTTATGCTGTAAAATATAAAAATAAAGAATGTTTTTGGACCAAATATTTTTTAATATATTTATTGATGTATATTGTATCCTAAAAAAATCTACTCATTCGAAATGTCCGCATTTTGCCTTTACACACGCCTTAAGTTGCACTGGCCAATCGTCAATAGCTGCACGAACCTCGTCCATTGGAAAATTGGCCACAGCTCGAACCAAAGCAGTCTTCCAAGATCCAATGTTAGGGTATCTTTTGTGACAAACCTTGTTCTCTAAAATCGTCCACAGTTTGTAATCCAATGGGTTCAAATCTGGACTGCCTGAGGGCCATTCTTCAGAGGAAATGAACGCTGGCAACTTGTTTCGAAGCCAGGCCTGGGACGTTTTAGCCTTATGGGCCGGCGCAAAATCCTGCTGGAAAGTCCATGGCTGGTTTTGGAACAGGAAATTGTTAAAAGGCTTCACAACAACTTCCAAAACGGTTTCTTGGTAAACTTTGGCCAATGTTTTGACTCCTTGTTCGCAGAAATGCAGGTCAGTGACCCCATCGTAAGAGACACCCCACCAAACCATGACTGAAGCTGGGTGATGACCCTTTTCCACTCTTGGGGTTAGTTCAGATGCTTCCTTAGATGACCGCGTAACACTCTATCATTTTGCTTGCTAAATTTTTCCTGAACAGTAAAAATTTTTTCATTGGTGAACTAAATTTTTCTGTTCTAATTATCAGCGTGTTCACCAAAAAACGTTTTCATTTTTCAATCCTATTTTTTTAAAGCTGCAGTCAATAAATGCCCGGTACGTCGTTTGAAAGACCCAAGTCCCAAGTCTTTGTTAATCATTCGACTCATGGACTTTTGCGTGATATTCATCTCACGGGCCGAGATTATCTATTTTCGGAGCGGATTTCTGTGAATTTTTGATATAACGGCTTTGATGACATGCGGTGTTCGAACAGAGCGTGGGCTGCCCTACCGGTGGCGGCCTTTTACATCTCCAATCTCCTCAAACAGTTTTATGCATCGGTAGACGAACATGCGGCTAATCCCTAGTGGCCGGAGCGTTTTGAAGATATCGCTTTTTTCATTTCACACTTGAAAAGCGCTATTACAGCGATACGGTTGTAAAAGTATTTATGACCCTACTAAGTACAATAGCAGGGAATATACTAATGACAACTATCTTGAAACCTCTTCATACATGGATAAAAAATATGTTTGCATGCAAACATTTATATGTTTTGAACAAGCTATAAACAAATAAATGTTTGTATTTATGGCTAGCAGCCATATCTGTACTTGAAATTTTTTTTTGGCTTTTTAGATAGCAGCTGCATTTTGAATAACTTTAGTCTGAATATTATTTTGTTTTTAAAATTTACCATTTTGTAGTGCCCCGGGCAATCCAATTATTACTGTAATCCAATAGACATGTTTTTCTGTGTATAGTCCTGTCTTCGAAATATATAGGGTGATCCATCTAGAGGTATTTTTTCTATAGGGTTTTTTCCACAGATTACGCTTGAGTTTAATTAAACTTTAGTTTTTATTTGTTTTCAGTACTGTTTGACATTTAATCATAGAAACCCTTACACCTCAACAACGTCTCCTAATTCTGCAACTGTGTAATGGAAATGAACGATCGGTAAGAAACTGGCTTCGGCCAAAATTTTGTTCAGTGATGAGGCCCATTTCTGGCTCAACTGCAACATCAATAATCAAAATCGCCACATTTGTGCTAAACAGCAACCAGAAGAGGTCCAAGAGGTGTCATTATACCAAGAGAAAACCACAGTTTGGTGCATTTTATGGCCTAGTAAAATCATTGGTCCATATTTTTCCAAAAAGATGATGGCCGTAATGTAACCGTAAATGGTGCCCGCTCTCGCGCCATGATATCGGACTTTTTGCTACCTCAAATTGAAGCCCGTAATTTTGACGAAATTTGATTTCAACATGACAGAGCCACTTGTCATACAGCTGCTCAAACAATGTATCTATTGAGAGGTAATTTCGAAGAGCAAGTAAGTTTACGTTTTAGACCGGAGAGTTGACCGCCTAGATCGTGTGATATCACACGTTTAGACTTTTTGTGTGGAGGCTACGTAAAGTCCAAAGTCTATGCTGACATACCAGCTACGATTCAGGTTTTGGAAGCCAACATTACGCGTGTCATTAACGCCATACCGGTCGAAATGCTCGAACGAGTCATCCAAAATTGGACCCTCAGATTGGACAGCATAAAATGTCCTTTCGAATGAACAATAATTATTCCATACTTGATTTGAATTTTTGTATTTTTTTATTTTGAAAAAATACCCTTAGATAAATCACCCATTATAAATTTTGTACATGTGTCTTCACAAGTTTATTTTGGCAACCTCACCCTAGTGGGTAAAAGAGTATATCTCATTTGGTACGGGCAAAAAATATAACGCATAGAAAAAAACATTTCATACCTTTCAGATGTTTTGATCAAATTTGTTTCATGACTATTTCTGTCTGGCTGCATCGCACGATAACTCCCGAAAGATGCTACCAATCGTTTTTAAACTTTGCTGCCTATGGGATTTAAAAAAGGGCCATATTGCCACACACCTTCTTGTACATTCCACAAATATGTACCATAAACCTATAGTACAACTTCCTTTATTTTAGCGAATTTTCGATACACGATAAACACAGCCGAAATTGGAAACATTTCTTTAATTAACACTATGCAGCCAAATTGCCGTAATCATATTATTGTTAACGTAAATTTTAAACAACAATACTTATGCTGCGCCAACTATGTTTATATGGCTGCTACAACCATATTTTCAGTTCAAAATTTGGAAATAATACTATTGTTACATTTCAACAATATTAATATTGCGGCAATCATACTATCGTATTGTCAAAAATAAATTCAGTAAACAATACTATGGTTACGACAAACATACTTTTATTGTGGAGAACATATTATTATTGCCGTGACCATATAGTAACCATGTTTTTCTCTGCGTCTGGGTACCTGCTCATGTCATTTGTTCGCTAATGTATTTTTAACAGAAACACGGACAAAAAAACTTAGCACGGTTGCCACAGAGCATGATTGTAAAATAGATTTTTTTCATTTTGTACATTTTGCTCCTAAAATTTGAACTTTTTATATCCCGAAAGTACTAAAACTAAAAAAGTATGTTTAGTCGTAAAAATTAATTTTATTGAAACAAAAAAGGACAACCAATATACAAATTTAAAATCAGACAGGGTCAGCTATAAAATAGCTTACACCCCTTACGCCTCTGTCTACAGCTAAAGCAAGATCGGACTTTATGCTTCTAGACATACATATATTGTTGGGGCTATATCGATATGGTCCAATTTTTTTAAGAATTGTTAAAAGGTTGCACTTAACGATTTGAGCTTTCTGTATAGCGAATTTGAATGATTTCTGTATGGCAGCTAAACTTCAGACTGGAAAGGTCGTTTGTATGGGGGATAGACCAATATGTTCAAGCTGCTGTGCGAATAGTTGGTAGTCGCTCATGACGCACTATGTTACATTTAAGCACAAATAGACTTAATTGGCTACTTCTAGAGCATCAACTCGGGGCTATAAGCATAGGGCCTATATGAACACATATGGTGCAATCTCATCTAGGTTGCTGACTATCCTCAATCTGGCCACACTTTTTTCGTAGTTGGTCTTTTTGACAGCTGACACTTGATTTATGCTCATTTAGGTTTGCTATTTCATAATTTATTACTCCGGAAAAACGTTTGCATTCGTTGTGAGTAGGCCCAAAACGAGATGGCCACCTATCCGGATTTTTACAAGAAAAATTTGTTTAACGATAAAGCACACTTTTGGTTGAATAATTAAAATTGTCGCATTTGGAGTAATGAAAATGCACAAGCCATTGTTGAGACGTCGTAACAACTTCAAAAAGTCACTGTTTGATGTGCTCTGTGGGTAGAGGGAATCATTGGTCCATTTTTCTACACAAATGAAGCTGGCCATAATGTTACATTCAATAGCGATCGCTATAGAACCATAATAAATAATTTTTTAGTGCCTGAATTGGAGGATGTTGATGTGGCCGACCTTTGGTCCCAATAAGACGGTGATACAGCCTATACAGCAAACGAAACAATTAATTTATTGAAGAAAACTTTTTTTTGTGGGGTTATGTGAAGTCGTTTGTCTACGCAGATTGCCGCCTCGAAAAAGAATATTTGGCTGCAAAAATTGGTTGAAAATTGGACATATCGGCTGGAATTTATTCGAGCCAGCCGCGGCGGCCACTTGCCCGAAGTAATTTTTAAGACATAATGGCAAACCCTTATCTTCAAAATAAAGCTAAATTCTTGGTCAAAACATTAAATTGTATGTGACAGCGCATAGAGAAAGGGACCTCAGGGTAAAAAATCAATTTTCATTTTTTTTCTTTTTTGATGTGGACAACATCTGAGCATCGAATGAGGCCGATCCCATGCCCCAAAATTGTTCCCTCCCAGAGATATAAGCGTTTTATGAAAGTGAAGTCGACGATTCTAAGCGTAAATAGAAAGGGACCAAATCTTTAAAATGGCTCTCCTGAACAAAACTTTTCATCAACTTTTCACTTTTTTTTTGATGTGGACAACACCTGAGCATCGAATGAGACCGATCCCATGCCCCAAAAGTGTTCCCTCCCAGAGATATGCGCGTTTTATGAAAGTGAAGTCGACGATTCTAAGCGCAAATAGAAAGGGACCTAATCTTTAAAATGGCTCTCCTGAACAAAACTGGTTTTTAACCTTAGGCCCCTTTCTATTTTGCGCGTCACATCTGCGTTGTATTTATTCTCGAAAACCACACGTCTGAAAAAAACACCCTTGATGTGACCCGTTTAGGCTTAACTTGATGTGAGGGGTTATTTTGAAACATGGACCGATATTGTACAGCATCAGTTGGTTGCTCATAACGTACCATGCGAAATTTAAGCAAGATCGGAATTAATATGTATCTTCTAAAGCAAAGGGAACTCAAAAGGGCTATACGCCATAGTTAATTATTTATCGTTCATACGTATCATGCAGTATCGTGATGAATTTATGGTTTCTAGAGATGCAGAACCTCAATTCGGGGAAAAAAAACTTTGTGTGATATCAAATATAGACCTTTATAGACCGATTAAAAAAGTGATAATGAACCAAGTTTTATAGAAATTGCGGACCACCCTAGTGCACATTCATGGCAGCATGTAACCACGAATCGGTTTGACACCTCTTGTAATATCCACACCATAACAACAGATACTCGTACTGCATTGATAAATATATGTATGTATGTACTACATATGTACAGTCAGCGTCAATATAAAGTATACACAACTCTTTTTCAAATCATCACATTTATTTTTCTAGTTTTTAATATATATATCAAATTAAAAATTTTACATTTTCTTAGAAAATATTGTAGGCTGACTTCAGAAAAAATAATAAACGAAAATCAAACAGCAACTTAAATATAGTACTAAAACAAAAAGGACTCCATATTTTACGCGTCAATATAAAGTATACACAAGTTTAAATTTCATAAAAAACAAAATGTTTAGTATTTGGTCGGGTTTCCTTTTGCCTTTATAACGGCCTGTAAGCGTCTTGGCATCGAATTAACTAGATTTCTTGTAACTTCTGATGAAATTTTTTTCCATTCGTCAACTAAAGCTAATTTTAACATGTCCTCGTTGGTAATGGTCCTTTTCCGTATTTGCTGATCGAGATGTTCCCACAAATGTTCAATGGGGTTAAGATCGGGGGATTGGGGAGGGTGATCAAGCTGTTTTGGGACGCGGAATATCAACCATTCCTTCACAATCTTAGCCGTATGCTTCGGATCATTGTCTTGTTGAAAGACCCATACTGGATCCAAGCCTAACTTCTCCACACTGGTTGGCAAATTATCCCTTAAAATCTTAAGGTAGTCCTCTTTTTTCATTGTCCCCTCTATAAACACTAAGTTTCCGACTCCACTTGCGGACATACAACCCCACACCATTACCGAGCCACCACCATGCTTGACAGTAGGTATTAAATTTCGTTCTGCAAATGCCTCGTTTTTGCTTCTCCAAATTTTGACCGGTTTTTTTTTGCCGAATATTTCAAATTTACTCTCGTCACTAAAAAGCACATTGTTCCAAAACGAAATACTTTCATTTTGATGTTTGTTGGCATATTCTAGGCGCAGCCTTTTGTTTTTCTTTGATATAAACGGTTTCTTTCTTGGGACTCTACCATACATGCCATTTTCATGCAGTGTCCTGCGTACTGTGCTGGAACTTACGCTTACTCCTGATAAGTTCGAAATGTTTTTTGCTATTTGGACAGCGCTTTCAAATGGATTCGCCTTCACCGTACGTACAATAGATCGTATTTGTGTTTCATTAAGCCGACGTGGTCTACGAGGATGGTCAATATTTTGCAATTTTCCGGTATTTTTATACTTGTCGATAATTTTTTTTACGGTGTTGTGGTTTCTATTAATTATCTTGGCAATTTCTCTCAACGATTTTCCATCCTTGTGTAATTTTAGCACTAATTCACGCGTATCCAACGAGGTTTGCTTGGCCATATTAATGAAAAAAAAATTGCACAGAAAAAACACGTTTGGTTACAATCACTTGTGAAGAGAGATTAAGAATGACTATTAAAACTAACCCAAATGACAAATTAAAACAAATAACAAAAAATAACGGTTAATTTTTTTGGTCTTCGATGCGTTGTAAACAAAAACATTTCGACTGTATACTTAATACTGACGCGTTAAATATGAAGTACTTTTTGTTTTTGGTTCTGCACTTGAATTGTTGTTGGAATTTTGTGTTTGTTTTTCCTTTTACTTGAAGAGAACTACATATTGCTCTTAAATATACCACTTGCCAAAGAAAAAAACTGTTAAAAACTAGAAAAATATATGTGAAGATTTGGGAAAGAGAAGTGTATACTTTATATTGACGCTGACTGTATGTAGATACGCATTCATCTACGAGTATTACGTTAAAACTAAAGGCAACAAACGATAGAAACACACCACAAACAAACACAGCTGATACGTTGTGACGACACAACGATGCTGCTGTAAAGAAAATCCCAAAAGAAAGAAGCACCACATAGTGAGAAACAAACTCAAACAGTAGCACGAGGCTAATAATACGTAATACCCAAAGACACCACTGAAAATTAGCCCAAATTTAATATCTTCGAAATGCATTTTGCGGCAACAAAAACATCAGCAACCTCAGCGAGCGCCACATTTGAGTATCCGAGAATACACAGAAGAACGAGCGACGAGCAACAGCCAGCGCCAACAGTGGCGCGGTGTGTAAAAATCTTCATATATGCGCGTGTGTGTGTGTTTTGTCATTTTTTTTTGTATTTTCTGCTGATAACAAAATTTTGCCTTTTTGTCTTGGGAGTGCAAGTGAGCGGCGGAGCAACATCGGCCCGTAGAAGAGAACCATGTGAGTGAATCTGCCTCTGTTTGATTCCGTTCGGCATTATCGTTCTTTGCTTGGCCGGAGTATGAGAGATTCTTTCAGTAATTCTACCAGACATGTTCGTTCTCACTTACAGAGGTGTGTAGTGCAAATAGCAGTGGTGCCAGAACTGACAATTTGTCATTATTTTGATGATTTTTGTTGAAAGTTTAACCAAAGACGATTGACGATTTTTAGTTTATTCCCGCTTATACTTTGACGATTTTCCTTAAAACTGTAAAACTAAGAAAATCTTAGTACTCAGAAATTAAAAATAAAACATATAGGTGATCGCTTATTGAAGTTTATATAGGGTGATCCATCTAGAGGTATTTTTTCAGATCAAAAAAAATATAAAAATTCAAATCATGTGTGGAATCTGTTTTGGTTATTTGAAAGGACATTTTATGGCATTTATTTTTTGAAAATATTTACCTTCAAATGCTGGCAACTGTATTATGGAAATGAGCGATCGGTAAGAAATTTTCCACACTTGATTTGAATTTTTAATTTTTTTTTGTTCTAAAAAAATACTCTAATGGATCACACTTTATAAAAAAATTGTGTTTATTTAAAACTAAATTTAAAATTCATAATATTGGTGCTTATAACGAAGTTCTTATACATTGCACTGGGTAGCAAATTTGCAATTCCAGTTTATCATTTCCCTGACTTTTAATATCCCGGGTAACCGGGAAAAAAATTTCCCGGGAATTTCCGCAAAACAAAAAAATAATTAAAACCATGATTGATTTGCAGTGTGTATATATTTATTTATTTTAAAAACTTGAGATCAAATATAGTGCAAGCTGCAGTTCAAACAAAAACATATATACGTTTCAAAGTACAGGGTGGAGATCGGAAATTTGCTTATTTGGTATTAAAATAAAAGAGTTATTAACCTTAGACAAATTTATTATATATTTAAATTATATTGAACAGTAAGGGAATTTTCAAATTACATGGTTTTAAATAATGTATCTGGCAAATATCGACATTCGCTATCCATACACTGCTACATACGTTTTCTGAAGTTTTCATAAACTCTAGCAAGCATGTCGACTGGTATTCTGCCAATTTCAGCCTCAATATTGTTAATTAGGTCGTCTAAATTGTCGCGACGGTTGATATACACTTTCGACTTTAGGTAACCCCAAATGAAGAATCGCATGGGGCTAAGTCTGGTGAGCGTGCCGGCCAGTTCATATCACCCCTCAAATATAGTTCATCCGTCCAGGAGTTCATCCGCCCAGGAAACATTTGCCTCAAACAATTCATGGTAACCCTCGCTGTGTGTGCAGTGGCACCATCCTCTTGGAACCATGTATCCTCTAATTGCATTGCCTCAAGAGCCGGCTGAAAAATAAGTCTGAAAATGCCAAGTTATTGCTTCCGAGCAGAGCGTTTCGGAGTTTGCTCTAACTCTCTCGATGTTTTGTGGTGTTGGAATCCTTCTCTAAGGTCCCCTTCGTACACATGACACATTCCCTGCTGTTCTCAATGAAGTTACCCAATTTACAATTGATTTCTTCCCAGGAACACGTCCGCGTCTAGGAATAGCGAATTGTAAACGAAGTGCACGCTGCACTGCAATGATCGAGTGCTCATTTGAAAAATACGCTTCAAAACAAAATGACATCTCTCTCCTCGCGTGTCTAATGTATGATGGCAACTGAAAGGCAGACAAATACAAATCTCCCGTCAGCCACTATAAGCCACGCACACTTTTCACTCTCTTCGACCAACAGTGCCGCCACAGCCTGCAGTGCAAGAAAAGCAAATTACCGCGCTCCATCCTGTATATACTTATAATACTTATAAGATATTTTGCATCAGGGGCAGTATATTTTATTTTCTACTTTTTTTTGGAACCCGATGGCACCAAAAATTTATTTTTATTTTTTAAAATCAATTTTATTATAACAAAAAAAAAAAAAAACAAGTAGACAAAATTAAAATCGGATGGAATCAATTCAACATTCTGTTATTTAGCAGATTCACACATCTCTCTAGATTTTAAGCACTTTATACTTCTAGAGCGGAGGCACTCATTTCATTGGAGCTATATAAAAACACCAATATGGTTCAATTTCACCAAAAATAGTTAAAGGTCGCACTTAACGCTCTATGCCTTATTAATGCTAGATCGAATTTAGAATGTTTTCTGTATAACGGCAGAAACTCCAATTGGAATTTAATTTGTGGGGGGCTGTATCAAAAGATGGACTTATATGCTCAAGCTTCGGTAGAACTGGATATAGGTTGCTCATAGCCCACTAGTTAGAGCGGCGAAACCTCAAATCGGGAGTGACCTTCGTGTGGGCTATTCGAAAACACACTATGACGTGGTACTATTTCTTTCGGGGTTCTTACATGCCTCGCGCAATGCTCCATGCTAAACTTTTTATGTGGATGTTCTAAAACATAGACCAATATGGTCCCGTTTTTAATTATGTCCTGCCGTCCGTTCGTCCGTCCATCTAAAGCTTGTAACCAGGTTGCGATTATTGCCAGATCTTTATGACATTTGAAATTGAAGAAAATCGGTGGAGATTAAAATATAGCTCCCAAAAACATATGGTCATCTGATTTAAGTTTTTATCTCTAGAAGCCACATTACATTGCGATGAAGTTTTTTTATGCAAAGGGCGGATCCTATTAAAATTGAGGAAAATCGGTTTTAACTCAGATAAACAGGGTGGCTGATGAATATTTATACATTAAGAAACTCAAATAACTTTTTTTTCTGTATATGGAATTCATATTTCTTTTATTCATGTAATGTTAATATCATATAATTTCATTAAATATAGCTTAATTAGTTTTAAAAATAATGGAATTTAAATGCCCCCCTGCTTGTTCATGCATACATAAATACTTTTAGTTGGATTTTCTTAACATCCAGAAATACAGGGATGTTCAGACTTTATCTTTTTTACTACTTAGTAATTGGAGTTCGCTGTAAAGCGTGAATCGTTTTTGAATCAATACTCGTAAGCTTCGCATGAAAGGTGAAGTCAATACCTATTTTTGTGTGTATTTCGATTTTTGATACCTCTAGTGAACCTTACCACGCCCACACACCAACCTTAAACCTTAAAATGACCATTTCTCATAAATAAGAAGATCTAATTTATGGTTTGATATAAATACTATTGGCCTGTAATGAAATATCAGAATTTATCGGACGATCGTCTTGAAATGTTTTAGTGTTTGCTACTCTGGGCCTTAAATGAGCCACATAATATATCGTTTTGAAATTTTCACAGTATACTACAGCGGTGGGTCAGTAAATTGCGATATACAGGTACAATTATAGAGTATATTTATTTTTTTATTTATTTATTACTGGATTAATATACAATTTAAATTATATACTAATCTTGATTGTGAGAGCTATAGCTACTAAGGCCCTAAGCTAAATGTAATAATTATAGAGTATAGCAATTATGATTCTAAGTAACTTTAAAACTTTAAGCAACCATAACTTAGAGGTAAATTACTTCTTAAGGAAACTGGGCGGTGGTAGCCTGTTTTTATAATGCGCTGTAGAGCCCAAAAAGAATTTACTGAGCTCTTTTGAAAAACCATCCAATTTATACATTTCCACACCATGGTACGTTTGGAAATATCCTCTATCCTAAAGTACTACAAAAGCACATGTTTGTTCTGTCCATTGTGATAAAAACATGAAAGGCGAAGCGAAGCGGACCGTTTTCTTTTTTAATTTTTTCAAACAAAATTTTGGTTGGCGTCCTAAGAAATAGGACATTACACTGACCACCTTAAGCAAAAGTATACTGATTTGAATGAATGAGGGAATTAAGACTGCTTTATCATTTCAACAACAACGATGATTTTGTACCACTGCCTGAAACGAACTGATTTAAATAAAATCTCATAAAGGGTCATTTGTGTGGGAGGTACTAGAATGGGGCGTGACAACCATTGTTGTCTCAGTGTAACGTTTTTTGTGCAAAACGTAGAGCTATCAATTTGCTCTGCCAAAGCAATGCCCTTTGGTAATTATTTAGGATCGAATTCCATAATTCGTCATTATGGTCTCCTAAGTCTCGTCATTTAAGTCTCCTAAGATCAAAGGGGCTTTCCCTAATATTGCTTATGCGATATGACAAATAACGCGGTTCACAGCTACTAAGTGGCGGGATGTAAAGGATGGTTTAACTAAAACGCACGATGTTAATTTTTAGTCACCTTATCGTCAAGTTTTATGTCCAACCTTATTTGTCATTTCTTTTTTCAAGTATTTGACAATTCAACCATGTAGAGGTACAGCGCCTTAAGATTGTTGAAGCCTTTTACAGAAATGGGCGTTCAAATCAAAATGTATTTCGTGATTTTTTTCGGGCAGGGATGTATGCCACCGAAGCCGTGGGGAGCCATTGGCCGATACTTTGCTTCACACATAATTGTCATAGATCTTATTATCATTATAAAAAATATTAGGATAATTCTCTGAAAAATTGTTGTTTTATTTACAAATAACATAGTGCGTTTTTGTAGGACCACCCGTTTTTATGTTATACAGCTTTATCTCGGTAGTCCGATATAACTGCTACCCCACACTCTCCAATTACGCCTCTCAAGAGCCAAGCTCAGTTGAGATAGTTTAGTACTGCACTAGAAAGCAAGTCCTTCGCCATAACTGCTTATAATTTTGTGCATTTTGATTTGGTGCACTTCTTTATCATAGCACACGCAGAAAAAAAGTATGGTTGTGGTGACAATATTCGAAGAGGACAATACTATTGTTGGGTGTATGGTTGTGGTACAACGAAATTATGATCCTCACAATAATAGTATGATTTAAATACAGCCATACTATTATCCTCACAACCATACTTTGATCCTCACATTAATAGTATGCTTCACACATAACCATACTATGATCCCCACAACCATAGTATGATTGACACTCAACCATAATATGATCTCCACAACCATATTATGATCCTCACAACCTAGTATGTTTCACATACAACCATAGTGTGATCCTCACAACCATAGTATGATTTACACGTAACCATGTTATATTCTCTAAAACCATATTATGATACTCACAACCATAGCATGTTTCACATAAACCCATAGTATGATCCTCGCAACCATAGTATGACTTACACGTAACCATGTTATGATTCCTACAACGAGAGTATTATCACATACATTTTTACTATGGTCCCCTATATTATTTATTAGAATTGGGTTAAGATTTGAACTATAAAAATTATTTTAAAATACATCAAATTAATATTTAAATTCAAAATAATAGCCTTTAAAAAACCTAAGCGTTTTATTTAAAAAATATTTCAGTTAAACAAAGCCAAAGCAGTTTGTTTGAAAAATGTTAATTTCCATATAGAAAGTACTAATAATGCATTAGATCAGTAACAATAACATTGTTCTAAAAAGTATTTTAAAAGGTGGAAAAATTACAATCATACAGTATGATAATTAATTTAATATATTAAACCCAAAAAACAATACTTATGTCACACCAACCACATTTAAATTGTTGCTACAACCATATTTTCATTATTATATTTGGCAATAATAGTATTGTTACAGTTCAAAGATATTAGTATTGCGACAATTATACTATAGTAAAAAATTAAATTCAGCAAACAATACTTTATTGCGGAGAACATGTTATTATTGCCGTGACCATATAGTAACCATGTTTTTTCTCTGCGTGCATTTCGAAATATTTTATATTCGGTGCAACCACCCTGCTCTTTAATTTAACACCGCTGTGCGTCTTTATCGACACGGTCATGTGCGAGTATGAGTGTATGTTGGGTTGTATGTAACTATCACTGATAATGGTCGCATGCTTTGGGGCGGTGGGGTGGTATGCATTTACTTCGGCAAAGAGACAGAAGATTCCACCGACCCGCCGATTGACTCTGGGACAGCAACTTGTTGTTGTTTGCATTTGATAGCGCGCTGACGCTGCTAATACACTCTTTAATCAGCGGTAGAGACGAAACGCCGAGCGATTCGTTATGATTGCTAATGCGAGAGGGCCAGAGTGTGAATGTGTGCGTGCGTTTAAACGCTTGATTTCAATACTCTCGCTCTCAAAATAAAAATTAAACAACAAGAACGACACAAAAATCACACACAATAGCAAAACTGAAAATTGAATTAAAGAAAGAATAATTCCTTTTTCATCGATTCGGAAAATCATACCGAATTCAGTTCTTAATCGGCGTTTAATCACGCTGCACCTAGCAAAGCACACACACACATTGCAGCGGCAGTAGCAGCAGCATCAAACCCGCTGAAAATATTTTGAAAATTTGAAAATAAATAATAAACAACGTGTTAAATACCATTTATCTGTTTCATCTTTCGAAGGCATTTCGCTTCAACAACAAGTGTTGATTTTTAATGAAAAACTCAAACAGAGCAAAAAGTGTTTAGTGTTCAACAAAAAAAAATCAAACTGGCCCCAGTCATTTGATTTCCGATCGAGAGAAAACATAATATTGAATTCGTTAGTTACGACATAAGGTGCTAATTGTTAATCTAGTTTAAGTGTTAACGATCAGTAAACACACCTTAAAATGTATGCTTTCGGAATCATCCAGTTTTAAAAGAAATCCCTCTTTAAGCAAACGTGCGTGTTCAATTTGAAAATTGTTACCGAGTTCTTTTGTTGTCAAATACCGCGTATACCTGCCTGTCTGCCTACTAAACTTATAAATAAACCTAAAATAATTGTGATTTTAAATAAAGAAAAACAAAAAGAAAATCAAATCAAATGAAATCTAAACAAAACAACGAAACGGGAGAATATATTTATTATTTAGTAATACGTAATATACGTACATAAATACTCGTATATAATTAATATAAAAGTTATCTATAGAAAAATACACGAAACACAAAAAGAATAAAAAAAGTCACAAAACAAAGAAGACCAGCACAATTCCAGTACTGCCCGCTAACAAAGAACAAACGGTCAGTAATGATAAAGAACACAACTACAAAGTGCATTTATGCATTTCTTATTTCATTTGAATATAAATTTCGAAAATTATATTTGATATTCCATTGAATTTGTTTAACAATAAATTCATTTATTATTGTCTTACCTAATTTTTATAAACACATTTTATGTAACCTCCAGTTCGGGTTAATAAAACAATAAAAATATTACGATATTAAATGTTGAAATGTTATTTATGGTTTTTAAGTTCCTGGTTTTTTCCCTTAACGTGGAGCTTACACATATATTCCTCTATCTTCTGTAAGAGGGAAATTTATTTTACCCGTAATTTTCTTTTGCCTCGGAAAAATATTCAAATCATAGCGCGAATAATGCTACACTGATTTATACAAAGATTAACGATATAAATATGGCGAGTTAAACTAATTTCGGGAGAAATTTAGTTTTTTCTATTTTTGTGTGTAAAAAAATGTTGAGCTTTGTTTAAAATCAATCACAATTTGTTCAGAATTATTCCATTACAAATGGACTTCAAAGCGTTATCACTTTTGTCGTTTTAAACCCAAAGTTGGCGTTTGTTGAACCATAGGAAAATCGTTTAACTTTTAGTTTGTGATAGGAAAAAATGTATACGTTTGTATATTGAAAAGAAAGTCCTATTAATTTTAGGGTTAATGATCAATGTATTTTAATTAAAATCTTTGTCATTTATATAGTATGTTTAGAGCTTAAGAACTTAAAATTATAATTCAATACTGAAATATCGAGTCTTAACCGCGAAAAAGAAGTAAGCGCCAAAAAGAAAATTTTACAGGAGAGGGTTTTTTTTTTGTTTTTTTGTCTAATTCATCTGGAGAATTCCGATACAATTGAATTTGCTATATCTTTACATTAATATTTAATGTTTATTTATTTAAGCTTAAGTTTAAGTATTGGAAAACTAAAATTATAATTCAAGACAGAAATATCGATTCCTAATCGCGAAAAAACTCTAGCGCCAAAAAGGAAATTTTACAGCAGAGGGTTTGTCTTTGTCTAATTCATCTGGAGGATTTCCATACAATTGATTTTTCCATATATAGGGTGATCCATCTAGAGGCATTTTTTCAAAATAAAAAATACTAAAATTCAAATCAAGTGTGGAATTTTTATTGTTCATACGAAAGGACATTTTATGCCATTTATTTTTTGAATATAATTTCCTTCATATGTAGGCAACTGTAATATGGAAATGAGCGTTCGGCGAAAAACAAGAAGATCCGCTGTTTTCGACTAAAATTGTATTCAGTGATGAGGCCCATTTCTGGCGCAACGGCAACGTCAATAAACAAAATTGCCGCATTTGGGCTCAAGAGGAACCAGAAGAGGTTCAAGAGCTGCCATTATAACCAGAGAAAACCACGGTTTGGTGCGCTTTATGGGCTGGTGGAATTATCGGTCCATATTTTTTCAAAAATGATGATGGTTGAAACATAACTTTCAATGGTGCTTTCTATTGCTCTATCATATCGGACTTTTTACTACCTGAAATTGAAGCCCGTATTCTTGACGACATTTTGTTACAACAGGACGGTGCCACTTGCCATGCAGCTGGTCAAACAATGAATCTAGTGTGAGGTAATTTCGAAGAGCAGCTAATTTCACATTTTGGACCGGTGAATTGACCGCCTAGATCGTGTGATATCACAACTTAGTCTTTTTTCTTTGTAGCTACGGAAAGTCCAAAGTCTATGCTGACAAACTAGCTACGAGTCAAGTTTTGGAAGCCAACATTACGCGTGTCATTAACGACATACCCGTCGAAATGCTCGAACAAGCTATCCAAAATTGCACACTCCGAATGGACACCCTGAGGCGTAGTTGCGGCCAACATTTAAAGAAAATTAAATTCAAAAAATAAATGTCAACATTTCTTTTGAATGAATAAAAAAGATTCCCCACTTGCTTAGAATTTTTTGTATTTTAAAAAATCACCCAATAGTAAAATGAAAGTAAAATGTTCTCGTACTGAAAAAACGTCAGCCGGACAGTGTTGTCAATATGGTAGGAATTGTTTCAGTGAGTCGCATGTGTCTCACTCTTCGAGAATATTACTTCGCATATGTGAGAGCCATTTTAAAGATTAGGTCCCTTTCTATTTGCGCTTAGAATCGTCGACTTCACTTTCATAAAACGCGCATATCTCAGGGAGGGAACACTTTTGGGGCATGGGATCGGTCTCATTCGATGCTCAGATGTTGTCCACTTAAAAAAATGGAAAAAAAATGAAAATTGATTTTTTTACCCTTAGATCCTTTTCTTTATGCGCTGTCACATATAGTAACCATATGTTTTCTCTGCGTGTCGCCAACAATCTATAACAACTACCATTACATGTGCAAATTCAGTTCCACTAATCAGCCTAATTAGTTAGACTTACCGATACTTAGTCCCTTGAACCAATACTGTCAGTTTCAACTACTGATAATAGACGTGAACCTTATCAAAATTTGGGTGTAGCGATGAAATACATGAATAATACGTGCATCCATCACCATTCGGTTGTTAAAAAATGCAGTCTTAGTGCGGAGACACCTAAGTTAGATCTTAGGAAAATTTTACTCAAACCGGACTAGGAAGTACGATTTTCCAGAAGCATTTTAACAAAACTATCCACCCAAAAAAAATTCATTTTATCGATTTTATATAAATTGTTATTTGCTAAACTATGACTAAGCTAAAAATAAAATGATTTTCATTGTAAAGCCTTTTGTTTTCTTTGAAAAGTCGTGATTAAAATAAATACACTTCAATAGCAATAAGACCTAATTCTTTTGTTCATTATTCTCCATTTGAAATGTTGCAAGCAGCGTCTTACTCGTACAATAATAACTCACATAGTAATGACTCACTTTTTCGGAACAGTTGATTGCAGTACAAGCATAAACTCACAACATATCGAATTATGATTGCTATACTTTTCTTAATTATTACGTTTTGTATTATTCGAAATGTCACCCGAATGAGGTCAATAAACCGTAAAGATGTATCAGTTCAATTGAAATCGAAAATGCACATTGAAAATTTTAAATATTGCATTCAACACTTTAACGAAATGTGACACCTGTTGATACAGACTGAGCAAATAAATGAGCAGACCCAGTGAGCTATCGCAGACGCTTGCAAAACAAAAAATACTGGCAAAATACTTCGTGCAGATGGCACAAGTAACAATAAATGTAATGCAACAGTTTTAAACTGTGGGTCAATGGTCCATTAACAAATTCTCGGCCAGAACATATTTTCCAAAATGACCACCTACACGCACAGAAAAGATATGGTTACTATATGGTCACCGCAACAATAGTATTTTCTCTACAATAAAAGCATGTTCGCCACAACCATAGTAAGTTTTTTGAATTTCATTTTGACAACAGTATAATTGCGGCAATATTAATGTTGTTGAAATGTAACAATATTATTATTGCCAAATTAAGAAATGAAAATATGGTTGTAGCAACAATATAAACATGGTTGGTGCAACAAAAGTATTGTTGTTTAAAGTTTATGTTAACAATAATATGATTACGGCAATTATACCATACGGTTGTGAATATACACCTAACAAAACAGATTTTATAGAGCATACATGTATGTGTACAATCGAAAGGTAGTTCAAGGGATTTTTATTGTGTTTACTTTGTTCGGTGAAATACTCTACTACCGACTGGTTCTCGTTTATTTAAAATCTGCCTGCACTTAAGTATATAGCCATTGATCATGGTTAAGTCACATTCATTACTTGGGGTCTACGGATGGTGAAGTAGAATTCACCCTTGCTGGCAACTAAAAGTATTTTCGACTGCCGTTGGATAATTTAAGTTTGTTTCTTGAATGTAATGTTCAATAAAAACATGGCCTCAAATCTGGCCATGAACTAATTGTAATGCATTTAAAATAACTTACTTGATAAAAATCTCTATTTAGAATAACAACATTACCCAATTCTAATAAATAATTTTGGGGATCATAGTATGGTTGAGTGAATCATACTATGATTGTATGAGAAAAATACTGTGGTTGTGAGGATCATAATATGGTTGTGGAGATAATGGTACGGTTGTGTGTGAATCATACTATTGTTGTGAGGATCATAGAATGGTTATGTGTGAATAATACCATTGCTGTGAGGATTATAATATTGTTGTGCCACAACCATATACCCAACAATAGTATTATCCTCTTCGAATATTGTCACCCCAACCATACTTTTTTTCTGCGTGTAGGTGGTCGGGTGCTCCTGTGCTTTCAATGAATTTCACCTGTGGCAAAACTCATTTCATTCTATACATCCAAAATTTCCTTAGCATTCGGAAATCTAATCGGCTAAGCCTATATCGATGTAAAAATTATTAGACGTTTTGCCGGAACATGATTTTTAGAAATCCGGCAGTTTTCCAGTACTTTTACCACCATGTATGGGGCTGGGCCAATGTTTTGCCAATTGTATTTTTCTGCCTGGGTTGTTGTCGATTTTATTATGAGTGTTTTTTGGTATTCATTCCGTCTACATAGCCCAGACGATATTAATACAACCTAATGTTTCGGGTATTTGTTTGCACTGCTGGGTTGGCGGTTTTTCATTAAGCGTGATGTCTTTAAATTAATAATAATGAACTTCTAAGGGGGTTTATTTTTCTTGAAAAAATCAATTTTTTTAAGTTTAAATTAGCAACTCATTTTTCAGTGGATAAATTTACTTCAGCCAAACATTTTATACAGTTTATTATGAATTACGTTCCATAGTATCATGTTCGGTGCACCTACTTATCGCCAGTAATGAAGGTATTAAAATGTTCTAATCAAGAATTGCTTACTACTCAAATGTACGAGAGTGACTTTTCGAATAATTTGTTTTTTTTTGCAAATTTACCATAATCTCCTTTTAGCTCAATACACTTAGTTCAACGTTACTCCAATTTTTGTATCTCTTAAAAAAATAGGATTTTTCACGATCCAAAAAATAGGCATTTGTTTGATCAGTAATTGCATTGTTGCAGCTTAATCTCTTTCCACAGAGCCATTTATTTAGAATTGGAAATATTCACTGGGTGCTAAATCCGGGGAATATGGCGGATGAGGTACCAATTCGTAACCCAATTTTTGCAATTTTGGCATTCAGAATGCACACGTGTGCACCCGTGTATTCTTTGATGAAAAAGAATTTTTTTCTTGGCCATATGGGGTATTTTTTTTTTATTAATAGTCGTTACGTCGGTCCAATAAGTTGGCATAATATTAGCCGTTTATTGTTTTTTCCCCCTTTTGAAGTTAACCGATATGGATTATACCGCTTGCATCTCAAAAAACTGTTGCCATCACCTTATTGGCCGACAAAGCCACCTTGGGCTACTTCGGAGCCGGCGCACCCGGAGAAACCCATTGTTTAGACGGCTGCTTGGTCTCCGGAGTGTTAAAATAGATCCATGTTTCATCCCCAGTTACAAAACGCCGCAAAATCTTATTCGAATTCCGGTTAAACAACTCCAAACAATCCATTAAAGTTGTCACACGATTACGTTTATGGTCAATTGAGATGAAACGCGGCACCCATCTTGCAAACAGCTTTCTTAAACCCAACTGATCATGTAATGATGAAACGCGGCACCCATCTTGCAAACAGCTTTCTTAAACCCAGCTGATCATGTAAAATTGAAACCACACCGCCATAACACTCCCTATCATAACAATCTCACTCACTTTTACTCTTCGATCCGTCAACATCGTGAATTTTTTTTCGACATTTTTTGGTGTATTGACCTCAACTGGCCGTCCAGAACGTTTAGCGTCATTTGTCAGTAAACGAAAGTCAGTAAACCACTTTTTTTACCATTGAAATCGATGGTGCAGAGTCTCCAAACCAATCCAAGCTTTTCCTTGGTTTGATTGACGGGTTTTTCCCAAAAAATAATGTTTAATGAGCACACGATATTTACTTTTTCCATTTTTAACAAAATCCACGTTGTTATAAAGTTTAAACAGCTGTTAAGCACAAACAAAATGACGGAACTCGCTTAAAAATCTATAACAAGTGGTTCTTGATGGGAGCATTTTTAAATTTCATAAAACTACGAAGGAAGTTGGAAAAGTCACGGAATTATTGATATCCCCGTAAGTTCAGTGGGCCAAATATTCTCTACCACTTATTTAAAATTACATGCCGTATTATGAGTTTCGGTGCACCTACTAATTGCCGGTAATGGTGGTATTAAAATTTGCTAATAAAAAAATGCTTATTAAAATGGACATTGTTTTTTACAATATACAATATTTCTTAAAGGGGTCGTGGCCTCATTTTCTCCTAGATTTTGTATCCTTTGGGACAGTGCAGGCACCAAGTTTAATTTTAATATTTTCTAAATGTCATAAATAGCGAACGGATAAATGCATTAAAAAACGCGTTTTAAGCGCCATAAAATATGCATCGACAAAATTTGAAAATAAGCAGGGAAGAATGAAAATATGCACGTAAAATCGAAACATTTTTTTTGGCATCAATTAATAATTTAAAACTCAACGTAAATGGGTTTAGTGATATAAATAACAAGAGCTAGTAAATGTGTTTTTTTCATATTCAGGCTCATTGATTAATTGATGATCAAATTCGTATTTTTTTTCCAATTTTTTTAATGGAACAAATTTTAAAATTTAAAATTTTGACGGTAGAAAAGGTGCTCTTTTAAAAGATGCAAGTAGCAAGTAGTTTTAGTACATTTTTTAATTCTTTGCACCCAAACTTTTATGGAGAACATCTGTTACATGCACAATCTTCTGGAATCCATTATTGTTGTAAAGAATTATTGCATAAGTGCCATAAATTTTAATATTAACGTTCATGGCTAATGGATAAAAGCCTTTAATAGACTCTCGAGTAAATCCATAACTTTAATATGCTTGTTGCGATTTGAGGTTCATTTAATTCAAAATTATTTTAAATATTGTTAAGGGCTTGTTTATTTTATTAGTATTGGCGTTCTTATTGAAGTGGGATAAAAATTGTAGTCTCCTTTGTGTGTGATAGAAGTATGCACGACTATCATGCCAGTTAACCCAGATTCAACCCCGGTCAAGAACATCTAACAATTTTTCAGCGGCGGGTTTACGAGTCAGACATTTATTTCTAAGCCATAAACAAAATTCTCTATAAAATGACTTAGCCGTCCGGAGCCGACGTTAAGCAGGAGCTCCCGGCTTATTGAATCGTGCACATCTCACTGAATTTATAGAAGTTCCCCCTTGTTTTCTTAATAGGATGTTGTGGGACTTAAGTAAGTAAGATAAAAATCTGCATTTCTTAAATATGCAAAAAAAAGTGGTATTTTAAGAGAAAGAAACGCACTTTCGATAAAATATGCACTAACAAATCAATGACATTTTGTTGCAAAATGAAAGATTCGCAAAGTTTTTTTGGACTGACGACAACAAATATGCATATCCACACAATTCCGATCCCTAGTCTATCTTATGACAAAACGCAGATCAGTATGTCGCATTTTTACCTAAGCTTATAACTGATCGATCATATTGAACCGTGCCAAATTTTTCAATGTCTTCAAGAGCTATAGTTATGAAATTGGTGTGGAAGCTGTATCTTAATTTTAACCAATTTTCATTAAAGTCAACAGTCTTTGTCCAAAAACTTATCTCAGCCGAATTTCGAATTTATCTCAGATCGGACAACAATTGCGACCTGTAGTTCGAAAACAAGCTATTGTATACATAGACAGCAGACGGACGGACGGTCAGACAGATATCGTAATATCAAATCAACTGGTGATTCTGAGTCGATCGGTGCGCTTAATGTGGGTCTAGCTTTTTTTGGTAGTTACGTACTTGAAAATTGTGATTAATTTTTGCTTATACAGACAACAACCAAAACCCGGAGAACCTGACTGCAAAAACCTGGGTAAACCGATATGTCGGGTTTCAGCTGTCGGGTTTGGACATTAAAACCGGAATGTCTGTTTTCGGTTTCACTCTAAAGGGATTTCGAAAAAAACAATATGCATTCTTTTCATCGATGTGTAAGGGTGTTATATCTTAATCTGAGCCGATTTAGACACATAAATTTATTGACTGCATTATGTGGGTTCTAAAGCTAAAATCAAAAAATCGGTTGAACATATTTGTGTAAGAAATTTATATAAATCGTAACCGGTTCTGTTGAATTTCAAGTACGTCCTCCCTTGGTCCAGAAAACTAACATGTGTCGAATTTCATGAATATCGGACAATTGCCACCTGTAGTTTAGTTACAAGCTTTGAATGGACGAACAAGATTATACGTTGATCGGTATACTTAAAGGTGGGTCTAGCTTCGATTGTTTTCGTATAGCGTCATTTTTACACATCGTGGTGGCCTCTATAAATATCCTATGGTACAGATATAAATAAAACCAGGACCACAAAAGATGTGAAGCAACCTTAAGTACATAAGTAAGAAGCTTTAACTTTTTAAAATTTAATTTGCCCTCAACGCAATAAAAGATATAAGGATTCAAGCGTGTTTAAGACCCACTTGTAAACCTTTCGCAGAGATCTTTCAACCCAATTTGTTATTCCTTGAACTGTTGGCTGGTTTAAACGCGTGGTCCATATTTATTATTCACACCAATTTATTTTACCATTTCACATTTTTCCCACAATTTATGGTTCAATCTATCCATTGTCATGGACATGACCTAAGATGACGACAAACGTAAACACCTTTTGTTTTCTTTCATGCGAGTACAAAACAAAAATATTCTTTCTTTATTATCCTTTCATGTCTTCTGTCTTCTGCAGTAATTAATTTAACATCTTCTTTGTCTGCTCTGCTCGGGGAAATGGAAAAAAATGAAATATGTTACAGGGTAATTCATTTCGAAGTGTTTTTTTTATAATTTCAACACTTGAAATTTAATTGGATGATGGACCATTATGGACGTAAAGAACAATCTCTAGCAATGAACTGCTAAAAACAATTTCCCTCAAAAGTTTGCCGCGACTTTAGCCGATTGCTTAACGAAAGTGCAAGACGTTGCATAGTCCATAGGCGTGTCGTACGGAATGGTAATTAATATTTTACGAAATACGATATTAATGAGAAAGGTGTCGGCCGAATGGGTGCCGCGATTGGTTATAGTGGAGAACAAGCGGATAATGCTGTCGATGTCAAGGCAGTGTAGAACCTATTTCTGCAAAATTTGCAAGAGTTTTCTCATATAGTTGTCACCGTTGAAAAAACCTGGATCAGACCAAAAAATGCATTTATCATGGAACTATGCTTTAAAGGTGGCAAGGTTGATCCCAGCGGCCAAAAACGTCATGGCCACGAGGTTATTGGAATTGTAAAGGAATATTCCTTATTGACTTTTGAAGAAAGGAAGTACAATCACGGTGCAGTAAAAAATCCTGTTTCTTCGCCACCAAATTGAGGACGGCACGCTAACGGGCGACTACTTTCTGTGCCCCAACATGGAAACGTTGCTCAGCTCAAACGAGAAGGTTTTCGTCAAGATAAAAATTCAAAGGAGAAGGTTTTCGTCAAGACAGAAGCGTGCCTTGAAGAGTTTACAAATTGTATTTTTTAAAGAAATGGCTGAAAAGTTAGGAAAAGTTTTTTGTACTAAAAGAAGATTACGTTGAAAAATGAAAAAAAAAATTATGTCAACATCTTGCCTCTCCATTCTAAACAGAGGTACTTGATCCACCCTCGTGTATGGGCAATGGATGTCTTCTATTCCTGACTTGATTTTGATCAATATTTTTAGACAGCTTTCTTTTTTTTTGCTGTTGGTCCAGGCAACCCAGCCTTCATTTTTAACAGATCTTGAAAATGAGAAGTGTTATTTTAGACTTGTCTTTAATCTGGCCACACTTTTTGTTGGAGTTGCTCTTTTCGACAGCTGTCACTTGATTTATTCTCAGATTGCTTTGCGATTTCCTAATGAATAAATTACTCCGGTGCAACGATTGCAAATCATGGTGAATGGTCCCAAATCAAAATGACCACCGATCCTGATTTGTTCAGCGATGAAGTTCACTTTTGGTTGAATGGGTACGTTAATAACCAAAATTGTTGCATTTGGAGTAATGAAAATCCACAAGCCATTGTTGAGACGCCGTTACATCTCAAAAAGTCACAGTTTGGTGTGGTCTATGGGCAGAGGGAATCATTGGTCCATATTTCTTCAAAAATGAAGAAATGGTAAACGCCATATAGCCATGATTAATGACTTTTTCGTGTCTGAATTGGAGGATGTTGATGTGGACGACCTTAGGTCCCAACAAGACGGCACTTCATGCCATACAGCCAATGAAACAATCAATTTAATAAAGGAAACTTTTGGTGAGCTCATTTTCTTGCGTGGTCTGTTGCGTGGCCTCCAAAATGGTGCTATTTAACACCGCTGGACTTTTTTATGTGGGGATATTTGAAGTCGTTTGTCAACTCAGATAAGTCCAATAAGATTGACGCCTTTGAAGAGAATGTTCGGCGCGTTATTGCTGGCACACGACGCTAAATGCTGCAAAAAGTTGCCGAAAATTGGGCTTCTCGGCTGAAATTTATTCGAGCCAGTCACGGCGGCCACTTGCCCGAAATCATTTTTAAAACATAATGGCAAACCCTTATCTTTATAATGAAGCTCAATTCTTGGTCATCACATTAAATTATATACGAGGGATGCTATTTATATTTCGGGTCCTGACAATACTAGTGTTCCCAGATGCAAACTGGAACTTCCATTGGAAACGTTGACATTTTTTAGCACAACTTCACTCAGAACGTTTTGTCATTTGAGGGCGAATTGCTTTGTTTAGAGTGTGTTGAAAAATTCATCTCAATCAAAAAATGGAATTATCCCGTGAACATTTTCGCGCGATGATGTTTTACGATTTTCGGCGTGAGTTATCGAGACAGGAGTGTTTAAATCAACTTGTTTCGACTTTTGGCGATAAAGCACCAGCAAAAACCACTGTTAGTCGCTGGTACCAAGAGTTCAGTTCGCCGTTCGCTACAGGATGCATTTCGTGAAGGACGTCTAACTTCGGTCACTTTGCCAGAAACCATCGATGCTGTGCGTGAACTGATAAAGCAAGACCGACATGTGACATACAGTGAGATTGAGGCAGCCTTGGGCATTAGTATGGTCGTGAAAAAAATTGGTTCGCGTTGGATCCCACATAATTTGACGAATGCTCAAAAAAGGCTCGTATGGATTGGTGCAAAGAGATGTTAAAAAAGTATAACTGCGATAGCTCAAAGGCAGTGTATAAATTCGTCACAGGTGACGAATCGTGGATCTATGCATATGAACCCTAAACAAAACAGCAATCAAACGTGTGGGTATTTCAAGACGAGCCAAATCCAACAAAAGTTGTTCGTGGAAGATCTTAAAGGGGAATATTTTGAAAATAAACAAAACCATTTCCAATGATGAATTATTGTGTTTTTATTGCCGGGCCCGAAATATAAATAGCAACCCTCGTACGTGTTATTTCTTATTGAAAACCACACATCTGAAAAAACACCCTTTACGTGTATATTTCGAAAAAATAAATTGCATTGTTTTAGAGTTGCCAAGTTTTTTTTTATAAACGCTTGGTTTATTTTGTACTAGCTAAACGCGTTACCACAAATGGTCCTTAACTAAGACATGGTTCGTCCACAAATACTGCAGACATGTTGAGCATAAACTTAAAAAGTGTAATTTTTAAACAAGTTTGTACCTAGTACC
The DNA here is from genome assembly GCA_963513945.1 of Hydrotaea diabolus. Lineage (NCBI taxonomy): Eukaryota > Metazoa > Arthropoda > Insecta > Diptera > Muscidae > Hydrotaea > Hydrotaea diabolus. The sequence goes on along the minus strand of OY740718.1, from coordinate 147,527,092 downwards.
CTTTAATGGGCAGTCTTTTCCCCTCTGGTCCTATTTTGCCCATTAACAATCCCATACAGCTTATAACTGCAAGCCAATATTGTCCAAAATTTCAGGGTTCTAGCTTATTTTGTTTGACCGCTTTAGAGCTTACAACAGACTTACGAACGGACAGACATAACTATATCGTCTTATACGCAGAGAAAATATATGGTTACAATATGGTCACGGCAACAATAGTATTTTCTCTGCAATAAAAGTATGGTCGTCGAAACCATAGTATTGTTTTTTGAATTTTATTTTGACAATAGTATGATTGCGGCAATATTAATATTATTGAAATGTAACAATAGTATTATTGCCAAATTTAAAAATGAAAATATGGTTGAAGCAACAATATAAATATGTTTGATGGGACAAAAGTATTGTTTTCATGGGTTTTATGTTGACAATAATATGATTACGGCAATTATACCGACAAAATGGTTTTTTTTAATTTGACAATGTTATTATTACGAATCTTACGCAATAATAATGTAATTTTTTTAAAACATACTTAATAAAAATCTCTATTGTTTAATAACAATTTAACCCAATCTTTACAAAATTTTTTGGGGATCATAGTATAGTTGTGTGTAAGTGATACTATGGTTATGAGGATCATACTATAGTTGTACGTTAAACATACTATGGTTATGAGGATCATAATATGGTTGTGGGGATCATAGTATGGTTGAATGTGAATAATACTATTGTTGTGGGGATCATATTATTGTTGTGTGTGAATAATTTTATTGTTGTGAGGACCATAATATTGGTTTGGGGATCATAGTATGGTTGTGTGTGAACCATACTATTGTTGTGATGATCATAATGTTCTTGTGCTACAACCATTTAATCAACAATAGTATGATGCTCTTCGAATACTGTTACCACAACCATAATTTTTTTCTGCGTGTAATTACTTAAGTCCCACAACATCTAATTAAGGGACAAGGGAAACTTCTCTCAAATCAGTGAGCTGTATACGATTCAATTCGTATACTCACTGACCGGGACCTATTGTCGAACTATTCAATTCGTATACTCACTGACCGGGACCTATTGTCGAACTCTGGCTCTAAACTGTTAAAGACATTTTTTAGAGAAGTTTTAAGAAGACTAGGAATTAAATCTCTTACTCGTAAAATTACTCCGAAATTTACGAGGTGAAAAATTGTAAGATATTTTTTTACGGGATTGAACCTGGGTTTACTGGCATTAAAATCTACACTATCGTCTTATTAAGAACATATATTCTGATTTCGAGGTGTATTATGCAGTTATATAGGGTGATCCATCTAGAGATATTTTTTCAGAACCAAAAAATATATAAAAATTTAAATCCAGCGTGAAATCTTTATTGGTCATTTGAAAGACACAACTACGCCTCAGGGTTTCCATACTGAGGGTCCAATTTTGGATGACTTGTTTGAGCATTTCGACCGGTATGGCTTTAATGACACTTGTAATGTTGGCTTCCAAAACCTAAATCGTAGCTGGTGTGTCAGCATAGACTTTGGACTTTACGTAACCCTAAAGAAAAATGTCAAAAGGTGTGATACCACTCGATCTAGGTGGCCAACTCACCTGTCCAAAACGTGAAATTAACTGCTTTTCGAAATGACCTCTCAATAGATCCCTTGTTTGAGCAGCTGTATGGCAAGTGGCACCGTCCTGTTGAAACCCAGTGTCGTCTTGATTCATGGTTACGTTCCGGCCATTATTATTTTTGAAAAAATATGCACTGATGATTCCACCAGCTTATAAACCGCACCATACCGTGGTTTTCTATGGGTATAATGGGACCTCTTTAACCTCTTCTTGTTGCTCTTCAGCCCAAATGCGGCAATTTTGTTTATTGACTTTGCCGTTGAGCCAGAAATGGGTCTCATCACTGAAAACAGCGGATCCTCCCGTTTCTTACCGAACGCTCATTTCCATAATACAGTTGCCAACATTTGAAGGTAATTATTTTCAAAAAATAAATGACATAAAATGTCCTTTCAAATTACCAATAAAGATTCCATACTTGATTTGAATTTTTATATTTTCTTTGTTCTGAAAAAATACCTCTAGATGGATCACCATTAGTAGAAGAAATGAAAATAAAAAAAAAACATCTATATGAATCACACTATACAAATTATATAATTATATATAAAAAAATTAAATAAAAAAAATTATATATAAAAAAAATCCAACACCAATTAATTTCAAAATAAGCGCAAATAAAGGAAACAATGAATTATTGTTGCGATGGAAAAAAACTAAAACGGAAGTGTTACAATAAATTGCAATATGCCACTGTAAGAATTTCCAAATCATTGCCGGAAGTCTTGCAGTTGTCAACAAACTAAATTCTTGAAGAATTGAAACAAGCATACACGTAGCATAGTTATATATTTTTTGAATAGTTATATATTTTTTGTTTAAGTTTTAAACTAATATTAGAAACAAATGGATATTATCCGCGTGAAAAAAAAACTTCACAAAAACATAGTTGAACTATACCAATATTATCGTAATAAAAAGAAATGACAATAATTTCCTAAATAATGTGTGCTTTATTCAAAATCAACATCGGCCCTTAACATTTTACCATCCTTGAATATGTAGACCTCAGTATTTTTTTGATAGATTTAAATGACCTCAAATTGTAAATGGAAGATGCTGCATTGGTATTGGTATTTTCCACAAAGATAAGGAAAGTTTTCCCACCAAACTGCTATACTCGTATATATAAATATTTAGGTCAGCTAAAACCATAGTCACAAACATAAAGGAATCATCATAAATTAGCAAAGTAGATGTTATTTAACAAGATGAAATGCTCTTTTTGAACGACCCACCTTAATATACATATATTACATATTTGCCAGTTGTTTTTGTTTAACCACAAAAGAAGTCTATCCCAACCGGCTGTTGGCCGATGACTGCAAAAATACACATGGTCTGCTGTTTGTTTGTGTATATGTTTGTACATTGATGCTTCTGTATATAATATATCTATATACTATATACAATTTTTATATATAAACAGGCATATGTTTGTGGGGGAGTGTATTCGTTTGCCACTTTCTGGTATTGCCATTTGTTTACGTTTTTATTTTGTTGTTTTTTTCATCTTTTCTCTTTTTGATATAAACAAAAACATTTTCATATGGCCCCCTTCTATAGAATGGCACATATTCTGCGTTTGTCCGATGGTTTATTAAGTAACGATCTAAGAGTTATCCGATTTTTAGATAGCCACACAATGCGTTTCAGTGCTATAAAAGTACCTCAGGTTGTGTTAAGAAAGGCACGCCGAAAAGGGATGATTTTATGCGAAGGAAGGTGTGCTCAGTTTTTTATATCCTTTGTAATATCTTGAAATACGTACTTGTGACCTTATCAGGTCTCGTCTATATCCACAAATTACGATGGCATTTGTAATTGTAGCTCATTTACAAAAAAAAAAAAAATTAATCAATTTTAATGCGTAGAATAAAACCGGTCATGCATTCTGAAGTAAATGATAATTACTTTGCCTCAGCATCCCATTAAGAGACAAACGGGGACTTTTTTTAAATCGATGGGCAGTGTGAGATGCTATTTTTTTACTTACTGGCGGGCATATACTGCTTAAAGCCGGCTCCGAAAGTCTAATGTAGTCTACTCTACTAAACACTCGGTGATTTAATCGACTGGCTTTTGGTTTCTTCGAAAATCAGTTTTAAAGAAACCGGGTTTCCGTTTAAACGAAAGCAGCAATTCTAAGATGATCTAGCCATGTCCGTTTTAGGGTTATATACTTAAAACTAAAAGTCGTCTTTTCGAATATTACAAAAAAATTAATAGTCGCATTTTAGACCTATCGACATGTCCGCTTCAATTGATTTAAAAAAGATAAACATATATAAATTGTTTGGAGAAATTTGGCTCCGAATTTGAGTAGCTATAATTACTGCATGCTAAAATAATCTCTCATACGGGACGGAAGTGGCAGCGATTGACATAGTTTTTTTTGTGCTAATTTTGTAATAAATGGGTACTCGGTTTCCATTTTTCTCCTTAAATGTCTTGGATTAGGGTTTTTTTACGACAAACAGGCGGTGTCTTCAGTTAGCCATGATTATGGACCTAATTGCACCTATAGCTTACACTCTTATCAAGGAAACCCCATATGTGACGCGCAAAATAGAAAGGGACCTAAGGCTAAAAACCAGTTTTGTTCAGGAGAGCCATTTTAAAGATTAGGTCCCTTTCTATTTGCGCTTAGAATCGTCGACTTCACTTTCATAAAACGCGCATATTTATGGGAGGGAACACTTTTGGGGCATGGGATCGATCTCATTCGATGCTCAGATGTTGTCCACATCAAAAAAAGAAAAAAGAAAGAAAATTGATTTTTTTTTACCCTTAGGTCCCTTTCTCTATGCGCTGTCACATATGCAATTCCCTTCGTTCGCCTTAACTTATAGCACCCTAGTCCGCCCATCCGTCCAAGCGCTTTTTTGTTAAAAGCACGATTAAGACCATAAGAAAAAGGGCTTAAGTCTTCTAACTTACCAGCAATATGTCTTCAAGCAGACTGGTTTTAAAATGTCCAAACTTGGACAAAACGGGGAAACGTTGCCCTTTAAGGGACTACAAAAAATTCAGGACCATTTCTTTTGACATTTCAGTGATTTTCAGCTTTTACATTTTTTTTTTTAACTCGTTAGCATAGACGCACTAAAAGTCCTATAAGTGGGCTCATGGGCTATTGGGACCTAAAACCAGTCATCTTTGGATATCGAGTACCACTGAAATTTACTCACAAATCGCTATAACAATATTAAAGATATTGGTCTCAAATCTGACATTCATTCAATCGTTGCCGACGCTCGCTCAAAGACGAAGGTCTCTTTTAAAAAACGGCCGTTGTGCAAGAGAACATTGATGCCGTGCGTGAACTTATGATGCAAGATCGTCATGTGACATACCGTGAGATAGAGGCATCTTTGGGCATTTCTTCCACCAGCATACATTCGATATGGCTCGTGTCGAATTGTGCAAAGAAATTTTGAAAAAATGCAATCGGTGCCTCAAAAGACGTTTAAAAGATCGTCATAGGTGACGAATCATGGATCTTTGTGTATGAGCCTGAAACAAAACAGCAATCGACCGTGTGAGTCATCGAAGACGAGCCAAATCCACGAAAGATGTTCGTGGAGGAAGCACTTTTAAGCAAATGGTCGCCTGTTTTTTCCGCAAAACGGGTCATGTGGCGACTGTTTCGCTTGAGCAACTTAGGACGTCAATTTTGAGTGGTACGCCACAATTTGTTTGCCTGAAGTCTTCGGAGAAATTCGAAATACGAACAAGAGAAGACGAATCAAAACAGCGCCTTTTTGACCGGCCAAAACGTCGAATTGGCACCCAATGACTTCTTTTTATTCCCGCACATCAAGAAAAAAAATGCGTGGTCAACGATTTTCGAAGATTCTGTTGAAGCGCTCAAAAAACCATGTTTTGGGGGTTTCTCAATCGGAGTGGAAAAAGAGCTTCGACAATTGGTTTAAGCGCCTGCAAAGTGTATAAATCATGCTGAAGAATACTTTGAAAAACAATAAAACCATTTTTGATGATAAATATTCGCATTTGTATTATAAGGACAGACATATATAAAGCAGCCCTCGTAAGGTCACGGATCATAATATGGTTGTGGGCACAATAGTTAGGTTTTGAAATCATACTACCGTTTGTCATATTATGGTTACGTGAACCATACTTTGATAATTATCACATGTATTTATAAGTTTGCCCCAATACTAGTATTATGCTCTTCGACCATATGTTTTTCTTCATTAATTATTTTTTTTAGATTTTTTTAAGAAAATCAATTATTATGGAGAAATTAATCAATTCGAGCTATTTAAACACAAAATATTTTTAGTTATTTTAGCTAACGCCTAGTATCCTGCTCTTTAAATTAGCCAGCCCAACCATATTTTGTTCTTTATTAATCAATTTTTTTACAAATTTTTTATGAAAATAAATTATACTAGACAATTAATTCTAAATAGACTTTTAAGGTCAGTTTTACTTAAATGCATATGTGACGCGCAAAATAGAAAGAGTAGACCTAAGGGTAAAAACCAGTTTTGTTCAGGAGAGCCATTTTAAAGATTTAAATACGTGTATCTCACTTTCATTAAACGCGCATATCTCTGGGAGGGAACACTTTTGGGGCATGGGATCGGTCTCATTCGATGCTCAGATGTTGTCCACATCAAAAAAAAAGTGAAAATTGATTTTTTTACCCTTAGGTCCCTTTCTCTATGCGGTGTCACATATGCAAATTGACTTAATTTTTCCCATTCGAAGTTTTCTTGGTTTTTCCCAACTTCTTCAGGCATGAATTTATTTAAATGTCTAATCTTAGTTAAATTTACGTTTAAATTATTTCTATGTCAATATGTTTCGGGAAAACTTAAACACACAATTTGTTTGTAATAAATGTAAAATTGCAGGGTGTTCAAGAGTCTACTATGCCACACGCTCACTTTGTGGCTCCCACCTATTTGTCTGTACATCCATACCTAAAAGTGGCGTGTGGTCATCTTTATTCCCTCGGTGACGAGTGGTGGACCAACGAGAAAAGCGGACAAGTTCATTGACAAAATTTCGTTGTGATTTCGTAGAAACAGAACACAGTTCAATGTCGTTGATGCTACTTTTGCGGCACCATTAGCAGGTGAATCAATTGTTACTTTGTCGCTCTTGTTTTCGTTAGTATGCCGAACGAATTGACACGTGGTCATGACTTTTGCTGTTGCAAAAAAAATATAAGACATTTATATGGTGTCACGAAAATAATTGAATAATTTGTTTACTTTTGCAACAAACAAGTCATTTAAGCTAAATTATGGGATTTTCATTATTTTTTTTTTGGGAGTAGGGTTCACTGCCACCATTTGTAACACGTGGCCATCGAAAGGTATTGGCATTAAGAACGCATTATCTAATTTGTCTGTATGTGTACTTATTGTATATTCTTCTCTTCGGGCTAATGAATGCAAGCTGATTTTAAAAGAATTCAAAATTGGACATTACAAACGCTGATAAGGTGCCATGAATGCATACAAATCGGTTGTGGCATATGCATATGTCGAATGTATCTGCCCCACAAAAAAGACACCCTTATCGAAATTCAATTGAAAATTTCCAGTGAAATTGCTGTCGCTCTTATCGACTGCAGTCGACTCCACTTAAATGTGTAAATAGAGTTCATGTATTTTCTTAATTATCAGAGTTATTCTGTACAGAATAATGTGGCTGTTGAAATTGTGGCCTAACGTAGTGCGTCGGTTAGAGTGCATGCTTATCGTACAATTAAAGCGAGGTTCGAACCAGAGTAAAAGCAACAAAGTTTTTGGTTTAATCTTAAGAGACATAAAAGTTTCTTTAAAACTCATTAGCCGTTCGCAATGTCAGACATTTCTTCAAGCTTTTAGATTTGTACTGCATTTCGAAGAATTTAAGGTTTTGCGGTCAATATGGACGCGCATCATTGCAATAATACACAGAATAAAGTATTTTTATAAAGTCGATATTAATTTTTTTTACGACGTTAATTTAAAATGCTGGTCAACCACATTAATTCGCTTTAATTGGAAGGGTCTTCCTTGAATTTTAACTTCTACGGTAACTCCATAAATAGAGCGGGCCATTTAAAATTTTAAATTTGAATCGGTTGTAAATAAACAGATGCAGATAATTTTTTCAAATTTTATCGGAAAGGTTAAACTATTCCGATAATGGAACACCATCCGATTTAATAATGGAAAAGCATCCGATGCGTTTTCGCTTCGCCCAATGGGCTGAGGATTGTTTGGCAGGAGATGAAGAATTATATTGAAAAATCGTGTTTTCAGATGAAGCTCATTTTCATTTCGGTGGCTATGTCAATAAGCTTAATTGCCGCATATGGGGTTTAGAGTCACCGTTTGGTGTAGATTGGGCCATTCGCGGCATCATTGGGCCATTTTTCTTCGAAAATGAGCAAAGAGCCGGCGTTAACGCGCCATTCTCAACGAATTTTTCTTTCCAAAATTCAAGAGAATCCCATGGACGACATTTAGTTTCAATAAGACGGGACACATGTCGCACACCCAACGCAACCATCGATATTTTACTTACTGTTTTTGAAACTAGCCAAAATTATATTGCACATTGGCCGCCTCGGAGCTGTGATTTGAGCCCGTGGGATTATTTTCTGTATTGAGCCATGAAGGAAAAATGAAACGCAAAGGATCCAAAGACAATTGAATAGTTGTAACATAAGTTCGAAGTTGCCGTTGAAGAGATTCGACCCAAAACAATCGAAAATGCACTGAAAAATTTTGGGTAGATCGGATGAGAGGTACTGCCGAGCCAGTTGTGGTAGTCATATGAATGATATTGTGTTCCATTATTAAATGACGAAAGTTCAACCTTTCCAGTAAAACCAGAAATTTAAAAAAATGAGCAGTATTTTTTTTACAGCCAATTTCAATTAAAAATGTTAAATCGCTCCCCTGTATATAAAGTATTTTAAATAAAAGTAAAATTGTAAAACAATAGTATTTTGGTTGCTGAAATACACTAGAAATATAAACTTTGAGCGCTGGTAGGGAGGAAGGACGTTCTCAAAGACTTTTGCAATCAGTTTTGCAGCGAATATTGTTTGAGCCCTATCCTAAATTGAAATTTCCAAAAAAAACCTAGGCGAAACTTAAGTAAGATCGAATTAAGTTTGTGGCCTCAATCTATTATGGAGGCCTCAATCTATTATTGGACTAAAAATCAGGAGAAAATTTTGTATGGGGGTTTTCGAAAACGTGGGTCAATAAATTTCCATTTCATCAGCGTTAATTACTGACCGCTAATAAAGTTCATTATCTGTTTTTCTATTATAAACTTGCACAGATATAGACTGATTTCAATTAGGTTTAGTCCTTGGGCTAAACCTGCATAGTGTGCAAAGTTTTGGCTCATGTTTGTCACATAAATTACAACGATAATGCGAAAAATGAGCGGACATTTCCCAAAATACTATTATAAAATGTTTTAGATCTTAAAATGTTTTAGTGAAATAAACATATGGTTGTGGAGAACATACTTCGATTTTCGGAATTATACTATGAGGTGTGTTGCCTTTATATGGCTGTGGGAACCATAATATGATTATTTGTAATGGTAATATGGCAGCGGGAATCATTACAAGGGTGCTGCAATTATAATATTGGGCAAAAAAAGTAGAGGTCATTTTGCGTGAAACAAAAAAGTTAACAAAAAATATGCCACGCCCCTCGGCATGGGGCGAGTTTTCCATAAAAAATAGTGCATAAGGTCGCTCTGGTCCAGGGTGCTTTGGGGACTTTCTTCTTGTGCGGCTTAAATACTTCAAACTATGGACATGCGTTATTTAGAACTCGAAACTTTAAATCCTTCTGCTATTGAATAGTTTCTGCGGAATTTAAGAAAAATTCTACAATTGCAGAAAAACAAAATTTTTTCTGAAAAAGTGTTTAGTTTTCTTTTTTTGGCATTAATATATGCTTGTGTGAGATTATAATATGACATTAGGAATCTTACTGCAAATGTTGGAATTAAAATATGATTGCGTGTAATAATAATATGGTCATGAAATTCATAAAATGTGTGTTGAAATCAGAAAATGGTTGTGTCGGATTCTATTGTAATGATTTACGGGTCACTAAGGACCTCTGCTAGGATACTCTGCTTATAAAAGAAAGTTTCAATATGGTTGCTGCAACCATATATGAATTACTGCTTACTTAAGTCCCACAACATCTCATTAAGAAACAAGGGAGACAAAGAACTTCTCAATCGGTGAGCTGTACACTAGGGTGGAGTGAAATTCAAAAAAAAAAAAGTTAACCTCGGAAAGAGATGTAGTCTGGGGTCCTAAAGAGGGGAAAAATAAAGAAAAAAATTTTTAGGGGTCGCGCCACTCCCTCGAAATTTGCAAATTATCGCTATTTGATTTTAGAAAAATCCTAAAAAGTTTTATGTCAATAAATGTTTGCAATAGCGTAAACAATGAAATAAGGGCATGAAAAAATTTAAAAAAATTTTTCTCATTGTTCAAAAATTTCAAAAAGTAAAATAAGTCAAATCGTCCCTTCTTCAGAAAATTGACTGAACAATGAAATCGCCACCAAAGCTACAAATATTAGTCGATTATCCTCATATTTGCCTCAAATACTTTTGTTTGGGCACTGAACAAGCTCAAACTTTTAAATTTCGAATAAGTTAAGTCGTTAATTTTTAGGATTTTTCTAAAATCAACGCCAAAATAGCGATAATTTCCAAATTTCTAGGGAGTGGCGCGACCCCTAAAATTTTTTTTAAATTTTTTTCTTTATTTTTCCCCTTTTTAGGACCCCAGACTACATCTCTTTCCGAGGTTAACTTTTTCAAATTATAAAAAAAGCATGTTTTCACTCCACCCTACTGTACACTATTCAATTCTGGTACTCACTGACAGGGACCTACTGCTTAACGCCGGCTCCGAACGACTAATCTATTTTTATAGTCACGTTAAGTCGCCGACTTGTACGAGGTGAACACCACCGCTGAAAATTGTTATATGTTTTTATATAGGGTTGAACCTGGGTTAACTGACATGATAGTCGTGCACACTTTCATCACACCACGGCGGTGTCATTCATTATGAGGTTGTTCGAATCATAAAGATGATTGTGTGTGATGTAGTGGCGATATTATGGTGAATGGGGAGCATACTGTGATAATATATCCATAGTATTATCCTAATCATAAGCCGTACAATAGTTGCCGGTCCTCTAATATTTTCACCCAATTTATTGTGATAAACTAAAAATTGCAGTGCACAAAATTGGTTTTACTGATTGAATACTTAGATAAAACCAGGTGATGGGAAATGGCCTGAAATACAAAATGACCAAACACCAAAGACACGAATTTCAAAATGACGTAACAAGTGTGTCATTGAACTAAAGAGAAAGACGTAACATCACTATTGTACCAATAAAGCAACATGTGCGGTGAATAATTTCGGTCCCAAAAAGCTGTCCTCTTCGACCATGACCAAATAAGTACACTTAAATTGATCCAAGAATACAAATGTGCACGAAAAAAATATGGTTGACGTAACAATATTCAATGAGCATCATACTAATGTTGGTTATATGGATGTGGCACTACAATATTATGATCATCACAACAATAGTCTAGTTCACACACAACTATACTATGATCCCCACAACAATATTATAATCCTTACAACAATAGAAGTATTTACACACAACCATCCTACCACCCATATTATTATTCACATCAACCATACTACGATCCCCACAGCCATATTATAATCCTTACATCCTTAGTATGTTTCACACACAACCATAGTATTATCCTAACAATTATAGTGTGTCTCACACGCAACCATGTTATGATGTTTACAACCATAGTATGATCCCCATGATCTTTACAACCATAGTATGATCCCCGAAATTATTTTTGTCAACAAAAGAGATATGTATTACATAAACATATATTAAATACAAAATAAAAGGAGTATTTTTTTCTAAAATTAGAAAATATTCGTTTAAAAATTTTATTTTACTTATTAAAAATTTCATTTTTAAATTTGCCAATAATACTTTGGTTGCGACAAACATACTTTTTTTTGTAGAGAACATACTATTGTGCGTAAGTCTGAAACATTTGAAAGAAAACTGTTCATAAACTGCAGCATATCGAAGAGTTTCTTGAACAATAAATGTAACTCCAAACTTAATAAGGTGTCACCAATGAATTTATTTCCTCGGGAATGTCACTACGAGGGTATACCAATAATTCGGTGACTTTTCGAATAAAAACAGTTTTTTTTTTCAAAAAAAAAATAGTTTACTACATAATATCCTTTTAGCTCAATACACTTCTAACGTTTCTCCAATTTTTGTATACCTTACAAAAAGTAGGATTTTTCGAGGTCCAAAAAATAGGCATTTGTCAATAATTCAATCGTAGGAGCTGAAACACTTTCCACCGAGCCATTTCTCTAGGTTTGGAAATAGGAAATAGTCACTTGAGGCTAAATCTGGTGAGTATGGCCGAGGAGGTACCAAATCGTAACCCAACTCATGCAATTTTTTTTATTGAGACTGTCCACGTGTGCACCCGTGCATTGTCTACCAAAAGAACTTTTATATTGGCCGACCTCGTTTAATCGGTCCAATACGTTACAGTATTCGCAGTTTATCGCGTACGTCCCAAAAACTGTTGTCATCACTTTATTGGCCGACAAAGTCATCTTCGGAGCCGGTTCACCCGGAGAAACCCATTGATTAGACTGCTGCTTGGTCTCCGGAGTGTTGTAATGGATCCATGTCTTATCCACAGTTAAAAAACGCCGTAAAAACTCATTCAAATTGCTGTTGAACAACTTCAAACAATCCTTTAAAGTTGACACACGATTACGTTTATGGTCAATTGATAGAAACGCGGCACACATCTTGCAGACAGCTTTCTTGAACCCAACTGATCATGTAAAATCGAAATCAAACTGGCATATGAAATGCGTATGGCATCAACAATCTCACGCACTTTTACTCTTCGATCGGCCCACACCAAATCATGGATTTTTTCGGCATTTTTGGATGTATTAACCCCAATTTGTCGTCCAGAACATTTAGCGTCATTTGTAGTTGTGCGACCACAACCAAAGTAAATAACTTTTTTCACCATTGAAATAATAGCGCTGAGTCCCCATTATGTTTATCAAGCTTTTCTTTGGTTTGATTGACGGTTTCTTCCGCAAAAAAAAAATGTTTAATGAAATTCACTTTTTTCCATTTCTAACCACATCCACGAGGTTGTATCTTTTGAACAGCTGTTGTACACAAAATAAACGACGGAACTCGCTCAAAGTTTGACAGTAGTCTATTAACAGATGGTACTTGCTAGGAGCAGAGTTGCATTTCATAAAACTACGAGGAAAGTTGGAAAAGTCACCGATTTATTGATATGCCTTCGTATTTTGTCTACATTTAACTGGTTGATTTATAAACTGCATATTACCATATCATTTTTTATGAAATTCCTAAGATTTTCGGTTGACGCGACCATCTTGAAATTACGAGGGAAATATGGCAGACTTTCTAAAACTAAATGCTAGGGTATTAGAAGTTATAGGAGTTGATGTGAGCATTGTTTCGCGACATGACTCAAGGGATGTAGTGGCTTTATTGTCATCGTTCATAAAAGCGATAAAAGCTTTATGATTCATTTAGGTAAAAACTAGATTCTGCTTCCTCTCTATTGAGTGTTTCTTGATTGTATTCTACCTGATTCACCGCACTTTTAGGGACTAAATTGGATAAAGCATCCAAGATTTGGTTGACAATTAAATTTGTGCAACAACTCTGGTATCATTGTGCACAGCTAATATATCGGCGGGCCATGGACTTTAATTTTTTGATCAGTCAAAAACAAAATTACGATTTTATCGTTTAAATAAATATTAAGTTCTTCGCAATTTCCAAGTCTATTCTTCTTACATACGAGTACGACTAATTTGTTTATTAAAATAAAAAATGTGTCATTGTTATAACGTGCTAAGTGACCGGCTTTGCGTCTGGTAAGGTTTACTTTTTTGTCCCTTACCCCTTCGTGGAGCTGTCATATTCAGAGCACAAAAATTTGGCTTTGTTTACCAGGAACTGACCAGAAGGGGTGTACAAGTTTTGAGCTACATTTCGAGTTACCTAATACCTTAATGTAGTAGGTGTCTTAAATTCTTAATTGACATCCACTTAAACCTAACCATTGATTAGTACTCGTATGTGTGGCAACAACAAACGATTTCATTATAAGCAAGCAGGCAGTTTTATATCGAATAATTTAGCCCCGCCGAACTGTGCGCCATTTTCACATGTTACTATTTGTATTATGTTTTTTTAATATGATTAATTAAATACTAACAAAAATGAAATATTTTCATTGGCCTTGATCACGTCAAGATATTCACAGCACTTATTTAGAGCGCAAATGTCGTAGCTTAACTCTCACAGTAGGTATCAAAAAATGATTTATGAGTTTATATTGGCGTTATCTGAAATATTTGTGCACTGCCTGTCAAACTGCATTAGATTTGGTTAGAAATGTTTAAGTGTTTTGGCTAACACGTGGCATAGTTACTGTAGACGGTGTCAACAAAATCAATTATAAATTAGGCCCCCTTTACTTATATCTTAAATAATTTTTTCTGCTTTTCACCCAATGTGCAACACCGGTAGCAAGTAAACAATTTATATGAAAATAGTCCCCCCTAACAATGTCTTTAATACGTTGTATTTTAATTTTATCAATTCCCTGTCGATGACAAGTGAGTGCAGAATGTTTTAATGTGACAATAGAACATTAAAGTGGGTAGTCAAGAAAAAAAGGCATAAGACTAATTTAAAAGTACGTGATTTTAACACTAGTGTAAAAATGTGTAAAACGTGATCTGATAGTAATGATAGTTTCCTCCATTGTTCTATTGCAATAGGTGTCATAGTTAAAATTACCACACGACTGTCAAAATATACGGTATGGTGTGCTATAACATTAGGCATCGTTCCCAGGTTGCAGTTTGCTGGTCTAGTGAAAATTATCAAGAAACAAATAAAAAATTTGCAGTTGTTTGATCCGAATAACATAGACTATCACCAATATGCGAACAAAATTTCCTTTCTCCTCCCTTGCCTGAAATGTACGGATTTTATTGAAATTTGGTAAAGGGTCGATTGACTGGAAGTTGCTAGAATGGGGCGTGCAATCCACCTTTTTCTTATGAGCCTGCTCGTAAAAAGGTGAAATACGAGTATTTGCAGGAAACAAAATTCAAGAGAGATTCGAGTACAAGGAATGTATGTACTTGAATTTATGTGGGTTTCAATCTACGCTAGGATAGTACCGTGTGCACGCAGAAAAAAATATGGTTGTGGTAACAATATTTGAAGAGCATCATACTATTGTTGGTAATATGGTAATGGTACAACAATATTATGATCATTACAGCAATAGTATGGTTCACACATAACCATAATATGATCCCCACAACAATATTATGGTTCTCGCAACAATTGGATTATTCATACACAACCATACTATGATCCCCACAACCATATTATTATTCACACTCAACCATACTATGATCTCCACAACCATATTATTATTCACACTCAGCCATAGTATGATCCTCATAACCATAGTATGACTTACACACAATCATCAATTCAATTTTTTTGTGAAGTTGTTATTCAACAATAGAGATTTTTATTAAGTTTTGCAAAAATACATTAAACTCTTAATAATAGGAGTGATTTATTTAACAGTAAAAAAAATCATTTATTAAAAACATTTCAGTTATACTAATCCGTAGTTTGTTTTGAAAAAAAGTTAATTTACATAAAGTACTATTATTGCGTAAGATTCTCAAAAATATCATTGTCAAATTAAAAAAAAAATACCATTTTGCCGGTATTATTGCCGTAATTATATTATTGTTAACGTAAAACCCATGAAAACAATAGTTTTGACCCACCAACCATATTTATATTGTCGCTACAACCAAGTTTTAATTTCTAAATTTGGCAATAATACTATTGTTACATTTCAACAATATTAATATTGCCGCAATCATACTATTGTCAAAATGAAGCACAAAAAAACAATACTATGGTTGCGACGACCATACTTTTATTGCAGAGAACATACTATTGTTGCCGTGACCATATAATAATAATATTTTTTCTCTGCGGGGTTGTTAAAGGTGCAAGAAGGGGCGTGGTTAAGGCTTCGAATTTTCATGAACTAGTGTAATTTGTATTCTTTTTGCGAATTACTAATTTTTAACAGAATCGTATTAAAATTATATTGCGAATTCCAAAAGTGGGCGGGGGTACTAGAATGGAACGTGCCATAGACTCTTTTCTTACACTTGTATAAAGCCGTAAAAAATATGATGATTTGATTTTGGTTTAGATCATATGAATAGGATAAAAGATATTTTAATGGTACATTTGGTACATTTGTGTAAGAAGTACTAAAAGGGGTGTGGCCTTATTGCCCATTTTTTTATCCTGCAGGCAGTTTCAGACAAATATTACGATGTGAAAAATTTTTAAACCATTACTAGGCATGGCTCAAATGAATTAAAAAGTCATCACACGTATTTTAAAAAAAAACATATGTAGGGATTTTTGCGTTACGATTTTTGTTCGTACCAAATGATATATACGAGGGTTATATACTTCTGGCGCCATCTGACACTTTCATTGGAAAGTTTGACATTTTTTAGCATAAACCTACTTAGAACGTTTTGAAGAACGATCATCATTTGTGTTGTTTACAGTGACATGAAAAAATCAATTTGGCAAAAAAATGGAATTAACTCGTGGACATTTTCGTGCGATCATTTTTCACAACTTTCGACATGGATTTTCACGCCAAGAGTGTATCGATGAACTTAAATCTTTCTATGACGATGGAGCACCATGCTATACCACTGTGAAAAACTGGTTAAATGCATTCAATCGTGGCCGACGCTCGCTCAAAGACGAATGTCGTCCAAAAACGGCCGTTGTGCCAGAGAATATTGATGCCGTGCGTGACCAGATAATGTAGTATTACGGTATGTCACATGACGATATGACATTTCTTCCACCAGCATACATTCGATATTGCATGAACACCTGGCCGTAAAAAAGGCCAGGTGTCCCTCACAATTTGACAATCGCTCAAAAAAAGGCTCGTGTCGATTGGTGCAAAAAAAATTTGAAAAAAAAACGATCGCGGTGCTTTAAAAGACTTATAAGATCGTCACAGGTGACGAATCATGGATCTATGCTTATTAGCACGAGAATCACATGGTGACGAATCACATGGTTTTGCCGAAGAAACAGGCGACCATCTGTTTCTTCGGCAAAACCATGTGGCGACTGCTCCGCTTGAGAAACGTAGGAAGATCAATTCTGTGTGGTACACCACAATTTGTTTGGCTGAAGTCTTCGGAGAAATTCAAAAAACGAACAAGAGAAGACGAATGATTGTGCACCATGACAATGCGAGCTCTCACACATCGGCTCAAAGCAGCGCATTTTTGACTGACCAAAACGTCGAATTGATGGGCCCTCCGCCGTACAACCCTGACTTGGCACCCAATGACTTATTTTTATTCCCGCACATCAAAAAAAAATGCGTGGTTAACGATTTTCGCCGCCAGAAGATGCTGTTCAAGCGTTCAAAAACATGTTTTGGGGGTTTCTCAATCGGAGTGAAAAAAGTTCTTCTACAATTGATTTGAGCGCATGCAAATGTATATAAATCATGCTGGAGAGTACTTTGAAAAACAATTAAACCATTTTTGATGATAAATATTCGC
Source organism: Hydrotaea diabolus (assembly GCA_963513945.1). Lineage (NCBI taxonomy): Eukaryota > Metazoa > Arthropoda > Insecta > Diptera > Muscidae > Hydrotaea > Hydrotaea diabolus. Next base: position 147,509,628 of record OY740718.1, on the reverse strand, counting down.
ATTTTCAATCTTAGGCCAGAAATATATATAGCAGCCCTCGTAATACCCTCTTACCAAGTAGGGTGATGATATTATATTGTCAAAGCAAACATGTTTTGTTTCTCCCTGTGGCACAGGGAGTTATGAATTAATGCTGATAATACATTGTAACAAATTAAAGAAAAAGAGATATACCTCATGTTTATCCGTCCGTCAGTCGTCTCTCCGTATATCGCTGTAAGTAATAAAACTAAAGGTCGCAATTATGAACCGATATAGTTGAAACGTTACATTGTATAGATATGGACTTTGTTTAATTATTACAAGGTACGATTTGTGGTACTCCAGCTCTGAAAACCACAAAGTAACCCTGTTCTTAAAATTGAACGTTTTTTTGGAAATAAATAAATTTAAACATTTATATAAATTAACTTTATAAATACTCTGGCACTTTTCCCCTACCCAGTCTAATATATAAGTATATTAAGTATATAGCGACCCGCAAATATATATTAACAAAATTGTTTGTTGTCTATTTATAAAATCTATAGCAATAAACCCATATCATAGCACGTGTTTACAATAATGTAAATCATACCGAACATAAATTCCAAACCAAATTTTCAAACCACTTTAATGAGAACAAACAAAATGTCAAAAATATTGAATTCCTAAAAGACGCAGTTTTGTGGTGACCATACAGTTAACATTTTCATTACTATCTATCAATTGGATTTTTTGTTTATCAGCTTCAATGTTTGATTTGACAGACACTTAAGTTAAATGCAGTTCGAAATCAAAAATCTCAAACAATGTCAAACAATGCTCAAAAATCTAAAGCAAAATATATTTAAAACAAGTAAAAACTTTTCAGTCGGTTGATCCGACTTACATATACCCTCACCCATATATGGGCTTTATAAAGGGTGTTTTTCCAGACGTGTGGTTTTCAAGAAAAAAAAATAAAACGAATATAAATTGTTGGTTTGGCCAAGTATTAAGCTTTATTATAAAGATAAGGGTTTGCCATTATGTTTAAAACTGATTTCGAGCAAGTGGTCGCCGCAGCTGGCTCGTATAAATTCCAGTGAAGAGACCCAATTTTCGACCTCTTTTTGAAGCATTTGGGGCCGTATGTCAGCAACAACGCGCCGAAAATTCTCTTCTAAGGCGTCAATCGTATCGGGCTTATCTACTTAGACAAGCGACTTCACATAACCCACAAAAAATATTCCAGCGGTGTTAAATCTCACGATCTTGGAGGCCACGCCACAGGCTCACGACGCGATATAATGCGTTTACCTAAAGTTTCCTTCAATAAATTGATTGTTTTGTTGGCTGTATGGCATGAAGCGCCCCGTCTTTTTTGAACCAAAGGTCGTCATATCAACATCCTCAGGCACGAAAAAGTCATTAGTCGTGGCTCTTTAGCGTTCCCCATTGACTCGAACATTCATTTTTGAAGAAATATGAACCAATGATTCCCTGTGCCCATAGACGTCTCAACAATGGCTTGTGGATTTTTATCACTCCAAATGCTGCGATTTTGGGTATTAAAGTAACAATTACCCCAAAAGTGAACTTAATCGCTGAACAAAGTTTTCTTGCAAAGTCAAGAACGGAGGATATCTCGTTTTAGGTTCATTCACCACGATTTACAAACGTTGTTCCGAAGAAAGTATATGAATGAAGTGGCAAACCAAATTGAATACCACGCGTCTAAAATAACACTTTATTTTCCTACTTTCCGTCGTTTGTGTGCACGAAGAAAAAAGTATGGTTGGGGTGACAATATTCGAAGAGGATCATACTATTGTTGGGTATATGGTTATGGCACAACAATATCGTGATCCTCACAACTATAGTATGATTCACACATAACCATACTATGATTCCCACAACCATAGTATGATTCACACTCAACCATACTATGATCTCCACAACCATACTATGATCCCCACAACAAAAGTATGATTCACACTCATCCATACTATTATCTTCGCAACCATATTATGATCCTTACAACCATAGTATGTTTCTCATACAACCATAGTATGATCCTTACAACTATAGTATGATTCACACGCAACCATGCTATTATCCCTACAACCATAGTATGACGCACTCAACCATACTATGATCCCCAAAATTATTTATATAGGATTTTTATCAAGCAAGTTATATTAAATTGCAGTACAATAAGTTAAGAGCCAGAATTAAGGCAATGTTTTTATTGAACATTTTATTCAAGAAACATAAATATATATTCCAAGGCAGTCGATAGTACTTTTAGTGTCCAGCAGGGGTGAATGCTACTTCACCATCCGTAGACCCCATAAAACGAATGTGATTAAACCATGATCAATGGCTATACTTTATACTTAAGTGCTGACAGGTTTTAAATAAACGAGAATAAGTCGGTATTAGAGTATTTCACCGAACAAAGTAAACATAATAAAAATCCCTCGAACTACCTTCCGATTGTTGTTGTGTTTTTTATGGACAGCAACCATTCACTGTATCGTGTTTTTTTGTATATCAAAAAAACATACGCACTCACATACATGTATGCTCTATAAAAGCTGTTTGTTGTGTTCATAGTCGCAACCATACTGTATGATTGCCGTAATCACATTATTGTTAACGTAAATTTTAAACAACAATACTTTTGTTGCATCAATGTTTATATGGTTGCTACAACCCTATTTTAATTTCTAAATTTGGCAATAATACTATTGTTACATTTCAACAAAAGTAATATTGTCGCAGTCATACTATTGTCAAAATGAAATTCAAAAAGCAATACTATGATTGCGTCTAACATGATTTTATTGTAGAGAACATATTATTGTTGCGGTGACCATAGTGTCACCATATCGTTTCTCTGCGTGTGGAAGGTACTAGAATTGGGCGAAGCATCCACTTTTACATTTTGCAAAATATAAAATACGAGGGAAATTTATGCATTAGGGAAATTGCTATGTCGGGGATGTTCGTGTGGGAGGTACAAGAAGGGGCTTGTTTGGCACAGGCTCCATTACTCCTTTTTATTACTCCTTCGATATCCATCTAATATATCTACTAATATTTTTAGCAGAATTGTATAAAAAGTATTTAAAATATTATGAAAATACCAAAGGTGGGCGTAATGGTCATTTGCTCTGGAGGTACAAGTATAGGGCGTGTCATTCGCTATTTTCGTACGCGTATCTGGTGGTATCAGAATGGGTCGTGCACAAAGCCTTTATTAAGATATTACGGTGATCACAATTTAAGTAAAATTTACCAGTTATGTGGGCTCTAATCTGCACTAAAACAGTGTCATTTGTGTGGGAGATACCAGAAGGGGCGTTGATAGGCATGCAATTATAAGTGTTTGGCACCAAGTAAACCTTATAATTGTGCTACCCTTAGTATTGGGTTGGGTTAGATTGTATGAGTATCATTAAAGATATCTAAAGAATAACTGAAAAATAGAAAAGTGGAAGGAATGATCAATAAATGGGAAGTACCATAGAGAAAGTATTCGACACTATTTGGCACAATGGTATCATCTTTAAACTCCATAAACTTGAATATCCAATTTTTCTCCAAAATATTATTAACAGTTTTCTATCAGATAGAACATTTGTTGTTAACATTGAAACATTGAAAACCTGAAAAGTACATAATTTTTACCTCTGATTTTGAACATCCTAAGAAAAATGCAGCTGCTCTTAACGCAGATTCAAGCGGGAAGGTTTCTATCACTATCGTCAAAAAAATGAAAACATCGCTTGTAAATGTGCGAACATATTTTTCAAATGCAAAATTAAAATTAATGAGTGCAAAACCCAAGCAATACTGTTTCCCTTCAATAAATCGCCGAAATGAATTCCAACTATTCCCTTGAAACTACAGGGCTCAAATATTTCAATACAATATTAGATCTCATACCTTGGGATAATACTGGATAAAAAATGTACATATAAGGAGCATATTTTATATGAATGCAATAAAGCTGTAAGATGTGGAAGAGCTCTCTTTCCTTTACTAAGTCGTAAATCAACATTAAACACGACAAAGAAGCTCTTACTGTATAAAACGTGCATCTGACCGATTATGACATACGGATGTCAAATTTGGTCTCACACACATTAAAAAACTACAAATCTTTCAAAAGATAAACATTAAGACAATCTTTTACTTAAGTAGACTGTAGTCCACTGTAAATCTACATAGTCAATATAAGCAGGATATGTTTGAAACTGGCATTTGCAATCTAACAGCACGATTCGAAGATCGAAACAGATCTTCACGTTACGCTATATTTAGGATCATGAAAAATGAATTCCTTCTACCTAGTATGGTCATAAACACTGTTACAACATTCAACACACCCATTTCATTAGTAGAACTGAACATACCCCGCTACATGGGTTTTGAAAGCTAACCTCAATAGCGTTAGTCTGTAACGGGATTTTAAAATTGTTTCAACTTCCATCATAGAATGGTCAGATAATGAGAACCGTATCGCTGTTATAGCGCTTTTCAAGTGTGAAATGAAAAAGTGATATTTTCAAAACGCGCCGGCCACTAGGGATTAGCCGCATGTTCGTCTACCGATGCATACAATTGTTTGAGGAGACTGGAGATGTAAAAGATCGCCACCGGTCGGGCCGTCTACGCTCTGTTCGATTACCGCATGTCATCAAAGCCGGTAAATCAAGAATTCACAGAAATCCGCTCCTAAAACAGAAAAGCATGGCCCGTGAGATGAATATCACGCTAAAGTCTATGAGTCAAATCATTAAAAAAAGACTTGGAACTTGGGGCTTTCAAACGACGTACCGGACATTTATTGACTGCAGCTTTAAAACAAAAATAGGATTGAAAAATGAAAAGGTCTTTTAGTGAAGCACGCTGATAACTCGCACAGACAAATTTTGTTCACCGATGAAAAAATTTTTATCGCTCAGGAAAAATTTAACAAGCAAAATGATAGAGTGTATGCGCGGTCATCTAAGGAAGCATCTGAACTGATTCCAAGGGTGGAAAAGGGTCATCACCCAGCTTCAGTCATGGTTTGGTGAGGTGTCTCTTACGATGGGGTCACTGACCTGCATTTCTGCGAACAAGGGGTCAAAACATCGGCCAAAGTTTACCAAGAAACCGTTTTGGAAGCTTTTGTGAAGCCTCTTAAAAATTCCTCCCATAGCAGGATTCTGCGCCGGTCCATAAGGCTAAAACGTTCCAGGCCTGGCTTCGAAACAATTTGCCAGCGTTTCCTCTGAAGAATGGCCCTCAGGAAGTCCAGATTTGAACCAATTGGATTACAAATTGTGGACGGTTTTAGAGGACAAGGCTTGTCACAAAAGATATCCCAACATTGGATCTCTTAAGACTGTTTTGGGTCGAGCTGTGGCCAATTTTCCAATGGACGAGGTTCGTGCAGCTATTGACGATTGGCCAGTGCGACTTAAGGAGTGTGTAAATGCAAAAGGCGGACATTTCGAATAAGAATATTCTTTTTGGATGCAATATACATCAATAAATATATTAAAAAATATTTGGTCCAAAACCATTCAGTACTTTTTATTTTACAGCATAAAACGTGAGTAACAGCATTTATGCCCCTACCATGTACAACTTCTTTCGTGAAGTTGCTAGAAGTTCGTTATACTAGAATTCTTTTATTGACATAAATGGGGTTTTTCCTCTATCTTTTCCTCTAATTTGTATCAAAATACCAAATTTGTATGTAATCTTTAGAAAAAAGGCCAATATTTGCTGCAATACTATTTTTTTTAGTTATATCTCAAGCTTTGTAAAACATACAATGTTTTACTATTTCTAAGTGTGCTGATGATAGAAAGTCATACACAAAAAAAACATGGGAGGTACCAGAATGGGGCGTGTCCAACAATCATTTAATATGCATGTACAAAGCCCTTCTACAAATATCGGGTGATTAATCTAAAGGTATTTTTTAAAATTTAAAAAAAAAAATTAAAAAAAATAAAATAAAATGTGGAATATTTGTGGTTCTTTCGAAAGGACATTTTATGCCATTAATTTTTTGAATATTATTTCCTTTAAATGCTGGCCGCAACTACGCCTCAGGGTGTCTATTGTGGGGGTCTAATTTTGGATGACTTGTTCGAGCATTTCGACCGGTATGGCTTAAATGACACGCATAATGTTGGCTTTCAAAACCGAATCGTAGCTGGTTTGTCAGCATAGAATTTGGACTTTGCGTAGCCCCAAGGAAAAAAATCTATAGCTGTGATATTACACGATCTAGGCAGCCAACTCACCTCTCCAAAACGTCAAATTAGCTGTTTTTCGAAATGACCTCTTAATAGATCCATCGTTTAAGCAGCTGTATGGCAAGTGGCACCGTCCTGTTGAAACCAAGTGTCGTCAAGATTACGGGCTTTAATTTCAGGAAGCAAAAAGTCCGATATCAAGGTGCGACAGCGAGCTCCATTCACGGTTACGTTCCGACCATCATCATTTTTGAAAAAATATGGACGGATTACTCCACCAGCCCATAAACCGCACCAGACCGTGGTTTTCTCTGGGTATAATGACACCTCTTGAACCTCTTATGGTTGCTCTTCAGCCAAAATGCGGCAATTTTGTTTATTGACGTTGTCGTTGAGGCAGAAATGTTTCTCATCACTGAACAAAATTGTGGTCAAAAACAGCGGATCTTTCCGTTTCTCACCGAACGCTCATTTCCATAATACAGTTGCCAACATTTGAAGGTAATTATTTTCAAAAAATAAATGCCATAAAATGTCATTTCAAATTACCAATAAAGAATCTACACTTGATTAGAATTGTTATATTTTTTTTTGTTCTGAAAAAATACCTCTATATGGATCACGCTGTATAAAAGTACAATCGAAAACAAATCCGAAAACATAAAATAGCAGAGAATCGAGCTACCAATGCCAGGGTCGCATAATTTAGCATCGAGTACACTTTTTTAACACGCAATCAACCGAATCCAATGGAAAACGTTCGAATACGAAAAAAGTAGTAGATTTCAAGAAGATTCTTAACTTCGGTGTGAGCATCATCACGCTCATCAGTTAAGACCGATTGACTCATCACAACATGTGTAACAGCGGCTAACGACTCTGCATAAGATTATGCGTGGGTTTCCTTAAATGAACTCGTCATACTCGCTCTGAGTTGTTTACCATTCATTTACAATATAGATCTCTTTTCCTATATTCGACAGAGTCTTTAATTAGAACATTTTCCCGCCGCAGCGTTTTTTGTTGTTTGCCGTCCCATTGTGTCGTAGGCCACGCCAAATCAGAGGAAGCAATTTTTACATGCGTGTTTTTGTACTGTTCATGCTAATCTTCGTTCGAGTGTGTATTTCCGTTTTCTATTTTTAATCACTTTGTCTTTGTCCCCTTGTATTACATAGATTAGTCATTAGTCGATAGATAGCTTCTTGTTTTGTTTTCTTTCTATTTTTTGTTTATTCGAAATAGGGGCGTGTCATCGTTAGTGTTAAAGTAATTTTGATTAATTTTAAGAACACAACTAAACGAACAGAATTATTTTTGTATTTGAAAGGTCACTAAAAAGACATCTGGAAATTTATAACGAGCTAAAACCGGATATGAACGTTTTTAATTAGCAAAGTAAAAATTAGGGTTAAGACGTTTATCGTGCGAAGAAATCTATTGAAATCCTGCTGATTTGATAACAAAATACCTATTAAAGTGTTTAATTTATTGCAAACACTTGAAAGACACGTGTTAAAACTCGCTTGTTTTAATATTTTTTTTGGAAAAAAAAACTTTTCTAGAAAAAGAGTTTTGCGTTGTAAACCGGAGTTAAGCCGGCTTCAACGAACGTGCACATATAGAACATATTCGTTTACGCAACCTAATTTGTCTGTCCACCAAATAATTGTTGTTCAGTCTGCTTCGAACATTCCATAAGTATAACCGAATGTTAGCTCGTACTTATAGAGTCCAAAACTGACAACCGAAAAGCGACATTCCGGTTTTTATGTCCAAACCCGACCGTCGTTTTCTCAACACTAGCTTAACTACGAAATACGTAACTGCCAAAAATGTTCAATCCAAACCCACCTTTAAGTATACCGATCGACTCAGAATCAGGGTTACCATAACCATTTTTCAAAAAGGCGGAGATTAGTGCCAAAAAGGAGGAGATTCGAGACATTTACAAAGAGCCTTTAGAATTTTCGGAGGACACATTTTAAAAAAATAAAAAAATTTCATTAGTAATTAATTTTGTATAAAAACGGTCAAAACCTATTGACATGTTTTTATAGTGCACATGGACAAAAAGAAAACAGCAAAAATGACCCTATTTTTTAAAATAAATAATTTTTCGAATTTATTTTGGGCGAAATAAACATGTGAGAGCTTCAATAATAATAGTGGTATTTTAGGTAAGTCGTCGACAATTTTCGTTTGTCATCTGATTTTTCTATTTGAAAATATACGAGGGCGACCACAAAAGTAACTGGCCTAACATAAAAAGAACCTAACATAAAAGAAAAAAAAACTCAATACACTTCATCAAACGTTTTTCAAGTTTTTTATATCCATCCGAAAAATAAGATTTTTCAAGGCCTTCAAAATATGCCTCAGTTTCAGCAATAACCTCGCTATTGGACGAAAATTTTTTGCCACCGAGAATTTTTTTTAAATTTGGAAACAAGAAATAATCAGAAGGAGCTAAATCTAGACTATATGGTGGATGCGGAGCAATTTTAAATCGTAATTCGGCCAGTTTTTGTTGAGTTAAAAAAAAATGCAGTGTGTGAAGGAGCATTATCTTGATGAAAAAGAACTTTTTTTTCTAAATGCGGTGGTTTTATCTTGATTTCTTCACTCAACCGATCCAATAATGCACAATAATATTCACTATTTAAAGTTTTTCCTTTCTCAAGATAATCAATAAATATTATACCCCTTGCATCCCAAAATACTGTGGCCATTACTTTTCCTGCTGACTTAACAGTTTTCGCCTACTAGGGACCACTTTTACCAGCTTCTATCCATTGTTTTGACTGTTCTTTTCATTCTGGAATGTAGTGATGGATCCATGTTTCATCAACAGTTATGAATCGGCAGAAGAACTCTATTGGATTACGCTGATAAATCGCTAAAAGCTCTTCGGAATTGGTCGCTTTGGATAGCTTTTTCATGTGGAGTTCATCATGTAAAATACTCCAAACTTCTTTTTCGTGTATTTTAACAATATCAGCAAGTTCTCTGAGCTTTATTCGTCTATCTTTAGTCACTTCATTAAATATTTTTCTGATGTTTTCAATAGTAGTAGCAGTTTTCGGTCTTCGAGAGAGTTGTTCATCTTCCGTACTTGAACGACCCATTTTTAATTGTTGAACCCAGGATTCCACGGTGGAGTATGATGGTGCATTATCACCATGAACATAATCCAATTCATCTTTGATTAATTGTGGCGTATAACCTTTCATATAAAAGTGTTTAATTACCGCACGAAACTCTTTATTTTCCATTTTTCAAAAATTATGAAACTTGTTTACTTTAATCACCTGTAACAAAGAAAATAATCATTAAATATTTCGGAAATTTTGACAGATGGCTTATAAAAGGTTGTTTTTAAAAAAGAAAACAAAAAAGTTGCTAGTATAACAGAAAATGTGAGTAATAACTAAGCTCGCTTTAACTTGCTAAAGGCTATTCTTGACTAACTTTCTTTCTATTTTTTTTTTTCGTGGGCAATTGTCTGAAGTAAACTTGAAAAGGGAGATTTACATTTAGAGTAGTTTTCATACGTTTGGTGAGAACTTAGTCGTAAAGAGTTCGGGTTTCCTTTCAACAATTGCTGCGAAGCTTTCTGATGAAGGTCGTCATGGATTCGAAGTCACGATGAAAGCAGTGTGCAGCCAGGAAAATCAATGTCACTGTGCCATTTTGCAGAAAACTTGTCATCTATTAAAATAAAAATGCAAAAGGTCTCGAGCCGGTTAATCCCTGTTCAAATTTTATTTTTTTAAAACAAACGGGGTTTAACGCATATTATCTATACTTTTCTGTAAAAAAAATCATTTTTATTTTCTTGTACAGAGGTGTTAAGTTATAGCGTTAGATACCTCCAAAGCGAGTTGTTGTTCTATTAGCCACTTTTTCTTATGGATCACTTATCTTTCGATTGTATTTAGAGTAAACATAAATTCCTAAAATATCAGTAATCAAACACACATAAAACCATCAACAATTACTAGGGAACATACGAGTATTGCTTAAATCCGAATATTTCTAACCATTTGTACACCCAACTAGTTTTTAACGATACAGTTATTTACTACATAGGCCTACATAGAAGGTATTTCTTGGAGGATCATAAATTATATTATGTTTACCACCTTTATCGGAGTCGATTGTTATTTGTCCAACGACCCTGAATAGCCGGTGTTTTGTGTAGTTCCGTTGTCGATGGCTAGTTGCTACAAGTAATCAAATCAATTTCATAATTCTCAATACTCCCCCTTTTTTCATGCTGGTCGGTCGTTCGGTTGCCATGGCTGCAGTTAATTTGCCAATAAATTTATCTGAAGTAGTCTACGACGGCCACCAGACGGCGTTAATTCTGCCTGTCGGACTAACAAACATGTGCCCACCTCAAAAATGTCACTGATATACAACGCATTAAGCATTTTGTCGTACTGGTACTTAGTCAGCGATGATTAGCAGCGCCCGGTTGACGACTGCGACCATGTGGAAAATGATGTTGTAAACAACTTGAATCGATGTTATTCGTAAGCAACTACGCTATAAATGCCTACAGTTGATTACAAAAACACCAGTAAAAATATCGCTATGTTCGGCCAGGCCGAAGCTTTTTTAGTCTCCTCCATGGATTGCGTTGTAGTAGGACATTGAAAGCATTTGGGTATTTGGTAGTTGGACTTTGTTTGACAGAATTAAATTTTTGGGGCCCGATGAGCCATTGTTTTTTGAGAACACATACGTCTTTAATTGAATAGAGCTCCCAATAGGGTCGTTAGGAAGCTAGTAAATTAGGGTCTTAAATTTAGTCAAATTTTCAAAGTTAATGCCTATTGAGATAAGTGAGGTAATTCCACTGTTTCTTAGAAACAATGTGTCGATGTTCAAAATCCCCATAGCTCTAGGGAACTTTTATCTACGGGACAAGACCTGAATTATAATCGAAATATAAAAAAAAAAAATTAGTTTGGGATCCGTGACGATACTATTTCTTTTTTTAGTACCCATAGTTGAAGGAAGCCGATTTTTGGGCCCCGAGAGCAAAATTGGCTTAAATCTTTAATACGGGTACGTTAGAGCGTCTCGCCCAAAAAAGTGTTCGATGTACCCTCCTAAAAATTAACCTTGGACATTTTTAAGATGACATCTAAAATATTTTGGCTCCAGCTTTGACCTCTCGTGAGCTGGACCATTTTGAAAAAGGGTCTATTTTTGCATGTTTTGTTAATTTGAGAGTCGGTTTCATTAACAACATATACTATATTTAAGGCGCGTCCAACTATATACGAGCATACAATTTGTCAAAGGTCGATCACACATGTCCTATTTTTAAGGATATTCTGCAAAAAAGTGGTTTTAATGTCTAGACAATTTAAGTAAATACGGGTTTCAGTTTTTTTTTGAAATTCGTGCCAGTTCGCGTTTTGACAGAAATGCAATGGTTTGGCTGCTCTACGTATTAAATAGGGCAATATGAGTACAAATTTGTTTCTTTTCTTTCTTTCTTTCTTTCTTTCTTTCTTTCTTTCTTTCTTTCTTTCTTTCTTTCTTTCTTTCTTTCTTTCTTTCTTTCTTTCTTTCTATCTTTCTTTCTTTCTTTCTTTCTTTCTTTCTTTCTTTCTTTCTTTCTTCTTTTCTTTCTTTTTTTCTTTCTTTCTTTCTTTCTTTCTTTCTTTCTTTCTTTCTTTTTTTCTTTCTTTTCTATTCTTTAATTAAAACAAATAGAAACGGCGCTAAGTTCGGCCGGGCCGAATCTTATATACCCTCCAGCATGTATAATGTTCAAAGCAACATATTAAATTGGCATGCCGTGAAACCATTTCTTGCCAAATTTGGTCAAGATCCGACAATAAATGTGGTTTCTAGAGCACCGGGACCTGAAATCGGGAGGGACCTTTGTATGGGAGGTATATTAAATCATGGACCGATAAGGTCCAGATTAATAACAGTTGTTTGTAATGGCATAAAACTACTTCGTGCTAAATTTGGTCAAGATCAATAAATGTGATTTCTAGATCCCCGGGACCTAAAATCGGGAAGGTCCTTTGTATGGGGCCTACATTAAAACATTAACTGATATGGCCCATATTCAATCTGAAATAGACTTTGTCCAAAACAAATTTTCCTACTAAGTTTCAACAGTGTTTTTACAGAGGTTGTTTTAGTCCTTGTGTGGGGAACTTTTTTCCTGTGAACCGATTCCGCCCATTTTCAATACCCGATAATAAGACATATCTCTGTCAATGTTGAGCCTTCTAGCTTAGTTATTGCGATCCTAATCGTAATTTTAATAAACACAAACAACTTCAAACAAAAAATTCAAAAACCACTTTTTTTTTGCAGAATATCCTTAAAAATAGGACATGGGTGATCGTCCTTTGACAAATTGTATATATAGTTGGACGCGCCCTAATTGTATATGTTGTTAATGAAACAGACTCTCAAATTAACAAAACATGCAAAAATAGACCCTTTTTCAAAATGGTCCAGCTGACTCGAGGTCAAAGCTGGAGCCAAAATATTTTAGATGTCATCTTAAAAAATACCAATGTTCATTTTGGGGGGGTACACCTTGCACGAATTTTGCTTTCACATAACTTGAGTCGCTCTAGGGTACGTGTTCGAATTTGTAACTTGTTACTGTTTCTAGAACCATACCTCGCCCAACACTTCTAGAAGTCCTCGGTAATTAAGGGTTTTTTAGCCAAAGCCTTTGATTCAGCCAAATGTTAGAATTCAAATTCTTTAGAAAATTTCACTGTGTCTGAATTTCTAAGTAAAGGGTGTTTTTTATTGGGGTATAGAACTTTAAATTGGCATCACTTTTTTAACTGGCGGCCATTTTGTCAGCTGTCAAGTGATTAATATTTAGTTTGGTTTGCCATTTCATCATGAACAGGTTGACAAAAGAACAACGCTTGCAAAATGGGCCGAAAATGAGATTCATCTCGATGCTGATTTTCATCACAAAATTTTGTTCAGTGATGAGGTTCATTTTTGGTTGAATGGCTACGTCAACAAGCAAAATTGCCGCATTTGGAGTGAAGAGAATCTACATGAGACCCTTGAGACGCCATTACATCCACAAAAACTGACTGTTTGGTGTGCTCTATGGGCTGGTGGAGTCATTGGGCCATACTTCTTCCGAAATAATGCTGGAGAGTCAGTTACCGTTAATGGAGACCGGTATAGAGCCATGATAACCGACTATTTTGTTCCCGAATTGGATAGCATGAATGTGGATGAGTTGTGGTTCCAACAAGACGGCGCTACATGCCACACAGCGCACGTCACAATCGAATTATTGAAGGAAACATTCGATGAGCGCATAATTTCGCGGAATGGACCTGTCAATTGGCCACCAAGATCGTGTGATTTGACACCATTGGATTATTTCCTTTGGGGATATGTGAAGTCGCTCGTCTACGCCAACAAACCAGAAACGTTAGGGGACTTGGAAGCCAACATTCGTGGCGTTATTGCCAACATTCGGCCCCATATGCTCGAAAAAGTGGTTGAAAATTGGACCTGTAGAATTGGCTTTATTCGAGCCAGCCGCGGCGGCCACATGCCCGAAATCATATTTAAACATTAATGGCATAAAATTATCCTTCCAATAAAGCCAAATTGATGGACATTAAAACGATTTTCTTGCGTTTTATTTCAATTCGAAGTTCTATACCTCAATAAAAAACCCCCTTTACATTGGCCCAGTGTTTTTTGTACAGACATTTTATGGGAAAAATATGAGTTGGGGCCTTTTTATATTAAGGTAACGATATTTGGATTCTAGAGAACATTTCTGTGTTTCTAGATATCCATATGTCTCCGAACGTGGCGGGCCAATTTTCGGCGCCCTATAGACCTTAGACCCATGGGTCGAGACTAGAATTTTTTTCAAAACGGAAAATGAATGTGATTTTCTCATTTGTGAAGAAATGTTGTTTCTTAATACCAATATGTTCATGTTTCAATGTGGCCGATTTTGGGGCCTTGGGACCCATAGATTAAGGCCTTAAATTTCTTCGAATCATAAAATGTATGGGATATTCTGCTTCGAGGGCAAAATTTAATGAAGACCAATTTTTGGGCTCATAGGTCCCAGACGGGCGAATCCGAGTTCCAAATTGGCAGAACTCTTAAGTATAGGTACATAGTTAGATTAGTTCGAAAACTTCAGTCTGAGTACTTACTTATATGTCCATTTTTGAAGAGATAAACTTTTCGACGGCCTAGGTACCTTACCCCCAGAGATCAAATACTCAATTGTCTTCGAATCGTAAAATTAATGAGATATCCTAGCGAATATTTATGGTTTTTAATTCCCATATCTACAGAGTTCCAGGAGGCCGATTTTTGGGCCCCTTGAGCCTATATGGTTTGAATCTCAAATTGTTCCTTATTTTAAATATAGGTACATATTTGGAGCTGAGAGAAGATTTTAATGCTTAAGGGGCTCCGAGGGTTCTAGTGACCCAGCTTATTTATAAGAAGAAAATAATCTGTCTTGCCACTTCCAAAAAAAAAAGATTTTAAAGTTCAGTAATCAAATTTCATAGAAAAAATTAAAAAAAAAAATGATATCAGCACTTTTTGTAGCCCCTTAAAAGGGAACTTTTTTCCATTTTGTCTCTTTAAACTATTTTCAATATCAACCCAACGCCAACTAAAATAAAACTATATAGCAAGTTTGACCACTCTTGCAGTATCGTTTGGACTGAATCGTGCTTTCTACAGAGAGATAAACGGAGATGGCTAGATCGTCTTTGTATTTTTGGACGATCAATAATATATATATTCTATATGGTCGCAGATAAGTATTTCGATGTGTTACAAAGGGAGTGATAAACTTAGATATACACCCTTGTTGGAGAGCATACAAATCGAGGTACACCTTGCTTCGTTTGAATAGGATCACACTATATGTTGATGAGATCTCTAGCCCTCTCGTTACTTTCCTCAGCTTGTTTTTCTTTTATACTCATACACGGTGGGGCGCGATAATTTGCTTATTTGGGAATGAAACAAAAAAAAAATTATGAACCTTAGTAAAATTTATTTTATATTTTAATTGTGTTGAACAGTAGGGGAATTTTTAAATTACATGATTTTAAATAGTGTATCTGGCATATGTCGACCTTCGCTATCCACACACTGCTTTATGCGTTTTCTGAAATTTTCATGAACTCTAACAATTGTCGACTGGTATTCTGCCAATTTCAGCCTCAATATTGAAGCCGTCCATGAAACATTTGCCTAAAACAATTCATGGTAACCCTCGCTGTGTGTGCAATGACATCATCCTCTTGGAACGATGTATCCTCTAATTGCATTGCCCCAAGAGCCGGCTGAAAAAAATCCTATATCAGAGTCAAGTACCGTTTGGAGTTCACAGTAACGGCAAGACGGTTATCCTGCTAATGAGAGAGGGCCTATGATGCCTACTCGTGATATCGCGCACCACACATTGACGCGGTCCGAATGCAGAGGACTCTGGTGAAGTTCTCTATGGTTTGTTTTACCAGGAACACGTCCGCGTGGGGGAGCAGCGAATCGTATACGAAAAGCACGCTGCACTGCAATAATCGAGGGTGCATTTGAAAAATGTGCTTCAACACAAAATGACCTCTCCTCACTTGTCCAATGCATGATGGCAACTGAAAGGCAGACGAATACATATCTCCCGTCAGCCACTATAAACCACGCACACTCTCCACTTTCTTCGGTCAACGGTGCCGCCACAGTCTGCAGTGCAAAAAAGCAAATTACCTCGCTCCACCCTGTTTTATATTCTCAGTAGCTGGGGCCTACTTTAAAAGCCCGCTTAGCATGTAATAGGGACGCCTGAGCGATAAATCTCTTATTCGCAACATCGGCGTTATTTTGAAAGCGGAAATACCCGCCTAAGGAAAATGTCCATTCAAAATCTGCAGTGGTTGTGTTAAAGGCATTAACCATCCACGTACCGAAGCGTATCATTTCATTTCAACTCAGCTTAGATGTACTCGTATACCAAAAACCATTTAATATTTTCGATACATACACAATACAGGTTTATTGATTCCCCCGGTGCAGCTATCATAACGACACGTGCTGCCGGTCTTTTTGGAATTGAATTCAATGGAATATTGTGGGAAAGAAAGTAATTAATTTAGAACTTTATTGTTAATCAGCTTTAATTATCTTTCGATTAGAACATTTCGAAATAAATGGACACAAATGCACATTTATATGTTTATATAATTCCATTAAAAATTCCATACGTTAATGACACGCGTAATGTTGCCTTCCAAAACCTGAATCGTTGCTGGTTTGTCAGCACAGACTTTGGACTTTAAGTAGCCCCGAAGAAAAATGTCGCACCGGTCCAAAGCGTGAAGTTAGTTTGTCTTCGAAATTACCTCTAAATAAATTTATTGTTTGAGCAGTGTGTATGCGAAGTGGCACCGGTCTGATGTAACCAATTGTTGTCAAAATTACGGGATTAAACATCATGGCGCGATAGCGAGCTCCATTTAGGGTTACGTTCTGGTCATCATCATTTTCATAAACCGCGCCAAATCGTGGTATTCATAAGGTAAAATGACACCTCTTGAACCTCTTCCGGTTGCCCTTTAGCCCAAAGGCGCCAATTTTGTTGAGCTTCATCACTCATGACTGAACAAAATTTTGGTCGATAACGGCGGATCTTCTCGTTTTACACCGAACGGTCAATGCAAAATTTTCCGATTTTCGAACTCTGACGGGAAACATTTTTTAAGGTCCCTCCCACCAGGCATCAAACTGTTTTGTCAAACACAATGAGAGGCTTGAAATCAGATGTTAGTGCATGACAATTGATGGTGTGGACACACAATGGTGAGAGCATAACAAACGATTAAACTGATGTTTCTGAAAGTTCTCATTTCAGCTAATAGTTTTTACAATCACAGGGAAACAATACTTCGGGTTTTCTCTGTGTGTGTTTGTTAATTCAATTGGTGGTTGTCGCAAACACAAATTTAAAGAAAATTGTGTGGCGTAACCAATAATTAGTGGTGATACCGTTCAAATAAATTTATGATATGAATACTGTGAATACTGAAGTATGATTTAATATTTCAAATACTACCCATGCGGACTAAGGGGAGCCGCAAAACTACCTAAATGGAATGCATATAGTCTAATATATAATTTAAAGTTTTGCCTCCTTAGCGAATTCGTCCAATTATAAACAATTTGGGTTATCATTTAATAATTTTGTGGTTATTTAATATTTTTTTAGTTTTTGTTTAAAAAAATTTCTGGTAACATTCTTTTGCTTTTACACATTGAAAAGGAATTAGCCGGCTCAAGACCTCTTGCATCGATATTTAATTAAAGACAAGTTTTTAACAAAATGGCAAAGTGACATTGATTTTCGTGGCTCCACACTGTTTTTTTTTGCGATTTCTGGTCCGTGACAACCCACTTCAGAAAGCTTCGCAGCAATTGTTGAAAGAAAAATCGAACTCTTTAAGACCAGACTCTCCTTAAACTAATGAGAACTAATAATTAAATACTCTTGTGTTTTTTTAATTATTTTTGTTTAGGTTTTGCCAAAATTTCTAAAAGTATTTATTTTCTTTTTTTACATCGAACAGGGATTAACCGGCTCAAGACCTCTTGCATCTATTTTTAAATAGAAGACAAGTTTTTAACAAATGGGCAAAGTGACATTGATTTTCGTGGCTGCACACTGCTTTTATCATGATTTCGGGTCCGTGGCAACCCTCTTCAGAAAGCTTTGCTGCAATTGTTGAAAGTAAAACCGAACTCTATAAGGCTAGGCTCTCCCCAAACGAATGAGAACTACTGTTGTAAACCTTACTTTTCAAGTTTTCTTCACACAATTGCCCACGAAAATACAACTCACTCTTGCCACCTCTACTGAGACTCCACATCGAAAGCCATCATTAAAACCTGGTTGATTTTCTTGAGGTATTAACGCATCTAAAGAAAGTCGCTATTTTTGTCTGTTGGTTTGATAAAGAATAATTCAAAGAACCGCTAGTGTTTACCTTTTTCTAAACTTCGTAGTGATTTTGAAAAACTACTAAAAAATAATATTAAGTTAAGAAATTATTTTATTATTAAGAGGTTCCGATACTACGTCACTTCTACCGATACTTACAGCTCTTTTTTAAAGAGCTGTAAGTATCGGTTGTGCTGATATGAACTTGGATATAAGTTGCAACCTCGATCATTCGGAAGACAAAAAAATTCTGTTGTCTGAAAAAAATCTGCAAACTGTGCTTATATTTTTATCGGTTTAAATTTTTTTAAAATAATTAAATTAGATGCAAATACCACAAGTAATAACACTCTTTTGTGTTTATCGAAAACTTTTTTGTTGGCTGTACATTTTCAAATAAAGAAGCTCTGAGAAAATAAGAAAGAAACCAACAAAACGTTGGGAAAATATATACAGTATGTCAAGAATCACTTTACACATTACAAAAAAAATTATAATTTTCAACTTAATTTGTATGAAAATATAAGTTTTAGGTTTTAACTTAATTTTTTTTATTTATTATGATTACAAGGGATAAATAAAAAGAACGTAAATCCAATGTGTAAAAAACAAAAAATAGGACTTAAAGAATTATAAATATTTTTTTTACTGTCAAGAAACACTTTTCACAACTCGCATTTGTTATTCCTTTTGACACTCACTTAACGGCCAACGGTACTTGTTTGTGGCTTACATGTGATTTACATTGCTTTTGTATATGATTGTGGTTGTTAGTTTGTGATCAGTTTTTGTTGTGCGCGTATCACAGCGTAACATATTGAGTTTGCAAAATACCAGGCAAAAAATTATCGTTCGATTTAATTCAGCTAATTTACTACAATCACCAATTGGGAAATAGTGTGAAAGAATTGTCGGAAATGTTTTCAGTAACACGAAAGACTATTTATAATGTAATAAATCGAGCTGAAAATGAGGGTAGATTGGAGGCAAAGCGTGGAGGAGGACCCAAGCCAAAAATAACTGAACGTACGAAGCGCCTAATGATAAGGAAAATTAGTCGAAACCCCCAAATTTCGACCAGAACCCTTGCAAGGGAGCTCGAGAAAGAGGGTAGAGTAGTTGTTTCTCATGAAACAGTTAGACAGGCGATTCTAAAGAACAAATATTCATCAAGAGCTGCACGAAAAAAACCAATCCTTTCTTCAGTCAATGTAGATAAGCGCTTTTCCTTCGCTGTAATGAATGTTTCCCTAACGGCCGACTATTGGGACGACGTCATATTCAGCGATGAGACCAAAATGATGCTGTATTACAACGATGGGCCGTCTAGAGTGTGGCGAAAGCCATTAACATCGCTTGAAAATCGCAAAAACATCGTAACATGTCTTAAATTTAATCCAAACACTTTTGTGAAAAGATTTTATTGACACAACCAAAATTGAACTCTACTTGATTTTGTTTTTCGTTTAGTTTCTTTCGCATTGAACTTGCTTTATTTTTTTGTTAACCTTATGTAAATATTGTGTATAATTATAATAAATCAAAAAAAAAATACGTGATAGAATAAAACAAATTACTTTCTTGCCTACAAAGATGAATTTTTATATTTATTTTCTTTGTGTAAAGTCATTCTTGACATACTGTAAGTTAGTTTTATTTTAATACATAAAACAAGCTATTCAAAAAGCCCAGTCAAAACGACACAAATAATTAAAATTCAATATTTGGTCGAAAAAAAAGTTTAATAATTTTCGATAGGCGCGAAAATAATTTACTACGCTCAAATTATTACAATGAGCCTTCTAAACTTGCATTGCCGTGACTAGGCCTCTGAGCTAATAAAAGGAATGTAGGTCTTATTTTGTTTGATTGCTCTTAAAATTTCGAAACTCAATAATATGTTTGTCTTTTCGCCAAATGTTTCACGAGATTTCTTTAGCCGAAAAATATTTGGTGATAACCTTTTAAACTCTTAACATTGAATGGAATTGCAAAATTAAATACCACCAGTGTTTTTTTACGTTATCAACAATTATGGACTATCGGTAAATTAATTTGTCAATTTTCTCTTTTGGAATGCATGTTAACATTAAAGTGGGTCGCAAAAAACTTAATGGAAGTACAAAAAACAAATTTTGCCTGTTTAAGATATTTCGCTTATTTGTTACGGTTCTGAAGAAAATTTCGCCTTAATACCCTAAAGGGTGTTCCAACTATGTGCTCATATTTGTAACATCTTTACCGATAGAAAATCGATTCCATGTTTATTTTATGATCGAATTCCTTATTCACAACGGCGTGGTGTAGCCGAGAGTGTGCGACCCATCTCCAAAACACTGATCTTTAAATATCACGCTCCACACGCAGAGAAAAGATATGGTTACACTATGGTCACCGCAACAATAATATGTTCTCTACAATAAAAGCATATTCGTCGCAATCATAGTATTGTTTTTTGAATTTCATTTTGACAACAGTATGATTGCGACAATATTACTATTGTTGAAATGTAACAATAGTATTATTGCCAAATTTAGAAATTAAAATATGGTTGTAGCAACCATATAAACATTCGTGCAACAAAAGTATTGTTGTTTAAAATTTACGTTACCAATAATATGATTACGGCAATAATAAAGTATAGTTGCGACTATGAACACAACAAACAGCTTTTATAGAGCATACATGTATGTGAGTGCGTATGTTTTTTTGATATACAAAAAAAACACGATACAGTGAATGGTTGCAACAACAATCGGAAGGTAGTTCGAGGGATTTTTATTGGGTTTACTTTGTTCGGTGAAATACTCTAATACCGACTGGTTCTCGTTTATTTAAAATCTGCCTGCACTTAAGTATATAGCCATTGACCATTGATCATAAAAAAACACAACAACAATCGGAAGGTAGTTCGAGGGATTTTTATTGGGTTTACTTTGTTCGGTGAAATACTCTAATACCGACTGGTTCTCGTTTATTTAAAATCTGCCTGCACTTAAGTATATAGCCATTGATCATGGTTTAATCTCATTCGTTACTTGGTGTCTACGGATGGTGAAGTAGCATTCACCTCTGCTGGCAACTAAAAGTATTTTTGACTGTTGGAATATATATTTTGGTTTCTTGAATGAAATGTTCAATAAAAACGTGGCCTCAAAATTGGCTATGATCTAATAGTAATGCAATTTATAATAACTTGCTTGATAAAAATCTCTATTTTTGAATAACAACATTACCCAAACCTAATAAATAATTTTGGGGATCATAGTATGGTTGAGTGTGAATCATAATATGGTTGTGGGGATCATAGTATGGTTGCGTGCGAATCATACTATGGTTGTGAGGATCATACTATGGTTGTATGAGAAACATACTATGGTTGTGAGGATCATAATATGGTTGTGAAGATAATAGTATGGTTGAGTGTGAATCATACTATTGTTGTGATGATCATAGTATGGTTGTGGAGATCATAGTATGGTTGAGTGTGAATCATACTATGGTTGTGGGGATTATGTGTGAATAATACTATTGTTGTGAGGATCATAATATTGTTGTGGCACAACCATATAGCCAACAATAGTATGATCCTCTTCGAATATTGTCACCACAACCATACTTTTTTTCTGCGTGCAGTCATGTCATTATTAAATTGATTGGGCCTTAAAGCAGCTCAATAGATTTTACTCGAAACATCATCTTTTTTGACCCGCGTTTTTATCTTGGCGTAGTTGTTAACAAGCAAAAGTACAGAGAAGTCAATGCATCCGCAGAGAATGACAATATGGAACGGTGGCATCAACGGCTATTTTTTTTTTTTTGAAAATGTTACTGGAAACTCCATATGGTTTCACTGTTTTGAGGCTGCATATTGCATTTAAATCTCGGCGATGTAAATTGGGCACCTCGGCGTTTTGATTTACACCGTTAGAATTTTATTTCTCTGATGTACCGTAAAAAAATGATGTTATGCCAACAATCCATGAAAGATTCAAACACTTAAGATCCAGAAATCATCACGACGACCTTGGAACATTGGGTTAACAAGATGCCCTACTGCGAATTTTGATGAAATTTTATTTAATACTCACAGTGAAAAAATCAGTTGGAAATCGTTCCGAACTACAAATGTTCGGTTAAATATACATAATTTCTGTTGCAATCACCGACATTCCATTGTATTGATGGTTGCACTAACCATAAGATGTAATCTACAATTATATTACGAATCTTACAGTCAATAAGTCGGTTATACCAACCGATTTCCGTAAAACTTTTCGTTGTCACAATTGGTGGTCATGGCAAGTACAATTGGTGGTCATGGCAAGTACAATTGGTGGTCATGGCAAGTACCACCATTTTGGTGGTTATGGCAAGTACATGTTACTTTGGTACCAATATTTGGTGCTGACGACAGAAATTCTTTGTAGTAATTCACCCCCGTTAATTTTGAACTTTGTCGGGGGTGAATGATTTCTGCTAGAAATGAAAGATTTAGGTGATTATAGGAAATTCCCGAAATGACAGCCCTCGTGGGTCCGAGTTATTTATTTTTTTATGGGCCAAGAAAATTTATATTTTACAACGCAATACCATATGAATTAAGTAAAAAAGTAGTAAATATTCCTTCATCTTACAGAACTTTCAAGATTAAGTGAAATCGTCTGGTGGTTATTTTCGGAGAACATTTTAACATCCGATCTCTAAGACTGGAGAGACCTTTTCATTCTTGTTTCGAAAAGGAAAAAAAAACATTGTCCAGATAATTTTAGGTGGGTCGTGTCCTTTGTTATTGAAATTGTATTAATATTTTTAAAAACGGTCGGTTTTGGCTAAAAATGTAATGTTCTCATTTTAGCATAGACCGTCTAAATAAAATCAGAATATCATCTGAAAAAAATGGCGCTTTCATCCTTTTTTTTTAAAGAAATAAGTTTTTTAATTAAACTTAATGAACAAAAATCGGGCGATTTATTAAATAAAATTTGTATTCATCTATTTTTTTAAATAACCTACAAATATGTCCATTATAAAGTATATATTTCATATCATATCTGTAGCCAACCCTTCAAGACTTAATTTATGGTATCTTGTGCCACATAACCATTAAGTAGCCTTTATGAAACTTAACAGGAGTACGTTTTTTTTGGCTAAGGACGCGGTTTAGATTTAGGAAAGCGGTTTTAAAGGAAAGCGGTTTAGATTTAGCTTCCACAAATTTATTGAACCGGTTCTATGTCTTTACCTCTAGAAGCCACTTGATGAAATTTGTCACAGTTCATAACGATCGATCAAAAAAAAATTGTGATATCGGTTTAAATTGTGGTATAGTCCATAATAAAATGCCCAATTTTGCCATCGTACACAGAAAAAAATAATTCCGGTTGAAAGTATTTTTTTTGTTTGTTTTAATATAACATCCATAAAAATGTACTCAATTTTGTATCGTTTACTAGATTTGAATGACACTTGCATTCTGTCATTTTTGATATGCGGCTGTATTGTCCATCACCAAAAAGTAAATCGAAGCGAATTTCCAATAAGTTTATTAACCTTTTGTGAACCGAAAGACATCTCGTTCGACTGAATTTGTGGACTTCGAACCGAATTGCAACTGACTTTTTCTCTGTGTGGAGCAGCTTTCCCCACCAGCAGGACACATTATGTGTCTATCTTATAACCTTAACCACAAACCGGCACGGGGAAATTCAAAGTCAAGTAAATGCAAGAATTCATGAACTTAACAATGTTCCTATTTTTTAGCCCTCGATTAAACAAATTATCGGTAATACCCCAACGATTTATATGACAGTATGGGGACAACGATCTCATAGAATCCGCTCAATCATCGTTTGATACGTTTATTCAATAAATATACAAAAGCCTAACAGGCGGCGCCATCAGTTGACAGACCTTAATTGAACAAAAAAAAAAAAATAAATGCCGATGCCGCCGCTTTCATCCCATTGTTGCAACGTCTTCAAGTGTGCACATTTATTTGTTGTGACATTTGTCATGAACGGCAATCTCAAAATTGTCTTGTCTGTCCATAAAAATCACGAAATGTGATAATAAATAAAAAAGTCATTGGACAAATCTTACAATTGTTCAAGCTCAGCAGAAAGACACGACTGCTGATCATAATTTACAGTAGAAGATTTGTATGCTTTTTCTGCACACAAGGTTCATTGTTCCCCCTCAAAGCATCGTAGCAGAAACCCGAAGTCACTTTTGGAGAGGGGTCAAAACAGCTACGAACCTATGCATTCTGATAATTACATACATATGTATGTATGTGTGTATTTTCTTATGCCACATAAATTTTTTTTTAAATTCTATTTAAATTGCTACCGCACGATTGTGCGGTAGCCCCACAATCGTGCCAGAGAAGTGGTAATTTTTCAATCATCTACAAAACCCGGTTTGAAAATTACCAAATTCATAGAACTGACAATATCTGTTGCTTATAGCTCCCGGTAAGCTTTGTCCCTAGGTTATTCAAATTTTAGTGAACAACATATGTGGCCCGGCCTACGAAAAGAGCTTATGACTCAAAAAAAAAAAAATCCACATATTTTTTGGTTTTGTTTATTTCTTTTTTGAGTCATAAGCCACCTTTTCATAGGCCGGGTCACATATATTGAATGTGGGTCCGTTAGAAATCGACAGAGTGCAGAACCAGACAAATATTTGCTTAGTTTTATAAATGATGTTTACGTACAAGAACAATAATATAATGTCAATGTGTACTCTAGCTTGAATTGCAGAATTATCTGTGGGCAGTTCTTCTAGTTATTCGATATGATACATTTATTTTACACGAATAGAAGTATTCGTATTGTAAATAATTTACAACTTTGATTATTTTTTTCCAAATGTTTCTAAAACAAGCAAAAAAGCTTCAGTCGGTTGATTCGACTTACATATGTTAACGTACCCTTGTACCCTCCCCTATATATGTGACAGCGCATATAGAAAAGGACCTAAGGGTAAAAAAATCAATTTTCATTTTTTTTCTTTTTTTGATGTGGACAACATCTGAGCATCGAATGAGACCGATCCCATGCCTTAAAAGTGTTCCCTCCCAGAGATATGCGCGTTTTAATGAAAGTGAAGTCGACGATTCTAAGCGCAAATAGAAAGGGACCTAATCTTTAAAATGGCTCTCCTGAACAAAACTGGTTTTTAACCTTAGGTCCCTTTCTATTTTGCGCGTCACATATGTATTTTTAATTTTTCGTAGTTCTGTTCTTTATTGCCTGCAGCGCATCGATTTAAACTAAATCTTTTAAAAAGTTCGTAAGAAGAAGTTAATAGAATGGGCGTGGCATCCAGCTTTTTGTGCAAGCGTAACTCTTGTATTATGAATTAAGTTATATGGGTTTTGAGCTACGCTCGCATAGTATTGTTTGTGTGTTAGCTACATGATACGGCGTGGCTAAGGCTCCAAATTTTCTTTAGCTAGTTTAGTTTATTGTTGATTTGCTAATTACTCATTTTCAGTACGATCGTATGAATGGTATTAATTAAAGTGTGTATTAATTACTATGCCATTGCCAAAACTAGGCATTTGCATTGGAGGTCCCAGAATGGGGCGTGTCTTCCACACTTGTCGTATAAGTGTATAGAGCCGTTATAAAAATATTACGGTGTTCACAATTTAAGCGAGTTTCAAGCACTGGTAACAAGTTATGAGGGTTCTTTTCTGCGCTGAATAAGTGTCATTTGTGTTGTTGGAACCAGAAGGGGCGTGGATGAGAATCAAATTGTTTGTCACCAAGTTAACCTTATAATTGTGGTCTTAGATATTGATTTCGAAAACCGAAAATGCTTTTTTCGATGCATTACACTTTTTGTCAGTACCAAATTATACTTATAGTATTACCCTCTTACCCAGTAGGGTGAGGGTATAATAAGAAGTAATTTATTTGGATTATGTCCAAAAATCTATTACAAACTGTATTTCAACTTAAGTATTGTCCAGATGAACTGAGTGCATGATAGTTAATCATTAGTTGGTCCATTCAACACATGTTCGTTAAAGTAGATACCGAATTTAAAGACTACTTAACAACAATCCATGGTCCTATGCTCCACACTGGAATGACGGGAATAAATATATATCATAACCAACAATGCATAAAAACATCCAATGTAAGTATATGTGACAGCGCATAGAGAAAGGGACCTAAGGGTAAATAAATCAATTTTCACTTTTTTGATGTGGACAACATCTGAGCATCGAATGAGACCGATCCCATGCCCCAAAAGTGTTCCCTCCCAGAGATATGCGCGTTTTATGAAAGTGATGGTACACCAAAGATACACGTATTTAAATCTTTAAAATGGCTCTCCTGAACAAAACTTGTTTTTACCCTTAGGTCCCTATCTATTTTGCGCGTCACATATGCCAATTCAGTTCGAATAATCATCCTAATAAGTTAGGGTTACAAATAATTTTCAGCCAATACTGTCAGTTCCCTCTACCGAAAATTGTTGTGTACCCAAACAACACTTGGTTGTAGCGATGGAATACATTAATAGTACGTGCAACCACCAACACTATGTTGGGAAAAAATTGGTTATGACAACAAATTTGTTCTCTGTGTGTACGTTGTTTTTACGCTCCTTTCGGCCTATGGGCCCGTCCCTAATCTAAGCCAAAACTTCTAAATTACTCTACATTTCGATTTGTAGCAAAATAAGCTTTACTTCAAAATTTGCTTTAATGTGTGTACCCGCACACAACCGAATGTTAGTTGATGCACATAAATGTTCGGTATTTTTGTACCCGCACACAACCAAATGTTAGTTGATGCACATAAATGTTCGGTAAGTGCCACACACAGAGAACAGATTCGCTGCCACCGACGAATGTTACTTGATGCACAGAAATGTTCGGTAAATAGAACTGAACGTATCGGTGGAAGTGACAGTGTAGGAACCTATGAGTAATTAAATGTATTTTAACTTCAGTTTTTAAATAAATAAAGATCAGAATATTAAAGACTTCAAAGACTAAAATAAAAATAGCCAAATTAAGATAAAAATTATATTGTATAATTTCGGGACACGCTGATATACTCTTTCGGTTTTGCTTGGCTATAGGAAGAAGATTTAATTTGTGTTCCTTTCCGACAATTTACCTTTCAGAAAAAACTTGTGATTTCGCCGTAATAAATATTTTTTATTAATTGTTTTTTTTTATATTATTTTAGCAACTTAATTGTTGTTCAGGTAGTTGGTATCGCAGAATGTTGTGTTAGGATTACCAATTTTTGGCTGCATCAAAAAGTTCTATATAAAACTAAAAAGGCGTTTTTGGAAACCAAAAATTTAAACTTCATTTGGTTAGTGTGACGAATATTAAGTTGCCTGAACTAATCATCTTATGGTACATCCTACCGAATTTGGATTATGTTAATTAATATTTGGTGATTGGAACTAAAATTCTTCAAACAGAAATCCATTACTTTGGGACGATTTCCCATAAATTTTGTTCTCTGTGTGCATGTGTCCATATGTGACGCGCAAAATAGAAAGGGATTTATGGGTAAAAACCAGTTTTGTTCAGCCATTTTAAAGATTTAAATACGAGTATCTTTGGTGTAGAATCGTCGACTTAACTTTCATTAAACTCGCATATCTCTGGGAGGGAACACTTTTGGGGCATGGGATCGGTTTCATTCGATGCTCAGATGTTGTCCACATAAAAAAGTGGCAATTGCTTTTTTTTACCCTTAGGTCCCTTTCTCTATGCGCTGTCACATATATGATCTTTGATCAATATTGCTGGTGTTGCAAACGGAAAAAAAAACTCTTCGGTGAAGGATATAAAAATATAAATCTTTTTTTTTCTTAGCTTAAAACAATTATTAGGTCCTTGTCTACAATCCTCCTAGAAAAAATGCTAACTAGATAAAAAGCTGATGGAAGTTGATTAAGGACCATTGAAAATATGAGTAGACTATTTTATAAAACAACCAAGTCATCGGAGTCAACCAAAAATTCTTTGCCCAAGTACAAGTGGTTATTTGAAAATACTCGTACGTGTACTCGGTATTCCTAAAAGCAAAAGTTTCTAGAAATCTTATCACACACAGAATAAGCGCTTATTAATAGCATTTGTTATTATCATGTGCTATTATAATTGTTTTGTTGTACTTACCACGCGGTCGGCCGATCTCTTAATACGCATCACAAAGAAAGGCCAGAGATAATTTAGTTTTTTTTTTGGTTTCTTTTGAAATACTCGTATTCATTGATGTGACGGCGAACGCCTTGTTATGATATAGTGAGGTACTGGTACAGCTTCTCATATTACTGAACTCAATGTGGGGCATTTCAGTGGAAGATAATGTGTGAGTTCTGCGTGGTCGTCTTTGCTGGAGGGGTACATTTGGTGATGGAGTGTTTTGCAAATACTAATAATATTTTTTAAATCTTGGTAGGAAATGATTCATACGAGTATATATTAGGAATGATTTAGGTCCTAATTAGATTTTATATCGGGAAAATTTAAGGGCCATTGCCTTTTGATATGCTTAAAACATTAGCGACACCAACTTTCTCTTCTGCAAGACTTATTTTTGTATTTTTATCGGAAGATAAAAAAATCAGCACAGACAACCTAAGGCCGACGTATTATTTCATTCGGAAGATGTTTTCAAAATACGTAACTTCTGATAGTTAGGGTATTTTTACTTGCAAAGATGCGTTGGTGATGTAATCATAATTATTCATAACGCCTGTCTGGCAAGGTTGGATCGCTTAACAATCCAAAAATGCGTTAAGATAGTAAAAAATACAACAAAAGTGTTTATTTCAAAAAAAGGTCATTTTGACTTTATTGCGTAATTTTAATTGGAAATAAAATTTCCAAAAGTATGCTTTATTGATCTATTGCCTTTTATGAAAATCGAATAAATTTTGAGGTATAGCTCCAACGCATAAGTTCAACAGATTTCATGTGTTAAGCTGTAGAAGTCACATAGTGCATCCAATATTGATGAAATTGGATACATTTTATTAGATCGATTCGTAATCAGCTCAGTTAAAATTGGGTCATAACGGCCCTCGTTAAAATATATAGCCCCGGTCCAGACATAACATACAACCGCTCAAGAACATCTATTTTAATTCCGATTTCAATCAAATTGACAAACAAATAATTTTAGACCGATTTGAGTAGTAAAGGGTTATATTTTGATATAGTCCCGTATAAATTGTCTGCGGGTCCAGAAAATTGTTTCCCATATACATGGACATATGGCTTTAAAACAACTATAAAAATGTACTTAGTAGGGACATAAATACTGTTACACCCGTTTTATGCTGTAAAATAAAAAGTACAGAATGTTTTTGACCAAATATTTTTTAATATATTTAGATCGTTTGTTTTTTTTCGGTCTGTTGCTTTTACACATTGAACAGGGATTAAACCAACTTAAGACCTCTTGCTTCTATATATAAATAGAAGACAAGTTTTTAACAAAATGGCAAAGTGACATTGATTTTCGTGGCTGCACACTACTTTTATCATGATTTCGGGTCCGTGACAACCCTCTTCAGAAAGCCTTGCTGCAATTGTTGAAAATAAAACTGAACTCTATTATTGATGTATACTCGTATTGTATCCAAAAAGAATCTACTTATTCGAAATGTCCACCTTTTGCCTTTACACACGCCTTAAGTCGCACTGGCCAATCGTTAATAACTGCACGAACCTCGTCCATTGGAAAATTGGCCACAGCTCGAACCAAAGCAGTCTTAAGAGATCCAATGTTGATGTATCTTTTGTGACAAACCTTTCCTCTAAAACCGTCCACAATTTGTAATCCAATGGGTTCAAATCTGGACAGCCTAAGGGCCATTCTTCAGAGAAAATAACGCTGGCAAATTGTTTCGAAGCCCGGCCTGAGACCGGTACAGAATCCTGCTGGAAAGTCCATGGCTGGTTTTGGAACAGGGAATTGTTAAGAGGCTTTACAACAGCTTCCAAAACGGCTTCTTGGTAAACTTTGGCCGATGTTTTGACTCCTTGTTCACAGAAATGCAGGTCGGTGACCCCATCGTAAGAGACACCCCTCCAAACCATGACTGAGCTGGGTGATGACCCTTTTTTCACCATTGGGATCAGTTCAGATGCTTCCTTAGATGACCACGCATACACTCTATCATTTTGCTTGTTAAATTTTTTCTGAACGGTAAAAATTTTTAATCGGTGAACAACATTTTTCTGTGCAAGTTATCAGCGTGCTTCGCCAAAAGACGTTTGTATTTTTCAAACCGATTTTTTTTTAAAGCTGCAGTCAATAAATGTCCGGTACGTCGTTTGAAAGCCCCAAATCCCAAGTCTTTTTTAATGATTCGACTCATGGACTTTTGCGTGATATTCATTTCATGGGCCTTGATTTTCTGTTTTCGGAGCGGATTTCTGTGAATTTTTGATTTAACGGCTTTGGTGACATCCGGTGTTCGAACAGAGCGTGGGTCAGTCTCCTCAAACAGTTTTATGCATCGGTAGACGAACATACGGCTTATCCTTAGTGGCCGGAGCGTTTTGAAAATATCGTTTTTTTTCATTTGACACTTGAAAAGTACTATTACAGCGATGCGGTTCTCATTATTTGACCACTACATGATGAAAGTTAAAACAATTTTAAAATCCCGTTACAGACTAACGCTATTGAGGTTAGCTTTCAAAACCCATATGACATTAACGGGGTATGTTCAGTTCTACTATTGAAATGGGTGTGTTCAATGTTGCAACAGTATTTATGTCCCTTCTAAGTATGTATAAAATTGAAATTATTCTGGCAGTTTGGCTAAATTAGGGTACCGTTCCCTTTGTCCGAAAATTTGAACAATTTAAACATAGACTTATAGGTACCAAAGCAACAATTCAAATATGATCTTAATCTGGGTAAATTTAGAGCTGTTCTAGGGCTCTTGACTTTACTTCTGATTTAAAAAATAGTTTCCATTCAAAGGCTAAAGGCTATAGCCAGAATGTCGGTTAATGTCGTTTTTTTTTGCTTTTAAAAAAACTACGGTCAGTTATTTCTAATCGAATGAATGAAAAAAATAATATTTAGATACTCTACAACAGACAAGGGACTGACATGGCTAGAACGTCTAAGAATGTTAAAACGATAAATAAAATACTTTAAAAGGTGTCCAAACAAAACAGGTGAACTTTATTTTTTTTGATTTGTTGTGATCATGTCTTGCTATTAGTTTTGAAAGAGGAATTACTCCACAAGCTAATCAGATCTGGTTTGTTGTCGTTTGTCATAGAGGGAAGGAAAAGTATGTCAGCGAAGTTAAAGAAAACACATCCCCGTCTGGTAGACGCGGCGGTTTGTCGGGTGTGCTGCCGACATGGAACGTTTTCCAACGAAAGTTGTGTAGTTGATGTAGTTGAAAGTTGATCTCAGTGTTATGGCCTTAGTGGGCCGGCTTGCGGAAAAAACTCCAGTATTATTTATTTTTAGCTGTTTACCTCATAGACGTGTTTAAATATTTCAATTATTTTTGGAAGTCATCTACATACACTGTAAAAGTTGTCTATCATGGTCTCTAAAGGTCATGACTCCCCTATGTTTCGAAGTAGTTTAAGATTGTAAGCCAACCACTGTTGTCCTCTTCAGAAAACTTTAACTTATAACCGTTTTGCTGGATATCAGGAGTATTCACGACATATTGGAAAAAAAAGAAAAATGTCCGAACTTATTGTATAGTAGCTTATTTTGCGTCACCTGAACGGCAATAGAAATAGACCTTCAAAAAGGATATTTAATCGAACATTTTGAGATTGCTTAACGCTTCCAAAGATTTGTTATAGAATATCTTGTACATCTGTGTTAGCAAAGCATTTGAAGCAGAAATTAACTCAGGTAGTATAGGATCACAGAAAAATAGTTGCCGATGCTCGAAAAGTTATAGCATGTCAGGCGCGATATCAAGATTACACTGTTAAACAAATTCAGGTTTGCAAAAGTTAGGTCGATTCTGAAAGTGAGGGGTGAAAATATAGGCTAAATAAGAAGACCCGTATGGCGGCGTTTGTTTATGTACGAGGGCGGTTCGGAAAATTCTTAGCCTAGCACAAAAAGCGCGGTATAAATAGAAAAAAGTTAAGTGTTTTGGAAACTTCCATCTCTGCTATGAACTACATGTTTTTGTTTCGATCTGGCAACTCCTTCATATAGAAACAGGTGTTCACAAAAGACGCATCCGCGATTTTTTTACAATGGAAAAATTAAAAATGCGAGGTGTCATTAAATATTTACATAAAAAAGGTTTATCGGGACAAGAAATTCATAATGATATGGTGAATGTGTTAGGTGAAAGTGCTCCTTCATATACAACAGTAAAAAATTGGGTTGCTGAATTTAAACGTGGTTGTACAAGCATTGAAGATGAACCACGTAGTGGACGTCCAAAAACAGCAACAACAACAGAAATTGTAGCCAGAGTGCATGATATGGTATTAAATGATCGACGAATAAAAGTGCGTGATAGCTAATATCATGGGCATCTCAAATGATCGAGTCCATTTAATTTTGCATGAAGAACTACAGATGAAAAAGCTTTCTGCAAGATGGGTGCCAGACTTGTTAACAGTCGACCAAAAACGCATAAGATTGAACATTTCTCAAGCTTGTTTGGATCGTTTTCAGCGAAATAAAATGGATTTTAAGCGTCGTTTCATAACTGTTGATGAGACATGGAGCCACCACTGTACTCCAGAGACAAAAGAACAATCCAAACAATGGACTGAAGCTAGAGGAAGTGCCCCAAAGAAGGCAAAAACAATTCAATCGGCTGGTAAGGTTATGGCAACGGTTTTTTGGGACTTCAAAGGTATTTTATTGATTGACTATCTGCAAAAGGGTAAAACAATAAATTCAGAGTACTATTGCAACCTTTTAGATCAATTAAATGTACAAATTCGAGAAAATCGTCCTGGCTTACAACACAAAAAAATAATTTTTCATCAAGACAACGCACCAGCGCACAAGAGTGTTTTAACAATGGCTAAAATCAACGATTTAAAGTACGAGTTGCTTGACCACCCACCTGATTCTCCTGATTTAGCTCCCAGAGACTTTTACCTGTTCCCAAATCTAAAAAAATTCCTTGCTGGCAAGCGTTTTATCTCAAATGAAGATGCAATTACAGTTGTAAACCACTATTTTGAATACCTTGAGGAAAACTATTTTTATCAAGGGATATAATTGCTAGATAAGCGTTGGACTAAGTGTATTGAAGTTTCAGGAGATTATATTGAAAAATTAAAATATTTTTGAAAAACTTACTATTCTCTTTCGTTGATAGGCTAAGAACTTTCCGAAACGCCCTCGTAAGTTCGATTTTTTTTAAACTACCTTTGAACTTTGCAGTCAAATGCCGATTTTCAGCATATTGTTTATATGTTTTTTGGCTATAACTCGTCGACTAATTGATATTTTTTCAATCTGTAAAAGCCAAATTATTGCTAAAGACCTGTCCAACAATTAAAATTTTTTAAAAATCCCACTAGGGATTAGCCGCATGTTCGTCTACCGATGCATAAAACTGTTTGAGGAGACTCGAGATGTAAAATACCTCCACCGGTCGGGCCGGGCCGCCCACGCTCTGTTCGAACAGCGCATGTCGTCAAAGCCGTTAAATCAAGAATTCACGGAAATCCGCTCCAAAAATAGAAAATTATGGCCAGTGAGATGAATATCACGCAAAAGTCCATGAGTCGAGTCATTAAAAAAGACTTGGGATTTGGGGCTTTCAAACGACGTACCGGACATTTAATGACTGCAGCTTTAAAAAAATAGGATTGAAAAATGCAATCGTCTTTTAGGGAAGCACGCTGATAACTTGCACAGAAAAATTTTGTTCACCGATGAAAGAATTTTTACCGTTCAGGAAAAAATTAACAAGCAAAATGATAGAGTGTAACTGATCCCAAGGGTGGAAAAGGGTCATCACCCAACTTCAGTCATGGTGTTTGTTGGGATGTCTCTTACGATGGAGTCACTGACCTGTATTTCTGCGAACAAGGAGTCAAAACATCGGCCAAAGTTTACCAAGAAACCGTTTTGGAAGCTGTTGTGAAGCCTCTTAACAATTCCCTGTTCCAAAACCACCATGGACTTTCCAGCAGGACTCTGCGCCGGCCCGAAAGGCTAAAACGTCCCAGGCCTGGCTTCGAAACAATTTGGTAGCGTTCAATTCCTCTTAAGAATGACCCTTAGGCAGTCCAGATTTAAACCCAATGGATTACAAATTGTAGACGGTTTTAGAGGACAAGGTTTGTCACAAAAGATACCCCAACATTGGATCTCTTAAGACTGCTTTGGTTCGAGCTGTGGCCAATTTCCAATGGGCAATTTCCAATGGACGAGGTTTATGTAAGCTATTGACAATTGACCAGTGCGACTTAAGGCGTGTGTAAAGGCAAAAGGCGAACTTTTCGAATAAGTAGATTCTTTTTGGATACAATATACATGAATAAATATATCAAAAAATATTTGGTCCAAAAACATTCAGTACTTTTTTTTTACAGCATAAAACGTGTGTAACAGTATTTATGCCCCTACTAAGTATATCTCTTGATTTATTTAAAATTCTAAAATATACATTTACATAAAATATACATATATTAATTTATAGTTTCACTATCTTTTCCTCATTGCAGGTCTCAAGAAAAACAGAAATGCATCCATGAAGAAACCCGTAACGCAAATTGAAATAACACAAAGCAGGAACAGCCGCAACGCAATGAGCTCATAATATTAAATGAAAAACTGGTCTGAATCGATGAAGTATTACACATTCAAAATTACTATCAAATGACAAATATTTTGTGATAAATCCATGGTACACTAGTTCCGGTTTCTACCCTTCCCCCTCTATTCAACACAAGCAAGCCTTCCAAAAAATACCTCATTCAGAAACTAGTGTTAGCAAAAACGCTCACAAACTCGCACCTGCACCACCAAAACAAAAACAAAAACCCAACAAACACATTCCAAAATGGTACATGGACCACCAGCTAAGAGAAAATCCAATGGCACTGCGACCACCAACAATAACACCACCAAACAATTTGAAATGGAACTGGACGAGGAGATCACAGAGTCACATCAGCCCGTGCCACCCGATGGTGGTTGGGGCTGGATGGTGGTTTTCGGCTCATTCATGATACACATCATCAGTAAGTGTGCACCTAAAAAAAATCGCTTTTGAACTTTGTCATTTCGTAATGTTGTTATTGTTGTTGTTTTAAAGAATTACAGAAATCTGATCTATGAACTTTTAGTGCACAATGAGAATATGGTATACACAATTGTCTATTCTAATAATCAAATGTTATTTAATTAATTGTTTTATAATCTTTGTTTGAGTACTCTTTCAAACGAAATTAATTGACGGAAGATTCATTCATTGCACTCGCGATCTGTTGTTTTGTAAAATTGCATCAGGAAGACTTTGAAACAATAGAAACTCTAAATGATTTCAAATGTAATCAAGAACTTACAGATGTAAGATTAGAGGTTGAAAGTTGCCGACCTTTATGTTTGTTTCCGGGCAATCTTAAAAAATATTGGAGTTGCCGGGAATCTACGTAACGCAAATTATCATAGTTTTAGTTTCATTGCATATGATTTTAACTTCCAAAAATATTCAGGCTAGACCCACCTTTCAGTTTACCAAATAATCACGAGCTGATTCCATTTAACGATCTCTGTCTGTACTTCCGTCAGTCAGTCTGCTATCTATCTAAAGCTTTAAAGTTCGTTTTTTAAGCCAAGGTCGGACGCTTTTAAAATTGAAACAAGTCGGTTTAGTTTTAGATATTGCGATTTTATGTTTATAGCTTCAGAGTTCTCACATTACATCCAATTTTAATGTTTGGATCCAATATGTGGGCCCAAGGGATTCAAATGAAAAAACCCGCATATTATGACGACTACTACTAAATATGGACATATGGATTTTGTTGAAAGGGTATCCCGCCTTAAAGGTCCATTGTGGAACCCATCCGAAAAATGAGACAGAAAGAGGGAGAGGGTGAAAGAAGGAGCAGATATTTTATATACGAGTATATTTTTTATATATTTTGACTGGTTTCCGTTCTGATTATCAGCAGGATCGATCAACTCGAATAGTTGAGAATATAAGAGGCACATTTGTGCATCTGCCAGATGGAATGGGTCATCGGAGAATCTACTGCCTAGGCAGACAAGTTTTTATTCGTGAAGATCTGTGTTCGAGCATAACAAATGTCGCACTGACCCCTCTTCTTTTGCGTCCTGACAGTAGCCTCTGCGAGGGATGCGCTTGCGCGCAGGCATATGGAGTTCTTACCACGAAAAAGACGTGAGCGCCAACTCGCTTTTTAACGAAATTCAATAGAAATTTGAACAGCGCCTAATCCTTAAATAAAAAAAATTAAATATTAATATTTACAAAGATATAGCAAATTCAATTGAATTAGAGAAATATCAAAAATACCCTCTCCTGTCAAATTTTCTTTTCGGCGCTTACGTCTTTTTCGCGGTTAGGGCCCGATATTGCCTATTAAGCAGAGGTCCGTGGGAACTCCTGTGAGAGTTGGCATCGATCACTTTTCTAGTTCCCTGGTCATATTCGGTCTATTTTCGACCAGAGAGATCGGGTTATAAAGTTATTAATACCATTAGATATTCAGAATATTCCAATTGAAATAAAATTGTTGTCTTTTGAATTTCAAATGAAATGAAAAATATTCTAAATTTCATATGGAACTTTCTTAATTTCAATTGATGTTTTTTTTTTTAATTTTAAATGGATAATCTAAATTTCAGTTGAGGTTTTTTTTACCCTCCATGATAGAGGGTCTATTTATTTTGTCATTTCATTGGCAACACCTAGAAATACTGGCCGGAACTCCATAAAGGATTTATATTTTAACTCGTCTTAAAATTCTAAGATGATCAAGCCATGCCCGACTGTCTGTCTGTGGAAAGCAAACTAGAGGTCTCACTACTCGTATTCAAGCTAGATGCAGAAAGTTTTCAGAATTGTGTGTTGATGGACTGAAGCGGTAGATATGGAAAATAGCTCAAATAGGACAAGAGGAAAAAATGTCCACCTTACAAGGATTGGGTCAACCTCTGAAAAAAGTAACTACCCCGAACTTAAAAACACATTATCTCATGAACTATTTGAGAATAGTATTTGGAACATAGGCATCTATCAAAACACATCCAGAAAAATTGGGCGGGTCCATGCCACCTTTAAAAAATTACATATATGGCCAAAATAACGGACCGATCGTTAGAAAAAAGCAACAGAATAACATCGATGACTAGTAAATTATTCTAGTCTTTGTTATACAAGTAGTAAAATTGAACAAGGCGCACGAGATTGTCTTAAAAACCCTTAATTTAACGAGACAATATCTCATGTTACCATTTATCGAAACACATTCTGGAGAAAAGTGGGCAGTTTCAAGCCCTCTAATCGAATTTATGGCCAAAGTAATGGACCGATCGGTATACTATTTTGTAATGGTTGTATCTCGTAAACTAATAATAGGACAATAGTATATACTTATATGATGTTGGTATTAAAGAAAAACACCTATCTAGGCCAGTGCCACGTCCCCTTGATAAAGTTCTCATATTGGACCATAATCCATGATGGAGGGTATATAAAACGGTGGGCCGATTTGTAAGGCCAAGAATTTTTCGATATTGTGTCGTCGATTTTTGATAGCTTTTGGCATGAGGA
Source organism: Hydrotaea diabolus (assembly GCA_963513945.1). Taxonomy (NCBI): domain Eukaryota; kingdom Metazoa; phylum Arthropoda; class Insecta; order Diptera; family Muscidae; genus Hydrotaea; species Hydrotaea diabolus. Next base: position 147,471,621 of record OY740718.1, on the reverse strand, counting down.
AAAAATGTTCCACTACGACATATCAAAAAAATCATATTCGAAGCGCCTAAATTTAATTTTTTTTTTCTTTTTCTCAACATTTATTTCTAGACGTATTTTTTTAAATAAAAAAAAACACAAAAATTTAAAGCAATTGTGTTCATTCGAAAGCACATTTTATGCCATTTATTTTTTGATTATAATTTCTTTCAAATGTTGGCCGCAACTACATCTCAGGGAGTCCATTCTGTGGTCCAATTTTGGATGACTCGTTCGCTCATTTCGACCGGTATGGCTTCCAAAACCATAATCGTAACTGATTTGTCAGCATAAACTTTGGACTTTACGTAGCCCAAAAGAAAAGAGTCTAAAGGTGTGATATCACATGATCTAGGGGGCCAACTCACCGGTCCAAAACTTGAAATTAGCTGCTCTTCGAAATGACATCTCTATAGATCCATTGTTGGAGCAGCTGTATGACAAGTTACACCGTCCTGCGAAAACCGAATGTCGTCAAGACAACGGGCTTCAATTTCAGGTAGCAAAAGGTCCGGTATCATGGCCTGACAGCGAGCACTATTCACAGTTACGTTCCGGCCATCATCATTTTTGAAAAAATATGGACCGATGATTCCACCAGCCCATGAAGCGCAGCAAACCGTGGTTTCTCTGGGTTCTTGAACATCTTTTGGTTGCTCTTCAGGCAAAATGCGGCAATTTTGTTTATTGACGTTTCCGTAAACCAGAAATGGGCCTCATTACTGAGCAAAATTATGGTTCGGATATTTTACGAGCTTTTGAAGAGCCCAAACACTGAAACGGCGACGCGCAGGAACATCGTTGGGCTTCAATTCCTAGAAGTAGCTAACAATATTGAAAAGAAAAAAAATAAAGTTTAACACAACTCACCCATAGTCTGTGAAAAAAAGCCTATTGAAAAAATATCTCTAGATTAATCACCCTTTACTTCATCGGTTTTCAGATAGCCGGAAGTTAAGAAAAAAGCAGCGTAACCAAAAAAGCTTCGACAAGCTCTGGCCTTTTATATTTCTATTTCGTTCTGATACCAACACTTTCCGAAAATTGTATTGGTCCCTTTGAAAAGTCTTTAAAAGGTTACACACACTTCTTCACATAAAACAGGTCATAAATAATGAGCGTAGGAACTGAAACACATGCGGAACATTTTCTCGCTTCTGCCAACAACAGGTATATCATCTAATCATATTAGACTTTCCCTTTCTTCCCACATAGCCCCACTTCACCTCATACACCTTCGTTCGAGTGCATCTACCTTTGTTCTCTTAAAATTCGCCACAAACCGGCAATAGCTGTTTTAGCTCATTTTGTTCGCTGTCAGTTGGCCATACTTTTTAAGTCAACATGCAATTCTAGGAGCACGTTTTTGTTTTACTTCTCATGACAGTTAAGATACACACAACAGCTGGCTAATCGATTATTCTAAAATATTCATATTTGTTAGACTATGTTAAGGTCAACATCAACCACAACAATTTACGCGGTGCAACTTGCGAGTGTTTACCTTACCTTTTCGTATAAAATAATCAATTGTAAATAAAAATAAACAATTGTACTGTGCAGGGCATCTAGACCGGTAATGGAATCACCTATGGAAATTTTTTTGCACTGCATTTACTTCATATGATATGACTAGGTTTGGGAGTTGTTTTTATCTCTAGGAGAGATATAGCGTATTTTCTGTATATGTTTCTTTGTCACACTAGAGTGTTGACTTCTTACCCTCAATTTGAAAAATACCCCCTTATTTGATTTATGCAGTTAAGTTAAGTTCTAATGTATGCACGAGTTTCGTTCCACACACTAGTTAAAATACAAATAAATAAAAAAGTTTCAACAAAATTTCAACACGACTACTTGCACATCGGGATAAGCTATGAACGTAGGGTGCATAAACTAATTGCATTTTGTTTGTCTTTTCCAATTACAAAGCGATTCATGGGATTTCATAAAATCAGAACAAAACCAGTTTTATCGTGTTTGATTGAAGTGGTTCTAAAGATTGATTGCAATTCTGCTGAAAACAAACATAAAAGGCCGGCTTATCTCAACAAATGCCATAACAATTATTTACAACATTCACTTGGTGAACAAAAGGGTAATAACTTAAAAAATTTCAAATGTATTGTAAAAACGAACAATAATCTTTTTAGGGAGTTGCGGTAATCTAAAACATACAATAACAAAATTTCGTATTCAATTAAAAAATTATTTCAAAATAGTTTGTGCGTTTTGACTTCATAAAATAAATTGTAACATTGACTTTAAATTTTGTAGGTATTTTTTAAAAAAAATAGTAATAATAAAACAACTAAATACAAGTAGGGCGTGGCCGAGTACGCTGTACAACTAAGATATTTAAAAGGTTCCGCACCTCTGTTTAAAGCTTAAGCAAGGTCGGACTAAAAAAGTTTTTCTTGGGCGGAAAGAAATATTTCGTAGGGTATATAAAACACACACTAGACCAATTTTATCAGGAATAATTAAAAGGGCGGTAATCACAACAAATACAGCAATAACTGCATGGAAACAACAACAATACCAAAATCTATCGATTTTCGTTAGGGAGAAAAAAATCATATTAGTGTCGCCCAAATGATTCGATTCGCTACGATTCTCTCAATCGTATTTCTATTCTCACGCTCTAATATGTTATACCGTACGTATTGTATGTGGCAATGTATATTTGTATGTATTGCAGGTCACCTTGGAAAAATAGTTTTAAAAAAAATATTTTTTTTATTACCCACTCGAAAAAACCTTAAAAATAAAAGTTAAAAATTAGTCTCGAAATTCTCTCCTTGTCTAAATATATCTAAAAATCGATTGCTTAATCGACCTACCCTAATAATTATCAGGTCGCACATAAAGCACTATGCTTCATTTAAGCTAGATTGGATTTACAATGTGACTTTTTAAGCGGCAGGTCGTTAAATTCAAGATCAAGGACCGATAAGGTTGATCAACTCATTATACTCTATGCGAAATTTGATCGGGTTCCAATGTGGTATGTGGCGTCTAAAGCTGCATGCTCTGAAATACAAAAGGACTGTTGTATGGGGACTATACAAAAATTGGGATCTTAATATGGGTTAGGTAAGCGTGGTATAATTTGTGGCTTCTAGACCTGTAGGACCTTTAATCTGGGGGGACCTTTGTGTATGGGCTATTCGAAGCCAAGGAACAATATGGATCGATTTAACAAGACATGCGAGTTGGTCGCTATTAATACTCAATCAGCAGTTTCGTCGGAATCGGTAGTAACAATGGGTGATCAATCTAGAGCGAAATTTTTCGATAGGTTTTTTTCGCAGATTACGCGTGAGTTGTGTTAAACTTTATTTTTTTCAGTATTGTTTGTCATTTCGTCCTGGAAAGAGCGTTTGATGAGAAACGATTTTCGACCAATTTTTCAGTTATAAGGCCCATTTCTGGCTCAAAGGCAACGTCAATAAACAAAATTGCCTCATTTGGGATGAGGAGAAACCAGAAGAGGTTCAAGAGGTGACATTATACCAAGAGAAAACCACGGTTTGGTGTGGTTTATGGTCCGCTGGCATCTTCGGCCCATATTTTTCAAAAATGATGATGGCCGGAACGTAACCGTGAATGATGCTCGCTATCGCGCCGTGATATTGGACTTTTTGCTACCTTAAATTGAAGCCCGTAATCTTGGCGACAAATGGTTTCAACAGGACGGTGCTACTTGCCATACAGCTGCTCAAACAATGGATCAATTGAGAGGTAATTTCGAAGAGCAGCTTATTTCGGATTTTGGACCGGTGAGTTGGCCGCCCAGATCGTGTGATATCACACCTTTTGGGGCTACGTGAAGTCTAATGTCTATGCTGAAAACTAGCTACGAGTCAGGTTTTAGAAGCCAGCATTACGGATGTAATTTTTGCGTACATTACGCGACCGGTATGGTCGAAATGCTCGAACAAGTCATTTAAAATTGGACCCTCAGAATGGACACCCTAAGGCGTAGTTGCGGCTAACACTTGAAGAAAAAGGCGTAGTTGCGGCTAACACTTGAAGAAAAGAAAATTATATTTAAAAAATAAATGGCATAAATGTCCTTTCGAATGAACAATTGATTTGAATTTTTGTACTTTTTATTTTAAAAAAAAATGTCTTTACATTGATCACTCGATATGTGGCTGTTAGGCAGTGAAATCGGGAGGGACATTAGTATGGGGGCAAGACGAAAATAAAACACTGTATATTCCACTTTCGCCAGAGCTATTTCATGGTCGCTCATAACTTACCACGAAATTTGAGCGTGATAGGGCATAATTTGTACCTTCTATAGCTGCTCAACCTCAAATTGGGAGGGACCAATGTGTGGGTGAAATCATGGACCGATGTGGATCTATTTCAAAAGGGCTCCTTCTTGGCCCAAACATGAAGAGTGTATCAAGCTGCATCAAAACCGCTTCATAATTGCTACCTATACTTTGATAGCAACTATAAATGGATTGTGGTACGGGCGGGCGAACATCATTTAATGGAATCAGATGGTGATTTTAAATCGATTTGTATCTTAATCGTTGACTCTGTATCCATTTAATTAAGGTGTTACAAACATTCTCTCTTAGTCATAATATCTTGTATCACAGTAAGGTGTAAAATAAAAGGGTGCTTTTTAGACGTGTGGGTTTCAATCTGGCCACACTTTTTTCGGAGTTGGTATTTTTGGCAGCTGTCACTTGATTTATGCTCAGTTTGGTTTGCCATTCAATAATAAATAAACTTAATCCGGAACAACGTTTGTAAATCGTGGTGAATGGGCCCAAAATGATATATCCACCGATTCTGATTTTTACAAAAAAAATTTTGTGCAGCGATGAAGCTCACTTTTGGTTGAACGTACCCAGTTAATAACCAAAGTTGTCACATTTGGAGTAATGAAATCCACAAGCCATTGTCATAGTCACTGTTAAGTGTGCTCTATTGGCAGAGGGAATCATTGCTACATATTTCTTCAAAAATCAATCCGGCCATAATGTTACAGTCAATGGAGAAAGCTACTGGGCCATGATTAATGACTTTTTCGTGCTGAATTGGAAGATGTTCATGAGGACGTTCAGCAAGACGGCGCTACATGCTATGCAGCCAACGAAACAAATAATTTATTTAAGGACACTTTTGCCATTATCTTGCGTCGTGTGCCTGTGACGTAGCCTTTTGTGAGTTAACACCGCTGGACTATTTTTGTGGGGTTATGTGAAGAAGCTTGTCTACGCAGATTAGCCAAACACGATTGACGCCTTGGAACAGAATATTCAGTGCGTTATTGCTGACATATGTCCCCAAATGCTGCAAAATGTGGTCGAAAATTGGGCCTCTCGCCTAGTATTTATACGAGCTAGCCACGGCAGCCATTTGCCCCAATCATTTTTAAAACATAATGGCTAACCCTTATTTTTATATCAAAGCTTTATAACTATACCTTATATATTAAAATGTGCCAAACTTGAGAAACTATTTGAAATCAATTTATAACAGTTGGGTACCATAAAGAGGATTTGAGTTGAAGAGTGGTCAAAAAGTGTATAAGTATAACTGGCCAATATTGGTCAAAAAACCATAAATTTCCGAATGTTCTTTTGGGCATAATCTCCATAAATAAAGTTGCCCAATTATGTATGTATTGTCGGTACAAATCCATTCAAATGCTTTTTGGCATATCGCGGTTTATGATTTATTCTTTAGCAGTTCCTTGTTTTAATTTTTTTCTAAAAATTGCCTAAAAACTTCCAATGAAATCTGTTAGGCTGTTAAATTTACTCGAGTGCGAATAAAATTGTTCACCAGCTATTTGTGGTTATACGAGTAGTCTCAGATAACACAAAAAATTCTTAGCCACTAGCTCTACCATAATACCGGCAATGCACAGTGCGTCGATAACTGTGTAAATTCCTGCGAATATAGAACTTTGGTTTGAGGAAATGATTTGATATGAGCAAAATCGTGATAATGTGATGTAATATAAAATATTGTTTACAACTTATTAATAAAAGTAATATGTCATATTCATATTCCATATTCAACAAATACGAGGGCGGTTCGGAAAGTTCTTAGCCTATCAATGAAAGAGAATAGTTAGTTTTTCAAAAATATTTTTATTTTTCAATATAATCTCCTGAAACTTCAATACACTTAGTCCAACGCTTATCTAGCAATTCTATCCCCTGATTAAAATAGTTTTCCTCAAGGTCTTCAAAATAGTGGTTTACAACTGTAATTGCATCTTCATTTGAGGTAAAACGCTTGCCAGCAAGGAATTTTTTTAGATTTGGGAACAGGAAAAAGTCACTGGGAGCTAAATCAGGAGAATAAGGTGGGTGGTCAAGCAACTCGTACTTTAATTCGTTGTTTTTAGCCATTGTTAAAAAGCTCTTGTGCGCTGGTACGTTGTCTTGATGAAAAATTATTTTTTTTTGTGTTGTAAGCCAGGACTTTTTCTCGAATTTGTACAATTAATTGATCTTAAAGGTTGCAATAGTACTCTGAATTTATTGTTTTCCCTTTTGCAGATAGTCAATCAATAGAATACCTTTGAAGTCCCAAAAACCGTTGCCATAACCTTACCAGCCGATTTTTTCCTTCTTTGGGGCACTTCCTCCAGCTTCAGTCCATTGTTTGGATTGTTCTTTTGTCTCTGGAGTATAGTGGTGGATCCATGTCTCATCAACAGTTATGAAACGACGCTTAAAATCCATTTTATTTCGCTGAAAACGATCCAAACAAGCTTGAGAAATGTTCATTCTTATGCGTTTTTGGTCGACTGTTAACAAGTCCAGCACCCATCTTGCAGAAAGCTTTTTCATCTGTAGTTCTTCATGCAAAATTAAATGGACTCGATCATTTGAGATGCCCATGATATTAGCTATTTCACGCACTTTTATTCGTCGATCATTTAATACCATATCATGCACTTTGGCTACAATTTATATTGTTGTTGCTGTTTTTGGACGTCCACTACGTGGTTCATCTTCAATGCTTGTACGACCACGTTTAAATTCAGCAACCCAATTTTTTACTGTTGCATATGAAGGAGCACTTTCACCTAACACATTCACCATATCATTATGAATTTCTTGTCCCGATAAACCTTTTTTATGTAAATATTTAATGACACCACGCATTTCTAATTTTTCCATTGTAAAAAAATCGCGGATGCGTCTTTTGTGAACACCTGTTTCTTTATGAAGGAGTTGCCAGATCGAAACAAAATTTAACATGTGTTCATAGCAGAGATGGAAGTTTCCAAAACACTTAACTTTTTTCTGTTTATACCGCGCTTTTTGTGCTCCATTGAAATGCAGCTTAGCACAATGGGCCTAACACAAAACGAAAATGTACTTAAAAACTGTATTCTACCCATTGATTTTGTAGTAATTGTAATTGGGTACTAATGACTGGTTCTTCGAGCCAGTTTTTACAGATCACAACATTTTTTTAATAAATTATGATATCCTTTATGTTCCTATCCTATGAGTTCACGCTAATTTCTCTAGCCTTTGGACCGCTTTTAAAATAATAAAATTAAAATAATTAAAATATTGCATATATTTTACTTCTCTGAGCCACTGTTCAAACTGCAGACTTTTTTGCACATACTCGTACATTCGTGTACTCACGTGATTTTGCGTACTCGTATTTAGTAAGACTTGCATGTTCACACATCTATACGTACGTATGTACATACATTTGTGAGAATAACATAAATTATTATATTGTTTATTGGCTTCGCGCTGTCGATAACCGGTAAACGCATTGCAATCGTAATTCGATATTGGCTTAACGTCGGCCGGTTGCCAATTTGTGTTAAAGACCTCTAATTTTTGTTTATCAATCGAATATTTATGATTTCAGATAGTGTGTGCGGTGTACAAAGTTCTAATTGTTTAAAAGCACATGGTTTTTCTCAAACCTTTTTTGTTTGTCGAAGAATTTATTTTAATTGAACATGACTGTGAAAAAGGGAAATGAATTAGAATAGATCAAGGCAACAACACATCGAACAAACATTTATTATTGTAAATTTTTTTGAATATACGAGGGCATATGATTGATTTCGTGACTTTTCGAATAAAACATAGTTTTTTTGCATAAGAAAAAAATATTTTTCAACATAATCTCCTTTTAGCTCAAAAAGTAGGCTCCATAAAATAGGCATTTGTTTGAACAGTAATTTCATCGTTGGAGCTGAATCTCTTTCCACCGAGCTATTCCTCTAGGTTTGGAAATAGGAAATAGTCACTGGGAGAAATATGGCGTTTGTTTGATCAATAATTTCATCATTGGAGCTGAATCTCTTTACACTGAGCCATTTTTTTAGGTTTGGCAATAGGAAATAGTCATTGGGTGCTTAATCCGGATAGTATGGTGGATGTGGTACCAATTCGTAACCCAATTCATGCAATTTTGCCATTGAGACTGCATACGTGTGCACCCGTGCATTATCGCGATAAAAGTAACTTTTTTCTTGGTCATATGGGGTCGTTTTTTTTAAATCATCGTTAAATCTTCCAATAAGTTCGCATAATATTCGCCGTTATTTATTTTTCCCTTTTGAATGTAATAGATGTGGATTATCCAGCGTGCATCCCAAAAAACTGTTGCTATCACCTTTTTGGCCGACAAAGTCACCTTGGCCTTCTTTGGAGCCGGTACACCCGGAGACACCCATTGTTAAGACTGCTGCTTAGTCTCCGGAGTGTTGTAATGGATCCATGTTTCATCCACAGTTACAAAACGCCACAAAAACTCATTCGAATTGTGCCTAAACAACCCCAAACAATCATTTGAAGTTGTCACACGATTACGTTTATGGTCAATTGAGAGCAAACGCGGCTGACATCTTGCAGACAGCTTTCTTAAACCCAACTGATCATGTAAAATCAAAACCACACTGCCATATGAAATGCTTATGGCATTAACAATCTCACTCATTTTTACTCTTCAATCGTCCTGCTCCATATTGTGAATTTTTTCGACGATTTCGGGTGCATTTGTACTTGTGCGACCACTACAAAAGCCAATTAACCACTTTGCAGAATCCCTATTGTATTTATCAGGCATTATTTCGCGAAAAATAATGTTTAATAACCATTAGAAATTCACTTTTTTTCATTTTTAACAAAATCCACTAGGAACAGCTGTTAAGCACAAACTAAATGACGACACTCTCTCAAAATTTGACAGTAGTCTTTTAACAGTTGGTACTTGATGGGAGCCATAAGCATTTCATATAGCTACCAGGGAAGTTGGGAAAGTAACGGAATTATTGATATGCCCTCGTATATGCTCACATGCCCTTCGATATCGTTTTGCAAACGTTTTGCCAAGCGATAGTGACTATTGGACATTTGATGCATTTTTCCAAACTAAAAAATAAAAAAGAACAGAATGGAAGCTATGATACGAGTACTCTACACTATTGTGTTACACAGAAAACCCTTCGCCATTGAATGTAATTTAACAAAGATAGGAATTTAATTTTACTTGTGGCAGATCCTCAAATCTGGAGGGACCGTTTTAATGGTAGAGTGGCTATACGAATACAAGTACCGGACTCTACCACTTAGTTGTAGTTGACAAATTCAAGCAAGCTCAGATTTAAAATTTGACTTGTAGAGCGTCAGTCTCTCAAATCATCGGCCATTTATAGCGGCTTTTAGAAAATATTTACCGATATTGGCAAATCGCTTGTTAAAGAAAAAAGAAATTATTTTGTTTACGCAAAACTATAGACAATTTGCGCTAAAACTCGTTTGTTTTTAATAATAAACAACATTCAGAAGAAAGTTATTTGGGAATAACCTTTAGCAAGCTTAAGCGAGCTCCGTAATTACTCGCACACAATACGTGGTGGCACAGGAATCTTGTCACAATAACAAAATGTAATAAATTTTTTTTCTGTGTAAACAATGGGCTTATTCTCTATTTTATTTTGAGGGTTAGTATTTAGATTTATCAAACTGAATGCTTGGAATATCATAGAGAGGATTTGGAAAGTGCAGCGGTACCATGCTTTGCAATCCTGTATTTCCGTCCAAAGATAACTTAGGCGCGAGTTTGGCGTAACTCCACCGAGTATATGGATCATTATAAGGCTGCTAAACATGTTTGCCGAATCTGGAAGCATCGCACGAAGACCGTACCATCGTAATCCCTTCATTTGTGTTTTAGACACTATCGCGGCTCGAAACTAATCAGCGCAAATTGCAGTTATCAGATGGTCATAACAACGGATATTTCATGATGACATAAATTCGTTTCCTTACGAAGTCTAAATTACAAGCAAGTTAACCCCTCTAGATTTGCCTATTCATATGGAGTTTTGCTAAAAAAAAATATTGAAATGGCCGATGACAACAGACAACAGCTTGATAAATTGTCTGTCTGATGAGGCCCATTTTGATCTAAACGGCAATGTAAACAAGCATAATTTCAGTATATGGAGTGAATGTAATCCACAAATACTCCATGAGACGAAACTGCACCCAGTACAAGTTACTGAGTAGTGCGCAAATTCATGAAGCTACATTGTAGGGCCATACTTCTTTGAAGAAAGCTGAAAAATAGTCGCTGTCAACGGGGATCGTTACTTAAAGATGAAGGATTTTTTTTAAAACAACAGCGCCGAAGACTTATCCGATTCATCAGCCTTTGGTTCCAGCAAGATGGAGCTACTGCGCATATAGCACGGTGGTACAAAATTGAATGAAATAGAAAAACCTGGGGAGTGATATTATATTTCTTGTAGGTCTTGTCGAGTTAAAGAAAAGTCCAATAGTGAAATATGCCGTACACCTCCAAAATCCGGATTTACGTTTAAAAAACCGGTTTTTGTACATTCGCGCACTTATAAGCCTGCAATTTTGTTGATAATGATCCAATTTCTTACTAGATTTGGAAAGAAGAAACTGAGATCTTTCGAATGATATATAATTTATTTAAGAAAACTTGAGAAATTTGGGTCTTATTGTCCAGCAAACACAAATTTTGTAGATTTTTCTAAAAAAAATTCAACTTTGGTGATGTTTTTATACATTATTTTATTAAGAAACTATACAACTATTGAATTTATTCAAAAAGTATGTTTATTTACGATTACAACGCATATTTGGGTTTAAAAATAGATAATCAATTGACTGAGTTATTTAACGTTTATATTTCATTCGAAAGATCTCAGTTTCTTCTTCCCAAATCTAGTAAGAAATTGAAAATCGGATCATTATCAACAAAATTACAGGCTTATAAGTGCACAATGGTAAAAAACCGGTTTTTTAACCATAAATCCGGATTTAAGAGGTGTCTGGCATATTTCACTATTGGAATCTTGTTTTACTCGACAAGCCCTACAAGAAAAATAATATCCGGTCCCAGGTTTTTTGGACTGTCGCACCGTGTAGTCAGACGGGTTATGGCAGAGCTCAAAAGAAAGTTCCCAAGCAAATTAATATCCTGTAATTCCAATTTCAGCTGGCCCCAAGGCCACCACTGTACCTGACAGCAACAGACTTTTTATCTCTACACTAGAAAATTTTAAAACTGCTTTGGACTTGTATTACTGAAATGTTTGGTTATGGTTTTGTAGTTAGTTCCATGGTGGTTTGTGAACCATACTATGGTTGTGTATGAAACATACTACAGTTGTGAGGATCATAATATGGTTGTTGGGATCATAGTATTTTTGAGTGTAAATCATAATATAGTTTTGGGGATCATAGTATGGTGTGTGTAAATCATACTCTTGTAATGAAAATCATAATATTGTACTATACCCAGCTATAAAACGATGCTCTTTGAATATTGTCACCCCAACCATACTTTTTTTCTTCGTGTAGGTGGTGGGTGTCCGATTGAACATTTTCATCGCACCAATGTAATGTTACAGTGTTTAAAGCCAAGGCAATGTCCGGTGTATATTATTTTAAATAAATATATTTTTTGCTTCTTCTGAGATTCGAACCGAGAACCTTAAACTTTCTACTCACTATAGCAAAAGTTTAAATTTTCATAGAAAGTTTTTAAATTTGGCAACAAGTGATTCCAAGCTTATTTTTGTCACCGTCTTCTTGTTTTATTTCGAGGGCTGCAAATATTTCTGGCCTAATGATGAAAATGCGAATATTTATCATCAAAAATGGTTTTATTGTTTTTCAAAGTATTCTCCAGCATGATTTGCATGCGCTCAAACCAATTGTCGAAGCACTTTTTTCACTCCGATTGAGACACCTCTGATTTTTGAACGCTTCAACAGCATCTTCTGGCGACGAAAATCGTTGACCACGCATTTTGTTTCTTGATGTGCGGGAATAAAAATAAATCTTTGGGTGCGGCGAATGACCCATCAGTTCGGCGTTTTGGCCGGTCAAAAAGGCGCTGGTTTGAGCCGATGTGTGAGAGCTCGCATTGTCATGGTGCACAATGATTCGTCTTCTCTTGTTCGTTTTTCGAATTTCTCCGAAGACTTCAGACAAACAAATTGTGGTGAACCACGCAGAATTGACCGTCCTACGTTGCCCAAGCGGAATAGTCGCCACATGACCAGTTTAGCCGAAGAAACAGACGACCATTTGCTTCAACTTTCGTTGGATTTGGCGCGTCTTTGAAGACCCACACGGTCTATTGCTGTTTTGTTTCGGGCTCATACGCATAGATCCATGATTCGTCACCTGTGACGATCTTATAAACGTGTTTTGAAGCACCGCGTTCGTATTTTTTCAAAATTTCTTTGCTCCAATCCACATGAGCCTTTTCTTGAGCAATTGTCAAAGTGTGCGGGATCCATCGAGAGCAAATCTTATTTACGGCCGGGTGTTTTATAATTTAATAATGTATGCTGGTGGAAGAAATTCCCAAGAATGCCTCTATCTCATGGTGTGTCACACGACGATCTTGCATTAACAGTTCACGAACGGCATCAATATTCTCTGGCACAACGGGCGTTTTTGTACGACCTTTGCCTTTGAGCGTGCGTCGGCCACGATTGAATTCATTAAACCAGTTTTTCACAGTGCTAACGATGGTTCTTCATCGCCATACATTGTCGTGATAATCCACGTCGAAAGTTGTGAAATATGATCGCACAAAAATGTTCCGGATTTAATTCCATTTTTTTTGCCAAATTGATTTTATCAAGTCACTGTAAACAACACAAATGATGGTCGTACGTCGAAACGTTCTGAGCACGTTTTTGCTAAAAAATGATAAACTTTCCAATGGAAATATCAGATGGCGCCACGCGACACTTAATGTTGCCTAAGCCAGAAATATATATAGTAACCCTCGTACCACCATTATAGTCGGAAAACTGGCATTGGTTTACATTTAATCCCTAAAGAAGAGGAGTACAACTTTTACCAGAAGCACCCATTAATAGCTCCTGTCGATTATCCAATACTCGTATTTATTAATTAGTAACCCTTTTTTTATCAATTTGCATTCAGAATTTATTGACCCTTTATTGAACACTTCTAATACCAAACCTCAACCACGCCAGTTTTCTGTAATCCGACCGATGGTTATCCGGGTATCTTGTACATGGGTATCATAAATCTAATCACATCAATATAAATCGAGTGTCGGCAGTTACCTTGTTAATACACACTACAATTTAATGACACTACAGCAAACACAACAACAACACATCAATGCTAAATACAGAAAGCCTTATCATTTCTGATATTTTTCCGCGCCACAAAAATATTCTCACAAATTTGAAAATAAAAAGTAAAAAACAAAACACAAATGCACTGAACACGTTGGAATCTTAAATCTTTGTCCATAAGCGGGCTGACAGGTTTTTTTTTGTGTTGTATTTTAAATAAGACTTTCGTTAGATAAGATAAGATGTTAACAATTAATAAAATTGCCATTAAATTTAAACAAATTATGATAAATTAAAGCGAAACAATAACAACAGTCGCAACTTATTAAACAACAGGTTGTTTTGAGATAATGACATTGTGACCACGTCGGTGTGAGTCAGTGGTGACATTTAGTATCAATAAATAATGCATTTTGTTTTTGTTTTAGCCGATGGCATGACATACTCCTTTGGCCTGTTCTATGACGAATTCCTGTTGTACTTTAACGAGGGCAAAGGATACACGGCATGGATTGTCTCCATTATGGTGGGTGTAACGTTTGCTTCTGGTAAGTTTTTGACTAAGGATTTTAAAAAAGGTGTGCTATAATTTCCTTCAGTCTGCTTGAAAGAATATGTAGTTCGAGAAATCGTAGCTCGAAATTAAAAATGCTTCACTTTGTGTCTTTTACCAGGTCCTATCTCATCGTCATTTGTAAATCGCTATGGCTGTCGACCTGTGACCATAGCGGGAGCGATATTAACTGCCATTTGTATTGTGATCAGTACATTTGCTCAGGTAAGTGAAATTAGGTATAGACCGTGTATAGGCTTGACTTGAAACACCCTCTAACCGGAGAAAAAAAGTATGGATAGGGTGACAATATTCAAAGAGCATCGACCTATAGTTGGGTATATTGTTGTGGCACAGCAATATTATGATCCTCTTAAAAATAGTATTATTCAGACATACCATACTGAAGATCAGTACAATATTTTGATTTACACTCAGCCGTACTATGATCCCAACAAGCACATTATGATCCTGACAACTATAGTATCCCTAGGGGAACCGAATCGAGGGTGGGTGAAAACATGACCGTCTGCTAACCTAAATTTACTTCGAAAAGTTTTGAGGCGAAACTCTCAGATTTGCCTGAATTGACTATGCTTCAGCCGCGAGGGTGCCTTGAACCCGAATATAGGGACCTCGATAAAACGGCCTTCGTGCGAAGCTTCCAGATTAGGCAAACGTATTAAGCAGCCTAATAATGGGGGAGTTCCGCCAAACTTCCGCCTAAATTCTCTTTGGGCGGAAATGCAGGACTGCAAAGCAAATCCTTTTTTCGGTATCCCATTTTAATAAATCTAAATACAAACCTTACAAATAAAATTGCTCACACAGAAAAAAAGTTATTACGCTTTGTTTTTGTAGCACATAGCAAAATGGGAGCACACCTGAATTTAATTTGTGACTTCTAGAGCGTAAAGCCTCAAATCGGGTATAATGATTTTTTTCTCAACTACCACACATTTCCCTCAACAACCCATTACGGAACAAGGGGAACTTTTCTCAAATCTGTGCTTAATATAATTTTTAAACTTTCTGACCGGGATGGTTAAGGCATTTTATGGAGGAGTTTTTACATGACTTAGAAATTATTCAAAGTAGCCGGCATTAGACGGTCTTACCGGGAGTTGAAATTGGGTTTACATGTGTGATAGTCATGCATACTTAACATCACACCGCGGAGGCCTAATTGGCTAATAGAGTCGAGCTTAATGGCCGCAAGACTAAATGATACGTGTATATATAAATTTATTATTCCGTGTATAACATCTCGAAATAATTTTATGCTACCATAGAAAGTATGCATATTATTGTTCGTCGTAAAATTCTAAGACGATTTAGCCATCTCCGTCTGTCTGGTAAAAGCACGATTCTGTCGAAACGAGGGCTGAATTGTTTTACTAACCAGATATATGGTCTTACAAGCTGTCTATACCCGGCTTTGCCCGGGCATATTTTTATAGATGATAATCATCTCAGTTCTAGTTAGGAATGAATTTATATGTTAACGATAAATTATTTATTATACCATACCAAACTGAGATTAATCTCAATATTATAAATATTAATATTGTTTTAACATAAAATATCGTATAAACAAAAGGTTTCTAAGTAAATATACTTATACTATTAACTTGAGGATACCAAAGTTGTGTAAACGTTGTTTGCAGTTCTGATATTTGGACCAAAAATGTCTAAAATTTTTTCCATTTGAAACTTTTGAGCAAGCTATATGTTGTCCATGAGAAAAACATGCGAGTTTGTGAATGTAAGCCAGCTATTTTTAATGTTTGACCTTGGGATTTGTTAATGGTAATAGCGAAGGCCAATTTGGCTGGAATTTGCAATTGTTTAAATTGAAATGGCAATATTGTTGGTACAATGGGTATACGCGAAATAAAAACATCTTCACCCTTTGACGCTTTCAATATAGGTGCTCAAATAACATTGCGACTGATATTTGTTATCCGAAGCCTCGTTTAGGGAAATTAAGGTTTCTCATGAGAATAATCGGATCACCTATTTTGAGTTCCAGTCTATGCGTGTTAGAATTAAGGAACTCAATAGGGTATGTGGTTCAGTGCTCCTTATCCATTACACTATCTACTGAAGTATATATGGTGAACTCACAATCAACTTTATTGAGAATTTGATGGTTAAAGTTGGCAACAAAACTATTTTTTGGTGCCAGCAAAGCTCTTTTGCATAACCAGCTTTCATCTGCACTGTTGCAGATATTAAATTGATGTACTCGTACATTGAACATTGGGACTTTGAAAACTACAACATATTTGGTTACAAATTAAATTCAACAGAAAGGTTTTAAAAATAAATATAAATTCAGAAAAGCATACCTTTAATATAATGAAAAAAAAACCCATTTTGCCACGCCCACAGCATAAGAATCGAAAAATCTAGTATGAAACATATTCTTTCAGGCCGTCTTCCACATACGTACCAAATTTCAGTAAAAACGGTTGCACTATTAAGGCGTGATGTAGCTTCTAACAGACCAACAATAACTAAATATGGCGAAATGGTTATAAGTTCCCCTTAAAGAGACTAAAAAAATCTTGAATAGTTTCCTTATAGTTTCGCTATATAACTTAAATAATTCGCTTGAAAAATAAATTTCCTTGGATGCCTTAGCCGAATCTTGGCCAACAAAATTTGCTTTAACTTGTGTAGCCAAATGTCAATATTATCTATTAATTGCCCATTTTATCCATGCGGGTTGTTTTTTGGGTCACATGAGTAACTATGTCCTTTTTGTACGTATTTAGTACTCCCTAACTAACAGTACCCATTGCTCGTCCACAAAAAGTGATAATTTGTTAAGAAATTTCTCACACAAGAGTACTTTTTCCCGAGGTACTCTTAGTCCCTTAGAGGGAAACTTCGAAGTGGGCCGCTTTCGCCCCTTAGCAACCATTATAAAGCAAAATGCAAAGATCCTGGGTTGACTCGTTTCGTGCTTTCAACAGTAACACGGATGATGGCTAGATCGTCTTTGAATTTTACGACGATCACTAATATATATGTATATTATAGGGTATTCTATCAATATTTCGTGGAGTTGCAAACGAAATGACACATTAAGCATTCCACTATTCGGTGAAGGGTATAAAAACATGATCGCTTATGACATATGTATACTCAAAAACAATGAAATTTCTTCACGAATCTTAATCAATGGGCCAACGGTCCATATGGCCCTGAATAGTAGGTCCGGTCAAACATGGTCTCAGCATCAACAACCGTATCCCCCAATACTGTCAATGCCATAAATGAACGCAATCCATGGTGAAGAATTTAATAGCACTGCATACAAAGGATATATTCTCCAAGAGTTACACTAATAAACTAGTTATCCATTAAATGTTTGCTAGAGTAGTGGATAAAAACATTGCACTTTGGGTTACTACAAAATCATGTAGGTTAGGTAAACTTGACCTCGGTCACACTATGTCTAAGGTTTACAAATCAAACTACCCAGCAGAAATTCCTGTATACTGATCTAACGTATTTATTAATGCTTTTCGTATCTTTCAGAATGTCCTGACGCTTATATTAACCATCGGTTTGGGTACCGGTTTAGGTCTGGGCCTTATATATCTGCCAGCCATTGTTAGTGTCAGCACGTACTTTGAAGCTAAGCGTTCCCTAGCCACCGGTATTGCAGTATGTGGTTCAGGCTTCGGCACATTCGTGTTTGCTCCTCTAATGGAACATCTCTTGGGCTCGTATGGCTGGCGTGGAGCATTACTCATCACTGGTGGTATCGTACTAAACTGTATCATTTTCGGTGCCATGTTCCGGCCGTTGGAAGCACCTCCAACGACAGTGACCAAAAAGAAGTCTATCATTGACAATCATGTTACGCCAGCAGAGTTGGAACCTCTCAAGGCCAATATCAAGCAGGCCGATCAATATCTGCAATTGCCGAAAAGTGAGACGAACGGTTTGAGTAGATCAAACAGCGTGGGACACTCGTATAAGAACAAGGTAATCTTTGGCTTACACGACTTTATTAAAAATTTTAATTTTCAAATATGTGTATTTGTTTTAGATCAATAATATAAATGGTTCGTCTAATGGTAAAATGGAAATTTCTATAGTATCCAAAAGCACCAGCAATGATGATATAATACGTGTTTCCATGAGTCAGCCACATTTAGCTCAACTTAGGGAATCACATCGGGAGAAATCCGGAAGTGGTACCATGTATAGACCAGATATTTTGTATCAGGTAAGTACAATTTTGTTTACAAACTGTAAGAACACATTATTTTATGTTTTTTCTCTTCCTAAGGGTTCTTTGCTTAACATACCTGAATATGCCCGTTCTCGTCAAGATCTCACCGGTTCGTCGAATGTACAGCGTTATGGCTCAGTTAGACATTCACAATTACATTTGAGCCAGGAATTGGTAAGTTAAGATTTTTATGCTGCGCCGCCATCACATCGTTAAATCATAATTTCCATTTATGTACATCATGATCATTTGATGCATGGCCACGATTAGGACTATAGCCCCGCAGATCAGAAATACGAGATTCTCATTTTCCACCACGAACCTCAATATGTAGTTATAAATATTTTCCAAAAAATCAAGAACTGGCATTTTTGCTGGTTGTTTTACAAAAATTTTGAATTAAATAATGAAAAGCTTTACTTCAAAAATTGAATGAAAATAATTTTCGTATATATGACAGATAAACGAAACATAGTTGTGATAAATATGACTTGGCATTCTGTGGCATATATATATGGTTGTGTTTATTGGAAATCAGTGTCGAACAAATAAATAATTCAAATTTAAAGATCATTAAGTTCTTAGCTATTTGCAAGCTGTGGTCCTTGGATAAGACACATCAGGGACGTTTCACTAAACCGAGGTGGGAATAATTGAATATTTTTATTTTAAAGAAGATCGGATAAGTTAAAACTGTTTCAATTCAACGATCTGAAATTCAACAAGTAAAACGTCGTTAAACCTCATTCACCCTTCAAAAAAAAGCGCAAAAAATTGGTCCGGCAAAACAGCATAGTAACTCTATTATTAAGCTCAAAGCTAAATTTGCTTTAATTTGTGTATCTCAATATTCACTATTGATCGCTACTCTTATTGACCATTCTCCGTCCACAAAATGTTGATTTATTAAGCAATTACTCAAAAAGGTTTACTTTTTACCGAGGTACCATTAGTTTATTTTCCACCTGTGGCGATTTGCCCGTTTTAATCCCAAACAACTTATTTCCACATACCATCACTCTAAGGAATAAAAAATTATCGAGGAAGAAAGGGATTAGGACATTATCTCAACGAAAGCAGTGAACTCTTACCTAAATGCTGGTCAAACAATCAGAAGTCGTGTTGCTAACTTAATTCAATAAAAACCAAGGATTAAGAAAAACAAAATAATTTAAACTATAACACTTAAATTTGTTTAAATGGGGTTTCCTCCCATTAAGGAGTACTTCATCTGTTTATATTCGATCAATTTCTTGTTTTCTTTAATTTTTATTCAATTTCCCGTAACCAGTACCAGTATCCAATTCTATATGCTGTAGTTTTCTTTCTCTTAATTTTTGTTTTTTTCAAATCTATCGTTTTTTGTTTCAAATGCAATATTTTTGAGTTAAAGTACACTATTTGTTCTAATGAGCGGATAAGATTGACGCAAACGTGTATGTAAAGAGGATTTAACATAAACTTTTGTTTCAGTCGTATCCTGCTTCAAGTAATAAACCAGGCTACTCATCTTCTCTACAATTTGTTATTGTGTCTTAACTTCGGTCTACATAGGAGCTCATTGAGACCGAAGTTAAGACACAATAAAAAATTGTAGAGAAGATAAGTAGCATGGTTGAAGCAGGATAAGACTGAAACAAAAGTTTATGTTAAATCCTCTTTACATACACTGACTTTTCTTAAGCCTTTGATGTAAATAACTTTCGAGAAGACCCCACTGATTGAGGAGTTTAATTAAAAAGTGTGAGGGCGTGAGAACTTTCACTTCCAAAACCTTTAAATTTTCCTAAGCCATTTCTGTAGCGGTAGCTTCCTTGCCTGTATCCAAACCTACAAAAATAAAAGACTTCTGTACTCTATCCACAGAGTCTTTTATATTCACCAAACTTAGTTCGTTCCTCAGTCGAGAAAAGCTGAAGCTATTTATGGACCCTCTCCAGTACCCTCGCGGTAGCGATTAATTTTTACCGCCTTCTTCTGTGTATATCTCCGCTGATCTATCCAAACCTTTTAAAATTATATTTAATTTTTTTGCTGTTAGAATTTATAAAAAAAATCAGTCAAGACCTTTTCCATTCTACCACAGACTTTTTTGAAGGTCCCGCACTTTTTGAAGTTGTTGCTGCATCATTCTAAAACGATTTACTTTCGTCTTCGGCTATTTCGGTATAACTTCCAGCAATACTTGGGCAGCTTTAATTTTTTCGACTAATATTTGTTTGTAGTAACAATTAATTAGAGACCTAGAAATACAACAACTTTTAAATCTACTACTTTTAGGAATTTTTATTCGAACATGCCAGTTTACGGGGAAAAGTTTTCGTAATCACATCAAAGGGAAAAGAGATACATTTTTTGGGGAAAATAATTTTATAATAGGGGTGAATGTGGACATATGGGTACTCAAATCAAAGCATACAGAGTAAATTTGAAGTTTTGGCTGAGATAAGGGGCGGACCAAAAAACGGACCAATTATTTTTTTTTTTTACATAACCAACACTCAGGTGATGCCCCCTATACATGCGGTGCATTGCATTGGCGAGTGGAAAGTAAAGGATCGGAGGGGGGAAAGAGGGAATAATGTTTATTGACACTTGTCTTGAACTTCTGGATGTCGCAATTAGTGGGAAACACATTTGCCGGAAGTCGATTCCACATACTCGTACGGACTGTACGAGCGAAAAACGAATTTGATCTGTAGTGTATAGTGCGGTCAACTGGCCAATCGATAACAAACGGGTGTGAATTCCTAGGAAGTCGCGTATCCCTGCCGAACATCCTCACGTCAGGAATAAGGCGACGGATGTCTGATGAACACACACCATGAACGTAACGATAGAACAGCGTCACGCAACCCACATTCCGACGATGATCAAGGGAAACAATAGAGTTGGATACCCTACTGTCACCTATCAGCACCATCGTTCTCCTTTGAACACGGTCAAGTAGCTCCAAGGATGATTTTGGAGCACCTGCCCATATATGGGAGTTGTATTCCATCTTCGGACTGATGTAAGTTGTATTGATATTGAAAAGATCAGAAGGAGTGAAATATTTCTTGCACCGCTTTAAAAAGCCTATGCACTTGAGTGCTTCTTTCGACACTTCGAATACATGTCTCGCCCAACGAGCGTCACATTGTATTTTCATGCCCAGAACATCAAGAGCTTCTGATTGTTCAATATCCGTACCATCGATAGAAATTGACGATAATGTTGGGTCAGCGAATCGCTTGTGAGACAACAAGCAGCACTGTGCCTTACGCGCATTAAAATCTACTTTATTCACTCGACCCCATTCGGAAATGGCCAGTAAATCCCGGCCAAGTGTCTCATCCATATTTCGCCTTTTGTCTTCAATATCTTGAAGACTCGGTCTACGGTCGAATGAATATGAATGGCATAGGTTACTGTCATCCGCAAAGGAGTAGATTGGATTCACGGTCTGACCCAACAGATCATCAATGAAAATTAAAAATAAAGAGGGAGAAAGGACAGAGCCCTGTGGTACTCCTGCAGTAAGCCTATGTTTGTTGGATGAGAACCCATCTACAACAACTCTTATAGTGCGATCTCTAAGAAAGCTCGATATAAAACGAGCGAAAGTATCACCGACGCCAAAAGCCATCAGCTTTGACAAGAGTGCACCGTGCCAGACTCTATCAAAGGCCTTGGAGATATCCAGAGCCACAACCCTACTCTCACCAAACTGGTGGATAGACCGACTCCAGCGCTCCGTCATGAACGTCATGAACGTCTCCCGTAGAGCGATTTCTACGGAAGCCATACTGTCGATCACTAAGCAAGCAGTTGGACTCTAGATACCTCACAAGATGGTGGTTAACCATGCTCTCCATTACCTTAGAGAGCGCGGAGCAAATCGCGATTGGCCGATAATTTGCAGGATTATTGGCTTCACCCTTTTTAGGGATTGGTTGGACGTTCGCAACCTTCCAACACGCTGGGAAGACTCCCGCACGATAAGCAAGGTTCAAGAGGTTGCGTAATGGACGGGCTAGCGTCGAGGAGCACTTACACAGGACAAGTGCCGAAATACCATCCGGGCCCGGGGACTTATTTACGTCGAGATTCGCAAGAACCCTTTTAACCCCACGTGTTCGAAAAAATATCTGAGGCATGGAACTAGATACGTTTTCGATCACGGGGAGTGGTTGATTGCTTTCCGACAAGAAAGAATTTCCTGCGAACATTTCAGCCAATAGGTTAGCTTTGTCAACCGGGTCAGTGAATGCCTGATCGTCTTTAACAAGAGTTGGGATAGATGATGAACTATCCTTTACTCTTCTTACAAACGACCAAAAGCTCTTACTTCCCCTGGGGGAAGCAAGAACCTTTGTGCGTAGACGTTGTTCGTGTAGAAATTTTTCACGCCTAAGCACTCTGGCACACGAAGTTCTTGCCTGTTTCCGCAGCAGTTCAGTATTGGCGTTTTTGTTCAGGCGCCAATTTCTGAACGCCTCCTCTTTAGATCTGACAGCATCCCTGCATGCCTGGCTAAACCAACCGTTTTTGGCTGGTTTAGCCGACATAACTTTTTACAACCTTTATATATGCAAAAGGGTGATTCATTAAGAACTGTTTTCTTGTTTTAATGAAAACACTGCAGATTAAAATACTCTATCGGAATCTGTATTATGTCTTGAGAGAAAGATTTCTGACATTGAATTTTTAAAATGATTTTATTCAACTGCTAGCTACGACTAAGGCTTAGGTGGTCTATTCGGTAGGCCCAACTTTCTGATCAATCTTTCTTTCATTGTCTTCGGCATCCCGCGGATAACGCGAGTAATGTAAGCTGCAAGTCTTGAATCGCAGCTCCCGCCAAAGACTTTTGACAGCTCATAAACCCAAAGAAAAATTTGGACGTTTGATATTAATGCGCCCAAATGGAGCGTGGGTATCTGCTGTATGACGGATGTGTAGACGACTATCATGCCAGTTAACCCAGGTTCAACCCCGGGTAAGAATATTTAACAATTTTTCAGCGGCAGGTTTTCACCTCGTAAATGCCGGCGACTTTACAAGTAATAGATTTATCTCTAAGTCATGTAGAATCATCTCTTTAAAATGCATTAGCCTTTTGGAGCCGCCGTTTAACAGTAGGTACCGGGGAGTTAGTATAAAAATATAATCGTACACAGTATACTGTTGTGGGATGTTCTGTAAGTAATTATTGATGCTCATCAAAATTATCTCTCATAAAGTCATTGTGGGGCTAAAATCGACATTAATATCACGTAGCGAAATTTCCCCTACAATGGTGCGTTAGCGCACGTTATTCCACCCATTTTTAAAAGAATACGGACCGATGTTTCCAACGTCCCTAATCTCACTAAGCTCTGCCTTTTTGCTAGAGTAAAGATGTTTCCAGAAGCTTTTTTTTAGCATTTTTGGTTATTGACTTATCCTAGAAGCTAAAAAACTGTTTCCTCACTGAAGAAAGGCGGTGCAATAACAGCGGATCTTCATTGAAGTTGATGACGTTGTGAATATTTCAACAAAACTTTAAAAAACTCTTAAAATCAGTCACGCTCGATTTAAAAAAAAATGTTTAAATGAATCACACTTACCTATTTACGACGAAAGACTTTTCGTTCTGGACGATAAAAGAAAATGTGTGTAAGTAAACATTTGACCAAAGATCTATTTTTTTGTTAACAGAAGTTTATTTATTTTACAATTGATACTATCTCCATCTGCGAAAGGAAATCATCTACAAATTATTCTACATCTTTAAATCTCTAAATTTAATATCACTTCTACCTATACAATTTTTAATCAATTTTTGTTTGATTTCTTTACCACATTTTTAGGAAGTGGCCAAATGTTGCGGCATTACCTGTTCCCAGGAAACCCGTGACACTTTAGCGGAAATGATGAATTTTGGTTTACTCAATGATGTAATCTTTGTAATTTTTGCCATATCGAATTTTTGCACTAGTATCGGCTTTAATATGCCGTACGTGTACATAGTGTCGCAGGCCAAGGTCCTACATTTGACGGGCGAACAGTCTTCATATCTAATTGCCACCATTGGTGTGGCCAATACGATAGGCAGAATTATTTTGGGTTATATCTCGGATAAACCATGGGTCAATCGTTTGTTGGTCTACAATGTTTGCTTGACCATGTGTGGCATTGCAACGGCAATGTGCCCACTGTGCACAGGTTTCTATTCGCTGGCCTTCTACTGCTCGGTATTCGGTTTCACCATTGGTGCCTACGTCGGCTTGACCTCGGTTATATTGGTCGATTTGTTGGGTTTGGAGAAACTGACAAATGCTTTTGGCATTCTGCTGCTGTTCCAGGGTGTGGCTTCGCTAATAGGACCACCAATCGGAGGTAAGTGATACAATGATTTGTAATACTATTTAAGTTTTTATTGGAACTCGATCCAACTTTTGAGTATAATATAAGTATTTGAGATTTTTTTTATTTCCACGACTGTGACTTGTTGTATACAAAACTGAAAAATAACTCTAAATTAAGTTTGTTTAATACGTTAAATCTTTTTTTTAATTTATTGAAGCTTAAGCGTTTAAATTCTTGTAAGTCGGGTGGGATAGTATAAGTATCCTGGAATTGTACTTGTATAAACATTGAAAGTCACTGAGATTGTGGTGAATCTCCATCTAAGAAATTAAGTTAAGTCCGAAATACGAAATATTGGATGACATTCTTCTTGGTTCCATGGAATCGATCACTGGCTAGGTAAAATTAAGATAGTGGCGATAGATATTTCTAAGACGTTTTATAGGGTGAGGATCGGCGCAATCACTTGAAAGGCAATTCTCTTGGTGTCTATAAAATGTTCGATTTGAATCTAGTTTTTTTACAGATCACTTATTAAACAGATTCTCATAACACTGTACGACAGAACATATTACACATATCCCTCTTAAAGGACTTTTAAGTTTCAAAGGATTAAATTTTTGAAAAAAATATTTTAAAATGCTTCTGTTTATCTAACGATGTTCAAATTGTCCGGTTCAAGTGTAATGATTTTTTTTTTGTGAAATGCTACTTCTTACAGATCTACTGATTTGATCAATAAACCCTACATGTTCTATTGTCGACGATAGTAGCATCAGTCACTGAGATTCGTTCGACCATAGACTGTGGAACAGTCTATGATCCAACATTCTCGCAGAATGTCATATGTGGATGCTTGAGTTGTTGGCTCTGAAATCTGGAAAAAATCTATGTATAACATGGATCGATGTGAACTAATTTCAATAGGGTTCGTCCTTGACCCCTACTTGAAGAATGTAATGTGTTAAAGGTTTCATAGAAATCGGTTCATTATTACGATCTGTACTTTGATTACAACGATAGTAGGACTGACCGACATCGCTGAACGGAATTTGATGTTGATGTGGAATCGATCTGTACTTAAGGTGTTACAAATATCAGCATTAAGTAAAAATGCCCTGTAACACAGTGTGGTGTAGGTTATAGCTATACCGATCGACTCCGAATTATTTTCTGAGTCGATTAAGACAAGCCCGTCCATCAATTCTTGTAATCGAAGTACAGATCGAAACTTGGTACATTCTTCTTGGCCCATTAGAACAGGATTACTTAAAATAGATCTCAACGAAATTTGAGAGCTTTGCTAAAAATAGACCAGATTAGTCCAAATATTAATATGATCCCCATTTAAAGCCCGATATGGTGTTTTACCAGTCTCGATGACACATTGCTTCTTTTTTTTATTGACGGCGACTATTGAAATCAGAACAAATTGATCCACGTTTTGACATAGCCCCCATACAAATGTACCTCCCTATTTGGGGTCTAAATGTACTTACAGCGGCAAATTTGATCAGATAGCACCGAAGTTCGGTTCGTGGTGTTATTTTGCACACAGGAACTGCATTGCTTAAAATAGACCAGATTGATTCAAAACTTGACATAGCCCTCATATAAATATTTGACGACCAAACAGCGTCAAATTTCAACAGATTCCAACGGAATTTGGTTTGGCGTTATTTTGCAAACTCGCTAAAAATAGACCAGATTGGTCCAAATCTTGATATGTGACAGCGCATAGAGAAAGGAACCTAAGGGCCAAATCAATTTTAATTTTTTTTCTTTTTTTTGATGTGGACAACATCTATCTGAGCATCGAATGAGACCGATCCCATGCCCCAAAAGTGTTCTCTCCCAGAGATATGAGCATTTTATGAAAGTGAAGTCGACGTTTCTAAGCGCAAATAAATAGAGACCTAATCTTTAAAATGGCTCTCCTGAACAAAACTTTTCATGAACTTTTCACTTCTTTTTTTACTCTTGCACATATTTCGACCGGAAATTTGACAATTTCGAGTTGAATGTTGACTCTGAGCTCGTCTAAAGTTACTGGCTTGTTGGCATAGACCAATGACTTGATGTGGCGTTAAATCGCATGGACGAGTTGGCCATTCGATCGGACCATTTTCGATATAACACGTTCACCGAATTTGCCTTTCAGTAAATCGATTGTAACGCGTGCTGTGTGGCTAGTGGCTCCGTCTTGTTGAAACCACATATCGGCGATGTCAAGCTCATCCAATCCAATCTGGCCAAAAATAATTTTTTAACATGGCACGATAGCGCTCTCCATTGACGGTAACATAACGATTGTTTTCAAGGACGACAAAATACGGACCAATCACAACTCCGACATGAAAACCACATCACGCAGAATTTTTTGGATGCAAATGTGTCTCTTGAAGCACATGTGGGTTTGTTGCTCTCCAATAATGCATGTTTAGTTTATTGACAAAACCACTTAACCAAAAATGAGCTTTATTGCTGAAGATGATTATTCGATGAAATTCTGAATTTTCATGAAACTTTGCGATTGCCCAACTGGAGAAGTTTTGGCGTTTCAAATGATCAAGTGGTTTTAGTTCTTGAGCCAGTTTGCTCTTATGAGGATTAAAGCCAAGATCTTTTCGCAAAATATGCCACAGTGGGTTTGAGATATGCCCAATTCCTGAGAACGACGTGGAATCGACTGTTTTGGTTCATTTTAAACGGCTGCGATATTTTCGTTGCTTCGAGCGGTATGGCGTATCTTTGGCGCCGGAACATTCAAAACTGAAAATTTAAATCCAAATATAACCAATATACTTATAGCATGCACAGCCTGTCGGGTGGGACGATTATTACAGCCGAAAATTGGAGTAAGCGCTCTTCAAGTTGCGACTACCAACTAAGAACTTCGGTAGTAAATTTTAATGTTGGAAATCATCGTTGCTCGTAAGTACTTTACCATGATGAAAATGTTGGCTTCGACTAACGTTTTGTCACTGAAAGATCTTTAAAAAAGTTAGAGGGTGCGTTGACACAAAGATACGAAATTGTTATGTCCCTATTGGAAAACCCATTATTACTCCTGTTAATTATATTGTTTTTAATATGAAATAAAGTGAAGTCTATAGTGTATGCTGAGGATATCGTGTAGTCGGTCATTCCCTACTTAAGACTTTCCTAACTCGTTTGGTAAATAAAAAATTTAAAGGGGTTTTCTGAGCTAATTGTTTCGCTTGGCATTAAAAACACGCCTAATATTTACAGCATGAAATTAACAAAAGAACAATTACGAAACTCCTCGAATTTAATTATTTAATCTAAATTGGCGTTATCAACATATTATCATTATCACCAGATACGTTGAGTACTTAGACTGTTGAAAATCTTGCCAAATACATACTTTAAATATATTCCGTTTTAATTGATTCAAGTGGATTTTTCGTTTTATTCAATGGTCGAAATGGGGTACAAACAATTTTATGTATTATAAATAGAGGTACAAAAAGTTTAGTTTCAAAATCATCAGTTTTTTTTGTAAATAAAACTAAAAATGATATCAATGTCGCATAAGGCCAAAGCGTTTTTTACCGCTGTCGTTGCGTTTTACAAGTACCTTTGAAACTTTTTACATGAACGTCTGACGTGGTGGGTTACCGAGCACTGCCTGCTTTGCACAGACGCTTTGGTCGGAGAGCTGCTTAAATGCGTATTCTTTTTTTTGGTATATACTGTACTTAAATTAGCTTAATTTATAAGTATATTAACATTACAATCACATTTATTAAACCTTATCGTTTAAATCTACACACTTGTCGATAGCAAATGTATGCGATACTATAGGTGTGTTCGATTGGTGCTCGCTTATTATTAAATGATCTTTTGGGCAATAACTTCAAACTAGTGTCAAAAACTACATAATTACTTTTAAAGAAATTTGGTTGTTAAAAAAAATAAACAAAAACTGAAACCATAACAGGCCTAAAGTTTGTTTAAAGGAAGTCTTATAGTAAAATGATTGACTTTGTGCAGAAATAACTTATAATTTGGAAATTTCATACTTTTACACTATCTAGCTGGTTTAATGCACATTAAACACGTTTTTCTTATTTTTAAAAATATTTTATTTTTTAAAAATAACTAACTTCTGAAATCAGCTGTTGTTTGGAAAATGTGCCTTGAACTTGTATGACTTAAAAAAACCCCTTCGGATAATTTTTTGTATCGCCTACAAATTCACCTTTCGACATAAGACACAAATTGATTGCCTTTTTCGGTAAACAAGAACATTACTCAATATTTTGACAGCCATATGAAGTTATCGCCTTATCGACCACTTAAGCGAATCTTACGGCTAACGCCAGAAACTTTGTACTTTCCTCAAATGTAAGTGGATATTTATAATTGCTTATCTATTGTACTCCACTGAACACTGCCGGTTACGGAGAGGCGTTCACAATTATTGGGCAAAGCTGTAGTACTACTTGAGATGCCCTCTTCATTCCATGGCTGGATTGTAGCTTTGCCTAAAATCAAAAAGAGAGCGTTGCACAGCAGATACACCCCAGCGGTTATAAAGAATACAATGCGCCATTCATCGGGACTTTCCTCATTGTCGACAATGGCACCTACCACTAGGGGCGCAAATATTGACAACAAATTCGATAGACCATTGGTAATGCCCATCATAGGGCCGGCAAAGTTGGGCGACAAGTCCATATGATTAACCAAGTAGCCACAGAATGAGGCAGCATTGAAGCCCACACCTATGGTCAGCAGTGTAATGGCCAAGTCCTTTTCATCTTCCGTCATGTAACCCAAGGCTATGAGACACACCATCGGCACCCACTGGCCAATGGAATTGAAGAGTTTGCGTGAGGTCGTCACACTAGTAATGTTACGGTTGATGAGTGCATCGGCAATGGGACTGACGATTAGGCACAGCAGCCACATAACAAAATACGGCAAAGCCGAGAGTAGGGCATTGGCTTTAACGTCCAAATGTAGAACCTGGCTCATGTAGGTGGGCATTTCCGTTAGAAGTGTATAGAAGCCCCAGGTGAAGCCGCAATGGGCTGCTATAAGGCCATAAAATGGCAGCGATGTAAACAAGGACTTCCAAGGTACCGGCATAGACTGCAATGAGAATAAGGAATGATTAAGATTAAACTGCGATATTTAAAGCAGGTTCAGAATATTAAAAATGTACTTAAAATGTTGTTTTTTGCTCGAATAAGTTATAAACCGTATTTTTATAATCGTTTAAATGACTCACAGTTTTTTTTTTATTTTTTTTTTTTGAGGTTTGAAATATTAAATATGGCCAAAAATTTAATTTTTGGACTTTATTAAAAATCTTGCTTTTTGTGTAATTTGTCAACGGCCAATTTTTTATTTACTTTTTTGTTTTTAATGGGCTGAAGATGATCAATATTATAAATGTTCGGGAACGGAATGTCCGATTTTTTTCAATTTTATTTGAAAGAGAACACTAAGATCAATATTATGTATACAAGTATTAAAATTTTTTTAAAAAACTTTTATATATTTTTTTAAAAAAATTAAATATTCTTAAATGTTAGTAGTCGCCAAATTTGCGCATAATTTTAAAAACTCCAATACAGTAATTAAATTTTAAAATGTTCCCCAAGTTTGCCTTTATTTAAAAACCTCCAAACTGATTTTTTGTTTTTTCTTTTTTAAAAAATTATATTTTTTTTTAAATTTTATTTTTTCTTTCAAACGTCTTTCAAATTTCCACATCAATCGAACAAATCTAAAACAGATATTAGATTTGTGAAAATGTCGTAACTATTGCCTTTTTTTAAAAAAAAATATGTTTTTTTAAATTTTATTTGTTTTCATGTTTGCTGTATTTTTTTTTAATTTTATCAAATTTGTATTTATGTCTAACAAATCCAAAAAAGTAATTAGATTATTGGTTGTTACATATTTTTTTAGCTTTATTTTTGTTTGTTTTGTTTTTAATTATTCCAATTTTCCACATAAGTCTAACAAGACCAAAACAGAAATTAGATTTTTGGAAAGCCGTAGTTGTTGGCTTTTTTAAAAAAAATATTTTTTTTAGAATTGAAATTTTGTTTTAATATAACTTTTGTAGTCGCCGTATTTTTTTAAAGTTTTACCAAATGCCGTCCTAAGTTTTGCAAATCAAAAACAGTAATTAGATTTTTAGAAAAGTCATAATTGTTGGCTTTTTTTTAAAAAAAATTTATGTATTTTTAAATTTTATTTTTGTTTTAAAATTTATCGTAGTCACCGTTTTTTAATATTTTTCCTAATTTTCACATAAGTCGAACAAATCCAAAACAGAAAGTGTTAAGTACCCCACAATTGTTATTTAAAAAAAAACCTATTCAACTGTTCGAAAGAAATTTAGTTTTTAATATTATTTTGTAATGTTTTTTTTTAAATTTTCGTTGTTGCTGTATTTTTCTAAAATTTTTCCAAATTACCACATAAGTCGAACAAGTCCTAAACAGTAATTTGATTTTTGGAACCACCATAACGTTTCTGAAAATATGCATCGGGTACCAAACTTTGCCAGTGTTATGCCCATAACTTCAACAATCATGACGATCCCTAACAACGAATTAGTGTTTAGAACTTGTGAGATTTTGGCGATATAAAAAATTCGGCGAATACAAAAAATTAACATTTTTTTGAAAGAATGAATACTCCATTTTTTTTTTTTGTAAAAAAAACCATACAATTATTTAAAAAAAGGCTAATCCACGCTAAATTTTGCTCATAATTTAAAAAATTATGGCGGTCCCTAAAATCTTATTGGTATTTTGGATTTTGTAGACTTATGTGCAAATTTGGTAAAATTAAAAAAAATATACAGTGTTTTGCCCATAACTTCAACGATAATGGCGGTCCCAAACTACAAATTAACGTTAAGGATTTGTGAGACTTTGGCGATATTTAAAAAAAACTATCGTCAAATACTTCTTGGAAGAGTGGATTACTATCCTTTTTTTAAACCATATAGTTGTTAGGAAAAAATTGCCGATCTAAGCCAATATTTTGCTGATAACTTTAACAATTATAGCGGTCCCTAAAATCTTATTCGTGTTCTGTATTCTTTAAACTTATACGCAAATTCGTTAAGATTTAATAAAGTTTTTTAAAAACAATATACATATTCTGAAAAATAAATTATAAAGAATTATTTGACTACATAAAATACAAAAGTAGATCAATAATTCCTTGACTTTTCGAAAAAAAAAACAGTTTTTTTTTGAAAAAAAATAAATTTCAACATATCTAATTTTAGCTCAAAAGGAAAACTATAAATTTCGACATATCTCCTTTTAGCTCAATACATATAGTCCAACGTTTCTCCAGTTTTTTCCCCCTCCAAACAATAGGATATTTGGAGGTCCATAAAATAGGCATTTGTTTGTTCAATAGTTTCATCGTTGCAGCTGAATCTTTTCACTGAACCATTTCTTGAGGTTTGGAAATAGGAAACAGTCTCCGGAGGCCAAACCCGGAATTTCGGCTAAACAATTCCAAACAATCTATTGAAGTTGTCACACGATTACGTTTATGGTCAATTGAGAGCAAACGCGGCACACATCTTGCAGACAGCTTTCTTAAACCCAACTGATCATATAAAATTGAAACCACACTGCCATATGATCGGCCAACACGATGTCGTGGATTTTTTCGACATTTTAGGGTGTATTGACCTCAATTGGCCGTCCAGAACGTTCAGCGTCATTTGTACTTGTGCGACCACAACGAAAGTGATTAAAATCGATGGTGCAGAGTATTCATAGTATTTATCAAGCTTTTCCTTGGTTTATTTGACAGTTTTTCCACACAAAAATAATGTTTAACGAGCACTCGAAATTCACTTTTTTCCATTTTTAACAAAGTCCACGAGGTTGTATGTTTTGAACAGCTGTTAAACACAAACTAAATGACCAAACTCTCTCGAAATTTGACAGTAGTCTATTAACAGATGGTACTTAATGGGAGCAGTGTTGCATTACATACGAGGAATGTCGAAAAAGTCGCGGAATTATTGATTTGCCCTTGTACAATGTACTTATAGTATTCTCTTTCATAATACCCATATTTTGTAGAAATCAGTTGAACCGTCTTAAAACAGCAAGATTTTTTGTAAAGCCCAAAAATAAATTTTTGCCCATTTAACATTTTTCAACAAAAAATGATAGCTGCCAATTATTCGATTATAAAAAAGCATTTTGTAAACTTTTCAAACAAAAAACATTTTAAGAACCTATTTAATATTCTAACCCAGCGCCATTTTAAACTTACCGCACTTTGCTGGCCACTGCCCGTATACGTTTCAATATACTTTTGCTCTGGCTCCGTTATCAGTTTCGTATCCCTTGGCGTATCAGCGCCAAATATTAAAAACACCACCGACCATAGCAGGCCGATGCCGCCGGTGACATAAAACAAGCCCGGCCAACCCATGCTGGAATCGAACACACTGCCACTTACCGCCAACAGAACAGCGGTTCCGAATTGTGCTCCAGAATAGACAGATGTCGACAGAAATCCTCTCTCAGAGCATGGCACCCATTTGGCCAGCAGAGTGTGTACACAGGGATACACCGAACCCTGGGCAAAGCCCACAATTACTCTTAGGGCACACAGGACCATCCAGTTGCCTCCATTAACCGCCAGCGGATGAAAAATGGTCACCACCGAGGCCAGTACGGTAGAAAGGCCCAGGACAACTTTGCCGCCAAAACGTTTAGCCAATAGGCTGGCGGGCATTTGTGCCAGTACATAGCCCCAAAAGAAACTGCTTAGAATAAGACTTTTAGTTGCGGAGTCCCAATCGTAGTAGGGCTGACCGGCGGTGGACTGGGTCATGGGTACAATGGCGGCCGATATATTAACCCGTAAAAAATAGCCGAAACAAAGGCCAAAGAACAGCAGCAAAGCTTGCACATGGCGTATACCCAAGACATTAGCTGTAATGAAAAAGGGGGAATTTATGTTTTTACTAGATTAATTAATTTGTTAACATTAATGTGAATATATTACAATAATTTAATTTATCCTTTTGTCTGTGCTGTCTTAATAAAGCGGTCGTTTCTGAGACAAATAAACGAACCATTACTTGTTGATGGAAGCAATGGATCTATCAAACTCTTCGATCATTTCAATTTCTAAAATCATTAAAAAAATGATTTCATTTGAATGGTCTTGAGGATATTTTCTAATCGTGCGATTTGTTTATTTTTTAAAACTTATTTGAAACGCATCCAAGGTTTATTAGTCACCGACCGAGTGTCACAGCAGGGTACCCTATAGACACAACTTATAGAGCCCCAGAATTGAAAACGCTTTGCGTTCAAATGCATTTTTTCTTTTATTTAAAATATTTATTTTGTAAACAAAACATTTCGCTGGTATTTAAAAATCTGGTTCTTGAATGCTACTGATGCCATAAATTTTAGTTTCAACAGTCTTTATTTCGCAGCGATAGCAAGTAGTGTATTAAATGTGTTTCATAGACTTCATAAAGTTAATTAACTACTTTTTAATGTGTATTTGTTTCATTATACATTTAGTTGTTGATAAAGCCTGTAGTTTTGTTCTATTTATTTTCCAAAAAAAACACAAGATGATTAATCGGCTATTTTTTAATGAAGCCACTAGTTTGTATACCTTAGCTGAGAACATGCGTGTAATTGTCTGTATGTTTGATTGGATTACTCATAGCCTGCACAGCACAGTGCCAGCGGTTTCCCGGTTTAACGAGAGATAAGCTGGAAACCGAACATTCCAAGCACATGTTCGGCGGCCGTATTGAAAATACCCATCTTGAACTACTCTGTGAAATAGGGTACGAGTAGTATATGTTAATTTAAAATATTTAAGGTAGACCCTTCTTTAAGTGAATCTTGACTGTTGCAATAACAGAATAAAATACTTAAACTGGACGGATTAGTGAATGAGCATACAAAAACAAAACATTGGTTATAGAGACAATATTTGAAGATCATTATGCTTTTGTTGTACTTACTAAACTTATTATTATAATATGTATAAGTAGTATGTCTTTTTACCCACACACAAAGAACTCATTCGTTGCCACAACAGATTTTGTTTGCCAATGGAATGATTGATGTTGCATGCACCTCAAATATTCCATCAGTACAAGCGAATGTTACTTGGTACTCTGTAACGTTCAGTAATTGTAACTGAAGTATCCGTAGAAAATACTAGGTATCCGATCATTCAGAAAAGAATTTTTAGATCTAAAAATCCACTGGCTGCACTTGTGTAACTAAAAAAATTTAAACTTTCAGTAGAGGACAGTGCTCGACGCTCGTTTGAGCGCACCTTAAATATTTTTGAAAATTGTTTATTTTTCTGTGACTATCACGTACCGACCTGAAGTGATTACTTTTTTTTATCACAACACTAAGTATGCAATAGAATGTAAGAACCATTACAGGGCGAACATTTTTTGTTTGACATTCGTTTGAACGCATTAGCAAAAAAAGATATTGTCAACTGATTGCAAGTGAACATATTTTTTTCGAAAGAAAATACTAATTTATTGAGTACAAAATATTAAAATGTTAACAAAATTGTTTATGCTACATTTTTGCAGAAATGGGCTCTGGTAAGCCTTTAAATGACTATGAACAGAATTTAATCGATTAGCTTTAAAAAAAGATGGGCAGTTTAATAGAAAAATTGCGAAATTATTAACCCTTTCCGAATGTGTTATAAGAAATTATTTGCAAAAAGGTAAAATTTATGGTATCAAAACTCCATCCAAAGGCAATTCAAAACTAACTTTGAAGTATAAAGGAAGAATTCGTGAGGAAGCTACAAACAACCGGCTAACCCGCAGCAATATAAAAGAAAACCGGGAATTATTTGTTACCTCTTGAACAATTGCATGCACGCAGAAAAAAAATATGGTTGGGGTGACAATATTCGAAGAGGATCATACTATTGTTGGGTATATGGTTGTGACACAACAATATTATTATCCTCACAACAATAGTATGATTCACACATAACCATACTATTATCTTCACAACCATATTATGATCCCCACAACCATAGTATGATTCACACTCAACCATACTATTATGTTCACAACCATATTATGATACTCACAACCATAGTATGTTTCTCATACAACCATAGTATGATCATTACAACTATAGAATGACTCACACGTAACCATACTATGATCCTCACAACCATAGTATGATTCACACTTAACCATACTATTATTTCCCCAACCATGTTTATATGGTTGCTACAACCATATTTTCATTTCTAAATTTGGCAACAATACTATTGTAACATTTCAACAATAGCAATATTGTCGCAATCATACTATTATCAAAATGAAATTAAAAAAACAACACTATGGTTGCGACGAATATGCTCTTATTGTAGAAAACATATTATTGTTACGGTGACCATAGTGTAACCATATCTTTTCTCTGCGTGTGGTAGTTAAAGTCTACACCATCCATAAGATGGACAAAATTACAAAATAAACCTAGCTAAGATAAAGCCCATAAACTAAAACGGCTAGTGTTTGCCAAAATGCATATGGCTTGGACAAATGAATGGAAACATGCCATCTTTTCCGACAAGAAAAAGTTCAATTTAGAAAGCTCAGACTGTTTTAGCTTCTATTGGCACGATGTTAGTAAAAACAATGTCATAATATTTTCCTATGAATGTATGTTACCGATTTGTTTCATATCAACAAAAATGAATTCAGAAACTACTCGTATATTGAATTGTTAGAGGACGTGTTGATATCACATCTTGATGAAAATATGGACTTAAAGTAATTTTCCTGAAAAGATAATGCCTCGATTCATGCATTCAAGCAAACCAAAGCTTGGTTTTTGGACAAAAACATCAATTTATTATCATGGCCAGCTTGAAATCCAATAAAAAACCTTAGCTGTGAGAATCCTAAAAAGAATCTCACAGCTAAGGTTCACGAGGGTAGAAAACAGTTTTCAACTTTCAACGATCTAAACTATACGATTAAGGAGTGTTAGTCCGACATTAGCTTCACAACCATTCAAAGTTTGATAGAATCGATGTCAAATCTATTTTTCCCGTCTGGAGGACATACTAAATATTTATTAAATATGAAAGTTAACTTGAATTTTCTTTTAACTTCCTATTTCGAAATTTAAGTAGAGTGCGCGCAAACGTTTCTCTCTCCTTTTTTAGCTTTTAATTAAATTTTTCACAGTGTAATGAAATATATCTTTTTTACATATTTTTTTTAAACACTTAATAAACTTACGGTTTCATAAACAAAAACATATTAAAAAATATTTTATAACACCAAAATAGACAAAAAGTCTTCTGCGCTCAAACAAATGTCTACCACTGTATACCTAAAGTACTCTTAATCAAAGGGTGGGTCATGTCGAGGAAAAAGAGGAAAAGATTATGAACGATTCTTATCGAATAAATTAGATTACACCATTTGCTGAAAGCAATAATTATAGGATTATTTTCTCTTTTGTTATGATGAAGGTATAGAAATTATCACCCATATTCGCCTACAACAACAAAATGTTGGCAAAACTATTGGTTGCCACAACCACCAGTTATGGCAACTAAATACGTTTAAAAAGATTCATTGGTATGACCGATCAATTAGTTGCGTATACTATGATCATATTTATCAATTTGTGTTATGGCGAACCGAATATTCATTACGATTTCAAACATTTGGTGATTGCAACCGAAGTTCTTTGTTTGCGACGGCATTTTAGAAGTCCAACCAATTTTTTTCTCTGTGCATAATAGACCCATACTCAAAAAAAAACTAAAACTTGTTCAAAATGCAGTTCGAAAGTTTCAATAAACGCAACTTTATCTTCGCCTGAATCCAAGCAACGAATATGTTATGTGTAGTGCTCAGATTTTTAAGCAAATTCATATTTTTTGTCGTAAGTTCAAATGAAATTTAAAGTAAAAATCTTCGTGAATAAACTATTTTTCAATAAAAATGCTTTTGATTTGTTAGAGCAAAATTAATTTTTTTGCATATTTTAACGAGACCCTCGTGAAATGAAGTGGTCCGCTTTTTGCCCCTTAGTCCGACTCTAATCTCAGTCAAATCTTCAAATTAAATTCATATTTGGATTATTTGTAAAACTGGTTTGGATTTGAGTAACAAAATGTGCAAATTTATTGGTGGGCCATAGAAGTTGTGTTTAGGGGCCGAATCTAGTCGCAGAAAAAACTTTAAAAAATACATTTTAATTTTAAATTGAGCACCTGCAAAAAATATCCAGCCACTTCGCCCTTTATCGAGGAATTAAGTGTTATGTTCGTCAACAAACAAATTTTGATTTGTTATACAAATCCTTAAAGAGTATACTTTTTGCCCCTTAAAAGAATGATTTTCTTCCGGTACCGATTGCGCTTATTTATTCGACCCCTTGCATTTTCGGACATGGTCGTAGATGGACATATTTTCATGAATTGAGCCTAGGAATACGCTGGTGAAATCTTTTAAAATTTATGTATATTCTTAAAAGTCGTGAATCAATCACCCTGTATAGATACATTTGTTTTTTTTAAATTTGCATTAGTTTTATTTTTAAAAAACATATTTATTTTTGCAATATTACATTAATCGAAATCACTATCAGAGGTATAGAAAGGGTGCTACCAGTCGAAGTATAGGTAGAAAGTGCTTCATAATGAATTTGCAGAATTGATAATAGAACTTAAACTTTGAGTGCTAAATAAGCATTCAATTTTTGGATAACGTCTACTTGGCCTTGTTTGTAATTTTTTCACTTTTCAACATATGAAGTATAAGTATTTGTCAAAACGTCAGCTTGAAAATAGCACATGATTGTTTTACTTTCAATTGATTTACTTTCACGTTTTTGCTTCTAAGATTTTATGAACTGTGTGAAGACTCACTCCATATCCACGAAAACTTACAAAAGGTTTAAAAACTGATTTTATAAACAAAATTTGAATTTTAAAGCTTCCGCAAATTTTTATGAACATGGCCCTTACTCTATTCTTATACATATCCGCCGACAAAAAAAAACTTATTTTAATAATTGCTGATTAGTTAAGTTTGTATTAAGATAACTGTAACGGAACAAAACTTATCTCTTTTGTATGAACTTTTTTAGGATCGGGATCGGTCTCATTCGATGTTTAGATGTTGTCCACATCAAAAAAAAAGTGAAAATTGATTTTTTTACCCGTCTCTTCTCTATGCGTTGTCACATATTCTTAAAAGAATTAATATTTTTTTTTTATTATTGGATACTTTTTGGATATTTAAACTGATCAATACACAAATAAATTCCCTAAAAAGAAATACATCCGGTTTTTACCCATATACTGGGAAAATATTAGGTAGAATACCAAATCAAGCCATGAACCATCAACATGCAAAAGGTCAGAATCCTACACAAATAAAAAATATTTCTTGCCACAACTGAATATCTGAGCTTCGATGCACCTCGATCATTTCATCAATACATCGAATGTTAGTTGGTGCTCTGTAATTTTCTATTATTAAAACTGTATTATCGGTGCAACATACCAAGAATTCGAAGCATTAGAAGATAGTTTTTGAATTAACAAAAAAAAATTAAAAGTCAGAGGCAAAAAATGTTTGCTTTCACAATTAAAGTACTTGAAGTACTCATGAGGAGGATCATGACGAGGAAAAAGTATAAACGATGGTGGATGACTTGTACTGAAAAGAAATGGGTTAATCGATTGGCTTAGAGCCAATTCATAGGTAAAATCTGTTTGCTTACACAATTGGAGTGCTTGAAGTAGTAATCGGAAGGAAAAAGTAAAAAAGATGATAGATGATTTGTACTGAAAAGAAATGGGTCAATTGATTGGCTAAGAGCCAATAATATTCGAATATTTTATTCCTAAAATACCAACATTAAATATGTGGTTACAGCAACCAAATGTTTTAAAAACTATTGGTTGCCACAATTACCAGTTGCGGCAACTAAACATATTTTTTTGCATTCCAATGGTATGAACGATCAAAAAGTTGAGAGTACACTACGATGATCATATTTATCATCTTGTGGTATTTCGAACCGAATATCTATTACGATAATAAACATGTGGTGATTGCAACCAAAATTCCTTTTTTGCAACCGAATCATTCCAACTAACTTTTTCTCTGTGTGTGTTTTTTTTGGAATTTCTAATGTTCGGGGGCTAACCAATAATATGCTAAAACAGCGAACTGATCTGTTGCCACTACCAATTGTTGGTACCAAAGTAACATATACTTCATAGCTGGTTGGTTGCCATAACTACCTGTTGTGCCAAACAATTGTTTTACTAAATTCAATTGAATTTTATTGACTGTGAACACCGTCCTACTATTGTAGCTACCGTCATATGATATCTCGAACCATGTTACCATCAATACTATGGAAAGCTGGCGATTGCAATCAAAAGCTGGTCGAATTTTTGCAGTTCGGACCGATTTCTTACTGATTTTTTTATTTTTTGATTATGGTTTGTTTCAGAAGTGCTTTAATATAAAGACTTTAACTTTTTCCGCAAAAGTTTATTCGCCGTTTGTCAAATTTGATTCCTTTGCTGAATTTTCTAAGTTTTCCACTCCGATTTTCCAATTTTTCTTCTTGAAATGACATTCAGAATTTAAAACATTGCACTGAAAATTACGAATCCAACAAGAAAGAAATATTGACAAATCGATCCAGTGGTCGTTAAAGATATGTAGATGACAATCTTTTAATTCATAAACGATCGAGCCATGTCCGCCCGTATGTGTGTCGAAGGCATTCAAACAAATTAAACTAGGCCAAGTAAATTTTGCACGATGATGGATTATAGTTATAAACTATTTTGGATTGGGTGAAATCAGCCAAGGGAGGAGTACACTTCTTGAGTAATCACACTACGGTGGAGGGTATATAAGACGGTTTTTCATGTTTCTTTGCTGTTTTATTCTCTCTTGTTTCTTGTTTATTATGTTTATAAATTGATTATCTCACACTTTTACTTTCTATTATTTATTAACAAAATACATTTTTATAGCAAACTTTTTATTCAACCGGAAAACCACTACATTTAAAAATTTCTGTTAATTTGGCCAACACGATTTCACGAACTCACGTCTTTCAATGATGGCACAAGATGTTTCCGAAGTCACTAGTACTCCCATTTTCGGATATTACGTCAAATGCTATGTGTCCGCGCCAAGTTCTTTTCGCCGACTAAATGAGGCCGGACCGTTACAATGACTTTTTATCTGGCAATTTGAAGTATGTGGCCTATGATTAGGTTGTTTGGAGTTTTCAGTTTATTAGCTGAACCACTGACGGTATTGTGTATGTGTTTTTGAGTAAAAGATTATTTTTCTTCTTAAACATTTTACTGCGTTTACCTCGAACTTAAACTTTTAGCCAATAAAAATACATGGGGGATTCGCGGAATAAAAGATATGTATACATAAGTATATATTTATTTTTTTGCTTATCTAGTCTAAGAGAGCGAGACACAGACGGTAAGGGAAAACTTAAATTGTAAAAATATTATTGTATTCAGACGAGTTCAGACGTTAAGATATATTTGAATATCAGCCGATTAGCTGTGACTAAACTAATGGCAGTGAATCGTTTCGGGTTCTGTGAGAAAGAGTGAGAATAGCAGCACTCACCTACTGCTAAAGTCTATTATCGCAGCTGAAATGAGCCAAGGCATTGATACAAGCCATACTGTGTAAACAAAGGTCTAATATCGATTTGAATTCAATTGATAAAAAAAGACAAAGTTATAAATTGTTCTTCACTCATTCTTACCTATTTAAAAGTCTAAGACGATCGTCTGTGCAAAGCTTGTCACATTCAACAAGAATAAAGATATATAAAGTGTAATTCGTTTAAAGTTTTCCTATTTGATTTTTAACATAACTGCGACTGGTTTCAATTTATCAACTTATTAAACCCTGCAGCACTAATTGGTACAGCGTATTAATATTAAGATTCATGGAAAATGTTTTTAACTACCAAAAATTACTAGGCTAGAACCAACTTTAAGCCTACCGATCCACACAAAAGCACAAGCTTGTTTTAATAATATTTATTAGGTCTTCCAAGCTTGGGACGGTTGATATACACCTTCGACTTCAGGTAACACCAAAGGACAAAATTCACATGGGGCTAAGTCTGGTGAGCGTGCCGGCCAGTTCACATCACCCCTCAAAAAAGTAAGCCGTCCAGGAAACAGTTGCCTCAAACAGTGGGAACCACGTATCCTCTAATTGCATTGCCCCAAGAGCCGGATGAAAATATCTGTATCATAGTCAAGAACCGTTCGAAGTTCACAGTTACGGCAAGACGGTTATCCTGGAAAAAGTAAGAGCCAATGATGCCTTCTCATGATATGGCGCATCACTCAGTAACGCGGTCCGAATGCAGAGGTCTCTGGTGAAGTTCTCTGGGGTTTGTTTCACTACAGTACCGCATATTTGGGGGAACAGCGAATCGTAAACGAATAGCACACTGCACTGCAATGATCGAGTGCGCATTTGAAAAAACACGCTTCAACTCAAAATGACCTCTCCTCACGTGTCCAATGCATGATGGCAACTAAAAGGCATACGAGTACCTTTTAGTTACGGCAAGATGGTTGTCCTGGAAAAAGTAAGAGCCAATGATGCCTTCTCATTATATGGCGCATCACCCAGTAACGCGGTCCGAATACAGAGGTCTCTGATGAAGTTCTCTGGGGTTTGTTTCACTACAGTACCGCATATTTGGGCGAACAGCGAATCGTAAACGAATAGCACGCTGCACTGCAATGATCGAGTGCGCATTTAAATAATACGCTTTAACACAAAATGACCTCTCCTGACGTGTCCAATGTATGATGGCGACTTAAAGGCACACGAGTACAAATCTCCCGTCAGCCACTATAAGCACACACACTCTCCACTCTCTTCGACCAATAAGTGCCGCCACAGCCTGCAGTGCAAAAAAACAATTTACCGCGCTCCACACTGTATTTTGAGTGGCCAAATTTACCGGTCCAGAGTCGATTTCCATCAGCCATAATTTCAAAACTTTTGATCTAGTAAATATTTTTGAGTTCTGTTAAAAAAATGTACTCTTCTTTTAAATCGGAAAATGCGAAAAGCATTACACTTCTGGCTACTTTCTAAAATATACCCAATATCCAACGTGTTAATCGCTCAAAATTATCCTTGACTAATTGTCCTTTTTACAGAACTCAAAACTAATTTCTAGATCAAAAGTAATAGAATTTTGGCCGATGGAAAACGATTCTGGACCACTGTGCGGCGGTCCCTATTGACCGTAAGGTCCGGATTTTTTGGCCCCCTCGAACCATGCGAACCTCATCTCAGCCAAAATTAAATAATCACACAGTGTGCTCTTGCTGAGTACAACAAGAAACCGATTTTGAAATTGTGAAAACGGTTTTTCGGATCTTACGCACTTATATGCCAATAACTTGGTTGAGAAAAAAAAACTGCGGCCTTTCGAATGGTGTATACACTTTTAAACTCACTTTTAAAATCACTAAAAATAACTGCGGCCTTTCGAATGGTGTATACACTTTTAAAATCACACTGAAAAAAATCTGTGCATTTTTCATGTAAACTCATTTTTTTTAAAAAATTTTTTAATTTTTTAACTTTGGATGCGTTTTTAAACATAATTTTTTAAATTTTTTTTTTACAATTTTTGAACTGAGTTATAAAGAGAGTGTTTTTACGAATACAATTCGGTGTTATTTTTAAAAATCCTTAAGAAACTGATTGAGTTATTCAACTTTTATAAAACAAAATTTTATGAAAGAATACAATTATTGGCAATACTACTTAGAAATGTTTGTTTGACCGTTTTTTTTTTAATTGAACATCATCAGTATCCCGTTTAAGTGACCAGCAATATTCGGAAATCATTTTTTAATTATCTTTTCCTTCAAAATGTTTTTCCATTGTAATTATTTCTTTATGAAAGTGTTCGCCTTGTTCATCGCTGAACTGGTCCAGGTTTTCTGGGAAGAAGTCTAGATGTGAATGGAGGAAATGAATTTTAATTGACATGTTGCCGCCCATTTCACTGGCATATAAGTGCGTAAGATCGGAAAAACAGGGTTTTTACCCGTAACTCCAGATTTTGG
The DNA here is from genome assembly GCA_963513945.1 of Hydrotaea diabolus. Taxonomy (NCBI): domain Eukaryota; kingdom Metazoa; phylum Arthropoda; class Insecta; order Diptera; family Muscidae; genus Hydrotaea; species Hydrotaea diabolus. Next base: position 147,427,647 of record OY740718.1, on the reverse strand, counting down.
AGGTGTTAGGAAATTTCAAAACCGGTTTCTTGTTGTACTCAGCAAGATCTACAAGAAAAATAATAGCACTTCCCAGGTGTATTTAGACTTCATTCTTTTTTGTTACACTGTGTAATAATCTGCTTTTAAAAAAGGATTTACTCCACAAGCTAATAAGGTCAGTTTGTATTGTTGTTTGTCATAGAGGGAAACAAAAGTAATTCAGCGAAGTTAAAGCAAACACATCACCGTCAGGTAGAGGCGTTTCGTCGTTGGTGTGGGCGACTTTTCAATACAATTATATGTACTGAAATAAAAAAATTGATTTGATGATTAACAATTATGATTTGTTAAGAAAATAGTGAAAAAATTGTACTTTTTTCTAGGTAAATTTAGTCCCTTAACCCATATTTTACCACCGTTGTATTTTCACAACATCGACTTTATGTGTAGATGTTGCCAAAATGCAACGGTGGTAGAAAATGTGTAAATGAAAAATTTCTCATTTACAGCTCTAAATAAATCACCTTTCTATATTGCCCAGATATTTTTCATAGTTCGTACAAATTATATAATTTGTATAATTATTCTAATACATACTCCCGAAGCTACCGGCTTTAAATAGGTGAAAACCGACGCTACTTACCCGCATCCAATCTTGCATTATTTTGTAATTATCGGGCATATTTCCTAACACCAAACCCCGCACAGTGTTTCGCTGATGGAAAAAAGTAAAAAATAAAAAGTTAATTCAAAAAGTTCATAAGTATGACATTTTTAAAAATCTGTTATTTTTAAAAAAGCCACTAGAAAAGCTAGTCATACGCCCTGATTCATAAAAAACATTTTTTCTACGAAAATTTTAAACTTTTCGTAAATTTTAATTATAGGGTAGGCCATTTAAAATTTGAATCGGCTGTAAAAAAAGTACTTATACATTTTTCACATTTTTTGTTTTATTGGAAAGGTTGAACTTTGTCGTTTAATAATAGAACTCCATCCAATGCGTTTTCTCTTTGCCCAATGGGCTGAAAATTGTTTGGCAGGAGATGAAAAATTTTACCGAAAACTCGTGTTTTCAGATGAAGCTCCTCGGTGTATCTCGGTGGCTATGCCAATAAGCAAAATTGCCTCATATGGGATTTAGAGAACCCACACTTGGCTATTGTGAAGCCATTGCATCCCCAACGAGTCACTGTTTGGTGTGGAATTTGGGCTGGCGGCATCATTGGGCCATTGTTCTTCGAAAATGAGCAAGCAACCGCCGTTACCGTCAACGGTGAACATTACCGCGCCAAGTGTGAAGCCAATTGGCCGACTCGGAGCTGTGATTTGAGCCCTTTGGATTATTTTCTGTGGGGAGCCATTAGGGATAAATGTTATACAAAGCATCCAGAGATAATTTATGCATTAAAACATAAAATCGAAGTTGTCATTAAAAAGATTCAAGCCGAAGCAATTAAAAATGTACAGAAAAATTAGGTTGATCGGATGAGGTGCTACCAGTTGTGGTAGTCAATGATATTGTCTTCCATTTTTAAATGACAAAGTTCAACCTCTCCAATAAAACCAGAAAGTTTAAAAAAATATTATTTTTTTTAACAGCCGATTTAAATATAAAATTTTTAACCGCCCACCCTGTACTATTTGTAAACTTATTTCATGCGGTATGGCATTGTAAAATAAAAACTACTTCTGAAATTAATTGCGTGTACCAGCCATACAGATGGACGAACATGGCTCACACCAACTAAACTTCACGAAACGGAATTGGTCAAAATACGAAGGTTGCTATTTATATTTAGGGTCGGGCAATAAAAACACAATAATTTATCATTGGAAATGGTTTTATTGTTTTTCAAAATACTCTCCATTAAGATCAATACACTTTTGCATGCGCACAAACAATTTTCGAAGCACTTTTCCTCTCCAATTGAGACACCACCGAAACATGATTTTTGAACGCTTCAACAGCTGCTTCGGGCGATGAAAAACGTTGACCATGCATATTTTTTCTTAATGCTAGGGAATAAGAATAAGTCATTGGGTGCCAAAGCAGGGCTGTACGGTGGATGGGCCATCATTTCGACATCTTGAGTGGTCAAATAGCTCATCGTTTCAGCTGATGTGTGAGAGCACGCATTGTTGTGATACAAAATGATTCGTCTTCTCTTAATATCTTTTTTCATTTCTTCGAACACTGTTGACAAACAAATGGTTCTGTGCCACTCAGAATTGACCATCCTACGTTCCACTAAAGGCACTGTGGCAACATGGTCGGCAATACCGAAAAAAACGCAATCATTTGCTTCGATATACTTCTTCCACGAACAACTTTTGTTGGATTTGGCTCGTCTTGAAAGACCCATACGGTCAATTGCTGTTTTGTTTCGGGTTCATACACATAGATCCATGATTCGTCACCTGTGACAATGTTATACACTGCCTTTGAGCTACCGCAGTTGTACATTTCTTTGCATATCATATCTTTGCATTCATCTATACGAGTCGTTTTTTGAGCATTCGTCAAATTATGTGGAACCCAACGAGAAAAAATGTTGTTCACGACCAAATAAACATACAATATCTTATTGATCCTTGTCATACTAATGCCCAAATATGCATCAATCTCACGGTATGTCACACGTCGGTCTTGCTTAATTAGTTGACGCACAGCATCGATGGTTTCTGGCAAAGTGAGCGAAGTCATCCTGGAGCGAACGGCGTCCGAGAATGAACTCTTGGTGATTAACGGTGTTTTATGATGTTGCTTCATCGTCAACAGTCGAAAGAAGTTGATTTAACACTCTTGCCTCGATAACTTACTCCGAAAATTGTAAAATATCATCGCACGAAAATGTTCACGGGATAATTCCATTTTTTGACTGAGGTGAATTTTTTAACACACTGTAAACAAAACAATTCGCCCTCAAAAGACAAAACGGTCTGAGTGAAGTTATGCTAAAACTTGTCAAAGTTTCCAACGTAAGTTCCAGTTTGCATCTTGGAACACTAGTATTGTCAGGACCTGAAATATAAACAGCAACCCTCGTACTCTAACATTGTCCATTTCGAAGTGAGTCCGAAAGGATTTGCCGAAGTATTAGGAAAATAGATATAGAAACAAGTCAGAAAAGTTTCGATATCTCTATAGGGCAAAATGGACATTTAATTCGGATTCAGTAGATAATTTTACATAGGAATTTTGTTACAGTGTCATTGAGACTTTGGACGTTTTGGAGTAAGCTAGTTTTTCATTAAGACATTTAAAAGTTATTTTAGAGCATTTTCGTAAAATCCGCAAGAATAATCGCCAAATCACTAAAATATATGCCGTCAAAAGCATTTGATCTCCAACCAAAGAACTAAGCGTCGCATTCCGTAAAAACTCCCTTAGTAAAAAGCAAAAAACAGGAGAAAAAAGACAAAAAAGGTACTTTTGGGCGTACAGCTTGGGTAAACGAGAAAATATCCCACTTATAGAGGATTCCCACTTATCCAGGTTCGACTGTATTTGTTGAAATATGTCATGCGGTATTGCATTGCAAAAGCAAAAATTCCTCGGCCCATAAAAAATAGCGAACTCTTGGGGATTTTCTATACTAAACTAAATAATTCATTTTCCGCAGGAACACCTACCCGCCAAAAAAGTACTGCACAGTGTCACTAACCCTGGATAAAATTGTCCATGTACAAATGTGACGCGCAAAATAGAAAGGGACTTAAGGTTAAAACCAGTTTTGTTCAGGAGAGCCATTTTAAAGATTAGGTGCGCTTAGTATCGTCGATTTCATTTTCATAAAACGCGCATATCTCTGGGAGGAAACACTTTTGGGACATGGGACCGGCCTCATTCGATGCTCAGATGTTGTCCACATCAAAAATAAAGTGAAAAGTTAATGAAAAGTTTTGTTCAGGAGAGCCATTATAAAGATTAGTTCCCTTTCTAGTTGCGCTCAGAATCGTCGACTTCACTTTCATAAAACGCGCATATCTCTGGGAGGGAACACTTTTTGGGCATGGGATCGGTCTCATTCGATGCTCAGATGTTGTCCACATCAAAAAAAGAAAAAAAAATGAAAATTGATTTTTTTTACCCTTAGGTCCCTTCTCTATGCGCTGTCACATATGTATGTTTATATGAACAGTGTTTACGAGTAATAACATTAGAACAATATCGAAAGTGAGCAAAATGGTACATTTGTGTGTGGTACCAAAGGGGGTGTCGCAATATGATCCATTTTCAATTCCATTGGCAGGTTAAAATAATACAGGGTGTCCGTCGGAAAGGTATTTAGGTGTTTATAATTTTTAATTAAACCATTGAATATGGATATTATATTGATAAATGGTTGTTTTTTTAATGTGGGCAATTATGTATGGAATACAATATCAGATAAACGACCGCCTCTGTTAGCCTCACAAAAGCGAGCCCTTTTGAGCACATTTTTCAGTTGTTCTTTGAAGACCAAGCTCATGAGCACGGCGTTGAATTGAGGTTGATGGATTGTTTTGAACACTTTCTTGAGTAGCAGTAATGTTACTTTTACTTTTTATCGTCACAGTAATCGCAGTAATTTTGATAAAATATTTTAACGATTAAAACACGTCGGTTTATCGAATATTTTTCCATAACAAATTTGCCACGTCTCTACTTCACTACTGCCAAATATGAACGGTCAATCCTAATGTTTACCAAAATGGCGGCAAAACAAAGTAGTTTACCTTCCCGGCGTACACCCGTATAACGACGTGCAAAATTTTAAATACTTTGGTTATTACTTTTGAAAGATACCAAGTGTACCAGTCATACAGATTGGCCTAAATAACAATAAAGTTGTCATTGTGAGTGACATCCATAAGAAAAAAACTTACACTTTTAAAACGTGTGATTTATTATCCTTTTAGTTTAACAAGTACGATATGCTGTGTCTTAAACGCTTTTTAGCCGTACCGTGATATACCCACTCTTATGTACTCTCTTGCCGGTATAATTTTTAAGCACTGGCATGACAACACTGCGTCAGCCTCTCCTATTCGTTATCTATCAAAATCTGCATACATTTTTAAGCGGCCGACCTTAAACAACGCCGTCCGAATGTTAATCATAATACGTATCATAAAGTGTTATCGTACAAATATCAGAGCCCTCGTAAATGTTATGCTAAAAAAACTCTAATAGAAGAGATTTCAGATTGTTTAATGAGAAGTCATAATAAGTATGTACATTTTATGTACGCTTCAACGTTTTTATGTGGTCCAATTTCAAATTGGGCAGAAATTATATTACTTTGGAGAATACTAAAGAGTAAAAAAGGTACATGTTTTATCGAAAGGAAAAATCTATTAACACCATGCCCTAAAACAACAGCAACAAAACATCACATGTCGAACTTACCTATTGTTCGTTTAATTCGAAGCACTCTAACGCAGCTTGCATAGCCGTAGACGCCAGTGGTGCCTTGTAGGCTATTTTCTTAGCCTCTGTGGCGGATCTACACTACTTTTCGTCCCATTGAATTATTTTCTTTCCATTTTCTGTAGCTAATTAATAAGTTTACAATTTCGTTTGTAACATCTCGAAATACTTATCTGCGACCATATTAAGTTTAAATACATAAAATCGGTAAAAAATGTGTGTGGGAGCTAAACGACGTAAGCGCCAAAATAAACACTTTACAGGAGAGGGTTTTTTTTAGTTTTTTGACTAATTCATCTGGAGGATTCCAAAAGAATTCAATTTGCTATACTCGTATATTTGTGAATTTTAATATTTAAGCTTAAGAGCATTGTAGAGTTTCCTATCGATTTTCATTAAAACATAAGTGGCGCTTACGTCTTTTCCGCGGTAATGGCTCGATATGGTAATTCTAACCGATTTTAATAAGAATTAACAGCCACAAACATATTTCTGCGAAATTCAGACAATAATTGCGACCTGTAGTTTGAAGCAATTTTTAAATACACGGCCGAAGGAAAGACAGACACCCTTAAAGGAATCAACTGGTGATTCTGAGTCGATCAGTACAATTCTTCTTTTGATCCATACTTAAAAATTATAAATTTTTTTGTCCTCACACACAGCATCCTAAAACCGGAAAACCTGACAGCAAAAAACCGGTTTAACCGACATGTCGGGTTAAAGTTTTTTTTTTGAGAAACCAATTGTCGAGCTTAGACAACAAAAACCGGAATGTCGGTTTCGGTTTGGGACTCTCTAATTTCCAGTAGGAGTGTAATCTTTAAGCTAAGTAAAAGCATGTCCATAAAATGTATTTTATATTCGTATTTTTCAAAATTGTTTGCTTTAATTGACAATAGCCACTTTTTGAGCATTCGTCAAATGATATGGAATTTTACAAGAACAAATCTTTTTACGGCGAAATGAGCTTGCAAAATCTTATTGGTGCTTGCCATACTTACCCCAAGACTGCCTCGATCAAACGGTGGGTCATATGTAAGCCTTGCTTTATCAGTTCACGTGCAGCGGAGATGGTTTCGGCAAAACGACCAAAGTAGGTCGACCTTCGCGGATTTTATCCAGGAGCGAACGGCGTCCGAGAATGAACCAGCGATTTACCGAGAATGTGGTCGATAAGGCTATAACTTCGAAACTATACGAGATATTTTTTAACTTATTTTGTACGCAAGAACTGATTGACTTTATGCAGCATTAACCTTTGATTTAAAAATTTAGTATTTGTAGAAAAAACCACTATTCAAAAAATACTACAAACGAGTAATAAGCGAGCTTGCTTAAACTGTCTAAAGCTAATTCTTGAATAAGTTTCATCTCAAAAATTTTATTAATTTTAAACAAATGGGTTTTATGCAAATTGTCTGTAGTTTTCTGTAAAATCTATTTTATATTTTTGTACAATGATGTGAGATTATCGCGTTAGCCACCTCCTAAGCGAGTTACCATTAGAACACCATCAATGTCTATCTTCATATTTAAATTAAATTATATTTCTTTAATTAATTTGATTTTTTTTCTTAATTTCAGGTTGGTTGTATGACATCACCCTATCCTATGCTCCAGCTTTCATATTGGCCGGTGTGATGATTGCCATCAGTGGCTTGATTATGTTCGTCGTTCCGCCCCTGCAGCGTGCGCAAGCTAAAAAGGCTCAAGAATCAAATGCTCAAGAAATTGCTTTAAGTTAAGATATTCTGGTTTTGCGTGTGGTCTTATCTAGACGATAGCGCCTAATATGTAGTTAGATAAATATTATAAAATGATTTTTTCTAAAGACTTTAAAATACACAAACAAAAACGTAAACTTCCTTAAAATCGCTGAGATTGACAACAAAAATGAAATCAAACACACAATAAAAATGTAACATAAAAAATAGTTTGAAAATGTTAACGAACATTGAAACTGCTACAGGCATTAATTAGGGAAATACGCGTAATAGCAAAACAGATTAAAAAAAAATTAAAAATAATAACGCTGAAAACCTAAAGATTTATAAATCTATCAAGATTTGAGTAGTCCTTAAGTAATTTTATGAAATACTACAAGTTTTACAATGTAAGATGCAACCCTTTTAAATTCTAAATATTTTTTTGCCATTTTAATTGTTTTTTTTATTGTTTAGTTTGATTTACGTGTAATTTTACTTGCCCTTCTTCCCTCTGTATTGTTGTCTGTAAATAGTGATTTTTTCATTTAATAATTATAAACAAAAGAAATTTTTCCAAAAATGTAAATGTGAAAATGAGTCCTTTAGGCCGTTTATTGGAGTTAAGGATGCTAGGTTAAGTACAGCAATTGTTTTATAAAAATCCCTAACGATTTTTAATTTAAGCTACATTATGTATAAAGCAAACGTATGTCTTCAGTGATTTGTACACTATTCGCGCATTATGCGGATGTAAATTATTATTTTTGCAAACAAAATGATATATGGATTTATGTCAGTTTATTTTTAGTTAAACATATAACTTTTATTTTGTAAAATGTTTTTTTTTTGGTAAAATCTAAATTAATGTTAACACCAGCCAGCTATGTGTAGTTTTATTTCAAGAAGCAAAATTATACTTACCGTTGCGTGATACAGGATTGAAGTCAACTCTTAACACTGTAATTCGGATTCGTACAATTCTTTCTATGGAAATTTGTTCAAAACAATAATGATCCCAAAAGTTGAGAATTTTATAAAGAGATTCTATCCTCTCTATTTTTTTGGTTCATGTGTACGAGTTGGGGATATAAATCAACTCATACAGATATGCTTAAGCGCAGAAATGTGTTGCTTTAATGTGTTTTTTTTAATCGCATACGTGCTGTGTCGGAGAATTTTTAAATTCGCGCTTTTTTGATTAGCTTTTTTTGCTACATCCGAGAGAAACTACACAAAAAATGGGCGTCGCCATTTCCAAGCCCAATAGAGAACTACAACATATTAAATATAAACATTGTTGTATTTTTTAATGTATAACACCGTTCAACACGCTTTTGCACACATGAAGAAGACCTATATATTCGGAATCTACGTCGAAAAATAAACTACCCGTGTGTCCCAGTTTTTCTAGATCAATTCGTATTTTCGCGAAAAATGTGAATATATATTTGGTTAAAAACCACTTATATAGACATATTTTGTATTAACATACAAGTCCATATCCATAAATTTTTTGCAAATATACGAAATGATGCAGAAAAAGTGGGATACACGTGTATTTTATTTTTTCCTCCTCTTTCAGAATATACTAATTTTTTTCATGTGTGCAACCAAAACCTTATATTACATGTGTAATATAACATATGTGCGATTTTTGAATCCGCACATTTATTCAGATGAGTATTTTTTTAATATGTTGTGCTATATTCAAAGAGAACTCATTCATATTAAAATGTGAGATTTTCAAGAAGTTATATTTTTCTCAACATAAAAAGTGTGCTTAGTCATTTCTAAACTCAAACGAGAATCAACGATTAAAAGAAATTAAAAGGTTTTTATTTTGTAACATTTTGTTTATTAAAAGCTTAAAGATTTGTTTTTGCAAATGTTTTTAAAGTATTTTTGCAAATAAATGACAAAAATATATCCTAAGCCAAAATTCGCCCATTTGCTGTGTTCGAAGAATTTTTGAATCCGCACATTTTTTTTAGTAGTATTTATAATTGCTAATTCCGAGAGAAACCACACATAAAAATATGTGACGCGCAAAATAGAAAGGGACCTAAGGTTAAAACCAGTTTTGTTCAGTAGAGCCATTTTAAAGATTAGGTCCCTTTCTAGTTGCGCTCAGAATCGTCGACTTCACTTTCATAAAACGCGCATATCTCTGGGAGGGAACACTTTTGGGGCATGGGATCGGTCTCATTCGATGCTCAGATGTTGTCCACATCAAAAAAAGAAAAAAAAAATGAAAACTGATTTTTTTACCCTTAGGTCCCTTTGTCTATGCGCTGTCACATATATGCGATTTCCAAGAAGTTTTTCTGTGCGTAGTCATTTTCAATCTCGAACGAGAATCAACGATTAAAACGAATCGGTTTTTATTTTGTAAAATGTTATTTTGGCACTTGTTAGGTTTTATCTTGAGTTCATTTTGGAATGTGTGTCGGATGCTTCGCTGGGATATTAGCAGTTCTTTGGCCATTTGATTAGCACTACGGCGCACAGTGGTCTTGGGTTGATTTCAATCGGCCAAAATTCTATAACGTTTGATAGTTAATATTTTTGAGTTCTGTAAAAAGGGCAATTGTAGCCAAGGAGTGAGGCAGTACTGCAACGTCTCTCTTAAATCTCACTTTTTAAATTTTCAAAACCTTTAAAAAAATTGAAAAAAACATTTTTTCAATTTTTAAGGGCCTATGTTGATTTTGAATTAAACACAAATTATTTAGGAATTTCATTTCTCTTATTTCTCTATATTATTGTGGTAATATTGCTATGGTTCAATTACGTATGGAACAAAATATCGGCCAAATGCTGAGGCATAATTTAGGTTCTATGCTGTTAATGTGCCGAATTATTTCATCCTTTAGCTCTTGAATTGTTTCTGGTTTATCGACGTACAGCTTTTCTTTTAAATAACCCCCAAAAATGAAGTCCAACGGTGTCAAATCACATGATCGTGGCGGAAAATTAACATCGCCACGATGTGAGATAACACGGCTATTGAATTTGTCGCGCAAAATAGCCATTGTTTCGTTAGCTGTGTGGCAAGTGGCACCGTCCTGTTGAAACCACATATCGTCCACATCCATATCTTCCAATTCAGGCCATAAAAAGTTCGGTATCATCTCACGATAGCGAAAACCATTCACAGTAACTGCCTGACCGGCCTCATTTTGGAAAAAATACTTCCCGATGATGCCGCCAGCCTATAAACCGCACCAAACAGTCACTCTTTGTGGGTGCATTGTTTTTTCGACAATCACTCTTGGATTATCATTCGCAAAATGCGGCAATAAGCGGAATATTGACGAATGAATCCACGGAGGTGAAAATGTGCCTCATCACTGATGATGATTTTCTTCGAAAATTGATGATCCACTGTTGCCTAACTTAAACGCATTGCTCGCTTGTGTATCTTTCCATGGTTCAAATTGAGTTAGTCTGAACTTGAAAAATATCAAATGAAATGCAGAAGAAAACTTGACGTTTGGGTGTGGTTCACATTCAACATCGGCCCTTAAAATTTAACCACCCTTTATGTAGAAAAAAAAACTAAAAATGAAAAAAAAATTAACTTTTCTTTAAAATTGGAATATACGAAAAGTAGTTATTTCAGGCTAATTTCTTAAATATACCCAATATTTTAAATGGTTATAGCTTAAAATAATCCTTGACTCCTTGGCTACTATTGCCCTTTTTACAGATCAGAAGAAAAATATTTACTAGATCAAAAGCTACAGAGTTTTTGCCGATTGAAATCGATCTTGGACCACTGTTCGGCTTACATTTTGTTGAAGTCGAGCCTTACCTTTCCGATTCATTTCATGTGATGTTGCGGTTTTTTTCGTCCACCACTAGCGTTTGACAAAACTTCTTTATTATTATAACGATTTATGATGCCATACACGAATAGTTTATTCGCCTTGAAATGTCTCAGCTCACGAATAAATATAAAGCAATCACACTAGTACGAGGGCATATCAATAATTCCGTGACTTGAAAAATCAGCTTTTTCAACAGAACCTCCTTTTGGCTCAAAACACTTAGTCCAACGTTTCGCCAGTTGTATACCTTTCAAAAGCATTCGCCGTTTGTTGTTTTTCCCTTTTTAGATAATCGATGTGGATTGTCCCGCGTGCTTTACAAAAAACTGTTGCCATCACCTTATTGACCGACAAAGTCACCTTGGCCTTCTTCGGAGCCGGTTCAAGCGGGGAAACCCATTGTTTAGACTGCTGCTTGGTCTCCGGAGTGTTGTAATGGAGCCATGTTTCATCCACAGTTGCAAAACGCCGCAAAAACTCATTCGAATTACGGTTAAACAACTCCAAACAATCATTTGAAGTTGCCACACGATTATGTTTATGGTCAATTGAGTGCAAACGCGGCTGACATCTTTCAGGCAGCTTTCTTAAACCCAACCGATCATGTAAAATCGAAACCACACTGCTATAATCTTCGATTGGCCAACAGCATATCGTGAATTTTTCGGCATTTTCGGGTTAATTGGCCTTAATTGGCTGTCCAGAACGTTCAGCGTCATTTGAACTTGTGCGACCGCAACGAAAGTCACTAAACTACTTTTTTGAAATCGATGGTGCAGAGTCCCCATAGTAACGCGTGATCCATTTCGAAATTCCCTACATTTTTAAAGAAGAAACACAGAAAATTTAAATTGATTGGGGAATAATTATTATCATTTGAAAGAACATTCTTTGGCAATTATTTTTTGAAGATTATGTCTATCAAATGTTGGCCGCCGCTACGTATCAGAAGGTCCATCCGTTGAGTCCAATTTTCAATGACTCGTTCGAGAATATCGACTGGTAACTGGCGAATGACATGCGTAATGTTTTTCACGCGTGATGTTTTGCATTTCGACTGGTAACTGGCGAATGACACGCGTGATGTTTTGCTCCAAGGTCTGAATCGAAGCGAATTTGTCCGCATAAACTTTTGACTTTACCTATCCCTACAGGAGAAAGTCTAACGGTGTGATATCACACGATCTTGGTGGCCAATCGACCGGCCCAAAACCTGAAACTATCTGCTCACCGAAGTGTTCTCTCAATAAATCCATTGATTGATGCGATGTGTGGGAAGTGGCGCCGTCTTGTTGGAACCAAATGTCGCCGAGATCACGAGCTTTAATTTCAGGTATCAAATAGTCGGTTATCATGCACGAAACACATTCCTCACAGAACGTGAATTTTCGTAATAAAGTTGAATGATTTGTAAACGTTGTTCAGGCGAAGGTCAATACAAAAAAAAAAAATAACATGACATTATGACACGACTTACACGTGATCTGTCAAAAAGACTATTGAAAAAAGTATCTCTACTTGGATCACCCATTATTTATCAAGCTTTTCCTTGTTAAATGAGCAACACAAAATTACCGGTATTCCAGCAAGTGAAAGTTTGAACACTTTAATCACCTTACCCTTTGCCAGTACCAGATTTTACAAATGTACTATTTTCCAGTACTTCGTTACCACATAGGGTGCTAAAACATCCAAATGTGGGGTTTTTTTTCTAGCAGACGCGTTTTTACAGGACGTACGCACGCAAAATGGAAATTGTTGCCACATCTCATTGTGGCACATTTTAACTTGAGTTTTAATTGTATTATGCTTTGGTCTACATTCTTAACTAGTACGTATAATTGGAAACCTAACCACGCCCTTTATGTTTGTCTCTGGCAATGTTGAAAAAAATCAGAGTAGTATGGCAATATTGTTTCATTTTACATACTTATACTTACAGTATAGAAAATAGAACAAAAATAGGGGTTATCGACGAATTCGTCAAAAGCAGATAGGAAAAAAAATTGAATTGTAAAAATTCGAACAAGTAAACCGTCTGACCCAAGCAATTGAAAAATCATTTGAACGGCGAGAATATTGCTGCGCCGTATTCCTGAATGTTGCTCAAGCATTTGACAAAGTCTGGCACTTTGGCTTGACCTACAAAATTTGCAATTACTTACCGGCAAATACGCATCGAATTCTTGAGTCTTAGAAACAGACTCAGTCTTAGAAACTTAGTCTTAGAAACTTAGAAAACCGCAGATTCAGAGTCAAATGTGGACAACACGTCACCGATGAGCGCGAAATACTAGCAGGTGTTCCCCAGGGAAGCGTCATGGGGCCTATCCTTTACTTTCTGTTTACCGCAGATATCCCTACCAGCCCAAACGTGCTCGATGATACCGCTATAATGGCCACACATAAAAAGCAGGATATTGCATCTATGAATCTAGGTGTACATCTCAGACGAGTAGAATCTTGGCTCTCTGACTGGAGAATAAAAGTCAATGAGGCTAAATGCACACAGGTAACTTTCACACTGAATTTTAGCACTTGTCCGACATTGAAACTTAACAATATCCCTTTTTCTCAATCTGATCATGTTTCATACCTTGGAATCCACCTGGATCGCCGACTCACCTAGAGAAGTCATATCGAAGCCAAGAAAACTCAACTGAAACTTAAGGTCCATCAACTTCACTGGCTCCTTAACGCGAACTCAAAACTAAGCCTTGAATATAAGGTCCTGCTATACAACAGTGCAATCAAACCTATCTGGTTATACGGTGCCCAGCTATTGGGCAAAGCAATCTCGACAAAATACAAAGAGTCCAATCGAGGACATTGCGGCTTATTACCGGTGCCCCTTGGTATATGAGGATGAAAACATCCACCGAGACTTGAAAATACCTCTTGTCAAAGAGGCAATTCAAAAAATCAATATAAAGAACAAAGGGAAGCTCGAACGTCATGATAACATACTTGCTAGATAATTATTGTGCAGTCCAAGCTCTTTAAGTCTTCGAAGAAACGAACGCCGTGTTTTCTAATCTGCACTTGTGCTTCATCCGTAACAGTAATCGCGAACACACGTGCCCGAATGACTGTGTAGAATTCTTTTTTCTACGTCACGTGGCTTAAATGCTCTTATACGTGATCTTTAAAACAGTCAATATCAATCGCGGACGAACACTCAAAAAAGACTGTGTAGAACCCTTTATTCTACGCCACGTGGCTTAAATGCTCTAATAGGTGATCCTTACAACAGTCAACACGAAAAACCTACATAACCTAAATTACGTCGTGCACTCTGCTATTCTAGAGTTATCCGTTTACATACATAACTAGAGTTCTTCACTCTACATAATATCGCGAACACTCTGTAAATGACTGTAAGGGTCCTCTGGCCCTTTATCACGAGGTTTAAGCCAAACTAGGTTTAAAATTCTCAGACATGTGATCCATACCAGTTATATACTATTTTGACCAAATTAATTAAAATTCCTGCCAATTAGCAGAGATCCACATTACAAGAAATCCATACTAGGATTCATTATTGAATTATACTTAAGATTCGTATACTTATTGTTAGGCTCCTTTGGAGCAGATTCAATAATTCAAATAAAGCTTATAAAAAAAAATCTAAAAAAATATTCTATGCAATAAATACCTTTTCTTTGTAAAAATGTGTAATATTAATTTTTTCAATAAAATTTAGCTAATTTATTCGAATTCGCCGATGAGACCTCTTCTTTTTTGATGAGATTTTTTAACAAAAACCATATTTTTTAAATATTACAGGGTGTGTCAAGTGCGATTTTTGTTTGAAAAATAATTGTGGTAACTCTTACTCGTTTCGACTTGATGCCAACTCGCTAGCTAACCGAGTTACTTCGATAAAAATTATACTTTAATAACCAGGAATGAATACACCTAAGTTTAAGAAGTTATGCAATTGCAGGTAAGTTCTGTTGAAAGTCAGTGAAGGACTTTGTATTGAGCGCTGGCAGTGTTCCGCGTTATGCTGTTGTCACATAGTGGTACAAAAAATCAATAATAATCATTTTATTTTATTTTACAATTTTATATAAAAGGTTTATTATAACTTGTTATAGTTGATATTATCCATATCCATCCACTGCCATTTGTTTATAAGAGGCATGATCATATGATACAGTTTGTAGGCCAGTAACACTTGTACAATTCTGTACGAAATAATTTTCCTGCAGTGAAACAAAAATTATTTATTTATTTTTAATTAATTGCAATCCTTATTAATAAACGAAATAAATAAATACAAAATTATTTAGAACTACACCTGCAAAACGATTTAAACGTTTCACTTTTTGATGATATTTAAAAAAAGAATAGGTTGCATATTAGAGTGGGCCGATTTGTATGTACAAAAATGTGTCTATATTTTGCCATCGATTTTTCGAAAGCTTTTGACATGAGGAAAAAAGTTCCACTACAACATTTAAAAAAATTATTTTCAAGGCGACTTTTTTCAACTGTTATTTTCAAGGTTTTTTCAGTAGGTAATTTAATTTTCATGGTGACATACAATACATACAAATATAAAGTACATTGCCACATACAATACAATACGACTGAGAGAATCGAATCAGTCCATCTAAGGCTTGTACGGGTTGCAATTGTTTGGACCAAAGACGGACGCTATTAAATTCAAAGAAAATTATTTCAGATTTAGATGAAGCTGATGAAATTTGACGCATGTTGATTTTTTGACCAAGAAGGACGTTATTGAATTTAAAAAAAATCGGCTTAGATTTAGATATAGCTACAACACACATACGTTCATCTGATTTTATGTTTTAATCTCTAGAAGCCACTTAACGCATTTACTCTTAATGAAATTTGGCACAAGACAGTTTCTTGGACCATGGACAGACGCTAATGAAATTAAACAAAATCGGTTCATATTAAAAAGTAGCTCCCACACATATGTCTTATCAATGTTTAACTCT
Organism: Hydrotaea diabolus; assembly: GCA_963513945.1. Classification (NCBI taxonomy): domain Eukaryota; kingdom Metazoa; phylum Arthropoda; class Insecta; order Diptera; family Muscidae; genus Hydrotaea; species Hydrotaea diabolus. Next base: position 147,411,737 of record OY740718.1, on the reverse strand, counting down.
AGAAGTCACATATTACTTTGATACGTGCTGACATTTGGAACAAGTCAGTTTTTTGGACCAGAGACGGATGATAATGAAAGTAAAAGAAACCGGTTCAGATTGAGATATAGCTCCCACACATATGTTCAACCGATTTTATGTTTTTATCTCGATCACAAGTCAGTTTTTTTTACAAAGGGCGCACGCTATTGGAATTGAAGAAAATCGGTTCATAGTTAGATATAGTTCCCACACTTATGGTCAAGCAAATTTAAGCCTTTAGTTCTAGAAGCCACATTCTACATCCAATCTTGATGAATGTTTGCAAAATACAGTTCTGTAAACAAAGGATTGAGGTTATTGAAACAGAAAAAAATATGTTCAGATTAAGGATATAGCTCATTCATATATGTCTAAACAACAACAAGTCTTTAGCTTCTGGTGTTGCCCCAAGGTCCCTCCTTATTTTTGATACAACTGTTTTAGAATACCCATTTAAATTCCGATTTCTATCATATTATGTGTGATAGACCAATTGTCGAAGCTCTTTTTCCACTCCAGTTGAGACACCTCTAAAACATTGTTTTTTATCGCTTCAACAGCATCTTCTGGCGACGAAAATCGTTTACCACGCATTTTTTTCTTGATATTCGGGAATAAAAAGAAGTCATTTGGTTGCCAAGTCAGGACTATACGGCGGATGACCCATCATTTCGACGTTTTGGCCGGTCAAAAAGACGCTGGTTTGAGCCGATGTGTGAGAGATGGCATTGTCGTAGCGCACAATGATTCGTCTTCTCTTGCTCGTTTTTCGAATTTCTACGAAGACTTCAGGCAAACAAATTGTGGTGTACCACTCAGAATTGACCGTCCTACAGAATTGACCGGAACAGTCGCCACATGACCAGTTTTTCCGAAGAAATAGGCGACCATTTGCTTCGAAGTGCTCCTTCCATTCATTAACAACTTTCGTTGGATTTTTAAGCGATTATCAAATTGTGCGGGATCCAACGAGAACAAACCTTTTTTACGGCCAGGTGTTCATGCAATATCGAATGTATGCTAGTGGAAGAAATGCCCAAGGATGCTTCTATCTCACGGTATGTCACATGACGATCTTACATTATCAGTTCACGCACGGCATCAATGTTCTCTGGCACAACGGCCGTTTTTGGACGACGAGCGTCGGCCACGATTGCTTCATCGCTATACAAAGATTTAAGTTCATCGATGCACTGTTGTCGTGATAATCCACGTCGAAAGTTGTGAAAAATTATCGCACGAAAATGTTTACGAGTTAATTCCGACTCCAAATTGATTTTTTCAACTCACTGTAAACAGTACAAATACGACCATTATAAACGTCAAAACGTTTATGCTAAAAAATGACAAACTTTCCAATGCAAATGTCCGATGGCGCCAGGCAACACTTAGTGTTGCCTTGGCCAGAAATATGTATATAGAAACCCTCGTATTAGATGGGCCATTTAAAATTTAAATCGCCTGAAAAAAGAAAATACCATTAATTTATTTAAATTTCTGGTCCGTCATGCGATGCTTTTTCACTTCGCTGAATGTGCTAAAGAATGTTTGGCAGGAGATGAAGAACTGTATTTGCAATGTAGTGGCAGAGTTAAGAGCACTTTCAAGGGATCAAATACTATTATTTGGCTTTTGCGAACATCCGACTAGTTTTAGAGTAAACAGCAAAAAACATCTGTTTTTATAAAGCTGGGTGTTTCATGTTTATTTTGTTTTTGTTGGAAAAACAACTGTGCTTACTCATACTTGTTTCGCAGCTCAATTTACGTTTCTCAATTTCAATTTGTATTTTCTCAACATCACTTTATGTTTCTCTTCTTTAATTTGTATTTTCTTAATTTCAAATTGTATTTTTTTTACTTCAATTTGTATTTTCTGAATTTCAATTTACGTTTCTCAAGTTCAATTTGTATCTTCTCAATTTAAATTTTTTAATTTTCAATTTATATTTTCTTTATATCAATTTACTTTTCTCAATTTCAATTTGTATTTTCTCAATTTCACTAGTTTCCCAATATTAAGTTATGTCATTTAATATCAATTTGTACTTTCTTAATTTCATTTTACATTTATTTCAACTATGTGTTTTCTCTATTTTAAATTATTTTTTCCCATTTTTAATTTGAATTTTTTCCTTTTCAATTTGCATTTTCTCGATTTAATTTGGGCTTCTCAGTGTCAACTTGTATTTTCTCAGTTACAATTTACGTTTCTCAATTTTAATTTGAGTTTTCTTAATTTCAATTTGGGTTTCTGAATTTCGCTTTGTATTTAATTTACGTTTCTCAAGTTCAATTTGTATTTTTACAATTTCAATTGGAAATGGGGAAGAAGCCACATATCAACTCCGATCCTTGCTCCAATCAAAAACTCGTATTGAACACTATTAGAGATCAGTTATGAATCCCCGTAATACGGTATCATACTTATTCACATTAATCCAAATCCCAATATCTCTAAATGCTACCTTGATTTTTATATTATTACGATTATATAGATTACACTTACATATTCATTATCATGCGTGAGCGTGGCAAACTTGAAGGATCTTCTTTAAACAAAACTTCACGCACTTTGTAGTACATGTCACGAACGCTTCCAATGCAATGATAGTAATTGTTGCAATTCTTGATTACATCCACTTGAAAATCAGTTCTGATAAATAAAAAAGCATGACAACAAAAACATATAAGTATAAAAGCTATAGGCTACATTCGGTCTCTGTCGACTTTGGGATATTTCAGTAATAATTTTAATTATTTTGTGCATGTGATTCATTTGTGCATTGCGTCGCCTTACCCGCCTAGTACTTTTATCATCTCTTCAGCGTGCGTACATCCCTCACTCCTAAAAGTATTCACCACAAATGGTTTAGTCACCTCCAGGAAGACAAAGACTTTTCGTTGCACCTTCATCAACACCGGCTTGCGACCACTTACAACTAAAAGGAGATCCACCAAAAGAGATGGTAAGATCTGTTTGAACAAAAGCTACAAAATAAATCCAAATGGACAGGCGGCGCATTAGTTTTTAAACCCAGCAAATTATTTAAAGTTTCATACCAAAGTAATAAAAAGTAAATGATTATCGGTAAATATTACACCGGGTATGAGTAAATTCTTCTCAAAGGCTGTCTCCTTCCATATCCCGTAATTCTGAGCAGTGTCAAGATATTCTTTTAGTCCGAAGTCAGTATGTGTACACGAAGATGTATGAAATACGGGAATGGCAGCTGGCCTCTCATCGCCGGCATATACATTTACGGATTTAATGGCATAGTACAACATGCTCTTGACCACGACGTCGAGTGGTGAAAAATCGCAACGTTGATTTTTGGTCGTGTATATGGTCTTCAGAATACCAGCACCGGCCAGGACAAATAATCCCATGGCACCGGTAAGGGAAGGTGGAAAACCGGGTTCCGGATCATCCACAGCAAAAATAACTAGCAGTGAAATTCAATGAGTACTTAAAGGAAAACCTTGCCTCAAACTTACCTATCGATGGTCGATATATGCTTACAGGCAATTTTTCTCGATACTGGTTTACCAATGATTCGGCCAAGTTTTTGGTGAAACAGTACGTGTTGGGAAACCCAGTAATTAATCTATGAAAAAAAGAAAATAAACTCTAGTATTTACAGCAGTAGTTATAAATGGTTCCCTACTTTCTAGCTAGCACTTCCACTGTTTCATCGGAAATATCATTTCGCCTGCTAAGGTCCAGACAAAACTGCCAATCCATGGGTGCTTCATACCATTTGGTCTCAACATTCTCCAGATATGGATTGCTAAAGAATGTCGACACGTGCATGAACAACTGGAGGTGTTTTAAAGTTTCGGCAAATTTCAAGGCCTCCAGAGTTCCGCCCACATTCAGTTTAATAGCTTGCCGAAGAGGTTCATCGAAACGTACGGTCGCCGCACCGTGAAATACAATCGTGACATTTTCCATAAGTTTACCATAGTCGCAGGTAATGCCCAACATGGGCTGCTCAACATCACCTGGAATGGCCACCACCTTTTCATCAAATTCATTGGGTTTCTCGGTCATTAAGCGACGAAAGATCTGTAAAAAATGTAATTAATAGCGAGATCTAAAGTTGGCTATTACTTCTCCTAAAGGAAGTAAGATCTTTTGGTCGTTTCTGAGAAGATTAAATAAGAGGTTTTTATCTGTCTTAACTCCTGCTGAGAATTATTAAGGATTCACTGCCGCCATTGTCAAAGCAAACCTATTGGCTGAAATGTTTGAAAGAAATTACTCATTGCCATAATGCAATCAACCAGTCCCCGTGATCGAAAATGTATGCCTGAGTTAAAAGGGTTCTCGTAAATCTTGATGTAAAAAAGTGATGTAAAGAAATTAAATTTGTTTTACGGATGTTATTTCGGCTGTTGTCCCACGCAAGTGTTTTTCGTCCTAGCCCCTCCATTACGCAACCTTTTCAATCTTGCTTACTAGGATGGATAGGCCCTCCAAAGTTAGTGGGAGTTGCTCAAATATTTGAACTCGATTGGGGCACCCTAAATGGGTCAAAGTGGGATTTTTCACAATTTGTTTTAGAGGTATGGTTTCTCGAGCAAAGTTTCTTCTATTGATCCCTTGAATATGATTTTCCTTGTCAGTTGATTGATTTTTTTGCCTCCCTACTAATCGACCCGCCCTATTGCTTGCAGGAGTCTTCCAAGCGCGTTGGAAGTTAGCGAACGTCCAGCAGATTCCCAAAATGTGGTAAAGCCATGAGAATTGTCGGCCAATTTCGATTTGCTCTACGCTTTCTATAAAATGGAGAACATGGCTAATCACCATCTTTTGAGATATTTAGAGACTAAAGTCCTACTTTGTGATAGACAGTATGGCTTCCATAGAAATAGCTCTATTGCAGATCAGAAAATGTTTTTGTCGGACTGTTGGAATCCGTCCATCCACCAGTTTGGTGAGAGTAAGGTCGTGGCTCTAGATCTCTAAGCCCTTTGGTTGGGTCTGGCACGTTGCACTTTTATCAGAGCTGATCGCTTTTGGTGTTGGTTATACCTTTTGATCGACTTGTATCGAGTTTTCTTAAAAAAAGCACCATACGAGCCATGTACGTCCGTCTGTCCACAGGATCTTCACCCCCATTTTTTGACATTGAAGATCTCTTTGGTCAGACCTTGAAAAAATTCTACTCATAGGCGGTTGACAGCAACCCCAGTCATTCATATTTATTCCATAGTAGTCCGAGTCCTCTAGATATTGAAGACAAAAGACGAATTATCGATGATACATTTGGTCGGGTTTTGCTGGCCATTACCGAAACTACAGCCGTGAATAAGTATACGTAGGATTGTTACTAGCCGATTTTAAATTTTGATCACGATTTTAATTTTTCAACTTACCCTTTCCTGTTTTAACTTTTCAAGGCGATCTCCGATAGTTGCATTTCTTTTCGGTCGCAACAACACATATATCTTTCCAACATTGCAGGAACGTAAAAGTTTGTCAATCACCCCTTTGCCAACATTTCCTGTAAAGATAGGCGTAGAATATAGGATTAGCTCGTTTATTTTGGTCTTTTGCTTTAACACATTGAAGAAAGATTAAGTGACAAAATGACAAAGTGACATGTACGAGATGTTGCTTGGCGCCATCTGACATTTCCATTGGAAAGTTTGACATTTTTTAGCATAAACGTACTCAGAACGTTTTGACGTACGACCATCATTTTTGTTGTTTACAGTGACTGGAAAAAATCAATTTGGCAAAAAAAATGGAATTAATTTCGTGCGATCATTTTTCACAACTTTCGACGTGGATTATCACGACAAGAGTGCATCGATGAACTTAAATCTTTGTATGACGATGAAGCACCTGCCTATAGCACTGTGAAAAACTGGTTTATTGAATTCAATCGTGGCCGACGCTCGCTCAAAGTCGAAGGTCGTCCAAAAAACGGTCGTTGTGCCAGAGAACATTGATGTCCTGCGTGAACTGATAATGCAAGATCGCCATGTGATCTACCGTGAGCTAGAGGCATCTTTGGGCATTTCTTCCATCAGCATACATTCGATATTGCATGAACACCTAGGCGTAAAAAAGGTTTGTTCTCGTTGGATCCCGCACAATTTGACAATCGCTCATAAAAACGCTTTTGTCGATTGGTGCAAAGAAATTTTAAAAAAATAGATTCGCGGTGCTTCAAAAAACATTTATAAGATCGTCACAGGTGACGAATCATGCATCTATGCGTATGAGCCCGAAACAAAACAGCAATCGAAGACGAGCCAAATCCAACAAAAGTTGTTCGTGGATGAAGCACTTCGAAGCAAATGGTCGCCAGTTTCTTCGGCAAAACTTGTCATGCGGCGACTGTTCCGCTTGAGCAACGTAGGACTGCCAATTCTAAGTGGTACACCATAATATGTTTGCCTGAAGTCTTCGCAGAAATTCGAAAAACGAACAAGAGAAGACAAATCATTGTGCACCACGACAATGCGAGCTCTTACATATCGGGTCAAACCTGTCCTTTTTTGACCGGCCAAAACGTCGAATTGATGAGTCATCCGCCGTACAGCCCTGACTTGGCACCTAATGACTTCTTTTCATTCCCTCACATCAAGAAAAAAAATGCGTGGTCAACGATTTTCGTCGACAGAAGATGCTGTTGAAGCGTTAAAAAACCGTGTTTTTGAGGTATCTCAATCGGAGTAAAATAAGTGCTTTGACAATGTGTTTGAGCGCATGCAAAAGTGTATAAATCAACTTTGAAAAGCAATGAAACCATTTTTGATGATAAATATAAGCATTTTTATAATTAGGGCAGAAATATATGTAGCAGCCCTCATACACTTGTGTAAAGCCGTTATAATATTATAATGGATTTCACAATTTAAGTGTCTTAAAAACATTAGAGTGTCTAGGAATGAGGATATACTTATACTTATTTATATATGTTCTAGAGTGTTTCCCAAAAGATTTCACTATTGCTTTATGTAAGCAATAGTGCGCTGTACCCGTTTTAAAACACTATTAAAATCCATCAATAATAACCACGATTTCATAGTTTTGTAAATAGCAAAATATGTAGATTAGATCGGTGTTTTAAATATTTCTCATATTTTCTATTTTAATACAGAAATAATAATAATAATAGCAGAAGTTTAAGCGGTACCCTAAAATTAAAAATTTTGCAATTTATCAAACATTTCATGAAAATTCATGAAAATGTATTTAAAAAATCAAAAAGTGCGTAAAACTCTTAATATGTCAAGCAAACACCACAAATTTTAAAAATATGTTAATACATTATATAAGTATTTGCATAAATCGAGAATGGTATGGCAGAAAAATCGAGAATATTATTGAAGAAAGTTGTTTATGCTTCCAGCTAGAGCCAAGCAAATCTACAATTATTTGAAGAGAACTCCAAAGGTTATACTAACAGCAGAACTTCTAATACGTTTAGTGAGAACCTGCGCTGAAAGAGTGCAGCTTTCCCAGCAACACTAGTAAGTTTCTGATAAGGCAAGTAAGTTTCTGATATAGGTCGCCGAAGATCCGAATTTAATAACCGGAATATACTAACGATCTTAGCCATAAAATCCAGATATTTTGGGAATCCATTTAAGCATAGCAATCTTAATTTTTAAAGGGTTACATTTGTAACATTAGGTTCCACACAAGTCAAGCCACTCTTATGTACTTAGATTATGGCAGGCGTTGCTATATATTTATAAATACGTAATTATACAGGGTGGGCCAGAATTTACCAGGGGCTTAAAATTTAATAACTTTTTCGTTTACATATTTTTTTATTTTTTTCCCTGATTATATAAATAACACTTGGAAAATAAATAATGGAGAGATTCACCACTGAAAAAAAAAATTTTTAGAGTAGAATTTTATTATTTAAATCAGCGATGGCTTTGTTAATAAGCAGAACTGAATGTTCTGGGGTTCTGAAAATACAAGAGCCATTCATCAACGCTAATTGCACCCCATTAGGTGTACAGTATGGTGTCGGATCACATATGCAAATATCATTGGGCCTTACTTCTTCGAGAATGAGGTTGGAAGTGCTGTAACCGTAAATGGAGAGCGGTATCGGTTTAGTATAGATTTTTGTTTCGTTCTGCTCTTGAAAACAGACCTGCACGTAGAAAAAAATTATGGTTGGGATAACAATAGTATGATGCTCTTTGAATATTGTTATCCCAACCATACATTTTTTCTACGTGCAGGTCTGTTTTCAAGAGCAGAACGTAAAAAATTTTCTATACTAAACAACAATATTATGATCCTCACAACAATAGAATGATTTATATACAACCAAATTATGATCCTCACAACCATACTATGATCCTCACAACAATAGTATGATTCACACATAAACATACATTGATCCCCACAACCATAATATGATTCACACTCAACCATACTCTGATATCCACAACCATATTATGATTCTCACAATTATAGTATGCTTGACATACAACTATAGTATGATCCTCACAACCACAGTATGATTCACTTGCAACCATGTTTTGATTACACACAATTTTACTATGATGAAAATGAAGAAAAAATGCAATCATACAATATGATTGGCTTAATCGTATTATTGTTAGCATAAAAACACAAAAACAATACTTTTGTCGAGCAAACATGTTTATATTGTTGCTACAACCATATTTTCATTTTTTAATTTGGCAATAATAATATTTTAACATTTCGAAAAAATTATTATTGCGGCAATCATACTATTGTCAAAATTAAATTCGAAAAACAATACTATGGCTGCCACAAACATACTTTTATTGCGAGGAACATACTATTATTGCCGTGACCATATAGTAACCACGTGTTTTCTCTGCGTGTGAGATGTGGTTCCCGCAGGACGGAGCCATTGTCCACACTGCCCGAGAAACAATGTCACTTTTAAGTCAAATTTTTGGAGAAGGCTAAAAGTTTGCTGAGTATCTAATTATAGTTTTTTTGAAGTTTTGGCTCAGATTAGGGACGGAACCATGGGCCGACCATTTTTTCGATTTTTTTGAGACGGTGCAGTCTATAAATATTTTGGCCAAAATGGAACATTTCTTTGGAGGGTATAAAAGGTTCGGCCTTCTTATTTTTTCTTAATAATAAAATGGAACTTTAGTATAAAACTTACTAAGTACTTTACTTATACTCCTAAAGTATTTGTTAAAATTGTAAACAATTTTTTTTAGTTTTTTGTTCTGATTATATTTATTCGGTCATTTATCGTTATAATGATAAAAAAAAATCTAATATAAACAAAATTTTTTTTCATAAATATTGCATTTTTTTAATAGTACCGTTCTGAGAATTAAAAAAAATGTACTTCTAACATCATTAGAAATATGTTTTACAATGAAGCCAGCATCAAAAATTGATTTTTCAGCCTAAAAAAATTAAATACACCGTTTTTTTATATAACATCGCCATCTAGCGTGTATTTTAGGTAAAAATAAATATCACAAACTAATTCCTCGCCCCCAAAAACAATAACATACCACAACTTTCCAGGATATTAATAATAAATAAGAATTACTTTAACATATTTTCATTGATCTTTTCTTGTTAGACAGCGTTCCAAAATCACCAACTTCAAATGCGTGAAAAAAAATCTCGCACTGAACTAAAAAAACCCTTGAAAGTTTTGTTATGGATAATGTCAACTTTCATTTGCACTTGTTTTCATCCCACTCGTATTTTGGTTGTTGTACTGTGTAACTCTTTCGCAACGATTACTTCGGCTGCAAATCAAACGACTTATGCGGGAGTCTCATTAAAATAACTGAGAATTTTTTAGATAACACAGTGAGACAAATGATGACTTTTTGAAAAATGCAAGAACACCACAGTATAGGTTTGATTCTACTACCAAATGGTACCAATTCCCTATACTTGGTTAAGCTAGATTGGTAACCAATTTTTTTATGGGCCTTAAATCCCTGTTCAATGTGTAAAAGCAACCGACCGAAATAAAACAAACGAGCTAAACATAAAAAACGGCCTCAAAAATTTTGAACATCAGTGGGTGAAAAAAGGTGTCATCAGCCCAATAGCTAACACTTACTTCGTGATAGCGCTAAACTATGTTCGGCAATAATGTAGCTGGGAGCTCTGTGCACAAATGTTGTAAACACATTATGCTAAACAACTTTTGTCAACATTGGAGATGTATCTGATTTTGTTTTATTTCTATATAATTCCTATAACTTACTTAATTTTACATTTATTTTATTTATTAGTTCTATTTTAAACATTCTTATATCAAATCTTACAGCCTGTGCCACGATTTCGAATGTAAACGTTAGTATGCCTATGCGACGAAAAACTGCTGATATGTGGATGCAAAATCAGCTGTTTTTCGACTTGGCTACATTGTTAGTAAAACGTTAAAACTTTAAAAGTTATACTGAAAAAAAATATTTTTTTATTTTTTTTTTTAATAATAGGTCAGAAATGAAGTACTTTTTTAGCATAAAGTGTTTACAATATTTGTGCACAGAGCTCCCAGCTACATTATTGTCGAACATAGTTTAGCGCTATCACGAAGTATGTGTTAGCTATTGGGCAAAAACTGATGACACCTTTTTTCGAGGGGCCCACTGATTTTCAAAACTTTTGAGGCCCATAAAAAAAATTGGTCATCTATCAAGCTAAACCAAGTATAGGAAAATAGTACCCTTTGGTAGAAGAATCGAACCTATACTGTGGTGTTCTTGCACTTTTTTCACTGTTGCACTGCGTTATCTCGAACGATTCGTAGAGCAATCTTCAAAGGGCAACATCATTTCCACCAATTTTTTTTTTTAAATTTATACTATTTAGACACCTTAAATAGTTAACATTCATATTAATTTCCATAAATGACACCCAGTGACCTCGCAATGGTTTCTGGGGCCTTAAAAATATTGGAAAACAGTAAAATTTTCTGACAAATCCGACTGAATTGTGACAGCGGCACCGAAATGTAAGTCCTATGGAACAAGGACATCGATTTTTAGTTTTGAACATTTTTTCCCATTTCGGTTTGATTTCAATTTCACCTGATCCTCCAGTTATAAAAATTTCACGGCCTTCGTAAAAATCACGCACCATTTCGATATGAACGAATATGTTTAAAGCGATAAACTCCAAACGAAAATCTCGACTAAAATAGAATTTTTTTATACTAGCCTATGCTATGCCATTGAATTCTTATAAAACTAAAAGAAATGTTAATTAAATAATTGGAATACCAAATTTTTGATCATTCTATTTTTTAGAAAACTAACGATGAGTACTGCTTGGCCAGGTCAATCTTTAAAGTACATTTCCTCATGGAGGTTAAACAGAAATAATCTATGCATTATTCCTTAAGCTTAGGAAACGTAGGAAACCGTTGGCACACGTGCCTCATTATTTTATGCTCCAACAGAGAGCATTGGTTTTTCGATATGAGCATAAGACATACAAGGTGGCTAGGTTAGAACGATTGGAAAATAAATTTTAATTTAAACACTTTTACTAATTTATTATAATATTTAATTGATTCTGGCTTTATTTTGGGGCTACACTTATGGGTTTATGTACGAAATGGCACTTCATATAAATAGCCTCAGCGACTTCGTTGGCAGTGCTTCAATCTGTCAAAACTGGTACTCAATTCATGAACTATGCCTTTTTGTTTGAAATATAGGATGTAATTTTATTAAAGTCAATAGAACTGAACTCTAAGTGCTGATTACTTAAATAAGTCCGAAAGCCCTTAGTCAAAAAAGTGCGATAATTTAATCCATTTTTTTGGTTTTTAGTTTTATTACGCATTATTCATTGTCAGATTTGGTTGTTTCTGTTGAACATTTCTTTCAATAGAAACAAAAAGTAATTTAAAAACCCGGTTTAAAAGACTTTTAGTTCAAAGCTGTGGTGACTGCAGTTTCGGTGAAAGATACTTCACCATTATCAGAGCCAAAGCAATGAATGTGATTTTTAATTCAATTGTTATGTCTAATGGCTCAATTTAGTAGCTTAACATGAAAAAAATGAGTTTGCCTTAAATTTAAATCTAAATAAGTGATTTTTTAGTTTTAAGCCTTTAGAAACAGGCTTAATTGTAATTTATGGACATTATTTAGACTTCATCAACATTTTCGCCATAGGTAGAACCCCTTATTATTCAAAACAACAACCTATTTTTTGGCCCATTTTAACTATAAATATTGTTATATACCTTAAAGTTGCCCTCTGTGCCAACACACATATCTTTAGCAAAGACTACAAGCAATCTTTTGGAATAGTTTGTATCACATTAATCCGTAAGTAGCCGGATTCAAATTCTAACTTTATTAACATATCACAATCAGCTTTAACTTCAAATTACTTTTGACACTCTAAAACTAAAATTTAGTTTTATGACCCACTATTTCAATTTTATGCAGAAAATCGTTTGTGCATACAAACTTATTTAGATTCAAAAATATAAACCAATATTTTCAAGGAACTGCTCATAATTCAAATGAAAGAGTTAACATTTGAATCTTCTTAAATATAAAAACTTAAGAAAAAACAACGTTTTTATTTCGGTCACAAAACCGAATACCTAACGTGTAACCATCAGTTGATCCAGCTAACAAATGTTCGTGATTATGGCAGCCGTAGTCAAAGAGTACATATAACCAACGATCTATAACAAGAACCAATACACATGTACAAATTCAGTTCCAATCATCATCTTAATCTGTTTTACTGATACTTTACAACTCTTCAACCGAAAGTGTCAGTTCCCTCTACTGAAAATTTATGTGTTCCCAATCAAAATTCGGTTGTAGCGATGGAATACATGATTAGTACGTGAAACCACTAACTTTCGTTTGGCAAAAATTCAATTGAGGCAACAAATCTGTTCTCTGTGTGTGTGATCAATCCATTAGTTGTGTCTACATACCTACATATGTCCAACCGAATATTAATTACGATTATAAACATTCGGTGATTGCAACGGAAATTCTTCTATTGCAACGGAATTTTTGTAGTTTAACCCGATTTTCAACTTATGTTTTTTCTGTTTGTGGCAGTGTTGCCAACTCGTCGGAGGCAAAAAACACCACGCCGAAAGATGTGTAAAAAACACCAAAACCACCACCGTATGGTATGAAAAAAACCGAAAAAAACACCACATAAATATTACAAACACTGACTAAAAATCCAATAAGTAAAAATTAATAACACAAAAACATTTCTATATTATTCAATTCATTTATTAGACACATAATTAACGTATGCATTTAAAGACTTGTGTATTATGAAACGATTTCAACTGCAAAAACAAACATAAACAAAACAAACTAAAAGTAAACATAAAAATAAAAGGGAAATAAGTAGTAATATCTAAAAATTTGTATTACTTATAAGAAAATTTCTTCATCAAGTGAAATGTTCTCTTCATCCGGCCATAATAAAGATTTAATATAAAATTTTGAGTTCTTATAAACTTCATTCGAATTTATTTTTAAACAAATATCAGTTGGTATTTTGTAGTTAGAACAGCAAGTATTTTCTAAGTTCAGGCCATATTTTACATGAAGTAATCCATTTATTGTATTCAAAGACATTCGATTTCTAATTTTGTTTTTATATAAGTTCATAACACTAAAAACTCTTTCAACTTCGGCATGAACTATGAACAGCTGTATAAAGGGCTAACATCGCCTGACTAACTTGTTGCTCTGTTGGTGTTATTTCGAAGGAAAGTTGTCGTTGAATGTAACAAACGTCTTTAAAAGGTTGAGTTGTTTTTTGATGTTTTGAAGTCTTGGAATGACGAATAAGGTCCCCATACTTTGCCTTCATTTCAGATTTGCAATACATACAAATCGCTTTCGTTTCATCTTTTGATGGAAAGCAAAGGATCCACTTCGAAAGCAAAGGATCCGATTCCCACGCCTTCCTATATTTTTGGGAACGAGTATCCATCTTTACGAAAAAACTTGCAGCAGCACCTTCCACCGAATATTTTACGAAATGTAAAGAAAACTTCAAAATACTCATAAATGCGAATTGCGAATGAAGAAAGAAAACAAAACTAACAATGACTGCTTACAAAAAGTAAATGTAAGAAAGAGCAAAGATCAAAAACAACTGAACATACACTAAAAAGTGATGTCAATAGCCCAAAAAATTTATGAGTGAAAAACACTACAAAGCGCTACGCGAAACTGATGAAAAACACCACCGTAGCGCCTTTTTTGAAAAAACACAACTTTTCAAAAACGGTGTTTTCTGAAGATGAAAAAACACCACAAGTAGTGGAAAAACACTACAATTGGCAACAGTGGTTTGTGGTTATACTCGTATGGCTACATCAATAGGCAAAATTTCCGTATTTGAAGTGAAGACAATCCTAAAGCTATTAACGATTCAGTATTACATCCATTAGAATGACTGTTGGGTGCGGTTTCATTGAGAAAATCAGAAAACTGAACTGCTTCAAATTTAAATTTTTGCTATCATTTTAAAGGTAACTAAGAAAAATAACACAAGGGAACAAAATGTAACTTTTGCGTGTTGTTTGGAATTCTATAGCAATTTTTTATTTAAATCTAATCTGATTTTAAATCTAATCTTTATTTTTCTCCATAAGCTCGAATTTGTAAGTTACGATTTTGAAACTTGTTGTTTTTTTAAGATGTTGTTGTTGTAACCTTTGACAAAAAATCAAATTTTTTAATATCACAAAAAAAATTACTGAATCATGGCTGTTTTATTAAAAACAACAAATTACACGCTCATTTGATTCAAAATATATTAAACTAAATGCTTTTAGACCAACACTGTGATTTTTGTCGCATATTTTTGTATGAATTTTTAAATAACATTTTTTTTTTTAAAAATTGTTGTTTTTTTTAAACTACATCGATATATCTGAAACTACTGGGCCAAATTAAAAGCAATTTGGGCACGGATTAAAGATATTTTGTTGACGAGTTTTAACTTTTTTTTAACTGAATATGGTAAATCGTTTTCAAGTTACTTAAATATTTGTAGTGGAAGTGCCATAATTTTGGACATAACGGTATATCGCTGGTAGAAAAAAACCAAGTGCAGATTTGGATTCAGCGTTTCAAATTACCCTTAAAACAATATTCAGTGCTTAAACAACAAATACCTTGTTTCCTTGTGTAATATTCCACAGAAATAGTTTTTTTTGGGCTCAAGAGCCATTCCAATTGAGCGATTTGTATCCAGAAATTATTAATATTGTAGTTTCGTTTCCGGGTAGTTGAATGAAAATATTTGTCAACGACGCATTTTTGGACGGAATTGAATTGGATTATAATTTTTGAATAGTTAAGGAGTGGTACAAATTTAGCTTCTTCTTTTAATTTTTTTAATCTTATAAATATTATTTATAATTCACTTTTTAATATTTAATCTCTTCAGAGGTGGCAAGACTGAGTTGTATTTTCGTGGGCAATTGGGTGAAGAAAACTTAAAACGTAAGGTTTACTACAATAGTTCTCATTCTTTTGGCCTTAATTTCAACAATTGCTGCGAAGCTTTCTGAAGAGGGTTGTCACGAACTCGAAATCATGATAAAAGCAGTGTGCAGCCACGAAAATCAATGTCACTTTGCCATTTTGTTAAAACCTTGTCTTCTATTTAAATATAGAAAGAAGCAAGAGGTCCTGAGCCGGTTTAATCCCTGTACAATATTTAATTTTTTTATATGAATATGTAAAAAATTTTCAATTTTTGATGGTCAAATAAAAAAGACATTATTAACTTTCGGTGAAATTTTTTTGCACAATAAATTACTTAGTAGGGACATAAATACTGTTACACACGTTTTATGCTGTAAAATAAAAAAATATTGAATGTTTTTGGACCAAATATTTTTTAATATATTTATTGCTGTATATTGTATTCAAAAAGAATCTACTTATTCGAAATGTCCGCCTTTTGCCTTTACACACGCCTTAAGTCGCACTGGCCAATCGTCAATAGCTGCACGAACCTCGTCCATTGGAATATTGGCCACAGCTCGAACCAAAGCAGTCTTAAGAGATCCAATGTTGGGGTATCTTTTGTGACAAACCTTGTCCTCTAAAACCGTCCACAATTTGTAATCCAATGGGTTCAAATCTGGACTGCCTGAGGGTCATTCTTAAGAGGAAATGAACGCTGGAAAATTGTTTCGAAGCCAAGTCTGGGACGTTTTAGCCTTATGGGCCGGCGCAGATTTCTGCTGGAAAGTCCATGGCTGGTTTTGGAACAGGGAATTGTTAAGAGGCTTCACAAGAGCTTCCAAAACGGTTTCTTGGTAAACTTTGGCCGATGTTTTGACTCCTTGTTTGCAGAAATGCAGGTCAGTGACCCCATCGTAAGAAACACCCCACCGAACCATGACTGAAGCTGGATGATGACCCTTTCCACCGTTGGGATCAGTTCAGACGCTTCCTTAGATGACAGCGCATACACCCTATCATTTTGATTGTTACATTTTTCCTGAACGGTAAAAATTTTTTCATCGGTAACAAAATTTTTCTGTGCAAGTTATCAGCGTGCTTCACCTTCATCATCTTCGCCGATTTTCTCTGATTCTTTTTGATTTTCATTTTTTAAAAGTGTCTATGATGAATTTTTTATTCGAACAATTCTCATTTTTTTATGCCAAAAAGCAAAAACAGCAAACAAATTTGGTGACATTTTTTTGCACAATAACTTAGTTTGGCCTTTCGTCTATTAGAAAAAAAATTAAATCTTCGCTGATTTTGTCCGATTCTTTTTAATTTTAATTTTTAAAAGTGTCTTTAATGAGTTTTTTATTCGAAAAATGCTCAATTGTAGATGCCAAAATGCAAGAAACCCTTAAAAAAATGCGGTGGTATTTTTTTGCACAATAAATTAGTTTTGAGCTCAAATTAATCAAATTTAGGATGTCGCTGACATTTGTCAATTTAGGCCTAGTTGATATGCCAAATGATGCAGGAAAAAGCAATAAAAGATTTTACAAAAAAACCGCCAAGTTAACATAAAAACGGATAACAGTTTTGAAATTCGCTATTATCAGCCATTTCGAAATGAAGTTTTATTGTATTCTGAAGACTCCTTCTATTTTTGTCCAATGCTAGCATGGGAACGTAGAACTGTGTGCTGGTGGCATCATGTAAAAAAAAGGACTGATTAAATGTAATAGAAAAATGAAATATCATTTCATCAATATTTATTTCTTGTAAGGGGTGTTTTTTATTGGGGTATAGAACTTTAAGTTGGCATCACTTTTTTAACTGGCGGCCATTTTGTCAGCTGTCAAGTGATTAATATTTAGTTTGGTTTGCCATTTCATCATGAACAGGTTGACAAAAGAACAACGCTTGCAAATCGTGCAAATTTATTTCGAAAGTAATGGTTCAGTTCGCGAAGTTCACCGCAAGCTCCGTCCATTTTATGGTCGACATAATCGTCCATCAGAGCAATTAATTCGGTTAACCATGGATCGGTTAACATGGACCATTGGATTATTTTCTTTGGGGATATGTGAAGTCGCTCGTCTACGCCAACAAACCAGAAACACGTTAGGGGACTTGGAAGCCAACATTCGTGGCGTTATTGCCAACATACGGCCCCATATGCTCGAAAAAGTGGTTGAAAATTGGACCTGTAGAATTGGCTTTATTCGAGCCAGCCGCGGCGGCCACATGCCCGAAATCATATTTAAACATTAATGGCATAAAATTATCCTTCCAATAAAGCCAAATTGATGGACATTAAAACGATTTTCTTGTGTTTTATTTCAATTCGAAAAAACACCCTGTATTACGTATCGTATTATTTTAGGTTCTTAAGCGTGTAAAAACACCCTATATTATTAAACGGCGTAAAAAATAATATTTCTTATAGTCAGTCCAAAATGGAAAGTTAGCCAAATCGAGCAAAAGGGAAAAGTTTCCCTTAAAGATGCAAAGGAGTTAAGGGTAAGCGTGAACGACAACGTTTTATCCTTACCACTCGCTTTTCAAAAAAGTCCTTTCCAATTTAAGAATCTGCGGCTTAAGAAGCCACATTTTACTTCCGATTCCTACCAAATTTTCCATGGGGCATTACATGTGACCATCGCCTATGTTCTGTAACATTGAACCCTACGGGTCCATGTTTTTGGATAACCACCACACAAAGATCGCGCCCGCAGCTCTAGAAGCCACAAATTATACCCGATCTCTCTCAAATATCGTATGGTACGTTATAACCGACAAATAGTTAACTCTATTTTATTATTCCCGAACTTTCTCATGCCCGTCCAGACATAGGTACTTAATCCTCGAATATCACAGTGGTGTTCAAGTTTATTATTATTGTTATACTTTAAATGTACACACCAACGAAATGCATGCAGGAACCAATGTTTATTGTTTTTTGATTATTTTGGGAAATGGAAATTGTTAAGCTTAATTAAATTAAGCTTGCCTTGTATACATAAATTAAGCTTGCCTTGTATACATGAATAATTTGAATACATTATTTAGTAGAAGGCTTTTTCTTTTGATCGTGAAACGCTTTGAAAATCATTGGGCATGAATCTAATTTTATTGACACTAGAATAATAGCGCCAATACCATTAAATTGTTCGTTCTTTTCTGATTAATTGGGAAAGAATTTACATTATGGCGAATACATTCTCATATCCCTTATCATAAAGCCATTTCCAGGATTCAGTTAACCTAATCTTCCTTACGTTATCTACTGCGTCGGATTTTGATTGGCTGCATTTGATCTTTCATAACCGCAGAGAACAAATTTGTTACCACAACCGAATTTTTTGCCAACCAAATGTTGGAGTTTTTAGGTACTATCCATGTATTCCATCGCTACAACCGAATGTTGATTGGGTACACGGCAATTTTTAGCACTAGGAACTGACACAATCGGTTTAAAAGAGTCATCTAAATAAGATGACTTTTGGAACTTAGTTATTCATGTATTGATTGTTGTGATTAACTGTTGGTTATAAGTACTCTTAGAATTCGGTTGTCATTACCAATAACTATGGTAAACTGCACCAATTCATGGTTTCAAATACTCGTATTTGGTTATTTGACAGAAATAAAGTCTTTATTTAACAATTATTTTTAAAAAGTTTAAAATACTGATTCTGCAATTGAAATTATGAGCAGTTTTTTTTACACAATTTGGTTCTTACTTTTAAATCTCATTAAGTTGGTATGCACAAGTGGAATGACTTTGTGATAGTATAACACAGTGCAGCAACCAAAAAGCGAATGCAAATGAAAGTCGACATTATCCATAAGAAAACCTTCAAGGGTTTTTTAGTTCAGTGCGAATTTTATTTGTACGCGCAATTGAAGTTGGTGGCTAACAAGAAAAGATCATTGAAAATTTGATGAAATAATGATTATTTATTTTTAATATTCAGGAAAGTTTTTTGGGGTCGAGGAATTAATTTTTGATATTTATGTTTACCTAAAACTCACGCTAGATGGCGCTGTCATACAAATGGTGCTATCATTTGTAGATTTTCATAGAAAAAACGTAGATTTTCATAGACCTAACGATGGCTTAAAGTCTTGGCTTAGGATATGTGATAAGAAATAGTTTCCTCCATATCGATAATATTTGACACACCAGGCTGTTTAAAAAAAGGTGTGAAAAAATGTCGTAATGGGTTAATGAATCAGTAAAATAAATGCTACTTATTTGGATAAGTGTTCTGATAGGCTTTTTAATGATGGATTTATTTCCTAAGAATTCAAAAAAGTATAACAATATTTATTGTCCAGTTCACAGGGAATATGTGTTTGGTCGTTGTTCTTCAATGGTAAGGAGGTCCATCTATGGTGAAAATGTTGATCAAGTCTGAGTATTGTCGCTAAAATACAGTTTAGCCAGTTTCGCACCACGGTCTGGTACGGTTTATGGGCTGGTGGAATCATCGGTCCAAATTTTTTCAAAAATGATGATGACCGGAACGTTACAGTGAATGGTGCTCGCTATCTCGCCATGATATCCGACTTTTTGCTACCTGTAATTGAAGCCCACAATCTTGACGATATTTGTTTCAACGGGCCGGTGCCACTTACCATACAGCTGCTCCAACTAATTTCGTGTTTTGGACGGGTAAGGTTAGGGCACGTAAAGTCCAAAGTCTACGCTGACAAACCAGCTATGATTCAGGTTTAGGAACTCAACATAACGCGTGTCATTTACGCCATACCGGTCGAAATGCTCGAATGAGTCATCTAAAATTGAACCCTCAGAATGAACACCCTGAGGCGTACTTGCGGCCAACATTTCAAGGAAATTATATTCAAAAAATAAATGGCATAAAATGTCCTTTCGAATGAACAATTGAGATTCCACATTTGATTTTTTTTTCTTTGAAAAAAAAATAGATTGTTCACCAGATATATATATTCTGAATCGTCGTAAAATTCAAACACGATGTAGCCATGTCCATATCGAGCCATAAGCGCTAACCTATCGTAAGTCAAATTTTTGGAAAAAAAAATTTATTGCTGAAAAATAATCGTTAGGACAAGCCTCATCGTTTTGTATTTTTAAAATGACAAAATTGTTAGTAAAACATCAAAAAAAAAGCTTTTGCATTTTATCGTAAATGATTGTTTAAATTTTATTGTGTAGCAATTTTATCGTAAGTCACACATCAAATTGCTGCAGCAATCGCAAATGTGTTCAGATTTTTTTTTTTGTTTTTTGATACAGTTATATGAGTAGGTAGAAATCTTAAATTTTTGCATTAAAACATTTGCATTTTTAATAAAGTTGTTTGAAATAAATAATAAAAACCGTCTCCTGTAAAATTTGCATTTTTTCACTTACGATAGGTTAGCGCTTATGGCTCGATATGTCCTTGTCAGTATGTGGAAAGCAAACTAAAGGTCGCATTATTGAAGCTAGGTCTACAGAATAATGTGTTGACTAACCTTTGTACCAATATCGGCCAGATGAACATTTTTTCTCTTGGCCGATGATATTTCGACCATAAGATGGCATCGATCGGAACAAATCCTGCATTTAATGTGGATGGTGATAAGGCCCCCATTAAAAATAGCATTTACTTAGTAGGGACATAAATACTGTTACAACATTGAACACACCCGTTTCAATAGTAGAACTGAACATACCCCGTTAATGCCATATGGGTTTTGAAAGCTAACCTCAATAGCGTTAGTCTGTAACGGCATTTTAAAATTATTTCAACTTTCATCATGGAGTAGTCAGATAATGAGAACCGTATCGCCGTAATAGCGCTTTTCAAGTGTGAAATAAAAAAACGCGATATTTTCGAAACGCTCCGGCCACTAGGGCTTAGCCGCATGTTCGTCTACCGATGCATAAAACTGTTTGAGGAGACTGGAGATGTAAAAGACCGCCACCGGTCGGGCCACCCACGCTCTGTTCGAACATTGCATGTCATCAAAACCGTTAAATTAAGAATTCACAGGAATCCGCTCCGAAAACAGAAAATCATGGCCCGTGAGATAAATATCACGCAAAAGTCCATGTGTCGAGTCTTTAAAAAAGACTTTGGACTTGGGGCTTTCAAAAAACGTACCGGACATTTATTGACTGCAGCTTTAAAAACAATAGCATTGAAAAATGCAAACGTCTTTTGGTGAAGCACGCTGATAACTTTCACAGAAAAATTTTGTTTACCGATAAAAAAAAATTTACCTTTCAGGAAAAATTTAACAAGCAAAATGATAGAGTGTATGCGCAGTCATCTAAGGAAGCGTCTGAACTGATCCCAAGGGTAGAAAAGGGTCATCACCCAGCTTCAGTCATGGTTTGGTGGGGTGTCTATTACGATGGGGTCACTGACCTGCATTTCTGCGAACAAGGAGTCAAAACATCGGCCAAAGTTTACCAAGAAACCGTTTTGGAAGCTTTTGTGAAGCCTCTTAACAATTCCCTGTTCCATAACCAGCCATGGATTTTCCAGCAGGATTCTGCGCCGGCCCATAAGGCTAAAACGTCCCAGGCCTGGTTTCGAAACAATTTGCCAGCGTTCATTTCCTCTGAAGAATGGCCCTCAAGCTGTCCATATTTGAACCCATTGGATTACAAATTGTGGACGGTTTTAGAGGACAAGGTTTGTCACAATGGATACCCCAACATTGGAACTCTTAAGACTGCTTTGGTTCGAGCTGTGGCCAATTTTCCAATGGACGAGGTTCGTGCAGCTATTGACGATTGGCCAGTGCGACTTAAGGCGTGTGTAAAGGCAAAAGGCGGACATTTCGAATAAGTAGATTCTTTTTGAATGCAATATACATCAATAAATATTTTAAAAAATATTTGGTCCAAAAACATTCATTATTTTTTTATTTTACAGCATAAACGTGTGTAACAGTATTTATGTCCTTACTAAGTATTTCATGAATTAGTAAATTTAAGACGACGATATTTGGAATTTTGACATGGAACACCTTTCGGAGGAAAAATGAGCGGTGATGCCAAACTAATAGACCGATCATTCTAAAGCTGAACAGAATGAAATCAAAGACTAGCCAGTTCCTCTAGACTACATTACAAAAATTGAAAAAGGGGGCATGGTACGGCCTACTCAACCCTGAACTTGAAAATGCAATATCTCATGAACTATCAATGATATGACGATGATTGATACAAACGATGTTGTTTTATTAGTGTCGGCATGACCGAACTTAACTTTTTCAAATTTTTTTCTTTTAATTTTTTTATTAATAGTTTTTTATTAATCAACCTTTTTGTTGATTCTTTTTCAGAAACAACGTAAAAACGTGGTGAAATGTATTGGCTACGGGCCAGGCAGACTGTACAGCTGTTTTTGAATCCGCCAAGGTTTTTCTTCAGCAGTCTTTGGCAACGATTAAAATGACTTATACGGGAGACTCATTTTTATTAATGAGAATTACCCTTTGCGTATAGTCTTCGAACTGTGCGTAGAGCAATCTTCAATGCGACATATCATTTCCACCAATATTTATTAGCATTAAACAAAAGAAAACAAATCGAATAAAAAATCTGACAATGTTTATGTTTATTCTTTGAGTTTTTTGGTTTGTTGTGATCATATGTTGTTATTAAAGCATTTATTAAAAAAAAAATTCTTAAATTTTTACTAAAAAGTGACAACGATAAAAAAAGCTTTAGTGTGAATAAACTAGCGGCTGTCGCGTGAAGGGAACGACTGTCGCAGCAGTAGCGTGTTGTTATTTCGCGTAAACTCTACGTAAAATTGTGAATTTTTCAATAACATGTTTTCGATCGAATGAAAATACTTTTTGAATCGATATCGCCCATACACTGTATGAGGTACACAACCGACGAACGTTTCCGTTCTTTCTTTACCCTACGAGTATTAAGTAAATGTTATTTTATTCATAAATAGATAAATACAGTTTCAGTGTTGAAGTAAAATCGTTCTTTTGAAATACTCCATGTCCAGCCACCTCCATTTTGATAGCATGGACAAGCTCATGCAATACAGTTTGTAGGCCAAAAATATTTGTATGACTCTGTACAGAATAATTTTTCTGAAATTTAGAAAATAAAAAAGTTAGTTTAACAAATTAGACTTAATAATGAAGACGGATGAGACAAACCGAAATTTTGGGGGAGCCTTAGTAAGTTATAATTTGGTTAATTTTACAAGGCTTAATCAGTGATGTTATGCTAATTATGATGTTCTGTAATTTGCTAAATTTGATTGAGAACAGTTTTAGTGGGGCAATACAAAAATTTAAGAAGAAAGTTATAAGAACATTTTTCGGGGTTAAGCGAGCTCCGTTTTTACTTGCGTATAAAGTCAGAATTTCTCGTTTTTACAAACAAAAAAAAATGTTTTTGAGATTTTTAAAAAATGTTATAATATTGATAGAGATAATTAACATTTGAAATTTGACCAAAATAGCTTTGGTCTATACAATAACTGTAATAACTTCTTACTGCCTGAACCGATTTTAATAATATTAGGCTTGTTGTAAAGGTAATTGAAAGCTCTTTAATAATGATCAAAGAAAAAAATTGTTAAATTTTGTTTTTAATTCTTAATTCATATACTATTTTTCTCAGTGTTCTGCAGCAAAATTATTTTTTTTTTCAAAATTTTGAAAATTAGCCTGAAGTATTATAAATTAAATAAATGGCATATAGCATAATTTGAAAGTGCTTTCAATTTTCTTTACAACAAGCGTAATTTCATTCAAATCGGTTAAGGCAGTAAAAAGTTATTACAGTTATTGTATAAAACCTAAGCTAATTAAGTAAAATTTATAATGTTTATTATCTCTGAAAAAAAAATTTACCCAAATCCTTTTTTTTTTACCTCGGCTATTGAATACACAATTTTTTTTGTAAAACGAGGAATTGTGACTTTAGCATATCTTGAAAAACTTTCTTTTTACATATTACGAATTTTCCGATCAAACGATTGATGATGCATAAAGCCAATCAGTTCTTGCATACAAAGACATTTGCAAAGTTTTTAAGTTTTCGCCTAAGCAACAACTTACTTGTTTAGTAAGCTAGTGCCAATAGATCACGCCTATTGATTAAGAAGTAACCGCCAATTATAACGAATGAAAATTTTAAGTAAATTGACTGGTTGGCTTAGCCGGCTGAAGCCGAAAAAAAATTTTCACCAGCTATAAAAAATTTTAAAAATATCATCGCGTTTATTTTTTGAATTAGTATAACTGTAGCATTTCGGACATAGCAATTAATTACCTTATATATAAGTATATGTGACAGCGCATAGAGAAAGGGACCTAAGGGTAAAAAATCAATTTTCACTTTTTTTTTTGATGTGGACAACATCTGAGCATCGAATAAGACCGATCCCATGCCCCAAAAGTGTTCCCTCCCAGAGATATGGGCGTTTTATGAAAGTGATGGTACACCAATGATACACGTATTTGAATCTTTAAAATGGCTTTCCTGAACAAAACTGGTTTTTACCCTTAGGTCCCTTTCTATTTTGCGCGTCACATATGCTGCATACTAACTTAAACACACATAAGTATATCTTTTACTTACATCTTCATTATCATACGTGATCGTGGCAATGTTGCAGGATTTTCTTTGAGTAAAACCTCTCGCACTTTATAGACCATGTCCCGAAGGGACGGAACGGCATGATTATAACTGTGGAAAGTTTTCAAAGTATTCATATGAAAATCAGTTCTGAAAAAAGTACAACAAAAAAACATGAATGATTAACCCTTTATATTATTTCACAGTTCACAGAAAAAAGTAAAATCGATGTCAATTAATAACAATTTAAAACCTCTTTAAGTTCGGTCTGGTTGTACTATATGTACCCTTCACCGGGAATTGTATTATCTGGATTTTAGGACCCTGTAGTCATTGATTGTGACTTCAATCTATGCCAAATTTTCAAAATAAATCCTTATTGTTTTTTCAGTAAAACCAGCCTTAATTTAAGTACACATTTTCTCTTATTTACTGGTGGCCCATTCTTTGAAATTAAGATCCGATTTTTGAGACCTTTCTGTACATGATATCCTTGCTCATGTGACCGTTTTTTGGGTCACATCAGCCGAAACGTCTAGCAACTATACCATTTTCTGAATTATAAAACCAATGTTTGTCCACAAAAAATATCATTTTTTTTAAAAGATACTTAAAAAAGTGTACTTTTTTATGTCCTCCACTTCGGAGGCCCTATAAAGAAAATATATATTTTATCGTCGTTTAATTATAAGACGCTCATGTTCGTCCACACGCAGAAAAAAAGTATGGTTGGGGTGACAATATTCGAAGAGGATCATACTATTGTTGGGTATATGGTTGACACAACAATATTATGATACTCACAACAAAAGTATATAACACATAACCATACTATGATCCCCACAACCATAGTATGATTCACACATAGCCATGCTATGATCCCCACAACCATAGTATGATTCACACTCAACCATATTATGATCCTCACAACCATAGTATGTTTCTCATACAACCATAGTATGATCCTCACAACCATAGTATGAATCAATCTAAGAACCTGAAATTTTGCATGATGATGCATTATTGTCATAATCTATTTTGGATTAAAGATGGGCGAAAGCGGCCCAGGGGAAATGTTTTCATTTAAGAGACTAAAGGTACCTCGGTAAAAAGTACACCTGTTTTAAGCATTTGCTAAATAAATCATAATTATACGTAAACGGACAATGGATAAAATGGATACTGTTAGTTAGAACGCACTGAAGAAGTCAAAAACGAGCGAAGCTGCTGTACGTTTTGCCTCATGTGGTCCTGCATGGTCAAAACGGGTAATCAATAGCCAATGCTACGATTCCAAATATAGAGACATTTCTAAGTTTTGGCTGATATTCAGGACGCACGATTGGCCCGAAAGGACCCAAAAACTGGACTTTTTGCGTAAAAACGGTGGAGGGTGTATAAGGTTTTGCCTGGTCGAACTTAACAACTTTTTGTTTGGTTTGACGTACCTTTTGATCCCTAAAGGAAAACATTTTTTTCCTTAATAGAAAGACAGCACCTCAAATCGAAAAGGCACGTGAGCTATTGCAAGAGTTGAAGCATAATGACACCAGTTGTGCCAACTCACTCCGCTTAAGCTAGATCGGATTTGATGTATGACTTCTAGAGCCATACATCAGGGAACTAATGGTCTAATTGTGGATAAGAAATATTGTATTTAAAATGTGACAGTAGGAGCTTACACTAGGAATGTTCTTTGTATGGCGGCTGTAAAAAACCTAATTTGATCAAGTCCAATTTTTCTGTGGTTGGCCACTGGTCCCACGCAACGTGTTTTTGTCAACTAACGCACAATCGGATTTGATTAGTAAATTCTAGTGCAACAGGACCTCAAATCGGGAGGCAATTTTATATGACGGATTAAAAATCTGACTTCTAGGCAACCATTGATTGGAGGCTTAAAAATTTAAGCCAATATAATTTTACCATGCATGATTTTAGATATTTACTTAGTTTTAGCACGATCGGTTGAGTGTATGGCTTTTAGAATGTCCGGACTTAAATCCTAGGTAGTCTCATTTAAAGTACTGCTTAAGCCCAAATTATAAATAATTTTTTTATAAAGTCGTTTTACACAAATACAAACATTTTCGTTAAATATACGAGTATGAATCAAAATTTACGAAATTTAAACGAAAATGTTCCTTAAAATTACAAATGAAATTTTGACGACGACTTTTCAAAAAACATTTGAAGGAAAAATATACTAAAATTTTAAGAAGCCGGTTAATAAATTCGTATAAACTTCAACTCAAAGAAATAAAAATGAGAAAGTTTTAAAATAATTTTTGTAGTACGGATATAAATCCTGTTACAACATTGAACACACCCATTTCAATAGTAGAACTGAACATACCCCGTTAATGTCATATGGGATTTGAAAACTAACCTCAATAGCGTTAGTCTGTAACGGGATTTTAAAATTGTTTCAACTTTCACCATGGAGTGGTCAGATAATGAGAACCGTAGCGCTGCAATAGCGCTTTTCAAGTGTGAAATGAAAAAAGCAATATTTTCAAAATGCTCCGGCTACTAGGGATTAGCCTCATGTTCGTCTACCGATGCATAAAACTGTTTGAGGAGACTGGAGATGTAAAAGACCGCCACAGGTCGGGCCGCCCACGCTCTGTTCGAACACCGCATGTCTTCAAAGCCATTAAATCAAGAATTCACAGAAATCCGCTCCAAAAACAGAAAATTATGTCCCGTGAGATGAATATCACGCAAAATCCCATGGGTCGAATCATTAAAAGAGACTTGGGACTTGGGGCTTTCAAACGACGTACCGGACATGCAGCTGACTGCAACTTTTAAAGAAATACGATTAAAAATGCAAACGTCTTTTGGTGAAGCTCGTTGATAACATGCGCAGAAAAATTTTGTTCACCGATGAAAAAAATTTTACCGTTCAGGAAAAATTTAACGAGCTAAATGATAGAGTGTATGCGAGGTCATCTAAGGAAGCATCTGCACTGATCCCAAGGGTCGAAAAGGGTCATCACCCAGCTTCAGTCATGGTTTGGTGGGGTGTCTCTTACGATGGGGTCACAGACCTGCATTTCTGGGAACAAGGAGTCAAAACATCGGCCAAAGTTTACCAAGAAACCGTTTTGGAAGCTGTTGTGAAGCCTCTTAACAATTCCCTGTTCCAAGTCCAGCCATGGACTTTCCAGCAGGATTCTGCGCCGTCCCATAAGGCTAAAACGTCCCAGGCCTGGTTTCGAAACAATTTGCCAGCGTTCATTTCCTCTGAAGAATGGCCCTCAAGCTGTCCATATTTGAACCCATTGGATTACAAATTGTGGACGGTTTTAGAGGACAAGGTTTGTCACAAAAGATACCCCAACATTGGAACTCATAAGACTGCTTTGGTTCGAGCTGTGGCCAATTTTCCACTGGACGAGGTTCGTGCAGCTATTGACGATTGGCCAGTGCGACTTAAGGCGTATGTAAAGGCAGAAGGCGGACATTTCGAATAAGTAGATTCTTTTTTGATACCGTACGAGTATACATCAAAAAATATATTTAAAAATATTTGGTTCTAAAACATTCAGTACTTTTTATTTTACAGCATAAAACGTGTGTAACAGTATTTATATCCCTACTAAGTAGTACCTGGCCAGGCTAACTATAGAGTGTAAACTTCTTTCCAGGTTTTGTACTAAAAAGACAATAACAAACTATCTATCTAATTTTTTTTATAGAATCAAGAACAACAGTGTTTTAGTTATAGACAGGCTCCAAATTGGCACTTTTTGTTAACAAATGACTTAAGTGTTGCGGCTTTGCTATTTAGTTTTAGTAATGGAGGCTTAACCAAAACACCATTTTGGGAATTTTAAGTGAATGTAGGGCATTCATTTAAAACTGTGACATGTTTTTTTGTGTGTCAACTTACCCATGAAGAACCTCGGTCATCTCACGAGCATAGGTTGCACCGCAACTCTCATAATTATTGAAAAGAAATGGCTCTAAAACGCGCAATAAGACAAAGACTTTACGTTGCAATTTCATCAGTTCCGGCTTGCGACCACTCAAAATTAACATTTGATCCAGCAAAAGAGCAGGTAAGAGTTGTTGAAATATAACCTAAAATTTAAAAAAAAACAATACGCAAGAAAAAATAATAATCCAATGTGGCACTTATCATCCAATGTGACTTACCAAAAACATGAAAACAAGTCGGCTATCGGTGAATATTAGACCGGGAATAAGCAAATTCTTTTCGAATGCTGCCTCCTGCCATATTTCGTGCTCCTGAGGTATAGTCAGATATTCCTTGACCTTTACGTCGCTATGTGTACACGAGGACGTATGGAAAATTGGAATTGCAGATGGCCTTTCTGCGGCATAAATATTTACCGATTTCATCGTGTAGTATAACATGCTTTTGATGACAAGATCCATTGGTGAAAAGTCAGAACGCTGACCTTTGGCAGCATAGACCGCCTTGATAATGCCCACACCGGTCATGGTGTACAAACCCATAGCTCCCGTTAAAGCGGTGGGGAAGCCAGGTTCGGGATCATCCATGGCATAAGTTACTAGGAGAAAAATGGCGAAACACAAAGTTATATTTATGTATGAACAACTCCACGCATTCCTACCTATCGATGGTCGATATATGACCACTGGCAATGTGGCTCGATAATGGTGTACTAATGATTCGGCAATATTTTTCGTAAAGCAGTATGTGTTGGGGAATCCGGTTATTAATCTATTAAAATAAGGAAATGTAAAGTGCAAAATTCCCGGTATAAACATGTTTTCTTACTTCCTTGTTAACACTTCCAATATTTCATCGGAAATATCATTTCGCCTACTTAGCTCTAGACAGAGCTTCCAATTCATGGGTGCTTCATACCATTTGTTTTCAACGAATTCCAGATATGGATTGCTAAAGAATGTCGACACGTGCATGAATAGCTCCAAGTGTTTTAAATTTTCGGCGAATTTCAATGCTTCCAGGGTACCACCCACATTTAGTTTAATGGCTTGTCGTAGAGGTTCATCGAAGCGTACGGTCGCCGCACCATGAAATATAATCGTGACATTTTCCATACGTTTAATGTTGTCGGGTGTAATACCCATTACAGGTAGCGCTACATCACCCGAAATGGCCACAACTTTTTCGTCGAATTCATGGGGCTTCTCAGTCCTTAAACGACGAAATATCTGCAAAGTAATTTTTTTGTGGTATTAAGACTTGCGCACAGAGCTAAAAATACCACATAGGATCAAGAAGGTTTCCTTCTTAAAACGTTTGATGACGGAAGGGCGAGAGAGGAGACTAAAACGAAGAAATTTTTAGTTGAAAACCTTCTTGATTTTATGTAGAAAATCATCTTAATTTTATTAAGACGGAAATCACCTAACTACTAGACGTTTCCTTCTTGTTTTGCTTTTTTTTCTCGTTTTTTCCGTTATTTATCGGCAAAATATTCCAAACAAGAAGGAATACTTCTAAATTTGGGAAGAAAGCCGTCTTAATTTTTTTAAGACGTGAATCTTCTTGTTTTTATAAGATTCCGTCTAATTTTTATTAAGAAGGAATCCGTCTTGGTTTTATAAGATTCCTTCTTATATAATACTAGTTGAAATGCCCGTCAAACGACGGTCGAAAAAAACATGTCTTCTGTCCAGTATTTCGTCTCTAAAACAGATCCCCCAAAAGTGATGTATGTCTTTGTTGTGTGTGTGTTTGTTGTTCTTTTTGTGAACATGACTCGCTTTGTTTGGCCATAGCAACAACAACACACAGCCACACACACACCGACTGTGAAGAGAGAATGATGACGTGTTAAAAAATGATAGATAGACAGATATGAGTACAACAACCACAACAGTCGTTCTAGAAGTCATTAGTGAGAGTGATATTGGCGAGTTATGTTGTGTCTGTGCGTAATTAATGTATTAAAATCTAAAATTTATATTTTTCATTTTCCTAAATTAAAAACTTACATAGTATACATACATAAAATATATATTGTTCCTACTTATTACCTAAGGGAATAATGTAAATAAATAATTAAAATACAAATATATAATAATAATATAATAATAAAATTAAAAAATAAATTTTCACCTTTAATTAAATGTGTTTATTTTCATTAAGAAGGAATCCGTCTTGGTTTTATAAGATTCCGTCTTATTTTTATTAAGAAGGAATCCGTCTTGGTTTTATAAGATTCCGTCTTAATTTTATTAAGACGTGAATCTTCTTGGTTTTATAAGATTCCGTCTTATTTTTATTAAGAAGGAATCCGTCTTGGTTTTATAAGATTCCGTCTTATTTTTATTAAAAAGGTTTCCGTCTTATAATAAGACGGGATTCTTCTTGGAGAAAAACCATAGAGAAATCTTCTTGACTTTGTTCTATTCTATAGGGCATCTAGGCGGATCTTTTTTCTGTGTGCGGTAGTGAAATGCTATTAATTTTTATAATCTGTAAAAAAACACTATTTTTCCAATATGGATTTTTCACAGGTTACGCTTGAGTTGTATTAAGCTTTATTTTACTTTAATGGAAAGACTTATACCGCAAAAACCACGGTTTAGTGAAGTGTATGGTTGGTCCATATTTTTTAAAAAATGATAATGGCCGGAACATAATCGTGAATGGTGTTCACTATCGCGCCATGATATCAGACTTTTTGCTACCTAAAATTTAAACCCATAATCTTGACCACATTTGGTTTCAACAGGACGGTAACACTTGTCATACAGCTTCTACTCTTCAAAATGACCTCTCAATAGATCAAACAATGCATCTATTGTGAGGTCATTTCGAAGAGTAGCTAGATCGTATGATATCACACCTTTAGACATTTTTCTTTGGGGCAACGTTAAGTCCAAAATCTATGCTGACAAAGCAGCTACGATTCAGGTTTTGAAAGACAACATTACGCGTGTCATTAACGCCATACTGGTCGAAATGCTCGAACGAGCCATCCAAAATTAGCCGCTTAGAATGGACACATTGAGACGTAGTTGCGACCAATATTTGAAGGAAATTATATTTAAAAAATAAATGGCATAAAATGTCCTTTATTCGATAAAGATTTCGCATTTGATTTAAATTTTTGTATTTCGTTTTTATTTGAAAAAAATACCTCTATAGTAACCCGTTAATACCTTAAAAATGAAGATGTACCCCATAATTATAACGCCGATCGATTAAGAAGCATTATCTGAGTCCATTCAGGATATTCAAAGTTCAGGTCGCAAATATGTACCTATATCGACGAAACTTTGCTCTCGGTTCAGGTCTTGAAAAACCCTCCATCATGGAGTCCAGTCTTATATGATAGTATTATAAAGGGGCTTGGCACCGACCTCATTTCTATGTGGGTGTGTTTCTTTCCATGCAATCTACTATCTTCGTATCGGTATGAGTTAGTCTTTCATTGTTCAGGGTTGTATGGGCGAGGCAACGTCCCACTGTGCACCGTTTTCTTACACTGTGTATTGGCAATAGAAACACGCGAAATAAATAAAAAATCTACATTACTTAAAGACAATACCACAATTCCCAAAATATATTTAAAAACAAAAACCCAAAGTTGTGATTTTTCAGTTTTCGTACTAACGGGTTTTCTAATAGGGACATAACAATTTCGTATCTTTATGTCAACGCACCTCAAACATTTTGAATGATCTTTCAGCGACAAAACTATAGTCGAAGTTAATATTTTCTTCATGGTAAAGTTCACTTACGAGCAACGTTTGGATATCATTCAAAATTCTGAGTCGGTGGTCGCAACTTTAATAGCGCTTACTCCAATTTTCATCATCTTCAGCGATGAAGCTTATTTCTGGCTGAGCGGGTTTTCAATAAAAAAAACAGGCGTTAGTGGACAGCAACAAACCCCCCATGTGCTTAAAGAGGCACAATTGCATCCGCAAAAAATTACTGTGTGGTGTGGTTTTCTTGCCGGGGATTTTTGGACCGTATTTTTTTAGACAATAATTTGATTGCGGCAATATTAATATGATTGCGGCAATATTAATATTGTTAAAATGTAACAATAGTATTGTTGCCAAATTTAAAAATGAAAATATGGTCGTAGTAACAATATAAATATGGTTGGTGGAACAAAAGTATTGTTTTCATGGGTTTTATGTTAACAACAACATGATTAAGGCAATCATACCGGCAATTTTTTTTTTTAATTTGATAATGTTATATATACGAATCTTATGCAATAATAGTAAAAATAATTAAATTTTTTCGAAACAAACTACGAATTAGTATAACTGAAATATTTTTCATAAATACATTTTTTTACTGTTTAATACTTAATAAAATTCTGTATTGTTAAATAACAACTTAACCCAATCTTTACAAAAAAAATTGTGGGATCATAGTATGATTGTGTGTAAGTCATGCTATGGTTGTGAGGATCATACTATGGTTGTACGTTAAACATACTATAGTTATGAGGATCATAATATGGTTGTGGGGATCATAGTATGGTTGAATGTGAATAATAATAATATGGTTGTGGGGATCATAGTATGGTTGTGTGTAAATAATTCTATTGTTGTGAGGACAATAATATTATTATGGGAATCATGGTATGGTTGTGTGTGAACCATACTATTGTTGTAATGATCATAATATTGATGCGCCACAACCATATAACCAACAATAGTATGATGCTCTTCGAATATTGTTACCGCAACCATACTTTTTTTCTGCGTGCGTGTTCTGAAGACAGTTAGAAAAGCGATGCCGACGTTTTTGATGCTCTCGTAGTAAGTAAGAAACCTTAACATGTTTAGCCTAAAGATTCTTAATTTTTAATAATTTTTTCCTCTGGATTTGTTTTATGAGGATATGCAACAATATTGGCTAAAAACCTTAAATTTGAAGTGATTTCTATTTTGAGCGAAAAAAATAAAAATCATAAATAATTATTATTTTTGAGTTTTATTTTTTTTTTTGCTCAAAAATAATGATTATTTATCATTTTTATAGTATAACTCAAAATTAATCATAACCATTGATGAAAACTGTAAAAATCATAGCTAAAATGCAAAGAATGTCCAAAAACATTCAAAATGATAAAATTATTTTTCTTTTTTGTCTGTTCTAAGTGATTGATTTTTTGATTTAAAAAACGAACAATAATCATTATTTACGGGTCCTGGAATATATATAATTTATACGCTTTCTTACAACTTTTTACAATAACTCCAAAATAAAACAAGTACTTTCTACGATAAAAATTGAAAAAAAATTTGCATTTTTCAAATTTTTAAATTTGAATGCTTATGCTGTTAGTAGAAAGGCAAAAATAGCAATATCTTCCAACAAACATGTTTCGTTAACATTGGAAAAGGCCAGGAAAGCATTTATTTCATATAAATCACTATTCTATTCAAAATACTTAACTTCAAGAATTAAAATCATAATCTTTAATTAGGCCCATTTTGACCTATGGCTGCCCGATATGGTTCAATATCTCACCCTCATATATGGAAAAAATTCGAGTATTCGAAAGGAAATGTTTAAGATCTTCTACGTCCATTTATAGGTCACCACAAAGTAACTACACAAAGTTTGTGTCAAATGCAAAGCTCTATAATACAGCCAATATCAGTCGAATCGACAACTATATAATACATTTAATTCGAAACCATATAACAAGATGTACACAATGTTTAGAATCAAATTTAATAAAAGCG
Source organism: Hydrotaea diabolus (assembly GCA_963513945.1). Lineage (NCBI taxonomy): Eukaryota > Metazoa > Arthropoda > Insecta > Diptera > Muscidae > Hydrotaea > Hydrotaea diabolus. The sequence continues at coordinate 147,376,979 of OY740718.1, read as the reverse complement.
CCCTATTATACAAATGAAAAATATATAGAAAACACTATTCGGGAAGGTTATGTTCCAACAGAAGCTTTCTTATACCTTGATAGACGTAAAATCATACACAATGGAAATGGAATACCGCTATTTTATCATTATAACAGGCGGGCAAATATAAAAGCTATTAATATAAACGAACCCTATGACATAAGGCTTGAAACCAGCGTACCACAAATAGATGCAAACAACCTTGCTAGATTAAACAGCAACAAATATTGGTGGCATACCTTACAGTAATCTGCTTTTTTATTATACATTTTCTTACCCCTTGACCATATGTTTTTATCTTAAGCATCAAAATAAATAAATGTAATGTTTTCCTTTTTTTTCATTATAACAAAAAAATATGTATATATATCCTTAGTCTGTGGAAATATTATATTACATTGTTAAAATTTTATTTATATAAGCGTATACTAGAGTGCTCATGAAGAGACATTGTGTAGATTGATACTATACCATTAACTATTGTTTATTTTAGTCTATAAACATCAACATTGAATACAAATAAACATTAAAAAAAAGTAGCAATATCTTATTTTGTTGTTTTTAAAACAAAATTAAAATGAAATGAATCGGTTATTTAGCTTAGATATTACCAAAATACTACACCAAGGTAGGGGGAAAACATTTTTTTAACACGTTTATCTCAGAAACTACATAAGATAATGCATAGGTGTAACACACTTCTTTGAAGGTCTCGACTATAAAGTAAAATCTACTTGTCAAATCGGTTCATAAATACAAAAGTTACATGCCTTTTTAAATTGAATAAACTCGAGGTGCCCAACTTAGGGGTCTGTAGCTCCGCCCATGCATATCGAGTGGGGCCAAACTCAAAACTTAAGCTCGAAAACACCTCTTCTATAAGAAGGTAAAATGTCATCAAAATGCTACTGTTATTTTAAAAACAACGGAATTCTTTCCTTTTTTGTAATCTCATCCCACTGTGCGTCCTTTTGTCGCTATATAGTCCATAATAATATGCTAACTACTGTTTTCATTCCTGTAAAATATTATAACGAAAAGTCTATTTCTTTGGCCTTAAATGCGAATTTTAAAAGCCATCCTAGCACCACCTTCTTTTCCTCCTAATATCTCTCTCTAAAGTTCATAAGATAATGCCTTTTATAGTTCAGGGTCATGAGGACGGTACCAGGCCCTCTTGTCCAATTTTACCATAACAAAGTTTGGCTACAAATGTGATTTTTTTCTAACCGACTTTCTCAACCTGTATACCCTAAATCATAGGATTCAGGGTATTTTCACTTTATCATTCCGTTGGAAACACGTCGAAATACTGGTGCGAGAACCGATTAAGTACATATATAAGTATTTAGAGCTGTCGTAAAATGTAAGGTTGATCTAGCCCTGTCTGTGGAAAGCAAACTACAGGTCGAATTATTAAAGCTAGATGGAGAAAACTACATTTTTCTGAAAGGTTTGCAGAAACATGTAGTGATGGACAGAAATGGTTGATATTGAAAATGGGCTAGGTAGGCCGAGATGTAGAAAATTTGCCTGGACTGGTTTAGCCTCTTAAAAGATTAATAATCCTAAACATAAAAATTGAAATACCCTTGAACTATTAAATATAAGTTAATATTTGAAAAATATAATGTTGACTTGGATCGAAACACATCCCGGAGAACAAGTTGGCATCACCCACTTTAAAAAATCTCAATTACGTCAACGTAATGAAACGATCGTTATTAGTTTTTAATTGAATGAAATCAAAGACTAGGAAATTATAATAGACTATATTGGCAAGAGGGCCTGGTACTCGTACCGCCCACACAACCCTGAACTAAAAAACACAATATCTCATAAACTAAAAGAGATTTAAAGATGACATAAAGATCTAATGATGTTGGGAAGGATCGAAACACATCCTGGAGGAAAAGTAGGCTGCGTCGCGCCCCCTTTATAGCTAAAGTAAAGGACTGATCTATAGGTATATTTAACAGAATAAAATCAATGATTATCATACTAATATAGATTATATTTAGTCAAAATTGGACAAAAGGGCGTGACCCTGCCTCTGCAACCGTGAACTTTGATAAGCTATATCTTGTGAACTAATGCCAATATGACGATAGAAGTTGGTATATAATGGTGGTAGTTCAAAGTATACAGAACCTGATAGAAAAGGGCCCGGTGCCACGCCCAATTGACAAAATATACATTTTGGAGCGTTATCCATTATGGAGGGTATATAAGCTTCGGCACGGCCAAACTTAATTTGTCCACTTGTTTTAAAACAATTTTTATATTGATTGTTCAATAACCCCAATTGACGGCCTTAAATTCTATTCTATTTTACTTGCTAGACGAGTACTTACCAAATGCTCCTTTATCTTTTCCAGTCGGTCTTTGATGGTAGCATTCCACTTCGGACGCAGCAGCACATAAATTTTGCCAACATTACAGGAACGTAGAAGCTTTTCAATGAGTGCTTTGCCAACTACTCCTGAAAGGATATCAAACACATAAATACGAGTATAATTTTTAAGTGTGGTGAAATATTTAGGAGGGCAATACTTATTCCAAAATAAAGGATCTTTTGTTTTGAGGTGTAGATAAGTTGGAAAAACACTGATATTTTATTATAAAAAAAGTTTATTGCCCAGTGCCATTTTGGATGTGTCTCATTCTGGAAGTGCAATTTTTGATCCATTTTTAAGTTATTTAAGCAATGCCTCGCACCGAAGATCTTTAGCATGCCACGATCGGTAACCGGGTTATAATCCCTCACACATAGCAAGCCAAAGTAGATCTTTTGCATACCACGTTCGGTAATCGTGTTATAATCTGCCTGCGGATGTAAATTTGCCACCTCGGCTCTAAGATTTCACGCCGTTAGACTTTTTTAGCAGGGTACACCGAAAAAACCAACGTTCTTTGATTTGATGAATTCGTACATCAAGCATTTTATGATTCCGCGCCTAACACATGACTCCGTGTTTTTCGAAACTTTAAAGAGTTTTTTCTACAACTCACATGTTCAAAGTCGTTGCCCCTTATAATTTTAAAACTACTGCACCGATCCCTTTATAGTTTTGAACACTATTTCTGCACATAATTTAGAGGTTATTTTTACCATTTTTACAAATCAGCTGATTCTTTCCACAGTAATAAGTTTTTTTACTTCTAGGTAAATAAATTAAAACATCGTAAGACCCTCCAAACTTTTCCCGAGAGAAGCGATTATCTAACAAGATATTTTTGATTTTATTTCGGATGATCTAACACTGAATTATGAGGGGCTACCCCATTTTACTTTTTACCGAAACGCTTCCGAAGTGTTCCTGCAATTGCCGTATTTTTTTTTCAATTTTCTTAAAGAACAGTTTACACAATATTCTTTGAAAATAAGAAAAGAAAAATTATACAGTTTGTGAACCGTTATCAGAATATTCAAATAAAATGCTACCGATTACATAATGGATAAAAGGCTTATAAGCGGACGAAACATGGTGACATCAAGATCCTTTCCAGTTTTCTATTCTTTTTTATTTTGTTTTAATATTTATGGTTTCTTATATCATATTTTGCATTGTGGGATAGAAAATTAGAATATACATAATTCTATTACGCACCCGATCCACCGGTAATAAAAATTTCACGGCCTTCATAAAACTCAGCAATCATCCTCTTTTAATTCGAGCTTTAAACGACTTCTTGCTTCCAAGTGAAACTCACGACTACAATGACGTCTTTGTATTAAGTTGAGCTAAGCTACCCGCCAACAGAAGTATGTACACAAAATGTCGTAAAATGGTGCGTGTAATTTGTATACCCTCCACCGAAGAGTGGACGGTAAACAAAATGTGTCATTCCGTTTGCAACACCACGATATATTGATCTGAGGTCCAATAAAGTATATATAGTATAAAAAGCATCTGTCCGTCCATGTGACTATTAAAAGCACGATAGAGAGATCAAACGAATCAACATAGTAATGGTCATAAGCTGTTGGGTATTGTTAATGGGCAAAATAGGACCAGGGGGAAAAGTGTCCCATTAAGGGACTAAAGGTACCTCGGTAAAAAGTAACCTTTTGAGTATTTTCTTTGCAAATCATAATTTCATGATAATTTAGAATAGGTAGCGTTAGCTGGGACGCACAACATGTCTCAAAGAGAGCGTATAGCTGCTGGACGGTTTGGCTCATGTGGCCCAAAAAACGTCCAGCACGGTAAAAACAGGGGGATCAATAGTTTATATGGACATATGGGTACTCAAATTAAAGAAAGCACATCCAAATATGTGATGCGCAAAATAGAAAGGGACCTAAGGTTAAAATCCAGTTTTGTTCAGAAGAGCCATTTTAAAGATTAGGTCCCTTTCTATATGCGCTTAGAATCGTCGCATATCTCTGGGAGGGAACACTTTTGGGGCATGGGATCGGTCTCATTCGATGCTCAGATGTTGTTCACATCAAAAAAGAAAAGTGAAAAGTTGATGAAAAGTTTTGTTCAGAAGAGCCATTTTCACTTTCATAAAACTCGCATATCTCTGGGAGGGAACACTTTTGGGGCATGGGATCGGTCTCATTCGATGCTCAGATGTTGTCCACATCAAAAATAGAAAAAAAAAGATTTTTTTTTACCCTTAGGTCCCTTTCTTTATGCTCTGTCACATATAGAGTAATTTTAATGTTTTTTTTTTTAAATAATCAACACTCAGGGGATGCCCCCTATACATGCGGTGCATTGCGTTGGCGAGTGGAAAGTAATGGATCGGAGGGGGGAAAGAGGGAGTAATGATTATTGACGCTTGCCTTGAACTTCTGGATGTCGCAATTAGTGGGAAATACATTTGCCGGAAGTCGATTCCACATACGGACTGTACGAGCGAAAAACGAATTTGATCTGTAGTGTATAGTGCGGTCAACTGGCCAATCGATAACAAACGGGTGTGAATTCCTAGAAAGTCGCGTATCCCTGCCGCACATCCTCACGTCAGGAATAAGGCGACGGATGTCTGATGAACACACACCATGAAAGTAACGATAGAACAGCGTCACGCAACCCACATTCCGACGATACTCAAGGGAAACAATAGAGTTGGATACCCTACTGTCACCTATCAGCACCATCGCTCTCCTTTGAACACGGTCAAGAAGCTCCAAGGATGATTTTGGAGCACCTACCCATATATGGGAGTTGTATTCCATCTTTGGCCTGATGTAAGTTGTATAGATATTGAAAAGATCAGAAGGAGTGAAATATTTCTTGCACCGCTTTAAAAAGCCTATGCACTTGAGTGCTTCTTTCGACACTTCGAATACATGTCTCGCCCAACGAACGTCACATTGTATTTTCATGCCCAGAACATCGAGAGCTTCTGATTGTTCAATATCCGTACCATCGATAGAAATTGACGATAATGTTGGGTCAGCGAATCGCTTGTGAGACAACAAGCAGCACTGTGTCTTACGTACATTAAAATCTACTCTATTCACTCGACCCCATTCGGAAATGGCCAGTAGATCCCGGCCAAGTGTCTCATCCATAATTCGCCTTTTGTCTTCAATATCTTGAAGACTCGGCCTACGGTCGAATGAATATGAATGACAGAGGTTACTATCATCTGCGAAAGAGTAGATTGGATTCACGGTCTGACCCAATAGATCGTCAATGAAAATAAGAAATAAAGAGGGAGAAAGGACAGAGCCCTGTGGTACCCCTGCGGTCAGCCTATGTGTGTTGGATGAGAACCCATCTACAACAACTCTAATAGTGCGATCTCTAAGAAAGCTCGATATAAATCGAGCAAACTTATTACCGACACCAGCGATCAGCCTTGATCCACTTTAGTTGCGTACGAACGGTGTAGGGTATATAAGGTTCGGACTGGCCGACCTTAACGACATATTTACTTGTTTATTTTTGTATAATCATTTACGGGTCAATATTGCGTGCGTAGGGGCAAAGACGCTTACTTTGGTACATCTGATTGATATTCAGTAAAATTTAATTCATGCATTCTTTGCCGAAATGTATTCAAATTCAATGAGTTTGAAGTTCAAGGCGATTGTTCTATTTCGGCACATACTCTTCAAATCGATCGCGTATCATTCACCTTATGATGACAACGAATCGGAATTCTATGCAAATGCATACTTTTTGTCGTTTAGACTAAAAGTAACTTTGAGTAAATATTTTAGTGCATCAATCATTTTGCATTAAAACGCCATTGATTTTTTAAATCATATTTTTCCATACACACAGAGAAAAACTCAGTTGGAAATCGGTCCAAACTGTAAATATTCGTTTGTATTAGCATACGTTCTATTGCAATCACCAACATTCCATGGTTTTGATAGTTACATGGTTCGATTTTCCATAAGATAATAGCAACAACAATAATATTACGATACCTACTGCCAATAAGTCGGTTAAACCAACCGAATTTAGCAAAACTACTGGTGGTCACAACTGGTAGTTATGATAACCAACCAATAACGAAGCACATGTTACTTTATTAACAAAAATTGGTGGTGACAACAATCAAATTTGTCGTGGTAACCAAACCCCGTTTAGTTCGCTGTTTTATCATGTTACACTTTGCAACAAAAGATCATACTTTTTCGGGGAAGGGGGTGAATGATTTATTTTGGAAATGAAAGACTTATGTGATTACAGTCCTAGTAAATTTTAAGGGGCAAAAGAAATTTTTATTTTGCAGCGCTATATCATCCTATTTCATCAATATAGAGGTATATGTTTCAATAGGGTCGTTTTCAAAGATTACGCGCGAGTTGTGTTTAACTTTATTTTTTTCAGTATTGTTTGTCATTTCATCATGGAAGGACTTACACCGCGAAAACCACGGTTGGTTCGATTTATGGGCTAGTGGTTTCATCGGTCCATATTTTTTCAAATTTGCAAAGGGTGATCAATCTAGAGGTATTTTTTCAAAAGGGTTTTTATACAGATAAACTTTATTTTTAGTATTGTTTGCCATTTCCTAATGGAAAGACCTACGCCGCGAAATCACGGTTTTCGTGCATTTCGCCATACCAGTCGAAATGCTCGAACGCGTCATCCAATATGGACACCCTGGGGCGTAGCTGCGGCCAACAATTGAAGGAAAATTTATTCAAAAAATAAATGGCATAAAATGGCCTTTCGAATGAACAATAAAGATTCCACACTTGATATGAATTTTTGTATTTTTTTATTTTGAAACAAATACATCTCGATTGATCATCCGATACCATACGAAATTAGTTGGTAGTGAATATGCATTTCTTTTACTTAATTTTTTTGATGAGATGTCTCCGTACGGAGATTATTTTCGTAGAAAATTTGAACATCCTATAGATTTGAGTGTACTTTTCGCCCTTTTCGTTCTTTTTTGAAAAAAGGGAAGAAAAATGAAAAAATGTCCAATTAATTTCAATTTCTACTTCTAATGTTTTAATGAAATTGCATACTTAGTAGGGACATAAATACTGTTACAACATTGAACCCACCTATTTTAATAGTAGAACTGAACATACCCCGTTAATGTCATATGGGTTTAGAAAGCTAACCTCAATAGCGTTAGTCTGTAACGGGATTTTTAAATTGATTCAACTTTCATCATGGAGTGGTATCGCTGTAATAGCGCTTTTTAAGTGTGAAATGGAAAAAAGCGATATTTTCAGAACGCTCCGGCCACTAGGGATTAGCCGCATATTCATCTACCGATGCATACAACTGTTTGAGGAGTCTGGAGATGTAAAAGACCGCCACCGGTCGGCCCGCCCACGCTCTGTTCGAACACCGCATGTCAACAAATCCGTTAAATCAAGAATTTACAGAAATCCGCTCCGAAAACAGAAAACCCTGGCCCGTGAGATGAATATCACGCAAAAGTCCATGAGGCGAATCATTAAAAAAGACTTGGGACTTACAAACAACGTACCGGACATTTATTGACTGCAGCTTTGAAAAAATAGGATTGAAAAATGCAAACGTCTTTTGGTGAATCACGCTGATAACTTGCGCAGAAAAATTTTGTTCACCGATGAAAACAAATTTTACCGTTCAGGAAAAATTTAACAAGCAAAATGATAGAGTGTATGTTTTTTTAACAAAAAAAATAAATTTTGTAATGAAATTTAATAAATTAGTAATGTTCAGAAAGGAAGGCAGAAACGACATGGAGAAGCGATTTATTGGGTAATCAATCTAGATGTATTTTTTTTAAATTAAAGATATACAAAAACTCAAGTGTGGAATCTTTGTTGTTCATTCGAAAGGAAATGTTATGCCATTTATTTTTTGAATATAATTTCCTTCAAATGTTGGCCGCAACTTCACCTCGGGGTCTCTATTCTGAGGGTCCAATTTTAGATGACCGTTCCATATCGGTCGAAATGCTTAAAAACCGTGGTGAAAGCTGAAAAGAAAAAAAAGATAATTTAACACAACTCAAGTGTAATCTGTAAAAAAAAACCAACTATTGAAAATAATGCCTATTTGGAATTAATTTAAATTTTTTGGAAACCCCGTTATTTAAAAAAAACTTCAAAATAGTACTGATATGAAAGTATGAGTATATATTTTTTTTATCACATTTGTCCAAGACTTTAAGAATTTATTTAAGGAATTTCGAGTCACATTTCCATAAGTACCCGAAAATATTTAGGTTAAAAATTCCTCTTTTATCACAATCAGCTGATCATAAAACTTTTTGACACTTTAACATAACTTTATAATTTCTTTGAATCACTTTTCTTATTTAATTTTTACATTTAACGATTTGAAAATATGTATTCTAGTTTGAACAGGTTTTTTCAAACTTGGTTTTTACTTTCGAATCGAATAAAGGTTGTACAAATTGAACAAATTGAATGTTATGATGTATCCTTTACAACCTTTGTTCGATTCGAAAGTAAAAACCAAGTTTGAAAAAACCTGTTCAAACCAGAATACATATTTTCAAATCGTTTAATGTAAAAATTAAATAAAAAACTATACTATTTCCATCAGATAACCGAATACATAAAATTTAACCATCAGTTGGTTCAGTTACCAAATGCACGTGGTAATGAAAACCGAATTCAAAGAGTTATTCTACACACAGAGAAAAAATCAGTTCGAAATCGGTTCGAACTACAAACATTCGGTTGGATGAACATTCCATAGTATTAATGGTAACATGGTTCGATATATTATATGATGGTTGCTACAACCATATCTCGGAATTCACATCCAATAACACAGTTATACCAACCAAATTCAGTTTAACGATTGGTTGCAAAAAGTGGCGGTTAAGTCAACAAAAAATGTATAAAAACAAATAAATAAATAATAGCCAGACAATTTTAATTTCTTGTGTTATATAGTTAATGCTCCGAAATTAATGTATATATATAATATTTTAATATTTTTCGGTATATAGAAACAGGCTTAAGAGTAATTTATAGACATTAATCAGACTTGATCAAAATCGCCATAAAAAGACCTCCTAATATACAAAACAACAAGCAACTTTTTTTTTGGAGGCTACCCATTCTTCTCGTTTTTCGGCCACCCAAATCTTGACAATAAGTATTGTTGTATACCTAAATTAATTCTTTTCAAATTGGGACATCATTGCAATGCTTATCAAAACATCTATCCAAGAACGTATTTATTTTACTGATCAGTTGACCCATTGCAAGGGGGTTAAATAATATTTTTTTTTAAAAAAATACTTAAACCAACAATCGAAAAAACAACCAACACATGTACAAGTTCAGTTCCAATAATCGTCTTAATGTGTTAGGATTATCTATACTCGTTATCTTCAATCGAAATTGTCAGTATCCTCTACTGAAAATTGGTGTGTACCCAATCAACATTCGGTTGTAACTTTGGAATAAATAGTACATGCAACCACCAACATTCGGTTGGCGAAAAGTCGGTTGTGGCAACAAATCTGTTCTCTGTGTCTAGGCAAAAATCTATAACAACGACCAATACATGTAAAATTCATTTCAAATAATCATCCTAATTACTTAGTTAAGGTTACCGATGTTTTGTCTTTTCAACTGATCTACTAAAAGTTGTAGGTACACGTCAATCAACATTCGGTTGTAGCTATGCACGTACAACCACATTCGTACATTTGGTAGGCACAAAATTCGATTGTGTCAACAAATCTGTTCTCTGTATGTATTTTACCGAAAACATATTTTTTTGCATATTTTGCTAAGAAATTCACATTATGGGCATATTTTGTTTAAATAAAAGTTTTTAGTGCCTACTATTCTCAAAATCTTCTATTCATGCATTTTAAAAATACAGAATTGTACCCCTCCTAAAAAATACGTCAACAACAGTAAATATTAAAGAATCTACCAAAAATTAAAACAGTTTTGAATAAAATAAATTGCAACTTGCGTCTACATATGTGACAGCGCATATAGAAAGGGACCTAACGGTAAAAAAATGAATTTACATTTGTTTTCTTTTTTTCATGTGGACAACATCTGAGCATCGAATAAGACCGATCCCATGCCCCAAAAGTGCTCCCTCCTAGAGATATGCGCATTTTATGAAAGTGAAGTCGACGATTCTAAAGGAAAATAGAAAGGGACCTAATCTTTAAAATGGCTCTCCTGAACAAAACTTTTCACTTTTTTTTTGATGTGGACAACATCTGAGCATCGAATGAGACCGATCCCATGCCCCAAAAGTGTTCCCTCCCAGAGATATGCGCGTTTTATGAAAGTGAAGTCGACGATTCTAAGCGCAAATAGAAAGGGACATAATCTTTAAAATGGCTCTCCTGAACAAAACTGGTTTTTAACCTTAGGTCCCTTTCTATTTTTCGCGTCACATATGTAAAGTATGGGTTTTTAAGAGAGCCAAGGAAGGGATTATATCTATTAGTCACGGAAATGAAAATATTTGATTTTAAATTAAAGTTTATTAAAAAAAGAATGTGCAAATTGCAAATGTTCTTAATATTAGTTTGATAATAGAAAAAATATAGACTAGCTTGCATCCTATAAAAAGGCTTAGTTCTTCTGCCAGTTCATGACGTGCACAAGTTATTGAAACCAATAAATTACGGCTTACTTTTGTAAATTGAAAAAAATAACTTACCTTTATAAGTTTAACATTTGCTGATACGATCTTGATCGTTATAAAGCCATGTAACTGAAATAATCCAAGTTTACAGCCCTTGTTATTTAAATTACTTAAAACGCTTTACGTTGAGTTCAACAAAATTTTCTTCAGCACATATTTTTCAAATTTTTACTCATAATTTATTTTTAAACCGCATTTTTTTAATTTTGTTGTTGCATATTTAATGACATTTTTTGTCGATTTTTAAGTGCATATTTAAGGGCTTAAAACGCGTTATTTTAAGCATATAGTTCCGATACCTAATGATGACATTCAAAAATTTTCAAATTCATTTCAAAGAAGTCAGTGTTACCATTTTTTTTGAGTTTTTTCCGAAGAATTATTTTGTAATGCACAAAAAATACCACCTACTTCGTGTGCCGTAAACTTTAATAGCAAATCATAATTTCACTGAATGTAATACAATGTATTCCTAATATGTCTTTCTAGATTTATAGTATTCTACTGAGTAGTTATGTATTCTTATCATAAATACGTATGCTTTTTGGAATGATTATTCGCTGTTACCATTTGCATATACAGGGTATTCCATAAAGGACATAACAATTTTATATATTAATAAAATACAAAATATTTTAGATATAGAGTTAAAATGTATTCCAGGTGTAGTGCAAATGCTACATTTTAAGAATGAAATTCGATTTCCGCCTCATAACCACCACAAGCTAAAGAAATTCAATGGCGTTAAAGCGCATGAACGAGGTGGCTATTTGCCCGGACCATTTTTCGACATAACACGTTCACCGAATTTGCATTTTAGTAAATCGATTGTTTACGTATTGTTGAAACCACCTATCGGCGACGTCAAGTTCATCCAATTCTGGCAAAATATAATGTTCTAACATGGCACCATAGCGCTCTTGATTGACGGTGACAGGACGATTGTTTTCATCGACGAAAAAATACGGCCTAATCACACCTGCGGCATGAAAGCCATGCCACACAGTTATTTTTTGCTGATGCAATTGAGTTTCTTGGAACACATGTTTTGTAGCTGTCCAAAAACGCAAATCTTGTTTATTGACAAAACCACTCAGCCAGAAATAAGCTTCATAGCTGAAGATGATTTTTTGATGAAATTCTCGTTTTGAGTGAAACTTTGCCAGAGCCACCGACTCAGAATTTCGGTAGTAATTTTTAATGATTTCCGAACGTTGCTCGTAAGTGAACTTTACCATGATGAAAATGTTGACTTCGACTAACGTTTTGACACTGATATATCATTTAAAATATTTGAGGGTGCGTTGACATAATGATAAGAAATTGTTATGTCCCTATTGGAAAACCCGGGTGATCAATCTAGTTATTTTTTTCAAAATAAAAAAATACAAAAATTAAATTAAAATCAAGCGTGGAATCTTTATTGTTCATTCGAAAGGATATTTAATGCCATTTATTTTTTGTATTTAATATCATCGTTCGAATACTCGAAAATCGTGGTTGTAGCGGTGTAAGTCTTTTCATGATGAAATGACAAACAATTCTTAAAAGAAAAAAAACTAGCGTTTAACACAACTCACACGTCATCTAAGAAAAAAACCCTTTAGAAAAGAACACTTTTAGATTGATCGCCTTAAAAAATTGCTTAGAATTAAATACAATTAGACAAATATTTGCGAATCTTTAAAAGTTGTCACGTAACGTCACTGAATTCAGTTGTAAGAGCAGTTTCCTAAAACTTTATTTAGTTCTTTAGAGGGGAACTTTTCCCCCTTTTGCTGGTTTGGCCCATTTTCAACACAAAACCATCTATAACTATATGTGACCCGGCCTATGAAAAGGAGGCTTATGACTCAAAAAAAATGTTTCCACTTTTTTTTTTGTTTCGATAGTTTTTGAGATGCTCTTTCACGTGGTGAAAACAAGAAAGTCCCTATTCACAAGCGACACACGTCCTACTCGTTCAGCATTGCTTTTTAATCTGAGCACTCACACGATTTTTTTTCGGTCAAAATCTGGTTTGTGCTTTGCATTGAAAAAACATCGCTCTTTATATACACAGACTAACTAATGTATCTCATTTATGCTCTTTTTTGCCTTTTTTGGTTGCGTTTTGGGCACGACTGTTCAGAATGCAAAAGAAAAACTACTAAGAAACTGAAAAAAAGCATTGTTTATCTTTAACAGCTGTTTCTCGCAATTTCTTTTTTGAGTCATAATCCACCTTTTCATAGGCCGGGTCACATATGACATTTATCTGATATGCCCGCAGACTTCAGCGCTTTTTTAGGCTTAAAGTAACTTAAACAGATAGACGGTTATGGCTAGATCGTCTTAGAATTTTACGACGAACTTTAGAATCCACAAATTAAACCAATTTTTCAAATGGTATAATATAAGCCAGCAATAATTAAATATGGCGAAACTGGTCCATGTTTACATCCGATTTTGACCAAATTTTGTTTAATGCGTTGCAAGCTAACACTATTCAAACCCGGTAAACTTGAAGTTTATTGGCCCATTCAAATAGCCCCCACACAAAGGTCCTTCCAGCGTTAAAGTTTCGCAGCTCTAAAATTCAAAAATTTAATCCGAGTGTGCTCAAACTTAGCATTCTTACTAAACCTCGACTAAATTGATCCATTTTTTCTTATAGTCCTATACAAAGGAATTTTTCAGATTGAAAGTCCTGTTCCTACCGTAAAGGATCGCGGAATCATTTGAGTAAAAGAGTGGTGTATGTTATCTCACAGTCGGCTCTGTCCCATTTTAACCTGTTGTACCTTATTTTTGTTTAATACGTAAATGCTACAAATAAAAAATATAAGAACCATTTCTTGTTAGCAAGTTTAAGTTAGTACGAATATTTGTCACATCACGGGACGATTTATCTTAAGGCATATTAAACAAAAATTGTACACTTTGCTGCATCGAGTATTGATTATCATAACTACACTCCATATTTGAATGAGTTACATCAAAAAATGTTATCGCTTTTCGCCGACTTTTCCACTTTTATGGTTACAGGCAGAACCCACTTCGATTGTTTTTTCAAGTTTTATAGATACAGATATAACCCACTACAAATATAAAATTAAAATTAAAATAAATAAAAAAATATTACTTTGTGTTTTTCGGATCGAAGGTATGCGAATGTCAGGTGCGTGTCCCTGGAAATACCCATACCTTATATAATTTTTGAAAACAGTTTTTTTTTTCAGTTTATAAAAGACATTTTTCAAAAATGTGTTTATTTTTTAGTAAAGATCAATAGTTTGTCCACTCATAAAAACGAGTTGAATGAATATTTAGACAATAGCTATATACCTAAAATAACTATCTATGATTTGAAGTCAGCAAGCAGTGTATTATTTGGAGTGTCATCGAAGGCATTCCACTGCCAGTCATCCAATCTCGGCACAACGACCAGGCGATATAACTTGTAGGCCAAATATATTTGCACGCATTTATACACAAGTATTTTTCTAAAATGATTAAAGAAATTAATAAAAAAAAACAGACATATAAGAAAACTGAGAAAATACTTGTATACCCATATGCAAGTATTACTTACACCTTCAGTATCATGCGTGAGCGAAATATTGTTGAGGGATCCTCTTTAAATAAAGTTCTACGCATGGTATAGACCATATTATGGGATAATTCAACATTAGGGTAATATCTGTGAACAAATCTTATGCAGTTTACGTTGAAATCAGTGCTGGAAAAATGAAACATTACATAAAAAATAACAATGTGGGTAAAAGGAAGCGAAAAACGTTTTAGTTTTTAAAGTGCATAGCAAAACAAGGGGTAGTAACTCAAGTCTTTCATTCTTTAAGTAAAAGTAAAAACTGTTCACTTGAAACCTTAATGTACTCAAAAACCTAGAGAAATAACTTTACTTAACTGGCGGATTCCTTCGCCATTCAGAAAGTACGATACACATGACAAGCTTTATTAAAAGCAATAGCCTGCTACATATTTAGAACCGGCAACGGTCAAGAAAAGAACCCGCGACGGTCAAAAAATTAACCTGCAACGGTCAAAAATTCAATATTGCGAATTTAACAGAAGAACCAAAATGCTTACCGCACATGTTTAACTAAACAATTTTTTAATACTTTAAATTCAATCAAAGACGATAAAATGTAGAAGATAATCGATGTGCTTCTTCTGTACTGTTAGTATTGAAAATGGGACAGAACTGGGTCGACCTCACGAAAATCAACAACACTGAACTTAAAAACACAATATCTTATTAACCATTGGTGATATAGCGATCGAAACACATCCTTCAAGAAAAGTGGCCAGTGCCACGCCTTTTTAAAAAATCGCATATATGGCCAAAGTTATGGACTGATTATTCTAATATTTTAACAGAATAAACTATGTTATTGTAAAATTGGTCAAGGGGGCGTGGCATCGACCATACTAAAATAAACTTTAAAACATAATATCTCATGAACTGTATTGGGTTCGTCTTGTTTCAAAAACAAGAAAAAAATACATTTCTTTCGTTTTGAATGAAACATAATTTGAAAAAAAAAATTACGGCAGAAGCTTTGATAGTCAACTATAGATGATTTGGGGCTATTGATTACGAATCTGGCCATCGATTTGCCATATTCGCTATAGTTTAGGAGATATTCCCATAAACCGTTATTTTCAGTTTTTGATAAAGAAGCTTTAATTTGTGAACCTTGTATTAAAAAAATATTAATATTTACAAAGATATAGCAAATTCAATTGTATCAGAATCTCCAGATGAAGTAGACAAAACCCCTCCTAATGTACAATTTTCTTTTTGGCGCTTAAGTCTTTTTCACGGTTAGGGCTCGATATACGAGTATATGTAGATGATCACATGGCGCTCGGAGGAACCAAAAGATTTGCTACAGAGTGGTACCTACAGAAGCTCTTAAGCCACATATGTGACAGCGCATAGAGAAACGGACCTAAGGGTAAAAAAAAATATTTTTCACTTTTTTTTTGATGTGGACAACATCTGAGCATCGAATGAGACCGAACCCATGCCCCAAATGTGTTCCCTTCCAGAGATATGCTCGTTTTATGAAAGTGATGGTACACCAAAGATACACATATTTAAATCATTAAAATGGCTCTCCTGAACAAAACTGGTTTTTAACCTTAGGTCCCTTTCTATTATGAGCGTCACATATTGCATGGCCTTCATACAAGGATAATTTTCACTTTTTTTTTGATGTGGACAACATCTGAGCATCGAATGAGACTGGTCCCATGCCCCAAAAGTGTTCCCTTCCAGATATATGCGCGTTCTATGAAAGTGATGGTACACCAAAGATACACGTATTTAAATCATTAAAATGGCTCTCCTGAACAAAACTGGTTTTTAACCTTAGGTCCCTTTCTATTATGTGCGTCACATATTGCATAGCCTTCACACAAGGACCCTTGCGATTGTAGGTCCTGTCAATGTAAAAGTCTTATTAGGGTATTGCATAGTCGGCCATGTCCGGCTCTTGCATTTGTTACTTCTTATAAACTGGTTCTACTCACGAATGCAGCCAGCTAGAACCAAACTGTTTTTAGAATCTCTATAATACATATTAATCCTCATTTTAAAAGAGCTTAAATTGTCAAGGCACTCTAGTCTATAAATTTTTATATAAGTATACAGTATCATCTTACCCATCAAGATCCTTCAGCATTTCCTGAACACCAGAAATTCCGGTGCTCTCATAGTTATTGAACATAAATGGTCTCAACACCTCCAATGTAGCGATAAGCTTACGCTGGACACTCATCAAAACGGGCTTACGACCAGCCATTACCAACATCCGGTCCACCAGAAGGGCTGGAATGATTTGCTTCCACATAGCCTGAAATTCAAATCAAACAGGTCATCATTTCGAAATCCACCGCATTTATGCGTGTACTTACAAAAAACATGTAAGCCACCTGATTGTCGGTGCATCTTATACCGGGAATAAGGAGGTTTTTCTCCAAGGCGTACTTGATCCAAAAGCCATGATCCTGCACAATGCGAATGTATCCTGGTAATGTGAGGATGGTATGATTGAATGAGGACACTTGGAAAACTGGAATGTCGGTAGGTCTGGACGCTTCGGCATAAATGTGCGCCGATTTCATAATATAGTACAGCACACATTTAACGGCAATATCTTGGGGTGTTAGGTCCAAACGTTGGTCTGGGCCAACGTAGAGAGACTTTAAAACACCGGCGGCAGCGGCGGCAAACATGCCCATGGCACCCATTACCGATGAAGAAAATCCAGGTTCTGGCTCTTCCATGGAAAAAACAACTGGAAAAACATGTGAAATATTAGAATTTAAAACAAATCTTTATTAATTTATTCAACAAGACTCACCAATTGATGGCCGGAATATGGCCAAAGGCAGTTTGTGGCGGTAGTCATTGGCCAAAGACTCTGCCAAGTTCTTGGTGAAACAGTAAGTGTTGGGAAAGCCCACAATAAGCCTAAGTAAATGAATAAATTTTTATAACATTCTGTTTTGTTTTCCATGGTCTATAAAAGATACTTTACTTTCTCGTTAGGGCGTCTATCACTTCATCTGGAATATCATTTCGCATGCTCAGGTCAAGGCAAAATTTCCAATCCATGGGAGGTTCATACAATTTCGGCTCAACTTTGTGCAGATATGGATTGCTAAAGAACGTCGAAACGTGCATGAACACCTGCAGATGCTTTAGAGTTTCGGCAAATTTAAGCGTTTCCAAAGTCCCGCCCACATTGAGTCGAATGGCATGTTTGAGGGGCTCGTCGAAACGTACAGTAGCCGCGCTATGTATCACAATTGTGACATTTTCCATAAGATTTAAATGCGGTGGTGTAATGCCCAACATGGGTAGCTCAGCATCGCCCGGAATTGCAACAACCTTTTCGTCAAACTCATTGGGTTTTTCTGTAAGTAGATGGCAAAATACCTGTGGAGAAAATTAGAAAATCGATTATGGCGTATTAACCCACTTTACAAAGCGTCGAAATACTGCATAAATTGGCCAACTTTATTTTAATAAAAGATTGCAACTGAAATTCATACGGCTTCCACGCCGTAGCTCTTAAAGTATCTTAGAATCGCATACATGAATTGTTACATCGTTGAATTGTTAGCAACTTCACGCTGACAATTCTGGCAAAACGTTAATGCCAGCTACGTCAAATCCATGCCGATGACAGCTGTTTACTCGTATATTGTTTCCAAAGTACCACAAGCATTTGCTTGTAAGTTTAATGCTACAATTGCGTAGCCCCATATACAGGGTGGGCCAAATAGAATTTAATTTTAAAAGTGCAATAAAATTAACTAAATAAGATTTTTTCCAAGAAGTATGACTTTACTGGGAAGAACGAATAGTTACATTAAATTTGAAATACAACTTCTTTCTGGCTGCCTCGGCTAACTTCCAGTAGCCAATTCTGTCACTCAAATTTACCAAGACCTGTATGGTTTGGGCTGTATCTCACGGATTACTTGGTTGATAGAATTGTTACTGGCCTGTTGGCATACTATCGGTCCTTTACGGTTCCTCATAACAAAACAGTCCAAAGGTATTAAATCGCAGCTCCGAGGCGGCCGCCAAGACGGCCGATAACACGATTTGGGATTTTGGTGCGCAAAAACTTGATTGTTTTATGGGTAGAGGTCGTCCAAATCTATGTCTTAAATTTTATTTAAAACAAGTAAAACCGTAGTTAAGTTCGGCAGGCCTATTGTAACCATTGTCCGTTCATAAAAAATTATGATTTCTTAAGCAAATATAAAAAACCTGAACTTTTTACCGAGCATATAATCCATGTGATCCATTTAGAGGTATTTTTTCAGAACAAAAAAAATATAAAAATTCAAATCAAGTGGACATTTTTGAAAATAATTACCTTGAAATGTTAGCAACTGTATTATGAAAATGAGAGTTCGATGAGAAACGGGAAGATACCTTTTTTACCAAAATTTTGTTTAGTGATAAGGCCCATTTCTGGCTCAACGGCAAAACCAATAAACAAAATTGCCGTATTTGGGCTGAAGAGCAGCAAGAAGAGGTTCAAGAGGTGCCATTATAACCAGAGAACACCACGGTTTGGTGCGGTTTATAAGCTGGTGGAATCATCGGTGCATATTTATTCAAAAATGATGATGGCCGGAACGTAACCGTGAATGGTGCTCGCTGTCGCGCCATGATATCGATCTTTATGCTACCTGAAATTGAAGCCCGTTATCTTGACGACACTTGGTTTCAACAGGACGGTGACACTTGTCATACAGCTGCTTAAAGAATGGATATATTGAGAGGTCATTTTGAAAAGCAGCTAATTTCTCGTTTTGGACACGTGAGTTGGCCGCCTAGATCGAGTGATATCACACCTTTAGACATTCTTCTTTAGGGTTACGTAAGTCCAAAGTCTATGCTGACAAACCAGCTACGATTCAGGTTTTGAAAGCCAACATTACGCGTGTCATTAAAGCCATACCAGTCGAAATGCTCGAACGAGTCATCCAAAATTGAACCCTCAGATTGGAAAACCTGAGGCGTAGCTGCGGCCAAAATTTGAGGGAATTTATATTCAAAAAAAGCCATAAAATATCCTTTAAAATTACCAATAAAGATTCCACACTTGATTTGAATTTTTAAATTTTTTTTGTTCTGAAAAAATACCTCTAGATGGATCACCCTTTATATATCTTTTTTATATATTAAAAGCAACACTCGGGGAGTGTCCCCTATATATGCAGTGCATTGTTTCGGTCAAGGGAAGATAGGTTAGGATAGGGAAGAAAAGAGGAAATAATGTTTATGGACATTTGATTTGAACCTGTTCATATCGTACGTGGCATTAAACACCTCTGCGGGAAGTCTGTTCCACATACGGACAACACGGCTGAAGAACGAATTCTCTCTGTAATGCGTCGTACGATCAGTAGACCAATCAATATTCAATGGATGAGAACTTCTAGACAAGCGGGTGTTACGGGCGAAGACTCTGACCTTGAAGCACCCGCCCAGATGTGGGAGTTTGTTCCATTTTTGGCCGTGATGTAGATGTTGAGGGGGTCGGAGGAAGTGAATAATTTCTTGCACCGCTTAAAAAGCTCAGGCTGGAATAATTCTTTTGACACTTCAAAAATGTGTTTGTTCCAGCAAATTGCAGAAACATTGAAATTCATACGTGACAAAAAAATCAGGTATAATGTACATAGTAGGCTAAGGCCTATGCCAAGCAATGAGCGGCAAAAAATTAAAACATATGAAATAGTATTGAATTAGCCACGCACTGAGCAGCAAGAACTTGCTCTAATTTTCAGTTGGTTTCTGAGCGGCAAGGAAAAAACATGCCAAAAGTGAATGCGGAGATTTTACTTTCCTCTGTGCAAAGTAGTCCGCTATTATGACAAGACAATCTGGATTTAACATTTGTCAACAGTGTATCAAAGAATTCCACAGACATACGGCAGTATTGCCAAAATCAGTCTGGATATTTGAGTAGATTTCTATATAAATGGTTGAATTCGCCAAAATGTAGCCTAGTTCTATTTATTGGATAAACACCAAACCTTCTTCTTCTTTAACGCATTAACTTCTTATAAGTAAGATTACGATTTTCGCGTAATAACATAAAAAAATCTCACTTGACAATGGCATTTTAACAACTCACCGCTTAGAAATGACGCTCAGTAATAAGCCACGTGGTGCTCAAATTTGCCACTCAGCCGCTCATTGCGTGGCCTCGGCCTAAGACTGACTTTAGCTTTTTACTAGTTTTTATATGGATTCTGGAAGACCATAATCTAAAGGCCTTCTAATAGAACGGAGCGTTGAAGGCCGCTCTTTGCAATCTAACCTTGTGTTATTAAGAAGTGAGAGTAAAATGCTCCAAGCATGTCTCCGAGCACCCTAGGAAGGGCTCCGAGAATGCCTTGCTGGGCCCGATGGGTAGGGATCGGAGTTATATGCAACTTTTAAGCGCTTAAATATGCACTATATAATCGAATAATATGCCATAAAATATCTTCATATGAAGTAAAGAAAGAAAATATGCACAAAAAATAATTCACTCTTTCAAAAACTATGAACAACAAATGATTATAACAAACCAAAAAAAACTCAAAGTTTTTGTTTTAGTTAAATAAAAAATAATAAAAAACACTAGGTTAATGAGTATTTAATAATAATAACTATTTTTAAATTGCGTTAGTGTTATTGATTAATTGGTGAAAAAATGCGTGGTCGAAATAAACTCATATAAAATATATAAAAATTCGAATCAAGTATAAAATCTTTATTAGTAATTTGAAAGGGCATTTAATGGCATTTATTTATTGAATATAATTTCCTTCAAATTTTGGCCGCAACTACGCCTCAGGGTTTCCAGTTTGAAGTTACAATTTTGGATGACTCGTTTGAGCATTTCGACCGGTATGGCTGGTTTGTCAGCATAGACTTTGGACTTTACGTAACCCCAAAGTAAAATGTCTAAAGGTGTGATATCAGTCGATCTAGGCGGCCAACTCACCTGTCCAAAATGTGAAATTAGCTGCTTTTCGAAATGACCTCTCAATAGATCCATTGTTATTGCAGATGTATGGCAAGTGGCACCGTCCTGTTGAAACCAAGTGTCGTCAAGATAACGGGCTTCAATTTCAGGTTGCATAAAGATCGGTATCATGACGCGATAGCGAGCACCATTCACGGTTATTTTTGAAAAAATATCCACCGATGATTCCACCAGCTTATATACCGCACCCAACCGTGGTTTTCTCTGGGTATAATGGCACCTCTTGAACCTCTCCTTGTTGCTATCTAGCTCAAATGCGGCATTTTTATTGACTTTGCCGTTGAGCCAGAAATGGGTCTCATCACTGAACAAAATTTTGGTCAAAAACAGCGGATCTTCCCGTTTCTCACCGAAGGCTCATTTCTATAATACAGTTGCCAACATTTGAAGGTAATTATTTTCAAAAAATAAATGTCATACAATGTCCCTTCAAATTACCAATTAAGATTCCACACTTGATTTGATTTTTTTATTTTTTTTTGTTCTGAAAAAATACCTTTAGTTGGATCACCCTACACTTAGAAAAAAAAAAGAATTGTAATACAGGCTATTTAAATATCGAGTTATTTGAAGAGTTCGTATATTTCGAATCTATCATAAACAAAGAAAACCAGTTAAAAGGCTAAAGTTGGGCGGGATCGACTGTATTATACATAGCACTTCTGGATGTTCAGGATTTTAATTTAATATACTCGTAGGGTTTTCGACTCGAGCTCTTAATTCCCATATATTGTTGATCTTATGTTATATTTGAATTTGTGAAAAAATTATTGTTTTTCATAAATTAGGTTGAACATACATGTGGGGGCTATGTCCTAATCTGAACTTATTGCCCCTAGTTTAAACCGTGTCCGTCCTTGGTATAAGGAACTAACTTGTGCCAAATTTCGTAAAGATTGGATGTACTTATAATATGTGGCTTTTAAAGCTAAAAATATAAAATCGGATGAACATATGAGTGAAAGCTATATCTACATCTGAGCCGATTTTCTTCAATATCCATAACTTCGGTACTTGGCTCAAAAAACTGACTTATGCCGAATTTCATCAAAATTAAATGCAATATATGGCACCAGGAACTAATAACATAAAATCAGATGAACATATGTGGGTGGAACCAAATCTAATTTGTGAACCAATTTGCTTCAATTCCATAACGTCCTTCCTAAGCCCAAAAATCTATGCCGAGCTAAATTTCATTAAGATCCCATCTTAATCCAATCTACAATTTGGCTACAAGGCAAAAAACAAAATATCGGAAGAACATAAGAGTGTGGTTACTATATCTAAAACCGAACCGATTTTCTTCTGCTTTAATAAGGAGGGCTTTGGTTTAATATAATAAATTGTGGCAAATTCCATCAAGATTGGATGTGGCTTCTGGAGCTAAGACATAAAAATTGAACCGACATTCTTTAATTATAACAAAGTCCTTCCTTGGCTAAAAATAAAAAATAAAAAAAATTCATAAAGATGTAATTGAATGTAAGATGTGGTTTCTAGAGCTTAAAATATTAAAATCGGACGAACATAAATGTAAGTGCTATATCTAAATTTGGACCGATTTTCTTTAATTTCAAGAGCAAATTCCTTGATCCAAAATTTAATTTTGGCAAATTTCTCAAAAATCGTACAACAATTGCGTTCTGTACTATGATTTTTAGCTTTAGCTGGGCGGACAGACAGATATCGTTAAATCGAATCAGCTGTTATGCATTTAAAGTTGTGTCTAGCTCAAAAATGTTTGGTAGTTACAAACATTTCATACTACACTAACTTATAATGTTACAGCCTTTGACAGACAAGGAATAATCATATTAGCTAACATGGATATGAGAGCCTTAGGCCTTCTAAGCAGACGATTATCCATTTCACAACAGGCAAAACCAAACACTGTACAACACGCTGCTCGGGGTTTCCGAAGAAAAGATTCCTGAGCATTTTTCTGAACTTCTCTGTAATTGGCTGATAATTCAATTTTTGTAATCGACTTCATCACTCGGAGTTTTATCACAAACATTGAATTAAAAGTCTTTGTAATAGGAATTTTTCCATTTGACACGTGATTTTAGAACGAGGAATTTCTAAGAATTCTAAGTATATGTGACGCGCAAGATAGAAAGGGACCTAAGGTTAAAAACCAGTTTTGTTCAGGAGAGCCTTTTTAAAGATTAGGTCCCTTTCTATTTGCGCTTAGAATCGTCGACTTCACTTTCATAAAACACGCATATCTCTGGGAGGGAACACTTTTGGGGGCATGGGATCGGCCTCATTCGATGCTCAGATGTTGTCCACATCAAAAAAAGAGAAAAGTTGATGAAAAGATTTGTTCAGGAAAGCCAATTTAAAGAATAGGTCCCTTTCTACTTGCGCTTAGAATCGTCGACTTTACTTTCATAAAACGCGCATATCTCTGGGAGGGATCACTTTCGGGGAAGGGGTCGGTCTCATTCGATGCTCAGATGTTGTCCATATCAAAAAAAGAAAAAAAAAAGAAAATTGATTTTTTTACCCTTAGGTCCCTTTCTCTTTGCGCTGTCACATATAGATTTTTTTATGATTTGAGCAGTTTTTTATTCTGGTTCGAGACCTTTATGTTCTTTCTTTTTCAGAATCAACGAAAAAAGAAGAGATTGGTGAAATGTATTTGCTACGGTTGCCAGGCAGACTGTACAGTTGTTTCTAAACCCGCCAAGGTTTTTCTTCATCAGTCTTTGGCAACGAATACTTCGGCCTCAAATCAAAGGACTTATACAGGAGACTCATTTTTATTAATGAGAATTACCCTTTGCGTATAGTCTTCGAACTGTGCGTAGAGCAATCTTCAACGCGCAATATCATTTCCACCAATTCTGCTTCGCATGGGTCTTCGTTGAAAACCACAAATGCAAAAAGCACAACCAAAGTGTGCATGTGTTTTGTGCGTACATATTCTCATACATGCATTGCACATTAAGGCGTACCAATCCTTTGTTTTTTTTTTTTTGTTATTTATTCGGTCTTTTATCATTATTATTATTTGAGATTTTTTTTTATTAATTTTTCTTACCACGGACTGTTTGATTTTTTCCAAGCGTTCTAGAAGTGTCAGATTCTTTTTAGGGCGCAGCAACATGTAGATTCTTCCAACATTGCAGGAACGTAACAGTTTCTCAATCACCGCTTTTCCAACGACTCCTAAAAATAAGTAATGTAATATTTGTTAACACAAACTGTTTTAAGATAAGCAAGATTTAATCTTGTACAGCCTCGGCAGTGCCGTACGCAATAGTTGAACGTTGTCTGGTACCTCGAATTTAAACGATCTTTTCCGAGATTTCAGTAAAATTAATTCTTTTTTGGCGATTATCGTAAACACAAGTGGTTCTAAATACAAATTATATTCATTTTAATTGCAAAATCTAACACGCCCTTATAAGAATCAAGCCACACCCTTTTTAGCAGGCTTACTGCGTTTCATCGAAACTCTTTCAAGCAATGTCCTGGAGTAGCATTGGAAATAGCCGTCCATAACTGAGTTGATATCTCTCTTGCTCAACAAAAGAGTACTACGTACCTCGAAATTGTGCAATGTTTCGTTACACCACACTGTGTTATTATTAAAAGAAAATGAGATGGATCGTAATGCTTATTATACCGATCAATTCAAAATTCAATCAGATTTTATTGAACTATGTTCGCCCGTCTGTCGATCCATCTATCTTTGTAGTCAGATTAGTGGTCGCAAATTTGAATCGATTTCAATAAAATTGTACTCAGTCTTTACGATTAAATCATGCTTTCACAAATAATGCCTCAGTTGCTTCTTTCGTTCTGTCTACTTGAAATTTGTAGCCCCCAACGAGATACTCGTAGTTCCCACATTTAGGATCATGAATGTCCTGGTATGCATAACTTATTCTTGGTTGGATTTACCCTGGGACCGTTTTCGGCCGTTTTAGGCAATAACAGCACACCGTGGCGAATTTTTCCAATACGACGTTATGAGTAAGAGATTTATTTAAAAACTAGTAAAAAAGCAAAAGTCGGACATGGCCAACTATACTCTGCACTTCTAGCTATTGAGAAAAGCCATTGTCCGTTCATCGAACGCTTGTAATCAAACTATAGGTCAGAATTGTTTTCCAATTTTTATAAAATTAGGCACAAGTAAGTTTGTTCGACCAAGGAAGGACGTTATTCAAATTTATGGAAATCGGTTCAGTCTTATAAATAAATCCCACCTAAATGTTCATCCGATTTTTATAATCAAGGCTCTAACAGACACATCTCACATCCAATCTTGATGAAACTAAGCTTAAAAAAGTTTTAAGGTGCAAAAAAGGTTGTTGTTAGAAAGTGAAGAAAATCGAAGCTATAGCTTCGACACATAAATGTATTTTCATGCTACATATAACAGCCAATCTTGATGAAATTCGGCACACGTTAGTTTATAGGACCAAGGTAGGGCGTTATTAAAATTAAAGAAAATTAGTTTAGATTAAGATATAGCTCCCAAAAATGTATATGTTCATCCAATTTGTCTGTTTTTAGCTCCAGAAGCCACATCTTACATCCAATCTTGACATAACTAACCATGAGAAAGTTTTATTGGCCGTGGAAGGACGTTATTCAAATTGAGGAAAATCAGTTCAGATTTAGCTATAGCTCCCATACATATATGTTTGTTCATCCGATTTTATGTCATTAGCGCTAGATGTCACTTATTACAGCCAATATTGATGAAATTTGACACAAGTTTGTTTTTTGGACGAAGTAAGAATCTTGCTAAAATTGATTTAAATCGGTGTAGCTGCCGCTCATATATTACAACTAATCTTGATGAAGTTTGGCATAAGTAAGTTCCCCATTTCATGGACGGGCGTTGTTTAAATTGGAGAAAACCGATTCAGATGAACATGTAGCTCCCACATATATGCTCAACCGATATTACCAAAAAAAAAATCAAAGTTTCTCACAAACTCAAATATGACATTAGTTTTAAAGTCTGGGTAAATTGGTTCCAAAAAACTACTTCAGTAAGCTTTTCTAAACATCTAAGAATACACACGCAGAGAAAATATGTGGTTATTATATGGTCACCGCAACAATAATATGTTCTCTACAATAAAAGCATTGTCGTCGCAACCATAGTATTGTTTTCTGAATATCAATACTATTTTTTCTAAATTTAGAAATTAAAATATGGTTGTAGCAACTATGTAAATATTGTTGGTACGACAAAGGTATTGTTGTTAAAGATTTACGCTAATAATAATATGATAACAGCAATTATACTGTATGGTTGTGACTATGAACAATGCATAACAGGTTTTAAATACTATGTGTGCGTGTTTTTTTGGTATACCAAAAAAACATACCCACACACGGTACAGTGAATGGTTGCTGTCCATTTAAAAAAAAAACAAATAACAATCTGAAGGTAGTTCGAGGGATTTTTATTGTGTTTACTTTGTTCGGTGAAATACTCTACTACCGACTGGTTCTCGTTTATTTAAAATCTGCATGCACTTAAGTATATAGCCATTGATCATGGTTTAATCACATTCGTTACTCTCGGTCTACGGATGGTGAAGTAGCATTCATCCCTGCTGCCAACTAAAAGTATTTTCGACTGGCGTTGGAATATATATTTTTGTTTCTTGAATGAAATGTTTAATAACAATGGCCTCAAATGTGACTATGAACTAATTGTAATGCAATTTAAAATAACTTTCTTGATAAAAATCTTTATTTTTAAATAAAAACATTACCCAATCTTAATAAATAATTTTGGGGATCATAGTATGGTTTAGTGTGAATCACTAAAGGATCAAACTATGGTTGTATGAGAAAAATACTATGGTAGTGAGGATCATAATATGGTTGTAGAAATAATAATATGGTTAAGTGTGAATCATACTATTGTTGTGAGGATCTTAGTATGGTTGTAGAGATTATAGTATAGTTTAGTGTGAAGCATAATATGGTTGTAGGGATCATAGTATGGTTATGTGTGAATCATACTATTGTTGTGAGGATCAAAATATTGTTGTTGTGAGGATCAATCTATGGTTGTATGAGAAAAATACTATGGTAGTTAGGATCATAATACGGTTGTAGAAATAATAGTATGGTTGAGTGTGAATCATACTATTGTTGTGAATTCTTGATTTAACGGCTTTGATAACATGCGGTGTTCGAACAGAGCGTGGGCGGCCCGACCGGTGCCGGTCTTTAACATCTCCAGTCTCCTCAAATAGTTTTATGCATCGGTAGACGAACATGCGGCTAATCCCTAGTAGCCGGAGCGTTTTGAAAATATCGCTTTTTTCCAATTCACACTTAAAAAGCGCTATTACAGCGATTATCTGACCAATCCATGATGAAAGTTGAAACAATTTTAAAATCCCGTTACAGACTAACGCTATTGATGTTAGCTTTCAAAACCCATATGACATTAACGGGGTATGTTCAGTTCTACTATTGAAATGGGTTTGTTCAATGTGGTAACAGTATTTATGTCCCTACTAAGTACTCTCTATATGTCCTTTAAAACTAGGGGGTGACTCCTTGAACTTTCGTTTATGGCTCGCCTTAAAATATATTATGAAAAGCAAGTTCATATAATTTTAAAAGAATTTATCAGTGAAAAAAATATTCTCATGTAATTTTTTTGAATGTGAAAGCACAAGTTTTAAGGTATTTTAATATCTTTGCTGCGTAACATGTTCCAAATATGATAGTTGAAAATCGGGTACCCGCGATAACTAGTCGAAATTTAACTCATAGTCAAAACTGACTAATGACTAAAATGAAGTAAGAGTACAATAAAACACTTTTTAGCGATATTTATTTTTCGGGAAAACATTAGTTATCCCCATTTCTGAAATACAGTCTGTATGGGCTTCAAAACTAGTGATTTATAGGTGACTTGTACAACTTTTTATTTTAAACCTGGCATTGACCCGCTCTTATATAGATGGTAGTAAATTTTTTCATTTCGTACAAATCGGTTAATCCGTTTCATAACAGTAAAGTTTTTAACAATTTTCAAAAATGAATTTTTGACCTTTTAAAACTTTCAAACCAATAACAAATACAACTAAATAATAGCAGCCACTTACACTTTAAAAAAAAATTATATACTTTTCCAGCCAAAAATATTTTTTTTTTGCTACGTATTAAATAAATATTCTGACCCAGATGCATCTGACCAGCGAATGCAGAGCTGTCTCTGTGTGTGCATGTAGACTATCTGGTCTACTGTTGTCCTAATGTAATTGCCAATCGAAAGATGCAAACTTCTTAAACAAAACTTGAATACATATTCTACACACCCGATCCTCCGGTCACGAAAATTTCTCGACCTTCATAAAATGCGGCTAACATGTTTCTCCCTTTATTTTTTTTTCTTTTGTTGAAATACACTTCACTTTAAGCAGCTCACTTGTGTAAACAATTCCAATCAGAACGCAAAACTAACTAAATTTCCCGACAACTGTCTTATCCACACAAAAAAAATGAAAGTGATAATCCCCTCTTACGAAAAGACAATGGTTCAAATTCCATTCATTGCATTTTATATACACACGTGGAAAAAAATATGGTTGGCATAACAATATTCGAAGAGCATCATACCAATGTTGTGTACATGGATCCTCACAACAATAGTAGGATTCAAACTCAACCATACTATGATCCTCACAACCATACAATGATCCTCACAACATTAATATAATTTACGCATAACCATATTATGATTTACACTCAACCATACTATGTTTTCCACAACCATATTATGATCCTTACAAAAATAGTATGTTTCACATGTTCAACCATGTTATGATCCCTACAATCATACTATGATCACATACAATTATACTATGATCCCCAAAAATATTTATTGGAATTGGGTTAAGTTGTCAGCAATAGATTTGAATTATGAAACATTTTTAAAAATACAATAAATTCAAAATAAGAGGAGTGATTTATTTAACAGTTTAAAAAACGTAAAAGTTTTTACAAAAAATATTTTAATTGAACAAGGTCAAAGCAGTTTGTTCGAAAAACTTTAAATTTCCATATAAAAATTACTATTATTGCATTATATCTGCAACAATAACATTGTTCTAAAAAGCATATTCAAATGAAGAAAAATTACAATCCTACAGTATGATTGCCGTCACCATATTATTGTTAACAAAAAACCAAACAAAAGCAACACTTATGTCGCACCAACCACATAAATAATGTTGCTGCAACCACATTTTCATTTTTAAATTTGAAAACAATACTATTGTTACATTTCAACAATATAAATATTGCGGCAATTATACTATTGTCAAAATGTAATTCAAAAACACTACTATGGTTGCGACGAACATACTTTTATTGCGAAGAACATATTATTATTGCCGTGACCATATAGTAACCATATTTTTTCTCTGCGTGTAGTCTTCAATCTATTTCGAAATTAATGCAATTCGCCAAACCCGATTAAAATGTACCCTCAGCCGGAGGGTTTGCTGCACAAAACAATCGACGTACCACAAGAAATCGTTTAAATACGATCGATAGATACAATGTTGTTGACATGCAGTGAAATGCTGAAATTTTTTTAAAAAAGATAGCGTAGCAATTCGGCTTCGTTAAAATTGTATGCAGACAATTGAAATAAATTAACATTCATTGCATTCGATAATGTGAAATGCAAGGGCAATATCCTAAGCACGTGCAAAAATATAATTGAATGTCATGTCATGTTTTGTTTTTCGTTTTTTTTTTTGTATTCTAATTCATTTTGATATAAATAAATAGAGGAATCGAACTTCTGAGGGTCAAACGATTTTCTACCAACAGAAAGTGTCCTCTTTAAGCACAAACATATATGATTTTGTCCGTTTCTTTTTTTAATGTGAATGAAATTATTCCGGAAAAAAATGCTTTCCTCTTTTTATTTTACCTGAACATTTGACTATGTACTAGGGTTGCTGTTGATATTTCGGATCCGGCAATAAAAACATAATAATTTATCATTGGAAATGTTTTTTTGGTTTTCAAAATATTCTCCTTTAAGATCAATACACTTTTACATGCACACAAACCAATTTTCGAAGCACTTTTTCCACTCCAATTGAGGCACCTACAAAACTTGATTTCAGCAGCTGCTTCGGGCGATAAAAAGCGTTGACCACGCATTTTTTTCTTGATGCTAGGGAATAAGAAGAAGTCATTTGTGCCAAATCAGGGCTGTACGGTGGATGGCCCATCAATTCGACATCTACAGAGGTCAAATAGCTCATCGATTCAGCTGATGAGTGAGAGCTCGCATTGTCGTGATGCAAAATGATCCGCCTTCTCTTATTATCTTTCCTCATTTCTTCGAACACTGTTGGCAAACAGATGGTTGTATACCACTCAGAAATGGCCGTCTTACGTTCCACTAAAGGCACTGTGGCAAAATGGCCGGTTATACGTGTACCGAAAAAACACGCAATCATTTGCTTTGATGTACTTCTTCCACGAACAACTTTGTTGGATTTGGCTCGTCTTGAAAGACCCATACGGTCGATTACTGTTTTGTTTCGGGTTCATATGCATAGATCCATGATTCGTCACCTGTGACAATGTTATATACTGCCTTTTAGCTACCGCAGTTATACTTTTTCAACATCTCTTTGTACCAATGCATGCGAGCCTTTTTTGAGCATTCGTCAAATTATGTGGAATCTAACGAGAACAAATATTTTTCACGGCAAAACGAACATACTATATCTTATTGATACTTGTCACACTAATGCCCAAGGATGCCTCAATCTCACGCACAGCATCGATGGTTTCTGGCAAACTAACCGAAGTTGGACGTCCTTCACGAAATTCATCCTGGAGCGAACGGCGTCCGAGATTGAACTCTTGGTACCAGCGATTAACACGAAAATCGTAAACTAGCATCACACGAAAATGTTAACGGGATAATTCCATTTTTTTAATTGAGATGACTTTTTCAACACTCTAACTTTTCAAAACAATTCGCCCTTAAATGACAAAACGTTCTGAGTGAAGTTATGTCAAAAAATGCCAAAGTTCCCAATGGAAGTTATAGTTTGAATCTGGAAACACCAGTGTTGTCAGGACCCGAAATATAAATAGCAACCCTCGTAGCCAAGTTGTGTGTGTTATATCATATACGATTATGTACGAGTATTACGAGTATTAATATTTGTAAGATTTTTACCCAATTTTAGCACTTTTTAGTTTGAAGATTTTTTTTTTATTTTACCTATGTTTAAAGTTTGACATTAGTCATGTAAGAAAAGGATATAACAAAAGGAGATCTTAAACTATAAGTATAAAGAATTGTCCGAAGAGTATTTTAGAAAAAAGAATTAGGAAGATGTTTTCAGTTACGTCCAAAGAAAAGTAAATTCCTGCAGCACTGAAATACGAAACAAATGATTTCGTTAAAAACTTAACTTAGTGCTACAAAAAAGATAAATGGAGTAAACATAGATTTAATTGGAGGAAACCTAAAAAAGCACACAATTGTACAAACGAAGGTTTATTTCTTATTCTGTTATCAAAGTAAATAAAAACTATAATTTACTGCTTTTGTTATATTTATAAGTAAAAAATAATTTATTTCCCTTAAAGTAATTTAAATAATAAACAAAACCAACAATAAAGATTATCTATTCAAAGATTTTTGTTTAAAAGAAAAATACCAACTGTAGTAACATTTATTTGTAGAATTTTATTTTTAAAAATTTATTATTAAAATGCTTCATTTATCAACGCATTACCTTTTTTTTATAAATTAAGAAGATAAAAATAACAAAAAAGCCCTTACTTCCATGCTAAATATTCAAAACTTAAACTTTGACTTTGAATTCCGCAATAACTTCCGAGCCGATATTATTGAAACTGAATCTGGGGAAAAGCTTAAGAAGTTATCTGTCGAATAAAACTACTTAAATAGCTCTATCAAGTTACAGAGATTAGGCCAGTAAAAAACGATTCTGAACCATTGTCAACCAACGTATGTCATATTTGAATTTGTGAGAAAATGTCATTCATTTTCGTACCCATATGGCCATGATTATGTGGGCCAAATTTTCCATCCTGGGTTCCGCCATCCAAATAAATTTTTATGAGATGGTACCACTTCGATCGTAATTAATTGTGCCAAATTTTATCAGGATTGTATGTATGTGGCTTCTAGAGCTAAAAGCATTAAATCGGATGATCATACACTGGTGGAAAAAATAATATGTATAGTTTTTTTTCTCATATTTGTTTTTTAATTTTTTATACAATACATTAATATTGAAGTGAATTAAGTTAAAAGCGTTTAGTATTTAATGCCAATAATAAAATTCAAAATCCAATTTGGATACTAAAAACGTAATTTTTTTTGAAATATTGCTTATACGGACTTCATTTAAAATTATAAAATTTTACTTCAAGTTTTTATTTCTTTTACTCCATCGAATTATCTAAAACATTTTTTTCATTTTAAATTTGAGTCAGCTGTAGAAAAAAGTTCTGATAATTTTTTCTACACGCAGAGAAAAATATGGTTACTATAAGGTAACGGCAATAATGAAATTATTTTAACAATAGTATGATTGCTGCGATATAAATATTGTTGAAATGTTATAATATTATTATTGCCAAGTTAAAAAATGAAAAGATGGTTGTAGCAACAATACTCGTATAAATGGAGTTGGTGCGACAAAAGTAGCAATCATACTGTATGATTGTAATTTTTTTTTTGTTCATGCTTTTTAAAACAATGTTATTGTTACGGGACTACGAGGGCGACCGCAAAACTAACTGGCCTGGCACATTTTCTGTTTTACTAGCAACTTTTTTTTTAGTTTTTTAAAAGCAATCTTTTATAAGCCACCTGTCAAAAATTCCGAAATATTTAATGATTATTTTCTTTGTTAGAGGTGATTGAAGTAAACAAGTTTTATAATTTTTGAAAAATGGAAAATAAAGAGTTTCGTGCGGTAATTAAACACTTCTATATGAAAGGTTATACACCACAATTAATCAAAGATGAATTGGATTCTGTTCATGGTGATAATGCACCATCATACTCCACCGTGAAATCCTGGGTTCAACAATTTAAAATGGGTCGTTCAAGTACGGAAGATGAACAACGCTCTGGAAGACCGAAAACTGCTACTACTATTGAAAACATTAGAAAAATATTTAATGAAGTGACTAAAGATAGACGAATAAAGCTCAGAGAACTTGCTGATATTGTTAAAATACACGAAAAAAAAGTTTGGAGTATTTTACATGATGATCTCCACATGAAAAAGCTATCCGCAAGATGGGTGCCGCGTTTGTTGACTTTGCCCCAAAAAATCGTCCGTTGGACCAATTCTGAGGAGCTTTTAGCGATTTATCAGCGTAATCCAATAGAGCTCTTGCGCCGATTCATAACCGTTGATAAAACATGGATCCATCACTACATCCCAGAATGCAAAGAACAGTCAAAACAATGTATAGAAGCTGGTAAAAGTGGTCCCAAGAAGGCGAAAACTGTTAAGTTAGCAGGAAAAGTAATGGCCACAGTATTTTGGGATGCAAGGTGTATAATATTTATTGATTATCTTGAGAAAGGAAAAACTATAAATAGTGAATATAATTGTGCATTATTGGATCGGTTGAGTGAAGAAATCAAGATAAAACGACAGCATTTAGAAAAAAAAAATTCTTTTTCATCAAGATAATGCTCCTTCACACACTGCATTTTTAACTCAACACAAACTGGACGAATTACGATTTGAAATTGCTCCACATCCACCATATAGTCCAGATTTAGCTCCTTCTGACTATTTCTTGTTTCCAAATTTAAAAAAAATTCTCGGTGGCAAAAAATTTTCGTCCAATAGCGAGGTTATTGCTGAAACTGAGGCATATTTTGAAGGTCTTGAAAAAACTTATTTTTCAAATGGAATTAAAAAACTTGAAAAACGTTTGATGAAGTGTATTGAGTTGGAAGCAGATTATGTTGAAAAATAAATAATAATAATTCCAAACAAACGGTTCTTTTTATGTTAGGCCAGTTCCTTTTTCGGTCGCCCTCGTAATGCAAAACAATTAATAGTTCTTTTTATATGGACATTAAAATTTTTCGCATAAACTTTGGCTTTCTTTAACTTAAACATTTTTAATAAAAACGCTTACATTTTTTAAACTTATTTTCTCTTCTGTTAAATAAATCACTTCTGTTATTTTTAAATGAATGTATTTTTAAATAATTTTCATAATTCAAATCTATTGTTGACAACTTAACCCAAACAAATTAATACTAAAACACATTTACGAGTAATCCGTCACACATACCACGCAACAGCAGATCTTTTCCACACCACGTTCGGTAATCGTATTATAATTTGTCTGTCTGCGCGATGTAATAATTAAAAACAGAGCGTAAAATTTCGAATATTG
The DNA here is from genome assembly GCA_963513945.1 of Hydrotaea diabolus. Lineage (NCBI taxonomy): Eukaryota > Metazoa > Arthropoda > Insecta > Diptera > Muscidae > Hydrotaea > Hydrotaea diabolus. Next base: position 147,341,848 of record OY740718.1, on the reverse strand, counting down.
AAACCAAATGTCGTCTCTGTCATTCTCTTGGATTTTTTGAGCATAGCGCGGTAACGCTCACCGCCCAAAATCCACACCAAACAGTAAGTTGTTGTGAAGGCTTTGGCTTCTCAATAGTCACGTGTGGGTTCTCGAAACCCCATATGCGGCAAGTTTGCGTATTGACATAGCCAACGAGATGAAAATGAGTTTCATTTGAAAACACTATTTTTCGGTATAATTCATCTTCATCTCCCGCAAAACAATCTTTAGCCCGTTGGGCGAAGCGTAAACTCATCGGATGGTGTTCCATTTTAAAATAACAAAGTTCAACCTTTCTAATATACTTACCTTATATTCACTTTGCATTCCGTTTGCAACACATCGAAATACTGGCCAGGATTCCCATAAAGTATTTCTGTTTCTTTGTTCAGTTGTGAATCTCTCTATTACTTATTCTCCAATTGTTATTATACCATCTGAAAAAAAAATATATAAACGAAAAAGTTATTAAATTTGTAAACCCCATGGTACCTTTTGGCACACCCTGTATGCATATTGCACGACCAATTCAGAAATTTTGCATTGCAAGAAATATGTTATATCCACTTATAAAACGTGGTTCTCCTCTGAGTATTGAAAATAAATTATTGCTGGCAAAAGTAATTTTCCAGGCCATCTTGCTATATGGTTGTCCTGTATGGGGAGTATGTGCAAAAACACATATAAAGAAATTGCAAATCTGCCAAAACAAATTATTGAAAATGATGTTAAATTTGCCATGGCACTTCTCCACCACACATCTACACGCAGAAAAAAAGTATGGTTGGAGTGACAATATTCGAAGAGGATCATACTATTGTTGGGTATATGGTTGCGACACAACAATATTATGATCCTCACAACATAACCTCACTATAATCCCCACAACCATAGTATGATTCACACATAACCATACTATGATCCCCACAACCATAGTATGATTCACACTCAACCATACTAAGATCTCCAGAACCATACTATGATCCTCACAACAACAGTATGATTCACACTCAACCATACTATTATCTCCACAACCATATTATGATCCTCACAACCATAGTATGTTTCTCATACAACCATAGTATGATCCTCACAACCATAGCATGATTCACACACAACCATACTATGATCCCACAACCATAGTATGATTCACACTCAACCATACTATGATCCCCAAAATTATTTATTAGGATTGGTTATTGTTGTTATTCAAAAATAGAGATTTTTAATTAGTATGTTATTTTAATTGCATTACTATTAGTTCATAGCCAGATTTGACGCCATGTTTTTATTAAACATTTCATTCAAGAAACAAAAATATATATTCCAACGGTCAAAAATACTTTTAGTTGTCAGCAGGGGTGAATGCTACTTCACCATCCGTAGACACCAAGTAACGAATGTGATTAAACCATGATCAATGGCTATATACTTAAGTGCAGGCGGATTTTAAATAAACGAGAACCAGTCGGTATTAGAGTATTTCACCGAACAAAGTAAACACAATAAAAATCCCTCGAACTACCTTCCGATTGTGTTGTTTTTTTTTTAATGGACAGCAACCATTTACTGTATGGTGTGTATGTGTTTTGTTTGTATATCAAAAAAACATACACACACACATACATGTATGCTCTATAAAACCTGTTTTGTTATGTCCATAGTCGCAACCATACTGTATGATTGTCGTAACCAAATTTATTGTTAACCTAAATTTTAAATAACAATACTTTTGTTGCACCAACCATGTTTATATGGTTGCTACAACCATATTTTTATTTCTATATTTGGCAATAATAATATTGTTACATATCAACAATAGCAATATTGTCGCAATCATACTATTAGCAAAATTAAATTCAAAAAGCAATAATATGGTTGCGGCGAACATGCTTTTATTGTAGAGAACATATTATTGTTGCGGTGACCATAGTGTAACCATATCTTTTCTCTGCGTGTACACAAAAATAAAAATATACATTTAATCAAAGACAAAATCCGCTCTTTAACAGATAGATTCAAATTACACTGAAGTATTTCATCTACGATAATTCTCTATTCTCAAATCGATACATGTAAATCAAATCAACTGCATTAAACTGCAAAAATATATAATTAACTTCTTTTTTTTGTGATAAATCAGAGGTTTTTCAAACAGTTACTTTCCTCTGAAACATTATATTTTTGTTACGTTAAAAATCATAAAACAATTGAAAGGAAAATGTGTTAGATGAAAAGTTGCATGTTGCTACTAAAACTCTGTAAACTTGAGTGATAACATTAGGCTACGAAACGTTTTTTAATAAATAATAAATAAAAAAAACTACAGATAGCTAAAATTTTCCAGAAACATGTGTTAATGGACTGAAACGACAGAATTGAAAATCGGCCAGATTGATCCAGAGGTACGTACACATATTATTGCAAATTGTTATAACTTAAACAAATCATTTATGAACTATACTCGTACAGACGAAAACATGTAAGTTGACTCACAACAAGCCTATATATACGATTTGACTTCAATCGGACTGATTTAAGAAATCACCCTAAAGGTATTTTTTCAAAATAAAAATAAAATACAAACATTCAAATCAATTGTGAAATCTTTATTATTCCTTCGAAAGGACTTTTTAATGCCATTTAATTTTTTAATATAATTTCCATCAGATGTTGGCCGCAACTACGCCTCAGGTTGTCCATTCCGAGCGTCCAATATTGGATGACTCGTTCGAGCATTTCAACCGGTATGGCGCATAATTTTGGCTTAAAAACCCTAAATCGTAGCTAGTTTGTCAACATGGACTTTGGACTTTTGGACGTGGCTCCAAGGAAAAAAGTCTAAAGGTGGTATATCACACGATCTAGGCGGCAAACTTACTAGAACAAAACGTGAAATTAGCAGCTCTTCGAAATGACCTCTCAATGGCATGTGATATTCATGTGTTCGTTCCGGTCGAAGCCGACCATAAGCGGTAGGTCCTTGTCGGTAAGTCTAGAAATTATATCGTGTACAGGTCACTGATTTGAGAAAAGTTTCCCGTTTGTTTTTTAATTGAATTTTGAGTAACTAATTTAGTTATTCGTGCAAAAAGAAATGAGCCTGGGTAAAAGGCAAAAGTTATCTTCCCCACTTTTTTGGAAGGGTTGTAACACCCTTATTTATATTCCCCGATCGCCTAAAAATGTTAACTGTATTTTCTTTGGATCAATTTTACAAAAGAGGGTGGCGCTGCCCACACTTTTAAAAACTTGAAACAACCATAAATTATAAACTATAAGTTAAAATAAGTTTTGGCGAAAGTGGGTCTGAATGTCTGAATGGAAAACCATCAAATTTAACTATCTTCGCACCAGATTCGAAATATTTTACTTTATCCAATAGTATTACCGACAAAATTTAATTAAACTCTAAAATAAATGAACACAAAACTTGTTTCATTAGTTTATTTCAGACCGGGTTACAGCTAGTTAAAAATACATAGTTTAAACTAACATTAATGTATTGTCCGTATAAGGGAGTCTATATCCATAAAGTATCATGATGTGTTATCTGCAATCAGTGTATAATTTGAAGAGTCATCCCAGGCATTCCACTGCCAACTTGCAAATCTTGGCGCCACCACCCGATAATATAGCTTGTAGGCCAAATATATTTGCACGCATCTGTACAAAAGTATTTTTCTGAAATAAAACGATGTACGATTAATGCGAAGAGTACAACATTGTTCAAGCCCATTGCGAGTACAACATTCACTTACACTTTCATTATAATGCGGGAACGAAACAAAGTTGAGGGTTCCTCTTTAAATAACGTTTTACGCACGTTACAGATCATAGCTTCGCCTAATTCAACATTAATGTAATATTTGGAGGCAACCCTGATAATGTTCAAGTTGAAGTCAGTGCTGAAAAAAATTAAAAAAAAAAACAATTATTTAAACAAAAACATTAAATATTTAATGAAGATAATGAAAGTAGAAGGTGTAAAAATGTTTTTTTTTGTCTACGGTTTTTGGAAAAAAGTATAAACAAGTAAGAATGGTCGAACTTTATATGTAGAGTGTCGAAAGCCGAAACCGACATTACGTTTTTTTTTTTGTTCTACCACGACAGACAGGTCTCTCAAAAATAGCTTTAACCCGGCATGTCAGTTTACGCGGTTATTTGCTGTCGAGTTATTCGGTTGTCGTTTTTCTTTTATTGGTGTTTGTGAAACATAAGAAAATTCATAATTTACACGTACGAAATACCATCCCAATAAACATTTTTGCTTTTATTCAATTTGAATTCCAACCAACTGCTCCCATTTCAAGTATTGAATTATGCTTGAATTATACTTCAATTCAATAGCAGTCCCCAGCTGCCAATACTGACGATTTATCGTCATTTTGACGAAATTAAAAGCGAAATTTGACCCAATGACGATTGTCGACATTTTTGAATAAAAAAGCCGCAATTTTTTAAAACCAAAAGAGTCAGACGAAAAATTTCTTTCCACTTAAAAAATGTGTGAAAAAAGGTAAGCTGTAAGGAACGAATTCCTTTATTTTTTTGGAAATTAGCTTTTAAAGGGTTTTCCCATGGGGACATGGGCAACTGTATTATGGAAATGAGTGTTCGGTGAGAAACGGGAAGATCCGCTGTTTTCGACCAAAATTTTGTTCAGTGATGAGACCCATTTCTGGCTCAACGGCTACGCCAAAAAAAAAATTGCCGCATTTGGGCTGAAAAGCAACAAGAAGAGGCTCAAGAGGTGCCATTATACCCAGAGAAAACCACGGTTTAGTGTGGTCTATAAGCTGGTGGAATCATCGGTGCAAATTTTTTTTCAAAAATGATGATGGCCGGAACGTAACCGTGAATGGTGCTCGCTATCGCGCCATGATATCGATCTTTATGCTACCTGAAATTGAAGCCCGTAATCTTGACGACACTTGGTTTCAACAGGACGGTGCCACTTGTCATACAGCTGCTCAAACAATGGATCTATTGAGAGGTCATTTCAAAATGCAGCTAAATTCACGTTTTGGACAGGTGAGTTGGCCGCCTAGATCGAGTGATGTCTCACCTTTAGACATTTTTCTTTGGGGTTACGTAAAGTCCAAAGTCTATGCTGACAAACCAGCTAAGATTCAAGTTTTGGAAGCCAGCATTACGCGTTTCATTAAAGCCATATCTGTCGAAATGTTCGAACGAGTCATCCCAACTGGACCCTCAGAATGGAAAACCTGAGGCGTAGTTGCGGCCAACATTTAAAGGAAAGTATATTCAAAAAATAAATGCCATTAAATATCCTTACAAATTACCAATAAAGATTCCACACTTGATTTGAATTTTTATATTTTTTTTTGCTCAGAAAAAATACATCTAGATGCATCACCCTATATAACAAAGAAGAATGACATGTGTAGTTGTTTATACATGTCTTTTATCAATTATAGCAAGTATAATAAAGCTAAGATGGACATTTCCAGCCTGATACAGGTAAGGAAAAATAGAAAAATTTGGAGATGCATTTATGTTTTTTTTACAAATACTCGTATTATATTTCATGCGAGGTTAGTGCTGAAGTATTTCCAACAATGTTGTTTACTCCCACAAAAAATACAAAGGATCTTGTTAGGAAACACGACTGTTGTTACTGATGAAAGACGGCATCTGATTGGCCTGTGTTAAGCCTTATGTTGTTTTCGTTGAAATTGAAATCGCGATTAACAATGTAATTTTTTTCAATTTCAGTAAGTCGACAATTTTAACTAAACTTCTAATGAACACATAGCCGATCTTGTTAAAATATTTTTAAAAATTACGGTTTTCTCTTAATTTTGTTGGCAGCCCAGGTCTCCATTAAGTGTCTCCCTTTAATTGCTTAAAAAGAAAGGGCGTTGGAGTTTGCGCTATAAAATAGTGATAGAACGACCATTTTTTAAAACTTGTTATATGAAAATGTAAAGGGTGGTTAAAAGTTGAATGTAAACCACACCTACACGTCAAGTTTTTTTCTGCATTAAAAAGTTATTCAACGCGTTAAAGTTATTCAGGCTTATTATGAAAATGAAAATCAATTTTCGAAGAAATCAGCTGCAGTGATGAGGCACATTTTCACCTCAGTGGATTCGTCAATAAGCAATAATTGCCGCATTTGGGCGAATGATATTCCAAGAGTGATTGTCGAAAAGATAATGCACCCACAAAGAGTGACTGTTTGGTGCGGTTTATGGGCGGCGGCATCTTCGGGCCATATTTTTTCCAAAATGAGGACGGTCAGGCAGTTTCTTCAAATGGTGTTCGCTATCGTGAGATGATAACGAAATTTTTATGACCCGAATTGGAAGATATGGATGTGGACGATATGTGGTTTCAACAGGACGTTGCCACTTGCCACACAGCTAACGAAACAATGGCGCTTTTGGGCGACAGATCAACGTCGGCCTTTAAAATATCATCACCCTGGGCATGGATGTGTATAAATTCATTTGTAGAATATTGCATAGAGGGCGGCTCGGAAACTTCTTAGCCTAGCACAAAAAGCGCGGTATAAACAGAAAAAAGTTAAATGTTTTGGGAACTTCCATCTCTGATATGAACACATGTTAAATTTTGTTTCGATCTGGCAACTCCTTCATATAGAAACAGGTGTTCACAAAAGACGCATCCGCGATTTTTTTACAATGCAAAAATTAGAAATGCGTGGTGTCATTAAATATTTACATAAAAAAGGTTTATCGGGACAAGAAATTCATAATGATATGGTGAATGTGTTAGGTGAAAGTGCTCCTTCATATGCAACAGTAAAAAATTGGGTTGCTGAATTTAAACGTGGTCGTACAAGCATTGAAGATGAACCACGTAGTGAACGTCCAAAAACAGCAACAACAACAGAAATTGTAGCCAAAGTGCATGATATGGTATTAAATGATCGACGAATAAAAGTGCGTGAAATAGCTAATATCATGGGCATCTCAAATGATCGAGTCCATTTCATTTTGCATGAAGAACTACAGATGAAAAAGCTTTCTGCAAGATGGGTGCCGGACTTGTTAACAGTCGACCAAAAACGCATAAGAATGAACATTTCTCAAGCTTGTTTGGATTGTTTTCAGCGAAATAAAATGGATTTTAAGCGTCGATACATAACTGTTGATGAGACATGGATCCACCACTATACTCCAGAGACAAAAGAACAATCCAAACAATGGACTGAAGCTGGAGGAAGTGCCCCAAAGAAGGCAAAAACAATTCAATCGGCTGGTAAGGTTATGACAACGGTTTTTTGGGACTTCAAAGGTATTTTATTGATTGACTATCTGCAAAAGGGTAAAACAATAAATTCAGAGTACTATTGCAACCTTTCCGATCAATAAATGTACAAATTCGAAAAAAACGTCCTGGCTTACAACACAAAAAAATAATTTTTCATCAAGACAACGCACCAGCGCACAAGAGTGTTTTTACAATGGCTAAAATCAACGAATTAAAGTACGAGTTGCTTGACCACCCACCTTATTTTCCTGATTTAGCTCCCAGTGACTTTTACCTGTTCCCAAATCTAAAAAAATTCCTTGCTGGCAAGCGTTTTACCTCAAATGAAGATGCAGTCAAAGTTGTAAACCACTATTTTGAAGACCATGAGGAAAACTATTTTAAATAAGGGATAGAATTGCTAGATTAGCGTTGGGCTAAGTGTATTGAAGTTTCAGGAGATTATATTGAAAAATAAAAATATTTTTGAAAAACTAACTATTCTCTTTCATTGATAGGCTAAGAACTTTCCGAACCGCCCTCGTAGGTTGTAGTTAAAAGAGTAGAAGATAAAATAGTATTATATAGAATAGTATTATTTAGCTTGGTCAGCATATTTTGCGTTATGGTTACCGTAAATTAAAATGGACCTGAGTTATAAATGATTTATCAGATTGTTTTTGGTAAAATCATCTGCCGTTGGTTGATTATAGGCTATTTATAAGGGACTTTACAAAAATAAAGAATGTAGTTGAGAAACAGTTGATTTAAAGATTCGGAGAGAACAAATAAATGAGCACCAAATAGCATTGGACCTTATGACTCTTGAATCCACTAACCAAATTAATGGTGTGCAGATAGCCAATATTTTTTTTAATTAATTGACATATTTTTACATCTAGCTGAATATTAAACAAAAATAAAATTGATTTGACAATTTTTTTGAAACAGACCGGAAAATGATATTTAAATTCAATTTTAAATATGATATAGCTTTCAAGCAAAGCAAAATGAGCACAAGTACGTTTTTTTGGACCTAGGACGAACGCTATTTAAATGGAAGAAAATCGGTTCAGACATTATTTTAAAAGTAATTTTAGTAGGTAATAAAAAAAATGATTTTTTTTAAATAAAGTAATACCCTTCGGGCCGATAAAATAATACCCTTCGAACGTTAGCCATATACAGTACAATATACATATGAGCGCGGTAGAATAGAAACACGACTGCGAGAATCGTTGAGAATCGAATCATGTATGTATGTTACCTTGAAAAATTCGAAAAATTCGAAAAATTGAAATTTGGGCGCCTCGAAAATGATTGTTTGAATATGATAAAGTTAGTTTTTTTCCTCATGCCAGAATACATCGAAAAATCGATGGCACAATATCAACAAATTTTTTGTCCTTACAAATCGGCCCACGCTAATATACATAGCTCCCTCGCTAGAAGTCACATACTCGTATGTCAATAATCTTGACGAAATTTGACACAGTTCATTACAATCTATCAGGAACCTCTGACAAAAATTTGTCATATCGTTTCACGTTTTGATACAGGTCCTTCCGAAATTACATAAAGCCGCTCTGGAATATTATTATTCATTCCGATTTGGACTAAATTTTGTATAGCATAGAGACACATATAGACACACAAATATAAATACAATAAAAAAAAATATTTTGTAAAAAAATATTCAAACACAAAGTGCAATTACCACGTGAACATTTTCGTGCGATAATTTTTCACAACTATCGACGTGGATTTTCAAGACGAGAGTGCATCGATGAACTTAAACATTTGCATGAAGATGAAGCACAATCCTATAGCACTGTGAAAAACTGGTTTAATAAATTCAATCGTGAGAACATTGATGCCCTGCGTGAACTGCTATGTAACATACCGATAGAGAGATAGGGGCATCCTTGGGCATTTCTTCCACCAGCATACATTCGATATTGCATGAACCTGGCTGTAAAAAAGGTTTGTTCAAAAAAAGGCTCGTGTCGATTGGCGGAAAGAAATTTTGAAAAAATACGATCGCGGTGCTTCAAAAGACGTTTCATAAGATCGTCACAGTTGACGTATCATGGACCTATGCATATGAGCCCGAAACAAAACAGCAATCGACCGTGTGGGTCTTCAAAGGTGAGCCAAATCCAACGAAAGCTGTTCGTGGAAGAAGCATTTCGAAGCAAATGGTCGCCTGTTTCTTCGGCGAAACTGGTCATGTGGCGACTGTTGCGCTTGCGCAACGTAGAACTGTCAATTCTGAGTGGTACGCTACAATTTGTTTGCCTGAAGTCTTCGGAGAACCTTGCGCAAAACTCCAAATAGCTCGAGCACAAAAATCAATTACAAATATATGTATTTATATTTGGTCATTTGAATAGGGAATAGTCGATTTTCAGAGGAGTTTTGGAACTGGCACAGCTTTAAAATATATCTCACTTTATTGTAAAAGTACCTTATTTGTGGAGACACTCTATTGTACATACGAGTATATCGCATTCTCTTACCCATCAAGTTCCTGTAGTGTTTCCTGAATATTAGTAATTTCCGAACACTTATAGTTATTGAACATAAATGGTTTCATCACCTCCAGTGTAGAGATAAGCTTGCGCTGGACCCTCATCAATTCGGGCTTACGACCAGCCATTACCAACAGTAGATCCACCAGAAGGGCTGGAATGATTTGTTTCCATATAACCTAAAAATCAAATGAAGTAGGTTCAATTTTTTGAATTTTCGTGTGAATTCCGGCGCAACGACAGCTTTACTTACTAAAACTATGTAAACCAACCGAATGTCGGTGCATATTATACCGGGAACAAGAAGATTTTTCTCCAAGGGATACTTAATCCAAAATCCATGATCCTCTGCGAGACGAATATGTCCTGGTAATGTGATGGTATTATATTGGGATGAGGAAATATTGAAGACTGGTATGTCTGCAGGTCTCTCCGCTTCGGCATATATGTGAGCCGATTTCACCATATAGTACAGCAAACACTTAACGGCAATATCTTGGGGTAACAGGTCCAAACGTTGGTCAGGGTTAACATAGAGGGATTTTAGAACACCGGCGCCAGCGACGGCAAACAAGCCCATGGCACCCATCAAAGCTGGAGGAAATCCAGGTTCTGGTTCTTCCATGGAAAAAATAACTGAAAAAAAGAAATTGCTAAATAATTTGATTGATTTATTGAACGAATCTCACCAATTGATGGCCGGAATATGACCACAGGCAATTTGTGGCGGTAGTCATTGACCAGGGACTCAGCCAAGTTCTTGGTGAAACAGTAAGTGTTGGGAAAACCCACAATTAGCCTAGGTAAATGTACAAGTTTTTATTAAATTCTATTTGATTTTCCATGTTGTTTAAAAGTAACTTTACTTTCTTGTTAGGGCGTCTATCACTTCATCTGGTATATCATTTCGCATGCTCAGGTCAAGACAAAATTTCCAATCCATGGGAGCATCATACAATTTCTCCTCAACTACTGTCAGATATGGATTACTGAAGAACGTCGAAACGTGCATGAATACCTGCAAGCGTTTCAAAGTTTCGGCAAATTTAAGCGTTTCCAATGTCCCGCCCACATTGACACGAATGGCATGCCGGAGGGGTTCATCAAAGCGTACGGTAGCCGCGCCATGTAACACAAATGTGACATTCTCCATTAGCTTCACATACTGAGGAGTGATGCCCAACATGGGTAGTTTGGCGTCGCCCGGAATGGCGACAACCTTTTTGTCAAACTCATTGGGCTTTTCACTATGAAGACGGTGAAAAACCTGGAAAGTACGTGGTTTCTTTAACAAGTGAAAAATTCCTGCTAAGGCGATAATTTCTAGTCACTATTAAAGACTATAAACTCTTCTTTTAAACTTTTTTTCAGCCGATTCAAATTGTAAATGACCCACCCTGTATATACCCATCAAAAAACATTTCTTGTGGAAATTTTTGATTTATAGAAACAAAAATCCTATTGAAGAAAATTCATTTAGCGGGCCTCGACGAGAATAAAGCAAACTTTATCGACCACTTAGGGTAAAGGGTTATACAGGGTGGCCCAAAAGCTACCATGGGGTTTAACACATTATTATCTTTTTCATTTATAACTAGGGCGATCCATCTAGAGGTATTTTTTTCAAAATAAAAATAAATACTAAAATTCAAATCAAGTGTGGAATCTTTATTGTTCATACGAAAGGACATTTTATGCCATTATTTTTTTGAATATAATTTTCTTCAAATGTTGGCAACTGTAATATGGAAATGAGCGTTCGGCGAAAAACAGATGTTCCGCTGTTTTCGACTAAAATTGTGTTCAGTGATGAGGCCCATTCCTGGTACAACGGCAACGTCAATGAACAAAATTGCCGCATTTGGGCTAAAGAGGAACCAGAAGATGCTCAAGAGGTGCCATTATATACAGAGAAAACCACGGCTGGTGCAATTATCGGTCCATAGTAAAAAAAATGATGATTGTCGAAACGTAACTTTCAATGGTTCTCGCTATTGCTCTATCATATCGGTATTTTTACTACCTGAAATTGAAGCCCGTATTCTTGACGACACTTTGTTTCAACAGGACGATGACACTTGCCATGCAGCCTCAGGACAACCAGAGGCGTAATTGCGCCAACATTTGAAGGAAATTGTATTCAAAAAATAAATGGCATAACATATCTTTTCAAATGAACAAAAAAGATTCCACACTTGATTTTAATTTTAGTATTTTTTTATTTTAAAAAAATACCTTTGCATGGATCACCTTATATATTTTTATTTTTGTTTTCAGTTTATATAACTAATCACAACTGAATAAATAATGGAGAGATTCACATCTGAACAAAAAACCAGAATAATAGAATTTTATTTTTTATCGATCAATTATTTTAACGCAAACGCATGAGTGATGAAGCTCATTTTCAAATAATTTCCAGAAATTCGGCAATTATTTGGCCAGCGCGATAGCAAGATTTGTCAGCACCCGACTTTTTTCTTTTGGGTTATTGCGTTTTATTACAAAATTCAAATAAAAAATGCCAAATATTTTGAAAATACAACAATTTTTGGATAGATAATTTCCATTTGTCAGGAGACCAAGAGTTCTGTTATGTTCAACCAAATTATTGGCATTTTAAAATAATTATGAAGATTTGTTTACAATAATTTTACTTACCATGGCCTGCTTAATTTTTTCCAAACGTTCTTGAAGCGAATGATTCCTTTTGGGACGCAGCAACATATAGATTCTGCTGACATTGCAGGAACGTAAAAGTTTTTCAATCACTGCTTTGCCTACAATTCCTAAATAGATGATGAGTAATAATTTGTTAATGCATATTATGTGCACATGTAAATAAACAATTTAACATTGTTTAATGTTCAGTGAGAATCAATCTTATGTAGCAGTTTGTTAAGGGGACTCCACGCCCCATTCTGCTAGAAACAACAAACTAAATTCGACCACGCTCAAATTTAGTTTAAATCATTTTGGAGATTAAATTGAATATAGAAGATGTAAAACTTGCAAAAAAAGTAAACTCGGGCTTAACCGACTATATTTTACCCTCACTTCTGGATGTTTAGAAAAGCAAACTGAAAATAGTTTTTTATACCACCTTGGAAGGGATCTACATTTATCCAGTTTTTAAAACAAATTTGTGACAAAATTTCATTATTTATTTATCCCCATATGTTCATGGTTTAAATAGGCCGTCAACGAAATCAAGCCAAACTATGCAAATAATTTTTGTATTCTGGCTTAGTGAGAACATTTTGTACACATAGAGGAAAATTCAGGTTGAAATTGGTTGAAAAAAAAATTAAAAAAAAACATTATGTTTTCAAAATGATTTCCAGCAGTGGCCGCCGAATAAAATTCAGCCGAGAGGTCCAATTTTTGACCACATTTTACAGCATTTGGGGCCATATGTCAGCAATAACGCGCCGTATATTCTCTTTCAAAACGTCAATTGTGTTGGGCTTATCTGCGCAGACAAGCGACTTCACATAAACCCGGAAAAAAATAGTTCAGGGGTGTTAAATCGCACGATGTTGGAGGCCACGCCAAAGACCCACGACGCGAGTTTCCTTTAATAAATTGATTGTTTCGTAGGCCAAACATGTTACGCCGTTTTGTTGGAACCAAAGGCACGAAAAAATCATTAATATTGGCTCTTTAGCATTCCCCATTGACTGTAACATTATGGCCGGCTTCATTTTTGAAGATATGTGGACCAATGATTTCCTCTGCCTCACACCAAACAGTGACTTTTTGGAATGTAACCACGTCTCAACAATTGCTTGTGAATTTTCGTTACTCCAAATGCGACAATTTTTGGTATTAACGTACCCATTCAACGAAAAGTAAGCTTTATTGCTGAACAAAATATTCATGTAAAAATCAGGATCGGTGGCCATCTCGTTTTGGGCCCATTCACTTCGATTTGCACACGTGGTTCCGGAGTAATTCCACTCATTATGAAAGGGCAAACCATACTAAGCATAAATCAGCTTTCAGAAAGACCAACTACGAAAAAAGGTCCAAAGGCCTAAAAAAACACCCTTTCGTACAGGTTTGTTTTTTGGAAAACCTGGAGAACGACGGCAATACAATGGATATCCGCCGATTCCGCGAAACGTATTTTATCACAATGAATTTCACGAATTTTCCAGCATCAAATTTGTCAAAACATGCGCTAATTAAAACATTTTTACTTTTTTCCGAAATTATTCAAGTTTTCCGTTAACAGTTTTCTATTTTGCCATTCGAAAAGACATTTTGCAACAATTACACACAAAATTCCATACTAAAAATCAATTTTAAATTTTTTCAATTTCCCGACTTTTTCGGTGATTTTTTCCAAAAATGTCTTTCCTAAAAACCTACGCCTGGCAATTACGAAGACTGAAAAAGCGGATCTTTCCGTTTCTCACCGAAGGCTCATTTCCATAATACAGTTGCCAACATTTGAAGAAATTTATTTTAAAAAAGTTAATGCCATAAAATGTCCTTTCAAATTACCAATAAAGATTCCACACTTGATTTGAAATTTCATATTTTTTTTTTGTTCTACAAAAAAATTCACAATTCCAAGCTAATCGAAGTGAAGTGATTGGTACTTATTACACCAATCTTGAGCTACTGAAATTAGTTTTTAAAACACCACGACCTCGAGCTCTTCATAAAATAATTTTTATTATATTTCACAAAAGATATGAAGTGTTTTTATCAAACTAGGTAAAGGTTTACTGAAGAACATCCTGATAGTGGATTATCTTGCCTACTGTTGAAAATTGTGAATACTTAGGACTTTATAAAAAATAATAAAACGAATATTTTCTATAAAACGGTATTATCTCAAAATGTTAAAATTTGTATTTTCCCCAAATCCAATTTTCTCTCTAAAAATCTTTTCTCATATTATCAATATACTTAGTAGGGACATAAATACTGTTACACACGTTTTATGCTGTAAAATAAAAAGTACTGAATGTTTCTGGACCAAATACTTTTTAATATATTTATTGATGTATATTGCATTCGAAAAGAATCTACTTATTCGAAATGTCCGCCTTTTGCCTTTACACACGCCTTAAGTCGCACTGGCCAATCGTCAATAGCTGCACGAACCTCGTCCGTTGGAAAATTGGCCACAGCTAGAACCAAGCAGTCTTAAGAGATCCAATGTTGGGGTATCTTTTGTGACAAATCTTGTCGTCTAAAACCGTCCATAATTTGTAATTCAATGGGTTCAAATCTGGATTGCCTGAGGGCCATTCTTCAGAGGAAATGAACGCTGGCAAATTGTTTCGAAGCCAGGCCTGGGACTTTTAAGCCTAATGGGCCGTCGCAGAATCCTGCTGGAAAGTCCATGGCAGGTTTTGGAACAGGGAATTGTTAAAAGCTTCACAACAGGTTCCAAAACGGTTTCTTGGTAAACTTTGGCCGATGTTTTGACTCCTTGTTCGCAGAAATGCAGGTCAGTGACCCCATCGTAAGAGACACCCCACAAAACCATGACAGAAGCTGGGTGATGACCCTTTTCCACCCTTCGGATCAGTTCAGATGCTTCCTAAGATGACCGCGCATACACTCTATCATTTTGCTTGTAAAATTTTTCCTGAATGGTGAACAAAATTTTTCAATTTCAAGTTATCAGCGTGCTTCATCAAAAGACGTTTGCATTTTCAATCCTATTTTTCTTAAAGCTGCAGTCAATAAATTTCCGGTACGTCGTTTGATAGCCGCAAGTCCCAAGTGTTTTTTAATGATTCGACTCACTCACGGGCCATGATTTTTTGTTTTCGGAGCGGATTTCTGTGAATTCTTGATTTAACGGCTTTGATGACACGCGGTGTTCGAACAGAGCGTGGGCGGCCCGACCGGTGGCGTTCTTTTACATCTCCAGTCTCCTCAAACAGTTTTATACATCCTTAGACGAACATGCGGCTAATCCCTAGTGGCCGGAGCGTTTTTTTCATTTCACACTTGAAAAGCGCTATTGCAGCGATACGGTTCTCATTATCTGACCACTCCATGATGAAAGTTGAAACAATTTTAAAATCCCATTACACACGCAAAAAAACGTATGGTTGTGGTGACAATTTTCGAAGAGGATAATACTATTGTTGGGTATATGGCTGTGGTAAAACAATATTATGATCCTCACAACAATAGTATGATTCAAATACAACCATACTATGATCCTAACAACAATAGTATGATTCACACATAACCATACTATGATCCCCACAACCATAGTATGACTCACACTCAACTATACTATGATCTCCACAACCATAGTATGATTCTTACAACCATAGTATGTTTCACATACAACCATAGTATTATCCTCACAACCATAGTATGATTCACACGAAACCATGTTATGATCCCCACAACCATAGTATGATCACACACAATTATACTATGATCTCCAATATAATTTATTCGAATTTGATTAAGTTGTCGACAATAGATTTGAATTAGAAAAGTATTCAAAAAAAAACTTTATATTCAAAATAATAGGAGTGATCTTTTTCACAGTAGAAAAAATAAGTTTAAATATACGTAAGCGTTTTTATTAAGAAAATTTCATTTAAACAAAGCCAAAGCAGCATGTTTAAAAAATTTTAATTTCGATAAAAAAAGTACTATTATTGCATTAGATCCGTACCAATAACATTTGTTTTTAAAAGCATATATAAATGAAGAATAATTACAATCATACAGTATGATTGCCGTAATCATATTATTGTTAACATAAAACACAAAACACAATACTTTTGTTGCACCAACCATATTTATATTGTTCCTATAACCATATTTTCATTTTTAAATTTGGCAATAATACTATTGTTACATTACTACAATATAATTATACTATTGTCAAAACTAAATTCAGTTAACAATGCTATGGTTGCGACGAACATACTTTTATTGCGGAGAACATACTTTTATTGCCGTGACCATGTAGTAACCATGTTTTTCTCTGCGTGCAGACTAACGCTATTGAGGTTAGCTTTCAGTTTGTTCAGTTCTACTATTGAAATGGGTGTGTTCAATGTTGTAACAGTATTTATGCCCCTACTAAGTAGATATTTATATCTAGAAACTCGTTTTTGGGCCCTTTCGGCCCATGCGTCCATTTCTAATCTCAGACAAAACTTAAAAACTACTCTGTGCTTAGATTTGTAGCAAAATTTACCTTAATGTGTGTGCCCATATTGGCTATTGATCGCCCGTTTTATTGATTCGGTACGTTTTTCAGACCACATGAGCCAAAATGTCCCTACTACCAGTGTCCAGTTTAACCATTGCCCGTCCACAAATTATTATGATTTGTTAAGAAAATACTTTAAAAAAAGGTGTACTTTTTAACAAGTTGCATTTAGTCCCTCAAAGGAAAAATTTCTCCATGGGCGAATGCCAATGCCAAATAGGTAGATTCGTTTGACCGCTATCGTTCTTTCAACACACACAGACGGACATGGCTATATCTTATATTTTACGACAATCAAAAATATTTCGTGGTATTATAAAGGGAATGAAAAATGGGCGAAATCGGTGCCTGGGAAACAAGTTTCCCTTAAAAGGACTAAAGGTACCTCGGTAAGAAGTATCATTTTTTGCGTATTTGCTTAACATATCGTTAATTTTTAAGACGGAAAATGGCTAAAATTCAAATTTTGCAACGAATCTAAGTATAGGGTAATTTTAATATATTTTAAAAGATTGGAAACGGACGCATTAAACCACTTTTTACCCTTTAGTAGCGTAGGGATGGTGTAGAGTATATAAGGTTCAGCCTGCCCGAACTACGTTTTTATTTGTTTTGAAGTAATTTACCACTATCAACTCTATCGCTACGAAATTTTCACATTATACTAGGTCGGGCAGCTAATATTTGTATGTAACATTATCATGTGAATGAACGAGGGGCGTGGCACAGACTACATAATTTTGAAGTAGAAAAATCATATCTCATCAACTTTTAAGGATATAACTAAAGGGGGGTTAAATTTTGAGCGCCGATTCTCCACTGTAGCCATTTCTTGCCACCATTCTGACCATTGACGATAGTTGGAATGGTCAAGAGGCTTTAATTCTTAAGTCAATTGCACCTTGTAAGCGTGTAAATGCAAGTCTTTAATGCAAGTCTAATGTTCATCAACGACGAGCGTGAGAGGTGCAATTGTTGAGCACGACGACGAGTTGAGGTGGACGGCTCTTCAGCCACACTATCGCGAACAGCAGCAATACTTTCTGCAGTACGAGCATTGACTGGTGTTTTTACATCTCCTACAGACCCGCGTTGCTCAAATTTTTGCACGATTATTCCGATTGTACACATATTTGGACGATTAAATAGACCGAAAAAATCACGAAGTGCGTTTTGATTTAAACGCCCATTTTCATAATGAGCCTGAATAACTTTAAGGCGTTGCCCGCTTGTGTATCTTTCCATAATTCAAATTAAGTTTGTCTGAAATTGAGAAATACTTATATCAAATGAAATGCAGAAAAAAACTTGACGTTTAGGTGTGGATCACATTCAACGTACAACGCCACAGTCACGTCCCTTTAAAAAGTCGAATTTATGGCCAAAGTAATAGACGTTTCTTTATAAAATTTTAACAGAATAAAATCTGTAGACTGTGTTGGGATAGAATTGGACAGAAGGCTGTGGCACCAGCCATACAACCCTGAACTTTGAAAGACCATGTCTCGTTAACTATTGAAAGGACGATAGAAGTTGGTTTATATGTTATTGGTATGAAAACGAACAAACCCTGATAAAAAAGGCCGACGTTTTCGTATTGAAACGGAATTCATGATGGAGGGTATATAAGCTTCAGACCGGCCGAACTTAATTTGTCCAAAAGTTTTGATGTATCCCCCACTCAAATGTAATTCCGTTTTTTGTGTATTTAGAGTGCACTTAGGACAAAAAAGGTGATGAAGGTACGAGTATCACGTAGTCAGTCTCGCCCACTAATTGTACTTTGCATTATTTCTAAATGTGGGCTGCCCTGGCAGCCGAGTAAGAACATCTAATAATTTTTCAGCAGCCGATTTTCCACCTCTTTAAAGCTGTCGACTTAAAATGTAAGAGATTTATCTCTTAGCCATGTATACACTGCTCTATTAAAAAATCGCAGCCGTCTTTAAACATTGAGTCGCGGTCTGTGAGTATAGGAATCAAACCGTGCACAACCCACTGATTTAAGGGAAGTTTTGCCTTAATGGGATGTTGCAGAACTTAAGTAAAAAAGTAAATATTTCGCTATATTAAAAACCGGTTAACCGACATAGTTAAACGAATCATGCAACTTAAAAACTCAAACTTCATGAATAAATCTTCAACTAATTGTACACACCCGATCCGCCGGTCACGAAAAGTTCTCGACCTTCATAAAATGCCGGTATCATGTTTGCCCTCTTTTATTGAAGTTTAAGCTTATTTGCTAAATTCGGTTTACACTTTACTAATCGTAATGCAGATGTATAAACAATTCCGATGATAACGCAGAACTAACTAAATGCCCAGGCCCCTGTTTTAGCTAAAGTATACAGAAAAGAATGTCAGTGATAACCCCATGGCGCAAATTCCATTCATTACATTTTACATACAATCTTAAATCAATTTCAAAATTAATGCCGAAGGTTTGCTGCACAAAACGGTTGACGTAGCACAAGACTGTAATTGGGCGAATTACGTTAGGCCGGGTCGAAACTTATATTCCCTCCATCATGGTTTATGATCCAATAAGAAACCTTTGTCAGGGGGTGGTGGCAACGGACTCTTTTCGATCGGTATGTGTGTTTTTTTTTCATACAAACGTCATTTATACTAACTAGTATCGTCATATCAGTATTAATTCTCAAGATATAGCCTTTCCAAGTTTAAGGGTGCTTGGGCGGTGCCACGCCCCTTATCCAATTTAACCATAACGTAGACTATAATAATTTCATAGTCATAGATTTTATGCTGTTATCATTTTATAATAATCCTCCATTACTTTGGCTATTATTGCGATTTTTAAAAGGAGGCGTGGCACCGCCCATATTTCTTCCAGGACATGTTTTGATTAATGCCAACATTATACGTTCCAAATAACGTCGCCATCTCTAATAGATCATGAGATGTTATCTTTTTATGCTCGGGGATTGTGTGGGTGATATCACGCCCCTTGCCAATTACACAGTCATGTTCCTTACAAATATCACTTGGCCAAACGTAACCTTTTGTGAAAATTGTGTAACGATCGAAGTTGATAGTGGATGTATAAGTATATAAGCAACAAAACCCAAAAATTCTACATAGTAGTTCTTCCCAGAGGTTGACTCAGTCCTTGTGTGGGGAAAATTTGTAAATCCTGACCGATCTGGCCCATTTTCAATACTATTTGTCCTAGTTCATCATCGAATATGTTTTCAAAAATTTCTGCCACCTAGTTTCAACCACACGCAGAAAAAAAGTATGGTTGTGGTGACAATATTCAAAGGGGATAATACTATTGTTGGGTTTATGGTTGTGCTACAACAATATTATGATCCTCACAACAATAGTATGATTCAAATACAACCATACTATGATTCTCACAACAATAGTATGTTTCACACATAACCATACTATGATCCCCACAACCATAGTATGATTTACACTTAACCATACTATGATACCCACAACCATACTATGATCCTCGCAACCATAGTATGTTTCACATACAACCATAGTATGATCCTCACAACCATAATATGATTCACGCTCAACCATGTTATGATCCCTACAACCATAGTATTATCACACACAATTATTCTATGATCCCCAATATTATTTGTTAGAATTGGGTTAAGTTGTCAACAATACTTATAGATTTGAGTTTTGAAAATTATTTAAAAAAACATTAAATTCAAAATAATACGAGTGATTTATTTCACAGTAAAAATATTAAGTTTAAAAAAAAGTGAGCGTTTTTATTAAAAATATTTCAGTTAAACAAAGCCAAAGCAGCTTGTTTAAAAATTTTAATTTCCATATATGAAGCACCTTTATTGCATAAGATCCGTAACAATAACATTGTTCTAAAACGCATTTTGTTCTAAAAAGCAAAATGAAGAAAAATTACAATCATACAGTATGATTGCCGTAACCATATTATTGTTAACATAAAACGCAAATAACAATACTTTTGTCGCACCAACCACATTTATATTGCTGCTATAACCATATTTTCATTTTTAAATTTGGCAATAATACTATTGTTACATTTCAACAATATTAATATTGCGGCAATCATACTATTGTCAAAATTAAATTCAGTAAACAATGCTATGGTTGCGACGAACATACTTTTATTGCGGAGAACATATTACTATTGCCGTGACAATATAGTAACCATGTTTTTTCTCTGCGTGCAGGGGGACCTATACAGATATAGAGAGACGTAAATGGCTAGATCATCTGAGAAGTTTACGACAATTCATAATATATTCGTATATACTTTATGGGGTTATGCGACCACTATTTCGAGGCGTTACAAACGCAATGATACAGTGAATCCCTCTATTTTATGACGGAGGGTATATGAAATACAAAATACGATGACAATGAAAAGAAGATACAATGTTCTATGCCGCAGAATTTCGGCTTCGTTGAAATTTTATACAGGCTATTGAAATAAATTAATATTTTTAGCATGCGATAATTGAAAAATGGCATGTTTCGTTTCTAAGTTTTTACATGCCCTCAGCGTTACCGTTGTGCGACTAAAGTGGCAATATGACCCTTTTTGGAAGCCATGCGACTTTTGCTGCCCCTTTTTGATAAATCCCCTTTTTCGGCATGTTTTTTAACTTTTTGCTACTTTCCACTACTCGAAATGGTTCTATTGCTTTTAAAAGATACGCGTATTCTTACTTTTATTTCTAGGGTTAAGTGTTGCTTCGGGGATAAAGTACTATAATTTATTTGATTATTACCTGACGCTTACGCCAGGCATTATGGAGCAGTGCGTCAGAGCATCTATGTGCTTATATATGTGTATTGCACACAGGCTGCGAAGACAACTTCCAAACAGTCCCGCCGCACACCTCTGAAGAGCTCATATTACATCTAATCTTGAGGAACTTTGGCACATTTCATTAGGATTGATCATTAACTGAAAATGCTTCGTAGAATAGCCTGCACAACAATGTGCTTTAGGGTAAAATGCCAACAAATCGGAACATTTGTGAAATATATCAAGTAAGCCGTAAATGAGCCGCGATACTTTCGATGTCGAAAATGTATCAAAAACGTACTATTGTACCATCTTTTGCAACCTTGATTTGAGGTGGCCGAAAATCAAGGACATATGGGTACCTAAGCTTAAAATTTTACCACAAACCCAACGAATCCATATGAAATTATTTTTAAAATCTGGATATATTAAGAACCGGGTTTATGACTTCAAGTACCCAAAACTTCTAGTTTCAGTAGAGCACGGTATAATATAGTCTGCCATGTCCGACTTTTGATGTTTGGATTTTGTATATCCTTCACAAAAGAGAATATTAAATTTGTCATTCCGTTTGCAGCCCCACGAAATATTGATAAAGAACATATAATCTTGATTGTCGAAAAATTCTGAAACAATCTAGCCATGTCCGTCTGCTCGTTTGTTGAAAGCACGATATAGTTCAAACGGATCAACTAAGTATTCAGAAATTATGCATGATGCTGGCTTTTGGTCACACTCTGTTTGGGATTGTAAATGGGCAAAATCGACCCAGGGGGAAAAAGTTGTTACCTTTTAAAATATCTCAAAAAATAGCTAAGCTGCTGAATGGTTAGACTCAAGTGGCCTGCATGATCGAAAACGGGTACTATAAGTTATATTGAAACAAATTTTGCTAATTTTTTTGCGCTTTATTATCCTATAGTGGAGAGTACATGAGCTTCAGAAATTGAATTGTTTTTTAGTTTAAATGTGTATTTTACCTCTCATTTCATGGAACCGAGTTTTCTCTGTGATGTTTATTACTTTTCCTTTTAAATTTAAATGTATTGTTTGAATAAAATTAACTTCCGAAAAGTTTGCAACTTTTTTTGAAAAAATACCCTTTTTGTGCCACTTTTTCAAAAAGAATCGCCTTTTTGTGCAACCTTTATAATTTTTTCAATGGTAGCCCTGGTCGTTATATTGCAAGACGATCAAGCTACATCCATCCTAGGATCCTGAAATTTTTGCATCCTAAAAATAAGATGTTTGGAACTGTATATGGGTGAAATCGGGAAATGAGGCAAAAGTTTTTATATAAGGAACTAAAGCTACCTTAGTAAAACTAGACTTTTTTGAGTATTTGCTTATAAACTTACAATTTTGTGAACGGACAATGGTTTAAGTTGGTACTGTTAGTTGGGACGTAGACCAGACTTTTTAGCTCTTGTGGCCAAAAAACGTACTGCATGGTGAAAAGGGGCGATTTATACTCAATAGACCAACATAGAAACTCATAAAAGAAATGTTGATACCAATCCAAATATAGAGTAATTTTTTAAGTTTTGTCAGAGATAAGGGACGGACGCATGGGTCAAAAGGGCCCAAAAACGGACCATTTGGGTATATTTTGTTCGACATGTCCACATTATTTTATTTGTTTGAGTTTGTTATTTGTTTTTTGATTAAGTTCATTTTCATCTCGGTGGCTATGTCAATAAACAAAATTGCTGCATATGGTGTTGAGAGAACCCAACCATGACTATTGAGAAGCCAATGCATACAGAACGAGTCACCGTTTGGTGTGGATTTTGGACTGGCGGAATCATTGGGATATTTTTGTTCGAAAATGAGCAAGGAACCGGCGCATACACGCAGAGAAAAGATATGGTTACACTATGGTCACCGCAACAATAATATGTTCTCTCCAATAAAAGCATGTTCGTCGCAACCATAGTATTGTTTTTTGAATTTCATTTTGACAATAGTATGATTGCGACAATATTGCTATTGTTGAAATGTAACAATAGTATTATTGCCAAATTTAGAAATGAAAATATGGTTGTAGCAACCATATAAACATGGTTGGTGCAACAAAAGTATTGTTGTTTAAAATTTACGTTAACAAAAATATGATTACGGCAATCATACAGTATGGTTGTGACTATGAACATAACAAAACAGGTTTTGTAGAGCATACATGTATGTGTGTGCGTATGTTTTTTTGATATACAAAAAAAACACATACACACTATACAGTGAATGGTTGCTGTCCATTAAAAAAAATAACAACAATCGGAAGGTGGTTCGAGGGATTTTTATTGTGTTTACTTTGTTCGGCGAAATACTCTAATAACGACGGGTTCTCGTTTATTTAAAATCTGCCTGCACTTAAGTATATAGCCATTGATCATGGTTTAATCACATTCGTTACTTGGTGTCTACGGATGGTGAAGTAGCATTCACCCCTGCTGGCAACTAAAAGTATTTTTGACCGTTGGAATATATATTTTTGTTTCTTGAATGAAATGTTTAATAAAAACATGGCTTCAATTCTGGCTATGAACTAATAGTAATGCAATTTAATTTAAAAAAAAAACAATTTAATAAAAACCTCTATTTTTGAATAACAACAATAACCAATCCTAATAAATAATTTTGGGGATCATAGTATGGTTGAGTGTGAATCATACTATGGTTGTGGGGATCATAGTATGGTTGCGTGTGAATCATACTATGGTTGTGAGGATCATACTATGGTTGTGGGGATCATAGTATGGTTATGTGTGAATCATACTATGGTTGTGGGGATCATAGTATGGTTATGTGTGAATCATACTATTGTTGTGAGGATCATAATATTGTTGTGTCACAACCATATACCCAACAATAGTATGATCCTCTTCGAATATTGTCACCCCAACCATACTTTTTTTCTGCGTGTAGTGGTCCGGGATCGGTTTCCATCGGACAAAATTCTATAACTTTTGATCTACTAACTATATAAGTTCTGTAAAAAGGACAATTGTAGCTTGAGGCAAGGATTATTTTTAATTGCAGTACTACCTGTGGGTTGTTATCCTGCGGTTATTCAAATTGCTACATTTATTAGGGGTATTTGGGGCATAGCACTGGCAAATGAACTCCGAGTGGGACAAAATTTTGCGTTAGGAGAAAGGAGTTTTACTCACCTTTCTAGTGCGTAATATCTTGTATGCACTAGAAAGGTGAGTAAATTTCCCTTCTCCTAATGCTAAATTTTATACCATTCGGAGTTCATTTGCCACGAAAAAAGAGTAACTCGCGTTTTGGTACTATCTTCCAAGGGGACAATTTCGGGTGGGCAGAAGTTACCGCCAAAAAATCGAGAACCTTTGCGGCTTTCCAAAATGGTACTGCATTCTTTAAAGGCTTTTAAAGAAAAAAAAGATTGTAGGTCCAAAGTTTTATTTTTTTCAAAATCGATATCCTTAAAATAGTTAATACAATTAAAGTATATATGGTACAATGGCTGGTTTACGATGAAAAATGAGGTTAAAATCGCGGAAAAAGCGTGCCCAAAAACCTGTATATAATAACATACAATAACATAACATAAAATTATATTTTTTTCAAAATCGATATTTTAAAAATAAAAAATTTTATTTGAAAAATATAGTGCAATAGCTCTTAAAATTGCTCAAATAATCCTTGACTCCTTGGCTACAATTTCCCTTTTTACAGAACTCAAAAATATTTACGAGATCAAAAGTTATAGTATTTTGGCCGATGGAAATTGGTCCTGCACCACTATGCGCCGTTACCGTTACCGTCAACGGTGATCGTTCTGTTTCCAAAAATTTAAGAGAATGACATGGACGACACTTGGTTTCAACAAGGCGGGGGCCACATGTCACTCGGGCAACGCAACCAACGATATTATACTCACTTCTTTTGAAAATCAAATAATCAGCGAAACTTGTGACTGGCCGCTCGGAGCTGTGGTTAGAGCCCTTTGGATTATTTTCTGTGGGGAATCATTACGGAATAATGTTATGGACAAATGATATGCAAAGCATCCAGAGAAAATTAAAGCGTTGAATCATAAAAGGAATACACTTGTGAAATTTGTCCAATCGTGAATGACTTACCCTGTATTATAGATCGTCGTAAAATCATAAGACGATTGAGCCATGTCCGTCCGTCCCGCGAACTTGTGTTCGTTGAAAGGACAGTAGCGATGATCCAGAAATTTTAAATAATGGCGGCTTATGTTTATACGCCATTTTGGGATTATAAATAGGCGCAATCGGGCAATCTCGGAAAAAGGTACACTTTTTGAAAACAAAATAATGTGCAAAAGTCGATGGACATGTCTACCATGGACTTCCCAATTGAGAAATATGACGCGGTGGATGAGCTAAGTGGGCGAATGCAGACTGTGGCGGCACTGTTGGTCGAAGAGAGTGGAGAGTGTGCGTGGCTAATAGTGGCTGGAGGGATGTAAATTGGGTAACTTCATTGTGAAC
Organism: Hydrotaea diabolus; assembly: GCA_963513945.1. Lineage (NCBI taxonomy): Eukaryota > Metazoa > Arthropoda > Insecta > Diptera > Muscidae > Hydrotaea > Hydrotaea diabolus. Next base: position 147,315,571 of record OY740718.1, on the reverse strand, counting down.
AGCGGGGAATGTGTCACATGTACGAAGGGGACCTGAGATAAGGATTACAGCAAAACAAAACATCGAGAGAGGTTTAGCAGCAGTATTGCAATCTCCGAAACGCTCTGCTCGGAGCCAATCACTTGCTCTCGGCATTTCCAGACGTGAATGAATTGCTTGAGGCAAATGTTTGCTGGACGGCTTATCTCTTTGAGGAGTGATGTGAACTCACCAGACTTAGCCCCATGCGATTTTTTCCTTTGGGGTTACCTGAAGTCGAAGGTGTATATCAACCGTCCTAACATCTTGGAAGACCTAATTAACAATATTGAGGCTGAAATTGGCAGAATACCCGCGACATGCTTAGAGAGTTCATGAAAACTTCAGGAAACATATGCAGCAGTGTGTGGATAGCGTAGGTTGACATTTACCAAATACACTATTTAAAACCATGTAATTTAAAAATTCCCTTCCTGTTCAATGTAATTAAAATATAAAATAATTTTTTCTTAGGTTCATAATTTTTTTATTTTATTCCCAAATTAACCAATTACCGCGCTTCGCCCTGTATAAGTATGTATACGATTTACGAGTATAAGTTCTGTTTTGATTTGTCTCATACTATTTTATTTGTAGTTTTGTTTTTTGTATAGAAAAATATTGAGTATCAGTATATATAAATTTTTGGGTAAATATTAAAATTATAGTTAAAATTAACATTAAAGTATTGTCCGATTGAGGGAGTCACTATATCCATAAAATCGGTATCTATGATTTGTAATCTGGAAGCAGTGTATGATTTGTAGTGCCATCCCAGACATTCCACTGCCAACTACCCCATCTGGGCTCCACAACCCGTTGATAGAGCTTGTAGGCCAAATATATTTGCACGCATCTATACAAAAGTATTTTGCTAAAATGAAACGATTAAAACAGAATCAGTAAAATCGAGAGAAAAAAATAGCGCCTATTGCTAGAACAAAATTCACTTACACTTTCATTATCATGCGTGAGCGAAACAAAGTTGAGGGATCCTCTTTGAATAAAGTTTTACGCACGTTATAGACCATATCGTGGCCTAATTCAACAGACGTGTAATATTTCGAGACAAATCTGGTCGAGTTCAAGTTGAAATCAGTGCTGCAAAAATCAACAAAAAAAAATACAATCAATATAAAAATACAGTCAACTCGTGAAAACGTGAACATTCTAAAATAGGAACACCATATTGCTGTTATTTCAAATATTTAAGATTTTCTTTGCACAAAATGAATTTTTTATATATGATTTTTTTTATTCAATAAAATATTTGTTTTTAAGATACTGGGTAACGAATTTATTAATAAAAGTTTATTTCAGCAATAAAACAGCATTTTCTTGCTTCAGAATTTTAGGATTAGAAAACGTGAACGAAATCGCAAACGTGAGTGAACACCCTCAACAATAATTATTTTAAAAAAGCTAAATTCAGACGTGGCCCACTATATTTATTATACCCTGCAGTTCTATATATGTGACAGAGCATAGAGAAAGGGACCTAAGGGTAAAAAACCCAATTTTCTTTTTTTTTTTACTTCTTTTTTAATTTGGACAACATCTGAGCATCGAATGAGACCGATCCCATGCCCCAAAAGTATTCCCTACCAGAGATATGCGAGTTTTATGAAAGTAAAGTCGACGATTCTAAGCTCAAATAGAAAGGGACCTAATCTTTAAAACGGCTCTCCTGAACAAAACTGGTTTTTAGCCTTAGGTCGCTTTCTATTTTGCGCGTCACATATGCAGAGCGTGGCACCGCCCTCTCACCTCAAAATCTCCAAAAAGCTGTTTGGAATGAAGGAAGTGGCCTCACCCAATTCCCAAAAACTATAAGGGGAAGGAGGGGTTGCTACATTATTACTGACACCACCAATGCAAAAAGTGGGCGATTGTTATGGTTTTCAAGTCTGATATCTACTTTATACTCGTATAAAAAATTAGATGTATGTGATTATGTGTACATGTATGCGACCTATAGACTCATAAAACGCTGATCCGATCTTGATGACATTTTCAGGGAGACTTCAGCTTAAAACGGCGGTTGTTCCTGTCCAGAGCATGGGATCGGTCTCATTTGATGCTCAGATGTTGTCCACATCAAAAAAAGAAAAAAAATGAAAATTGTTTTTTTTACCCTTCAACAACCCTGAATGAGTTTCTGATTTTTTGTGTTAAACACAAAAGCCCACTTTTCAACTGGAAATGACTAGAAAACCTTAAGCAAAATGGTCACGTCGACCAATTCCAACGTGTTTCGTATCCAAAAAAGGTAAATATCTCAAAACTACAAAAAGGGAGATGTGACTTTCTTTCTTAGCAGGGCAGTATAGTCATCGGATCAGTAGTAATAGTAATGGAATCAGTAATAATATTACTGATAATTATAATAGCTCAACTATTTTTTTAGTTGCAAACATACGCTTTTAACTAACATACGAGGGCATATCAATAATTTCGTGACTTGTAAAATAAAACAAAGTTTTTTTTTGCAAAACAAGAACAAATATTTTTCAACATTATCTCCATTTAGCTCAATAAACTTAGTCCAACGTTTCTCCAATGTTTGTATACCTTTCAAAAAATAGTATTTTTCGGGGAAATTTTTTGATCAATAATGGATCCATGTTTTATTCACAGTAACAAAACGCTGCAAAAACTCATTCGAATTGCGGTTTAACAACTTCAAACAATCCTTTGAAGTTGTCACACGATTACTTCCTTTGTACTTTTTCGACCACAACGGAAGTCAGTAAACCGCTTTTTAACCATTGAAATCGATGGTGCAGAGTCCTCATAGTATTTATCATGCATATCCTTGGTTTGATTAACGGTTTTTTTTCGCAAAAAATAATGTTTATGAAGCACTCAAAATTTACTTCTTCCATTTTTAACAAAATCCACGAGGTTGTATTTTTTGAACAGGTGTTGACCACAAACTAAATGACTCTCTCAAAATTTGAAAGTAGTCTATTACCATATGGTACTTGATATATTTAATATAACTACGAGGGAATTTGGAAAAGTCACGGAATTATTGATATGCCCTAGTATAATACACTTTTCCATAGAGGGTATATAAATTGCGCAAACTCCTAGTTCTTGAGCACTAACAAAATTCTTAAACTTTGCACGGTTTAAGAGGCCAAATACACACAGAAAAAAAGTATGGTTGGGATAACAATATTTGAAGAGCATCATTCTATTGTTGGGTATATGGTTTTGGCACAACAATATTATGATTCTTACAACAATAGTATGGTTCACACATAACCATACTATTATCCTCACAACCATACTATGATCCTCACAACAATAGTATGATTCACACATAACCATACTATGATAACCACAACCATACTATGATCTTCACAACCATATTATATTTCACACACAACCATAATATGATCCTCATAACCATAGCATGATTCACACGCAACCATGTTATGATCCTCACAAAATTATTTATTGAAATTGAACTCAGTTGTCAAATATAGATTAGAACTATGAAAACTATAAAAAATACATCAAATTCAAAATAATAGGAGTGATTAATTTACCAGTAGAAAATATCAGTTTAAAAAAACACAAGGGTTTTTATAAAAAATATTTCAGTTCCACTGAGCTAAAGCAGTTTGTTTAAAAAATTTTAATTTCCAAATAAAATGTACTATTATTTTATTGGATCCGTAACATTAATATTGTTCTAAAAAGCATATTTAAATGAAGAAAAATTACAATCATACAGAATGATTGCCGTGAACATACTATTGTTAACATATAACCCAAAAAACAATACTTTTGTCGCAACAACCATATAACTATTGTTGCTTTAACAATATTTTTTAATTTTTTAATTTGGCAATAATAATATTGTTAAATTTCAACAATATTAATATTGCGGCAATCATACTATTGTCAAAATTAAATTCAATAAACAATACTATGGTTGCGACGTACATACTTTTATTGCGGAGAACATTTTATTATTGCCGTGACCATATAGCAACCATATTTTTTCTAGTCATTTAGCTGATTGGGCAAGGAAAATCGTTTTGTTAGAATGGTTTTAAAACTAGAACCGAAAACGAAAAGAGTATAGCTCCAAAACAAAGCACACCTCATTTTAAAAAGACCATATCTGTCGAGGCTATCTAGGTCACATATGAATATCTTATTCGCTTACCCATCAAGTTCTTGAAGTACTTCCTGAGAGCACGAATTTCCGGGATATTTATAGTTATTAAACAAAAATGGTTTCATCACCTCCAGTGTAGATAAAAGCTTACGCTGGACACTCATCAAGATAGGCTTTCGACCCGACATTACCAACAATAGATCCACCAGCAGGGCTGGAATGATTTGCTTCCATATAACCTAAAAATTAAAACAAACAGGGCCAGTTTTTGTGAATTCCATAGCACCGACAGTTGTACTTACTAAAAATATGTAGACCCACCAATTATCGGTACATGTTATACCGGGAATAAGAAGATTTTTCTCCAAGGCGTACTTAAACCAAAAACCATGCTTCTCTACTATACGAATATATGCTGGTAGCGGAAGGGTAGTACGACCGGATGAGGATATATTGAAGACTGGTATGTCTGCAGGTCTGACCGCTTCGGCATATATGTGAGCCGATTTCATCATATAGTACAGCAAACACTTAACGGCAATATCTTGGGGTAAGAGGTCCAAACACTGGTACGGGTCAATATAGAGGGATTTTAGAACACCGGCGCCAGCGACGGCAAACAAACCCATGGCACCTGTTAAAGATGGAGGAAATCCAGGTTCTGGCTCTTCCATTGAAAAAATAACTGAAAAAGAAATTGGTAGTAAATTTGATTTATTTATTCAACGAGTCTCACCAATTGATGGCCGGTTTATGACCACTGGCAGTTTGTGGCGGTAGTCATTGACCAGTGACTCAGCCAAGTTCTTGGTGAAACAGTAAGTGTTGGGAAAACCCACAATTAGCCTAGGTAAATGTACAAGTTTTTATTACAGTCTGTGCTATTTTCCATGTTCTTTAAGGGTAACTTTACTTTCTTGTTAGGGCGTCTATCACTTCATCTGGTATATCATTTCGCATGCTCAGGTCAAGACAAAATTTCCAATCCATGGGAGCTTCATACCATTTATCCTCAACTACTGTCAGATAGGGATTACTGAAGAACGTCGAAACGTGCATGAATATCTGCAAGCGTTTTAGAGTTTCGGCAAATTTTAGCGTTTCCAATGTCCCGCCAACATTGACTCGAATGGCATGCTGGAGGGGTTCATCGAAGCGTACGGTAGCCGCGCTATGTATCACAATTGTGACATTCTCCATTAGCTTCACATACTGAGGAGTGATGCCCAACATGGGTAGTTTGGCGTCGCCCGGAATGGCTACAACCTTTTCGTTAAACTCATTGGGCTTTTCCCTATGAAGACGGTGAAAAATCTGAGAAGTATGTTAGACAATTTAGTAAAATGATCGTGGCGAATTATCGGAGTGGTATATTTTCAGAATACTACAAAATCGAGCAACTTCAGAACTGCAGAGTTTGGATGGATTTTAAACTCTCCATGTTTTCATTTTAATTTTCCGTTATTTGACAGGAAAAAAAAATCACTTAAAAAACCGCTTACTCATAGTTTTTAGTTGCTCTAGACATTTTTACGGTTAAACAAGATAAGAGGCGTGGCACCGCCCACACACCTCTAAACATAAAAGGACAATATCTCATGAACGAAATGAAATATGACGATGATATTTGGAACCTTTCTCTATGCGCTGTCACATATATGATGTTGGTGGCCGATGCCACGCAAGAGTTTGAAGCCAATGGGAAATTATTGAAGGCGGCGGGTGTTTGTTTGTGGCGGCTGAGTATCGTTTTCAAATAAAAAAAAATTCACAAGCAAATATATAAAATGTAAAATAATTTAATAATTAACTTTTGGGCTAAAGAAATGCATTATGCCAAAGTAACTACCGAACTACCTCAGTAAAAAGTATTTTAATGCAGTTCGAAGACAATTTTTTTTTCAATTCAATTTTTATTTTGTTAATATAACAATTAAATTTTCTTTTTATCTACAATGACAAAGAGTTTAGGTTTGTTTAAGCCTATGCTACTTAAATATTAGTAAACAAATTTTGATATATTGTGATGAGGTTTAATTAATATCGGATTTAATTGAAGGAAAATTTACAAAAATAGTCTGACTGGAGTTTCAAATTTTCGACTTATTTTAAGTTAGTATATTTTCAACGATGCTACGATATGAATCGATCTTTTATATGAATAAAACCAGACGCTTGGCATCTGATGGCAAAATTGTCCTCAAGTCTAGTCAATTTATCATTAACTAACTCCACTTTAGCAACTTCGTGGAGACATGTTGTTGAGTAATGCCTGGGAAGCCTTAAAATCATTTTCAAAACATTATTTTGAGCTATTTCAAGCTTCTTCTTAACATAAGTTAGAGCCACATTGCTTCATGAAGGACATCCATACAAATGAACAGCTTGAAAAACTGACTTAAAAATAAACATTTTGTTTTTACTATTTAAAAGACAGTTTCTATTGATTAGGGGATACAAGAGTCGCATTAAATGATTTTTTTTTCTATGTGATATGATATATGGTCCTTGAATATAAGTCTGGGATCCAATAAAATTCTCGTAACTGCGGCTTTGTGACGCCGATCAGAGGCGGCACGCCACTGCTTTGAGCCGATGCCGCTTCAAACTATGTGCCACGAACCTTGCCAAAATTTTCATATTGGACCGTATTCAATAAGTGTACAGACGCTTCGACACAGCTGAGCTTAATTTATACACTTCTCTTTATTGCATCTTTCAAGCGCTGTTTAGGATTATATCGACACTGAGTTTTTCATAAAGTTGTAATTATTTTTTGGAGTACCTCTATGTTCATGATTCACGGAGCCGATTTGCAGGACCCTGTTGCCCGAGGATCTGGGTTCACTATGTACATGTTTAAATTGCCTAGGGTCAAGTAAAGTAATGTGTATATTCGAATAGGTTCCTCCCCATGTATATATGTGGAGAGCCAACTTTTGTAGAAAAAATGACCCTTGGACTACGGTCTAAATAAAAATCTAACAGTAATTGTCATATTTGGATTCTTGACTAAGTATTAATGTTTTTAAGTATCCATTTCTCCATAGTCGAAGAGAAAAAATGTTTGGTTTATTACGAGGGCGACCGCAAAACTAACTGGTCTGGCACATTTTCTGTTTTACTAGCAACTTTTTTTGTTTTTTAAAAGCATTCTTTTATAAGCCATCTGTCAAAATTTCCGAAATATTTAATGATTATTTTCTTTGTTACAGGTGATTGAAGTAACCAAGTTTTATAATTTTTGAAAAATGGAAAATAAAGAGTTTCGTGCGGTAATTAAACACTTTTATATGAAAGGTTATACTCCACAATTAATCAAAGATTAATTGGATTCTGTTCATGGTGATAATGCACCATCATACTCCACCGTAAAATCCTGGGTTCAACAATTTAAAATGGGTCGTTCAAGTACGGAAGATGAACAACGCTCTGGAAGACTGAAGACTGCTACTACTATTGAAAACATTAGAAAAATATTTAATGAAGTGACTAAAGATAGACGAATAAAGCTCAGAGAACTTGCTGATATTGTTAAAATACACGAAAAACAAGTTTGGAGTATTTTACATGATGATCTCCACATGAAAAAGCTATCCGCAAGATGGGTGCTGCGTTTGTTGACTTTGCCCCAAAAAATCGTCCGTTGGACCAATTCCGAGGAGCTTTAAGCGATTTATCAGCGTAATCCAATAGAGTTCTTGCGCCGATTCATAACCGTTGATGAAACATGGATCCATCACTAAATCCCAGAATGCAAAGAACAGTCAAAACAATGGATAGAAGCTGGTAAAAGTCGTCCCAATAAGGCGAAAACTGTTAAGTCAGCAGGAAAAGTAATGGCCACAGTATTTTGGGATGCAAGGGGTATAATATTTATTGATTATCTTGAGAAAGGGAAAACTATAAATAGTGAATATTATTGTGCATTATTGGATCGGTTGAGTCGAGAAATCAAGATAAAACGACCGCATTTAGAAAAAAAAGTTATTTTTCATCAAGATAATGCTCCTTCTCACACTGCATTTTTAACTCAACACAAACTGGCCGAATTACGATTTGAAATTGCTCCGCATATTCTGGACCATATAGTCCAGATTTAGCTCCTTCTGATTATTTCTTGTTTCCAAATTTAAAAAAAAATTCTTGGTGGCAAAAAATTATCGTCCAATAGCGAGGTTATTGCTGAAACTGAGGCATATTTTGAAGGTCTTGAAAAATCTTATTTTTCGGATGGAATTAAAAAACTTGAAAAACGTTTGATGAAGTGTGTTGAGTTGGAAGGAGATTATGTTGAAAAATAAATAATAATAATTCCAAAAAAAACGGTTCTTTTTATGTTAGGCCAGTTACTTTTGCGGTCGCCCTCGTATTATAGAGACACATGTGTATATGTTTAAAATTACCTATTTTTCGGTAACCTAGACCCCCCTGGGTCAAGGAAAATCTTAAAATAAATGCAAATTAATTAATGGTAAGAATGCAATGCTGCTGGATACCCAAACAGCTAAGGATTGTGGCTAGTGTATCGCATAGTCGGCCCGCCCGACTTTAAACTTTGCTTACTTTTTCTTAAGATTTCATTTAAAAACAATAGATAATTCCCGTTTTTGACGGAAACAAGAGCAACGCTTCGCTCAATCAATTCAGTGGTTTGTAATGATGTTACTTACCATGGCCTGTTTAATCTTTTCCAAACGTTCTTCAAGTGTATGATTCCTTTTGGGCCGCAGCAACATGTAGATTTTTCGGATATTGCAGGAACGTAAAAGTTTTTCAATCACAGCTTTGCCTACAACTCCTATAACGATGTTAAGTTATATTTTGTTAATGCATATTAAATACGTAAATATAAGTAAACAATTAAAAATAATTTGATGTTCAATTACAATCAATCTAGAGCAAAATTACTTTAAAGTGATTGTCACGTCCCATGCGACTAAAACGATTCTTTATAATATTTCAGTAAAATCAGTTCCCTTCAGAAAATCGTCGTGAAAATTATTGGTTAAAAATTTAAATCTAACCACGCATATCCAATTGTTAATGCTAAACCTACCAAAATTTTACCGCGATTTATAAATTCAATTTAACGTCGCTGGCTTTAAGGAGAAAATTTAAATTTCTACAACAAAAATTAGTTTGTGAAAAATTATCACCCTCAATAAAATATTTCGTATAGAGGCCCAACATTTTTTTTAATAATGCAATGAAATTTAATTATTTTGAACAACAATAAAATCATAACAAAAAATCATCACATGGCTTGTCTAAGGGTGATGGCAGAGTGTGCGCTCAAATCCGAACCAAACTTATTTCATGCTTGAAGGAAATTTGGAGAGTGAATGCTGAAATCAGCGCTGTTTTTTTGTTTTAATTAATGTTTATTTTGTAGTCTTTTTATTTATTTGGGTTTATAAAATGTATAAAATAAACACAAAACAACATGGTGATCGATTAGTCAAAATTTGGATTAATTAATATTGTGATTAATTAATTAATCTAATAATCGAAATTTCTGATTAATCAGAACTATGATTAATCAGTTAATTATAAATACGATTAATTAAATATGTATAATTTTGATCAATATTTTTTCAACAGTATCAAAACGTCAAGAACCGTTTACAAATTACAAACAACTTTAACCTTTAGACATACAATCAAATATCAGCCACAATTAGCTCGAAAAAAACACGTTAAAACAGTTTTCTTTCATTTAATCAGCTTTCAGCTGGACTCAGCTTGGCTTTCATTCTGCCATCCTGACCAGTGTTGCCACTGGCAGCATTATTTTCGTACCAAAGTTTTTTAAAAATCCTACCAAATTGAGTCAAAACCTACCAAAACTTAACGAATGGTTATACCCTGCACCTTAGAACAGGGTTTTAGGTAAGTTTAATGGCAAATCCTTGAAGTTTACCGATCAACTCAAATTAAAGATCCATCCGTCAGCTCCTAACTTAAGTTTGTAAGAGAAATAAAGTAAAAAAGGACGGAAGATATTTTTTAAAACATATATTTGGTATCGATTTTATGATAAGCCACAAATAACATTCCATATCAATTTAGTTTGAAACAGTTCAGAATGATCGATAAGTAACCAGCTCAAATAAATTAAAACGCAATTTTCTTGTGAAAAAAATAAATATTTCAAAAATAATAACAACAAATGATCAAACCAAAATGAATATGATTTATATTAGTTCACGTTTTGATGTAGGCCCAGGAGGGCAAATATACCACCCGATTTTAGATACAACCAAGTGCCCAAAAAAATTGGTTCGCACACACCTGTACATACTCATATGGGTACCAACAATAAATTTTAACTATTTGGAAGACTCGGAGGGCCAAAATATGGGCAAAAACACAAAGTAATTTCTTCAGGAATTAGAATATATCATCGTTTAACGGACTTGGCTTAATTTGATGCCATCTGCAAGTATGGAGAAAGGCATAAGTAATATCACAGATACTTCATTATCTATGCAAGTATGTACTAATTTTTAAGATTTTCCTATGGCCTTAGGGGTTCACATCACCATCGATAAATAGGTGAATGCGATAATACTGACGAGTTAGCTTATTTTGTGAACAGGGCCAACAAATAAAAGTTCCATTAATCCTCTTTGGCAAAGCCCCAATATTGGTAGAAACCAATGTAATTTTACGTTAAGCTCAATTTACGTATAGTATACGAGAATATGTTATATATTCCGCTAAACCTACCAAAATATGACTTTGCCTACCATCACACCATATGGAAATAAACCTACCAAATTTGGTAGAAAAAGTCCAACACGGCAACACTGATCCTGTCGCTCATTTGTACTCAGTTTGATTGTGTGTACACAGTTTTAAGAATTTCAATCAGCTCGGCTCGCGCACTCTGCCATCACACTTATGCTATTATTTTTTTCTAATGGACGACGACGATGCACTGTAATGCATGTGTTTCTGTATGTATGCAGTGGTAGGGATTTCCATTGTGTTTACTTTGTTCGATGAAATGTGAATCGTTAAATGTGAATCAGACTGTCCTGAAGTGTATAGCTGCTGATCGTGGTTACATCACATTCGTTGCTTTGGGTCTGATTATGGTAAAGTAGCGCATACCGAAACTGCCTTCATCCTGCTTCCAACTTAAGTCGTGTTGACTTCTTGCTTTTTAAAAAAATTCTTGTGAATCTCTCAAACCTTATCTTAAATCTAATAATTAACTAAGGATAATATGTAAATCTTTGATCGCCTCAAAAGGAGATTATTTTCAATATACAGTTGCGGTCAAACTAATAGCAGTGCAGCCTAGCTAAAGATATCGCTGCCTATATTTTTCTGTGTGTACTTAATTTTATTTCGTTTACTGTATAAACCGTTCGGGCATGATAAAACAAAACAAAATAAAACATAAATTTGGCATAGTTGTTGTTTTTGTTGTAGCTTCATTAGGCAAAAGTGTAGAATTTTAAGCAGTCACAATAATAGCAGTAACCTAAAAAATCGAGGAAAAAAATAATAATAGCGTGTTTTTGGTATTGGATTGATATTAAAAATAATAAATTATACATTGAACAGGGATTAAACCGGCTCAAGACCTCTTGCTTCTATATTTAAATAGAAGACAAGTTTTTAACAAAATGGCAAAGTGACCTTGATTTTCGTGGCTGCACACTACTTTTATCATGATTTCGGGTCCGTGACAACCCTCTTCAGAAAGCCTTGCTGCAATTGTGAGTTGTATTTTCGTGGGCAATTGTGTGAAGAAAACTTGAAAAGTAAGGTTTACAACAGTAGTTCTCATTCGTTTGTGGAGAGCCTGGCCTTATAGAGTTCGGTTTTACTTTCAACAATTGCAGCAAGGCTTTCTGAAGAGGGTTGTCACGGACCCGAAATCATGATAAAAGTAGTGTGCAGCCACGAAAATCAAGGTCACTTTGCCATTTTGTTAAAAACTTGTCTTCTATTTAAATATAGAAGCAAGAGGTCTTGAGCCGGTTTAATCCCTGTTCAATGTGTAAAAGCAACAGACCGAAATAAAACAAACGAGCTAAACAGTAATAAATTATTAAAAATCTTGTGTTTTTAAAATAATTTTGTTATTGTTTTTTTTTAATTGGTGGGACGAGGAAAGCATTGTGATGATGAAAAGCGACTTCTTATAAAAAAATTAAAATCAGAAGGAAAAACCTACAAACAAATTCAAAATCTTCTTCAGTGCTCTGCGAAAATGATAAGTAATGCTATAAAATGCGAAGCAAAAGCTGAAACACGCGGTTTTATATGGTGGTACAGGGTCTTGACAGTATGTTAGACGTCCTCCTCACAAGGAATATGATCCCCGGTACACTACGAAAACGGTTAAACACGGAGGATCATACTACGGTGTTGGACCAATTTACTGGATCCAAAATATCATGGATGCTGCCCAATATGTTAAAATCCTCCAAAATATTATGCTACCATAAGCTGCATATGAAATGCCCCTAAAATGGATCTTTCAACAGGATAATGATCCAAAACACACCAGCCGACTCGCAAAAAGATGGTTTTCGGATAATGCAATTGACGTTATGGAGTAGACTGCGCAGTCGCCAGATCTCAATCCTATTGAGAATTTGTGGTGTGATGTTAAAAGAGAAGTCGCTATAGCGTGGGCAAAAATACCAAACAAGAGGTGCGAAGACCTCGTTAATTCAATGAAACGCCGTTGTGAAGCAGTTTTACGAAACAAAGGAAACGCTACAAAATATTAGTTTCTCTATTTAAACATTAAATAACTTATTTTAAAAGAAAAAAATCATTTTAGTAAAGTTAAAGACGAAATATGTTAAGGTTTTTAAAGCACTGCTATTTTTTGTGACCTAGCTTTTCAGATATAAACTTTTTTTTGGTTAAATCTCAAAATATAAAAACTTTATGTTTCTATTCTGAGTCAAAATAAAGATAATAGATTACAATTAAAAAATTAAACATAATTAAACAGTTTCAAAGAAAAAATGAAAATTTCTTTGAAGATACTTTTTGCAGTGTGTCACTGTTATTATTTTGACCGCAGCTGTACGGCCTATTAATATGGGAATTTTCAGATTGCATTTTTCATCAACCTTTTAAGAAATTATTTCTTATATCGCAATATTTACGATAAACGGCAAACAATTGTTTTTGTAAAAATAGACTGAAATCGGTAATATCCTAGTCGTAATTTTCCGGAGTACCCCAAAATCAACTATTGCCAACAGCTTACTAAGAAATTCCAATATCTTTTCTTATCTAAAAACGATACAATTTAAATTTGTAGTTTAGCATTGAACTGAAAAATCGACTAAATTATTATTTGGCTTTCAATGTGTAAAAAAGAAAGGCATTGTTTCGAAAATTGATATGTTTGTGTACAAACATTTATATGTTTGTAGCATGTTTTAAGCATATAAACGACGATGCTTGCCCTGGAAGATCCCTCACATCAAAAACCGATGGAAATGTTGAGAGAGTAAAAAAAATGTTATGGAGAATCGTGAAAGTACTATTAAAGAAGTTGCAGAGAATGTCGACATATGATAAATGTGGTTGTGACAACTAATAGTTTTGCAAATAGTTTTCTGTTGCTACCAATTATTGGCGATGACAACTACAGTTTTATCATTATAAAAAAGGGTTGTTTTAAGTAAATTCTAGTTTGGTTTTCGATTAAATACTAACTTTAAGCCAATCGTTTAATCCAATTTTTTCAGAAAAAAACTGAACAGGTTTGTTGCCACAACAGAATATTGATGATTGCTCTTATCCATATATTTCATTGATACATGATGAATGCTGATTTTGTACACGGTAATACTAATAGAGGGAACTGACACTATCGACAGTCTGTTTTTCAAAATAAAAAAATTGCAAAAAAAGCCAAAAGGCCGGCTTTCTGAAAAGTCCGATTTTTTTGACACTCTTAAACGAAACGGCTATACAATACAAATTTAAATTCAACAGGACCACAGTTGCCATTTGGTTAATCACATATCGGAGTCGGAGAGTCGGAGCCTTTTAGCAAGACACGTTTCTATGGAGGCCATTTAAAAACGTTAGCCGATATAAAGCAATTTCTATTTGTATTTCAATTGTATTAAAGTTCTCTGGAAATCGCTATTTTTTTGAGACTTTTACTTTAATTTGAAAAGTAGATGGACTCGAACATCGTCCGATCCAGAATAAAATGGGTGGGATATAGTCGATAAAAATTATACCGATCGATACTGTAAGAAACTGGTCCAACTTCTGATGCAGCCTTTATACAAATCATTACCTAAATATAAAAAGGCCCTAACTCATAAAAAATTGTTTTGCAGTAGAAGAAAAAACGTCATAAATCTGTTATAATACAGGCACAAATCGTTATAAATTCAAAAAACTAATGAGTAAATTAGAGTTATATATGCTTTAAAAAAATAATAACTGTGACGCTCAAAATAGAAAGGGACCTAAGGGTAAAAACCAGTTTTGTTCAGGAGAGCCATTTTAAATATTTAAATACGTGTATCTTTGGTGTAGAATCGTCGACTTCACTTTCATTAAACGCTCATATCTCTGGGAGGAACACTTTTGGTGCATGGGATCGGTCTCATTCGATGCTCAGATGTTGTCCACATCAAAAAAAGAAAAAAATGAAAATTGATTTTTTTTTCCTTAGGTCCCTTTCTCTATGCGCTGTCACATTTATAGGTTTTGTATGAGTTACCGTTTTTGTACAGACATTTTATGGACAAAGAAATGAGTTGGGGTCTTTTTATATTAAAGTAACGTAATGTACCACAACAATTGTGATCTAACCTACCTAACAGCGGTAACTTTGATCAGATTTCTGACTGTTCATCTAAAGCTTGTAAAAAAGCTACTGGTCGCAATTCTTGTCCGATCTTCATGAAATATGGCAGCAGTACCTTTTTTGCATAGAAATTTAAATCGGATTTTTTTTGTATGTATAACATTTCACACCACCTTAATAAAGTAAACTTAAAAAACTCAAACTTTCTGAAATATATTGTACACACCCGATCCGCCAGTCACGAAAAGTTCTCGACCTTCATAAAATGCCGGTATCATGTTTTTTTTCTTTTCTTGCTTTAATTTCGTTCGAATATCTGCTAGAGCCCGTTTACGCTTCACTCAATGTAATGCACATGTCCCAACAATGTCGACGACAACGTAGAACTAACTAAATTCCCGGACAACTGTTTTATCTTGTAGACAATGGTGCAAGTTCCATGCATTACATTACAAGTATTACAAATTTTATGCAATTCGACAAAATGATTAAAATGTACCCTCAGCCGAGGTTTGCTCCATAAAACGATCGTCGTACTGCAAGAAAACATTAAAATACGATGACAATGTATAGAAGACACAATGTTCTTGACATTCAATGGTGGACATTTTGAAAAAAAGAACTGGCGCAGAATTTCGGTTTAATTAAAATTGTATACAGACAATTGAAATAAATTAACATTCACTGCATTCGATAATGTGAAATAAAAGGGCGATATGTTAGGTACATGCAATAAATAATTCAATGTTATGTTTTGTTTTTCGGTACTTTTTATTTTGTTTCATTTTGATATAAATAAACGAATGTGTGATAATGAAATTGAAACATTCTTCCCAACATGTTAAACAACAGTGCCATATAAAAGGTTGGCTCACAGTGCTTCAGAATCGGTTTTTACTGTCCACAACTGTGTAACTTTTGAACCGATAGAGATATTTTAGTATTTTTTTTATTCGACACATAACTCCTTAAGCTTTTCTGCAGTCGGTTCAGCAGTTATTGAATTCAAGGGTTTTGATTAATATTTATTTGAGTCGGGTTTTTTCTTTATTTAATAAAAAAGGTCATACGTTTTTAAATAAATCATTTTAAAAACAAATTTTAAAAAATTAAAAAAAAATCTTTCCAAAAACGTTTTTCCTTTATATGGGGTGATCCATCAAGAGATATTTTTTTAGAACAAAAAAAAATAAAAATTCAAATGAAGTGTTGAATCTTTATTGGTAACTTAAAAGGAAATATTATAGCCTTTATTTTTGAATATAGTTTCCTTCAAATGTTGGCCGCAACTACTCCTTAGGGTTTCCATTCTGAGGGTCCAATTATGGATGACTCGTTCGAGCATTTCGACCGGTATGGCTTTAATGACACGTGTAATGTTGGCCTCCAAAAACTGAACCGTAGCATAGACTCTGGTCTTAACGCAACCCCAAAGAAAAATGTCTAAAGGTGTGATATCAGTCGATCTAGGCGGCCAACTCACCCGTTCAAACCGTGAAATTAGCTGCTTTTCGAAATGACCTCTCAATATATCCATTATTTGAGCAGCTGTATGGCTAGTGGAACCGTCCTGTTAAAACCAAGTGTCGTCCAGATTACGGGCTTCAATTTCAGTTAGCATAAACGTTGATATCATGGCGCGATAGCGAGCACCATTCACGGTTACGTTCCGGCCATCATCATTTTTGAAAAAATATGCAACGATAATTCCACCAGTCCATAAACTGCAACAAGCCTTGGTTTTCTCTGGATATAATAGCACCTCTTGAACTTCTTCTCTTCTTCAGCCCAAATGCGGCAATTTTGTTTATTGACTTTGCCGTTGAGCCAGAAAGTGGCCTCAGCACTGAACAAAATGTTGGCCGAAAACAGCGAATCATCCCCCTTTTCTCACCGAACGCTCATTTCCATAATACAGTTGCCAACATTTGAAGGAATATTTTCAAAAAATAAATGCCATAAAATGTCCTCTTAAATTACCAATAAAGATTCCACACTTAATTTGAACTTTTTTATTTCTTTTGTTCTGAAAAAAATACATCAAGATGGATCACCCTATGTTTAAAAAAATACTTAGCATGGCGAACTTTTTAATAATGTTAATTTTTTTATTTAAATAGTATTTAGGGGACAAATGTATTTTGTATTTATATAGGGTGATCAATCTAAAATTTTTTCAATGGTTTTTTTACAGAATACGGGTGAGTTTTGTTAAACTTGTTTTTTTGCTTTTCAGTATTGTTTGCCATTCCTACGCGAATGTACTAGGTGATCTTCCTGGGCATCGCTTTGTTCGAGCTTCTTAAAAGCTTGAAGAAGACCAAAATTTTGTTCCGCGATTAGGCCCTTTTCTGGCTCAACGGCAACTTCAATTGCAAAATTGCTGCATTTAGGCTGAAGAGCAACCAGAGGAGGTTCAAGTGGTCCCATTATACCAAGAGAAAACCACGGTTTGGTGCGTTTTATAAGCCCATGGAATCATCGGTGCATATCTTTTCAAAAATGATAATGGCCGGAACGGAATCGTGAATGTTGCTCGCTATTACAACATGATATCGGACTTTTTGGTACCTGAAAATAAAGCACATAATCGTGACGAAATTGGGTTTCAATAGGAATGTGCCACTTACGAGGGTTGCTATATATATCTGGCCTAGGCAACACACTTTCATTGGAAAGTTTGACAGTTTTTAGCATAAACGTACTCAGAACGGTTTGGAGTACGACCATCATATGTGTTGTTTACCGTGACTTGAAAAAATCAATTTGGGAAAAAAATTAAATTAACAAGTGAACATTTTTCACAACTTTCGTGCGATCATTTTTCACAACTTTCGACGTGGATTATCATGAATTTAAATCTTTGTATAGCGATGAAACTCCATCCTATAGCACTGTGAAAAACTGGTTTTATGAATTCAATCGTGGCCGAAAGACAAAGGTCGTTCAAATCGTCCGTTGATGCCTTGCATGAACTGATAATGCAAGAATGTCATGTTACATACCGTGAGATAGAGGCATCCTTGGGCATTTCTTCCACCAGCATACATTCGATATTACATGAACACCTGGCCGTTAAAAAGGTTTGTTCTCTTTGGATTCCACAAAATTTGACAATCGCTCAAAACAAAAAAAAAAATGAAAAAATATGCTCGCGGTGCTTCAAAAGACGTTTATAAGATCGTCACAGGTTACGACCGCAGTTGACCGTGTGGGTCTTCGAGGACGAGCCAAATCCAACGAAACTTGTTCGTGGAAGAAGCACTTCGAAGCAAATGGTCGCCTGTTTCTTCGGCAAAACTGTTCATGTGGCGACTGTTCCGCTTGAGCAACGTAGGGTGGTCAATTCTGAGTGGTAAACCACAATTTGTTTGCATGAAGTCTTCGGAGAAATTCGAAAAACGAACAAAAGAAGACGAATCATTGTGCACTATGACAATCCGAGCTCTTACACATCGGCTCAAACCAGCGCCCTTTTGCCAAAAAAAAACGTCGAATTGATGGATCACCCGCTGTACAGCCCTGACTTGACACCCAATAACTTCTTTTTATTCCCGCACCTCAAGAAAAAAATGCGTGGTCAACAATTTTTGTCGCCAGATGCTGTTGAAGCGTCCAAAAACCATGGTTTGGAGGTGTGTCAATCTGAGTGGAAAAAGTGCCATCTTTAGCATTTTTTCTTTACGGCTACGTACTCGTAAAGTTCAAAGACTATGCTGACAAACCAGCTACAATTCAGGTTTTGAAAGCAAAAATTACGCGTTTGGTGCGGTTATGGTGGAATCATGGGTTCATATTTTTTCAAAAATGATGATGGTGACGTGCCACTTGCCATTCAGCTGCTCAAACAATGGATCAAGAGGTCATCTCAAAGAGCAGCTAATTTGACGTTATGGACTGCTGAGTTAGCCGCCTAGATCGTGTGATATCACACCTTTATCCTTTTTTCTTTGCGGCTACGTAAAGTTAAAAGTCTATGCTGAGAAACCAGCTACAATTCTGGTTTCGAAAGCCAAAATTTCGCGTGTAATGACACGCGTAATGTTGGTCATACCGGTCGAAATGCTCGAACGAGTCATCCAAAATTGGACCCTCAGAATGGACACACAACGAGGCGTAATTGTGGCCAACATTTGAAAATTAAATGGCATTAAATATCCTTTCGATTAAACAACATAGATTCCACACTAGTATATTTGTTATATTATTATTTTGTATATTATTATTTTGAAAAAACTGCTCAAGATTGATCAGCCGATATAACAAAAGCAGGAAATTATAATGTTTAGTGGTCCATATTTAATTCCATAGTATTTCTGCCATATTTAATTCCATAGTATTTCCGCCTCTGGCAGCCGTTTTGCGTCTTCATCTAAGTGCCGATGTTCTACTTTGCAATGCTAGAGATGAGCGGATCTGTCATTTTCAACAAAATATAAAATAGATCTTCGTTTGTACAATATCGTGATATTTTTCTGGTATATAAATATAAGTTTGTCCTCTATAAAATCTGCAACCCTTATTTCTTTTTTTCTAGATCTCCGTTTGACACTAAACGATGCTTAATGACATCTCCTCCATGATAACGAATTTTGTAATTTTTGAAGACATATTTTTCCATGGATATTCGGGCAGTTTTCTTGGTGTATTTAACAAATAGTTTAGCGCCCAATTTGTTTATGGCACACAAGTGAATTGATAATTCTTTCGAATCTTCAAATTATATTTATATTTACATCCGTTATTTCACAGATTTAGTTCTCCAATTTTTAATATTTTCAAAATTCGATTGCTTCGTCTTGGATATTAGGGTTATAACTTTTTTTGGACGTCATTCTCCCAAGGGTCTATCTTACGGCCAATTATGTTTTGATAATAAAACACATTTTTTTACTTCAATTTGGTGAAAAAACGTCCCGCGCCTAAAGCGATTTCTAAAATGCATTTATTTTTTTTTAAATTTTTTTTTTAAATACTCTATACAAAAATTATAACATTATATGGTTATGACTAGGTATTAAAAGACAAAAACTTCAAATTCAGTGTACGCGATGTTTTACAAAGTGGATATATGTCTTGGACTAATTTAATTCCACGTTCTGCGCATATATTGCTGCGCTGTTGATTTGCAATTGCAGATGGTGTTGGTACCCAATGTCTGATGAAACACTCGTGGGCTTTCGTAAATTTTATTAATGCCTCATTTAAGCCTTCAAAATTAGTTTCTTGGAAACAGAGGTCTGAAAACCAAATTTCAAACCATGCGCCACAAATAAAATCACATATTGGCTCTAAAACTTTTTGGTAATTTGGAAGAAGGATAAAGGACAAAATACCAAAAATTGCTCTTGAATTCCACCTGGCATTGCTAACTGGTGGTAATGCTGTAAAACGTATAAATGGGAACATTCCGTTGATTTTGAAATATTTATATGCATGGTAAATAAATACTATATAATTTGAATAAAAAAAAAATATTTTCATTGAAAACTTCATGGCGTTAGGCGCGGGACCTTTTTTAACGATAGCGAAAAACTGAAAATGCAGTTCTTAATATTTTCCCATGCCCTACACGATTTTACCTTGGGAGAACTGATATTTGCAAAAATGTAAAAAAATTATAACCCTATTGGATATATTTTGGAACTGACTTTTTCTTCAAATACCACTCGCTTTTATCATTTTCTTGTATATGATATAACACACAACTTGGCTTGATATACATACATATACAGGGTGATTCATTTACGAAAGGACGAATTTCACCAGCGTATTCCTTGACTCGTTTTCTGAAAATATGTCCATCTACGATCATGTCCGAAAGGGGTGCAAAGGGGCGAAATGGCAGCGGTTTGATAATTTTCGAATTGGTGGTCGTTATGACTGCATTTCAGTCAAACAGTCATAACTTTGGAACGGTAGGCCATCTGGGCTTTCCTCAAATGTAAACAAGTAAAATAAAAAGAGAAAAGCAATTTTTTCCCGGGTAATTTCATTAAAATTAAAAAAAAGTGTTCTACAGACGGGTCCAGCAAGAAATATAAGGGCTTAGAGATGACTTTTTACCTTTCTGCTGGTCCTTGAAAATTCCAATTTGCCTAATTTATAGTACCTGTGGAAACATAAAAAAATACAGCACGGGTAAACATGAATACAGATTACCATTTCTTTAAGACTTATATCCTACCAACCTAACAAAAAAAAAACTAACCGGTTATCGAAAAAAGTCTGCGAAAAATGGCAATTTCCTTTTACAAATATTTATTTTTTTTCTAAAACAACACAAAATATTTGTTTTTAGCAGCACTCCACACCCACTATTACAAATATTTTGACCTAATTTGTGGCTGCCTTAGTTGCAATATATTTGTCTGCCGTTTTTGACATTGTGTAGCAGGTTTCTATAAGTTAGCTTAATATCCGATTTTTTAATATAGTCTAATAATCGGGATTTTCCCGGAATATCGAGAGTTCTGAAAAGTCACTTAAGTTGATTCCAATTAAGGAGCAAACAAATCTGATATTTTAGCTTGGTGTGCTTTTTTCTTTTATTTCAATATCTTGGAGATGTATTAGAAGACCGGTATGCCATTGAACACCTTTGAGTTCGTTGTGATGTAAACAGAAAGCTTTTAGTTTTCTTATAGCTAAAAAAGCCTCTTTATAAGAAGTTAGCTTCTTGTCATTTTCACGCTGCAGTTCATCTTCCAACGAGTTGTCAAGTGTTTCTTGGATAGCAACTTCTACTTCAGAACTAATATTTTACAAATATTAGTACTACGTCATCTAAATTAATATAGTCTTCAACGTCAATTTGGATTTGGTTCTTAACTGGTTTAATAGTACTGGGTGGCTGATGAGTATCGCTACATTAAGAAAGTCAAATTACTTTTTTTTGTGACAATTTTGTTTGTTTATGTTGACGTTTAAATCGAAATAAGCCTCGTCAGACATGAAACGTCTGTTCAACATATTTTTGTCCTCTTCCACCATATAAAGCGTCTTCTGGCAAAATTCCAAGCGAATCAAAAAGCCTGCTGCGTTTAGTTTGTTGCCCGTTTGACTTTTATATGGGAATAAGTTCAAATCTTTGTGCATAACTGACTGCAATAAAACTCTTGGATTGTTTTGTTCGAGGGCTGCTATATATATTCCTGGCCTAATAATGAAAATGCGAATATTTATCATCAAAAATGGTTTTTTTTGTTGTTTTTCAAATATTCTCAGGCATGATTTATACACCAATTGTCGAAGCACTTTTTCTAATCCGATTGAGACACATCCAAAACATGGTTTTTGAACGCTTCAACAGCATCTTCTTGCGACGAAATTCGTTGACCACGCATTTTTTTCTTGACATGCGGGTATAAAAAGAAATCTCGCTGGTTTGAGCCGATGTGTGAGAGCTCGAATGGTTATGCTGCACAATGATTCGTCTTCTCTTGTTCGTTTTTCGAATTTCTCCAAAAAGACTTCAGGCAAACAAATTGTGGTGTACCACAAAGAATTGGCCATTCTACGTTGCTCAAGCGGAACAGTCGCCACATGACCAGTTTTGCCGAAGAAACAGGCGACCACTTGCTTCGTAGTGCTTCTTCCACGAACAACTTTCATTGGATTTGGCTCGTCTTCGAAGAAACACACGGTCGATTGCTGTTTTGTTTCGGGCTACTAAGCATAGATCCATGATTCGTCACCTGTGAAGATCTTATAAGCACCGCGATCGCATTTTTTTAAAATTTCTTTGCACCAATCGACACTAGCCTTATTTGAGCGATTGTCAAATTGTGCGGGATCCAACGAGAACAAACCTTGTTTACGGCTAAGTATTCATGTAATATCGAATGTATGCTGGTGAAAGAAATGCCCAAGGATGCCTCAATGTTCTTTGGCACAACGGCCGTTTTTGGACGACCTTCGTCTTTGAGCTACCGTCGGCCATGATTGAATTCACAGTGCTATAGGATGGTGCTTCATCGCCATACAAAGATTTTAGTTCATCGATGCACTCTTGTCGTTATAATCCACGGCGAAAGTTGTGAATAATGATCTCACGAAAATTTTCACAAGTAAATCCATTTTTTGCCTGATTGATTTTTTCAAGTCACTGTAAACAACACAAATGATGGTCGTACGTCAAAACGTTCTGAGTATGTTTATGCTAAAAAAAAATGTCAAATTTTCCAATGAATATGTCAGATGTCTAAGCCAGAAATAAATATAGCAACCGTATAGGAGCAGCGAACTGAAAGGTTTCGATTGTAAGGTATGCTTTTGACAGTCCCAAGTCTTATTATGGCCTATCTGCTCGGAGGATTGCCGCCAAACGTGCGCTTATACACTCTTTGAACCGAAACTACGGACTCCAGTGCGTAATAGCGGCGGATAATCTAAATTCTTGTTTTAGTGTCCCAATTATCCATTTTTGTTTAACATAAAAACAATCAGCAAAATAAAAAAAATTAACCAGTTTCATTAAATAGAAAAAAAGTTATACAATTTTTTTTTTTGGTAGAGGCTTTCATTGGCCACCCTGTTTATTAGAACTGAACAGTTGTGGGAGATTATCTGCTTATCTTCTGCTATCCAACCGCTATCGTCGTTCCCCCAAATCAGCTTTCCTGAATTTTTTTGTCAGTGGATGCACTTGCTTCCACGCTTGTGTATGAAATGGTTGTTGGACTATCGGAAGTTGAAAAATACGCGGCGTGAGAAAAAAAACTTCAAATATGGAAGTTTCGGCAAAAATTAGAGCTCTTGGATCTAATGAGCAAAAAACGGTCTTTAGAGACTGCCGGTAAATATGAGCATATGAATATTAAAATTAAATCCGGTAGTTGAATCCTAAAATGGATTATTTTAAAAAGTTGGCTTACATTGGGGTCTTATTTATGGACTCAAGGTGACTGTAAATACTTTACATGACTGTGTAATGGAAATATTGCAGTTGACATGTTGGTAGCACTCCGACGTAAAATGCCGCTGAAAAAAAGTGACATTACTTGACCTGATCTTTAAAGATAAGCATCTTCTGCAGGCCGCACTTTGGTCCAACATATTTGTACCCCTGTAACACTTATCATTATTTTATTAAACATATAACGAATTGAGTAATAAATACCGACACCGAAAACCCGACATTCCGATTTTAATCTCCAAACCAGACAGTTGGTTTATCTGCGGTCGGAGATTTCGGGTTTCTGTTTATACCCTGCAATCTGTGGATGAGGGTATTATAAGTATTAGTTAGTTTTATGGCAAAAGTTTGTAACTACCAAAAATATTTGAGCTCGGCCCACCTTTAAATGTACCGATCGACTCAGAATCACTAGCTGATTCGATATAACGTTGTCAGTCCCTCTAAATCTAAAACATGTAATCACTTCAGGTCGCAATTTTTGTCCGATTTTCATGATATTTGGCAAAACCAACATTTTTTTAATCAAGGGCGGACACTATTAAAATTGAAAAAAATCGTTTCAGATTTACTCGTAGATGTTCCTACCATATACATAAAAGTTTTTCGGATTTTTACATCTAATCTTTACGAAACTTAGCACGAGTAAGTTTCGAAAGCCTTGGAAGGACGTTTAAAGAAAATCGGTTCAGATTTTGTTATAGCTTCCACTCACATAACATGTGTGTTATGTTCTTCCGATTTAAGTGGCTTTAGCTCTAGAATCCACATTTTACATCCAATCTTGATGAATTTGGCACGATTTGTAGGCCAAGGATAGACGTTTAAAGAAAAACGGTTCTGATTCAGATATAGCTGCCACAAATATATTTATCTGATTTTTATGTGTTTAGCTCCAGAAGCCACATATTTCATCTAATAAATATAAAATTTGGCACACGTTACTTTTTGGGTCTAAGAAGGGTTTTATTAAAATTGAAGAAAAATTGGTTAGATATAGCTCCCACATATAAGCTCATCCGATTTTTCTGTTTTTAGCTCTAGAAGCCACATTTTTCATTTAACCTTGATGATATTTAGCACGCGGAAGCTTTTTGGCACTTTTGATACTTAAGCAAATCGGTTTATATTTAGATATAGCTCCGACACACATATGTTTACCCATTCCAAGTTTTTAGTTCTAGGGCTCCTAGAACTAAAAACTTGGATATTGCATTCAATCTTGATGAAATTTGACACAAGTCATATTTGGAGCACGCACCACAGTTATGAGAATTGAAGCAAATCGATTCAGATTTAGATAAAGCATCCACCCATATGTTTATCCGATTTTATATTTTAAGCTTTAGAAGCCACACATCACTTCCAATCTTGATGAAATTTGCCACATGTTAGGTCCTTATTCCAAGGACGGTAAATTTAGAGCCTGTATTGGGGTTTAAAAACTTATTTTATGTTGTCTTTTCTGAACAGCCAGAAGTGCAGACTATTACGCACATCAAGAAAAAATGCGTGGTCAACGATTTCGCCAGAAGATGCTGTTGAAGCGTTCAAAAACCATGTTTTCGAAGTGTCTCAATCGGAGTGAAAAAAGTGATTCGGCAATTGGTTTGAGCGCATGCAAAAGTGTATAAATCATGCATTGAAAAACAATAAAACCATTTTTGATGATAAATATCCGCTTTTTTATTATTAGGCCAGAAATATATAAAGCAGCCCTCGTATTGTCCTCGGAACTTGGGGGACGGCCGAAATTATAAGTATGACACTTTTAAAAGTGGACATAGGGAACCAAAGAGAAATAACATTTTCTCATAAATTCAAATGTGATATTATTTTTATAATCCTAATTAGTTTTGAATAAAAAACAAACCTCTTTTCGTCGCAATTGATTTTTATGTATTCTCAGAGTCTAACAATGGGATCAATAACTTTATTTTTAGAATGGAAAATATATTCCATTTCTATCCAAAAGGCTTAAACCAAAATGTCGGTCAATGCCGGGTTTTTTTAATAAAAAAAAAATAATAAAAAAACCAAAATGTCGGTCAAAGCCGGTGTTTTTAAAACACGTTTAAAAAAAACAACCGGATCTCCGGTTTTCTGGACCCTTCAATGACTAACTTTTAATATATCTCAATATTCGAAATTCATTTAGTGGCGTCTTCTTGATAACAGTGTAAGCATAATCTTGATTCTTCTATATTCTTTGTCAATTAGTAAATAATTGTGAGACCAAATGTACATGTGGATATTTATAAAAAAAATCTACTTAAAGGGTAAAACAAAGAGAATGATGTAATTTTAAAAAGCCTGTGTTGTTCATGGTAACAATTACAATTTTATGCAGGAAGCCGTGGACTGTTTTTATTCTGTTTATCCATAATAAAACACTTGAAGGGATATTTTCAACACTTGGTATTCATTGTAATCAATAATAAAAATTGTTGTGTACCTAATCGACATTCGGTTGTAGTGATGTAATACATGGATAGTACTTGCAACCACCAACATTCGGTTGTCAACAAATCTGTTCTTTGTGTGTACTAATTGGCTGTCATGTAGCCGTCCACAGTGGATTCGCCAAAGAAAAGAAAAAATAACAATTGTCCTATTTATTTATAATGCTACTGACCCAAGCCTCAGTTAATCTTACAAAATAAATCCCTATATGTACTTGAATGAAGTGGAATTTGCATTAATTTAAGTACACAAATGTCCCTATTAACTGATGATCGATGAGATGCTTGAGTTACGGGAATCATATTGTAAAGGGTGGTTAAATTTTAAGGGCCGATGTTAAATGTCAACCACACCTAAACGTCAAGTTTCTTTCTGCATTTCATTTGATATTTCTCAATTTCAGACTAACTCAATTTGAATCATGATAAGATACACAAGCGAGCAAAGCGTTATAGTTTTATTCAGGCTTCGGGCAATAGTGAATGATCAATTTTCGAAGAAAAGCATGTTCAGTGATGAGACACATTTTCACCTCAGTGGATTCGTTAATCCAAGAGTGATTGTCAAAAAAAAACAATGCAACCACAAAGAGTGATTGTTTGGTGCATTTTATGGGCAGGCGGCATCATCGGGCAGTATTTTTTTCCAAAATGAGGCCAGTCAGGCAGTTACTGTGAATAGTGTTCGCTATAGTGAGATGATAACGAACTTTTTATGGCCCGAATTGTAAGATATGGATGTGGACGATATGTGGTTTCAACAGGACGGTGCTACGGTGCTGTTGCCTGACGCCATTTGACATTTGCATTGGAAAGTTTGACATTTTTTAGCATAAACGTACTTCGAACGTTTTGACGTACGACCATCATTTGTGTTGTTTACAGTGACTTGAAAAAATCAATTTGGCAAAAAAAATGGAACTAACTCGTGAACATTTTCGTGCGATCATTTTTCACAACTTTCGACGTGGATTATCACGACAAGAGTGCATCCATGAACTTAAATCTTTGTATGGCGATGAAGCACCATCCTGTAGCACTGTGAAAACTGGTTCAATGAATTCAATCGTGGCCGACGCTCGCTCAAAGACGAAGGTCGTCCAAAAACAGCCGTTGTGCCAGAGAACATTGATGCCGTGCGTGAACTGATAATGCAATATCGTCATGTGACATGCCGTGAGATAGAGGCATCCTTGGGCATTTCTTCCACCACACGTAGAAAAAAGTATGGTTGTGGTGACAATATTCGAAGAGGATAATACTATTGTTGGGTATATGGTTGTGGTACAACAATATTATGATCATCACAACAATAGTATGATTCAAATACAACCATACTATGATCCTCACAACAATAGTATGATTCACACTCAACCATACTATGATCTCCACAACCATAGTATGCTCCTCACAACCATAGTATGTTTCACATACAACCATAGTATGATCCTCACAACCATAATATGATTCACTCGCAACCATGTTATGATCCCTACAACCTTAGTATGATCACACACAATTATACTATGATCCCCAATATTATTTATTAGAATTGGTTTAAGTTGTCGACAAAAGATTTGAATTATAAAAATTATTAAAAAATACATTAAATTCAAAATAATAGGAGTGATTTATTTTACAGTAGAAAAAATAAGTTTAAATAAACGTAAGCGTTTTTATTAAAAATATTTCAGTTAAACAAAGCCAAAGCAGCTTGTTTAAAATTTTAATTTCGTAACAAAAAATACTATTACTGCATTAAATCGGTACCAATAACATTTGTTCTTAAAAACATATTTAAATGAAGAAAAATTACAATCATACAGTATGAATGCCGTAATCATACGAGGGCGACCGCAAAACTAACTGGCCTGCCACATTTTCTGTTTTACTAGCAACTTTTTTTTGTTTTTTTAAAAGCAATCTTTTATAAGCCATCTGTCGAAATTTCCGAAATATTTAATGATTATTTTCTTTGTTACAGGTGATTGAAGTAAACAAGTTTTATAATTTTTGAAAAATGGAAAATAAAGAGTTTCGTGCGGTAATTAAACACTTTTATATGAAAGGTTATACGCCACAATTAATCAAAGATGAAGTGGATTCTGTTCATGGTGATAATGCACCATCATACTCCACCGTGAAATCCTGGGTTCAACAATTTAAAATGGGTCGTTCAAGTACGGAAGATGAACAACGCTCTGGAAGACCGAAAACTGCTACTACTATTGAAAATATTAGAAAAATATTTAATGAAGTGACTAAAGATAGACGAATAAAGCTCAGAGAACTTGTTGATATTGTTAAAATACACGAAAAACAAGTTTGGAGTATTTTACATGATGAACTCCACCTAAAAAAGTTATCCGCAAGATAAGTGCCACGTTTGTTGACTTTGCCCCAAAAAATCGTCCGTTGGACTAATTCCGAGGAGCTTTTAGCGATGTATCAGCGTAATCCAATAGAGTTCTTGCGCCGATTCATAACTGTTGATGAAACATAGATCCATCACTACATCCCAGAATGCAAAGAACAGTCAAAACAATGGATAAAAGCTGGTAAAAGTGGTCCCAAGATGGCGAAAACTGCAGGAATAGTAATGGCCACCGTATTTTGGGATGCAAGGGGTATACTATTTATTGATTATCTTGAGAAAGAAAAACCATAAATAGTAAATATTATTGTACATTATTGGATCGGTTGAGTGAAGAAATCAAGATAAAACGACCGCATTTAGAAAAAAAAGTTCTTTTTCATCAAGATAATGCTCCTTCACACACTGCATTTTTAACTCAACAAAAACTGGCCGAATTACGATTTGAAATTGCTCCGCATCCACCATATAGTCCAGATTTGGCTCCTTCTGATTATTTCTTGTTTCCAAATTTAAAAAAATTTCTTGGTGGCAAAAAATTTTCGTCCAATAGCAAGGATATTGCTAAAACTGAGGCATATTTTGAAGGTCCTGAAAAATCTTATTTTTCGGATGGAATTAAAAAACTTGGAAACGTTTGATGAAGTGTATTGAGTTGGAAGGAGATTATGTTGAAAAATAAATAATAATAATTCCAAAAAACGGTTTCTTTTATGTTAGGCCAGTTACTTTTGCGGTCGCCCTCGTATTATTGTTAACATAAAACGCAAAACACAATACTTTTGTCGCACCAACAACATTTATATTGTTGTTATAACCATACTTTCATTTTTAAATTTGGCAATAATACTATTGTTATATTTCAACTATATTAATTTCGCAGCAATTATACTTTTGTCAAAACTATATTCAGTTAATAATGCTATGGTTGCGACGAACATACTTTTATTGCCGAGAACATATTATTATTGCCGTGACCATGTAGTTACCATGTTTGTTCTCTGCGTGCAGCATACATTCGATATTGCATGAACACCTGGCCGTAAAAAAGGTTTGTTCTCGTTGGATCTCGCACAATTTGACATTTGTTTTGCTTGAAGTCTTCGGAGAAATTCGAAAAACGAACAAGAGAAGACGAATCATTGTGCACCATGACAATGCGAGCGCCTCTTTGACCGCCGCACAGTGTTGCGAAAGCGGAATTTTTTGGAAATCATATTGCCTAAACTGTATTTTTAATTGTATCGATGAGAAACTTCTACAGATTGGTCAGAATGAAATCCCAAACAGAACTAGTGAAAAAAAAATTTACACCGAAAAAAATTGTTGGGTCAAATTTTCAACAAAATTCAAAAAAAAAAAATTGTTCGAAAAATTTACAAAAAAAAAAATATTTTAATTCTTCTTTTATTTCTGATAAATACCCTATGATTAGTTTTTTAAATAAATTATAGGGTGGTCCGAACAAGAATTATAAACGTCAAATTTTCATGATTTTTCGATATTTGTTGAAAAACTCTGAAATTTTATAAAAAACCAAAATCTATTTCATTTCTTATTTGAAAGGTGGCAATCAAAGCTTTAATTTGATACCGGTTTGAAGTCAATAGCTTCAGTTTTAAGAGAGTTATGCTCATTTTTGTGGAGTGCTAGAATATATGTAGAATAAAAAATAAGTGATTCCGAGAATTTCCGTTCTATTTCTATAAAATAAATTCTTAGAGGGATATACTAAAATCGCTATAACTCCCAGGAGGGCAGGTATGGGCAGCTGATTTTTTCACAGTTCGTTGAAAAAAAATTATGTAACATTTCTGTAGTGGTTTGGAACTGGGACTCTCTGGGACTTTTTAGATATTGCTTACCTAACCCAAATTTAAAGGAAAAATGGACCTTTAGTCGGGTTTTCGTTCTAAAAAAGGTGCATATGAAAATGTCTCAAACAACATTCCTTTTTTTTACAGAAGATACTTGTCCGAAGGCAGATTTTTTTTCCGAATCAAAATATCTGTCACCAAAATCAAATGAGATCATTTTGAATACAGCCCTGAAATCCCCTCTTTTCGTGAAAATTTTGTATATTTGACTTCTAAAATCAATTAAAAATCAACGGGACAACATAAAAATAAGCTTTATGTGTTTTTTGTTTACTTGGAATGTTTGTGACAAAATTGCATCATTAAAAACACTGAAAAAAATAATCGGAAAAAAGTTACTTTTCCACTAGCCGCAACACAGTGCGCCGTACAGCCCTGACTTGGCACCCAATGACTTCTTTTTATTCCCGCACATCAAGAAAAAATGCGTGGTCAACGATTTTCGTCGCCAAAAGATGCTGTTGGATTATTCAAAAACCATGTTTTGGAGGTGCCTCAATCGGAGTGGAAAATGTGCTTCGACAATTGGTTTGAGCGCATGCAAAAGTGTATAAATCATGCTGGAGAATACTTAAGAAAATCAATAAAACCATTTTTGACGATAAATATTCGCATTTTCATTATTATGCCAGAAATAAATGCAGCCCTCGTAATTGGCCGCCAAGATCATGTGATTAAACACCGTTGGACTTCTATCTTTGGGGTTATTTGAAAGAAAAGGTGTACGTCGACAAGCCAGCAACAATTTAAGAGCTTAAGGAAGAGAAAATTCGGCGCACTAACGGAAAGAACCTCAATTATGCTTCAGCGTCATTGAAAATTTGAACCATCGGATGGAGGTGTGCCGACGAGGTCGCGGTCTCATCCATTTATAATTGAACCATACTAATATTATCAAAATAAAAGAAATGGCTGTAATTTCCCAAATAATTTGTGTTTTATTCAAAATAAACATCGGTCCTTAAAATTTAACCACCCTCTGTATAGTCCCCGAACTTGTACTTCGAGCTGTTGCAAACAGAATGGCAAATTTACTAAACTCACCAATATATTGTGGAGGCTATCAAAATGGATATAAATTTCATAATTTTTTATTTTATACGGGTATATATTTTTTATTCAAAAGTCTATCACACCAATTGCGCTACCAACTTTGTGCCTAAATATGTTCACATTCATAATGTGACATTGTACCGCCAGAATGAAACTGTGCCAGTTGGGAAACATTCGCCACATGATGAATGCAATTCTTTCATGTTTCTGTGGATGCTGCTCAGCGGTTTGGCTTTGGTGGCGGTGGTGTTGGATGAATGTTGGCGTCGTCTGTTGCTGCAATTTTAATGAAATATTAAGGTATTTCCGTCATCAGTTTTTACATTAGTATTTTAAAAAAATAAACTTAAATGAAATGAAAATCCTTTAACACACACGAAATGTTGCTGACAAAGTTTTCTTTCGTTTTTTGCTTAATTATAAACGCCCATTGAAATAAATCATGTCCACGCACTAAGAGATTTTCATGAGAACAGAATTACGATTTCGTTTTTCTTTAGACAAAATCAAATTAATTTTTCAAACACAAGATGCCGTCCGACTGATGTCTTTGAAAACAAAGAGAAAAATTAAAATTATGATTGGTAAAGTGATCACTTAATGCTCTAATTAATCTTGTAACAAATAAGGAATGTGCGGTTGGACAAATCCGACCATAAAGTATAGTACATAAGGAACTCAAGTTTAAATTAAATATTTTCCCCTTTATACATAAAAAATATATAATAGGTTAAAAGAAAAATTTAAATAGGACATTTGAAAATTTAAAATTTTCGTGAATTTGTACACAAAGAGATCAGATTCGAGGACACAACCGATTTTTTACCCAACCAATTGATTGAGGCTGCGTGCACCTCCAGTGTTCTTTCATCAGTACAACCAAATGTTAGTTGGTGCTCTGTAACGTTCAGTAATTGTAACTGAGGAATGGGTACAAAAAAAATATCCGAATCAGAAAAGAATTTTTGGATCTAAAAGTCCACATGCTTCACTTGGTTAACGAAAAATAATATTTAAAATTTCAAAAGAGGCAAAAAACTGTTTTCTTATTTACTTGAAGTACTCTTAAGCATACACGCAGAGAAAAGATATGGTTACACTATGGTCACCGCAACAATACTATGTTCTCTTAAATAAAAGCATGTTCGTCGTAACCATAGTATTGGTTTTTGAATATCATTTTGACAATAGTATGATTGCGAAAATATTGCTATTGTTGAAATGTAACAATTGCCAAATTTAGAAATGAAAATATGGTTGAAGCAACCATATAAACATGGTTGATACAACAACAGTATTGTTGTTTAACATTTACGTTACCAATAATTTGATTACGGCAATCATACAGTATGGTTGCGACTATGAACATAACAGAATAGGTTTATAGAGCACACATATATGTGTGTGCGTATGTTTTTTGATATACAAAAAAAAACACATACACACGATACAGTGAATGGTTGTTGTCCATTAAAAAAACAATAACAATCGGAAGGTACTTCGAGGGATTTTTATTGTGTTTACTTTGTTTGGTGAAATACTCTAAAATCGACTGGTTCTCGTTTATTTAAAATCTGCCTGCACTTAAGTATATAGCCTTCGATCATGGGGTTTATTACATTCTTTACTTGGTGTCTACGGATGGTGAAGTAGCATTCATCCCTGCTGGCAACCAAAAGTATTTTTGACCGTTGGAATATATATATTTCTGTTTCTTGAATCAAATTTTTAATAAAAACATGGCCTCAAATCTGGCTATGAACTAATAGTAAGGCAATTTAAAATAACAAACTTAATAAAAATCTCTATTTTTGAATAACAACGAAAACCAATCCTAACATAGAATTTTTGGGATTATAGTATGGTTGAGTATGAATCATACTATGTTTGTGGGGATCATATTATGGTTATGTGTGAATCATACTATTGTTGTGAGGATCATACTATTGTTGTGTCACAACCATATACCCAACAATAGTATGATCCTCTTCGAATATTGTCACCCCAACCATACTTTTTTTCTGCGTGTAGGGAGCGTCATGTCGAGGACAAGATGATAAAATATTTGTTCTAAATAAACTAGACTATACGATATTCTTTAAGCAGTAATTCGAGTAATAGGATTATTTTCGCTTTTGGTTATTATTAATGTTTAGATATCAACACTAATATTCGTTTGCCACAACTAAATGTTGCCAAACTATTTATTGCCACAGCCACCAGTTATGACAACTAAATACATTTTATGAGTTTCATTGGTATGACCGATCAATTTGTTGCGTCTACAATACGATGATTATAATGGTTGATCCAAGTAGAGATACTTTTTTCAATAGCCTTTTTCAACAGATCACGTGTGAGTCGTGTCATGTTATTTTTGTTTAGTATTGTTTGGCATTTTATCATGAAAAGACTTACGTCTGAACAACGTTTACAAATCGTTTAACTTTATTACGAAAATTCACGTTCTGTAAGGAATGTGCTTCGTGCGTTTTCGAGCCAAATTTTGTTCAGTAATGAGGCCAATTTCTAGCAAAATTACCGCATTTGGGACGAAGAGCAACCAGAAGAGGTTCAAGAGCTGCCACTTCATCTAGAAAACACAACGGTTTGGTGTGGTTTGTGGTCCGGTGGAATCATCGGTCCATATTTCTTCAAAAATGATTCCGGTGAGAACGTATTCGTCAATGGCGACCGTTGTGATAACCGACTATGCCATGATAACCGACTATTTGATGCCTGAAATTGAAGCTCGTGATCTCGGCGACATTTGGTTTCAACAAGACGGCGCCACTTCCCACACATCGCATCAATCAATGGATTTCTTGAGAGAACACCTCGGTGAGCAGATAATTTCACGTTTTGGGCCGGTCGATTGGGGATATGTAAAGTCTGAAGTTTATGCGGGCAAACCCGCCTCGATTCAGGCCTTGGAACAAAACATCACGTGTGTCATTCGCCAGTTGCCGGTCGAAATGTTGGAACGAGTCCTCAAAAATTGGACTCAACGGATGGACCATCTGAGACGTAGCCGCGGCGAACATTTGATAGACATAATCTTCAAAAAATAAATGCCAAAGAATGTTCTTTCAAATGATAATAATTTAAATTTTCTGTTTTTTTCTTTAAAAAAGAAGGAAACTTCGAAATGGAACACGCGTTCTTATTCATCTTGTGGTATTTTAACCCAAATATCCATTACGATTATAAACACTTCGTGATAGCAACCGAAATTCTTTTTTTGCAAAGGAATTTTAGTTGTTACAACCGATTTCAAACTAATTTTTAAATGCTCTTATACGTGATCTTTAAAACAGTCAATATCAATCGCGGACGAACACTCAAAAAAGACTGTGTAGAATCCTTTATTCTACGCCACGTGGCTTAAATGCTTTAATACGTGATCCTTAAAACAGTCAACACGAAAAACCTACAAAACCTAAATTACGTCGCACTGTGTTGCGGCTAGTGGAAAAGTAATTTTTTTCCGATTATTTTTTTCAGTGTTTTTAATGATGCAATTTTGTCACAGACATTCCAAGTAAACAAAAAACACATAAAGCATATTTTTATGTTGGCCCGTTGATTTTTAATTGATTTTAGAAGTCAAGTATACAAAATTTTCACGAAAAGAGGGGATTTCAGGGCTGTATTCAAAATGATCTCATTTGATTTTGGTGACAGATATTTTGATTCGGAAAAAAAAATCTGCCTTCGGACAAGTATCTTCTGTAAAAAAAAGGAATGTTGTTTGAGACATTTTCATATGCACCTTTTTTAGAACGAAAACCCGACTAAAGGTCCATTTTTTCTTTAAATTTGGGTTAGGTAAGCAATATCTAAAAAGTCCCAGAGAGTCCCAGTTCCAAACCACTACAGAAATGTTACATAATTTGTTTTCAACGAATTGTGAAGAAATCAGCTGCCCATACCTGCCCTCCTGGGAGTTATAGCGATTTTAGTATATCCCTCTCAGTATTTATTCCATAGAAATAGAACGGAAATTCTCGGAATCACTTATTTTTTATTCTACATCTATTCTAGCACTCCACAAAAATGAACATAACTCTCTTAAAACTGAAGCTATTGACTTCAAAATTCAAATAAGAAATAAAATAGATTTTGGTTTTTTATAAAATTTCAGAGTTTTTCAACAAATATCGAAAAATCATGAAAATTTGACGTTTATAATTCTTGTTCGGACCACCCTATAATTTATTTAAAAAACTAATCATAGGGTATTTATCAGAAATAAAAGAAGAATTAAAATACATTTTTTTTTGTAAATTTTTCGAACATTTTTTTTTTTTTGACTTTTGTTGAAAATTTGACCCAACAATTTTTTTCGGTGTAAATTTTTTTTTCACTCATTCTGTTTGGGATTTCATTCTGACCAATCTGTAGAAGTTTCTCATCGATACAATTAAAAATACAGTTTAGGCAATATGATTTCCAAAAAATTCCGCTTTCGCAACACTGTGCGTCGTCCAATCTGCTATTCTAGAGTTATCCGTTATACATACATAACTAGAATTCTTCACTCTACATAATATCGCGAACACTCTGTGAATGACTGTAAGGGTCCTCTGGTTCTTTATCACGAGGTTTAAGCCAAACCAGGTTTAAAATTCTCAGACATGTGATTCATACCAGATATATACTATTTTGACCAAATTAATTTAAATACCTGCCAATTAGCAGAGATCCACATAACAAGAAATCCATAATAGGATTCATTATTGAATTATACTTATGATTCGTATACTTATTGTTAGGCTCCTTTGGAGCAGATTCAATAATTCAAATAAAGCATATATAAAAAAAAAAATTAGAAAATTTGATCTGCCAAAATTGCAAACACCGACATAATGGGTTGTAAAAAATCTAACCAGTTAAACGTGGGATGTTGGCCACCACTACGTGGGTGGCCTACTCTGAAAACTTACTTTCGACTACCTTCTCCAGCTTCCACTTGTATCTAGAAAATTACATGAATTATGTTGGCATTCCAGTCTTAAATTGAAGCAGGCGTATTGACAAAGATTTTCGACTTAACAAAATCGCAAAAAAAAATTGTTTAGATGCGTGATATCTCACATTTAAAAATAGCAAAAAAAAAGCTGAAGTTGGGCGTGGTCAACTTTATTATACCCTGCACTTCTAGCTGGTCAGAAAAGTTACCCAAAAAAGGGTTCTGGACCCCTTGGGCGCGGTTAAGATTTACACAAATTATAAAACTAATATCATATTTGAATTTGTGTCACTGTTATTGTTAAAAATCGGTTGATCATATAAGTGGAAGCTTTTTCTGATTCAGAACCGATTTTCTCCAACTTCACACAGCGTCCGTCCTAAAACTAATGTCATATTTGAATTTGTAAGAATATTTCATTATTTTTGGTAAAAATCGGTTGATCATATATGTGGGAGCAATATCTGTATAAGAATCGATTTTCCCCAATTTCAAACAGCTTCCGTCCTTGGCACAATAGACTTTATTGTGCAAAATTTTTATCAAGATTGGGTTTAATGTTATTTCCAAAGCTAAAAAATATAAAAGTGAATGAATATGTATGTGTCAGATATACTATATCTTAAACTTAACCGATTTCCTTCAATTTCCCTAACCTTCGTGCTTAGTCTAATTACACAGTACAACAGTAATTTCACTTAATTGTAAATAAAAGCAGATCGCGTTAATCGATTTCTATGATCTATGTCGCATTTTGTTTATAGGTTATGTGACTTTACGTGAACGTTATAAGACTCTACACGTTTTTCCGTTTGGGATTTATATGTTTTAAAAAAAAAAAATTTTTTTTTTTGGCAAAATTTTCTTCATAAATTTATTTCTAATTGCAAAAATGTTGATTTGGTAGAGAAACAGTATATTAATGGATTAAAGAAAATGTAATTATTAATTTTTCTCAATTTATTTCAGCAAAATTGAACTAGTCGTTCTCGAGTTATGTCAAACTACGTTTTTGCCAACATTTTACAACTAAGCGAAAAAACATCAAGATAAGGAAAAAATGTAAAAGGTCATAAACTGGCACATACGAACGCAAAACCCTTTGAGGGTTTTAATATACTGACCTGGTACCATCACCCTGACTTGGAATTTCCAAAAATCTTCCACAGTGTTATTTAATAACGTCCTTTATTGACCTTAAAACTTACTCGTGCTAAATTGCATTAAGATCGGATGAAGGAAGTGGCTTATAGAGCTAAAAAGAATAAAATCGGATGAACATATGTGTGGGAGCTATGTCAAAATCTGAACCGATTTTCTTAAATTAAAATAACGTCTCCTTGGTCAACAAAAAACTAAAATGTGCCAATTTTCGTCAATAATAAATGGTATATGTGGCTTTTAGTGCTAAAGACATAAAATCTGATGAGCATATGTTCATACGAGTTTCTCTAAAAATTAACCGATTTTTTTTAATTTTCAGTAGTGTCATCGAAATATCATCAATATTGAATGTAAAATGTGGCTTTTGGGGCTTAAGGCAAAAAATCGGATGAACATATGTGTGGAGCTATATCTTAATCTAAAGCGATTTTCTCCAGTTTCCATATCGTCTGTCCTGGGACCATAGATGGATTTTATATTTGCATTCGTTCGTCCTTAATTTCCTGAAGCATTCCAAATCTATTGAAATTTCGTAGATGGTCGTTGTGAAAGGCACTAGAATGAGGCGTGGCATCCAATATTTAGTTATGGGCGTACAATGATAAAATGAACATATTGCAGAATACATAGTTGAAGCGAATTTTATGCATTAGAAAAAGAGTTATGTGGGTTATTTGGGTGTAGTTTGTGTTGGAACTACAAAAATAGGCGTGTCAGAGGCTCCATTAATTCATCTATATACCTAGTTATTTATTTTCAACAGAATCATTTAAATTACCGAATTTCATGCACTACGTGACATCTTATGTGGGTTCTAATCTTAAGTGGACTTCTACCCAGGGGAGTGGGTAGAAGTCCATTTCTTTGGCGCCAAGTTAAGTCCATTCTTATGTGTTGATTTTTCGGAGATCGTGTAAATAGTATTGAAAATAATACAAGAATACCAAAAGTGGTAAATGGAAAAATTTTGTGGAGGTGCCAAATGGAGTGGCATTTTACCCATCAATAATTCCAAAGGCAGTTTTGAAAAAATATTGCGACATGCAAAATTCAAAATCAAAATTTAGCTCCTTTTGCGATATACAAACATGACTCAAATGGGGTTTTTTGTACATACCAAATAATATATACCCTTTTACCTAGTAGGGTGAGGGCATAAAGAGTGCTAACATACATTCGTAGCCATTTTTAAGCGTACATGAAAAGTTAAGGTGTTTTCTATTGCCTTTTGGCTCTTTGGTCAATGTCGAGAAGCCGAGTTTTCGGGTTTTTGATATATGCACACATACGAGGGCGACCGCAAAAGTAACTGGCCTAACATAAAAAGAACCGTTTTTTTGGAATTATTATTATTTATTTTTCAACATAATTTCCTTCCAACTCAATACACTTCATCAAACGTTTTTCAAGTTTTTTAATTCCATCCGAAAAAAAAGATTTTTCAAGACCTTCAAAATATGCCTCAGTTTCAGCAATAACCTCGCTATTGGACGAAAATTTTTTGCCACCGAGAATTTTTTTTAAATTTGGAAACAAGAAATAATCAGATGGAGCTAAATCTGGACTATATGGTGGATGCGGAGCAATTTCAAATCGTAATTCGGCCAGTTTTTGTTGAGTTAAAAATGCAGTGTGTGAAGGAGCATTATCTTGATGAAAAAGAACTTTTTTTTTCTAAATGCGGTCGTTTTATCATGATTTCTTCACTCAACCGATCCAATAATGCACAATAATATTCACTATTTATAGTTTTTCCTTTCTCAAGATAATCAATAAATATTATACCCCTTGCATCCCAAAATACTGTGGCCATTACTTTTCCTGCTGACTTAACAGTTTTCGCCTTCTTGGGACCACTTTTACCAGCTTGTATCCATTGTTTTGACTGTTCTTTGCATTCTAGGATGTAGTGATGGATCAACAGTTATGAATCGGCGCAAGAACTCTATTGGATTACGCTGATAAATCGCTAAAAGCTCCTCGGAATTGGTCCAACGGACGATTTTTTGGGGCAAAGGCAGCGTTCTTGCGGATAGCTTTTTCATGTGAAGTTCATCATGTAAAATACTCCAAACTTGTTTTTCGTGTATTTTAAGAATATCAGAAAGTTCTCTGAGCTTTATTCGTCTATCTTTAGTCACTTCATTAAATATTTTTGTAATGTAGTAGCAGTTTTCGGTCTTCCAGAGCGTTGTTCATAATCCGTACTTGAACGACCCATTTTAAAATGTTGAACCCAGGATTTCACGTTGGAGTATGATGGTGCATTATCACTATGAACAGAATCCAATTAATCTTTGATTAATTGTGGCGTATAACCTTTCATATACAAGTGTTTAATTACCGCACGAAACTGTTTATTTTCAATTTTTCAAAAATTATAAAACTTGTTTACTTCAATCACCTGTAACAAGGAAAATAATCATTAAATATTTCTGAAATTTCGACAGATGGCTTATAAAAGATTGCTTTTAAAAAACAAAAACAAAAAAGTTGCTAGTAAAACAGAAAATGTGCCAGGCCAGTTAGTTTTGTGGTCGCCCTCGTATTTGTAGTTTGAAATGCTATCCGAACTTCAAAATGTTAGCTGGAAGAAAAGACTTTTTAAAGGCAAACGAAGTAAGCGGTGGACGATATATGGGCTCATACTCTTGGGCTTAAAAAAGGATATATGTGACGCGCAAACAAAAAGGGACCTAAGGGTAAAAACCAGTTTTGTTCATGAGAGCCATTCTAAAGATTTAAATACGTGTATCTTTGGTGTACCATCACTTTCATAAAACGCGCATATATCTGGGAGGGAACACTTTTGGGGCACGGGATCGGTCTCATTCGATGCTCAGATGTTGTCCACATCAAAAAAAAAAAAGTAAAAATTGATTTTTTTTACCCTTAGGTCCCTTTCTCTATGCGCTGTCACATATAGTTAAGTTTACTACAAGAGTACTACAAGTATTTATAAAACTTCAATATTTGTTTGTTTCAACTAGATTCTTTGATTGCTAACAATCCAACAATCGGTATTATTTCACGAAATATAGCTTTTCAAAGTTCAAGGTTACATGGACGGGGACACGCTCCCTTGTCCAATTTTAACACAATATAATCTATAATAACATTTAATTTTGTTAAACAATTATAACGATCGGTCCATTACTTTGGCCATGAATGTTATTTTTTAAAGGAGAGTCGCACCGTCCACTTGTCCTTTGTTTGATCAATGCCAACATCAAATCTTCCCAATATCATCGTCATATCTTTATTTGTACATGTGATATTATCGTTTTAAGTTCCACTTTTTTCGTAGCATATTACGATAAATATTAAAATATTAAATGCAATATCTCAATAAGTTCATAAGATATTGCCTTTTAAATTTCAGGGTTGTTTGGGCTGTTCCACGCCCCATTTAATTCGGTCTAGATTGATTGCCTTGGTTTTATCCTGTTAATATTTTGTAACGATCAGTCCAATAGTTTAGCCATAAACTAAGTTTTTCGATGGGGGCGTAACACCGCCCACTTTCCTCTGTGATATGTTTCAATCCATGCCATTTCATGAGATTTCATTGAGTTTTTAGGTTTAAGATAGCTGATTTTCTACTTGATTTTTGACCGATTTCAATACCAGCCAGTTAAGTCCATAAACACATGTTTATGCAAACGTTCACCCTGTAGTTAGCTTTACACAGAAAGACCGACGGGCTAGACCATCATAGAATTTTACGACGACTTAGAATATACGAGTACATACTAAATGGGGTATTTCGATGTTTTGTAAATGGAACGACAAAGTGAATATACCCTCAATCCTATGATGGAGGGTATAAAAAGTTCAATGACATTTACTATTCGTTTTACACCATATCCAATTTAAATTTATAAAATCCAAATCGAAAGTGATAAAATACAAATTAAAAATGAAGAAATGCAAATGAAATTTGAAGGATGACTTTTCTAATAATCGAAGACAAAAAAAGATATTGAAGTTCTTTAACCTTTTTTAGCATGACATGCCATTTTGTTTTATTTTTACACTATTTCCAATTTGATTTGATGAAATACATATTAAAACTGAGAAAACAATGGAAAAGGAACAATAAAAAATATAATTTGAATTGAAAGTAACAAAATAAAAAAAAAATTCTCTGAGAAATTACAAATTGAAATTCAGAAAACACATATGTGACAGTGCATAGAGAAAGGAACCTAAGGGTAAAAAAATTAATTTTCATATTTTTCTATTTTTGATGTGGACAGCATCTGAGCATCGAATGAGACCGATCCCATGCCCCAAAAGTATTCCCTCCCAGAGATATGCTCGTTTTATGAAAGTGAAGTCGACGATTCTAAGCGCAAATAGAAGGGGACCTAATGTTTAAAATGGCTCTCCTGAACAAAACTTTTCACTTTTTTTTGTGGACAACGTCTAAGCATCGAATGAGACCGATCCCATGCCCCAAAAGTGTTCCCTCCCAGAGATATGCGCGTTTTATGAAGGTTAAGTCGACGATTCTAAGCGCAAATAGAAAGGGACCTAATCTTTAAAATAGCTCTCCTGAACAAAACTGGGGTTTAACCTTAGGTCCCTTTCTATTTTGCGCGTCACAGAAACGCCAACTTAATTTGAGAAAATACAAATTGGTATGTTGTTTCTCCACATTATTTTTAGTTATTGCTACGGGGTGCACTGCAGGCTGTGGCGGCACTGTTGTTCGAAGAGAGTAAAGAGTGTGCGTGGCTTATAGTGGCTGACGAGAGTTTTGAATTCGTCTGCCTTTCAGTTGCCATCATGCATTGGACACGTAAGGAGAGGTCATTTTATGTTGCAGTGTGTTTTTCAAATGGGCACTCGATCATTGCAGTGCA
Organism: Hydrotaea diabolus; assembly: GCA_963513945.1. Lineage (NCBI taxonomy): Eukaryota > Metazoa > Arthropoda > Insecta > Diptera > Muscidae > Hydrotaea > Hydrotaea diabolus. Next base: position 147,272,915 of record OY740718.1, on the reverse strand, counting down.
GCGTGCTTTTCGTTTGCGATTCGCTGTTTCCTGGACGGCAATCAATTGTAAATTAGGTAACATCATTGAGAACAGCAGGGTCATGTGTACAAAGGGGACATGAGAGAAGGATTACAACACCACAAAACGTCGAGAGAGTTAGAACAGCAGTACTGCGATCTCCGAAACGCTCTGTTCGGCATTTTCAGACGTTCTCTCCATCTGATTCTTCATGATGAACTGAGGTAGTGCAATCAGAGGATACATGGTTCCAACAGGATGGTGCCACTACACACACAGCGAGGGTTACCATAAATTGTTTGAGGCAAATGTTTCCTGGACTGTTTTTCTTTTTGAGGGGTGATGTGAACTGGCCGGTACGCTCACTAGACTTAGCCCCATGCGATTTTTTCCTTTGAGGGTTAGCTGAAGTCGAAGGTGTACTATATCAACCGTCCCAACACCTTGAAAGGCCTAACTAACAATATTGAGGCTGAAATTGACAGAATACCAGTCGACATGTTTGTTAGAGTTTATGAAAACTTCAGAAAACGTATGCAGCAGTGTGTGGATAGCGAAGGTCGACATTTGCCAGATAAACTATTTAAAACCATGTTATTTAAAAATGCCCTTACTGTTCATTATAATTAAAATACAAGTATTTTTTTTTCATTCCCAAATAAGCAAATTTCCGTGATCCACCCTGTATCTTAATAATTTATTTCTCGAATTCTATTTGCATTACCTCAGTTTCATTTTGTATTTTATTTAATTTCAATTTACGTCTCTATGGAAATGGTGTCTACCAATATTTAAGAATAAAGTATAAATTACACACTGTAACAAAAAAGTATGAAGTCAAAATTCCTGGGTAGTGATATTATTTTTCTTGTAGATCTTGCTGAGTACAACAAGAAACCGGGTTTGAAATTTCCCAAACACCTTCAAAATCTGGAGTTACGGCAAAAGAACGGTTTTTCGGATCTTACGCACTTATTTGCCAGTAACTTAGTTGAATATAGAACGATTTTAAGTTTTTCGGCTGATTTCCTGTAAACTAATTTTTTGTTGCACTATGTGATAACTTTCTTGGTAATCGCAGAAGCGACAACTATGTCGCGATTGTTGATGCATTTTTGAGTGCTTAAAATTTATTTCCACCATTCACATCTACCCCTCCTCCCAGAAAACCTGGGCCAGTTCAGTGATAAACAAGGCGAACACTTTCATCATGAAATAATTACAATGGAAAAACGTTTTGAAGGAAAAGATAAAATACAAATTATTTCCGAATATTGCTGGTCACTTAAACGGGATACTGATGATGTCCAATTAAAAAGAAAACAGTCAAACAATCATTTCTAAGTAGTATTGCCAATAATTGTATTTTTTCAAAAAATGTTGGTTTAATAAAAGTTGAATAACTCAATCAGTTTCTAACGGGCATTTAACACCGAATTGTATTCGTAAAAACACTCTCTTTATTGTTTAGTACAAAAATTGTTCGGTTCCTTTTAAAAAATTCTGTGTAAAAACGCATCCAAAGTTAAACAAGTAAGTAAGTGCTATAGTCGGGCGTGGCCAACTCTATGATACCCGCACCACTATAAATGTGATTAAGTCTCCTGTTGATCGAAAGCACTATTTCGCTATTTCTCTATTTCTATCTGTATCTATCACGCAAGCACTAAGCCTTTATACCCCATACCACTATGTGGTGAGGGTATAACAATTATAGTTGGTCCACATTTTCATACCTTGTTTTCGGACCCTGTGCCCTCCCACGGACGAGATAAATCATTTGGCTTGACATATTTAAAGTCCTGAGGCAATTTGAGGGGTCACACTAAAATCCGGGTAAACCGAAACTTTTGGACCCTCCTAATGGACCCTGGGGCCCAAACAGGTCGAATTTTTTTCTGTATTTAAAATTGTAAGATAATTTCCTTTCATTTAAGGGGTCACACTTATATTTAAAATCATGGGTCCATTTTTTGGGTTCTGAAGGCCCCGTAGGTCCGAGAGGCGGGTCCAACTATTTTTTTTTACATTTTGTGGTCAGTTCTACATCGAATGGCATATTTTTTTAATTTGTTGACCAATACACGCGACATCAACTGGATTTGGACCAAATCCGGGAGTTCCTTTGTATGGGGGGTCTATCAGAAAGTGCTCCGATTTGGACCAAATTCAATAGCGTCCGTCCTTGTCCCAATATATTACCACATGCCAAGTTTCATCAAGATCGGTGCATAAATGCGACCTGTACTTTGATTACAAGAATAGATGGACATCTTTACATCCAGCCAGCCAGCCGACCAGCCAGCCGCCCAGCCAGCCAGACAGACATGGCCAGATCGACTCAAAATGTAATTCTGAGCAACTTTCTCTCTGGTCCCGGTATTCTAACTCGATTCCTTCGATGTGTTACAAACGCAAGCACTAAGCCATTATACCCCATACCACTATGTGGTGCGGGTATAAAAATTACAAAAAATTTAAAAAAAATGAACTCATACAGGAAAAAAACACAGATTTTTTTCAGTGTGATTTTAAAAGTGTATACTCCATTCCAAAGGCCAAATCAGCCGAAAAACTTAAAATCGGTTGATATTTAACCAAGTTTTACTGGCATATAAGTGCGTAAGATCCGAAAACCCGGGTTTTTACCCGAAACTCCAGATTTTGGAGCTGTTTGGGAAATTTAAAATACCGGTTTCTTGTTGTACTCGGCAAGATCTACAAGAAAAATAACATCATTTCCCAGGTATTTTTTCTCTGTCACACTGTGTTATATGACTTACCTAGGAATGCCACCCTTTGATATACCAGACATTTCGACCATGAGACAATACCCAGACAAGATCATAGCGCCATGTACACGACACAAGTGCGAGTACAAGAAAAAATGCATCTAATTTCGATGTGCATACTTCCAATGCGGGGCATTTGAATATTTACCAAAATCTATGACAGCGAATCTTTAAGGCTTGTTTGTTGCACTGATTCCTCGGGTGCATCTACAGATGACGAGTATCTGCGTTTCAGCGAAAAAGCAAACAAAGACCGGCTGCACTAAGAAAAATGTAGGTGAATGTGTTTTTTTTCTAGGTTCTAGCTTGATAAGTGAATGAGTGAATGAATGAATGGTAAAAATATGTGTTTGTCATTTAAAAATATACAAAATTTTACCCTGAGTTGGGCAAAAGATCCTTAGAATAGCAGACAAAAAAAAACAGAAAAATAAATAATTAAAACTATTTATATAAAATGTGTACTTACCTACCTGCAAGCATACCGCCGCTATTTGACTAGCAAAAATAAATGACAGCTGTCCTAAGAATGTCTGAATTTCATGTAGTGCCCAAATACATTTTAATTTGTCTTTTAGAAACCGATTGTTTTATTTTACTTAATATTTAAGTTTTTTTATTATTATCATTTTGAATTAAATCACAACATTTTCTTTGTAATCACTTAATTTCTTAATATTGGCTATCTTACATTGCAGTCACTTCCGGTCCTAGAGGATTTCCTCCGTTATCAATTTCTTCAGCGTACAGTCGCCGGCACCCAGTTTTTCTAAGAGCGCCAGAATTTCTTCTCTATAGCGATCCTTGCATTTCAAGTGTTCCTCGGTGTAAACCTCCGTGCTAGGCCGTGACATTCGCCAGATCACATTCAGTTTGGCTTCGATAAGGATATAATTGGAGGACGGACAGAATCGTGGGCACATGTCATTGATGAAGGCTATCATATCGCTGACGCTGCAGACATTGATGCGATTGTTTATGGTATTCAAGGCGAAATCTTGATAGCGTGCCATTTTCGAGTGTGGGAAAACGCTCTCACATGTCACACAGCGCCAATCGGGTTGGAGGGTTTTCGTTTGTACTGGTATCACAATGCCCTTGCAGCCTTGTTCGCGGCAGAAGAGGGCCGAAAGATATGTTCCATTTTCCTGAAAAGAAAACAGAAATTAAAGAGTTGTTAGGACAAATGCTATCTATTTTGGGTTTCACATAATTCACATAATTCAATATTTGAATTTTTTGCCATTCGTGCAAATTTATTGAAAATGGCTAGTGAGCACTGACAGTTCAAGGCTGATAAAAGAAAACTGTCCGAAAGTTGAGAGAATCTCACAAATGGCGCGGAATTCACGACATGCTGAATTTTTGCTATCACGAGAATTTTTCAGCATTCCATCTCTGCAGTGGAAGACAAGATAAAATAATAATGTTAATTAAGATTGGATAGCAAATTCTAATAGTTAATACAAAAGTTAGCAAGGGGTAAAAAACTTTAATAACTTTTTCGTTTATTATTTTTTTTTTTAAATTTTATAATACGAGGGCTTCTATACGAGGGCGACCGCAAAACTAACTGGCCTGGCACATTTTCTGTTTTACTAGCAACTCTTTTTTTTTTGTTTTTGTTTTCTGTCTGTCAAAATTTCCGAAATATTTAATGATTATTTTCTTTGTTACAGGTGATTGAAGTAAACAAGTTTTATAATTTAGAAAAATGGAAAATAAAGAGTTTCGTGCGGTAATTAATCACTTTTATATGAAAGGTTATACGCCACAATTAATCAAAGATGAATTGGATTCTGTTCATGGTGATAATGCACCATCATACTTCACCGTGAAATCCTGGGTTCAACAATTTAAAATGGGTCGTTCAAGTACGGAAGATGAACAACGCTCTGGAAGACCAAAAACTGCTACTACTATTGAAAACATTAGAAAAAAATTTAATTAAGTGACTAAAGATAGACGAATAAAGCTGAGAGAACTTGCTGATATTGTTAATATACACGAAAAACAAGTTTGGAGTATTTTACATGATGAACTCCACATGAAAAAGCTATCCGCAAGATGGGTGCCGCGTTTGTTGACTTTGCCCCAAAAAATCGTCCGTTGGACCAATTCCGAGGAGCTTTTAGCGATTTATCAGCGTAATCCAATAGAGTTCTTGCGCCGATTCATAACTGTTGATGAAACATGGATCTATCACTACATCCCAAAATGCAAAGAACAGTCAAAACAATGGATAGAAGCTGGTAAAATTGGTCCCAAGAAGGCGAAAACTGTTAAGTCAGCAGGAAAAGTAATGGCCACAATATTTTGGGATGCAAGGGGTATAATATTTATTGATTATCTTGAGAAAGGAAAAACTATAAATAGTGAATATTATTGTGCATTATTGGATCGGTTGAGTGAAGAAATCAAGATAAAACGACCGCATTAACTCAATTCATTTCATCATTTAACTCAATAAAAACTGGCCGAATTACGATTTTAAATTGCTCCGCATCCACCATATAGTCCAGATTTAGATCCTTCTGATTATTTCTTGTTTCCAAATTTAAAAAAAATTCTCGGTGGCAAAAAATTTTAGTACAATAGCGAGGTTATTGCTGAAACTGAGGCATATTTTGAAGGTTTTGAAAAATCTTATTCTTCGGATGGAATTAAAAAACTTGAAAAACGCTTGATGAAGTGTATTGAGTTGGAAGGAGATTATGTTGAAAAATAAATAATAATAATTCCAAAAAAATGGTTCTTTTTATGTTAGGCCAGTTACTTTTGCGGTCGCCCTCATATATATTTTTTGGCCTAATAATGAAGATAAGAATATTTATCATCAAAAATGGTTTTATTGTTTTTCAAAGTATTCTCCAGCATGATTTTTATACTTTTGCATGCGGTCAAATCAATTGTGGAATCACTTTTTCCACTCCGATTGAGACACCTCCAAAAAATGGTTTTTGAACGCTTCAAGTGCATCTTCTGGCGACGAAAATTGTTGACCACGCATTTTTTCTTGTGATAAAAAGAAGTCATTGGGTGCCAACTCAGGGCTGTACGGCGGATGACCCACCAATTCGACGTTTTGGTCGGTCAAAAGGGCGCTGGTTTGAGCCGATGTGTGAAAGCTCGCATTGTCATGGTGCACAATGATGCGTCTTCTCTTGTTCGTTTTTCGAATGTCTCCGAAGACTTCAGGCACACAAAATGTGATGTACCACTCAGAATTGAACGTCATACGTTGCTCAAGCGAAAAAGTCGCCACATGACCAGTTTTGCGAAGAAACAGGCGACCATTTGCTTCGAAGTGCTTCCTCATTGAATTTGGCTCGTCTTCGAAGAGCCACATGGTCGATTACTGTTTTGTTTCGGGCTCATATGCATAGATCCATGATTCGTCTCCTGTGGCGATCTTATAAACGACTTTTGAAGCACCGCGATCGTATTTTTTTCAAAATTTCTTTGCATCAATCGAAACGAGTCTTTTTTTGAGCGATTGTAAAATTGTGCGGGATCCAACGAGAACAAGCCTTTTTACGGCCAGATGTTCATGCAATATCGAATGTATGTTGGTGAAAGAAATGCCCAAGGATGCCTCTATCTCACGGTATGTCACATGACGATCTTGCATTATCAATTCCCGCACGGCATCAATGTTCTCTGGCACAACGGCCGTTTTTGGACGACCTTCGTCGTTGAGCGAGCGTCGGCCACGATTGAATTCATTAAACCAGTTTTCACAGTGCTATAGGATGGTGCTTCATTGTCATACAAAGATTTAAGTTCATCGATGCACTCTTGTCGTGATAGTCCACGTCGAAAGTTGTGAAAGATGATCGCACCAAAATGTTCACGAGTTAGTTCCATTTTTTTGCCAAACTGATTTTTTCAAGTCACTGTAAACAACCCAAATGATAGGCGTACGTCAAAACGTTCTGAGTACGATTATGCAAAAAATATCAAACTTTCAAATGGAAATGTCAGATGGCGCCAGACAACATTTAGCTTCGCAATGATGGGCTCGATTTAGAGCACTTTCCATAACATCTTTCAAAATTTGTGGCTGTAGCGTTCAAATTTTTGCAACAATGTTAGCCCTTAGTTAAAGGATTGTCTCGGGCTTGTTCGCAAATATTCGCTCCTTTAAATAACACCAAAGAAAATAGTCAGGTGATGACAAATCTGGCGTTCGCGCAGGCTAAATAATTACCGAATGTCTGGAAATTATTCGCTCTCCAAAAATTTGACTTAAAAGTGCTATTGTGTCTCAAGTAGTGTGGACAGTGGCTCCATCCTGCTGAAACCACATCTCACGTCTCGGGGCAGGACGTAAAAAGTTTTCTATCATAAACCGATACCGCCCATTTACGGTTACAGCACTTTCATCTTCATTCTCGAAGAAGTAAGGCCCAATGATATTTGCAGATGTGATCCCACACCAAGCTGTTCACCTAATAGGGTGCAATTGGCGCCGATTAATGGCTCTTGGATTTTCAGAACCTACAGTTCTGCTTATTAACAAAGTCATTGAAATGAAAATGAGCTTCATCACGTTAGAATAATTGATCGCTGATTTAAATAAAAAAATTCTATTATTCTGTTTCTTTGTTCAGTTGTGAATCTCTCTTTTATTTATTCCCAAAGTGTTATTTATAGTAAGTACATAATCTGAAAACAAAAATAAAATAATGTATAAACGAAATAGTTATTAAATTTATAAACCCCATGGTAACTTTTGGCCCACCCTGTAAATAAGTCAATGAATGAGCTCTTAATAAAAAAAAACCACTTATATATTATTGTGCTGGAATTACCCATTATCAGAAGTTCCAATAAACAAATCGTTGTTCTATTGTTTGAAGGAAAAATAATTGTTGTAGTAAACAACAAAAAGTATTGCAGGTTTTTCTTACAACCTCGCCAACATTTTAAAATTTTAGCAAGAATGTGGAGTCTATCTAGAGCATTTGAAGTGATTTATTATTTTTTTTAGTCTTTGGGTACACACAGACTAACCGCATTCCAGTGTCAGCATTTTATTGATTTAAAATTTTACCCAAAAACCAAAGAGATAAAAAAGAAGAAAAAAAACACCGCCAGCAGAAGTGACGACAAACAGACGCACATACGGCAATAACATCCATAAGAGCGCGCATTAGGGGGGCGGACTTGAAAAGAAAGATGCATATGGGTGTTTCCTGATAAAAATTAACGCGATCGAAAAATAATATATTAAAAATATTTTGTTTTAGTTTCATATTACGATGGTTGCTATATATATTTCTGGCCTAGGCAACATCTTACATTGCACTTCTGACATTTTCATTGGAAAGTTTGACAGTTTTTAGCATAAACGTACTCAGAACGTTTTGACGTACGACCATTATTTGTGTAAAAAGGTTTGTTCTCATTGGATCGCGCACAATTTGACTATCGCTCAAAAAAGGCTCAAAAGGTGCAAAGAAATTTTGAAAAAATACAATCGCGATGCTTCAAAAGACGTTTATAAGATCGTCACAGGTGACGAATCAAGGATCTATGCGTGTGAGCCCGAAACAAAACTGCAATCGACCGTGTGGGTCTTCGAAGGCGAGCCAAATCCAACAAAAGTTGTTCGTAAAAGAAGCACTTCGAAGCAAATGGTCGCCTGGTTCTTTGGCTAAACTGGCATGTGGCGACTGTTCCGCTTAAGCAACGTAGGACGGTAAATTTTGAGTTGTTTTCCAGAAGCCCTCGGAGAAATTCGACGTTGGGCAATCAGAAACAGTGATATGTTCTAAATAAGCTGAACGACATTTTTTACCATTTGGCTAAATTCGAGGCTTTGGCCCAAGGGCGTGCTCTATGGGCCCTGGGGCTCAAAAACCGTCTGCAGATGTTAAGGGACATATGGCTATCAAGAAACGGTGAAATTTTTTGACAAATCCAAATATGTACAACATTCAAGATTTGTGCCAATTTGTGCAAAAATCTGTCTTTTTGAACTAAAGACATACGGGTATTAAAAAGCATTAAAATTTCGTCGCGGATCTTCATATGATATAATTTTACGATTCGATTAATTTTAAGTTCTTGACACATAGGTCTAAGGTCAATAGAGTGCCAAAAATTGGTCCTTTCGAATGAGTACTCAGGTTCGACAGTGGAATGTTATAAAGAACCAGCATATAACATTGTTTTTACGAATTGGATAATTTAGACCTATGGGCGTGCTCTATGTGCTCTGGGGCCCAAAAACCGCCCCTTAATGGTCGGAGACATTTGGGTATCCAGCAGCAGTAAAAAATGTTCACAAATAAAAATAAGTACCTAGATTAAGGATTTGAGTAATTTTTTACACTCGAACTTGCCCATATGGGCGAAGACCATTTAATATAGTCCTACGGGCTGTTTTGGGAAGATCTTAGTATGTCTATGTAGTATGAATCAAATTGGCAACGGACCAAAGACTGTTAAAAGAGGGGATGGTTGGGTAAGAAACACTAAAATTTACCAATCTTAAGTTATAAAAAAAATATTTCTTGCCATAACAGATTGTTGCTAACTATGACTAAATTCTTGTTGTCTGTACCTTAATAAATAAACTGCAATCACCTTATGGAAAGTCGAACTGAATTTCCAATAAGATTATCTATCCAATATTATGAATGCAAAAAAATTTTGTCGTGCAACGTCATTTTTGTTGGTCGACCCAATTTTCTCGGAAGGCTTCGGTTATCAAGTGATTATAAGTATCAAGTAAATACAAGTATTTACTTGTACCTAACCATTGCTGGTTAATCTACAGGGCCTTATAGAAATCTAATCTCATTGAAATTGTGCCCACTTCCTGAAGCGTTTAAATAATTCTTCATGATGTGAATTTAACTTTTTCCAGAAAGAGACACCCTAATGTGTACGAGTATTATGATCAACCAAGATATAAGATAACAAATTCGTTCTAAAGAACGTTTTCATGCTAACGTTTCCATGAGACAACACTTTCTCGGTACACCCTTATATCCAGACAATATATTAACAAACACACATGTGTATAGTATAAATATAGTACATAATTATCTACAAATTCGATCACATACGTATGCACATCCATTTATACGTCACCACCGCAAGACGAAGAACATGAAGAACTATACAAATAGCGGAACGACAGCTGAAACCAAAACGCCGGAGCACACGAAGGAAAAGTGTAAATAAAATCCAAAAATTGTTAGAAAATATTTCAAAACATTCATTCACACATGAACTGAAATAAAATAAAAAAAAAATTAAATAAAAACTTAAAAAAAAACAAAGCTAAAGAAACAGTCAAATAGGAATAAAATTTACTGTGCGTTAAGTTTCAAAACACAAGCGTGTTATACGCCATGCGATGAGGAAAGGCCAGACCACACAACGGACTGACGCACATACATGAGAAAAACATTCGGAAAAACAGCGATAAACTAGAGGAACATACGAAAGATTCTCCCCGCACGCATCTCTAGACAATCGAATAGATAATAGATTTGTTTTATTTGACTACCTAGCAATTTCAATAATTCGTCGTTTGTGATTAATATTTGGCCCGAATACGAATTTTGTCAATATAACTGTTTTCATGAATGCCACTATTATATTTTGTACCCTTCACCGGAGGGTCGATGGTATTCTAAATTTGTAATTTCGGTTTCAACACAACAAACTATTGAACTGGGACCCTATGAAGTATATATGAGTAAAATTTCTATATTTCAACCGATTTTCGGAACTTTTCACCCTCTCCGCTTTTTTTGATTTCTTTTGTGTTCTTTATTTAAATTAAACAGTCCCTTATTTATTTTTTAATCTGTATAACCTTTGGCTGACCCGTTAGGATTTGTTTAAAATTTGATTTTTTTTTCATTTTTGCGATTTTTTTTTGTATTGGTTACGTAAAATGACTTTGTTTTGTATTCCATACAACCTAGAACACTACCATTATTGAAAGACCTTGGACTAATCTAAATTAATCTATAATTAGTTTTGTAAACTTACAATAGATGTCGCAGCTATACTACAATAAATATAACCCATTTATTCACTTGAAGAGGACGCTGCCACACCACCAGAAAGATGAGCCATGTATCGATGGAAAGGGGAAGGTTTAACCTTTTCATAAATCAACTGGTGATAAATGGTCACGGCTTAGTTTTGCTGCTAGAGGACTTTAAAGGTAAAAGTTGCGTTTTTTTTAAATCCATTTTTCTTATAGAAAAGTTGAGTACAAAGCCTTTTGACTTTTGTTTGAGTACTTGCTTACACGCAGAGAACAGATATGGTTACTTTATGGTCACCACAACAATAAGTTCTCTGCAATAAAATAATGTTCGTCGCAAACATAATATTGTTCCCTGTTACAATAGCAAATTTGTTATTGGCATATTTCAAAGTGAAATTAAGGTTATACCAACAATATGATTACGGCAATCATACCGTGTGATTGTTTTTATTTGTCAATTTTAATATGGTTCTTGCAACAATCGATATTCTTATCTGTAAATTAATTTTTTTTTTAAATAAGCTGCTTTGGAGTTTTATTCGTATAACTAAAAGGCGGTATGCCATTTGACCCCACGAAAATACATCCCAAAGTGAAAATAAAATTAGATCCCAAAAAATATATGGAAAACAGCAACACGAAACATTGGGGCCTAATTTCATATTTTTTGGGGTATATTTTCATAATGCAATTAGACCCCAAATGTTTGTATGATAATAGACCCCAACAGAATTTTTGGACATAATTTCATAAAAATTTTGGGGCCTCTGTTCTCATTTTGGAGTCCAATTCCTTTTCGATATATTTTAGGGCCACACTAAATATTTTTGGAGTCTAATTTCCTTCGGCGAAGAAAATTATATAGTTAATTACCTCTGAACTTAATTATAAACTTGTATAATATCTTGCACGGAGGCACGACAGCATTCTTCATTATTTGCAATTGGCTCTATGAAACTGAAAATGAAATAAACCCCCAAAAATGGGGCCTTATTTCGTTATGGAACAAACCCATTCCCTACAATGAAATAAAACCCTAAAAAGATGAAAAGAGACCCCAAACCTAAAATGAAACAATACCAATTTAATTTATTTTCTTATACTAAACCAAGGCCCCATGAAATATAGTTTTATAGTTTCTTTATTGAAAAATTAATCAAATATTGAACAAACACCTGCATAGTATCTTTAACAATATGTCGGCAATATGGACCTTTATAGTGCTCTAGTCCCTTGGAAATTGCATCTGCTTCCAAGTTTAAATTGCATTTTCGATTTGACTTCAGCAAAAGCAAACCTAATTTAACCTGACGGCATAGACAGAAGTGCCATAATTTTATGATAAGCCACAGATGCTGCCTTCGAAGTTTTGATATAGGCAAGCAATAATTTTCGGCTACACATATTTCGCCTTAAAGCTTGGCAAAAATGAAAACCTACAAAAATAATTTGTTTTAACAGTCTATTTACACTTTTATTAAACTGAATATAATTTGAATTTTAAGAAAGTGTAAATTGGCGGTGTTGGAAAAAAGCGCGAATTTTAAATGTCTACACCTTTTACACTTCGACATTAAAGCTTTTTTCCAACACCGCCAATTTACACATACAGAAAGGCGTATTTAAATACATGTTGCAGAAAGACAATTTGGATTTCAGTTTTGGGTAAATGTAAATTCATGATGTGAAAAATTCATGATGTGTAAATTCATGTGTCGAAGTGTTGTTACATTCGTTTTGTATCACATAAATGGAAATTACACCCCAAATGGAATTACACCCAAAAATGAAAATCGAACCCAATTTTATATAGAAAACAAAACTCATTTTGGGGCATATTTGCCTTTTTTGGGTGTATTTGCATACCTTCAAATAACCACTACGAAATTAGGAACCAATAAAATTTTTGGGGGCTATTTTCATTTTATGTTTGGCTTATAATTTCTTGGGGTCTATTTTCATAAAACAATTAGACCCCAAATTTGGGGCCTAATTTCCTTTTTGGTTTGAGGTGTATTTTCGTGGGGCCTAATGTCATACCGCCTAACCAAAATATATTTAGTAAATGGATAGGAGTGACTTATTTAACAATGGAAACATTGTTAAATAAATCACTCCTATTATTTTGAATTTAGTTAAGTTTTTAATAATTTACTTAATAAACAACTCTATTGTCGAGTACCAACATAACCCAATCCTAATAAATAATTTTCGGGATAATCGTATGTTTGAGTGGGACCATACTATGGATGTCGGGATCATACTTGGTTGTATGTGAAACATACTATAGTTGTGAGGATCATAATATTGTTGTGGGTATCAGAGTATGGTTGAAAGTGAATCATAATACGATTGTCGTGATCATAGCATGATTGCAAATCATACTATTATTTTGATATTTATTTATATGCTCTTCGAATATTGCCACCCCAACCAACCATACCTTTTTTCTTCGAGTAGCAAAAAATAAATTTTAGTGGACGGACAATGGTCAAAATGGGTGCGTTAGTTGGGACGCACAGGACACACTTGCTGGATTTTTTGTTCATGTGGCACAAAAAACGTACCGGGTAAACGAGAGATTATTAAAAAAAATATGGACATATGTGTACTCAAATTAAAGAAAATTTAGCTAAGAGTTCAAATTAAGTGTAACTATGGATGGGATTAGGGACCGAGGGTCCATTTCTTAGACTCTTTTGGCGGTAGAGGCTATATAAGGTTCGGCCTGGACGGACTTAACGGCGTTTTTACTTGTTTCCTTTATGTAAAGTGCTTATAATACAAAAATACTTTTATATTTTGACGCAGCTTCAATTCATAAAAATATACGGAAGGATTATAATTAACATTTTCTTTCATAAAATCTACTTAAACACTGAACAAGGATTAATCGTCTCGAGACCTCTTGCATCGACATTTTAAAAGAAGACAATTTTTTTACAAAATGCTAAGGTGACAATAATTTTCGTGTCTGCAAACTGCTTTAATCGCGATTTTGCGTACGTGACTAACTTCATCTGAGAGATTCGCAGCAATTGTTGAAAGGCAAACTGAACTCTTTAAGGCCAGGTTCTCACCAAAACCTTAATCTATAGAAATGGAAAGTTTGGTGAATGGATTTTTTTGTTGGTTTTTTCATAAAATTGCCATTAGGCTGAAATTTCTTTTTTTTATCACAAAAAAGCTAAATGTTGAGCTGTCCAATAAAACACACCTAATATAATGTTCATATCGCTTTGAAGTTAATTGCGACCCAATTTAGCCATTAATTCGATACATTTTGTGTGTGGCAATTTGAGCGGAAGTCAGAAAATACGTCGTTACGTTAATTTTGCTCGACCAATCCAAAAAGACTCTGATTAGTTATATTTATTTAATGCAAAAAGGGGGTACAAACAAAAATATTAAATGGTATAATTGGTGATGTTTCTTTTAATGTAGCAATATTGTTTTGTATTCATTTTTTTTCTTTCCCTAAGTACTTCCAAACAGAATAAAGGAAACGGTTGTTCTCTTTTTAATACGAGTATTGCCAGATTTTGTATTCGTATATAATTTCTCCTCATTCGAAACTTTTACAGCACATTTAAAACCTTTTTATGCTTCCGTACGAGCATAAAAAGAGTGTGTTTTAAAGTCAATAAGTATTGGGGATTTCAAATGAACAAAATCAGCCCAGAAGTAAAAAGTTTAAATTGAAGGGACAAAAAGTAGTTCGGAAAAATACCGTTTTTTATAATTTGCTTTACAAACCACTGTTATTTCTGAACGAACAATGGCATAAACAGGGGCAGCTTAATACCTTATGGTTGCTGGACGTGTCGGCTCTGATGGGAAAGGACGCCCCTATGGTCCTAAGAAGGTTTACTAATAAACGCGGGTATATGTTAAAATTAATATGTTTAAAATACAGGGTGGAGCGGGGTAAATTGCTGATTTGGGAATGAATATAAAAATTATGAACCTTAGAAAAAATTATTTTATATTTAATTATATTGAAATAGTGTATCTGGCAAATGTCGACCATCGCTATCTACACACTGCTGCATACGTTTTCTGAAGTTTTTATAAACTCTACAATCATGTCGACTGGTATTCTGCCAATTTCAGCCTCAATATTATTAATTAGGTCTTCCTAGGGGTTAGAACGGTTGATATACACTTCGACTTCAGTTAACCTTAAAGGAAAAAATGGCATGGGAATAAGTCTGGTGAGCGTGCCGGCCAGTTCCCATTACCCCTCAACGAGATAAGCCTTCCATGAAACCGATGAACAGAACCGACCAAAGCAGTAATGCATAGGATAAGGACTATTACCCCAGCGCTATGTGCCTCTACTTCTAGGTAGCTCACCAATTGTGCTACAACAAGAAATTTGTATAACTTTTTTTAATCAATGTATTTAATTTATAAGACTTATTATGGTTGAAGATGATAGACCGTAAATGACCTCCATGCTCATCCACGTATATGCGACATCTCATCAGAAAGTTATTCATAGCGGGCTAAGGGCTAAATTGGGATCGCTTCAATTATTGTTTTAATGGACTGCATCAATTCGTCCAACTCCTTGGTTTCGTTTTGTACACCTCATGCTTGGGATAACCACATAAAAAAGTCTAGGGCAGTCAGTTCCGGTGACCTTGGTCGCCAGCGGAAACTGAAATTTATGGATAATAATTTGTTTGGGAATTTTCGTTGAAGCTCTGCTATAACCTGTCTGGCTTTATGTGCAGTTGCTCCATCTTGCTAAAACTAAATGCTGTTGAATCGGATACGTCTTCGGCGCAGTTCTGGATAAAAAAAACCTCCTTCAAAATCTATAATTAACGATCCCCATTGACTGTCACGGTTAAGCCTTTTTTTCAATGCATGACCCACCAATGTACACATTAGTTGTTCTGGTTGCAGTTCCGTCTCATGAAGTTTGTGGGTTAAATGTACTCACTATAGGGAATATAGGGAAACTTTGGTAATTTTCATTGCCGTTTAGACCAAAATGGGCCTCATCAGACATAAACATGCAATTTTTCACGCTGTTGTCTTCTTCGGCAACTTCAATAATATTTTTTCAAAATTTCATTTGAGTAGGCAAAGATAGAGGGTCTTACTTGCTTGTATTTGGACTTTGTACGATTTTTATCATAAATTATCCGTTATAATGAACGTCTGCTAACTGCAATTTGCGCCGATAAGTTCCGATTCGAAGCTGTCGATGCTACAGACGCGATTGTGTCTAAAACATGTTACATGTTTACCTGCCTCATAATGGTACATCTACTCGGGGGAGCTCCGTCAAACTCCCGTCTAAGTTCGCTTTGGTAGGAGATGCAAGACTGCAGAGTATGGTACCGCTGCCCTATTCAAATCCTCTTTTTGGTATCCCATGCATTTATTTTGAAAAATCGAAATTTTAACCTTTCATATAAAATAAAGAATAAGCCGATTGCCCACACAGAAAAAAAGTTTTAACGTTTTGTTTAGTAGCACGATTCGTGCTCCACCCTGTATAACCTGGGGTTGCGTTTCGCAATTTATCGATATTTTTCTGGAAAGCGTTCTTCTCCACATTATTATACCACACCACCGGGTACTTTTAAGGAGCCCACCCACTTTAGGATCGCACCATTGCTTTGTTGAAAAAATTCGTTCTTTAGCTGGACTATCCGCATGTGGAATGCTGTCTTTCCTACCTCAAATGATTTGTAATGATTCATGGCGAAGGTAGATCAACCAACATTCTTTTCATTGCTACCCCAATGCAAACTGGTCATGTTGTGGCCCAAAGAATTCTCTGTTGTGGCCCAAAGAATTCTCTGTTGTGGCCCAAAGAATTCTCTTCATATTGCGTGTAATATGTGTCTCATCGCGACTAAAGACCATTTAATGGTGGGAATGACCATTTATGTATGTAAGTTATGGGCGTTAGCCAAGAGTCTTTGTTGCCTGAAAGTTAATCTGGTCCCTGTTGTAAGTGCGTATTTGTCAAGGTGGTGTAAATTAACATGTGGTAATTTCTAAGTACAGGGTGATCCAAATCTAAGCTTATTTGTAATAATTTAACAATATGGAAAACATTTATTTTTTCGGCATTCCAAAGAGATTCTATACACAGAGAACAGATTTGTTGCCACAACCGAGTTTTTGGTCAACCGAATGTTGATTTGGTATACGGCAATTTTTAATAGTGGGAGCTGACAGTATCGGTTGAAGAGACAAAGAAACCAAAACTAATGGGGAAGATTATTGGAACTGTACACAAACATGTATTGGTTGTTGTAATACTTATAGATTATTGGCCATAAGTACTCTTTGAAATTAGTTGTCATTGCCACGAGCATTTGGTTACTGAACCCACTGATGGTTAAATTTTACGTATTCGATTATCTGACCAAATTAAAAAATGTTTTTTATTTAAGTTTTAAATATAATGATTTAAAAATATTTATTCTGTTATTTAAATTATGAGCAGGTGTTTTAATTATGAGCAGGTTATTTAAAACTTGGTTTTTACTTTTGAATCTAATAAAGTATGTATGCCCAAGTGGGACGTTTTTATGCAAATTGGGTCAAAAATAGCATTTTTGTTTTAAAGTGTCAAAGAAGGATAAAGTAAAGTGGAATTTTAAACCTAAACATTCCCGGCTACTATGGGAAATGTAACACAAAACCCTCAAATAAAATTTTGAAGTCTTGGCTACATGTGATTTCAGTCATAATTTGTAGGTTTTTTAGGAAAATGAGTGAAAAAAGAATTAAATTTAATAAATCTCTGTGTCAATTTTGGTTTCTATTCTGATCAAAACTTACTGATTTAATTTTATTAAAAAATTTATTTATTTTTTGAAAAAGGGATGATCTTGGCCACTCTAACTTGATGACATCCTGATTTTATTTCAGATGATACTAAAAGGGTAACTTAGTAGAACATTTTAACCCAAAATCGACCATTTTGAAAACCATTTATACAATTTGCATAAAAAAGGACAAATTAATTGAAGAAAATTTTTTCACGTTTAGAAAAAAAAGGACGAAAATAAACTCTCTACGATCTCATTTAAGACATCTTTTCAGGAAGTTTCGGTGAAACGAAGGAATATCTACTACTTTTTAACTTATTTGAAAAAAAAGTCCTTGGCACATAAAAAAAATACTCAGACCTACTAGGGCTGTCCTCTTAGCAATTTACTATAATCATCTAAGTCAATTTTTAAACGAAATCATACACCCCCGAGAAAGTACGAACTATTTTTGCTAGTGTAATATTTTACAACCACATCGAATTTATTTGTTCTCACTGCCAATTATTTGTACCAAAGTAATATGTAGTTCACAATTGGTTTGTTGTCATAACCACCAGTTGTGGCACTAATAGTTTGACTGAATTCGGTTGGTATAACTGACCTTTTGGATGTAAAAATCGTTATATTATTGTAGCTACCATCCTAAGGTAAGTCAATACCATGGAATGTTGGTGATTGCAACAGAAAGTATACTTGTACATGTCGAACCGAATATTTGAGGTTTGGATCGAACTCCATAAGATTTTTTCTCAGTGTGCAACTGTGTTTATCTTGTCGATTCTCATAGTTGTAAAGCGCTGGTTGCTTGGGTTCTGACAAAGATATGGTAGCGTTCATCCTGTTTTCAATAACCAGTCCTTTTAGTTTAAGTTTCATTAAATGAAAGTCTAATAAAAACAGGGTCTTAAATTTGACGATGAAATACATATGCACTACAAATAATTTAAACCAATTTTCAACAAAATCTCGAATAATTGTATGGATTATAATTTGGTTGTGGACACGAGACTATTGTTTTTAGTCATACTATGGTTGCGCGAATCATATTATGTGGGCATCATACATTGTTGCGGTAATTATACTACGGTTGTGGAAATCATACTATAGTTGTGTGTAATCATAGTATGGTCGTGGGAATCATAGTACGATTAAGAGGAAACGTATATTGTTGATACTATACTTTTCCGGACCATACTATTATAAAAAATGACAATTGTATATGGTTTCCACAATAATATTAAGAAGCTCTTTGCATATTCTCACCCCAAACCAGTTTTGATACTGACTATCTGGCCAAATTTCTAGCGGCTATAAGCTGTCACCGTCAAAAAGAAACCACTAGATGGGTCACCCACTACACAAATGGTATGTTCTTAATTTGTGTGTCAATTTTGATGTACATACATTAGGGTGGGCCGATTTGTAAGGGTTGTTGGTTTTGAGTCATCGTTTTTTCGATAGCTGTTGGTATGAGGAAAAAAAGGTCCACTACGACACACTTGTATCAAAAAAATCATTTTCGAGGAGCAAAAAATTAAGTTTTCGATTTTTTTCTCAATTTTTATTTTTTAAGTTTTTTTTAGCAGGTAATAAAAAATATTTTTTAAATATTACCTATCTAAGGTGACATACAATACATACAAATATACATTGTCACATACAATACAATATAATATACGAGGCCTAATAATGAAAATGCGAATATTTATCATCAAAAATGGTTTTATTGTTTTTCAAAGTATTCTCCCGCATATTTATACACTTTGGCATGCGCTCAATCAAATTGTCGAATTTTCTACTCTGATTAAGACACCTCCAAAACATGGTTTTTGAACGCTTCAACAGCATCTTCTGGCGACGAAAATCGTCAGGGCTGTACGGCGGATGACCCATCAATTCGACGTTTTGGCAGGTCAAAAAAGCGCTGGTTTGAGCCGATGTGTGGGAGCTCGCATTGTGATGGTGCACAATGATACGTCTTCTCTTGTTCGTTTTTCGAATTTCTCCGAAGACTTCAGGCAAACAATTTGTGGTGTACCACTCAGAATTGACCTCCTACGTTGCTCAAGCGGAACAGGCGACCCTTTGCTTCGAAGTGCTTCTTCCACGAACAACTTTTGTTGGATTTGGCTTGTCTTCGAAGACCTATACGGTCGATTGCTGTTTTGTTGCGAGCTCATACGCATATATCCATAATTCGTCACCTGTGACGATCTTATAAACGACTTTTGAAGCATCGCGATCGTTTTTTTTTTTTTAAAATTTCTTTGCACCAATCGACAAGAGCCTTTTTTGAAGCGATTTTCAAATTGTGCGGAATCCAACGAGAACAAACCTTTTTACGGCCAGGTGTTCATGCAATATTGATTGTATGCTGGTGGAAGATATGCCTCTATCTCACGGCATGTCACATGACGACCTTGCATTTTCAGTTCCCGCACAGCATCAATGTTCTCTGGCACAACGACGACCTTCGTCTTTGAGCGAGCGTCGGCCACGATTGAATTCATTAAACCAGTTGTTCACAGTGCTATAGGATGGTGCTTCATCGCCATACAAAGATTTAAGTTCATCGATGCACTCTTGTCGTGATAATCCACGTCGGAAGTTGTGAAACATGATTGCGAGATATTTCCATTTTTTGTCAAATTGATTTCAGTCATTGTAAACAGCACAAATGATGTTCGTCTGCAAAACGTTTCGAGTACGTTTATGCTAAAAATGTCAAACTTTCCAATGGAAATGTCAGATGTCGCCAGGCAACACTTATTGTTGCCAGGGCCAGAAATATATATAGCAACCCAATATTTTATATTGTATTGTATGTGATAATGTATAATTTGTATGTACTCGTATTGAAAGGTAATTTTTTAAAAAAAAAATATTTTTGATTTTATACCTAATAAAAAACAATTAAAAATAACTGTTAAGAAAAAGCAAGAAACCTGAAAATCTTTTTTTCTGGTGCCGAAAGCTATCGAAAAATTGATGGCACAATATCGATTGCTAAATTGATCCAGCCTAATGTTCATTGTGTCCCCCCTTGTAACATTTTTGAAACTTTTAGTTTCTATTTATTATTCTTTTTTAAAATAATTGCGTGCCGTGTCGCCCCTTTTTTTAAGAAATATGTGTTGTGTTGTTTTAAGTGTGTACCACATCAAATGTGTTTCGAAATTAGTTTGGTTGAAATGAATACAATGAATTTCGAACGATACATTATGTCATGTTTGTTTTGTTGATGGCATTCTTGTTTTAATGGGATTTTTGATATGTTAATTATTTTCAATAGACATTGACAAAGAATTTTTAATTTACTTATTTAAAGTCCATTGAACTTCAAGTGCTTGGTTGGTGGTGACCTAAAGAAAAGTATGTGATTTTAATTTTAAAGGGAGAATTTTAAGGATGAATACGAAAATGGAATCGCATTCTAAATGATATTTAACCCCCTACATGGGACTGCATTCGTTGAAGTAATCAAAATGCTAGTGCCGTACTATTTAGGGTGCATATGAACAACAACAAAACAAACAGGTGAAAACATAGTTCAGTTCTGGCAGATAGAATCTTATGAACACTACAGCGTGTATTCTCTCTTAAAATAACCTGCTTTTGGATCTTAGGAAAATTTGCTTTAATTTGAGAACCCATATGATGATTCCACAAAACAATTTTGATATATTGACATTGAGAAAAGTTTACTCTTTCCCAGGTAAAGATTTTTTCAATATATATATTTGAAAAAATCTTTTCTTCTTTCCTTTGGCCGATTTAGCCCATTTACAATCTCAAATAGCTTTTAATTATAAGCCATTATCGAGCACCATATTGAGGTTTTTAGCCTCATTGGATCGCTATCGTGCTATCAACAGGTCCGGGCGGGCATAATAATCAATATCCGATCCCGATACATCTAAACTACATGTGTACTACATGCGTTAGAAACAAAAAGTCCAAGCCCAGCTGAATTAAACAGTCAGTCCTCAAGGGCGGTGTCCTCTCGCCGATCCTGTTAAATTTCTAATTTTCCAAATTACACAACAAACAGATGGCGTAAAAATAGTTTCATATGAAATGATCTCATCTGCGACAGGATAAACGACTTTCTCGTTGGACAAACAGAAAACACGTATTGTTGAAGTGACTGCAACTTGCTAAAGAGTATTTGTTTCGGATCAATCCAGTGCATAGATCCAGCAGTCGTGGGATTCCAGTAGGAACAAGGTCCTACTGATGTATTTCGAAGTCTTCATTGTAGCTTAGATTATCAAAATTATCAAGCAGGTCGAAACGACACTCGCGTAGATAAAGTCGCAGCAGCTGTATCCAGTTAGCGCGTAAATTCAGTGCTAGGGGAACATCCCCCGCTGATTCCACTGAAGGAGAAGATGCTACCTAGACAGAAACGCGTGGTTTTGGCTCAGCTGAGATCTGGATGGTGCAGCCGCCTCAATTCGTATTGGGCGCGAATTGAGGGCAACGTTCCGGACGTTAGTCTTGCATGTCATCAGGGACCACATGACGTTCTGAACCTCTTAAATTGTCCGGCTAAGCCCACTTAGCTGACCCCAAGTCTCTTTCGACGCATCCAGTTCAAATGCCGCGTTTTCTTCACTTGGATATTAAAACAGATGCCCTATAGACGAACAGGACTTATAAATATATTTATTACCGTCGTTCCTGTGTGGAGCATAAGGCGCATATGTGTCGCGCAAAATAGAAAGGAACCTAAGGGTAAAACCAGTTTTGTTCAGGAGACCCATTTTAAAGATTAAAATACGTGTATCTTTGGAGTACCATCACTTTCATAAAACGCCCAAATCTCTGGGAGGGAACACTTTTGGGGCATGGGATCGGTCTCATTCGATGATCAGATGTTGTCCACATCAAAAAAAAAAAATTGATTTTTTTACCCTTAGGTCCCTTTCTCTATGCGCTGTCACATATTCAGATTGCGGGAGCTTTTATTATGTTATGTTTTACATCCATATAACAACGTTTGATTTAAAAATGTTTATCTTTATGTTTCTTAAAATGTAAGTGGAATTCCAGACGGGGCTCAAGGCTCCATATGTGCGCTTGGTATTTTTTATGCGGTGTTTGTCAAGTCAAGCCAAGTCAACGAGTTGTCCCAGTAGTCCCCACGATATGTCCCTGTTCGAGCTAGTCGCCTTCTTCATTACTATATCTAGTACTGTGTTGAATAAAAGCGGTAACATTACATAACCCTGTCGTACACCAACGGCCACATTGATTTGGTCGCTTAGTTGGCTTTCATGCAAAACTTTACAGGTATCTCTTTTGTATAGACCTTGTATTAGCGATATGATTTTTGGTGGTGTGCCTTTGCATGCCAGGGCATTCCAGTTGGTTTTATGGTCCAAGGTGTCGAAAGCCTTCTCAAAATCTATGAATAGTAAGTAGAGGGGAGATCTCCATTCCATAGATTGCTCTACAGTAATTCTGAGGCTGTTGACGTGATCCACACACGATCTTTATGGACGAAAACCGACTTGTTGTGGCCTGAGGTCAGGCTCCATCGCGCGCAATTTGATTGCTTATAATATGCGCTATTACGGTGTTCACCATGCGAAGGATTTCCAATCACTTTCTATTTACCCTTCCAAGAAGGTTACCCTTTCAAGAAGGTTACCTTTCCAAGAAGATTACCCTTCCAAGAAGATTACCCTTCCAAGAAGGTTACCCTTCCAAGAAGGTTACCCTTCCAAGAAGGTTACCCTTCCAAGGTTACCCTCAAGGTTAAGAATTACCTGGGCGCTAATTTGTTAGTCAACGGTTAAATAATCCCACCCGAAGCATCCCAAGATTGAAGGGGACACAGTACGCATTACTTCTCGTCCTCCGCGTACGCCACCGCTACAAAATGCAGTGCAGAAACAATGTCATCAAGTTGCTTTCCAACAGCACTTGAGGAGCCGATAAAGAAAACTAGCTCGGTTTTAAACTAAGCTGTGTCAGTGTGGTAGTTGGAAGTCAGTGGTACTCAATGAAACAAGTTGCCGGGCTCTCAAAATATCGTTTTAAGAACAGACACGGGTTTCATACTCACGACACATTTGGATCACCTTCATAAGGAGTCTAAGAAACTCTCATCACAGGAAAATAACATGATGTTGTCTAAGCAGTTCCTGCTGCGATGTCACCGAAGCGATCATCCAAAGCTTCACCTGATGGAGTTGCACCCTCAAGCTGGAAAAGGGAGATCCAACAGATTAAAAGAGAACCGCTAGATCAGAGTGCTTACACTTCAGCCTTAAATAGCATTCACACGGGCAAACGGACAGGAACTCGCACCGTGTGAACGCTGTCCTTGATATCCACCCCCAGGAGTTGCTGACACGAAGTGAAGTCTGATCAGCAAGAACCTGTTGTGCTGGCACAGCTGAGGGTGATGTAGCCGTCTCAATTCTATTGGGCTAGAATTGAGACAGCCACAGGTCAACCACCACGATTCTAGTCCCCACTTAATGGAACAGTTATGTAAAGGGACTAGACAGTGTCAAAACTTGATATGGCTACAAGACTGTCATAATTAAAAACTCGGCATTTTGGATTAAAGTGCTAATCCCGATCGAGATCTTGCAAACCATTACACGACTGTAACCTCTAGAATCTTGGGATGGGAAATATTTAACCATCGACTCATTAAGACTGAGTGTAACTTTCCTCGTCCAGTTGATGAATACTATGGCCGATTACTTCGTGGCGGATCTCCATTTGCCATGAAGTTGACACGATCAATGAGATAGTCGTTATTGTAACATCAGTATATATTTAGTTTTATAAGTCCAGTTCGTCTATAGGGGATAATTTTGGCTCCCATTTGTTAGATAATTTATAGTTAAGTAATATAGGTCACGTGGTGTGCACGTCTACTAGTAAACTCAGGTTTAAATCGGGGTAAGAAAATTTAACAAATTTTCAGCGGTGGGTTTCCATCTCGTTAATGTCGGTGACTTTACAAGTACGAAATTTATCTCTAAGCCTTGTAAAAACTTCTATATAAAACCCATTAGCCGTTCATTGCCGGCGTTTATCAGAAGGTAAGCGTTAGGATTATAGTGCATAGCTTAGCTTACTGAATTGAGGGAAGATCCCCCTTTTCCTTAATAGGGTGCTGTGGGAATTTAGTTATACAGGTCACAGAAAATAATACCTTAATAGATGTTCAACTCGTACCGAAATATTTAAAGTATACTGGTGTTATCTTTTTTGATACTGACCACTTGCTTCAACAACGTTTGCAAATGATGCCAACCACCATCATCTACTTAAGTTCGTAGCACCTCCAAGCGTATGAGTAATGCCATAAATCACCATTCGAAATATCAATCATACGTCACACTGAACGTGTAATGCATCACATTTCAAAAACTCTGCACGTAACGTTGGCCGTACTAAGTTTTTCATAACGCTTGCATCACATCCGAAAACCCTTAAGTATGGCATGCAAAAAAACCGACCTTGTGGTCGCAATTATGCATGCCATTAGGCATGTAAACAACTAAAAGCCAAATATATCAAAGGTTTAAAACAATTTTTATCGCCTTGAATATATGCAGTCTAAGCGATTTTTAAAATATATGATAAAGCCAAACTCAAAAAAGCCAAATTTAATATCTACAGAATATCGCGAGTTGATATTGAGTTTAGATAATATCTTCTCAAATATTTTAAAATGAAAAAAATTATACTTTACGATCGCCCCTGCTATAATAAATACACAATTAATGTGGAACGTACACGATGGTGGAAAGTAAATAATTTTCCACATATTTTCAAATTACATTTTAACAATTGTTAAATATATAAATTTTGAATTATGACTAGGGTTAGGAATTTTATTTTACCCGCGAAACGGTACCATGCGAAGTTGTCATTGAAGACAATTGATCCGAAACAATCGAAAATGTACTGAAAAATTGGTTTGATCGGATGAGGTACTGGCGAGCCAGTTGTGGTTGTCATATGAATGATATTGTGTTCCATTATTAAATGACAAAGTTTAATCTTTCTAATAAAACCAAAAATTTGAAAATTCAGGCAGGTTGGTACGACACGCTGATGTTTTGCTGCATCCCCCGCAGATTTCACTAGAGGAGAAGAAGCTTCAGTACAATTGAAAATGTACTGAAAAATTGGTTTGATCGGATGAGGTACTGGCGAGCCAGTTGTGGTTGTCATATGAATGATATTGTGTTCCATTATTAAATGACAAAGTTTAATCTTTCTAATAAAACCAGAAGTTTGAAAATTCAGGCAGGTCGATACGGCACGCTGATGAAGTCCCAGCAGCAGCAACAAGGTATAGCGTAAATGTTTTGCTTCATCCCCCAGAGACTTCAACAGAGGAGAATACGCTACCTCGGCAGTCGCGCGTGTTTCTGGCTAAGCTGAGATCTGGATAGTGCAGCTGCCTCAATTTTGGGCGCGAACTGATTGCAACGTTCCGTACGTTTTTCCCGCATGCTATTAGGGACCACATGACGTGCTGCACCTCTTCAATTACCCGGCGAAGCCCACTCAGCTTACCCATAGGTATCCAGTTCAAATTTCCTTCATCTGGGTATCGAAACAGATCCCTTATATACAAACAGGACTTTAAAACAAACTAGAAGAAGAAGAAATATTCTGAGGGAGTCAATTTTGGTCAACATAATCAGCCTACTGAGCGTACTATTCGCAACACTACAACCCATCATGAGACCCAGCATTCATTATTGGATAATATTCGACCGAAAAGACCACGTCCAGCACGCAGTGAAGAAAATGTAGCGGCCGTAGCTGAGAGTGTACACCAAGACCGTGGACAGTCGATTAGCCGCCGGTCGCAGCAACTCGGACTGGCGTATGGAACGACTTGGCGCATTTTACGTCGAGATCTTAAATTGAAAGCGTACAAAATACAGCTTGTACAAAAACTGAAGCCGCTCGACGTTCCCAAGCGACTTCGCTTCGCTCTATGGGCTCTTGAAAAGTTCCAAAGTTTGAAGTTTTCGAGCCAAATTTTGTTCAGCGATGAGGACCATTTCTGGCTCAATGGGTATGTAAACAAGCAAAATTGCCGCATTTGGGACGAAGAGCAACCAGAAGGGGTTCAAGAGCTGCCACTTCATCCAGAACGGTTTGGTGTGGTTTGTGGGCCGGTGGAATCATCGGCCCATATTTCTTCAAAAATGATGCCGATGAGAACGCAACCGTCAAAACCGTCAATAACCGTGTTCTCGGCTACATTTGGTCAATATAAACTAATCAATATACACTAATCAATGAATTGGAAGTCAATCCGAGTAAAAATGAGATTGCTTGGATTATTAGTTAGATATAAAATAGAAGTCTAGCCTACCACGGCTTGATGGAAGACGATAAACTTAAAATAGGACTCAATGCCTCCTATTTGCGCTGGAACGATAATGCGGCAAAATTGAGGGGTTACACGGTTATTGCTAGCCCAGCCCTAACAAATTTTAATATGGTACGGTAGAAGGCAAAGTTTCTACAAAGAACTGGGAAACACGGGGGTGACAATATTTTACATCTACATCCTCTAACGGAAATTTGCAATAGGTAAAGTGGCTCGAAGCATTTACAGACTCCATGAGTCATACTTGCTCAAACCGGTACAAAAGAGCGACTCAAATGCGCTAACTAAATTCTGTTTGCAGGGACAGTGTAACGTCTAATAGGACTGATAGACTATAAGTGAAGTAAATGGAAGAGATCTCTCTTTGTGGTTAATTTATTCCCAAAACGGTGTTACAAGGCCACGTTAACTAATCAGAAAATAACTTGGGCCGTAACTAATAGACCAGAATGGACAACCTTCATGAATGGTGCTTAATTTTCATAGGGATTTTTCATGGAGGAAGATACAGTAGTAGGTAACTGCCCGGAGAAAAAAAATATATTAAAAATATGTTAACTAACCAGAAGATAACTTGGACTGTAACTAGTAGACCGGAATGGATAACCTTCGTGGCTAGTGCTTAATTTTCAAAGAAGGATTCTAAATGAGGGAAGGTACAGGATTAGGTAACAAATGCTAAAATATGAACGTTTCTCATCATGGGTCTAAATTTACCTCGTTAAAAAATACACAATTTTTTGTGGACGTAAAATAGTTCAAATGGGTATCAGTTGGAACGCAATTTATACATCATGAGACCCAAAAAACGTCCCACATAGTCAAAACGGGCGACTTAAACAAATGTAGAGTAACTCTAAAGTGTTTTTTGAGATTAGGGTCGAACGCATGGACCAAAAGGGTCCAAAAAACGGACCATCTCTGCGCTTTAGTTGCGTGTGGAATCTCTGCACTGAGAATTTATAATAGGTCGAGATCCATTAGACCAAGGCTAGATGTTACAAGAGTAAGTGTATTAATGAGGCTGGATAGGAGTTTCAGACTTCTCGTAGGGGTCAAAAGTGTGTCTGTCGAAAGGACGTTAGCGGTCAAAAGAATCAAACTAGGATCCTAAAATTTAGCATGATGATGGCTTATGGTCATAAACTGTTTGGAATTGTAAATGGGCAAAATGGGTCCAAAAAAAATTTCCCCTTAAAGGCGAATCTCGCTTAAAATACACACTTTTAATTTTTGTGGACGCACAATGGGTAAAATGGAAACTATTAGTTGGAACGAACTAAACCCTCAAAAAAAGGCATAGTTACTGGAGTTTTTGGATTATGTGGCCCAAAAAACGTCCCACATGGCCATGAAGGGCGATTTATAGGCCATTTCTCTACTCAATTTAAAGCAAATTTTGCAACCAATCCTAATAATAAGAAATTTTAAAATTTTGGCTGAGATATGGAACGGATGCATGGGCCGAAAGTGTCAAAAACACGTACATATTTTTGCGCTTTTACAAAGTATGCACAAAGGGAGGGGTATATAAGGTTCGGGCTGGCCGAACATAACGACGCTTTTCCTTGTTTTTAATTGCACCAACTTAATTGGCTCTCCAAAAGATAAATCACACAATACTCTAGGTCTGTCAGCTTATCGCATTTCCCACAAAACCTTGCACTTAACACGTGATTTTGCTACATCAACATTCATGGTTGACCACAGATACTGTTTCACCCTCTGGGAAACCTTACAAATAAAAACTATCGACAGACGACAACGTCCGTAAGTGTCCATTACTAATTTAATTATCAGTGGCCACAATGTTCTGCGATGTAGCCAAAACCACAAAAAAAAAGAACGGCCATACTCACGGTATTATCATTGCAGCGCACACAATCACATATGAAGTTTTTCGTCATTTTGAGAAAAATGCATCTGGTCAAGTTGCTCCACAGTATTTTCGTATATGTTGTAGTCACTTCGCCACCACGGGGAATAAAACGTGCCGCACGCACCACGGCCATGCGGCCATTATCGAAATAATGGCAGGCATTGGGAGTGCATTCATGGTTCATGACCGCGGTCAGGGGAAATAATCCGCGCAGTAATATCTCGTGATCGCCCACGCGACAGGGCGCCTCGAAGGCATTCGTATTGAGGACACCCACCACCCGGAACAGCGTATCCATGAAGGGCTTATCGGTTGTGGGAAAGTTGCGAAAACATTGGGCGGCCTTGATGATTTCGCCCCGGTAGCCCTTGTCATCGTTGGCCTGCATGGCTTGCACCAAAGCCCTCTGGTCGGGTTCAAGGAAAAATACACGAACGGCGGTGAGTATGCGAAGTGACATGGCATTGACGGGACAACAGTCCTCTTTGGGATCGATGACGGCGGCATCGTCGTCCTTGCCGGCCGCAGAGCGCGCTTGTAAATCTTTGGGCTGCCAACGCTGGAATAGTTCGCATTCGCTGCGGTGCTGTTCGGAGTCGGCACATTTATCACAGACGGGTAGGGTGCATTTGTTTTTGCATAAAAAATCCTTGACCGCCAATAATTTATGACAACATACGCAAGTGTTTAATATGGAGCCTTTACGTGCCGTGGGGCCGACGACGAGAGCGCGCTCGCGAAATATAACTTCACCTGGTGGGATGTCGCGTGTGGCGAAAACACCACGTCCGGCCATCGGTGATGGGCCTATTGTCCAGTTTGGCTCAGGGTCACGTAAATCTGATAAATGCAGGTCAACAAGGCGAGCCAGTTCAGCTGGTGTCGCCATTATTTAACTTCTTCAGCAACAGCGACAACAACAACAAAAACCACAACGAGAGCAACACCGACCGACAACAGCACACCGGAAATAACACACAAATATCGACAGCAATTTGTTTCAATATTTTACATACATACCACTCATGTGTATGTGTATGTTTGTACGTATGTTTTTATCTTTTTATGAACATATACTTTTGGTTTCAGACCGTTTTTCTTCTTCTTTTTTTTGTTTGCTCTTTCAAACCGTACCGCACGACGCGAGTTGCAACAGATAACTAAGCGGCATAAATATTTGTTCGACAATTGGCCTCTGGTTTCATCCATAGTAGCGCGCTGTTGGCGGTCGCTACAGCATTTGGTCTTTGCATTACGACCGGTATCGGTGGAATTGGATAAGGCATTTTCGCTAGTTTGTTTGCTGCTAGTAAACCAAATGTGGATTCTGGTTGCAAACCTCATATTCAATGGCCAGAAGCTTCAGTGTTGATCAGTTTATCAGTCAGAAGGACGGAAATGTAGTGCCTTGGTCTACGCGTATTTACGGTACTAAGGCTTATACGATCCGTGGACTTGTGCTGATAGTTTAATGGACCATGCCCACTGTGGAAGATAAATGTTTTTATTAAGGGATTTGCAGATTTTTGTGGGAGTTTCAACGTTATACTCTGTAGCCCAAAAAAGACTGAAAGGTTTACAAAACAGTTTAGCAGAAAGGAGTACTTATCCAGTTCTCCCCGAAGACAGTGGGCTGGACAAAGGCCAGACAGGTCTCCCTGTAGACTTATCCTTATTTAGTATTTTGTACTAAATAAGGCCTTCGAATCCTTAATTACGCCTGGACATATCTTTAAACCGTACACATACGCCTTTTTCTCACTCTCTGTCAGTAAAACATACAAATTTCTGTACGAACCCTAACCCGCGATCTATAACCCAGCACTGTGGCTCCATCTTGCTGGAACCATATGTTAGTATTATTCTCAACATTCAGACGTTCAATCATAGTCCTATACTGGGCCCCGTTAATGATTTGTGGTTGACCCTCTTCATTTCAAAAAAAAAAATAAGGACCGATATTTTTATCAACCATAACACCGCACCAAACAGTACATTTGGAGGGGTGTAACTGACGCGGATGTAACACCCTAGGATTCTGACACTGATTCCTGCTCCTCTAAAAGGGAGAATTGGCTGAATTTATGCCATTAAAGTGAACAATAACTTCGTTGAGTTAAAGTAAAAGACTTTTTAAAACAATATTAAAATTCAACAATTTTGACGCGTTGCTGTACATCATATCGGGTGATCACTTAAGAGGTATTTTTATCAAAAGGTTTTTTACAGATTACGCGTGAATTGTGTCAAACCTTATTAATTTTTCTTTTCAGTATTGTTTGCCATGGTAAGACTTAAACCCCAACAACGTCTCTAAATTGTGGAACAGTGTTGTGGAAATTAGCGTTCGGTGAGAAACGTTTTTCGACTAAAATTTTGTTCAGTGATGAGACCCAATTCTGGCTCAACGGCAACGTCATAAACAAACTTGCCGCATTTTGGCCGAAGAGCAATTAGAAAAGGTTCAAGAGGTGCCATTATACCGAGAGAAAACCACGGTTAGGTGCGTTTTATGGGCTGGTGGAATCATGGGTCCATATTTTGCAAAAATTAAGATGGCCGGAACGTAACCGTAAGCGTGATGATATCGGACTTTTTGCTAACTGAAATTGAAGCCCGTAATCTTGACGGTATTTTGTTTCTACAGGATGGTGCCATTTGCCACACGCAGAGAAAAAACATTGTTACTACATGGTCACGGCAATAAAAGTATGTTCGTCGCAACCATAGCATTGCTAACTGAATTTAGTTTTGACAAAAGTATAATTGCTGCAATATTAATATTGTTGAAATGAAACAATAGTATTATTGCCAAATTTAAAAATGAAAATATGGTTATAGCAACAATATAAATATGGTTGGTGCGACAAAAGTATTGTGTTTTGCGATTGATGTTAGCAATAGTAACATTACGACAATCATACTGTATGATTGTATTTTTTCTTCATTGAAATATGCTTTTAAGAACAAATGTTATTGGTACGTATCTAATGCAATAATAGTACTTTTTTATCGAAATTAAAATTTTTTAAAAAAGATGCTTTGGCTTTGTTTAACTGAAATATTTGTAATAAAAACGCTTACGTTTATTTAAACTTATATTTTCTACTGTGATATAAATCACTCCTATTATTTTGAATTTAATGTATTTTTGAATAATTTTCATAATTCAAATCTATTGTTAACAACTAAAACCAATTCTTATAAATAATATTGGGGATCAAATCTATTGTCGACAACTTAAACAAATTCTTATAAATTTTATTGGGGATCATAGTATAATTGTGTGTGATCATACTATGGTTTTAGGGATCATAACATGGTTGCGTGTGAATCATACTATGGTTGTGAGGATCATACTATGGTTGTATATGAAACACACTATGGTTGTGAGGATCATACTATGGTTGTGGAGATCATATTATGGTTGAGTGTGAATCATACTATGGTTGTGGGGATCATAGTATGGCTATGTGTGAATCATACTATTGTTGTGAGGATCATAGTATGGTTGTATTTGAATCATATTATTGTTGTGAGCATCATAATATTGTTGTAGCACAATCATATACCCAACAATAGCATTATCCTCTTCGAATATTGTCACCACAAGCATACTTTTTTTCTGCGTGCATACAGCTTCTCCAACAATGGATCTATTGAGAGGTCATTTCGAAGAGCTGATAATTTAACGTTTTGGACCTTAAGACTTTCAGAATGGGCACCCTGAGGCATAATTGCGGCCACCATTTAAAGGAAATTATATTCAAAAAATAAATGGCATTAAATGTTCTTTCGAATGAAAAGAAAATAAAGATTCCACACTTTGTTAAATTTCGAATTATCTTTTATTTTGAAAAAAATGCCTCTAGATAGATCACTCGATATGTAGCCATCATATATCTTCTTAATTTGAAAGTGCGCTTCGTCATGAATGGAAAAGGTGTTCTTATGCGCGAATTATTTTTTAAATCTTGAGCAACGTCTTGATCTTTTCATTAAAAAAAAAATAATAAAAATTAATTTTTTGTGTTATTTTTTACAATTGCAAAGACTTGTTCTACAGATGCCATACCCCGTACGCCAAGGCCTTAAATTTAAGAAAGTTTAAAAACAAGTAAAAAAGTTTCAGTCGGTTGGTATGACTTACACCTCACCCATATATGGAATTTAAATTGTTCTTCCTTCTGTCCTCAGTTGCCTGAGCAGTTTCGGTTTCATCGAAATCTTGTAGAGGTTCGATTGAGTGGATGGTGGTAGATTAGGCCACCTTCATCTTATGTGCAAACAAAGATAACAAAGTATATTGCAGGAAACAAAATTCAAAAGAAATTCTTACACCAGAAAAAATGTTTGTGGGTTTCAATCTACCGCGTGTGTGGAAGTTGCAGGAAGGGGCGTGGCTAAGGTTCCAAATTGTCGTCATTTAGTCTAATTTCTGTTATTTTCCTAATAACATATTTTTAGCAAAGTCCTATGAATAGTTTTTAAATTATTATGCGAGCATTAAGTGGGCGCACTCTAATGCATTTTCATTGGAGGACCAGAACTGGGCGTGTCATCCATCTTTTCGAACACGTATATAAACCCATTATAAAATATATATTGCAGTTCAAAATTTAAGTGAATTTTACGCACTGTTTGATGTTATTTAAGTTCTAATCATTGTGTGGGGGTTCTAGAAGTGGCGTGGCTAGGATACCAATTATTTGTCTTAACGTTAATCGTATAATTGTGGTCTTAAGTTTAGATTTTAGGTAAGATCGCATGAGTACCATTAAAGATATTTCAAGAACAAAAAAGTGGACGGAAAGGTGCATATGTATGGGAGGTACTTGAATATGTCGTGTCAACCTCTTTATTGATATGCATGTACAGGGTGGAGCGCGTTAATTTGCTTTTTTGCACTGCAGGCTGTGGCGGCACTGTTGGTCGAAGAGAGTAGAGAGTATGCTAGGCTTATAGTGGCTGACGGGAGATTTGTAATCGTCTGCTTTTCAGCTGCCATCATGCATTGGAAACGTAGAGGTCATTGCAGTGCAGCGTGCCTTTCGTTTACGATTTGCTGTTCCTGGACGGCAATCAATTGTAAATTGGGTAACTTCATTGAGAACAGCAGGGAATGTGTCATATAAACGAAGGGGGGTGAGGTGAGAAGGTTTACAACACCACAAATCATCGAGAGTGTTAGTACTGCAATCTCCGAAACGCTTTGCTCGGAAATAATAACTTGCCCCTGTGAACTCCAGACGGTACTTAACTATGATACAGGATTTTTTAAGCCGGCTCTTAAGGGAATGCAATTAGAGGATACATGGTTCCAACAGGACGGTGACATTGCACACACAAAGAGGGTTACCATGAATTTTTAAGGCAAATGTTTCCTGGACGGCTTATATCTTTGAGGGGTGATGTGAACTGGCCGGCTCGCTTACCAGACTTATCCCCATGCGATTTTTTTCCTTTGGGATTAACTGAAGTCGAAAGTGTATATCAATCGTCCCAACACCTTGGAAGACCTAATTAACAGTATCGAGGCTGACATTGGCAGAACAATAGTCGACATGCTTGTTAGAGTTCATGAAAACTTTAGAAAACGTATGCAGCAGTGTGTGGATAGCGAAGGTCGACATTTTCCAGAAACACTATTTTAAACCAAGTAATTTAAAAATTTCCTTACTGTTCAATGTAGTTAAAATATAAAATACATTTTTCTAAGGTTCATAATTTATGTCATTCCCAAATAAACAAATTACCGCGCTCCACCCTGTATAAAGCCGTTATAAAAATATAACTGTGTTCACAATTTTAGCGAATTTCACTCACTTGGCAACAAGTTTTATGTGGGTTATAATCTTCACTGAACAAAAGTCATTTGAGTGAGAGGTCCCAGAAGAAGCTAGAAATCTAATTATTTGTCACTAAGTAAAGCTTGTAACCCAGATTTTAAGTATAAATTTTGGGTTAGATCGTATGAATAGGATTAATGATATTTCAAGAATACCACAAGTAGGCGTAATGTGTGGGAGGTTCTAGAACTGGCAGACGAACATGCCTCATATGACTTAAAAGGCCATAAAATGGATTTGGTCAAAACTTATGTAAGGTCTAAAATACGTTTTTCGATGCGTTACATTTTTTTTCGTACCAAATTATATATCCGTACCCACTTACCCAGTAGGGTGAGTGTATAATTAATGGCAATTAATATTAATGACATTTTTGAATTCAAGATAACATTTTATTGTTTTTTGTGTGCACCCACACCCAATGTTCATATTTTTAGGGTCCTCTTTGAAGTCGTCCTTGGGACCATAGACATATGGGCCTTAAATTTGATCAACTCGTAAAATTAACATGTGTCAATAGTTGATGAGGATCAATTTTTGGGCCTCAAAGGTCTTTGGAGCTGAGACCAAAATGAGCCAAATCTAAAAAAAAATATAGATTCAGAAACAACTGAATTTCCTTTAGAAAACTGTAATGTGTAAATTTATAGGATGAAAAAATATATAATTTTAAGTATCAAATCACATGTTGAGAATCTCCATACTTAAATTGAAAGAAATAAAACACTTGTGAATATTCATTTTACATCGATTATCCATTTAAAAACACTTCATCTACACTTGACAACCATTTTTATCTGTTGGTAGTGTAGCAGAGTTATGTCTAGTTGCAACTGGTATTAAGTATTACCTAAAAATTCGATTTTTAATTTATTCAAGTTATGTTACCAAATATACCATCGTGTGGAAGTCTAAATCTAATTGACTTAGGCTTGGTTACAAATCGCCCATCACTCAATATGCTTAATTTAAGCATGATTGCGTTTAAAATACGGGGTCTGAAGCGGCAGGGACTCAAATCGAGAGATTAATGAAAACTTTGAGCCATTGAAACTCATCTCATCAGGTCTAACTTCAGCAGGGATGGTTATAGATCTTTCGTAACTATACTAAATATGTATAAACAAATATAGTAACAATATGGCCACGGCAACAATAATATGTTCTCTGCAATAAAAGTATGTCCGTCGAAACCATAGTATTGTTTTTTGTATTGGTATAAACCAATTTGAACTGTATTGTCCTTAGCCGAAACACGAACACATAGTGGAATAGGGTATGAATATCACAACGAAAAATGGTGTTGTATTTTGTAAAAGAAAAACTACGGTCTAATTAAATCACCCTACATGAAAAGTAAAATCTATCAAGCTGTTATGTCATAAACGTGGAATTCGTCATAATTAAATGTCCAGTGACTGTATGTCCGCACATTCTCGTGCCGTGTTTTCCCTCAGCGAGACGGACAAACAGTAGCACAAACACTTTCACATGGACACACACACACACACTCACTCACCC
The DNA here is from genome assembly GCA_963513945.1 of Hydrotaea diabolus. Classification (NCBI taxonomy): domain Eukaryota; kingdom Metazoa; phylum Arthropoda; class Insecta; order Diptera; family Muscidae; genus Hydrotaea; species Hydrotaea diabolus. The sequence goes on along the minus strand of OY740718.1, from coordinate 147,236,660 downwards.
TCCCAGTCACACTGAAACCGAAAATATGCTTAAGCTCAAAAGTGCAAAAAATTACGCGTGAAAGGCCAGAGCAAAATGAAAAACAGAAGCAGAAAAGTACAGCACAAAACAATAAAAAAAAAAACAGAAAAGCACACACCACAACGTGTTAAAACATCAGCAGCGGATAACGGAAAAATTATATGATTTTCCTTCCAATGTTTGAAACGTCAGCATAGCGATTTGCCCACGTTAACGCCGCTACGGGCGACTCTTTGGTTATTTATCGGCCGCTTGGCATGCCATGGCTAAGTGCTAGCTGTGTGTGTCCCGTGTGTGTGTGTCCGTTCTCGTGTGTGTTTATTTGTGTTTGATGGCTTCATTCTGCCGCAGCCGTAGTGGCGCTCCCGCCAAAAGGATGGCTATGTTTTGGTTTATGTCTAGACTAAATCGAACACAAAATTATTGTTTTTCGATGGCCATAAAGACATCAGTCACTCAAGGTGGTGTGCCAGACATGGCTGTGTGGGTGTACACAGCCTTATGGGTGTTTCCATGGCGATCATAAAGAAGCTTTATTATTTTTATTTTAGGAAATACAAAATTTCGTCATGAATTGGAATATATATTTATTTCAACGATTCGACCGAATTTAAGGCTGTGTCCCTAAAGCGTTCTTAAAGTTTACTTAGAAACAGTGCAATTTTCTCACACAATAGCTTTTGTATGGAAGTTACTCGATTAGCGTTAGCCCCAACCCGATTGGGAAGCGAGTAAGAGTTAACTGACTTGCATTTCCAACAAAAACTCAATTTGACACTTCCTGCTACAAAAAAATATATGTTTTTTGTTACGAGTATGTATTTAAAAAAGTAATCAAACAAGAAGAGGACTCATCGGCAAACTCGTAGTGAGTAATCTGCACAAGATAGGATTGTGAAAGTATACACCAACTCAGACTGATAGCTTAAACACATTTTACAAAAGTTTGATATGCTATTTTTTCCAATCAGTAGTTTTTTATTTACTGCACGCTCTCTGCGATATGTTACTATATGGTCACGGCAACAATAGTATGTTCTTTGCAGTAAAAGTATTGTCGTCGCAACCATAGTATTGTTTTTTTTTTTAATTTTATTTTGACAAAAGTATGATGTGGCAATATTAATATTGTTGAAATGTAACAAAAGTATTGTTGACAAATTTAAAAACGAAGATATGGTTGTAGCAACAATATAAATATGGTTGGTGGGACAAAAGCATTGTTTTCATGGGTTTTATGTTAACAAGAACATGATTACGGCAATCATACCGGCAAAACCTTATTTTTTTTAATTTGACAATGTTATTTTTACGATTCTTACGCAAAATAGTAATAAAAATTAATTTTTTTTTTTTTTTTTTTCATTAATTTTTTTCAAAAAAAAACTAAGGATAAGTATAACTAAAATATTTGTAATACTTATAAATGCATTTTTTACTGTTAAATAAATCACTCCTATCGTTACATAGCTTACTTAATAATATTCTTTATTGTTGAATGACAACGTATTCCAGTCTTTAGAAACAATTTTTGGGATCATGGTATGGTTGTACGTTAGTCATACTATGGTTGTGGGGATCATAGTATGGTTGAATGTTAATAATAATATGGTTGTGGGGATCATAGTATGGTTGTGTGTGAATGATTCTATTGTTGTGATGACCATAATATTGTTATGGGGATCATAGTATGGTTGTGTGTGAACCATACTATTGTTATGATGATCATAATATTGTTGTGCCACAACCATATAACCAACAATAGTATGGTGCTGTTCGAATATTGTTATCCCAACCATAATTTTTTTCTGCGTGTGTGTGTGATGATTTTAGTGTACTTAGTAGGGACATAAATACTGTTACTACATTGAACATACCCATTTCAATAGAAGAACTGAACATACCCCGTTAATGTCATAAGGGTTTTGAAAGCTAACCGCAATGGCGTTAGTCTGTAACGGGATTTTAAAATTGTTTCAATTTTCATCATAGAGTGGTCAGATAATGAGAACCGTATCGCTGTAATAGCGCTTATAAGTGTGAAATGAAAAAAAGCGACATTTTGAAAACGCTCCGGCCACTAGGGATTAGCCGCATGTTCGTCTACCGATGCATAAAACTGTTTGAGGAGACTGGAGATGTAAACGACCGCCACGGGCCCACACTCTGTTCGAACGCCGCATGTCATCAAAGCCGTTAAATCAAGAATTCACTGAAATCCGATCCGAAAACAGAAAATCATGGCCTGTGAGATGAATATCACGCAAAAGTCCAAGAGTCGAATCATTAAAAAAAACTTGAGACTTGGGGCTTTCAAACGACGTACCGGACATTTATTGACTGCAGCTTTAAAAAATAGGATTGAAAAATGCAAACGTCTTTTGGTGAAGCACGCTAACTTGCTCAGAAAAATTTTGTTCACCGATAAAAAAATTTTTACCGTTCAGGAAAAATTTAACAAGCAAAATATGCGCGGTCATCTAAGAAAGCATCTGAACTGATCCCAAGGGTGGAAAAGGGTTATCTCCCAGCTTCAGTCATGGTTTGATGCGGTGTCTCTTACGATGGGGTCACTGACCTGCATTTCTGCAAACAAGGAGTCAAAACATCGGCCAAAGTTTACCGAGAAACCGTTTTGGAAGCTGTTGTGAAGCCTCTTAACTATTCCCTGTTCCAAAACCAGCCATGGACTTTCCAGCAGGATTCTGCGCCGGTCCATAAGGCTAAAAGGTCCCAGGCCTGGCTTCGAAACAATTTGCCAGCGTTCATTTCCTCTGAAAAATGGCCCTCAGGCAGTCCAGATTTGAACCCATTGGATTGCAAATTGTGGACGGTTTCAGAGGACAAGGGTCGTCACAAAAGATACCCCAACATTGGATGTCTTAAGACTGCTTTTGTTCGAGCTGTGGCCAATTTTCCAACGGACGAGGCTCGTGCAGCTATTGACGATTGGCCAGTGCGACTTAAGGCGTGTGTAAAGGCAATAGGCGGACATTTCGAATAAGACGATTCTTTTTGGATACAATATACACCAATGAATATATTAAAAAATATTTGGTCCAAAAACATTCAGTACTTTTTATTTTACAACATTAAACGTGTGTAACAGTATTTAGCCCATACTAAGTATAAAATGAAAACTAATGTTGCCATTTTGCTCTAAATTTTGTGCAATGTTGTCAACTTAAAATATTGCAAGCTAACTTAGTAATAAGGCTAGTTTCCTCAAAAGAACACAGCTAATAATAACGACGACATGTCACTAGTTACCAGGACGTACTATAATATCATCATGGGGTATGTCGAGCCGAATTTTTAGTAAGACGATTAATATTCTATGATTGCACATTTGATATTGTCCAGTGAAGTTTTTCTAGTCCAAACCGATTGACATTAGAATTTTTCTCTGTGAGTGATAAACCAGTTCTGATGACACTTGATCATATCGGTCCATGTTTTATTATAACCCAATAACAAAGGCTTGTTACAATTATAATCGTCTAGCAAAATTATACAATATTGGTCAACGTTTTAATGTAGCCCATATAAACTTATGTCTCGACTTTAGAAAGATAAATTCGATTTTATTTACTTCCCTCAACATTCCAATATGAAACAAACGAGGTAAAATTCACACAGCTGCAATAAGTCTTATGCCGACTGACCGGGACCTATTGGTAAAATCTGTCTTGAACCGCTAAAGCTTTTTTAAGATAAGCTTTTACTTGACTTAGAGATTAGTCTCTTACTCGTAATACCGCCGGCAATTCCGAGGTGAATAAGGAACTACTCGATAAATATTACAAATTTATATCTGGCCTACTTGCGGTATAGTTGCGCATACTAATAAACACATGATGAATTCAGGTCTAAACAATAACTGAATTGCTTTAAACTCGTACATACTAAAGGGAACGTTCTGATTTGTTTTGATAGAATTGTCCATATTTTTTCCACGTATCGATGTTTATATCAACCGTCGTTGTTACGGATAATTAAATCTCCATTGTGCTCTGCAAGAGAAAAGAGACAATTGAAGGCACTCCATTGTAGAGACTATATAATATTCGACCGGGGCAAACTATTACCGCCACTTCTATATATTTTTATTACCCATTGTTGGTTTACAACATTAACAAGCTGAAATACACCAGCTTGCTTTGAACAGTGAACTTGTGTGTGTGTTTTTTGCGAATATTTGCTATCTATGCCAGCGGGTAATCTTTGGATTAAGAAATACTGACTCGTTCCGACTGACGACAGCCAACATTTGTTTTATGTGCAATTTTTTGGGTTGGACGCGTGTACAACGGCGACAAATGTGCACTTGTTGCATGCACACAAGTTGCATCATTAATAAAAGTTGGACAATCTTGGGAAACATCTTCCTGTGCGTATCGGACGCTATGCAGCAGTAAGTCACGATGCGTACAGTTTTAAAATTATTGCAGAACAGCAAAAGCCATTCATGTATTAATAAAAGGAAATAAGTGGACAATTTGTTATGTTGGGTCGAACCGAATTGTATGAATACCCTAATGACTGGTGCACTACCATATAGCATCCACACAGAGAAGAGATATGGTTACTATATGGTCACGGCTACAAAAGTATGTTCTCTGCAATTAAAGCAGAGATTTTTGAATTTAGTTTTAACAATAGTATGATTGCGGCAATATTATTGGGATAGCAATATTCGAAGAGCATCATACTATTGTCGATATATGTGGTACAACAATATTATAATCCTAGCAACAATAGTAGATTCAAAAACATCCATACTATGATCCTCACAACCATACTATGATCCTCACAACAATACTATGATTTATACATAATCGTACTATGATCCCCAGAAGCATAGTTTGATTCACACTCAACCATTATACACAACCATATTTTCATTATTAAATTTGGCAATAATACTATTGTTACATCTCAACAATCTTAATATGGCGGCAATCATACTATTGTCAAAATTTAATTCAGTTAACAATAATATGGTTGCGACAAACATACTTTTATTGCGGAGAACATATTATTATTGCCGTAACCATATAGTAACCATGTTTTTTCTCTGCGTGTATGATATCTACAACCATATTTCGATCCTCACAACAAAAGTATGTTTTACATAGAACCATAGTATGATTCACACGTACTCCGTTTTAATCTCAACAACCATAGTATGATCACACACAATTATACTATGATCCTCAAAATTATTTATGAAAATTGCGTTAAGTTGTCAACAAGAATTATTACAAATATTATTTATAATAATATTTAAAATAATAGGACTGATTATCAGTAGAAAAAATCATTTTAAAAAACGTAGGCGTTTTATTAAAAATATTTCAGTTACGAGAATTGCTATTTATATTCGGGTCCGGCAATAAAAACACAATAATTTATCACTGGAAATGGTTTTATAGTTTTTTAAAATATTCTCCTTTAAGATCAATACACTTTTGCATGCGCACAAACCAATTTTCGAACCACGTTTTCCACTCCGATTGAGACACTTCCAAAACATGATTTTTGAACGCTTCAACAGCTGCTTCGAGCGATGAAAAACGTTGACCACGCTTTGTTTTCATGATGCTAGGGAATCAGAAGAAGTCATTGGATGCCAAATCGGGGCTGTGCGGTGGATGGCCCATCAATTCGACATCTTGAGTGGTCAAATAGCTCATCGTTTCAGCTGATGTTTGAGAGCTCGCATTGTCGTGATGCAAAATGATCCGTCTGCTCTTATTATCTTTCCTCATTTCTTCGAACACTGTTGGCAAACAGATAGTTGTATTGCACTGTGGCAAGATGACCGGTTATACCGGAAAAAACGCAATCATTTGTCTGGATGTACTTCTTCCACGAACAACTTTTGTTGAATTTGGCTCGCCTTAAAAGACCCATACAGTCGATTGCTGTTTTGCTTCGGGTTCATATGCATAGATTTATCATTCGTCACCTGTGACAAGGTTGTACTGCCTTTGAGCTACCACAGTTATACTTTTTCAACATATCTTTGCACCAATCCATACGAGGCTTTTTTTGAGCATTCTTCAAATTACACTGTGGAACAAATTCAGGCTAGCAAAAGATAAGTCGATTCTGAGAGTGAGGGGTGAATATAAAGCCTAAATTAGAAGACCCGTATCGTGGCGTTTGTTTATGTTCGTTCGAATTTTTTTTTAATCGACCTTCGAACTTTGCAGTCTAATGCCGTTTTCAGCATATTGTTTATATGGTTTTTGGCTATAGCTCGTCGACTAATTAATACGAGGGTGACCGCAAAACTAACAGGCCTGGAACATTTTCTGTTTTACAAATAACTTTTGGTTTTTTGTTTTTTAAAAGCAATTTTTTATAAGCCACCTGTCAAAATTTCCGAAATATTTAATGATTATTTTCTTTGTTATGCTATTTTTTCATTAGGCACTTTTGAAGTGTTTTCAAAAGTTTGGCCAAAACAAGTCAAAATGAGACGTTTTCCCACACAAATTCAAGTGATGAAAACGTCTCACTTTGTCTTGTTTTAGTACGAAAGAGGAACGAAAACGTTTCGAACAGGCGATGTAACCTTAAATAAAGTGTGTCATCTCCAAAATAATCGTTTTTTTATCGTTGGTTTGTCATATCAAGGCAGACAATTTTAATCGAACGTCAAACATATTTGGTGAAATAGATATTTTATGAAGTAATGTAAAAATGAGCGTGATAAAAGAAAAAAAAACTTAATTTAATTAACCATTTGTTTAAGAAAAATATGTATTTTAGTATTTTAATAGCCACCACGTTATTCTTTGTTTGTAAACAATAATGAACTGTCAAACGAAAACCAAAACGAGAATGAAAACGACCACAAATTGTGTGAAAATCGGTTGAGACGTTTTGAAAAGTTTCGAGCTAAAACGAGAATAAATGGCCTAATGAAAATGCAGTATTACAGGTGATTGAAGTAAACAAGTTTTATAATTTTTGAAAAATGGAAAATAAAGAGTTTCGTGCGGTAATTAAACACTTTTATATGAAAGGTTATACGCCACAATTAATCAAAGATGAATTGGATTCTGTTCATGGTGATAATGCACCATCATACTTCACCGTGAAATCCTGGGTTCAACAATTTAAAATGGGTCGTTCAAGTCCGGAAGATGAACAACGGTCTGGAAGACCGAAAACTGCTACTACTATTGAAAACATTAGAAAAATATTTAATGAAGTGACTAAAGATAGACGAATAAAGCTCAGAGAACTTGCTGATATTGTTAAAATACACGAAAAACAAGTTTGGAGTATTTTACATGATGAACTCCACATGAAAAAGCTATCCGCAAGATGGGTGCCGCGTTTGTTGACTTTGCCCCAAAAAATCGTCCGTTGGACCAATACCGGCGCAGAATCCTGCTGGGCCGGCGCAGAATCCTGGGCCGGCGCAGAATCCTGCTGAAAAGTCCATGGCTAGTTTTGGAACAGGGAATTGTTAAGAGGCTTCACAACAGCTTCCAAAACGGTTTCTTGGTAAAATTTAGCCGATGTTTTGACTCCTTGTTCGCAGAAATGCAGGTCACACGCAGAAAAAAAGTATGGTTGTGGTGACAATATTCGAAGAGGATAATTCTATTGTTGGGTATATGGTTGTGGTACAACAATATTATGATCCTCACAACAATAGTATGATTCAAATACAACCATAACATGATCCTCACAACCATAGTATGATTCACACTCAACCATACTATGATCTCCACAACCATAGTATGACTATCACAACCATAGTATGTTTCACATACAACCATAGTATGATCCTCACAACCATAGTATGATCCTCACAACCATAGTATGATCCTCACAACCATAGTATGATCCTCACAACCATAGTATGATTCACACGCAACCATGTTATGATCCCTACAACCATAGTATTATCACATACAATGATTTTAATTTCGATAAAAAAAAGTACTATTTATGCATTAGATCCGTACCAATAACATTTGTTCTAAAAAGCATATTTAAATGAAGAAAAATTACAATCATACAGCATGATTGCCGTAATCGTATTATTGTTAACATAAAACGCAAAACACAATACTTTTGTCGCACCAACCATATTTATATTGTTGCTATAACCATATTTTCATTTTTTAAATATGGCAATAATACTATTGTTACAATTCAACAATATTAATGTTGTGGCAATCATACTATTGTCAAAATTAAATTCAGTAAACAATACTATGGTTGCCGCGAACATACTTTTATTGCGGAGAACATATTATTATTGCCGTGACCATGTAGTAACCATGTTTTTTCTCTGCGTGCAGTGACCCCATCGTAAAAGACCGCCCACCAAACAATGACTGAAGCTGGGTGATGACCCTTTTCCACCCTTGGGATCAGTTCAGATGCTTCCTTAGATGACCGCGCATACACACTATCATTTTGTTTGTTGAATTTTTTCTGAACGGTAAAAATTTTTCATCGGTGAACAAAATTTTTCTGTGCAAATTATCAGCGTGCTTCACCAAAAGACGTTTGCATTTTTCATTCCTATTTTTTTTTAAAGCTGCAGTCAATAAATGTCCGGTACGTCGTTTGAAAGCACCAAGACCCAAGTCTTTTTTATGATTCGTCTCGTGGACTTTTGCGTGATATTCATCTCACGGGCCATGATTTTCTGTTTTCGGAGCGGATTTCTGTGAATTCTTGATTAACCGGCTTTGATGACATGCGGTGTTCGAACAGAGCATGGGCGGCCCGACCGGTGGCGGTCTTTTACATCTCCAGTCCCCTCAAACAGTTGTATGGATCGGTAAATGGAAATGCGGCTAATCCCTAGTGGCCGGAGCATTTTTAAAATATCGCTTTTTTCATTTCACACTTGAAAAGCTCTATTACAGCGATACGGTTCTCATTATCTGACCACTCCATGGTGAAAATTGAAACAATTTTTCAAAACCCATATGACATTAACGGGCTATGTTCAGTTCTACTATTGAAATGGGTGTGTTCAATGTTGTACAAGTATTTATGTCCCTACTAAGTATACTCAATTTGTCATTCTGTTTTAAACACCAAACACCCTACTAATAAAGCACTCGCATAGTCCTGCTAGGTCTCAGTTACTTTTTATGGCCCAAGTAAGTTTTTTTGCAACACACTATTCCTTAGAAGTTTTCGCGCTTAACATGTCCAAAACAGCCTACAGGATAAATGGGAATATATCATTTGGTACGGACAAAAAGTGTAACGCATCGAAATAAGCATTTAAGACCCTAATTATACAGGGAGGCTGATGAAAGCCGCTTCCAAAAAAAAAATTAATACATTTTTTTTCTATTTAATGAATCTGGTAATTTTTTTTATTTTATTTTGCAGATTTTTTTTTAAGTAGATTAACAAAAATGGATAACTGGGACACTGAAACAGGAATTTGGATTGTCCGCCGCTATCATGCACTGGAGTCCGTAGTTTCGTTTCAAAGAGAGTATATGCGCACGTTTGGCGGCAATCCTCCGAGCAGATGGACCATAACACAGTGCGACACGAAAAAATATCACTACGTGATAAAAACCCAAAAATGACCGTGTTTTGCCCAAAGTCATGCGTTTTTTATGGGCCCCAAAGATTTGGGGCCTCGGTGTCATTTTTGGAAAAAGTGGATAACTTGAAAAGTAAGGTTTACAACAGTAGTTCTCATTCGTTTGGGGAGAGCCTGGCCTTATAGAGTTCGGTTTTACTTTCAACAATTGCAGCAAAGCTTTCTAAAGAGGGTTGTCACGGACCCGAAATCATGATAAAAGTCAATGTCTCTTTGCCATTTTTGTTAAAAACTTGTCTTCTATTTAAATATAGAAGCAAGAGGTCTTGAGCCGGTTAATCCCTTTTCAATGTGTAAAAGCAACAAACCGAAAGAAAACAAACGAGCTAAACAAAGTTTATAACTTTCTCAGGTTCATATTATGCAAACTGTTCGGGACTTTAATTAACTCTCTAAGGCAAAGTTGTAGCTCTTGTCATAAAGAGCAAAAATGTTGAAGGAAAGAAAAATTAGAAATGCGTGGTGTCATTAAATATTTACATAAAAAAGGTTTATCGGGACGAGAAATTCATAATGATATGGTGAATGTGTTAGGTGAAAGTGCTCCTTCATATGCAACAGTAAAAAATTGGATTGCCGAATTTCAACGTGGTCGTACAAGCATTGAAGATGAACCACGTAGTGGACGTCTAAAAACGGCAACAACAACAGAAATTGTAGCCAATGTGCATGATATGGTATTAAGTGATCGACGAATAAAAGTGCGTGAAATAGCTAATATCATGGGCATCTCAAATGATCGAGTCCATTTAATTTTGCAGGAAGAACTACAGATGAAAAAGCTTTCTACAAGATGGGTGCCGGACGTGTTAACAGTCGACCAAAAACGCATAAGAATGAACATTTCTCAAGCTTGTTTGGATCGTTTTCAGCGAAATAAAATGGATTTTAAGCGTCGTTTCATAACTGTTGATGAGACATGGATCCCCCACTATACTCCAGAGACAAAAGAACAATCCAAACAATGGACTAAAGCTGGAGGAAGTGCCCCAAAGAATGCAAAAACAATTCAATCGGCTGGTAAGGTTATGGCAACGGTTTTTTGGGACTTCAAAAGTATTTTATTGATTGACTATCTGCAAAAGGGTAAAACAATAAATTTAGAGTACTGTTGCAACCTTTAAGATCAATTAAATGTACATATTCGAGAAAAACGTCCTGGCTTACAACACAAAAAAATAATTTTTCATCAAGACAACGCACCAGCGCACAAGAGTGTTTTAACAATGGCTAAACTCAACGAATTAAAGTACGAGTTGCTTGACCACCCACCTTATTCTCCTGATTTAGCATTTTACCTCAAATGAAGATGCAATTACAGTTGTAAACCACTATTTTGAAGACCTTGAATAAAACTATTTTAATCAAGGGATAGAATTGCTAGATAAGCGTTGGACTAAGTGTATTGAAGCTTCAGGAGATTATATTGAAAAATAAAAATATTTTTGAAAAACTAACTATTCTCTTTCATAGCTAGGCAAAGAGCTTTCCGAACCGCCCTCGTATATGTTTACAATTTTTGTTCTTTATGACAAGAGCAACACTTTTTCCCAAGAGAGTAAATCAAAATTCCGTTTTCAAGATATGAGCCTGAGAAAATGATCACTTTTTTGCAAACATGACACCGAGGCCCCAAATCTTTGGGGGCCCATAAAAATAGTTTAAAGAATTTGGGCAAAACTGGGAGACACGGGTCTTTTTTTTGTGCTTAAGCACGAAGTGGACTCCGTATATGGTTATATTTCCATGACTTTAAAAACAACACACGTGTAATGAGACTTGTTAACAATTTTGCCGAGCATGGGAAGTCAACAGAAGACCTTGCCATCGCAACCCTTCAGTTCGGAAAGAGAAAACAATCGCTGATGTAGCTGCTGCCATCAAAACAATCCTAGAGTTTCGACAAGAAGTGTATCTGCTCTGGTATAAGCATACAGTCATTGCAGTCAATTATGCACAAAGATTTGGACTTATTCTTATAAAAAATTCAAATAGCCAACAAACTGAACGCAGCAGACTTCCCGATTCGCTTGGAATTTTTCCAGAAAATGCTTTAAATTGTGAAAGAGGACGGAAACATGTTAAACTGTCTTTTCATGTGTGACGAGGCCCAAATTGTCAAATCTGGAGTGCTTCCAACCCACAGATACATCATGACACGATATTGCATCCACTCCGTGTCACAGTGTGGTGTGCAGTTTCACCACTCTGCATTGTCGGGCCGTACTTCTTCGAAGAAAATACTCACACCGTTACGGATACTGGAGACCGTTACTAAAGCATGTTGAGAGAATTTTTCTATCCAGAATTACGCCGATTGATAATTTTTTTCAACTCTGTGTGGTTTTAGCAAGATGGTGCAACTCCTCACATTGCCCGGCCTGTTCTGACAGAATTGCGGCGAAATTTTTCCAATAAGTTGATATCCAGAAACTCCTAATTCCGTTGGCCCCCAGGTCGCATGACCTTACTGCACCTGACTTTTTTTTTATTGCAAACAGGAAGTCTACAAAGCAAAACCAACAAATTCGAATAAACAAGAGCAATCTCTTCGAGAAACAATTGCGGCTATTCCTGTCTCAACTCTCCAAGCAGTAATGAACAACTTTTTGGTAAGATGCCACACATGCATCAACGAGCAAGGGGGCATTTAAATTCCATTATTTTTGAAACTAATTAAGCTATATTTTATAAAATTGAATAAGCTTTAACATTAATAAAAGAAAAATGAATTCCATACACTGAAAAAAAGTTATTTAGGTTTCATAATGTAGCAATATACATCAGTCACCCTGTATTTTGACCGAATACGTTTCATGACTATTTAAGTCATTTGAACCATGTCCGTCTGTGTGACTGGTTCGCGCGATAACTTGCGAAAGTAGTTAGCAATCGTTTTTAAATTTTCCCAAAACTGTCTGTGGAATTGAAAATGGGTCAAATTGCTATATTCCTTTCGGAACCTCCCTTACAAATGTAGCGTTACTCCTACTCTTGGTATTAAAATATTTCAATTCAATTCATACGATCTAACTTAAAATCAATTTTTAAGAACAGGTTTATAAGCTTAACTAAGTGACAAATAATTGGATTCCTAGCCACGTCCCTTCTGGTACCTCCCACATAAATGACTTTTGTCCAGTGCAGGTTAGAACCCTTGCATATCAAATAATTTGTTGACACCTCCCATTCTAGTACCACTATTCCGCCCACTATTTTGTTTTTAAAATATCTTAAATGGTACTCACAAGATCTAACACAAATTAATACTTAAGACCACAATTATAAGGTTAGCCCGGTGATAGATAATTGTATTTCTACCATAGCCACGCCCCTTCTGGTACACCCCACAAAATTGACACTGTACGTGAAATTTGCTTAAATTTGACATCCTCTATAATTATATAATGGCTTTATACATTTGTTCGGAAAGAGTGCATGACACGCCCATTCTGGTACCTCCAGTGCAAATGCACCACTCCGCCCACTTTTGTTATTCGCATAATAATTCAAGTACTATTCATACGTATCTGCTGCAAAATTAGTATGTGCTAAGCAAAGTAAGACTTACTAAGACCAGCTGACGAAAATTTAGAACCTTAGTCACGCCCCTTTTGCACTTTTCTCGCACAAGATACTATCCGAGCGTAGGTTGAAACCCGCATTTTTTCCTAACGCATGAATGGGGAATTTTGTTTTCTGCAATATTTTTACTACATCTTTGTCTGCGCATAAGAAAAACAATGGATGCCACGCCCTATCCTACCACCATCCACTAAATCGACCCTTAACGCGATTTCAATAAAAAAAAAAAATCTTTCTAACGCATGAATTAGGAATTTTCTTTTTTGCAATATTTTTATTACATCTTTGTCTCAATAAAATAGGTACTCTTCAGGCAATGAAGGGCGGAAGGAAGGACATTTAATATATGTATATGATTAGGGGTACTTAGTAAGTCAATTAATACGACTGAAACTTCTTTACTTGTTTTTGTACCCATTAGGTTCTAGTGGCCCAAAGTTGTCCCTAAATTCATAACTAGGAAAAGGAATTCCACGCAAATATTTGTTTCCAATAAAATGCCATTGATTTGTTAGTGCATATTTTAGCAAAGTGCATTTTTTTGCATATTTTGGTAAGAAATTCATATTTTTGCATATTCTTTTTTATTTTAATGCATATTTTGCCTTAAATACCAGATTTTTTTATCCCAGGCTTAAAAAAGTCTATAATAATAGAATAAAAAAACTCTTTACAAATAATGTTAGTGCCAAAAAGATTCTTGTTTTTGATAAATTTTTAACTTACAGTTTAGCATTTTCAATAAAAACACCTGAAGAAGTTGAAAACAAGCCAACGAAACGTTAATGAAAAATTAATAAATTTTTTTATTTTCCTCATTATAATTTGACCAAATAGCCCAATAAATCAAATATTATAGAAAAATATTAAAATTGGCCTAAAATCAAAGTAAAAATTCAAATAATTTTGAAAAAAGTATATTTATTTACATTATGGATTTATCAGAAAGTAAATAAAAGGACTGGAGGGAGCTTATTTTAGCCAGGGAAATAAAACAAATTAATGACGAAAATTTTAAAATATATGGTGATAGTGGCAACAATTCTTTACAATAATTCTGGATTCGAGAAAATTGTGCATATTGCAGTTGGGATACAAAGACTCGCACGCTTTGCTTAAAAATGTACCTTGTTCTTCCGTCAGTGCTGTACTTTTGTACTCATTGTGTTTTTGAGACTAAATAAATTATGGCTTACTTTTATAAATTGAAAAAGAGCTTAAATGTACAGAAGATCTTTCTTACAGGCTGTTTCCACTACGGTCGCGTCCACGTCCGCGTCCAAAAATCAATGAACGCGCGTTACAGCCTATACAAAAAACATAGGCAGTTATGTATGGATAAAGTCGCGTTCATATTGAACGCGTTTTTCGATAAGTCGCGTTTTCTATAAATTCGTTTATTTTTGCAATCGAAACCCACCCATACCTATTAATGGCAACACCGCAAATTGCGCATCCCTATTAAAACAGCTGTTTATCAGCATAAACATAAAGCGCTGCTGCTAATGCACATTTCCATTAGGAGCAATACCATTTGATCCTCATTTTCCATTTAACTCCATGATAATTTCACAACACAAAAATATTAAAATTTTTCGCACCGCAAAAAAAACAAATAAACACAAACAGCTGTTTGAACGCAAACGTGGACGCAAAACACAATGAAAACACCATTACAAATTCTCGATAAATCGTTGACGCGGACGTGGACGTAGTGGAAACAGCCTATTAAATGTACATAACTGTACTCGTAAAAGAAAAAAAGTCCTAAAAAGGAAAACATTTTAAAAAATCTATGATATTTTGTTCCAGTAAATACTAGATTTGTATTCCTAAGTAGCACACTTATTATTAAACCTCACTGTAACAATTAAGCTTTTATCACCATTCGGTCTACCACACTTTTTATCGCATGCCACAACTTGTTCCATTGCAAGCTTTTAAGAATATGCTAGTTTTTGGTCTCTTAAAATGTTAACGTTCTCTTAGAAATTTCTTAAAGCAATATCGTTTCACATGCTTTTGGTTTTTTTTTTATTATTTTCAAAATATTTTCTTTTCTTGTCGTAAGCTTTGCTGTATTTATGTAGGGACATAAATACTGTTACACACGTTTTATGCTGTAAAATAGAAAGTACTGAATGCTTTTGAACCAAATATTTTTTAATATATTAATTGATGTATATTGTATCAAAAAAGAATTTTCTTATTCGAAATGTTCGCCTTTTGCCTTTACACATAGCTGCACGAACCTCATCTATTGGAAAATTGGCCACAGCTCGAACCAAAGCAGTCTTAAGAGATCCAATGTTGGGGTATTTTTTGTGACAAACCTTGTTCTCTAAAACGGTCCACAATTTGCAAACCAATGGGTTCAAATCTGGACTGCCTGAGGGCCATTCTTCAGAGGAAATGAACGCTGGGTCCGGACGGAATGTTAAAGCACTTGGATACCCCGGGAGTAGAGTACATGACCAAAGTGCTCAATCTGTCGCTAGCCACTCACGAAGTTCCCGATGCCTGGAAAATGGGCAGAGTGGTGCCGCTACTGAAGTCGGAAAAAAAGACGCAAGTAAAGGAGATTCGTACAGACCGATCTCCTTGCTTTCTCCAGTAGCAAAGACGCTTGAAGCACTGCTCCTCCCCAGCCTGATCGAACACTTTCCTAGTGCTGATCATCAGCATGTATTCCGCAAGCAGAACAGCACAACAATTGCTTTACACGCCATCACCACATGTATAAGTCGCGGCCTTAACCAGAACAAGCCTAACGACAGGACGGTCCTCGTGGCTCTTGACCTTACAAAAGCCTTCGACACGGTCAATCATGCCACTCTGTTCGAGGACATTGAAAAAACGTCCCTTCCGCCCAGTTTGAAACGTTGGTTCGTAAACTATATGTGTGGGCGCCAGTCATATGTAGAATTTAGAGACAGAAAGTCGCTGCCCCGTAGAGTAAAACAAGGAGTTCCCCAGAGTGGAGTTTTATCCCCGGCTCTGTTTAACCTCTACCTCTCTAAAATTCCTGCACCACTAGACGGCTTTGAAATTGTGTCGTACGCTGACGATTGCACAATTCTGGCGTCAGGACCTAAAGTGGATGACATTTGCGAGAAAATCAATTGTTACCTCACTGACTTAGCACTTCACTGCGAGGAATATGAAAATATCCGCCTCCAAATCATCAGCCACACTGTTTACTGCTTCGAACGCACAGGTGCGGTTGTCACTCAATGTGAAAGTCGATGACGTCAACATCCCGACCACCAACTACACCAAAATCCTTGGGGTCACATTGGACAGCCTTTTTAGATCCTCTGCACATGCTACAGCTATCTGCGATAAACTCAAAAGTAGGAACAAGGTCCTCAAGTCACTTGCCGGCAGTACTTGGGGAGCCGACAAAGAAACCTTTTTGACCTCTTACAAAGCGATAGTTCGGTCTGTAGCAAACTACGCAGCACCTGTATGGTCGGCGAACGTGAGTACGACGCAGTGGAAGAAAATTCAGACTTGCCAGAATCCCGCCCTTAGAACGTCAACAGGGTATCTTCTTATGTCTTCTGAGGACCATCTACATGAGGAGATAAAGGTCCTGACCGTGCGCAGACACAATTTCCTGTTGTCTAAGCAATACCTGCTAGGGTGTTTTCGCAGCAGTCATCCTAACCACCATCTTTTGAACAGGATGCCTCCACCCAGGCAGATAAGGTACGATCTCCATGATCTAGAGAGAGAGGTCCAGCGGTATAAGAGAGAACCTTTAGATCATCGAAACTATCAGGCAGGTTTGAACAACATTCACGCCGATGATGTCGCAGCAGCAGTATCCAGCTACCGTGTGAATGTAGTGCTAGGGGAACATCCCCTGGAGATTTCACCTGAGGAGAAGGTACTACCTCGGCAGACGCGCGTGGTTCTGGCGCAGCTGAGATCTGGATGATGCAGCCGCCTCAATTCTTACTGGGCACGAATTGATGCTAACGTTCCGGACATCTGTCCCGCCTGCCATCAGGGACCACATGATGTACTGCACCTCTTTAATTGTCCGGCCAAGCCCACTCAGGTCTCTGTGGACGCATCCAGTTCAAATGGCGCATTTCCTTCACCTGGATATCGAAGCTAATCCCCCATAGACGAACAATACTTCAAATAAATATATTGTTGTTACAACAACAACGCTGGCAAATTGTTTCGAAGCCAGGCCTGGGACGTTTTAGCCTTATGGGCCGGCGCAGAATCCTGCTGGAGAGTTCATGGCTGGTATGGAACAATTGTTAAGAGGCTTCACAACAGCTTCCAGAACGGTTTCTTGGTAAACTTTGGCCGATGTTTTGACTCCTTGTTCGCAGAAATGCAGGTCAGTGACCCCATCTTAAGAGACACCCCACCAAACCATTACTAAAGCTGGGTGATGACCCTTTTCCACCCTTGGGATCAGTTCAGATGCTTCCTTAGATGACCGCGCATGCACTCTTTCATTTTGCTTGTTAAATTTTTCCTGAAAGGTAAAAATTTTTTCATCGGTGAACAAAATTTTTCTGTGTAAGTTATCAGCGTGCTTCACCAAAAGACGTTTGCATTTTTCAATCCTATTTTTTTTAAAGCTGCAGTCAATAATTGTCCGGTACGTCGTTTGAAAGCTCCAAGTCTTTTTTAATGATTCGACTCATGGACTTTTGCGTGATATTCATCTCACGGGCAATGATTTTCTGTTTTCGAAGCAGATTTCTGTGAATTCTTGATTTAACGGCTTTGATGTCATGCGGTGTTCGAACAGAGCGTGGGCGGCCCGACCGGTGGCGGTCTTTTACATCTCCAGTCTCCTCAAACAGTTTTATGCATCGGTAGACGTACATGCAGCTAATCCCTAGCCGCATGTAAAAATATCTGAATATCTATCTGAAGATCCATATTTTCAATGACTCTGGGACATAATGGAGGTTAAGTGTCGATAATGTGCCGAATTATCTCGTCCTTTAGTTTTTTAATTGTTCTTGACTTATTGACGTACACTTTTTGTTTTGAATATTCCTAAAGAGAGTAGGACTTCTACGGTGTCAAATCATGATTGTGGCCACGACGTGTGATAATACGGCCATTGAATTTCTTGCAAAAATTCTAAATTCCTGGCCACAAGAAATCCGTTATCGTCTCGCGATAGCAAACACCATTCCCGGTAACGGCTTGGCTGACCTTATTTCGAAGAAGAACGATAGCCGAAGAAGACAGCAGTTTGAATAATTGCCTGTTTATGTCTGAAGAGACCCATTTTGATCTATACGGCAATGTAATAAAGCAATATTGCCGTATATGGAATGAATCTAGTCCACAAATACTCCATGAGGCGGAACGTCACCCAGAGCAAGTTATTGTGTGGTGCGCAGTTTCATCAAGCTGCATTGTGGTGCCATACTTCTTTAAAGAAAACGGTGTAACAGTGACTGTCAATGGGGATCGTTAGTTAAAGATATTGAAAGATTTTTTTTACCCAGAACTGCGCCGAAGACGTATCCTATTCAACAGTATTTGGTTCCAGCAAGTTGGAGCAACTCCACATATAGCCAGGCCGGTTATGAGAGAGCTCTAACTAAAAAATCAAAAAGGTCACCGGACCTGACTGCACCAGACTATTTTATATAAAAGTAGAGTTATGTCAAGCAAGAGGTGTACAAAACGAAACCAAGGAATTTGTCTGAATTGAAGCAGTACATTAAAGCGATCCCAACTTCTACCCTTTTGGACGAAAAAAATATAGGACGGGCCAAAAGTTACCACGGCGTTTAAAAATTTAAAAACTTTTTCGTTTGTATATTTTTATTACTTTTTTTAGATAATATAAATAACATTGGGAAAAAAATTATAGATTAACAACTAAATAAAAAAAAATAATAATAGAATTTTATTATGTTCAGATCGTTTGTTTTATTTCGGTCCGTTGCTTTTACACATTGAACAGGGATTAACCGGCTCAAGGCCTCTTGCATCTATAATTAAAAAGAAGACAAGTTTTTAACAAAATGGCGCTCATGCGAATTCATGAGTGGTGAAGCTTATTTTCGTTTGAATGGCTTTGTGAAAAAGCAGAACTGAGGTTATGGGGTTTTAAAAATCCAAGAGCCATTCATCAACTCCAATTGCACCCCATTAGGTGTCTAGTATGGTGTGGGATCACATCTGCTAAAATCATTGGGCCTTACTTCTTCGAGAATAAAGATGGAAGTGCTGTAACCGTAAATGGAGAGCGATATCGGTTTATAGACAATTTTTTACGTCCTGCTCTTGAAAACAGATCTGAGATGTGGTTTCAGCAGGACGGAGCCACTGCCCGAGACACAATGGCTTTTTTAAGTCAAATTTTTGGAGAGCGAAAAATTTCCAGAATTTGAAAATTATTTGGCCAGTGAGATCGACAGATTTGTCAGCACCCGACCATTTTCTTTGGGGTTATTTGCAGGAGCGAGTATATGTGAACTTGTCCGAGTCAATACTTCAACTCCAGGCCGACATTTTTGCAGAAATTGTAACGCTACAGCCACAAATTTTGAAAGATGTTATGGATGGATAATGCTCTTAAACAGGCCAATCATTGCGAAGCTGAAAACGGTGGTTTTTCATTTAAGTGGAATTATTTTTCATACATAAAAATATTTCCATTTTGTACTCGTATAATCTGAGAAAAAAAAATTAATAAACGAAAAAATTGTTATAGTTTTTAACCCCATGGTATCTTTTGGCCCACCCCGTATTTGTCTGATCAGGTGTCGCATATGCGTGGATGAGCATGGAGGCAATTTACGGTCTATCATCTTCAAACACAATTAGTCATATAAAATTAAATTAAATTTTCTATACAATGAAAAAAATGAAATACATTAAAATAAAAAAAAAGTTATTTGCAATTCTTATTGTAGCACATTTAGTGGGCCACCCTGTATGTGGTTATTTCTAACGGGCCCTAGAGCCGAAAACTTACATTTTTATCTCTTTCAAGCCGAGCTGCATGGGTACGTTAATGTAATTAAATGTGATATCAGCCTTATGGATACAAATTTACAACAAAAAAATGTTTATGCCGTTTATGGAAAATATAGGGTGATCCATCTAGAAGTATTTTTTCAGAACAAAAAAAAATATAAAAATTCAAATCAAGTGTGGAATCTTTATTGGTAATTTGAAAGGACATTTTATGGCATTTATTTTTTGAAAATAATTACCTTCAAATGTTGGCAACTGTATTATGCAAATGAGCGTTCGGTGAGAAACGGGAAGTTCCGCTGTTTTCGACCAAAATTTTGTTCAGTGATGAGACCCATTTCTGGCTCAACGGCAAAGTCAATAAACAAAATGTCGCATTTGGGCTGAAGGGAAACAAGAAGAGGTTCAAGAGGTGCCATTTTACCCAGAAAACCACGGTTTGGTGCGGTTTATAAGCTGGTAGAATCATCAGTGCAAATTTTTTTTAAAAATGATGATGGCCGGAACGTAACCTTGAATGGTGCTCGCGCCATGATATCTATCTTTGTGCTACCTGAAATTGAAGCCCGTAATCTTGACAACACTTGGATTCAAAAGGACGGCGCCACTTGCCATACTGCTGCTCAAACAATGGATCTATTGCGAGGTCATTTCGAAAAACAGCTAATTTCACGTTTTGGACAGGTGAGCGAGTGAGATCACACCTTTAGACATTTTTCTTTGGGGCTATGCAATGTCCAAAGTCTAACTAACCAGCTACGATTCCGGTTTTGGATGCCAACATTACGTGTGTATGGCATAAAACGGCCTTTCGAATAAACATTAAAGATTATACGCTTGATTTAAATTTTTGTATTTTTTTTTATTTTGAAAAAATATTTCTAAATGGAAAAAAAAATTAACAAACGAAAAATGTGTTAAAGTTTTTAACCCCATAGTATCTTTTGGCCCACTCTGTATTTGTATTTGTGATCTGGTGTCGCATATGCGTGGATGAGCATGGAGGCAATTGACGGCCTATCATCTTCAAACACAATTAGTCATAAAAAATTAAATTAAATTTTCTATACAATAAGAAAAATAAATGAAACATCAATTAAATTTTTTTTTTGAATTTCTTATTGTAACACAATTGGTGTGCCACCCTGAATGTCGTTATCTCTAAGGGGCCCTAGAGCCGAAAACTTTCATTTTCATCACTTTTAAACCGAGATGCATAGGCACATTTAAGTAATTAAATGTGCTATTATTCTTATGGATTCAAATTTACAAAAAAAATGTTAAAGCCGTTTATGGAAAATATTTTCGTTATGAAAAAATTCATACATTTACAAAAAAAAAAAAATTTAAACCGTTTATCAAAAATTTTTGGGTAGAAATTGTTTCAGTGAGTCGCTTGTGTCTCTCTCTTCGACAATAATATAAAGGCAATATAAATGCATGCTCCGTATATATAGATCGTTAAACGAGTAGAGGCCAGGTCGGCAGCACGGATAAATGGTATTGAAAAGTCGCCCACACCAACGACGAAACGCCCCGCCCGAAACGTTGATGTGTTTGCTTTACTTCGCTGACTTACTTTTTCTTCCCTCTATGACAAACACCAACAAAACCTGATCTTATTAGCTTGTGAAGTAATTCCTCTTCGAAAATATTTGTGTTTAGAGCCAATGAACAAATTTTTTATTGTGCTTAGTGCAAAGGTTTGAGACTATTTTTTTAAAGAATAATTTATTCTATAGAAATCCAAAATTATTCAAAACGCAGCCAAAAAGACTTAATTGCAAACAGCGACGACTTTAATCTCGGTGAGCACTACTTCAGAACCACCCAACCCCAAACAACGAAAGTGATTTAACCATGATCGGCGACTATACACTAAATGGCAAGCAGATAGAATTCAACGAGAACTGCCGTCAATAGAGTTTTCTACGGAACAAAGTTAACACATTAAAAATATCTCGCACTACTTATATTTTGTGATCCATCTACAGGTATTTTTTCAGAACAAAAAAAATTCAAATCAAGTGTGAAATCTTTATTGGTAATTTGAAAGGACATTTTATGGCATTTATGTTTTTGAATATAATTTTTTTTTGTTCTAAAAAAATACCTCTAGATAGATCACCCTATATATTAAAACGCATACACGTACACAAGATACACATCAATGTCGTTGTCCATTTAAAAACAACAACGACAGCAATGCGAGCCTTATTATTTGATAAAAACTTTGGCTTATTTACAATATATTTTATTGAGTGGTGATAATTTTCACACACCAATTTTTTTGTAAAAGTTTGAAGGTTGGTATTTTATCTGTGTATTCAACTAATAGTTTTTTTCTCTTCTAAAAAATATACAATTTTTTGAGTTAATACTCTTTTGTTGAACATGTGTGATACATGCTTCCACTAATGGTCTTATTTACTACGTCACAAGACTTTTTAATGAATGAATTTATTTTAAAATGTATCGCAAAAAAACATGATATATTTCTTTTTAATTCGATAAAGGAAAATCGATATCGAACTAATGCTAATTTAATGACCACAGCGACCGCCGCCGACTGTCACACAGAATGACAAACATGCTCGCACTTCTGAATGACAAATGTATTAGAAAATATTTATATGTGTAGGTATACTCGTACAGCAGAATAGCTATTAAATTTATGAAAAATAATCTCTATTTTAAGATATTTTTTCCACACATCTAGTAGAGAGAAGAGAAACCGGTGGGAAGGAGGGATTATTTGTTTAAATGCAACGAAAACAATTTTGTGACTGTGAGACATTTCCAAATACTTAGAATTTTGTGTCTACAAGTCTTTTCAATCAGATTACTCACTTTATAGATATGCACAATGTGTGGAAAGCCCTATGTGCATTGCACATAGGGCTTTCCAAGGCAACATCTGATAGAATGTTTAAAATAGTTTTTCAAATTCTCAAAAATGATTTGGAGAAAAAATATAATCGAACTCAAGGACGAAATAAAGTTACAGCAAATCAACCGACTGAAAGTATCTATTTTATTTAATTGTCTGAACTACACGCAGAAAAACGATATAGTCACGACAACCATATGTTCTCGGCAATAAAAGTATGTCCGCCGCAACCATTGTATTGTTTTTTGAATTAAATTTTTTCAAAAGTATGATTGCGGCAATATTAATATTGTTGAAATGTAACAATATTACAGTTAAATTAAGAAATAAAAATATGTTTGTAGCAACCAATAAGTATGGTTGGTGCAACAAAATTATGTTTTTTATTGGGTTTTCTGTCAACAATAGTATGATTATGGGAATCATACCGTATGGTTGTGACTATGAACTAAGCTCAACTGTTTTTATTGACCAACGATACATTTAAAAATAAAAAAACATACAAACACACACGATACAATAACATATTTATATTTAACAATAATATGATTATGGGAATCATACCGTATGGTGTAAATTGTAAACAACATACGGCTAGCGATGTCTATACGAAATCAAAAGGCAGTGCGAGGAATTTTTATCGTCTTGACTTTTGCCGGGGGAATACTCTACTGCCGGCTGATTCTTGTTTATGTAGAATCTGCCTACACTTGAGTGTATAGCTAACGCTCATGGTTTAATCATATTCGTTGCTTGGGGTCAAAGGATAGTAAAGTACCGTTTACCGAAACTGCAGTCTCTCATGCTTGCAACGTTTTTTCGACTATGAGACCATTTTTCTTTCGGTAAATTCATAAATATTTCAAACATTTTCCGCCGGAGAGTGTACACATGCGCATCGAGTTTGGCATCGAGTAGTTCATTGAAAATTTATTTTGAGTTTTTTAATTAAGTATTAAGGACAAATAATAATAAAGAACTTAAATATTATGACTTGAACAGTTTTTATTCTGGTTCTACCCTTTTTGTTGTTTCTTTTTCAGAATTCTCAGTCTTAAACCAGAATAAAAACTGCTCAAGTCATAATTATGATAAATGAACGAATAAATATAAACAAAAAGAAAGAACTTAAATATTTTTAATTTAATGTTTCTACATAATTATAAGCGAGTTTTGTAGTATAGTCAATTGACAATGTATAAACGTCTATTCGACAGCTTTTGAATGACTATTTTGTATCTTTGAAGGGCATGTTCAGTAAAATATGGTCTCAAATCTGACTATGTAATTTTAAATAATTTACTTAATAAATATATCTATTGTTACAACATAACTCAATCCTTACAGATAATTTTGGGGATCAAAGTATGGCTGAGAGGGATCATACTACTATGGTAGTATGTAAAACATACTATGGTTGTGGGCATCATTAAATGGTTTTAAGGATCATATTTTGGTTGAGTGTGAATCATAAAATGGTTGTGGGGATATCATCGTATGGCTGTGTGCGAATCATACTGAGGTTTTGTGAATCATAAAATTGTTGTGTCACAACCAAATACCCAACAATAGTATGATGCTCTTTGAATATTGTCACCCAACCATACATTCGTCTGCGTGTACTATGGTACTCTATAAGTAAAGTATGTTCCAAACATTTGCCATAGGACACAAGGGTCGATCTTAAGTTTGCCATCGAGTGCTAAATTAAAATTTTTTTTTTATGACGAACTATGGATCTATGCATATGAACCCCAAACAAAACAGCAACCGATTAGATTGGTACAAAGATATGTTGAAAAAGTACAATGCGGTAGCTCAAAGGCAGTGTATAATATTGTTACAGGTGACGAATTATGAGTCTATGCATATGACCCCGAAACAAAACAGCAATCGACCGTATGGGTCTTTCAAGACAAGCCAAATCCAACAAAAGTTGTTCGTGGAAGCAAATGATTGCGCTTCTTTTGGTATAACCGGCCATGTTGCTTTAGTGGAACGTAGGACTGTCTATTCTGAGTGGTATACAACCATCTGTTGGCCAACAGTGGTCGAAGAAATGAGGAAAGATAATAAGAGAAGACGGATCATTTTGCACCACGACAATGCGAGCTCACACACATCAGCTGAAACGATTAGCTATTTGACCACTCAAGATGTCGAATTAATAGGCTATCCACCGTACAACCCTGATGACCCAATGACTTCTTCTTATTCCCTAGCATCAAAAAAAAATGCGTGGCCAACGTTTTTTTATCGCCGCAGCAGCTGTTGAAGCCCTTAAAAATCATGTTTTGGAGGTGTCTCAGTCGGTGTGAATAAAGTGATTCGAAAATTTGAAAAACAATAGAACCATTTCTAATGATAAATTATTGTGTTTTATTGTCGGACCCGAAATATATAAGTAAATAGCCTAAGCAACATTAATTGTTGCCTGGCGCCATCTGACATTTCTATTGGAAAGTTTTACATTTTTTGCATAAACGTACTCAGACGTGTTGTTTACAGTGACTTGAAAAAATCAATTTGGCAAAAAAAAATGGAATTAACTCGTGAACATTTTCGTGCGATTATTTTTTACAACTTTCGACGTTGATTATCACGACAAGAGTGCATCGATGAACTTAAATCTATGTAAGGCGATGAAGCACCATCCTATAGCACTGTGAAAAATTGGTTTAATGAATTCAATCGTGGCCGACGCTCGCTCAAAGACGAAGGTCGTCCAAAAAGGGTCGTTGTGCCAGAGAACATTGATGCCGTGCGTGAACTGATACTGCCAGATCGCCATGTGACATGCCGTGAGATAGAGACATTTCGAGCCATAAGCGCTAACCTATCGTAAGTCAAATTTTTGGAAAAAAAATTTTATTGCTGAAAAATAATCGTTAGGACAAGCCTCATCGTTTTGTATTTTTAAAATGACAAAATTGTTAGTAAAACATCAAAAAAAAAAGCTTTTGCATTTTATCGTAAATGATTGTTTAAATTTTATTGTGTAGCAATTTTATCGTAAGTCACACATCAAATTGCTGCAGCAATCGCAAATGTGTTCAGATTTTTTTTTTTGTTTTTTGATACAGTTATATGAGTAGGTAGAAATCTTAAATTTTTGCATTTAAACATTTGCATTTTTAATAAAGTTGTTTGAAATAAATAATAAAAACCGTCTCCTGTAAAATTTGCATTTTTTCACTTACGATAGGTTAGCGCTTATGGCTCGATTTCTTCCACCAGCATACATTCGATATTGCATGAACACCAGGCCGTAAAAAAAGGTTTGTTCTCGTTGGATCCCGCACAATTTGACAATCGCTCAATAAAAGGCTTGTGTCGATTGGTGCAAAGAAATTTTGAAAAAATACGATCTCGGTGCTTCAAAAGACGTTTATAAGATCGTCACAGGTGACGAATAATGGATCTATGATATATGCGTATGAGCCCGAAATAAAACAGCAATCGACCGTGTGGGTCTTCGAAGGCGAGCCAAATCCAACGAAATTTGTTCGTGGAGGATCACTTCGAAGCAAATGTTCGCCTGTTTCTTCGGCAAAACTGGTCATGTGGCAACTGTTCCGCTTGAGCAACTTAGGAAGGTCAGTTCTGAGTGGTGCACCACAATTTGTTTGCCTGTAGTCTTCGGAGAAATTCGAAAAACGCACACGAGAAAACAAATCATTGTGCACCATGACAATGCGAGCTCTCACACATCGGCTTAAACCTGCGCCTTTTTGACCGACCAAAACGTCGAATTGATGAGTCATCTGCCGTACAGCCTAACTCGCGTGAGTTGTGTTCAACTTCGGTGAGAAACAGTTTTCGACCACGATTTTGTGCAGTGATAAGGCACTTTTCTGGCTCAACGACAACGTCAATAAACATAATTGCCGCATTTTGGCTGAAAGCAACCACAAGAGGTGCCATTATACCTAGAGAAAACCACGGTCTGGTGCGGTTTATGGGCTGGAGAAATAATCGGTCCATATTTTTTCAAAAATGATGATGGTCGGAATGTAACCGTGAATGGAGCTCGCTGTCGCGCCCTGATATCGGACTTTTTGCTTCCTGAATTGAAGCCCGTAATCATGAGGACATTTGGATTTAACAGGACGGCTCCACTTGCCATACCGCTACTTAAGCAATGGATCTTTTAAGAGGTCATTACGAAGAGCAGCCAATTTCACGTTTTGGACCGGTGAGTTGGCTGCCTAGATCGTCTAATATCACAGCTATAGGCTTTTCTCTTTGGGGCTACGCAAAGTCCAAATTCTATGCTGACAAACCACCTATGATTCAGGTTTTGGATGCCAACATTACGCGTGTCATTAAAGCCATACCGGTCGAAATGCTCGAACAAGTTATCCAAAATTCGACCCCCAGAATGGACACCCTGAACCGTAGTTGCGGCCAACATTTAAAGGACATTATATTCAAAAAAATAAATGGCATAAAATGTCCTTTCGGAAAAACCACAAAGATTCCACATTTTATTTGATTTTTTGAAGTTTTTTTTTATTTTGAAAAAATAAACCTACACCCATACATAAAGGTAAATTACATGGTGAAAGCTCCTAGAGCTTACGAACATTTATAAAGCATTGTTTGGCTGTCGAGTTCCTCAGATTAAGCTTGCATTTTGTGCAATAGGTCTCTGATTTGCACTGTTTTTTGCCACTCCGATCGAGAAAAATGCACCAGTAACCAAAATTGTTATATCGAACATCGGGCAGGGGTCGGTACACTGTGGTAATGACTCTACGTGGCGAGTAAGTCTCAAGCAATATTGCAGATGGGCGACCTACCATTCTTTTATTATAATCTAACGCGATAACGTCACGCCATTGTACGAGAACGAAAAATGATATTGTTTACGGTTAACTGAAGACTATTTGCGTTAAACCCCGTTTGTTTTAAATAATTAAAAAATTTTAGAATACAATTTTTAAAGAATAGCAATTAGCGAGTTTAAGAGAGCTCGGTTATTACTCGCTTATAGTATATCTTGAACAACGTTTTTTCCAACTGACAAATTTTTAAATCAAACGGTTTATAAGCCAATCAGATATTGTTGTATTCAATAACATTTTAAAAATGCTCGTAAAATTATTAAGTTATCGCCCTATCGACCACTTAAACGTAAAATGAGCGAGTACCAATAGAACACGCCTATTATTATCTTGTGGCATATCGAAGCCAAAATCCATTACGGTTATAAACATTTGGTGATTAAAACTGAAATTCTACTTTTGCAAAGGATTTTTTATTAGTTCCAACCGACTTCTAACTTATTTATTTTTTGTGTATATGTTTTAGATTACAACAACTGTCTAAGCGAACAGTTTAATGTCTTTACTGAACATTTTAAATTTTGAAGTTAATAACCTGTTTTTGAACAAGTGCATTATCGTCCTTGTGCCTATTTCGTAAAAATTTAAATTTGATTTAGGGAATCTTTCAAAAACGGTCCACATTAAAAATAACAATGGCCAAGTGGTAAAAAATCTTTATTTTCGACATTAAACATACGAAGATGATTCTTCGAATAATACTAGATAATCAACCGTCGAACAATTTCCTATAGGTAAAAATAAAAATATGCTCAACTCACCGTGGGGTCCTCACATCTCTGACATGAGCACATAAAATGTTTTGTCACTGCCAAAAACATCTTTCGGGCCAGTGTGCTCCAAAACAGCTTCGTATACGAGGTGACAATCTCCTCGCCCTGTTTAATAGAGCGAGCTGCCGTCACAACAATGGTCTCGCCATCCTCGAAATGATGATTTGAATTCGGCGTACACTGATGATTCAACAAGCCGGCCAAGGGGAATAATGAGCGAACCTTTACCTTATGACCGTCCACCTGACTGCTGCCCTCAAAGGCATTTGTATTAAAGACACAGATAGTGCGATAGAAATAGTCCAACATATCGTGATCCTTAGGGAAATGTTCAAAGCACGCCAAGGCTCTCTGTACCTCAGCCATATAGTATTTGTCCGAATTGGCCTGGAGTGCATACAACAGCTTACGCTGCAACTCGCTGAGGAAGAAGCAGCGAACTATCGAAACAATGCGCAAGGAATTCGGATTGACTTTAGAGGTGTCTTTGGGCTTCCATTTACAAAAGAGTTGGCACTCCACGGAGTGGCGTTCTGATGCGGTGCATGAATCACAGACGGGTAGAGTGCAACCTCGCTTGCACATAATCTCCTGGTCATTGCCATCCAGGCGACAATAGCACACACAGCAAGTGTTGATGTTGTTGGACGACTTGATGGCGGTGGGACCAGCCAACAAAGCTTTTTCGCGTAATATCACCTCACCGGCTTGGATGTCTCTGGAGGCAAATATACCGCGACCGGATATGGGTGAATCAAGCACTTGCCAGGCGGGTTCTTTTTCGAGGAATTTCGGACCCAAGTGAAAATTAATCAATTCGGCCAATTCCGGCGTGCTTATGTTTAATGTCAAAGACATTTTCCAGCTTATAAATTTGAAAAAACACTATTTGCAATCAATTTAAATTTCGTTTTGCGTAATCGTCTCAAAGGCACACAAGTGAATCAAAAACGTTTTCAATATTATATTACGAGCGATAGAATAAAATATATCTTTATAGCTACCGAACCCGTTTGATTTCAAATACCAACTGAATAAAATTGATATTTTCAATAAAAATCATATGAGAACAATTCAATCTCTTTCCATAAGGCGCAGGCAGCTCTTAGCGAGAAGCAGACTAGACAGTGTATATGTTCACACACAAAATGTTTATTTTTTTCGTTTTTTATAAATGAGCCAAAAACAAAATTTTATTAGACCAAAATCACAAGCATATGGAGGAGGAACCCCATTATTTGGAGGAAATACATGATAAACCACCCACAAGTGAATGAAGAAAACTCAGAAATGTTCTCTGCATTTTGTGTATATTGTTGTTGTTTTTCTTTTTGTATTTTATTAATTTTGTAAAAAAAAATTTACGGGTCGAAAAAATATCTTTAAATTAAACCACTAATTTTTTTATTTATTTTTTAATTTATTTTCGGTTTGATTTTTTTTAATATTTTTATATCTTGGTATTCCTGTTAAATGAGATATGATAATATCTTCTCGTCTGCATCCACACATGACCACCTCAATTATTCCCACCTTAGATCTTTAGTCACATTTGAGATGCTTTCACAACCAAACAAATCGGTATGAAAAGTTTATGTATCAAAAATAATATTAGTTTCGATTATGCTTTAAATCCTTAGCATATACTTCACTTATTTTAAAATTCTAGATATTTTCTAGCTTTCAAAAAGCTTTAGAGGTCGGTGAACAAGAAATTCTAGGTCTCCCCGAACTTTCAAAAAGCCTAAGAGGATTGTGAACAAGAAATTCTAGATCTTCCCAAGCTTTTAAAAAGCTTTAGAGGATTCTGAATAAGAAATTCTAGGTCTCCCAAAGCTTTAAAAAAGCTTTAAAAGATTATAAACTAGATCGCTTGGTATTTTGCCTTTTATTTTGAATATCTCATGAGCGTTTAAAAGAGATTTGTCAGTTTGCATTAGGGATGTAGCGAAAGTAGGTTTAACGAAAACTAATATTGAACTATACAGGGTGATTCATTCACGACTGCACAAATTTCACCAACGTATTCCTTGGCTCATTTCATGAAAATATGTCCACAAAAGACCATGCATGAAAATGCTAGGGGGCAAAATTGCAGCAGTTTGAAAAGTTTGGGATAGTGGTCCGAGAGTACTAGGGTAAAATTGCTACGTTCTGCACCAGTGATCAGATAGATGGACATATTTTCATGAAATGAGCCAAGGAATACCCTGGTGAAATTTGTCCCGTCGTGAATGAATCATCCTGTATTTGTTGCGAACGCGAATTTTAAAATATACATTTTTGCGAATGCCAATCAAAAAACAAACATTTTTTTTTAAAGTTTATTTTAAATGAAATAAGAGGAATGAACATCATTATATAGAGAAATAAAAAAAATACAATTGTTTCCAGTGTGCCAGACACATTTTCATATTAAAAGGCGATTTAGTAAAAGGATTAAGAAAACACAAAACATTTTGAAAATGATTTGACGAAAAATTTTCATCTATAACATTCCATAATTAGTTTTTGCGAATGCGAACATGTGAAAGCGCATAGAGTAAGGGACCTAAGGATAAAAAATCAATTTTCATTTTTTTTCTTTTTTTGATGTGGACAACATCTGAGCATCGAATGAGACCGATCCCATGCCCCTAAAGTGTTCCCTCCCAGAGATATGCGCGTTTTATGAAAGTGAAGTCGACGATTCTAAGCGCAAATAAAAAGGGACCTAATCTTTAAAATGGCTCTCCTGAACAAAACTTTTCATCAACTTTTCACTTTTTTTTGATGTGGACAACATCTGAGTATCGAATGAGACCGATCCCATGCCCCAAAAGTGTTCCCTCCCAGAGATATGCGCGTTTTATGAAAGTGAAGTCGACAATTCTAAGCGCAAATAGAAAGGGACCTAATCTTTAAAATGGCTCTCCTGAACAAAACTTTTCATCAACTTTTCATTTTTTTGATGTGGACAACATCTGAGTATCAAATGAGACCGATCCCATGCCCCAAAAGTGTTCCCTCCCACAGATATGCGCGTTTTATGAAAGTTTTGGTACACCAAAGATACACGTAGTTAAATCTTTAAAATGGCTCTCCTGAACAAAACTGTTTTTTGACCTTAGGTCCCTTTCTATTTTGCGCGTCACATATGTATTCAAAATTTGCTAATGCGAATGCTAATATTCCAGAATTGGGTTTTGTGAAAGCGAATGTTTAAAATGATGCGAATATTCGAAAAAAAACGTCAGAAAAGCAACAGATTTGAAATATCTTTCGATTTAATTACAATGGCCAACACCAATATTAACCCCCTAAAATCAGCAGCATATCTTTAAGAATTTGACACCCAAATCTACTTTCGTAAAAATCAGTTACACCTTCTGAATTTTAAATATATACGAGGGCAGTCCTGTCGTTTCACTATAATGATTCTACCAATCGCATAGCGCACAACCAAGGAGAGGTATTTTCATTTTTTCTCAGGAAATAAATTTAGAGTTTTTACACGACTTTAAAGATATGGGGGCTTGAAGCTACCTTAGACATCGAAATTCGTTCAAAATTAGCCAAAACATATATGTGACCCGATTTATAACTGGTTAAAATTGTTAAAATATGCGACAAAACACCTAAAAAAAAGTCCAAGTATTAAACCTCTCCTCGCACTTAACGGGAAAAACAGAAGTTAAAAGTTAACTCTTTTTTTTGAAAACTCTTATTTACAATCTGTCCAGTTGAGGACAATAAGTAAATTATAAATTTATAAATTTATATCGCTTCAGTCTTCTGGTTTCAGCTGTATGTATCATCCAGCAATGATATAGCCAGTGGGTTGCAATGGTTTCTGAAGATAATGTTCACTAAATCGTTTAATTATATTCGTTACTAGAGGAATTTTTAAATCATTGTGAAGAGTGTTGTTTGAAACGAACCAATGAGCATTGACAACACTGGTCAACACTTAATTTGCGGCAGAAGGTCTGAAAGTCATGTTTAGTTCATTTGAAACTGCTGATCTCGAATCTGGTTATTTTCGTTTTTTTTAATAAAAGGACCCCTAACTGCATTATTTATCAACCGATTTTCAAAGCTTGGGGCGGTGTTTAGAGCAGAAATTGACCTTTTCAACGATATGCGTCGCTTTTTATTCAGATAGAAGTTGTTGAATTTATAGGCAAAATTCTGCAGAAATTTCGAATTTTCTTTAAAAACAAATACTTTGAGCTGCCTAATTTTTTTAGACGTTTTACCTGTGTTGTATTTTCATAATAGCTGCATTGTAGCGTATCAAAATCCGCGTCCAACAAGCTAATAAATCGGTTCACAAATAAAGCTGATAGGGGTCCTTTTATTCAAAAAAAACCAAAATAACGGTTTATGCGAATATCTGCATAGCAGTCCCAAATTAATAATAGTTGACTATCAAACCGCAGATTTTTTTCAAATGTTGTTGCCCAGTGTAATTGACCTTAATGTTTAAGAATGAAATCTTTGTAAAAAAAAACATAAATTCAGGCATGGTCGTCTATGTTATGCCCTGGAATTTGGATGTTCATAAAAGCTTACTGGAAATAGGTTTTTAGACCTCCTCAATTTGTCCACACTTTAAAACTAATAGCATATTTAAATTCGAGAATATTGAGAAAACTTCAATCTTTTTACTTTAGGTAATAATAACGTTAAACATTAATGTGGGAGCTATATTTTAATCTGAACCGATTTTCTTCATTTTCATAACGTCCGGCCTTGTTCCAAAAACCTAGCTTGTGTTAATTTCCATCAATATTTAAATGTAAGATTTGGCTTCTAGAGCTAAAAACGTAAAATCGGATGAGCATATGCGTGGAAGCTATATCTAAATCAGTATCGGATTCCATGAGCAAAGGAAATGACAAAAACATTTGTGAAGGCATCGCAAATGATATGATTTTAAAACATATTGGAATTACTATATTAATAACAAAAATCCTTCATGATAGGACAGACATTCTGTTTGCAACGCCTTGAATACATAAAATATATATAATCGCTGTAAAGATGATCTAGTCATGTCCATCAGTCTGTCTGTGAAATGCAAACTACAGCTCGCACTATCGGAGCTAGGTGCATGGTGTAGAAAACGGGACAGATCGGTCAAGATGTAAAAATTTTTCATTCACAAGGACATGGTCAAAATCACTATATTTTTAAGTTTTTTTTTCGTTTTTTTTTGCTATTCTATCGTTTTTTTGCTATTCCAGGCGATATTTGTAAAGAACACGACGATGACATAGGACAAGGGAGAGTGGCACCGCCTACATAACCCTGAACTTAGAAAGAACAATACTCATGAAAAAATAGACCATATTATTATGATATTGGCATGGAACAAAATCCACCCTGGTGAAAAAGTGAACAGTGCTATGCCCCCGTTTAAAAAATAAGATTTATGGTCAAAGTATTGCATCAATCGTAATAAAAAAGGTAACAGAATGAAATCAAGGATTAGCATTTTAATTTGGATTATGTTGTGTTAAATTTCGACAAAAGGTCTTGGCAACCCTGAATTTATACAGTTTCGTACTTATACAGGAAATTTGATTTTTATTCTACTTAAAGTAGGGAATACAATTTTTTTAAGGCAATTACAGTGACGGACAAAGAAATAGTCGCTAGTTAAGCACAAACAATTTTACTAATATATGTCAAATTTGTTACGTCAATTCAAATATTTCTTCTTAAAATTATTGTTAATACTGAGTGGCTCTAAATACAATAATCTTGCAACGAACTGTTGTTCATAAGTGTATAAGACATGGACCATAATGATAATTGTCACATGTAACGATGGACAAAAAA
The DNA here is from genome assembly GCA_963513945.1 of Hydrotaea diabolus. NCBI lineage: Eukaryota > Metazoa > Arthropoda > Insecta > Diptera > Muscidae > Hydrotaea > Hydrotaea diabolus. The sequence continues at coordinate 147,202,133 of OY740718.1, read as the reverse complement.
ATAGGGTCAACGATGACCTAAATCTGCTGCAGCGATCAGATCCGAGTTGAGAGTCTCTGTTTCCACTAGGACTATTAGACGCCGGCAAATGAAAAAGAAACGTCCAGGAAAGTCCAATTATTGACCAAACGGCATCGGAGAAATCGTTTGGTGTTTCCCAAATCGCACATTAATTGGGAAAGTCCAATACTTGGCAAAAAATGGAGAAATCTACACTGGTCGGACAAATCTAAAATAAATTTAATTGGCAGTAATGAAAAACTTTTGATTAGACGCCTTAAAAACTAAGAATTATGTTCCAGTTATATCACTACAACCGTAAATCATGAAGAAGAAATAATGGTTTGGGGATTGTTTTCTTGGTCAAAGAAATAATGGATAAAAATGTGTACTACCACATACTTAATGAAGTGATGCTACCTTGCGCCGAATGGGAAATGACCGTCAAATGGGTATATCAACAGGACAATGATGCAAATGAAACTTCGCGTATTGTAAAAAAGTTGTTTCAGGATAACAGCGCTGATGTTATGATATGGCCAGCACAATCTTCCGATCTAAATCAAATAGAAAATTTGTGGGAAATAGTGAATGGTACAGTTGGACAACGAAAAATGAGTAATAAGAATGAATTATGGGAACAAATCATGGTATTCTATACCAAAGAATATGTGTCAGGATTTGGTGGAGTCAGTGCTACGATGTGTAAAGCAGTTTTAAAAAATAAGGGCTATACCACAAAAAAAAGCTCAGAAGTCGAGTCTATGCAATTAATTTCGCTTAATTTCAGATATTTTAATTGTTTTTTTTTAATTTTTGTAATACTGACCCTATTTTGTTGTGCTCTTGAACTCAATGGACCTAACAACTTTTTATGTTATTTTTTTGAATCAAGTAAACAATTTCGATTTGTAAATAAAAAGAATACTCCGCTGCAATAAGTTGAACTAAACAGAAGTGCGTTACTGTGATATTAGTGTTAAGTTTTGCTGTGATTTTTACATTTATTTATTTTTTATTATTAAATTGTTTCGTGATGTCCAGTTTTTTAATAGTAATAAGAAATTATGACGAATGAAATGTAAAACTAATTGATTTTCAAATAAACATCCCCTGAAAAAGTTAGAAAAAAGCTAACGAAACGTTCGGAAAACATGGAATAAATTAGTTTTATTTAATTCATGAAGGAATACTGACCAATCAGCCCAGTCAAAAACGACATAAAAAAGAATGAATGTTTATTTATAATACGAAATGGATGGTCAAACATATGCCAGTATAAAAAACACTTTTTGCAATTTATTTAAAAAAAAGTGGTGTGACACTATTTTTTTGTCCGTCACTGTATATCTTAAAATTCTGTTTATTGACATTAAATTCAAACTTCATAGTTCAGTTAAAACGATTATAAACAGAAGAATATGCTTTAATAAACAAAAAAGTAAAAGTAAAAAAACAAGGCTCGCAACATCGCACGCACAAGGCTTGTCAGTTTTTTTGGCCTTTGTCACCAAGTTGTTGGTCAAAATTACTCAACAACAAAAAATCGCCAAACTATAACCGCAGTGCTACTATTGCCATATGTATGCCCTCTATCCTATGGAAGCTACAAAAAAACATAGAACAGAGTCATTCAACCGGATATTAGCCAAAATATTGAAAATGCTCACTAAAAAATTGAGACTTTCGGCATTTAAGAGTAAGCTACTTTATCATTAAGACCTTTAAAATAATCGTCAAATCACAAAATTCGCCAAACCTGACATCTCTGCGTCGCACAGTGGTCCAGGATTGGATTTTCATGGGCCAAAATTCTATCACTTTTGATCTAGTAAATATTTTTAAGTTCTGTAAAAAGGAAAATTGTAGCCAAGGACTTCAGTATTCGGTATTTTGAGCTATTAAAATTTAAAATCGACCTTTTGGGTATATTTAAGGAATTCGCCTGACTACTTTTCGTATTTGCCAATTTAAAAAAATGCAATTTTTTGTCGTTTTTTTCTACACACAGGGTGGAACGCGGTTTTTAGCTTATTTCGGAATGAAATAAAAAAATTCAAACCTTAGAAAAATGTATTTTATATTTTAATTATAGTGAACAGTAGGGGATTTTTTAAATTACGTGGTTTTAAATAGAGTACGAGTATCTGGCAAATGTCGACACTCGCTACCCACACACTGCTGCACACATTTTCTGAAGTTTTCATTAACTCTAACAAGCATGTCGACTGGTATTCTGCCAATTTCAGCCTCAATACTGTTAATTAGGTATTCCAAGGTGTTGGGACGGTTGATATACACCTTCGGCTTCAGTTAACCCCAAAGATAAAAAAATCGCATGGGGCTAAGTCTAGTAAGCGTGGCGGCCAGTTCTCATCACCCCGTCCAGGAAACATTTGCCTCAAACAATTCATGGTAACCATCTTTGTGTGTGCAATGTCACCATCCTGTTGAAATCATATATATCCTCTAATTGCATTGCCTCAAGAGCCGACTGGAAAAAATCCTGTACCATCATAGTCAAGTACCGTCCGGAGTTCACAGTTACGGCAAGACGGTTATCCGGGAAAAAGTAAGGGCCAATGTTGCCTACTCGTGATATGGCGCACCACACAGCGACGCGGTCCAAATGCAGAGGTCTTTGGTGAAGTTCTCTGGGGTTTGTTTCACTTCAGTACCGCATATTTTGTTTGTTTACACACCCACGTGGGGAAACAGCAAATTGTAAACGAAAAGCACGCTGCACTGCAATGATCGAGTGCGCATTTCAAAAATACGCTTCAACACAAACTGACCTCTCCTTAAGTGTCCAATGCATGATGGCAACTGAAAGGCAGACGAATACAAATCTCCTGTCAGCCACTATAAGCCACGCACACTCTCCACTCTTTTGGACCAACAGTGCCACCACAGTCTGCAGTGCAAAAAGCAAATTACCGCGCTCCACCCTGTTTTTGCAAGTATCTGTTCATAAAATACGCAAACAAATTCTTTTTCCTTCTTGAAAACTATCAGGTTTTGAAAATAAAAAAATTGAGATTTAATTTCTCGACTTTGTCGAACTGTACTATTTTATTTTTATATAATAATTTAAAAATTCAATTCAAGTGTGGAATCTTTATTGGTAATTTGAAAGGACATTTTATGTCATTTATTTTTTGAAAATAATAACCTTCAAATGATGGCAACTGCATTATGGAAATGAGCGTTCGATGAGAAACGGAAAGATCCGCTGTTTTCGACCAAAATTTTGTTCAGTGTTGAGGCCCATTTCTGGCTCAACGGCAAAGTCAATAAACAAAATTGCCGCATTTGCCTGAAGAGCAACAAGAAGAGGTTCAAGAGGTACCATTATACCCAGAGAAAACCACGGTTTGGTGCGGTTTATAAGCTGGTGGAATCATCGCTGCAAATTTTTTCAAAAATAAAGATGGCTGGAACGTGACCGTGAGTGGTAACGATCTTTATGCTACCTGAAATTGAAGCCCGTAATCTTGACGACACTTGGTTTAAACAGGACGGTGCCACTTGCTCAGAATAAAAACCCTGAGGCGTAGTTGCGGCGCCTCAGGGTTTCTATTCTGCCATAAAATGTCCTTTCAAATTATCAATAAAGATTGCACACTTGATTTGAATTTTTACATTTTTTTCTGAAAATATACCTCTAGATGGATCACCCTATATATTCTATTTTAAACTATTACTATTTTAAAAAATTACTATTTAAAAAATATCGATTTTGAAAAAAAATATGACTTGGACGAAAATAACGTTTTTTCTTTAAAAGCCTTTAAAGAATCTAGAACCATTTTGGAAGGATGAAAAGGTTCTTCATTTTTTGGGTGTAACTTTTGCCATTCTTTGTAATTTTGGAAAACGGGAAATCCCGCTCATAGAAGTAAACGGATAAAAATTGTCACTTACAGAGGTAAATTCTAAGAAAAACAAGGCCCACTTAATGAGGTTTAAACTCATGCTTGAAGAGAAGATTTTTATTTTGTTCGAAGTGTGCCGGGACCGCTACCCATAGAGGATTCCCACGTATCGACTGTTTGTTGTTATAAAATTCGACCGCCTAAAAGTCTTTAGATTTGGAACAAAAAACAAAACCAATAAGACATCGTTTGATTAATTTATGACCCCGCCGCCGCACTGTGCTCCGTTTCATTGACAAAAATCGGAAAACTGTTCTGCTTCGAATTTAAATTTTTTGGTTTCATTTTTAAGGTAATAGTCCAACTAAGAAAAATCCGCATATATTTTTTCATAGAAATAGTTTTTTGAGCTCCAGAGCGATACAAAATTAGCGCTTTGTATCCAGAATCAATAAATAGTATAATTTTGTTAGCAAAAAAAAACGAAAACTTCGCCGATTTTGGCAGATTCTTTTTGATTTAATTTTTTAAAATTGTCTGTGATAATTTTTTTTATTCGAAAAATTCTCAATTTTTGATGCCGAAAAGCAAAAAAAACAACAAAAAATTCGGTGAAACTGTTTGCACAACAGATTAGTTTGGACTTTCGTCTGTTGGAAACTTAGGAAATCTTTGCCGATTTTTTTATTTTAATTTTTAAGAATAGCCTTAGATTAAATATTTTACAGGAAGGGCGCCAATGTTACATAAAAATCGATAACATTATTGAAATCGGCGTATCATATCCATTTAGAAATGAAGTTTTATTGTATTCAGAAAACTCCTTATATTTGTCCAATGCTATTATGGAAACGGAGCACTGTGCGCCGACACACATATTAACATGGAAACGTCAATGATATAAAAAATGTCAAAATATTAATGACCTTCAATCGATTTTATATTATAAAAAACTGATTTGTCATAAGCAAATTATTAAAAAAAATCAATATTTGAAATAATAAATTTAGTTCGCTACTCACCGTTGGATCTTCGCATCTCTGACATGAGCACATGAAATGTTTGGTCATGCCCAAAAAGACCTTGCGGGCCAATGTGCCCCACAGCAGCTTCGTATAGGTGGCGACAATCTCCTCACCCTGTTTGATAGGGCGGGCAGCCGTGATGACAATTGTCTCCCCATTATCAAAATGATGATTAGCATTTGGCGTACACTGATGATTCATTAAGCCGGCCAAGGGAAACAAAGCTCGTACCATCATCTCATGTCCGTCCACACAGCTGCTGCCCTCAAACGCATTCGTATTGAAGGCACAAATGGTGCGATAGAAATAATTCAAGACATCTTGATCTTGGGTAAAGTCTTCAAAACACGCCGCGGCTAACTGGACCTCTGCCTTGAAGTATTTATCCGGATTGGCTTGTAGGGCATACAAGAGCTTATGCTGCATTTCGTTGAGGAAGAGGCAACGTATTATCGAAACCAAGCGCAGGGAGTTCCGATTTACTTTGGTGGTATCCCTAGGCTTCCATTTGCGAAAGAGTTTGCATTCCATCGCATGACGTTCGCTGTCGGTGCAAACATCACAGACGGGCATGGTGCAACCCTGTTTGCACATAATATCCTGATCATTGCCGGTCAGGCGACAATAGCACACACAACAAGTGTTTAACTTTGCCGACTGATTGACCGTGGGACCAGCCAACAAGGCCGGTTCGCGTAGTATGACTTCGCCGGCTTTGATATCTCTGGAGGCAAATATGCCCCGGCCGGATATTGGAGAATCAAGCACTTGCCAGGCTGGAGTATTATCCAGAAATACCGAACCCAAATGCAAATTAATCAATTCGGCCAGTTCCTGCGTGGATGCGCTTATTGTCTTCGACATTTTTGGCTGCAATAAATTGTAAAGCACTTTTTAAAAAATATAAACTCAATTCGAATTTCGCTTTGCGTAATAGTTTTGCAAACGCATACGAAGCGAAATGGACACAAGTAAATAAGAAATGTTCTGAGCCCTGTGATTTTGCTTTCGTTAATTCACTCGGTCTACCGCTCCCGTTTGATATCACGCGCCAACTGAATTTAATCGATGTTCCTATAGACTCATGTTGAGTAGTAGACCGATGCTCGCCATGCGATGGCTTCTGCTCTTCATTTGAGGCACAAACATGAAACTTTTGAAGAATTTGTCGTTTTGTTTATTTACTATGCCGACAACTCACACTCGAGCAAGAAGACAAGTTGTTCACCCTTCCCTCTAGTATGGAGAGTTTAGTTTGTCAAATTTGTTGTAAAACTAAAAAATAAATTTCAAAAACCATCCATCTGTGTCCAATCGTTTATATGAATGTGTCTGCATGCGCACAGTGGGACTAAGAGAAAAAAGTGACAAAAAAAAATATAAAATGTAAAAGCTATTGGACGGACTTTTAAATGTACTTGCAATATCCTTATTTCGCTCGACGTTCGTCGGAAAATACTTACCTCAAATTGTATACTCGTAGATTTATTGCCGACAAATTATTCTCCATTCAACGAAATGTTGGTTACCCTCTTTCATAAGATTGAGAGTATGTTGACTTTGTCGTTCCGTTTGCAACACATGGTCGTAGGGAGACCCCAGAAAGTATATATACGAGGGCTGCTTTATGTATTTCTGGCCTAATAATGAAAATGCGAATATTTATCATCAAAAATGGTTTTATTGTTTTTCAAAGTATTCTCAAGCATGATTTATATGTGACGCGCAAAATAGAAAGGGACCTATGGTTAAAAACCAGTTTTGTTCAGGAGTGTCATTTCTATTTGCGCTTAGAATCGCCGACTTCACTTTCATAAAACGCGCCTATCTCTGGAAGGGAACACTTTTGCGGCATGGGTCTCATTCGATGCTCAGATGTTGTCCACATCAAAAAAGAAAAAAATGAGAATGGATTTTTTTACCCTTAGTTCCCTTTCTCTATGCGCTGTCACATATACTTTTGCATGCGCTCAAACCAATTGTCAAAGAACTTTTTCCACTCTGGTTGAGACACCTCCAAAACATGGTTTTTGAACGCTTCAACAGCATCTTCTGGCGACGAAAATCGTTGACCACGCATTTTTTTCTTGAAGTCATTGGGTGCCAGGGCTGTACGACAAATGACCCATCAATTCGACGTTTTGGCCTGTCAAAAGGGCGCTAGTTTGAGACGATGTGTGACAGCTCGCATTGTCATGGTGCAAAATGAAATGTTCGTTTTTCGAATTTCTCCAAAGACTTCAGGCAAACAAATTGTGTTGTACCACTCAGAATTGACCGTCCTACGTTGCTCAAGCGGAACCGTCGCCCCATGACCAGTTTCGCCGAAGAAACAGGCGACCATTTGCTTCGAAGTGCTTCCTTCTTTTTACAAACAACTTTCGTTTGATTTGGCTCGTCTTCGAAGACCAACACGGTCGATTGCTGTTTTGTTTCGGGCTCATGCGCATAGATCCATGATTCATCACCTGTGACGATCCTTTAAGCGTCTTTTGAAGCACCGCGATCCTATTTTTCAAAATTTCTTTGCACCAATCGCCACGAGCCTTTTTTTGAGCGATTCTCAAATTGTGCGGGATCCAACGAGAACAAATCATTTTTTCTACCAGGTGTTCATGCAATATTGAATGTATGCTGGTGGAAGAAATGCCCAAGGATGCGTCTATCTCACGGTATGTCACATAACGATCTTGCATTATCAGTTCACACATGGTATCAATGTTCTCTGGAACCTTCGTCTTTGAGCGAGCGTCGGCTTCATTAAACCAGTTTTTCACAGTGCTATAGGATGGTGCTTCATTGCCATAAAAAGATTTAAGTTCATCGATACACTCTTGTCGTGATAATCCACGTCAAAAGTTGTGAAAAATGATATATAGCAACCTTCGTATTCTGAATCGTCGTTAAGTTTAAGAATATTGAGTTATGCTCGTGTGTCTGTCTGTAGAAAGCAAGCTACAGGTCGCATTATACTTAGTAGGGACATAAATGCTGGTACACGGGTTTATGCTGTAAAATACAAAGTACTGAATGTTTTTGGACTAAATATTTTTAAATATATTTATTGATGTATATTGTATTCAAAAAGAATCTACTTATTTGAAATGCTCGCCTTTTGCCTTTACACACGCCTTAAGTCGCACTGGACAATCGACAATAGCTGCACGAACCTCGTCCATTGGAAAATTGGCCACAGCTCGAACCGAAGCAGTCTTAAGAGATCCAATCTGGGGGTATCTTTTGTGACAAACCTTGTCCTTTAAAAACTGTGGCCGATGTTTTGACTCCTTGTTCGCAGAAATGCAGGTCAGTGACCCCATCGTAAGAGACACCCCACCAAACCATGACTGAGGCTGGGTGATGAGCCTTTTCCACCCTTGGGATCAATTCAGATGCTTCCTTAGATGACCGCGCATACACTCTATCATTTTGCTTGTTAATTTTTTCCTGAACAGTAAAAATTTGTTCATCGGTGAACAAAATTTTTCTGTGCAAGTTATCAGCGTGCTTCACCAAAAGAAATCCCCAAGTCCCAAGTCTTTTTTAACGATTCGACTCATGGACTTTTGCGTCATATTCATCTCACGAGCCATGATTTTCTGTTTTCGGAGCGAATTTCTGTGAATTCTTGATTGAACGGCTTTGATGACATTCAGTGTTCGAACAGAGCGCGGGCGGCCCGACCGGTGGTGGTCTTTTACATCTCCAGTCTCCTCAAACAGTTTTATGCATCGGTAGACGAACATGCGGCTAAGCCCTAGTGGCCGGAGCGTTTTGGAAATATCGCTTTTTTCATTTCACACTTAAAAAGCGCTATTACAGCGATACGGTTCTCATTATCTGACCACTCCATGATGAAAGTTTAAAATCCCGTTTCATACTAACGCTATTGAGGTTAGCTTTCAAAACCCATATGACATTAACGGGGTATGTTCAGTTCTACTATTGAAATGGGTGTGTTCAATGTTGTAACAGTATTTATGTCCCTACTAAGTAGAAGCTAGGTGGCAAAAACATGTGTTGATAGACTGAAAGGGTTGGCATTAACAATGGCAGGATCGGTAAAAAGATAAAAAAGTTCCCTTCACAAGGACTGAAAAGCACAATATCCATATTAAAAACGCAATATATATATGTGACAGCGCATAGAGAAAGGGACCTAAGGGTAAAAAAAATCAATTTTCACTTTTTTTTTGATGTGGAAAACATCTGAGCATCGAATGAGACCGATCCCATGCTCCAAAAGTGTTCCCTCCCAGAGATATGCGCGTTTTATGAAAGTGATGGTACACCAAAGATACACGAATTTAAATCTTTAAAATGGCTCCCCTGAACAAAACTGGTTTTTACCCGTAGGTCCCTTTCTATTTTGCGCGTCACATATTAAGGTGGGCCGATTTTTAAGGACAAAAATAGCGCGTGAGAATAGAAATACGACTAAGTGAATCGTAAAGAATTTCCATTCTCGCGCGCTCATATGTTATATTGTATTGTACTTTACAGAGTGGAGCGCGGTAATTTGCTTATTTGGGAATTAACTATAAAAATTATGAACCTCAGAAAAATGTATTTTATATTTTAATTATATTAAACAGTAATGGAATTTTTAAATTACATGGTTTTAAATAGGGTATCTGGCAAGTGAGACTTTCGCTATCCACACACTACTGCATACGTTTTGTGAAGTTTTCATAAAATCTAACAAGCAAGTCGACTGGTATTCTGTCAATTTTAGCTTCAATATTGTTAATAAGGTTTTCCAAGGTGTTGTGACGGTTGATATACACCTTCGACTTTAGGTAACCCCAAAGGAAAAAATTGCATGGGGCTATGTCTGGTGAGCGTACCGGCCAGTTCACATCACCCCTCAAAGAGATAAGCTGTCCAAGAAACATTTGCCTCAAATAATTCATGGAAACCTTCGCTGTGTGTGCAGTTGCATTGCCTCAAGAGCCGGCTAAAAAAATCTGGAACTGCCAAGAGCAAGTGGTTGCTTCCGAGTAGAGCGTTTCGGAGATTGCAGTACTGCTTCTCTAATTCTCTCGATGTTTTGTAGTGTTGAAATCCTTCTCTCAGGTCCCCTTCGTACACATGACACATTCCCTGCTGTTCTTAATGAAGTTACCCAATTTACAATTGATTGCCGTCCAGGAACACGTTCGCGTGGGGGAACAGCGAATCGCAAACAAAAAGCACGCTGCACTGCAATGATCGAGTGCGCATTTGAAAAATACGTTTCAACACAATGTGTCCAATGCATGAAGACAGACGAATACAAATATCCCGTCAGCTATAAGCCACGCACACTCTCCATTCTTTTCGACCAACAGTGCAGCCACAGCCTGCAGTGTAAAAAATCAAATTACCGCGCTCCACCCTGTATCTATATTTGTATGTCACCTTGAAACTGTAATATATAAAAAAAACTTTTTTGTACTACCTACTAAAAACCCTTAAAAATAAAAGTTGAGAAAAAGGCAAAAAATAAAATTTGGGCGCATCAAAAATGTTTTTTTTAATATGCCGTAGTGGAATTTTCGCATGAACGAAGTGGCCATTCGACCAGACCATTTCTTGAGATTACACGTTTACCTAATTTTGCTTTTAGTGAATCGATTGCAAAGCGTGCTGTGCATCTAGTGGCAACGTCGTGTTGAAAGCACATATCGGCACATATGTAAAGCTCATCCAATTCTGCCCAAAATTTTTTTTCTAACGTGGCACGAAAGCCGTTCATTTACGGTAACATGACGATTCGGTAGTAATTTTTAATGATTTCCAAACGTTGCTCGTAAGAGAACTTTTCCATGATGAAAATGTTGACGTCGATTAACGTTTTGACACTGAAAGATCTTTAATAAGTTTAAGGGTGCGTTGACATAAAGATACGAAATTTGTTTGACCCTGTTCAGTTGTATTTATCATACACTGAATGGTTCTTTAAAAAGATCGACCAACTAAAGGAACACACAGAGATACGTGTTTTCTGTTCGTTTCCCAAAAACGATATGCAGTATTTCAAAATTATTAGTCTGTGCGAGGGTGCACGTAGGTTCGCTGGGGACTACGGCGATAGCCTGTAGGGTTTCTGGAAGTTGAGTGCATTAGAAGTATGTGCTAGCCTTTGATATCAATCGTATTTATTGTATGTATGCATTTCCCCTCAGTATGTACATTTATTTTACTTATAGGTAGAGTAAGATAATTTGTAGTAAATAAAATGAGTTCTTTCATAACCATTGAAGTGTTTTGTTGTCTGATTTCATTTAATGATCTACATTTTCAAAAAGAAATAACTCACTTATCAAGCAAAACGCAACGCGATGGCTAGAGTTATTTCCAATGGAAATGGCTTGTAAAGTGTTACCATTTTTGAAATGTGAAAAACAGTACCTTGGGGTTTAAAAAACAGACGATCTCTATCACAGTATCAATGTTTTGGCCGAGGTCTGCCCGTCAGTTTTGAATCTCCGAGACCCAAATTCAGCAAAATTATCCCATAACGAACGAATGGTTGGAGTAGCATAAAATCTTCTGTATGCACTTGACGTATAAATTACACTAGTTTACAAATTTTGACTTTTTTCTGGTTCCGAGTTCTAAATATTTTTTTTTTTGATTTTGGCAACCTAAACACGAAAATTAATTTTAAAAAATGTTCCTCTTATTAGTTTTCAGGATAGAATTTTTACGAGTATAGGAACAAAATATTTAGAATTCTGAGCCAAAATGGCTGCAAACTAGTGTTATCGAAAGATTATTTTTAAGGAATAGAAAAGCAATCTTAGTTCTTTGCGCAATTGTATAGCGTTCCATTTTTATATACAGGGTTTTCCATTAAGGACATATCAATTTTGTATATCATTAAAACACAGAATATTTAAGATATAGCGTTTTAATTTATTCCAGGTGTAGTGTAAATGTTACATTTTAAGAATGAAATTCGATTTCAGTCATATGACCACCACGAGCCCGTGTACAGCGATCTATTCTTTGGACCTAATTTTCCACCAATCTTGCACACATTTCTTGCTTGTTGGCATAGACAAATGACTTGATGTGGCCTCATAAAAAGAAATCCAATAGCGTTAAATCGCATGAACAAGGTGGCCATTTGACCGGACCATTTCTCAAGATTACACGTTCACCGAATTTGCATTTCAGTAAGTCAATTGTAACGCGTGCTGTGTGGCTAGTGGCACCGTCTTGTTGAAACCACATATCGGCAAGGTCTAGCTCATCCAATTCTAGCCAAAAATAATTTTCTAACATGCCACGCTAGCGCTCTCCATTGACGGTAACATGACGATTGTTTTCATCGGCAAAAAAATGCGGCCCAATCACACCTTCGGCATGAAAATCACACCACACAGTAATTTTTTGCGGATGCAATTGTGTGTCTCTTGAAACAGATGTGGGTTTGTTGCTGTCCAAAAACGCATATTTTGTTTATTGACAAAACCACTCGGCGAGAAATGACCTTCATCGCTGAAGATGATTTTTCGATGAAATTCTGGATTTCAGTGAAACTTTTCCAGAGCCCAATGGGAGAAGTTTCTGCGTATTAAGTGATCAAGTGGTTTCAGTTTTTGATTCAGTTTGATCTTTTATGGATGAAGGCCAAGATCTTTTCGCAAAATACGCCACAGTGTGGTTTGAGAGATGCCCAATTTCTGAGAACGACGTGGAATCGACTAGTTTGGCTTATTTTGAAGGGATACACTTACGGCTGCGATATTTTCGTCGCTTCGAGCGGTACGGCATCTCTTTGGCGCCGGAACATGAAAAAGTGTAAGTGAAAATTTGGATCCAAATTGATCCACTGTAGCACGCACAGCCTGTCGGGTGGGACGATTATTACGGTCACAAATTGGAGTAAGTGCTCTTAAAGTTGCGACCACCATACTCAGAATTTTGGTAGTAATTTTTGGTAGTTTTGGTAGTAATTTTAAACAAATTCCAAACGTTGCACGTAAGTGAACTTTATTATGATGAAAATATTGACTACGATTAACGTACGTTTTGACACTGAAAGAACATTAAAAATGTTTGAGGGTGCGTTGACATAAAGATACGGAATTGTTATGTGCCTATTGGAAAACCAGTTATGTACCCGTAGGTAAGACTTAAATCGCCTAACCCTGCATATAAATATTAGACATACATTTTTATTGACATTCAGTCTATGCAGGGTGTATCAAATTCGTTTCAGCCCAATTTAATGCCGTCTTACTTTTAATTTGCAGTCATTTGAAATTGTTGTTAGTTTTAGTATTTGTGCGTAAATATCACATACAAGTGTGTGGACGCTTATGTATACCCAGGCATCGTTGAAATCGCAGTCGCCACTAAAGGCAGACAAATTTGAGAACACCGCCGAACAGAAAGAAAATAAAAATGCTACTTAAAATCATTGAGATACAATGAGCGCGCTAATAAATAAAAGCCCTAGAACATGGTATAGGTATTAAATAAAATGTGGCCGTACAGCATGGAGCGAATGCAGTCGAAACTGAAAAGTGATTCACGCGGCATTCTCTGAACTTTGGCTACTAAGCTACTCAGAGGTCAATTTAACTTACTCCACAAAATATAAAAAGAAAAAGATGCAAGAAAAGGCATACACTCAACATGGTGTCCCAAATATAGGGTACGGCTTAAGTAACTACTCGTATATGCGAATATTTCATATTTTTTAAGTAATAAATAATACAGGGTGACTGACGAAATCCGCTACCAAAAAATATAATAATTTTTTTTCCTATTTAATGATTTCATATTTTTTAAGTAATAAATAATACAGGGTGGCTGATGAAAGCCGCTACCAAAAAAATATAATATTTTTTTTCCTATTCAATGAATTTCGTTAATTTTTTTTTATTTTGCAGATTGATTTTTAGATTTTACAAAAATGGATAACTGGGACACTGAAACAAGAATTTGGATTATCCGCCGTTACCACGCACTGGAGTCTGTTTGGTTTAAAGAGAGTAAAGACGCACGTTTGGCGGCAATCTTCCAAGCAGATGGACCATAATGAGACTTGTTAACGAATTTGTCGAACATAGGACAGCCATCAGAAGACCTCACCATCGAAACCCCTTTAGTTCGGACGGAGAAAACAAACGCTGCTGTAGCTGCTGCCATACAAAACAATACAAGAGTTTCGCCAAGAAGATTATCTGCTCAAATGGGTATAAGCAGTCATTTGGACTTATTCCCATATAAAGTTCAAATGGCCAACAAACTGAACGCAGCAGACTTTGCGATTCGCTTTGAATTTTGCCAGATGATGCTTTAAATGGTGAAAGAGGGCGGAAACATGTTAAACTGTCATGTTTCATGCCTGACGAGGCCCGTTTCGATTTAAACGGCATCAAACAAAATTGTCGAATATGGAGTGCTTCCAAGCCACAGATACTCCATGAGACGGAATTGCATCCACTTTGTTGTTGTTGTTGTAGCGGCAACTGTGTGCCGGGGTGACAGCCCTTGGCCGAAGAATTCTCCTTCGGGTCAATCCGGTCCACAGAACCACTTTGTATCACAGTGTGGTGTACAGTTTCATCATGCTGCATTGTCGGGCCCTACTTCTTCGAAGAAAACTATTACAATGTTACTGCACGCAGAGAAAAAATATGGTTACTATATGGTCACGGCAACAATAGTATGTTTTCTGCAATAAAAGTATGGTTGTCGCAACCTTAGTATTGTTTTTTGAATTTAATTTTGACCATAGTATGATTGCGGCAATATTAATATTGTTGAAATGAAACAAAAGCATTGTTGCTAAATTAAAAAATGAAAATATAGTTGTAGCAACAATATAAATATGGTTGGTGGGACAAAAGTATTGTTTCATGGGTTCTATGTTAACAATCATACAAGCAAAATCGTAATTTATTTTTAATTTGACAAAGTTATTTTTACGAATCTTACGCAATAATAGTAGTTTCTATATATAAATTAAATTTTTTTCAAAACAAACTACGGATTAGTATAACTGAAATATTTTTAATAAATGAATTGTTTCTACTGTTAAATATATCACTCCCTTTATAAAGAGTTTTATGTATTTTTACAAAACTTATTTAATAAAAATCTCTATTGTTGAATAACAACTTAACCCAATCTTTACAAACAAATTTGGGGATTATAGCATGGTTGTGTTTAAGTCATACTATGGTCCTTAGGATCATACTATGGTTGTATGTGCAACATTCTTTGGTTGTGAGGATCATAGTATGGTTGTGTGTGAATAATTCTATTGTTGTGAGGACAATAATATTGTTATGGGGATCATAGTATGGTTGTGTGTGAACCACACTATTGATGTGATGATCATAATATTGTTGTGCCACAACCATATAACCCAGCTATACTTTTTTTCTGCGTGTGGAGAGCGTTACTTGAGCATGTTGATAAAGTTTTTCTGTCCAAAATCACGCCGAATGAGAATTTCTTCCAACTTTGTGTGGTTTCAGCAAGATGGCGCAACTCCTTACATAGCCCGGCCTGTTATGACAGAATTGCGACGAAAATTTCCCAATAAGCTGATATCCAGAAACTCCATTCCGTTCGCTCCCCAGGTCGCCTGACATTACTGCACCTGACTTCTTCTGAAACAGAAAGTCTACAAAGCAAAACCAACAAATTTGAATGAACCAAAGCAATCCATTCGAGAAATAATTGCAGCTGTTTCTGTCTCAACTCTCCAAGCAGTAATAAACAACTTTTTGGTAAGATGCCGCACATCCATCACCAAGCAGGGGGCATTTAAATTCCATTATTTTTAAAAATAATTAAGCAATATTAAATAAAATTTAATGAGCTTCAACATGAATAAAAAAATGAATTCTATACACAGAAAAAAATGTATTTGAGTATCTTAATGAAGCAATACTCAACAGCCACCCTGTATATAAAAATGAAAGGCAATAAAATTGCGCAAAGAACTAAGATGGTGGCAGAAGGTTTGATGGTCAACTTTAGCTGATCACGAATCTGGCCAACGATTTGCCACATTCGCTCCAGTTTAGAATATATTCACATACACCGTTACTTTCGGTCTTTCTGAATAAAAGGACTCTTAACTGCTTTATTTGTGAACCGATTTTCCAAAACTTCAGCGCGGTATTTAGATGAGAAATTTCAACAATATGCTGTTTATGTATATATCTCCTAAACTAGAGCGAATGTGGCAGATTAGTGATCAGCAGCCCCAAATCAAATAAAAGGCTATCAAACCTTCTGCCGCAAATTTAGTGTTGACCGCTGTAATTAATGCGCCAAGTGCATACAGAAAATGTTATGGTGTAAGAACTACTCCAACCATTCGTTCGTTACTGGACAATTTTGCTGAATTTGCGACTGTCGGAGATTCAAGACCGACGGGCAGACGTCGAACCGGCAGATCAGCCGAAAATATTGACACTGTTACATAGATCGTCTGTTTTTAAACCCCGATGTTCTGTTTTTCACATTTTAAAAATGGTAACCTTTTACAAGTCATTTACATTGGAACTAACTCTAGCCATCGTGTTTTGCTTGATTGCGGGTTTATTTTTTTAAAAATATAGATCAGGGATTAACCGGCTCAAGACCTCTTGCGTCTATATTTAAATAGAAGACAAGTTTTTAACAAAATGGCAAAGTGACATTGATTTTCGTGGCTGCACTGTATTTTCGTGGGCAATTGTGTGAAGAAAACTTGAAAAGTAAGGTTTACAACAGTAGTTCTCATTCGTTTGGGGAGAGCCTGGCCTTATAGAGTTCGGTTTTACTTTTAACAATTGCAGTAAAGCTTTCTGAATAGGGTTGTCACGGACCCGAAATCATGATAAAAGCAGTGTGCAGCCACGAAAATCAATGTCACTTTGCCATTTTGTTAAAAACTTGCCTTCTATATAAATATAGACGCAAGAGGTCTTGAGCCGGTTAATCCCTGTTTAATGTGTAAAAGCAACAGACCGAAAGAAAACAAACGAGCTAAACAATATAGATCATTTAATTATATTATTTTATAAATACTTAAAACTTTTTATTATAAAACTATTAATATTTTATTATTATATTACGAGTACTATAGAATTTACATTTAAAAATAATGATATCACGTTTGACATCCCTAGTGTAAGCATATAAATTTGCTCATCCTAAAATTGTGCTTTATTTTACTTACTCTAAACATGACATTAAGAGCTTTTGTGAAGCTTTACAAAGCTTCAACGCATTATACATTTGCTAATTTTGTAATGGTTTTGATATTTTTTCCGCCACCAAAAGCTCCGTAAAGGTATTGATATGCAGAGGTAAGTTTTAAAATTTTTTTTTTTTTAAATTGAGAGCATTGATTGAGTAAATATCAATAGGATTCTTAGTTAAATTAAATGCAAATTATAACAATTGAATATAAAATTAAAATTAATGCGAGTATGTGTTAAACAGAAGGAATTTTAAACAGCAAAACTGGCAGAGTAGTGTATGCGATACTATAGGGTTGTCGATTTAACATTTTAAATTTGAATCGGCTGTAAAAGAAATAGTATTGATAATTTGTTCAAATTTCTAGTTTTATTGGAAAGGTTAAACTTTGTCATTTATTAATCGAACACCATCGGATGCATTTTCGCTTCGCTCTATGGGCTGAAGATTGTTTTGCAGGAATTTAGAACTTAACCTAAAAATCGTGTTTTCAGAGGAAGCTAATTTTCATCCCGGTGGTTAGTCAATAAGAAAATTGTCGACGTCTCTTAATTTACCCAGATTTTAAAGCCAATGCCATATTTGAATTTGTAAGAAAGTTTCATTGTTTTTTGGTACCCATACATATGTGGGTGATTCTGAGATTATGGGCCAATTTCGACATCATTTTTGGAATTCGATTTTTTTTGCAGAAGTTAATATTTAATTCAGGTAAAGGAAAAAAGGTACACATCAGAATTTTAATTTTTAACGGAATCATGCAACAATTTCAAAATATGACCTCCAGGGTAATGACTCATTGAACAGAGAAATGACGAAGTCAAAAAAATATACAGTATTTTTTCTTTAAAATCAACAAATTCATTTGAATTCAGTTCTTTTGTAAAAATAATAAAAGAAAAAATCTGTTAAACGTCATTCCCATGTGAAAAATTTTGGCAGGGGAATGATGAATAAATACAATACAAAACCCCCCTGAAATGTTTATTTAAGTACTTACCCTTACAAAATTGACATGAGTGGGAAGTTTATACTTGCAATAAACACAAAAAACACTTGCAAAATTATAAAAAGTACTAATTATCTTTTTAAAAACAACACAGGGGTATGACCAACTTAAGTGTGAACGTTCGTAACGAGTGACAAAACACGACTTACTTAATTTTAATAAGACTGTTGACGAAAAACTAATAGATTTGTAACCACTTCAAGTAATGTTCTATCATATTTGAGTTGCTTGAAATCAGGATTGGTTTGGAATTTGAATTTTAGAAAATATTAGATTTTACAGGGGAAAACTGTTTATTTTCAGGGACAGAAAATAAACATCCATTAAAATATAAATTGAATAAAATTGTATAAGAATTGAATCGTGCCCAGCTCACTGATCTGTGAGAAGTTTCTCCATGTTTCTTAATGGATTGTTAGTTACGCACCCATAGTATGTTTCACATACAACCATAGTAGGATGCTCTCAACCAGTGTGATTCAGAAGCAACCATTCATGACCCTTACAACCATACTTAGATTCCACTAAACTATACTTTAACCCCCAAAATTATTCATTAGGATTGGGTTATGTTGTTATTCAACAAAAGAGATTTTTATTAAGTAAATTATTAAAAAATTCTATTGCTTTTATTGCGTAAGATTTGTAACAATATTGTTTGAGAAGATATATTCAAATTTTAAAAAACGACAGTCATACAGCATGATTGCCGTAATCATATTTTTGTTCATAAAAAATAAAAAAAAAATAAAATAGTTTTTTCCCACAAACCAGTTTTATATTGTTGCTACAACCGTATTTTTATTTTGAAATTATTCAATTATATAGGGTGATCCATCTAGAGGTATTTTTTCAGAACAAAAATAATATAAAAATTCAAATTAAGTGTGGAATCTTTATTAGTAATTTGAAAGGACATTTTATGGCATTTATTTATTGAAAACAATTACCTTCAAATGTTGACAACTGTATTATGGAAATGAACTTTCGGTGAGAAACGGGAAGATCCGCTGTTTTCGACCAAAGCTTTTTCAGTGATGAGGCCCATTTCTGGCTCAACGACAAAGTCAATATACAAAATTGCTGCATTTGGGCTAAAGAACAACCAGAAGAGGTTCATGGAATCATCGGTGCATATTTTTTCAAAAATGATGATGGCCGGAACGTAACCGTAAATGGTGCTCGCTATAGCGCCATGATATCGATATTTATGCTACCTTAAATTGAAGCCCGTAATCTTGACACTTGGTTGCAACAGGAACAATGGATCTATTGAGAGGTCATTTCGAAAAGCAGCAAATTTACGTTTTGGACGCGTGAATTGGCCGCCTATATCAAATGATATCACATCTTTAGACATTTTTCTTTGGGGTTACGTAAAGTCCAAAGTCTATGCAGACAAACCAGGTTTTGGAGGACAATATTACTCGTGTCATTAAAGCCATACCGGTCGAACGAGTCATCCAAAATTGTACCCTCAGAATGGAAACCCTGAGGCGTAGTTGCGGCCAACATTTGAAGGAAATTATATTCAAAAAATAAATGCCATAAAATGTCCTTTCAAATTACCAATAAAGATTCTACACTTGATTTGAAATTTTACATATTTTTTGTTCTGAAAAAATACCTCTAGATGGATCACCCTTTACTATTGTTACATCATACTATTTTCAAAATGAAATTCAAAAAACAATACTATGGTCTTGACGAACATACTTTTATTGCAGAGAACATATTATTGTTGCCGTGACCAAATAGTAATCATATCATGTCTGCGTGTATGACCGATCATTCAGTTGTGAGTACATCATTATCATCTTGTGGTATTTCGAACCGAATACGAATATAAACATTTGCTGACTGCAACTGACATTCCACTTTTGCAAACAATTGTTTTCTCTGTGTATAGCTAAATTTATTCAGCTGATAAAATCTAAGTCAACACAGAGTCTGATACTTTGTCGATTTAGCCATCCCACAGTGTGATGTGTACTTATATAAGATTAGTTAAAGCTATGTACAGACGGTTGTAAGATCTTCCAATATCGTTAGTAAAATGTCCAAAAAATTTCTTACAAGCGTCTTATTTTACAATACGAGTATTTGGACTGCAACGTTGTCAAAAAAAGGATTGTCAGTACATTGTAAGACAATAATATTGTCAGACATCTGACGTTGACATTGTCATATAAAAAGTTTTTGCATAAAAGTATTAACGGTGCTTATTATTTTTTTATTTGTTGCGATTAAAAAGTTGTTGTGCACGCAACAGGCAAGTAACACTCCCCCCCCTGATTTCAGGCATATTGGTTTGCGCAGTACCCAGAAACGAGGTAAGTAAACTATAAAGAGTAAATTACAGTTTGGAGTTCATTCGCAAAAAAAAACCTGAGCTACAACTTCGACTCGTCAGTTCGTAGTTAGTGGAGCAATTTAGCATAAAATCCCTCTGGCGAAGAAAATGCTCTTAACAGTACACCCTTTTTCTATGCTGATTGAATTCATATATATTTTTAAACGTGATTCATTTAATGCCTTGAAAACAATTGTTAATTCTACTTTAGAAACTATTCATGTAACAAGAGCAAAGCGTTGCTTTTTGGTTCTATACAGAATGATCAGAATAGCATTGTTTTTAATATTAATAACCAGAGAGGACAAAAATATGCACCATAAAACTCGTTTTAAGCGCATACGATATGCTTAAAAAAACCCTTAAATATGCATTTAAATATGCACGAAAAACCAACTTCAAAATCTATTAAAACCTCCGCAATGACCAAAACAAGATTAAATAGATGTAGGTTTATTTAATCCAATGCATATTTAGTTTATTTTTTATTTTACAGCAGCAAACTTACGTACGAAATTAACAACAGTTTCTTTATTCGTTTACGTTTTCCACATTTATGTTTGCATAAACTATCAAATGCTGTTTTAAGTTTTCAAACAAAAAATTTCGACGCTTCTCAGATAGTATTGCACTATATTTTGAGAACGAACGTTCTACGTCCGATGAAGTAACGGGACAGTATTTGAAGAGTGCCACCTCGCTAGGCGAATACTGTTTTATAAAGGCACTCTCTGAACCAACACATTCGTTAAGGGTTCGATGGATATCAAAAATTGCACTGTAACAGTTGTTTCGGGCAATGACGTTCTCAAACTTGATACGATAATACGACTTATTCAAAGAGGCCAATGTTTTGCGTACATTTTCAAAAACGCCTATGCTCTCCTTAAGTTCTAGCCCGGGTGTTTCCAACTTTGTGATGGCTTGAACTATTACATAAAAATTGCTTTTTATGTAGCTCAGCTCAGCTTTTAAATTTGCAGATTTTAATACATTTTTAGCTATTCTGATGGCTTCAGCATCATCTTCATTGAGTTCTCTAAGAGCTGCCTCAATTACGTTAAAATTGTCGCTGTAGTAAACGGCTGCTTTTAGCCAAGTGCCCCATCGTGTAATTATTGGACTTGGAGGCAAAGGTGTGTCGGGAAAAGCATATTTAAAGGCGGCACGACGAGATGGAGCCTAGTGTAAGTATCGAAATTAATGTGGAAATATTTTTAAAAAAATGAAGGTAGAACTTACTTTACTGTAAATTGATTTTACGTTTGAAATCAATGCGTTGACTTCTGCAAACTGAGTTCGCACAAACTCAGCTACTCTATGGAGGCCGTGTGCTTTTGTGACAAAAATTTCAATCAGTTTTGCTTTTGTGACAAAAATTTCGCTAGCCGGGCAATTTTATAAAAGATTTAGGAAAAAATGCTCAAATATGCAAAATAACCCAAAATATGCATTATAACAAAAAAAATGAAAAATATGCAAATGCTTATAAAGTAAGCAAATATGCATTTATATCCTCTCTGTTAATAACACACCAATAGAAATTGTAAATGAGATAAAGTGTCTTGGAGTAATTATTGATGGTCATCTTGATTTCTCAAGCCATATTAATTCTTTATTTTCAAAAGTATTCTTTTTGATACGACGGCTACATTGTACAAACTTATATTTGCCTAGGTATATTAAACGAAGGGTAGCCTATGCCTCATTATTTTCTCAAATAAACTATTGTATTGAAGTTGTGCCTGGTACTTCTTCAGGCAATATTAATGAAATTGAGCGTATTCTTAAAACGATTGTTAGGTATATATGGACTTCGTCGTTTTGATCACATCTCTAAGCAAATTATGCTGTTTTTAGGGTCTCCATTTAAAAAAATTATTGATCTTCGCTTCATTCAAACTTTTTATAAATTAATTGTTTCAAATTCACCGCCAGGGTTACGAAATAAGTTTGTATTTAGTAGATCTGTAAGAAATCCGCAACTGTTTATATCGCGCATTGCTACGTCTACGTATGAGAAGTTATTTGTCGTACGAGTTGCCAGAATTTGGAACCATCTTCCAATGTGTTTGCGAATTTTTTCCTATTCAAACTATGTCCTTTGACAGAAGTTTTTGGAGTACATGTTTTCTATTCTTTCCTAAGACATTTTTTTCTTATTTCTAGTTAATATTAGTATTGGTTAATTGAATTTTATTATATACAACTAGATTGTAAAAACTGTAATTGAAAACACTTAAACTATGTATAAGTAATATAGATTAATTGGCCTTATAAACTTTGTATATTACAATAAAATAAATAAATAAATAAAATTTCAATCATTCACCTAAACCTTTTCACTTCACCTTTTTTGCTATTTTGTATTGAGCATCGTTACTCGGCCCAAAAACGGTTGTCGCCGTCGTCGCGAATTGAAGCAAGGCGACAACATTAGTATTATGGTTGTCGCTTTTTGTCGATAGCGACGAATGTTTGGCATTATCGTTGTCGATACAACAGTCGAAGTGAAGTCTATGTTTTAGAATATCTGTCGCCTTGTATTTTTGAGACACCGTTGATTTTTTTGAGGCGACGTTGTTTTTTTTGCACATTTTTCAATTTGGTACTTCCCGTTTAGGTACATAAACAAAAAAATAAATAATGAAAATAAAAAGCACGAAACAATTTGAAATTTTAGCTGCCGAACTGGAAAAAAATCCTCGTTTGGCAAAAGGGTTTTCCAAAGGCCATGTTTCGGCTAATTTCAAATCGGATTGGTTGGCCATTGCAACAAAATTAAATGCAAGCGGGCCTCCGGTAAGAGACACCGATGGCTGGCAAAGAGTACGAGAGCGACCGCAAAAGTAACTGGCCTAACATAAAAAGAACAGTTTTTTTTGGAATTATTATTATTTATTTTTCAACGTAATCTCCTTCCAACTCAATACACTTCATCAAACGTTTTTCAAGTTTTTTAATTCCATCCGAAAAATAAGATTTTTCAAGACCTTCAAAATATGCCTCAGTTTCAGCAATAACCTCGCTATTGGACGAAAAATTTTTCCACCGAGAAATTTTTTTAAATTTGGAAACAAGAAATAATCAGAAGGAGCTAAATCTGGACTATATGGTGGAGGCGGAGCAATTTCAAATCGTAATTCGGCCAGTTTTTGTTGAGCTAAAAATGCAGTGTGTGAAGGAGCATTAACTTGATGAAAAAGTACTTTTTCTTTTCTAAATGCGGTCGTTATATCTTGATTTCTTCACTCAGCCGATCCAATAATGCACAATAAAATTCACTATTTATAGTTTTTCCTTTCTCAAGATAATCAATAAATATTATACCCCTTGCATCCCAAAATACTGTGGCCATTACTTTTCCTGCTGACTTAACCGTTTTCGCCTTCTTGGGACCACTTTTACCAGCTTCTATCCATTGTTTTGACTGTTCTTTGCATTCTGGGATGTAGTGATGGATCCATGTTTCATCAACAGTTATGAATCGGCGCAAGAACTCTATTGGATTACGCTGATAAATCGCTAAAAGCTCCTCGGTATTGGTCCAACGGACGTTTTTTTTTGGGGCAAAGTCAACAAACGCGGCAGCGTTCTTGCGGATAGCTTTTTCATGTGGAGTTCATCATGTAAAATACTCCAAACTTGTTTTTCGTGTATTTTAACAATATCAGCAAGTTCTCTGAGCTTTATTCGTCTATCATTAGTCACTTCATTAAATATTTTTCTATTGTTTTCAATAGCAGTAGCAGTTTTCGGTCTTCCAGAGCGTTGTTCATCTTCCGTACTTGAACGACCCATTTTAAATTGTTGAACCCAGGATTTCACGGTGGAGTATGATGGTGCATTATCACCATGAACAGAATCCAATTCATCTTTGATTAATTGTGGCGTATAACCTTTCCTATTAAAGTGTTTAATTACCGCACGAAACTCTTTATTTTCCATTTTTCAAAAATTATAAATCTTGTTTACTTCAATCGCCTGTAACAAAGAAAATAATCATTAAATATTTCGGAAATTTTGACAGATGGCTTATAAAAGATTGCTTTTAAAAAACAAAAAAAAAGTTGCTAGTAAAACAGAAAATGTGCCAGGCCAGTTAGTTTTGCGGTCGCCCTCGTAAGTTTTGTTTTATAATTTATATAAACAAATGTTCCTTTGCCTCATTCATCTCTTCTTCGGTCATGAACGTTTAAACCCACTTACGGCAGATTGTTGCTTCACAAGCATCTAAAACTTCCTTCAATACTATGCTTACAGTTGGTTGGGCTACTGAAATATTCCAGTCGTTTCCGACACTGGTCTGGTACTTTACTTCAGGTCAACTTTACTTCAGGAGTAAGAGCAAATGACCATCGTCCAGTGTTTAACTTTGGCAAAATTTCATGCACATGTCGGAAGCAATTCTTACTGAGCCTAAATTAGTTCAAAAATCTAAAGAAACGATATAATTTTTGTTTTTCCTTAATCAAATTACCGTAACACCATTTTAGAAGCAAGGCGACAAACACATACTATCGACATCGACTATTGAAGCGACAACCGTAATCGGGCCGACTATCTCATATATATGCATCTTTAATAGTTGCAATTACCTTCTTTTAGGACAATTAATATATTTACTTTTCCATTTTAATATAAACACTCAGCTGATAATTTCAGTCAAATGCTTTGACTGTTCTGCCAATGTCAAAAACGCATTTACCAATTAGTGCCATACCACAATCTGGCAACGGCTCAATTGACAATGTTAGTTGGCAGATCTGACAATGAAATTGTAAGGTTTTCTTGCAATCCTCTGGAATGACAGCTAAATTAGTACATTGCCAGCACATTTCCAGATCCTACAACATAGTAAGTTCTGACAACCTTCTGTGCGTAGCTTTAGGAACGTTTTACATTTTTGTAAATCGGCCGAAATTGACCATAATAAATGTAAATTAACTAATAATTTACTTGGCGACCCACTTTAATGTAGATACATTTGACTATACATATACATATATAAAGGGTATCCCAAGAAGAACGCAATTTTTAAATCTGGCAACATTCGAAGTGTCATTGTTTGACATTTGAACAATTGTTATTGTTTGTTAGTAGAAGGTACGAGGTTAGTAAAAAGCTGACCATGGACAGCGAAGGGAGTTCGTTAATTGGATATTGGAGACAACATGAAAATGCTGATTTTGCCGATAAAATCATCTTCAGTGACGAGGCCCATTTTCATCTTGATGGCTTCGTCAATAGGCAGAATTGTCGCATTTGGGTGCGGAAAATCCTCGAGTGATTCACGAGAAGCAAATGCATCCTCAACGTGTCACTGTGTGGTGTGGTTTTTGGGCTGGAGGAATCATTGGACCTTTTTTTATGAAAATGAGGCAGGTCAAGCGCAAACAGTCAATGGTGTTTGGTATCGTGAAATGATAACCAGTTTTTTCTTGCCTAGAATTGAAGAAATGAATGTGGAGGGCATGTGGTTCCAACAAGACGGCGCCACATGTCATACAGCCAGAGAAACAATTCAATTGCTGCATCAGTCATTTCCCGGTCGTGTTATTTCGCGTTTTGGAGATCAGAATTGGCCGTCTAGATCGTGCGATTTAACACCATTAGATTTTTTTCTTTGGGGTTTTTTGAAGTCGATGGTTTACGCGAATAAGCCGACGACGACTCAAGACGAAATAGGACGCTGCATTAATGAAATACCGCAGCATTCATGCAAAACGGTCATTGAAAATTTCATTAAAAGATCGCGTGCATGCCAGCAAAGCCGCGGCGGCCATCTGCACGATATATTGTTCCATACATAACCTCATTCTGTCTACTTTACGATATAATAAAGTTTCACGATTTTTTCTTAAATATCTGTGTTTTATTTAAAATTTAAAAATTGCGCTCTTCTTAGGATACCCTTTATAAGTCTGGACAATGTTACAAACAAACCAATTAAATACTTTAAAATAAAGTTCATTAACACGTTGTAGGCCCGCCTGTCTGTGTTACTTAAACGGCGAAAAGAAAAATCTTCAAGTATTCCGAATTTTGAATCGTTGAAATTGTGCTCATCAACAGATGAAAATTTCTTTATCAAATAATCCATGAAAAGCAAATAAACACTTAAATATGAAATGCAACAGAAAAAATGTAAATTTTCGCGCAATGCAAATGGAGAAAAACAAAATAAGATATTTGCATATTCTCGTAAAATGAAAAACAATTTCACCAAATTGCCGAAAGACAAATAAAAAACTGAAAGACTAATGAGAGATGTGCATAATTAGAATCGGTTTTACTTGGGTATCGTTTTCAAATGTAAAACACACTTTGCAGGAATGAACGCGCAAATAAGCCAAAATGAAAGCGAAATAGAAATGTTTTTTTTTCTTTTTTTAAATTTAAATATTTTTTCACTTTCAATGTGTGACAACTTAAATGAGTGTCATAGCGAAATAGTTTTTCTTAATTACTCGTAGTCAGCGTTTTCTCGGCACACCACAAAAGAATAAACTAATAACTTAAAATGCAAAGCATGACATACAAATTTGTACGCACTGTCAGTCAGCATTAAAACTGAGTGGAATTGACAATGCTATTTTGAACAATGGTCTCTATACGTAGTACGAGGGCGGTTCGGAAAGTTCTTAGCCTATCAATGAAAGAGAATAGCTAGTTTTTCAAAAATATTTTTATTTTTCAATATAATCTCCTGAAATTCAATACACTTAGTCCAACGCTTATCTAGCAATTCTATCCCTTGATTAAAATAGTTTTCCTCAAGGTCTTCAAAATAGTGGTTTACAACTGTAATTGCATCTTCATTTGAGGTAAAACGCTTGCCAGCAAGGATTTTTTTTAGATTTGGGAACAGGGAAAAGTCACAGGGAGCTAAATCAGGAGAATAAGGCGGGTGGTCAAGCAACTTGTACTTTAATTCGTTGATTTTAGCCATTGTTAAAACACTCTTGTGCGCTGGTGCGTTGTCTTGATGAAAAATTATTTTTTTGTGTTGTAAGCCAGGACGTTTTTCTCGAATTTGTACATAATTGATCTAAAAGGTTGCAATAGTACTCTGAATTTATTGTTTTACCCTTTTGCAGATAGTCATCAATAAAATACCTTTGAAGTCCCAACCTTACCAGGTGATTGAGTTGTTTTTGCCTTCTTTGGGGCACTTCCTCCAGCTTTAGTCCATTGTTTGGATTGTTCTTTTGTCTCTGGAGTATAGTGGTGGATCCATGTCTCATCAACAGTTATGAAACGACGCTTAAAATCCATTTTATTTCGCTGAAAACGATCCAAACAAGCTTGAGAAATGTTCATTCTTATGCGTTTTTGGTCGACTGTTAACAAGTGCGGCACCCTTCTTGCATAAAGCTTTTTCATCTGTAGTTCTTCATGCAAAATTAAATGGACTCGATCATTTGAGATGCCCATGATATTAGCTATTTCATGCACTTTTATTCGTCGATCATTTAATACCATATCATGCACTTTGGCTACAATTTCTGTTGTTGTTGCTGTTTTTGGACTCCACTACGTGGATCATCTTCAATGCTTGACGACCACGTTTAAATTCAGTAACTCAATTTTTTACTGTTGCATATAAAGGAGCACTTTCACCTAACACATTCACCATATCATTATGAATTTCTTGCCCCGATAAACCTTTTTTATGTAAATATTTAATGACACAACGCATTTCTAATTTTTCCATTGTAAAAAAATCGCGGATGCGTCTTTTGTGAACACCTGTTTCTATATGAAGGAGCTGCCAGATCGAAACAAAATTTATCATGTGCTCATAGCAGAGATGGAAGTTTCCAAAACACTTAACTTTTTTCTGTTTATACCGCGCTTTTTGTGCTAGGCTAAGAAGTTTCCGAACCGCCCTCGTTTTTGCATAAACAAAGACACATTGGGGCAGTCCCATGTGAAATGTCACATCAATTTCATTGGGAGCTTCTTGTTTAAGTTCTTTAAGATATCATTGAAAAAGAAA
The DNA here is from genome assembly GCA_963513945.1 of Hydrotaea diabolus. Taxonomy (NCBI): domain Eukaryota; kingdom Metazoa; phylum Arthropoda; class Insecta; order Diptera; family Muscidae; genus Hydrotaea; species Hydrotaea diabolus. Next base: position 147,173,665 of record OY740718.1, on the reverse strand, counting down.
CAGTACGCCGATCTAAAACTAGATAAAGTCTAGAAAGAATGACATATTTTGGTATACTTTTTAAAGGACTGCAAAGTTTTAGAGGATACATTTTTCAAAAAAAAAACTTTTCCAGATAATTCTATTTATGCTAGGTCGTCGTTGTTGGTGTCCCATGATTGCTAAGAATTTGACTATATCTGCGATTTTAATTTTTGGAAATAAAGAAATATGATAAGTAAATATAGTGCTTTTAAAAAAAGCCCCCACACAAAGGTTCCTCCCATATTCAATATCTGAATGGTGCGTTATGAGCTACAATTAACTCTAACCAACTGATTTCGAACTTGCTCAAGCTCAAGACAGAGGTTCTTAATCCTCTGAATAGCAGTGTGGTGTACGGTATCATAGAGTCGATTACGCCTGACTTTAACTTTTTTTAATTGTTTTTATTTACTTTTGTGTGAGCTTTGATGCTTCACTTAATTATTTAATGTTTTCAGAATATCATTTTTTTTTATTAATTTTGATAATTTGAATACTTTGCAATCTATTTCCAAACTATTTTATTTTATATCATTTCAAAATTAACAGATTTCATGAGAAATATAAAAAATAATTGTAATGCAATGCATTTTTAAATAAAATCAACACGTACGAGTATATATTTATACTAAGTATAAGTAGATGACGAAGAGAGGCCAAGTCTTCAGATTGTTATGGTTCACGTGAGTATTAGCACACCTTTTATATGCCTGGGTGTTTGAATGTGAAAAGGGAAATGAATACAAAGTAAGAACCAGCACATAACCGATACAATTTGGTAAAATTTATTAAAGTGGAGCAGTTAATACCTAAAATAGGGCAAAGTTGTTGGACCTTTTAAATCTTGTAGCCAAAAAAACAGCCCGAGTTGTAAGAACTGGCGATCTAGTCAGCGTGGAAATTTGGGTACTCAAATTAAAGCGACTTTCGCCACAATTCCAAATATATACCATTTCATTTCTTTTATTGATATTAAAAAAGTAACCGAGCCTTTAGGCCTTATAAAGTTACAAAATTACTTCAGATTTGTTTAAGATATACAAAAAAAACCTCAAGTAAGATTAAACAATTTAATATAAATAAGTATGAAGTTAAGTATACATTTAAATAAAAAAAAAGATTTTTGATATCCCAAGTTACGCAAAAAAAGGTATTCATGAAAGACTACTAGATAAGTTTCGTAGTGTAACAGCAGCATGAAAGTAAAACACACTAAGACTACTAGCCAATACTATTGTTTCGAATGAAATGAAAGACAAAGCAATACCCGTAGAAAACGCTATTTTTAATTATTTACAAATCATTATGTTTCACATGTTGAAATATTTTTTTCTTATAAGTATGGCAGGAGTAATTAAATGATCTGAGCGAGACAGGCGATCTATTAAAAATGCGAGCAACTCTCACGTGAAATGATCGGCCTAAATCAGAATTCAGTCGGGGAACTATAAGCTGTGGATTTCTGCTGCACCTTCCAAACGGAAAAAACTCAACTACAAAGATTGGTGTCTGAAGTTTATACAACTTATAGAAGTGAAGTAAACTCCTAATTTTTGTAAACTCCATAAAGCTACAATGCAAAAACCTAGCAATGTACTCCTAAACGTGCCGCCGAATATTAAGGGAATATAAATACCTCACCACAGGATTGAATTCTCGACGAATCTTATCCATGACCTAAGTCACTGCTCCAGAGTAAACTTCAATACAATACAGAAATATTGGCATAACAATCGCATGTACGAGGGCGACCGCAAAAGTAACTGGCCTAACATAAAAAGAACCGTTTTTTTGGAATTATTATTTATTTTTCAACATAATCTTCTTCCAACTCAATACACTTCATCAAACTTTTTTCAAGTTTTTTAATTCCATCCGAAAAGTAAGATTTTTCAAGACCTTCAAAATATGCCTCAGTTTCAGCAATAACCTCGCTATTGGACGAAAATTTTTTGCCACCGAGAATTTTTTTTAAATTTGGAAACAAGAAATAATCAGAAGGAGCTAAATCTGGACTATATGGTGGATGCTGTGCAATTTCAAATTGTAATTCGGCCAGTTTTTGTTGAGTTAAAAATGCAGTGTGTGAAGGAGCATTATCTTGATGAAAAAGAACTTTTTTTTTCTAAATGCGGTCGTTTTATCTTGATTTCTTCACTCAACCGATCCAATAATGCACAATAATATTCACTATTTGTAGTTTTTCCTTTCTCAAGATAATCAATAAATATTATACCCCTTGCATCCCAAAATACTGTGGCCATTACTTTTCCTGCTGACTTAACAGTTTTCGCCTTCTTGGGACCACTTTTACCAGCTTATATCCATTGTTTTGACTGTTCTTTGCATTCTGGGATGTAGTGATGGATCCATGTTTCATCAACAGCTATGAATCGGCGCAAGAACTATATTGGATTACGCTGATAAATCGCGTAAAGCTCCTCGGACAAAGTCAACAAACGCGGCAGCGTTCTTGCGGATAGCTTTTTCATGTGAAGTTCATCATGTAAAATACTCCAAACTTGTTTTTCGTGTATTTTAACAATATCAGCAAGTTCTCTGAGCTTTATTCGTCTATCTTTAGTCACTTCATTAAATATTTTTCTAATGTTTTCAATAGCAGAAGCAGTTTTCGGTCTTCCAGAGCGTTGTTCATCTTCCGTACTTGATCGACCCATTTTAAATTGCTGAACTCAGGATTTCACGGTAAAGTATGATGGTGCATTATCACCATGAACAGAATCCCATTCATCTTTGATTAATTGTGGCGTATAACCTTTCATATAAATGTGTTTAATTACCGCACGAAACTCTTAATTTTCCATTTTTCAAAAATTATAAAACTTGTTTACTTCAATCACCTGTAACAAAGAAAAAATTTTGAAAGATGCCTTATAAAAGATTGCTTTTAAAAAACAAAAAAAAGTTGCTAGTAAAACAGAAAATGTGCCAGGCCAGTTAGTTTTGCGGTCGCCCTTGATTATTCTAATTTTAATGTGTAGTGGAAGAGACAATTCCAAGTTGTACAACTTTCGCAAAGTAAAGTTAACTCTGGAAACCATGAAAACAGCATGGGCCTCAAACTTTAACTTATTACCAAGAGTAATACCAAGACATTGAATATTATCAACGAATTCGATTACACTATTTGATACAGACACTACAACATTGAGAGCTTGCTTTTGTTTTATTCACATTGACTGTAAGTCCATTACTGGACAACCAAACAGCCAAATTAGATGTAACGAAATTTATATTACTCTGCAACACGTCTAAGAAGTCCGAATTTTCCTTAAACAACAATTGAACATCATCAGCAAAAGCAAAAGAAACACAGGAGCTGGTTTCAACACTAACAAACATATCATTAATATACATTACAAACAAAAGCGGTCCAAGAACAGAACCCTGAGGAACTCCACTACTAACTGGAAGCAAATCTGAGTTTTGGTTGAGTTTAGGGTCGGACGCATGGACCGAAGGGGTCGAACCTTACGACGTTTTTTATTGTTGTTCTTAAGATGAAAAAATTAAAACTGCAAAAATAAACAGAACTATTTTTTGGAACATGTATCCTATTGAATCTTTGAAGTCGTTAAAACAGTTAAGCTATCTATGATAACATACCATGGTCAATATATATTGATCAAATACGAAAAATAATTGCATGTTTTGCCCCGTGTGAAGGCTTGTAGTATTTACGTTCCCCGATTTTCTTTTGGAATTTTATGCCGGAACTTTTATAGTGGAATAACATTTGACCAACCACCAGTAAATAATTTATGAATTTTTAAGGATAAATACGGAAAGGTTTTATTGATTTGTGTTAACAGGATTATATAGTTTAAATAATATATTTCCAAATAATATATTTCATTTAATGACAAATTGAAGCCACTCTAGCAAAAACTTCTAAAGGTGATATACAATTGATTTTAGGCGATTTTAATGTCAAAGTTGGTAATCACAAAACAAATCTGCGAAACGTAATAGGGAACCACGCATTAGCTGCATTCATCTTTTTATATGCGGTACAAGATTCCCGCACAAAAATACTCATAAGTATTCATGAGATTCACCAGACTCAAATTGACCACACTACAAAAACTCAAATTGACCACAAACATACTTATAAGTCGAAAGTATCACAATTCGCTGTTGGATTTGAGATCGCGAAGAGTGGCTGACCACAATCTTTTACAGGTCTCGTCTCCAATTTAAACTCAAAAAACCTTACCAGGAAATTAAGTACCTAAGAATTAGAAAATAACGAGATGCAGCACAGTGTACATGGGAAGACGTTTCCAGAATCTACAGGTCTGCAGCACAGAAAACGGTTGAATTTAAGAGAAATTATAGGAAACGATGGATTTTTAGCCCTGAAACTTGGTAAACTGTCTTACAATGGCAAATAATAAAAACATTTATTTAATTTACAAAATTTATTTAATGCACAAAATAATAGCCGATAGGCAAGTGAACAAATTAGCAAAGATAGAAAAAATAATTGTATAAACGGAGTAGCGGCAGTTGTCGAAATACTCGTATCTGCCCGACGAATCAACTTAGGAGGAGTTTACACCGCCATTAAACAAAATGGAAACAAAAAGCTAAACATATTCTCCTTAGAGACAAAAAATGGATCTGTGCTCACATCAGTTGACCAGTAACTTGTGCCTAAGATAGAATACTACAGGGTAGTGCAAAAATAATGCACGATGTCAATCGTGAGTCAAACCTTAACGTTTTTTTCCCAACCTTATTTGACATTTCTGTGTTTCATAGTTTGACAAATTCAACCATGCCCACAATCGGGAGAATTCTGCGCAAATTTAAGAAATCCGGGTCTGTAGAAAAATTAAAAACACCGTTCTGTCATCGGGCCATACTTCATCGAAAATAAATTCGGCAAGCAGTTACCGTGAATGGTGTTCGCTATCGGGAGATTATAACCGACTTCTTGTTTCAAGAAATTGAGGAAGATTTAATATTTTTGAAATCGACGAGTTTAGTGGATATGTTTAAAATGTTATAACTTCCCGGAAAACGAAGAGAACGAGAATAAAAAAGCCACTACTCGTGAGTTATTTCCTTTTATTCGTATAGAATACAGTCCAAATTGATTTAATTATCAAGGTGTTATGCGTTTGAGCTAATTCTTATAACATCCAGAAGTGTGAATAGAATTATTTCCAAGTTAATCCGCCTATTTATTTGTGTAATAAAAGTGCAGGCCGTTAATTTGAGCCTATGTAGATGAAACTTTGCACATTGTTTGGTAACCGGAACGGTGAGCTGATGTATTCCCCATTTAAAAGAACCTCCCTCCCTTCAATGGAACTTGTATAAAAAATGTTGAAAACAAGACCAGAACAAGACTTTCCAAAACCCAAACCGATAGTCGGTTTCTAGAAAAAAGCTAAAGCCAGACATTTTGGCTTACCACTGTACTTTTGCAAGTGAAAACTTTATCATCCCCGGTGAGTATCCCACTAGGATTTTCAGTGCACTAGAACGAAAATTTCGCTTATTGACGTAATCGCTCAAGTTGACATCGAAAGTCACGCTGAGTCAAAACCACCGACTAAATATTGCTAAAAAAATAGACACACTTAAAATGCCGGTTTTTTAAAAAGTCCGTCGTTTGGACTCTAACCAGAGCGGTCAATGGTTCGTTATAGCCCCCATAAAAAAATACTTCTTTACGATTTGGAGTCTATCCGGAATAAGAACGGACAATTTAGTCATATTCCAATTAAATTTAAAGCCGGTTTCCTACTTAACAATCAGTCGGTTTTTCAAAATACGGGTTCTAAAAACACTTAAAATGCCGGTTTTTTAAAAAGTCCGTCGTTTTGGACTCTACCCAGTGCGGTCAATGGTTCGTTATAGCCCCCATAAAAAAATACTTCTTTACGATTTGGAGTCTATCCGGAATAAGAACGGACAATTTAGTCATATTCCAATTAAATTTAAAGCGTGAAATCGACCAGATCGGTCTATGGTCTCAAGTAGCCCTAATACCTCCCGATCAAAAATTGCATATACTAAATGAAAGATGTAAATCTTCAATAGATACTAGAAACCAGCGATTTCGAGACGATATGAATTAAAGGTGATATACTAAGACTGAGTAGTCTAAAGAGTATGGTAAAGGTATCGTATAGCCGGTCAGGCCGGACTTACCTATCCGTACTCGATTTATATTGGAGTATCCCTTATTTATAATTGTAAAATTATTTGCGCTTCACATAATCTACATTGGTCTTGACAGTAAAGTAGGCGTTCTAAAACTCCCTTAAGTCCGACCGGCCTTGAGCCGGGTTAAGGTAAATACTTCCAGCTTTGGTCATGCTGTGTCTTACAGAAGATTTTTCACCGCCCTGTCTTTTGTTGTTAAAAATATCTTGAGAGTTAAATGCCAACTGCTCCCGCAATTTATTTGGGTACGCACTTGATTTGTGTACCCTAGGCGAGTTTTCCCAACAAGTCGGTACGTTTTGCACAATTGGTGGACATTCCTAAGGGTGACATATTTCAATTTTTGGTCAGACAACGGAATGTATTTTGGCAAAACAGTAAAAGTTGTACATATATGTATGTACATTAAACTTACCTTATTTGAGTGCTCTCCTGGGACACCATTTTCTTCACGTTCTTCTGCGGTAAGGCCCATTTAGTCTCGACGGTTGACGGTGGACGGTTGACGGTAGGCAATCAGCTATTTCAGTTGAGGGTTGCATTTTGCATGTGTTAGAGGGAGATAACTACAGTTTGACGGTTGACGACGGTAGACTTCTGCAGGTTGCAGAATCTACCGTCAACCGTCAACCGTCGAGACTAAATGGGCCTGTAGTAGGAGACACATCATCACCAATATTTTACGGATATAATTAACAATTTTATTATGTATAAACTTAATTGTTCCCATTATCGTCTTTGATGCAAATAACGGCACATTATTTTGTAAAAGATCGGTAATCGAAACATTTGACCAAAAAATTCACAGAACAAATTATATCGATATTTTTGGAAAAAAAAAACGGCGCCATAAACAGAGTTAAATGCTGACCATCGGCGTCAGCGGCGTCGAATTAAATCGTCTTTGAAGAGCGGGGCCGTCAGTTTTATTTGAGCAGATGTCCTTTGGGACAGGTTAAAACGCCACCACTGCGGAATTCGCCCCTTTTCACAAAATTTGGTTTAAAATTGTGAATTTTTATCATTTTTACATTTTAAAATTATAACACAATAAATAAAAAAAAGAATGAAAGGAGAAATGTGAATATCTTTGATTGATTTTGTTTGACAAAACAAAAACTCGGGCGACAAAAGCCAAAAAGCGCTCTCACACCCAATGCAATTTTTTTTTTAATTTGGCTGCTATGACTGTGTAAACTAACGTAATTTGACATAAGTTGTCGTGCCACGTTGGCTTGAGCACTTCTTGGCTTAAAGGCCAAAAATAATCACCGTTTATATGATCGAGTTGATTAAAGGTCTTGACACACCGAGCTTGTTACTTACGTCGCGTTTTCTTGACTTCCAGTTGTGAATGAAGCGTATGTTAAAAATTTACAAAGAGGTAATGACAATGAATTAGACATATACAAACGCCCTGCCACACATTGACTGTATGTTTTGGACACTTATTTCAATGGGTTTTATATTTACGTAATTTAAAAAAAAAAACGAATCGTAAGAAAAAGTTTTGGTGTGCCTTTAAGTAGAATTCACACACGACAAACGCTACCGCTGTGGTCGTGTCTTCCACATTGTTCATTTACGCCAAAACTTTTTTGTCGCTATCTTTTTCTTTAATAATGTAAAAAATTGGTATGTTTATTTGATTTGAGTTCTTTTGTTTCACACTAAATAAAAAACAGTTTGAAAATATTTTATTTGTTAAGATTAAGCTTTTTTTCTTACGCTGGGTATTTTTCAACTTCCGGTAGTCTAGAAACCATTAAAATAAACGTTCAAATACCACAAAAAGTTGATGACATGGATTCTTATATGTCTATAGTGCAATATCATTAACATCTTGTAAATGTTCAATATATGTGACAGCGCATAGAGAAACGGACCTAAGGGTAAAAAAAATCAATTTTCACTTTTTTTGACGTGGACAACATCTGAGCATCGAATAAGACCGATCCCATGCCCCAAAAGTGTTTCCTCCCAGAGATACGCGCGATTCATGAAAGTGATGGTACACCAAAGACACATATATTTAAATCTTTAAAATGGCTCTCCTGAACAAAACTGGTTTTTACCCTTAGGTCCCTTTCTATTTTGCGCGTCACATATATGGTTTTATGGCATAGTGGTTTTTCTTAAGCGGAAATTAAGAAAAACACATTTTAACACGTAAAAGGCTTTAGTGCGACGGGGCTTAAGAGAACAAAAAACGGTGAGACATAAGGCAAAAACGCTGCCAGCTAATTTTTAGTTTTTTTTCGTCCTCTCGCTTTCTTAATATTAGCCATTTTCTTTTCAGGTCACTAAACAAGCATTTGTATGGAAGTTACTCGGTTAGCAAGCGAGTTGGCTGTTACTCGGTAACGAAACGACTTAGAGTTACCTGACTTTTTTTAACAAGAAAAATATTATGAACACCCTTCTTGTAAAAAAATCAAAAACATATGTTTTTTTTGTTATTAAAACAGAATGAATATGAATAGAATGAAAGAAAAAAAAATAGAAAAAGCGGTATAATATCATTTCTAACAATTACAATGATGGAAAACCCGTAAGTAAAAATGTTTATTGTTAAGATTTAGAGAAATTTCGAGGTAGCTATGTATGTTATTTTAAGAGTGGCTAAACGAAAATGGTGGACCAGGAACGAGACGTTGATGCTGTTGGCTTACTACAAAGCCAGAAAGGACGAATTTGACTGTCCCATGCGAAAAGTAAATGCCTACCAACATGTTTAAGAAGACATGATTTTTTAATAAAATAATAACAAAATAAGAAACTTATGAAATTTGTTTCCCACAGTTTGCTTTCCCTTTTTTATTTGCAAACAAACTTTTGTTGAGGATTATGCTGCCATCTGATTTAAAATGTTCTAAAATATTGCCAGAATACGAGTACTATATTGCTCACTAAATATTTAACTAAGCTAGTTACCAGAAAAGAGCACGGCTATTGTTTCCATAAGAACAAGTATAAATAGAATTTGACATTTAGGGGATTCGCGTGAAGGCCCTCTTGTTACGGCTGTAACTTGATGAATTATAATAAAACGCCTCTTTATTTGATTTTAAAATAAAGCTCAGTGTATCGAGTTTACCTGGCTTAATGCCTTATTGGTTTTATGTTTTATTATCTAAAACGATTTGTAAAACATTACAAAATAACTTAGGTTATAAGTTAAACAAAAAAATATATTTCTTACTCAATTCTATCATCGTCGGCGTGTAAGCTTGAACTGACGCATTTGTCGAATCGTTGATATTAAAAATATTAAATTCCTGTCGAATCGTTGTGACAAAATTCCCATGTCGAATCGTTGTTAACATAAACAAATTGAACATGATCAGACAAGCAAAAGACTTAAACATAAAGAGATCTTATACTCAGTTAGCACGATGTGTTTACCAAACGATATCAATCAAAACATAAGATTGACGTTATTAGCGTAAATAAAATTCAAATTGACATTGAAATAACATAAAAGTAACGTTAAAATATTCAAATATCTAAATTAACTGATTTAATTTAAAGTAACGGAAAAAGTAACTTAAGTTTATAACACCTCTAAACCAAACACGATAAATTGTGATATATTTCATCTTTGCAATATCATAGAAAAAACACTCAGAGTCGCACAACTTCTCGGTTATTTATCGTCTATCGTTAGGTAACAAAAACTCAAAAAATTAAAACACAAAAAACACTAAATTTGCACACTTTATAATTAAAGAACATTTCTCCTAAAATTGTTGTTGTGTCCCTCAAATAGTCGTAAAAGCTCATTTAGCCCTTCTTATTCAATTAATCGTCTTTGTTTGTCATAACTAATCATGTGCTGACGCCGGCGACAATTGTATATCAGCATCAAACTCCAACTTACCCCTAGATTTTCATTGACATTGACAGTCGAATACCGATAACACAATGTATCGCATCCGAAAAATAATACATGTTCAACTTTTGCCGTTATTTGTATAGTTTGTGAAAAATCATATCATATAAATTTACTCATATCCAAAGTATGGGCGTTCCTGTGTCCCCTATTGCCGTAGAAGCATGTGAACAAAAAGATGAGCTAAGAAGGGCGTCCAAGGACATCACGTGGCTAAGGTAAGTTAATGGTTTTGCTGCAATACATTGCAGCCTGGTGAAAATCTAAAAATATCAACGTCTTTAGAATCGTTCACATAAACCCTCTTCTGAAAACGACCATGGGGTACTTAAACAAATTACCACATGATCCCCGGTTGCCGCCAAACTCAAAAGACATGATTGATAGATAAATCGCGAGTTAGCCTAGTTAACACTGCAAATATTTTAACCTGATCAATGGCCGGACATGCATGCACATATTTTACTGAAGGGTCATATTCGTCGTAAGGCAACTCTTCTAAGAACAGCTTTCGTCAAAATGACAACAATTGGCGAAAAATATTTGAGGCACATAAGGAGATGTAGCCAAATATGATCCGATTAAGAACTAGGTCTAGGAGCAATCACTTTGGTGACCAAAGAATCTCATTTTTTGTTACTTTTCTCCGCTTTAAATGTGTGTATGCCTTTTAAAAGAAACGCGTATTTTTGTTGCTGTGGCTAAGAGTTGCTCCGGGGGAGAGCCCCTATTCATATTGCATATCGGTGGAAAGTTTTATTATTTATTTTGTTTATAAGCTGGCGTTTACGTAACGTCCCTGCGGAAAAACATACAAGATCTTCTAATAAGAGGTCTTCTAGAAGACCCAATGCCAATTCCTTAATGCGTCCAAATTAAGGCATGAAAAATCATCCCCACAAATGTTAATGTCGCTTCTCTAAGAAGACCTTGTAATTAATCCTCTTCTCGATCGTTAATGCTTTCTCTGAGAAGGCCTTCATAATTTCAATCAGGGATGCAAACGTTGCAATACAATTTTATCTTTAAAAGTGCAGCTGTACTAACACAATAAATGAAAAATATTAACGGTTTGCTACACTTTTACATTTGAAAAATTTGCAACTTATTATTTTACAAAGTGGCCCAAATAAGACAGAAGGGTGCACCAAAAAGGTTAAGAAATAGTTCCATTGTGACTCTTGCTGTATGCGCAGTGGCTCCATCATGCTGAATCCTTATGTTAGGATTATTCTGAACTTGCGGATACTAAAACTTGTCAACAGAGTCCCGGTAATGGTTTCAGGTTGACCCTTCTCATTTTCAAAAAAAAAAAAAATATGTACCGATAACTTTATCAACCAAAACACCGCACCAAAAAGTACATCTGGAGGAATATAATTGACGCTAATGTAATACCCTATGATTCTAACACTGATCCTCAAAACGGAAGACTTGGTTCCTAATCATGTTGTTAAAATGCTGCCGTTAATTTCGTTGAGTTGAGATAATAGACATTCCAGAAAAATATAAAAATTTAAAATTTTTGACCTGCTGCTGTATATCAAATGTAGCCATTAGTTATCTGCATTAAAAACTATACTTATATACTCGTACTTAGTAGGGACATAAATACTGTTACAACATTGAATACACCCATTTCAATAGTAGAACTGAACATACCCCGTTAATGTCATATGGATTTTGAAAGCTAACCTCAATAGCGTTAGTCTGTAACGGGATTTTAAAATTGTTTCAGCTTTCATCATGGAGTTTCAGCTTTCATCAGATAATGAGAACCGAATCGCTGGATTAGCCGCATGTTCGTCTACTGATGCATAAAACTGTTTGAGGAGACTGGAGATGTAAAAGACCGCCACCGGTCGGGCCGCGCACGCTCTGTTCGAACACCGCATGTCACCAAAGTCGTTAAATCAAGAATTCACAGAAATCCGCTCCGAAAACAGAAAATCATGGCCCGTGAGATGAATATCACGCAAAAGTCCATGAACCGAATCATTTAAAAAGACTTGGGACTTGTGGCTTTCAAACGACATACAGGACATTTACTGACTGCAGCTTTAAAAAAAAAGATTGAAAAATGCAATCGTCTTTTGGTAAAGCACGTTTATAATTGCACAGAAAAATTTTGTTCACCGATTAAAAAAATTTTACCGTTCAGGAAAAATTTAACAAGCAAAATGATAGAGTGTATGCGCGGTCATCTAAGAAAGCATCTGAACTGATCCCAAGGGTGGAAAAGGGTTATCACCCAGCTAACTCAGTTTGGTGGGGTGTCTCTTACGATAGACTGACCTTCATTTCTGCGAACAAGGAGCCAAAACCTCGGCCAAAGTTTACATGAACCCGTTTTGGAAGCTGTTGTGAAGCCTCTTAACAATTCCTTGTTCCAAAACCAGCCATGGACTTTCCAGCAGGATTCTGCGCCGGCCCATAAGGGTAACACGTCCCAGGCCTGGCTTCGAAATAATTTGCCAGCGTTCATTTTCTCTGATGAATGGCCCTCAGGCAGTTCAGATTTGAACCCATTGGATTACAAATTGTGGACGGTTTTAGAGGACAAGGTTTGTCACAAAAGATACCCCAACATTGGATCTCTTGAGACTGCTTTGGTTCGAGCTGTGGCCAATTTTCCAATGGACGAGGTTCGTGTAGCTATGACGATTGGCCAGTGCGACTTAGGAGTGTGTAAAGAAAGGCAAAAGGCGGACATTTCGAATAAGTAGATTCTTTTTGGATACAATATACAACAATAAATATATTAAAAAATATTTGGTCCAAAAACATTCAGTAGTTTTTATTTTACAGCATAAAACGTGTGTTTTATGCCCTACTATAACCCTCAAAAGATACAAAATTTAAAAACAAAGGAGTTATGAATATTTTTATTTGGGCCACCTAGAAGTATCTGTTTGAGTTGGTTTGAATCAGGGATGTACTACATTTTAATACAATTGTAATTTTTTGATACATTTTCGGCACCGAAATTACCACGATAAATTTTGGACTTTTTTGATACAGAAAGAAAAAAATGAACTCTTTTTCTTTTTCTCAGTGTGATCAATCGGAATACTTAAATTCCTTATTTTATTGGAAGGTTAGTATTTAGATATTTTAAAATGAATGCTTGGGATACCTAAAAGAGGATTAGGTTAGTGTAGCGGAAAGATGCTTTACAGTACTGCATTTCCGTCCAAAGGGAATGTAGGCGGGATAATAGTCCATCTACTATAAAACATATTTGCCAAATCTGAAAGCATCGCACGAAGATCGAGATCTTTATGATGGGCTCAAGACACTATTGCGGCTGTAACATTGTCAATTTAGGCAAATCCAAGCGAAACGTATCGGCGCAAATTGCAGTTAGCAGACGGTCATTACAGGGGATAATTCATGATGACTTATATTTGTCTTCGTACAAAGTCCAAATTACAAGCAAGTTAAACCTCTTCGATTGCCTATTCGAATGGAATTTTGGCAAACAAATAATGAAATGGGCACAAAAGATAACAGCTTGATGAATTGCTTGTTAATGTCAGATGGGGCCTGATCGAAACGGCAATGTAGCAAGCAAAATTGCCGTATATACTCCATGAGACGGAACTGCACTGTAATACTTCTGAAAGGAAACGGTGCAACAGTGACTGTCAGGGGGATTGTTATTTAAAGATGTTAAAGTAAAAAAAACTTTGCCGAAGAGGTATTCGACAGCGTTTAATTCCAGTCAGATGGAGCATCCGAACATATAGCCAGAACGTTATTGGCAGTGCTTTAACGAAAATGTCCATACAAATTAATATCCAGAAATTCTAATTTCCGTTGGCTTCCTAGGTCACCGGACCTGACTGTAACAGACTTTTTATGGACTAATGTCAAGCAAGAGGTGTAATTTGACTGAGTTGAAGCAGTCCATTAAAACAAAATTTAAAGCGATCCCAACTTGAACCCTTCGCGTGGATAAGTATAGAGTATAGAGGTCATTTACGGCCTCTCTTCAAACACAAATAGTCATAAAAAATTTAATTGAATTTTCTTTACAATAAAAAGAATAAATAAAATACATTAATTAAAAATGGTTATTTAAATTTCTTATTGTAGCACAATTGGTGATCCACCCTGTAGCTTGTCTGATTCGTTGTGCACCTGTCTATCCATACATCTACATTGTTCAGATTTGGGCCAAGAACGAACCAAAATTTTGAATGGTATGTCATAAGCAACTAATATTTAATTCTGTTAAAATTTGACCATTTCTGTCGATTATTTGAAATAGTCTGTAGCTTCCGGATTACTTGGCTGCTGTTGGCCTCATCGTTTCTGGATTGTTTGCATAACATCTGTTCTTTTGGATTGGAAAAGTCCAAAGGGGTCAAATCGCAGTTTCAAGTCGAAAAATTGCTATCGCAATGGTGGGCAAAAAATCGATTGTTGCATGGCACGCCATCCTCCATGAACCGGAGGGTGTTTTAATCCATGTCTTCAAATTCTGTAAAAAAAATGAGATAAAATAGTTCTATAACGTCTATCGAAACGTAGTTATTTTCGAAGAACCAAACCTTCAGAATTCGGTCAGAATTCTGTACGACAATCGGCAAATGTTCCGATTTCGGATCAGAATTCTTAGCGAGTTCGTAACGAAAAACATATGAAATGGTTGACACTAATTCTGAACTACTTCTCTGAGGCAATTCAGATGTTTTTGCCAACATTTCGAACCGAATTCTGAACTGTAGTCTTGGGAAATTCGAAAGGATATTTCGATTTGTCGTATCGAATTCTGAACTAATTCTGAACGACTTTGGTCAGAATTCTGGCTTTAAGTCTTGTTAAATTCGTCTGTTTTTAACAACATTTCGAACCGAATTCGGAACGAATTCTGAGCTTATGTCATGGTAAATTCTGAATGTAATCAATCAAAAAAAAGAAAATATTTTTGCTCTACAAAAAAAAAGTTGTAAAACATTTTCAAAAAGCGTTCGGAAAGACTTTTAGTTACATGCAGGGGTCTCTGCAGTTTCGGAGAGCGCCACCTTACTACAATAATACCACAAGCAATAATTGTGCTGTAACTATGTTTAGTGGCTATAGTTTTTGCATTTAACGAGAACTGCCGGCAGTAGAGTTTTCCTCCGAACACAATAAAAATCCCTCGCACAGCCCAGCTAACCAAACGTTCAGAATTCTGTACGACAGTCGGAAAAAATTTCCGATTTCGGATTAAAATTCTTACCGAGTACGTTACGACAAACATAGGGTTGACATGAATTCCGAAATACTTCTGTGAGGGAACTCTGATGTTTTTGCCGACACTACGAACCGATTTCTGAACGAATTCTTGGCTAATGTCTTGGTAAATTTTGAATGTAAACAAACAAAAAACAAGAATTTGAATATAAAAATACCTCAGACAAACAGTTAAGAATTCGTTAAGAATTTGTTCCGACATGTCTGAACACAATACCAATAACTGTAAAATATGAAGCAAATAACAAAAATTTTAAACGAACAGTCTACCTTAGATAAATCGTTTAGAATTCTCTGCGAGTTCATTAAGAGAAGTCTGATCAAAAATTAATAAAAATCCCACAGACAAGTCTAACAGAATTTGGGCCGAATTCGTTTAGATATTTCGGGACATAATAAAAAATCCTCAAACAAATCGAACAGAATTCGTAACGATTTCGGTAAGAATCCTCGATAGAGTTCAGATATTGTTCAGAATTGTCTGATATCAGACATTGTCAGCGAATTTGGTTTACTGGGTAGTCACATGATGCCACCACTCCACAATCAGCACACAACTGTCACTCTTTGTGGATGCATTTTCTTCTAGACAACAACTTGCAGGTTTTCCAGCCCCAGATGCGGTAATTTTGTTTGTTAACGTATCCGCCGAAATAAAAATGTGTCTCGTCGTAAAATATAATTTTTTACGTTGTAAGTTGACCTTTGGTGTTGTTATTTTATAAAATTATTTTTCGGCTTGAGGTCATTTATTTAAACTCGTTCTTCTATGTGTTGTTTAATTTTTATTTATCCCAATATTTCGATTGACTTCGTCTTCAGTGGTTGTCAATTAACAAAACAATGCTGTCCGTCTGATTATCGCTGTCAACTGCGCAAATTCATTGTTCAATTCAAGCTGCTCCAAGTTTTCATATTTCCCAACGTTGATCAAGCGTTGGAAAATTTGCAAAACTCATCATACTGACTTTATAAATTTCAAATTTATTTATGACTTCCAATGAATATTTTATTTACACATTGAACAGGGATAATCCGGCCCGAGACCTTTTGCATCTACAATTTAATAGATGACAAGTTTTTTACAGAATGGCAAAGTGACATTTATATTTTTTAATTTACAATTGAAGTGGTGTTTAAATAAAACTTAAAAAAATTCAAAAACCAACTACTGTACCAGAAAATTGTCAAAATATTCAACAACAATTTTAATAAAATAAAACGAAAGAATATTTTATTAAAAACAATTAAAAATGATTTATTCACTTCGATACAAAACATCATTAGTCGTATTTGTTTTAATTTATTCATGACAAGTGGCACTCGTTACATTTTATTTTTGGCCACAATTTCTTTCTTTATTTCTTATATAGGATAAAACAAAAAACCATTTCATAAATATTGTTTTAAAATACAATGTAATATTTTCTTGTTTTTTTTTTGTTGATTTATACAATCATTTATTTGTCAAAACTGGTTGATTTTTAGTATAAAATAACAAAGAATAAATATTATGTATTGTATGTAACATTATTGTCTTATTTAAGAGCAGAAGAAAAAGTATACATTTTTCGTTTTGTAATGCATGTGCACAACGACACTGTTTGCCTCCAAAGAAAATTACACACAACTCTTAATGCCATCATTAATTATTTTATTTATTTAAGAAAAAAAAAACAAAAATTGTTCTTTGACTTCTTCTCACTTGGCCTTCTCGATTTCCAGATACGTACGCATAACACATTCACCCAAGCCCAGTTTATCCATTATATCCAAAATGTCTTGACAAAATTGGGCCTTGGTACCCGCCGATTCTCCGCCGCAATCCTCTTGGCTCTTGCTGAGCCTTGCAATCACCTGTAGCTTGGCCTCAATGACGACATAATTACTGTCCGGTATGAAGCTTTCGCTCTTTTCTCTCAGGTACTTTATGATTGTCTTCAGCGAATTCGAATTGACTTTAGCATTTATGGCACCGGTAGCGAAATCTTGAGGCTTGGACATTTGGACGTGTGTGGACTTTTGCTTGCATTCGAGACAATTCCAGTTGGGATGGGGTAGACCGGTGGTTTCGGGCACAGCCAAACCTTGACAATTGGTGTCGCGACAATAGACAGCTGATATGTAGGTACCTTTTTCCTGAAAAGACAGGTTAGAACGATAAACTTATTAATAAAGATATTTAATTATAGAATTAATAATAAGTTATGGGTAGTTATGGCAATGACATATGGCATATGAACGTTACATTCGCACGAAAAAACATTAAAAGAGAAATAATAAAATAGTTGAAATTTTTAATGTAAAAAATGTATAGTAAAAAAATAGAAGAGTCGATTCTATGGATATGAAGATAGAAGCAAAAATATTAGCTGGCGGGACAAAAAACGGAAGTGGGGTTTTTCTAACATTTCAAAATTGCAAAACTCTGCGAATTTAGGACGAACGATTTTAAAAAAGTTTTTTTTGTAGTATAATTAAAAGGAAGGATTATTCTCTAACTTAAAAAATTTAAAATTTTTTTCTCGTTTTTTTATAAGCCTCAATGTCTAATTTAATAATCAGTGACGTTGATTAAATTTCCGTTGGCAAATTTGTTAAAACTTTTTTTTTAAAAAAATATTTAACGTATAGTTTGGCCCTTTCGTATCTTTTATTAAAGTTTTCGGCTTGAGGTCATACAATAAAAAACCTGCGGTGTTTTTTATATTTATTTTTTAATTTTCCAATATTTCGATTGACTTTGTCAATCATCTTAAGTGGTGTCACTGAAATTCAAAATATTTGTAACATTTAATACACAAAAAACTAGCATAATATAATATTTAACAATAATAACATTTCAAGCAATGACCGCCTGACTTCTCCTTTTCAACTGTCTTTTGTTTTAATCTTACATTTATGGTTATTTAATTATTATTGTTAAATATTATGTAAGTGTTTTGTGTATGAAATAAAGATATTTTCTTTTTCTTAGTGACGCCCCTGAAGATGGTTAAAGAAGTCAATCGAAATATTTGTAAAAATTAAAATAAAATATAAAAAACAACAATTTTTTTTTTATTACACGACCTTAAGCCGAAAACAAAAATAAAAGAAAAATATTTAATTCACCATACCATATCTTAAAAAAGCTGCCATGCGAAGGTCTCTTTCGAATTTGAGGCCCTGCAGCCTAAATGTCGCAATTTACTTAGTAGGGACATAAATACTGTTACAACATTGAACCCACCCATTTCAATAGTAGAACTGAACATACCCCGTTAATGTCATATGGGGTTTGAAAACTAACCTCAATAGCGTTAGTCTGTAACGGGATTTTGAAATTGTATCAACTTTCATCATGGAGTGGTCAGATATAAGAACCGTATCGCTGTAATAGCGCTTTTCAAGTGTGAAATGAAATAAGGCGATATTTTCAAAACGCTCCGGCCACTAGGGATTAGCCGCATGTTCGTCTACCGATGCATAAAACTGTTTGAGGAGACTGGAGATGTAAAAGACCGCCACCGGTCGGGCCGCGCACGCTCTGTTCGAACACCGCATGTCACCAAAGTCGTTAAATCAAGAATTCACAGAAATCCGCTCCGAAAACAGAAAATCATGGCCCGTGAGTTGAATATCACGCAAAAGTCCATGAGTCGATTCATTAAAAAAGACTTGGGACTTGGGGCTTTAAAACGACATTAATTGACTGGAGCTTTAAAAAAAAATAGGATTGAAAAAATGCAAACGTCAAAAATTTTGTTCACCTATGAAAAAATTTTACCGTTCAGGAAAAATTTAACAAGCAAAATTATAGTGTTTGCGCGGTCCTCTAAGGAAGCATCTGAACTGATCCCAAGGGTGGAAAAGGGTCATCACCCAGCTTCAGTCATGGTTTGGTGGGGTGTCTCGTACGAACAAAAAGTCAAAACATCGGCCAAAGCTTACCAAGAAACCGTTTTGGAAGCTGTTGTGAAAATTCTTAACAATTCCCTGTTTCAAAACCCGCCATGGACTTTCCAGCAGGATTCTGCGCAGGCCCGTAAGGATTAAACGTCCCAGGCCTGGCTTCGAAACAATTTGCCAGCGTTCATTTCCTCTGAAGAATGGACCTCAGGCAGTCCAGATTTGAATCCATTGGATTACAATTTGTGGACGGTTTTAGAGGACAAGGTTTGTCACAAATGATACTCCAACATTGGATCTCTTAAGACTGCTTTGGTTCGAGCTGTGGCCAATTTTCCAATGAACGAGGTTCGTGCAGCTATTGACAATTGGGCAGTGCGACTTAAGGCGTGTGTAAAGGCAAAAGGCGGACATTTCGAATAAGCCGATTCTTTTTTACATCAATAAATATTTAAAAAAATATTTGCTACAAAAATATTCAGTACTTTTTATTTTACAGCATAAAACGTGTGTAACAGTATTTATGTCCCTACTTAGTATACCCTTAAAATGTACATGGTCCGTTATGAGCCACCAATAATTATTATATTATAATTAATTGCTGTGAAACTGGACCATAAAGGCCCATATTTTCTTTCGTATAGCCTTCCTACATAGGTCCATTCTGATATCAGTACCTAAGAGTCTTAAAGCCAAATATATTCGATCAAATTTGACATTAAGCATTTACAGCAACCATCCGCATTACTTTGGTAAAATTGGATCATGTTTTCGAATGCCATCATAAATATCGATTCCGATTTAACGTCCTGCAGCTCAAGAAGCTACAATTTAATTGCGAGCACGATCTAATTTTTAATAGTACGTTATGATGAAAATGTACCACATATGTATGTTCATTGTTTTGTTTAACACCCCATGCTAAGGTCCTTCCAGATTTCAGAACCTTGTACCGTTACCTTGTACCGTGTACCGTTACAAGCGACCACCACTTATTCCTAATGAAATAAGTAAGGACAAAGCGGTCCATGATTTGGAAGAGCTACGAAACAAAGGTATGCATAGGCTTGGAATGTTCTGAAAGACAATGTGGGACAAGGTATTCCCTAATCGGACCAGCCCGATTTTAAATTATTGAATTTTCTTTTTATTCGACGATTCCATCAAAATTGAATTTAATTTTAAAATAAACAAAATAAACATTCAACAAAATATCATTCAAGGTAATTGCTTACAATCTGTCGTGACGTAACGCCCCAGCAAAGCAAACCTTTAGAATTCGGTCAGAATTCTGTACGACAATCGGCAAAATGTTCCGATTTATTACCGAGTTCGTAACGAAAAACATATGAGAGGGTTGACAAAAATTCTGATCTACGTCTCTGAAAAAAAATCCTCAGACAAATCAAACAGAATTCGTAACGATTTCGGTAAGAATTCTCAATAGAGTTCAAATATTGTTAATAATTGTCTGATATCAGACATTGTCGTCAAATTTGGTTTACTGGGGCACTTCTAAAATTCAATATAAAATAAAAGATTTGTTTAGGAACCCATTTTTTCAAAATATTATTAATTATTATTATTACTATTAAACTTAAACTTAATCAAAAATTCCACTTTATTTGTGACAATCAGCGTAGAGATAATGACATTAAATGTCTTTTTTATGGCGTGACGTAACGTTATAATGTCCCTAAAAGCAAATCAAAATTTTATTATTTGTTTCCTCATTTCGATTTTTTTTATAATTAGTTTTTATTGCAGCAAAAGTTTTGCTATACAAGTTTAATTGATAAATTACTTTGAAAAATGTAAATTGTAAAGAGAAATAAACGAACTGACCAAAACGTGAACCCGAATTTATGGCCCAAAATTTCGGCGTCGTGACTTAGAAACCAACCATATTTAATTTACATAATTTAAGGTGTTTTACTTCAATAATACAAGTAAAAAATACTATTTTCTTTTAATTTTTGGGTCACGATGGACTTTTCCATAATAATGCCCATATGGAAAATTGTATTGTAGATCCAATGTGATCATGTGTACTTAGTAGGGACATAAATACTGTTACACACGTTTGATGCTGTAAAATAAAAAGTACTGAATGTTTTTGGACCAAACATTTTTTAACATATTTATTGATGTATATTGTATTCAAAAAGAATCTACTTATTCGAAATGCCCGCCTTTTGCCTTTACACACGCCCTAAGTCGCACTGGCCAATCGTCAATAGCTGCACGAACCTCGTCCATTGGAAAATTGGCCACAGCTCGAACCAAAGCAGTCTTAAGAGATCCAATGTTGGGGTATCTTCAGTGACAAACCTTGTCCCCTAAAACCGTCCACAATTTTTATTCCAATGAGTTCAAATCTGGACTACATTCTTCAGAGGAAATGAACGCTGGCAAATTGTTTAATTGAAGCCAGGCCTGGGACGTTTTAGTCTTATGGACCGGTGCAGAATCCTGCTGGAAAGTCCATGGCTGGTTTTGGAACAGGGAATCGTTAAGAGGCTTCACAACAGCTTCCAAAACGGTTTCATGGTAAACTTTGGCCGATGTTTTGACTCCTTGTTAGCAGAAATGCTGGTCAGTGACCCCATCGTAAGAGACACCCCACCAAACCATGACTGAAGCTGGGTGATGACCCTTTTCCGCCCTTGGGATCAGTTCAGATGCTTCCTTAGATGGCCGCGCATACACTTTATCATTTTGCTTGTTAAATTTTTCCTGAACGGTAAAAATGTGTTCATCGGTGAGAAAAATTTTTCTGTGCATGTTATCAGCGATCTTCACGTTTGCATTTTTCAATCCTACTTTTTTTTAAAGCTGCAGTCAATAAATGTCCAGTACGTCTTTTGAAAGCCCCAAGTTCCAAGTCTTTTTAAATGATTCGACTCATAGACTTTTGCGTGATATCCATCTTACGGGCCATGATTTTCCGTTTTCGGAGCGGATTTCTATGAATTCTTGATTTAACGGCTTCGATGACATGCGGTGTTCGAACAGAGCGTGGGCAGCCCGACCGTTCTCGGTCTTTTACATCTCTAGTCTCCTCAAACAGTTTTATGCATCGGTAGACGAACATGCGGCTAATCCCTAGTGGCCGGAGCGTTTTGAAAATATCGTTTTTCAATTCACTCTTGAAAAGCGCTATTACAGGGATACGGTTCTCAGTATCTGACCACTCCATGATGAAAGTTGAAACAATTTTAAAGGGTATCGAAAGAAGTGGCTTAAGTTCATTCCCCAATTTATTTTAGGTTGTTTTATATAAAACGGTACACTTCAAAAAAAATATTTTGATCTTTAATGTCGTTAACCATCTCAAAATGTATTGCTGTTCTTATGAGAGTCTCAATAATACGCTTATGGGAGTCTCAAAAAAACGCATGGGAGTCTCAAAAATACGCAATATTTGAATATCTTTTATGTAAAAGGTTCAATGCCCTAGCAAAGTAACGCACCTTACCTTCACTAGCACACAAATAGCGCGAAATACAACTTAGTAGTGAATTATGATGATTCTTTCACGAACTTTAGAACTCTAAATGAATTAACAAGTTTTGTTTTTATTTTCAGATCGGCAATCAAGCTTTATCATTTCATCGAGTAGATTTGATTTCCGAATATTTACAAAAATAACAACACGAAAACACAATAACAACACGATGTTCATTTTGTCAACACTTGCCAAAATTGCACAAAATGACTCAGAAGTCTGACACGTTGACAGCAATTAGCCGATGAATAATGGTAAGAAATGAAACAAATTGCAGTCGGTTGTTATATTCTAATAAAAATATTGTCCGCGACGAATGTACGAAAAAAATACGTTGTGTCAATGTAGACCATTTCGTCTAGTTATTCTACATATACAGGGTGTCCGCCGGGAAGGTATACTACTTTGTTTTGGTAAACATTAGTCTTGACAGTTCATATTTGGCAGTCGTGAAGTAGAGACGTGGTAAATTTATTATGGAAAAATATTCGATAAACCAACGTGATTTAATCGTTAAAACATTTTATCAAAATCAATCATCGATTACTGTGACGATGAGAAAGTTACATGAAATTTTCTGGGAGAAACAACGTGCCAAACTAAACGCACTATTTATCGTGTAGTAAATGATTTCGAAGAAAGAGGGTCTGTAGATGATAGGCTCAAGTATGGACCACAACGTACTGCAAGATCGGCTGAAAACATTACTGCTGTTCAAGAAAGTGTGCAAAACAATCCATCAACCTCAATTCGACGCCGTTCTCAGGAGCTCGGTCTTCAATGAACAACTTTTGCCACAATTTTGCACAAGAATTTGTATTTGTTTCCATTTAAGATTCAGTTGACACAAGAGCTACTTCCACAAGACCATTTACCCCGCCGTACTTATGCCAATAGGAGGTTACAGCTCGCCCATGACCGATTTCATGAAAAAATCATAACTAGGAACATTTTTATTTGAATGGAGAATGCAGAACTGACTGGGCAATGGAAAACCCTCAAATTCTTCATCAGTCACCTTTGAATCCAGTAAAAGTAACAATCTGGTGTGCAATTTAGTCAGGAGGAATCATTGGACCTTACTTCTATGAAAATGAAAACTTTGTAACAATAACTGTCAATGGGGAGCGATATCGTGATATGATTGAAATTTTTTTAACGCCAGAACTGCATGCTTTGGGCTTGATTAACACGTGGTATCAGCAAGACGGTGCCACATTGCATACAGCCAGGATTACAATGGAATTACTGCGAGACCTCTTTCCACAACAAGTTATTTCTAAAAATGGTGATGTTGATTGGTCTTCAGGGTGTCCTGATTTGACTGCTCCGGACTTCTTTTTGTGGGGATATCTAAAAAGCAGGGTTTATGCAATCAAACCAGAAACGCTTGAGCAACTCAAACAAAATATTCGTGATGAAATTAATGAAATACCGCGTAAAATGTGTGAGAATGTAATGAAAAATGTGCTCAAAAGGGCTCGCATTTGTGAGGCTAACAGAGGCGGGCATTTATCTAATATTGTATTACATACATAATTGCCGTCATTAAATAAAACATTTATCAATATAAGATCCATTCTCTTTCATTTAATCAAAAATTATAAACAAACAAAGTAGTATACCATCCCGACGGACACCCTGTATTTGTAGGAGTATTCGAATACTGATCGAATACTAGGCACAAGAAAATGTTTAGTTGGCAATCATTTGAGCTCATACAAATTCTAATCATTCTTGTTTAGACATTCGAACCGATTTTAATCTGCTTGCGTTGTTGAAGTACTTTTTTTTAATAAATTTGGTGTTCTGTGTTTCGAGGAGATTGTTTTTTTTTTAAATATCTTTCAATTTAAGCTCCGGTCAAGAAAATATTGACACACCGTGAAATTTTTTAAAGTAAAAGAATCGTTTTTCTTTCGAATTTTACAGTTTTTTCTTCTTTATAATGACATTTTGTTGATAACATTTTCACTCTTATGGGACTTAAAAAATGTCAATGTGTTCTAGTCATAAAAATGTATATTTCAAATTCAGACTTAAATTGAATTTAACTTTAAATACTAATATTTTTTGCCGTGCGTTGTATTGCCTTTTTCCGTCCAATAACTAAATTAAGAATTTTACTAATTGAAATACACAAGATACATGCATCATCATTAATTTTATCCTGTATCACTCTGTGAAACAGGGTATTATAAGTTAGTTTCATGACAAATGTACCGATCAGCGTATAGCCTTATTTCATCAAACGATGTTTGTCTGTCCGTCCGTCTATAACTTTAATCAAACTACGAGGGCGGTTCGGAAACTTCTTAGCCAAAAAGCGCGGTATGAACCGAAAATAGTTAAGTGTTTTGGAAACTTCCATCTCTGCTATGACCACATGTTAAATTTTGTTTCGATCTGGCAACTCCTTCATACAGAAACAGGTGTTCACAAAAGACGCATCCGCGATTTTTTTACAATGGAAAAATTAGAAATGGGTGGTGTCATTAAATATTTACATAAAAAAGGTTTATCGGGACAAGAAATTCATAATGATATGGTGAATGTGTTAGGAGAAAGTGCTCCTTCATATGCAACAGTAAAAAATTGGGTTGCTGAATTTAAACGTGGTCGTACAAGCATTGAAGATGAACCACGTAGTGGACGTCCAAAAACAGCAACAACAGAAATTGTAGCCAAAGTGTATGGTATGGTATTAAATGATCGACGAATAAAAGTGCGTGGAATAGCTAATATCATGGGCATCTCGAATGATCGAGTCCATTTAATTTTGCATGAAGAACTACAGATGAAAAAGCTTTCTGCAAGATGGGTGCAGCACTTGTTAACAGTCGACCAAAAACGCATAAGAATGAACATCTCTCAAGCTTGTTTGGATCGTTTTCAGTGAAATAAAATGGATTTTAAGCGTCGTTTCATAACTGTTGATGAGACATGGATCCACCACTATATTCCAGAGACAAAAGAACAATTCAAACAATGGACTGAAGCTGGAGGAAGTGCCCCAAAGAAGGCAAAAACAATTCAATCGGCTGGTAAGGTTATGGCAACGGTTTTATGGGACTTCAAAGGTATTTTTTTGATTGACTATCTGCAAAAGGGTAAAACAATAAATTCAGAGTACTATTGCAACCTTTTAGATCAATTAAATGTACTAATTCGAGAAAAACGTCCTGGCTTACAACACAAAAAAATAATTTTTCATCAAAACAACGCACCAGCGCACAAGAACAATAGCTAAAATCAACGAATTAAATTACGAGTTGCTTGACCACCCACCTTATTCTCCTGATTTAGCTCCCAGTGACTTTTACCTGTTCCCAAATCTAAAAAATTCCTTGCTGGCAAGCGTTTTACCGCAAATGAAGATGCAATTACAGTTGTAAACCACTATTTTGAAGACCTTGAGGAAAACTATTTTAATCAAGGTATAGAATTGCTAGATAAGCGTTGGACTAAGTGTATTGAAGTTTCAGGAGATTATATTGAAAAATAAAAACATTTTTGAAAAACTAACTATTCTCGTACAGGTCGCAAATGTTGTCCGATCTTCAACGACCCACAAGGGACTTTAGGTAAATTGAAGAAAATCGGATCAGATTTCCCACACATATTCAACAGATTTTATGCATTAAGCTGCAGCATCCACATGTTACATCCAACCTAGTTGACATTTGCCAAAAGTACTTTTTTAGAACAAGGGCGCACGCATACTATTGAAGAAAATTGGTTCAGATTTCGTTATAGTTCCCACGCATATCCAGCCGAGTTTATGCCTTTATCTCTAGAATATTACATCTAATCTTTGGCAAAATTTGGCAGAAGTACGTTTTTTGAACCAAGGACGAACGCTCTTGGCATTGAAATCGGTTCAGATTTCGGTATAGCTCCCACATGATGAAATTAGGTACAGTTCATTACCGTCGACCAGTAACCAACTCATGTAAATAGGTCATATCGGTGCAAGTTCCAGTACAAAGCTCCCACCCGATGCTATTTACAACCGCTCTAGAACACCCTTAATAATTCCGATTATTTTTTTTAAATTTTTGTAGTTCATGACGATGGAACAACATCGGATCCTGGAACAGTTTAAACCATACATGTTCGTTTGCTATATTTGTGATTTTCGCACAAATGATCTGGAGTCCAAAAAATGGATCCAGTTTTGACATAGTCCAGTGAAAAGGTCCCCCCTGATGTTTGATACAACCCCTTTGGATCACTTAAATGTATTTCCACTACTACCAAATTTGGTATAACATCCAATTATAGAACAATTTGGACTGCACAATTTTGTCCACACAAATGGTCTCTGGGCACTGAACCCTAGACAAAAAACTAACATCGCTAATAACGCGTGATCCATTTCGAGGCTCCCTGCTTGTTTAAAGAAATAACCAAAGAGAACTCAAATTGAATGGGAAATGTTTATTATCAGTTGAAAGAACATTCTTTGGCATTTGTTTTTTGAAGATTAGGTCTATCAAAAGTGGGCCGCGGCTATGTCTCAGATGGTCCATCCGTTGAGTCCAATTTTCGAAGACTCTTTCGAGCATTTCAACTGGTAACTGGCGGATGAAACGCGTGATGTTTTCTCCAAGGCCTGAATCGTAGCGGGTTTGTCCGCATAAACTTTAGACTTTACATATCCCCACATGAAAAAGTCTAACGTTGTGATATCACGATCTTGGTGGCCAATCGACCGGCCCAAAACGTGAAATTATCTGCACACCGAAATGTTCTCTCAATAAATCCATTGATGGATGCGATGTGTGGGAAGTGGCGCCGTCTTGTTGAAACCAAATGTCGCCGAGGTCACGAGCTTCAATTTCAGGCATAAAATAGCCGGCTATCACGGCCCGATAAAGGTCGCCATTGACGGTTACGTTCTAACTGGCATCATTTTTTAAAAAATATGGACCGATGATTCCACCGGCCCGCAAACCACACCAAACCGTTGTTATTTTTGGATGATGTGGCAGCTCTTGAACCTCTTCTGGTTGCTCTTCGTCCCAAATGGGACAATTTTGCTTGTTTACATACCCATTGAGCCAGAAATGGGACACATCGCTAAACAAAATTGGGCTCGAAAACGCACGAAACACACTCCCCACAGAACGTGAATTTTCGTAACAAAGTTAAACGATTTGTAAACTTTGTTCAGGCGTAAGTCTTTCCATGATGAAATGCCAAACAATACTAAACAAAAATAACATGACAGCATGACACGACTCACACGTGATCTGTCAAAAAAGGCTATTGAAAAAAGTAAGTACGAAGTGGGTCAAGAATGGATCCTTGAGGGATGCCCCGAAAGCCACTTAAAGCATTTGTGATCGATAAGATAAGTAGGAGAACAAAAGATTACAAGCATTGTTGGAAAATTTCTTTTTCTTTTTAGAGATAAGTATGTTTTGGTCCACAGTATCGAAGGCTTTACTGTGATCTAACAGGACCAGAAAAGAAACCATTTTACCATCCAGATTCATCAATTTATAAAATGTGTCGTGTAGACGTCGTGTCAATAACCCTTAATGTGTCACCTCACTTGTTATATAGGGTGATCCATCTAGAGGTTTTTTTCAGAATAAAAAAAATTAAAAATTCAAATCAAGTGTGGAATCTTTATTGGTAATTTGAAAGGACATTTTATGGTTTTTATTTTTTGAAAATATTTATCTTCAAATGATGGCAACTGTATTAATGAAATGAGCGTTCGGTGAGAAACGAGAAGATCCTCTGTTTTCGACCAAAATTTTGTTCAGTGATGAGGCCCATTTCTGGCTTAATGACAAAGTCAATAAACAAAATTGCCGCATTTGGGCTGAAGAGCAACAAGAAGAGGTTCACGAGGTGCCAGAGAAAACCACGGTTTGGTGCGGTTTATGGGCTGGTGGAATCATCGGTGCATATTTTTTCAAAAATGAAGATGGCCGCAACGTTACCGTGAATGGTGCTCGCTATCGCGCCATGATATCGGACTTTTTGTTACCTGAAGTTGAAGCCCGTAATCTTGACGACATTTGGTTTCAACTGGACGGTTCCACAGCTGCTCAAACATTAGATCTACTGAAGGGTCACTTCGAAGAGCAGCTAATTTCAAGTTTTGGACCGGTGAGTAAGCAGCCTAGATCGAGTGATATCACACCTGTAGACTTTTTTCTTAGGGGCTACGTAAAGTCCATAATCTATGCTGACAAACCAGACATGATTGAGGTTTTGGAAGACAACATTTCGCGTGTCATTCACGCCATACCAGTCCAAATTTTCGAATGAGTCATCTAAAATTGCACCCTTAGAATGGACACCCTGAGGCGTAGTTGCGGCCAACGTTTAAAGAAAATGATATTCAAAAAATAAATGCCATAAAATGTCCTTTCAAATTACCAATAAAGATTCCACACTTTATTTGAATTTTTATATTTTTTTTTTGTTCTGAAAAAATACCTCTAGATGGATCACCCTACATTAATATGTATACCCTACTCAACTTAGTGGTGCAAGGTACACATTATGAAGTAGTGCTAACAACGAAAGGAAGACCCTATATTTATTACACCTTGCGACTCAGAATCTATAGCTGTAATAAAATTACAGGTCGCAAACATTAATAAATCTCGATGCAACTTTTCACATTGAGCAGGTACGGAGGCAATTTACTCACTTCTAGCTGCATTCAAATTAACGTCGAAGCCTATACGGAAAGAAGCTACTAGTATATCTCTATTTAGTAAAATGGTATTGAATAGGCACAAGTGGGCGACAAAAGTATTACATTCGTTTCGAAAATTGGCCAAATCAGGTCCATACGACCGCAATGTTTAGTACTCAAAACAAATGAAAGCACATGTTTTGTAAACAAGAAAAGTCAAAGACCTGTCACTGTGGCCAACTTTTGTTTCTTTTTAGTTATACTTTTCTTCATTGTTTTGTTTACAGCACATGTTTATACAATTAAAATTCAAATGTTTTTATTACAAAATCTCATTCGGCCACACTGAAACGTTTAACATTTAAAATGATTTTCATCCATGCAAAATGTTGTAAACTTTTAAGTGGCGATTTCATTGCAAGTACGTACTTTCGAGTCATTTCATCCATTGCCATAGTGAAAAAGGGGTGGGGGAGCTCTTTGAATGTCATCATTTCGATGATTGAAAAGTGATTAATGTTTTAATTGTAACATAAACATGTGCTAAATTGTTAATGGTTGTTGTTCTTATTATTTATTTTCAGTTCATTTTCATTACTGCGGAATATCGTTCGGTCTTAGTGCTGAAAAAAATGTCAACGTGTCTTTCAAATGGAAAACAATTTTTCTACAAATATTTTGCATTTGCGTTTCCACTCATTAGTTATGAATGTTGGACAATTGAATGCTCGTGGCACACTGAAATAAAATGCGGTCGAAAAATTCTTTACTTACTATAACTGCCGAAAATGTCATCGGTGCCGCCATCTGTCGTTATACTAATGATTAGGGGTCGGAATTACATGCACTTGAAAACCGTATTTTAAGCGTTTAACTGCACTATAAAATTTAAAAATATGCAGTAAAGAAAAAAATAAATGTGCAACAAATCGAAAAATATGCGAAAAAAATTTTGTTTAAAAAACATTTTTATATTTAAGATTTATTAATAACTTAACACAATAAATGAGGTTTTAAGCAATCACATAAAATAAAGATTATTTAATTTCGATGATAAATTAATGATCAACTGCATGATGGAAAAACTTAATTAGAAAAAAGCTAAAATCGAGCGGGGTCGACTATTATACACTGCACTATGTTTAGAAAATCCGACTGCAAATAGGTTTTTGGCCCCCTTAAAACTTAGTTAGAAAAAAAGCTAATGTCGGGCGAGGCCGACATATTATACTGTACTGCACTATGTTTCGAAAAGCCGACGGAAAATAGGTTTTTGGCCCCCTTGGACGGCCTTTATATTGAGTGATCCTTCTAGAGGTATTTTTTCAGAACAAAAAAATATAAAAATTCCAATTCATGTGTGGAATCTTTATTGGTAATTTGAACATTTTATGGAATTTCTTTTTTGAATATAATATAATTTCCTTCAAATGTTGGCCGCAACTACGCCTTAGGGTTTGCTTTCTGAGGGTCCAATTTTAGAAGACTCGTTTGAGCATTTTGGCCGGTATGGCTTTAATGACACGCGTAATGTTGGCTTCTTAGCTGGTTTGTCAGCATAGACTTTGGACTTTACGTAACCCCAAAGAAAAATGTCTAAAGGTGTGATATCACCCGATCTAGGCGGCCAACTCATCTGCCACTTGCAGCTGTATGGCAAGTGGCACCGTCCTGTTGAAACCAAGTGTCGTCAAGATTGCTTCAATTTCAGGTGGCATAAAGATCGATATCATGGCGCGATAGCGAGCACCATTCACGGTTACGTTCCGGCCATCTTCATTTTTGATAAAATATGCACCGATGATTCCACCAGCTTAAAAACCGCACCAAACCGTGGTTTTCTCAGAGTATAATGGCACCTCTTGAACCTCTTCTTGTTGCTATTCAGCCCAAATGCGGCAATTTTGTTTATTGACTTTGTCGTTGAGCCAGAAATGGGCCTCATCACTGAACAAAATTTTGGTCGAAAACAGCGGATCTTCCCGTTTCTCACCGAACGCTCATTTCCATAATACAGTTGCCAACATTTGAAGGTAATTATTTTCAAAAAAGAAATGCCATAAAATGTCCTTTCAAATTACTAATAAAGATTCCACACTTGATTTGAATTTTTATATTTTTTTTGTTTTAAAAAAATACCTCTGATGGATCACACTATATTTACACAGATTTTAAAACTCATATTTAAATGTGCGGAAAGTTATATATTTTTATTATTATTTTTTCTATTGTTTAAAAAAATAAGTTGTTTAACAAAGAGGGAAAAAAATCAGGCAAATTTGAAATAAATATTATGTTTTAACATAAGGTGTTTTCTATTGGTATTCGCTTATTAAACGAATAAGTGGTCGCTAAGGCGATGATTTTAAATCTTTAAGAGCATTTCATGAAACTTTTTGTATACAAGAACTGATTAGCTTTAAGTATCATAAATCGTTTGACTTGAAAATTTAAATCTGTAAAAAAAACAATTATTCAGGAAAAACTAAGCGCGTAAAAACCGAGCTGACTTAAACTCGCTAAAGGTTGCTCTTGAATAACGTTATCCCTAAATGGATAATCTGGCATCCTCTAGGCGATCACAGCTACGTGGCGGCACTTAGCGTGGCGGCACGGCACAATTGCCGTCTTGTGGAAACCAAATGACGACCACACCAAACAGAGGCTCATTGTGGCTGCATTGGCTTCTCAATAGGTAACCCCATAGGCGGCAATTTTGCTTATTGGCATACACACCGAGATCTAAATTAGCTTCTTTTAAAAACACACTGTTTTAATCAAATTCTTCATCTCCTTCCGGGCGTAGCGAAAACTCATCGGATGGAGTTCCAATATTAAATGACAACGTTGAACCTTTCCAATAAAACCAGAAAAATGATTTCAAATTGAAAGTTTTTAATGACCCTTCCTATATAATCTCAATCATTTATATTCCCACTAAGGATGTTAAAATGTTTTTAGTTTTAAATTGATTATGCATAGAAGCTTATTTTGTTTCGTTTTCATAACTATTGCTCTGTGCAAAAATTCAAAAAATCGAAAAATGTTAAGGGACTGCTTAAAGGGCTATTTTTTTATTGAATTAAGGACATATAATGTAACTATACATATTTTTTAATGTATTATAATCTTGATTCGCGCCTGATACGCTTTTAGTGTAGCTTTTCGAGCATCGGGAACTCTTTTTCTGTGATCCTCTACCACCTAAATTAATTTCTGCTTCAAATGCTCGGTATACATTTTTTTAGTGAAGGATAAAAATAGTTGTACGAGGGTTTCTATTTATATTTTCGGTCCTGACAATACTAGTGTTCCCAAATGCAAACTGGAACTTCCATTGGAAACTTTGAAATTTATTAGCATAACTTCACTCAGAACGTTTTGTCATTTGTGGCCGAATTGTTTTATTTACAGTGTGTTGATAATGCATCTCAGTCAAAAAATGGAATTAGCGATGATTTTTTGCGATTTTCAGCGCGGTTTATTGAGACAAGAGTGTTTAAATCAACTTGTTTCGACATTTGGCGTCGAAGCACCATCAAAAACCAATGTTAATCACTGGTACCAAGAGTTCAGGCTCGGACGCCGTGCGCTCCAAGAAGAATTTCGTGAAGGACGTTCAACTTCGGTCACTTTGCCAGAAACCATCGATACTGTGCGTGAACTGATCAAGCAAGACCGACATGTGACAAATTGTAAGATTGAGGCATCTTTAGGCATTAATATGACAAGCATCAATAAGAAATTGCATGTTCATTTGGCTGTGAACTAAATTTGTTCTCGTTGGATCCCACATAATTTGACGAATGCTCAATAAAGGCTCGTATGGATTGGCGCAAAGAGATGTTGAAAAAGTATAACTGCGGTAGCTCAAAGGCAGAGTATAACATTGTCGCAGGTGACGAATCATTGATCTATGCGTATGAGGCCGAAACAAAACAGCAGTCGACCGTATGGGTCTTTCAAGACGATCCAAATCCAACAAATGTTGTTCGTGGAAGAAGTACATCGAAGCAAATGATTGCGTGTTTTTTCGGTATAACCGGCTATGTTGCCACTGTGCCTTAAGTTGAAGGTAGGACGGTCAATTCTGAGTGGTATACAACCATCTGTTTGCCACACGATAATGCGAGCTCTCACATATCAGCTGAAACGATGATTTGTTTGACCACTCAAGATGTCGAATTGATGGGCCATCCACCGTACAGCCCTGATTTGGCACCCAATGATTTCTTCTTATTCCCTAGCATCAAGAAACAAATGCATGCTAAACGTTTTTCATCGCCCGAAGCAGCCCCTAGCATCAAGAAAAAAATGCATGGTCAACGTTTTTTATCGCCCGAAGCAGCTGTTGAAGCGTTCAAAAATCATGTTTTGGTGGTGTCTCAATCGGAGTGGAAAAAGTGCTTCGAAAATTGGTTTGTGCGCGTGCAAAAGTGTATAAATCATGATGGAGAATACTTTGAAAAACAATAAAACAATTTTGATAAATATTCGCATTTTCATTATTAGGCCAGAAATATATATATAGCAGTCCTCGTAGAAAAGAAGTAGTATAGTAAAGTAATAGGTATCCACAGCAAATAAAGTGAATACATATTACCAAACATGTTCTATTTGTTATATGTGACGCGCAAAATAGAAAAGAACCTAAGGTTAAAAACCAGTTTTGTTCAGGAGAGCCATTTTAAAGTTTAGGTCCCTTTCTATTAGCGCATAGAATCGTCGACTTCACTTTCATAAAACGCGCATATCTCTGGGAGGAACACTTTTGGGGCATGGGATCGGTCTCATTCGATGCTCAGATGTTGTCCATATCAAAAAAAAAGTGAAAAGTTTATGAAAAGTTTTGTTCAGGAGAGCCATTTTAAAGATTACGTCCCTTTCTATTTGCGCTTAAAATCGTCGACTTTACTTTCATAAAACACGCATATCTCTGGGAGGGGACACTTTTGGGGCATGGGATCAGTCTCGTTCGATGCTCAGATGTTGTCCACATCAAAAAAAGAAAAATAAATGAAAATTGATTTTTTTACCCTTAAGTCCCTTTCTCTATGCGATGTCACATAAAGAAATTCTTTGGATATTGTATTAAAAATTATTGAGAGTGTTGAGCAACCTCTAAATGTTGTTCGATTGCTCCCCAAGTGCTCTATGATAAGATCCGACAAAAAAAAACATCGTAAACAGCACTCAGCGGACCCTTCTTTTTTTAAATTGCTTACCAAAGATTTTCATGGTAGTGCTTTGCTTTTTTACAAATATATTTATTTACACTTTTTAGTGTTAGATATGAGAAGAGAATGCCTTTAGATTAGACTTTAGACTCAAACTTATTAGATTTATAAAAATTCACAACAAACTACAATTCAGTCTCTTACGACTTTCTCCAAACTAAACTGTTATAAAGTATATTTATTGACACGCGGAGTATAAAATACTAAGTACACTTAAAAATTTAACATGGTAATTAACTAAAAAAACATAAAAATAAAAGTTGAGAAAAAGTCAAAAAATTGAAATTTTGGCGCTTCGAAAATTATATTTTTGATATGTCGTAGTGGAATATTGTTTTTTCTCATGCCAAAAGATATCGAAAAAACGATGGCACAATATCGATTGCTAAATCGACCCACCCTAACGTATATGTTTTAAAATAATTCTATGTTTACTTAGATTTAAAGAAAACTTTACAGTTCTCTTTCATACAATGCCGGCTGTACATAGCCCTACATAGCACTTCCATAGAATAGGTTTTTAGAATTTTAGTCGAAGGCTACGAGGGCGGTTCGGAAAGTTCTTAGCCTATCAATGAAAGAGAATAGTTAGTTTTTCAAAAATATTTTTATTTTTCAATATAATCTCCTGAAACTTCAATACACTTAGTCCAACGCTTATCTAGCAATTCTATCCCTTGATTAAAATAGTTTTCCTCGAGATCTTCAAAATAGTTGTTTGCAACTGTAATTGCATCTTCATTTGTGGTAAAACGCTTGCCAGCAAGGATTTTTTTTAGATTTGGGAACAGGTAAAATTCACTGGGAGCTAAATCAGGAGAATAAGGTGGGTGGTCAAGCAACTCGTACTTTAATTCGTTGAGTTTAGCCATTCATAAAACACTCTTGTGTGCTGGTGCGTTGTCTTGATGAACAATTATTTTTTTGTGTTGTAAGCCAGGACGTTTTTCTCGAATTTGTACATTTAATTGATCTAGAAGGTTGCAATAGTACTCTGCATTTATTGTTTTACCCTTTTGCAGATAGTCAATCAATAAAATACCTTTGAAGTCCCAAAAAACCGTTGCCATAACCTTACCAGCCTATTGAATTGTTTTTGCGTTCTTTGGGGCACTTCCTCCAGCTTCAGTCCATTGTTTGGATTGTTCTTTTGTCTCTGGAGTATAGTGGTGGATCCATGTCTCATCAACAGTTATGAAACGACGCTTAAAATCCATTTTATTTCGCTGAAAACGATCAAAACAAGCTTGAGAAATGTTCATTCTTATGCGTTTTTGGTCGACTGTTAACAAGTGCGGCACCCATCTTGCAGAAAGCTTTCTCATCTGTAGTTCTTCATGCAAAATTAAATGGACTCGATCATTTGAGATGCCCATGATATTAGCTATTTCACGCACTTTTATTCGTCGATCATTTAATACCATATCATGCACTTTGGCTACAAATTCAGTTGTTGTTGCTGTTTTTGGACGTCCATTACGTGGTTCACCTTAAATGCTTGTGCGACCACGTTTAAATTCAGCAACCCAATTTTTTATGTTGCATATGAAGGAGCACGTTCACCTAACACGTTCACCATATCATTATGAATTTCTTGTCCCGATAAACCTTTTTTATGTAAATATTTAATGACACCACCCATTTCTAATTTTTCCATTGTAAAAAATCGCGGATGCGTCTTTTGTGAACACCTGTTTCTATATGAAGGAGTTGCCAGATCGAAACAAAATTTAACATGTGTTCATAGCAAAGATGGAAGTTTCCAAAACACTTAACTTTTTTCTGTTTATACCGCGCTTCTTGTGATAGGCTAAGAAGTTTCCGAACCGCCCGTACATACAATTTTAAGCATAACTTTTAATAGGATTGTCCTTTGGACAGGACGTTAGTTCCATCTATCCGAATTAAAAAAACAATCTCCTTTAAAACATGCTAAGTCGACTTAGCATACTCTGGAATTTAGCCATCGATATAGCCAAGAATACTTCCGATTATTTTCAACACTACTATGTACTTAAAACATATTAAAAAATACTCTGATCTGCTCTAACCTGAAGTGTTACACGTTCTTTTTGTTTTGTGAGGAATTTCATTCAAATTCCTATCACATCGACTCATACGAGCAACAACAAGTGACTCAAGGTAGCTAGTGTCGAGTATAAAATCAATTTCCACAAATCCATGGCATTATGGCATCATAGCATCCTACATCAAAAAGTATCAACACACATCATTTGAATTCAATTGAAGACAAAACATTTTCGTTTTTCTTTGAGATTTTCTGTCGCGATATAAACAAATAAATTTTAATACATTTCTAACAACAACGAAAAGTCGACAAAATATTTTAGTTGTTGTCAAATAATAACAAAAACAAAATATCATTCATGCAAAAACAAAATCGCTATAAAAAAAATAGAAATTACAATCCCCGATGGAAAGTGAATATGCGAGTGGAAATTTGTTGTATCCAACCAGCACAACACACTTACCAAATCACAGTGGAACAAATATCAAAATATGGACTAAGCATTCAAAATGAAACATGTGACAAAGGTGTTTCGCTAGACATTAATCGACAAACGTTTCTAATATCTACGAGTACGTGTGAGACTCATCTAGAAGAAGATGATGAGCCCACTGATATACAATCTACACAATATAGAAATATAGATTTAGTTTTCCTCATTTGAAACAATTGTTCCCACATGTGTCCATATTATTTAAAATACTGTAGAATTGAAATAATTCATGTTAACTTGCTTGCTATGCCTTTCTAGCACTTGAGTTATGTGAAATGTACTCGTATATGTTTCATAATTTGGCCATATTTTTATGAAAATGATTAGTGGACCATATATGTGAACAACATTATTATCGCCCATAAATAAAGCTGGCAGTATAAAAGGAACGTTTAAGTATTTAATTCAAATGGCATTTAATACCTCAATACCTCAGGCGGAACGAACATACCTTCAAACATATTTATACCTTACATTAAAGCGGGTCACACTTCTCGCAAAATAAGACAAGTGCTTGATTCGCCAGTAAAAATGTGCTAAATTTTGGCAATAATTTATTCGTGTTATTGTTAATGGATTGAGCGAGCCCAGTTTCAATTAAATTTTAAGCCAAAATGCAGAGGGAAACTTCCACAGGCAACAAAAAACAGTGCTTAAAACATTTTTCATTTTCGTATTTTTCAAGAGAATACTGTTTAATAATAAAGAATAACTGCACTCAGAGAAACAATAGTATGTTCTCTGCAATTCAAATATGGACGTCACAACTATAGTATTGTATTTTTGAATTTATTTTTGACAATATTATAATTGCGGCAATATTAATATTGTTGAAATGCAACAATAGTGTTGTTGCCAAACTCAAAAATTAAAATATGGTTGTAGCAATAACATAAATATGGTTGGTGCGACAAAATATTGTTTTTTTTTGGGTTTTATGTTAACAATAATATGGTCACCGCAACAATAGTTGCCAATAAAAGCATGGTCGTCGCAACCATAGTATTGTATTTTTTAAATTTATTTTTGACAATATTATAATTGCGGCAATATTAATATTGTTGATATATAACAATAGTATTGTTGCCAAATTTAAAACTTAAAATATGATTGTAGCAACAATATACATATGGTTGGTGCTACACAAATGTTATTTCTTTAGGGTTTATGTAAACAATAATATGATTACGGCAACCATATCGGCAAAATCGTATTTTTTAATTTGAATCTTACACAATAATATCGTAGTACTTTTTCTATGTAAATTAATTTTTTTTAAATTTTGGATTAGTATAACTAAAATATTTTTAATAAATGAATTTTTTCTACTGTTAAATAAATCACTCCCACGAGAAAAAATAAAAAAATAATTTTTTTAAAACAAACTACTTTGGATTAGTATAACTAAAATATTTTTAATAAATGAATTTTTTCTACTGTTAAATAAATCACTCCCACGCAGAGAAAAAATATGGTTACTATATGGTCACGGCAATAATAATAATAATTCTTTAATTTAATAATTTCTGGGCCAGGTACTGTATGATACGGGAATATCTCGAATCCAGATAAAATTAAAACAACAAAGGGATTCCGTGCTCGTCAGATAAAGGAAGAGATAAGAAGTTTCCTAGGGCTTGTCACATACGTGGGTAAATCTATTTTGGAGCGAGCTGATGTCACAGAATCATTAAGAAGCTTTTTCAAAGTAGACTGCTTGTTTACCAGGACCAAAACAACAAGTGGCATTTGATAGGCTGAAAGGACTATTGCGTGTTTCAACATTCAGAATAGAACGCGTCTAACAGCAGAGCCTAGTCCCGGGGAATTAAGAGCCGTTTTACTACGATTCAAACGAGTGATATCTTTTTCGAGCAAGAGTCTGGTGTGGGCCGTCGAAAGATTTTACTACTGTTTGGTTTGGTTTTAAATTTGAGCTTTTCACTTATCACAAACCCCTGGAAGCTTTCTTCAAGCCAACGTCAAGAAGTCTTGCAAGAATTGAAAGGTGGCTCCTGAGACTGCAATCGTAAGGTTCAATGTTATTTATCAAGCAGGAAAAATAAAACATTCGATTCGATTTCAAGATTATGGAAGATCGATAATACAAAACCCTTTTATTAAAGCTGCGAACAAACTATTTTTCATATCGTACCACACGCCACCCCATCATCCATGAGCGTCAGCGGAATTACTACGGAAAGATCCAAGGAAGTTGTTGGTGCCAGCTTGTTAAGAGGGACGCTAATAGTAATTCTCAAAATCTCTTAGAGCAAAAATACTATAATTTTCACACGAAGGTCATCCTGGAGAATCGGTCATAAGAGGAGGTCTGGTGGGTGGACAGAGAAATAGAGAAGTATGTGAAAAGTTGCTAGGATTGTCTACTGGTTTCGCAACCGAATAATCCAACTCCGATAGTGAGACATGTACTCCCAAATGGAGCTTGGTAGTGTGTAGCCACTGACTTGCTGGGCCTTTGCCAAATGGGGAATATGTATTATGTGTATATGTAGTATATGCTACCAGGAAGTGCAGTTTTTGAGAAAAATAACTTCGGATGCTATGACTAAAATTTTACGGGAAAGATTCTGCAGGTTAGGTACACCAAGATCTTTAAGGGCTGATAATGGCAGACAATTCGTTCAGAATTTAAGCAGTTTGTAAGGATAACAGTATTGACTTAATAAGGACATCCCATATTGGCCACCACGCGAATGGAGAGGTGGAGAACATGAATAGGTCTTCAGTGAAACTGCTAAAAGTTACCAATTTCCAAAAGCAGATATTATAAAGCTGAAGTCCAGAACTTCATTTTGATAAACAACGTGACACCACCTGGTACAGCAGGTTCTTCACCGAGCGAATTGATGTTTAACCGGGTCATTCGTGGTAAGATTCCTGACATCCAGGATACCACGGAGGACATGCTAGATTCGGCAGCGAGGAATCTGTGCATGATTAACAGGCAGAAAAGAAAGCGAGAAGAAGGGAAAAGAAGATAAGAAAAGTGTTGTTACGAAATGTTATGTTCCCTCATAAGTTGGCACCGACGTTTGACGCCACAGAATACGAAGTCGTGGAGAAATATAAGTTACGTTAAGAGGGTACCGACAGCTATTGATGAAAACAACGGATGCTCTCAAAATTCATCCTCCGCATTAACGCTGTCACGAGAGGTGAAGTCTTAATTTAATTAACGGTTGCTAACTCCAAGTTGCTCTTAAAACTAAAAAAATATGGGATTAATGTGGAGAACTGTAAAATAACGTAGAGGTTATAGTTTTAATTTTACTGTCAACCAAGAACATTGTCTACGAGGGATATCTAATAAAAATAGTTATAAAGAAAATATAAAATAAATTGAAAAGACGAGCGATTATATGTGGGTTGTTACAATGACGACGTAATCCGCCGTAATAGTATGTTCGTCGCAAACATACTATTGTTTTTTAATTTAATTTTGACAATAGTATGATTGGCGCACTATTAATATAGTATGATTGGCTCAATATTAATATTGTTGAAATGTAACAATAGTATCATTGCCAAATTTAAAAATGAAGATATGATTGTAGCAACAATATAAATATGGTTGGAGCGACAAAAGTATTGTTTTTTAGTTTTATGTTTACAATAATATGATAACGGCAATCATACTGTATGATTGTAACTTTTCTTCATTTGAACAATGTTATTGTTACGGATCTAATCTAAAAATATTAATTTTTATGGGGAAATAAAAATTTTATAAACAAACTGCTTTGGTTTGTTTTACAGAAATATTTTTAATAAAAACGCTTACGTTTTTTAACCTGATATTTTCTACTGTTAAATAAATCAATCTATAACATTCATAATTCAAATCCATTGTTGACAACTTAACCCAATTTTATAAATAATTTTGGAATCATAGTATAATTGTGTGTGATCATACTAGGGTTGTAGGGATCATAAAATACTTTAGTTGCGTGTGAATCATACTATGGTTGTGATGATCATACTATGGTTGTGAGGATCATAGTAGGAATGTATTTGCAACACATGGGGTGATCCAACTAGAGGTATTTTTTTAGAACAAAAAAAATATAAAAATTCAAATCAAGAGTGGAAAATGTATTGGTAATTTGAAAGGACATTTTATGGCATTTGTTTTCTGAATATAATTTTCTTCACATGTTGGGCGCAACTACGCCTCAGGGTTTCCATTCTGAAAGTCCAATTTTGGATGACTCGTTGTGGTTCATGCTTGGGCCTATCAGCTACAGGCCCTCTTTCTTCGAAATCATTCACTACACGATAAATTGTGCGTTTTGTTGGCACTTTGTTTCTCCCAAAAATTTCACGTTACTTTCTCATCGTCACAGTAATCGTTGATTGATTTTGATAAAATGTTTCACGATTTATCGAATATTTTTCCATAATAATTTTGCCACGTCTCTACTTCACGGCTGCCAAATATAAACTGTCAAGACTAATGTTTACCAAAATGACAGAAAAACAAAGTAGTAAACTTTCCCAGCGGACACCCTGTATTAAGAGTTTAATGTATTTTTACCAAATTTACTTAATAAAAATCTCCATTCAACAATGGAGATTTTTAACAACTTAACCCAATCCTTACAAAAATGATCATAAAATTGTTGTGTCACAACCATATATTCAAAAATAGTATGATGCTCTTCGAATATTGTTACCCCAACCATACTATTTTTCTTCGTGTGCTCTTAAATGCGTAACCAGTGCATGAAAAGTCACGTGAGTAAACATTTTTTTTAGCCTACAAGTATACATACCTGATTATAATAATGCTTATATATGTATTACTGCTCTTTAATGCGCTTAATACTGATATTTGCCAATGTCACTAGAACCACGGTTAAAATGAGTAAATTTGTATGCTTTTTTATTAAATTTATTTTATATGTACGAGTATTAACACATCTTCGATTTCCTTTTAATGACAGATTATCGTTCACTTCATTTAAGCAAACTAAAGCTGAACTGGTATTTACGTGAGGTATAAGTAAACATAACCAACAGGCATGTTATAAGAATTCCACGACTTGAAAATCCCATGCGAGTTGTAATTCGCACGACTTATTTAGCCATGTGATGATTTCGCGCGTTTTACGAGGGCGGTTCGGAAACTTCTTAGCCTAGCACAAAAAGCGCGGTATAAACAGAAAAAAGTGCTATGAACACATGTTAAATTTTGTTTCAATCTGGCAACTCCTTCATATAGAAACAGGTGTTCACAACAGACGCATTCGCGTTTTTTTTACAATGGAAAAATTAGAAATGCTTTGTGTCATTAAATATTTACATAAAAAAGGTTTATCGGGACAAGAAATCCATAATGATATGGTGAATGTGTTAGGTGAAAGTGCTCCTTCATATGCAACAGTAAAAAATTGGGTTGCTGAATTTAAACGTGGTCGTACAAGCATTGAAGATATGAACCACGTAGTGGACGTCCAAAAACAGCAACAACAACAGAAATTGTAGCCAAAGTAAAAGTGCGTGAAATAGCTAATATCATGGGCATCTCAAATGATCGAGTCCATTTAATTTTCCATGAAGAACTACAGATGAAAAAGCTTTCTGCAAGATGGGTGCCGCACTTGTTAACAGTCGACCAAAAACGCATAAGAATGAACATCTCTCAAGCTTGTTTGGATCGTTTTCAGTGAAATAAAATGGATTTTAAGCGTCGTTTCATAACTGTTGATGAGACATGGATCCACCACTATACTCCAGAGACAAAAGAACAATCCCAACAATGGACTGAAGCTGGAGGAAGTGCCCCAAAGAAGGCAAAAACAATTCAATCGGCTGGTAAGGTTCTAGCAACGGTTTTTGGGACTTCAATGGTATTTTATTGATTGACTATCTGCAAAAGGGTAAAACAATAAATTCTGAGTACTATTGCAACTTTTAGATCAATTAAATGTACAAATTCGAGAAAAACGTCCTGGCTTACAACACAAAAAAATAATTTTTCATCAAGACAACGCACCAGCTCACAAGAGTGTTTTAACAATGGCTAAAATCAACGAATTAAAGTACGAGTTGCTTGACCACCAACCTTATTCTCCTGATTTAGCTCCCAGTGACTTTTACCTGTTCCCAAATCTAAAAAAATTCCTTGCTGGCAAGCGTTTTACCTCAAATGAAGATGCAATTACAGTTGTAAACCACTATTTTGAAGACCTTGAGAAAAACTATTTTAATCAAGGGATAGAATTGCTAGATACGCGTTGGACTAAGTGTATTGAAGTTTCAGGAGATTATATTGAAAAATAAAAATATTTTTGAAAAACTAACTATTCTCTTTCATTGATAGGCTAAGAACTTTCCGAACCGCCCTCGTATTGACACTTTGATTCTGTCCAGTTTGTATTTCAAAATTCAAAACCTGTGTTTTTACTGACAAATGCAACCAAAAAAAAAGTAACAAGGAAATTGTAAACACAATAAGAAATCCGAACGTCACCAGTACATGAGAAGTCACGTGAGTAAACATTTTTTGTAACTTAGTATACACATCTGCTTATAATAATAGATACACCTAAGACACTTTTATTTGTAGAAAAAAAAATACTTTTTTATTTGTAGCAACTAGCAACTAAGGAATAAAAATTCACATTATTTTTCATAAATTATATTTATTTATATAAAAATGAGAGAATTTCCTTACTAAGTACCAACATTTTTTGCTCATAATAATAGATACATTTGTGAGAAATCAGTGCAACCAAAAATTCCTTAATTATATACTTAATTGACTTGGCCAGCTTAAAACACACACTCTATTTTGCGAGAACCAATTCTTAACTAA
Source organism: Hydrotaea diabolus (assembly GCA_963513945.1). Lineage (NCBI taxonomy): Eukaryota > Metazoa > Arthropoda > Insecta > Diptera > Muscidae > Hydrotaea > Hydrotaea diabolus. The sequence continues at coordinate 147,129,641 of OY740718.1, read as the reverse complement.
ACTGGATTTGTGTTTTGGGTCTTGCTGGAACAACCAAAGAATTGGCATATTCTATGTGGCATACTCGTATAGAAGCTTTACATTTTCCAATATTTCCCTATATCCATCTGCATTCATTGTATATTCAATGCGATATATCCGACCATTCCACGAAGAGCATCCGAAAACCATTATGCTGCTTCCGTAATGGTCTTCTTTGGGAATTTTGCGTCGAGTTCTTTTCCTTTAGGTCGGCGGATATTCCTTTGCCAGTCAGTTTCAAACAAATTCATTTTATTTTTACTTTTGAAAGAGGAATTAATTACACCACAAGCTAATAAGATCAGGTTTTGTTGTTGTTTGTCATAGAGGGAAGGAAAAGTAAGTCAGCGAAGTACAGCAAACACATCACCGTCTGGTAGACGCGGCGTTTCGTCGTTAGTGTGGGCAATTTTTCAATACCATTTATTATTTCGTCGCTCCTAAATATAAGTATGTTTCTTCACTTTTTTTTTCGCCTTCACATCCAGACCAAAGTAAATGTTCTTTGGCAAATTCTAATCTAATTTTTATATTTTGAAACAAATTGTCTGTGAATCAAAAAAAAATAAATTAGACTGTTGTATGTTGAACTAAAAATTATTATTTTCTGCCAAAAGCTAACATTTAAAGCCGCCCCAGAAGAGGTCATGTATTTATGGAAAAGTTAATCTCTCGTACACTTAACCCGACCACTTTTTACAAAGCCTTTATTCTTCAAAAGTTGTTAGTAGCCGAACATAATAATAAGTGCATTTTATATTAGATATTGCAACTTTTAAAGTGCGCGACCCACCTTAACAAACTTATGAATGTATTTATGTAGCGACCTTCCTAAAGTATGTTTGTTATGTCGTCATTATGTTCATATATTATTAATATGAAAGGTCGAAAACCAATGTATTTCAAGGCACTGTGGTACAGATGATCAAAAGGCGGGAAAGAGTGACGGATCGTCTAAGAATATGTTTTGATGACAGAGGGAACAACGAACAAGTAACGTACAATTGTCGTTATATATGACAGCGTATAGAGAAAGGGACCGAAGGGTAAAAAAATCAATTTTCATTTTTTTTTTCTTTTTTTGATGTGGACAACATCTGAGCATCGAATGAGACCGATCCCATGCCACAAAAGTGTTCCCTCCCAGAGATATGCGCGTTTTATGTAAGTGAAGTCGACGATTCTAAGCGCAAATAGAAAGGGACGAAATCTTTAAAATGGCTCTCCTGAACAAAACTTTTCATCAACATTTCATTTTTTTTTTTGATGTGGACAACATCTGATCATCGAATGAGACCGATTCCATGCCCCAAAAATGTTCCCGCGTTTTATGAAAGTGAATTCGACGATTCTAAGCGCAAATGGAAAGGGACCTAATCTTTAAAATGGCTGGTTTTTAACCTTAGGTCCCTTTCTATTTTGCGCGTCACATATTATGATTTCTACTCTCAATGAGCTTATGACATTTTTTAAGGAAGATTGATGAGTTTTAGAGCGATTCCCAAAATATTTTGGCTTTACACACACGACACAGTGCATGGCTGTTTTCCATCATAAAAAAACAAAAACAATCGGAAGCCAGTTCGACGGATTTTTTTTGTGTTTACTTTGTTTGGTGGAATACTCTTCTGCCGACCGGTTTTCGTTTATTTAAAATCTGCCTGCACTTAAGTATATAGCTAATTATCATGTCTTAATCACGTTCGTTGCTTGGGGTCTACGGATAGTGAAGTAGCATCACTCCCTGCAGTCATCCCTGCTTGCAACTAAAAGCCAGTCTGCGGCTGCCTTTTGAAAAGATTTTTGGTTTCTTGAATAACATTTTCAATAGAAACATAGTCTCAAATCTGGCTACGAACAAATTGTAATATAAGTTAAAATAACTTGCTTAATAAAAATCTCTATTGTTGGATAATAATATAACCCAACCCTAATAAATAGTTTTGGAGACATAGTATGGTTGAGTGGAATCATACAATAGTTGTAGGAATCAACATAGTTGCGTGTGAATCATACTATGACTGTGAGGATCATTCTATGTTTGTACCATGGATCATAATATGGTTTTGGGGATCTTAGTATAGTGGAGTGTGATTTCTAATATTGTTGTGGGGAACATAGTATAGTTGTGTGTAAATCATACTATTGTTGTGAATATCATAATATTATTGTTCCACAACCATTTACCCAACATTAGTATGATGCTTTTCGAATATTGTCACCCCAACCATACTTTTTGATTTATAATGGCCCTGGCCCAACCATACTTTTTTTCTGCGTGTACATGATGGCAGACTCCTACAACAAAGACAGACAGACACACGAACGGACGAGGGCAATTAATCATTTGCTAAATACACCGTGCGGTGTTCAAATGTTAAACAAAACTGTTGTATCGCACTAAGATGACACATGCCACGGACGTGTTACGAATTAGTAGTAATTATTTATGTTCTCAAACTCGTTTTATTCATTATCTGAACCATTTTTTGGTTTAAAAAAGTATCACAAATGCAGTGATGGAAATCTGCACCATCTTCCTCGAATCAGTGTAATTCCTATACTGACTAACCGCAACCGTTGATTAAACGCCAAACTACTACAAGATTTTGTGGAGACATTTTAACATGACTTCACACAGAATTTAGAACTTGTTCTCCCAATAAGCAACAAACCAAGCACGATAGAGTCCAAACGAAATGGATTAGTACCCTGAGTGTTTGATGATGGTTTGTAGTCCTGCGTCCTGTGTAATAGTGTGCACAAATAACATACATGTAAAACAATGTGTGTTATTTGTGCTAATGTTAAGTCACTACATATTTAAAAACGAACTATAACATTTCCGATTTTTCAAACCCAAAAAATATTTATTTATTACAAAAAGTACGTATTAAAACGAACCTTCACAAAATAGAACAATAATAAGTGATACAAAATCGAACTTTTCTAATGCGAATCGGATGAGACCAATTGCAATTGAAATTGACATTATTTATAACAAAACCTTCAAGGTTTTTTTTTAATTCAGAACGAGATTTTTTTTACACGCATTTGAAGTTGGTGATTAAGGAAACTTATGGTATCTTACTGGTTTTGGGGTCGAGGAATTCATTTTTGATATTTATTTTTACCTCAGTTCGGATTACGGGATAATTCGGATTAGAGAAGTTCGGATTACCGAGGTCTTACTGTAAATGTATTTTATTTTCTAGGTGTTGCAAACGGAACTTCATTTTTGTAGGGAATATTTTTACTATACACAAATCGTTAAAAAAATGATAAAAGAACTGTTTGTTAAACAGCGCTGATGACAAATGTGTTTGAAAAATAATAATACCTAAATGAAAATCTGCTACAAACTGACGAATTTCCTATATCCGTATATATAAATAAGAATTTACAATTATTCTTTTGGTATATGTTGACATTCTTAAATCCGTTATCTACTGTACACAAATAATTCAAGCCACCGAATAAATGGTATATTTTCGGGAAACATTACTCTGTGGTACAGTCTATGAGTTATTGCTTAAAGTAAAGGAGATAGACCCCATGTTATTTACACCGATTGTTTCAAAATCACTAATTGATTAGCGATGAACGCTCATTCGTCTGTCCTGTTTAATTAAAGTGCAGGTTGGAAATATAAACCAATTTCTGCTTAACTTGGCGCATTGTTCAGTTTAGATCCAAGATCGAACCCTGTTGATATAGGTCCATGGTTAAGGGCCTTATCGATTTTAGGAGCTTTTGCTGCAGAAGTCACATATTGGCCGAGTTCGATTGGCAACACGCTTAAGAGGTCGCTTATACGATAATTCCATGCTATTGTACAGAAATCTAAACATTATCTTGTTTACAGAAAACTATTGACCATTTGCCTTATAAACCTATTTGTTTTAAATTTTTAATTTTTTTTCAAAAAGTCATTCAAAAATAAGCTTATAGCGATTACGGCTGTTACTCGCTTGCTGTAGTTCTTTTTACAAATTCGAAATTTTTTAAATTTAACGGTTTTTAAAGCATAAAGTCAATTTGAACACAAAGAACTTTTTTAAACAAATTTTTGTAGTTTTGAATTTGTCGCCTTTGTGACCTATTACTCGTTCAGAACCGAGTGCCAATTCAAATGACTCTAACTAGCAACCAGTTACCAACCTTGGTGAAAGTGCACCTTTTCGACCCATGTTATCGAATAGTTCCAAGACAAAAGTGCCACACGCTTTCAAGTCTGCCGCTCGAGAAACCACATCTATAATTCCACTCTGGCTATAATTTCGCATGATATGTGGCTAGCGACATTTAGCCAGCCTCGGCCCATCATTTGTTAAACTCTGCCACTTTTCAAGCCTCATTCGCTAAAATGGATCTTGCATAGACATAGCTTACTGCGTGATGAGTGAAATATAGGATAGCCCCCATACAAAGGCCTCTCTCTCTCTATTTAAAAATCTACCGCTCTACTAACCACATTTTAAACTCAAAGTCAGTACACTGCGTTCGAAGTGACATATAACCCAGGAGAAAATAGTCTATATCGTCGTTCGTTTTCATGTAGCGCCAATACAAAAGTTCTACCCGATGTGAGGACCTGTCGCTTTATGAGCATTTTTATCAAATTCGTTCTTACTCAAGCATAGTGCGTTTTTTTTAAAACTTTCGCGAGTTGTTAAATACAAAGAAAGGCCAAAAATCCGAAAGAACATTTTTCTAAGGAATAATTACAGTCTACCTCTAGATTAAGACTTGCTCTTTTTCGATATACATACTCTTTTCGATAGATATATAATTTTAATATAATTTTAATACACATAATATTTATTTCCGTCCCTGATGACACAATAATATTCAAAATTTATGTGGCAAAATTCCTGCAAAAAATCGAAGTAAAATCAATTTATTGGCACAATATGGTTATATGTTAAGTATTTATTTTTCAAATAAATATTTAACGAAAGGACAAATTTTCGTTTTTCAATATGCCGGAATTTATACATTCTCATAAATAAATACATATGTACCTACATACATAATACCTAAGTATACATGGTTATTAGTTTCTTTTTTTTTTCAATTCAGTCTGCTGTGAAAACCATAAATTTGTGGGCATAAATTTTACCGATATAAACCATGTGACTGACGAGGGTCGTCGCCAAAAGATTTTTTTTTGCAAAAATTCACCGAAAAAATACTCTGGATCATCCTCTCCACCGAGCACCACCTTTCCACAGATGCGAAATTCTTCTATCGAATCATAATTCAATACGATCTTAATATATCGAACACATATTTCACTCCCATTAGTATTGGAAAATATAAAAATAAAAATCATAAAAAATTCAACAAAAAAAAATGCTCGCTCATTCGAATCAAGAAAACACGAAAAATGGGTTAAATAAAATTAGAAATAAAGCTAAGCGTGTGCAGAGAATCACAATATTTTTAATAAAGAATAAATAAACAATTAATTTATTACAATTCCATGACAACGATCTCAGAATAACCTTCTTTTCTCCTAGAAATTATAAACATTTTGATTACTATATTTTATACTTAGCACTTGTTAGTTAATGCGTCCCTATTTACCATCGCATTAACCAAATAAATTCCATTTATTTGGAATAACTTGTTTGGTTTCAAAAAATTTGCCAGCTGATATCCCTTGACCGAAGAATAGCTCTACGGGTTAATCCGGTCCAAGAAAACGGCTGTCTAGACCTGCTTTGCAAATGGTCGAACATCCTACCGTTATGAGAGGGCTTAAGGTAAACTCTTCGCTCAACTTTCGTCTGAAGCTTATATATTTTGAAGACAAGAGCTTTAGGGCTACCGTTTTAAAAAAATAAACTTGGTATAGAATCTGTTTGAAATGATCTCCACTTTTTTTTCGGATGCCGAAGACTTGATAAATACGACGGTAATATCTAAGGCTTGTAAAAACATCTCGAAAATGTAATGCCTGTTTGGATCTGACATTAAACAGGTCATGGACAGTAAGAATACGAATTATATGGTACACAGCTCACTGAGAAGTTTCCCTCTTGTGTCTTAATGTAATGTTGAGGGAAATGTGTATTTATGTTTAACAAACGATTGGTGACGTTTGTCCCGGTGCCAAACTAGATGTCGTGGGTAAGAGCGCCATTCCATTTCGACAAAAGTCTCGAGCATGGTCTTAACTAAAAGCTAAAAGCGAGGAGTCCACTTATAAAAGCCAGAGTCCTTCTAATAAACTGCTGGAAGATTGGAGAATTGGAAAGGTGTGCACGTCATTACCACCGAATCCCTTTTTTATATAAGTATAGGCGCGTCTGCAGGTATAATCCCATTGTTTTTGCAAGCTCCAATCCAGAATTTAAAAGGGCGAATGGAAAACCAAGCCGACAGCCACACACTTCGAAACTTTTGAAATTAACACATTCATCTGTTTTACAGAGTTTTCAGAAGAAGTTGAAAATGCTTTTGAAGGAACACTTCGATAGGGTCCTGGACGACACCGATGCGAGCAATACAGTGGAAATGGATGTAGCAAAGGATGTTACAGCAACTTCAAATATATCGCAACACATGGGACAACCTAATAGTTCAAATTTCAGACAAGCAAACTATAGATGGCCATGACATGCCGCATCACCAGGCAAAGCTGCCTAAGTAGGATCTCTATCACTCGAAATCAATAATACGAGGGTTGCTATTATATTTCGGGTCCTGACAATACTAGTGTTTCCAGATGCAAACTGGAACTTCCATTGGAAACTTTGATATTTTTAGCATAACTTTTCTCAAAACGTTTTGTCAGTTGAGGGCGAATTGTTTTGTTTACAGTGTGTTGAAAAATTCATCTCAGTCAAAAAATGGAATTATCCCGTGAACATTTTCGTGCGATGATTTTTTACTATTTTCGAGACAAGAGAAATCAACTTGATTCGACTTTTGGCGATGAAGCACCATGAAAAACCACTGTTAATCGCTGCTACTAAGAGTTCAGCCTTGGACGCCGTTCGCTGCCGGATGAAATTCGTGAAGGACGTCCACCAACTTAGGTCACTTTGCCAGAACCATCGATTCTGTGCGTGAACTGATTACGCAAGACCGACATGTGAAGGCTCGTATGGATTGGTGCAAGGACTTGTTGAAAAAATATAACTGCGGTAGCTCAAAGGTAGGTGACGAATCATGGATCTATGCATATGAACCCTAAACAAAAAAATCAAGACGAGCCAAATCCAACAAAAGGTGTTCGTGGAAGAAGTACATCAAAACAAATGATTGCGTTTTTTTCGGTATAACCGGTCATGTAGCAACAGTGCCTGTTGTGGATGGAACGTAGGACGGTCAGTTCTGAGTGGTATACAACCATCTGTTTGCCAACAGTGTTCGAAGAAAAGGGGAAATATAATAAGAGAAGACGGATCATTTTGCATCACGACAATGCGAGTGCTTACACATCAGCTGAAATGATGAGCCACATGATGATGACTACTCAAGATATCGAATTGATGGGCATCCACCGTACAGCCCTCTTTGTTCTTGTTCCCTAGCATCAAGAAAAAAATGCGTGGTCAATGTTTTTCATCGCCCGAAGCAGCTGATGAAGCGTTCAAAAATAATGTTTTGGAGGTGTCTGAATCGGTTCCTTAGTTCCCTTTCTCTATGCGCTGTCACATATGCGCATGCAAAAGTGCATTGATTTTAAGGGAGAATATTTGAACCATTCCAATGATAAATTATTGTGTTTTAATTGCCGGACCCGACACATAAATAGCAACCCTCGTATCATATAGATATATCCATGTTAGTAGGGTAGATATATCACTAGGCTTGCGTGAAATGGAGGAAAATGAGAGCATCTGCTAATGACAACTGTAGTACCCGCAGGACAAGAAGGCTCTAAGTACGGCTCTGTGCATGAGAAGGTTTAAGTTTGTAGGTTCGTACTCTGATTTGGATATGCACAGTGCAAACAATTATTAAGGATTTTTAGCAGTTAGACTTGGGTTATTTAAAAATACATTAAATTTAAAATAATAGGAGTAATATATTTTACAATAGAAAAACATATGTCCGGAAGTGTTTCATTTATTAATAATATTTTAGAACTGCAAATGCAGAGCATTTTGTTTTGCCACATTTTAACTTACATAGTTTTTTATTTTTGTTTACAATTTACAAATAAAAAGTAGGAGTACAGCAAAAATCAAAATGTACAATAAATAGAAAAGAAGACAAGGACAACACTAATGCGAACTACACCATTGCAATTGTTTAGTTATAATGTACATCTGCAACAACTACCATTAGAGAAATAATTACTGAGATATTTTAAGTTTCGTAATTTAATTAATTTGAGGTTTATGTTAGTGCTGTTCAGTACTGTATTACAAATTAAAGACAAATTAAATGTAGATTGACGGAAGATTATATGTAAGTTGAATTTTTTCTATAATGTAAATTATTTCAATTTTACTAAATATTGTTCCTTATTTGTATATGTGGTTGACAGATTTAATAAAATTCTCATCCCTGAAGAAGTTGGAAAAATCCCAACGAAACGTTGGATTGAGAGAATGAAATAATATTCTTTTATTTGCATTGAAGTTGAATGTGATCTTGAAAGCCCATTTAGGAAATACTAAGAAAAACCAAAAAAGTATTATTATTGTGTTCTATTCTTTTTTAACAATAACATTGTTCCAAAAACCTTACTCAACTTTTTGAAAATTACAATCATACAGTATGATTGCCCTAATCATATTATTGTTTTCGTAAAACCCAATAAACTATACATATGCCGCAGCAACCATATTTATATTGTGGCCCAACAATATTTAAATTTTTAATAATACTATTGCTTAATTTCAACCGCATTTGCCGCAATCATACTATTGTCAAAATGTATGATTGCGCTTAACTTAACACCTAACCGCTTAATTAAGCGGTAACATAATACAACTTATCCAAAAAAAAAAATTAGCGGATTTTTTGGTTTGTCAAATAAAATACGCCCAATCATTACGAATCGATCGGAATAATAATAAATATCGGTGTACAAAATAAAATCATTCATTTGCATGTATTTTGGGATTTATATTTAGACAATTGTATAAGTATACTAAATCCCCACAATTCATAAGAATATTTTGCATAATTTTATATTTCCTTAACCCTTAGAGAACACAGAAATTAACAACATACTTAGTAGGGACATAAATACTGTTACAACACTGAACACACCCATTTCAATAGTAGAACTGAACATACCCCGTTAATATCATATGGGGTTTGGAAGATAACATCAATAGCGTTATTCTGTAACGGGATTTTAAATTTGTTTTAACTTTCATCATGGAGTGGTCAGATAATGAGAACCGTATCGCTGTAATAGCGCTTTTTAAGTGTGAAATGAAAAAAGCGATATTTTCAAAATGATCCGTCCACTAGGGGTTAGTCGCATGTTCGTCTACCGATGCATACAACTGTTTGAGGGGACTGGAGATGTAAAAGACCGCCACCGGTCGGGCCGCCCACGCTCTGTTCGAACACCGCATGTCATCAAAGCCGGTTAATCAAGAATTCACAGAAATCCGCCCCGAAAACAGAAAATCATGGCCCGTGGGATGAATATCACGCAAAAGTCCATGAATGGAATCATGAAAAAAGACTTGTGGCTTTCAAACATCGTACCGGACAAAAATGTAAACGTCTTTTGGTGAAGCGGATGACTTGCACAGCAAAAATTTGTTTACCGATAAAAAAATTTTTACCGTTCAGAAAAAATTAACAAGCAAAATGATGAGTGTATGTGCCATGGAAAAAGGGTCATCACCCAGCTCAGTCATGGTTTGGTGGGGTGTCTCTTACGATGGGGTCACTGACCTTCTTTTCTGCGAACAAGGAGCCAAAACATCGGCCAAAATTTACCATGAACCCTTTTTGGAAGCTGTTGTGAAGCCTCTTAACAATTCCCTGTTACAAAACCAGCCTTGGACTTTCCAGCAGGATTCGGCGCCGTCCCATAAGGCTAAAACGTCCCAGGCCTGGCTTCGAAACAATTTGCCAGCGTTCATTTCCTTTGAAGAATGGCTTCAGGCAGTCAAGATTTGAACCCATTGGATTACAAATTGTGGACGGTTTTAGTGGACAAGGTTTGTCACAAAAGATACCCCAACATTGGATCTCTTAAGACTGTTTTGGTTCGCGCTGTGGCCAATTTTCCAATGGAAGATGTTCGTGCAGGCAGCTATTGGCCAGTGCGACTTAAGGCGGACATTTCGAATAAGTAGATTCTTTGTGGATACAATATACATCAATAAATATATTAAAAAATATTTGGTCCAAAAACATTCAGTACTTTTTATTTTACAGCATAAAACGTTTGTAAACGTGATATAAAACGTAACATCTTTTGAGATTTTTTTAAATTTAATTCTATAATCTGACAAGCATAGAAGTCTCAGAACTATATTTTTTACACTTATTTTTGTAAACGTATAAATTATGGAAAAAAATATTTTTCTAATAGGTGTGAAAGAACATGTTTACATTCATCCTTTTTCTCCTTAGCGATGTTCGTATCATATAAGTTTGAACGCGAATAATAATGAAATTAACATGAATTTTTAAAATATAAGTGAAGATGTTCCGATAGATGTAGTTTTATTCTCCTTATATTAACTTCCTTTGAAGACATTTCTTTTCATTCTTCGTTATATCTTTCACTGAAATATGCTGCTTGTTTCATTAAAATTCAAAATACTTTTTTGGTGCAAGGCCAAACAGCACAGAAAACATCAAAATTAATATAAAAATTGATTTGGCAGAATGTCTTCTAACAATTACAAAAACTTTACACGTAACAACACCCAACCGCTGAATTAAAGGGAACAAATACAATTTATCCAACAAAATTATCGGATTTTTTAGTTTGTTAAAAAAAACGCCTAATAAATCCGAATCGTTCGGAATAATAGTCGTGTTCTAATGACAACTCGCTTAGAAGGTCGCTTATGCGATAACTTCACACCATTGAACAAGAATATAAAAAATGATTTTGTTTACAGTAAACTATAGACAATTTGCGTTAAACCCCGTTTATTTTAAATAATTAAAATGTTTAGGAAGAAGTAATTCACGAATAATCTTAAGCGCGTTGAGGCGATCTTGGTTTTTACTCGTTTATAGTAGGTAATTGTTCTATTGGTACTAGCTTATTAAACGAGTAAGTGGTCGCTAGGGCGATAACTTGAAAACACTACGAAAAATTTTAAAAATCTCTGTATGCAAGAACTAATTAGTATTATGCATCATAAACCGTTTGGTTAAAAATTTGTAATTTGTAGAAATAAAGGTTATTAAAGAAATACTATAAGCGAGTATTAACCAAGCTCGTTTAAACTCGCTTAAAGTTATTCTTGAATAACTTTATTCAAAAAAATTTTAATTATAATTATTCCTTATAAATTTTATTATTTAAAACAAACGTATTTTAACGCAATTAGTCTTTAGTTTTCTGTACGAGAGTTGCCAATAGAACACGGTCAGTATTTCGTGAATATTTTTTTTCTACAAATTAAAAGCCAATCAGTTCTTGTATACAAAAGAAAATTTAAAAAATTATCCTAAAGTTTTGAAGTTATTGCCTTAACGACCACTTACTCCTTTGATAAGCAAGTAACAATAGAACACGCCTAATAAATATCGGTGTATCTCCGTCACTTTAAGGTGCTACAAACTTCAGCACAAAGTCATAATACCCCGTTCTAATCAGTGGTGAAGGGTTTTAAACTTCTGTTTTAAACCAAATAATCCATAAATAAATGCAAAAATTAATTAATTTTTCTACATGTATTTTTGATTAATTTTAGTCAGTTGTTTAGTTAATCCCCACAATTCTTATGAATATTTTTCATAACTTATTTTTGGCAGTTGTTTCCATAACCCTTAAAGAACACAGAAATTCACAACACACATAAAAAACACAACAATTTTAATTTATTTTTTTGTCTCAACAATATACTTTATAATTTATTTTTGATAATTGCTTCCCAAAGACTCCAAGACAATCGAAAAGATTTATGCAGACTAAATAAAAAATTCAACATAATTGTTTTTCCGATACATTTTCCGTTTATAGAAACATATAAACAACGCAAAAAATATTTACCAATTTTTCTTTATATTTATCAAATTTTAGCAATTTGTTAATCAACAAATCATTAGAGATTAAAAACATTGACATTTCAAAAATTAGACCAAAAATGAGAATGCAGGTAAACAGCCAAATCCAAAACTCAAAAATATCGTAAAAAATACTCTTAAATAAAAAATAAATATATGTATGTATGTACGAGGGCGACCGCAAAACTAACTGGCCTGGCACATTTGCTGTTTTAATAGCAACTTTTTTTGTTTTGTTTTTTAAAAGCAATCTTTTATAAGCCATCTGTCAAAATTTCCGAAATATTTAATGATTTTTTTCTTTGTTACAGGTGATTGAAGTAAACAAGTTTTATAATTTTTGAAAAATGGAAAATAAAGAGTTTCGTGCGGTAATTAAACACTTTTATATGAAAGGTTATACGCCACAATTAATCAAAGATAAATTGGATTCTGTTCATGGTGATAATGCACCATCATACTCCACCGTGAAATCCTGGGTTCAACAATTTAAAATGAGTCGTTTAAGTACGAAAGATGAACAACGCTCTGGAAGACCGAAAACTGCTGCTACTATTGAAAACATTAGAAAAATATTAAATGAAGTGACTAAAGATAGACGAATAAAGCTCTGAGTACTTGCTGATATTGTTAAAATACACGAAAAACAAGTTTGGAGTATTTTACATGATGAACTCCACATGAAAAAGCTATCCGCAAGATGGGTGCCGCGTTTGTTGACTTTGCCCCAAAAAATCGTCCGTTGGACCAATTCCGAGGAGCTTTTGGCGATTTATCAGCGTAATCCAATAGAGTTCTTGCGCCGATTCATAACTGTTGATGAAAAATGGATCCATCACTACATCCCAGAATGCAAAGAACAGTCAAAACAATGGATAGAAGCTGGTAAAAGTGGTCCCAAGAAGGCGAAAACTGTTAAGTCAGCAGGAAAAGTATTGGCCACAGTATTTTGTGATGCAAGGGGTATAATATTTATTGATTATCTTGAGAAAGGAAAAAACTATAAATAGTGAATATTATTGTGCATTATTGGATCGGTTGAGTGAAGAAATCAAGATAAAACGACCGCATTTAGAAAAAAAAAGTTCTTTTTCATCAAGATAATGCTCCTTCACACACTGCATTTTTAACTCAACAAAAACTGGCCGAATTACGATTTGAAATTGCTCCGCATCCAAAAATTTCTCGGTGGCAAAAAATTTTCGTCCAATACCGAGGTTATTGCTGAAACTGAGACATATTTTGAAGGTCTTATTTTTCGGATGGAATTAAAAAACTTGAAAAACGTTTGATGAAGTGTATTGAGTTGGAAGGAGATTATGTTGAAAAAAAATAATAATAATTCCAAAAAACGGTTCTTTTTATGTTAGGCCAGTTACTTTTTCGGTCGCCCTCGTATACCTACATATGTCCCAACCATATCAGCTAATTCACACAATTTTAAGCTCAACTGCAATAAATTGATTTGAAATACAAAAAATCCAAAACGGAAAATATTCGTACCTACGTCAACACCATGTGGTAAAACAAAAAGTTGACAACAGTTTTTTTAGATTTCGTATTTTTTGACACTTAAATATTGTGAAAAATTGAAATGCATAAAGTTATCGACATGTTGGCCATGACCGATAAATAAATATTCAGAAACAAATTAATATAAAACGAAGGAACATCAACGAAAACATAAGCTTCACATTCCTAAGGGAAAAATAAAGGAAGACAGCTGGAAAATTTAACAAAATCAATTTGTGTTGTGTTTTGATTTTCTATAAAAAGAGGTACGTTTTGTTCAAAAAAAAAAATGGTCAATTAATGCGCAATATAAATACGAGTATAATACATGGCATTATTAATACGAAATATCCAAATATTTCGAAATCGAATCTTTTCCTTTTAACAAATTAACAAGATTTGTATCTTGTTTGCAAGGCTTCAAATATTTTATGAATGTTCACAACAAAAATCGCAAAATATTTTCAAATATTATAAGAATTTTCAAAAAAAAAAATCGCAAAATACAACATTTGAATGATTAGAAAACTAGAATACTTGAAATTTTAAGTGGTTTTTCCAAGTGAAATCATTAGGGAAATATTTTTTTTTTGATGAAAAACATTTTTGGAATTTTTACACTCACCCTTTGTGATAAGCAAGTGGTATATGAATATTCATATGGGTATTTTCATGTCTGTGTTTATAAGTATACCCTACACCTCACTGTGGTACTGAATATTATTTCTTACTTCTGATTTTTGTTACACCTAAATGAAAAGGGGACCATTTTACTAATCGATTGGTCCATATCGGTCCATGTTTTAGCATCAGAGAGGTTCAGCTGAACAAGCGAGAACCTGCAGATCCAGAAGATGTGGCCGGCATTGTCTCCGACATAATCGCAGAAACCACTTCACAACCGCGCTAGTAGAGCGTGTGCCAGAAGAAGCGCAAAAGAAAAAAGGCTATTCCGATAATCTAGAGTAGAATTGGCTCAACAGCACGAAGAAAAATAGTATGCTTGGGGTGGCAATATTCAAAGAGCATCACACTATTGTTGGGTATACGGTTGTGGCACAACAATATTATGATCCATACAACAATTGATTGTTTCCCACACAATCATTCGATGATCCCCACAGCCATATTATGAGCTTACAACAATAGTATAATTTACACACAACCGTACTATGATCCCCACAACTATAATATGATACACACTCAACCATAATTTGATCCCTACAACCATATTATGTTTCACATACAACGTTAGTATGAATCTACAACCACGTTTTGAACCCTACAATCATAGTATGATCCCACTCCCAACTAAAATTATTTATTACGATTACGTTAAGTTGTTATACAACAATACTAAATTTTTAGTAAATTCTTTAAAAAAACATTAAATTCAAACTAATAAGAGTGATTTATTTAACAGAAGAACAAATACGTTTAAAACAAGGAAGTGTTTTATTTATAAAAAAATTTTCAGGTTCAAAATAGAAAGGGACCAAAGGTTAAAAACCAGTTTTGTTTAGGAGTCATTTTAAAGATTAGGCCCCTTTCTATTTGCGCTTAGAATCGTTAAGTTCACTATCATGAAACGCGCATATCTCTGGGAGGGAACACTTTTGGGGCATGGGATCGGTCTCATTCGATGCTCAGATGTTGTCCACATCAAAAAAAAAGTGAAAAGTTGATGAAAAGTTTTGTTCAGGAGAGCAATTTTAAAGATAAGTTCCCTTTCTATTTGCGCTTAGAATCGTCGACTTCACTTTCATAAAACGCGCATATCTCTGGGAAGGACCACTTTTGGGGCATGGGATCGGTCTCATTCGATGCTCAGATGTTGTCCACATAAAAAAAAGAAAAAAAATTAAAATTGATTTTTTTACCCTTAGGTCCCTTTCTCTATGCGCTGTCACATATAAAAAGTACCTTGGGCATTTCTTCCACCAGCATACATTCGATATTGCATGAACACCTGGCCGTAAAAAAGGTTTTTTCTCGTAGGATCCCGCATAATTTAACAATCGCTCAAAAAAAGGCTCGTACCGATTGGTGCAAAGAAATTTTGAAAAAAAATACGATCGCGGTGCTTCAAAAGACGTTTACAAGATCGACACAGGTGACGAATCATAGATCTATGCGTAGGAGCCCGAAACAAAACAGCAATCGACCGTGTGGGTCTTTGAAGACGCGCCAAATCCAACGAAAGTTGTTCGTGGAAGAAGCACTTGGAAGCAAATGGTCGAATGTTTCTTCGGCAAAACTGGTCCGGTGACGACTGTTCCGCTTGAGCAACGTAGGACGGTCAATTCTGAGTGGTACAACACAATTTGTTTGCCTGAAATCTTCGGAGAAATTCGAAAAAAGGAGCAAGAGAAGAGGAAGCACTGTGCATCATGACAATGCGAGCTCTCACACATCGGCTTAAACCAGCGAATTGATGGGTCATCCGTACAGCCCTGATTTGGCCCGCGAGGACTTCTTTCATTCCCGCACATCAAGATTTACGTCACTAGAAGATGCTGTTGAAGCGTTCAAAACCATGTTTTGGAGGTCTATCAATCGGAGTGGAAAAAGTGCTTCGACAATTGGTTTGAGCGCATGCAAAAGTGTATATATCATGCTTGATGATAAATATTCGCTTTTTTATTACTAGGCCAGAAATATATATAGCAGCCCTCGTACATATAAAAAGTACTTTTGTTCCCTACGATACGTAACAATACAATTTTTCTCAAAATCAAATGCAAATCAATAAAAATGTTAATCATGCGTTAATCAAGAGAAAACACAAAAATACAATAATTTTGTTGCAGCGACCATATTTATATTGTTGCTACAACCATTTTTTTCAATATTAATATTATTGTTACATTTCAATAATATTATTAATGCGGCAATCATACTATTGCCAAAACAAAATTCAAAAACAATGCTATGGTTGCGACGAACATATTTTTATTGCGGAGACAATATTATTAATGCCGTGACCATATAGTAACCATATTTTTTCTCTGCGTGTAGCATAGGATGTTGAAAGATATATAGTAATAACACTAACAAAGTTTAACCAAATCGGTTCATGTTTTTATACCTTCACCACACTGTATTATTAGTTTGTGCAGAGGATTGATGTTTGAAAAGGTCAGAAAAATGTGTGATAGATTCATTTAAAATGATACCAAATTATTTTTGAGTCAATTCGTATAGGGCACAAGTTGATGCTAACGTCCCGGACGTTTGTCCCGCCTAATATCAAGGACCACATGATGTGCTGCACCTCTTTAATTTTCCCGCTAAGCACACTAAGCTCGACCCTAAGAATTGAAAATATACTGAAAAATTGGGTTGATCGGTTGAGGTACTGCCGAGTCAGTTGTGGTAGTCATAAGACCAGAAATTTGAAAAAATTATCAGTATTTTTTTCAGTCGATTCGAATTTAAAATTTTTTATGCTCGCATTGGGCTCGAATTGATGGCAGAGTGTAAAACACATACCAAACAATATCTGCAGCAGACTTGCCTGTTATTATTTCCAATATCTTTACCAGAGTTGTAAGTTCATCTCCCCTTTGAATTCCCCCTAGTTTATTTGAACATAGATGTACCCATATAGCTGATCCTACCACATGTTTCCACGCCATTAAAATCCTATTTTCAAGTAAAATGTGCGTATATGCATTAATTTTCCTCCGCCATCGTATGAAAAGAAACAATTTGTTCTCTATTTCACATCATTCATTTATTCATTGTCTTATCAAAATATTAATATATTTTCTTGACCACCATTATGTATATATATCTGATGTGTCTGTTATTGTGTTGTTTCTAATTTGTTTATTTATGTTTTCTTCTTTTTTTCATTTTCAATAAGAAAATAATTCAAAATTTCAATAATAAATACTAGCAATAATTGCAATTAATTGCCCCTAACTGTGTGTTTATTGATATCCAACATCAATTTTATATTATTGGGATATCCGTATTGTGACTTAAATCTGAATAGGGCAATGCGAATATGAAAATTTATTTGTTTCGTTTGTCTAGCGAAATAGAAAATCGGTTTTGAAAATTCAATCAGTCATATGTGTATAAATAAATAAGAACAAAACTAACAGAATTATTATTCTCTTTAGACAAAGACATACATATTTATGAATAATGGATATGTATGCTTTCTAACGGAAACGCTACTTTTTTTCGACTATACATATTTAGAATAAAAATCTTGGCCACATAAACCAAGAAATCCGGCAAATATGTCCTTTATTGAGGTTCGATTCCTTCGGAAAATGAAAGACTTATCCCCACAGTGACATGTTCCTGGTAGGTCTCAGTTATTTTTTATGGTCCTATAAAGTTTTTAATTTGCAGTGCAGTACCGTATGAAATAAGTAAAAAAGTATATATTACTCTACGATATTTTAAAGAATTTTCGTGATATCAATATTTTGTAATATCATTACTAAAAAAATGCACCCATTAACCCATTTTCATATTTACCCAAATTTCTTAAAAGATGGACCACATTGGCACTCTAAAATTAGAGATATCGATTTTTCAGCTTTGGTGACCCCTACTGAAATTAACTCGGCAACATTTTTGTAAAGCATATAAATACTCAAAACTCCAATTTAAAGGTAACTTTTTCACTATTCTCAAAAGATGGATAAAAAGGACACGCCAAAATTAGAGACAGGATGGTGAACTGTTTTACGAAATTAATCTCCAAACGATTTCACTTAAGACATCCCATCACGAAAGCTCGCTAAAATGAAGGAATACGAGTGCGTACTATTTCTTTACTTATGTCATTATGAAATTTTTCTTACCTTACTCGCCTAAGTCTTTTATATTCCGGAGGAATTATTCAACCCCCCAGAGAAAGTCGTTGCATAGTGTACGTTATTCAGACTTGGTACGATGATCTTGCTTACAATTGCTGTCTTAAAATACCCTTCACAATCATTATCCGATTCCATTAAACGATGGCCGTTCATCCTTATGACCATCTATCTGTATGTCCGTCCATCTATTATTGTTATCAATAGTAGATGGACGGACATACATAACGGACATAAGTACTGGTCGTAATTATGACCCGATTTCGATGATACTTGTCATTATTATACTACTCATTATTTAGCTTTGGGCCAAGAACGAGCCCTATTGATATTGGTTAACATCTGTTCATGTTTTGATTTCATACAAAGATTTTCCCCGATTTGAGGTCATGTGAGAGAGAGGGACCTTTGGAACCTAGAGTAGTTCCAAAGGTCCTTCTCTAGTTTTCAAAGGTCCCTAGTGAAGTTGGACCATATCATTATAAGTATTCATATAGCCCCAACTAAAAAATGTCGTCCTTACTTAAACATCGAAAAAAGAGGCGCTAATCTTTAAAAAATTATAGTAGTGTACGGCACTACACAGTTGGCCCCGACTGACATCAAATTTTTTTTACTCCTCTCTAGAATTAGTCTCCGTGCAACGCGCGTCTGAAGTATTGCATAACTTATAACTTCTAGTGTTTTAAAATTATCGTTACTTTGGCACAGTCAACATATCCTGACGCTAAAAGTGCGTTAGGAACATAAATACTGTTAAACACGTTTTATGCTGTAAAATAAAAAGTACTGAATATTTTTGGACCATATATTTTTTAATATATTTATTGATGTATATTGTATCCAAAAAGAATCTACTTATTCGAAATGTCCGCCTTTTGCCTTGACGCACTGGCCAATCGTCAATATCTGCACGAACCTCGTCCATTGGAGAATTGGCCACAGCTCGAACCAAAGCAGTCTTAAGAGATCCACTGTTGGGACATCTTTTGTGACAGACCTTGTCCATTAAAACCATCCACAATTTGTAATCCAATGGGTTCAAATCTGGACTGCCTGAGGGCCATTCTTCAGAGGAAATGATTGCTGGCAACTTGTTTCGAAGCCAGCCCTGGGACGTTTTAGCCTTAGGACCGGTGCAGAATACTGCTGGAAAGTCCATGGCTGGTTTTGGTACAGGGAATTGTTAAGAGGCTTCACAACAGCTTCCAAACGGTTTCTTGGTAAACTTTGGCCGGTGTTTTGACTCCTTGTTCGCAGAAATACAGGTCAGTGACCCCATCGTAAGAGACACCCCACCATACCATGACTGAAGCTGGGTGATGACCCTTTTCCATCCTTGGGATCTGTTCAGATGCTTCCTTAGACGACTGCGTATACACCTTATCATTTTGATTGTTAAATTTTTCCTGAACGGTAAAATTTTTTTCATCGGTGAACAAAATTTTTCTGTGGAACTTATCAGCGTGCTTCACCATGACATTTGCGAGAAAATCAACTATTACCTCACTGACTTAGCACGTTTCTTCACTGCGAGGAATATGAAAATATCCGCCTTCAAATCATCAGCCACACTGTTTACTGCTTGGACCGCAGAGGTGCGGTTGTCACTCAATGTGAAAGTCGATGACGTCAACATCCCGACCACCAACTACCCCAAAATCCTTGGGGTCACATTGGACAGCCTTTTTATGTCCTCTGCACATGCTACAGCTATCTGCGATAAACTCAAAAGTAGGAACAAGGTCCTCAAGTCACTTGCCGGCAGTACTTGGGGAGCCGACAAAGAAACCTTGTTGACCTCTTACAAAGCGATAGGTCGGTCTGTAGCAAACTACGCAGCACCTGTATGGTCGGCGAACGTGAGTACGACGCAGTGGAAGAAAATTCAGACATGCCAGAATGCCGCCCTTAGAACATCAACAGGGTGTCTTCTTATGTCCTCTGAGGACCATCTACATGAGGAGACAATTTCCTGTTGTCTAAGCAATACCTGCTAGGGTGTTTTCGCAGCAGTCATCCTAACCACCATCTCTTGAACAGGATGCCTCCACCCAGGCAGATCAGGTACGATCTTCATGATCTAGAGAGAGAGGTCCAGCGGTATAAGAAAGAACCTTTAGATCATCGAAACTATCAGGCAGGTTTGAACAACATTCACGCCGATGATGTCGCAGCAGCAGTATCCAGCTACCGTGTGAATGCAGTGCTAGGGGAACATCCCCCGGAGATTTCACCTGAGGAGAAGGTACTACCTCGGCAGACGCGCGTGGTTCTGGCGCAGCTGAGATCCGGATGGTGCAGCCGCCTCAATTCTTACTGGGCACGAATTGATGCTAACGTTCCGGACATCTGTCCCGCCTGCCATCAGGGACCACATGATGTACTGCACCTCTTCAATTGTCCGGCCAAGCCCACTCAGCTGACCCCCAGGTCTCTGTGGACGCATCCAGTTCAAATGGCGCGTTTCCTCCACCTGGATATCGAAGCAGATCCCCCATAGACGAACAAGACTTCAAAATAAGTATATTGTTGTTACAACAACAACAACAACAACCAAAAGACTTTTGCATTTTTGAATCCTATTTTTTTTTAAAGCTGCAGTCAATAAATGTCCGGTACGTCGTTTGAAAGCCCCAAGTCTTTTTTAATGATTCGACTCATGGAGTTTTGCGTGATATTCATCTCACGGGCCATGATTTTCTGTGTTCGGAGCGGATTTCTGTGAATTCTTGATTAAACGGCTTTGATGACATGCGGTGTGTGAACAGAGCGTTGGCGGTCCGACCGGTGGCGGTCTTTTACATCTCCAGTCTCCTCAAACAGTGGCCGGAGCGTTTTGAAAATATCGTTTTTTTCATTTCATACTTGAAAAGCGCTATTACAGCGATACGGTTCTCATTATCTGACCACTCCATGATGAAAGTTGAAACAATTTTAACATCCCGTTACAGACTAACGCTATTGAGGTTAGCTTTCAAAACCCATATAACATTAACGGGGTGTGTTCAATGTTGTAACAGTATTTATGTCCCTACTAAGTATAATCAGCTAGAGTTAAAAAATATAATTTTTTCTTTAAACATTTTCCCCTTTGATTTAAATTTTTGTTCTTCCCTAGAATTAGCTCAATGCTTTAACTTTTTTACTGCAGTAAAAAAAAGTATGGGATTAAGGTGATTTTGCTAAATATTTCGGGTCGTGACAATAATAGTGTTCCCAGGTGCAAACTGGAACTTCCATTGGAATTTTTGACATTTTTTAAAATAACTTCACTCAGAACGTTTTGACATTTGAGGGCGAATTGTTTTGTTTTCAGTGTATTGCAAAATTCATCTCAATCAAAAAATGAAATTGTCCCGTGAACATTTTCGTGCGATTTCGAGACAAGAGTGTTTTAATCAACTTGTTTCGACTTTTGGCGATGAAGCCCCATCCAAAACCACTGTTAATCGCTGGTACCAAGAGTTCAGTGTCAGACGCCGTTCGCTCCAGGATGAATTTCGTGAAGGACGTCCAACTTCAGTCACTTTGCCAGAAACCATCGATGCTGTGCGTGAAGCAAGACCGACTTGTGAAATACCGTGAGATTGAGGCATCCTTGGGCATTAGTATGACATCA
Organism: Hydrotaea diabolus; assembly: GCA_963513945.1. Taxonomy (NCBI): domain Eukaryota; kingdom Metazoa; phylum Arthropoda; class Insecta; order Diptera; family Muscidae; genus Hydrotaea; species Hydrotaea diabolus. The sequence goes on along the minus strand of OY740718.1, from coordinate 147,107,468 downwards.
ATAAGCATCAATAAGATATTGCATGTTCATTTGGCCATGAAAAAATTTTTCTCGTTAGATCCCACATAATCTGACGAATGCTCAAAAAAGGCTCGTATGGATTGGTGCAAAGAGATGTTGAGAAAGTATAACTGCGGTAGCTCAAAGGCAGTGTAAAACATTGTCACAGGTGACGAATCATGTATCTATGCATAAAAAACCCGAAACAAAACAGCAATCGACCGTATGGGTCTTTCAGGACGAGCCAAATCCAACAAAAGTTGTACGTGGAAGAAGTACATTGAAGCAAATGATTGCGTTTTTTCGGTAAAACCGGCCATGTTGCCATGTGCCTTTAGTGGAACGTAGGACGGTCAATTCTGAGTGGTATACAACCATCTGTTTGCCAACAGTATTCGAAGAAATAAGGAAAGATAATAAGATAATCACGACAATGCGAGCTCTTACACATCAGCTGAAACGATGACCTAGCATGAAGATGAAAATGCGCGGTCAACGTTTTTCGTCGCCTGAAGCAGCAGTTGATGCGTTCAAAAATCATGTTATGGATGTGTCTCAATCTGAGTGGTTTGTGCGCATGCAAAAGTGTATTGATATTAAAGGAGAATATTTTGAAAAACAATAAAACTATTTCCAATGATAAATTATTGTGTTTTTATTGCCGCACCCGAAGTATAAATAGCAACCCTCGTAAAACTGAAGTAAGAGTATATACCGTAGTATTTTTCAAATCGGCTGTAAAAAAATAAATACAGATAATTTTTATATATTCGGTTTTATTGGAAAGGTTGAACTTTGTTTGATACTCTTTCGGAAAGTAGCGCGACACAACCCCGGCTAGTAGCAACAATGTTTTTTTTTTAAAATAACACCAAACAAATTGTTTTATGTTTTTAAATTCTGGTTCAATTTAAAGTGACAGAAAAAAAATTATTCAATCCTTTTGTGTTTCAACTTTAAGTTTTCAACTACAGAATGATTTACACCAAAAAAGCTAAAGGTTTTTAAAGTTTGTGTATTTGATACGTGTATATTTGTACCCATCATTTTTTTTTTAAAAAAAAACTGCTCAAGTCATAATCATTTTCTTAATTTTAATATATTTTTCTACTTTTAGTAAGAACTCGTGTTTTTAAAAAAATGCAACAAAATTGTATTTTGTTTTTAAATTCTGGTTCAATTAAAAGCGATTGAAGTTATCCATTCTTTTCGGGCTTCAATTTAAGTGCATTCTTTTATAACAGATGTCAAAGCTGATTTTTATACGAACGATATATACTCGTAGATTTGGCAGACGTTTTAAAACGTCAGCAAACTTTTTAGCAGATTGCAGCAGTTTACTAAGTTCGATGTACAGCAAAATTACAGAAGATTTGGCGAAGGCCCGGTCCTTCATTCCAATCAAAGACTTGTACATAATATTAACTTTAATGACAAAATAAACTTGATGTTAGACGGACCGATGAAACCGCCAAAATTTCGAGTTTTTGAAATTAACGAGATTTTTAGAATGATCGGCAAGTACAAAAAAAATTCTACACTGGACTAAAATTATGCGTAATATCTATTAAAAGATAACTCGGATTTCCCCAAATAAATATTTTGTATTCGATATGTTTTAATATATCGCAGTTCATACATTCTATGAAAATTTCATAATTTGTACAAAACGTTACATGTATTTTATGAAAGTATTTCATTTGGGGATAAATAAATTAATATTTGCTTTGTATATAAACCTTTAAATGTTATTGAATTTGCATTGCCGCCATTATGTCTCCGTTGTTTTGAATTAAAATTTTAATCAATGGTATTTTTTTTTAAAAAAAAAACAGTTTTGCAAGGATTATTTATTTCCTATTTAAGTTTTGGTCAAAAATCACAGACGCTGATCTACAGTCGATTTACGTAGAACAATGTAGACACAGTTTCATTGTTTAAAGTTTTAAATTGGCTTAAGCTCTAAGCTTAATTTAAGCAATTCTATGGGCGTAGGTTATTCCTTATTCTTAATAATTTCTGCACGGTTCTATATTTTTGTTTAAGTAAATTTTGTAAAATTGTTTTGCCGGCGCTTTCTAAAATAGTAGAACCCCTAACATGGCGTAATTTTAAGGCTTTAAACTTCGTCCCTTCCATATGCCATACAGTCTGCAATATAACGATCTTAAATTCTATCTACGGCCAATACTTACTGTTGGATCTGAACATCTTTCGCACTTGCATGTAAACGTTTTCTTTATCTTCAAAAACAAATGGCGTGAAATATTGCCGCTAAACAATTTCGTATACGTTGTGGTCAGCTCCGCGCCCACTGGTAAATCCCTCGCAGCCTTGACAATCATATTATTTGTACTCTCGTCAAACGTGTAATATGTATTCGGTACGCAGTCATGATTCATCAGAGCGAACAGTGGAAACAGAGCACGATAGAGGAACTCCGGATTGTCGCTGGTACGATCGCCCGACTCATCGAAACCGTTTGTACGCAGCACCGACACGGTACGATTCATAATATCGATCAGCTTCTTGTCAGTGGGGAATTTCCGGAAACATTTTGCGGCATTACGCACCTCGGAGCGATGGTTATTATCCAGAGTGGCCTGGAGACAATAGATGAGGTCGCGCTGTTCCTTGGTGCAATTGATGACGCGAGCTACACACAGCAGGCGTATAATCAGCGAATTGGCCACATCCGGCTCGCAGGGTTGCCATGACTTGAACAGGGTACAGTCAGACCTATGCTGTTTCTTTCTACTGCACAGTTCGCAAATGGGCAAAGCACAACCTAAGCGGCACATAAATTTCGTATCGGGCAAAGGCTTGAAGCACACCGAGCATGAGTTTAAAGTGTCTTCTTTGCGGGCAGCCGGACCGATAATAAGAGGCATATCACGGAAGATGACTTCGCCGCATTTGATCTTGCGCGTAGTGAAGATGCCACGACCGGCGATTTTCGAAACTCCAATCTCCCAGGCGGGATAGCGATCCTTGAAGGGTTCTAAGAAATGCTCCAATAGCTCGGTAGTGCGTTTGGGACAAATCATGTTGTACGAAGTTTAAAATTCACTTTGAATTCCACACACAAAAATATATTTATTTTTTTTTTTAAATAAAAATCTTGTAATTTTTCGCTTTATTTATTTAATTGTAACTTTTGTTTTTGTCTTAAATTTTTTTTTCGTTTTTTTTTTGAAAATATTTCAATCCTTTTTTTGTGTTATTTTCTTTTGTGTTTTTCTTTTTTAAAGTTTCCGTTAACGTTCACTTAGTGCTTTGCTCTCCGTTTGCAAATTTTTCAAAATTTTTTTCCTTCTTAAAAGTTACGCGTTCGTTGACCAACTGTCGCCTTTTTCCAGTTTACAAGACTTATATTTAAAATTTTGCCAACATTTTTCAAAATAAATAAGAAAAACTCAGCAAAATTTCGAGTTTTCCCGCTCGTGTGCGAAAATTGTATTTTCGCTGTTTCAAATCGGTTTGTGTTTGCGCTGCGGCGCGGCGCGCTCATTCAATTTATAGCGACTTTGTTGTTGTTTTTGTTGCTTTTATATACGAGATTCGTAGATTTGTTTGTATTCATTCGTCCGTTTTAGCGTACGAGCATTGTCGGTTTTGGTGAGCAGCGGAAAGCAATATCCGATGCAAATAAAATCTCTTGATTTTTCGTGAAATGATTTTTTGTGTTTGTTTTTTTTTGATTCAATAAATAAATACATTTCTCATGAATTTGAAATCAGAGTTTATTGAAATGTTTCGAATGGAATTTCGAAATTTCGAATAGAAAAATACACCATGCAACAAATGTTCATGTTTCTCTGCTAGTTTGTTTGCTGTTTTTTGGTTTTTATTCATCAATCTGCGATTGTTTTCACTCTGTGTTGAAAGAGTTTGCTCTTGTCGGTGGAGTAATGTACACTTTAGGTGAATGAATTTCTTATCTCTGGTGAAACGTACTTATCGCCAGCAATTGTCGATCTTGTTGCTGCATTTATGTTTTTGGATTCTGAAAAAACATTTAATGTTTCTTAAGAAATTAATTTTAATACTTTATTCAGGGTGATTCATTCATTACTGGACTTATTTCCCTAGCGTATTCCTTGGATCATGTAATGAAAATATGTCCATCTAAGACCATGCCCGAAAAAGTAAGGGGACGATATGGCAGCGGTTTGAAAATTTTCGGATTGGTGGTCGGAGGGTACTAGGGTTAAACTGCTGTAGGGTAGGGCTATCTTTTAATAGAGAAAAAATCCGACCACTGGTCCAGAACTTAGCAATTTTACCCTAGTACCCTTCGACCACCAATTCGAAAATTTTCGCCCTCTTGCATTTTCGGGCATGGTCGTAGATGGACATATTTACATGAGATGATCCAAGGAATACGCGGGTCAAATTTGTCCAGTCGTGAATGAATCACCCTGTATTGAAATTTAGGGGAAACAGCCAATAAATTATGCCTCGAAAGGTAATGGAGAGCATGGTCAACCACCATCTTGTGTGTTATGTGGAATTCAACGACCTACTTAGTGATCGACAGAAGACATGATGACTTTCTTGTTGGAGGGTTTGGTGAGCGTTAGGTCGTGGCTCTGGATACGAGTATCTCCACACGCAGAAAAAAAAGTATGGTTGTGATACAATATTGACAATATTCGAAGAGGATAATGCTATTGTTGGGTATATGATTGTGCTACAACAATATTATGATCCTCATAACAATAGTATGATACAAATACAACCATACTATGATCCTCACAACAATAGTATGATTCATACATAACCATACTATGATCCGCACAACCATAGTATGATTCCCACTCAACCATACTATGATCTCCACAACCATAGTATGATCCTCACAACCATAGTATGTTTCATATACAACCATAGTATGATCCTCACAACCATAGTATGATTCACACGCAACAATGTTATAATCCCTACAACCATAGTATGATCACACACAATTATACTATATAATTTATTAGAATTTGTTTAAGTTGTCGACGATAGATTTGATCCCCAATATTATTTATTATAACTGGTTTAAGTTGTCAACAATGGATTTGAATTATGAAAATTATTCAAAAATACATTAAATTTAAAATAATAGGAGTGATTTATATCACAGTAGAAAAAATAATTTCAAATAAACGTAAGCGTTTTTATTACAAATATTTCAGTTAAACAAAAAAAAAATTTAATTTCGATAAAAAAGTACTATTATTGCATTAGATCCGTACCAATAACATTTGTTCTAAAAAGCATATTTAAATGAAGAAAAAATACAAGCATACAGTATGAGTGCCGTAATCATATTATTGTTAACATAAAACGCAAAACACAATACTTTTGTCGCACCAACCATATTTATATTGTTGCTATAACCATATTTTTATTTTTAAATTTGGCAATAATACTATTGTTACATTTCAACAATATTAATATTGCAGCAATTATAATTTTGTCAAAACTAAATTCAGTTAACAATGCTATGGTTGTGACGAACATACTTTTATTGCCGTGACCATGTAGTAACCATGTTTTTTTTCTGCGTGCAAAGCCTTTGATAGAGTCTGGCACGGTGTACTCATATCAAAGCTGATCGCATTTGGTGTCGGTAATACTTTTGCTCGACTTATATCGAGCTTTCTTAGAAATCGCACTATAAGAGTTTTTGTAGATGGGTTCTCATCCAACAAACATAGACTTACCGCAGGTGTACCACTAGGCTCTGTCCTTTCTCCCTCTTTATTTCTTATTTTCATTGATGATCTGTTGGGTCAGACCGTGAATCCAATCTAATCCCAGCAACCTATGTCATTCTTATTCATTCGACCATAGACCAAGTTTTCAAGATATTGAAGGCCGAAGGCGATTTATGGATGAGACACTTGGCCGGGATTTACAGGCCATTTCCAACTGGGGTCAAATGGACAGAGTGGATTTTAATGCGTGCAAGACGCAGTGCTGCTGGTTTTCTCACCTGCGATTCATTGACCCATCAGTGTCGTCATTATCTATCGATGGTATGTATATCGAACAATCGGATGCTTTTGATGTTGTGGGCATGAAAATATATTCGAAGTGTCGAAAGATGCACTCAAGTGTATAGGCTTTCTACAGCGTTGTAAGAAATATTTTACTCCTTCTGATCTCGTCGATATCTATACAAACTACATCAGGCCAAAGATGGAATACAACTCCCATATATGGGCAGGTGCTCCAAAATCATCCATGGAGCTACTTGATCGTGTTCAAAGGAGAGCGATGGTGTTGATAGGTGACAGAAGGATATGCAACTCTATAGTCTCCCTGGAGCATCGTCGGAATGTGGCTTGTGTGTCTCTCCCTCTTTCTCTCCTCTCTCTTACTTTCCACTTACCTACGCAAGACATTGCATGATAGGGGAAATCCCTGAGTGTTTGCTAAAAAAACATACTTAGTAGGGACATAATTACTGTTACACATGTTTTATGCTGTAAAATAATAGGTACTGAATGTTTTAGGACCAAATATTTTTTAACATATTTATTGATGTGTATTGTATCCAAAAAGAATCTACTTATTCGAAATGTCCGCCTTTTGCCTTTACACACGCCTAAAGTCGCACTGGCCAGTCGTCAATAGCTGCTCGAACCTCGTCCATTGGAAAATTGGCCACAGCTCGAACCAAAACAGTCTTAAGAGATCCAATGTTGGGATATTTTTTGTGACAAACCTTGTCCTTTAAAACCGTCCACAATTTGCAATCCAATGGGTTCAAATCTGGACTGCCTGAGGGCCATTCTTCAGAGGAAATGAACGCTGGCAAATTGTTTCGAAGCCAGGCCTGGGACGTTTTAGCCTTATGGGCCGGCGCAGAATCCTGCTGAAAGTCCATGGCTGGTTTTGGAACAGGGAATTGTTAAGAGGCTTCACAACAGCTTCCAAAACGGTTTTTTGGTAAACTTTAGTCGATGTTTTGACTCCTTGTTCGCAGAAAGAGACACCCCACCAAACCATGATTGAAGCTGGGTGATAACCCTTTTCCACCCTAGGGATCAGTTGTGATGCTTCTTTAGATGACAGCGCATACACTCTATCATTGTGCTTGTTAAATTTTTCCTTTTTCATCGGTGAACAAAATTTTTCTGTGCAAGAGAAGACGGATGTTTTTGCATCACGACAATGGGAGCTCTCACACATCATCTGACGCGATGAGCTATTTGATCACTCAAGATGTCGAGTTGATGTGCCATCCTCCGTATAGCCCTGATTTGGCACCCAATGACTTCTTCTTATTCCCAAGCATCAAGAAAAAAATGAGTGGTCAAAGTTTTTCATCGCCCAGAGTAGATGTTAAAGCGTTTTGGAGGAGTCTCAATCGAAGTGAAAAAAGTGCTTCGAAAATTGGTTTACGCGCTTGCAAAAGTGTATTGATCTTTAAGGAGAATATTTTGAAAAACAATAAAACCATTTCCAATGACAAATTATTGTGTTTTTATTGCCGGACCCGAAATATAAATAGCAACAATCGTAAATGTAATGTATCACCATTACTCAGAGTTGATCAAAATCTACGTATTCAAAACAACAACCAATTTTTTGGCGGCGATTCATTTTTTCCGGGTAACGGCCATCCAAAGCCTGACAATAAATATTGTTTTATACCTTAATTTATTCTTATCATATTGGACAGAACATCTATCCAAAGACGTATTAATTTTACTGCTCAGTTGAAGCTTTTTGCAAGGCGGTAAAATATTAAATTTTAAATTTCTGTAAAATAGCCCTCTGTGCCAACATACGAGTACATACCTGTAGCTAAGACTTCAAACAATCATTTAAAATCTTTTGTACCATATTAATCCTTAAGTAGCGGAAATTTATAGGATTAAAATTCCAACTTTATTAAAATATCATAATCAGCTTTAGCTTCAAAATGTTTTTGACACATGAAAAGCAAAATGAAAAAAAATGACCCACTAGATCAATTTGATGCAAAAAATCGTTCCACTTGTGCATACAAAGTTAATTCGATTAAAAAAAAATACAAACCTGCTCATAATTTAAATAAAAAAGGTTATATTATAAAACGCTTAAATATAAAAAATTAATAAAAAATGCTATGCATTTCGGCCAGATAACCCAATATACTTAGTAGGAACATAAATATTGTTACAACATTGAACACACCCATTTCAACTGAACATATTTGAGAGCTAACCTCAATAGCGTTAGTCTGTAACGGGATTTTAAAATTGTTTCAACTTTCATCATGGAGTGGTCAGATAATGCAAACCGTATCGCTGTAATAGCGCTTTTCAAGTGTGAAATGAAAAATACGATATTTTCAAAACGATCCGGCCACTAGGGATTAGCCGCATGTTCGTCTACCGATGCATAAAACTGTTTGAGGAGACTGGAAATGTAAAAGACCGCTACCGGTCCACGCTCTGTTCGAACACCGCATGTCATCAAAGCCTTTAAATCAAGAATTCACAGAAATCCGCTCCGAAAACAGAAAATCATGGCCCGTGAGATGAATATCACGCAAAAGTCCATGAGTCGAATCATTAAAAAAGACTTGAGACTTTCAAACGACGTACCGGAAATTTATTGACTGCAGCTTTAAAAAAAATAGGATTGAAAAATGCAAACGTCTTTTGGTGAAGTACGCTGATAACTAGCAAAGAAAAATTTTGTTCACCGATGAAAAAATTTTTATCAGGAAAAATTTAACAAGCAAAATGATAGAGCGTATGCGCGGTCATCTAATGAAGCATCTGAACTGATCCCAAGGGTGAAAAAGGGTCATCACCCAGCTTCAGTCATGGTTTGGTGGGGTGTCTCTTACGATGGGGTCACTGACCTGGATTTCTGCGAACAAGGAGTCAATACATCGGCCAAAGTTTACCAAGAAACCGTTTTGGAAGCTGTTGTGAAGCCTCTTAACAATGCCCTGTTCCAAAACCAGCCATGGACTTTCCAGCAGGATTCTGCACAGGCCCATAAGGCTAAAACGTGCCAGGCCTGGCTTTGAAACAATTTGCCAGCGTTCATTTCCTCTGAAGAAATGAACCCATTGGATAACAAATTGTGGACGGTTTTAGAGGACAAGGCTTGTCATAAAAGATACCCCAACATTGGATCTCTTGAGACTGCTTTGGTTCGAGCTGAGGGCAATTTTCCAATGGACGAGGTTCGAGCAGCTATTGACGATTGGCCAGTGCGACTTAAGGCGTGTGTAAAGGCAAAAGGCGGACATTTCGAATAAGTAGATTCTTCTTGGATACAATATACATCAATAAATATATTAAAAAATATTTGGTCCTAAAACATTCAGTACTTTTTATTTTACAGCATAAAACGTGTGTAACAGTATTTATGTCCCTACTAAGTAGAACATTTAGACATCAGTTGGTACAGTTAACAAATGTTTGTGGTAATGGCAACCGAATGCAAAGAGCACTTATAACCAACAATCTAAAACAACAACCAATACATGTACAAATTCAGTTCCAATAATCATATTTATTAGTTGGGGTTGCCGATACATTTTCTCTAACTGACTGGTGTCAGTTCTTTCCACTGAAAACTGCTGTGTACCAAAAAATCAAATATATTTGCATTTGAGTGAGAGCAGCTACTACACAAGCTTACAATTTCCTAAAAATGTTTTTCGTAAAAATAATCTTACACTTCCCACACCATTTCAACGCTGCAACTTTCGGAGAGCACACGCAACACAGGTGCGCCATAATTAATTCAAGTGAATCAAAATAGCAAAAAATTCGGCAAATAAACAAAAAAATTAAAAATTTGTAAAAGTCGGTAGAGAACAAAATTGAAAATGCACAAATTCCAATGCAAGAACCACTAGCCAAGCAAGCATAAGATAAATTCGAAATCAATTGCAACAGATGATGATAATGACGATGTCGTCGAGGAGGATGAGGATGATGTTCCAATGCATAGCATTCATTCATAGTTGACGTATGGACGGACGGAATACATCTCGAGCAGCAGGAATTGCGGTGTATATAATTAATTCAGAATTTATGAATGTCGAATGCTCCGCGTTCTCGTGAAGCTGTCAAGGAACGGATGTTGTAGTTGTTTGTGGCCCGGCATGTCGAGGTACTTGTACAAGAAATATGTGCTAACACTTGCCACCGATTTTAGATGAGCTTCATTGCAGATCATAAATTTGAAAAACACCACCGGCAAACAACAACAAATATCAAAGTGATGCTTGGCTGTAGTGATGATTTTCCGACGGATCATCTAGGGACTGGGTTTATTTTTATACCCTCCATCACTTTGTCATTCCGTTGGCAATACCTCGAAATACAGGTCGGAGCCCATATAAAGTATAAGTATTCTGAATCATTGTTAAACTTTAAGACGATCTAGCCATGTCTGTCTGCATGTCTGTGGAAAGCAAACTACAGGTCGCACTATTGAAGCTAGGTGGCTGAAATTTTGGAGAAACAGGTGTTTATGGACTGAAACGATTGATATTAAAAATGGGCCAGATCGGTCAATAGGTAAAAATGATTTCCTCACAAGGACTAGGTCAACCTCTGGAGAAATCCACAATACTGAACATAAAAACGCACTATCTTGTGAAATATTAGAGATATAAAGCTGACATTTGGAATATGTGATGCTTGATGGATCTCCTTTAAAAACGCATTTTTGGACAAACTAGTCGACCAAACGTTATAAAACTTTAACGGAATGAAACTAATTATTAGACAATTGTTCTAGACTATATAGATAGATAAGGAGGCGTGGCACGGCACACGCACAACTGTGAACTTAAAAGACAATATCTAATGAACTAAAAGAGATATTTCGATGGTATTTTGAGCAGATGAATTGGCATAGACCCAAACACATCCATCCAGCTATACCACGCCCACTTAAAAAAAATCGCATTTATGGCCAAAGTAATGGATCGATCTTTATAAAATAACAGTATGAAGTTAATGACTAGAAAATTATTATAAACTGTCTAATGTTAAAATGTTGTTATGTATAATATTGTGTTTTAATTGGACAAAAGGACGTGGCCCCACTTATACAACCTTGAACTTTGAACGCCTATATCTTGTAAACTAATGCCGATATGAGAACAGTAGTTGGTATACTTATATATAAAATTGGTATAGAAAGTAACACACCCTGATAGTAAAGAGGCCGGTGCCACACCCTTTGACAACATTTTCATATTGGACCGTAATCCATAATGGAGGGCATATAAGCTTCAGCACGGCCAAACTTAATTTGTCCACTTGTAATTAGAATTCAATAGAAACTACTGGATATGTAGAAAAGACAGAAATCCTACAAATAATAATATTTGTATTTCTAAAGAAAATGCGTTATATTTTTCAAGATTGGGTGCGATGTGTGGGTTTTGGAGCTGAACATATGTGTGTGATACGAGGGCGCCATCTGACATTTCCATTAGATAGTTTGACATTTTTTAGCAGAAACGTACTCAGAACGTTTTGACGTACGACCATCATTTGTGTTGTTTACTGTGACTTGAAAAAATCAATTTGGCAAAAAATGGAATTAACTCGTGAACATTTTCGTGCGATCATTTTTCACAAATTTCGACGCGGATTATCACGACAAGAGTGCACCGATGAACTTAAATCTTTGTATGACGATGAAGAACCATCCTATAGTACTGTAAAAAACTGGTTTAAGGAATTCAATCGTGGCCGACGCTCGCTCAAAGACGAACGCTGTGACGGTCGTCAAAAAACGGTCGTTGTGCCTGAGGACATTGATGCCGTGCGTGAACTGATAATGCAATATTGTTATGTAACATACCGTGAGATAGAGGCATTCTTGGGCATTTCCTCCACCAGCATACATTCGATATTGCATGAAAATCTGGCCGTAAAAAAGGTTTGTTCTCGTTGGATCCCGCACAATTTGACAATCGCCCAAAAAAAGGCTCGTGTCGATTAGTGCAAAGAAATTTTAAAAAAAATACGATTGCGGTGCTTCAAAAGATCGTTACAGGTGACGAATCATGGATCTATGCGTATGAGCCCGAAACAAAACAGCAATCGACCGTGTGGGTCTTATAAGACGAGCTAAATCCAACGAAAGTTGTTCGTGGAAGAAACACTTCGAAGCAAATGGTCGCCGGTTTCTTCGGCAAAACTGATCATGTGGCGAATGTTCCGCCTGGGAACGTAATAGGTCAATTCTGAGTGGTACAACACAATTTTTTTGCCTGAAGTCTTGCGAAAAAATCGAAAAACGAACAAGGGAAGACGAATCATTGTGTACCGTGACAATGCGAGCTCTCACACATCGGCTCAAACCAGCGCCTTTTTGACCAGCTAAAACGTCGACTAAAACGTCGTTTATGGGTCATACGCCGTACAGTCCAGACTTGGCATCCAATGACTTTTTTTTATTCCCGCACATCAGTAAAAATGCGTGGTCAATGATTTTCGTCGCCAGAAGATGCTGTTGAAGCGTTCAAAAACCATGTTTTGAAGATGTCTCAATCGGAGTAGAAAAAGTGCTTCGACAATTGGTTTGAGCGCATGCAAAAGTGAATAAGTCATGCTGGAGAATACTTTGAAAAACAATAAAACCATTTTTGATGATAAATATTCTTATTTTCATTATTAGGCCGGCAATATACATATATATAGCAGCCATCGTATAAGCTATTTTTTCAGCTGTTCATGATAGAAAAGTCACCGATTATTATTTCAAAATTTTCCATGACCTCTTTTCATAACTGTGGCTTCATGGACCTACTTTCTCTTTCTGATACTCACTGACAGAGTTTAAAATTCAAAGGTGGGTAAGAACGGCTAGTACATTACCGCGGCTTAGATTAATCTCTTATTTGTAAGGTAAATGTTGACAAATTTCTGATTTTCAAAAAAAAAAAACAACGAAAGCATTAACATCTTTGTACAAAATTCGGTTTCCTTATGTCGAACACTGCGAATGGAAAATTAAAATTCAAACACATATTTGATAAACGTGAGTCCAGACGAACAAAACGTTGCAGATAGTGAAACCCAAATTTGTTCAAATAAGAGTAACTATTATTCGCTTATGTTTTCTTTCGACATCGAGAAACAGACTGTAAATTCTTTTTTGTTTTCTGCAACTGCGCGCATTTACTTTGCCCTAAGATGTCGACTTCGTCGTGTCCTGGTTCATCATTACTCTTAACCTTGCAAAAGTAGCAGTCAACGATCGTACATATGATTTCAATGTCAGCGAGATCTTGAACTGTATTATTGTGATGTTTAGATTTTGTGGGGCAACGACAGTGTACAAATAAAGAAAAAAAGTATAGTTAGGTTGGGAATATTTGGAGACTGTTATTGGGTATATGGTTGTGGCAACCATTTAGAAACAACCTGCTATTACCATTGTGTTGTTTTGTAACCATAATATTATTAGTATATTCCCCAACACATAAATACTTTTACACGCGTTTTATGCTGCAAAATAAAAAGTACTGAATGTTTTTGCACCAAATATTTTTTTATATTTATTGATGTTTATTGTATCCAAAAAGAATCTACTTGTTCGAAATGTCCGCCTTTTGCCTTTACACACGCCTTAAGCCGCACTGGCCAATCGTCAATAGCTGCACGAACCTCGTCCATTGGAAAATTGGCCACAGCTCGAACCAAAGCAGTCTTAAGCGATCCAATGTTGGGGTATCTTTTGTGACAAACCTTTTCCTCTAAAACCGTCCACAATTTGTAATCCAGTGGGTTCAAATCTTGACTGCCTAAGGGCCATTCTTCAGAGGAAATGAACGCTGGCAAATTGTTTCGAAGCCAGGCCTGGGAAGTTTAAGCCTTATGGGCCGACGCAGAATCCTGCTGGAAAGTCCATGGCTGGTTTTGGAACAGGGAATTGTTAAGAGGCTTCACAACAGCTTCCAAAACGGTTTCATGGTAAACTTTGGCCGATGTTTTGACTCCATGTTCGCAGGTCAGTGAATCCATCGTAAGAGACACCCCACCAAACCATGACTGAAGCTGGGTGATGACCCTTTTCCACCCTTGGGATCAGTTCAGATGCTTCCTAAGATGACCGCGCATACACTCTATCATTTTGCTTGATAAATTGTTCCTGAACGGTAATAATTTTTTCATCGGTGAACAAAATTTTTCTGTGCATGTTATCAGCGTGCTTCACCAAAAGACGTTTGCATTTTTCAATCCTATTTTTTAAAGCTGCAGTCAATAAAGGTCCTGTACGTCGTTTCAAAGCCCCAAGTCCCAAGTTTTTTTTAATGATTCGACTCATGGACTTTTGCGAGATATTCATCTCACAGACCATGATTTTCTGTTTTCGGAGCGTATTTCTGTGCATTCTTGATTTAACGGCTTTGATGACATGCGGTGTTCGAACAGAGCATGAGCGGCCCGACCGGTGGCGGTCTTTTACATTTCCAGTCTCCTCAAACAGTTTTATGCATCGGTAGACGAACATGCGGCTAATCCCTAGTGGCCGGAGCGTTTTGAAAATATCGCACTTGAAAAGCACTATTTCAGCAATACGGTTCTCATTATCTGACCACTCCATGATGAAAGTTGAAACAATTTTAAAATCCCGTTATGGACTAACGCTATTGAGGTTAGCTTTCAAAACTCATATGACCATTAACGGGGTATGTTCAGTTCTACTATTAAAATGGGTGTGTTCAATGTTGTAACAGTATTTATGTCCCTACTAAGTACACCACCACATTATGGTCACAAGCACAAAATTTTGACCTTAACAACCAACTATGATCCGTCACAATCATATTTGGAATAAAATTCAACGATACTTTGATCCCTACAACCATATTATTCGCTCAACCGTAGTATGATTCATAACCATATTATGATTCCCACACAACTATACTTTATCTTGCGACCATAATATGATTTTCACTCCACCATACTATGATCACTTACAACCTTATCGTGATCCCCAAAACAGCTGTATAATCGCTACAATCATACGACGGTCGGTATTTATTTTTCGGGCCCTGCAAATACTAGTGTTGCCAGATGCAAACTGGGACTTCTATTGGAAAGTTTGCCATTTTTAAGCACAACTTAACTCATAATTAACTTAGAACGTTTTGACATTTGAGTGCGAATTGTTTGGTTTACAGTGTACTGAAGAATTCCTCTCGGTCAGAAAATAGAATAAACCCGTCAAAATTTTCGTGCGATGATTTTTTTCAATCCTCGTCGTGAATTATAGAGACATGTCTCCACCAACTTGTTTCGACTCTTGGTAATAAAGCACAATCGAAAACCACTGTAAATCGCTGGTACTACGGGTTAAGTATCAGACGCCGTTGGCTTCAGAATGAATTTCGTAAAAGTCGTCCAATTTCGGATGTTTTGCCGGAAACCATCGTGACATACCGTGAGATTGAGGCACTCTTGGAAATTAGAATGACAAGCATCATTTTGGCCGTGAAAAACATTTGTTCTTGTTGGATTCCACATAAATCGACGAATGCTCAAAAAATGCTCCTGTCGATTCAAGCAAAGAAATGTTGAAAAAATACAACCGGGATAGTCCAAATACAGTATGTATATCACAACGTCACAGGTGACGAATCATTGAACTATGCATAGGAACTCGAAACAAAATAGTAGTCATACGTATGAGTTCTTTTGAAGACAAGTCAAATCCAACAGTATTCGATAGTCGCGACTATAAGTACGAGTACTGCTTGTCTTTCAATCAGAGAGTGTCCCGTCGTGACAGATACGACCAGTGAGACGTCAGATCTTGATAACGCCACCAGCGAGAATGTTTCACATCCAACCAACGCAGCCTGCGACTGTGAGCCCACCGATTGCAAGCTTTCCCATAGGCTCTCTATAGCAAAATGAGTTTGCAGCTTGCTAGGGGCATAGCTACAGATTTAAGCTCTCTTGGACCTCATATGGAAGCACCGAGTCGTGCTAACTCATCTGTTCTACAGTCCTTTGATATGTCCCTGTGGCTCGTCAGCCAAATAAGGTGAATTATGAACTGCTCAGCCGACTTTTTAAGAGCTTTGATGACTGATGTTAAGTTCAGTTCTGCAATTGGTAGATAATATAGTGAACTGGTAGCCATCGCGCTCACTCCTAGGTCCTTTGAAAATGTATCGAAACGTACTTGAATGTTTAGCATAGAGACGTGAGTGTAGAAGTCGACATACGTCCTTTTACCCGGTGTTCCACAGCTTCGTGCGTCCCTGTGTGGTATCTTTAATTGGGGTTTCTGGTCAAAAAGCGGTTAGGCCAGAGGCCTGTCGACGATGTCTAGGAAGTCAGGCATCGTATTCAGGATTACACTGTGGATGTGATCCTTCATCGACCATTGTAACAGCTCTCTCGCTCTTATTGCTGCTAATGTAATATTAAATTTAGTACTTCAGAGTGTGTGGTACGCAACGCACCCGCCATACTAAGACTGGTCATTCTCTTGGACCCTATCTAGTATCTTGGAAGGCAGAGCCTTCCTACAGAAAATAACCTCATATAAAATCATCAGGCTTAATACAGCTGTGTGCATCCAGTGCACAATGCAAGGCTTGAGGCTCCATTGCTGATCTATGTATTAAACTAATATTTTTTAAGATGTATTTGAGACTAGGAACATGTATGCAGCTTCTTGACATCTTTTTCAGTTCTTCTCTTCGCAGCTACTTCACTGGTCCAATTTTTGGATCCATAAATCCTTCTCGAACCTTTTGCAATTTACCGCTCTTTGGTTTTAGAACCACTGTGCTCATTTAAGGCTTATCTCTCAAAGAATAAAAACGACATAAAGCACTAGTAAAAAACTGTTGTGGCCATTCCCATTGGCCGTGCAAAAAAAAATATTAGAAGACAAGAGAATATGATTAACGTTTATTTATTTAGTATAGAACTTTTGACGCAAGAATGCACTAAAAATTTTGTTTTTCTATTTCACTCAAAATTTATTCTCGTTTGTTTTAATTAATTAATTTTAATATGCGAATTTGTTGCATGCAACGTTTATTACAAAAATTTTATTTTCAATTAATTTTCGTTATCCACATATGTCACAATATGTGCAAAAAAAAGTGAAAACAGACAAATTTCCCCAAAAAAATTAAACAAAAATTTGTAAGCTACGCCCAATAGAATTTGCAACAAATAATTGAAATTATTTCATAGATACCTTGGATAGATACTAGTATTTTACATTAGAGTGGATAGCACAAAAAGTTGGAAAAAAATCACATTCACTTCATTTTGGGCAAAATGGAAATTAGCGGCCGAAAACATTTTAGATCTGATTATCCTGTTATTTTTTACTAGTAAAAGAGTGTTTTTCTAAATTTCTCTCAGAAATAAAAATTCACAAAAAAGTACGGGAAGGTATTGCAGTGAAGTTGTAAAAGCAGTAAAAACTTTGAAAGAAAAAAGTACGGACACAGACTTAAAGTAAAATTGATAAAATCAAAAGGCGTAAAAAAGTGATAATTAAAAATATTTTTAAATTCACAAACCTAATCCGTAAAGTATATGGGTCATTTCATGTCAAGTGAGCCAACTTTTAGGAATCAAGGATAGTCCCTTTGGATAGTAGTTTAGACACATACTTTAAAAGAGGTAGGTCAAGGACTCTCTGAGCTAAGTTTTTTCACAGCCGTGTAACCTATTACCAATTGTTTCTACCAAAATTTGTCAAGAGTGGTTTAGATAGCTATTTATTCAATATTTTCAGAAAAAAATTAAAAACTGTTTCACTTTTTCATTACAAAATCACTTTTTTTGCTCTAATGAAAGCTTATGTCTTTTCCTAAGAGCTTTATGGCCTTGTAGTCGGATGCGACCTTATTATTAATCAAAAAAATTATTTTGCAACTCAAAACTACGTTTTTTCAAATTTTAGCATATGCACTATTTTATATTTTTATGTACTTATACGAGGGCGGTTCGGAAAGTTCTTAGCCTATAAATGAAAGAGAATAGTTAGTTTTTCAAAAATATTTTTATTTTTCAATATAATCTCCTGAAACTTCAATACACTTAGTTCAAGGCTTATCTAGCAACTCTATCTCTTGATTAAAATAGTTTTCCTTAAGGTCTTCAAAATAGTGGTTTACAGCTGTAATTGCATCTTCATTTGAGGTAAAACGCTTGCCAGCAAGGATTTTTTTTTAGATTTGGGAACAGTAAAAGTCACTGAGAGCTAAATCAGGAGAATAAGGTGGGTGGTCAAGCAACTCGTACTTTAATTCGTTGATTTTAGCCATTGTTAAAACACTCTTGTGCGCTGGTGCGTTGTCTTGATGAAAAATTATTTTTTTGTGTTGTAAGCCAGGACGTTTTTCTCGAATTTGTACATTTAATTGATCTAAAAGGTTGCAATAGTACTCTGAATTTATTGTTTTACCCTTTTGCAGATAGTCAATCAATAAAATACCTTTGAAGTCCCAAAAAAACGTTGCCATAACCTAACCAGCCGATTGAATTGTTTTTGCCTTCTTTGGGGCACTACCTCCAGCTTCAGTCCATTGTTTGGATTGTTCTTTTGTCTCTGGAGTATAGTGGTGGATCCATGTCTCATCAACAGTTATGAAACGACGCTTAAAATCCATTTTATTTCGCCGAAAACGATCCAAACATGCTTGAGAAATGTTCAATCTTATGCGTTTTTGGTCGACTGTTAACAATTCCGGCACACATGTTGCAGAAAGCTTTTTCTTCTGTAGTTCTTTATGCAAAATTAAACGGACTCGATCATTTGAGATGCCCATGATATTAGCTATTTCACGCACTTTTTAATACCATATCATGCACTTTGGCTACAATTTCTGTTGTTGTTGCTGTTTTTGGACGTCCACTACGTGGTTCGTCTTCAATGCTTGTACGACCACGTTTAAATTCAGCAACCCAATTTTTTACTGTTGCATATGAAGAAGCACTTTCACCTAACACATTCACCATATCATTATGAATTTCTTGTCCCGATAAACCTTTTTTATGTAAATATTTAATGACACCACGCATTTCTAATTTTTAAATTGTAAAAAAATCGCGGTGCGTCTTTTGTGAACTCCTATTTCTATATGAACGAGTTGCCAGATCGAAACAAAATTTAACATGTGTTCATAGCAGAGATGGAAGTTTCCAAAACACTTAACTTTTTTCTGACACTTTTCGTGTACTTAGGATGAGTACCAGTATTGGAGATTGTATTGTATATTATGTTTTGTATATTTGGCCTCCGCTTTGATTTGTAATCTCTGCTGGAGGTTATACTAGATAATCTAAAATATTTTCAAAATTTGATATAATCACTTTTTGTATAAATAAAATTTAGTATCTTACAAATGCTCAAAACTGAATGACGTGTGTTTCACTCAACAGTATGTCAACCTCAGGAATAAAAACACTGTTCTTACGTATATAGAAATGTTGACAAATTAATTTTTAAATAGCCTTTGTATTTAAATATTGAAAATTTTGCAATACAGAGTATTTTATCCGCCTATCATTGAAAAATTACTTAATTTTTTTATTGTCAAAATAGTAGGTACCCCGCAGACAAATTGTTGAATGAGCTGGTACGAGTAATAATTTATGGTCATTCTGCAAAATTTCATGACACTTGACTTCAAAACTGGGTGGAGTGGAAGAAGTAAGCCGGTAGTTTATTTACATATTATGTTAAAAAGGTTAAAATCAACATTTGTTTATTTTATTATTTTTATTACGCAAAATGCAGCCACGCCCTTTCAAAAATTGAAATTATGGCCAAGTAATGGACATCGGTCGTTATAGAATGTAAGCAGAATGAAATCGGTGATTAGTATATTATTATAGATTACATTGTGTCCAATTTGAACAAAAATGGTAGTGGCCCTTCTAATAACACCAAAATTTGAAAGACAATATCTCGTAAACAAAATACCGATTTGATGATACAAGGTAGTAGCTGGTGGGCGACTAAACATTTTACATTTGAATCGGCTGTAAAAAAATGTACAGATATGTTTTTCAAATTTTTGGTTTTATTGGAAATGTTGAATTTTATCATCTAATAGAAAAGAGCCAGGTGCGACGCCCCCTCAAAAAGATGTTCATGTAGGGCCATAATCTATTATGGAGGGCAGTATATAAGCTTTGACACTACCGAACTTAATTTCTCACTTGTTTCTTTTTCGGGGGGTTAACAAATTTTAAATTGTCAAGGAAAGCATTTTCGGTTTTTACTAAAAATCTAGCTGTTCTATAATGGATTAGCCGATTTGTACAAAATTTGAGTGATGTGAAAGAGAACACTACGATCCATATATTGTAGTCAAATTTTATTTTTTTTTATAAAAGTTAAGAACTAGAAATTCTACCAAATTTGCGCAAAAATCTAACAAAAACAAGTAAATAATGTTAAGTTTGGCTGTGCCGAACTTTGGATACCCACCACCAGATTCCCAAATAATTTCTATATAGAAATTTGTATGCGTAAAATTTCATTTCGATAGGTCAAGTTTGTGGTGAGTTATTGTCATATTATTTCTCAAGGCCCATAAGACCGATTATAGGGGAGGTACCGGATAGGCCTACCCAATATCAACCAAATTTGGCACAGAAGTATGTTCTATATAGAATGCTTTATGTGAAATACTTCATTTCGATAGGTCAAGTTTGCGATGAGTTATCTACATATTATTTCTCAAGGCCCTTAAAGCTGTTTGTATGGGAGGTATTAGAAGGGACTACCCAATCTCAACTCAAATTGGTCCAGAAGTGTGCGCTATATAGAAATGTTTATGTGTAAAATTTCGATAGGTCAAGTTAGTGATGAGTTATCGTCATATTATTTCCCAAGGCCCTTAAGACCGTTTATATGGGAGGTATCAAAAATGGCTACCCAATATCAACTCAATTTGGTGCAGAAGTGTGTTCTATATATAAATCTTTATGTGGAAAATTTCATATCGATAGGTCAAGTTTGTGGTGAGTTATCGTCATAGTATTTCTCAAGGCCCATAAGATCGTTTGTATGGGAGGTATCAGAAGGGACTACCCAATCTCAACTCAAATTGGTCCAGTAGTGTGCTCTATATAGAAATGTTTATGTGTAAAATTTCATTTTGATAGGTCAAGTTAGTGATGAGTTATCGTCATATTATTTCTCAGGGCCGTTTGTATGGGAGGTATCAAAAGAGGCTACCCAATATCAACTCAATTTGGTGCAGAAGTGTGTTCTATATATAAATCTTTATGTGGAGAATTTCATATCGATAGGTCAAGTTTGTGGTGAGTTATTGTCATATTATTTCTCAAGGCCCATAAAACCGTTTGTATGGAAGGTACAAGTAGGACTTTTCCGATCTCAACAGAATTTGGAAGGGACTTCCTAAGCTCAACCAAATTTGGTGCGGAAGTGTGTTCTATATAGAAATCTTTATGTGCAAAATTTCATTTCGATAGGTCAAGCTTGTGGTGAGTTATTGTCATATTATTTCTCAAAGCCCATGGGACCGTTTGTGTGCGAGGTACCAGTGGGACTTTTCCGATCTCAATAGAATTTGGCGCAGAGGTGGTGTGTTCTATATAAAAATCTTTATGTAGAAAATTTCATCTCGATAGGTCATGAGGCGTTTGTGTGGGAGGTACCAGTAGGGCTTTTCCGATCTCAACCGAATTCACCGTAGAAGTGTGATGTATATAAAAATCTTGATGTGTAAAATTTCATTTCGATAGGTTAAGTGTGTGGTGAGTTATTGTCATATTTTTTTCAAGGCCCATAAGGCCATTTGTATGGGAGGTACAAGAAATAGTGGCCCAATCTAAAACATTTTTACATAGATGATTGCGCCTATATAGAGATTATTATTTGCAAAATTTCAGTGATTTTGCTAAGAAACTGGACGGATATTTCCAAATAAAAAACTAATTTTTATGAGGTAGTGTCGGTTGAGGGTCTCCAACACCAACTTCCCGTCAAGCTATATAGCCCATTTTCAATACCAACCATGCTAGTTTAACTGCACATGTCTGTGCCAAATTTCAGCTCCCTAGCTGTTTTCATGCAGGCTCTATCTTGTTTTCAACAGACGGACAACATGGCTAGATCGTCTTAGAATTTTACGAAGATCAAGAATATATATACTTTGTTGGGTCTCCGATGATTATTTCAAGGTGTTACAGACAGAATGACAAAACTAATATACCCTCCATTGTATGGTGGAGGGTACAAAAACTGTAACTATATTTTTTGGACCGCCTTGATTGTTGAAGTTATGGGTAAAACACTGGCGTTAATAGGATATTTTATGTTCGCCGATTTATACGGTCGAAATCGACCTCATACAGTCGCCGTTTCTGTCGACTGAGCCGTTGTTAAATAATATTATGTTAAATGTATTAAATATTGAATATTTCAACTCTGTGTTAAAATTATGCACTTTTTACGTACTGATAAATTCGGTAGTCCTTTTGGAGGAAAAATTAGTGTTTTACCTAAAAGGTTATAGCTGACTAAGAAAACTATGTTCTTGGATTAAAATACGATGAACCGATGTTCAAGCCGCCGAACAAAGACACCCGCGTAGAATGTCAAAAAAACCTGGGGTTTTCAGGAATCCCGCATTTCGGGTTTTTTTCAAAACCAAGTTCTGCAAAAACCGACTTCGAGTTTTTTAAAAGTAGAAAACCCTACATTTCGCTTTTAGCCTTTTGCATAAGAATGGAAAATATTCTTCCAATCAGAAGTGAAGTAATTATGCCCTTGAACGGGCTCTAAATTTACACAAATTTGAAAAACTATCAAGGTCATATTTGATTTTTTGTGAAAATTTCATTGTTTATGGTATATAAGTATATATGTCACTGGTTAAATTTAAGCCTAACTCCAAAAATAATTTAACTTCGTGAAAGATTTGAGTAGTTATTTTAAATCAAAATGTCCATGTATATGGAAACCATTTTTTGGGCACCCAGACAATTTGTAAGTGGACTATATAAAAAACGAGCCTATATGACTTGAATCGGTTCAAGATTGTTTGTCTCTCTTAATATGCTCGTACCATACCAATTTTGATTGAAATCGGAATTAATATGGATATTCTAGAGCTCTTGTATATAATATCGGGGAAAATCTTAGGACTGCGGCTATATCAAAACGTGCACTAGTATGACTCATTTTTACCTAAGCTTATTTCTGATCGATCGAAAAAAACTGCGAAATTTTATCAATATTGGATTAACTTCGAGTATGTGGCTAATAGAGCTAACAAAATTTGTTAGTTACATTGAGTTGACTGTTTTTAGTACCAATCGATCTACAACTAAGACATATATCTGATAATATATTTATAAAACTCTGGCTCTGTTTGTTTGGGGTAAATTGTGTTTTTAACAATCAGACCAACAAAAGGGCATGGCTAGATCGTCCATAAATTGAACGATAATCAATAAATTATAGTCCTATACTTTATAAGTTCGTAGATAATTATTTAAAGATGTTACACACGAAATGATACACTTATATTTTATTCGACTCACCATAAACTTACGGATAAGTATTCCCCAACACCCCATGTCAGGACCGATCTTCACGATCTAGAGAGAGGAGTTCAGCGCTAGAAGCGGGAAACTCTAGAAAAAACCTATCAGGCCAGCATACACCGTCAATAGCTTCAGAAGGTAGGTACCCCGTCACACCGGAGTGGTGTTGACTCAGTTAAGATCTGGGATCAATTCTTACTGGGAACGAGGGCAGTGAGTCAAACAAATGTTCAATTACGACATCCAGAAAACTCAAGTCAGGTGTCAACAACTACTACTCACTCTTTCCCCCTCCGATCCCTTACTTTCCACTCACCAACGCAATGTACTGCATGTATAAGGGACATTTCCTTACTATAGTCTGTATATGCTTTGTATTTTTACCTTTCATCATTGACATTTTCTACACATTTTAGTAGTGCAAGGTATGAAATGATCGGCACCGACCAAAAATATTAAGAGTAACGTTTGCGGAATGAAATCGCAACAAATTTTACAACGCTGGGTACAAAGCAAAATTATTTTTTATCGACTTAGAAGTTTGGTCAAAAATACATTCAAAGCCAAAAGCGACATTGTATGCATCATGGACGGTGAGTCATATTTCACATTGGATGGAAACGAATGGCAAGGAAAACATTTTTTTGAAGGAAAAAACACGTAGACGATAAAATAAAGTATGTGGAGCATTCAAAATTTCTTTAAAAAGTTTTATTGTGGCTTGCAATTAGTCAGCATGGAATGTCAGAACCAGTTTTTTTTGAGTCCGGTTTGGCCGTCAATTCTGAAAGATATATTAATTTCTGCTTACCAAAAGTTGAAGAATTTATGAATAAGAAGCATAGGAACTTAAATGTAATCTTCTGGCCCGACTTAGCATCAAGTCATTACGCCAAGAAGACATTGGAAGCCATGGACACCCTTCAAATTCCATATGTATGTAAAGAAGAAAATCCATCCAATGTATCCCAATTAATCCCAATTGACGATTTTTGGGCAAATTTAAAACGAAAAATATATGCAAATAACTTCAGACCCAAAACTACCAAAAAATTTGATTCAAAAGATTCGAAAGGAGCTTCAAAACATGCCAACATTGACATTTTCAACAGCCATGAAAAAGTTCCTCAAAATTGCCGCAAAGCAGCTCGAATGGGACCAAACATTTTTTTACATTAAACTAGTACAATGTATTATCATAAAAAAAATTTATATAAAATTTTTGTTTTTGCTTAAAAGAAAAAAAAATGTTTTTTTTTGTTGCGATTTCATTCCGCATACGTTACCTTTTTATATAAAAAAAATTCTTGGAAATTATTTACTTTTGTATTTGCCTAAAGCGCGATAACCTCTAACATACTTAACGTACGTCTTCAAAAATGCAACTTTGTCGAATTCAATTTGCATGTGTCCACTTTCTCCTACATCCATAAATATTTCAGCAATATACTACATTATACAAATCCTCACATAAACCTGACGTAGTATTTGCAAGTTATTGCGTTATCGTCAAATTATTCTTTCCGTTTGTTTGCCTGCTGCCAGACACTGTGCCATAATATGCGCCCGGACTCTGGTGTAGGTGTCAGGCGAATCTTTAGTTTTAAAAATAAATACGACACAAAATTATGAAATTGTCATCTACAAATTTAATGCAACAAAAAAAAACAACAACATCATTTGCAAACTATTGAATATACAATTAAAGCACATTTTTTGTTTATGATTTATTTTTATTTATCAAAAATCATACATTATGCGGTTTGGTCGAAATGTTGAATTTATGTTTATCAGATTCATTTTGAAACATCATAAACTCACATTGTTTTGGTTGGATGTATAGTCTTGCCAGAATTTAAGGTCATAAACCTTTTGTTTAGAATGTGTATGAAAATATATCTGTGACATATTATTAAAACAGCTTAAGTCTTTAAGGAAAGATTTGAAATTATATTATATTATATTATATAAAATTTTTTACAAAAGCTGTAGTTACGATGGCGGCTCGGAAAGTTCTTTGCCTATCAATGAAAGAGAATAGTTAGTTTTTCAAAAATATTTTTATTTTTCAATATAATCTCCTGAAACTTCAATACACTTAGTCCAACGCTTATCTAGCAATTCTGTCCCTTGATTAAAATAGTTTTCCTCAAGGTCTTCAAAATAGTGGTTTACAACTGTAATTGCATCTTCATTTGAGGTAAAACGCTTGCCAGCAAGGAATTTTTTTAGATTTGGGAACAGGTAAAAATCACTGGGAGCTAAATCAGGTGAATAAGGCGGGTTGTCAAGCAACTCGTACTTTAATTCGTTGATTTTAGCCATTGTTAAAACACTCTTGTGCGCTGGTGCGTTGTCTTGATGAAAAATTATTTTTTTGTGTTGTAAGCCAGGACGTTTTTCTCGAATTTGTACATTTAATTGATCTAAAAGGTTGCAATAGTACTCTGAATTTATTGTTTTACCCTTTTGCAGATAGTCAATCAAAAAAATACCTTTGAAGTCCCAAAAAACCGTTGCCATAACCTTACCAGCCGATTGAATTGTTTTTGCCTTCTTTGGGGCACTTCCTCCAGCATCAGTCCATTGTTTGGATTATTCTTTTGTCTCTGGAGTATAGTGGTGGATCCATGTCTCATCAACAGTTATGAAACGACGCTTAAAATCCATTTTATTTCGCTGAAAACGATACAAACAAGCTTGAGAAATGTTCATTCTTATGCGTTTTTGGTCGACTGTTAACAAGTCCGGCACCCATGTTGCAGAAAGCTTTTTCATCTTTAGTTCTTCATGCAAAATTAAATGGACTCTATCATTTGAGATGCCCATGATATGAGCTAATTCACGCACTTTTATTCGTCAATCATTTAATACCATATCATGCACTCTGGCTACAATTTCTGTTATTGTTACTGTTTTTGGACGTCCACTACGTGGTTCATCTTCAATGCTTGTACGACCACGTTTAAATTCAGCAACCCAATTTTTTACTGTTGCATATGAAGGAGCACTTTCACCTAACACATTCACCATACATTATGAATTTCTTGTCCCGATAAACCTTTTTTATGTAAATATTTAATGACACCACGCATTTCTAATTTTTCCATTGTAAAATAATCGCGGATGCGTCTTTTGTGAACACCTGTTTCTATATGAAGGAATTGCCAGATCGAAACAAAATTTAACATGTGTTCATAGCAGAGATGAAAGTTTCCAAAACACTTAACTTTTTTCTGTTTATACCGCGCTTTTTGTGCTAGGCTAAGAAGTTTCCGAACCACCCTCGTATGTACTGTAAATACATACAATATGTTAATTTTTTGTCCTGGGATCCCAGGATTTGCAAAAAATAATTTCCGTATCCCAGGAAGTAAAAATAAAGGGAAATTGCAAACTCTAACCTTAACTCCTTTTCAAGGAGAGTTATAGGTATTCTTCGAATTGACATTGTCGAGATTGGCCAAAGGCTTTATGGTTGTTGTTGTAACAACAATATATTTTGTTTTGAAGTCCTGTTTGTCTACAGGAGATTTTCTTCAATATCCTATTTGAACTGAATGCGTCCAAAAAGACCAGGGGGTCAGCTGAGTGGGCTTTGCCCGCCAATTGAAGAGGTGCAGCACGTCATGCGGGCCCTGTTGGCAGGCGGGAAAAACGTAGGGAACAATAGCATCAATGCGCACCCAA
Organism: Hydrotaea diabolus; assembly: GCA_963513945.1. Taxonomy (NCBI): domain Eukaryota; kingdom Metazoa; phylum Arthropoda; class Insecta; order Diptera; family Muscidae; genus Hydrotaea; species Hydrotaea diabolus. The sequence continues at coordinate 147,080,229 of OY740718.1, read as the reverse complement.
TACGAATATGCTGCACCATCCAGATCTCAGCTAAGGCAGAACCACGCGCGTCTGCCCAGGTAGCGTCTTCTCATCTGGTAAAATCTCCAAGTGATGTTTCTCTAGCACTACATATACACTATAGCTTTATACTGTTGCTGTGACTTCATCAGCATGTATGTCGTTTAGACCTTCCTGATTGATTCGATTATCTAAAGGCCCTATCTTGTACCACTGGACCTCTCTCTCAAGATCTTAAATCGTACCTGATTTGCAAGGGTGGAGTCATCCTGTTCATCGGAACCCCAAAAACTGCCGGCCAGTAACTTAAGGCTCTTGTTCCTACTTTTAAGCTTGTCGCAGATATCTATAACATGTGCAGATGATCGTAAAAGGCTGTCAAATGTGACCCTAAGGATTTTGGGTTAGTTGGTAGTCGGAATGTGGACGTCATCGACTTTCACATTAAGTGACAAACACACCTCTGTGATTCTTACAGGAAACAGTGTGACTGTCGATTTGAAGGTGGATTCCTTGCATTGCAGAAGCGTGCTAAGTCAGTGAGGTAACATTTGATCTTTTTCCATACGTCATCCAGTTTAGGTCCGGACGCCTAAATTCTGATTTCATCAGCGTATGACACAATTTCAACGCCGTCTGGAGGTGCAGGAATTTTGGAAAAGTTATAGTTTAAATAGTGCCAGAGATATCACCTCACCCCTCATGGAGCTTCCTGATTAACTCTACGGGGCTTCAATTTCCTGTCTATAATTCTACATTGGACTGGCGCCCACACATATAGTTTACGACCTAACTTTTCAAACTAGGCGGAAGGAACATTTCTGCAATGTCCTCAAACAGAGTGGTATGATCGTGTCGAAGGCCCTTGTAAGGTCAAGAGCCACCAGGACCGTGGCAGCTACCTATATTTAAATAGAATTGCTAACAGTACCGATCAATAAAAATATCTTCGTAAATGCTTTCATGTTACTCTTCTTAAGTTTAAAATGAATTAAAATTATAAAATCACCCCTCCTTCTAACATAACATACACACGAATTTTCGAGACATAATAAGTAGACCAATTAAGTTCGACCGTAAGCGGCTAACTTAGTAGGGACATAAATACTGTTACACACGTTTTATGCTGTAAAATAAAAAGTACTAAACGTTTTTGGAACAAATATTTTTTAATAAATTTATTGATGTATATTGTATCCAAAAAGAATCTACTTATTCGAAATGTCCGCCTTTTGCCTTTACACACGCCTTAAGTCGCACTGGCCAATCGTCAATAGCTGCACTAACCTCGTCCATTGGAAAATTGGCCACAGCTCGAACTAAAGCAGTCTTAAGAGATCCAATGTTGGGGTATCTTGTGTGACAAACCTTGTCCTCTAAAACCGTTCACAATTTGTTATCCAATTCTTCTTCAGAGGAAATGAACGCTGGCAAAATGATTCGAAACCAGGCCTGGGACGTTTTAGCCTTATGGGCCGGCGCAGAATCCTGCTGGAAAGTCCATGTCTGGTTTTGGAACAGGGAATTGTTAAGAGGCTTCACAACAGCTTCCAAAACGGTTTCTTGGTAAACTTTGGCCGATGTTTTGGCTCGTTGTTCGCAGAAATGCAGGTCAGTGACCCCATCGTAAGAGTCACCCCACCAAACCATGACTGAAGCTGGGTGATGACCCTTTTCCACCCTTGGGATCAGTTCAGATGCTTCCTTAGATGACCGCGCATACGCTCTATTCCTGAACGGTAAAAATTTTTTCATTGGTGAACAAAATTTTTCTGTGCAAGTTATCAGCGTGCTTCACCAAAAGACGTTTTCATTTTTCAATCCTATATTTTTTAAAGCTGCAGTCAATAAATGTCCGGTACGTCGTTTGAAAGCCCTAAGTCCCAAGTCTCTTTTGAATGATTCGACTCATGGACTTTTGCGTGATATTCACCTCACGGGCCATGATTTTCTGTTTTCGGAGCGGATTTCTGTGAATTCTTGTTTAACGGCTTTGATGGCATGCGGTGTTCGAACAGAGCGTGGGCGGCCCGACCGGTGGCGGTCTTTTACATCTCCAGTCTCCTCAAACAGTTTTATGCATCGGTAGACGAACATGCGGCTACTCCCTAGTGGCCGGAGCGTTTTGAAAATATCGCTTTTTTCATTTCACACTTGAAAAGCGCTATTACAGCGATACGGTTTTCATTATCTGACCACTCCATGATGAAAGTTGAAACAATTTTAAAATCCCGTTACAGACCAACACTATTGAGGTTAGCTTTCAAACTCCATATGACATTAACGGGGTATGTTCAGTTCTACTATTGAAATGGGTGTGTTCAATGTTGTAACAGTATTTATGTCCCTACCTAGTATATACCCGCTATCGTGGATAACGGTCTAATAGAAAAATTTTGTAAAAGGGGACGTGAGAACGGCCTAGGTTTTATCATACTAACATCATATGTACTAACTGCTATCGTTATATCGGTATTACCTTGGAATTGATTTTATTCTGATTAGATTTTACAACAATTTGTCTATTTATTGGCCATAAATATGATTTTTAAAATGGTCCGCCATCTTTTCCTCTCAGATGTGTTTCGATCTACATCAATATCATATGTTCCAAATATCATCGTTATATCTTTATTAGTTCATATGATATTGTCTATTTAAGTTCAGGGTTGAGTAGGCAGTGCCACGCCCCCTTGTCCAATTGTACCACCACATAGTCTATGGTACTTTTCCTGTGAACTTTTTGCAACCATCGGTACATTACTTTGATCGGTACATTACTTTGATTATACATTACTTTGATTATTAATGAGATTTTGAAAAGGGGCGTGACACCGCCCACTTTTTTATAGATGTGTTTCGATCCGTGCTGACATCATATCGTCCAAATATCATCATCATATCTCTATTAGTTCATAAGATATTATCTTTTTAAGTTTGGATTGTTGATTTTTCCAGAGTTTGACCCATTCCTTGTGAGGGGAAAATTATTACCTCTTGACCCATCTGCCCCATTTGTAATACTAAACTGTTTAAGTCCTTCAACTCAAGTTCCTGCAAAATTTCGGCCCACTAGCATCAGTAGTGCCTGCTTTCAATAAACAGACAGGCGGACAGACGAACGTGGCTAGGTCATCTTAGAATATTAGGACGATTTAGAATAGACATACTTATACTTCATGGGTTCTCCGACCAGTATTTCGAAAGGTTGCGAACGAACTAACAAAGTGAATATAACCTCTATCCTATGATGAATTTTGTACCAATTACAACCAATTAACAGTTTTGAAAAATTAATTATTCAAAAGATTTAATTGGTTGCTATTTTTCGATTCTTTGAAATCGGAAAATTTCTTAGGCAATCAAAATTCAAAACGAACTGCTTTGGATTTGTATAACTAAAATATTTTTAATAAATAAAAAACACTTACGTTTTTTTTAATCGGATTTTTCTATTGTTGAATAAATCACTCCTATTATTTTGAATTAAATGATTTTTTGAATAATTTACTTATTTAAAATCTCTATTGTTGAAAAACAACATACTCTAATCCTTATAAATAATTTGGGTCACCATCGTTAAGTGGGATCATACTATGGTTGTAGGGATCATGGTATGGTTGTGTGTCAATTGCACTATTATTATGAGGATCATTATACTGCTGTTCCGGAAACCATATACCCAACAATAGTATGATGCTCTTCAAATACTGTTACCCCAACCATAATTTTTTCCTCTTGTACCAACATACCGGCTGCACTTTAGGCCTATATCATCTTAAGGGTAAGGGTAAGACCATTAAATACATACAAACATCTTTAACTTTTAGTTAGCTCCTTCAACTGAGTTGGCTCTATTGTTTATAACGTGTGACTAATCTAGCGTTTTGAAAAGTGATTACGCGTGAGTTGTGTTATTATTTATTTTCTTTTCAGTGTTGTTTGCCATTTAATGATGAAAAGACTTACATTGCAACAACGTCTCCAAATTGTGCAACTTAATTACTGAAGTGAGCGATCGGTCAGAAACCAGAAGATCCGCAGTTTTCGACCAAAATTGTGTTTAGTGATAAGGCTTATTTCTGGCTCAACGGGAACGACAATAAACAAAATTGCCGGATTTTGGCTAAAGAGCAATTAGAAGCGGATCAAAAGGACCCAAAGAAAATCACGGTTTGGTGCTGTTTATGGACTGATGGAAGCATCGGTCCATATTGTTTCAAAAATCATAATGGCTGGAACGTAACCGTAACCTCTATTGCGCCATTATATCGGATTTTTTGCTACCTGAAATTGAAGCCTTTAATCTTGACGACATTTGGTTTCAACAGGACGGTGTCACTTGCCACACAGCTGCTTAAACAGTAGATCTATTGAGAGGTCATTTCAAAGAGCGGCTAATTTCACGTTTTGGACCGGTGAGTTGGCCGCCTAGATCGTGTGATATCACCCCTTAGGCTTGCTTTTTTTGGGACTTTCTACGTAAAGTCCAAAGTCTATACCAGCTACGATTCAGGTTTTGGAAGCCAACATTAGGCGTGCAAATAACGCCATGCCGGTGGAAATGCTCGAACGAGTCATCTAAAATTGGACCCTCAGAATGGACACCCTGAGGCATACACGCAGACAAAAAGTATGGTTGAGGCGACTATATTCGAAGAGGACCATACTACTGTTGGGTATATGGTTGTGGCACAACAATATTATGGTCCTCACAACAATTGTATGATTTACACACAACCATACTATGATCCCCACTACCATATTATGAGGCACACTCAACCATACTAATATCCCCAAATTTATTTTTTAGAATTGGGTTATGTTGTTTTTCAACATAAGAGATTTTTATTAAGCATTTTATTTAAATTAGTTTATAAGTTTATAGCCAGATTTGAGACATTGTTTCTATTGAACATTTTATTAAAGAAACAAAAATATATTCAAAAGGCAGCCGAAAAGACTTACAAGCAGTGATGAATGCAGGGGGTGAATGCTTCTTTACCAACCGTAGACCTCAAGTGATGAATGTGATTTAACCATTTCATATGTAGTTTATTTTTCAGAAGAATTTTCTTTTACAGATTTTAAGTCTATCTTAAGCTATGTGATAAATTGATAATCAATGGCTATTTACTTAAGTGCAGGCAGATTTTAAAATAAAAGAGAACCCGTCGTCAGTAGAGTATTCCACCGAACAAAGTAACCGCAATAAAAAATCAATCCCACGACAGCCGGTTCTATGGACCGGATTGACCCGAAGATCACTTCTTCGGCCAAGGGCTGTCACCCCGGCACACAGTTGCCGCTACAACAACAACAACCGCAATACAATACCTCACATTGCCTCCCTATTGTTGTTGTTTTTTATAATGGACAACAACTATGCACTGAATCGAGTGTGCATGTTTTTTTTGCTACATACATGCATAGTCTTTAAAACCCGTTATGCTTTGTTCATAGCCTCAACCATACGGTATGATTGCCATAATCATATTATTGTTAACGTAAATCTTTAGCAACAATACTTTTGTCGCACCAACAATGTTTATATGGGTGTTACAACCATGTTTTAATTTTTAAATGTGCAATAATACTTTTGTTACATTTCAACAATATTAATATTGCCGCAATCATACTGTTGTCACAATAAAATTCAGAAAACAATACTATGGTTGCGTCGAACATGCTTTTATTGTAGAGAACATACGAAGGCCGCTCTATTTATTTCTGGCCTAATACTGAAAATGTGAATATTTTGATCAAAAATGGATTTATTATTTTTCAAAGTATTCTCCAGCATGATTTATACACTTTTGCATGCGCTCAAACCAATTGTCGAAGCACTTTTTCCACTCCGATTGAGACACCTTCAAAACATGGTTTTGAACGCTTCAACAGCGTCTTCTGGCGACGAAAATCGTTGACCACGCATTTTTTTCTTGATGTGCGGGAATAAAAAGAAGTCGTTGGGTGCCAAGTCAGGGCTGTACGGCGAATGACACATCAATTCGACGTTTTTGCCGGTCAAAAAGACGCTGGTTTGAGCCGATGTGTGAGAGCTCGCTTTGTCATAGTGCACAGTGATTCGTCTTCTCTTGTTCGTTTTTTGAATTTCTCCGATAGTATTTTTTCAAAATTTCTATGCACCAATCGACACCAGCCTTTTTTGAGCGATTGTCAAATTGTGCGGGATCCAATGAGAACAAACCTTTTTTACGGCCAGGTGTTCATGCAATATCGAATGTATGCTGGTGGAAGAAATGGCCAAGGATGCCTCTATTTCACGGTATGTCACATGACGATCTTGTATTATCAGTTCAATGTTCTCTGGCACAACGGCCGTTTTTGGACGACCTTCGTTTTTGAGCGAGCGTCAGCCATGAATGAATTCATCAAACCATTTTTTCACAGTGCTATATGATGGTGCTTCATCGCCATATAAAGATTTATGTTCATCGATGCACTCTTGTCGTGATAATCCACGACGAAAGTTGTGAAAAATGATCGCACGAAAATGTTCACGAGTTAATTCCATTTTTTTTTGCCAAATTGATTTTTTCAAGTCACTAAACATCACAAATGATGGTCGTAAGTGAAAACGTTCTGAGTACGTTTATGCTAAAATATGTCAAACTTTCCAATGAAAACGTCAGATGGTGCCAGGCAACACTTAGTGTTGCCTAGGCCAGAAATATATATAGCAAGCCTCGTACTATGGTTGCGACGAACATGCTTTTATTGTAGAGGACATTTTATAATTTTTATACCCTCCACCATACAATGGAGGGTATATTAGTTTTGTCATTCTGTCTGTAACACCTTGAAATAATCATCGGAGACCCAACAATAGTATATATATTATTAATCCTCGTTAAATTCTAAGACGATCTAGCCATGTTGTCCAGCTGTCCGTCTGTTGAAAACAAGATAGAGCCTGCATGAAAACAGCTAGGGAGCTGAAATTTGGCACAAACATGTGTAGTAAACCTAGCATGGTTGGTATTGAAAATGGGCTATATAGCTCTACGGGAAGTTGGAGTTGGAGACCCTCAACCGACACTACCTCATAAAAACTAGTTTTTTTTTGAAATATCCGTCCAAGAAACTTGGCAAAGAACTGGGCAAAATCACTGAAATTTTGCAAATAATAATCTCTATATAGGCGCAATCATCTATGTAAAAATTATTTAGATTGGGCCACCATTTCTTCTACCTCCCATACAAACGGCCTAATGGGCCTTGAGAAATAATATGACTATAACTCACCACAAACTTGACCTATCGAAATGAAATTTTACACATCAAGATGTATATATACAACACACTTCTACGCTGAAATTGAGATCGGAAAAGTCCTACTGGTACCTCCCACACTAACGGTATCATGGGCCTTGAAAGATAATATGACAATAACTCACCACACACTTGACCTATCGAGACGAAATTTTCGGCATAAAGATTATTATATAGAACAGACTAAATTTGGCTATGATAGAAAAGGCCTTACTGGTACCTCCCACACAAACGGTATCATGGGCCTTGAAATATAATATGACAACAACTCACTACAAACTTGACCTAACGAGATGAAATTAAAGAAAATTAAAGAATTTTATATAGAACACACCTCTGCGCCAATTTTTGTTGAGATCGGAATAGTCCTACTGGTACCTCCCACACAAACGGTCTCATGGGCTTTGAGCAAGAATATGACGATAACCCATCACAAGCTTGACCTATCGAAATGAAATTTTGCACATAAAGATTTCTATATAGAACACAATTCCACAACAAATTTGGGTTTATTTGGGAATCTGGTGAAGGGTATCCAAAGTTCGGCACAGCCAAACTTAACATTTTTTACTTGTTTTTTTCTCTGCGTGTAGTTGCGGTCAACATTTAAATGAAATTATATTAAAAAAATAAAAGGCATAAAATGTCCTTTTGAATGAGAAATAAATATTCCACACTTGATTTAAATTTTTGTTATTTTGAAAAATAAACCTCTAGATTGATCACCCGATATATCCTTCCAGTTGGCACCAAAGCTTACAGAGGCCTGTCATCGCTCATGGCAAGTGTCAACAAGTACATAGTATCAGTGAATGGGCTTGGATCGTCTTAATCTCAATCGCACTGTGTTGTTGACCATTTTGATAGGTGTCCGGGGATTATTGTCATCACGATTCCCTGACACCTACCACGCCAGACGTTACAGAGAAATGTACAGTTTAGAAGACATCAAAGGCACACATATTTGTGATAATGATAAATATTTTTGTCAGCTGCAATATAATAATAGAATTATTCAACAACGTGGCGCCAAAGTTCAATTGTGAATGAGAAAAATTTTCCGAATGAGCGGCTAAGAACAAACCATTCATTCCTGTCTGCGAATTCGAACGGAACGCATCCAGAGTAAATGAGTCAATGATTTGCGTCAAACTCTGTGTAAATTTTGGTTAATTACAATTCTTGGTTAAATGTCATCTCTCATCGCTTGAAAAAAATACCAAAAAAAAGGAGGAAAACCTAAAACAAACAAATCAGCTCAACCACCTCTTGCGATGTGTCCGTCGTTCGATGCTTTTTTCAATTGCCAATAATTGTATATGGCCGAGAGGAATTTAACAAAAGGCAACAGCGTACCAACAACATGTGGACGGACATTCATAATTATTTTAATTACTGATTGCGCGAAGCAAAACCAGCAACAACAGCAGAAGCAGCAGCTTCACCAGTGACAGCAGAAGCAACAGCAAAAAATACTCGACTGCAGCACCCACAAATCATGAAAAAATTACAAACAGCTGTGAGTTGATGTCACATTTGATTATGCTATTTGTCTGGCTGCTTGTCGGTCCGCCCGCCTGTCCATTTGTCTGTCACTTTTCATTCGCTCGAATAACAGTTGTTGTTTTTGTTGTCATTTTGTATCCAATCAAACATTTGTTGTCATTTTATTTTTCATGAGACTCTCGAGACGCACACCATTTCCATTGCAGCGCTGAATGACGTGAAGTGGAATGGGACATCGTCGTAGATAGACCATTTAAGCTGCGGGATTTGTTTGACAATGAACTTAAATGTCCGTATCCCTTTACTATTATTATTCGGTCAAGATCATTCCACTCTCCGGTTGCAGGAAGCTATACAAAATTTGGCATTAACTGGTCGGTCTTACATCAAAGTTTAATCAGATAGTAATGATACATCCGAAGAACACATTCGTTGCCCCAACCAAATTTATTTGCCCACCGAATGATTGAGGTTACTTTCACCTCGTGTATTCCATCAGTACAACCGAAGTTAGTTGTTGCTCTGTAATTTTCAGTTATTAAAACTTTGGTATCGGTGCAACATACCAAAGACCCGAACCTTCAGAAGAGAATTTTTGGATCTACGAGGGTTGCTATTAATATTTCGGGTCCGGCAATAAAATTACAATAATTTACCATTAAAAATAGTCTTTTGTTTTTAAAATATTCTCCTTTAAGATCAACACACTTTTGCATGCGCACAAACCAATTTTCGAAGATCTTTTTCCACTCCGATTAAGACACCTCCAAATATGATTTTTGAACGCTTCAACAGCTGCTTCGAGCGATGAAAAACATTGACCACGCATTTTTTTCTTGATGCTAGGGAAAAAGCAGAAGTCATTGGGCTCCAAATCAAGGCTATACGGTGGATGGTCCATCAATTCGAAATCTTGAGTGGTCAAATAGCTCATCGTTTCAGCTGATGTGTGCGAGCCCGCATTGTCGTGATGTAAAAGGATCCGTCTTCTCTTATTATGTTTCCTCATTTCTTCGAACACTGTTGAAAAAAATGGTTGCATACCACTCAGAATTGACCGTCCTACGTTTCACTAAAGGCAACATGGCCGGTTATACCGAAAAAAGCGCAATCATTTGCTTCGATGTACTTCTTCCACGAACAATTTTTTGTTGGATTTGGCTCGACTTGAAAGACCTTGCGGTCGAATGCTGTTTTGTTTCGGGTTCATATGCATAGATCCATGATTCGTCACCTGTGACAGTGTTATACATTGCCTTTGAGCTACCGCAGTTATACTTTTTCAACATCTTTTTGCACCAATCCATACGAGCCTTTTTTTGAGCATTCGTCAGATTATGTGGGATCCGCCGACGATAACACGGACAGCATCGATGGTTTCTGGCAAAGTGACCGCAGTTGGACGTCCTTTACGAAATTCATCCTGGAGCGAACGGCGTCCGAGACTGAACTCTTGGTATCAGCGATTAACAGTGGTTTTTGATGGTGCTTCATCGCCAAAAGCCACTCCACTCTTGTCTCGATAACCCACACCGAAAATCGTAAAAAATCATCGCACGAAAATGTTCACGGGATAATTCTTTTTTTTTGACTGAGATGAATTTTTCAACAGACTGTAAACAAAACAATTCGCCATCAAATGACAAAACGTTCTGAGTGAAGTTATGATAAAAATGTCAAAGTTTCTAATGGAAGTTCTAGTTTGCTTCAGGGAACACTAGTATTGTCAGGACCCGAAATATAAACAGCACCTCGTAAAAATTCACATGCCGCACTTGTTCAATGAAAAAAATTAAAATTTTAGGCAGAGGCAAAAAACTGTTTGCTTACACAATGAAGTACATAAAGTTCTCGTAGGAAGGCTCATGATGAGTAAAAGTAGAAAAGATAATGGATGATTTTTATTGAAAAAAAAATTGTTAATTGATTGACTTATAGTTAGTAATTTTCGAATTATTTTATTTTTAGAAAAAAACGATTAAAAACCCAGTTGTAAGTTATGGTCATCACAAATAATTGGTTAACAAAATGTTTACAAAACTATTTTGCAAACAGTTGTGACAACTAAATACATTTTTCGCTTTTCATTCGTATGGCCGATCAATAAGTTGTGAGTACAGTACGATGATGATATTCATTATCAATTGATGATATTCATTATCATTATCGAACCGAATATCTATTGCGAGTATAAACATTTGGTGATTGCAACCGAAACTCCTCTTTTGCAACTGAAGCATTGTAGTTCCTATCGATTCCAACTATTTTTTTTCTCTGTGTGTAGATCTTTCCATTGTTATACAACAATAAGAAAAACAAATAACTTTTTTTAATCAATGGTTTTTATTTATTTTCATTTTATTGTATAGGAAATTCAATTAAAGTTTATATGACTAATCGAGTTAGAGGCTGATAATTCTTAAATGACCTAAATGCTCATCCACGCATATGCGACACTTGATCAGAAATTTATTTATTGTGGCCTGAAGGGTTGAGTTGGGATCATTTTAATGTTTGTTATAATGGACTGCTACAATTCAGTCAAACTCCTGGGTTTAGTTTTGTACGCATCTTGCTTGACATACGAGTATTCCCATCAAAAGAAGTCTGGTGCAGTCAGGTACGGTGACCTTGGAGGCCATCGGAAAGTGTTTTTTCTAGATATTAATTTGTTTAGGCATTTTCGTTGAAGCTCTGCCATGACTGGTCTGGCTATATGTCCGGTTGCTCCATCTTGCTGTACCCAAATGCTTTTTAATCGTATACGTCTTCGGCTAAAAAAAACTCCTTCCACATCTTTAAGTAACGATCTCCATTGAAGTCACTCTTACACCGTTTTCTTCAAAGAAGTATGACCCTTGATGAAACTGCGCATCACACAATAACTGGTTCTGGGTGCAACTCTGTCTCATGGAGTATTTGTGGATTAGATTCACTCCATAAACGGCAATTTGGCTTGTTTATATTGCTGTTTAGATCAAAAATAGCCTCATCAGACATTCATTTGTCTTCTTCGGCCATTTATATTTTTTTTTGCAAAATTTCATTTGAATAGGCAAATCTAGAGGGTTTAAATTGCTTGTAATTTGGACTTTGTATGGTTCCAAGTTTAAGTCATCATGAATTATCAGTTAACTAAAATTTGCGCCGATCGTTTTTAGCCGAAACGCTTGGATTGGCCTTAATTGACGATGCTACAGATGAGATGGTGTCTTGAACCCGAACAATCTCGATGGTAAAAGAGATATCGATGGTACGCGATGCTTCCAGATTCGGCAGACATGTTTTCAGCCTCATAACGGTCCACCTACTCGAGGGAGTTTCGCCTAACTCCCGCCTAAATTCCCTATACTGTATACGATGTTTTGCTCCAAGGCCTGAATCGAAGCGGGTTTGTCCGCATAAACTTTATACTAACAGTGTGATATCACACGATCTTGGTGGCCAATCGACCGGCCCAAAACGTGAAATTATCTGCATACCGAAGTGTTCTCTCAATAAATCCATTGCTTGATGCGATGTGTGGGAAGTGGCACCGTCGTGTTGAAACCAAATGTCGCCGAGATCACGAGCTTCAGTTTCAGGCATCAAATAGTCGGTTATCATGGCACAATAACAATCGCCATTGACGGTTACGTTCTCACCGGCATCATTTTTGAATAAATATGGACCGATGATTCCACCGGCCCACAAACCACACCAAACCCTTTTTTTCTGGATGAAGTGGCAGTTCTTGAACCTCTTCTGGTTGCTCTGCGTCCCAAATGCGAAAATTTTGCTTGTTTACATACCCATTGAGCCAGAATTGCGCCCCATCGCTGAACAAAATTTGGCTCGAAAACGTCGGATCTTCTTGGAACTTTTCGAGAGCCCATATAGCGAAGCGATGTCGCTTGGGAACCCTGGGCGGCTGCAGTTTTTGCACAATCTGTATTTTGTACGCTTTCAATTTAAGATCGCTGAACAAAATTTGGCTCGAAAACGTCGGATCTTCTTGGAACTTTTCAAGAGCCCATATAGCGAAGCGATGTCGCTTGGGAACGCCGGGCGGCCGAGTTGCTGCGGAAGGCGCCGAATCTCTCTCCACGGTCTTGGTGTATCCTCTCAGCTACGGCCGCTACATTTTCTTCGCTGCGTTCTGGTCGTGGTCTATTCGGTCCAATAATGACTGTAGTACGCTCAGTAGGCCGATTATTATATTCTTCACATAACGTGAATTTTCGTAATAAAGTTGAACGATTTGTAAACGTTTTTTAGGCGTAAGTCTTTCCATGGTAAAATGCCTAACAATACTAAACAAAAATAACATGACAGCATGACACGACTCACACGTAATCTGTCAAAAAAAGGCCATTGAAAAGAGTATCTCTACTTGGATAACCCTTATTTGTTGCGAAAGCGAATATTGAAATAAACATTTTTGCGAAAGCGAAAATTCCAAATTTGCTTTTTCCAAATGCAAACGCAAATAATTATTTTTTGATTTTGAAGATTGTTTAATATGAAATAAAAGAAATGAACATCATTTTCCAGGGCAATTAAAAAAATACAACGCCAACTAAAATCCTTTAAAATACGTTGTAAAAAAATCTATAGATGTCTGTGAATCTGGAATCTCTATAGAGGTAGAAAAGGTGACTTGTATTTTCGTGGGTAATTGTTTTAAAAAAACTTTTAATGTGAGAAGTTACAACAATAGTTCGCATACTCGTACGTTTGGCAAACCAAACCTTCAGAAGTCGGTCAGAATTCTGTACGACAATCGGCAAAATGTTTCAATGTCTTACCTAGTTCGTAACGAAAAACATATGAGGGGGTTGACAAAAATTCTGAACTACTTCTCTGAAAAAAAAAAAAATTGATAGAGTTCCGATATTGTTCATAATTGTCTGACATCAGACATTGTCGGCAAAATTGGTTTACTGGGTGGTCTTAAAGAGCTCAGTTTTTCTTGCAACAATTGCTCCGATGCCTTCTGATGAAGGTCGTCACGAACCCGAAATCGCGATAGAAGCTATGCAGGCATGAAAATCATTGTCATATTTTGTAAAAAAATTGTCTTGTAGATGAAAGAGGTCTCGAGCCGGTTAATCCAAGTTCAAAAATACAATTGTTTGCAGTGCCAGACTAATTTTTGTACAAAAAGGGGATTTGGCACAAGACTAAAGGAAAAACAAACATTTTTTAAAAAGGAGGCCTAGCTACGTCCATTGAAATGTACGAATGCACTCCGCGAACGCATAGCACCAACAAACTTACGCACAAACGACTGAGCGCATTGTTCTTAATTGCAAATAATTATATTCACATTTACAAACTTGTTTGTAAAGCTTTTGCTTGAATTTCTTTTTTTAAATGCTTACGAGGGTTGCTTTTTATATTTCTGGCAAAGACAACACTAAGTGTTGCCTGACGCCATCTGACATTTCCATTGGAAAGGTTGACATTTTTTAGCATAAACGTACTCAGAACGTTTTGACGTACGACCATCATTTGTGTTGTTACAGCGACTTGAAATAATTAATTTGGCAAAAAATGGAATTAACTCGTGAACATTTTCGTGCGATCATTTTTCACAACTTTCGACGTATATTATCACAAGAGTGCATCGATAAAAAAATTAATTCAATCGTGGCCGATGCTCGCTCAACGACAAAGGTTGTCCAAAATGGGCCGTTGTGCCAGAGAACATAGATGCTATGCGTGAACTGATAATGCATGATCGTCATGTGGCATACCGTGAGATAGAGACGTCCTTGGGAATTTCTTCCACCAGCATACATTCGATATTGCATGAACACCTGGCCGTCAAAACGGTTTGTTCTCGTTGGATCCCGCACAATTTGACAATCGCTCAAAAAAGGCTCGTGTCGATTGGTGCAAAGAAATTTTAAAAAAAAAACAATCGCGGTGCTTTAAAAGACGTTTATAAGATCGTCACAGGTTACGAATCATGGATCTATGCGTATGAGCCCGAAATAAAACAGCAATCGACCGTGTGGGTCTTCGAAGACGAGCCAAATCCAACGAAAGTTGTTCGTGGAAGAAGCACTTCGAAGCAAACGGTCGCCTGTTTCTTCGGCAAGATCATGTGGCGACTGTTCCGCTTGAGCAACGTAGGACGGTCAATACTGAGTGCTACACCACAATTTTTTTGCCTAAAGTCTTCGGAGAAATTCTTAAAACGAACCAGAGTAGACGAATCACTGTGCACCATGACAATGCGAGCTTTCACACATCGGCTCAAACCAGCGCCTTCGCTGGTCGAATTGATGGGTCATCCGCCGTACAGCCCCGACTTGGCACCCAATGACTTCTTTTTATTCGCGCACATCAAAAAAAATGTGTGGTCAACGATTTTCGTCGCCAACAGTTGCTGTTTATGCGTTCAAAAACCATGTTTTGGACGTGTCTCAATCGGAGTGGAAAAAGTGATTCGACAATTGGTTTGAGCGCATGCAAAAGTGTGGAAAATACTTTGAAAAACGATAAAACCATTTTTGATGATAAATATTCGCATTTTCATTATTATGCCAGAAATATATATAGAAGCTCTCGTACAGTTATTAACCGAACCCCTTTCCACTGGTCAGGTAAAACACGCATTTTCGACATTAAAAAAGTTCAAGGTTGTCTTCATATGGGGCATATGAATACAGTCTATACATCCAACCTTTTTTTTCGTATTTAATTGGAAGAGAAATATTATTCGCTCGTTTTTTACGTATTTAAAGTGCATATTTTCGATTTGTGATAAACAAATTAATAAAGGCGAAAAACCAATAATCGTAAATTATCTTTTGGCACTTTTGGTGAAAACGTCCGCTGAATGACGTTTCCAAGCGATCACAAACAAATTGTGTCTTCCATTGTATGGGTTTAGGTTGAGTGTGTGTATGTATTCCGTTTGCAAGACCGTGGACGAATTCGTCTTTAGATAACGAAACAATAGTATATAGAGCTAGATATATGTATTTATGACTTCTGATGGCACACCTAAGTGGGTCTTACATAAGATCGGCGCGACAAAATTCCATGTCACACTTTGAGAAAACAAACAGCCATTTGAATGGAAAATGTGAACATTGATTCGAATTTATCAAAAGCTTTGATTACATTTGAAATTGAGATAAAAATGACAAGTAAACGTGTTATTAGTAACTCGAGTACACTCTACTATAAGAGTTTGTATTTTCCCTTAAGGGCCGGAAAACGTTTAATATTTTGTTTTAAACTAAAATATTTATCATTAAGTTAAAAAAAGATCTGGAATTTTGGTAATAAATAGTTATGCTGATAAGTATTTGTCTTCATTTGAGTCCATAATGATGAAAATTCCAAAATATCTTTTAATATTTGAATCGTTCAAGATGAAAAACTCAAAACCTTTTCTTTAAATTTATTGACAAAATAAATATCACAAAATTCAAAAAGGAAATATATTTTTCTCAACAATAAAATAATTGTTTTTCCTTTTTTAGTTTTGATGTTTTTCGTACATTTCTCAAGATAACTATTTATTAGAATTCAATATTTCAATTTCAATATTTAAACAAACTATGTAATTTATTGAACTATGTGATTGCGCTAACTAGTGAAATGTGCCTCATATGCTACACTTTCAAGAAACGTTATCGTTAATATGGTAACCCATTATAAAGGGTGGTCCAACCATAATGCACGACGTTGAATGTTCGTTACGCCGAAAAAAATTGATGATGTTTGCGAAGAGCCGTCAATCTCGACTCGTCGACTTGCCCAGCAATTGAACATCTCACGAACATCGCTGACGCGAATTTTGAATAAAGATTTGAATTTACACGTTTACAAGGTTTAATTGACTCAAGAGCTGAAACCTACTGAACATTTCAAGCGTCGTCAATACGCCAAATGGTTGGTTGAACAGACAGAAGTGAATGGTGACTTGACGAAGAAAATCATCTTCAGCGACGAGTTGACCTATGTTGATTTGTAAACAAGCCAGTTATTGGGCAAATGAAAATCAACGAGTGATTGTTTAAAACCTAATGCTTCCAAAAAGAGTGACTATCTGGTGCGGTTTATTGGCTGGCGGCGTCCTCAGGCCGTACTTCTTCGAAAATGAGGTCTGCCTAACAGTTGCCGTGAATGGTGTTCGGTATGACGAGATGATAATCAACTTTTTGTGACCAGAAATGGTGGATATGGGACCTAGACGATATGGGGTTTCAACAGGATGGTGCTACTTGTCACACAGCCAACGAACCAATGGCTCTTTTGCGCGAGAAATTCAATAGCCGTGTTATCTCTAGTCGTTGTAATGTAAATTGGTCGCCACGATCATGTGATTTGACACCGTTGGACTTCTTTCTATCTTTGGATATATTTAAAGAAAAGCATAGGTCAATAAACCAAGAACAATTCAAGTGTTAACAAATTAGATAATTCGGCATATAACCTAAATTGAGCCCATATTATGCCTCAGAGTCATTGAAAATATTGGCCATCTGATCGAGGTATGCCACCGAAGCTGCGACTAGCATTTGGCCGATATTTATTTCACACATAATTGATAGATCTTTCTATCATAAAAAAAAATGTTAACATAATTCTCTAAAAATTTTTGGTTTTATTTACAATTAATATCGAGTATTTTAGTTGGACCATTTACAGTTAATTTTGAGGATTTTAGTTGGACCACCCTTTGCAAGGTTTTCAAGCTTCACTTGTATGTATAACTTTTATCTCGTAAGTTGCCAGTTAAGACGGCCACTTAAAACTTTAAATTTAAATCGGCTGTAAAAATAAGTACTGACAATTGTTTCAAATTTTTTGTTTCATCTCGGTGGCTATGTCAGTAAGCAAAATTGCCGCATATGGGGTCCAGAGAACCCACACGTGACTATTGGGAAGCCAATTCATCCACAACGAGTCACTGTTCGGTGTGTATTTTGGGCTGGACCTTTGGAGGTCTACCAAGGGGTTCATTACACTAAATTTCAAAATAATTGTATTTTTCTATTGTATGCTACATATATTTCTGGCCTAGGCAACACTAAGTGTTGTCTGGCGCCATCTGACATTTCCATTGGAAAGTTTGACTTTTTAGCATAAACGAACTCAGAACGTTTTGACGTACGACCATCATTTGTGCTGTTTACATTTTCGTAAAAAAAAAAGAAATCGACTCGTGAACATTTTTGTGCGATCATTTTTCACAACTTTCGACGTGGATTATCACGACAAGAGTGCACCGATGAACTTAAATCTTTGTATGGCGATGAAGCACCATCCTATAGCAATGTGAAAAACTGGTTTAATGAATTCAATCGTGGCCTACGCTCGCTCAAAGACGAGGGTCGTCCAAAAACGGTCGTTGTACCAGAAAACCGTACGTAAACTGATAATGTAGGATCGTCATGTGACATACCGTGAGATAGAGCCATTTCTTCCACCAGCATACATTCGATATTGCATGAACACCTGGCCGTAAAAAAGGTTTGTTCTCGTTGGATCCCGCACAACTTGACAATCGCTCACAAAAAGGCTCGTGTTGATTGGTACAAAAAAATTTGAAAAAATACGATCGCGGTGTTTCAAAAGACATTTATAATATCGTCACAGGTTACGAATCATGAATATATGCGTATGAGCCGGAAAAAACAGCAATCGACCGTGTGGGTCTTCGAAGACGAGCCCAAACCAACGAAAGTTTTTCGTGGAAGAAGCACATCGAAAGAAATGGTCGTCTGTTTCTTCGGCATAACTGGTCATGTGGCGACTGTTCCGCTTGCGCAACGTAGGAGGTCAATTCTGAGTGGTACACCACAATTTGTTTGCCTGAAGTCTTCGGAGAAATTCGAAAAAATAAGAAGAAAAGACGAATCATTGTGACCATGACAATGCGAGCTCCCACACATCGGCTCAAACCAGCGCCTTTTTGACCGGCCAAAACGTCAAATTGATGGGTCATCCGCCGTACAGCCCTGACTTGGCACCCACACATCAAGAAATGAATGGTCAACGATTTTCCTCACCAGAAGATACTGTTGAAGAGTTCAAAAACCATGTTTTGGAGGTGTCTCAATCGGAGTGGAAAAAGTGCTTCGACAATTGGTTTGAGCGCATGCATAATTGTATAAATCATGCTGATGAATACTTTAAAAACAATAAAACCATTTTTGATGATAAATATTCGCATATTCATTACTAGGCCAGAAATATATACAGCAGCCCTCGTAAGAGCCTTTGCATAATTCCCACAACATCCCATTAAGAAATATGGGGAAACTTCTCACAAATCAGTGAGCTGTGCACTAGGGTGGAGTGAAATTCAAAAAAAAAAAAGTTAACCTCGGAAAGAGATGTAGTCTGGGGTCCTAAAGAGGGGAAAAATAAAGAAAAAAATTTAAAAACATTTTTAGGGGTCGCGCCACTCCCTCGAAATTTGCAAATTATCGCTATTTTGGCGTTGATTTTAGAAAAATCCTAAAAAGTTTTATGTCAATAAATGTTTGCAATAGCGTAAACAATGAAATAAGGGCATGAAAAAATTTAAAAAAATTTTTCTCATTGTTCAAAAATTTCAAAAAGTAAAATAAGTCAAATCGTCCCTTCTTCAGAAAATTGACTGAACAATGAAATCGCCACCAAAGCTACAAATATTAGTCGATTATCCTCATATTTGCCTCAAATACTTTTGTTTGGGCACTGAACAAGCTCAAACTTTTAAATTTCGAATAAGTTAAGTCGTTAATTTTTAGGATTTTTCTAAAATCAACGCCAAAATAGCGATAATTTCCAAATTTCTAGGGAGTGGCGCGACCCCTAAAAATTTTTTTAAATTTTTTTCTTTATTTTTCCCCTTTTTAGGACCCCAGACTACATCTCTTTCCGAGGTTAACTTTTTCAAATTATAAAAAAAGCATG
Organism: Hydrotaea diabolus; assembly: GCA_963513945.1. Taxonomy (NCBI): domain Eukaryota; kingdom Metazoa; phylum Arthropoda; class Insecta; order Diptera; family Muscidae; genus Hydrotaea; species Hydrotaea diabolus. Next base: position 147,060,519 of record OY740718.1, on the reverse strand, counting down.
TTTTCACTCCACCCTACTGTGCACGCTTAAATTATTTTGCTTACTGACCAGGACCTACTGTTTTACGCCGGCTTCGAACGGCTAATGCATTTTACAGAGAAGTTTTTACACGGCTTAGAGATAAATATTTTACTCGTAAAATCTCCAGTATTTGCGAGGTGGAAACACACTACAAAAAATATTTTGATTGTCTTACCTGGGATTGAATCTGAGTTAACTAGCATGATAGTCTTGCACACTTTCATAACACCACGGCGCACAGTGTGTCCTTCCCATACATTCGATGGCCAAAAATAGAAGGAGTTGTACGAGAGTAATGAAATTTGGCACGAGTCCCTAATATAATATAATTAAGAAAATTTCAAAGTATCGACAAAATTGACCACGGCCATCGCCCACCGCCCATACAAACTAAAATCATTTTTGGCTGTTAAAAATTAACTATTGCTACAAATTTCCTGAAAATTGCTGGAAGAACATATCTATGCAACACCTTTTAAAAAAAAATATTTCATCAACATTGACCACGCCCATCGCCCACCTCCCATACAAATGATATTTCAAAAATGCCATATCTTCTGTAAATTTATAACTAGAATGTTTATTTTTCGCAAAATGCATACAGCATCTATTAAATGCTGTTTTGAAAATGTGAAGAAAATCCGCCCACTGTAACACCCGCCCCCCATACAAAAATTTAACAGTTCACTCTATTTAATTTATTAACAACATTTTCACATCTTCGTGATAATCTAATTTTTTAAGCTTCAATTTCGTTCTTAATGAATTGATGTATGGGTCGGAGGATATCAACAAATGATGCATTACGTCTTCGTTAGTAGAACAGCGCCCAGTCTTGCGCGAGTTATATAGCCTATAACGTTTATAGTCTTTGTTCCTCGCTTCCTGCGCTTCTTCTGATAACATTCCTTTGAAAAATAAACCATATGTTAATTCAAAATGTATGAAACAAATCGTATCTTTAACCTACCTATAGGTAGAATGGCCTCAGATACAATTTTGCTACCACGTATCAAAACTTTATGCACTGTGATAGGCATGTAGTACCATCCATACAAATCAATGTACAATTTTGCCGTGTCTAAACAATATATATGGAACTTCTCAGAGTCTATTGCCTGACTGCAACTTATTGTGGATAATATAATTTTTAACCTATGAATCAGTTGTTCATTTACTCCGGTTATGTCAGCTGTAATTTCAGGGTTTTCAAAAAATCGTCGAGCTGTATTCCCATCGTTGCTGGAACCCATTCCTTGTTTTACCACATCAACATTTATTCCCAATACTAATTTAAGGTTTTTTTGAATTGTGGCCTTGGCTTCTTCTTTAATTTGTCTTGTATCTTTATTTGTTCGCCATGCTGCAAAGCTTTTATTGTAAGCGATATGCAATATGCATTCCATAAATTTTATGCGCGCATGCAGAGGTGAAATACCAAATTTTAAAGCCTCTCCCGAATTTATTTTAAAAAAAATAATATCTGATATGATTTGAATTTCAGTGTACGAGCACTTTATACACAATTATCTTACAAATATACTATTTATAGTAATAGACATGCACACAGGCAAAACAACAACAAGCAGTAACGAAAGAAAGAGTGCGCAGTTGTTTATGCACCCGTAAAATAACGCATAACGCATATTTTTTACTGTAATTTTTTGGTTTTCCATTGTTTTTTTTGGCCGCGGGCAAATTTGGGCACAATTTTTTTTTGGAATCTGTTAGCTGAGACCCTCAGCTTTAATTTGGTATAGGACTCCATGTTTCGCACTGCTTCGCACACAACTAAAAGTCTAACGGAAAATCATAAATGTTTATTTTTTTTGGCCCAAAATAAAAAAAAAATTACTTTTTTTTTCAATTTTTATTTTTTTAATTTACATAAAGCTTGATGCCTATTTTAAGTGAAAAAAATTCTATAAGGTACACTCGGTGTATAGTTTATAAGTAACAAGGTTTTAAATATGACATAGAAAACTAACCCATTTGAGACTTGTTCACATATGTCAACTTTGCGCTGCTCGGGACAGAAAACCAATGGAGATATTTGCATAAAATTTTACACACATGACCTTTAGATAGTTTTTAACCATCTGTGCAAAAATCATCAAAATCGGAGAGCAGGTCCAAAATGATTTATTGCCGCAGCGGACACAGTGTGCGGCGGTCCACTATAATTTCTGGTTTTATTGGAAAGGTTGAACTTGGTTATTTTCAGTACATGTTCGATTAATTCGGGTTGAATCTCTTCAAGGGCAACTTCGATTTCACGTTTCAACGCTTCAATTGTTGTTGCTTTGCGTAACATTTGTCCTTAATGGCTCCCCGCAGAAAATAATCCAAATGGTTCAAATCACAGCTTTGAAACGGCCAATTGGCATCACAAGTACGGCTGATTATTCGATTTTCAAAAACAGTGCGTAAAATATCGATGTTAGCGTTGTTTTTGAAACGAAATGTCGTCCATGTCATTGTCTTGCGTTTTTAGAAACAAAAATTTGTTGAGCATAATGCTATAACCCTCACTGTAGACGGTAGGTAACTGCGGCTCCTTGCTAATTTTCGAAGAAAAAAAAACGATATGTGCCGCCAGCTCAAAATTCACACCAACCAAACACTGACTCTTTGGGGATGCATTGGCTTCTCAATAGTCTCGTGCAGGTTCTCTGAACCCCATATGCCAAATTGCTATAGGCAAGTTTGATTATTAACGTAGCACCGAGATGAAAATGAGCTTCATCTGAAGTCATGATTTTTCGGTAGAACACTTCATCTCCTGCCAAACAATCTTTAGACCATTGGACGAAGCAAAAACGCATCGGATGGTGTTCCATTAATTAATGGCAATTTTCAACCTTTTCGATAAAACCAGAAATTTTAAAAAATTGTATGTACTTTTTTTACAGCTAATTCAAATTGGCGCACCCTAAACATTAGTAGGTAGAACCGCCTGAAACTTGCTTACTTGCTAAGGTCCAAATATAACGCATATTAAAACCATTTAGATAAGCTGATTTTAAGAAAACTTCTGAACATACCAGAACCATTTGTTGTATGTGTTTTTATACGTGTTTTTTTTCAAAAAAATATCGTTAACCCTGTACATGGAGTTAGAAACAATTTTGCAAAAAATTGTCATGGATAATTAAATAAAGTCCAATGACATTTGTTTAATACCTTAAATCATTAAAAGCTTAAAACAACATAAATACAACAAATAAAAGTAAAAAAAAATCCAGACACGAAATGTCTATTTTTAGATTGAATATCCGTCATATTTTATATCGATAAAAAATAGATTTGAAAATTTATTTACTATCAGATTTTAGTTGTGAATATTTTTTGTTCAGAAATAAATATATATAAGTATATAAAACTATCTTAATATTTGAATATAAAGCATATGTATACATATACACTGCGAATCAAAGAAAAAATCGAAGCTTTCAGGATTTTGTTGAATTTATCTTTTGTGACAGATGTTTGGATGGATGTAAAAAATGTATACAATAAGCATTCGAACTATATAACTTATAAACTATGGTATTTTTGTATAATTTTTAATATTAATGTTAATGACAAATTAATTCACTCTTTTTCATGGTTCACTTGTAAAAGTAATCTTTAAAAAAAAAAAAACAAAAGTATAATACAGTGAGTTTCCGTCGGGAAGGTATACTACTTTGTAGTTTTTGATTAAATTAAGAAAATTATATTTATAAATGTTTAATAAATGTCGGCAATTATGTATGGATTACAATATCGGATAAATGTCCGCCTCTGTTAGCCTCACAAATGCGAGCCATTTTAAGTACATTTTTATTACATTAAGCACGGCGTCGAATTGAGGTTGATGGATTGGTTTGAACACTTTCTTGAACAGCAGTAATGTTTTCAGCCGATCTAGCAGTACGTTGTGATCCATGCTTGGGCCTATCAGCTACAGACCCTCTTTCCTATCAGCTACAGACCCTCTTTCGAAATCATTCACTACACGATAAATAGTGCGTTTTTAGGCACGTTGTTTTCCCCAAAAATTTCACGTAAATTTCTCATCGTCACAGTAATCGATGATTGATTTTGATAAAATGTTTTAACCATTGTTGGTATATCGATTTTCTTTTCATAATAAATTTATCACGTCTCTACTTTACGACTGCCAAATATAACCTGTCAGACTAATATTTACCAATATGACGGCAAAACAAAGTAGTATACCTTCCCGGCGGACACCTTGTATATGCAATTTTTGTTGTTTTTGTTTAAAAGTGTAAATGTATAGCTGGGAATAAACAACAGATAGTAGTTAGTACACCCACCCTTATTGGAAATTACCTCAAAAATATGATAGGACATTGATCGGTATAGAGAATCCACATAATTTAAGCTTATTAATCCAAGCTTCCTTTTTATTATTTTTCAAGGCCCCTTTTGTTTTATACTGTTTACTACCATCATACACTTTCTAGATAGCCAGCCTCATATGTTTTCCATAATGTTTAGACAATATGGAGGCCAATTCCAAAGATTTACCTTTTGCCCACGAAAGTACTCCTTTACAGCTCTGGCAGAGTTAATTGGAGCAGTCATGTTGGTAGGTCAATTGAATGGATCCAAACAAATTGTTGAACTGTGGAAGTGTCATTTCCAATATCCTTTTGGGAGACGCTGCTGTCATTTTAGCCGACTCAAAAATCGATGGTACCATATTAAGATATGGCGCCCCACGCCCATAAATCCGCCTACTCGACTATGTCTTCTCTGCAGTAAAAGTTCATTATTCAATGGGTCATGTAAATAAAAGTTGTATACGGCGGTTCGGAAAGTTCTTAGCCTATCAATGAAAGAGAATAGTTAGTTTTTCAAAAATATTTTTATTTTTCAATATAATCTCCTGTAACTTCAATAAACTTAGTCTAACGCTTATCTAGCAATTCTATCCCTTGATTAAAATAGTTTTCTTCAAGGTCTTCAAAATAGTGGTTTACAACTGTAATTGCATCTTCATTTGAGGTAAAACGCTTGCCAGCAAGGAATTTTTTTAGATTTGGAAACAGTAAAATCACTGGGAGCTAAATCAGGAGAATAAGGTGGGTGGTCAAGCAACTCGTACTTTAATTCGTTGATTTTAGCTATTGTTCTTGTACGCTGGTGCGTTGTCTTGATGAAAAATTATTTTTTTGTGTTGTAAGCCAGGACGTTTTTCTCGAATTTGTACATTTAATTGATCTAAAAGGTTGCAATAGTACTCTGAATTTATTGTTTTACCCTTTTGCAGATAGTCAATCAATAAAATACCTTTGAAGTCCCAAAAAACCGTTGCCATAACATTACCAGCCGATTGAATTGTTTTTGCCTTCTTTGGGGCACTTCCTCCAGCTTCAGTCCATTGTTTGGATTGTTCTTTTGTCTCTGGAGTATAGTGGTGGATCCATGTCTCATCAACAGTTATGAAACGACGCTTAAAATCCATTTTATTTCGCTGAAAACGATCCAAACAAGCTTGAGAAATGTTCATTCTTATGCGTTTTTGGTCGACTGTTAACAAGTGTGGCACCCATGTTGCAGAAAGCTTTTTCATCTTTAGTTCTTCATGCAAAATTAAATGGACTCGATCATTTGAGATGCCCATGATATTAGCTATTTCACGCACTTTTATTCGTCGATCATTTAAAACCATATCATGCACTTTGGCTACAATTTCTGTTGTTGTTGCTGTTTTAGACGTCCACTACGTGGTTCATCTTCAATGCTTGTACGACCACGTTTAAATTCAACAACCCAATTTTTTACTGTTGCATATGAAGGAGCACTTTCACCTAACACATTCACCATATCATTATGAATCTCTTGTCCCGATAAACCTTTTTTATGTAAATATTTAATGACATCACGCATTTCTAATTTTTCCATTGTAAAAAAATCGCAGATGCGTCTTTTGTGAACACCTGTTTCATATGAAGGAGTTGCCAGATCGAAACAAAATTTAACATCTGTTCATAGCAGAGATGGAAGTTTCCAACACACTTAACTTTTTTCTGTTTATACCGCGCTTTTTGTGCTAGGAGAAGTTTCCGAACCGCCGTATATCAGGTGCATCGATTCAATTTTTCAATGTCGGAAAAAGACAATTTAAACCTATTATCGGACCACATCATTGTAATTTTTGGCAAATGCTTATCGCCGCAACTTGCGATTTGCGTTAAGGGTTGTTTTTTTTGCAGCTTTCGACGAACAAGGAACTCACTTGTCTTCAAAACGCGACGCGCTTTGCTTACACTAGCATTAGCACCACTTTTCCTCCGTATTTTTGAGGCAGACATTGATGAGTTTAAAGCAATTCTTTATATTATTTCTCGATCTCTTTCCGTAGCTCTTGTTTTAGTGCGGCCTTTCCATACTTCTCGATGTTGTTTATATACTTATAATTGTACAATTTTTTTCTCTTTCTATTGACTTAAAATAATATTTTTTTCTTTTGGAGCTATTAAGAGCTTTTCTGCGACCCATGTCCAAATATAAAGCAGAAGTGCTTATATTTTTTAGTTTGCAACACGTGTCCTCCAAATTCATAAATCAAGTGATTCGAAATTTTGGGGGTATCGTTATGGAACCTCAAAAACATAATTAAATTTAATTTGTAAATTAATATTTTAGTAATTTTTTTTTTGTGAAAGTTAAACACGCTATTATAGGTGTTATTAGAGAAAAATGATATAAATCTCCCATAATTCGTTGAAAGGTTACATTCGTTTTAAAATTGTCATATTCGATTACTTGTTTATGTGAATCGCAGTGTAAGTATACGTATTAGGGTGGAGTGAAATTCAAAAAAAAAGGTAACCTCGGAAAGAGATGTAGTCTGGGGTCCTAAAGAGGGGAAAAATAAAGAAAAAAAATTTAAAAAAAATTTTAGGGGTCGCGCCACTCCCTAGAAATTTGGAAATTATCGCTATTTTGGCGTTGATTTTAGAAAAACCCTAAAAATTAACGACTTAACTTATTCGAAATTTAAAAGTTTGAGCTTGTTCAGTGCCCAAACAAAAATATTTGAGGCAATTAATTACTTTTTGAAATTTTTGAACAATAAGAAAAAATTTTTTAAATTTTTTCATGCCCTTATTTCATTGTTTACGCTATTGCAAACATTTATTGACATAAAACTTTAAAATCGGTTCAGGGGTTAGGAAAATTCACGCCTTCAAACATGTGTATTTGTTTATTTTGGCGCGACCCTTAAAATTTTTTTTTAATTTTTTCTTTATTTTTCCCCTCTTTAGGACCCCAGACTACATCTCTTTCCGAAGTTAACTTTTTCAAATTAAAAAAAAACATGTTTTCACTCCACCCTAATACGTATGTACTAGACATATAGACGGGGAGAACAGATGCAACATCACTACCGTAATTTCTGACAACCAAGTGATTGTGGTTGCAAAAACTTCAAATATACCATCAGCTCAACCGAATGTTAATTCGGTCACTGGATAGTTCAGCGCATGTAAGCATATTTAAAATAAATTCTCTTAAATATCCTTACTAAATTGTTTGGCCATTATGACCTTTTTCTGTATATCGAAATAAAGTTGGCGCAAATAGAGAGAGCACGCAATACTGCGTGCAACATTTCTTTACCAGGTCAAGATCAACAACAGGTTGTAGAACCATCTTCTGTAAGTACTGCGTAGACAATAACAATAAAAACTTGCTACTTATTTTATAGTCAAACATTGTTTACACTTGTAATTTTTTTTTAAGAAGACCCGTTTAACCAAAATTTTATGGTTGAAATCGTACATTCATACTTAGTTCAGTTGCACAAATAAACAATTCAAGTGCGTTTTTAATTCCGCGCCAACGTCCAAAATAAACATTTCGTTCTTCGCAATTAACCGACATACCCTAAAACGAGCACGTTTTTCGCAGCCTCCAGCCGATGTGTCGAAAGCTGTAAAAATGCATCATAAATCATTTTTGTATTTAAAGTGTACTCCTCGTATTAACTAAATTTTGTTCTTTATACATATTTTCACTTTGATCTGATGCCTGTTCAAAAATATCTACATGTATAAAGGGTGGTCCATATCAGAGGTTCTTATTGGAGACTCGAAAAAAAAAATTAACAAACATTTTTGTTTTCCAGCAGATTATAGTTTTATTGTAAAGAGCTTGCTATCTGCTCTGCTGCAGATAGCATCGTAGTAGCGCATCCCGTCTATTCAATTTTCCTAGTCCTTGGTGAAGGTGTCTGGCTTTATCTCTCGAATGGCTTGATCCATATTCACCTTAAGGACCTGAATTGTTAATGGATTGCATCGTTTTTTACGCGGAGAGGTTTATTTTTAAGTGTTCTCATATATTTTTTTACATAACAAATTAGCCGATTATCTTCGCAAGTATCTACTTTTTTTAATTTACGTGTGGAAATTGATTATTTAACGAAATAACTTTGATTTGTATACCCTCCATCATAGAAAACCATTTATCATTTCGGTTGCAATATTCGAAATACTGGTTGAAGACCCTATAGAGTGTATATATATATTCTGAAAAAATTCTAAGCTGATCTAGTCATGTCCGTCGGTCTGTCGGTGAAAAGCAGGTCGCGCTTTCGAAGCTAGGTGGTTGAAACATGCAGAAGCATATATTAATGGACTGAAACGGTTGGTATTAATAATGGGCCAAGAATAAAAATTTTCCCCACACAAGCCCTGAGTTAATATATGGAAAAATCTACAATTCTGAACTGTAAAAGATAATATCTAATGAACTATTAGGTATGGTATTTCGAACGTATGATCGCAACGGATCCAGGAGAGAACCTATGCGGTGTCATGCCCATTTATACAAAAGAACAGAATGAAATCAATGACTATGAGTTCTTCTATGGCACCGCCAACACAACCCTGAACTTAAGTAGACAAATCTCATGATCGATGAGATTTATGTCGATGATATTAGAAATATATATATGTGGGCATGGAACGAAAACAATCCACGCATTATTTAAAAAATCTCATTTAGTTACAAAGTAATAACGGGTGATTAATCTAGTGGAAATATTTTCTTTTCAACATTGTTTGGCATTTCATCATGGAAAGACCATTTAGGTGCGGTTTATGGGCTGGTGGATTCAATCGTACATATTTTTTCAAAAATGATGATGGCCGGAACGTAACCGTGAATGGTACTCGCTATCGCGCCATGATATCGCCCTTTTTGCTACCTGTAATTGAAGCCCGTATTCTTGACGACATTTGGTTTTAATAGGACATTGTCACTTTCCATACAGCTTCTCAAACAATGGATCTATTGAGAGACCATTTCGAAGAGCAGCAATTTTAACGTTTTGGTCCGGTGAGTTCACACACCTGTAGACTTTCTTCTTTGGGACTAAGTAAAGTCCAAATACCCTGCTGACAAACCAGCTACAATTCAGGTTTTGGAAGCCAACATTTCGCGTGTCATTAACGGCATACCGGTCGAAATGCTCGAACGAGTCGTTTAAAATTAGACCCTCAGAATGGTTACCCAGAGGCGTAGTTGCGGCCAACATTTGAAGGAAATTATATTCAAAAATATAAATGGCATATAATGTTCTTTCGAATGAATAATAAAGATTCCAAACTTGATTTGAATTTTTGTATTATTTTTTATTTTGAATAATTGGTCACCCGATATGATGTGGTCATGGATAGAAACACATCCACGCATCCTTTAAAAAAATCGCATTTATAGCTTAAGGACTGCACCAATCGTTACTAAATTTTGTCTGATCGAAATCAATGTTTATCAAATTATTATGTTGTGTTAAAATTAGACAAAGGGGAGTGGTGCCGCCCATGCCACCAGAACGTTATAAGGCTATATCTTGAGGAATTATACCGATATGACGATTGTAGTTGATATATAATATGTTAGTATGAAAAGAAAAACATCCTGTTGGAAAAAATTAATGCGTGGACCCTCTATGAGGTATATAAGCTACGGCACGGCCGAAGGTAATTAGTGCTCTTGCGTAGTGCTCACGTTGCTCTCTAAAATGGCGCAGATGGAATAAATAGTTCATCGGATTTGCATCTAGAGATTTCGAATGCCATTGTGTGGATGAAATTAAGCTTAAAACATGTTTATTTTTGCCATTCTTGTTTCACACCAGCCTAATAAGGCCGTTGTCGAGTCTTATTGGAACGTCCATGGTCTACGACGGAAATGCTTAAGTGCCCACGGCTCAAAAGCAGCTTTCAAAACATTTTCCCGATAATAATTGCCTTTGACACCAGGCTCGATGGAGACGATTGGACGGTATCCATAGGTCATCGGTGGTTATTTCGGGCGGTCGTTGGTGAAGTAAAGTAAAACCGATCATTTTTAGAGTTTATAGACTGCTCGAAAGAATTTTGTTAAACAGAGACCATGTTTGGATACTCGCCGCGTTCGTACAACTAACTTCTTCGTAATAACGTCTTGTTCTTTGGAGACAAACTTTTTTTTGCTTTGGTGTAAGATCGTGTGTTTTTTTGTATTATACTTATGTAAAACGAAATATTGGAAGAATAAAATTGAAATTGAATTGAATTTTTAAACTTGTAAGGCTTCAACTTGAGCCCATTTTTAAATATGCATCACATGCTTCGCTGGGATATTTTCAGTTGGTCATTTAATTACCACTACGACTTAGATTTCGTTGAACTGGAATTTTTACTTTTCGAACATAGGGTTACATAGCTAAAGCAAAAAGTCGATTTTTTTTTAAAAAATATTAAAAGCCGCCTTCAACCTTATAGACTTTTTGGCGAAAAAAAATCGATTAATCGATTTTAACCTTTACTTTTTGAGATCTGAGTATCTTTTCCCAATTTGTATAACATCCAACCATCGTTGGTTGGTATACTAAAGTTGTCATTCTGTTTGCAACACCACGAAAAATTTACCCTTTAAAATATTATAATATATTGTTGATCGTCGTAAATGAAGTACGATTTAGCCTAGTCCGCCTGCTGTGTGTCTGTTGAAAGCACGATAACGGTCAAAGGAATAAACCTAGGACCCTAAAAATTTGCACGATATCGGCTTAACTTCATAAGCAGAAATCATAAGGTTTGTACATAGACGAAATCGGGCCTGGGGGGAAAGTTCGTCTTTAAAGAACCAACGTACAAATCATCCAGTCGTTAAGTTCGGCCAGGTCGAGCCTTGTATACCGTCTCTTTGCAACTAAAGTGCAAAATAATTGTACGTTTTTGAACCTCTATCTCAGCCAAACCTTTAAAATTACTCTATATTTGGATTAGTAGGAAAATGTATTAATCGCTCGTTTTGACCATGCGGTACGTTTTTGGACCACAAGAGCCAAAAAATTCTGCAACTATAAAATTTGTTGAGGTATTTAGTGCGTCCCAACTAACAGTATGCATTTAAACCATTGTAAGTTCTTAAAAAATACTCAAAAAAATTACTTTCTTGCGAGAACCTTTTGTCCCATGAAGGGAAACTTTTTCCCCCTAGGCCGATATCGTTCATTTAAAAACCCAAACAACTTATGACCATAAACAATCATTATGCAAAATGTAAGGATCCTAGGTTGGTTCGATTTAACTCGCTTGGCTAGATCGTCTTAGAATTTCACGACGATCAAGAATACATGTACTTTATAGTTTCTCCGATCAATATTTCGTGGTGTTGCAAACAATAGAAATATAATGTACACAAAATATGAAAAATTGTATTCTAGTAAAAAAAAATTTGGACATGGTCTACTATATTATATTCTGAAATTCTAAATGTGGGAAAAACCATTTAAAACAGATCCATGGAACCGTTGGAAGGATACTAAATTTACCCAGACTTTAAAAATAATGTTGGATTTGTGGGAAAATTTCATTATTTTGTTTCCATATTTGCATTTTTTATGCATATGGTCATGTTTAAAATGACCGAATATTCCGTCATCAAATTCAGTCAAATTTCAAAAAAAAATAGTTTGTTTTTGATCTAATGCAAAAACATCAGTCTCATTTGTTACCCACCCACCCATATGTCCAAGTGGAGGCGGTTTTTCGGGCGCCAAAACCCTTTGTAGGGTTTGGGGCCCTAACTGTTCAAAAAATAGGTCATATGGTCCAGTTTCAAACTGGTTCAATTAAAATTGGTGTTCTAGAGTAATTGTTTGCTAAATTAGAAGGGATCTTTGTACTGGGGCAATATCAAAACATGAACCGATATTTTTCAATTTTATCTAAGAAAGTAACTAATCGATCATCAAGATTTTATCAAGATTTGATGTAGTATGTGACTTCTAGAGCTAAATATAAGTACATGATATCGGTTGAATGTACATATGTATGAAAGCTTTATCTAAATCTGAACTAATTTCCTTCAATTTTAATGAAGCAAATCCTTGGCCCAAAAACTCACTTGTGGCAAATGAAATACAGGGTGTCCGCCGGGAAGGTATACTACTTTGTTTTGCCGCCATTTTGGTAAACATTAGTCTTGTCAGTTCATATTTAGCAGTCGTAAAGTAGAGACGTAGAGAATTTATTACGGAAAAATATTCGATAAACTAACGAGTTTAAATCGTTAAAACATTTTATCAAAATTAATCATTGATTATTGTGACGATGATAAAGTTACGTGAAATTTTTGGAGAAACAATGTGCCAACAAAACGCACTATTTATCATGTAGTGAATGATTTCGAAGAAAAAAAGTCTGTAGCTGATAGGCCCAAGCATGGACCACAACGTACTGCCAGATCGGCTGAAAACATTACTGCTGCTCGAAAAAGTGTTCAAAACAATCCATCAACCTCAATTAGACACCGTGCTCAGGAGCTGGGTGCTCAGGAGCTGGGTCTTCAAAGAACAACTTTGGCCATAATTTTGTACAAGGATTTGCATTTGTTTCCATTTAAAATTCAGTTGACACAAGAGCTTCTTAGGCCAATACGTAGGATGTTACAGCTCGCCCATGACAACCCCGATTTTCATGGAAAAATCATAATGAGTGACAAGGCACATTTTCATTTGAATGGATATGTGAATAAACAGAATAGTCGGTTCTGGGCAAAGGAAAACCCTCAAATAATTCATCAGTCACCTTTGCAGCCATTAAAAGTGACAGTCAGGTGTGCAATTTGGTCAGCAGAAATCATTGGACTTTCTATGAAAATGAAAACGGCGTAACGGTAACTGTCAATAAGAAGCGATACTCGTATCGTGATATGATTGAAAACTTTTTAACTCCAGAACTGCATGCTTTAGGCTTGATTAACATGTGGTAGGTATTACAATGGAATTACTGTAAGACCTCTTTCCACAACAAGTTATTCCAAGAAATGGTGGTGTTGATTGGCCTTCACTGTCGCCTCATTTGACTGCACCGGACTTCTTTTTGTGTGGATATCTGAAAAGCAAGGTTGATGCAAACAAACCAGAAACGGTTGAGAAACTTAAACAAAATGTTCGTGATGAAATTATGAAATACCGCGTTAAATGTGTGAGGTTGTAATGAAAAATGAGCTCAGAAGGGCTCGCATTTCTGAGACTAACAGAGGCGGGCATTTATCTGATATTGTATTCCATACATAATTGCCGAAATTAAATAAAACACTTATCAATATAAGATCCATTATCTTTCATTTAATCAAAAATTATTAACAAACAAAGTAGTATACCTTCCCGACGGACATCCTGTATATTAGATGTAATGTGCGGCTTCTAGAGCTAAAAACATAGAACCAGCTAAACATATGTGTGGGATCTATATCTAAATCGGAACCGAATTACTTCAAATTGCGAAGCGTCACTCCATGGTTCAAAAACTCCTACTTCTAACAATTTTATGAATTAAGACCTGTTTCACAGTGTGGTGCAGGGTAAATATAATATTTGTTCAGACGATAGCAAAATGTCGAACGCACAATTCGATTGTTCGAATAAAAATGGACGCAAAGCCGAGCACGACTTTTTCAAACAAAAAGTCGATTAGTCGACTAATCTCCAATCGACTTTTACAACCCTATTGAGACCATTTCATGTGACGATTTTTTTCGTTCAGCGCTTGGCAATGCTGCGATTTATGGTGCAATACACAAACATTTGGTTTACTTTGATATGGCTCAGCTCACGAACAGTATTGGTTGTGAATTTTCAGCCAAATATAACGCAATCACACTATTACGTCTACATCTAGAGGTAATTTTTCAGAACAAAAAAAATATAAAAATTCAAAACAAGTGTGGAATCTTTATTGGTAATTTGAAAGGATATTTTATGGCATTTATTTCTTGAATATAATTTCCTTCAAATGTTGGCCGCAACTACGCCTCAGGGTTTCCATTCTGAGGCTCCAATTTTGGAAGACTCGTTCGAGCATTTCGACTAGTATGGCTTTAGTGACACGCCTAATGTTGGCTTCCAAAACCTAAATCGTAGCTGGTTTGTCAGCATAGACTTTGGACTTTACGTAGCCCCAAAGAAAAATGTTTAACGGTGTGATATCACTCGACCTGGGCGGCCAACTCACCTGACCGAAACGTGAAATTAGCTGCTTTTCGAAATGACCTCTCAATAGATCCATTGTTTGAGTAGCTGTATGGCAAGTGGCACCGTCCTGTTAAACCCAGTGTCGTCAAGATTACGGGCTCCAATTTCAGGTAGCATAAACATCGATATCATGGCGCTGTAGCAAGCACCATTCACGGTTACGTTCCGGCCATCATCATTTTTTAAAAAAATATGCACCGATGTCTCCATCAACCCGTAAACCGCACCAAACCGTGGTTTTCTCAGGGTATAATGGCACCTCTTGAACCTCTTCTTGTTGCTCTTCAGCCCAAATGCGGCAATTTTGTTTATTGACTTTGCCGTTGAGCCAGAAATGGGCCTCACCACTGAACAAAATTTTGGTCGAAAACAGAGGATCTTCTCGTTTCTCACCGAACGTTCATTTCATTAATACAGTTGCCATCATTTGAAGATAAATATTTTCAAAAAATAAATGCCATAAAATGTCCTTTCAAATTACCAATAAAGATTTCACACTTGATTTGAATTTTTAATTTCTTTTTGTTCTGAAAAAATACCTCTAGATGGATCCTCCTATATAAGTATTGTTCTATAAAACTTATATGCAAATGCTTGGGATAGCTTGTAAACAATACGAGTATAAGCAGCTGTCATTGGTTTGAATTTTAAGATTATCGCTTTGCCAGTATTGCCAAGATGAAGTTAGGACCTCTTCAATCGCCTAACCCTGTAAAACAAAACAATATTTGGATCACCCGGTATATAAGCAAACATTCATCCGTGCAATTGTTGTGTGCAGCAGAAATGCATTCCATACGGCAGACAAAAGGCGTCAGTGGACCACAAATCAAATCAATTCAAAGGCTGTCTAAAATTCGACTCAGGTAAATAAACAATTAAGTGCTTTAATTGTGCTTATTTTGTTAAAGCTAAATTAATTTTTGATTTACACACACAAATAATAAAATAAGATAAAATATAATTCATATCTTAAAATGCAGACATACGAGTTACTACTCAAACGTAGATATAGAATGAAGTGGATCACTTCAAATGACACATAAAATTGTGTTGTCTGCAGCCAACACTCTCAATGCGAAAACGAGGTGATTATAAATGTTGCACGTTGGTTGGTGGCCAGAAGTAGCAGCAACCGAAGCTCCATTAGCACAATCCGATCTAACAAATAAATGGATGCTGCAGACAAATGCTGTCAAGTCATGTAGGCATGGCAAATGTCATGCATTCTTGAACACTTTCATGCCTATTAAGAACAAATTGTGAATTTTGCCGAAATGACAAAAATCACCAGAAGGCAATCATAACGCCGCGATGCTCTACAGTCGCCATAATTACCAGCGTCGTCATAAGCATCATAAGCGGGCCGTCAACCAAGCGCGCAGAAGATGTATCTGCATCTTCTGTATGTGAATCTGCACATCAAAACATCGCATCCCAATGCGCTGGCGGTAAATATAGAAAACATGGAAATCGCATGTCGTGTTGGCGCTCTTGCTGCTGTTTGTTTTTATTTCATTTAATTAATGAGCTGTGAACATGACTTTTTGAACTGATTTCAATTTGAATATCAAAATGACAAACACATTGTCATCGGAATCATTCAAGCCTTAATGAAGGGCAACGTCTACATGAAATCAATGTAAAAGTGTTATTTTCTTGAAATGATAAAATGATAAAATTAATTAAAATGTTGCACATATAGGGTTTTCCATTAAAAGTGTCTAAACTTTGGGCGAGCTGTGGCGTGCTAGGTAACTAAATAAACAGAGAAAAAACAGTTGGAAATCGTTTGAAATTTCAATTCGGTTGCAATTACCAAATGTTTATAATCTTAATGGTTCGGTTTAATATACCGCAATATGATTAATAATGGGTGATCTACTTAGAGGTATTTTTTCAGAACAAAAAAAATATAAAAATTCAAATCAAGTGTGGAATCTGTATTAGTAATTTGAAAGGATTTTTTATGGCATTTATTTTTTGAAAATACAGTCAAACCTGGATAAGTGGAATCTTCAAGGGGCCGAACTTTTCGTTCCATTTATAAGGGTGTTCCACTTATTGTAGTTTCCACTTATAGAGGGTTTTTTTCTTAACGTTCCACTTAAATGGGTTTTAACTTTTCTAATTTTTTGGAAAAAATAAGTAATTTAAACGGAAAGTGTTCTTTCTATAAAAACAAAACAGAAACTTTATTTATAAAAAAAATCATGTTGAAATGGAACAAATTAAATAGAAATGCCATGAAAAATTCATATAAATTGAACGACAAACATGCATATTTAAAATTTACGTATAATTTGATTGGCATTCCACCTTTAACAGCATTAAGAATTTTAATTTTTGCATTCACATCAAGATTTACAACTTTTCTCTTCGACATCGTGTGGCTGTTCACTACAAAAACTCCAGAAGAACTGAAAACTCGAGCCACCGTGTTTACGAAAACAAAAAAGCTAACGGTAGTTTAACGATTTTTTTTGAGTTTATATTTTTTTGTATTTGATACATTAGCAGACTTTCCGTAACAAAAACCTTGTTTTGATTTTTAGTTTCGAGTAGAGCAAAAGTAAAAACAAAAAAAAAAAGTTCCACTTACAGAGGTAAAAAAGTCAAGAATTTCACTTACAGAGGTTAATGCTTTTCATTTTTGAGTGAAATTAACAAAATTGTTCCACTTGCAAAGGTAAAAAACAGCGGAATTCCATTTACAAAGGTAAATTTAGAGAAAAAAAACGATCCATTTATGTGGGTTTTCTATTCCACTTAAAGAGTTTTATTGTATCCCAGGGGGTGGGACCAGAAAAAATGTTTCACTTATGGAGTTATTCCACTTAACTGCGTTCCACTTATCCAAGTTTAACTGTAATTACCTTTTTATGGCATTTATTTTTTGAAAATAATTACCTTCAAATGTTGGCAACTGTGTTATGGAAATGAGCGTTCGGTGAGAAACGGGAAGATCCGCTGTTTTCGACCACAATTTTATTCAGTGTTGAGGCCCATTTCTGGCTCAACGGCAAAGTCAATAAACAAAATTGCCTCGTTTGGGCTGAAGAGCAACAAGAAGAGGTTCAAGGGGTGCCATTATACCCAGAGAAAACCACGGTCTGGTGCGGTTTATAAGCTGGTGGAATCATCGGTGCATATTTTTTTTTAAATGATGATGGCCAGAACGTAACCTTGAATGGTGCTCGCTCTCGCGCCATGATATCGATCTTTATGCTACCCGAAATTGAAGCCCGTAATCTTGACGACACTTGGTTTCAACAGGACGGTGCCACTTGTCATAAAGCTGCTCAAACAATGGATCTATTGAGAGGTCATTTCGAAAAGCAGCTAATTTCACGTTTTGGACAGGTGAGTTGGCCGCCTAGATCGAGTGATATCTCATCTTCTGATATTTTTCTTTGGGGTTACGTAAAGACCAAATTTTATGCTGACAAACCAGCTACGATTCAGGTTTTGGAAGCCCACATTACGTGTGTCATTAAAAACATACCGATCGAAATGCTCGAACGAGTCATCCAAAATTGGACCCTCAGAATGGAAACCCTGAGGCGTAGTTGCGGCCAACATTTGAAGGAAATTATATTCATATTCAAAAAATAAATGCCATAAAATATCCTTTCAAAGTACCAATAAAGATTCCGCACTTGATTTGAATTTTTATATTTTTTTTTGTTCTGTAAAAATACCTCTATATGGATCACCCTATATACTCATCATACTGTATTTACAACTTATTGATCGGTCATACCAAAGAGTATTTAATTGCCACACCAGGTGATTGTGGCACCCAACAGTTTTGCAAACATTTTGTTGCTAAAACAAATTATTTAATTGTATTTTTTT
The DNA here is from genome assembly GCA_963513945.1 of Hydrotaea diabolus. Taxonomy (NCBI): domain Eukaryota; kingdom Metazoa; phylum Arthropoda; class Insecta; order Diptera; family Muscidae; genus Hydrotaea; species Hydrotaea diabolus. Next base: position 147,042,086 of record OY740718.1, on the reverse strand, counting down.
TTTAAAAATTAAATAATTCGATTATTACTGACTTTAAGCCAATCGATTAATAACTTTTCCCAGTAAAAATCATCCATCATCTTTTCTACTTTTTCCTTGTCATGACCCTCCCTACGAGTACTTCAAGTACTTTTATTGTGACCACACAGTTTTTGCCTCTGACTTTAATAGAATTTTTTTTGGTTACTTTAAAAATTCTCTTCCGAAGGTTCGGATACTTTGTGTATGCTCCGATACTACAGTTTCAGAAACTGAAAATTACAGAGCACCAACTATCATTCGATTGTACTGATTAAATACTCGAGGTGCATGTAATCCGAATCATTCGGTTGGCGAATAAAATCTGTTCTCTGTGTGTAGAAAAAATAGTTTTGCAATCGGTCCATAAATCAGTTGGACGAGAAGACTTTCAGTTGCAATTACCAAATGTTAATAATCTTGATGGTTTGAAAAACAATGAGATGATAGCTTTGATAATATTATGGCAGATATAACTTACAATTTAGTTTTTCTAATAAAATTAAGTGAAAATAATAATTAGTTGGAACTATTTATTTATGTTGTTGCTGTAAGGACCAATACATTTTGTTTTGAAGTCCCGTTCGTCTACAGAGGATCTACTTCGTTATACAGGTGAAGAAAGCGCCCCATTTGAATTGGATGCGTCCAGCTTAGTGGGCTTGGCCGAACAATTGAAGAGGTGCAGCACGTCATGTGGTCCCTGATGGCAGGCGGGACAAACGTCCGGAACGTTAGCATTAATTCGCGCCCAATACGAATTGAGGCGGCTGCACCATCCAGATCTCATAAAATGTAGAAACACGCGCGTCTGCCGAGTTTGCGTCTTCTCCGTTGGCGAAATCTCCGGTTGATGTTCCCCTAGCATTACATTTACGTTATAGCTGGATAACTGTTTATCAAATCGTTCAGACTTGCCTGATAGTTTTTAAACGCTCTCTCTTGTACCTCTGGACCTTTCTCTGTAGACCATGAAGATCGTACCTGATAATTAGCGGAGGCCTGAGCGGAGGCATCCTCAGAAGGCATACGAGGGTTTCTACTGGTATTTCTGGCCCAGGCAACACTAAATGTTGCCTGGCGGCATCCATTGGAAAGTTTGAAATTTTTTAGCATAAACGTACTCAGAACGTTTTGACGAACGACCATCATTTGTGTTGTTTACAGTGACTTGAAAAAATCAATTTGGCAAAAATTGGAATTAACTCGTGAACATTTTCGTGTGACCACGACAAGAGTGCATCTATGAACTGAAATCTTTGTATGGCGATGAAGCACCATCCTATAGCACTGTGGAAAACTGGTTTAATGAATTCAATCGTGGCCGACGCTCGCTCAAAGACGAAGGTCGTCCAAAAACGGCCGTTGTGCCAGAGAACATTGATGCCGTGCGTGAACTGATAATGCAAGATCATCATGTGACATACCGTGAGATAGAGGCATCCTTAAGCATTTCTTCCACCAGCATACATTCAATATTGCATGAATACCTGGCCGTAAAAAAGGTTTGTTCTCGTTGGATCCCGTACAATTTGACAATCGAAAAAAGGCTGGTCTCTGGTGCAAAGAAATTTTGAAAAAATACGATCGCGGTGATTAAAAAGACGTTTATAAGATCGTCACAGGTGAAGAGTTATGAATCTATGCGTATGAGCCCGAAACAAAACAGCAATCAACCGTGTGGGTCTCCGAAGACGAGCCAAATCCAACGAAAATTGTTCGTGGAAGAAGCACTTCGAAGCAAATGGTCGCCTGTTTCTTCGGCAAAACTGGTCATGTGTTGGCTGTTCCGCTTGAGCAACGTAGGAGATCAAGTCTGAGTGGTACACCACAATTTGTTTGCCTGAAGTCTTCGGAGAAATTCGAAAAGCGAACAAGAGAAGACGAATCATTGTGCACCATGACAATTCGAGCTCTCAGACATCGGCTCAAACCAGCGCCTTTTTGACCGGCCAGAACGTCGAATTGATGGGACATCTGCCGTACAGCCCTGGCTTAGCCCTCAATGACTTTTCCGGCACATCGAGAAAAAATGTGTCGTCAACGATTTTCGTCGCCAGAAGATGCTAAATTAACCATATTTTTTCGCGCAAATGATCAATTGTTTCGTTGGCTGTATGGTAGGTGGATACATCCTCTTGAAACCACATATCGTCCAGCTCAATCGATCACATATCGTCATGTTCACAAGAAGTTGGTAATGTTTTCGCGATAGCGAACACCATTCACGGTAATTACTTGGCCGACCTCAGTTTCGATGAAGTACGGCCGGAAAGCTCCGCCAGTCATAAACCGCACCAAACAGTCACTATTTGTGGATACATCGGCCTTTCAACAATAACTCGTAGATTCTCACTTGCCCAAATGCGGCAATTCTGTTAAAGAATTCACTGAGGTGAAAGTGTGCCTTGTCGCTGAAGATGATTATATTTGTAAATTCACCATTTACTTCTGTCTATTCAACCAACCATTCCATGTATTGACGACGCTTGACATGGTCAGTAAGCTTCATCTCTTGAGTTAATTGAACCTTGTTAGTGTGTAAACTCAAATCTTTATTCAAAATTCGCATCAGTGAGTTTCGTGAGATGTTCAATTGCTGGGCACAACGAGTCGAGTTGGACGGCATTTGGCACACTTTCGCGAACAACATCAATGTTTTTCGCAGAACGAACTGGGGGAATATGCAAAGGTGTTTTCACACTTCCTACAGACCCGGTTTGCTGAAATTTGCGCACAATTCGCCAGTGGACACATTTGGTCGATTATACTGATCAAAAATAATAACGACACAAAAAAAATGTACGTAAAGATGTGACTCATGAACCCTATACGTATTCGGTATGATTTTTTCTAAGGGTGTAACATGTTTGATTTTTTGTTGGAAAAATAAGCGTGGCCCTCTTTTTCGCATGTTAAACGACATGTGGAACACTCACTTGCTAACCGAGTTACTTCCATACAAATGCTAGTTAAATAACCTGAAAAGAACACAGCTTATGTAACTTGACAATGATTAGTACAAGATGAAAGGGCAGTGATTTTCAGTGGACTATCGACTGATTTTTAAAGTTGGTTTAAACACTAGCACAAAGTTAGAGATATAGGTAAAAAAAAGTTTCATTAGCCGTGTTCTTTTCAAGTTACTAAACAAGCATTTGTATGGAAGATACTCGGTTAGCAAGAGAGTTGACTGTTAACTTTTCTGGGTAACGAAACGAGTTAGAATTACCTGATTTTAACAAAAAGAATATTATGACACACCCGGCTTGTATAACAAAATCAAAAAATGATATTGATACAGAAAGAAAATGAAAAGAATAAAAGAAAAAGCGCGATAAAACCATTTCCATAAATGTTTATTGTTAAGATTTAGCGAAATTTCGAGGTAGCTATATTATTTTAAGACTAAACGAAAATTGTGGACAAAAAGTTGATGCTGTTGACTTGCTACAAAGCCAGAAAGGACCGCATCCGCGAGTCTTCTTAACCCATTTTCTAACAACATCTACACATAAAGTCGAAGTTGCGAAAATGTAACGGTGGTAGAAAATGGGCTAACAAAATGTTTTAAATTTTTTTTAGATAGAGTAACGAACGTTATTATTTTACGGTATTAGAACCTCTGCAAATCGCAGATCCTAGCCGGCCTACACGCAGAAAAAGTATGGTTATGATAATAATACTCATACTATTGTTGGGTATATGGTTGTGGTACAAAAATATTATGATCCTCACATCAATAGTATAATTCAAATACAGCCATACTATTACTCTCACAACCATACTATGATCTCCACATTCATATTATGATCCTCACAACCATAGTATGTTGTACAGACAACCATAGTATGATCCTCCCAACCATAGTATGATTCACACGCAACCATGCTATGATCCTACAAACATAGTATGATCACACACAATTATATTATGATACCCAGAATTATTTATTAAAATAAGGTTAGGTTTTCAACAATAGATTTGAATTATGAAAATTATTTAAAAATACATTTAAATTAAAATAACAGGAGTATATTATTTATATTTTCTAACAGTAGAAAAAATCAGTTAAAAATACGTAAGCGTTTTTATTAAAAATATTTTACTTAAACAAAGCCAAAGCAGTTTCTTTGAAAAATTTTAATTTTCATATAAAAGTACTATTATTGCATAACATTGTTCTTAAGAGCTGAGTTAAATGAAGATAAAAATTACAATCATACAGTATGATTGCTGTAATTATATTGTTGTTGACATTAAACCCAAAAAACAATACTTTTGTCGCACCAACCATATTTATATTGTTGATACAACCATATTTTCATTTTTAAATTTGGCAATAATACTACTGTTATATTTCAACCATATTAATATTGCGGCAATCATACTATTCTCAAAATTAAATTCGAAAAACAATGCTATGGATACGACGAGCATACTTTTATTGCGAAGACAATATTATTATTGCCGTGACCATATAGTAACCATATTTTTTCTCTGCGTTTTTTTAGATCCCCATGACTTTTGATTACCAAAGTTATTATCCATGTTCTTATATTTAATTTCAGACAAACCCATTGTAATTATGGCTCCAATACAGACGCAACATTGCGAAGTGAGCAGCATGGCGATTTTTTTATATGCGGACAACCAAAAAGACTGGGGTATGTAATGCTGGAATCGGATGCGGTCAAAAACTTCAGAGTATCTTTTATGTGCAAATTCCAGGCCAGGACCAACAAGGGGTTGTGAAGTCAGCTTCAGTAAGTATATACCTATTTTGTTTTATTGTATTAAAAATGACTAATGAAATGCAAATGATCTCAACGGATTTTCTATAAATCCTTTCCACATGTGTGCGGGGTATCACACCAACACTATCATAGAAAAATTTTGAATGCTCCACAATCTACTTATATTTTTCCTGTGATATATGTTCAAAATTTCCGTTGATTCTTCCCTTTGAGAATATTGAATAGTTTGCCAGTTTGTGGCAAATTTAAAAACATAACATATTTTCAGTTCTATCCCTCATATTTTTTTTTTTTAAATAACCAACACTCAGGGGATGCCCCTATACATGCGGTGCATTGCGTTGGCGAGTGGAAATTAATGGATCGGAGGGGGGAAAGAGGGAGTAATGATTATTGACGCTTGCCTTGAACTTCTGGATATCGTAATTAGTGGGAAATACATTCGCCGGAAGTCGATTCCACATACGGACAGTACGGGCGAAAAACGAATTTGATCTGTAGTGTATAGAGCGGTAAACCGTCCAATCGATAACAAACGGGTGTGAATTCCTAGAAAGTCGCGTATCCCTGCCGAACATCCTCACGTCAGGAATAAGGCGACGGATGTCTGATGAACACACACCATGAAAGTAACGAAAGAACAGCGTCACGCAACCCACATTCCGACGATGCTCAAGGGAAACAATAGAGTTGGATAACCTACTGTCACCTATCAGCACCATCGCTCTCCTTTGAACACGGTCAAGTAGCTTCAAGGATGATTTTGGAGCACCTGTCCAAATATGGGAGTTATATTCCATCTTTGGCCTGATGTAAGTTGTATAGATATTGAAAAGATCAGAAGGAGTGAAATATTTCTTGCACCGCTTTAAAAAGCCTATGCACTTGAGTGCTTCTTTCGACACTTCGAATACATGTCTCGCCCAACGAGCGTCACATTGTATTTTCATGCCCAGAACATCGAGAGCTTCTGATTGTTCAATATCCGTACCATCGATAGAAATTGTCGATATTGTTGGGTCAGCGAATCGCTTGTGAGACAACAAGCAGCACTGTGCGTTACGCGCATTAAAATCTACTCTATTCACTCGACCCCATTCGGAAATGGCCAGTAGATCCCGGCCATGTGTCTCATCCATAATTCGCCCTTTGTCTTCAATATCTTGAAGGCTCGGCCTACGGTCGAATGAATATGAATGACAGAGGTTACTATCATCTGCGAAAGAGTAGATTGGATTCACGGTCTGGCCCAATAGATCGTCAATGAAAATAAGAAATAAAGAGGGAGAAAGGACAGAGCCCTGTGGTACACCTGCGGTCAGCCTATGTGTGTTGGATGATAACCCATCTACAACAACTCTAATAGTGCGATCTCTAAGAAAGCTCGATATAAACCGAGCAAACGTATTACCGACACCAAAAGCGATCAGCTTTGAGATGAGTGCACCGTGCCAGACTCTATCAAAGGCCTTGGAGATATCTAGAGCCACGACCTTACTCTCACCAAACTGGTGGAAAGACCGACTCCAACGCTCCGACAAGAACGCCGACAGGTCTCCCGTAGAGCGGTTTCTACGGAAGCCATACTGTCGATCACTTAGCAAGTCGTTGGTCTCTAAATACTTTACAAGATGGTGGTTTACCATGCTCTCCATTACCTTGGAGAGCGCAGAGCAAATCGCAACTGGCCGATAATTCGCAGGATTATTAGCTTCACCCTTTTTAGGGATCGGCTGGACGTTTGCAACCTTCCAACACGCTGGGAAAACTCCCGCATGGTAAGCGAGGTTGAAAAGGTTGCGTAATGGACGGGCTAGCGTCGACGAGCACTTACATAGGACAAGTGCAGAGATACCATCCGGGCCCGGGGATTTATTTACATCCCTCATAATTCAAATACCTTAAGTAAACAGTTCTCAAATCCATTCCATTTTCCTTTCTCAAGGCCATACAAAAGCTATTGATGCTATCGCTTTATTTGAAGTTAAAATAAAAAGTCGACTTTTAGACTTTTTTAAAACTAAAAATCGACCTACCGACGTTGACTTTTAAAAGCCCAAACATCGATTAGTCGAAAATCGACTTATAGCACCCCACTTGATACTCCTTCCTGCAAGCCGACACATATTCCTTTGCCCTTTAAAAAGTGTTTGACCTGTGGACAACCAAATAAAACTTACTGCTCTCTAATATTAGAATATTTTGGTGTTGATTAGTGTTTTAAACAATTTTGTCTAATTGAAAACTATGGGGAAACTTGAATATTGAATGTTCATGCGGAAGATTGGTAGATTCCATTATATGCGGCATGCTGATTTATTATGATTGGGTAGGGAGCTAACCCAAGGAATGCCGTGTGGCGTGTCTGCGAAATAATGGTACATGCAATTTATTACACAATCACATTCGAATGCGAAACCTCCCACAGTGCATAAATCTTTTTGCAAAGCCATAAAAATCATTTCGCCCCAAATAGCACTGATCAGCAGATCAACCGAGATGTGCCTGGTCTGGTCTGGTAAAACAACACCCAACAAATCCGAAATGATCTCCGCGAGAGATGTGGCTAATGCTCATTCATCGTAATGATAAATGTGTATAATCAGACAATTATGAGCGCCACCACCGACAATTGTAATAAATTCACATGGAATGGAATTCGTAAACATAATTTATATCAAAATCATGTCCACGGACCTCCCCCTACCCCTCAAAGCCAAAAAAAAAAGAACACAACGAAAAAATTAACAAAACAAACCGGAGGATGCAACCGAAAGCAGCTACCAAACGAGCAATTAAAATGAAACAGTAATGAGAAATTATTTACTTAATCCGATACTCTAAAGATCAAAGGAGCCGTGTTAACCAAAAACAAAAAATACAAAAAAAAGATTATGAATGAACATTGCAAAAATCTATCGTAATAAGCGATTGTTTCCTTTTGGTGGAACGCGTACGTAATCAATTCGATTGCATGCCATTGCCCATGTCGATGTGTGGAAAATCTAGAACGTCCATTATGGTCAAGTGTGAAAACGGAAACGGAAATTGCTCGCTCGGTTTCTGGCGATCTGCGCCGCGCGTTCAAACATAATTACAGTTTAATAGTTTTGTGTTTTAATTAAAAATAAATAAATTTGTGATTTCGTTATGCAAATGCTCAATTCGTTTTCAAATTAGCATAATTTTTCGTTTTCGAGGCACCCGTATATGGAAAATAAATTTAATGACGTAAAAGGGCACTGATGTGGCAGTTTAGAGGAACTGTTTACAGCCACAACAAAATGAAACCAAAAAGGTCAAATTCTGTGCATATTCAGTAAGGAAGTCTCGATACACTTTAAGAAAAATGTTAAACAGAAGCATTTTTAATCCAATTGATTATAAGGCCTGATCCATTTCGAGGTTCCCTATTTTTTTTAAGAAAAAAACACAGAAAATTCAAATTGAATGGGCAAGGTTTATTATCATTTGAAAGTACATTCTTTGGCATTTATTTTTTGAAGATTATGTATATCAAATGTTGGCCGCGGCTACGTCTCGGATGGTCCATCCGTTGAGTCCAATTTTCGATTACTCGTTCGAGCATTTCGACTGGTGACTGGCGAATGACACGTGTGATGTTTTGCTTCCAGGCTTGAATCGAAGCGGGTTTGTCCACATAAACTTTAGACATTTCATATTCCCACAGGAAAAAGTCTAACGGTGTGATATCACATGATCTTGGTGGCCAATTGACGTGAAATTATCTGCTCACTGAAGTGTTCTCTCAATAAATCCATTGATTGATGCGATGTGTGGGAAGTGGCTCCGTCTTGTTGAAACCAAATGTCGCCGAGATCACGAGCTTCAATTTCAGGCATAAAATAGCCGGCTATCACGGCCCGATAAAGGTCGCCATTGACGGTTACGTTCTCACTGGCATCATTTTTTAAAAAATATGGACCGATGATTCCACCGGCCCGCAAACCACACCAAACCGTTGTTATTTTTGGATGATGTGGTAGCTCTTGAACCTCTTCTGGTTGCTCTTCGTCCCAAATGCGGCAATTTTGCTTGTTCATATACCCATTGACCCAGAAATGGGCCTCATCGCTGAACAAAATTTTGCTCGAAAACGTCGGATCTTTTTGGAACTTTTCAAGCGATGTCGCTTGGGAACGTCGGGCGGCTTTAGTTCTTGCACAAGCTGTATTTTGTACGCTTTCAATTTAAGATCTCGACGTAAAATTGCGCCAAAAATTGTGTTGGCTACTCCTAATGCTTAGTGCGAATTCAGGTAAGATTTGGATGTAAACTGTGGCTTTTGAAGCTGCAGATTCTGAAACCGAGAAGGACGATTGTTTGGGGGCATTTTGAAAATATGTACCTATGTAGTCCATTTTTACTACAGTTTGTTCATAATGTTCCATGCAAAACGTTGGCACTATTGGTTGTACTTTCTGGCTTCTAGAGCAGCAGGACCTCAAATCGGGATGGACATTTGTGTGGGAGCTATTCGAAAACTTGGATCGATATAAAAAAATTGCATCAAAGATATGTGTTGGTCATCGTAACGCTCTGTGCGAAATGTAAAGTGTGGTTCAATTTTAAGGGCCGATGTTTAATGTAAACCACACCTAAACGTCAAGTTTTTTTCTGCATTTTATTTGGTATTTCTCAACTTCAGACTAACTCAATTTGAACAATGTAAAGATACACAAGCTTCACAAACGTCATCAATGTCAGAATGGTGGCAAGAAATGGCAATTTTCGTAAAAAATCACCTTCAGTGATGAGGCCCATTTTCACAACGGTGGATTCTTCAATAAGCAGAATTGCCGCATTTGGGCGAATGATAATCCAAGAGTGATTGTCGAAAAAACAATGCACCCACAAAGAGTGACTGTTTGGTGCGGTTTATGGGCTGGCGGCATCAACGGCCTGTATTTTTTTCTAAAATGAGGCCGGTCAGGCAGTTACTGTGACTGGTGTTCGCTATTGTGAGATGATAACGAACTTTTTATGGCCCAAATTGGAAGAAAAGGATGTGGCCGATATGTGGTAACAGGACGGTGCCACTTGCCACACAGCTAACGAAACAATGCCTCTTTTCCGCGACAAATTCAATGGCCGTGTTATCTCACGTCGTGGCGATGTTATTGGCCGCCAAGATCATGCGATTTGACACCTTTGGACTACTTTCTTTGGGGCCATTTGAAAGAAAAAGTGTACGTTGACTTATCGACAATTCAAGAGCTAAAGGATGAGATAATTCGGCACATTAACGGCATAGAACTTCAACTAAAATCGAAAATCATCGAAAATTTGGACCATCGGATGGAGGTGTGCCGACGAGGTCTCGGCGGCCTTATGGCCGATATTTTGTTTCATACATAATTGAAAGAAATGACAATAATTTCCTAAATTATTTGTGTTTTATTTAAAATCAACATCGGCCCATTCAAATTTTATCACCCTGTATATTAACCGGGTGTAATATGCATTTAAACATTTAATACAAACTTTCTATTTTTCTTTTTATATCAAACCAAACAACACAAAACAAAGTTAAAATTAAATTTCAATAATTTTTGTTTTGTTTTCGTCGCTTGGATGCGGTATATTTTCCCGAAATTCTTCGGTCTGTCCATAGTACAACACGTACAAGGAAGTTGTCAAAGCTCAAGTTTGCGAAAGGAAATTTATGAGTGTTGCTGAAAAAAGTATAAAGTCAGCTGATTGCCGACACTACCTGTATAATTGTGTCATGGTTCTGCCAAACTTAGATTTTTCAATATAGAAGTTTGTTTACGGCTCCGTACATTTCAGAAGTTTCCATATGTGACGCGCAAAATAGAAAGGGACCTAAGGGTAAAAACCACTTTTGTTCAGGAGAGCCATTTTAAAGATTTAGATACGTGTATCTTTGGTTTACCATCACTTTCATAAAACGCGCATATCTCTGGGAGGGAACACTTTTGGGGCATGGGATCGGTCTCATTCGATGCTCAGATGTTGTCCACATCTAAAAAAAGTGAAAATTGATTTTTTTTTACTCTTAGGTCCCTTTCTCTATGCGCTGTCACATATAAATACATCTATTCAAGAATTTTAGTTTTGAATTTAATGTAATGCATTAATTTGGACGTAATGCTGGAATCGGGTGCGGTTGAAAAGTACAGAGTATCTTTAATGTGCATAATCCAGACCAGAACCAACAAAAGGTTGCTTCAGAAAAATATACCTTTTTTGTAATTATTCTAAAAATGACATGAAATTTCCTATTTAGCCATTACCATCCAGACTATAAATAGTATTTCGAATGATCCACAACCTAGTTCTCCATTTAGTCAAAGTCATCGAAATGCCAACAGTAAAATATGTTTAAAATTTGCGCTTCTTCTTTCCATTGCGAATACTCGTATTAAATAGTTTGCCAATTTTAAAAACTTCAATTTTTGCAGTTCTATCCCCCCATTATTCAAATCCCTTAATCTGTCAACAATTTGTAGTTGAAATATATATTCGTATGTATGTTTTCGCGTACATACTCAATGAAAATTCAATGTTTCACCAATCCTACAGTAAACAGTTCTCTAATCCGTTTCGATTCGTCTATTCCATTTGTCTTTCTCAAGGTCATACAAAAGCTATCGATGCTATTGCTAAATTGTATGTTGTATTGGATTTTTCCTAATTCTCATGGTACAGTGGCACACATTCCCATTTGTCAAATCAATAACCGTTTTTGACAAATTATTGAACGAATACAAGGAAAATAAATTCAATTCGCAATACACAGATCGAAATGCAGAACGAAAAAAGCATCTGCAGACCTTCATGCTCCAATGGCAGAATCAATGTTAGGACAACGCAAATGAAGGCGGTTTCACGACGGATCGAGTCGAATTGTATGTACCCTTCATCATGGCATGCGTTACTAAGTGCGATGAAGTATGTGTCTAGTATTATCAGAAATTTGTTTAGCGATTATAATGGCTACACGTTATTCAAATATATTTGTAATAGTTCTGAATCTACCTAAAGAATGGCTACCTTAAGTTAGTCTTAAGGGCTTAATCGGTGTTTGCATAACACCGATTCTCTGCAGTTACCCACAAAAATACCAACGGCACACAGTATTCCAGAATCAATTTTATCTGCCATAATCTATAACTTTTGATCTAATCAACGTTTTTGAGTTCTGTAAAAACGACTGTTGTAGACAAGAAATCAAGGATTATTTTGACAATCACAATCTGGTTATTGGGTATATTTTATAAATCAGCCCAATCAGTTGACGTCGTTAATTATGTTGTGCAATTTTAGAGAAAAGTAAAATTTTCATTTTTAATTTTTTTTGTTTCTAATTATTAACCTGTAGTTGGCTAATAAAAAATTATAAAATATAATATTAATATTTTAATGTGTGGTTTAATATCTTTATTCTGGCGTGTACCAGATATATCTTGGTTGTAGCAACTTTTTTAAAAGTTTCGATTTAACAAAAATATGAGTTGGACCAAAATTACTTGTTTTTTTTCATAAGCCTTTAAAGAAGGAAGTACCAATTTGCAAAGATGAAAGGGTCCGCTATTTTTTGCCCGCCTGAAATTTCCTCCTAGGAAGATAAATATATTTAGTTAAAAAATCAAGTTTTTTAGTCCTTAAATGCGAATTTCTCATATTTTTCTGGAAAACTTTGTAAAATCTGGGTAAATTTCCTTTCTCCTATTGCTTAATTTGTAACCCCCACGCAGAAAAAAGTATGGTTGGGGTGACAATATTTGAAGAGGATCATACTATTGTTGGGTATATGGTTCTGGCACAACAATATTATGATCCTCACAACAATAGTATGATGCTCACATAACCGTTCTATGATCCCCACAACTCAACCATACTATGATTCACACTCAACCATACTATGATATCCACAACCATACCATGATCCTCACAACCATAGTATGTTTCTCATACAACCATAGTATGATCCTTACAACCATAATATGATTCGAACTCAACCATACTATTATCCCTACAACCATAGTATGATTGACTCAACCATACTATGATACCCAAAATTATTTATTAGGATTGGGTTGTTATTCAAAAATAGAGATATGTATCAAGCAAGTTATTTTAAATCTCATTACACTTAGTTCATAGCCAGATTTGAGGCAATGATTTTATTAAACATTTCATGCAAGGAACAAAAATATATATTCCAACGGCAGTCGAAAATACTTTCAGTTGCCAGCAGGGGTGAATGCTACTTCACCATCCGTAGACCCGAAGCAACGAATGTGATTAAATTATGATCAATGGCTATATACTTAAGTGCATCCAGATTTTAAATAAACGAGAACCAGTTGGAAGTACAGTATTTCACCGTACAAAGTAAACACAATACAAAACCCCTCGAACTACCTTCCGATTGTTGTTGTTTTTTATAATAGACAGCAACCACGCACTGTATCGTGTGCATGTGTTTGTTTGGCATATCAAAAAAAAAACATACGCATACACATATGCTCTTTAAAACCTCTTTTGTTATGTTCATTGTCACAATCATACGGTATGATTGCCGTAATCAAATTATTGTTAACGTAAACTTTAAACAACAATACTTTTGTTGCACCAACCATGTTTTTATGGTTGCTACAACCATATTTTCATTTCTAAATTTGACAATAATACTATTGTTACATTTCAACAATATTAATATTGCCGCAATTATACTGCTGTCAAAATAAAATTCAAAAAACAATACTATGGTTGCGACGAACATGGTTTTATTGTAGAGAACATATTATTGTTACGGTGACCATATAGTAACCATATATTTTCTCTACGTGCAGCCGGAGTTCATTTGCCGGTGAAAGAAACAATTCGACAAAGTCAAAAACTAAATCACACGTTTTCATTTTTTAAAAAATGAAATATTTGTTTTTTAGAAGTCTTTAAAACTGGTAAAAACAATTGTAATATAATTGTTTTATATATTATATGTGTTCCCTTTTTTAGGAAGTTAAAATCTGTTTAATTACATAAAGTATAATTAAATGTAAAAATCGTATTGAAGTCATTCAAAACGTCCGCAACGAAAACAAAGCTTTCTAAATTTAACTACCAAATTTGTTGTTGTTTTTTCTTAAGTCGAACTACGTTCATAAAGAGAGCTAAGAGTGCACTAAAAATATAAGTGTATACTTAGTAGGGACATAAATACTGTTACAACATTGAGCACACCCATTTCAATAGTAGAACTGAACATACCCCGTTAATGTCGTATGGGTTTTGAAAGCTAACCTCAATAGCGTTAGTCCGTAACGGGATTTTAAAATTGTTTCAACTTTCATCATGGAGTGGTCAGATAATAAGAACCGTAACGCTGTAATAGCGCTTTTCAAGTGTGAAATGAAAAAAGCGATATTTTCAAAACGCTCCGGCCACTTAGGATTAGCAGCATGTTCGTCTACCGATTCATAAAACTGTTTGCGGAGACTGGAGATGTAAAAGATATCACGCAAAAGTCCATGAGTCGAATCATTAAAAAAAACTTGGGACTTGGGGCTTTCAAACGACGTACCGAACATTTATTGACTGCAGCTTAAAAAAAAGAATTGAAAAATGCAAACGTCTTTTGGTGAAGCACGCTGATAACTCGCACAGAAAAATTTTGTTCACAGATGAAAAATGCTTACCGTTCAGGAAAAATTTAACAAGCAAAATGGTAAAGTGTATGCGCGGTCATCTAAGGAACTGAACTGATCCCAAGGGTGGAAAAGGGTCAACAACCATCTTCAGTCATGGTTTGGTGGGTTGTCTCTTACGTTTGGGGTCACTGACCTACAATTCTGCGAACAAGGAGTCAAAACATCGGCCAAAGTTTACCAAGAAACTGTTTTGGAAACTGTTGTAAAGCCTCTTAAAAATTCCCTGCTCCAAAACCAGCCATGGACTTTCCAGCAGGATTCTGCGCCGGCCCATAAGGCTAAAACGTACCAGGCCTGGCTTCAAAACAATTTGCCAGCGTTTATTTCCTCTGAAGAATGGCCCTCAGGCTGTCCAGATTGGAACCTTGGAACCTATATTGCAAATTGTGGACGGTTTTAGAGGGCAAGGGTTGTCACAAATGATACCCCAACATTGGATCTCTTAAGACTGCTTTGGTTTGAGCTGTGGCCAATTTTACAATGGGACTTAAGGCGCGTGTAAAGGCGGACATTTCGAATAAGTAGATTCTTTTTGGATAATAATAAATATATTACAAAATATTTGGTCCAAAAACATTGAGTACTTTTTATTTTACAGCATAAAACGTGTGTAACAATGTTTATGTCCCTACTAAGTATATATTTATTAAAAAATGATGATGGCCGGAAAGTAACCGTAAATGGTACTCGCTATCGCTTCATGATATCGGACTTTTTGCTACCTGAAATTGAAGCATTTAATCTTGACGACATTTGATTTCAACAAGTCGGTGTCACTTGCCTTAAAATTAACACTACAATTTAAAGTCGAAAATTGATTGTTGGCGATTCCTTTGTATGGTTCTTCTCAGCTCTCATCACAAATAAAAAAAGTTTGATAAAATATAAATTAAAAAATTGCAATTAAATTAAAGTTTAATAAAAAGATGAAATAAAATTACAACTAAATTAAATTCTTGTAATTGAAATAAACAAGAAGTTAATTTAGTTGTGATTTTTATCTCATCCTTTTATCAAACTTAAATTTAATTGCAATATTTTTCAACTTTTATTATCAAACTTAATTAATTTGGGATTCGTCCTAGCTATTTGAACTTGAAATCTTATTATTTTGAAACTCTGGGATATGTCGAACTTTCTTTTATACATTGAACAGGGATTAATAACCGGCTCAAGACCTCTTGCTTCCATATTTAAATAGAAGCAAGTTTTTAACAAAATGGCAAAGTGACATTGATTTTCGTGGCTGCACACTACTTTTATCATGATTTCGGGCCCGTGACAACCCTCTTCATAAAGCTTCGCTGCAATTGTTGAAAGTAAAACCGAAGTCTATAAGGCCAGGCTCTCCCCAAACGAATGAGAACTACTGTTGTAAACATTTCAAATTTTCTTCACACAATTGCCCACGAAAATACAACTCACTCTTCCACTTCCAAAGAGACTCCACATCGAGAGTGTAATGCAACAGACCGAAATAAAACAAACGAGCTAAATAAACGTTTCAAATTATCGTAATAAGACCATCGAATTCTGAAGGATAAGATTAGATCAACTGATCAAACATATTGAAACATTTTTATGAACTTGTTGCAAATGATAGGCCAAACCTAGTATAGAGCATACAATTTAGCGTTGGGCGACATTCAATTGCGTTGTGAGATTTTATTTTAAATTCGTTCCACAACAAAATCTAAGGAAACCGATCAATAAAACATGTTACAGTTTTGCGGCATTTCATTTTGGGTGACATGTTGTTGGACACATTTTAAAAATGTGTACACTTTTTAATATTCTGCGAAATTAACACATGCATGCATGCATTCATTCGTTCGTTACGTGATTTCTTCGTACAAAGAAATCAATCGACTTGAATTATTTTCAATTTATATTCTTTTTTCGCAATCATCGCTAAGAATTGGAAATTAATTTGTATGCTAAGAATGAGTCAGTCGTCTAAAAATCTAAAATCCAAAAACAAATTTTAAAAGTTCCAAAAAATTGTATCGTTTCATATATTTTGTATTTACACTCTCGAATTTTTTGTGGTTGAATTCTAGATTTTCTTAACTCAAACATTTTTTGAGATCACAAGACTCGATAAAGGAGGATGAAAAAAAAGTGGCTTAAGAGAATTTTATAAATTTTCGAAAAATATAAATAAATTACCAATAAAATTTAGTTGTGGGTCGTGGCACATGTTTATATTAAAATTTTGAATTTCGTATACTTATAGATAAGACGAGACTTCTGTATATTGTAAACCTATTCTAAACCTTGAATATAGTGTAAACCTTTTTTTATTATAATTTTTTTTTTTGCTTAAAACGCTAAAAATATAAATAGTTCAAATCGAATAGTATTGGCATATAAAAATGAGATTGATCACAGTCTAAGTAAATATTAAAAATCAATCCACAGGGTTTAGCGCGGTAATTTGCTTATTTGGAAATGAAATAAAAAAATTATTTTATATATTATTTATTGGACAGTAAGGGAATTTTTAAATTACATAGTTTTAAGTAGTGTATCTGGCAAATGTCGACCTTCTCTATCCACACTCCGCTGTATACGTTTTCGGAAGTTTTCATGAACTGCAACAAGCATGTCGACTGGTATTCTGTCAATTTCAGCCTCAATATTGTTACTTAGGTTTTCCAAGGTGTTGGGACGGTTGATATATAACTGCGAATGGGAAAAAAATCGCATGAGGCTAAGTCTGGTGAGAGTGCCGGCCAGTTCACATCACCCCTCAAAGAGATAAGCCGCCCAGGAAACATTTACCTCAAAGGGCACCATCCTGTTCGAACCATGTATCCTCTAATTGCATTGCCTTAAAAGCCGGCTGAAAACAAGTCTGGAAATTCCAAGAGCAAGTGATTGCTTCCGAGCAGAGCGTATCAGAGATTGCAGTACTGCTGCTCGAACTCTATCGATGTTTTGTAGGTGTTGTAATCCTTCTTTCAGGTCCCTTCGTACACATGACACATTTCCTGCTGTCAGTGCTGGATTTCCCATTAGGCCGGAATAGACCATGGCCTAGGGCCCCCACGAAAATCTGCTATGATTTTTTTTTCAATGCAATTTTTAATTTCAAGTTAATTTTTTTCTTTTTTTTAAATTTTAATTTTTTTTCAACCAATTTTGTTATTAGAACGAGGTTCGTGCAGCTATTGACGATTGGTCAGTGCGACCTAAGGCGTGTGTAAAGGCAAAAGGTGGACATTTCGAATAAGTAGATTCTTTTTGGGTACAATATACATCAATGAATATATTAAAAAAATATTTGGTCCAAAAACATTCAGTACTTTTTATTTTACAGCATAAAACGTGTGTAACAGTATTTATGTCCCTACTAAGTAGTTTGACAGAAAATGAGTACCGCGAAAAAATTATTTGTTGTTAAGTTGAATTTCACCCTGACGATTGGGAAGATTTTTATCCTGAACTTAAACAGTTTCACGATTTTATCAAACCAAATTTTCTCTGAACTTTACGAAAATTTGATTCGAGATATTCTTGAAACTGTTTTCCCAAACGTTGACATTGCTCTTTGCGCTCTTTTTAAATTTGAAACGCATAAAAAACGAGCAAAGAAGTGTTATGCGCCAAGAACGATTGGACATGCTAAGTCTGATGTCCAGTGAATCGAATGTTCTTCGTCAAATTGATTTTGATGTTCTTAATGATTTCAGTGATCTGAAATGTAGGAGAAAAGTTTTTTAAAGATAAACATCGTTTTCATATTTAAAAGAGATGTCCAAAGATTATTTTATGTATTACTATACTCATAATTATGTAAAATCAAAAAATATATAATTTGTCCGAAAAAAACTATTTTGATTGTTTTATTGTGTATACAACCTTTAAGTGATATGAATAATGTGTTTAAATTCTATAAATGCATAAATAAAAAATAATTTTACTATTATTAAATAAAAGGGGGCCCCAAAATTTGAATGGCCTATGCCCCCCATTTGGGGTAATCCGGCACTGCCTGCTGTTCTCAATGAAGTTATCAAATTTACAATTGTTTGCCGTCCAGGAACACGTCCACGTGTGGGAACAGCGAATCGTAAAAGAAAAGCACGCTGCACTGCAACAATCGAGTTCGCATTTGAAAAATACGCTTCAACACAAAATGACCTCTCCTCACGTGTCCAATGCATGATTGCAACTCAAAAACAGACGAATACAAATCTCCCGTCAGCCACTATAAGCCACGCACACTCTCCACTCTCTTCGAGCAACAGTGCCGCTACAGCCTGCAGTTCAAAAAAGCAATTTACCGAGCTCTACCCTGTTTATTTGAATTCCTAGTGAGGTTTGCTTTAGTTCGAGTACCTCTGGGACTTCTGACGTCCATTACGGACTTACTTGCTTTATTCCCACAACATTCCATTAAGAAACAAGGGGGAACTTTTACCAAATCAGTGGGCTGTACACGATTCAATTCCTATATACTAACCTTATACCTCAGATTTTAAGTTTTTTTTTCTACTGAGATCGTGTAAATAGTATATTATTTATTAGACGAATACGAAAAGTGGGCGGACATTTGTGAGGGAGGTTATTGAATACCATAGGGAAAAATATTACGACAGACAACGTTTTAAAATGATTGATAGCTCCTTTCGCAAGTTATCGTGCGAATCACCCACTGACACGAATAGACGGACGTGGCTCAAATGACTTAAAAAAGTCATGAAACGGATTTGGTCAAAACATATGCTTACGAGTATTTCGACGCGTTGCACTTTTTGCTCGTACCGAATGATATATACCCTTTCTCCTAGTAAAGTGACAAAAAGGCATGCCATTTTATAAGTGTATAAGTAAACCATTTTTTGCCTTTACTAAAAATTTAAAATTTTTGACTTAAAACCTTTTGTTGAACAAAATCATTTTTTGACGCAATTCAGCTTTATCTAATTGGCCATTCATGAGTCTAACAATTAATTCTCATTTCTCCAAACATAAGCTTACCTCAAGCAGCTTTGGATTTGATAGCGCCTATTCAGATTTTTGGATTTAAATTTTCTTAAATCGGGAATTGATTTTAATTTAATTATTGAAGTATTTATTACATTAAGCCAGCATTCATGACAGCCACCAACATTTGAACTAAATAAATAACTAAATATATTTTAAAGCCGTCTGATTACACTCTGCGAATGGTAAGGGTCAGTGATCGGTTTGGAATGAAACCACCGGGGAAAGTTATATTGGTAAAAAAAAGTCATACGTGTTCCAGCGTTTCGCTGGGTCTCATCTAGGAATCGAGATATATCGATTTGAAGTTAGTAAGTATCGTATAGGGGAATTTGTCACGTTTTAGGCTCTTTTGTTTGACATAACTCGAGAACCACTCGTCCGATTTAGCTGAAACAAATTTAGAAAAATTAAGAATTACAATTCCTCTAATCTGTTCTTAAACCGTTTTCCTACTTAAGCAACAGTTTCGCAATTATAAATAAATGTATGAAAAAAAAATTATTTTTGCCTAAAAATTAAAATTTTTTTTTTTTAATTCATAAAAAATCCAAAACGGTAAAAAGTGTCAAGTCCTATTACTTTCACGTAAAGTCACATAACCTATGACCAAAATGAGACATAAATTATGAAAATCGATGCAAAAGAGCCAAAAACGTGACAAATTCCCCTATACGATACTTACTAACTTCAAATCGATATATCTCGATTCCTAGATGAGACCCAACGAAACGCTGGGACACGTATGACCTTTTTTTGACCGATATAACTTTCCCCGGTGGTTTTATCCCAAACCGATTGTGGCTGTCGCACAGTGATATTGCATACAAAATATTAAAAATATTTTTTTTAATAACAAAAATACTAAAACCTTGCAAACTCAATTTCTATTTAAGACTCTTTCTTAGAAGATAGTCATTACTTTAATTCTTTGGACATTAACATTGCCTTGATTGGCAAATGCCTTCCGGCCAGGCCGTAGGCCTCTTTCTAGACGTTATTGTCATGCAACTTTATAGCAGCAATCAAGACCTAATTCTGAAACACTTCATCTATTTCAATCCAATTACGGAAAAATGTTTTTTTTTATAAACATTTAACCTGACCCCACTCAAAATGTTTTCCTTGCTGTTGTCGTAAACACCGAATTGTGTTCTAACCGAAAGTCCTTTCAACTCACACTCATCGAGTTGTGGTCTAACATAAAGTCCTTTCGACTCTCGCCCCACCTTCACTTGTTCTGTTTTCCATACTAACATACTTTGGCCAAGAAGCTCACGTTATGCAAAATGGTTATTTGGAAAGGAAAAAACAAATCTGAACGTCTCCGAACGGCTAATGCATTTTTATACAGAAGTTTTTACATGGCTTAGAGATAAATCTCTAACTTGTAAAGTCGCCGGCCTTTACGTGGTGGAAACCCGCTGCTTAAAATTGTAAGATGTTTGTACTCTGCACTCTTCCATTACACCACGCGGCCCATGTAAGGGACGTTTTATAAGCCCGACACGATAACTTTTTTCAAAAATAATATTTTTATAGAGTGAATTGTTTAAAAGAGTAAATATTTTGAGGGTTGTTCAGATCCATTAGCCTGGTACTGGATTCATTCATGCGAAAAATGTTAATCGCATAAAAATGATCTGTAAGTAAGATGTTTACAAACATTTTTTGTCGGTAAATTAATGACATGATTATTACTCGTATTTGCTCATAGAAATCAAAAAAGTTTCTTTAATTGTGTGAAGATATTAATAAGCAACTTTAATGACTACAATTTCACATGAAAAGGCGATCCTAAAGATTTGCCCATATTCAAACAGAACCGATTTACAGGCTGGTCTACGTAACATTTTAAATTTAAATTGGCTGTTATAAAAAAGAACTGATTTTTTTTCAAATTTCTTGATTTACTGGTAATGTTGAACTTTGTCATTTAATAATGGAACACCATCCGATGCGTTTTCGCTTCACCCAATGGGATGAAGGTTTGGCAGGAGATGAAGAATTTTACCGAAAATCGTGAAACTCATTTTCATCTCGGTGGCTATGTCAATAATCAAAATTACCGCATGTGGGGTTTAAAGAACCCACACGTGACTATTGAGAAGCCAATGCATCGACAACGAGTCACTTTTGGTGTGGATTTTGGGCTGATCATTGGGACATTTTTCTTCGAAAATGAGCAAGAAGCCGCCGTTACCGTCAACGGTGGGAGTTATCGCGCAATGCTCAACGATGTTTGTTTTCCAAAAATGCTATTGAATAACATAGACGACATTTGGTTACGCAATGTGAGGTCGATTGGCCGCCCCGGAGCTGTGATTTGAGCCCTATGGAATGTTTTCTGTGGGGAGCCATAAGGCAACAACGACAATTGTAGCGTTGAAATATAAAATCGATGTGGCAATTGAAGAGATTCGACCCGAAACAATCGAAATTATTCTGAAAAATTGGGTTGATCGGATGAGGTACTGTCGAGCCAGCTCTAGTAGTCCTAGAATGATAATGTGTTCCATTATTTAATGACAAAGTTCAACTCTTCCAATAAAACCAGAAATTCAAAAAAAATTATCCGTATTTTTTTTTACAGCCGATTTAAATTTAAAATGTTAACTCGTCCACCTTGTATAAGACATACATATCTGCGCTGATAGAATTATCTGGTTACTAAGTAAAAAAAAATATTGTTGTTTTAAAAGCCAAGCAAAATCAAATATTTTTAAATATGTACAACTCTTGTTTCTCTTTAACTAAACTTTTTTCTTAGTGTCGTATAAAAAAAAACATGGCAAAAAAAACAATTTACATAAATATTTTAAAATGGAATATTTTTAAGAAATTTGAGAATGTGGATAAATTTAAGTCGATAAATATGAATCCAAATTTTCACTTTTGGAAGTTCCGGCGCCAAACCGAGGCCGTACCGCTCAAAGCGACAAAAATATTGCAGCCGTCAATGTATCCGTTCAAAATGAGCCAAATCAGTCGATTCCACGTCATTCTCCGGAATTGGGCATTTCTCAAACCACTCTGTGGCGTATTTTGCGAAAAGATCATCTCCTTCATAGTTAAAAGAACTTAAGCCACTTGATTATTTGAAACGCAAAAACTTCTCCGATTGGGCTCCGGCAAAGTTTCACGAAAATCCAGAATTTCATCGAAAAATCATCTTCTGCGATGAAGCTCATTTTTGGCTGAGTGGTTTTGTTAATAAAATAAATATGCGTTATTGGACAGCAACAAACCCACATGTGCTTCAAGAGACTCAATTGCATCTGCAAAAAATTACTGTGTGATGTGGTTTTCATGTCGGAGGTGTGATTAGGCCGTATTTTTCGCCAATGAAAACAATCGTCATGTTACCGTCAATGGAGAGCGCTATCGTGCCATGTTAGAAAATTATTTTTGGCCAGAATTGTATGAGCTTGACATCGCCGATATGGGGTTTCAACAAGACGGTGCCACAAGCAACACAGTACGCGTTACAATCGATTTACTAAAGAGCGAATTCGGTGAACGTGTTATCTCGAGAAATGGTCCGGTCGAGTGGCCACCTCGTTTATGCGATTTATTGCCATTGGAGGGGCCACATAAAGTCATTGCCAACAACTTTAGATTAGCTCAGAGACAACATCGAAAGCGAAATTGCCAACGTTCCGGTCGAAATGTGTGCAAGAGTGGTGGAAAATTGTGCCCCAAAAAAGATCGCTGTACACGGACCCGTGTCGGTCAAATGACCGAAATCGAATTTCATTCTTAAAATGTAACATTTGCACTACATCTGGAATAAATTTGAACTCTATATCTTAAATATTCTGTTTTATTAATATATAAAATTGTTATGTGCTTAATGGAAACCCCTGTACTTTATATAACTTCAATAATTAGCTTCTCTGGAAAGTCTTAGACGTAGACGCATTATACTTATAGTTCCAAAGAAAGAAGTCCAATGGTGTCAAATCACATAATAGTTTGGGCCAATTAACATCGCCACGACGTGAGAAATCACGGCCATTGAATTTCTCGCGCAAAGAGCCATTGTTGCGTTGGCTGTGTGACATGTGGCACCATCCATATCGTCCAGGTTTATATTCTCAATTTCTGGTTTCAAAAGTCTGTTATCATCTCGCGATAGAAAACACCATTCGCGGTAACTGTTGGTCGACCTCATTTTTAAAGAAGTATGATCCGTTACCAACGAACTGGGCGAGCATTTACAAATTTCCTTTGAATCTGGTTCAACTTGTCACTTAGATGTATTGAAAAATCGGGAGGTATATTTTCATGTTGGCAATATCAACTTGATTTCCCTTCCGGTTTCTCGTTAACGATCTTTGTTCTGCTTATGAACTGCTTTCGGATAGCAAAACATGGTCCCATTTCTTCGTGAAACAAATCGTTCGTTTTTTGCGCAAGTAAAACTAAAACCAATTTCACATACCAGCAAAATTCGAAATAAAGTTGTACGTTAAACTCGTGTTTTTGGCGTTTATTTTTTACACACACCTTGAGTTGAATCACTGAATGAGTCTAGTATCACTACTTGCCGCTTGGAGGCGCTGATTAAAAAAATAATAGAATGACGGCGGCAATATCTGAAAGAAGGTATTGCAGAAGGCAACCTGTGCCCTTTTTGTGGGTTTTCGTAGTAAATATTTCCAATAAAATGAAAGTCTTAGCACACTGATGTTTTTTTTTCTTACACTAAGGAATTTTTAACTTCCGCCCCCAGCAAAATCTGAAAATTTACTAAAACAAGTTAAAGTACTTTCTCCGTCCTTGCAACTAAAAAACTCCGCCGCCAGCATAACAATAATCGACGTGCCGCCGTCAATTAGGGGTAGCATCGTTTTCTTCACTATTTTTTTTTTGTTCGATGATTATTTTTCATTAACAAAATCGAATCTGTCAAAAGTCATTAAAAGAAAAGCTATTTCAAATAAATATTTTGCCCAAAAGGAAAACGTAATTATCCAATACTTGGCATAATCCACTTCCACACCATGGATAAGAAATCCAAGGAAGCCTTAAGGCGTTACAAGAAATCTCGTAAAGCCGAGTCAAGCAGCGACAGTAGCAGCAGCTCATCAGACTCCGGATCGTCCAGCTACAGCAGTTCAGACAGTGAACGTCGCCATCGCCACAAGAAATCCCGACAACCTGGACTTCGACGATCTAGTAGCTCTAGCGGTGATGAACGCCACAAACGGGACAAGGAGCGTCGCTGCCAAAAGAAATTGGAAGCCAAACGCAATCACTTGAAACGTAAGCTAAAGGAAGCCAAACTGAAGAAAAAGGCGGCCGCTGCTGCTGCAGCGCTCAGTGGTCATTCACATAGAGCGTTATCACCGGCCACACAGGCGAAACTGAAGAAGTTGGCCGAAAGAAAGCACTTAAGAGCAGCCAGCAAGGAACGACGCGAAAGAGAAAAGGAAAAACATCGCGCATTAAGGGAACGCGAACGGGAACAACATCATCATCGCAGTAGCCGATCACCCACAAAAATAACGAAAATCCGCATACACCAGGATGTCAATAGGCAGAAGACCCCACCCCGAATGCATCATCAGTTGATGTCTCGGGAAAAGATCATAATACAGACACGTACACGCGATCGTACGCCATCGGCAGAGCGTGAACGTCTGCGGCACGAACATAAAATGCGTCATGATGATTTGGCACGTGAACGAGAACGTCGAGAGGCTGCGCGTGATAAAGAACGTGCCGAGGCTTTAGCCAGATGTCAGGAACGTCAAAGGGAACGAGAACGTTTGGCCCGTGAGAAAATGCGAAGAGAGGAGGAGGAAAAGTACGGCAAGCCAGTGAGTGAACGATTATTGGCTCGTGGACCTGATCGTGAAATAGGGGTTCGTGGTTTTGATACCAGAGAACGCTCGATTGAAAGGCCCAAAAGAGACATAGATCCATACGAACACGGTTATGTACGTAAACATCGCGGCGATGAATACGAGGATGGTAAGTATTTCTGTTCCAAACGAAAGAACATCCTTAAGACAACTTAATTGTTTTCTAATTTTAGAAACTGAGCGTCGTGCCATTTTGGAACGAGAAGAACTTTTGCGCGAACGGGAGTATTTGGCTCGACGACGTGAACTGAGCCCCACGGAATATGCCGGGCCCAGTGGAAGTCGCATGCGTACTACAGATCCGCGAGACATTTATCCAGAAGATGACAGAGAACGTCCATACAAAAGACCATTTGTTGAAGAAGGACGTGGCAGCCACTCTATGAATCGGGAACAGTGGCTTTCGGAACGTGAAATAAGAGCTCGTGAAATGCATGATCCACGCGATTACCGTGAGTTAGAACCAGATCATCTCTATCCAGAAGAACGAGAGCGGCTTCCACCTCCTAGAGAACGCGAAAGGCCGCCATATGTAGGCCGTCCTGGATCCGATTGGAAACGAAAAGAATGGGCTGGTAGTCCACGCGAATGGCCTAGTGAAGAAGGTGGTCCGCCTCACACTTCAGCTCGTGGTATAGGTTTTGGAGGACCTAAACGGGGTGGTAGCGCTGGTTTACCGGTAAAAATTGCTCCACCTTCGTCTCGAGAGCAAAGACCTCCTTCGGAGAATGACTGGGACACAGAGGAGGGACAAATTGAAGTCACCAAAAAAGCCGAGGTCGCTCCACCACGTGAGACTTGGTTAGAACATGACAAACGTGATATTTCTGAAACTCGTGAAAAACTTGGTCCCAGTGGCCGTCCCTGGGCTGCAGATTGGCGCGAGAGGGATGAAAGTTCCGTTTCTACCGGGCCACCGAGTTATTCGCGTGGTCCTCCGGGACCCATGATACACCACCCACGAAGTGAACGCGGTGGAAGAGGCGGTTATCGTCGAGGTGGTCACATATTGCACGGAGAACGAGTGCCAGGCATACACAATTTTAGACCACATCATCCACCGGCTCTGTTGAGTTTGCCAACATCCGGGGGTTTCCACGAAGGTTCGCCTCGATTCCCCAATAAGAGGAATATGACCTATACCAACCCTAATATTTTGAAAAAACAACAGGCCGCCTTAGCCGCAGCCAAAGCAGCTGCACAAGCCAGCGCTGTGGCAGCTGCAACAACAGCGGTTGCCGCTGCCAAGGCTGCTGCTCAAAGCGCTGCAAGTGGTACCACGAATCCCAGTATTTTAGGTCAAGGCCCCTCAGCCGGTCGCCCTGGCCAACCGGACGATAAACCAGAAGCTGGTGAAATTGTGGGAGACGTAGAGGATAAAGAACCGACTGCAATTGGCGATGAACAATCGGCCTCAACGGTGGTTACCATCAGCCCGACAGAGAAAGAGAAGAAATCTGGAGAGTTAAGTGAAATAAGTGACAGTGATGATGATATTCTAAACAAAACTGAAAAGAAAGCGAAATTAGACACAGAGGACTCGAACTCTCAAAGTAAACCGGACAAGGAAATCCCTGAAGAAAAGATCGATGACGACGAAATCATGGATTTTGAAGAAATATCTGATGGAGAACTGGAGGAAGAACGAGCCGCCAAAGGTATAACATTTTTGTTGATTTAAAATTTTTAATGCAAATTAATTAAACCATCTTCATATTTTGTAGGAGTTGGAGATGCTTTAGGTGTGGACTGGTCCTCTTTAGTAGCCGAAACAAAGCGTTTGCCCTCCTATCAAACCACTACAGCCAAACAAAAGTGGCAACCACATCGTATAATACTAGATGTTGGCATTTCTATGCGTATGGCTGGCGAAGACTACGCTAAAAAGTTGCTTAATAAAGCCCAGCAGCAATTGGAGGACGAACTGAAAGACGATTTATCCGTCAAGACGGAAATCAAGGAAGAATCGAGTGGCATAAAAACTGAAATCAAAGATGAAGTCTCGTCCTTATCAACTTTGGATGATGACTCTCAGACTCCTGTAGAGAACGACGAAAACACATCTGACATAAAGCCCAAAGAAGAGAAGGTGGAACCTAAACCGGTTATGGAAATAATCCAAGCAGAACCAATAAACGTGGACTCCTTGCCCCCGCTGGCCTGTATGCAGGTAGCCCAACGTAAATTGGAAATGGAACGAAAGCAACTGATAGCCAACGCTTGCGGCTTAAATAGCCGGGCGCTAAGTGCCCGACAAGACTTAAAACTCCGCAGACAATTGTGTGGTTTACCCGCAAGAGAATGTCCCATTTCCAGAAATATTCCAGCTACTAGTGACAAACTTAAAGCCATGGCATTAGCGGCTTTTCAGCGAGCTTTAGAAGTTAAATAATAATTACTATGATGATTAGAAAAAATCTACTTTGTTAAGATTATTCCTAACCAACAAGCATGATGTTAACTCTTCAATGTTTATCTTTAGATATAAGGACTACATATATTTAATACCCTGGATATACTAAAAGGAATGAAGAATGACAGACGATGAAGTTGAGAAAATATAACGAGATGTATTGCCGCGGAAAGGTAAATAATTTATATGGTTTCAATTTTAAAGCTGTCTACCACTGAACATTTAAAATAGAAATGGCTGAGATGATCAGTATATGGGGTGAGTGCAACGAAAGGTGCAGTCATATCGAATTTAAAATGGATTATTTAAAAGGATTTTCGGTTTCCTCCAATTTTAACGATAAAAAGAATTAAAAAGAAAAAAGCAATCCCACGACTGCCGGTTATTCGGACCGAATTAACCCTAAGAGCAATACTTTGGCAAAGGGCTGTCACCTCGGCACACAGTTGCCGCTACAACAAAAAGAAAAACGTATTGTGGAAAATGTCTTTTTGGTAAGTTATACTAAATTGTTTTGTTTATAATAAATATTTATAGTCAGGTTATAAGAAACTTGCACTGTTTCGTGGGATCTATTCCTAAAACTCTTGTTTACTTAGGTACGAGTATATACATATTAACGAAATGGAGTTTTCACCCTAGATCATTTTTGATACTTTAATCAAAATGATCTATTTGAAAACGCTAAATGGGATATGAGAAAGATAAACAGAAGGTCACACCTGGAGTAGATGCGAAAATGCTGCAAAATGATTTCGGATTCTATTCCCTTTGGTTCGCAATCAACAAATCCGTGGCATAGGTTTAGTTGTTTTGGAAATACATTGCGAGTTCGTCCATCCCGAAACCGCTATTAACAAAAAAAATACGTCAGCCTGGAAAAAACGAGAAATCAAAAATCATATTAGCTAACCGATAATTTTGGGCTTTACAAACAGCTTAACAACGAAACCCTCTCTTGACGAACTTGAACACTCTACAGCACGCTCATACTGCAGGCGGATAAAGCGAAGTAGGGAGTTTTCGAGAGAAAGGATATAGTGACCTCTGCTGTAACTGCGAGTATCGACGTCGAAGGAATCTACAATGATTGCGCTGGATGGTACATGATTAAGCACTAAATATTTTCGACGGTCCAGGAAAACTTTGGTATAACCCAATGGATGTCACAGTCAAAATATCTAAGCACATGGAGCTTAAATCGTATGGCGACTTAATGTCAAAAACGGCCATTTAAGTTATCTCTTTCCTGAAGAATATAAAATAATTAGTCAGTTGTGTGACATATTTGATGTTGTAAAACGAAGAAATTGTGCCACCTCAGTTGGCCGTAACAACAAATCTATGGTTCGAAGTGGTGGGATTGGACGGACAATTTAATAAATGTGACGTGTTGCAGGGTCTTAATAGGTAGAAAGGTCACGTATTTGAAGTGCGAGCAACAATGCGTTTTCTTACCAATTCCCCAGCAGACCCTAAGTTGTACCAAGATGGAACGGATTCGCCTGGCAAGTAGAAGCTCAGTTTCCGACAATGGAGAAGAATAATGCTTAAAGACTTTGCATCTATAGCGATTTAAGGCATTCGATACTGGTATTCGAATGACGTCTTGGATGTCTTTACTATAGCACTTAAAGTCCTCTCGTATGTGTCGGGATGGAGGACCTGCGATTCTGATGGTTTAAAATACTTGCCTGTTAACATGCCAGCAGGAACTGTCTAGACTGCAACACATTATGTTGTGTGACTGGCAGCAACCTGGTCTTCTCATGGAGACCAGATCCTCGTGATTTGGACACAACTGGTAGTTTAACGAAGTGCATCATTGTGTCTAATGAATGAGGCCCATACTGGTGCGGCATATTTAAGGATGGATCATCCAATAGCTACTAACACCTTATCTTTGCCACAGTAAGTGCCAGCTAACGTTTTCAGGACTTGATTCCTCGCTTTCATTTTTTTGACCTTGAGGCTTACCCATCTTTATCTACGAATGCTTGCATGTGAGATAATTGACAATATATCGTTTGACATTAGTTGAAAGGGTAGAATTAATGATGTCAGAAATCAGAGTGGAGTGATCAGCCGCATCGAACGCTTGGAATAGATCAAGCGCTGCCTGATTGTTCGCTCTGCTGGTTGAAATATTAAAAGTTATTTCTTGAAAAGCCGTTGTGCTATGCGCTTCCCTGAAGACTTGTTGGTTAGTGACAAGCTTAAAATACTCTTTCAGTAGTGACAACAATAGGGATTCTAAAACCTTTGCTGCGGGTGAAAACATGGAAATCAGGCGGAAGGATACAACATTGGTAGCGGAGTTGCAGGTTTTAGAATTGGAATTTTGCGAACGACTTTTCAAATATCCGGAATCACCAGCTAACCAACTAACCAACTAACTTGCAATGAACTACCGTCAAAACCATGTGCTTTGGATGGTTTTGTCTTGGAGGCTATTTCCTCGACTTTATTTGACGTAAAGGAGGAAGGATGCAGATTTCTCTTAAGAATTTTGCATACAAAATTTGGTCTAACGAGAGGAATTCCGACCGCAGGATTGAATCGCCTTGCCGCCTTGAAAACTGTTTTTCGGTAATAGGATGACAAACCAATTAAGCTATATTTAATAAAATGAAATGAGCTTTAACATGAATAAAAGAAAAATGAATTCCATACACTGAAAAAAAATTGAGTTTCTTAGTGAAGCAATATTTATCAGCTATCCTCTATTTGACTACTATCTGTCCCGCCTTAGGATGCTAAAATTTTCGGTGGACGAGCGGAAACAATTACTGGACAGTTTTGATTTCTGCAGCGAAGCTATGAGAATGCCGTTGTCATGCATGTACTTTGTTAAATAATTACACTTAAACTGCATGAATCGTAATGATGCAGCTGACTTATCACTTTGGTGCTGATCGTTCTTTTGCGGAGACAAGCGAATGAAATTACCTAGTGGAATCGATCCTACGACAGCCGGTTCTATGCACCGGATTGACCCGAAGCAGCAATTCTTCGGCCAAGGGATGCCACCCGTCACTTAGTGTGCCGCTACAACAACAACCTAGTGGGCGATAGGCACCCTATCGCCCATGTTGGAGATTAACATTCAGATCTGGAACTGGCAGCTTCAGACCGTGCTTTTGCGGAGACAAGCTAATGAAATTACCTAGTGGAATCGATCCTACGACAGCCGGTTCTATGCACCGGATTGACCCGAAGCAGCAATTCTTCGGCCAAGGGCTGTCAACCCGGCACACAGTGTGCCGCTACAATAACAACCAGTGGAATGGGCGCCTTCCCCATGTTGGAGATTAAGCATTCAGACGTTGATGGAGGGCTAGTAGGTTTACTAGGGGAACAATCAGCTCGGTTACTAGGAGTAGTACTACTAAATAATGATTTAGTTGGTGCTGGAATGGTAATGAAACATTCAAATGGGTTGAGAGCTGTTGGGATGGTAATGCAAAACTCGACCAGGAAGCCGGTAATCCAGTCCCTGTGAAAACGCACATCAGTACAGCTACTCATGTGAAACCAATTATTGCAGTCATTGTACTGCCCGGATGTAATGTTTTTCCGCATTAAACTTTGGCAAGCTGAACACTTCCGTTGGATTCCGTGAGCAGCTTGCTAAGACTAGATGGTTGTTGTAGCGGCACACGGTACCGGGGTGTTGCCCTTGACCGAAAAGAACCGGCTGTCGTGTGATCGGAGAATGCGGTGGATAAGGCGTGCACGTACTTAAGTGCTGCTGGTAACAGCTTGCTATGGAACTTTGTGACAAATCGCGGTGTGAGGTAAGACCAGAGGGACGTCTGAGGTGACAGCATTTGTTACAAAATTACATCGCACTGAGGTGGAGTTTGGCGCAATACGTCTCTGACACACTGAACAAAACAAAGTGATAGAAACTGGATTAGGAATATGGCAAGGTCGGTTGATACAGCTGTCGCTGAGTTGCAATTGTGATTGGTTAAATTGGATCCTTTAGTTTACTGGGGGTGTTGGTAGTCGCATTAAAGCTTTCCCTTAGTGCTATGGAGCACCGCGGTTCAGACCATAATGCTCGAAAACACCCTAGCAGGCATTGCTTAGCAGGATATTGTGTCTGGTAAGGACCTTCGTCTCGTCATGTAGATGGTCCTCAGAAGACATTCTGGCAAGTCTGAATTTTCTTCCACTGCGCCGTACTCACTTTCGCTGCGTAGTTTGCTACAGACCGACCTATCGCTTTGTAAGTTGTAAACAAGGTTTCTTTGTCGACTCCCTAAGTACTGCCGGCAAGTGACTTGAGGACCTTGTTCCTACTTTTAAGTTTATCGCAGATAGCTGTAGCATTTGCAGAGGATCGAAAAAGGCTGCCCAATGTGTTTGGGGTAGTTGGTAGTCGGGATCTTGACGTCATCGAATTTCACATTGATTGACAACCCACCTTTGCGGTCCATGCAGTAAACAGTGTGGCTGATGATTTGGAGGCGGATATTTTCATATTCGCTAAGTCAGTAAGGTAATAGATTATTTTTTCAAGATGTCATCCACTTTAGTTCCCGACGCCAGAATTGTGCAATCGTCAGCGTACGACACATTTTTAACGCGCTCTGGTGGTGCAGGAAGTTTAGAGATGTAGAGGTTAATTAGAGCCGGGGATATAACTCCACCCTGGGGAACTCCTTGTTTAACTCTACGGGGCTTCGACGTTCTGTCTCTAAATTCTACATATGACTGGCGCCCACACATATACACAACGTTTCAAACTGGGCGGAAGGGACGTTTCTTCAATTTCCTCGAACAAAATGGCCGTGTCAAAGGCTTTGGTTAGGTCAAGAGCCACGAGAGCCGCCGCGTATAAAGCAGTTGTTGTGCTGTGCTGCTTGCGGAACCCATGCTGATGATCAGCACTAGGAAAATGTTCGATCAGGCTGGGGAGGAGCAGTGCTTCAAGCGTCTTTGCTACTGCAGAAAGCAATGAGATCGGTCTTACGAATCTCCTTTACTTGCGTCTTTGTCTGGCTTCAGTAGCGGATCCACTCTGCCCACTTTCCAGGCATTGGAAACTAAGTGAGTGGCTAGCGACAGATTGAGCACTTTGGGTATCCAAGTGCTTTAACATCAGCATTGAGATTCCGTCCGGACCCAGCGCCTTTGATGACTTTGCGCTGCGGATGACATGGGCAACTTCGCCAACGGTAAATTGTGGTGGTGCCTCTTCGACTCGGAGAGCGCGGATACGACGCAATACTATCTTTTTCGCCTTATCACTCTCTGGCTGCTCAATGAAAAGCCGGTTAAAATAACACGCACACCGCTTGGGATCTGTCGCTGTTCTATCACCGAACGTGACAGCTGTCCGATCATCCCTCCTTACAGGGTTAGAGAGCGATTTGACCGTTGTCCACAACTTACCAATTCCGGAACTCAAGTTGCACTGCTTTAAGTGCCATTTGTTCCGCTTATATTCGTTGACCAACCTACTGATCTCGGAGTTGAGATCCCTAATTCTAGGGTCATTAGGGTTGGAGCGACGAATGTCATCACGCTCGTCTGCGGGTCTCGCTGACTCTGCTGGGAAGTTTTCGGGTATTCGACGAGCAGGGATATGACGAGAGGCTGCTGTGTTAATGATGGCCCGGAACTTTTTCTCTGCTACCCGAACATCTAACGGAATAGCTAGATTATTAAAGCTCAGTACTATGCTGCCTTTGGTCGCGAATAGACGTGTGCTTTATTCTAAGTCTCTCGTTTCTACAAAAAACAAAACAAAGTGAACCTGCATTGCAAGTGCATTTTAAGTACATTGCACGTGCATTACAAATTACAACAACAAACAGCAAACACTCCGAGTGTTTCACAAAAACAATTTACACATAATTTTAAAACTCATACTCGTTACAATAACAAATAGATTCTGTTACAAACAAAATAAAGCGGTCAAGCCAAACCAATGATGTGATTGAACATCTCGTTAAAATGAAAGGGAAAAAACCCAAAAAAAATGATACTGCGCCTAACGCAGAAAACAATAACTACTTTGCTCCATTGCAAACCATCAATGACGATGATATCGAAAGTGAAAGTGTAGAAGTGCCTACAACTAAGCCACACATTCCACCAATAACTATTTTAAAATGCAAAATAGAAGAAGTTCACGAATTGTGTAAAATTAGTAAAATTACAGACTATCACATCCGCAAAATGTCAATTGGTCTAAAATTCTTTTGTAATACCAAAGATAATTTTGATACTATGTGCCATATATTAAATGGAAAATATGAATTTTTTTCGTATGCTACAAAGGAAGAAAAACCTTATAAGGCTCTTCTCTTCGGTTTAGAAACTCAGGATCCCACTTCAATTAAAAATAAATTGATTGCAAAAGGGCTCCAATGCATGGACGTTAAAATTGTGCACCAAAAATCAAAATATGGTTCATTTGTTATTTACGTAGTGTACTTCAAACGGAAGACCATCACAATGAGGGAGCTTAGGCAAAACCATTCAGTGTTAGATTACGTCAAAATCAAATGGGATTTTCAAACTGCACGACAAAATCGTATAACGCAGTGTCATAACTGCCAAATGTATGGACATGGTCAAAGCCGTTGCAACGTTAAGACTTTCTGCGCAAATTGTGCAGGGAACCATAAAACCACCGAATGTAAGGAAAACGTTTTAAAATGCGCAAATTGCATGGGAGTTCATAAGTCAACGGATGCAAACTGCCCTAGTAAGGCGCAGTACCTTCAAATTAAACAACGAAATAGGCCCAAAAGTAACCAACGACAAACTTCGTTTAGACCACAGGCCTCGTACCCTGAACAATTTCCCAATACACTAGGGCGAAATATACCCCGAGATCCACCAATTTGGGGTCCGCAGAGAAGTTACAGCAACCAGTTCAACAACAGCAACAACCATAATAATAACAACACTGCATCGAATCCAGAAGAATTGTTTTCTATTCAAGAATTACAACAAATTACATTAGAATTAATTACAAAACTTAGAAATTGTAAAAACAAGCTCGATCAATTTGAGGTCATAACGAGCATTGCTACCAAATTTTTGCCATAATGATAAATAAATTAAACATAATAACATGGAATGCGAGAGGTGTAAAGAAAAAAGCCACAGAATTGTTCGATTTTCTATTAAACAATGATATACAAATTTGTTTATTAACCGAAACTTGGCTTAAACCTAGCATCTCACTAAGTCACCCACAATTTTGTATCTATAGAAATGATAGGACTTCAAATAGAGGAGGAGGTGTGGCTATATTAGTCAGAAATCAAATTTCCCATTCGACTATCCCTATAGTTAATACGTCTCTTATTGAAAATGTTGGTATACAAGTTATTAGCGACATTGGGAATGTAAATATTTATTCGTGTTATTTTCCAGGTGGGCTTGCAGGATCTGATGGTTCTCGTAAGAAAAACTTTGCTTTTGATATTCATAAATTGACTAGGAGCGAAAGGTATATTTTAGGTGGCGATTTCAACAGCCGGCACCAAATCTGGGGATGTTCAAGAGCGAATTGTTGGGGAAATATTATGTTTGAGAAACAAGTTTCGTATGGGTTTGAGATCATATATCCTATTGATAGTACTTATATTCCTTCGCAGTTAAATTGCCAAAGTTCTACTCTTGATATTTTTCTTAGTAATTTAATTAATTTCTTGGATACACCTGTATCAATGAACGATTTGAGTTCTGACCATCTTCCTGTAAGACTGACCTTAAATTCTCGGTGTAACAACTTCAGACCGAAGTATATTGATTTTAAGCACGCAAACTGGACTCGGTATTCACATTTTATAAATCAAAATCTTAATCTGGCCAATGCAGAATTTTCCACAACAGAGCTCGTTGATTCTGCACTGGAACACTTTACGAATACAGTAAACGAGGCCATTGCCCTCAGCGTGCCCTCAAGAGTGAGAAGAAATCGAGGCAAAAAATTGCCTCAGAATATTAAACAACAAATCCAGCGGCGAAACTATTTTCGAAGAAGATGGATACGCTACCGTGAGACTTATGATTACTATATGTTCAAAAGTTTAAACTCAGTAATAGGGCGTGAGATTGAGTTATTCAGGAACAACTCATGGAATGACTTGTTGTCGACCTTGGATAAAAGGTCCCAGCCTTTTTGGAACTTAACAAAAATCATACGGAAAAAAGTTAAGAATATTCCCACACTCAAACATAACGACAAGCTTTATTTTACGACGTCTGAGAAATGCCAAATTTTAGGAGAACATTTTTATGACAACCACTCTTTCTCTTCGAATCTAAGTAGTGCTGATACCGAAAATATCGTAAATAACCATGTACAAGATTTGGAGCGCAATAATGGTTCCAATGATCACGTTTATATTCCTTATAAAAAGATCTATGAAGTTATTAAAAGCCTAAAGACAAGAAAATCGCCGGGAGTGGACGGAATAAATAATATCTGCCTAAAATCGCTTCCGAAAAAAGGTTTAAAATTTTTGACAATATTTATGAACAGTTGCTTAAATCTTGGCTACTTTCCTGATAAATTCAAGGAAGCAAAAGTAATCGCTATCCATAAACCTAATAAGTCCAGAGAGTCGCCATCCTCTTACCGACCAATTAGTTTATTATCGTCGATAAGTAAAATTCTTGAAAAACTTATAAAGACACAAATAATAGACTTTATTCATGACAACAATATTTTGCCAACTGAACAGTTCGGATTTCGACGGGAACACAACACCATACATCCATTAGTCCGAATCAGAAACATTGTCAAGACTAATTTCGACCTTCAAAATTCTACTGGTATGATTTTACTCGATATAAAGGCCGCATTTGATACCGTTTGGCATGATGCCTTGATATACAAGTTAATAAGATTGAATTTCCCAACGTCTATAGTGAAAGTAATTAAAAGTTTCCTAAATTCACGGACTTTTAGAGTCCATATCGGATCTGTAATGTCAGGTTTATTTGAGATAAAAGCAGGTTGTCCGCAGGGATCATGCCTATCCCCATTACTGTATAATGTCTACACGGCGGATATTCCCCAGTTAGAAAACTGCACATTGTCTATATTTGCTGACGACACAGCAATATTATGCTCCGGTAAGCTCTCATCAGATATACTGTCAAACCTTCAAATGGCACTGAATAAATTATTAGATTATTATTCACAATGGAAAATAGTTGTAAATTCTGACAAATGTCAGGCGATATTTTTTACAAGGAAAAGAAAGGAATGTTTTATTCCTCAAAACAATATAGTTATTGATAACAATGAAGTCGAATGGGTAAATAATGTTAAATACTTAGGAGTAATGTTAGATAAAAAATTAACATTCAAAGATCATATTGCATACATTGTAAATAAATCCAATATACTTATGAGAGTTTTATACCCCTTTATAAACAGAGCATCGGCGCTAAACATAGAAAACAAGATGTTGATATTTAAATGTATATTTCAAGCAGTAATATTTTATGCATCTCCTGTCTGGGCTCAAAGTGCCAACTGCCATTTAAAAAAGCTACAAGTATTACAAAATAAATTGCTTAAATTAATCAATAATCGCCCCCGATTATTTTCGACTATAATACTACACCAAGATGCCAATGTCGACATGGTGGCTGTGAAAATTGACAAATTGACTTCAAGTTTTAACGCCAAATGTTCATATTCAGAATATAATCACATATCAGAGCTGGCCTCTTTATAATTAGATCTAAGTTAGGTTAAGCATTTTTATAAAAAATAATAAAAATTTCATAAAGGTTTTGTAAATTTTTTCCTCCAACAATATATCATAAAAATTTCATTCATTACCAGTAAATAAATTATGATATCTAAGTAGAAAAAGGTTAAACCTTAAGCTCTTTGATCTATTGCTAAAATTATGTAAAGTATATTGTAAATATTATCTAACTAATAAAATGAATTGAATTGAATTGAATTATTAAAGCTGCGGTTGGTGGCTTCTCTGAAGGCCTCCCAATCAGCCTTGTTTTGATTGAGAAACGTATGGCGTTCAGAGGTTATGAAATTGGGTGGTCTATTTATGGAGAGAATTATGGGAAGATGGTCCGATCCTAGTGAGATGACGGGTTGCCAGGTGACGTCGTTGATCAGGCCAGGTGATGCCATAGTGATGTCTGGCGAGCTATGGTTATCGCCCATAATCCGCGTTGGGGCCTCCTCATTCACTGTGCAGAACGTAGAGCTATCAATTTGCTATGCCAAAGCTATGCCCCTCTGGTCGTTGACTAGGAGAGAATGCCACAGTTCGTGGTGAGCTAAAATGTCCTAGGACCAAGCGGTTATTGCTTTGTAGCAAATTACTAATGTCAGGCAGATAACGCGGGGTACAGCTACAAACCGGTGGGATGAATACGTTCTATTTCGGCAGTTCCAGACTGGACTGCTACCCCCATACATTCCATGTATGGGTCTCTAGAGTCAAGCTCAGGCGAAATAGGTCTGTACTGCACAGAATGGTGAAACAGGAAAGCAAGTCCTCCACTTCTGGTGCGATCCTTACGTAGCACGTTGTATCCGTCATAACTGTGCAGGCTGCAGGTGGCATTCAGCTTTGTTTCTTGGATCGCAGCGACCAAAATGTTTCTCCGACTCATAAATTCCATTACCTCACTGATTTTGTTGCGTAGGCCATTGCAATTCAATTGCAAAATTGATGCACTGTCAGGACTGGCAACAGCAATCTGTGGTGTAAGATGCTGTATATGTTGATGCTGTTGCGAGGGCGACTGCGGGGGAGTCTCGGCGGCGATGATAACACCAAATCCAGAGACCCACTGCTAACTTCGTTGATACAGCATGAGGCAACAAAGTCTGCTTCGCTATACTCCCTGATGTGGTTCAGACCTAAACAGCTCCTGAAGTGCACCCACTCCATGCAACGATTACACCTTACAGACGTAGCACGATGGTGTATACGGTTCTGACAAACCGAGCAGATCCAAGGTCCGGGGTTTTGTTCGATCCCGGCTCGGACCAGTAGCATTCGGAGCAGGCATTCCGGGAAGTTCTGCTCCCACAACAAAAAATAGACGAACAAAAAACATATGTGACAGAGCATAGAAAAAGGGACGTAAGGGTAAAAAAAATCAATTTTCACTTTTTTTGATTTGGACAACATCTGAGCATCGAATGAGACCGATCCCATGCCCCAAAAGTGTTCCCTCCCAGAGATATGCGCGTTTTATGAAAGTGATGGTACACCAAAGATACACGTAGTTAAATCTTTAAAATGGCTCTCCTGAACAAAACTGGTTTTTACACTTAGGTCCCTTTCTATTTTGCGCGTCACATATATTGTTGAGTTGACTGCCCCTGGCCGAAGAGTTTCGGGTCAATCCGGAACATAGATCCAGCCGACGAAGCTGGCCGGCTGCCAGCTTTTAGCAAAAGGTTGTCAGGTTCGGTGTGGCCTTTGCATTTTTTTTAAAGCTCTACAAGTAAAACTAATTGAAGTTTTGTTATACTTTTTCTTAACTCTAATTTTTTTCTTTTATTAGTTTCACGAATTTGTAAGTGCTAAAGTAAATCTGAACTCTTAAATATGAATTTGTTATTAAAGGTTGCTGCTGTGGCTCTTTTTTTGTTTTTTTTCTCGTTTACAAATAAATATACAATAATAAAAAATGATAATGAAAAAATTCTTTAGCAAACAATTTTTACAATAAAATTCTTCTTTTTTTCTTTTTCATTTCATTTTGTCAATAACTAACAACAAAATATAATAGATAGATAGGTATATATTTATATACTTATATATATAAATAAATAAATATTGTTTTAGTTTATGGCGGGTTATCAAATTCAGTTTTAGAGATACTAAACTCTTAGTTTTTATAATAAATTTTGGAAGTTTCTGATCTGTCTATCGAACGAACGGTTGGAGATGATCTTGTTGCTATTACTCTAAACAGAATTTTATAATTTCGAGCTAAACGTTTTGTTTGGTTAAATGGCGCTACTATTTCATTATTGCTAATATCGATATTTGGGATAACTAGTATTCTTGCTGGTAGGTATGTTACGTATTATGGGGAGATGTGACCAAAATGTACTCGTTCCATTTATGCATTTGTATGTTAAAAAACGAAACAAAAACGGAAAGAGTGAGTTATGTATAGGATATAGAGGGCAACATGTTATAGCCAAAAAGGAAGTGGGTGGAAATCTAAGTAAAGCTATAAATTATAAAAAAAAGTACCAACAACACAAGTACTATTTTATAAACCCATTTTGTTTAGCTTATGTTATTATTTCTCTTCTGCACTATTAATTGGTTTAGTTTTGTGTATATATGTGTAAGTGTGTGTGTATGTATGGATTTTCTTTTCTTCTTTCGGGAGTTTTCTTCTTCCGCCGCTTTGCAGTTTTCTTTCGAGAGATGGCAATTAACATATTTCAACTCCTCAGAGTTGTTAGGCCTCGTACAGTGTTGGTAGTTTGTTAATTACAATATCATTTTTCATCTGCTAATTCGATTCGTTTAGAATATTAGATTACAATGGTTTCAATGTGGTCAATTCAAGGAGGGTATTCGCATGTCATGCCAATTCATTTCGATATTGGGCCATTTGGTCTGTAGGCATGTCATCATGGGATTTGAAACAAAAACTGATTTCAAATCAGTTTCCAGCAGTATAGCAGAACCTTTGTAGTAACGGACCTAAAAATAAAATCCAAAATTTCATTAAAATAAGACTAAATGCTTTAAAATCTTGACAGGGACTTACCTTACTGCCTTCGTTTGATCCCGGTATGCCATTATAGTGCATTAAATCAAATGTATCGGGGGTAGAACGTTTTTCCAAAGGGAAAAATTCATCCATAAATGCATTAAGCAGGATAATGCCTAAACCTTCTGGATCCAAGCGCCTTTGCATGATTTCAACACTGAAAATAAAGCAAAAAAGAAAACTTTAATATGAGCGAAAGATGTAACATAGAAGGGTGTTAATGAGTACTGCTATTGTTTACCTACAATCATAAAGGGAGTTTCTGTAAAGGTTTTCAAGAATAAAATTCATATAATTTAATGTTATGGCCAAGCATTTAGCTTTATTATACATATAAGGGTTTACCATTATGTTTTAAAAATGATTTCGGGCAATTGGCCGCCGCGGCTGGCTCGAATATTTTCCAGTCGAGAAAGTCGAGAAAACCAATGCGCTCGGCAAAAGTTACCTTCAATAAATTGATTGTTTCGTTGGCTGTATGGCATGTAGAGCCGTCTTGTTGGAACCAAAGGTCGTCCACATCAACATCATCCAATTCAGGCACGATAGTCATTAATCATGGGCTCTATAGCGTTCCCTATTGAATGTAATATTATGGCCGGCTTCATTTCGATGAAATATGGACCAATGATTCCCTCTGCCCATAGAGCACACACAGTGACTTTTTGAGGATGTAACGGCGCCAAATGTGACAATTTTAGTTATTAACGTTCCCATTTAACCGAAAGTGAGCTTTATCGCTAAACAAAATTTTCTTGTAAAAATTATAATCGGTAGCCATCTCGTTTTAGACCCATTCGCCAGTTCACCGCAAACCAAACTGAGCATAAATCAAGTAACAGCTGTAAAAAAGACCATCTCCGAAAAAAGTGTGGCCAGATTAAAAACCACACGTCTAAAAAGACACCCTTTATTTA
Organism: Hydrotaea diabolus; assembly: GCA_963513945.1. Taxonomy (NCBI): domain Eukaryota; kingdom Metazoa; phylum Arthropoda; class Insecta; order Diptera; family Muscidae; genus Hydrotaea; species Hydrotaea diabolus. The sequence continues at coordinate 147,000,647 of OY740718.1, read as the reverse complement.
ACCGGAATGTGCCACACTAAAATTCGCTACACTAAAATGTGATAAATAAATTTTAAAATTATCAGTGCTTTTTTGTACAACTAATTTAAATATTTAGCTCGTTTGTTTTATTACGGTCTTTTGCTTTTACATATTGAGCAGGCATTAACCGGCTCATGACATCTTGTTTCTATATACTCTGGATAATAATTATGCAAAATGTTCAAGTAGTCTATCTTCTTCATTATGCGATTTATTTGAACAAGTGATCCAATGTGGCACCACGGAAGCAACCCCATGCCATCAAACTACCTTTTCTATGCCTTTCGATACATTCTTTAGAGCAGCGCCAGTAATAACCTATTCCATCAGACTAAAATCGGTTAATTTTTACTTTGTTAGACCAAATTACGGGTTTCCAATCCTCAACGTTCTAATTTTTATGAATTCTGCAAAAGGCTAGACAAGCCTTAATATTTCTGGTCGATAATGGCGTTTTTTTTCGAATTCCTGAATCCAGACCGATTATACGCTATGCTCTGCGCTCGATCCACTCGCTGATTGCATTTTTTAATGGTTTTGCAGCCTATTTTGGCTTCATGGAACAGTTTCTCCGCATTCGCCGTTCAATTTAACGTGCATCCGAGTCTGACAGGTGTTAAGGGCGTCCTCCAATGTTTGGAGGACACATTTCTCATTTTTGGATATTTAGAAATTTTCAATTAGCAATTTCTAGCCTCCGTCAATAACGGGATGCTTTTTTTCTAATTCAGTACGATTAGATTTCATAGGAAGAATTAACAACGAATAACGCTAAATGTTTTTTATACAGGATGTCCGCCGGGAAGGTATACTACGAGTATTTTGTTCTGCTGCCATTTTGGTAAAAATTTGTCTTGACAGTTTATATTTGTCAGTCGTGAAGTAGAGACGTGGCAAATTTTTTTTGGAAGAATATTCGATAAATCGTTTAACATTTTATCAAAATCAATCATCGATTACTGTGACGAGGAGAAAGTTGCGTGAAATTTTTGGGAGTAACAACGTGCCAACCAAACGCACTATTTATCGTGTAGTGAATGATTTCGAAGAAAGAGGACCTGTAGCTGATAGGCCCAAGCATGGACTACCACCTACTGCAAGATCGACTGAAAACATTACTGCTGCTCAAGAAAGTGTTCAAAACAATCCATTAACCTCAATTCGACGCCGTGCTGACTGTAATGAAATATGTGCTAGATAGGGCTCGCGTTTGTGAGGCAAACAGAGGCGGACATTTATCTGATGTTGTTTTCCATACATAATTGCTGACATTAAAAAAAACATTTATCAATATAAGATCCATTCTCTTTCATTTAATCAAAAATTATAAACAAACAAATTAGTATACCTTCCCGACGGACACCCTGTAGTATTCCTTCCCGGGGGACACTCTTTGTTGACCAATTACTTGCGGAACGTGCAAAACTGAATAAATTGCATTCCTCTTGAGTTTCCTACTAATTCTCTTTTTCATATATGTTTTAATTGTAATTTTATAAAATAATTTTGTTAGCATTCTGTAGCGAATAAAATATAAAAATGATACTTAAGTTTAGTTGCGTATTAACATTTTTTCAGATCATGTGCTCACTTTTGCACGGTGCTGTATGCCTAGTAAGTTGACTGAAATGTTTACTATTTTCTTTTTAAAAAAGAATCTGCAACTAATTATTAAATTCTAAAAAGCATTTTCCAAACATTTAAATTGGTCCAAACGCTACAAAATGGGCAAGTACCCTCACAAAAACAAAAGAATTTTATTACTTTAGATTTCAAAAGATCGCGAACGTTTTTGTGGTAGAATTCCTGCAAAAAGGTCACTAATGTGACATACATTTGTTATGGCACTTTTCTCTAACTAGAGTATGGGTTATATGCATCCATTATTGAAAATCTTTTCATTTTACACATATTAGGAAATCATATCCAAATTTAGCATAATAATTAAAAAAAAAGAGTTTTCTCTAAGATTTTGCAGATGATCAGTCGCTTTTGTTGACCAATTACTAAACGGTATTTAGTGCATCCGTGGTCAATGAAAAAGTTGATTTCATAGTTTTTGTTTGCTTTTAGTTTACGATGCACTCAATTTTACGAATGAAGATATAAAAATGCATATATACTTACTATTCGGATTCACTAACTAAATCCAAAGCCGCTAGTACATCTTGCAATACCGGGGTTGGTATAAAATTGTTCCCATCAGGATCATAAGATTTAAAAACACGGCGGGCTATTTCCGATGGCGTTTCCGGCGACACCAGCCTCTTTTCATTGCTAAATAACACTGTCATAGAAAAACAAAATCACGTTTGATCTTATTTAAATTCAAAAAAAATATATATATCATTTTACCACCTACCAGATAAATGAGTTTCCGAACCCATAACCCAAACTGGATTCCGTGGATTTTTATAAAACGAACCCACCGTACAGTAACGCATTTGCTCCATCAACGTTATGAAACCAATATCACTTTGTTCATCAATGCCGCGCAATTTTAATCCACCCACATCTTGATCATTATCCCACACATGAGCCACAGCACGACCGGTGAGCATCAGGTTGATTAGAGCCTGCGAACCATAACCATAGGTATTGTGTATCAGTGGCTCTGAGGTGTCCAACAGCTCGGAGTTGACATTTTCAATGCCTTTGGTTAATAACACCGTGTACATGAAGAGTAACACCCCGTATTTGGCAGATAATACATCAAAGTTGAGAGTATAGTACTTCTCCAGCTCTTCAATGCTATTGAAATGTAAAACATTCAAACGCTTATGATACTCTTCCGGCGTTATTTCTTCGTCGGCCGCTACCGTCATAAACGACACAGCGTCGGTGGCACCGTCCGGCGCATCTGGCGCTGCGGCTGTATTCAAATTAGCCGCATCATCACATATAGCATTAGCTGCTGCATCCGCAGGTGTCTCTTTGGCTTCGGAACAATGTTCTACAGGTAAAGTTACTAACCGCAAACGTTGTGCTTTACATTTACTTAGAATAGTGCAAAGGGCTTGAATGAGTAGACTTTTACATTTGTCGGGTGTTAACTGAAACAAAAGATTCAAATGTCAGTTACAAGCGAGAACTCGTTCCACGACTAGGAATACTTACATCTTTTAAACAGTGGCCGGGCGTATCCATAATGAGTATCTTTAGTATGTAGGCTTGTACGGGCGCAATCACAGCACAGGGACCACCTTGTTTTTGTACTAAAGCAGATGGCTCAACATCACTAAATTCAAAACCTGTTTTGAGAGGAAAACAAATGAAATGTAATCTAAATGGAAACTGATTTTGATAAAAAATGAAAGAAACAGAAACATAGATGGGTTTAAGATTTTTGTTCTGAATACGCAAGGATACTTTGGGCTGGTTTTTTATAATAGTAGGGACGTGCTACCTCTTAAATCCGGTTGAGGATCATAAAAATGTGCACCATATATGTATGTGAGTGAGGATTACTTATTATTAACTTTGAGCGCCGCAGAAAGCCTGCTGTCCCTAATGGGTTAAATGGAGATAAATGTAAATTTAAAAACATTTGACGAAACATCATTGTAAGCCAAGTAACTGCAGGCTTTTCGAGAAGAACAGCTACTAGTATTGTCGAATATCGGTAGAGAGCCATTTGTCTGCATAATTTGAGAATATAAAGCTCGTAACCATAGAATGTGAATTGGCACGAAAATTGCTCTAGAGCGAATATTTCCATTTCATTTATTGATATTCAAAAAGTAACCGTGCCCTTAAGCCTTATATAGTTGCAGGAGTAATTAAATGATCTGAGTGAGGCAGGTAAACTATTGAAAATACAAGAAACTTCAATACAATACAGAACTATTGGCATAACAATAGCATGAACTATTCTAATTTAAATGTGTAGTGGAAGAGATAATTCCAAGTTATAATACAACTTTCGCTAAGTTAAGTAAACTCTGGAAACCATGAAATCAGCATGGGCCTTAAACCTTAACTTATTATCAAGAGTAATACCAAGACATTGAATATTATCAACGAATTCGATCACACTATTTAATACCGACACTACAACATTGCTCTCCAAAGGACTGTCAAATAACATTGCTTTCGATTTATTCACATTGACTGTAAGTCCACTAGACAATCAAACAGACAAATTAGATGTTACAAAATTAATACTGCTCTGCAAAATGTCTAAGAAGTCTAAATTTCCCTTAAACAACAATTGAACATCATCATCAAGAGGAACACAGGAGCTGGTTACAACACTAACAAACATATCATTAATATACATTACAAACAAAAGCGGTCTAGGATCAGAGGCCCGAGGAACTCCACTACTAACTGGAAGCAAGTCTGAAGAACAACTATTTAAACATACATACTATCTTTTATTAAACAAATATGACTGCAATTGCCTACACGCGGAACTTGAGAACCCTTTCGAAAAGTATAACTTCTCAACAAGCTGCGCATGGTACAATTGGTCAAATGCCTTCTCTAGATCAATCGATAAAAAACCGCAGCAGCCACGATCAACTGTAATTTTTCTTATATTGTCAGTCAGACCGATTTATGCAAAAGTTTTGCTTCGATTATACCTAAAACCAGACTGACAATCATAAAGGGTGGTTTAATTTTAAGGGGCGATGTTGATTTGTCGCGCAAAAGAACCATTATTTCGTTAGCTGTGTGGCAAGTGGCACCGTCCTGTTGAAATCATATATCATCCACATCCAAATCTTCCAATTCGGGCCATAAAAAGTTACGATAGCGAACACCATTCACAGTAACTGCCTGACCGGCCTCATTTTGGTCCGATAATGCCGCAGGCCATAAACCGCACCAAACAGTCACTCATTGTGGGTGCATTGTTTTTTCGACAATCACTCTTGGATTATCATTCGACCAAATACGCCAATTCCCCGAATTGCCGATTCCACTGAGGTGAAAATGTGCCTCATCACTTAAGATGATTTTCTTTGAAAATTGGTTTTCATAATAAGCCTGAATAAATTTAACGCGTTGCTCGCTTGTGTATCTATCCATTGTTCAAATTAATTAAGTCTGAAATTGAAAAGTATCAAAAGAAATACACAAAAAAAACTTGGCATTAGGTGTGCTGCACATTCAACATCGGCCCTTAAAATTTAACCACCCTTTGAATCATTAAAAAAGCATTGATCCTGGAGACCATTTGAACATTGAGAATATGTTCCACCATCTTCGACAAAATGGGCATAATGGAAATCGGAATCATTTCGAGCATTTTTTTGCGAATGGGAATAACTTTTCCAATTTTCCATAAGGCTGGGAATGCAGAAGTAGTGATGATTGTATTAATCAGGGCAGTATTTAATTAACAACGTACGGAAAAACAATATGTAAAAATTTGTGGGTGTAACCATCAAGCCCAACGGCTTTTGACATAATCTTACCAAAAGCTTAAGCCATTCACTAAAATTAATAGCATGAAAAGAAAAACCGCCAAGATGATCACTCGAAATCATCGGTGGCTCCTATGGTTGTTGGACTGGTCAACATCAACATCATGAAATATATTTTTACCTTTACCAATTCCGCTCTTGTTCAAAATTTACCACATTTCCTTACTCGACTTGGTAAGAACAGTTTGCTAGAGTGGAACGCTTAATTCTCCTAACAATACTTTTTATTTTATTTCTGTCATGCAAAAAAGCTTTGTAGGAGAGATCTCGTAAAGATAGTTGAAACCTTATTTCAGCACATTTGAACCAATAGTCACTTTTTGTGAATCTAAGGGGACGCCTTCTTACAGGAACAATAGAATGGACATCATTTAGACTACTTTTTAAAACAACCAACTGCTCATCAACATTGGATGTCAAAAAGATGTCCTCGAGGTTGCAAGCAGCCAGCGTATCTAACAATGTGTTAAATCTACATACTTGTAAAATTGCAGCGACAAGGCTGCATGCAAGCTAAGAGAAGCAAATTTGAAAAATGGCGTGTTATACCTGCGCAATAAAATTGATCAGACAATTTCACAAGCTCTGGCATCGAAACTACAAAATAGTCCAGTACGGACTTGGTGTTATGAAAAACGCCATTGTGTGTAGGCCTCGAATTATGTAAAAACAGAAAGATTTAAACTGGCATAATAACTAGGAGGAGGACCGAAGGAAGATACTTCCGTCAATGACACTATTGTATAGCTACTAATATTTAAATTAGGTGCTATTCGGTTCTCTGATATAACTTCCAGAATATTAAATTCGTCACCTGGATGGACATATTTGCTGAGAAGAAATAAAGGCACTTTCGTCCATTAAACCATCGTCAGATTAATACTACTTATAACAAATGTTCGAAGCTACAATCACGAATTATATGATCAGGAGAATATTCCCAGCCCTTCTACAACGAGGGCTGAATCTGATAATAAACCATCTTGCTAACATCATCGTAGATTACCTCATCTGCTCGTATACACCAAAGATATGGCGAAGAGCAAAAGTGGTCTTGATACTGAATCCAGACCATGGAACGTATGTATGGTAATGAACATGACAAAAACCACATACCATAAATCTTGTTAAAATTTAAACAAACTGCTTATGTCAAGAGCTGGTTAGTTGCATGAGGTAGCACACCTAGCAATAAAACGTTTAAGGATGAAATTTACATCCTGGCGAATTTATAGACATAGAGGATGCTTTTAGTGCTCAGTGCTTTAAACCCTAGACCGCGTGCTTAAATATTAAAAAGTTTCTCGGTTCTTTCCATAGGGTATCATCCTCTTACCACTCCTATGGATCACCCCTTTTAAAACTCTTTTGAGGGTCTTAAGCGAAGAAATATGCAATCACAATCATTCGGTTTCCATAAAAAAATCGGTTGTGGCAACGAATCGGTTCGTTGGGCAATCTATAACACGATGCTTGATATTCCTTACACTAACCGGGCAGAATGCATGCTACTGTCGAACTTCTGGCACAAGGACGTATGTCGACCTAATACTAATCGCTTAAAATACGAGTATAGCGTGTGCCTTAAAAAAATTTAATTTTGAATCGACTGTGAAAAAATTTACTGATAATTTTTTCAAATTTCTGATTTTCATTTGATAATGGCACACAATACTATTGATATGACTACCACAATTATCACGGCAGTACCTAATCCGATCAACCCAATTTTTTAGTACATTTTCGATTGTTTCGGGTTGAACCTCTCAATGGCAATTTCGATTCCATGTTTTAACGATTGTTTCTGTAAGAATTGCGTAACATTAATCCTTAATGGCTCCACACAAAAAAATAATTAAAAAGGGCTCAAAACACAGCTCCGAGGAGGCCAACTAACATCACAATATCGGTTGATTATTCGATTTTTAAAACAGTGCGTTAAATATCGATAATTGCGTGGCTGTTGAACAAGTGGCCCCGTCTTGTGGAAACCAAATGTCGCCAATGTCATTCTCTTGAATTTTTCGAAACAAAAATTCATTGAGCATGGCGCGGTAACGCTCACATTTGACGGTAATAGCGGCTCAAAAACCCAAAAACCGCACCATACAGTGATTCGTTGCATTGTCTCCTCAATAGTCACGTGTGGGTTCCTGAACCCCATATGTGGCAATTTTGCTTATTGACCACCGAGATGAAAATGAGCTTTATCTAAAAAGCGATTTTTCGGTAAAATTCTTTATCTCCTGTCAAACCATCTTCAGCCTATTGGAAAAAACGAAGACGCACAGCCGATTCTAATTAAAAATTTTAAATGGCCCACCCTAATTTTGTAAAGCACTGTGTTAGCGATTAGAAGAAAGGTAAAGGGAAGGAGTAAAAAGGGTTTACAGTTTGTTAGCAAATAAGATGAGAATTTATAATCAAAAGTGGCAGGAACGACATCTGCTGGGAGTTCAAGCAGCGACCAAGGCACTGTCCTCATTTAGGCACGAACGCTTCTGGAGTAAAAAGAAGCAATAGCCAATTTAGAACGAAGTAGTACAAATGAAATCCTATGGATCCCTGGACATTTTAACATTAAAGGCAACAAAAAAAGCTGACGTACTAGTTCATTGCACATTCGGACAGGGCGACTCAAAAACGAATGTTAGCTGTAGTGTACCAATGTTAGTAAAGTGCGCTCCACTGTCCTGGCGGTAAAAACGGGTGTGCTTCTCCTGGAGCTAATCTTAAACATTCTAAACTCGGGAACGAGATAACCTATTTGAGGAGAACACCTTCGATTAAACGCAGCTCACGCACCGACGATTTTGTCAAACGGGCGATTAAATTGGTTATCATTTCATTGCCAATCTGCACTGCCGGTGACGATTTCCCATTCAGCAACTCGGAAAATACGGGCTGAATAAAGCAAATATTGCTAATTAATATACCAAAGTATAAGGATAGAATGAGTGTATTGCACAGGGAATCTGATGAATATACCACGTTTTGCATTGAACACAGTTCAGATTTCTATTCCAAATATGTGAAAAACATCTTTCGACAATAAGAATGTTTCCAATCTTATAAAAATATTCAACAACTGTCGGTGCGATATGTCAAATCCAAACTGGAAACAGAGAAAACTGCATCCCTCGGCACCGACCAGGGCATGACTCATTTTCCAAAGAATTTTAATTATTTTAAACAAAATCACAAATAATGACAACAACGTCACCGACCCGCCCCCCACCCAGACTGCACAAACAACACACACGATAAACGAAATGAAAAAAAAAAACAAGCAAAAAAATGGCATAACGAAGTAACGGCGGCAGGTGTCAGTATTCAATAGCAGGAGTGTGGACAGGGCAGTGGGGAACGAGGAAGCGAGCGAATTTGTATAGGCAAAGTAGGGGGGAAGGAGCAAGACCAACATACATAGCATCACATCATACAATTTACATATTGAGATACAATCACGGTAGCATCACCGAAAATTCGTGTACCCACACCCACCCACCTTGAGACCAACGACGAAATACATCTACACGTATGGCAGGTCCCCAAAGCAAATTACGTATTTCTTGCAATTCGCGCGCATCCTTGGCCGTTACAGCAGCAGTCGATGATGCTCCTGCCGCTGATGAGGGAGTTAAACCAGCACTCCCACTTGTACTTGTGCTAGCCTGCTGAAGTTGTTGTTGCTGATGCAGCAGCATTTGTTCACTGTTAGCAGTTGATGAGGCACTTTTCGTATGTTCGCCCATGGCCACTAGAAGATTATATGGGGTTTCACTTGTATCGAACAAATCGTATTTTTGTTTATTGTATTTTTCTTGCTAATTTTTTAAGTTTTCTTTTTTTTCGGGAGGTTTTGCTTTCACACGCTCATTTCTTATTTGCCAACATGGATATACGATTTTAATCCATTCACAAACTGTTGAGTTTGTTGAATTCTGTGCCAAATTTAATGGCAATTGCGAATTTACACAAAATTGTATACGATTTCTTAATATCTTTTGTATTTTTTTACCCGTAACAAAAATGCACACAAGAAATTGGCGATTGAAAAAACTCTGGAAATGCAGTTGTCAAATGTTTCATGCTTCTTCTTCGCATTCGTGGTGAACATGCACGGGTGCAATGATAACACAGGCGAGGATTGGGGATTTTTTGCGTCCGCATAAGGGGATGTTATTTGTTTTACAGGGAAATTACAGCAGAGCCGTTAAATACTACACTGAAACTAATTTAAAAGTGTCTTTATTAATTATATTCTTTATTGATTTAAAAAAACAATTAAACTGTTTTAAAGATTGGTTTTCAATCTTAACCTTAACAAATTTAAGACAACGTTTTTGCACACTTTACTAATTTGTTAAACTGCTGCGAAATTTTGTTGTTTGTAAACACAAAAAAGAGATAAAGATAAAAGTTGATTGCGCGATTGCGTTCCTCCGCCGAAAACTAAAGCCCGAACGTATCGTTTCAAAATGCGATATTTTTCAACTAGAAAAAAGTGTTTGGTATGTGAAATAATAATAATGTAAAGTCCGTATTTTATAATTTTCCTGAAAATTCCTGAAAAGACTTCCTGAAAGGATACCGAAATATTAAAAAAAAATAGAGAGAATAAAAAAGTGTTTTATTAAAAGTAAAAAAAAATTGTATTGCGATCATCGTAAATTAGAAGACCCAGATGTCCAAAATATCCCTAAGCAAAAGCAACGCGGAATCTTGCCTATTTGTAAATAGCTGTGTTCTGGTTACCAGACTATCTTTTGTATGAAAGTTACTCGGTTAGCGTGCGAGTTAGCCTCAAATCGTTTAACAAACGAGTACGAATTGCCATACTTAGTTTTTCAACAAAAAATTAAACTTGACACACCCTGCGTTATAAAAACATGTGTTTTGTTATGTATCCAAAAAGATAATTAAAGAAGAAGAGATTTCATCGGCATCTCTGCACGAGATGGGATAAGTGAAATTTAAAAAATATTCATAGTTCGAAGAAATTGTACACATTTTTACAAAGCTAAAGCGTAGGAATTAATTGATTTATTATATTTCATTGACTATTTTATTACAATTGATAGTTTTTTATAGGCTTTTCAGGTAACTAAACTTGCATTTGTATGGAAGTTATTGGTAAGCAAGCGAGTTAGCCTCAACTAGCTTAAGAAACGAGTTGGAGTTAGCAAACTGCTTTTTCTACAAAAATCAAACATGGCACACCCTGTTTTAATGAAACATATCTTTTTTGTTATGTATACAAAAATAATCAAACAACTAATTCATATTGGGTACATCTGCTTAAGATGTGATAAGCATCGGGTGATCCATATAGAGGTATTTTTTCAGAACAAAAAAAATATAAAAATTCCAATCCATTGTGGAATCTTTATTGGTAATTTGAAAGGACATTAATGGCATTTATTTTTTGAATATAATTTACTTCAAATGTTGGGCAACTACGCCACAGGGTTTCCATTCTGAGGGTCCAATTTTGGATGACTCGTTCGAGCATTTCGGTATGGCTTTAACGACAAGCGTAATGTTGGCTTTCAAAACCTGAATCGTAGCTGGTTTGTCAGCATAGACTTGGGACTTTACGTAACCCCAAAGAAAAATGTCTAAAGGTGTGATATCACTCGGTCTAGGCGGCCAACTCACATGTCCAAAACGTGAAATTAGCTGCTTAACGAAATGACCTCTCAATAGATTCATAGTTTGAGCAGCTATTGAAACCAAGTGTCGTCTAGACTAGCATAAAGATCGATATCATGGCGTGATAGAGAGCACCATTCACGATTACGTTCCGGCCATCATCATTTTTGAAAAAATATGCACCGATGATTCCACCAGCTAATAAACCGCACCAAACCGTGGTTTTTTCTGGGTATAATGGCACCTCTTGAACCTCTTCTTTTTGCTCTTCAGCCCAAATGCGGCAATTTTGTTTATTGACTTTACCTCTGAGCCAGAAACGGGCCTCATAACTGAACAAAATTTTGGTCGAAAACAGCGGATCTTCCCGTTTCTCACCGAACGCTCATTTCCAAAAACTGTTGCCAACATGTGAAGGAATTTATTTTCGTAAGTGATTAGTTGACCTTTAGTGTTGTTGTTTTATAAAATTATTATTCGGCTTGAGGTCATTTATTTAAAATCGTTGTTCTGTGTTGTTTAAGTTTTATTTATCCCAATATTTCGATTGACTTCGTCAAATATCTTCAGGGGTTGTCAATTAACAAAACAATGTCGTCCGTCTGATTATCGCTTTTAAAAAAATTTTTCAAAAAATAAATGTCATAAAATGTCCTCTCAAATTACTAATAAAGATTCCACACATGATTTAACTTTTTATATTTTTTGTTCTGAAAAAATACCTCTAGATGGATCACCCTATATAACTATCACATTTTGTAATAGTTATAATTTAACACTGAACTTCATACTGGCTTTTGCGACGAAAACATAAAAGAATAGAAACAAAAGATGCTTTCAATTTCTTCTGGGTTCAGACAGTTAAAGTTTCTTGTGTCAGGCGGTTACTACTTTCAAAGGATATAGCCATATTAATAACAAAGTGATTTTAATAACAATTAAATAAAACAAATGTCACTTAAACGTGTCTTCTATTTAAAAGTAGATGTAGTCAATCGAGCCAGTTTATTCCAGTATTTATTATATTTTAGCAACATAACTCCAACTTGATCAAAACTCCCTGCAAAGATAGACCTTTTTGTTATAAAAAACAAAAACCATTTTTTTGTCGGTGACGGATGTTTCTCGGACTAGACAATACATATTGTGATACTTTTTTTAATTCTTATCAGATTGGGGCAATATGGGTTTGATGGAAAAGTTTTTCAAAACATCTTTATAAAGAAGTATAGACGAACTTCCCTATAATGAATCTTGACGGGACCAGAAAATTACTTCATTATACAGAAACTTCATTATATAGAAATTATATTTTTTCCCCTTTTTACATAATTACTATTTTTTCCAAGAAAAATGCTATTCACTGAACACCGGCAACTGATGCCAAAATTGTTATTGATGATTGATTTTCCTTATTTGGGAGTCCCCTCATTCTATGTAACTTCATTTTCGGTGCACAGAGCTGTTGGTGTGCGTAACAGAAAATTATTTGAAAAATTCATTATAAGGAGACAAAAAAGCATATGAGTCAAATTTACACCTGAAAAATTGTTTCAATGTATAGAAAACTTCACTGTATAGATTTAATTCATTATAAGGAAAAGTACAAGAAAATAGGAAGGAAAAAACTGTGTTTTTGAATTCAATTCATTATAGGGAGAACTTCATTGTACAGAAGTTCACTATAGAGAAGTTAAACTGTATTTATTTTACTGATCTGTTGACTCACTGCTAGGCAATTTTTTTTCCACCGATTTGTTTAAAATTGCCGAATTCACAAGTTAATTTGTTGAAGCTTCCTTTACGTCTGGTACTGAGATCGTCTTTTCATGTAAAAATGTTTCAAATTCCTTATAAAAAATGTGTAAAAATGAATTTTGATTCAATAATTGTAAACACTTTTTTCACTTTCCTGCAAAATAATATACAATTGTATTATTTCGTGAATCAATTATATCAAACGTCACCTACGCATCGTTTTGATGGCGTTTACTATTTTTACGTGAATGAACCAGGCTTTACATACAAAATATTTCGAAATTTTTGTTGTGCATCATTTAAAGAATCTAAACTGCATTTTAGTCATTCAACAGCAATAAATGTGATTTTTTTGTTATTAAAATATTTTTTTGTTTACTCTGTTAAAATGAAGTATTAAGGACTGACACATGTGTTAAAAATTGAAATGTAAAAGGCACTATTTATGCTGTTCGTTTTTGGCTTAAAACGATTTATTTTTTAGTTCAGTCAGCAAGTCTTTAAGTGTCAAACGTCAAAATGAGATTTAACCATATTATATCCACATTCTTGAACCACCTAACGAGGGCTGCTATTTATGACGGGTCCTGACAATACTAGTCATAATACTTTACTCAGAACGTTTTGTCATTTTAGGTCAAATTGTTTTGTTTACAGTTCGATGATTTTTTACGATTTTCGGCGTGGGTTAGCGAGACAAGAGTGTTTAAATCAACTTGTTTTGACTTGTGGCGATGAAGCATCTTCAAAACCACTGTTAATCGCTGGTACCAAGAGTCAAGTCTCGGTAGCCTTTCGCTTCAGGATGAATTTCGTGAAGGACGTCCAACTCCGGTCACTTTGCCAGAAACCATCCATGCTGTGCGTGAACTGATAAAGCAAGACCGTCATGTGACTTACCGTGAGTTTGAGGCATCCTTAGTATGACAAGCACCAATAAGATATTGTATGTTCATTTGGCCGTGAAAAAATTTGTTCTCGTTGGATCCCACATAATTTGACAATTGCTAAACAAGGCTGGTATCAGTTGGTGCAAAGCGATGTTGAAAAAGAATAACAGCGGTAGCTCAAAGGCAGTGTATAACATTGTCACAGGTGACGAATCATGGATCTATGCATATGAACCCGAAACAAAACAGCAATCGACCGTATGGGTCTTTCAAGACGAACCAAATCCGTGAAATAAGTACATCCAAGCAAATGATTGCGTTTTTTTCGGTATAACCGGCCATGTTGCCACAGTGCCTTTAGTGAAACATACTCGTAGGAGGTCAATTCTGAGTAATATACAATCATCAGTTTGCCAACAGTGTTCGAAGAAATGAGGAAAGATAATAAGAGAAGACGGATCATTTTGCATTACGACAATGCGAGCACTCACACAATTGCTGAAACGATGAGCTATGTGACCACTCAAGATGTCGAATTAATGGGCCATCCACCGTATAGCCCTGATTTGGCACCCAATAACTTCTTCTTTTTCCCTAGCATCAAGAGAAAAAATGCGAGGTCAAAGTTTTTCATCGCCCGAAGCAGCTGTTGAAGCGTTCAAAAATCATGGTTTGGAGGTGTCTCAATCGGAGTGGAAAAAGTACTTCGAAAATTGGCTTGTGAGCATGCAAAAGTATATTGATCTTAAAGAAAAATATTTTGAAAAACAATAAAACCATTTCCAATTATAAGTTATTGCGTTGTTATTGCCGGACCCAAAATATAAATAGCAACCCTCGTATCTAAACTATATATTTTGTTTTTCCGCTTTTAGAAAAAATATTATTTAGCCATGTCGTTTCTTAGTTTCCAGAGGAACGAACTTAGTACTGGGCTTAAGAATAGATTCCCAGCGAAAATAAATCGTGGAATGCATCAGAATATTTTTAAAACCAACAAGATTTTAATTAAAACAAATAAATAAAACAGGACCACACAACATGAGGTAAAGTTAAGAAAGCCGCATTACACAAACACACACGAAAGTGCTCTATGGGAGCGCGTACGCTAGTACATACATGAAAACGCACGATTTTCCAAACAGATCAAAAAAGGGAAAGGCACAATGAGAGTGAATGGGGCAGGCAACCAGACAAGGAAATCAAAAGTAATTAGCATGTGCACTAAGAACTCAAATCAACGGACAAACAAAGAGCACTCTAAGCACGCATCCTCAAATATAGCATAAGTACATACGAGTACTCGTATTGTGAGTGAATATTATTCGACAATTGTCAAACGAACGAATTGTTAAAGGTTAACCCAGTTCATATACAAATGTAATAACAACAGGTGAGTAAATTGAGTGCAATGAGAGTTAATGAGAAACACAAGGTATTTGTTATTACATTTTTAACGGTCATTGCGACGAGAATGATCTCCGCGGAGATAAACATGTTTATATCTGAGACACTCAATGAACGCCAACAAAAGAGCGCGCGAGTATTGTACAATGAGTGAGAGAGAGTCGCCAGTACGGTGTAGGGAGCATGGACTGCTTAAAAAGTAGCTCCACTTGTGTTAACTTCAAACAGTTGTGAATAAAACTTGAAACCGTAAAGTGTTAAAACGAACCGTCTACAAAGCGCGTAACGAAAAATTCATTGAGGCTGAGATTAATTGTGTGTGAAAGAAAGAAAACAAATTGGAAACAAAAAATATAAATGAAACAACTTTGACTTGCGCAGCCAGGGAAATAGCGGTAAAGAGTGTAAGCGAGAAATGATAAATAATATAAAAACAAAAACAAACAAATTAAAATAATAATAATGAAAAAAAGTGTAAATGCACGTACGTACCAGGAAAAAGTTTAAGAAAATGTATTACATTTAAAATATTAAAATATAAATATAATTTAAAGTGTTTTTAGAGTAAAAATATTCCAACTGTTCGTGTAAAAAATTAATTTTGTACAATTGTTCGGTGTCGTGTAAATTTGGGATTTTTTAAAAATATTTTTTCATACTTTTTCTTAAACCGTGTAATTAGTTCTGGATTTCTCCCCCACCGTCCATTCTCTACGAACGAGTACGTGTGCTTTTTAGTGTTTTGTTATGAATTTTTAAATTTAACGACCTTTAAGTTGTTATATTATTGAGAAATACACACATATGTACTGCTTTTATATTTCAAAAGCGAATCGCATAAAATCACCTGTTTGCTGCGAGGGTCGTGTGATAAGTGGAATAAATAGATATTTTAAATATTTTTCGGTAACAAAAAAATATAACTAAAAATTCTTTGCAATAATGTAAGCGTAAAAATCTTTCATTAATTCAGTTTTATTTTAATATTTTTTTTTTTAGAAATATGCTTACCTAAACCCACTGGGCGATTTAAACGTTTAAATTTAAATCGGCTGTAAAACAAAGTTGTGATAATTTTTTCAAATATCTGGTTTTATTGGAAAGGTTGAAATTTGTTATTTAATAATGGAACACCATTCAATGCGTTTTCGCTTCGCCCAATGGGCTGAAGGTCGTTTGGAAGGAGATGAAGAATTTTACCGAAAAATCGTGTTTTCAGATGGCTATGTCAAAAAGCAAAATTGCCGCATATGGAATTCAGAGAACCTACACGTGACTATGGAAAAGCCAATGCATCCACAACGAGTCACTGTTCGCAGTGAACTTTGTGCTGGCGGAAAATGAGCAAGGAGTTGCCGTTACCGCCAACGGTGAGCGTTACCGACAAATGTAACGCAAAGCATCCAGAGACAATTGAAGGGCTGAAACATGAAATTCATATTCGACCCGAAACAGGTAATGACGAGGCAGTTGTGGTAATCATATGAATGATATTGTGTTCCATTAATAAATGACAAAGTTCAACCTTTTTAAAAAATGATCAGTACTCTTTTTTTACAACCGATTTAAATTAAAAGTTTTAAATGGCCCTCCCTGTAAATGAAAGTATTTTTGATAAACTTTTAGTTTAAAAAAAGTGACGAAAATTCGGGCTTTGGGACATTTAGTGGTGTAATGAAAGTGTGCAAGACTATCATGACAGTTAACTCATGTTCAACCCCGGGAAAGAACATCTGTCAAATTTTCTGAGGCGTGTTTTCACCTCGTTAATGCCGGCGATTTACCACGAGTAAGAGATTTATCCGTAAGCCATGTAAAATGTATTAGCAGTTCGGAGCCGGCGTAAAACAGTAGGTCGCGGCCAGTGAGTAAAATTATTGAATCGTGCACAGCTCACTGATTTGAAAGAAATTTCCCCTTGTTTATAATGGGATGTTGTGGAAATTCAGTAAAGAAACACTTGGAACATCTTACTTACCTGCGAAATATTCCACTCAAATAAAATGAAAGACTCTTATAAGTCGAAATATAAATTACTTTGAAATTAAGTGTAATGAAGACCTTGGTAGACTATTTTGTATGTTTAAGGGAAGTTCACTTTATGCTTGTTTTATTTGACAAGCGAAAAATTCCGCTTAAAATATCGCTAAGACAATAATTTACTAAAAATTTGTTGGATATTCGCGTTAAAAAAATCATGTAAAATTTTAAATTTAAAGGAAAAATATATATTTAGCAAAAAATTTAATTTGCTAAACGGCCGATTTTTTCAGTTGAAGACCGCTTAAAGCCTGGTACTATTTTCGTTCACGTCAAAATCATAATTTGCTCTTGAAATTTCTTCCTAGATAATGTGTTGATGAACCGAATTTGTTTTCATTGTTAAAGAAGTTATTTTCATCATTGAATTACAGTGAAGTGAAAAAAGATTCCAATTACATACATTTTACATACGTGAAGTTAATAGATTTTTTTTATAATATTTTTTTATTTAAGTTCTTAACCTATATTTTTATATAGATTTTGGCACATTTATATATAAAATGGCGAGGCCTAATGCTTTTCTTTTATAATTTATTTTTAAAAACCAAAATTTTTTTCAAACATACGATTTTTGACTTGTATATGTACATTTACGGACAAAAAAAGGATCACACACATTTATTAAGAAAAAACGAAAATAATTTATTTTTTAACGCCCAAAATCGTTGTTAATTTATATTATTTTGTTGTTCTATTTATATCATGCGAAAAAAGAAAATTTTACAGAAGATGGCTTTTTTCCCCCGGGGTTTTGTTCAATTCATATGGAGGATTCCGATACAATTGAATTTACTATATCTTTGTTAATAATAATATTTAAGATTTAGAGCGTTGTACAACTTTCTATCTTAAAAAGCGAGCAGCGCTAACGTCTTTTTTGCGGTTACGGCTCGATATATTCTAGTTATTTCCAACAAAATCTGGAGTACACCCATTGATTTCGAAGCGAAAAAAATATGGGGTTATTTTGAAGAAAATCTTGTTAGACGAAAATTATTTATAAAACTTAGGCTAAAGAGCTAGAATGAAGTACTACTACCTACATTTCGCATACAGCTTAGCGTCTTCTTGGCAATGAATGCACCAAATCATGTCAAATCCTATTTGGAATAGAACATTGAATTTTCGCCATTAGTTCGTCTGCATTCCTTAAATGCAGTGATCCAATTTTTCCTGGAATACTTTCCATAAATATTCTGTAGATTAAAGATCAGGGAATTGTATTGGTCATGTTATTACTTTACATTCACTTCGTTATCCTTAAATCACTGTCCCGCAAGTCCTAGAGTGTGTTTTGGAACGTTGTCCTGTTGGAATATACATTTCTAGGACATTTTTCATTCAGCATAGGTCAGAATTAATTCGCCAAGGATACGGCAGAATAGACTTTGTCCATGTTTCCCTTAATCCGGTAAATGGACCATACTTCATGCCAAGAAAGCACCCTCTACAGTAATATAACTTCCGCCACCGTTAAAGGTTTTTATAGTAGGGTGGGAACTATGTTTAATATTATATTATTACCAAAAAATTGACGTTAGATTTGCCAGACCATTAAATTGACTTGAGATTTGCTAGACAAATAAACGTATTTTTTGCCTCCTCAATTTATGTATGAGGTCTTCCTAGTTAATATGCGTTTTTGCAATAAATATTTCATTTTACTGGAGTCTGTTGTTAGCCTCTAAACCTTTTTGGAAGATCTACTGAATTGAATTTTATCTGCTAATTCGCGTCTCAATGTTAAAGTAAAAATTTCAACTTCTAGTTCAGTTCTAACCGCTGTTGAAGACTTTAAAGGGTCCCTGTTGCCATAGCTCAATTTGATTATCCTCTTTAGTTGAAGTTCTACGCTGTCTAACTTGTAAAACATAATTTTTGTTGTCTTGTAAAAACGTTCTAATGTTTTAAGCAATCTGAAATTGACTTCGAATTTTTTAATTTCGCTCAGCGTCCGTATTCCGGCCCATTTTTTTGGATTCAGAACGGTCACCAAAACTTTTGGTAAAATTTTACAGCTCGAGAAGAACAAACTATAAACCATCTTAAATGAGTATATTTGAAACTCGACTACGTTGAGCTGCCGTAATTAGATATTTCAAAACATGAGAATATTTTCTATTACTTGAGTATCACATTGTCTATATTAGTTGGTTGCCCGTTTATTGTATGCCACAGTTTTAGTATAACACATAAGAGGTTAACACAATTGCTCGAAATTCGCAGTTTCCTTTCTGGAATTTTGTCCAAAAACATAAAAAACCGATCCGATAAGTGTCTTGTCTTATCTAAACGAAATTTTGGCTTACTAAGCTGTAGTGTTAAAAACCGAAAAGGACTCTTGGATAAGGGCTTTACCAATGCATGCACAAAAATTTAATTATTTTTTCTTGGTTTATAATATTTGGATTACAAGATAGTGCCATAAAATTTGATCTTAATCTTCTTGTGAATGGAGATATTTAAATCAACATTAAAGAGCCATAAGGTCGTATGAACTAAAGTATTTAAAAATGAAAAAATTTTTTTTTGGTATTTTTGCCCTTTATGAAAAACCGCTTAATAGACATAAATTACCCGGATTTCTCGGTTAATCAAAAATTATAATTTCTTAATTACCGACCAACGGTTAGCGACGAATAAACGGGTTAACTGGTTGTGGGCACTCTAATTAAGAAGCCAGTTTATAAGGCATTAAGAAAAGTCTTAATTTTCTTCATGTAAATGTCGGTCCAATTTGAAGCTCCTTTTTAAAAATTCAAAAAGTAGCAAAAAATATTTTTTTTCGAATATGATTGTTTTCTTTGCCACTATTTATGAAACTCAAATTAATTCATGTGACCGCACGGCTGCCTTTACATGTGTGGAAGCGCATCCAGTCAACCCTGTTTTTCATGACTTAGGTTGTTGTAGCGGCAACTGTGTGCCAGGCTGACTGACACCTTTTGGCCGAAGAATGCTCCTTCTGGTCAATTCGGTGCATAGAACCGGCTGTTACCAAGACCAAGTTGACAATTTTTGGGTCTATCTCACCAATGGCCTGTTCGCCCTAAGGGCCTAAATTTTTAATGGATTGTTCACAAATCATCGGTCTTTTAAGGACCCCTCAAAAAAAATATATCAACTCCATGCTTTAAGGTGCCGAATCGACATCGACATGTACTGCTAAAACCGAAGATCGTCTTAGTGCATGTCTTCATATCTCCTGCTACAAAAAAATGGTACATCAAGCCGCATCCGTAATTTGGTTGTTCTATAAGTGAAGAGATGAAAATTCACTTCGTAAAAAGATGATTTTTCGAGAAATATGGTAATTACGAGGGCGACCGCAAAAGTAACTGGCTTAACATAAAAAGAACCGTTTTTTGGAATTATTATTATTTATTTTTCAACATAAGCTCCTTCCAACTCAATACACTTCATCAAACGTTTTTCAAGTTTTTTTAATTCCATCCGAAAAATAAGATTTTTCAAGACCTTCAAAATATGCCTCAGTTTCTGCAATAACCTCGCTATTGGACGAAAATTGTTTGCCACCGAGAATTTTTTTTAAATTTGGAAACAAGAAATAATCAGAAGGAGCTAAATCTGGACTATATGGTGGATGCGGAGCAATTTCAAATTGTAATTCGGCCAGTTTTTGTTGAGTTAAAAAAGTCAGTGTGTGAAGGAGCATTATCTTGATGAAAAAGAACTTTTTTTTCTAAATGCGGTCGTTTAATCTTGATTTCTTCACTCAACCGATCCAATAATGCACAATAATATTCACTATTTATAGTTTTTCCTTTCTCAAGATAATCAATAAATATTATACCCCTTGCATTCCAAAATACTGTGCCTTCTTGGGATCACTTTTACCAGCTTCTATCCATTGTTTTGACTGTTCTTTGCATTCTGGGATGTAATGATGGATTCATGTTTCATCAACAGTTATGAATCGGCGCAAGAACTTTATTGGATTACGCTGATAAATCGCTAAAAGCTCCTCGGAATTGGTCCAACGGACGATTTTTTGAGGCAAAGTCAACAAACGCGGCACATATCTTGCGGATAGCTTTTTCATGTGGAGTTCATCATGTAAAATACTCCAAACTTGTTTTTCGTGTATTTTAACAATATCAGCAAGTTCTCTGAGCTTTATTCGTCTATCTTTAGTCACTTCGTTAAATATTTTTCTAATGTTTTCAATAGTAGAAGCAGTTTTCGGTCTTCCAGAGCGTTGTTCATCTTCCGTACTTGAACGACCCATTTTAAATTGTTAAACCCAGGATTTCACGGTGGAGTATGATGGTACATTATCACCATGAACAGAATCCAATTCATCTTTGATTAATTGTGGCGTAAAACCTTTCATATAAAAGTGTATAATTACCACACAAAACTCTTTATTTTCCATTTTTCAAAAATTATAAAACTTGTTTACTTCAATCACCTTTAACAAAGAAAATAATCATTAAATATTTCGGAAATTTTGACAGATGACTTATAAAAGATTGCTTTTAAAAAACAAAAAAAAAGTTGCTAGTAAAACAGAAAATGTGCCAGGCCAGTTAGTTTTGCGGTCGCCCTCGTACATGGCTCGAAATAAGAGGCGGTATGGAAGCAGATGCTGGTGTGCCCTAAATTGCAAAGTAAATTGGACTTTTTAGCGAATAATTTGAAGACTTTGGGCAAAATTATGTTCAGGCTAGTGTGTGAAATACTAACCTGTTAATATCGTTGAATGGTCGCTGTTTTAGGACTAAGTCTTACCACTCTCAGTTAGGACAGCTGGGGATCCTGAGTTTTGTCCACAAACATGCCAGTCTTACGAAAGATTTGCAAAAACTTGCGTGCAGCATATCGGTGGGTAACTCATTCCGGCAAAACTTGTTTTAAATATTTTACCAATAAATGTACCACCTGGTCCTACGAAAAATGTAGAAACTTGATCAATTTCCAGAACCTCCCATTGTCATTCCTACCTCGTACGACTGAACTAAAAATTCACCTGTGTTTTATTAATTGACATTCTGCTTGACGTATTGTCTGTTATTCGCGATTTTTCCTTCAGAACAAGTTTTTTTTCGCTCGTTTTTAATTAGATATATCTGTGATCGTTACAATCCAAAGCGTTTTTGGAGCAGAAATGAAACAAAACGCAATTTCTATAAATTTATACACATACAAATTTACCTACCGAATGAAATATCATATGAAACAAAACAATAACAAATTCTAATTAACGTTAAAAAAAATCGAACGAAATGAAACCAACCGTAAAGAATGAACAAAACTAGTTTCCATCAGACGAATCTTTTGTAGAGAATTCAAACCCACCGGATGTTTTATCAATAGTCGTCGGCGTCGTCGCTCTCTGAGCCGGAGCCGAAGCGTATACTTATTTATTTGTATGCGTTGGAGTGTACATTTTATCATACATAGAATCATATTTACATGGCTTGCGGCGACGCACATATTCGAATATATTACACCTTGTGACACTTAACGCATATAAATTACCTTAATTACGTGGAGAAGAAAAAAAGTCCCTTTAAACATTTCCCGAAACCGTAAAAAGTGCATTCATCACAAGTTGGTGTGGCTTGGAACCGGTTTAATCAAAGGGTTCCTTCATTTAACCCGCTATTAACCCGCTGAGCTGAGACCGGGATCTTTAGTGCTGATTGACTTGTAATGTACCTTGATAGTGACAATAATAGGTGTGTTTTAGATAAGACAAACAAAAAAAATCCGATTAAAACCCCTCCGAGGCAATAATTTCAGCTCGTAAGTAAAAAATAAGAAGTTCTTTTTTTAATTTTTCATATACCCGCCAAAAATCGTTCTTTTTAAAGGTTTTGATTTATAGAAAAATGTTAAATGGACAAAATTTTTCAGTGAATTCGCTTAGCGTGTTTGTTAAATATTTTTATTCTTAAAATTTAAAATGTTCAAAACTAGTAATTTGGAATGGGTATATTCAACAAGTTTTTAGTAAATAGAAAACATTAAGGTTTTTTGATTAAGGGTTAAAAATATCACTTAAGCGGAGTTTAAGTGCATTTTTTCCCTTGTCAAATAAAAAAACGGCTTATGTTACAGTCTGAGCCTACTTGGTGGATTTAAGCAATAGCCCTGTTCTTTTGAGATAACTACACGTAAAAACAAAGTATGGGTGGGGTGACAATATTTGAAGAGCATCATAATACTATAGGGTGATCCATCTAGAGGTATTTTTTCAGAACAAAAAAAAATATAAAAATTGAAATCAAGTGTGGAATCTTTAGGTAATTTGAAATGACATTTTATGGAATTTATTTTTTGAATATAATTTCCTTCAAATGTCCATTCTGAGGGTCCAATTTTGGATGATTCGTTTGAGCATTTCGACCGATATGATCGAAAGGCGGCAAACTCACCTGTCCAAAACGCGAAATTAGCTGCTTTTCGAAATGACCTCACCATTTATTGTTTAAGCAGCTGTATGGCAAGTGCCACCGTCCTGTTGAAACAAGTGTCGTCAAGATTTCGGGCTTCAATTTCAGGTAGCATAAAGATCGATATCATGGCGTGATAGCGAGCACCATTCACGGTTACGTTCCGGCCATCATCATTTTTGAAAATATATGTACCGATGGTTCCACCTGCTTATAAACCGCACCAAACCGTGGTTTTCTCTGGGTATAATGGCAACTCTTGAACCTCTTCTTGTTGCTCTTCAGCCCAAATGCGGCAATTTTGTTTATAGACTATGCCGCTGAGCCAGAAATGGGCCTCATCAGTGAACAAGGTTTTGGTCGAATACAGCGGATCTTCCCGTTTCTCAGCACCAGCTTATAAACCGCACCAAACCGTGGTTTTCTCTGGGTATAATGACACCTCTTGAACCTCTTCTTGTTGCTCTTCAGCCCAAATGCGGCAATTTTGTTTATTGACTTTGCCGTTGAGCCAGAAATGGGCCTCATCACTGAACAAAATTTTGGTCGAAAACAGCGGATCTTCCCGTTTCTCACTGGACGCTCATATTCATAATACAGTTGACAACATTTGAAGGTAATTATTTTCAAAAAATAAATGCCATAAAATGTCCTCTTAAATTACCACTAAAGATTTCACATTTGATTTGAATCTTTATATTTTTTTGTTCTTAAAAAATACCTCTAGATGGATCACCCTATATTAGGTATAAGATTTTGGCACAACAATATTATAATTCTTATAACAATAGTATAATTAACCCAATCATACTTTGATTCCCACAACCATATTATGATTCACAATCAATCTATGATCCCCAAAAACATATTATGATCTACAAAACATAGTATGTTTCACATACACCCATAGCATGATCCTCACAACCAAAGTATGATTCTCACGCAACCATGTTATGATCCTTACAGCCATAGTATGATTCATTTCAACCATACTATATGGTTGCTACAGCCATATTTTATTTCTTCATTTGGCAATAATACTTTTGTTACATTTCAACAAAATTAATATTGCGGCAATCGTACTGTTGTTTAAACAAACTTAGAAAAACAATACTATGGTTGCAACGAACATGCTTTTATTAAAGAAAACATATTACTGTTGTCGCAAACATAAATGTTCTTTGCATGTAGCTTAGGTATCTCGTTAGTTTGCAATAATGTAATCTGACAACCTCAAACAAAATTGAGATGTATATGACAACATTATGTCTCTCTGAATAAACCAAAAAGAATGAAACAGCAAGAGGGTTTTTTGGCTAATTTCTTAAAAACAAACAATGAAATGTAATAAATTGTAATAAAATATAAGGAATCAATTAATTGCTACACTTTTACTTTGTAAAATTATGTTTAATTTCTTTGAGCTATATGTTTTAGATGTTATTTAGTTTCTCTTATCTCGTGCAGCGGTACCCAAAACATATTCGTCGGTGAGCCCTGTTCTTGTTTGATTATTTGTATGTACACATAACAAAAAATATATATTTTTATAAAGCACGGTGTGTCATGTTTGATTATTTATTTTTGAAAAATTAGTGTGATAACTCTTTCTCGTTTGTTTAGTGACCAACCCACTTGCTAACCTATTAACTTCCATACAAATGCTAGTTCAGTAACCTGAAAAGAAAACAGCGCATAAAAAAGAATTGGTCGCTGCTCAAACTATTAATTTTCATAAAAGTCACCAAAATAAACTATTAAAATTTCTCTTATAATAACAAATATATTTGACCTATTTTTAGTGTATGTTTGAAAAAAAGTTTTTTAAAACAGTCTATGAGATTGAAAATGGACCATATAGCCACACCTCCTCTGGTACCATTTCACTTTCTTTTGGTATTATTAAAATATCTTTAATACTTTTCATACGATCCCACCCAAAATCAATAGTTAAACTCAGGTTTTTAAGCTAAACTCTGTGACATACGAGTATATTTGATTCCTAGCCACGCCCCTTCTGATAGCTTCTGATACACAGTTATTTTTTGTTCAGTAAAGATTAAAACCCACATAACTTGTAAACAACGAAATATTTGTATAACGGCTTTGTACTTCCATATCAAAAAAGGGGTTGACAATTGCAATATGTTTATTTCATCTTTGTACGAGGGTTGCTATTTATATTTCGGATCCGTCAATAAAAACACAATAATTTATCATTGAAAATGGTTTTATTGTTTTTCAAAATATTCTCCTTTAAGATCAATACTCTTTTGCATGCGCACAAAACCAATTTTCGAAGCACGTTTTCCACCGGTTGAGACACCCCCAAAACATGATTTTTGAACGTTTCAACAGCTGCTTCGGGCGATGAAATACGTTGACCACGCATTTTTTTTAATGCTATAAGAATAAGAAGAAGTCACTGGGTGCCAAATCAGGGCTGTACGGTTCAAGGCCCATCAATTCGACATCTTGAGTGGTCAAATAGCTCATTGTTTCAGCTGATGTGAGGGAGCTCGCATTAGCGTGATGTAAAATGATCCGTCTTCTCTTATTATCTTTTCACATTTCTTTGAACACTGTTGAAAAACAGATGGTTGTATACCACTCAAAATTGAAAAAAACGCAATCATTTGCTTCGATGTACTTCTTCCACGAACAACTTTTTGTTGGATTGGGTTCGTCTGGAAAGATCCGTACGATCGATTGCTGTTTTGTTTCGGGTTCATATGCATAGATCCATGATTCGTCACCTGTGACAATGTTATACACTGCCTTTGAGCTACCGCTGTTATACTTTTTCAACATCGTTTTGCACAAATCCATACGAGCCTTTTTTTTGCGCATTCGTCAGATTATGTGGGATTCAACGAGAACAATTTTTTTTCACGGCCAAATGAACATGCAACATCTTATTGATGTTTGTCATACTAGTGCCCAAGGATGCCTCAATCTCACGGTATGTCATATGTCGGTCTTGCCTAATCAGTTCACGCAAAGCATCAATAGTTTCCGGCAAAGTGACCGAAGTTGAACGTTCTTCACGAAATTCATCCTAGCGTCCGAGACTGAACTTTTGCTACCAGCGATCAACAGTGAATTTTGATGGTGCTTCATCACCATAAGTCGATTTTTGTTTTCATTTTTTCATTTTCTGGTAATTGTGATTTATTACTTCTGAGTTTAGTTTGAAAAATACATGGAAATCTAAAAATGTTGTTTATTTAAAAAATTATAATTTATAATTATTATAAAAATTATAAAACCAAAATGTCAGAATTATCTTCATCCAACTTCACACTACGAAAAACACAAAAGGAATTGCCATTACGAGCAAGTGTTTTCCCTTTCCATTCCCCTAACCTCTCCTACAAACTGAGAGTTGCGGCAAGTAAAATTGCCTAGTGTGAATGGCGACTTACTTTTAAAAAATATAATGTATTTTAGAAAATAAAGTATATTATGCTAAAAAATGTCAATGTTTCCAATGGAAGTTCCAGTTTACATCTGGGAACACTAGTATTGTCAGGACCCGAAATATAAATAGCAACCCTCGTATTGCATTGTGTTAATGTACAAAAACAACATAGTCATAACTTTGGAACAATAAGACCTCGTTTAGGTAGTTTTGGAAAAGTCAGAGGTAGGGCTATCTTTAAAAAAAAAAAAAAATCCGACCACTAGTTCAGAACTGAGCAAAATTACCCTAGTACCCTCTGACCACCAATCCGAAATTTTTTAAACTGCGTAAATGAATCACCCTTTATACAATTTCTCAAGAAACTACATTTTGGATTTTTAATGCTCGGTAAATATGAGAATACAAATGCAATAAAATCTGAAAGCATAATTTTATGAAATTTTCAAAAACTTTTTATGCTATGAGGTTTGTCTAAAAACGGCACCAAATACCCTCTGCCTTTGACATACGGTTTTACACAGTGGAATTATTGTAAGTCGTGTTTCAATTTTGACACGTCCTGTTACAAAATCCCCTCGTCTAAAGGGACCAGGATGGGTTCTTTTTAAAATGTTTGATAAATAATTTTTTTTTAAAAAAATGAGAATCGGCAGAAATATGTCAAAATCGTAAATGCGGATATTTTCCAAACTCCACAATGACCTATATCGTCTGTCAATTTCTATGCAAATTGTAATAGATTTCTTTACAAAAACTTAAGTGTCGATTTTATTAGCATGTCCGAAAATGGCTTTAAATTGATCGCGATTTTCATTTCCGCTCGTACGATAGGTAATACCGTCTTGACAAATATTTCTTGCATTTTAACTTCTACTCAATTTGTCCTATTAATTTAGTTGATATAAAATAAACATCAAATTTCAACCTATTACTTAAAGATTAATGTTGTATTTTACATTAAATAGAAGTAAAAAAATATCACAAATGTAAAAAATGTATTAGTTTCATAAAGCAATTTTTTCTTTTTATTACGGGCATTTAAAATGGTAAATTTACATTCATTTAAAGAAGGTAGTGTCATTTAGTCGTCTGATTTACATTTTTTTCGTACAAATTTAAACTTTTTAATTTAAAATTTGACAAAGAAAATTCGTGAAGTTTGTAAAACTTAATTTATATATCAAACACTCACAAAAATTTATTTTTTATAATTTTTTTATAATAATTTATAATTTTCTTTCATGTGACCTTGACAGTTCAGCGAAATATTTTGTTGCTGTTGGGCTTGTGACTATACCTCGTTTATTGTACCATATTTATATTATTCAGCCTTAACGGGTTAAAGCCATTTCCAGAGTCGTTTCGTATATCAATGTTTTTTTTTCGCTTAATAAACATGACGTTTTTCTTTACGCTTAAAGGCAACAAATAAACATAAATACAAATTAAGAAGATATTTTTAGGTTTGGTTTTTTGGTTTACGGAGTTCGTGGATTCTTTTTTTTGTCTCAGCCTCTGTTTTTAATTCTGTCTTCTTTGAATGAATGCATCATTGCTGTGGAATTTCAGTGGAATGAAAAAAACCTTTTTTTTAAAAAATTGTTGCTTGTCCGAAAGTCACTATAGCCACCTGGAATGCAGGTATGAAATATGAGCAATTATTACATTTAGCTTGAAGTGTAAATTAATGTAGAGGCTGCTTGAACTATAGTTGTTATAATTTAAGTATTACTTAAACGATTGTCTATACATTTTTCTTCTACACAGTATTTTAGATATATCTTGAAGTTAATTATACGAGTATTAAGAGGTGTATAGACATTACTTATTTCAATACGCATAGTGTCGCATTGTGGTATGTATAAGTATAATGATTGGATTATTAGTCCCCATTCACACTAGGCAAGTTTACTTGCTCCAACTTTTATGAATTTCTTTTTAACTTGCCTCTTGTGTTCACACAAGGCGATTCGAATTCGCCAATTTCTGTTTTCGTTTTTGCATTTTCTAGTATTTGTGATTTATTCGTTCTGAGTTTAGTGTGAAAAATACATGGAAATCTAAAAATGTTGTTTGTTTAAATAATTATAATTTGTAATTATTATAAAAGTTATAAAACTAAAATGTCAGAATTATCTTCATCCAACTTCACACTACGAAAACCACAGAAGGAATTGCCATTACAGGCAAGTGTTTCCCTTTCCATACCCCTTACCTCTCTCTCTTACAAACTGAGAGTTGCGGTGTGAATAGGGACTTACTTTCTAAATATATAAAATAGTTTGGTACCTTTATTTAGGCCGTACATTATTATTATATATATAGAATAACTTAATTTACGAGTATAACTTTTTTCAATGTTTTCATTCATTATTTTATTAAATTTTCATAAATCGATAAACACTTTTCATGTTGATCCTTTTATAACCGAAACCTGCTTACTGTTGGTTAGTACAATTCCAACAAATTACAATATCAAGTACAAAATCCATTATGTTTTTTGAATAAAAAACGTCCGTCCGTCTATCTTTGTGTAGGTTAAAGCCACATTGAGGGCCAAATGAACTAAGCTAGAATCTTGAACTTGCTCTTCTTATGTGTATTTGCTCAATGGTGGAGGGTGTATAAGGCTCGGACTGGCCGAACTTAAAGTCGTTTTTATTTGTTAATTTCTTAATTTTTAGTGGATATAAAGGGTGATTTATTCACGGTTGGACAAATTTCATCAGCGTATTTCTTGGCTTATTTCATGTTAAGGTAGGATCTCTGGGTTTCGTTTAGGTAATTTTGGAAAGGTAACAAGTATGGCCATCTTTTAAAAGAAAAAAAAACAAAAAATCCGACCACTGGTTTAGAACATAGGCATTTTACCCTAGTACCATCCGACCGCCAATCCGAAAATTTTCCAACCGCTGCCATTTCGCCCACTTGTATTTTTGGGCATGGTCATAGATGGACATATTTTCATGAAATGAGCCAAGGATTACGCTGGTGAAATTTGTACAGTCGTGAATTAATCACGCTGTATACATGGGGTCACCATCCAGGTGATGGGCTGTAATCCGATAAATGATTTCATATTAAGTCGGGACTTTAATCAACGCTATTATTTCACCAATTTTAAACGAATATGCTTCGACGAATACATCTTTTATAATAATGATGCTACAGTAGAGCGCCCATAAAACAAATAGTGTTATTTTTCCGCTCCCCGCTCATTTTCTAGTATATTGGGCATCAAAAATAATATCCGTGCAAAAAAATTTTCAATCGGATGAAAACCGGCTCCGTCACGTTTATAAATAAAATTACTAATTTACGTTTGAAAAAAATTGTGACTCAGAATAACACTTTTTCATTTGTCTATGTATTTCATGGGCTCTCTATGCTACAGCTTATAGTTATCAGGCCTGTCACAGCAAACAATTCCGATCAAAAATGGTTTCAATTCCGTATTTTGCTTTTTCGAAAAAGAATCCAAAAACATTGACCGGAATGAAACCACTTTTAATTTTTTGGTCGGAATTGATAGTAATATTTTTTAAAATGCCAGTTTTGTTATTAAAGATTATATTTTTTTTATTTTTTAGCTTATTTTTTCTTTTTATTCGACCTCTGATGTATTGGACATTTTTAAATAATCAAGAGGCTTGGATGACTTTTACCTTTTTAAATATAGATTTTAAAACTGTGGCGTTCCTCGATTACCGTTACATTTAAAACTTTTTATGTGTCACTTACGCACCAAGATCATATTTTTCTAATGACAACATTCTTCATGCAACAAAAGCGTCAGTGCTTAGTAATACTGCATTTTCATTAGGCCATTTATTCTCGTTTGCGCTCGAAACTTTTCAAAACGTCTCAACCAATTTTCACACAATTTGTGGTCGATTTCATTCTCGTTTTGGTTTTCGTTTGACAGTTAATTTTTATTTACAAAGAACAACGTGGTGACTATTAAAATACTGAAATACATGGATAAATTAAATTATTTTTTTTTTCTTTTAGCACGCTCATTTTTACTTTTACTTCATAAAATATCTATTTCACCAAATATGTTTACCTTGAGATGACAAACCAACGATAAAAAAAACGATTATTTTGGAG
The DNA here is from genome assembly GCA_963513945.1 of Hydrotaea diabolus. Lineage (NCBI taxonomy): Eukaryota > Metazoa > Arthropoda > Insecta > Diptera > Muscidae > Hydrotaea > Hydrotaea diabolus. The sequence continues at coordinate 146,969,488 of OY740718.1, read as the reverse complement.
ATGACACACTTTATTTAAGGTGGAATCGCCTGTGCGAAACGTTTTCGTTCCTCTTTCGTACAAAAACAAGTCAAAGTGAGACGTTTTCATCACTTGAGTTTGTATGGGAAAACGTCTCATTTTGCCTTGTTTTGGCCAAACTTTTGAAAACACTTCAAAAGTGCCTAGTGAAAAAAGAGCATAACCCACATTTAGGCACAATGCTACACAAGGAAAAAAAGTATGGTTAGGGTGACAATATTCAAAGAGCATCGTACTACTGTTTGGTGTATAAAAGTGTCACAGAATTATTATTATCATCACAACAATAGTATAATTTACACATAACCATAATATGATCGCTATAATCATATTATGATTCACACTCAACCATTATATTATCCATACAACTATAGTATCTTTTACATACAACCATAGTATGATTCACACGCAACCATGTTATGATCTCTAGATCTATAGTATGATCCCACTTAACCTTACTATGATCCCCAAAATTATTTATTAGTATTGGGTCGTATTGTTATTCAACAAAAGAGATTTTGTGATTTGTTAAACAATAGAAAAATCCATTTAAAAACCCTTAAGAGTTTCATTTTTAAAAAATATTTCGGTTCTACAAATCCAAAGCAGGTTTATTTAAAAAATTATAATTAACATAAAGTTTTTATTTTGCTTAAATTCAATTACATTGTTCTAAAATCCGAATTAAAATTTATAAAAATTACGATTAGTTCATAGTTTGATTTGACACCATGTTTTCATTTAAAGAAACCAAAAATTTATTCAAAAGACAGTCAAAAAGACTTTTAGTTGCAAGCAGGGATGACTGCAGTTTTGGTGAAAGCCACTTCACCATCCTCAGACCCCAAGCAACAAATGTGATTAAAACATGATCAAGGGCTATATACTTAAGTGCAGTTAGTTTCAAAATAAACGAGAATCTGCCGGCAGTAGAGTATTTCACCGAATAAAGTAAACGCAATAAAAATCCCTCGTACAGCGTTCTACTCTTAATTTAGCATAGGCCTGCAAAGCTGTTATTTTTGCAAAGTGTAGTACTATCATGTAATTGCACTTCAAGTATCGTATGAAGAAATGGACCAATTTTATCGCCATCCATCCTAAAAATGCATCTTTCCTTCCTATAACAATTTTGAGTACCCCCTTCGTAGTCTATTCAGTAACTCCGTGGACTACTACATACATAGTTTATTTTTATTTTCATTATCTTTGTCCACATTACTACAGAACGGTTTTGTTATTATAGGTCAGTGCGCGCTTTATAGTTGCAATTTTGATTTTCTCTTGTTGTTGCTGTTTTTGTGACGGTTTCATGTGCGATTTCTAAACGAGTGCTCCGCATGTGTTATAACATTTTACAGTCCAGCGTTTTTGATTTTTTCTGTTGTAGGTTTTGCAAAAAACAAAACCAGAGCTGATAACACAACAACAAATTCATTCATAAAATATTGTAATAAAATAATGCTGCAATAACAACAACAACAACAGCAACACCAACGTTGAGTTTTGTATACAAATTGTTGATGAGACATTCTGTCAGGCTAAGGCTGAGGTTGACAGATAGGCGCGTCACCATCGAGTCCAGCCCAGGCAGAGCCTATGAAAGGATGGTGCAGGGAAGCTCAAAACTGCTGATGATGCTGATTTAAACCTGACATTTCAAGATTACGCATTTGAGTTATTGGACCGTTTTATTACGGATGGATTTGGTTAATTTTGTTGTTTTTGTTTATGTTTTCTTCCACTCATTTGTATGTAGATTAATTATGAATGACGTTGGCGCCAAGATAACCGCCTGAAAGTAGGGAGTGTTGAAAAAGTCAATGCAAAAACAGAAACTGGCATTAAAATGGATTTCCATTGTGGAAAGTTTTTTTTTCTTTTTTTTTTTGAAAAGTATTAAATCTAATGTTGAAAACTTTATAGCGACCATGCTTGCCAATACTGCGAGGGTGCACTTGCGGTGTGTGCCACATTGTGCAGAGTGGCTCAGAGTGAATTATAAGTACTCGTATACGCCGCGTGTTTTGAATATTTTAACACCTCAGTGTAAGTGAAATGGTTTTTTCAGTTGTGGAGTGTCAAGCAAAGCCATTACCATTGAATTTAGGCGATAAAAGCCTTTTTTTTAAAATATTTTTCGGACCTAATCGCAAAAAACATCATTTAACCTTAAAAAATTTAAGTATCTATTAGTTTTGTTTTATTCAAATCGCTATGCTCTACGTACAGAGAAAAACAAAATATCAATTGAAATAAATTCGAATTTCAAAAATTTCGTTGGACAAGAAGGTATTCTGTTGCAATTCTTGTTAGATATTCTATTATATATAAACTTGAATCCAATGAATCGGTTGTTATAATAAAATACCAATCACCTTATTTGTTTCACAACTGGTGTTTATACATACACTCAGAAAAAAAATATCGTTACTATATGGTGACGAAAATAATTATATGCAATAAAAGTATGTTCGTCGAAACCAGAGTATTGTTTATTGAATTTAATTTTGGCAATAGTATGATTTTTTAAACAAACTGCTATGGCTTCTTTTAACTGAAATATTTTTAACATAAACGCTTAAGTTTTTTTTAAACTAATTTGTTCTACTGCTAAATAAATCACTGATATTATTTTTCATTTTATGTATTTTTAAATAATTTTCATAATTCAAATCAATTGTTGACAACTAAACTCAATTCTAACAAATAATTTTGGGGATCAAAGTATGGTTGTAGGGATCATAACATGGTTGCGTGTGAATCATACTATGGTTATGAGGATCATACTGTGGTTGTGAGGATCATAGTATGGTTGTGAATATCATAGTATGGTTGAGTGTGAATCATACTATGGTTGTGGGGATCATAGTATGGTTATTAGTGAATCATACTATTGTTGTAATGATCATAGTATGGTTGTGAGGAACGTAGTATGGTTGTATATGAATCATTCTATTGTTGTGAGGATCATAATATTGTTTTACTACAACCATATACCCAACAATAATATGACGCTCTTCGAATATACTTTTTTCTGCATGTAAGTTCGACAAGGTGAAGACAAAATACTCTCTGCGTTACTAATTATACCTTGCACCACTCTGTGGAAGTTAGTTTATGGCAAATGTTTGTAACTACCAAAAATATTTAAGCTAGACCTAACTTTAAGTGTAGACAGAGTTGAAAAATTATTTGAAAATCGGTTGGAACTACTTTAATTCCCTGCAAACAATGAATTTTGGTTGCAATCAACAAATGTTTATAATCGTAATGGATATTCGGTTCGACATACCAAAATATGATAAATATGATCATCGTATTGTAGAATTAACGAATTAATCGCTTATGTCAATGAAACGCATAAAATGTATTTAGTTGACTTAACTAGTGGTTGTAACCGAATATTGGTGATGATATCCAAACTTTCATCATAACCAAAATCAAAAATTATCCTATTATAACTGCTTTAATCAAATCGTTTAATCTAATTTATTTAATAAAAATCAATAAAACATGGCCCCCCCTATGCTTAAGAGTACTTAAAGTATAAAGGACGGTTTTTGCTCCTACTGAAAATTAAAAAAAGTTTCGCTAAAAAAGTGACCAACTATTATTCGGTTGTATTGATGGCATACTCAAGGTGCACGCAACCTCCATCATCAAAAAAATCGTTTGTGGCGTAGAATCTTTCCTCTGTGTGTACCGATTGACGTATAAATGAAGCTGATTTCATTTATCGATGTCTGTTTCTGCCCGTTCACCATGAACTTTGCAGATCAAGGACAAACACTATTGAAAATAGATAGATATGTTCATCTGATTTATTTTTTTTAGCTCTAGAAGCCACATTTTACATTTAACCTTGACAAATTTGGCAGACGTCAGTTTTTTAAACCACGAAAGGACTCTATTGCAATAAGCGACTCATATTTAGATATAGCTCCCACACAAATGTCCAACCGATTTAAAGCCAGTGTTTTAAACTAAGAAAGGACGCTATTGATGTAAAATCAGCTCAGATTTAGATGAAGCTCCCACACATGTGTTCTTCTGATTTTATTTTTTTGTAAGAAGCCATATATTGTATCCAATCATTATGAAACTTGACACTAGTAATTTTCTTGGACCAAGAACGGACGCTATTGAAATTGAAGATAATCGGTTCAGACTTTGATATAGCTTCCTCACATATCTCCAACCGAATTTAAGTCTTTAGGCCACATTCTACATTCAAATTGTTTGGAGGTCAATAAACGACTTCTAGTATGCATGGACAAATGGGTACCAAATTATTATACAATTTAATTACGTAGCCAAAAGTATTACTCTCGCATTCTAGCTTAATCTTTGTGCCGGATTCTAGGGCCAAAAACTCGCCCCATTTATACATGGACATATGGGTATCAAAAAACAATGGAATTTTCTCAAAAAATTCAAATATAACATTATGTATTTTGAAAAATCTAGGTGAATTAAGAGCCCGTCCAATGGACCAAAATACTATTTAATTACGTAGCCAAAAGTATAATTACTCTCGCAATCTAGCTTAATCTTTGTGCTGGATCCTAGGGCCGAAAACTCGCCCCGTTTAAACATAGACATACGTATGGGCATCAAAAAAAACAATGGAATTTTCTAAAAAGAAATCAAATATAACATTATGTATTTTGAAAAACCTAGGTGAATTAAGAGCCGGTCCAATGGACCAAAATACTATTGTCAATTGGCTTTTTTGAATATCTAGAAGAACAGGGTACAATATGGAGGGACACGCCATTTTACGGGGTGTAATACTATTTTCAAATGTGTCAAACTGGACAAAAAATTTAACATGGCTTCGATTCGTCTGATATCTTCGATAATTTTGATATAGAGTGCGTTAGTTTCGGTACTAATAGATTATCGATGAGTATTAATACTTTGCATTCCATACAGAGACCCACTAAACAGCACCTCGGGTTGCTCATCAGATCAAATGCGGCAATTTTGTTTTTTAACTTATCCATCGAGCAAGAAATGCGCGTCCTCAGCCGCTTGACTGTAGCATCTTGCAAGCTTTTAAACCAAGATCCTTGTGTTAAACTCCGAAGTTGAAATAGTAAAGTAAAAGATAATTGGTGATATTTGTACATACATAGTCATCGACAGAAATGTAAAACTAAACGATATAATAAAGATTTTGAATTATGCGACTGAACACCAACCTTTTCATGGGTCATTTCATCAAACAGATCACATCTCAATTCCTTTACCATTCATTCGAAAATCGGCGCAAATATTAATTCATGCCATTGCAGCATTGAATCGCTTTTGTTTTCGCACAGTCTCGTCTGCAATTGTATGTGAGTGAGTGTGCAAAAGTGAAGCATGAAAAATTAATGTGTGTGTCCGTAGGTTTTTTTTCTGTGTTTTTTAATAAACAAAAATTTTTTTTATTGTATGCGATATTAAAAAAATAAACGCAGCTAGACTTATTTGCAACTGATAATTTTGCAAATATTTTGCATTTCTGTTTAAATTCACTCCCATAACAGAACCAGAACTGACGACAGCAGCGTCAGAGTTTTTGAGAGAAAGGAGTGGAGGAGTGGAAATTGAGAAAAATGAGATGGATATAAATGAAGTTGTTGCTGTAAACGATAATGTCAACAAATCAACATGAGTTTAACAGCAACAACAACAGCAACAAGAGCCAGTTCATTGTTTGTAAACAATGGCAAACTATAAGTTTGTAGGCATCGCCGTATGAATAGTGCGCATCGTGTACCGTACGTGCGACGCAAGTTGCACAATGGGTTGGGTTTAAGTTACTTTGCAATTGTTTAATAAAAATGCGCTTTTGCTACAACCGTCCTTTTGCAAATAAGCAATATGGAATCCGCTTTCATTAGTACTGCAGTTCAGTAAAATTTCTTTTAAATCGGTTACATTAGTTACTTAAGTACGTTAACGTGTTTTTCAAACGTAACATTTTTTACTTTTATGCGAGGGTGCCAGATAAATTATGTACGTTTCGGAATAGCCGTAGTTGCTAGAGATTATATGAAGCGCATTAGCTTGAAAACTAAATCATTGAGTTTTTGTTATATCAAGTGTTCAATCTATAGGTATTTTTTTCAAAATAAAAAAATATAAAAACTCAAATCAAGTACGGAATATTTTTTGTTCATTCGAAAGGACATGTTATGGCTTTTATTTTTTGAATACAATTTCCCATAAATATTGGCCGCAACTACGCCCCAGGGTGTCCATTCTGAGGGTCCAATCTTGGATGACTCGTTCGAGCATTTCAACCGGTGTGCCGTTAATTACACGCGTAATGTTGGCTTCCAAAACTTGAATCGTTGCTGGTTTGTCAGCATAGACTTTGGACTTCACGTAGCCCCAAAGAAAAAAGTCTAAAGGCTTGATATCATACGATCTAGGCGGCCAACTCAACGGTCCAAACGTAAAATTAGCTGCATTGTTTGAGCAGCTGTATGGCAAGTGGCACCGTCCTTTAAAACCAAATGTCGTCAAGATTGTGGGCTTCAATTTTAAGTAGCAAAAAGTTTGATATAATTTCGCGATAGCGAGCACCATTCGCAATTAAGTTCCGGCCATTATCATTTTTGAAAAATATGTACCGATGATTCCACCAGCCCATAAACCGCACCAAACCGTGGTTTTCTCTGCGTATAATGGCACCTTTTCTAGTTGCTCTTCAATCCAAATGCTGCAACTTTGTTTATTTGCGGTGCCGTTGAGCCCGAAATGGGCCCATCACTCACCAAACTCTCATTCATAATACAGTTGCACAATTTGGAGACGTTGTTGCGATGTAAATCTATCCATGGGGAAATGGCAAACAATACAAAAAAAAATAAAGTTTAACACAACTCACATGTAATCTGTGATAAAACCCCTATTGAAAAAAATACCTTAGATTGATCACACCTTACATACATATATTATAGTTAAGGATCACAATTCTATGTAATAAAAAATCACGTTGTAAACTCTTAAATCTGCACAGTAAAATTAAAAATTTGCGCTTAAAATAAAAAAAAATTATTCAAAAATCGGCAGCAGAAATAAAAATATACAATATAAGTAAAAATATGCATACATATATGTTTTACGAGGGCGACCGCAAAAGTAACTGGCCTAACATAAAAAGAACCGTTTTTTTGGAATTATTATTATTTATTTTTCAACATAATCTCCTTCCAACTCAATACACTTCATCAAACGTTTTTCGAGTTATTTAATTCCATCCGAAAAAAAGGATTTTTCAAGACCTTCAAAATATGCCTCAGTTTCAGCAATAACCTCGCTATTGGAAGAAAAATTTTTGCCACCGAGAATTTTTTTTAAATTTGGAAACAAGAAATAATCAAAAGGAGCTAAATCTGGACTATATGGTGGATGCGGAGCAATTTCAAATCGTAATTCGGCCAGTTTTTGTTATGTTAAAAATGCAGTGTGTGAAGGAGCATTATCTTGATGAAAAAGAACTTTTTTTTCTAAATGCGGTCGTTTTATCTTGATTTCTTCACTCAACCGATCCAATAATGCACAATAATATTCACTATTTATAGATTTTCCTTTCTCAAGATAATCAATAAATATTATACCCCTTGCATCCCAAAATACTGTTGCCATTACTTTTCCTGCTGACTTAACAGTTTTCGCCTTCTTGGGACCACTTTTACCAGCTTCTATCCATTGTTTTGACTGTTCTTTGCATTCTGGGATATAGTGATGGATCGGTGTTTCATCAACAGTTATGAATCGGCGCAAGAACTCTATTGGATTACGCTGATAAATCGCTAAAAGCTCCTCGGAATTGGTCCAACGGCCGTTTTTTTGGGCAAAGTCAACAAACGCGGCAGCGTTCTTGCGGATAGCTTTTATATGTGGAGTTCATCATGTAAAATACTCCAAACTTGTTTTTCGTGTATTTTAACAATATCAGCAATTCTCTGCTCTTTATTCGTCTATCTTTAGTCACTTTATTAAATATTTTTCTAATGCTTTCAATAGTAGTAGCAGTTTTCGGTCTTCCAGAGCGTTGTTCATCTTTCGTACTTAAATGACCCATTTTAAATTGTTGAACCCAGGATTTCACGGTGGAGTATGATGGTGCATTATCACCATGAACAGAATCCAATTCATCTTTGATTAATTGTGGCGTATAACCTTTCATATAAAAGTGTTTAATTACCGCACAAAACTCTTTATTTTCCATTTTTCAAAAATTATAAAACTTGTTTACTTCAATTACCTGTAACAAAGAAAATAATCATTAAATATTTCGGAAATTTTGACCGATGGCTTATGAAAGATTGCTTTAAAAAAACAAAAAAAAAAGTTGCTAGTAAAACAGAAAATGTGCCAGGCCAGTTAGTTTTGCGGTCGCCCTCGTACTTACGTAAATAAAATCGGTCTTAAAAAGTTTATTTTAGTCAATGTAGAGTTAAATCGAACTGCTCTCGTACAGTTAAAATCTGCACACAGAGAAAAAATTAGTTGGAATTACCAAATGTTTATAATCATAATGGATATTCGGTTCGAAATACCACAAGAAGATAAATAGGATCATCGTATTGTACCCACAACTTATTGATCGGTTATACCAATGAAACGCGAAAAAGTATTGAGTTGTCACAACTGGTGGTTGAGGCAACCAATAGTTTTGCAAACATTTTGTTGTTGTAACTAATTTTTAGTGATGATAACTAAAACTTCATCATAACCATAAACGGATTGTTAAGGGTATGTTTTAAAAATATAAAAGTTGCCACAACTGGTGGATAAGGCAACCAATAGTTTTGCAAACATTTTGTAGTTGTAACTAATTATTAGTGATGATAACTAAAACTTCATCAAAAACAAAAACGGATTGTTAAGGGTATGTTTTATAAATATAATAATTCGTAATATAATAATTCAGTAACAATCATCCATCAACTTTTTACTTCCTCCTCGTCATGACCCCCCTTATGAAGTTTTTTGCCTTTAACTACAATTTTAATATTTCTCGTTGAACAAGTCTGCCATGTGATTTTTAGATCCAAAAATTCTCTTCTGGAGGTTCGGATACTTGGTATGTTGCCCAACAGGTACTGAAAATCACAGATCACTTACTAACATACGGTTGTACTGATGGAATACTCGAGGTACTTGTAACCTCAATCATTCGGTTGTCAAAAAATTCGGTGTGACAACAAATCTGTTCTCTGAACGAACGTTCAGCATCGATTAAGGCTTTTTTTGATGTTTTTTTTAATTTTAAGACCAAGGTTGACTTTAAGCACAAAGCACTATCAACATTTGGCTTAATTTTATAGTGTTGAATTTCATGTAATCATGTAGGATAGCACACGAATTGCACCTGTTTTAAAAGTAACCTCAAGGTGTTAACTGTACGCTTAAGCCTTTGAGATACTTTAAAGTGTTGCTGGTAGATACAACCACTCTTAGACGTTTTCTCAGAAAAAGTGAATTTTATTAATTTTAAATTATTACCCTGAGTGCTGACTTCAAGTACAGGGTAATTTCAATGTATTGCTACATTAAGAAACTCAAATAACTTTTTTTCAGTGCATGGTAATCATTTCTATTTTATTCATGTTAAAGCTCATTCAATACTATTAAATATAGCTTAATTTGTTTTAAAAATAATGGAATTTAAATACAACCCCACCCCCAGCTCGGTGATGCATGTGCGGCGTAATTTTGGTTTTTGAATTTTGTATGGAAATAAGTCCAAATCTTGGTGCATAATTGACTGCAATGTCTGCCTGCTTATATCCATTTGAGCAGAGAAGCTTCTTGTCTAAACTCTTGGATTGTTTTGTATGGCAGCAGCTACAGCTGCGATTGTTTACGACGTCCGAACTGAAGGAATTCGATGGTAAGGTCTTCTGCTGACTGTCCCATGCTCCGCAGAATTGTTAACAAGTCTCATTGAGGTCCATCTGCTCGGAGGATTGCCGCCAAACGTGCGCCTATATTCTCTTTGAACCGAAACTACGGAATCCAGTGCATGCTAGCGGCGAACAATCCAAATTCTTGTTTCAGTGTCCCAATTATCCAACTTCGTTAAATCTAAAAATCAAGCTGCAAGATAATAATAAAATTAACCGGATTCAATAAATAGAAAAAACTTATTACATCTTTTTTGGTAGCTGCTTTCATCAGCGACCCTATACACAATCAATTAAAACACAAAGAACTCTTAATTCGCACAAGTTAACGACAAAAACAACAGCATTCCCAAAATAATTTTACTCATCTTTGTTTTTTGATTTATCGATAAAGCTCAAATCGTACATCTGGTACAGTTTATCGTCTTTAAGAGTAATCACGGTTAAAAAACACTATCTTCCGTTATGGATCCCGCATAAATAATATTTTGATATATTATTGAATTACGGATAATCGTTACTCAACTGTAGTTACTACTGAGATACAGTAAAAAAATATATGTTTTAAAAACACATTTTCTGAAATTTTGTTCAAATCTTGTTCAAATTTTCTGAAACGTTGTTAAATTTTTTTTGAAATTTTGTTTTTCTAACCTTTTAATGAACAAATTATAAGGGAAAAGCTGCAAATGAACTAGATTTAATGACAATTTTTTGAATATTGTCAATCCGGGAGTGTGTACTTTTTTTAAAATTTTTTATTAATATTGGAATTTTACTGTGAAATGAGTTGCATCCAATTTACTTGTAATGTTTCTATAAGAAATTGAAAATAAAATTTATTTCACTCAACATTAATGAATATAAAAATCTTCAAATTAATTTCCATTCTCGGATAACTTTACCCCAATATGCGATTTACGTATGAGTTGTATTCGCAAGTGTCGAGTTGTGTTGTCTTCGCCTTTCATTCTCTCTGATCTGTTTGCTATTTTTAATGAACAAAAAAAGAACCGCCACAGCGAAAGGAGAAATCAGAAAAAACGGAAAAAAAAGTTTACAATGAAAATTTCACATTCTCACAAATAGGAAAATATTGTTTTATTAGTTGGGTATGCAGTTGAAGTTATAAGACGAAGTAGAAGAATTCAATAAACAATTTAGCATTAACCTTATATGGTATGAGGAACTCTCCTCTATTTTGTCTAATTGATAGATAAACGCAATGCGGTGAAGATAAAATATATAGACGACAATTGGATTTATACGTATTAGAGTTTTAATAAACAATTCCCGTACTGCTTACTCGTATATGCGAGTTGATATGTGTGCGGTCTTATCGATACTTTTTAATTGTTTTGTAGAAAAAAACTGAAAGTAATGCAGGTGTCAAAAGTAAATATGCAAAATTATGTCACAGAACTACAACAATTTTCCGTAGTTCACCTAACCAGTGTTGACATCACAATGCTTAAAGCCCCGTGTTCCTCGAAAAGTGTCCAATAGTGCATGAAACTCGCATTAATTGTAAACTGCTTAATTTTTTATATCGGCTTTGTGTGCGTTTACGAAAAGAGTGGTTGACACGCTCTATTCTGGTACCTTCAGACCAGCGTTACCGTTGTGCGACTAAAGTGGCAATTTGACTCTTTTTGGAAGCCATGCGACTTTTGCTGCCCCTTTTTTATAAATCCCCTTTTTTGCCACTTTTTTAAATTTTTCCTACTTTCCACAACTAGAAATGTGTGTTGATTTGCTTTTAAAAGATACGCGTATTCTTATTTCTAGGGTTAAGGGTTGTTCCGGGGAAAAAAATACTATAATTTATGGTGTTATAACCTGGCGCATACGCTAGGCATTATGGGTACTCGTACTAGCGTCTCAGAGCATTAATATGTGTATTACACACAGACTGCGGAGACAACCTCCAAACAGTCCCGCCGCACAACTCTGAAACCCACATATTACATCCAGTCTTGAGGAAATTTGGAACATTTCATTAGGATTGCTCATTAACTAAAAATGCTTCGTAGAACAGCCTTTACAACAGCGTGCTTTTAGGGTAAAAATGCCAACAGTTCCGAACATTTGTAAAATGTACCAAGCAAGCCGTAAAAGAGCCGCGGTTGTCACGGTACTTTCGATGCTGAAAATGTATCATAAAAATTTTCTTTCATTCAAGGACATATACCAAAGCTTAAAATTTTACCACAAACCCAACGAATCCATATGAAATTATTTTTAAAATTTGTATATATTAAGAACCCGGTTCATAAGCCCAAAAGCCTAGTTTCAGTTGGCTCATCTGCGCATCCAGTAGAGCAGGGTAGGTCAGGGTTTGATGTTTGGATTTTTTTATACCCTTCACGTAAGAGAACATTGAATTTGTCATTCCGTTCGCAGCACCACCAAATATTGATCGGAGACCCTAAAAAGTATATGTAATCTGGATTGTCGTAAAGTTCTGAGACGATTTAGCCATGTCCGTCCGCGTGTTTTCTGAAAGCACGACATCGTTCAAACGGATCAACCTAGTTGTCAGAAATTTCGGCCCAGAGAGAAAACGTTTTTGAGTTTTTAAATGCTTCAAAGAAGAGCTATGCTGCTGAAAGGCTAGGCTCAGGTGGCCTGCATGGTCAAAACCGGTTAATAGTCAATTAGGACATATGGGTACTAAAATTAAAGCAAATTTTGCTACATTTTTTTTCGCTTTATTATCGTATAGTGGAGGGTACATGAGGATCAGAAATTAAATGGTTTTTAAGTTTGAATGTGTATTTTACCTCTGATTTCATGGAACTTAGTTCTTACTGTGATGTTTGTTAATTTTCTTATTATATTTAAATGTATTGTTTTTATAAAATTAATTTATAAAAAGTTTGCGATTTTTTTTAAAAAAAAAAATAACCCTTTTGTACCACGTTTTTTTTTTAAATAATCCTCTTTTTGTTCGACTTTTTGAAGTTTTTCAGACTTTTAAAGCAGGTTGGCTTTCGTTAGATGGGCTAATATGTTTTACTTTTCAGTTTTTGATTTGTTTTTAACAATTAGATCAGCCCATATTTTGAATGTATTGTATTAGCTTTTTTTTGGCTAATGCTAACGTGAGTTAGCATTAGCCAAAAAAGAGCACACACATCCAAGGAACTATAGTTAGCATCACCCTAAAATTTCTTTTTAGACAGTTTAGTATACAAACAAAAATGAGGGCTTTTATTAGCTAACATGATCTGACTATGGGTGGCATCAGAAAAATGTGTGTCAAGTTCGGTTTTGTCAACGTAGAAGAGTGAAGGAAAAAAAAAAAATGATGTGGCAAAAACTGCTAAAACTTTTTTTGTTTTAAACAAAGAAATCCACTTACTGACGATAGACAACTATTTATATCTCAATTATGACTTTAATTATTTTGTCAAACTATTAATATTATCTCTTTTAATTTTTTTAAAGTCGTAAGTAGTCAGGTTCAATAAAGTATGCTTCTTGTTTTCATAAGTTCTACTGGCTACTGGTTAGCTGGTCAGTGCAATTTTTGTATTATCTAGTCAAGTTTAAAAGCAGTAGATTTCTTTAGCTAGTGCTTTTCAAATGTGTTATATTTTTTAACTATACTTGCTGTTGGCTTATATTTTTTTGGTGGTTTTTATATCAAAGAAAATTAACAAATTCGTGGCTTTGGCTTACATTTCCTTGCCTTTGGGAACACTATATGTGACGCGTAAAATAGAAAGGGACCTAAGGTTAAAAACCAGTTGAGTTCAGGAGAGCCATTTTAAAGATTAGGTCCCTTTCTATTTGCCCTTAGAATTGTCGACTTCACTTTCAAAAAACGCGCATATCTCTGGGAGGGAACACTTTTGGGGCTTGGGATCGGTCTCATTCGATGCTCAGATGTTGTCCACATCAAAAAAAGAAAAAAATGAAAATTGATTTGTTTACCCTTATTTCCCTTTCTCTATGCGCTGTCACATATGCAAATGCACCATTCCGCCTACTTTTATTTCATATTATTTATGGTACTTTTAAAGTGAAAATGTGCTAAACTACATTTAACAAAAAATAATTGTTTAATTTAATTCGACCAATGTCTGAATAACAGCAGACTTTTTTTTATTTCCCTGGGAAATAATGCTATTATTTTCTATACAAAAATCTTGGCGAACCCGCCTTTTGCGAACTATTTTTCAGGAAATTAATGAATTTCACATAAACGAACTTAGTACCGTGCTTACGGAAAAATACCCAAACTGAGATTAATTATCCGGCGAATACGCCATTCTGATTTCAAGATCGCGATTTCAAGAAGTCTGTTTTTACTCTTCAGTGTTCATGGTAGTGTAACTTATATAAGTACATAAAATAGATACCCACTCTAATAAATACTTGCATGTTCTTGTAGTTTATATCATACAAGTACTCGTAATTGTCAGTAAATATGAATAAAATCAAAAAAGGGTTGTAAAATATGTTAACCATACATTCACTCACACTTTTGCATCTGGTCAATTAAAATAAAATGTACTCAGAACAAATTAAGGAATTTGCGCACAGTGGCTTCAGAAATAGGCACCTAAAATCTGAAAAGTACTTTTTAATGATGCATATTAACCACATACTTGGAAATGCAAATTTATTTATATACTTAGCAGGGACATAAATACTGTTACTCACGTTTATGCTGTAAAATATAAAGTACTGAATGTTTTTGGACCAAATATTTTTTAATATATTTATTGATGTATATTGTACCAAAAAGAATCAACTTATTCGAAATGTCCGCCTTTTGCCTTTACACACGCCTTAAGTCGCACTGGTCAATCTTCAGAAGCTGCACGAACCTCGTCCATTGGAAAATTGGCGAACCAAAGCAGTCTTAAGAGATCCACTGTTGGGGTATCTTTTGTGACAAACCTTGTCCTCTAAAACCGTTCACAATTTGTAATCCAATGGGTTCAAATCTGGACTGCCTGAGGGCCGCCATTCTTCAGAGGAAATGAACGCTGGCAAATTGTTTCGAAGCCAGGCCTGGGACATTTTACCTTTATGGGCCGGCGCAGAATCCTGCTGGAAAGTCCATCGCTGGTTTTGGAACCAGGAATTGTTAAGAGGCTTCACAAAAGCTTCCAAAACGGTTTCTTGGTAAACTTTTACCGATGTTTTGACTCCTTGTTCGCAGAAATGCAGGTTAGTGACTCCAACGTAAGAGACTCCCCACCAAACCATAACTGATGCTGGGTGATGACCCTTTTCCACCCTTGGGATCAGTTCACATGCTTCATTAGATGACCGCGCATACACTCTATCATTTTGCTTGTTATTTTGCTGAACGGTAAAAAAATTTTCATCGGTAAACAAAATTTTTCTGTGCAAGTTATCAGCGTGCTTCACCAAAAGACGTTTGCTTTTTTCAATCCTATTTGTTTTAAATCTGCAGTCACCAAATGTCCGGTGCGTCGTTTGAAAGCCTCAAGTCCCAAGTCTTTTTCAATGATTCAACTCATGGACTTTTGAGTGATATTCATCTCACGGGCCTTGATTTTCTGTTTTCGGAGCGGATTTCTGTGAATTCTTGACTTAACGGCTTTGATGACATGCGGTGTTCGAACATAGCGTGGGCGGCCCGACTGGTGGCGGTCTTTTACATCTCCAGTCTCCTCAAACAGTTTTATGCATCGGTAGACAAACATGCGGCTAATCCCGGATGTGTTTTGAAAATATCGCTTTCTTTCATTTTACACTTGAAAAGCGCTATTACAGCGATACGGTTCTCATTATTTGACCACTCCATGCTGAAAGTTGAAACAATTTTAAAATCCCGTTACAGACTAGCGCTATTGAGGTTAGCTTTCAAAGCCCATATGACATTAACGGGGTATGTTCAGTTCTACTATTGAAATGGGTGTGTTCAATGTTGTAACAGTATTTATGTCCATAAAGTATGTATGTACTCGTAGTGCGAGCAGAGTCGAATTATATCCTACGATGTGCCCTGTCGATTCTTTGGTCAAATTTTCGATTATGTTTCAGCTTAATTGCGAATATCCACGGCAATTCCTCGTCGAATGTAGTCATTAAAGTCGTTGATCTATTTCTGCGTTATTTGAATTAACTTCGACTTTGAAATGAGCTCATACGAGAAGTTTATCCAAAGGCGTTAAACTGGCCATTCTTGGTGGTCAAATTGCATTAGAATTTCGTGAAATTATATTTTCACATCATTTTGCTCCCAATACATTCATCGTTTCATTGTGGGTCGCATTTCGGACCTTTGAAACGGCTGGAACTACTTACATAAAGTCAATATTCATATAAATATATTTTCAAGATCTAGTAAAAATAAGGGCACTCAAACGAAAATTTCGCCACTACTTCTTGTACGGAATTATTTTTATTTATTTAAGTCTATGAAATACAATTCTACAGATTATCCATTCTAAAATATATTATATCTAAAATATCATTAAATTTATTAAAAGTAAATTAAAAATCTAAATCATAAATTGATTTATGATAAACTGAGATTCGGGCTCGGACTCATTGAACCTTGTAAATGAAAAAATGTAAGCATATATCAAATTTAAATTGGGAAATATTTTTTTGATTATTTTCTAGGATCGGGATCCCCGGGGCTCAATAAACGACCATCAAATAAGATTAATTTGGGCTTTACTTGTTCTATATACTGGCAAGCAAACAATTATATGGTACGGTTGTTTTATCGATTTTTTTTCGAAAAATCAATATTTAATCTCATAATATTTATTGTTTAAACTCATTGGGTAAAAACGAATAAGACAGGTCATCATTTTTTTAAATTTATTATTTTATTAACCAAAAACAAAAAAATTTAATTTGTAATATTTATGTGGTAGAAAACAATTCAACTCAAAAACTAGTATTAGGGTATACATCCTACATTTGTATTATTTTAATAATTTGTATGAATTGCACTATTTTTAATAATTTTATTAATGCGGATGAGCTTAGAATTTTTAAAACTCTATTATGCTAACTTTGATTCCATCCTTGTTAAGGCATCTCTAAATTCTTTAAAGGAGTTAGAAATGCGGCCTTTTTTACCAACTTCGTTAGAAAGAATTCTTAAAGCATTTTCCACAGTATTTAAGTCTGGACTTAGAACAATCTAAACCTACATAATTTGTATTTTCAAAATACTATTTTGTTCCCCTCCACCTGTTATGACTGCTTAATCTTATTGAAAGAAATGCAAAATTAAAACTTATCATATTTTCAGGAAAGTGTTTTAAATAATACTAGTTTACCGCCATTTTGGTCCAGAGTTCTAAATATTTTTCCTATAGATTTTGGCCTCCTAAAAAAAGGAATAATTTTTTCTCTTAACCATAACATCTTCTTTTAAAATTTGATTTACTCGTCTGGCCTTAACGTTTAATTGTAATTTGGGTTTATGTTCCGCACAGCTGGATTTTTTTTGTTACTGCAAGGCGTTTGACATTTTATCTCGTTCCGATCAGTGTTGCCGTTCCTACCAAATTTGATAGGTTTTTCTTTCATTTGGTAAGATGTTAGGCTAAACCATATTTTGGTAGGTTTTGCGATAAATAAGCATTTACATAAATTAAATTTGTAAAGTAATGAACGTATGCGGAGAATTTTTGGGATGCCAAATGTGTTATTGGTATCTTTATACAAGCATAATAAGCGCTAACGCAACAGAAAGTTCGACGTACTACTTTCTTCTAGTGTTGTCACTTTTTAGATGGCCGACTTTTCAGCCATCAGGGTAAACTTCAAATTAAGTCACATGAATATAAATAGATTTTTTTTTTAAATTTTGCATAATTAAATTTTTGAAGGGACTGGAATTTTGGCCTATATACGTCAATTTAGTCTAGGGCTGGTTGTTGGTCCATCGTTAAATACTATACCAAATTTTATGGAAAAGAGAATTTATCTATAAGTGTTCTATAGCAGTCAACCGATATCGATCGATCGTTAATAAAATTTTGAAATTTCATTAAGATTGGATGTAATTTGTGGCCAAATACCTTAAATCGATTGAACATATGTTTAGCAGCTATACTTAAACCGATTTTGTCAAATTTTAAAAGTCCAAAAAACTTAGCTGTCCAAAAACCTTCTTCTGTCATATTGAATATAATATAAGTCGGACGACAATTGCGACACGTAGTTTCATTAGAATCTTTAAAAGAACCGTAGACGGACGTTCGAACAAAGCTTTAATATTTTTGGTAGTTACAAACAATTGGAATGCAACTTGTTTATCATTTTCCATAACACCCTGTCAACCTTGTTAAATGGCTTCAAATTTTTGGTAGGTTTTAATTCAATTTGGTAGGATTCTTGAAAAATTTGGTAGGAAATTAACTTTGCCAGTGGCAACACTGGTTCCGATACAATTGCTCTTCGGCCAGATCTCTCAATAGATCCATACAATTTATAATTTAAAATTAAAAATTTAAATTGTTTTCTTCAATCTAATAATGAAACCCCGTTTTTGGAATATTGCTTTTAGCCTGTACCATTTAATTAATTCCATGCCTTTTCGCAAATCCCAAAAGTTGAGAATGATCAATTTTAATATCTGAATCAGAACATGACCGACCTTCAACCACTGTTAGTCCTCAGACAAAACATTTCTTTCATCACACCAATTGATTACAATAAAACGGCAGTATCCACAGCAGAAAGAATTGCAATATAAGCAAACATTGTTGTAAACTTGAGTAAACACAATTTATTGGTAAATACATATATTTTCATTCATAATCAATTGGTTAACCTTAATGATAACATGGGACAACAACGAAATATCGTATCAATGTCACAGCGCCAACAACATTAAGTGGCAAAGTCAACCAATACTTATACATGCATAAATACAGTCAAACCTGGATAAGTGGGAATCTCTAAAAGTGGGACAGTTTTGGCGGTGCCTGCACTCAATGAACAAAAAATAATAAAATACTCTTTAAGCAGGAGTTTGAACCTCTTTCAGTTTTTTAAAATTTACCTCTATAAGTGGGAATTTTTACTTGTTTACCTCTATGCGTGGGATTTCCCTTTTCATGCTGTACCTTCAAAAGTAAGTTTTATTCCTTTTTTCTCTTTTCTCTCTTGTGTTTGCTTTGTAAAAATGGAGGTTTTGCGAAATGCGACGCAGGATTGCCAGGTTTGACGATTTTAAGCGAAATTAAAGATTTTGGCAACTTATGTTTTTATGATTTGGCTATTATCTTGGCTGATATTATGAAAACGCCCTAATATAATTTTAAAAAGGTCTTCATGGAAAGATAGCTTACTCCAAAACGTCAAAAGTCTTAATTTTAAGTCGCCATTTTCGATATTTTGGCTTATGTCCTATAGAATGACTTTGTTTTATGTATTTTTGTACCTTCCATCGTAGGATAGAGGAGGTATAGATATTGACAATAGTATCATTGCGGTTATAGCTTGTCCATTTTTTTTTTAATTTTGATCAACAATTTGGCGGCAGAAACCCAAAAGAAACTGATGCATTAAATGCATTGAAAACAATACAGCAGTACTTTGAAATAAATATAGGGTGTTCCATGTAAAGATATTTTTTCAGAACAAAAAAAATATAAAAATTCAAATCAAGTGTGGAATCTTATTATTTGAAAGGACATTTTATCGCATTTATCTTTTTAAAATAATTACCTTCAAATGTTAGCAGCTGTTTTATATAAATGAGCGTTCGGTTAAAAACGGGAAGATCCGCTTTTTCAGTGATGAAACCCATTTCTGGCTCAACGGCATAGTCAATAAACAAAATAACCGCATTTGGGCTGAATAGCAACAAGAAGAGGTTCAAGAGGTGCCATTATACCCAGAGAAAACCACGGTTTGGTGTGGTTTATAAGCTGGTGGAATCAACGGTGCATATTTTTTCAAAAATGATGATGGCCGGAACGCAACCGTGAATGGTGCACGCTATCGCACCATGATATCGATCTTTATGCTACCTGAAATTGAAGACCGTAACCTTGACGACATTTGGATTTAACAGAACGGCTCCACTTGCCATACAGCTGCTCAAGCAACGGATCTATTAAGAGGTCATTACGAAGAGCAGCCACTTTCACGTTTTGGACCGGTGAGGCCGCCTATATCGTGTAATATCACAGCTATATACTTTTTTTCTTTGGGGCTACGCAAATACAAAATTCTATGCTGACAAACCAGCTACGATTCAGGTTTTGGAAGCCAACATTACGCGTGTCATTAAAGCCATACCGGTCGAAATGCTCGAACAAGTAATCCAAAATTGGACCCCCAGAGTGGACACCCTGAAGCGTAGTTGCGGTCAACATTTAAAAGAAATTATACTCAAAAAATAAATGACATAAAATGTCCTTTTGAAAGAACCACAAAAATTCCACATTTTATTTGATTTTTTTTATTTAAAAAAAATCCCTTAAGATTGATCAGCCGATAGTTTGGCGATTTTAATTTTTTGTAATGTTGACTAACAATTTGGCTACAGAACCCAAAAAAACGTATGCATTGAAAACAATACAGCAGTACTTTGAAATAAATACAAATAATTCTGGCGTATTTGTAAAAATTATTGATTTGGATAATGCTGTAAAAGAAATAAAAATAAAACAAACCAAAATAACAGATTTTATCTAACAAATATCTTAGGTCAAAAAATGTTTGACCCAATTTACAAGTTTGTTTTTTGGTTTTATGTAAGTGCAGGTCACTTAAATTATAAGAATTATTTTACTTTTTATGTTTATCAGACAATATTCTTCTTTTTAATTAAACTATGGAATTTCATTAAATGCCAATAAATAGAATTTAGAATATATTCTAAAAGCCTTTTTCAAGAAAAAAAAATGTTTTACCTCTTTAAGTAGGATAAAAATCAAATTACCTGGATAAGTGAGAAACTGTATTAGTGGGAAACCTCTGCAATTGGAAATAAACAGGCGGTACCCTGCGAATCTACTTATCCAGGTTCGACTGTACTATCAAAAGTGTCATAATTGAACCAAGTATTGAACCAAATCCAAAGCGACAGCAACGTATCGTTTATAAATTAACTTGTATATACTTATATTTGTATATAGAAACCCTACCCAAGAAATAGTTACGAACCAGTACAAACGACAACAGTGGGTGATTCGAGTAAATAAATACGTAACGACACCTGTTGTCTTCGACGGCCGCCGCGACAGACCGTCTGAACAATTACACACAACCGTACTTTCATATTCGTATTTATTTGTCTATCGATAAACCCACAGATAAGACCACACAGGCGAAAAGGTGAAAATGAGCATATCACATAACTAATCTGCTCCAAAATCTAACATAGCTGTCATGTTATCATAAATTGTGAACGGATTTAACCCGAAACATGTTAATGCACTCTTTGTCATGTAAATGTGAGAGATTAAATAAACATTTGCGAGGGAGGGGTAAAATTTAAGTAAAAGAATGTCGGTTGGTGGAGTCGACATTATAAAACCATACAAAATGAAAATAAAAAATAGCCTGTTTATTAAAAAAAAAGCTAAAGTTATTGTACAGGGTGCGCCAAAAGTTACCATGGCGTTTCAAATTTAATAACTTTTTCCTTTATATATATATTTTTTTATTTTTTTCTCAGATTATCTAAATAACACTTGGAGAAAAAATAATGTTACGAAGAAAAGCAATTAGTTGACAATTAGTTCTGCTTATGAAAATATCGATGCAATAACATTATTTTCATTCTCGTTATAATCTTTATCTTTGGTCACAAAATATTTTTAGTTGTACTGAATAAAAATCGTTTCCCTTGTAATGAAAAAGGCGTTCTTTTTACCGAACAATGGTTACTTGGACCCACAATTGCCAATTTTTCAGTACAAAAAACACCTAGATGACAACAAACAAATTGTAGATTAGAACGGAACATTATAGAGTTTCGACATTCGACCACTAATAGTGTTTATGTTGAAATGGATAAAAGTTGTACTCGAATAAAATATTTTTTACAATCCGCAAATCGTTTTAGACGCATTCGCTTGTCAAATGCTATAAAAACATTTGAACAAGCTTTAGGTCGCGATCCCTAAAAGTTCCACTATACGAAAAACATTTCTCGAATCAGTCCACTGTGCTTAATAAATTGCTTGTACTCTCTCACTGGACCTACTAGTGGATCTACTATTTAATACCCTCTTCGTACGACAGATTTAAAGGTTAATATTTTACTCGTTAGCGTATACGTGGTTTTTTTCTGGATTTAAAACTGAAATTACTTGTGTGATAGTCGATAGTAATAAAGGCGAATTCCGCAAAGATGTTTTAAAATGATTGTGTTCTGTGTTAGTTTTTTAATTTACAAAGCGAAACAGTCGCCACATGACCAGTATTCCCGAAGAAACAGGCGACCGTTTGCTTCGAAGTGCTTCTTCCACGAAAAACCTTCGTTGGATTTGGCTCGTCTTCGAAGACCCACACGGTCGATAGCTGTTTTGTTTCGGGCTCATCTTATAAACGTCTTTTGAAGCACCGCGATCGTATTTTTGCAAAATTTCTTTGCACCAATCGACACGAGACTTTTTTTGACGATTCTCAAATTGTGCGGGATCCTACGAGAACAAACCTTTCTTACGGCCAGGTGTTCATGCAATATCGAATGTATGCTGGTCAAAAATATGACCAAGGATGCCTTTATATCACGGAATGTCACATGACGATCTTGTTTTATCAGTTCACGCACGACATCAATGTTCTCTGGCACAACGGCCGTTTTTGGACGATCATCACGACCTTCGTCTTTGAGCGAGCGTCGGCCAAGATTGAATTCATTAAACCAGTTTTTCACTGTGCTATAGGATGGTGCTTCATCGCCATACAAAGATTTAAGTTCATCGATACACTTTTGTCGTGATAATCCACGTCGAAAGTTGTGAAAAATGATTGCACGAAAATGTTCACGTGTTAATTCCATTTTTTTGCTAAATTGATTTTTTCAAGTCACTGTAAGCAACACAAATGATGGTCCTACGTCAAAACGTTCTGAGTACGTTTATGCTAAAAAATATCAAACTCTCCAATGGAAATGTCAGATGGCGTCAGAAATAAACATATATAGCAACCTCTTGTAACAAAAAAAATATTTTTGGCACAGTATCGACAAGTTGTTGTCCTTACAAACAAAAGTAAAACGATTAAGAAAAGTAACTGTGTCGCTGTAGTTTATCCTTTAAATTTCTGTAGCAAAATTACAGTAAGTAAAAAACGGAAACGTAAGGAAATTAATTTTCTATTTCAGCAAAGTTTTTTCTATATGGCACCTTTGTTGACAATTTGGATAATTCTACGATGATCGCCAGTGCAATATTGATTTTGAACTTATTTGGTTTCTTTTTCAAAAAATTCTGTAAACCATAAAAAAATATTTTTTCTTAGGGACAAAAGAGTTAGGGTTTAAAGCATATTATTTATTGCATACCAATTTAATATTTGTTACAACAAAGCCCAATTTTAATACAATCTAGTTTAGTTAAATGAGTCAGAAATTACCAAGCTTTAAAAGAAATCATGTATTAAAATTTAAAAAAAAAGCGAATTCTAAAAACAAATAAGCATTTTTTTCTATAATAACTTTAGCTATAAACATATATAACCAGTTTAGATATAAAGATAACTTCAACTAAATAAAACTAAAATTTGATATTAATAAAAACATTAGCTAGTTCTCACAACTGAAAATTGGAATAGTACATGGAACCACTCACAAATTTGAAGTCATATTCGGCAGCTGCAATAAAACACTTTCAATGTATACTAGTTTATTTTGATGGCTGCTGAAGAAAACCTTGGCGGGTTTAGAAACAGCTGTACAGTCTGCCTGGCAACCGTAGCCAATACATTGCACCAATTTTTTAGTTGATTCTAAAAGAGACAACCAAAAGGTCTTGAACCAGAATAAAGTCATTCAAGTCATAATTTTATGTAAAAATTTTGTTTTTATATTTAAAAATCCTTGCTTATCATACCAACGGCGTATTACAACTTCTTTTTTTCTGCTTGTTCATTTACAGATTTGTGTTATTTAAGTTTCATCCAAAAGCAAACAAGGCATATAATAAACACTTTACCAGAAGAATATTTTGAACCAAAACCAAAAAAAAAAAATAATTTAAACAACTGTGATAATTATAAGAAATCACATCCCAACGAAAAAACACGAATAAAGAAAGAAACAACAAAACATGTCTCAAATAAACCGTAGTAATCGTTGGTGTTCAAGCACGAGTACTTCGCGATACTTTATGATGGAAGTGCTACTGCTGCTATTTACATGCAGCAGCCTGCTGCAACACGCTATGGTGGCCCATGCTGCTGTCGGCGGCAGTGTGAACGACGCACGTTTTGTATACAATAAATCAAAAACGGATGTAAATGCTGCTGAATCAACAGATACAGATACGAATGTTAAACTGCTCGAAGAAAACGAAACAGATCCGGTGAGTAGTGCATTTTCATTTACAGTATGTACATTAGGATGGGTCGTGAAATATTTATTTATATTTATATATTAATTTGTAAATAGTTTTTTTTTAAAATAGGGAGAAAAAGTGACCTTTGACAATTCGAACTAAAATTATATAGGGTGATCCATCTAGAGGTATTTTTTCAAAACAAAAAATATATAAAAATTCAAACCAATTGTGGAATCTTTTTTTGTAATTTGAAAGGACATTTTAAGGCATTAATTGTTTGAAAATAATTACATTCAAATGCTGGCAACTGTATTATGGAAATGAGCGTTCAGGTCTTTAAATCGGGAGGTTTATTTGTATGGTAGCTGTTGAAAAACCTAGCCTGGTCAAAGCTACGATTCAGATTTTGAAAGCCAACATTTCGCGTGTCATTAAAGCCATATCGTTCGAAATGCTAAAACGAGTCATCCAAAATTGGACCCTCAGAATGGAAGAAAATAATATTCAAAAATTGGACCCTCAGAATAGAAGAAAATAATATTCAATAAATGTCCTTTCAAATTACCAATTTAGATTCCACACTTGATTTAAATTTTTATATTTTTTTTGTTCTGAAAAAATACCTCTAGATGGATCACCATTTATTTTGTAAAACAAACCATAGAACCGCGGTTTTATAATTTACTCCTGTTTTCATTATAATATAATATAAAAATGATTATTCTTTTTAAAACTAGCAATTAAAAAAGTTAAAGTAAGCCAAGACCGATTATGAGACACCCTTCACGTCTCTTAAATTCAGAAGAATCCGCTCTGGAGTTTGAAGAGGTCGGACTTAATATGCGAAGGTACATATTTTTGTATCGCTAAACGAACACATTGACCAATTGGGCATAATTTCCCTTGGTGCTGTTATATGTCTCACTTAACAATGCAACACGCAATGCTTAATTTGAGCTAGATCGAATTTAAAATTTATACTGTATGGCGGCAGAACACCAAATCAGAAAGTTTATTTGAATTGTACCAATTAAAAAGATGACCAATATGGTCCAGCATTAGTAGGAATGGCTATAAGTCGCTCATTTGAAGCTTTCATTTTGGGACATACCTTTTTGTGGGAGCAATTCGAAAACATGGACCGATATAGACCAATTGCACTATAATTGACCAACAGGTCGCTTCTTAAGCCAATTCTGAAATCGGAAAGGAACTTTGTATGGGGCTAAATGTAATGGGTCCAGTTTTATCAGAGCTAATTATTGGTCGCTTATAAAATAGTTCTCGAAAGTTGAGCACGCTCAAGTTTTGTTCGTAGTTTCTAGAGGTGGAGAACCTCAAATCGAAAGGAAACTTTGTGTGGGAGCTATTCGAAAACATGGATCAATATATGTTACGCGCAAAATAGAAAGGGACCTAAGGGTAAAAACCAGTTTTGTTCAGGAAAGCCATTTTAAAGATTTAAATACGTGTATCTTTGGTGTAGAATCTCTGGGAGGGAACAATTTTGGGGCATGGGGTCGGTCTCATTCGATGCTCAGATGTTGTCCACATCAAAAAAAGAAAAAAAATGAAAAATGATTTTTTACCGTTAGGTTCCTTTCTCTGTCACATATTCAAATTTCAACAGAAAATAAATCGGAAAGGACCTTTAATAAAAATGATAGATGTCGATTGGTATACTTAACATTGGGCCTATCTTAGAGTCGTATAGAGCGATTCTCGACTAATCGACTTTTGGCTACAAATTCGGCAAAATTAAGTCGACTTTCGATTTTTAAAAAAATGTCTTTAATCACTTTTTGGTAAAGACTTTTTCGATTTTTTTTCTGGTTTTACTGCTACATACAAAGACGATAATCTGTAGGCAATACAGCAGACGCTCACAAATTAAAAATACTTTGTTTTTCGGGTGTTTCTAATTTCCGAAAAGTTCTAATTTCTGGACGTTTTTTTATTTGTACAATACGAGTAATAAGGCGAATACACTATTTTTATCCAATTTTGTGTATTTTATTAAGCAAAACGAAAACTTAATAACTTTTCAGTCAAATTATCTCACATAAATGTTTCAAACTTAAAATAATTCATTGAAGTAAAGGAAATGTTATTATCCAACTGCTGGAATGCGGTGGCAGTGTATCATAGTTAGTTTTTGCGTAATATGTAATTATAACTTTTGGTTCTAATTTCCGTTTCTGGTTCTAATTTCTGGAAGTTCTAATTACTGAGAGTTATAATTTGTGAACGTCTACGTATTCTTCTTCTTTGCAATAATGTTGAAAAACAGCACTTTTGTAACGCACAAATTCTAGGTTTTTTTCCACACTCGTTTGTAAAAAATCAAAAGAACGCTAGAAAGTCAAAATTTAAACAGAGAAAACAAAGAGTTTCGTGCGGTAATTAAACACTTTTATATGAAAGGTTATACGCCACAATTAATCAAAGATGAATTGGACTCTGTTCATGGTGATAATGCACCATCATACTCCACCGTGAAATCCTGGGTTCAACAATTTAAAATGGGTCATTCAAGTACGAAAGATGAACAACGCTCTGGAAGACCGAAAACTGCTACTACTATTGAAAACATTAGAAAAATACTAAATGAAGTGACTAAAGATAGACGAATAAAGCTTAGAGAACTTGCTGATATTGTTAAAATACAAAACAAGTTTGGAGTATTTTACATGATGAACTCCACATGAAAAAGCTATCCGCAAGATGGGTGCCGCGTTTGTTGACTTTGCCCCAAAAAATCGTCCGTTGGACCAATTCCGAGGAGCTTTTAGCGATTTATCAGCGTAATCCAATAGAGTTCTTGCGCCGATTCATAACTGTTGATGAAACATGGATCCATCACTACATCCCAGAATGCAAAGAACAGTCAAAACAATGGATAGCAGCTGGTAAAAGTGGTCCCAAGAAGGCGAAAACTGTTAAGTCAGCAGGAAAAGTAATGGCCACAGTATTTTGGGATGCAAGTTGTATAATATTTATTGATTATTTTGAGAAAGGAAAATCTATAAATAGTGAATATTATTGTGCATTATTGGATCGGTTGATTGAAGAAATCAAGATAAAACGACCGCATTTAGAAAAAAAAAGTTATTTTTCATCAAGATAATGCTCCTTCACACACTGCATTTTGAACTCAACAAAAACTGGCCGAATTACGATTTGAAATTACTCCGCATCCACCATGTAGTCCAGATTTAGCTCCTACTGATTATTTCTTGTTTCCAAATTTAAAAAAATTTCTCGGTGGCAAAAAATTTTCGTCCAATAGCGAGGTTATTGCTGAAACTGAGCATATTTTGAAGGTCTTGAAAAATCTTATTTTTCGGATGGAATTGTATTGAATTGTGGAATGTATTGAGTTGGAAGGGGTTATGTTGAAAAATATATAATAATAATTCCAAAAAAACGATTCTTTTTATGTTAGGCCAGTTACTTTTGCGGTCGCCCTCGTATGCGGACACTTAAACTTAACAAACAGCATTCCCAAAATGATTGGTACTCTTCATGTGTTTTTCGATTTCTCTTAAAAGCTCATTACGTCCATCTTCTATAGTTTATCGTCTTATACTGCATTTTCATTAGGCCATTTATTCTCGTTTTCGTTCGAAACTTTTCAAAACGTCTCAACCAATTTTCACATAATTTGTGGTCGTTTTCATTCTCGTTTTGGTTTTCGATGACAGTTCATTATTGTTTACAAACAAAGAACAACGTGGTGACTATTAAAATACTGAAATGCATATTTTTCTTTAACAAATGGATAAATTAAATTAAGTTTTTTTTCTTTTAGCACGCTCATTTTTACTTTTACTTTACAAAATAACTATTTCACCAAATATGTTTGACGATTGATTAAAAATGTCTGCCTTGAGATGACAAACCAATGATAAAAAACGATTATTTTAGTGATGACACACTTTATTTAAGTTGGCATCGCCTGTGCGAAACGTTTTCGTTCCTTTTTCGTACAAAAACAAGTCAAAGTGAGACGTTTTCATCACTTGAGAAAACGTCTCATTTTGACTTGTTTTGGTCAAACTTTTGAAAACACTTCAAAAGTGCCTAGTGAAACAAGAGCATTAGGTTACAAATACTTATTTCATTTTTATGTCTTTCCTACATATCGTAGATGCGTTGTAAAGGTGTTTTTGTTAAGCTCGAAATTGAAAAAGTTTCAAGTTTCGGAAGTACACAAAATTTAAGAGGTAGCAGGGATCGTAAATGTCCTTCGAGATAATAAGATGACATCATCTTGTTGGACAATAGAATTGCCATAGTATCTTACGATTTCATCAGTTTGTTGTAATTCTAATCCAAATTCATGGCGGACAATTAATATCTATTAATTTAAAGGTGGCCAAAAATGTATTAGCCATCGTTGCTACTTCATTTCTATGCGAAAGACTTTTTTCGCATGCAGATCTCATACCTACTCAACTTTAAGGTAAAATTTCGCCACATTTCCTTGATCAATGGAAAAGGATCTGTGGCTCAATGACCATGATTAATTTTTAAAGTATGAAACTTTTATATTCCATAATATGGTACACATTTTATTTACTATGTTTTGGGTTCACCACGTTTTGATTATTTTAATAAAAACCAATATTTCATACAAAATTATTATTTCGTCTTGTTTTTCTGTATACTAGTAATAAGTCGATTTGAATCAAGTTTCAGTTGTGGAAAAGTCGACTTTCTGTTTTTTGAAATACTCGAAAAGTCGACTTTTACTTATAACTAATAAACCCTAGTCTACCTCCATTCCTTTGAGCTGTCACAAACACCAGCATTAAGTCATTATAATCTGTACAACCGTTGGAGTTGGGTTTGAAATCAGATAAAAACTCAGTCGAGTTAACCAACTCACTCGCATAAAACTATCACTCGCATAAACGTAGACCAAAATGAACCAGTGAGCATTAGTTGTTTAAGGTCACGTTTCCATCAGAAATTGTAATCACGATTATCGCTGTCAGTTTAACAGTGGCTAGTATAATTCTTAGATTTTGATCTAAGGATCAAAATTAATATGGACATTTTAGAGCGACAGGTCTTTAAATCGGGAGGTTTATTTGTATGTTAGCTGTTGAAAACCCTAGCCTGGTCAAATTATGATGGGTTTTATCGGCCGATAGCACTATACTGTTCTATAGGGTGCGGCAAAAGTTTTTATACAATTTGTTTTTTAAATAAATATCGAATGGAATGAAAAAAAGAAAAATTATAACTTGATCGTTTTCAAAAAAAATAGACTAAATTGTTCGGCGGTAATGCCGCACCAAACAACAATAACACGATCTCACGACAGCCGGTTCTGTGCACCGGATCGACCCAAAGGAGGAAATCACCGGCCAAGGGCTGTCACGTCGATACTTTGTGCCGCTACAACAACAACGAATTGTGTATAAGATTTTTGACGACGATTTTTGAGATATTGTGATCCCCAAAATCTATTGTTTTGTTTATTTACGAAACCGTTCAAGTGAGAATGTACTTCATCGATCATCATTAAATTTGACAAAATATTTTTATTTTGATCAACGAGATTAAAAACTGTTTTGGCAACTTTCAAGCGCAATGCAAAGTCCTTAGGATCCGTAGTTTTTGGTCTAGTTGGATTTCGTAAAATTCGCCGAAAAGTGGAACAGAAATCTGCAACTGGGTCGATCGTGTTCTAGTTGATGTACCCGGATTTTTTGAGACGCTCTGCCCTCACAGTATAAATATTTTAATTTTAGTATAAATATTTTTCTGCCAGTTCGAGGTGTGCCCGTACTTCTTGAATATCCCACAGTCCCAAATTCAGCAATATTGTGCACCAACGAACGAATGGTTGGACCCATTGGATCTGTTCTTACACCTTAATATCTTCTGTGTGCACTTTGAGTATTAACAATAGAGCGTTCATTTCAAGAAATAGAACAAAATCTTAGTTATTTGCGCAATTGTATAGCCTTCCATTTTTATTCTTATAAATATATGAAAAACTATCTGGTCCAAAAACATCCAGTACTTTTTATTTTACAGCATAAAACGTGTGTAACAGTATTTATGTCCCTACTAAGTATATTCTCTTAAGTTAAATTCCTGAAATAGAAAAAAAATATAGAATATTCGCAAGCATAAAACTTAACATTTTTTACATCATGTGGTTACTTTATGCGCACCAAGTACATTTGATCAAAATTAATGGCCGTGTTATATTGAGAAGACTAGTTTATTTACTTAGTTAGTTTACAATATGGTAATCTGGTACATTGAACGAAATTGAGAGTAATAATTTAAATACACCAAAGAGAGTTCAACAGAACAAGGGTTGATTGGCGGATTCTTCAAATGCAGTCAATAGAAAACCATAATTGTAATTAAATAGTCAATGAAAAATAATAAATCAATTAATTACTTAATTTTTGATTTGTAGAAATGTGTTCAAATTACAGATGAACCTTATACAAATTCGGCGATGAGACCTCTTGCTGAAACTTATGTTTTTATAAAGCTGGGTTATCATGTTGGATGTTTTGTTGGATAACTCGTAACTTAAGTAACTTAAGGCCAACTCACTGGCTAACAGAGTAACTTCCGTACTCGTACAAATGCAAGTTAAATAACCTCCAAAAACAGAGCTTATATGTACGAGGGCGACCGCAAAAGTAACTAGCCTAACATAAAAAGAACCGGTTTTTTTGGAATTATTATTATTTATTTTTCAACATAATATCCTTCCAACTCAATACGCTTCATCACACGTTTTTCAAGTTTTTTAATTCCATCCGAAAAATAAGATTTTTCAAGACCTTCAAAATATGCCTCAGTTTCAGCAATAACCTCGCTATTGGACGAAAATTGTTTGCCACCGAGAATTTTTTTTAAATTTGGAAACAAGAAATAATCAGAAGGAGCTAAATCTGGACTATATGGTGGATGCGGAGCAATTTCAAATCGTAATTCGGCCAGTTTTTGTTGAGTTAAAAATGCTGTGTGTGAAGGAGCATTATCTTGATGAAAAAGAACTTTTTTCTTCACTCAACCGATCCAATAATGCACAATAATATTCACTATTTATAGTTTTTCCTTTCTCAAGATAATCAATAAATAGTATACCCCTTGCATCCCAAAACACTGTGGCCATTACTTTTCCTGCTGACTTAACAGTTTTCGCCTTCTTGGGACCACTTTTACCAGCTTCTATCGATTGTTTTGGCTGTTCTTTGCATTTTGGGATGTAGTGATGGATCCGTGTTTCATCAACAGTTATGAATCGGCGCAAGAACTCTATTGGATTACGCTGAAAAATCGTTAAAAGCTCCTCGGAATTGGTCCAACGGACGATTTTTTGGGGCAAAGTCAACAAACGCTTTTTCATGTGGAGTTCATCATGTAAAATACTCCAAACTTGTTTTTCGTGTATTTTAACAATATCAGCAAGTTCTCTAAGCTTTATTCGTCTATCTTTAGTCATTTCATTAAATATTTTTCTAATGTTTTCAATAGTAAAGGGTGTCCCAAGAAGAACGCAATTTTTAAATCTGGCAACATTCGAAGTGTCATTTTTTGACATTTGAACAATTGTTATTGTTTGTTAGTAGAAGGTACGAGGTTAGTAAAAATGGAGCGCTACACGAATGAACAACGCATTCTCATTGTGAAATTGAGACAACATGAAAATGCTGATTTTGCCGATAAAATCATCTTCAGTGACGAGGCCCATTTTCATCTTGATGGCTTCGTCAATAGGCAGAATTGCCGCATTTGGGGTGCGGAAAACCCTCGAGTGATTCACGAGAAGCAAATGCATCCTCAACGTGTCACTGTGTGGTGTGGTTTTTGGGCTGGAGGAATCATTGGACCTTTTTTTTATGAAAATGAGGCAGGTCAAGCGCAAACAGTCAATGGTGTTTGGTATCGTGAAATGATAACCAGTTTTTTCTTGCCTAGAATTGAAGAAATGAATGTGGAGGGCATGTGGTTCCAACAAGACGGCGCCACATGTCATACAGCCAGAGAAACAATTCAATTGCTGCATCAGTCATTTTCGGTCGTGTTATTTCGCGTTTTGGAGATCAGAATTGGCCGTCTAGATCGTGCGATTTAACACCATTAGATTTTTTTCTTTGGGGGTTTTTGAAGTCGATGGTTTACGCGAATAAGCCGACGACGACTCAAGCCTTAAAAGACGAAATTGGACGCTGCATTAATGAAATACCGCAGCATTCATGCAAAACGGTCATTGAAAATTTCATTAAAAGATCGCGTGCATGCCAGCAAAGCCGCGGCGGACATCTGCACGATATATTGTTCCATACATAACCTCATTCTGTCTACTACTACTAATAAAGTTTCACGATTTTTTCTTAAATATCTGTGTTTTATTTAAAATTTAAAAATTGCGCTCTTCTTTGGAAGCAGTTTTCGGTCTTCCAGAGCGTTGTTCATCTTCCGTACTTGAACGACCCATTTTAAATTGTTGAACCCAGGATTTCATGGTGGAGTATGATGGTGCATTATCACCATGAACAGAATCCAACTCATCTTTGATTAATTGTGGCGTATAACCTTTCATATAAAAGTGTTTAATTACCGCACGAAACTCTTTATTTCCCATTTTTCAAAAATTATAAAACTTGTTTACTTCAATCACCTGTAACAAAGAAAATAATCATTAAATATTTCGGAAATTTTGACAGATGGCTTAAACAAAAAAAGTTGCTAGTAAAAAAGAAAATGTGCCAGGCCAGTTAGTTTTGCGGTACAAACGCTTAAAATAGGATCCAAGTTTAACATTTTAACCAAAAAGGTTAAATTGCACAAGCCCGCTTCGATATATTACATAAGATTGTAAACATATTTCACATAGAATGTCATGGACGATTAATTACAAACTAGGGCAAAATTGGCCTTTTTCGAACTTTGGTTTGTTGTAGCTCCCACATCAAGATCCGGCCCGAGTCCAGGTTTTGCCGTTCTAGAAGTCACATACAAGATCCGATCGTGCTTAAACTTACATTAGTACGATGTAAGAAATCTATATCCAACCTGATAAAATAGCACCACATCAGTCAATGTTTCATTAGGCCCCACACAAAGAAACTGTCTCTCTAGCAAGTGCAACTAATATCCGATTGTGATAACATTTCGCATTGTCTGTTCCATTCCATTAGGTTTTTCTATACGTTGCAAAGAACACTTCCGAGTTAGTATCCCGCCACTTTATAAGGCTCATTTTACGTCCGATCCTTCTCAAATTTAGCATAGCAATTTACGAAAGATAGATAATCAGTAGGGTTAAAATTGGCCAATGTTTTAAGAGAAGTTCACCGTTTATTCCCTTATATGGTTTTTGAGAAAAGTAAGTACAGGGTGATCCAATGAGTACAATAGCCGTGTTCTTTTCAGGGAACTAGCTTAGTTACTTGGTTAGTTAGCAATATTGTATTCTGGCAACACTCAACAACATTTTAAATCAGATGGCAGCATAAGCTTAACAAAAGTTTGTTTACAAACAAAAAAATGCAAAGCAAATTGTATCAAATTAATTTCTTGTTTTGTTAACATTTTATTGACAAATCATGTCTTCTAAAACAGGCAATTATTTTTCGCCGGCGACAATAAAGTTCGTCCTTTCTGGCTTTGTAGCAAGCCAACAGCATCTACGTCTCGTTCCTGGCCAACCATTTTCGTTAAGCCACTCATAAAATAATATAAAGTATAAGTGGCTACCTCGAAATTTCTCTAAATCTTAACAATTAACATTTTCACTTGCCGTTTTTCCATCATTGTAATTTACAGAAATGATATCCCGTTTTTTCTATTTTCTTTTTTTCATTCTATTCATTTTCGTTCTGTATCAATAACAAAAAACATATGTTTTTTTTTATTTTTTATTCATGCCGGGTGTGTCATAATATTTTTCTTGTTAAAAAATAAGTCAGGTAACTCTAACTCGTTTCGTTACCGAGTAACAGTCAACTCGCTTGTTAACCGAGTAACTTCCATACAAATGCTTGTTTTGTAACCTGAAAAGAACATGGCTAATTATATCAAATTGATAGTAGCTTTAATTTAAAGTTAAATTTACACCGTAAGGTATAAAAAATCACAATATTTAAATGGCTTTGCTGTCAGTACTTCAAGGTTGCCTAATACAGGGTAGTCTAACTAAAAGGCGCAAAACCAAAGAGTTTTCAGACAATTATCTTAATATGTTTTAATTGTTTAAAAAGGATCTATGACAATTATGTGCGAAACAAATATCAGCCAAATACTCGCCTCGGCTTCGGTGGCATAATTCTATGCGATGGTCCATAGTTTCAATGACATACTCGTACATAATGGAGGTTTATTGTCGGTAAAGTGCCGAATTCTCTCATCCATAAGCTCTTAAATTGTTCTTGGCTTATTGACGTACACCTTTTCTTTTAAATATCCCCAGATAAAGAAATCCAATGACGTTAAAACTCGTGGCTGTCAATTAACGCTACAAAGTGAGATAGCACGGCCATTGAATTTCTCGCGCAAAAGAGCTTTTATTTCATTGGCTGTGTGACAAGTGGCACCATCCTGTTGGAACCACATATCGTCCATATTCTCAATTTCTGGCCATAAGTAGACTGTTATCATCACGCGATAACGAGCACAATTCACGGTAATTGCTTGTCCGATCTTTTGAAGAAGTACGGCCAGATGAGCCCGCCAGCCCATAAACCGCACCAAACTGACACCCTTTTGTGGATGTAGTTGCTTTTTAACAATCACTCGTGGATTTGCATTTCCTCAAATGCGGCAATTCAGCTTGTTAACGAATCCAGAGCATTTAGTCGATAATGCTGACCAAAAAAATCACAAAATACACAAAATGCATTTTGATTTAAGTGCTCATTTTCGTAAAATGCTTCAATAGTCTTTAATAGCTGCTGCATTGTGCGACTCTCTATGGTTGAATTTGTCAAACACTGAAACAAAGAACTGTCAGATAATATTGGGCTAAAATTTGACGTTAAGGTGTGACTCAGAATTAACACAATGCATTATGATTGGACCACCCTTATATATGTCATGTCAAATGGCTTGGTCGCGACGAACACTTAAGAACGGGCGCCTTGATATGGCCCAGTCAAACTTGTTCTTTATATCTTCGAGCCTTGCTACGAAAAAGACAATGTTGTCGAGCTTTGATTTTAGAAAGTCAATTGACTTCGATCTATACCGAGGACCATTGACAGAAACAGTGTCTCAACTATCATTTCAAAAGAAATAAGCCGCTATGCCAAAAACCGCTCCAAAGAGTCAATCTTTGCGGATTCACTAATGCTTGGTCGAGCACTTGTGAATTGTGCTGGGGCCAAAAAAGGCTACACTGC
Organism: Hydrotaea diabolus; assembly: GCA_963513945.1. Lineage (NCBI taxonomy): Eukaryota > Metazoa > Arthropoda > Insecta > Diptera > Muscidae > Hydrotaea > Hydrotaea diabolus. The sequence goes on along the minus strand of OY740718.1, from coordinate 146,933,695 downwards.
TTGTTGGCAATGCTTTTGAGCGAAAACTCGGACTTGTTTGAGAAGATAATTTTCTTGCTAATATCCAAACTTCGGGTCAACATTTCCAAGCGCCCAATTAGCGAACTCACAATGGATGTAGTCCGAATTTTTACGAGCTGAGTAGACTTTCTGGCGATGCCCAATTAAACTAATCGACATAAATGGGCCCTCTCATTTTCGTTTCACTTCGCTCTAATCCTTCTCTGATGGTACTTGAACAAAGCAGTTCTTCTTTGCACTAACCCGGACCTAGTCTAATGTACATAAGTATGGACGTGTATTAACAAAACCAAAGATTTTGTATAAAAGAACACGAAACAATAATAATAATTATATAGACTGGTCTATTTTTAACTGAAAACATAAACACTTACAGCTATAATTAAACTCCATTGAAATTAAAATGTGCGAATATTAAATCCTTCGCAGAGAATTTCTGCTCTGCTTGACTCTTGGAGCATCCCACGCATGACAAGTGATTATTTGTTATGTGGCATTGGTGATGTGGAATGTAGTATGATCCAAATTACGACATCATTTTACATTAATTCTTAATTCTGATATTTATTGACGTTTCAATACCATGTGTTGCAGTTTCGTTATTGTGCTGTCGACAGCGGTCGGACTTAAGTACAAACTTTTTAGAATTTTATGGAAAATGAATAAATCTCGGTCTGAATACAGCATAAATTGCTAGAACGTAGTTGTATCTATACCAGCTTAATAGCACTTATTTTTTTTTTAAACTGACAAAACTAGTAGTTGTTTAATTGAGAGATAATCTGGATTAAATTTCTTATAGATATAACCAACAACAATAAGGTGCCAGTCTGGGATGTTCTTAAATTAGACCGGCAAAGAAAAAAAAATTAAATGCCTGTAAAATGTAGATTAAAAATAAGATTGACATTTTTCGCCACCTGCGACATTACGAGTAAGAGATTAATGTGTAAGTCACGTAAAAGTTTCTTTTTAAAATGCACTAGCCGTTGGGAGGTGACAGTTGGTCCTGGTCAGTGAGTATAAAAAGACATAAGAAAACCAAATGTCGGGCAGCGTCGATTCTTTGATACCCTACACCACTTTGCCATACAGAAGGCTCACCGCCTCTGTCCGAGATTTGAGCAAGATTTAGAGCGAAAGGGATATATTTAATGGGGCCTATATAAAACCATTAGCCAATTTCACCAGGATTAGCTATAGGACTCACATAACGCAGTATGCTTTATTTGAGTTAGATCGTATCAAAATGTGACCGATAGAGCGGCGGGACCTCAATTTGAAAGGAAGGTTTATACGGGGCTGTATTAAAAGATGGATCAATATAACCGATCACTTGATTAAGCCAGTTCTTTTTTGATATGAGGCTTCTTAAACGGCAGAACCTCATATAGTCCAATTTATCAGAGTGGGTTATTGATCACTTTTAATACGATATGTTAACTTTAAGCAAGATCGGATTTAAAATATGGCTTGTGGAGTTTTATCGGGAGAGCATTGTGTACACACAAGACAGATTCATAGCCACAACCGAATAATTAAGTTTGTATGATCTTTTAAGCTTTCATCAGTGAAATTATAGGTAGAAGTGAAAACGTATTAGATGCCCTTAAATTTGATTTCTGGATCTACATAATTATATATAGCATTTGTAGATTATATACTTCCTCATGTACTTTTAAAAACTTGGAAAATGCTAATTTTTACATTTTTGAACAAACACGGAAAACAATTTCCGCTGACCAAATAATTTCCGGTCTTCTGGAAATTATTCACTCTCCAAAAATTTGACTTAAAAGTGCCATTGTGTCTCAGGCAGTTTGGGCAGTGGCTCTTTCCTGTTGAAACCACATCTCTGGTCTGTTTTCAAGAGCAGAACGTACAAAATTGTCTATCAAGAACCGATACCGCTCTCCATTTACGGTTACAGCGCTTCCATCTTCATTCTTGAAGAAGTAAGGCCCAAGGATATTTGCAGATGTGATCCTACACCATAATGTACCACTGTAACGACGTGTTTTCACTATATGCTGGGGCAAAACTCAGCCAGGTCCAGGATCGTTACAAAATATTTATTTTTTGACTGAGAAAGAGAGAAGTGTGGTAGGGTTCATATAATAGTTATACTTTATTCTATCCTCTAAAGAAATAACAGCAAATGACAAACGGCGGCGTCTCTTAAGAATGGCGGCGGCGTCACTGGAGTATGTTGGCGGCGTCACTGGAGTATGTTGACGGCGGCGTCACGGGAGAACGGCGGCGGCGTTACTGGAGAATGGCGGCGTCGTCTCTGTTGATTGCCGGCAGCGTCACTGGAGAACGGCGGCGGCGTTACGGGAGAATGGCGGCGTCACTGGCGAGCGGCGGCGTCGTTACGGGAGAATGGCGGCGTCACTGGCGAGCGGCGGCGTCGTTTCGGGAGAATGGCGGCGTCACTGGCGAGCGGCGGCGTCGTTACGGGAGAATGGCGGCGTCACTGGCGAGCGGCGGCGTCGTTTCTGTTGATTGCCGGCAGCGTCACTGGAGAACGGCGTTACGGGAGAATGGCGGCGTCGTCTCTGTTGATTGCCGGCAGCGTCACTGGAGAGCGGCGGCGGCGTTACGGGAGAATGGCGGCGGCGTCGTTACGGGAGAATGGCGGCGTCACTGGCGAGCGGCGGCGTCGTTACCCTGACCCAGGGGCCGAAAAGATGGACTGGGTAGACCAAACAGTCCCCTTTTCGAAACCCGGAAGCTATACACGCGTTGGCTTCTGTGGTAGCTGAGATGGAGCGTTAGAGATATGGAAAGTCCAACCTATCTCTATTCCATTCAGCAGTGCCCACAACTAACTAACAGCGAGGGGACAGAGAGATCGGGAAGGCCAAGCTATCTCCGCCACACTCAACCTAGACTACTACTCAAGCTACAAGGAGAAATTCCCAAGAGAAAAGGGAAGACCAGACTTTCTCTTGTTAAAACCCTTGCGCATGCACTAACTACTTTTAGCTACTACCACGCTTACCTGTCGCCGACCGCTGACCAACTGTCTCGAGAACGTCCGCCCACGCTCTTTTTATACCCTTTTTGTGCTTCACACACACACCAATACTTTCACATTCCCGCTTGGCCGGGTTGGTATGTAAATGTTGGCTGCCCTGCGAACATATGGTCTCCATTCAGGACGCGAATTTCCGTTACATTTGAATTTGAATTTCTGGGCCAGTTTACACGCCCTCTCTAATATTCAATTTTAATTCAATTTTAATTCATTTTCATATGTTAATAACTTATAAAGAATACTAAATAAAACCTTAAAAATAAAAGAATGATATCCAACAAAAAAATATAACAATGGCATACTATAGTAAAAAAAGAAATAATGATAGTTATTCGATGTGGACAAAAACGAGGGTATCGACTTTTGTCGTTACATTACCCCCTCCCGTTCCAGTTCTAAGCGTGGAGGTAGTGCCTTGATGAACACACTGCCATCCTTGTTAATAACTATTTGGAACCGTTTCCCTTCAATTACTTTAACAAACTTTATCCGTTTCTGTCGCCAGTTTTTCATTGCCTCTGTCACAACATTACGAAGCTCTGGTGTCTCAGCAAGGATGGCGTTGACTCCCTCGTGAACCACCTTGAACGGAATGGTGACCAATGTGCCAGGGTTTACAGGCTCTATGCGTCCTTGAGCAAGCAAATTGTGCACTTCCGCATCAATTATGGCTTGCATGGCTGGATTCCTTTGGGCGTAACGGAGTTTTATTGGCCGTTCGTCTAGCATAACAATTTTATGCTCGGCGATATTTGATAAACCACTCAACTGGCTGAACTTTGGTAATTCCTCCTCAAGAACTGTGTTGATTATATTTTGCTCATAAGGTGTGTGTTCCATAAGAGTCCGTGGACCGTGGGGGGAATCTACAGGGTTAGAGATGTGATGGCAAATATATTCACTCACCTCTTTTTGTGTTGGATCCTCGCGCTGAGTTGCTCCACTAATATTTAGGCGGGTGCTGCTCCTGGCATCCTCCGACGAACAATGGAGAGTCAGCCCTGCACAGTGAATTGTAGTTTCAAATGACCTTAAAAAGTCCAATCCCAAGAGAATATCCTCATTACAGTTTGACATAATCAGGAAAATACATTTTTTGTTTCTTTTGCCAAAGATGACATGAAGTTCTACCGCTTTTGAAACTGGCACCTTCGATCCATCGGCTAAAATGACATCGATTTTGTCACGCAGATTATAAGGCTTCTTTTTAATTTTGTCGACAAATTCGGCTTTAATGCAATTCCTGGTGGCTCCACTGTCTATGGTTGCCGTCACTAATTTGTTTTCCAGGAGAATAGTAGCGGTTAATCGGGTTTCCTCCCCTTGCAGCGATGTCTGATTCTGCAAGTTTTCCGAGGTTTGCCCTTTAAAACGGTCATTCGCAGACGTGTCCGAGGGCTCCGTGGCTTCCTCGGTTTCTCCTCGATAGCAATTATTGCGGGGTGTTCCGTTTCCTCGGAGTATATTAGTATGGGCTCGATGGTTTTCCGCTCGGCTTTGAGAAGATGTCGTGGAGATGCTCTCTAATTCATCTGCCAATGCTATTAGTTCGGGTAGCGAAGCAAAATCTCTCCGCCGAATAAACCACTGGTAATCGGGTTGGGCATTCCGGAAAATTCGTTCCAATTTCTGTGGCTCGGATAATTCTGAATGGTGCATCAGGTGTTGCAGGGCTAGCACGTAATCCTTGAAACTTTCCCTTGGACGTTGCACTCGTTTACGGATTTCATCCTCTAATTTTTCGAAGTATCTCGGCGGCAAGAAAAACGCAAAGAAATCCGTTTTAAAATGTGTCCAGTACTGCCAATGCTGGTTATTGTTGCGGTACCAAATTAACGCACGCTCTCGAAAGAACTCCGGCATTATCCGAGGTAGTTGGTCCAGCACCACGTCATACATTTCTGCCAATTCCTCTAGGCGTTCTACGAAGCCGAATGGATCTTGTCCACCATCATATTTTAGGCCCCATTTTCGAACCAGTTCCACTAGCAGAATACGGTTTTCAATAACAGGTGGGTTTGCGGCCGTGTTCGGAATCGGTTGCTCCACATGAGGCTGTTCTCCTTTTACTGGTGACTTTCCACGATTGTGATGATCCTCTAGAGACGGTACCAGCAAACGGCGGTTGCCGGCGGGAGTGGACGTCTGCGTGTTAGGGGATGCTACTACATTCAGAGTGTCATGCTTCGTTTGTACCTCTAGTAACCGCACCAGCCTCTCTGGATCATGTTCTCCACCTAAAAATTTAGCGAATCTCTTGCGGAGTTCTTCTACTTTTCCATTTGTCTCTAGACCAAATTCCCTTAAATATGCCGTGAGATCTTCCTGCCTTAGCGCATATGCCCACTTGATTCGCAACATTTTCGATTTCTTCTTTTTTTTTTTTTTTTTGAAAGAAATTTGGTTTAGTTTTACTACTAGGGGTAATTTTCTGCACTTTTCTCTCTTCCGCTAGTCCGGAACAATTTATTATTGTCCCTGCTCGGGCGCCATTGTAACGACGTGTTTTCACTATATGCTGGGGCAAAACTCAGCCAGGTCCAGGATCGTTACAAAATATTTATTTTTTGACTGAGAAAGAGAGAAGTGTGGTAGGGTTCATATAATAGTTATACTTTATTCTATCCTCTAAAGAAATAACAGCAAATGACAAACGGCGGCGTCTCTTAAGAATGGCGGCGGCGTCACTGGAGTATGTTGGCGGCGTCACTGGAGTATGTTGACGGCGGCGTCACGGGAGAACGGCGGCGGCGTTACGGGAGAATGGCGGCGTCACTGGCGAGCGGCGGCGTCGTTACGGGAGAATGGCGGCGTCACTGGCGAGCGGCGGCGTCGTTTCGGGAGAATGGCGGCGTCACTGGCGAGCGGCGGCGTCGTTACGGGAGAATGGCGGCGTCACTGGCGAGCGGCGGCGTCGTTTCTGTTGATTGCCGGCAGCGTCACTGGAGAACGGCGTTACGGGAGAATGGCGGCGTCGTCTCTGTTGATTGCCGGCAGCGTCACTGGAGAGCGGCGGCGGCGTTACGGGAGAATGGCGGCGGCGTCGTTACGGGAGAATGGCGGCGTCACTGGCGAGCGGCGGCGTCGTTACCCTGACCCAGGGGCCGAAAAGATGGACTGGGTAGACCAAACAGTCCCCTTTTCGAAACCCGGAAGCTATACACGCGTTGGCTTCTGTGGTAGCTGAGATGGAGCGTTAGAGATATGGAAAGTCCAACCTATCTCTATTCCATTCAGCAGTGCCCACAACTAACTAACAGCGAGGGGACAGAGAGATCGGGAAGGCCAAGCTATCTCCGCCACACTCAACCTAGACTACTACTCAAGCTACAAGGAGAAATTCCCAAGAGAAAAGGGAAGACCAGACTTTCTCTTGTTAAAACCCTTGCGCATGCACTAACTACTTTTAGCTACTACCACGCTTACCTGTCGCCGACCGCTGACCAACTGTCTCGAGAACGTCCGCCCACGCTCTTTTTATACCCTTTTTGTGCTTCACACACACACCAATACTTTCACATTCCCGCTTGGCCGGGTTGGTATGTAAATGTTGGCTGCCCTGCGAACATATGGTCTCCATTCAGGACGCGAATTTCCGTTACATTTGAATTTGAATTTCTGGGCCAGTTTACACGCCCTCTCTAATATTCAATTTTAATTCAATTTTAATTCATTTTCATATGTTAATAACTTATAAAGAATACTAAATAAAACCTTAAAAATAAAAGAATGATATCCAACAAAAAAATATAACAATGGCATACTATAGTAAAAAAAGAAATAATGATAGTTATTCGATGTGGACAAAAACGAGGGTATCGACTTTTGTCGTTACACCACTAATGGGTTGTAATTGGCGTTGATAAATTTCTCTTGGACTTTCAGAACCCCAGAACCTACAGTTCTGCTTACTAACAAATCCATTCAAATGAAAATGTGTTTCACCACTCATGCGTTTGCGTTAAAATAATTGATCGCTGATTTAAATAATAAAATTCTATTATTCTGGATCTTTGTTCAGTTGTGAATCTCTCCCTTATTTATTCTCCAAGTCTTATTTATATAATCTGAAAAATAAATTAAATAAATATTTAAACGAAAATGTTATTAAATTGTTAAACCCCATGGTAGCTTTTGGCCCACTCTGTATTATCAAGCTTCCATTAGATCAACCGGATGTTAGTTGATGCGCTGAAATGTTTAGTAAATGTAACTGAATCTATTGGTGGAAGTCACAAAGTATAAACCTATGAATAATGAAATGATATTTGAATTTAAGTTTTAAATAAGGAGCTTCTAAAAAAGTGACAAGTGAAAAGTTCGTTAAAAAAAATTTATAGCACGATACAAATTATATTGTCTAGTTTCGAGATACATTGTTTGATATACTTTTTCGGTTGGTGGAATTTATATTTTAATTTCTTTTCCGACAATATGCATTTCAGAGAAGACCTAAAATTGCATAGTGATTATTTTTTTTTTTTTTTAAATTGTAAAATTTTTACAATTATTTTGTTTCTAAGGGGCTGTTTTTGGTTATTAAAGCAAAATAATTTGTTATCATTACCAATTGTTGGTCTTATCAAACAGTAAGAACCGCCACAACAGGCGGTTCTGACAAACAATAATTTAAACTTTATTCGGAAATATTAGCATACCAATCATCTTATGGTCCAACCGAACTCCCAAGATTACTATTAATAATATTTGGTAATTGAAATTGAAAGTCTTCTCATTCAACAGAAATTTTGAAGTTCGAACCGATTTTCAAAAACCAACCAATTATTAAGTTGTCTAAGTTGGACCTCGATTTCCGCTTATAGAGCGACAATATTAATATTTAAACTCTGAAGCGGCTGGGTCTGAAATCGGTGGGGGCATTTATATATTATGGCTTTATCAACGTTTGAACCGATTTTATACAAAATTAGCCGAATTGAGTAATGAGTACACATGAACTATATTTAATTAAAACAAGATCCGATGAAAAATATGGCTAGGTGGGATCATGGACCGATATGGATCAACTTTAAGGGTTCTTCTTGAAACCAATCCTCAGCAGTAAGCAAAGTAAAGTCGGTTCACATTTGCGGCCTGTACATTTATTACAACGATAGCTGACACTTGTTTACAATTTACGATTTTTTACTGGTTTAGAGTTCTAATTATTTTTTTCCTACAGATTTTAGCCTCCTAAACACGAAAACGAATTTTAAAAATTTTCCTCTGTTTAGTTTTCATAATAGAATTTTTGGAAATTTGTAACGATTTTTTTAAGAGATGTCTTAGCTTTTTGGGCCATAACTTCCAAACCAAAACTGATCAACGGTGGAAACGAAAGGAAATTAGCTTTTCTAAAACTTTTTCATACATCAATCATTTCAATAGTTTTGACGTTAGAATTAAAAAAATTAATTTTTTCTGCAATAATCACGATTTTAAAAATAAGTACAAAAATATACAAATAAATTGGGCTTTCTCGAGTAATACCGTTTGGGAATTATGGTCCAAAAAGCTGAAACAACTCTTAAAAAAGTAAAAAAAAAATCCAAAAATTCTATTTTGAAATTTAATCAGAGGAAAGTTTTTAAAAATTCCTTTTCGTGTTTAGGTGGCCAAAATCTATAGGAAATAAATATTTAGAACTCTGAACCAAAAGGGCTGTATACTAGTGTAAACAGACGGACGGACGTTGCTAAATAAAATAAAATTTGCAATCTATTCGTATATGATCGGTCGGGATAATTGGATCCTTATCCATCTGCGCAAAATTAAGACACTTAAAATCTCTTCAAGGGTGCTAAAAACTCGTTCAAGCTTACTATGGCAGGTGGTATCTTCATTCTATTTGCGTCAAAATTACGCATCAGCTATGGATAGGGGCATCTGTAAGTCGGTTTAAATGACTGTAATGTTTTAACTGTAGCTTACTATGGCAGGTGGTATCTTTATTCTATTTGCGTCAAAATTACGAATCAGCTATGGATAGGGGCATCTGTAAGTCGGTTTAAATGACTGTAATGTTTTAACTGTAATTGGTCTAATGTCAGGATTAAATAAATTACATTACACGAATTTATAACAACTTTTGTTGTTTTCCACAGCTAAAGGGAAGGCTGTTTTGCAATGAAGCGTTCAACTTTAAATGCTGTGCCTCTGATTTCATTAAAACCAAACCACATTCTATGCTTTCATTAAAACCTAATCAAAATTCTATACCACACTGCGTTTCAAGACTAATTGAAATTCACTAATAGGATTTTGAAACATTGCATCATGGGAAATTTTAGTTTGTCACTAGAATGCAGAATGCTTCATAATATGATATGCATTGTATCCGTTAATTCTTTTCCTCAACGCAATGAATATAAAACGAAAATTGGCCAACTTACGAAATTCGGACATTAGCATAGTTTTTATACATTTGCTGTATTACATCTTGGTCAGTGTATAAGAGTATATAAGATATTGAAGATGCATTGTTACCTTCTCGAGAACTCTTGCATCTTTTTTCAATAGAAGATACGTTTTTTTACATGACAGGAAGTAAATAAAATATTATAATTGTTGTTACCACTTCCAAATGACGCAAGTCTGTGTTTATTCTTTCTTATCTAAATATTTTAATTATTTTGCAAATTCAATCCATTTGTTTACAATAGGATTTTTCAATAAATGGTATAGCTCTAAACATTTACCTTGGAAATGAAAATGTTCAAGACATTGCAAACAATTGGATTATATTACCCGCAAAATGTTATCAACAAGATAAATATTGAAATTAATATTAATTAAAAACTAATACTTGGAGTAGTCGTATAAATACCAAAAAAGAAATTTGCTTTCACGATATAAAACCAAACTCGTATAAATAAAAAAAAAAAATTTGCTTGTACGATACCATTGTTTTTGTAGACATATGCATTTTAAGACAGTTTACTTTCATGAGAATATTATTCTGGAGAAAAATGTATGAATATCGGAATCGAAGGTAAACATTCCGTTTATTTGAATACCATTCCTGTAAACCCGCCACTACTTCATTGATAAATTAATTTCTCTACAAAGAATTTGCTGAAAATTACTTATACATTCAATATCGGCCCTTTAAATTTAACCACCCTTTACTTCGATGATCTTTTTATACCCTAAGATTTAATTTTATTAGAGTGGTGAATTTTATTATTAGCAGAGTTATGTTAAAAATGTGGCGCCTAGAGCTGTGAGTCCAAAATCAGTAGGGATTTATGAACAAATTTTGTGAAAAAATTTAACATTTTTCTTAGGACTTGTTCTGCTTAATGTGCAAAGTTTCTTTTGTGCGGTTCCTTGATTACACTGTTCTGCAAAAATTAACTTTTGAGCCCTCAAAATGACCTCTTGATTCCGAGTTTAATGTCCGATTTTCCCCACGTATAGTTTTCGAGAAATCTTGAACATAAAATTTTTCTGATTTTTTTCATTAATCTGCCCAAAACTTGAGCAATTCTTACCCGATTCACAATTTCAAAATTTTAAAATTTTTACTGGCCTTTGAATTTTATCAAATGCCGAAGAATATTGTCTAATTGGTATATTTTTATATGCTTGTATCTCGAAATTGGCTCAACCGATTTTAGAGTTCTATACCTTACTTTGAAGGTTTTTAAGTGTAATTTTCTAGTAATATGCTAGTAAACTATTTTTATAAAGTGTGGTCCAATTCAAACGCATGATGTTGATTGTAAATAAAACAACACGTTTTCACAGAATTATTCTAATATTCTTTATTACGAGGGCTGCTATATATTTTTCTGGCCTAATAATGAAAATGCGAATATTTATCATAAAAATTGGTTTTATTGTTTTTCAAAGTATTTTCCAGCATGATTTATACACTTTTGCATGTGCTCAAAGCAATTGTCGAACCACTTTTTCCGCTCCGATTGAGACACCTCCAAAAAATGGGTTTTAAAAGCTTCAACAGCATCTTCTGGTACATCCTACGTTGTTCAAGCGGAACAGTCGCCGAAGAAACTGGCGACCATTTGCTTTGAAGTGCTTCTTCCACGAACAACTTTCGTTAGATTTGGCTCGTCTTGGAAGACCCACACGGTCGATTTCTGTTTTGTTTCGGGCTCTTACGCATAGATCCATGATTCGTCACCTATGACGATCTTATAAACATCATTTGAGGCACCGCGATCGCATTTTTTCAAAATTTCATAGTGCGGGATCCAACGAGAACAAACCTTTTATACGGCCAGGTGTTTATGCAATATCGAATGTACGCTGGTGGAAGAAATGCCCAAGGACGCCTCTATCTCACGGTATGTCAACGATGATTTTGCATTATCAGTTCACGCACGGCATCAATGTTCTCTGGCACAACGGCCGTTTTTGGACGACCTTCACGACCTTCGTCTTTGAGCGAGCGTTGGCCACGATTGAAAGCATTAAACCAGTTTTTCACAGTGCTATAGGATGGTGCTTCATCGCCATACAAAGATTTAAGTTCATGGTTGCTCTCTTGTCGTGATAATCCAGGTCAAAAGTTGTGAAAAATGATCGCACGAAAATGTTCACGAGTTAATTCCATTTTTTTTTGCCAAATTGATTTTTTCAAGTCACTGTTAACAACACAAATGATGGTCGTACGTCAAAACGTTCTGAGTACGTTTATGCTAAAAAAATGTCAAACTTTCCAATGGAAATGCCAGATGGCGCCAGGCAACACTTAGTGTTGCCAGAAATATATGTAGCAACCCTCGCAATTTCTTCAAAAAGAATTTACTGAAAATTACTTTTAGCTACTTCGATGATCTTTTGATACCTTGAGATTTTATTAGAGTCGGTGGTCGCTCATTCGGTTTTTTGCGAAATATTAGCAGAATTGTGTTCAAAATGTGGCGCATAGAGTTTGCATTTTGTGAAAAATTCAACAATTTATAAAATTTTAAATTTTTTTTTTGGATTTTCGTCTTGTTATTGATCTAGGTGTTGTTACTCGTATTGTGTTTGGAATACTCGTAGAATACTCCAAGCTGACTTTACTTCAGTCGGAGATTATTTTTCGTTAACTTTTTTACACATAGAAAAAAATATGGTTGGGATAACAATATTCGAAGAGCATCATGCTATTGTTAGGTATATGGTTGTGGTATAACAATATAATTATCCTCACAACAATATTATCATTCTATAACGACCATACAATGATCCTTGCAACCAAACTATGATCCTTACAAAAATAGTATGACTCACACATAACCACTCAACCATTCTATGATCTCCACAACCATATTATGATCCTCACAAACAAAGTATGTTTCACATACAATCATAGTATGATCCACACAGCCATATTATGATTCACACGCAATCATGTTATGATCCCTACAACCATAGTATGATCCCCCAAATTATTTAGTAGAATTGGGCTAAGTTCTCAATAATAGATTTGAATTATGAAAATTATCAAAAATACAACAAATTCAAAAAAATAGGAGAGATTTATTTAACAGTAGAAAAAATTTGTTTAAAAAAATGCAAGCGTTTTTATTAAAAATATTTTAGGTAAACAAAGCCAAAGCAGTTTGTTTGAAAAATTTTAATTTCCATATAAAAAGTTATTTTATTGTATTAGATCCGTAAGAATGACCTTGTCTTAAAAAGCATATTCAAATGAAAAAAAATTACAATCATACACTATGATTGCGTAATCATATTATTGTTAACATGAAACCCAAAAAGCAATACTTTTGTCGCACCAACAATATTTATATTGTTGATACAACCATATTTTCATTTTTTGGCAATAATACTACTTTTACTTTTCAACAATATTAAAATTGCGGCAATCACATTACTGTCAAAATTAAATATAAAATACTATCGTTGAGACGAACATACTTTTATTGCGGAGAACATATTATTATTACCGTGACCATATAGTAAACATATTTTTTCTCTGCGTGTATTTACTCAAAATACATTTGGTATACATAATTAGTTTTTAAAATTTTGGCTTTATTGAATAAAGGTTATTGAATGAAAAGCGAAATCAAGCGGACTTAAGTGAATTTGTTTAACGCTTTTGTAGAATATTTTTTTTCTTCAAATTAAAACGCGTTCATCTACTTAAAACGCGTTCATCTAACACAGTGCTTTGGTTAAAAATAAATCCTAAAGGTTTTTTGTAATTTCATATATTTTTGCTTGATAAATAAATGGTAAAACTTAACAGCTTCTGAAATGCAACTATTTGAAAAAATGTTATTACGATCTAGTCAGACTTTTTAAGCTGAGTGTTCACACTGATATTAGTCAGAGAACAAGGAATAACAGAACTCATTAACCCAACAAGCGATGAAGAAAAGAAATCAGTCTTCATATACACGCGGACTTTATTGAACCAATTTTGATTTTATGAAAAATAATGCTATTTTTTTCAATGCAAAACTTGATTTACAATCTGTAGCGTGATCTACAAATCATGCTAATTTAATTGATATGCATTTTTATCGTAATAAAAACAACCGCTGTTTCCGCTCACGGCGCTAAGCATCCAGTTACAAAACCACTTACTGTCGCAGAGAACAGCTTAGAACTGTAACATAAATCTTTAATGTGGCTTGGAAACTGTGCCGCAAATCAGTCTATTACACAGACTCGTCTAGCTATAGCTCAACAATTTAATTTCTCAATAGTTGGTTGCTGATAATCATTGGCATGCGGCTATTAACACCTTAACCATCCCCACCCACCGATAGGTGAGTCATAATCATCGCCATTCGAACAGCAATAAAACGCGCCAAGAAATTATTAATTAAAAAAAGATGTTAAAAAAAGCAAAGCTTGAGCGTCAGCAGTGAAGATTTTGCAGAACGTGATAAAATGACAATTATCGGCTATATGCAAGTTGATTGTTTTCAACGTTCATTGTTTTTTTTCTTGTCGGGAGCAGGTACAATTTAAATATTGTACGAAAATAGCTGTCCAAGTGTTGCAGTTAGAAATCAAAACCCTCTGTTTAAAACTATTCACTCGACAAAATTTATAATTTAGCTATTGCATTGCCATATTCTGTATCCAACTTGTTGGATATTTTGTTTGCGGTATTCAAATGTGGCGTCAATTTGATTGAATTCATTCATCATAACTCGTGCTTTTACGTTCAACAGCACGGGTCTCGGCCGCCTGTTTTTTTCGCAACAACTACGAAACATTTTTGTCTCTAAGCCATATTGCGACAACGACAATACGATTGCGGATGAATCACCTGACATTCTTTTAAAAACACAATCTTTAATTAGTGGCATTTCTCTGACGTCGTGCTGTTGTTGTTCCCGTAAAAAGGTGGTTATCGGTTAGATTAAAAAGTGCTGTTTAGTGTTTTGATTTCGTTTCTTTATAATCGAACCAAATTATTAGCTGTGTTCGTTTCAAATATTGAACCAGCATTTGTAGCGAAGTTAGATAACGAGTTGGCCTCAAGTCGTTAAAGGAACTATGGAGAGTTACCATACTTACTTTTCCAACAAAAAGTCTAACATGACACAGCCTGCTATATAAAACCAAATGTTTTGTTTATGTATACTTAACATACTTAAATAAAAAGAGGCTTGATCGGCCAATTCGTCTTGCGTTCATCCGCACCAGGTGGGATAAGTGGAACTATAAATAGTTCAAAAACATTTCACACATTTTTCTAGAGCAAATGTGTAGCAATTAGTTTCTTTAATTTATACAATTGACTACTTTATTACAATTAATAATTTTTTATTGTCTGCTCTTGACGAATTTGCCGATAAACCCTATTGTTGTTCTCTTTTCGTTGGTGTAAACAAAAAGAAAAATGTTGCCATATTAGACTCAATTCAGTCAACTAACTATTAGTTAGCAAGTTATCTTAATTAGCTAGTTATCTTTAAAGAACATGGCTGTTATGAAGTTACATAATTGATACGAGGGTAGTTTAACCTATGGGTATTTAAATACCTAAGAAAGTGTTGATATATAAATAAAACAGTGTAACATAAAAGAATGAAGTCAAAATACCTGGAAAGTGATATTATTTTTCTGTTGAGTACAACAAAAACCCGGTTTTGAAATTTTCCAAACACCTCCAAAATCAGGAGTTACGGGTAAAAAAAATGGTTTTTCGGATCTTACGCACTTATATGCCAGTAACTTGGTTAAATATCAACCGATTTTAAGTATAAGTTCGGCTGATTTGAAAAGAAGAAACTGCAGCCTTTGAATGGTGTATACACTTTTAAAACCACACTGAAAAAAACTGTGTATTTTTCCTGTAAACTTATTTTTTTTAAGTTTAAAATTTTTACTTTGGATGCGTTTTTACACAGAATTTTTTAAAAGGAATCGAAAACTGAACTGAAAAATATAGAGAGTGCACGCAGAAAAAAAATATGGTTAATATATGGTCACCGCAACAATAATATGTTCACTACAATAAAACCATGTTCGTCGCAACCATAGTATTGTTTTTTGAATTTTATTTTGACTACAGTATGATTGCGGCAATATTAATATTGTTGAAATGTAACAATAGTATTTTTGTCAAATTTAGAAATAAAAATATGGCTGTAGCAACCATATAAACATGGTTGGTGTTACAAAAGTATTGTTGTTTAAAATTTACGTTAACAATAATATGATTTCGGCAATCATACCGTATGGTTGCGACTATGAACATAACAAAACAGGTTTTATAGAGCATACATGTATGTGTGTGAGTATGTTTTTTTGATATACAAAAAAACACATGCACACGATACAGTGAATGGTTGTTGTCCATTAAAAACAACAACAACAATCGGAAGGTAGTTCGAGTGATTTTTATTGTTTACTTTGTTCGGTGAAATACTCTACTACCGGCTGGCTCTTATTTATTTAAAATCTGTCTATACTTAAGTACGAGTATATAGCCATTGATCATGGTTAAATCACATTCGTTACTTGGGGTCTACGGATGGTGAAGTAGCATTCACCCCTAGCAACTAAAATATTTTCTACTGCCGTTATATATATTTGTTCCTTGAGTGAAATGTTCAGTAAAGACATGGCCTCAAATCTGGCTATGAACTAATAGTAATGCAATTTAAAATAACTAACTTAATAGAAATCTCTCTTTTTGAATAACAACATTAACCAAACCTAATAAAAATTTTTGGCGATCATAGTATGGTTGAGTGTGAATCATACTATGGTTGTGAGGATCATAGTTTGGTTGCGTGTGAATCATACTATGGTTGTTAGGATCATACTATGGTTGTATGAGAAACATACTATGGTTGTGAGGATCATAGTATGGTAAAGTGTGAATCATACTATTGTTGTGAGGGGCATAATATTGTTGTGCCAATACCCACCAATAGTATGATCCTCTTCAAATATTGTCACCCCAACCATACTTTTTTCCTGCGTGTGTACTTACGAATATAATTCGGTATCATTTTTAAAAATCCGTTAAAAACTAATTGAGTTATTTAAATTTTATTAAAACAACATTTTTTGAAAAAATACAATTATTGGCAATACTACTAGAAATGTTTGTTTGACCGTTTTCTTTTTAATTGAATATCGTCAGTATCCCGTTTAAGTGACCAGCAATATTCGGAAATCATTTTTATTTTATCTTTTCCTTCAAAACGTTTTTTCATTGTAATTATTTCTTGATGAAAGTGTTCGACTTGTTCATCACTGAACTGGCCCAGGTTTTCTGGGAAAAAAATCTAGATGTGAATGGAGGAAATGAATTTTAATTGACTTGTTGCAGCCAATTTCACCATACGCACTCAAAAATTCATCAACAATCGCGACATAGTTGTTGCTTCTGTGATTAGCAAGAAAGTTATCACATAGTTCAATAAATCTCTTCCATGCGCGTTTTTCAGCGGAAATGAGCTCGTTGATAACATTCTCATCTCTCATAACGTTACGAATTTGAGGTCCAATGAATATACCTGAAATTCATCAGAACTGAAATTATAATTTTAGCGTGGGCCAGGTGAGCGATATCGCGGTAATTTTTTTATAGAAAAGAGGAAAGATTGGGATAAACTAAACCGTTTAGCAGGATTTTTTTATCTTTTGTTTTTTGCAGGCAAAAATCGAAGATTTTTTTTCGGAAAATGCTCCGGAAAAGTGCTGCCAAACATAGGAAAATGGTACAAATTAAAAATTTCTAATTTTATCAAATAGCTTAAGTTGTCTTCTACTAACGTCAACTCACCTGGCCTCCATATCAGGTCAAATGCAAGTGGGTAATTTTATTAAGAAAACATGGTACTTAAAAGAAATAAATCACTTAGCCTTAGCAATTTATTTCTAATCAGGTGCAACACCGCGTTGATAATCCTCGAAGCAAGTATCGGGATGCAAATTCTCCTTGCACTTCAAACAAACACTTTGCACGGGTATTTAAATACCCATGTCATACCTCAGGTAAAAATTGAGGTTTTTTTTCTTTCAACTTCTATGGTCTTTTGGACATAAATTTCCAAATTTCATAAAAATCGTACGAGTCGATCTATGTGCAGGAAGTAACGGGTTAAATAACATAAGTCTTAATTGATTCTTAAATTAATCAATATTTGACTTCGTAGTAAAATTTAATTTAAACTAGTATCTGTACATGGGTCTGAGTCACAATCGCAGTTAAATTAAAAGAAGTAAAAAAGTGATATATTGATATACTGATATATTTTACTCTTTGATATACTTAGAGGTCGGTCTAGCTCAAATACCCAATTTCCAATAACCTGTTTTGAAGAGTAATGCTGGGTATAAAAAAGCATAGCAACCTTTTAAAAAAAATGTAATTACATTTTCCAGACATATTAAACTTCCCCTCGTGAAAAAAAATGTTTAAGGTGAACTAAAAATCATAATTTCCGTTGTCATCAACACAGTTTCTTTATGAGTTTAAGTTTTGTTGTCTGCTTAGTAGTAACTGAGTGGAAATCAAAACCATCACATAGCAAAAATGCTAACAAATATTTGCTTATATTAGTCGGAATTTGTCATATTTACATTAAAAAATTCTATGCCTATGAGTAATAATGGCAATAAACGGTTATTGTGGCATTTATGGAATTAAATGTCTTTAGATTTGTTGTATTAACATTTGCCATTACATTTTAAATAAATGAATGACAAGCTTACAATATCGCTAGTATAGAGACCATAAACGCTATTTTTTGCCGCTATTTCAATTTGGAGATTTAATTTTGGTATGTCAACATTTAAGCATATCTGCCAAATTGTTTATTCTGAACTGTGCCATTGAGGGATTTTTATTGAAAAAAAAAACCAAACATCGAAACGGCAAACTAAAACTTATATTTATTAAAATTTATATTTTATTACAATCAGGAAAACTCATAACCCACAGATTAACATGAATTTTTAAAATCTTAAATCTAGATGCCCAGACAGACGACAGACGAATGTGCATTAGCAGACTAAATGCAAATTAACTCGTGGACTATCTCCTCCCATACTGCATTAACTCTGACATAAATGCACAAACTCAAACTGAATTTACTTAGTAGGGACATAAATACTGTTACACACGTTTTATGCTGTAAAATAAAAAGTACTGAATGTTTTTGGACCAAATATTCAGTACTTTTAATTTTACATCATAAAACGTGTGTAACATTATTTTTGTCCCTACTAGTATATCAGACCTGCCCATATATGGGCAGGTGCTCCAAAAACATACTTGGGGTTACTTAACCGTTTTCAAAGTAGTGCGATGGTACTGAAAGATGACAGTGGGGTATCCAACTCAATTGTCTCCCATGAACATCGTCGTAATGTGGGTTGCGTGTCGCTGTTCTATCATTACTTTCATAGTGATTGTGCTCCACGGACATCCGTCGACATTTTCCTGACGTGTGGATGTTTTTTTTTTGCAGGAATACGCGACTTTTTAGAAATGCACACCATTTAGTTAGCGATTGGCCGGTTGACCGCACTATACACTATAGATCGAATTCTGTTTCTGCCCGTTCTGTCCGTATGTGGAATCGACTTCCGGCGAATGTATTTTCCACCAATTACTATATCCAGAAATTCAAGACAAATGTCAATAAACAGTATTTCCACTTTCCCCCTCTGCTACCTTTCTTTCCACTTAACAACGCAAGGCACTGCATAATAGGAGGCATCCCCTAAGCTTTAGTCTATTAAAAAAGAAAAACACAGGTTGCCTAGAAAACTTTAAAAATTTATTTGGAAGCGCTGTCTACAAAAACATTGCACTGTGCAACACTGTAGTTCTAGAAGCGGAAAAATTGACCGGAGATAGAAACAAATCTCATACAAAAAATGTAAAAAATGTACTGATCAAATAAAACACGCCTATTGTATTGCATATAATACAAGTTAGAAAAGCTTTTGAGGAGACACAGATTTATAACGAAATACGGGGAAATCGCTTATAAATAAATTCTACTCCGCTACAGACTGTTTATTCTTCGAAAGGCACTTATGGATCAATCCATCGTCGCTTAGGTACTCCGATTTTACCGATATAACACATTGTTCAATACTTCAGAGACATTTAATTAAATTTCCAAGAAATAAAATAATGTACTTTACTTCTATCAAGTGTATTTAATGTTTTCGTTATTTATTCTTATCGCTGATAATAATTCATTAAACATTTTTTAACTATTAATAAAATTGTAGAACTCTATACCCAAATGGCTCCAATTTGTTGTTGTAAGAACAAAATATTTTATTTTGAAGTCCTTTTCGTCTATGGGGGATCTGCTTCGATATCCAGGTGAACGCGCCATTTGAACTGGATGCGTCCACAAACAGAGAGAGGTACAACACGTCATGTGGTCCCCGATGTCAGACGGGACAGATGTCCGAAACATTAGCATCAATTCTTGCCCAATAAGAATTGAGGCGGCTGCACCACCCAGATCTCAGCTGAGCCAGAAACTCGCGCGTCTGCCGAGGTAGTACCTTTTCCTCAGGTGAAGTCTCCAGGGGATGTTTCCTTAGCACTACATTCACACTGGGTAATGCTAAGACAGCAGAAAATTGAGTCAGCGCACGGTAAGGACCTTAACCTCCTCGTGTAGATGGTCCTCAGCGGATATAAGAAGACACCCTGTTGATGTTCTGAGAACGGCATTCTGGCAAGTCTGAATTTTCTTCCACTTCGTCGTACTCACGTTCGCCGACCATACCGGTGCTGCGTAGTTCGCTACAGACCGACCTATCGCTTTGTAAGAGGGCAACAAGGTTTCTTTGTCGGCTTCCCAAGTACTGCCGGCAAGTGACTTGAGGACCTTGTTCCTACTTTTGAGCTTATCGCAGATAGCTGTAGCATGTGCAGAGGATCGAAAAAGGCTGCCAATGTGACCCCCAAGGATTTTGGGGTAGTTGGTAGTCGGGATGTTGACGTCATCGACTTTCACATTGAGTAACAACAGCACCTCTGCGGTCCATGCAGAAAAGAGTGTTGCTGATGATTTGGAGGCGGATATTTTCATATTCCTCGAAGTAAATAAACGTGCGAAGTCAGTGAGGTAAAAGTTTATTTTTCGCAGATGTCATCCACTTGAGGTCCTGATGCCAGAATTGTGCAATCATCAGCATACGACACAATTTCAACGCCGTCTGGTGGTAAAAGAATTTAAGAGCAGTAGAGGTTAAACAGAGCCGGGGATATCACGCCACCCTGGGGAACTCCTTGTTAAACTCTTCGGGTCTTCGACTTCTTGTCTCTAAATTCTACATATGACTGGCGCCCACACATGTAGTTTACGACCCAACGTTTCAAACTGGGCAGAAGGGACTTTTCTGCAATGTACTCGATAAAGTGTCATGACACCGCGACTTATACGCCTTATCACTCTCTGGGTGCTCAATAAAAAGTCGGTTAAAATAACACGCGCACCGCTTCAGATCTTCTATTACCAAACGTGACGGCTGCCCGAGCATCCTTTTTCCAGGGTTAGAGAGCGATTTGACCGTTGTCCATAACTTACCAATTCCGGAACTTAAGTTGCACTGCTTCAAGTGATCTAGCCATTCGTTGGCCTACTTATCTCAGAGTTGAGATCCCTTAATCTAGGGTCAGAAGGGTTGGAGCGACGAGTTTTTTTTCAGTTTGGAAGGTCCAGAAGAAATCCACAGCTTATAATTCCCCGATTGAATTCTGATTTAGGTCGATCATTTCACGTGAGAGTTGCTCGCATTTTTAATAGTTTGCCTGTCTCGCTCAGATCATTTAATTACTCCTGCCATACTTATAAGAAAAAAATATTTCAACATGTGAAACATAATGATTTGTAAATAATTAAAAATACGGGTATTGCTTTGTCTTTCATTTCATTTGAAACAATAGTATTGGCTAGTAGTCTTAGTGTGTTTCACTTTCATGCTGCTGTTACACTACGAAACTTATCTAGTAGTCTTTCATTAATACCCTTTTTTGGGATATCAAAATTTTTATTTTTATTTAAACGTATACTTAACTTAATACTTATTTATATTTTATTGTTTCATCTTACTTTAAGTTTTTTTTTTGTATATTTTAAACAAATCTGAAGTAATTTTGTAACTATATAAGGCCTAAAGGCTCGGTTACTTTTTGAATATCAATAAATGAAATGAAAATGAAAAAATGAATGTCATCACGCTTGTATGCGAGTCCTGCTGCCTCTGCTGGAAAATTTGGTCGTACTTCGGGTATTCGACCAGTAGGGATATGTCGAGCGGCTGCTGCGGTAATGATGGCTAGATTATTAAAGCTGCGGTTGGTGGCTTCTCTGAAGGCCTTCCAATCGGCCTTATTTTGATTAAGATACGTACGGCGTTCAGAGGTTATAAAGTCGGATGGTCTATTTTTGGAGAGAATTATGGGTAGTTGGTCCGATCCTAGTGAGATGACGGGTTGCCAAGTGATGCCATAGTTATGTCTGGCGAGCTATGACCCATAATCCGCGTGGAGGCATCCTCATTCATTTAGAGCTATCAATTTGCTTTGCCAAAGCTATGCCCCTCTGGTCGTTGTTTAGGAGAGAATTCTACAGTTCGCGGTGAGCATTAAAGTCTCCTAGGACCAAGCGGTTATTGCCTTGTAGCAGATTGCTAATATCAGGCAAATAACGCGGGGCACAGCTACCAACCGGCGGGATGTATACGTTGAACAGCTCTATCTCGGCAGTTCCAGACATGACCGCTACCCACATATATTCCATGTATAAGTCTCTAGAGTCAAGCACAGGCAACTGTGCAGGCTGCAAGTGGATTTGGATTTGGACAGCATAGTTTCTTGGATCGCAGCTGTCATGATGTTTCTCCGACTTATAAATTCTACTATTTCACTGATGCGAGGGAGAATGCGGAGGAGACTCGTAGTTGAATGAAGATGACGATGACGACGAAAATGTAGACGACGATGATGACACCAAATCCAGAGACCCACTGCTAACTTCGTTGATACAGCACGAGGCCAAAAAATCCGCTTCGATATAGTCCCTGAGGTGGTGCAGACCTGAACAGCTCCTGAAGTGCACCCACCCCATGCAACGATTACACCTTACAGACGTAGCGCGATGGTGTATATAGTTCTGACAAACCGAGCAGATCCAAGGTCCCGGGTTTTGTTCGATCCCGGCTCAGACCAGTAATATTCGGTGCAGGCATTCCGGGAAGTGCTGCTCCCACAACGAAAAAATGGATGAACAAAAAACACATATTGCTGAGGTGACTGCCGCTGGCCGAAGAGTGGATGCTTCGGGTCAATCCGGTTTATAGAGCCAACAGTCGCGGGATTGGGCACCAATTTTTCTTTCGGCTTGCACCTTGAAATATTGAACGCCGATCAATATTGATCATCGTAAAATTCTATAACGAACCATGACCACCAGTCTTCCCGTTAAAAACACGACAGTAAGCAAACAAAAAAGGTCAGCACCTTCAGGATGGCTTAACAGTTTCGGATTGTAAATTAGCGAAAAACTTCTCCTTTAAGAGATTCAAGGTTCCTCGAAATAAGGTCTACTTTGTTGAGTATTTAGAGTGTATATAAGTATAAGATTCAGCTCAGCCGACATTTTCTGTCATTTTGTAATGACTTTTGTTTGATTTAAGTAAAAACAAGTCTTTATTAAATATTTTATTTACTTATTTATTTTCTGTTTACTTTTCAGATTCCAATGGATTTTTATCGACAGCTAAATAATATCACAGATATCTCAGAGTTTATTGAGAAATTTATAGATCCCGATAGCATTGATCCAAAATTGGGCATACACGGTAATATATAATACAACACCAACTATTCGATTATTATATTAATAGTAACTTGTTTTTTACTTTAGAAAACCTACGGCGAAATGTTGAGAGAGGTAACTATATTATTTACCCCATATTTATTTTATTAATTACAATAATTGTGTAAAACCTTTCCCATCTGTAGCGTCGGTGATTAGAGCAAAAGCTGCCAATTGCATACCCGAACCTACTGTGGTCGATTTGACGCCCATCAATCCGAAAAACAATTACTTTCCCAGATGTACCCGTGTCAAACGTTGCGGTGGTTGCTGCAGCACCCCTTGGATGTCGTGTCAGCCGACCAAAACGGAAATTGTCAACTATCAAGTCTATCGTTATTGCTATGAACAGGGAGCGAAATTTTGCGGCTTAGATGTTATACCCGTGGAACAACATTTGGAGTGTAAATGTGATTGTCGCGTAAAGGCCAAGGTGGGTTTCAATGACGTTAATAATTTGTGTACGCAATAGGAAATGTCCGCTATTTCGCATGAGGCTTATAACTTTAAAATATATTTTGTGGAGAACTATTGTTTAAATGTCATATATGTTATTAAAAGGGGTTAAACTCCCAGATGCTAAGTTTTAATATTGAAAGGTCAAAGAAAATGGCAAGTATCTACTATGAAATACGAGGGCGACCGCAAAACTATCTGGCCTGGCACATTTTCTGTTTTACTAGCAACATTTTTTTTGTTTTTTAAAAGCTATCATTTATAAGCCATCTGTCAAAATTTCCGAAATATTTAATGATTATTTTCTTTGTTACAGGTGATTGAAGTAAACAAGTTTTATAATTTTTGAAAAATGGAAAATAAAGAGTTTCGTGCGGTAATTAAACACTTTTATATGAAAGGTTATACGCCACAATTAATCAAAGATGAATTGGATTCTGTTCATGGTGATAATGCACCATCATACTTCACCGTGAAATCCAGGGTTCAACAATTTAAAATGGGTCGTTCAAGTACGGGAGATGAACAACGCTCTGGAAGACCGAAAACTGCAACTACTATTGAAAACATTAAAAAAATATTTAATGTAGTGACTAAAGAAAGACGAATAAAGCTCAGAGAACTTGCTGATATTGTTAAATACACGAAAAACAAGTTTGGAGTATATTACATGATGAACTACACATGAAAAAGCTATCCGCAAGATGGGAGCCGCGTTTGTTGACTTTGCCCCAATAAATCGTCCGTTGGACCAATTCCGAGGATCTTTTAGCGATTTATCAGCGTAATCCAATAGAGTTCTTGTGCCGATTCATAACTATTGATGAAACATGGGTCCATCACTACATCCCAGAATGCAAAGAACAGTCAAAACAATGGATAGAAGCTGGTAAAAGTGGTCCCAAGAAGGCGAAAACTGTTAAGTCAGCAGGAAAAGTAATGGCCACAGTATTTTGGGATGCAATGGGGTATACTATTTATTGATTATCTTGAGAAAGGAAAAACTATAAATAGTGAATATTATTGTGCATTATTAAATCGGTTGAGTGAAGAAATCAAGACAAAACGACCGCATTTAGAAAAAAAAGTTATTTTTCATTAAGATAATGCTCCTTCACACACTGCATTTTTAACTCAACAAAAACTGGCCGAATTACGATTTGAAATTGCTCCGCATCCACCATATAGTCCAGATTTAGCTTCTTCTGATTATTTCTTGTTTCCAAATTTAAGAAAAATTCTCGGTGGCAAAAAATGTTCGTCCCATAGCGAGGTTATTGCTGAATCTGAGGCATATTTTGAAGGTCTTGAAAAATCTTATTTTTCGGATGGAATTGAAAAACTTGAGAAACGTTTGATGAAGTGTATTGAGTTGGAAGGAGATTATGTTGAAAAATAAATAATAATAATTCCAAAAAAACGGTTCTTTTTATGTTAGGCCAGTTACTTTTGCGGTCGCCCTCGTATATTCACACTTGCAGTTCACACATGCACAATTCTGGACCGACATTTTTTTGCTTAACGCCTTAATACCAAAAGCATTGTAAGGTTTGTCTACTAAGTATAAACAATTAAAAGATCGCAAATATAGGCCTTAAATTTAAATTTTTATGTGTATGTATTGCAAGCCTAACTTTAACCACTTTAAGGAACTGTTACCTTTTTAGGCCTGGGCACACTGAAGCTTTTTTGTTACTTTCTCAACTTTAAGTTGTCGGAAAACCACTGAAATACATGTAAAAAGTTTACTAAAATTTAATAATATTGCACTGTCGGCATAGAAAAGCCCCGCCATACATTTTTTCTGGGGTTAAAACGTTTGTTTCAATGGTTTTTAGACTACCGGAAGTTGAAAAATACGCATCGTTGGAAAAAAAACTTCAGTATGTCTGAGCCTTAATACAAATATTTGTAAAACAAGTTTCAGCCGCTCGAAGCCATTTACCCTTACCTCCGGGATATAAAGAAAATTGAAAGGAGCGAAGTGGAAATACTAACAGAATCGCGGTAAGGTTTTCAATTTGCCATCACCGAGTTTATCTACATAACCACTTATATTAGAGCTTATAATGTAATACAAATATAATGTATCATCAAGGAGCTTTTTAATGTTTTTTTTTGCAGAATGCAATATTATACGAAATCTATCCAGAGAAAGGGAAATTTGTGTGTTTTGAACCAGAAGGCCCTGTATATTTTTATTCAGGGTAAAGCGCGGTATTGGCTTATTGTGGAATGAATGAAAAAAATTATGAACCTTAGAAAAATTTATTTTACACTTTAATTATATTAAACAGAAAGGGAATTTTTAAATTACATGGTTTTAAATAGTGTATCTGGCAAATGTCGACCTTTTTTCATGAACTCTAACAATTATGTCGACTGGTTTTCTGCCAATTCCAGCCTCAATATTGTTAATTAGGTCTTACAAGGTATTGGGACGGTTGACATACACCTTCGACTTCAGGTAACCCCAAAGAAAAAAGTAGCATGGGGCTAAGTCTGGTGAGCGTGCCGGCTAGTTCACATCACCCCTCAAAGAGATAAACCGTCCAAGAAACATTTGCCTTAAATAATACATCGCTATCGCTGTGTGTGCGGTGGCACCATCCTGTTGAAATCATGTATCCTCTAATTGCATTGCCTCAAGAGCCGGCTAAAAAAAGTCTGGAAAAGCGAAGAGCAAGTTATTGCATTCAAGCAGAGCGTTTCGGAGATGGCAGTACTGCTGCTCTAACTCTCTCCATGTTTTGTGGTGTTGTAATCCTTTTCTCAGGTCCCCTTCGTACACATGACACATTCGATGCTGTTCTCAATGAAGTTACCCAATTTAAAATTGATTGCCATCCAGAAACACGTCCACATGGCGGAACAGTAAACGAAAAGCACGTTGTACTTC
Organism: Hydrotaea diabolus; assembly: GCA_963513945.1. Taxonomy (NCBI): domain Eukaryota; kingdom Metazoa; phylum Arthropoda; class Insecta; order Diptera; family Muscidae; genus Hydrotaea; species Hydrotaea diabolus. The sequence continues at coordinate 146,906,970 of OY740718.1, read as the reverse complement.
AATTTGAAAAATTTGAAAAATACGCTTCAATTTGAAAAATACTCTTCAACACAAAATGACCTCTCCTCACGTATCCAATGCATGTTAGCAACTGAAAGGCAGACGAATACAAATCTTCCGTCAGCCACTATAAGCAACGTACACTCTCCACTCTCTTCGACCAACTGTGCCGCAACAGGCTGCAGTGCAAAAAAGCAAATTATCGCGCTCCAACCTCTACTATATTTTATAGTTTTACTAAATTTTCGCACGTCTATCAAATCCGAAACAGTAATTTCATTTCTGGGACCGCCGTAATTGTCAAGGTTATGGCCAAACTCTGGCGTTGATCGGTGCACGATGCACTTTTTCACGAACATTTTTATTAATACTGCAAAATGGAGGTAATCTCAAGAAATTTGGAGGTCTTAAAAATGCGCAAATTTGGAAAACATTTAAAACAAATCGAAGCATTAAAAAAATTAAATTTTTTAAAAATGTTAATAATTAAGTATAAAATGAACATATTTTATTTATTTATATACTTTTTTGAATTGTCTGGCTCGAGGTCATGCACAAAATAAAAAGATGATAGTATTAATTTATTTTATTTGTTTTTATTATTTCGTTTTAAAACAAATATAAAATTTTTTAAAAAAAATATTTTAAAATAAATATAAAATCTTTTAAATTATATAAAATATTTTTTTAAAAAATATCAATGTCACTTTGACATTTTAAAAAACTATATAGAATATACTATTAAAATGTAGATGCAGGAGGTCTAGAGCCGGTTAATCCCTGTTTAATATTTTTAAAATACAGGGTGGCTGATAAATATTGCTACATTAAGAAACTTTTCAGTGCATGGAATTCGTTTTTCTTTTATTCATGTTAAAGTATAAAATATAACTTAATTAGTTTTAAAAATAATGAAATTTAAATTGTAATTTAAATTGAAAATTAATTCTGGGCAGAACAACGTTCTCTACATGCTCAAGTAACGATCTCCAGTACCCGTTACGATGTGACCGCTTTCTTTGATGAAGTAGGGACTGACTGAAAATGCATACTTGTACAAACTGTGACACGAAGTTAATGCAATTCCGTCTCATGGAGTATCTGTGGGTTGAAAGCACTCCTTATTCGACAATTTTTTGTTTATGTTGCCGTTTAAATCGAAATGGGCCTCGTCAGACATGAAAAGACAGTTCAACATGTTTCCGTACTCTTCCACCATTTAAAGCATCTTATGGCAAAATTTTAAGCGAATCGGGAAGTCTGCTGGTTTCAGTTTGTTTGCCATTTGAATTTTATATGGTTATAACTTCAAATCGTTGTGCATAATTTACTGCAATGACCGTCTGCTTATACCCATTTGAGCAGATAATCTTCTTGTCGAAACTCTTAGATTGTTTTGTATGGCAGCAGCGATTGTTCCCTCCGTCCGAACTGAAGGGTTTCAATGGTAAGGTCTTCGGTTGACTGTCCCATGCTTGGCAAAATTGTTATCAAATCGCATTATGGCCCATCTTCTCGGAGGTCTGCCGCCAAACGTGCGCCTATACGCTTTTTCAACCGAAACTACGGACTCCAGTACGTGATAGCGGCGGAAAATACAATACAAAATAAAAAAAAATACCCAGATTCATTGAAAAAAAAATTATTCATTTTTTTGGTAGCGGCTTTCATCAGCCACCCTGTATATAAAATATTTTAAAAAATATATAACTTTTTTTTAAAAAATATTTTTTTTTAAATTTGAATTCGACTACATCGTCGATCGTTATTTTCCGTATGACCAACATTTCGTACAGATCGGTCAATCCCTTCTAGAACAGCAAAAATTTTAGTAAAGAGCACAAAATTTATTTTTTTCATTTGTAATTTTTTAATGCGGAAGTCTACGAACATCAGATAGAGTGGAGTCCGTCATTCTACGGATTGTTCAATTACAACTCTCAGGGTGTCTGTCTGACGCAGCTTCGGTGTGGGTGAACCCCAGCCGGCTCATTGCGTAGTTATTTCTCCTTGCATTGGTGTCTGTCGTTTTTTGCGATTACTATCTTGTAAATGGTTTTGTGCAAACTGATCCCCCGTAGTTGTAGCAATCTCTAAGGTCATCTTTATTTGATAAATCTATTATGGGGTTTTCGTCTATGGGCTGGGTAGTAACTCACTTATCCATGCTTCATGTATCTGTGGGTGGATACTTTCTGCTGGTATTGAAGTGTCCACTTGAAGGAATTCTGGTGGTATGCCGTCTTCACCAGGGGCATTGTACGTTTTTTTTATTTGTTTAATGCTACTGCGATCTCAGCTCTCGGTTTCTCTTGGTTCCGTCTGAGGTTTGGGTACTTCTCCAGTTCGGCGTTTCCGCATTTCACTCATGCCTAACATTTCAATTTTAAATTTCGACATTTGTCCCTAACTGTTGGAATCTTGATGTTTCTCTTAGTGTACTTAAGTTCCATTGAGCTATTCTCGTCCTTTTTTGCATGCCAAAGGTTTTCGTAGTATTTGGGCTATTATTCGCATATTTCCTGTATAAGTAATCGAATGTTTTCAGTGAGCGGATGATTGGACCACTGTATCCTGTGTTGGCACTGGGGCTTCCAGCTTATAACCATCATCCTAACTTTGCGTTTATACGTTTTAAAACGAGCGGCTTGTTGCTAGTCAAACGCCCGCTGTTGGAGTCACATTAGGAATGTGAACTCCCTCGCAGTACTTTTGCTGTTTATTCAATATTTAATGTACGCCTCCAGTACATGTCCACGTGACCTCCGCCAGTATGCACTACGAATACAGCTGCTGCTCTGCATAAGAAATGTTGATCCCCAGGAGATGTTTTTTTCCTTCCTACCATTCGGCGAAGTCGCATTTCCTTATGAGGTTAAAAATAACACATTTTTCCTGAACTTTGAAGTTGTGGCAATAGAAAAAACATTTATAAAAATTAATATAAAAATATTTTAGACATAAAATTCAAATACATATTGAGTTGTTCAAATAAAACATCAATTATATTGCAAAATTTTTCATACAATAAAATTCTATAAATTATCTTTCACTCGCACGTGTGGCCCATTGGACAATAAACGAGGTCACTAGCCCAACAACAAATAAACAGTTCTTTGTACTGTCAAAGTTACGAAAGAAAATACCAAAAATAAGTTTTTCTGAATGCTTGGTGATTATTGTGAATGTTTAATATAGAAATTTAGCTTTACAAACTTTAAGAATTATCTTTGTCAAATTTCAGAAAAAATTGTATATCTGCTGACTGCATAACTCTACCTTCTTTATTGTACCATACAAGTGGCCCTAAAAGTTTTTTGCTGCTGATTTTCAATATTGTTCAAAAACAATACATGGATGGGGTGGACCAAGTGCAAGTGTATTTTTAAATGTGCAATAAAATAAATAAAATTAAAGTTATTACTAGCCAAGTATTATGGCTTTATTAGTGGCTGCCTCAGCTGGCTTCGAAGTGGCGCATTCTGTCACTTCAATTTTCAAGACCTTGTTGGTTGTTTTCGGGATGGAGCTTACGGTTTACTTGAATGATATCGGCCTGAAGAGCTTGAATCGTTTCTGGACTGGCATAACATCGGTTCTTGAAGGTTCCCCGCAAATAAAGTCTAGCTCCAAGGCGGCCGATTGCCACCGCTAAGACGGGTTATAACACGATTTGGGAATTTCCTGCGCAAAAAATCGAGGGGGCACTGCCTGTGTGACGCGTACTGCTGCGTGGACCAGAGGTCGTCCAATTTATCTCTTTAATTTCAGTAAAAAAAATCGGATAACATGGCTCTGAAATGACCACCGCTGACAAAAAAATTTGTTCCCAGCTTCATTTTCGAAAAAGTGGTGCAATGATGTTACCACTCCACAATCTGAACCAAACTGTCACTTTCTGTGATTCTCGAAATTGAAGTGCGGGTTTTCCAAGCTCCAAGAAAATGCTCCTCGCCAGAAAATATATTTTTTCGCCCTAATTCACATTCTGTACAAATATTCTTCTGAATCACGCTTGGTTGTAGTTTACTTTATCAAGTGCAGTAAAAAAATTTACATTTACTGCGCAATACTAATGCTTTGACAATGCGCATGCAATGAAGTTGTTGCGCATGCTTTATTGATGTTTTTTTGATACATTTACGAACATGATTGCATTACAATTGAAACATTTAAGGTCGTTAAATTTGTAAAATAATTTTGTTTTTTAGTTTCGTTTGACAATTTCATTGTTATTTAATGCCCATACTTCTATTTGTACTAAAATTCTAGTGGTACAGACCATAGTCCACATACTATGTCCAAAAAATATGCCTTTATAGGCCAAATTGGTCCAGGATTTGTTGTTTGTATATCGTAATGTCATATACCAAATTTAATCGAAATTTGAATTGAAATAGGCGCTTACTCATTTATTGCATCATACTTTTTTTACTGCACATCTGCGAGATGCTGAATTGATGCATTTCAGAACAAATGACTAATGCAATGTTGCCAGACGATGCATTTTCGAACTCGCTGCGCAGCATATGCAATGCTGTACTGCATTTCCGAAAAGGTCCGTATTCTTATATAAATTTTCTACCTTAGTTTCAAAGAGGAATTGTTCATATTTATATTTAATGTAAATTTATTTATTTTTACCTAAGATTTAGTATTGAACGTCGAGTAGTTTTTTTTGTAATTCATTATAATTGGCCGTGCGGCTTTAGACTACAAGTACTTAATAAATTAAATGAAAAAGCTGTTAGTGTCAACATAACTTGTCCTTGGCCCATCCGTTGCTCTACCTGTAGCTTATTACTTGCACATGTATCTCAGGGTTAAAGTACGGTTTGCACACATTTTTCTATTCATTTTTCAAATCGATTTATTATACGCTAATTATAATGAAATTCCCTTTTTCTTGTTATGAATACTTAAATTATTTGTTTTTACTTAAATTGCACCCTCGGGGGTATAATTAAGCAGGTTAATAAAGTATTTACATACGGAACTAGATTACATCCAACTACAATTTTAAATTGTTGTCCTTTCTTTTACAATTCGAAATAATTTTTAAAATGCGTTGCTCTTTTTTCAGGACTGCAATGCCTATCAGGTCTATGAGGACTGCCGTTGCCACTGTACGAATACGGATGCGCGTGACAAATGTCTTGATTTGGACTACAAAGATTGGGATGACAATACCTGTCGCTGTGTATGTCGACATACTGAGAGTTGTACCACCGGTTCTTATTATGATGAAAATCAGTGTAAATGTCTACTGGTGCGTATTAAACCGATATTAGTTTGATTCTATGGTGATTTTGTTCTCAAACCTCACTTTGCTGTTGCAATTATTGTTATTGTTTTTTTTGTATTTTTTAGTTGTTTTTTTGTGGTTTTTTGTATTAGTTTAGAACTTGTTTTTTGTTACTCTATTACTAATATCAATTTAATGGTATTTCCATGTTAAACACAATTGGTTTATAGGTTTGGGGTTGGTGTAGTAGATACGTAAGTGATATTTCTTTTAGATTTTATTATTGAGTTCAAGGTAATGGTTTGGTTTTTTTAGTAAAAAAAATTCTTTTTAAAGTTTTAAGATCGAATTGTATTCTTGTTGGATGCTTTACAACAATATTGAAATACAGGGTGGTTTATTTTAAATTTGACTCGACTTCAGAAAAAAGTTCTGATAATTTTTTCGAATTTCTGGTATTATTCGAAAGGTTATTTATACTTTGACATTAAATAATAATATACAGTTTCATTCTTATAACTACCACAACTGACTCGGCAGTACCCCATTCGATTGTTTCGGATCGAATCTCTCTAATGCCAACTTCGATTTAATGTTTCAATGCTTCAACTGTCTTTAGATGTTTTGCGTAACATTTATCCTTAATGGTTCCCCACAAAAAAAAAATCCAGAAGGCCCAAATCACTTGACATCACAATTTCGGCTGATTATTCGATTTTCAAAAACAGTGCGTAAAATATCGATGTTGGCGTTGGCTGTGTGACATGTGGTCCCGTTTTGTTGAAACCTAATGCCGTCCATATCATTCTCTTAAAATTTTCAAAACAGAAATTCGTTGAGTATGGCAAGGTAATGCTAACCGTTGACGGTAAGGGCGGCTCCTTGCTCATTTCTGAAGAAAAATTACCCAATAATGCCGCCAGCCCACAATTCACACCAAACAGTGACTCGTTGTGGATGCAGTGGCTTCTTAATAGTCAAGTGTATGTTCTCTGAACCCAATATGCGGCAATTTTTCTTAATGACATAGCCATCGAGATAAAAATGAGCTTCATCTGAAACCACGATTTTCAGTAAAATTGTTAATCTCATGCCAAACACTCTGTCGGGCCATATGAATGATATTGCTTTCTGTTATTAAATGACAAAGTTCAACCTTTCCAATAAAACCAGAAATTTGAAAAAATGTTCAATACTTTTTTTACAGCCGATTCAAATTTAAAATGTGAAAATTAAAAACCCGCACTGTAACTATGAAATATTCTCACAATGTCAAAAAAAAATATATTTCAATTTCACTAAATTTGGGTGACTGATTCTTAGCCCGAAAATCGTTCTCATTTTAACATAGATATGTAAGTGCCAAAATAATGAAAATTTTCGGACAAATTCAAATGACCTTATTTTTAAGTCTGTGTAAATTTAGAACCCGATCAAGGGGTTCAATACACTGTTTTCGATTGCCTCTAGTTTATTTTTAAATGAAAAACGAACCTCTATTCGCAGCAAGTAAATTTATTTTATTTAAAAGTGTAGAAATTGAGATAGTTTCTACACTCCTAATGGGGGAATTATTTTCCATTCCTTGGAAAAGGCTAAACCCGTAATGTTGGTTTTTTTTTCTTTAAAAGAATACGACAGTAGGTTTTTTTTTTTAAACACGGGTTTGAAAAAACCCCGGCTTTTGGACACTCTAGTCTATTAGCCATCATATTGCAATATCACTGTCCAGCTTTATTGTAACATAATGAAAACTTCGGTATACTTATACATTTTACCATGGTAGATACTTGAAAAATACGAGGGTTTCTACTTATATTTCGGGTCCGGCAATAAAAACACAATTATTTATCATTGGAAATGGTTTTATTGTTTTTCAAAATATTCTCCTTTAAGATCAATACACTTTTACATGCGCACAAACCAATTTTCGAAGCACTTTTTCCACTCCGATTAAGAACGCTTCAACAGCTGCTTCGGACGATGAAAAACGTTTTTTTCTTTATGCTAGGGAATTAGAAGAAGTCATTGGGTGCCAAATCAGGGCTGTACGGTAGATGACCCATCAATTCGACATCTTGAGTGGTCAAATAGCTTATCGTTTCAGCTGATGTATGAGAGCTCGCATTGTCGTGATGCAAAATGATGCGTCTTCTCTTTTTATCTTTCCTCATTTCTTCAAACACTGTTGGGAAACAGATGGCTGTATACCACTCCTACGTTCCACTAAATGCGCTGTGGCAACATGACCGGTTATACCGAAAAAAACGCAATCATTTGCTTTGATGTACTTCTTCCACGGATTTGGTTCATCTTGAAAGACCCATACGGCGATTGCTGTTTTGTTTCGGGTTAACATGCATTGATCTATGATTCATCACCTGTGACAATGTTATACACTGCCTTTGAGCTACCGCAGTTTTACTTTTGTAACATCTATTTACCCCAATCCATACGAGCCTTTTTTGAGTATTCGTCAAATTATGTGGGATCCAACGAGAACAATTTTTTTTTCACGGTTAAATGAACATGGATTATATTATTGATGCTTGTCATACTAATGCCCAAGGATGCCTCAATCTCAAGGTATGTTACATGTCGGTCTTGATTAATCAGTTCACGCGCAGCATCGATGGTTTCTGGCAAAGTGACCGAAGTTGGACGTCCTTCACGAAATTCATCCTGGAGCGAACGGCGTCTGAGACTGTACTCTTGGTACCAGCGTTTAACAGTGGTTTTTGGATGGTGTTTCATCGCCAAAAGTCGAAGCAACACGCAAAAAAAAGTATGGTTGGGATAACAATATTCGAAGAGCATCATACTATTGTTGGGTATATGGTTGTGGCGCAACAATATAATGCTCATCACAACAATAGTATGGTTCACACGCAACCATACTATGATCCCCACAACAATATTATGGTCCCCACAGCAATATAGTTATTCACACACAACCATACTATGATCCCCACAATCATATTATTATTCATCATCACTTTATTATCATATTATTATGATCAACACAACAATAGTATGGTTCACACACAACCATACTATGATCCCCACAACAATATTATGGTCCTCACAGCAATATAATTATTCACACACAACCATACTATGATCCCCACATTCATATTATTATTTTCACTCAACTATAGAATATTTCACATACAACCGTAGTATGATCCTTTCAACCATAGTTTGACTTACACGTAACTATACTATGATCCCCAAAATATTTGTAAGGATTGGGTTAAATTTTTATTTAACAATCGAGTAAATTATTTAAAAATGCATTAAACTCTTATTAACAGGAGTAATTTATTTAGCAGTAGAAAAAAATTATTTATTAAAAATATTTCAGTTATACTAATTCAAAATATTTTGTTTTGGAAAAAATAATTTTCATATAAAAAGTTCTATTATTGCGTAAGATTCGTAACAATAACATTGTTGAATTAAGAAAAATTAAATCATACCGACAAAAATAAATTAACATAAAAGAAGTGAAGTGTCCCAAGAAGAACGCAATTTTTAAATCTGGCAACATTCGAAGTGTCATTGTTTGACATTTGAACAATTATTATTGTTTGTTAGTAGAAGGTACGAGGTTAGTAAAAATGGAGCGCTACACGAATGAACAACGCATTCTCATTGTGAAATTGTTTTACCAAAATGGTGAAAGTTTTGCGGCTACAGTTCGCAAATTGCGATCAATTTGGGGTCACAATAATGCTCCAAAAGAGTCAACTGTAAAGAGATTAATGGATAAATTTGCCGAAACTGGGTCTGTTAGTGATGTAAAGACAACAACGCGCCATCGACCAGGTCGATCGACCGAAAATGTCGCAGCTGTACGTGATGATGTCGCTCAAACTCCATCCACCTCAATTCGACACCGAGCTCAGCAAATTGGTGTCTCCAAATCCACTTTGCAGCGAATTTTGACGAAAGATTTGCATCTTCATGCATACAAAATTCAATTGACTCAGGAACTGAAGCCAGCTGACCATGGACAGCGAAGGGAGTTCGTTAATTGGGTATTGGAGAGACAACATGAAAATGCTGATTTTGCCGATAAAATCATCTTCAGTGACGAGGCCCATTTTCATCTTGATGGCTTCGTCAATAGGCAGAATTGTCGCATTTGGGGTGCGGAAAATCCTCGAGTGATTCACGAGAAGCAAATGCATCCTCAACGTGTCACTGTGTGGTGTGGTTTTTGGGCTGGAGGAATCATTGGACCTTTTTTTATGAAAATGAGGCAGGTCAAGCGCAAACAGTCAATGGTGTTTGGTATCGTGAAATGATAACCAGTTTTTTCTTGCCTAGAATTGAAGAAATGAATGTGGAGGGCATGTGGTTCCAACAAGACGGCGCCACATGTCATACAGCCAGAGAAACAATTCAATTGCTGCATCAGTCATTGCGCAATTGCGCTCTTCTTGGGACACCCTTTATATATTGAAATTACTTGAAACCGCTCATCATATTTAATTAAAACAAATTCCCATAATCGCCAACAAAATCATCTTTAAGCCGTGCTTTCATTGGATTTAAATTTTCCCAGTAGTTTCAAAAATATCGTTGAAGTGAAAAAAAACAATTTAAAACCCCAATATTTTTTGGATATTGGGAATACCGCACACTAATTATGGGAAAATGTTTCACATTCCATCAAAATCGAAATACACACATGGCCGAATAACTGATTTAAAACAAGGAAAGTACGTTTAGACCGAATATTAAATACCTTTTGAATGACAGAAATAACAATTATCATATTATAGTCCCTTTCATATTCGCTTGTTTTTAAAATCCTCAAAAAAACATATTGGAATTTCTAGTAAAAGAAAAACAATATGCCAAAAAAAATATTGTTTTGTTTTTTTTAAAGTTTAAACAAAATAAATATGCGACAAAAATCACAGTTTTGGTCTAAAACCATTTAAGTTAATAAATTTCGAATAAAATGAGGTTTTTTCATTGCAATCGGTATTCACAATTTAAAGTGAATGATAATGATTTTAAGTGAATGATAAAAATTTAGCTTTTGAAAAAATATAAAATTTTTTAATTTATTTTCGAAAAACCAGGACTAAACAAAAATACGGGATGAATTGTTTAAAATTTATTTATAATTGTTATTTTTGTATAAAAACCGCGATTTTTATCAATTCAGTTTTCTCAGTAAGTTGTGAACAAAATTAAAAGTTGTGCACCGGTTTCAATGAAATAAAGCTTATTTCATTAGAAATATATTTTAAAAGAAGGGTTTGGACTAAAACGGTGATTACAATAATCACAATAATCAATAAGCATTTTGATTTTTAAAAATTTGTTAAGAACGATTTTTTTTAAGTTGTGTTTTAACTTCAACTCTGAAACTACTGGGAAAATTTAAAACCCACGGCTTAAAGATAATTATGTTGGCGATTTTTGAGATTTTTTAACTAAATATGATAAACGGGTTTTAAGTTATATCAATATGTTTAGTGGAAGTGCCTTCATTTTTGACGTAACTGTATATCTCAAAAAGTCGAGCTGATAGAAAAAGGAAGATTGCACTTAAAATCAGCAAATTCAAATTTGTTAAAAAAAATTCTATAAAGTTCCCTTGTTTTATCCAACCGATTCCTATTTCACAGTCCTGTAATATTATTTGTGCTACTTTCGGTTTCAAATAAAAATTGTATTTTAAATTAAAAAGATTTATTTTAATTACATTGAAATTGTAAATTAACTCCCCCCCCCAGAAAAATCACTTCGATCTGGCACTACATATCATATTGTATGGGAAACGTTTTTGTAGTTTAAAGGTCCAGAAATACAGACTTTTTTCGGTGCAGGTTATTGAAGAACTGGAAAGAGACTTAAGTGTACTCGTACCTAAAAGCTGCGAAATCACGGACGCATCATAAACCCATTAAAATAAGTATACGAAAAGAACCGATATTCAAAATAATAGGGTGTCGACGAAGAGAATTCAGTTTTTAATAGTTTAAAAGAATACGAAAGTCACTTTTAGGATTTTTCTTTAAATAGTAAATAAATTCATACCTTTAAATGAATCACACATACATACGAGTATCTTAAATATTTAAGGATAACTTTTTTGTTTTACTAAATATACACTTACAATTATTTAAAATGTTTTAAATTTTTTGCGTTTTGTTTTTCTTCTTGTTCTTTTTTTTAGACACCCTCTATTGACTATGTCGATTAAAGTCAATAAAATCAAAACGAACTAAATCAACTTTACACACACAAACACCGCCATTTACATACACCCTACTGTAGCATTCACTTAAATTTCGAAAACTACACTTATCACTCGTTTCGAAAAAACGTCAAAAAGACTTTTCGATTTCCATATACATGTTGTACTCGTACCACTCGTAATTTGTGTGACCTTGCCATTTTTTTGAAATGAATTTCTAAGTAATCATCATCATTGTTGTCGTCGTCGTCGTCAGTCAGTATTTTGTGATTTGCATTCAAAATGTGTATTTTTTTGTCCTTAAAAGAGTATCAAATACAATTAAGTGTTCTTTTTTTTACTAAATAATGAGTAAATTGTTGTTGTTGTTGGGTTAACACGCATTTATTTGTTCTTATGAAATTTCCAATGAGTAAGTAAACATTTTTGGTTATTTTGTTTTTATTATTTTCTATTTTGGGGATGCAACGATGAATAATACAACTTTAAATTTTTTAAAGACATTTTTTGTTGAAATTGGTTTAATTTTGTGATCCTGAATCTTAATGTATTTTGCTATTTTCATTTCAGATACTTGCTAGAGAAAATTGAACTTTACTGCCTTTTTAAAAAAAACTATCAAATTCGTCTAAAACGAACGAATTGTCAGTAGAAGAAAGATAGCGTTAGTCTGTAACGGGATTTTAAAATTGTTTCACCTTTCATCATGGAGTGGTCAGATAATGTGAACCGTATCGCTGTAATAGCGCTTTTCAAGTGTGAAATGAAAAAAAAAACGATATTTTCGAAACGCTCCGGCCACTAGGGATTAGCCGCATGTTCGTCTACCGATGCATAAAATTGTTTGAGGAGACTGGAGATGTAAAAGACCGCCACCGGTCGGGCCGCCTACGCTCTGTTCGAACACCGCATGTCACCAAAGCCGTTAAGTCAAGAATTCACTGAAATCCGCTCCGAAAACAGAAAATCATGGCCCGTGAGATGAATATTAAGCAATAGTGGGGCCTTCAAACGACGTACCGGACATTTATTGACTGCAGCTTTAAAAAAATAGGATTGAAAAAAGCAAACGTCTTTTGGTGAAGCACGCTGATAGCTTGCAAAGAAAAATTTGTTCACCGATGAAAAATTTAACAAGCAAAATGAAAGAGTGTATGTGCGGTCATCTGAACTGATCCCAAGGGTGGAAAAGGGTCATCACCCAGCTCCAGTCATGGTTTGGTGGGTTGTCTCTTACCAAGAAACCGTTTTGGAATCTGTAGTGAAGCCTCTAAACAATCCCCTGTTCCAAAACCAGCCATTGACTTTCCAGCAGATTCTGCACCGGCCCATAAGGCTAAAACGTCCCGGGCCTGGCTTCAAAACAATTTGCCAGCGTTCATTTCCTCTGAAGAATGGCCCTCAGCCAGTCCAGATTTAAACCCATTGGATAACAAATTGTGGGCGGTTTTAGAAGACAAGGTTTGTCATAAAAGATACCCCAACTTTAGATCTCTAAAGACTGCTTTGGTTCGAGCTGTAACCAATTTTCCAATGGACGAGATTCGTGCAGCTATTGACGATTGGCCAGTGCGACTTAAGGCGTGTGTAAAGGCAAAAGGCGGACATTTCGAATAAGTAGATTCTTTTTGGATACAATATACATCAACAAATATATTAAAAAAATATTTGGTCCAAAAACATTCAGTACTTTTTATTTTACAGCATAAAACGTGTCTAAACAGTATTTATGTCCTCCTAAGTATTCCTTAATGGAATGTAAAATGCCCATATTTACTAGTGGTCGCTTCTTTTGATCAGAAGTACGATTTTTTCTGCCCGCTGAGCCCACGTTTGAAACCCCTATTTCAGTCAAATCTCCAAAAAAAAACTATAAAATGCATAAGCCTTTCGGAACAGGCGTTAAACAGTGGCTCCCAGTCAGTGATTTTAAAATAATATCGTGTCAAGCGGGATTTTGGTTCAGTTCTTGTCTAGTTAAGGCCACATAGCTTACATTTGTTCTTAAAAATGTGCATCGGGTGACGATCAACTCCTGTGTTTTGCCAATTATTTCAAAAATTGTGTCGTTTAATAAAAGTTAAAATTTTTAAAAAAAATATGTATACTCGTAGAAAATTTTAGCAAAAACTATTTTTTTTACTCAAAATTTGTCTACAGAATAGAGATCACAGTTAATATTACCCAAATATCGTACAAATCAGTCAATCCGTTCCGGAACAGCAAAGTTTTTCAGAAGCCCAAAAAACATTTTGGCCATTTTTAATTTTTTAACCAAAAAAAAACATAGCAACCATTATTCGAACATAAAGAAACGTTCCCTACAAAAATGCGAATCGGTCAATCCAATTAAAGCAAGATTTTTTTAAAGCCCAAAAATATTTTTTTTTTTTTTGCCATTTTACATTTTTTGACCCTTTCAAAAAAAAACAATAATAAAATTAAAAAATTACAGAAACCATTTATCGTATAAATAAACAAAATTTATCTAATAAACTTAAAGAAAAATTCTATAAACTTTGAAGCAAAGAAAATTGTTGGGTACAACTTATTAAAGATTCTAATCCCTTTTATATATTGTTCATTTATGAATTTAAATCGGAATTTCTAGTAAGATAAAATTCTTTGAAATTCAAAGTCCCACTGTGTAATTAACAAGTCGTGCTACAAACGTAAATGAAGAAAACATTCGGTTCCAGTTTAGTGGAAGAAATGTTTTAAAATCGTTGCTTTATTGATCAAAATTAAATGATCAATATATGAGAAAAAATGGAGCTTATAAATAAAAACAATCACAGGTTCAGGCTCACAAAAACTGCAAGTTTAAATAATTTGATTACGCCCATTATTATTCGTTGCATCCTACCGTATTTTATTTTTTTGCTTTCGGCTTTCAGTATTCGTTGCATCCTCAATTTTTTCAATAATTTCATTGGTATTCTACTGTTTTGAACTGTAAATATATTTTTAATGCATGCAATGGAGTATTTGTTACTTACTTTTTTTTTCAAAATTTCAAATTTTTCTCGTCACATTTTTTTTTTTAAATTTATATATATTTAACATTTTTTTAACAATTTTTTCCAGTTATCGCACAATGATGGTGATGTTGTGGTACCTACTACAACCCTGGCGGATCGGCGACGTTTTATTGTCAAAGCTATACCAGTCGAATCCGATAATAGCACAATTTATGAAGTGTAATTTTAAGTTTTATTTTTTGTTTTAATATGCTGTAAGTCATCTTTAAAAACAAAATGAATAGTTAGTCAAACATAATGTAGGAAGGCACGAAGAGATGTAGAGGGCTTGGACAAAAGTAATAAGCGAGTATTAATTTATTTTGAAAGCAACAATAATCTAAAAAGGTGTAATCAAGAAATAATTATGATATAAAGGTACAGACCTCAAATCAATGCAAGAATTTTATAATAAAACCTAAGTTCTTTCTAGTAAAACGATCGGATCAAATTTGAATGAAGTTTATAATTGTTTCAAAACGTTTATATCTTTTTTGAAGGCCATGATTTTCAATTTAAGTCATTTTGTTGTCATCAGCATTCTTTTAAGCCAAACAAAAATATAATTGCCCAGACAGATAAAAAAGCCTTAGCTTTTTTTCTCAGCTTCAGTCTTATGTCTAAGAATATGAAAATACATGTTTTGATGTAAAAGTAGTGGACCTAGAAGATAGAAAATCTTAGCCTTTTTTCACTTGTTTTCTTCGCATACAAATCATTTTAAATTTCGCAACCCACATTGAAATTTTAAGCTCGTAAACACCATATATGTATGTGACGCGCAAATTGAAAGGGACCAAGGGTAAAAACCAGTTTTGTTGTGGAGAGCCATTTTAAAGATTTAAATACGTGTATCTTTGGAGGGAACACTTTTGGGGTATAAGATCGGTCTCATTCGATGCTCAGATGTGTTCTACATCAAAAAAAATGAAAATTGATTTTTTACCCTTAGGTCCCTTTCTCTATGCGCTGTCACATATATTAAAATTTGTCATTTCAAATTTTTTTCAAAATTAAAAATGTTTTTTTTTGGTCGTTTCCTACTTTTTTTACTTTCTTCAAATATAATTGTTTATTTTCCTCAACACACAAAAAATTCACCTAAAGAATAGAAAAAGATATTACAAAACATATTAAAAGGGAAAATTAGAAAAATCTCTCCGAAAAAAAGCAAGAAAGAAAGTCGGGCTTCATATTTCTTTGGGCCTTTAAGCAGCAATATAGTAAAGGTTTCGAGCCATATTTATAAAGTTTTATGACAAATTTAAAATACAATTTTTTTTATTAAAATGTTCCTATTGTAGTTCTTAGGAATTCGAGGATTAAAATCTAAATTTTATTTATTAAACCTCCCTAATCACATTCAAAGCTTTAATGAACAAAAGGAGTAGTTTTATAAAAAAAACTTGCATTGATTTTACACCTGATGAATTCAAACAATTTTTCCCATTCCAAAAATTTATATGATGTAGAGTTTAAAATTACTATTTTTGATTTAAAATGTGTTAATGTTAAAGGAAATTTTAATATATTCTGTCTTAAACT
The DNA here is from genome assembly GCA_963513945.1 of Hydrotaea diabolus. NCBI lineage: Eukaryota > Metazoa > Arthropoda > Insecta > Diptera > Muscidae > Hydrotaea > Hydrotaea diabolus. The sequence goes on along the minus strand of OY740718.1, from coordinate 146,890,940 downwards.
TTTTGTCTGTTGGTAACTATGCTTCGTTTGTAATAATTTATATATTCTATTCTGTAACATCCACAATTTTAGGCAATTTCAAGTTGCACTCCAAAGTCAGATTTATTTTTGTCCTTCAGTGTTAGTGTAATAAACGTTTCAGTATTTAATTTAAAGTTAAAATAATTTAAGTTTAGAATATATCCCGTATATACGTAGTATGAAATCCAAAATCTAAAGAAATCGTACATTACATAATTTAATCTAAGTCACTTTTATATTTTTTTGTTTTATGTATGTATCTTAGTTAACATTTAGATAATTTTTAAGATATTATTTTTTAACCAACATTCTTAAATATAAACCGAGCAGAGGCGATTAATTAAACTATGGGTTCCAGCAATCATTCAATGTTAATTCATTTAATATTTTAATAAGACTGATCAGCACAAGAACATTTGAAAAGAATATTTAGTTTTGCGTTGAGAAATTTTTAACACCAAAAATTAAAATCAATAATGTTTATTGCAGCGTCTCACAAAAAAATTTTGCAAATTTCCTTACTGGATATGAAGATTGAAAGCGATTCTCAATTTATTAGGGCTCTAGCTGGTGGCGTACGGAAGTTGGTTCGCCTTCACGCAAGTTGATGTGTGCGCTATTATTTAAGAATGTGGTTTAGGTCTCAGTTTCATTCATCTTTAAATTAAAGTTCTTTCTCACACTTTATCTCTTTCCAAGCAAGCAGGAGGAAAGTCTTTTAAATACTCGTATTTAAAACGCTTCAAATATCTCTAGTGCAATTGCTTTTATTTTTCAGGTTTTAGTGGCAATCTATCCTATTGTTGCCCTTGACTTGTCAAGCACTGAGATCCTGTGCCTGCTGCCTCCAATTATTTCTCACGTTCCTCCACCAGCAGAGTCTTGTTCTTCCCAGTCTGCTAATTTCGCGGTTGATTTTTTAAAACACATTTTAAGCTGCATCGATCTTATCAAACCGAAATATTAAGCCAGCGCAATTGATATATTTTGATGTGCTAAACTATAGTTAAGCCCGTCTAAATAAAAACTCTCTAGACAAAATGTTTCAGAAATATGGTCTTTTTCTGTAACAAATGGTGTTTCAGTAACTTAAAGTTTATCTAGAGAAATTAATTAAAACTTTCACTATGGTAAAAGTTTTTCATAAATCGAAACTTTTTCAATAGGAAGTGTTTCAGTAACTAAAACTTTTAAAATCTGTTTTAGTAATACAGAAAATATGTTTTAGTAACTGAAACACTTTTCCTACTAAAAAAAAATCTGTTTCAGTAACTGAAGCACTTTCCCTACTACATAAAATCTGTTTCAGTATCTGAAACACTTTTCCAACTACAGAAAATCTGTTTCAGTAACTGAAACACTTTTCCTACTACAGAAAATATGTTTCAGTAACTGAAAACCTTTTCCTACTACAGAAAATCTGTTTCAGTAACTGAAAAACTTTTCCTACTGCAGAAATTCCGTTTTAGTAACTGAATTATTCCTACAGTTAAAGATTAAGTTGGATGTTTCTAGGTTTTAGTTGTTTCATCTAGGAATATACACAGTTACTGAAATACTTTTCCTATGTAAAGAAAAAATTTCAGTTACTAAAATAAATAAATAGAACTTAATTTCGTATAGAAAACTTTTCTTTTGGATAAATAATATAAAAAAAAATATGTAAAAACCTAAAAAAATAAGCATAACTTCCGCTAATTTACCGACTTACTTTTTTTATAATAATGAAGCAAATAAGTTCTCATTCTCGAACTCAGGTATGCTAGCAAGAAAATACTCATTCTTGAACTCGGTCGTGCTTGCAATACTCGTATAAGTACCGACTCTTGATCGGGTATGCTTGCAAATAAGTACTTATTCTTGGGCTTCGGGCATGCTTATATGTAGATAGGGATTTTTCTAGAATGTCATCGCTATGTAAAAGTAATACAAAACTGATCCCAATAACTAATTAATACTTTTGATTTCAACTTACTCGAAATGCTTGATTATCTAAAGAACTATATTTTTTAAAAATTTCTTAATTCATTCAAAAAATATGTTACTTGCTCTTTAATATTGATTGTGTCACTCTTATTAACGTCCTCTTGCCTCTTGTAATGATGAATGTCTCGCAGGTGTCCCTGGCTTTAGCAGAGGTCCCTCTCTTTATCCAGTCATTTTACCAAGGAATATAAGTTTTGTAGGCACTTCAAACATCTTTTGGGTCATTGGACTAACGAATTTGGTTTTGTAATCGATAAAGATGGTATGTCTTGTGCGTTTTTTAGGATTTGGTGGAACGTGAAGATTTCTTCGACTGTTATACGGTTGTAACACTAATAGGGAAGGTGGCACAAACGGTCTAATATCCATTTCTAAGAAACACTAAAAAGTCTACAATAAAGCCCGATTTTGAAAGATTACATGAGCAGACCTCTAAATGTAAATACAAGTGTGGCAAATCTCCTTACACAATATTAAAAAAAGATCAATTGGACAAACAAACTATCAGCCCTCTAAACGTAAAAACTATTTTGCCAAGTCTCCTTCGTCAATATTTTTTAAAAAACCCAGCTGTATATTGATCTAACGTGTAATTAGTACTTTACTACAAAAATTCATATACCGCAGATACTTCGAAAATTAAATTTCTGCCTTAATTTATCTATCCTGTGATCAGTTTTCTATATGTACCAACTTTCAGCAATGTATCAATAAAAATCAATTTTAAGCCGAATGTTTAGTTTTTACACACCCCAAAGTTGTATTAAAATAAAACTTCAAGCCCGTTGTTTATTATGTATATTATCATCGATCTATAGATATGTCATTTTAATATCATTTAAATACTTTTTTTAATCATTATCATTATTGAATTACAAGAGATATTTGTTTTCTATTTTCTTCACCACAATTTTTTAAAATTTACGGTTTCCCGCAAAAATATTCCCAAGAATTTGGGAAACTTCATAAATATCGAGAATTATATAAAATTCATAAGATTAATTGGAATTCTTCATTTTTTTTAAATTTCTTGTCGCAGAATTGAAAATTTATGGAAGTTTTCATTCTTGAAAAAAAAATCTGCAAATCAATCGATCATTTACGAGTCTTTGGTAAAATAGAAAGACAAATTTATATTATTATAAATATGAACTTAGCAGTATTCTCGAGATCAATGTTGTTTAGGACGTTTTATATTTTGACGAAAATAGTAATTGCAAAATATTAATTAATGGTGATGATCAATCGATTTTCGTATTTTAAGAAAGAAAACTTCAAAAAATTTTCAATTTTGCGATAAGAAATTTGTAAAAAAAAAATTAAGATATTTATAAATAATAAATTTGGGCACCGTAACATTACGTTTGGTGCATCCCACAGCGCCAGTTCTGCTTACCAAAAGTGGCCCACTGGGCACATTATATCACAACCACTACCTTCATACCAAGAATGGAGAGGTTCTTACCCATTTAAAGTTTGAGAATAGGTTAAGGTCTTAATTTCCGATATTTATGAAAGTTAATCAAATTCTACATAATACGTAATTATCGGTTAAGTGAATTCTGTTTTATTTTTTAGGCTACTTGCTTAGTAACATAGGAGAGCTATGAAATACCCAGCATATATTACATGTTCTTAGGCTACTTTATACTTTAAAAATATATAATCAGAGCCACCTATAACAACCTTTACGATAATAACACACCCGAATATTTCGATTTTTTAAAGTATGAAAACCCACAAAACCTTTCGATTAATCACCAACACTCTAAACTCTTTAAAGAAAAATGTGTGTAGCTGTTATAATTTGTTGTCGATATACTTTTGTTCCATCAAAGTAAAAACATTTTATTTATATAAAAGAAGAGAAAAAAATATTACATTTTTTTACTAAAATAAAAATTTTGTTTTTGCATAATATTTAAATAATTTAAATATAGAATGGGAAAAATAAGTATGTGTATATAACAAAAATGACTATAAAAATATGTGTATAATAGAAAATATAATTGGGAAATAAACGATTTGTATGGAAGTCAACAAAAACGTTTAAAATAGAATCAGAATAAATACATTCATCATACACTTAAGAGTAAATATTTACTTAATAAATTGTATAAGAAATATTTTTTGTTTTATATAAATATAAGGACAAATTAAAAGAAAAAAAGTTCAAAAGAAATTGAGTTTTTTATGTAAGGAATATAAAAAAGGATATGTTGTTTTATTGTAAGGATAAAATGGATACTACTGGGTGGGAGGAAAACTGGATTGAAATGAAGTAACACAAGTTTTTCGTTGAATGGGGTTCATTTTTCTATTTTCGGACAGTGAATTTAACACAGTTCTTTGGCCTTTAAATTAATAGTGGAGTTTTAGATTAAGCCTCGATATATAAGGCTGGACAGCAAAACCGCAAAAGCTAATTAATTTTGCAACAAAAGGTAGCAATTTAGTTCGTGTCTAAAGGAATAGTCCAAAAGTACTAGACTTAAAAAAATCAGAAAAATAGTAAAATAAATTTGTTGTCGCCTTAGCCTTAACCATCAAGTATAAGCCTCTATCCGGGCTAAGTACTTAAACTATAAAACATTATTTCTTTTTTTATTGGCATGCTTAAAATTGGCATTTTATGTTTACAAATGGCTTAACTATTGTGTTTTTGTTATCCTGTCTGAATTATCGAAACTTAAGCTAGTAATTTTTTTTACGAAACATTAGTCGTGTTTTATTATTAAACAAGCGTTAAAATCTGTTTATAAGCCCGCTAAGCGTTAGTAGTGGTCTTTGAATTAACAATCGATATAAATTCGGTTAGAACCCCCCCCCCCCCCCCCCCATAAGGCTAAAATTATTAAGTAAATAGATATACGAGTTAAAAAGCTTTTGTTTCAATTTATAAAAAAAAACTGTTAATTTCGATTTTGACTTAACACCGTTTAGTGCCTATTCTTGAATAATTTTATTTCTATAAATCGAAAACTATCAAAAGAAAAGGGTTTTAACTCAAATTTACGAAATATTTTCAATAAATAAAGAAATATTTCAATTTTTGATGACGATTTGAAATAACAGCTTTAGCGGGATTTTAACCAATTTTTCGGTTGACGAATAAAACATGACCATTTTCACCTTGTTAAATAGAAACTAATTTTAAGTTTCTTAAATTACGTTAAATATACAGACGTGTGAAATATTTGTAAGTATTTGATTCGAAAATTTTTTATATGAGTCAAAAAGCGTTCGTTTTAATTTATAGAAATAGTTATTTAACTGAACTTTAAGCGAGTTCTTTAATTCCGACTTTGACTTAACACCGTTTCTTAAATAATTGTATTTCTAAAAATCGAAAACTATTAAAAGAAAAGGGTTTCAAGTCAAATTTTCGAAATATTTTAAATAAATAAAGAAATATTTAAATTTTTGATTAAGATTTACAATAATAGCCTTAGTGGAAAATATGTATGTATTTGATTCGAAAATTTTAAATTTGGATAAAATATTTAACTTTTTTCTATGAAGTTGTGTGTTGAATTGAAACTTTAAGGCGCGGGCACACTAAAGCTTATTTTCTCTTACGCTGCGTTTTTCTTTACTTCCGGTAAGTTAAAAACCAATGAAATATGTGTTGAAAATGTAATATAAGTTTATGATATTGCAGTGCCAGAATATAAAAGTCCTGCCATACATATTTCTATGTTTTTAGACTGCCGGAAGTTTAAAAATACTCAGCGTAAGAAAAACAACTTCAACGTGCGCGAGCCTTTTTACTATCAACATTGAATATTTGAAGTAAATACAATTATTACTGCAAAATATAAACAAATAAATACACATTCTGGAATTTCTTTGCAGTTTTTAATCATAAATATGATTCAGTTGAGATTCTGACAGGAATCTCACAATAAAGAAAACATCAAAAAATTTTATGGTATACAACAATTTTACATTTCACTCATAGCCAAATTTATAGTTTTTAAAACAATGATTTTGTACGGGCTTCTTCAAAATATTTGTAGTAAAGATTAGAAATTATCGCTTTAACACTGTGTGTTTTTAGAGAATTTTCGATATAAAATCAAGTTTATTTTATTTTCGTTTCTATTAACAATGACTACCGCGAGGATTTTTATTCTATTAATATGAAATAGCGATCCATTTAAACCATAAATCTTTTGTCTTAAAACAAAGCGCGACACTCTTACGAAGTTTAAATTCTTTAAAAGTGTACAATATTTTATCATTAAAAATATACAAGTAATAAATTTGAAGGAAACAACAAAGTTGCCGAGTTTAAATAACCCGCACTTTTTTATAAATGTTAAGAATCTGTTTGCAACATCTGTTTTTGCTGTGATTTATGTTTTCTGATTATAATTTTATTAATTGAAAGTTTTAATCCTCACACTTGCTGAAAGATTAATTGAATTAATTTTAAATTAGAAAACATTAACCAGAACAAAAGTTCTAAAATTTCCGACAAAAAAAATAGAAGCAAAGGGAGGACTGAATAACTATGGATAATTTTCAGTTATATCCTACTCGGGCTTATATAATAATCGGGATAATGTTTTTGTATATTGTACCTTACACAACTAATCCTGTTCTTATCATGATTGAAAGGGCAATTTATTTCAGCCGAAAAACGATATCAATAGTTGTGGTTTCTCTGCCAGCCTGGACAATTAACACCACGAGCATTAAAATCGTAAAGACCACTTTCATCTTCTACGAAATCTTGCTGTTGTTTCTCTGGCAGATTGCCGGATGAACGGGAATTGTGCACATACAAATTTAAATTAAAAAAAAATTCTTTAAAAAACTAAGGTTATATTGGATAATCCGGCATGTGATGAAAACCGATCGATTTAAATCAAATTCGATTTGGTTTAAATTTTTAATAAACCGAGAAATATTAGATTTTAATTCTTATGCAGTAAAACAATATAAATGTTAAAAAAGTTTGAGATTTTCGAGCAAAATCAAAAAAAAAAATATTTTTTTAATTTTTTATATCGAGAGTAAAACGATTTCGATCGATTTCCATTACATACCGAAATATGAAAGAAAATTTCTAAACAAAAGATTTAAATATGGAGAGAGAAGATAACTAACTGGTTATGGTTTTTAGCAGCAAGAATGAAGAAAACAGTGGACAAATTGAATACAAAAACGGATCTATTCAAAAAAATATCGAAATTAAAATTATAAAAAAAACAATATTTACCTCAAGCTTGTCTAACTAATTACTGATCTATTCAAAAAGTATAAAACATCGAGAGGTTGTATCGGCGAATTCAAGCTCATTTAAGATGAGTTGTAAAAATATAATCAATGAAATATACTAAATCAATCATCGTTACATTTTTGCATTAGAAAAATTTACAAAACGATGTTCATCTATGTATCTGCTCGTGTAGTTTTAAAATAGACCTATCCCCAACTCATGCACATTTCCCTATGTGAATTCGCTATACCTCTTTTTGTTTGATTCTTTTTCGATCTATCTATCTTAACTAGTTTGGATGAATAACTTTTCTTTTGTTATTCAAAAATACTTAACAGCAAAAACAGACCATCTAAAAATGTTAAAAAGATCCCAAAGTTGTTACCCGAAAGAAGTTCCAAATTGGATCGAATAATGGTTTTTTTCAGCAAATTTGCCATCGCTTCTTAAAAAGAAATTTGGATTCTATTTTTCATAACCTATTCGAGACTTATTGAAAAAAGAAAAACATTCGGCGAAAGCAGAAGACGAACCACGACCGCTAGTTTTGCAAACCAACGTCTTTGCTGCGGTTCAAGGAGACATTTATGACAGGCACAACTACTTACATTCGAGAGATGCACAAATAATAGGCGTTTTTTGTTGTTTAATTATTAAGCTAGTACAAGGTCACCAATGCCGATAACTTTAGATCATTGTACAAAAAATAAAAACAATTATTTTGTTTTCAGAATACTATCGACAAATTGCATAGAAACAATTTGTTCTACAAATTTGAAGTTTTAAGGAAAAAAGTTATTCAAGAATGACCTTTAGCGAGCTCGGCTATTACTCGACCATAGTATTTCTTGAATAACTTGTTTTCTATAATTCAAAGCTTTAAAATCCAACGGTTTACGACATATAGAGTTGTTCAGTTTATGTATACACAGAGAAGATGCCCAATTTTAGTTTTGCTCATGTTGTTGATATGGGGAAGAAATTCATTCGTCAAGACTGTCATAAAAAAATGTATTGCTAGGGTTATAAAACTTAGCTTGGAAAAGTATCAGCTAAGGGTTTATCCAAACTCAGTATAATTAAGGTATAAACCGTTTTTTCTAGTTGTTTTTTTTTTGAAAAGTCGTCCTATAGACATGGATAAAATGAGATGTTTTGGTTAAATATTGCGGGTTTACCATCCTGTCATAGTTATTAGTTATTAATTCTGCTTTAGTTATTAAGGGATAGCAAAAAGTACCACTGCGCTAGAAGGTGGTAAAAACTTACAAATATGACTCGCCCGACTGATATCTTATATTTGTTTAATACTTTTGAAGTATTTAGTATTATTATTAGAACGGCCTCGGTTGCTGTTGGAATATTAGTAAAAGGAAATTAAATTATAGCACGCGTTTAGTTTTTTCGGATCCGGACCCGGAAGAATACCTCTATTATAATGAGTTTGAAAAAATATGAGTTTTGAAAAAAGTTATCATGTTTGTCTCAAAGATAATAAAATAAACAGTAGAATAAATGGATGACTGTGCCAGTTTCTTTACGGCTCTCTTCATTAGTTTCTATTTGGACCACAAAATTCCCTAAGGTAGTCAGTTTCTTTCAATTAATCGAATGGGAAATGTATTGCATTTACAAATATTTTTTGTAACAATTGAGTTTATTGGTATACAAAGACAATTTTTAAAATGGTAACAAGTAGCAAAGGATAGAAAACGTTGTATTTCACAAATGCCAAAAAGTAGCATTTTAAACGTTTTAGACTGAAAAGACTGAGAAAAAAAACTTTTTCAAATATTTCTCACCATTAGATGAGAAATATTTCAGAAAGTTTTGATCCAAAGTAGAATTACCCACATTTACAGCAAGTCAAATTATTGTAAACCAAAATAAAAATTATCACCGGTAACTATTGCAAAGGGGAGTTAATAAAATAAATTAAAAAAAAAGAAAATAGTTTAGATTATTAAAAACTGGGCCGATTTGAGTAAATTATTTTCGCAAAATAGACAACATGCTTGTTTATAAACGAATTTATCGCTTTAATTCCCCGAAAAACTTGTGGTTTCTCCATTAATCGCCTAAAAAAAAACAATGTAGTTTTAAATATTTTCTCTACTATACTCTAGAAATGTTAAAAAAAGATATCGTTTTGACGAGACTAAAATTGAAAGAAATCATAGTCTTAAACTTCGAGCGGCACTGCGTTTAGGTGTCGGTGCCTGCGGTGAGTTTTGCAAACGCTTCAATCCAGATGCTGTGCCCATTAAAGACCGTGGCTTACGTTTGGGAGTTGCTGGCGGGGTATGGGTAAATTTGGTGGGTGTGCGCAAGTGGTCCACCGATAATGACTCCAACGTTGTATCCTCCTGCAGAGGATCTTGCTCGTTGTCAAACAATGAGGTTTGTGAAATTGTGGTTATAGCCGGCACTGTTAGTATGGTTTCGATAACCGTCTCATCAATGTGTTCTTCCTCAACTGCTGCTAATTGAGTTGGCTCTTCGGCTGACAATGAAAATTGTGACATCAGATTGCGCCGACTAGGTGTTGCCACAGTTGAACCATTTAGTGATTCATAGATAATCAAAGCAAATTGCAATTGATTATCTTCCAATTTACGGCGATAAGAAATTCGTATACGTGTCTCCAACTGCGAACGATCACGCCATAGAGGATTTCGTTGTTTGCCACCCGTTGCAGTAGCTGGTATACGCATTACCCCATTGACTTCCAGATATCTAAGGGGTGAATATAAAGCCTCCATGATTTCCAGCTCATCCTCTTCGCTAGACGAATCGTCCAAGAGAGTACGTATACCAGCAGCATCCTTAGCACGTTTGCTGGTTGATGGTGCTGTTGGCAATCGTTTCAAATAGCTAAAATGTCCGGAATGTGTGCGTTTCAAACGTTGTCTTCGTGATACTCTACTTTCAGTATCTTCTTCTCCTTCTGGCGTTTGTTTAGTACTCGAGACATCATCTTTGGTAGCACTTGCCGGTGGCGTCAAATCCTCGATTACGAATGTACTGGTACATTTTTCGGGAGTTTTTCTCAAACCACCACCCAGAAATCTAGATGATATGGGCTGCTCATTATCTTCGACATCACTGTCTGCATACGATTTCAAAGGAACCAAATCTGGTACACGATTTATGGGATGTACAAGATCAATTGGTTTTGTAGATATGACTTTGCTATAAATTAATTTTGTATTTTAAGCTATATAATAATAATCGACTGAGTAAGTTGATATTTACGTGCGCATATGACTGGTTTTTGTTTCGATAGGTCTGCATTCTTCCGGTTCCAAAAAATCAATGTGATCGAATTGATTATGAATTTCATGTCTGTAAATGAGTCAATAAATTATAAGGAACTTTAAATTGGTCAAATTTAATATTAAAATGTCACTCTTGATAAATTTCTTCACTTATTGATACTATTACTTCAAGTATACAAGTTGTATAACTTATGATCTATAAAATTCATTGGCCATGTGCAGACTTCTATTCGAGGATAAACATCGTTACCGTGTTATTTCCTCCAACATAGGATCAATAGTTTCATGGCCATTCCATTTGCAACATCTTATAAATTATATTCTAAATTGTCGTAAAAATCTATTAAAGCTGTTCGAAATTGTTGAAAAATACTCTGAAACAACTAACATTCAAAATGGGTCAGACCGGTCAAGATTTAAAAAATGTTCCTAGTAAAAATTTCTGGACAAACATTTGTGGTGTTTTTCGCTTATACAAGTATACCACAGAGTTCTGTCCTTTTTCCCTCTTTATTTCTTATTTTTATTGACGGTCTTTTGGGTCAGACAATGAATCCAATCTACTGTTTCGCAGACGACAGCAACCTCTGCCATTCATATACATTCATTCGACCGTAGGCCGCGTCTTCAAGTTATTGAAGACAAAGGCGAATTATGGATGAGACACTTGGCCGGGATTTACTGGCCATTTCGGAATGGGGCCGAATGAATAGAGTGTATTTTAATGCGCGTAAGACATAGTGCTGCTTGTTGTCTCACAAGCAATTCATTGGATCAACAGAGTCGTCATTATCTATCGATACCTAACATTCGGAAGTCCTTAATGTTCTGGGCATGAAAATACTATGTGACGCTCGTTGGGCGAGACATGTATTCGAAGTGTCAAAAGAAGCGCTCAAGTGTATAGGCTTCTGATCTTTTAGATATCTATACAACCTACATCAGGGCAAAGATGGAATACAACTCTTATATATGGGTACGTACCTCCAAAATCATACTTGGAGCTACTTGATCGTGTTCAAAGGAGAGCGATGGTGCTGCTAGATGACAGTAGGGTATCCAACTCTAGTCTCCTTGGAACACCGTCGGAGTGTGGGATGTGTGTCGCTGTTCTATCGCTACTTTCATAGTGTGTGTTCTTCAGACATTCGTGGTCTTATTTTTGACGTGAGGATGTTCGGCAGGGATACACGACTTTCCAGGAATTCACACCAATTTGTTAACGATTGGCCGGTTGACCGCACTATACACTACAGATCGAATTCGCACGTACTGTCCGTATGTGAAATCGACTTCCGGCAAATGTATTTCCCACCAATTACGACATCCAGGGATTCTATACAAATGTCAATAAACATTACTCCCTCATTCCCCCGCTCCGCTCCATTACTTTCCGCCCACCAACGCAATGCATCGCATGTATAGGAGAAAACCCCTGAGTGTTAATCATTAAAAAAAGCCCCTTTAAAAAAAATGGCCAAATTAATGTACCGATTGTTATAAAATTTTAACAAAATAACACCAATGATAGAATATTATTATTAACTATGTTATGTTAAAACTGGAAAAAGGGGCGCGGCAACGCCCATTCAACTCTAAAATCAAAAAGGCCATGTCTCTTGAACGAAAGGCTGTTTTTGGGCGTGTGGTTTTCAATCTGGCCATACTTGTTTAGGAGTTGGTATTTTTTACAGCTGTCACTTGATTTATGCTCAGTTTGGTTTGCCATTTCACAATGAAAAGACTTACTCCGGAACAACGTTGGTGAATGGGCCCGAAACGAGATGACAACCAATCCTGATTTTTACAAAAAAAAAATTGTGTTGATCGATGAAGCACACTTTTGGCTGAATGGTTATCCACAAGCCATTGTTAAGACGCCGTTAAATCATTAAAAAGTCACTGTTTGGTGTGCTCTATGGGCAAAGGGAAAAATTGGTCCATATTTCTTCAAAAATTAACCCGGCCATAATGTGTGATTAATGACTTGTTCGTGCCTGAATTGGTGGATGTTGATGTAGACTCTATGGGCAAAGGGAAAAATTGGTCCATATTTCTTCAAAAATTAACCCGGCCATAATGTGTGATTAATGACTTGTTCGTGCCTGAATTGGTGGATGTTGATGTAGACTCTATGGGCAAAGGGAAAAATTGGTCCATATTTCTTCAAAAATTAACCCGGCCATAATGTGTGATTAATGAATTGTTCGTGCCTGAATTGGTGGATGTTGATGTAGACGAACTTTAGTTCCAACAAAACGGCGCTACATGCCATAAAGCCAACGAAACAATCAATTTATTGAAGGAAGCTTTTGGTAGGCGCATTATCTGGGCCTGTGGCATGGCCTCCTCCCATTCTTTAGATATGTTGCCCAGTTGAGCACCGAAGTCAAAAATCGATAAACATAATTTCTTTTGGTGCTTTCTCAAAAAATATTTATGTTTTGAGAGGATAACATTATCAACTACAGTTTCCATTTGAAATGAAATAAAATAGACTTCTGATGTTAACAATTGTTGAATATTTTCCCCTATATTCATTAAAATACCAATAGGTATAACCATTTGAAAAACAAATTTTAATTCTGTTACTTTTTAGGGGAATTTCACTGTTTCTGAGTACCTTTAGGTGTCGAAAAAGTCATCTCGGTCAAAATATCGAATTAACCCGTGAACATTTTCGTGCGATGTCTCAAACAACTTGTTTTATCCTTGGGCATTTCTTCCACCAGCATACATTCGATATTGCCTGAACACCTGGCCGTAAAAGAGATCGTTATATCCCGCACAATTTGACAAGTGCTCTAAAAAAGGCTCGTGTCGATTGGTGTAAAGAAAATTTGAAAAAATACGATTGCGGTGCTTCAAAAGACGTTTATAAGATCGTCACAGGTGACGAATCATGACGAATCCGGCCAAAAAATTGACACATAACGACTTCTTTTTTTGCGCGTAAAGAAAAAATGCGTGGTCAACGATTTTCGTCGCGAGAAGATGCTGTTGAAGCGTTCAAAAACCATGTTTTGGAGGTGTCTCAATCGGAGTGGAATAAGTGCTTCGATAATTGGTTTGAGCGCATGCAAAAGTGTATAAATCATGTTGGACAATACTTTTAAAAACAATGAAACCATTTTTGATGATAAATATTCGCATTTTCATTATTAGGCCAGAAATATATGTATATAGCAGCCTCGTTTTGCATGTTCATTTGGCAGTAAAAAAGTTCTGTTCTCGTTGGATAACACATAATTTGACGAATGTTAAAAAAAGGCTCGTGTCGATTGGAGCAAAGAAATGTTGAAAAAATTCAAACGCGGTAGCTTAAATGCAGTGTAGAACATCTTTCAAGTGACGAATCATAGATCTATGCATATGAGCCCGAAACAAAACTACAATCGACCTATGGGTCTTTCAAGACGAGCCAAACCTAACAAAAGTTGTTCGTGGCAGACTCACATCGAAGCAAATCATCACGTTTTTTTCGGTATAGCCGGTCATGTGGCCACAGTGCCTTTAGTGGAACGGTAAATTCTGAAAAAAAGAAGAGAAGAAGAATCATTTTGCATCAACACATGACAATGCATGCTCTCTCACATCAGCTGAAGCAATGGGCTATTTGGAAACTCAATATGTCGAATTAATGGGTCATCCGTCGTACAATCCTGATTTGGTACCCAATGAATTCTTATTGTTTCTTCACATCAGGAAAAAAACTGCTTGGTCGTTTTTCGACACCCAAAGCTGCTGTTGAAGCGTTTAAAACCCATGATTTAGAGGTGTCTCGATCAGAGTGGAAAAAGTGTTTCGAAAATTAATTTGAGCACATGTATTAAACTTAAGGGAGAACACTTTGAAAAACAATAAAACCATTTCCTATGTTAAATGATTGTTTTTTTATTGCTGGACCCGAAATATAAATAGCAACCCTTATATAGCAAGCTAATCACTAACTTTCAAACCACATAAACTAATTAATTATTTCTAATAATGTGAAAAAATCTGTGAACCGCCGTGATGTGACGGTTCAAGGTCGTGTTTTCCACCAGATAACTGCAGGCGTCTTTACGAGTAAGAGATTATTCTCTAATCCATGTTATAACTTCTTTATAATATGCATAAGTGGGTTCGAGCCGAACTAAACAGTATGTGCCGGTCAGTGAATATAAAAATGATATCGTGCACAGCTCAGTGATTTAGAAAAGTTTCTTGAAAAAATATGTATGTGTGCAAAAATCGTCCTAGTGAAATGGCGCTTTTGAGCCCAATGCTACCATCGTGAGGAATGGAACAAATTTCTGAGAAAACTGGCATTTGTCTCTTTATAAAAATGACCCATAACTGAGTCCAAAGCTGAAATAGCTGATTCCAGTTATAAAAGTTATTTTTCTACCATAAAAATGTTTTCTGTTTCCATCTAGAGGAAACCTCATATATTGTAAATAATAAACAAAAAATTAACGGATATTTAAGAGAGAAATAAATCATAAAATTTTAAAGAAAACCCGTCAAATTTTACCACTTTTCAAAAAAATAAGGATTTTTTTGGTGTTTAAAACAAATTTCACTGCTCTAGCAGAAAAAATCATCTGCTATAGCAATTGGCATTTGTTTTATTATTCAAGTATTTCAAAAAGGCTAAATCACTCTAGCAGCCTTCCAAACGCATAATTTGTCGCATACATACACGAGGAGTCAAAAGTAGATATAACAGCACGGAAAACATCTGGACATAAGGGCATAACCGAGGAAAGTTTTTTTCTCGAATACTGCATGAAACTAAGTAAATTTCTAGTTGTCTGGACGTTCCCAATTTGTTTATTTAAATCAAATCCCGTTTGTTTTAAATAATAAGCATTTCGGTATAAAAGTTAATGAAGAATAACCTTTAGCGAGTAAATGCGAGGCCACAATAACAGGTTTCTAAATGTCATTACCTCACGAAACGAGACTAAAAGGAATTTGAAATCTTTTACTACTAAAATTCCTTTTCTAAGACGACGTGTGAAATGTGGTTTGATTATAAGCTAGAGGCTTTTTCAGATGTGATCAAAATATACGCGGATCGTGTGTTGCCGGAGGAATTGACATAAATGCCATCGACAGTTTTAAGAAGCGGCTTTGAGCATCTTAGAATTATCAGCGAAACTTTACCTTAGCTACATTTCGAGCGTAAGGACATAAAAACACATCTTTGAAAAAGCATTTGCAGTGAGGACCCGGGTTTCACCTTAAATGGATGTGAATACATTTCATTTTATAATAATTTTTATCGATAATATATGTGACGCGCAAAATAAAAAGGTACCTAAGGTTAAAAACCAGTTTTGTTCAGGAGAGCCATTTTAAAGATTAGGTCCCTTTCTATTTGCGCTTAGAATCGTCGACTTCACTTTCATAAAACGCGCATATCTCTGTGAGGGAACTTTTGGATCATGGGATCGGTCTCATTCGATGCTCAGATGTTGTCCACATCAAAAAAAAAGTGAAAAGTTGATGAAAAGTTTTGTTCAGGAGAGCCATTTTAAAGATAAGGTCCCTTTATATTTGCGCTTAGAATCGTCGACTTCACTTTCATAAAACGCGCATATCTCTGGAAGGGTACACCTTTGGGGCATGGGATCGGTCTCATTCGATGCTCAGATGTTGTCCACATCAAAAAAAAATGATTTTTTACCCTTAGGTCCCTTTCTCTATGCGCTGTCACATATGGCAAATAATGACATAAACAGAAATAATATTGAACGCGCTGAAATGTGCGTTCATACAATAAAGTAGATAATTATTTTGACTGTCTATGAGCTAAACTTAGCGAATTTTAAAAATGGACTTCGTTAGAACTGATATATCAACTTAAAACCCAACATTTTCAAAAACCAGTTAAAACCAGACCCAAATTTTGCGAATGTAAAGGGCGGGCCAACCATAATGCACGTCATTAATTGTGAGTCGCGCCTTATTAACGTCAAGATATTTGCCTTACGTAATTTAAAAATTCTTTGTTTCAGTGTTTGACAACTCCAACCATGGAGAGGTAAACAATTAAGCAGCGCTATAAGATTGTTGAAGCCTTTTACAACACAGGGCTTTCAAATCAAAGTGCATTTCGTTCACTTCGTGATTTTTTGGTCAGAATTGCCTCATTAGGGCAAATAAGAATGCACAAGAAATTGTTGAAAAGCCGATGCATCCACAAAGAGCGACTGTTTGGCGCGGTTTATGAGCTGGCGACGTCATCGGGCTATATTTCTTCGAAAATAAGGTAGGCCAAGCAGATACCGTGTAGGAGTTCTTGTAGCCAGAAATTGAGAATATGGATCTGGACAATATGCGGTCCCAACAGGATGGTGCCACACAGCCTCTTTTGCGCGAAAAATTCAATGCTCGTGTTATCTCATATATATCACATCGTTGTAGGGATATTTGAAAAGAAATAGTGTAGGTCAATAAGCCAAGAACCATTCACTAAATGATGAGGTAATTCGACACGTTAACGACATTGAATCTCCATTATTTTTCAGAGTCGTTGAAAGTATGGACCATCGGACATCACACATAATTGTCATAGATCCTTCTATCGATTAGATAATTCTCTGAAAACATAGTTATGATTAACACAGTGCACTTTAGTTGGGCTACCCTTTAGATCATGGACCTGAACCATTATACCCAGCTAAATCCAAGTGCATTATTATCCGCATAAAGCCATTTAATATCAATATTGATGCCGATATATTTTTGAATCAACAAATAATTGAAACCGTTCCATCTGAGAATAAACTAGGAATACTGTTTAATACTATGGTTGCTATATATATTTCTGGCATAGGTAACACTAAGTGTTGCCTAGCGCCATCTGACATTTCCATTGGAAAGTTTGACATTTTTAGCATAAACGTGCTCAGAACGTTTTGACGTACGACCATCATTAGTGTTGTTTCCAGTGACTTGAAAAAATCAATTTGGCAAAAAATAGATTAACTCGTGAACATTTTCGTGCGATCACTTTGCCAACTTTCGACGTGGATTACCACAACAAGAGTGCATCGATGAACAAAAATCTTTGTATGGCGATGAGAACCATCCTTAGCACCGTGAAAAACTGCTTTAATGAATTCAATCG
The DNA here is from genome assembly GCA_963513945.1 of Hydrotaea diabolus. Classification (NCBI taxonomy): domain Eukaryota; kingdom Metazoa; phylum Arthropoda; class Insecta; order Diptera; family Muscidae; genus Hydrotaea; species Hydrotaea diabolus. Next base: position 146,873,308 of record OY740718.1, on the reverse strand, counting down.
TGGCAACCGCTCGCTCAAAACTGAAGGTCGCCGTGAGCGATGCCGTGCGTAAACACCTGGCCGTAAAAAAGGTTTGTTCTCGTTGGATCTCGCACAATTTGAAAATCGCTCAATAAAAGGCTCGTATCGATTGTTGAAAATATATTTTGAAAAAATACGAACGCGGTGCTTCGAAAGACGTTTAAAAGTCGTCACAGCTGACGAATCTATGCGAATGAGCCCGAAACAAAACAGCAATCGACCGTGTGGACATTCGAAGACGAGCCAAATTCAACGAAAGTTGTTCGTGGAAGAAGCACTTCGAAGCAAGTTACCTATTTCTTCTTCAACGTTGGACGGTCAATTCTGAGTGGTACACCACAATTTGTTTGCCTGAAGTCTTCGGAGAAATTCGGAAAACCAACAACAGAAGACGAATCACTGTGCACCATGACAATGCGAGCTCTTACACATAGGCTCAAACTAGCGCATTTTTGACCGGCCAAAACGTTGAATTGATGGGTCATCCGCCATACAGCCCTGACTTGGCACCCAATGACTTCTTTGTATTCCCGCACATCAGGAAAACATGCGTAGTCGACGATTTTCGTCACCAGAAGATGCTGTTGAAGCGTTCAAAAACCATGTTTTGGAGGTGTTTCAATCGGAGTGGAAAAAGCGCTTCGACAATTGGTTTGAGGACATTCAAAAGTATATAAGTCATGCTGGAGAATACTTTGAAAAACAATAAAACCATTTTTGATGAAAATATTCGCATTTTCATTAGGCCAGAAATATATATAGCAGCCCTAGCAGAATGAAAAAAAACGACATGTAAATTCAAAGAAACATGTAACGACCTTCTTAACATAAGTTCTAACTAAACCAGTTGTAGACCACTTTCAATATCGTGAACGTTTAGTCAATGATTATTTAAAGGGCAGACAACCCAAGTCAATTATTATAAACATGCAAAGGCACATACTAAAACTCCAGAAAACTGTTATAATCCGCCTGTGTATAAATGGCCTTTAATTAAATAAAATTTAAATTATTTTTAAAAGAACCATTTAATTATCTAAATAATGTCCGTAATTTCTATGTTGAAAGAGGTACAGACAAAAATTTCCAGGAATACATGGGAAGAAAGAAAATGTAAAAATTTTACAGTAGAATGAAGATAAGCCAACAAAACCACAACAGTTCATGTTTCGATAGAGGCCTTCCTACTGAACTAGACCGCATCAGTCGGTCTAACAATCTATAAGTAACCATGCTAACTGCAAATAAGTATTGCACTCTGTAAATCAAATATTACATAAGTGATGCCCCTATAATTGGCTTGAGAAGCACACAAGAAACTTTTCTCAAATCAGAGAACTGACTGAAGCCTAATGTTTACAGCCGATTTCGAAAGGCTAACCCCTTATAGGGAGTTATAGCATTTGCCAGCAAAATTTCGCCGGCATTACGAGGTAAACCATATTTTTAACTAAGGTTTTCCCAAGTCAAGCACAAAACCTACCACCCCACGGCCTTCCATCCCAAAAACCATTTGTTGAAAATTTGCTTAAAATTCAAAAATAGACACTCTCTCTATATACGAAAAGAATTTCCACCACGACCTACCTTAAGTATTCATGAATTTTGTTAGCTCCACGCACCGTACGTCCATACCAATCAATGACACTATTGGGAGCCAGGTGATACTTGAAGTCAAAGCTGCTCTGGTGAAACAAATCCAAATATTTTTTTAAAACTTCACGAACTTCTGAAGCAGGATGACTGCGTGCTATAAGTATAACAAAGCATTAAAATAGAAATAGCACAAAAATGATGTGGGCATGAATTAAAACAAACCTTCCATGATGTTGGTGGTGAAATGGCATAAAGCACAAACCGGCTAAGTGCGACGTAAATTGGAATATTTCAGCTTTGAAAATACAGAATATTATTTTGATGGAATGTTCACCGAGTTGTTTTTGCTTTTTATAATTTCTAGTATTTCTTATTTTTGTTAAAAAGACTTATGACTTCAAAGAGATTGGTTAGACTGCAGCTGCTTGCCAACACTTCAAACAAAATATACAATAAGAACCTCTGTTTGCTGCGCTGCTGCTTTGAGTGACAGACGCCGACTAATATTGAGAGCGAGCAATGTCAAATGTAAACAACAAAGGCCAAAAGAAAGACACCCTTATTTAGAGAGCACTCTGAAATTTTTCTTTAAAGTGAAAAATCTTAATGTTTGCGATTTAAAAATGTCTTTCTTCCGTAGGAAATACGGAAAACCAAAATCATGGCTTCAATATGAATTTCTTGTGAGTTAGTACTATTAATTTATATTTAACGATTTTCGATTCTCTTTAAGAACACATACACACGTACCAACAACCATAAAGTAGGTACGTTCCTTTTGCAATTTTGGGAAATATTTAATTTCCCTTGGATTTTCTAAATCCTTCAATTTATGACCTTTGTGTAGCGCACGCACAAATTATTTTCACAAATTAAGATGTGTAAAAATCTATAACAAAAAAATCTACCTGAATTCTGAATTGATGTGGAACAAAGCAAAAAATCCCGCGTCGTTTATCAAAAATGACAGCTGACAGACTAGCCCTCTAGTGATGAGTAGCAGAGAATCAGAGTTGCATCACTGTGCATCAAAAAATACAACACTGTTTAAAAATTTTCCCATTGAGTCCGAACACAACAATGTCGTTAGCGGCTATCCACCACTCCTGCGTTCATATTACTTGTCAGAAAATAGTACACCGATTTTTTCTAGTCGCCTAGTTGAAGAATTCCTTAGCTGATTTTAAAGATACTTTAAATCAACTATACAGGCCTGTCACAGAAACCGATCGGAATGATTTTAATTCCGTACTTACCATTCCGGTCGGTTTTGTTTTACCTTCTTCAGATTCCGATCAATTTAGGTAATTCCCAAAATTTTAAAAACCCATTGTTATTCTAATTTGCTATGGCAACTATATGCATATGAGAAAACAAAAACCATATGTTTTAAGTAAACAAAATAAACAAACGGAGTTAAGAAAAAATAGTTTTACAAAAATTGTTTAACAATAGTTCCTTTACTTTTGATTTCGCATTTCATCGCGCTGTTCTTCCATAAGGCGGACAATATTTTCCACTTTGTTGTCGACACGTTGCTCTTTTAGCATTTTAGCAATTTTCCCCAAGTGTGTATTTTCTTCTACTAAAAGGCTGCTCAATTCCGGGTTGGATACGTTTGGATTACGTGATCTGTGGGGCTTAGGAGTAGGAGATGGTGTGCAGGAAAGACGCATCTTTACAGCCTATGGTGTTACACTTCGCTTTCTTGCTAAATCATTTTCTTTTTCCCTAGCACTGTCAGATGTTGAGGGAGTAAAATCAAGATCTTCGTCGTTTTCTTTGTAAGATTCACAAATGTACGCGATCAGATCCGCTTCTCCAAGTCGCCTTCTACACTTCTCTGCATTCCGGAGACTCTAACGACAGCTTCATCAACCTCGGACAATACATATTTGTTATATGGGCCACCACCTGTTTCACATTTTTGTTTTTGTTGTGTCCGTCCAGGCTTTCTTTCATCCATGACAATCTTTGCGTGGTGGCCCAGAAGAAATTATTTTTTCTGTTAATTCTATCCAAAGCGCTTCTACAACCACACGATCTCCCTCCACGAATCCTTTAGCTATATCATTGTGGCACTCCGTGAACTCGACAAAAATAGTATCTATGCCGTGTCTATGCTATCCCCTAAAATATTTATATGCAAATGAAAATATTAGGAACAATCAAATACTCACATTTCTTATTTGTTTTATTTTCGTCAGCCGATCACAAACAATACAAATTAATTTTCCAACGTTTTTTTTTTTTGATTTTAGTTTATTTCGTTCAAGGCAATTATTTGGCATTGCTGGCTTAGTACTATTAAAAATATAAAAGATTTTTTAAAATAAATTTTAACTAAGCAAAAATTTAACGTAATTAAAGATTCCAATAATCTTTATTCAGAAAAAGTACTTTTATTAAAGTTTTTTGTGTTTATGGAACTAAAATTATCAATTCCGATCACATAATTAAAAGTGGTTTCATTCCAACCAAATTTTTCGGAATTAGTTTTCTGAAGAAGCAAAGTACGGAATTGAAACCACTTTCGATCGGAATTGTGTTCTGTGACATGCCTGATAGTTTCAATAAACAACGAAAACATTTCCTGTCAGTTTCCTTACATTTATCTTTATTTCTAAAATGTCCAGCTTAAAAACAATTTCAAAATTACGAAAACCACAATTTCGTTTGCATATGAGAATAAATAAAGCATAACCTTATTTGTTTGAACTTTTTCGTAGTTAGAATTAAATCATCAATATTCAAGAATTTGACTTCACATTGAACGTTTTGAAACCTTAGTGAGCAATGGCAAATTCAACCAACCATGCGTTAGTAATTGGTATGGACCTAAATTTTGGTTAAAGTCTACTAAGGCATTGTTGTCAGTGTACGTTTTGTTTTTTTTTTAATGTTTTAAAAATTTAGGATCAAACTTACCGTAGTGTTAGCATGATATTATATTTTTTGTTTACTTAGGCGGTATGAAAATTTTCAATATGTGTGGAACATTTTCGCATTATAAATTACCTGCTTAATGCACATATTTTGGACAACGTTTGTGATTTAACAATGGTTAAAATCCTATACTATAACAAAAATGAATTATATAAGCGGAACTGGAATTTTTGTTCATTTAAAATTTTTTTAAATAACAAATGTTGCTTTGAACAGCTTATTCGCAGTATTGCTTCACGTATTAGTTTCACACTTCGTCAACTATACAACACCAATTTAGTTTTACCTCGTTGGGTAAAAACAAAACTGGTTCATGGCTTAATTATGCCAAATATTTTGTACTGCCTAGACGTACTCAGAGTAATATGAATATAATAAAGACAGTGCTTCATAGAGTTATGCGCTATGTATTATATTCTGTTAAACCGTATGCTCACATATCGCCGTTTGTGAATGACTTTCTAGGCTGTTCCTTTGTGGTTGCTATATTTTTTTACAGACTTCAATCTCCCTTGTCCCTAGCAAATTCATTTGTCTTCAGTCACTCAATTCGCAACAGACAATTAATTACTCCAAAGGTAACACTGCTTATGGATCATTCCTCGTAAGAGTAGCCCGACTATTTAACTTTTTGCCAAGCAGTTTAAAAACGTTTAATTTGTCTTCCATGACATTTCGTAAACATTTAATGGAACATTTTCGTTCAAGTACAGAGTAATGCTTTTATTTATATGTTTTTTCTTTGGTTTCTTGATTATCACTTTTATGCTTTCATCAGATTTTTTCTTCTCTTTTATTAGAAAAAACTAGTATTATTTTAATTACATTATTTTTTTCTATTTTATACTGAATTTCTAGTAGTTTATGATGTTATATTTAACATTTTGATGCATATTGTAATTTAGCTTTAATAAGCCCCAATGGGCCTCGAATTACATGTCAATAAAGAAATGAAAAATCAATTTGGAAAATCTTATATTTACTTGAATGCATTTAACAATATAATAAATATTTTGACGCTGACCACCCGATTACGATTTTTTATCGTGTAACTGTGATATGAAGGGTTCTATAAGAACATGATTAAATATAATTCGAATTTAGTTGCGCTTTGTCGTGTCGAGTGGTCTGAACTATACTTACATGTTGCTGATATCGACAAAGACAAACTACAGCATTGTTCACAGCAAAATAACGTAATTTAATTTACCATATTCACCCATTTTTACCACTGACTAAAAGAGTTAATCTTCACACGGCATAAGATATCAAATAATTAAAAGGGTAGAATTCGCATATGCCATTGAAATCCAATTTCACGAAATCCGTCTCGAAACTCGTATAGAAATTGACAGCCAAGGAAAATGAAAATCTGATGTTTTCGCTTGCATTGACAAATGCCGTATAAAATAAAGTAGTTCGTTATGAAGACCTCCAATAATATGGGATACAAAAAATTACTATTTATCTGCTGGTGTGGACGTGTCAGTCGAACGGGCTGCATTGGTTGATTTATAGCGAAATTCAACCTAAACATCGTAAAATGTAAACCCGCCTGCTAAAGGCTACGTACTGCTCCTAACTTACCTCTAGCGGTCAATAGTGGCGTTTCTGCAATGAATGCAGGTATAAAAATACAACTCTGTTTGTCGAATTTTCCTTTGTGTTCGAAAATGACGCTTTCGAGCTTAACATTTGAAATAAACTGTCTGTCTGTGGACGCGCCAGATAACTAACAACCACAAGAGCAAACGAAATCAAATGCAGACACGGTGAAAATCTTCGGAAAATTCCTCTACTTTTGTTTAATTCGCGGAATTAAAGGGAATTCCTAGTTTACAATTCGGATTACAATTAAGTGTTAAATGTTGTTCTACCTACCTGTCCAAATAAATGTTATTTCTATAAGTGGCGAATTTTTTGGTTGAAATTGTCATTAGTGCTTTGTAAGTTGTCGCAACCACAACGAAGATTTCATATCACACACAGCAGCCGCGCGAAAAAAAACAACCCATCTCAGACAGACAGCCAGCAAGCACAAAACGAAACGGAGGAAAACTACAAAAAAGTGTAAGTAGTTGCTGCCAAAAACAAAACGAGAACGAAAAAGAATTACAAGGGCTTTATTGATTTGTTTATACAATTTCAGGCCATAACGTTTTTCGTCGTCGAACAACAGCAATAGAGAATGGGTGATTTGGAGAGTGTCCGGGTGGCTCTAAGGGTACGGCCCTTAGTGCAGTCCGAGGTGAATCGTGGCTGCCAAATAGCTGTGGAAAAGCTAAAAGATATCGAGCAGGTGGTGGTCAACAACACTGATTCGTTCTCCTTCAATTTTGTGTTTGATTGGCGTGACACCCAGGAGCAGGTGTACACCATGTCCGTGTCTGATATGTTGGATAAGTTGTTCAGTGGTTTCAATGCTACCATTTTGGCCTACGGCCAGACAGGTTCTGGCAAGACTCACACCATGGGTACTGCCTTTGATGGTGCGTTGGACGAAAATGTCGGTGTTATTCCTCGGGCCATGCACGATATTTTCGAACGTATAAAAAAGTTATCGGATGAATTTGAATTTACGATTAAATGTTCCTTCATGGAGTTGTATCAGGAACAGTTGTACGATTTGCTTTCGGAAAAATCGCGCGAGGAAAGTGTTGTCGATATGCGAGAAGATCGCAGTGGCATTATTATGGTGGGTCTTACGGAGCAACAGGTACATACGGCAAAAGAAACCACTGACTGTTTGGTCAGAGGATCTACAGGTCGGGCTGTGGCCTCCACTGCCATGAATCAAGCCTCATCTAGATCCCATGCCATATTCACTGTCACCCTGCAAGCTACAAAAAAAGATGAATCGTAAGTAATGGCCTTATCTTTTTCATTTATTTTTTTTTCTTTCGCTGGGCAAATGATTGGTCTACATTGAGGTTATGTGTTTTGTTTTATTTTGCAGACGTGCGGTGACCACCTCTAAATTTCATTTGGTCGATTTGGCTGGCTCAGAACGCTCCAAGAAGACGGGTGCCACCGGTGATCGCTTCAAAGAGGGTGTTAAAATCAATCAAGGCCTCTTGGCTCTCGGCAATGTCATTTCGGCTTTAGGAGGTAAGTTTTTAATAATATTTTTTCGCAAAGCAAAAACAAATGTTAATCGCATCAACAAAGAAAGAGCGATCTTTGGTTCCCCTCACGCGGAAGTTGATAACTTGCGCGGCGTACAAAGTTTGCATTGTTTGGAAATGAGACTACAGTCAGTTTGTTTCATCTAACAAACCCGTCAAACAACTCCAGCCACAAGTTTACTTAATTATTTGTATCTTTATGACGTTGGTAAACAATTTATTTACCAATGTGTGTGTATGTACAACATTGTGCAAAATTTAAGCAAAAATTAATCTTTAGAAACAGCTTTTGCGACGTTATATGCTGCCAGACAAAATATGTTTGAATGTGTTTTGGTACTTCGAAAATAAAAGTTGGTGGTGTGTAATAGTTTTGCCTGGCGTCGCGTCGCCATAGTCACCGACGGATGGGAGATATTAACATTTATTTTTAGGTCTTCTAAAATTATATAGTACACACTGATAAGATCACCTGCCTAGCGTTGCTGCTGGTTGGTGTTTGTTCTATCGGTGTTTACTTAATTTATTACTCTTGGCCTTGTGGCGCTTTCCAGTTGTTCAAACGGACAGCGAGCCATTCATTGACAGTATATTGGCTTGGCGTTAGTTTTCTTTTAATAACATCTTTCTGTTATATCGGGTGTTTTTTTTAGAGTGTTGTAATAATAAATTGTACTGAAGCACTTTATGTGTAGGCTTTTTAGGATTGTATTTGTATAGAATATTTCCATGTAATTCTGATCCCACTATTGAAACAAAATATATTTTTGTAATCCCCCTTATTATATTTTGTGTGTTAAATACGATATCGAACAATTATGCGAAAGAAGCAAAAAAACAGTTGCATCATTAAACTGAAATGACAGAAAATTGGCTAAAGAATCCATCCAGGGTGGGTCGATTTAAAGATCGCCAAAGTGACAAGGAAAATCGTATTCTAGGGATTAAAATAAGAAACTTTGCCCAAGAAACCATACCTTTAAAATAAATTCTGATTTCCCGACTTTTGAATAAACGTCAATCACACTTCCATCATTCTACGGCGGCCCAATAAAACCATCAAGCCCAATAAGACCATCAAGGGCGCTTTTTAGCCACATGAGCCAAAAAGTCTAGCAACCATACCCTTTTTTAAAGTATTTAGTGCGTTTCAACCAACAGTACCCATTTTAACCATTGTCCGTCCCAAAATAAAAACAAATTCTTCAAAAGTGTTATTTTTACCGAGCTTCCTTTAGACCCTTAAAGAAAAACTTTCTCCCCCTGGACTGATTTCGCGCATTTACTATACAGTTTTTGACCATGTTAATGTTGCGGCAACTGTGTGCCGGTGTGACAGCTCAGACCGGCACCTCCTACTGTTTAACGCCGGCTCTGAATGTCTAATTCATTTTATACCTTACCTTATCGTAAATTCACCGACATTTATGACGTGCAAACCCACCGCTGATTTTATATGTTCATACTTGGAGCTAAACTTGGGCTTACTTGTATACGAGGGCGACCGCAAAAGTAACTGGCCTAACATAAAAAGAACCGTTTTTTTGGAATTATTATTTATTTTTCAACATAATCTCCTTCCAACTCAATACGATTCAAACGTTTTTCAAGTTTTTTAATTCCATCCGAAAAATAAGATTTTTCAAGACCTTCAAAATATGACTCAGTTTCAGCAATAACCTCGCTATTGGACGAAAATTTTTTGCCACCGAGAAATTTTTTTAAATTTGGAAACAAGAAATAATCAGAAGGACTATATGGTGGATGCGGAGCAATTTCAAATCGTAATTCGGCCAGTTTTTGTTGAGTTAAAAATGCAGTGTGTGAAGGAGCATTATCTTGATGAAAAAGAACTTTTTTTTTCTAAATGCGGTCGTTTTATCTTGATTTCTTCACTCAACCGATCTAGTAATGCACAATAATATTCACTATTTATAGTTTTTCCTTTCTCAAGATAATCAATAAATATTATACCCCTTGCATCCCAAAATACTGTGGCCATTACTTTTCCTGCTGACTTAACAGTTTTCGCCTTCTTGGGACCACTTTTACCATCTTCTATCCATTGTTTTGACTGTTCTTTGCATTCTGGGATGTAGTGATGGATCCATGTTTCATCAATAGTTATGAATCGGCGCAAGAACTCTATTGGATTACGCTGATAAATCGCTAAAAGCTCCTCGGAATTGGTCCAACGGACGAGTTTTTGGGGCAAAGTCAACAAACGCGGAACCCATCTTGCGGATAGCTTTTTCATGTGGAGTTCATCATGTAAAATACTCCAAACTTGTTTTTCGTGTATTTTAACAATATCAGCAAGTTCTCTGAGCTTTATGCGTCTATCTTTAGTCACTTCATTAAATATTTTTCTAATGTTTTCAATAGTAGTAGCAGAGCGTTGTTCATCTTCCGTACTTGAACGACCCATTTTAAATTGTTGAACCCAGGATTTCACGGTGGAGTATGATGGTGCATTATCACCATGAACAGAATCCAATTCATCTTTGATTAATTGTGGCGTATAACCTTTCATATAAAAGTGTTTAATTACCGCACGAAACTCATTATTTTCCATTTTTCAAAAATTATAAAACTTGTTTACTTCAATCACCTGTAACAAAGAAAATAATCATTAAATATTTCGGAAATTTTGACAGATGGCTTATAAAAGATTGCTTTTAAAAAACAAAAACAAAAAGTTGCTAGTAAAACAGAATATGTGCCAGGCCAGTTAGTTTTGCGGTCGCCAGGAAAATAAAAACCAGGGTCATAGTTTTTTTAAGGTTTTTTTATCTTATTTTTAAATTCTTTAAATACGAGTATTTACAAATTAGTTTTCCTTGTTTTGTTTTATTGTCATTTTATATGGATAATGGTGGTTGGCTTCGGTTTTTTCTTACTCGTATCTGTCAAATATAAAATAAAACTATCGAATGTTGTTGCACTCTTAAACATTCACCCTTTACGTGTAGACATGTGTATCTATTAGCACTTTAAAAATCATTGTGAAAACAGGGTAACATGCGATTTTTTCATGCTTCATATCACATACTCACTAGTTATTAGTATTCTTTATAATATCTATAAATTATTAAAATCCAGTTCTTCGGCTATAAATATTTGTTTGTATTATTGTTGTATTACTCATCTCATTTTGATGCTTTAATATGTTGTCGACATCGATAAAAGCAAACGTGTGTCGAAATTTAATTTTGACGCAGGAATAAGTCAATATAACCCGAGTATTCAACAGATGATTGGATGGATTTACCTTTCACAATAATTAGGAAAGTTAGGAGAATTAATAAAACGCTATAAATCCCTGAACACAATCCATAAAGAAACAAGGGGAAACTTCTCTCAAATCTGTAAGCTATGCACGGTATAATTCTTATACTCACTGACCGGGAGCTACTGGTTTACGACGGCTACGAAGAGCTAGTGTTTTTTTAGAGACGTTTTTATTGGCTTAGGGATTACTATCTTACTCGTAAAGTCGCGACCATTTACGAGGTGAAACCCCAGCGCTGAAAAATTGTTGAATGTTCTTAACCGTAATTGAACTTGGTTTTACTTGCAACCATCACACGACGACGGCCCACAAATATACCACTTTAAATACTGCAATAATATTCTCCCCTATCATGGTTGAAGGGAAATTCATTTCGTACGAACCTTTTTCCTCTCTGGACGATATAAAATAAATACCCGACCATAAGTTAAACTCCCCGCCGCATTGATGTCCCTTACCACATTTTAAACCTTTAAACGAAATTTTCTCTTAGGAGTTTTACAATTGGTCTATAAGCATGATTGAAGGGAACTTCATTTCGTACGGAACTTTTTTCCTCTCTGTACGATATTAAATTAAATAGCCGACCATAATTAAAACTCCCCGCCGCATTGATGTCCCTTACCATATTTTAAGCATAGTATCCACTTAATACGAAGTTTTCCTTTAGGAGTTTGACAATTAGGCTTTAAGCCTAGTATTCACCTAAAACAAAATTTTCGCTCCCATAAAAAATACATGTAGAATAAAATGGAGTTTGGTAAATTCCGTTTGACGATTTTTCTGCAAAAAAAATTAAATCAACTGACTACATAACACTACCTTCTTTATTGTACCATGGCCAATAAAACAAGTGAAGAAAACATGGAAGGCTTTCTATCTGCTCTATTGACATACGCGTGTGTGCATTGTTAATATTTCGTTTTGAAATTTGTCGTTAGTTTTCTAATTTAAAAAAAAAAATTATAAGCCACGTGCTTTGTTGATAGTCCGTCCCTGTACGGCAGATGACCCATCAATTCGAAGTTTTGGCCAGTCAAAAAGGCGCTGGTTTGAGCCGATTTGTGAGAGCTCGCATTATCATGGAACACATTGATTCGTCTTCTCTTGTGGTGTACCACTCAGAATTGACCGCACTACGAAGACGAGCCAAATCCAACGAAATTTGTTTGTGGAAGAAGACCAGTTTTGCCGAAGAAACAGGCGACTATTTGCTTCGAAGTGCTTCTTCCTCAAACAAATTTCGTTGGATTTGGATCGTCTTCGAAGATCCACACGGTCGATTGCTGTTTTGTTTCGGGCTCATACGCATAGATCCACGAATCGTCACCTGTGACGATCTTATAAACGTCTTTTGAAGCACCGCGATCGTACGCGAGCCTTTTTTGAGCGATTGTCAAATTCAACGAGAACAAACCTTTTTTACGGCCAGGTGTTCATGCAATATCGAATGTATGCTGGTGGAAGAAATGCCCAAGGTTGCCTCTATCTCACGGTATGTTACATGACGATCTTGCATTATCAGTTTACGCACGGCATCCATGTTCTCTGGCACAACGGCCGTTTTTGGATGACTTTCACGAGTTTCGTCTTTGAGCGAGCGTCGGCCGCGATTGAATTCATTAAACCAGTTTTTCACAGTGGTATAGGATGGTGCTTAATCGCCATGCAAAGATTTAAGTTCATCGATGAACTCTTGTCCTGATAATCCACGTCGCAAGTTGTGAAAAATTATCGCACGCAAAAGTTCACGAGATAATTCCATTTTTTTTGCCAAATTGATTTTTTCATGTCACTGTAAACAACACAAATGTAGTCGTACGTCAAAACGTTCTGAGTACGTTTATGCTAAAAAAAAGTCAAACTTTCTAATGGAAATGTCAGATGGCGCCAGGCAACACTTAGTAAATCGGGCTTTCATTTATGAAAATTCAGCTCAAACTACAATTTTAAAATAATACAACATTTTTACTGATGTTATTGTTATGAAAAAAATATTGGGAACGCCTGCCTGTTGAAAATTTTAGTCTTAGGTATGGCTATGACTTTATAAAGTTTGTTTTATTTTCGTTTTGACTGTTGTACTCATGAACCATTTCTACACATCTGTATACGCCTGAGTTGATTTGCAATCACTAATCTGTGGCCATTACTATACGTTAGCAATGAACAAAAGTATTATCGTGCTGTAGATTGGTTTCCATTAACTCACATACAATTTTAAAACAATCAAAAAAGCTCTATTTAATATTGTTGCAAATCTGTAAATGGAAATGTGTAACAACGAAAAGAGTGAGTTTGTTTCATTACTGTGCAAAGTACTCGGTTTAAATGTATAGGGGGTTTCGTTAGGCACTGATTTAACGTTAAAACCAAAAAAAAAGAATTGTGTAAAAGCAAAAGAAAACAATTATTGCGGGCTAAAATACATTTAGCGCAATTATTATTAAGAGGGATATTATTTTTGTGGCTTAGTGCACAAGACTCGTTTTGAAAGGTAGCATAAACCAGTCAAAGTTCAAAAGAAATCTTCACAATAATTATATAAATCATCAATCATCTAACAATACTGACAATGTACCATTTCTGAACATTATCTTTTATTAAATAAAAAACCGCTTGTTTTAACATTAAAGTCTGTTTTCGTACAGTTTTTTTTTGGTTAATTTAATTAAAATTGTATGTATTAACAGATACACGTTAATAATTATGGTATAAAGATGCGATGACAGGTATCTGAAGTCAATGATTTATGTCCTTGGGAGTTAATTAACATCCAAATTAAGGATTTTATCCAGAAACACTCACATTTTCACAAATAAACGAATTGGTATTCTTTGCCGGCCTCCTATAAGGTTAGGTTAAAAGGTCGTATCCGAATCATGCTTAAAATTCGATACGCGATACATCAGCTCGAAGATCCATACATGATCCATTGTGGCTGTAATAAAGCTTTTTATGTTATATGTTAAACCTCCCTCAAGCCATCAACAAATTTCTTGATATAGCCACCGATGCAATGGGTTCTTCTGGGTCCACGTCCTCATGACGTTGGGACAACTTACACTTAATAATGAAAATGCGAATATTTATCATCAAAAATGGTTTTATTGTTTTTCAAAGTATTCTCCAACATGATTTATACACTTTTGCATGCGCTCACACTAATTATCGAAGCACTTTTCCACTCCGATAAAGGCACCTCCAAAACATGGTTTTTGAACGCTTCGACAGCATTTTCTTGATGTGCTGAAATAAAAAGAAGTCATTGGGTGCAAAGTCAAGGCTTTACGGCGGATGACCCAACAATTCGACGTTTTGGCCAAAAGGCGCTGTTTTGAGCCGCATTGTCATGTTGCACAATGATTCGTCTTCTCATGTTCGTTTTTCGAATTTCTCCGAAGACTTCAGGCAAACAAATTGTGGTGTATCACTCAGAATTGACCGTCCTACGTTGCTCAAGTGTATCACTCAGAATTGACCGTCCTACGTTGCTCAAGCGAAATAGTCGCCACATGACCAGTTTTGCCGAAGAAACAGGCGACCATTTGCTTCGTAGTACTTCTTCCACGAACAATTTTAGTTGAATTTAGCTCGTCTTCGAAGACCCACACGGTCGATGTCTGTTTTGTTTCGGGATCATACGCATAGATCCATGATTCGGCACCTGTGACGATCTTATAAACGCCTTTTAAAGCACCGCGATCGTATTTTTTCAAAATTTCTTTGCACCAATCGCCACAGGCCTTTTTTTGAGCGATTGTGAAATTGTGCGGGATCCAACGAGAAAAAACCTTTTTTACGGCCAGGTGTTCATGCAGTATCGAATGTATGCTGGTGGAAGAAATGTCCAAGGATGCCTCTATCTAACGGTATGTCACATGACGCTCTTGCATTATCAGTTCACGTACGGCATCAATGTTCTGCACAACGGCCGTTTTTGGACGACCTTCACGAGTTTCGTCTTTGAGCGAGCGTCGGCCACGATTGAATTCATTAAACCAGTTATTCACAGTGCTATAGGATGGTGCTTCATCGCCATACAAAGATTTAACTTCATCGATGCACTCTTGTCGCCCTTGGCCGAAGAATTGCTCTTCGGGTCAATCCGGTCCACAGAACCGGCTGTGGTGGGATTGCGCTCTTGTCGTGATAATCCACGTCGAAATTTGTGAAAAATGATTGCAAGAAAATATCCACGAGTTAAGTCCATTTTTTTACCAAATTGATTTTTTCAAGTCACTGTAAACAACCCAAATGATGGACGGCGGGCGACATAACGTTCTGAGTGCGTTAATTCTAAAAAATGTCAAACTATCCAATGGAAATGTCAGATGGCGCCAGGCAACACTTAGTGTTGCCTAGATCAGCAATATATATAGCATAATAGGTCAGAAATATAAATAAATTTGTTATTGCTCTTTAATGCATGTTTTACTGATCATTGCTTTTGTGAATAACAAACCGACTTCATCTTTAAATTATCAAGAAAACTTTTATTGTTCATTAATTATAGTTGAGAAAATTTTACAGCCAAATAATGCGACAAAATTCGCTGTTTTATAAATTTCTACACAAACTGGCAAAAAGGGCTTCCATCATGTTGAAATACAAATTTAACTTGTGTAATCCATAAGATATTTCAGATCCGCGACGTTGATTATCACACTCTTCAAGCACACAAACCTTGAACTGTGCCATGAAAAAAATACCGTGTACCCTAATTAACATATTTTTAATAAATCCTCACATTCTAATAAATATTGTTATACTAATTTTCCACTTTGCACCATTCTCTTTTTCGCCACAGATGGCAAAGGTGCAGGTTTCGTTCGCTATCGTGACTCAAAATTAACCCGCTTGCTGCAAGATTCTCTAGGTGGAAATTCTGTAACCCTTATGATTGCTTGTGTTTCGCCGGCTGATTATAATGTGGCCGAAACTCTCAGTACTCTGCGTTATGCTGACCGTGCACGTAAAATTAAAAATAAACCAATTGTTAATCAAGATCCTCATGCAGCCGAAATCAATCGCCTCAAGGGTATTATTCAAAAATTGCGCGTTGAACTGCTAACCAAAGGTGGTACCATGAGTAGTTCATTGACAACGGATTTGGAGGGTGTAACAGCAGTGGCCCCCCTTATGGCCTCATCGATGCCTACCGTAATGCCATCTGAAGAGCAAAATAGAAAATATAAAGAACTACAGGATAAATATCGGAACTTGCAACAACAATGGCAAATGACCTTACACGATGTTACCGAACACGAGCTGAGGGCTCACATTGCGGAAGCTGCTCATGACAACTTAAAAGCAAAGACTGAAGAAATGAGGACTTTTGTTAATGAAGTCTCTACTAAATGCAAGGACAGCTCAATTGATGAGGATAAACTGATGGAAACTGTTATGTTCATAAGTAAAATGGTGGAGGGCCTCGATGAGGAGTTGGTCAAAACTCAGACGGAAATCATGGATCACAAGAAACGTTCTTCCATTGGGTCTTCCGCTAACGACGACATGGATGGCGATGGTGAAGATCATGATGGCTCGAATGTTTCCACATCTGAGTTGCATGCTTTGGTACAGGAACGCGCCGATGCGTTTACCAACAAACAAATGGAAATCAATGACCAATTGCGCCAAATAAATCGTGAACTAAGTCTAAAGGAACAATTGCAACAACGCATGGCCGGCAATTTCAGTAAATTCTCCACTTTAGATGATGATATCGAGGATAAGTTCAAGGAATGTGAACAAAAAATACATGAACTCGAAACTGAAAAGTCTGAACTGCTCGACAAACTAAAGCATGTCAAAGAGAATGCATCCGCCAAGTTAGCGGAAGAACGGCGAAAGCGTCTTCAAACTCTCGAACAAGAAATCACTGAGATGAAACGTAAGAATTTGCAACAGGCAAAACTCTTAAAGATACGCGAGAAGGAAACGCAGAAAATAAAGAATCTTAGTTTTGAAATTCAGGCTATGAAGGAGTCAAAAGTTAAGTTGATTAGAACCATGCGACAAGAATCGGAGAATTTCAGGCAATTCAAGATGATGCGTGAAAAAGAACTGATTCAATTGAGAAATAAGGATCGTAAAATGCAAAATGAAATGGCCCGTAAGGAGGCGCTGCACAGCAAACAGCGTAATGTCTTGAAGCGAAAATGCGAAGAAGCCATGGCCATAAACAAGAGGTAAGTTTTATTCATGCCCCCATTTTATTAAGTTTCGTTACAGAATTGTTGAGCTAACAATGAATTTGGTCCTTTGACTGTTGTGTGATTGACTACCATTCCTTACCCCTTCCCTATGTTTCTGTAGACTTAAAGATGCTCTCGAAAGACAAAAGGTGGCTCAGACTCAACGGCAAAAACTGCAGTCCGCTAAAGACGCCAACGCTGCTTCGGTGAAAATCGATCAGGTCATTGCCTGCGTTGAGCGCGAACTAGAGGTAATTATATCCCTTATTGATGCTGAACGTACACTTGAACAATTAATGGATGACCGTGGCATAATTAGCAGTCGTATGGGAGAGTTGGAAAAACAGCAACCTCCCCCCGAGCCCCACTCCCAAGCCGCATTGGAAATTGCCAATTTGCAGGAGGAACTCGATATGCGAAACGCCCAAATTTCCGACCTCCAGCAGAGGGTATGCGCTAATGATGTCGACAAACTCATACAATCCCTTGCCGATAGTGTACACAGCCTCGCCGAGGCTCGTTCCGTGTTCAAGCATTTGCTAAAGGCCGTTGTCGAAATGAGACGTGAGCATTACCAAGCCCTAGAAGACTTGCGCTTACAACTGCACGCATCCGATGATCGTTGCAACGAAGCCTTCAAGACAATAAAACAAATGAAGCTTGAACACGAAGAAGCCATTGCCGAATACGAAGAGAAGATATCAGTCGCCCTTACGCCCGAACAGGTACAACGTTTAAAACTACAAGAAGAACAACAAAAGAAAATTGAATCTCTGATGATTGAATTGGAAAATTACAAGCAATTAAGAGCCGACATGAAGCACTCACCCACCAAGAAAAAGTCAAAATCGTCCGCCAAGGTAAGCATCATTGTTTATATGTGCCTCTTCCTAAATTTTAGTAAATGCTTAGGTTCTAGATGTCTGTAAGTTATTTTAATATATAATAATGAAAAAATTCGAAAAATACTGAGTATGGTTTTTACAAAACAAATTGCTTACTTCCAAATGTTTTTTTTTTTGTCTTTTTTGTACTTTCCCCTGTTTCCCGCTTTACTTTGGATTTTCTTAATGTAGCTTCTATCAGTCTTTACGAAATTCTCCGATATCATGCGGTGAATAGATGTGAGTATTATGAAAGTTCGATGGGTGTATGTGTTTCAACCTGTGTTTGTTTTTTGTGTCATCATTTCCGCTCATCATGGTCATTAGCCAGTAAATTATATTCTTGTTTAAACATGATGTCGTAAGTTCATGAATGTCGGGAGTGGGTCAAGTGTACAAAATAACAACTTAAATTCTAACCAAACTTTAATATTCAGGGAGGTTTTTAGATGAAATTGTCTTTTCAAAGAGACTGAGAAACAATAAGTAGTGGTTTTTATTAAAGTTGGTTTGTATAAATGCCCTTAGAGGACTAGCGACAATAACACTGTTCCGCAGAAGTTAACTATTGAGCCCTCCTTTAGACAAAACCGACTGATCCAATCCAACAAAACCAACGGATCCTTTAATAAATATTAAACAAATAGACAATTTTTTGGTCCAAAAAGTTACATGTTTGCTATATCTCGATAATAACTATAACTTTCAATTAGGATTCAGGAGATAATTTTACAAAGGATCAGTTGGATTCGTCCAATGGGGGATTTTATTGCAGAACAGTGTAATTGCAAAGTAAAATGATAGAATTGTTATAATTCGTTTTACAATCCGAATTTAAAAGAGAGAAAAATGCTGTAAAGTGCAGTGTTTTCCATTAAGAACATAACAATTATAAATATTAATAAAGCACTGAATATTTAAGATATGTGACCGACCTTCTCCGAGAAAGGGACCTAGTGTGTAAAAATGAAGTTTTGAGAAAAACGCATTTAATGTTTCATAACGCATTATCACTGTGAACACACCTTCAGTTGGGAGGTGGGGATTTGGTATGGTTAGTTAATATTGGGTGCCAACTTTGGTGACGTATTTTTTGGCTTTTAGTGTGACAATACCTTTGCTATTGTTGCTACCAAACGAATTTCCTCCGCTTTTTGCACCAAGCGGTTTATCGTTAGATCGCAAATGGTATTTGTATGAGAATGCCAGGGTCTTATGTACTGATTCACAGAAACGGGATTTTGTAGCTCCTAAACCAAGTGAACGCAAAGGGGGAAAAATCAAAAAATGAAACTGAACTTGAAGCGCCGAAAAAAGAGGAAAATGAAATTGTCAAATGGAAGAAAATCAAAGTACCAGATCACGAAACGCCGAAAAAAAGTCCAAACTCCAAAAACAATTCTAAGACTGACGAAAAAAAAACAATTTAAAAAGTAAAATTTTAATGTTTTTCTCATTTTTAGCGATTTTCCCAAGTTCGTTTTGTACGTTTTTATGGGGTAAATAATTTTTTATCAGAAATCTAACTCATCTCATCTTTTTCTACACCCTTTTCGGTACCAGAATCCACTCTTAAGTTCAAACCCGTTTTAAAATTTAAAATTTATTTTAGGTTTCGAGCAAATGTTACATTTTAAAAGTAAAATCGATTTCGGTCATATGACCAACACGAGCCTGTGTACAGCGATCTATTTTTTGGACCCAATTTTCCACCACTCTTGCACATGTTGGATGTTGTCTTTGTGCTCGTGTAAAGTTGTTGGCTTTTTGTTATAGACCAATGACTTTATGTGACCCCATAAAAAGAAATCCAATGGTGTTTTATTCGACCGGTCCATTTCTCGAGATAACACTTCACCTAAATTGCCTTTTAGTAATTCGATTATAACGCTTGCTGTGTGGCTAGTGCACCGTCTTGTTAAAACCACATATCGGCGATGTCATGCTCATCTAATTCTGGCCTTACATGGAACGATAGCGTTCTCCATTGACAATAACATGACGATTGTTTTTATCGACGAACAAATACGGCCCAATCACACATCCGGCATGAAAACCACACCACACAGTATTTTTTTCGGATGCAATTGTGTCTCTTAAAGCAATTGGGTCTCAAATAACGCATATTTTGTTTATTGACAAAACCACTGAGCCAGAAATGAGCTTCATCATTGAAGATGATGGAAATTGGAGTAAGCACTCTAAAAGTTGCGACCAGAATAAGAAAAAATGCTTTGGTGTCACGAAAACCAATGTTATCGGTTTCATCAGCAACAGCTGATTCGAACATTCAGGGTTGTCATAGAATCCAATGTTGTCTCTATTGGTTTTGAAAACAATAAGAAAAAATGCTTTGGTGTCATAAGTCATAAATGTTATCGGTTTTGTCAGCAACAGCTGATTTGAACATTGTTTTTATTTACATTCGAAATGGACAAAACCAACTTGGTTTCATGACACCAAATGAAATCAACATTGGTTTGCAAAAACGACAATTAGCAAAACCGACATAGTTTCTATGGCAGCCCTGAGTGGTTTTATTTACATTCGAAATGGACAAAACCAACTTGGTTTCATGACACCAAATGAAACCAACATTGATTTGCAAAAACGACAATTAGCAAAGCCGACATGATTTCTATGACAGCCCTGAATGCATTTTTAAACTCTGATTTCATAGAATTCAGATTTCCTGTAATATTGCTTTTTCGTCTCAAATGCAACATTTTCGAATCGGAATTAAGATTTCAGTATTTGTTAATGAATGTTTTTGCATTTGTATCAGGAATACATATACAACATTTTTTTAATATATCTGGGTTATTTATTTATTTACATAAGGTTTGGATTTCTTTGATACCATTCCAACACAGACATTCATGAACGATACCAAATCATATCTGGCAAATATCTTACAAGCTATCATAGCTATGATCGCATCATTCATCATAAGCTAATTTTCTGGCTGGTATATCATGCTTTTGTAATAAGTTTGCATTACAAGGAAATTGAATATAGAAATGCACATAAATACGCATGAATTGTGTATTTTTGTTTGTTTTTACTACGATCCCAAAGTGTATTGCATATAAAACCTTTTTCATTAATAACACGTAAAAAATATAATTAAGATAGGGTGTTTCTTATCACAAATAATACAAAAAAAAATGGAACAGGCGCATTAGTTACGAGTTGATATCTTCTATTTTAATTGGGTTTGAGTAGTCGCGTGTTTTCTAAGTGATAACAAAATAGATTTAGCATACGTTTGCAGCAAATTTTGTACTGAAAGTAACTCGTAATTTTTTGTACCTTCCGAAGTCATGGCTGAAAAGCACGATTAATGTCACTGGGTAAAAGGCCATTTGTTATACGGGCTGCAAACTGTAGATGTCAGCTAAATAAATCATGTATTTGTCCAGTTTTCATTAAAATAACTTTGAAAACATATCTGATTCTCGAACATATTTATTTTAAATTATTATCTAAATAAAAGAAAATTCGCCACATAATAAATAATAATCGTAAACAAACGTAGGTTTTTTTGAAAATACCTGTTTTTTCGTAAAAGATTCAATGCTGTCCTCTTGATCTGCCCTTTGGATATTCATTCAAGGCTGTCATAGGAACCAATGTTGTCACTATTGGTTTTGAAAACGATGAGAAAAAATGCGTTGGTGTCATGAAAACTAATGTTATCGGCTTTATCAGCAACAGCTGATTCGAACATTGGTTTTATTTACTTTCGAAATGGAAAAAATCAACTTGGTTTCATGATACCAAATGAAACCAACATTGGTTTGCAAAAACGACAATTAGCAAAACCGACATGGTTTCTATGACAGCCCTGATTGTCTCGGTTTTAAGTTATTGTTATTCTATTGAATTGTATGTCAAGTTTGAATAGCCTCAACATACTCGTTAAGCTATGGCATATTTTTATCAATACCTGCTCTTCTGTTGGGCAATATTATTGTTATGATTTGAGAATCTTGAAGACTTGATTGAACAAATCCTAATACTCGTTCATAAAGGCCTACTAAAATGGCTTCAAGCTTAAAATATGCAAAGCTGCGAACATTATTCTACAATTATCCAACAAACGATATAAAAAAAATATCCACTGCTATATATATTTCTGGCCTAATAATAAAAATGCGTATATCACCATCAAAAATGGTTTTATTGTTTTTCAAAGTATTCTCCAGCATGATTTATACACTTTTGTATGCGCTCAAACCAATTGTCGAAGCACTTTTTCCACTCCGATTAAGACACCTCGAAAACATGGTTTTTGAACGCTTCAACAGCATCTTCTGGCGACGAAAATCGTTGACCACGCATTTTTTTCTTGATGTGCGAAAATAAAAAGTAGTCATTCGCAAGTCAGGGCTGTACGGCGGGTGACCCATCAATTCGACGTTTTGGCCGGTCAAAAAGGCGCTGGTTTGAGCCGATGTGAGAGGGCTCGAATTGTTATGGCGCACAATGATTAGTCTTCTCTTGTTCGTTTTTCGAATATCAAATTGTGGTGTACCACTCAGAATTAACCGTCCTATGTTGTTCAAGCGAAACAGTCGCCACATGACCAGTTGTGCCGAAGAAACAGCGACCATTTGCTTCAATGTGCTCTTTTCTCGAACAACTTTTGTTGGATTTGGCTCGTCTTCAAAGACCCACACGGCCGATTGCTGTTTTGTTTCGGACTCATACGCATAGATTCATGATTCGTCACCTGTGACGCTCCTTTAAACGTCTTTTGAAGCAACGCGATCGTATTTTTTTTTTAAATTTCTTTGCACCAATCGACGCGAGCCTTTTTTTGAACGAATGTCAAATTGTGCGGCATCCAACGAGAAGAACCCTTTTTTACGCCCAGGTGTTCATGCAATATCGAATGTATGCTGGTGGAAGAAATTCCCAAGGATGCCTCTATCTCACGGTGTGTCACATGACGATCTTGCATTATCAGTTCACGCACGGCATCAATGCTCTCTGACACAACGGCCGTTTTTGGACGACCTTCACGACCTCGTCTTTGAGCGAGCGTCGGCCACGATTGAATTCATTAAACCAGTTTTTCACAGTGCTATAGGATGCTGCTTGTCGTAATATTCCACGTCGGAAGTTGTGCAAAATGATCGCACGAAAATGTTTACGAGTTAATTCTAGTTTTTTGCCAAATTGATTTTTTCAAGTCACTGTAAACAACACAAATTGATGGTCGTACGTCAAAACGTTCTGAGTACTTTTATGCTAAAAAAAATGTCAAACTTTCCAATGGAAATGTCAGAAATATATATAGCAACCCTTATATATTTGGCGAATTAATGTGTCTACCTTCGAGTTTCTACATAAAAAGAGCCATTAAGAATTCTCAATTCTCAAATTATGTTGATTAGGTTCAATTTGAATAAAAGAGCTAGTGGGCAAATGAATTCTCAAAACTATGATTACTTTAGTTTTTGTTTGAAGCCAAGAAATACAAAGGTCGCGAATTTTTCAAACTTTATATCACACCCTACATCCAAGAGTTCAGACTTCAAATGGATCAAATTTGAGTTCTCCCCTGTCAATAATTTACTTTATTCTGAATGTTTCATTTTCATATAAAGAATTTTCAAAAACGCAAGTCATATCAACTGAATGATAGTTGTGTGTTTTCCCGGCTGAGACTGGCTATAGTCAAAGCAGTACAGTTTCTTCAACTAAAAAACCTAGCGAATAAAAAAAAGATATTAACTTCTATCCAGATGGTCCACCCCTGGTCTAATTCAAACGGGTTAAGAAGTGGAAAATGTCCCTAAGCACCTTTACAAAGCGGACGGTAAGATTCTGTTTTTGAAGGAAACGAGGTGGAAGAAAAACTGGCACGCCTTGGCTCTTCTAAGGATGCTGCAGATGCTGACAACTCTACAAACGCTCCTATTTTTGCCCTGTTAAAAACATGTATTCAAATCATGGTTAACCTAGCATGGTGTGGGGCTCTAGTTGCTAGTGCTCTAGATAAGAACAGAGCCGAAACCCTGCTTGAAATTAACAAAAGTAATGTCAGAATGCTTGGGTGTACTGACGGCGCATTGTAATCTTGGAGAATTGGCTAGAACATGGCAGGTGGAAATGGTCGAATGCTCCCGCCTGTATGAGGATGAGTAGGAGACTTAGAAGGTGGGGCACCTTTTGTGTTCCTCTCACTCCCTTTAGAAAAGACGGCGTAGTTACCTGTGAAAGTATTTCCTTGAAGATCTGAAAGAATTATCCTTCTGCAAGATAGTAGAACTGCTGATTTTTATAAAAGGTTTCAAGGGCAGCTACCTTCAAAACTTATAACATATTTTTATATCATAGATAAAGGACAATTACAATGGTACCTTATTGGATTTGCGAGTGGTTGTACAGCGTGGCAGTTTCTTAATGTAAGATACCGGTACAAGGTTTTTCAAACCTAAATTTGTAGTCTAGGCCAGCCATTCAAGACTAATACATTAGCAATTAGGCCTTTTGTTGCTTACCGCATTATTTCATATTATCTCACATTTTGCTTTTTTTGCAATTTCGTTTTAACATAATGTACTTACACTTGCATTTTACTGACCAAAAAAAATAATCGATTTGGATTGATTGTTTCCTTCATTCAGCCCAAGCCCGTCGAAGAAGTAGAAGAGGAGGAAGAAGAGATAGAAATCGATGAAAGTGAGGATGATTTCGAGGATATTTCTGATGTTGATCCGGATTGGTCCAAGACACCCTTGGTGCGGCGAAAACGTCCCAATGTAAGTATTTTACATAAGTCAAACATCAAACCACCTCACCAAAACAACGCTTTCCCCAACACTATTATTGCAATAATTTGTGAATATAAAGGTACGTCTTGATTTCAGAACATGCGACGGGCAAGTAGAACATCCAAATCCATCTCCCAGTCCGACATCTCCCACAATATGGAGGAAGACCAACAGCAGGTCTCCTTTGACTCCACTCATTCAGGAACATTTAGTGGAACTTCAAAATCGTCTGGCAAGGGTCAGCACAAGCGGAAGCCCCAGGGCTGTAAATGCCGTGGTGACTGCGGCCACCAGCGTTGCGGATGTAATTCGCTCAATAAGAAATGTTCGGTGATGTGTCGTTGCACCGACAAATGTAAAAATCGCGATTTGCCGCCAATTGATAATTCAAATGAACCGGGTGATGGTGAGGAAGATCATGTAGTAGAAACCGAAAAAAACACTTCACCCAATTCAAATGATTCTGGATCTGATTCTGATGATGATAATGAGAATGTCGACAACAAAAACAAAAGCGATAATACAGATGATACATTTGTAACAAGCAAGTCAACTTTTAATGCCACATCGTATTTAACTCCTAAAATGGCCAGGTGGGTTTAGATTCTTTTTTCAAAATGCTTGCAAACTTTATGTACAATATCTTTTGCTTTCAGATTATCGACCATAAACTTTGAAACTGCTACGGCTAAAAAGAAATTTTTCAACGATTAGTCCTCCATATGAACAAATAAGTGCCTATCACCCTCGCCCCTTATCTCCCAAAACAATTTCCCTTCGTTTCACCTGCGTTGATATGTTTCGTTTTTAATGTCATACTTGGTAGTTTTCATAAGTGATTTTAATCATAATTAACAATTGTACTTATAAGTTTTTCGTATTTTTTGTTTTCATTTCTATTATTAATTACATTTCGCTTTTCCATAAATGTGTTTACATTGTTGTGATTGAAAAAATCTGTTTTTCATGTAGAAACCCATTTAATGTTCCAACTAACCACCTCATCAGTACTAGTAGATATAATTGTTTATTCCATCTTACAATATCTCGGATGCTTATGTTGAAATGTTAGTAAATTATTTATTTGTATATGTATGTATCTCAAATGTATTGAATATGTTTAAAAACATTTTATTTTATGATATTGTAACTTTTTCCTATAATCTTGCCTCGTACAACTCGTTGAACTATCGAATGTCATCAGTATTCTGATAGATATTAGCAAAACGGAACTAGTTTCTAAAATTTACTACTTCAATCAAAAAGTATGTTCATTGTCGAAACTATTCTCTTTATTTAGATCTAGTTTTGGAAATTTTTATAAATACAGATTATTTTAATTATTACCGAAAATTTAATGTGTGTGTTTTTTTTTATAAAAGTAAGGATATTTTTTAAAAAAAAAAGCCTAAAACTGTAGGTTATTTCCGCCTTGTGCCTTACCACTCCATGGCGTGATTGCTTTTGGGCGGGACTAAAACAAGCGACCAAGGATCAAATCCAAGTAATTGATTTTGACATTTTTAGTGTCATTTTTACTTGTAATAGACTTCGAATTAACGAAAAGGAGACTGTTCTTTAAAGAGACAAATATTGTGTGCGTAGCAGTTCATAGCAGTTGCGTTTTTCGTGTCCTGTCGTACTGGTGATGCCTCTTGACAATTTGCTTTTGAAAGATCGTTGGTTCAATAACTAGCTGAGGCAAATAATAAAGTGTTATTCAAAACAAAAATATCTCAATAAGAACAAGGCTTTTATGATACCCTTGTTTCCTTTTTATGCATTCTAAGAGACCATTTTTAGCTAGCCTTGCAGTCAAATGGGTCGCAGAAGTGCATAATCTCCAATTAAACACTGTGAAAATTTAAAATAAGTAGAGTTCAGCAAACAAACATTTTATGGACCTTCCACTTATATAGGTTGATCCATCTAGAGGTATTTTTCAGAACAAAAAAACAAAATGTTGCAAGTTTTTGTTTTATAATTATAACAGAGACCCTGACAGTTTGGCATGACATGTACGAGGCAAAAGCAAGGGATGTTGTTCCATATCCAATCCCATACTCACCGTACAAAACGTTTTTGACAAATGCCATGTGTCAAATGGAGGATTCTCTGATTGTTAGAAACATTTTTAAAAGAAACCATATCTTTTAATCACTTTTTCTATTTTTGGTGACTTTTAATGCTTTTCACTTTATGGGTGGATGGTTCGAAGAACGGTAAGGATGGCCGTGTTTACACGGCCACTATAACATCAGGGTATGTTCTGTAATAAAAAAATCAATGGAAAAAAGTGTATTGCATTTGTTTGTTATTTATTTTTATTACCCCTTTCCCGGAAGCTTACCAGTACGAAAGGAAAAACAACAACAGCCTCCCAAATAAGGGTTTGCTGGGACCACCATTCTCAAGAGCATGGAGGACGGTAGACGCGAGATTTTTTGGACCTTTTTAACGTGACCTTAATCATTCATTTAATATTGGGTGATCCATCTAGAGGTATTTTTTTAGAACAAAAAATAAATAAAAATTCAAATCAAGTGGGGAATCTTTATTGGTAATTTGAAAGGACATTTTATGGCATTTATTTTTTGAATATAATTTCCTTCAAATGTTTGCCGCAACTACGCCTCAGGATTTCCATTCTGAGGGTTCAATTTTGGATGACTCGTTTGAGCATTTCTACTGGTATGTCTTTAATGACACTCGTAATGTTGGCTTCCAAAACCTAAATCGTAGCTGGTTTGTCAGCATACACTTTGGACTTTACGTAACCCCAAAGAAAAATGTCTAAAGGTTTGATAGCACTCGATCTAGGCGGCCAACTCACCTGTCCAAAACGTGAAATTAGCTGCTTTTCGAAATGATTGAGCAGCTGTATGGCAAGTGGCACCGTCCTGTTAAAACCAAGTCGCGTCAAGATTACGGGTTTCAATATCAGGTAGCATAAAGGTCGATATCATCGCGCGATAGCAAGCACCAAAAAATATGCACCAATAATTCCACCAGCTTATAAACCGCACCAAACCGTGTTTTTCTCTGGATAAAACGGCACCTCTTGAACCTTTTCTCATTGCTCTTTAGCCTTAAAGCGGCAATTTTGTTTATTGACTTTGACGTTGAGCCAGAAATGAGCCTCATCACTGAACAAAATGTTGGTCGAAAACAGCGGATCTTCCCGTTTCTCATCTAACGCTCATTTCAATAATACAGTTGCCATCATTTGAAGGTAATTATTTAAAAAAAAATAAATGCCACAAAATGTCCTTTTGAAATACCAATGAAGATTATACACATAATTTGAATTTTTATATTTTTTTGTTCTGAAAAAATACCTCTAGATGGATCACCATTTTAATATATGTTATACATTATAACTACGTAGTTGAACTAGTTTAGTTATACATTATAACTAGTTTAATGTTATCCAGTATAATGTCAATCCACAACGGTTTTATGGTCTAGGATTCATCATAAAAGTAAGTTAGAAGGCTCATCCCCATTTTATATTTTCCGTCATTCTGCTGTACATTGACTGAAGCGTACCAAGACACAATTTTATCGAAATCTTGTAAGCGTGTTATTTGGTGGTTTTCAGTATGGCTACACTTGTTTCGGAGTTCGACTTTTTGACAGCTGTCATTTGATTTCTTAGTTTGGTTTGCCATTTCATAATGAATAGATTTATTCCGGAACAACGTTTGCAAATCGTGGTGAATGGACCCAAAACGATATAGCCACCGATTCTGATTTTTACAAGAAATTTTTGTTCAGCGATGAGGAGCTTCATCGCTTAAATGGGTATATTAATAACCAAAATTGTCGCATTTGGAATAATGAAAATCTACAAGCCATTGTTGAGACGCCGTTATATACTTAAAAAGTCACTGTTTGGTGTGCTCCATGGGCAGGGGGAATCATTAGTCTATACTATTTCAAAAGTGAAGTTGGCCAAAATCTGACAGTCAATGGGGAACGCTATAGAGTTATGATAAATGACCTTTTCGTGCCTGAACTGGAGGATGTTGATGTGGACGACCTTTGGTTCCAACAAGACGTGTAGCCCCGTCTGGTTGGAACCAAAGCCAACGAAACAAACAATTTATTGACGGAAACTTTTGGTGAGCACATTATCTTGCGTCGTGGGCCTGTGGCATGGCCTCTAGGATCGTGCGATTAAAAACCGTTGGACTATTTATTGTGTGGTTATGTGAAGTCGCTTGTCTACGCAGATAAGCCAGACACGATTAGCGCCTTAAAAGAGAATATTCAGCGCGTTATTCTGATATACGGCCCCAAATGCTGCAAAAAAGGGGTCGAAAATTGGGCCTCTTGGCTGGAATTTATTCTAGCCAGCCGCGGCGGCCACTTGACCTAATCATTTTTAAAACATAATGTCAAACCCTTTTGAATATAATAAATTTAAATTCTTGGCCGTTACATTAAATTATATGCGTTTTATTTCTTCTTGAAAACCACACGCCTGAAAAAAAACACCCCTCAAAAGGTTATTTGTGTGGAAGATTTTAGAATGGTGCGAGTCATACAAACATGAAATAAACATATTGCAAAAAAACAAAATGCAAGCGAAATTCATGAATTAAGTTATGTGGTTTTTAATCTACACTCGGATAGTGTCGTTTGTGTGGGAGCTTATAAAAGGAGCGTTGTTAAGACTCTAATTTTTCGTCAGGTAGTCTTACTCGTAGTCGAGTAAGACTTAATTTTCAGCAGAATCATATGAAAAGTAATACAATTATTATGCGAATAACAAAAGTGGGCGAAATGGTTAAAATATGATTAAACAACAATTTTGTCGTTGGACAACACGTTACATTTATTTACCATTAACAGATTTTCAACAAAAAGTTTTTTGATCAATAAGTTTCCATTTTGCACATACATTTTTCAATACCATTCCCTAGTCTCAAAAAAACTATACTTATGAAAATATTGGATTAAATTCTAGTCGTATTACATCAAATAATTTATTTACAGTTGTACGGTTCACGATTTTTACAACAGTATTCTCGGCCAGCGGCTAAATTTGTATTTATCCATTTATTTTGGCAATTTTTTATAAATAAATACGCCCGCTCTTTGCGAATGTCCCGATCAACCGTGGCACAGAGTATGTTGGCCGAATTAGGTAAATGTTGTACAATCTGAAAAGATACAAAAAAAGTTTTGTATTACTTAATATTAAAATAAAATTTAAGCGAAATACAATTGAAAATAATTTAAAATGTTCGGCAAGGTATAGCTTTTAAAGCATCCACCATGATTCGCTATGAAAATGGGTAAAATAACAAGTATCCTATATATGGATCCCGCGACCATTACGGCAGATTTTTAGTTCCCATGGGTCAATGAAGCCGATCCTATTCACAGTGAATTCTAAAAATCACGTATTTGATTCCGTGGTAAAATTTTCTTCCATTTAAGTATCCATACGCCCATATTTACAACTGGCCGCTTGATTTTAATATAGAGTCAATTGGACGTTTGTTGCAACTTATAGGTGTTATTAGCCGTCTTGGCAATGTCAGTTCGATGCCGTTTGAGATTTTTGTAGTGCACCGTAAAGTTCCGATTTTATGCGCCCAATCCATTATCAGACCATATGGCGAATGTCGATAAAGTCATTCCTTAGATGTAGAGTCTAAAATGACGCAGGCCGTCTCTAAAGACAATCCTGCCGGTTCTATGTACCGGATTGACCCGATGCCGAATCTTCAGCCAAGGCTGGGGTCGGCACTTCGTGGGCCGCGACAACAACAAAGACTCTAAAAATTGTGTTGGCAGGTTGCACTTGTAAGGCCCACCGAGACAGTCACTTTAGAAAAAAAAGTTTATTAATAAATTATGGGAATGTATGCTTTTTTGACTAAGCAGTAAAATTCCAAAAAATATTATTCGTTTTTTTTTAAATATTTTGAATGAAACTTTGATTTGGGCCACCGGGGTTTCGATCAATATTTTGAGGTGTTGCAAACAAAATGAATATATTCTTAACTCCATCTTGTGGGTGAGTTTTTATAATACGTAGTTGTGTTCCAGAACTTACTACTATCTATTTATACTATCGAAAGGGCGTTCCAGTACCCAAAAAAAGTTGTTAAAGTAGTAAGCATTTTAACTTTTTACTCAAAGAAACATGGTGCAATAAACACGGTATAGTCACTAGACCAACAACAAATACTTTATAACAGTTCGTTGTACTGTCAAAGTCACTTGAAAGAAAATGCCAAAAATAATTTTTTTCAAGAATTGTCCATGGTACAATAAACAAGGTCACTCAGTCACTCACTAGCCCAACAACAAAAAAGTTCGTTTGATTGTCAAAGTCAATTGAAATAGAATGCCAAAAATAAATTTTTGTGAATATTTGATTATTATTGTGAGTGTTTGAAATGAAAATTTAGCTGTACGAGGGTAGCTATATATATTTCTGGCCTAGACAACAAGTGTTGCCTGGCGCCATCTGACATTTATTTCCATTGGAAAGTTTGACATTTATTAGCATAAACGTACTCAGAACGTTTTGACGTACGACCATCATTTGTGTTGTTTACAGTGACTTCAAAAAATCAATTTGGCAAAAAAAATATTGAATTAACTCGTGAACATTTTCATCCAATCATTTTTCACAACTTTCAAAGTGGATTGTCACAACAAGAGTGCATCGTTGAACTTAAATATTTGTGTGGCGATGAAGCACCATTCATAGCACCATAGCACTGTGAAAAACTGGTTTAATGAATTCAATGGTGGCCGACGCTCGATCAAAGATGAGATCGTGAAGGTCATCCAAAAACGGCCGTTGTGCCAGAGAACATTGATGTCGTGAGTGAACTGATAATGCAAGATCGTCATGTGACATACCGTGAGATAGAGGTTGGAATCGGGAGTAATATGTGGCTTTAATAGTTGTACATATGTTGTGAAATCGAGAAGGACCTTTGTATGGAGGCTATATACAAATATATAAGTACTTATAGATGTATGTGGTCCAGTTTTAACACAGTTAAAAAATGGCCGCTCAACATTTGCCATACAAATTAAGGACGTGATCTAGTGCAATTTGTCTACAGTGCCAGGACCTCAAATCGGGAGGAAGCTTTTTGAAAAAAGAACCGCTATAAGCAAATTTCATCATGCTCTGTGTAAAACTAGGTTTTGAAATCGGAAAAATCCTATGTATGATATCAAAATATGGACCGATGTGGACCAATTGCAATATGGGCGTCATCGATCCATATTTCACCAGAGATGAGTGTTGGTCACCTGTAATGTCTGAAAATAGGGTTTGAAATCGGAAAAATTTTATGTATGATATTAAAATATGAATGGACGTGGACCACTTTCAATATGGTTCGTCCTTGGCCCAAACTTGAAGAGTGTTCATTGTAATCGGTTCATAATAGCGACGATTTAATTACAACGATAGCTGGACAGACGGGCGAACATCGCTCTATGGAATCAGATAGTGATTCTGAGTCAACTGGTTAACTTAACATAGGATCTATCTCCATTGCTTTAAGGTGTTCCAAACATCAGCACTAAGTCATAATACCATGTGTAGGGTATAAAAAGTTCTGTGGGTGTAGGGTATAAAAAGTTCTGTAAATTTGCAGTGAAAATTGTTTTTGACCAATTTAACATTTTAAATTTGAATCGGCTGTAAAAAAAAAGTACTGATAATTTCTTTAAATGTCTGGTTTAATTGAAAATGTTGAACTCTGTCATTTAAAAATGGAACACCATCCGATGCGTTTTCGCTTTGCCTAATGAGCCTAAGATTGTTTAGCAGGAGATGAAGACCTTTGCCGAAAAATCGTGTTTTCAGATGAAGCTCATTTCATCTCGGTGGCTATGTCAATAAGCAAAATTTTCGCATATGGGGTTCAGAGAACTCACACGGGACTATTGGGAAGCCAATGCATCCACAGCGATTCACTGTTTGGTGTGGATTTTAGGCATTATTGGGCCATTTTTTCGAAAAAGAGCAAGGAGCCGACGTAACTGTCAACTGTGAGCGTTACCGCGCCATACTTAAAGAATTTTTGTTTCAACAAATTTAAGAGAATGACATGGACGACATTTGGATTCAACAAGACGGGGTCACATGTCACACAGCCAACCGACAGCCGGTTCTGTGAACCGGATTGACCCAAAGAACAATTATTCGGCCAAGGGCTGTCATTCCGGCACACAGTTGCCGCTACAACAACACAACCAACGCAATCATCGACATTTTATGCACTGTTTTTGAAAATCGAAAGAAAATCAGTCGAAATTGCGATGTCAATTGGTCAATCAAAGCTGCGATTTGAGCCCTTTGGATTATTTTCTGTGGAACGCTATTAAGAATGAATGTTACGCCAAGCATCCATAGATAATTGAAGCGTATAAGCATGAAATCGAAGTTGTCATTGAAGAGATTTGACCCGAAACAATCGAAAATGTGCTAAAAAATTGGGTTTATCAGATGAGGTACTGCCGGGCCAGTTGTGGTAGTCATATGAATAATAATGTATTCCAATATTAAATGACAAAGTATAACCTTTCCACTAAAACCGGAAGTTTTAAAAAATGTTTAGCTCGTTTGTTTTATTTCTGTCTGTTGCTTTTACACATTGAACAGGGATTAACCGGCTTAAGACCTCTTGCTTCTATATTTAAATAGAAGACAAGTTTTTAACAAAATGGCAAAGTGGCATTGATTTCCGTGGCTGCACACTGCTTTTATCATGATTTCGGGTCCGTGACAACCCTCTTCAGAAAGCTTTGCTGCAATTGTTGAAAGTAAAACCGAACTCTATAAGGCCAGACTCTCCCCAAACGAATGAGAACTACTGTTGTGAACCTTACCTTTCAAGTTCTCTTCACACAATTGCCCACGAAAATACAACTCACTTTTGCCACCTCTAAGAAGACTACACATCGAGAGCCATCAATAGATTTCAACACACACACGTAGTTGTAAAAGAGATCTATTGATGGTTCTCAAAGTGGAGTCTCTTTAGAGGTGGCAAAAGTGAGTTGTATTTTCGTGGGCAATTGTGTAAAGAAAACTTGAAAAGTAAGGTTTACAACAGTAGTTCTCATTCGTTTGGGGAGAGCATGGCCTTATAGAGTTCGGTTTTACTTACAACAATTGCAGCAAAGCTTTCTGAAGAGGGTTGTCAAGGACCCGATATCGTGATAAAAGCAGTGTGCAGCCACGAAAATCAATGTCACTTTTCCATTTTGTTAAAAACTTGTCTTCTATTTAAATATAGAAGCAAGAGGTCTTGAGCCGGTTAATCCCTGTTCAATGTGTTTTAAAAAATTATCAATACTTTTTTTTGCAGCCGATTTAAATTAAAAATTTTAAGTCGCACACCTGGTACATTTCGCAAACTGCACGGAGTTGTACTGAAATGGAAATGGTGAACTTGCCTATTATGTCACACAAAATTCTTCATGAGTAAGTCATTTTTTAAGCGATTAATTTTTTTCACGTGAACGTTCTTAGTATCAGGCTTTATAGTGCAGAGTATACAAATGACTTTGACCGTTTGTACCCAGCTTAAAACAGCAGGTTTTAGTCAGTTTATATCCAACACAGCTTACAAATTTGATTGAATTTACCATTTACGTTCCTCAATGGAATAAAATAGGAAACAAACAATTTAAGCAGCTTACAGACCAACGCTATTGGATGTAATAGGAACTCGCTCATTAAACGAGTAAGTGGTCGCTAAGGCGATAACTTTAAAACTTTAGGAGACAAATTGAAATTTCTTTATATACAAGAACTGATTGGCTTTGTGCACCATAAACCTTGTTGCTGAGATCGCTTAAACTCGCATAAGGTTATTCTTGAATAACTTTCTACCCACACATTTTAAATATTTAAAACAAACAGGTTTTAATGCAATTCGCCTAAAGTTTTCAGTAAATAAAATCTTTTTTATATTCTTGTACAATGGTGCGAAGTTATCCCTTTTGCGAACTCCTAAACGAGTTGACATTAGAACACGGTCAAAGTCTCTATCACTCACATAACAAAGTACATACGAGTACAATCCTGTCGCAGAGGAAACGCTTTGGTCTCCACGCTCCTTATTTTAAACAGTAAGGTCTATTTTTGAAACCTATTTAGTAGGTTGCTTCAATGATATTCCATACCTGCTCCAAACATTTCGTTTGACATTGCTTCTGTCCTACTCCATTGCAGGGGAAAGTGCGTCCCAACGAATTCGATATGACAGCTTCGCCCTGTGGGGGCTCCTGAGAGCCCTTTACAAATTGTGAACTCAGAAAGATGCCGCAAGTGCAAGGTTCCTCAACACTATCGTCGGCAATTGATGGTGATTTTTCGGAAGTTGTATGCGTGGTGGTGAGTTTATTTAACGATTCTGTAGTTACCGATGGTAAGGGCGAACTAATCACCGATGTTGAAGTTGAATCAGATGGTGACGACGATGTCTGATCGTTACTAACAGCCGTGGTAGATACAAAATCTTTATCCAAAGCACTTTTTTTTTCTTCTTTTGAGTTTATAGTCAATGTTATGTCGGTGGTAGAGCTTTCCACATCCGCTGTTGTAAGACTTTCTGAGGTTGTAGTGGAAATGACTTGATTCAAATCGTTATCCAGCGATGTTTTTGACAGTGTCACCTTTGGAGTTTTAGTCAAGTCTACCTTTGGTTTATGGAACTTTTCTTTGCCTAAAATTGGTTTCTTGAAGGCAATTTTGGTAATGCTAGCCTCTAGGCAGCAAGCAAGTAGAAGGCAGGCAAGTGCTGCGGCACTCCATGATGTTTTGCTGGTAATTCCTTTAAGATAAACTAACATGAGATAAGTTTAAAGATTTGTTTACGTTTAAATACTGCATATAAGCGGAATAAAGGTTATTTTTATATGCGCTCTTTAATAGACTATTTTTTAAATTTGTTTTGATTTGTTTTGACCGTACTTACCCATTTCGGTTGATGAACTGTTGTAGTTTGACCATCTTCACAGCGCTTTTATCTTTTGTAGTTCTTACCATCGCAATATGTTTTTTCGTCATGTCTCATATTTGTTTTCTATTTCATAGCAATTCTGCTGATTTCAAGAAATTCTTTACTAAGGTGAAATTTTCTGATTTTCTTTTAGCCGTTCTTTGGCCAAACTGGTGGGTTTTTGTGCTTGAAAGACAAGCTTACAATTGAACTTGAAATTGGAGTTTCAAGATCAAAAAGAATTAAGATATAAGCTTGAATATGGGTTACGTTTTTTCAATTAATGAAGGGCAAGCTGGTATATTTTTAAGGGAGGTAGATATTTTCTATATATAAACGGTGCGGTCATTGATTCTATTATACAAGATTATTTGTATTGGTTTTATAGGCTAAAATCCATTAAACCAAAGTGGCGTTTTAGGTAAGGCCTCGATATCTAGATCGATGTGCTCGACTCTTCAACAAAAAAAACACTAGAAGAGTAATTTTTTGTAGCCATTTTAGTACTTAGCCCGGACAACTATTAAGCATAAGAACAGAGATACCTTGGGAACATAAAGTTAAATACATATTGTATTCCAGACTTACATTCAAGGACCATTTTATATGGGAACACAATATCATTCATATGACTACCACAACTAGCTCGGCAGTACCTCATCCAATCAACCCAATTTTTTAGTACATTTTCGATTATTTCGGATCGAGTCTCTACAATGGCAACTTCGATTTCATGTTTCAATGCTTGAATTGTCTCTGGATGCTTGGCGTAACATTTATTCTTAATGGCACTCCACAGAAACTAATCCAAAGGGCTGAAATTACATCACCAATTGGCATCACAGTTTTGACTGATTATTCGATTTTTAAAAACAGTCAAATATAGATGGTACCGTTGTTATGTGGTAACGTCTTCTTGAAACCAAATGTCGTCCATGTCATTCTCTTGAATTTTCGAAAACAAAAATTCGTTGATCATGGCGCGGTAACGCTCACAGTTGCCGCTAACGGCGGCTCCTTGCTCATTTTCGAAGGCTGATCCCAAAATCCGCACCAAACAGTGACTCGTTGTGGATACATTATCTTCTCAATAGTCACGTGTGGGTTCTCTGAACCCCATATGCGGCAATTTTGCAATTTGTGGCAATTTTGCATAACCACAGAGATAAAAATTAACTTCATCTTAAAACAAGATTTTTCGGTAAAATTCTTTTTCACTGCCAAATAATCTTCAGCCCATCGGATGGTGTTCTATTAATTAATGACAAAGTTCAAGCTTTCTGTTGCAGTACCGATTATCAAATATTGTACGTCACTGAAAGGATACAACTCTGTCAAAGCTATGACAGGAATGACGGAGCGAAGCCAGTGAGTTTGTAGCAGTCACGTTGATAACAACCGTTTTTGTACTTTTGTTCATATTAGTCTTAACACACACATTTTCATAATAAATTATATTTAGTATATAATACGCGTGTTTTAATCAACAATCACAACAGAAAGTGGCGACGAGGATCTAAGAGAATTGAAATTGTGTGATTTGAGCGGGCACCTGTTGAACATATTTGTTGTTTTTCCGTCATGACGACTTCAGCGACACTAGAGCAAGTTCTTGCAAAACTGATGGTGCAGCAACAAGAGGCTTCTCAGCGTCAGGAAATACAGATACAACTTCAACAGCAACAGCTACAAAAACAAATTGACATGTTTGCAATTCATGAGCAAGTCATACAGGCTCAACAGTCAAACATACAACAACTGTTACAGCGTGACGTCACACCAACAGCAGACATGATCAGTCAGGGAAATTCATCGCAATCAGTCAGTGGCCTCGCCAGAGAGCAACTTATGGACATGTTGGCAAAACAAATGAGTGATTTTGTTTACGATCAGGAGGAAAATCATACTTTTGGGGGTTGGTATGGCCGATATGAGGATATTTTTGTCAACGATGCGAAGAAATTGTCAGATGATGACAAGACAAGACTTCTTCTCAGAAAAATGTCACAGCCAGTGTACCAACAGTATGCAGACGTAATTCTTCCATCAAAGCCAACACAAATTTCATTCAAGGATACGGTGGAAAAACTATCAATCATGTTTGGTCAGAAACAATCGCTGTTCAGCAGCCGATACAAGTGTTTTCAAACAGTCAAATCTGACACAGAAGACTACATTGCCTACATAGCAAAAGTGAATCGCGTCTGTGAAAAATTTCAACTGGATAATTTTACAATAGACAATCTCAAATGTCTCATTTTTGTTAGTGGACTTCTGTCACCAAGGGATACAAATTTCAGAAGCGAAATTCTGAAAATGTTAGATGAGGAGAAGGTAGATCGCCCAGTGACATTAGATACCATCAGCAAAGAAATTCAGCGATCACTGCAGCGTCAGCAGGACAACAAAATGATTGGCAACACTCAAGCATCAACACATGCCATTCATACAAAGCCTAACAAGTCTCGCAAGACTCAACAGGATTCAGTATCAAAAACTCCATCCACGCCTTGTTGGTTTTGTGGTGCCATGCATTACTCTAAGGCATGCCAATACAGGAACAATCTTTGTAAGCAGTGCAATCGAGTAGGACACAAGGAAGGTTACTGCAAGGTAATGACATCAAGAAAACAGAATAATCAAAAAACCCCAACCAAAGCAGAAATCAATAAGAATCGTCATCACAACGACAACAGAACAGATTCTTCACGCAACTCAACTTCTGCAAATACAAAATCAATTACAAATTTTGATTTTTCATCACGCCGTAAGTATGTGAACTTTTTTATTAATAATCGAACAGTCGAACTTCAACTGGACACAGCTTCGGACATCACGATTATTTCACAACAACTTTGGTCTGACATCCACAGTCCAAAGCTGGCAGCAACAAAGCGCTCTGCAAGAGATGCTAATCAGAACATTATTCAGTTTTTGGGTGAATTCACACCAATTGTTGAATTTCACAACAGAAAATCCGACATGAAGATTTTTGTGACAACGGTTGATAACTTGAACATTGCAGGTTCAGATTTCTTCGAAGAATTTGGCTTATGGGATATTCCAATCAGCTCAATTTGTATGGCTGTACAACAGGATACACATCAAGATCAAATTTCAAAATTTGAACATGAATTTCCCAAAGTTTTCAGAAATGAATTAGGGCATTGTACCAAGATCAAAATTCATTTACCATTAAAACCATCAGCAATTCCAAAATTTTGTTCTAAACGTTCAGTACCATACTCAGTCGTATCTTTGGTAGATGCTGAACTCAATCGACTAGAGGTGGCAGGAGTAATTTCACCAACTAATTATTCGGAGTGGGCAGCACCCATAGTTATAGTGAGACGCTCTAATAACAGAATCAGAATATGTGCAGACTATTCAACAGGCCTCAACGCAAACGTCGAACCACATTTTCACCCACTACCTCTTCCTGAGGAAATCTTTATTCACCTTAATAATTGCAAGTTTTTCACTCGATTGGACTTAACGACGCATATATGCAATTCGAGGTGGATGATGAGACGAAAGTTATTCTGACTATAAATACGCATCGCGGATTGTACAATTTTAACAGATTGGTTCCAGGCATCAAGTCAGCACCAGGCGCATTCCAACAGACAATTAAAAAGATCATATCAGGAATCCCAGAAGCGACAGCCTATCTCGACGACGTAATTATAGCGAGCAGAACATTTGATGATCACATCAAAACAATTCGTCAAGTACTCCAGCGTTTTACGGAGTACAATGTTACACTCAATTTAGACAAATGTGAATTTTTCCGAACTACGATCAAGTATTTGGGTCACATTGTGGATTCAAATGGAATCCGACCCAACCCGGACAAAATTTCAGCCATCATTAATTTGCCCAGACCACAAAACATCAGCGAACTTCGTTCATTTCTTGGTTCAGTCAATTTTTATTGTAAGTTCATAGACACAATGAGATCTATCAGAGCTCCACTTGATGAACTACTACAGGCAAATAAAAATTGGTTATGGACTTCAGAATGTGAAGACTCATTTTTAAAATTCAAAGAAATTTTATCATCAGATTTACACATTGCACACTACAATCCCAAGTTACCCATCATAGTGTCAGCAGATGCGTCAATTCAAGGACTTGGAGCACAAATTTCTCACATCATGCCAGGTGGGAGTGAAACACCAGTAGCACACGCTTCTCGATCTCTGACACCTGCGGAGAAAAATTATGGTCAAATAGAAAAAGAAGCTCTTTCATTAGTTTTTGCAGTCACCAAATTCCAAAGAATGATTTATGGACGGAAGTTTTTGCTTCGCACCGACCACAAGCCTTTACTGGCAATCTTTGGATCAAAAAAAGGTATTCCGGTACATTCAGCGAGCAGACTTCAAAGGTGGGCACTCATGATGACATATGATTTTGACATTGAATATGTCAACACAAACGATTTCGGTAACGTGGACATGCTTTCAAGATTATTACCAGCCACTCAATTACAAGATGAGGATTATGTTATCGCTTGTACAACTATTGAGTACAACATCAAGTCAATTGTACATGACAACATCAACTCTCTCCCAGTAACACATCATATGGTTAAATCAGCTACTCTCAAGGATGCAACATTGCAACAGGTAATACATCTAGTTCAAACAGCATGGCCAAGAAAATCGAAAGATCTCAGCAATATCGAGTTGGTACCATACTTCAACCGGAAGACTTCTCTATCAATAGTAGATGGATGTTTACTTAGTGGAGAACGTTTAATTATTCCATCAATATTCAGAAATCGTATTCTGAAAACTTTACATAAAGGACATCAAGGTCAAGAACGAATGAAAGCCATTGCAAGAAGCGCGGTATATTGGCCCAACATAGACCAACATATTATCGAATATCAACGCAAATGCTCCAGTTGTCAAATGAATGCTAAATCACCAGTTAAAGCTAATTTACAATCATGGCCAAATTCTACAAGACCTATGCAGCGGATACATATTGATATCGCAGGCCCAATAAGAACTCACTACTATTTAGTAATAGTTGACTCATATTCTAAATGGCCTGAGGCTTATCAATGTATCACCATAACAAGCAAAAAGATTATCGACATAATGTTAGATTTTTGTAACAGATTTGGTTATCCGGAAGTTCTCATATCGGATAATGGAACACAATTTACAAGTGTCGAATTCACCAAATTTTGTCAACAGCATGGTATTCAACATATCCGAACAGCACCATATCACCCTCAAAGCAACGGACAAGCCGAACGTTATGTCGACACAATTAAAACAGCACTTCAAAAGTCCTATAATCAAAATTCTAAAGACAACGACAATCTGCAAGATTTTCTACTCCAGTACAGGTCAACACCAAACTCAAACTGTGTGGGAGGAAAATCCCCAGCCGAATTATTCATTGGAAGAAAATTGCGTAATGAAATAGAACTTCTGAAACTTCAACAACCAGCTTCACCTGAAGATAGAAACACTAAAATGGAAGATCAGTTCAACAGAAAACATGGCACAAAACTTCGTGAATTCCAGATCAATCAAAAAGTCTTCATGAGAACTTTTAAAAATAATAAAATGTTATGGCAACCAGGTATCATCAAAGAAAGAATTGGCGAAGTTAATTACAACATTGAAATCTCTGATGGAACTAGACAAAGAATTATAAAATCGCACGTCAATCAAATGATTGAACGTCAGACTGAAGAAGAGGATTTTTCGTACGACGATTTGCAGCCATTGTTTAACCACCAACATAGTGAAACTTATTCAACCAACTCAGACATGTCACATCAACATCATCAAGATGATTATTTACCAGACGATACAAACAATCATCAAGATGATCCTTCACCCGACGATACCATCGATTATCACGATGATTATTCACCAAACAGTACATTCAGTT
Organism: Hydrotaea diabolus; assembly: GCA_963513945.1. NCBI lineage: Eukaryota > Metazoa > Arthropoda > Insecta > Diptera > Muscidae > Hydrotaea > Hydrotaea diabolus. The sequence continues at coordinate 146,831,543 of OY740718.1, read as the reverse complement.
CAGTACATGACAGCGATGGTTTTGAAGGTTTTGAATCGGACCAGTCAATACCATTACAACCTAGACATTCAACAAGATCGCGTAAGACTCCAGCATGGCTCAAGGACTATGTTCATCATTAACAAGGAGGGATGTTGCAGTACCGATTATCAAATATTGTACGTCACTGAAAGGATACAACTCTGTCAAAGCTATGACAGGAATGACGGAGCGAAGCCAGTGAGTTTGTAGCAGTCACGTTGATAACAACCGTTTTTGTACTTTTGTTCATATTAGTCTTAACACACACATTTTCATAATAAATTATATTTAGTATATAATACGCGTGTTTTAATCAACAATCACAACACTTTCCAATAAAACCACAAATTTGAAAAAATTATCCGTTATTTTTTTACAGCCTACCCTGTAGTCGCTTTTGTGTAATTTGCTTTTTATTTATTGGCCAACAGTTGAGCATCGCCCTGATTATGCTTCTGTTCATCCATAGTATAGTTTGAACGATTGCTTTCGATGTTCCATATTACGTTTCCATGAAAATTGTGAGTCCAGGATTACGCCTTAGTACTTGGCGTGAGCCGTATCAAGTATCAATTCCATGACACCGTTCATAATGCCACTCGTCACGGACGGAAATAAATAAAATTATTACCACATCCCCATGTGTTCGAATGTAATTAAACTTCGTTGATGACAAGAAGCCATAACAAACCCAAGAATACTCGTACGCCTCCCTGTGAAGTGCCTCGATTGAAGCCCTTTGACAACTTTCTGTAACCCATTGTAGCGTTGATGCTTCCGTTCTGCAGCATGGTAACTATCCAGTTCCTGTGGAATGGTTCTACGCCAATGTAACCTAGTACATGTCTTATTGCCGAGGTATTTACATAACTAAAGGCGCCTACTATATCTAAGAAGGCAGCTAAGGTGTACTGTTTATAGACTATGGTTCTCTCGATGGTCCTCACAACTTCATGTAAGGCAGTGTTTGTGTCGTCCCTAAAGGAAGGCCCGTTTGCTGGTGGATATGTTGTTGGAGGTATCTATCTTTTCTCAAAAATGTGCGGTTGTTAAGTCTTTCGAGCGTTTTCAAGTGAAATTATAATAGACTTACTGGTCTGAAATCCTTGGCGTGACTACGTTTTCCTGTCTTGGGTATGAAGACAATCTTTACCTGTCTCCAACATAGTGTTATGTAGTCGAGAGATAGGCACAATCTAATTTTATGTTAAAACTATAAAAAAAAACTAAATGTGGTTTGTTACACCGCTTAAAACTAGAAAACGACTGGGGCAAACTGGATACTTCCTTCTGCGGGTTTGTTCATAATTGCTACGCGAAGGTATAGGAAAGAAAAGTCGAAATTTTGGCGTGACAAAGCTGTTTTTTGAGATAGAAGTCTGACAATTGTTGCAAAATTGTAGGGTACTTTGGGGATGGTATATAGATGGTTTATGTGTAGTTTGCATGAAATCGGACGAGTGGGCGTGGTACCTCCCATACAAATCCCAAATTAAAAATACATTATTTTTGCTCCCGTTAACGGTATTTGAACAAAATTTGGTATTATATTTTGGTGTACATATTCTGAGTTTTGCTGGAAATGTGGGCGGGATTGGACAAAGGCGCGTAGTACCTCCCATACAAATCATAAATTAAAAATCCATTATTTCGGCATAAATCTGGAAATGCCATGCTTTTCACACGGCCAGCTATATGTGGCGTGTTCCCAAGTTGGGAAACCGTCCCTACTATTTATTTATGCTCCAGAGCAGAAAACAAAAAATATAGTGTATCGTACAGCCTTAAATTGAATACATTCATTGTTCTATTCTTTTTTTATATTTCAATAAAACAAACCAAATACTTCATTCTATTATTTCTGCTCCAGTTAAAGTTATTTGAATAATATTTGTATTCCGGTTCAGTGCACCTGTTATTCTTCTTCGAAATTTCAATCCACCACGACTTTGCAACTAAACCAGACTTTCAGTGAATATAATTTGAAGACAAAATAAGGTTTGCCGGGTCAGCTAGTATTATATAAATAGAAAATATAAGTGATGTGGTGATACTTGTCTTTGGTTAATTTTATGACATTTGTAGGGTGAGAAGCTGTTGATATCCCAGATAACTTTATTTGAACTAATTATTCTGTCAACTTTGATGCTTATTGGGTTTTGCTCTTCTTCAGCGGTATCCGAACAGCCTGGGAAGTGCGTCAATCGGTATAATAATCGTGGGTATATCTCCTTTCCTGCTAGGTGCTACAAACATTACCACTAAGTCATAATACCCGTTAGCCTCCGTACAAGTTCTATACCGATTTTAGGTTAAGCCGGAGCAAAAGCCAAATTTTACTCCTGCCATTGCCCTTATATAACATAATGCGCTGTAAAAAGCCATTCTATCTTTTCTTACACAAAGATTCAGGCACATATCAACTGACCATAAATTACTTTATCAGTGCTTTATAATAACTGGCTAAGTTTTTGCTTTAAATAATATATTCCTGGTAATCGTTCTATGTTTTGATGTAGCCCATGTACAAACCAATAACAAAAAATAAATCTAAGCTGTATCTAGAGTGCAATTGGACCAATTGCTGAAGTTGGACCAAATAGGTCCCTGACCCTATGATTACAACATGGACTTACGTAGGGCCAAAATTTGGGCATGGCCCACCGTAGGAACTTAAAAAGGATTTATTTAAACATGGTCTTATAATTTCATGCTCGGCCGTGTGACTATAGGGCCAGAAAAGTCGGCCCTCTTTAAAAATGTGCATTGGGATACACAATATTAAAAAAATTCCTCACCACTTTACAAATGCCTCGACCCAATGGGCTAAAAAAGGGCCCCTTTAAATATGGAAATATGTGTAGTCGAATAAAATGGAATTTTATTATGACCGAAAATTTAATGAAATTCGTTCTCGAATTTCTGGCTTGATTTAAAGAAATATCTGTTGATTAAACTTTTATGAACCCTCACCACACGTCTAATGTTTTTATTTTAAACACTCAGAAAAAAGTGCGATAGACCTATTAAAAATTATACCGTCCACTCAGGATTTTGTTCTTAGCCGATTAAGATACGACCGCCTGTCCATCTATTCTTGTCACTAAAGTGTAGGTCGCAACTATAAACCGATCTTGATGCAACTTTTGTCTTCGACTAATGACGGTCGGTATTGAAATTGTGCTAAATCGGCCCAAGTTCTGATATGACCCTATACAAATAAACCTCCATATTTGGAGTGTAACCGAAGAAAGAGCGACAAAATCACTCAGATTTCAACGTAATTAGAATCGTGAAGTTAATTTTTATATAGAATAAACATTGCTGAAATAGACCAGATCGGTTCAACAATCAACGAAATTTGTTTTGAAGCGTTATTTTGCATACAGCATAAACATTGTTGAAAATAGACCAGATTGGTCCTAATCTTTATGTAGCACCCCTCCTTCTTACGGGTCTAACCAACCTAACAACGACAAATTTTATGAGATTTCAATGCGATTTGGTATAAAGCACTTTTTGCATAGAAGAAAACCTAATTGACGAGAACGATCTATGTTTTTATATAGCCTCAATACAAATGTACTTCTGTTTGTAGTCCAGCCGTCGTAAGGCGGGGAAATTTCATCAGTTTCCAATAATATTTAATGTGTTGCACTGGGAGGCAAATTGGACAAAATGATCGGCGCATGGTTCATTATATGTGACGCGCAAAATAGAAAGGGACCTAAGGCTAAAAACCAGTTTTGTTCAGGAGAGCCATTTTATTCTATTTGCGCTTAGAATCGTCGACTTCACTTTCATAAAACGCGCATATCTCTGGGAGGGAACACTTTTGGGTCATGGGATCGGTCTCATTCGATGCTCAGATGTTGTCCACATCAAAAAAAGAAAAAAAAATGAAAATTGATTTTTTTACCCTTAGGTCCCATTCTCTGTGCGCTGTCACATATAGGGATGAGCCTTCTAACTTACTTTTATGATGAATCCTAGATTATAAAACCGTTGTGGATTGAAATTATACTGGATAATATTAAACTAGTTATAATGCATAACTAATAGCGTCATATATTAAGCCTAAGCCTTTCTCTATTAAGCCTAAGCCTTTCTCTATGCGCTGTCACATATACAGTTCTTATACCTCCAGATTTTTTTAATTGACCGACACTCAGGGTGTGTCCCCTATACATGCGATGCATTACGTTGTTGGGCGGAAAGTGAAGGAGCTGAGAAGGGAAAGAGTGAGTGATGTTTATTGACATTTGTCTTGAATTACTGGATGTCGTAATTGGTGGGTAATACATTTGCCGGAAGTCGATTCCACATACGGACAGTACCTGCGAAAAACGAATTCGATTTGTAGTGCATAGTGCGGTCTACCGACTAATCGATAACAAATGGGTGTGAATTGCTGGGAAGTCTTGTTTCCCTGCCGAACATCCTCACGTCAGGAGTAAGACCACGAATGTCTGAGGAACACACACCATGAAAGTAGCGATAGAACAGAGACACACATCCCACACTCCGACGGTGTTCCAGGGAGACTATAGTTGGATACCCTACTGTCATCTAGCAGCACCATCGCTCTCCTTTGAACACGATCAAGTAGTTCCAGGGATGATTTTGGAGCATCTGCCCATATATGGGAGTTGTATTCCATCTTTGGTCTGATGTAGGATGTATAAGTATAGATATCGAAAGGATTCAGGATTGAAATATTTTTGCACCGCTTTAGGAAACCTATACACTTGAGTGCTTCTTTTGACACTTCGAATAAATGCCTCGCCCAATGAGCGTCACATTATGTCTAGAAGATCAAGAACTTTCGATTGTTCGATATCCATACCATCGATAGATAAAGACGACTCTGTTGGGCCAAGGAATCGCTTGTGAGACAACAAGCAGCACTGTGGCTTACGCACATTAAAATCCACTCGACCCCATTCGGAAATGGCCAGTAAATCCCGGCCAAGTGCCTCTTCCATAATTCCGCTTTTCTTCAATACCTTAAAGAAACGGCCGACGGTCGAATGAATAACTGTGGTTGTTGTCATCCGCGAAAGAGTAGATTGGATTCACGGTCTGACTCAAAAAATCGCCAATGAAAATATGAAATAAAGAAAGAGAAAGGACAGAGCCCTGTGCTACAGCTGCGGTCAGCCTACGTTTGTTGGATGAGAATCCATCTACAACAACTCTTATAGTGCGATCTCTAAGAAAGCTGGATATAAATCGAGCAAAAGTAAAAGTATTATCGACACCAAATGCGATCAGCTTTGATATGAGTGCACCGTGCCCGACTCCAAAAAGGCCTTGGAGATATCCAGAGCCACGACCTTACTCTCATCAAATTGGTGGATTGACCGACTCCAACGCTCCGATAAGAAAGCCACCAGGTCTTCCGTAGAGCGATTTATACGGAAACCATACTGTCGATCACTAAGTAGGTCGTTGGACTTTAAATACCCCACAAGATGGTGGTGCATTCCATTTTCTTGGATAGCGCAGACTAAATCGCAATGGGCCGATAATTTGCAGGATTATTGGCTTCACCTTTTTTAGGAATCGGCTGGACGTTCGCAACCTTCCAACACGCTGGGAAGACTTCTGCACGATAAGCAAGGTTGAAAAGGTTGCGTAATGGACGGGCTAGCGTCGAAGAGCACTTATATAGGACAAGTGTCGAGATACCATCCGGTCCTGGGGACTTACTCACATCGAGATTCGCAATTGGCTTATATCATTTATGATTTGTGACAGTAGCGATATGTTTTTCTTATACGTAGTATCTACGCATAGGAAACCAACAATGCGTAGATACTTCTTTGGAACTATAGGAACTATACTACGACTATGGAGCCTAAAGCGTGTGTTGAGGGTATCATGTAGCGGCTTTGCCTGACATTCTTTATTTTTAATTTTTGGTGCTGAAAATCGTCCTCGTTTTTTTACTTGTTTCAACTTCGGTAGCTTCGTTTTTTTATCGTTTTGAATATGAATTGCACATCGTCTAAAATACAGAATAAAGTCACCCACAATTAGTTTTCAAAATAAGTTAATAATGAAATCAACAAAAATGTTCGAAAGTTTGTTAAAAAAAAATCCTACCGTTGGGTTTTCTTTTTAGATAAACCAGCATTTACCTAAAAAAGATAGACATTAAAAAACATTAAATTGTTATGTACCCATTAAAAGGGCTGCAATAGCAAGAATCAAATTAATTACAGATTACAATTAAACTCTCTGTAGTTAGTGTGTTTTTGACCTTATTTATTTGAGAGAAAATATCTTTCTTATCTCCTATGCTAGGAGTACAAAGTTTTTAATTATTGGAAATGTTGCGTCGTGGCATTTTTCTGGCTTATATTGTTTTTATCTATAAACTGTTTCTAAACTGCATTGAACAAATCGATTGATTCTAAAAATGACATGCCTTTTTTATTTTTGCTGACTTTAGATTATGATCAACTAATTTAAATCGAATTGCTACACAACAAAGATAATTTGGTTTGTGAATAAAAACGCAATTCTTTATTATGATTATTATTATTCTGAAGTCACACACATCGATCAATATTGTATTGTATAATTGAAAATAATTATTTTATAACGTATAAACTTTTAAACAGAAATGCACTTCAAATACATGCATACGTACTATTTCAGTCGGACATACATACATTATAAAACTCAGAAAGAAAAACGCAAAAAAAGGAATTCTATTATTTTTGACTTCTTTTTCCTTTTACGACGACGGGTCTGCTCTTTATGTAGCCACGCTTGCGCTTAACGTTCTTTCGCGATACGAAGTTTGTAGGAGCTAACGTTCGATCGTTGCGCTTTAAGGCGGGTCGATTAAATTCGTGCGGCTTTTTCACGCGATATATCCGCACTAGCCAATGTTCGCTTGTGTAGGCCTCTTCCAAATATGTCAGATCGAAATCCTTGTTGCCAATGACGGCATTACGCGTTCTATCATAGCCGGCGGGTCCTCTGTAGTCCAGTTTCAATTCGCCAAATCGATAGTAGCTCAGTTTGTACATGAGACAATTCAGTAGGGCGGGCGCTCCTTCGCTATCCACACGGAATTCACCGCGATCCGTAAAGTAGTCGCTTTCCTTGATATCTTTGGGATGTTCACCTTCGGCAATACGCACCATCCATAAGAATTTGTTGATATCATCGCCGGAATAGCCTATAACACCGCCAAAGATTACTAGAACGTAATCAACGTCCAATGAAGTCATTATTTCGTAGGACTTTTCTTCTGTGGAGGACATGGCCTTTCCCACCAGGGCTATGTGACTGTTATTCCATGTATTATTGTCCACTAGCGTCGTTCGGTTTGCCATTCCCGCTATCTGATAGCCATAATCCCACCAGGACATAATGCGGGCATCATCGGCGGTGTTCTGAGAAAGCCAATAGTAGGCCTCACGGAAATCATCCAAAATATTGCGAGATCCATCTTGACTGTTGTGGAAGGCCAACACAATGGAGGGGCTGGAGTAGGCATTGCTCGTTACCCAGGTGCAATGGACGGCAAACATCATTAGAATCATTAGTATAGCCAGAATTACAATGCTCCTTAGGTTTGAGCCCACTCCATTGTTCGTTTCCGTTTGTTGTGGATCATGCTTCAGACGATGCTTCAATTTTCCAGCCTTGTCGTAGAGTAACTTCTTTTCTGTGGGCGAGTCTTCATTTTCCTCGGCATTAGACACGGCACTAGAGCTGCTAGACGATGGCGCCGAGTTATCCTCGCGGAGGTAAACATCAAGAAGGCCAGAGAAAGCGACACCCGCCAGCATGCAGACAACAGGTGTGAGGGTAAGCATCAAACGCACCATGACGCCGGCAAAATAAACCGCGCTTATGGCGTAAAGCACCACAAATACACGTTCGTCGTTGATTTTCTTGATGCAATACCACACACCTACCGGGAAAGCACACACCAAAATGTGCAGATCGAAGAAGAAGGAGAACCATGTTGTGGGCTGATGTTCAGATACCGAAGCAATGATGGGAATATGGATTTTGGCATAGCCGGTATCCCAGAGAGAGTAGAAACGGCCACTCCAGGGCGCAACGACACCCATAACGGTCAGGCCCACAACGCCCAAAAACACCAAGGCAGCAGCACAGAGACCACCAACTATGAAGAGCCGCTTGAACTCATTACGCGATAGCACCGACTGAAGATATCTCAAAACGCCCACAGCGATAAGCAGGATAAACACACCCAGAGCAGCCATATGTTCGCTGGTACGTATGGGCTGGAAACCGACAAAGGGAATCTGCATGGACAGCACCAGACCCAATATGTAGAAAGTACTGTAGCTGGTCAGCAGCCGTGGTGAGTAACGTCCCATTATCAGCAACACAAATACGTGCAGTGGGATCAAGTTAATGATGAACACATAACCACCCCAAGCCGATACCATGTAAAAGTATGACAAAGCGGCAGCAGCGGACCAGAAAACCGATCCGGTCTTTACGGCTCTTACCCACAAAAAGTAGGTGAACTGCAAGGCAAATATAGCGATACCTTCGTTATCATATGAACCGGCTACCGAACGACTTATGTATCCGGGCACGATGGCGATGAAACTAGCAGCAAACAGGCCAGCGCCAGACGACCACAACTCCTTCGTCAGCAAATACGTTGAAATTGATGTGAGACCACTGAATACAGGAGCCAGGAACACGCAAATATCACGTATATGAACGGGAATGTTCAGAGCATGTAAAATGTAGTGTATACCGCCCGATGTGATCATCAAACCGGGGTACACGGTGCCACCCACAATGCGGCCCAGAGGATACCACGCTCGTTCATCGAACCAATTGAGAAACTTGTAAAAGCCATGTTGCACCATATACGCGGTGGCCCGGTAATTGAACCATGGATCGAACTCATGAATAATCGACTCAAACCGTATGACGGCAAAGAGACGTGACGAGAAACCGGCCAGCCAAGCAATCAATAAAACAGCGAAGGTTATCAGACTGCTATAACCTGCAGTTCTATTGAAGATTTTTGACGCAGGACGATGCATGTCGGTCCGCTATTCCACCAAGAGAAAAAAAAACTATCTATCTTTTGCTAATTATCGATTCTCGCCTGTTTACTGCAATGACACGTAATTCTTTCTTCTTCTTCGACTGACACACGAAAAAAGTAAAAAGACATGCTACACCAACCGGCAAACAGAAAGTTTTGTCGTTGTAATGCTATCAATTACCGTGAATGCCGAATGCCAGGGTGAATATGAAGAAGATAATGGGACGTGTCGAAAGTTGTTGCCATACGTTGCCCAATGTAGATGGCGCAAATGTAAAACTAGGCATCACACAAAACGGCGCGATTTCGTTGAATTGTTTCTTTTGTACTATATATGAAAGAGATGGCATGAACGACACAATGAACGCGACGCGTAAAACGTTTTGAAATGTACGCTGCTTTATACCGGAGGTAGTTTTATGTTTCAAAGGTGTAAGAGGTGTAAGTCAAAATAAAAAAAATTACGTGAACTAGCTGCTGAAAAGCTGTGAAAAAAAACTGCTGAAAAGCTGTTACTGGGATGATTATAAGATCAGAGTAGACTTTTTTCACCATCTGCAAACGAAAATTAGTGTTCTGATAATTATTTGTTCAAGGAATTTTTGAAATTTACAAAAAAAAAATAAATTAGCAAATGTTGTGAAGTCGTTTTTGAAGGTATGTAAATGAATTTGATTAAAATCATTTTTGAAAAATAATAATGGCTGCTTCCTCTACACTGCTCTACACTACAATTCTTCCGTGTAGAGATAAATGAAAAACTCCTAAGCGAGAGTTTCGTTTTAGGTGAATACTAGGCGTTAGGTTCAAAAATATTCTTGCTAAAAATTTTCTTGCGACGAGCTTAGTACGGGCCTTAATAACACGAGTTAAGTAAAAGTTAGTGTGCATACATTTTTCGATAGCAAACCAAGGTTCAAACCCGAAAGAAACATTAAAAAAAAATTTCTTTAGGCTTTTTCCCCATTTTTGGTTCGGCTAAAGTTTTTTTTATACCGAGGATTGGCTTGCCTTTCGGTATACAGACCAAAATAAGTTATATAGTTCGGTTCAAACCCGGTCCGGGTTCGGGGATCGTTAAAAACACAACTTTTTTATTTACTTTATGTTAAATATACCTGTGAAAAGTCGTATGTTTTGAAATTTTTTGAATTAAAGCCTAGTATTCACCTAAAACGAAATTCTTGCTTAGGAGTTTTGCATTTTTCTCTACATGAAAGAATTGTAGTGTAGAGCAGTATAGAGGAAGCAGCCGTTATTCATTTTCAAAAAAATATATTTTATTCATATACATTTAAATACCCTCAAAAAAGACTTTACAACATTTCTTAATTTGTTTTTTTTTGTAAATTTCAAATATTCCTTGACAAACAATTATCAGAACATTAATTTTCGTTTGCAGGTGGTGAAAAAAGTCTACACTTCTCTCATAATCATCCCTGTAACAGTTGCAAAATCTCCACCTTTTCGTTTCTGCTGAATACCTCCAAACGAAAATATCTAAACGGAATTTACCAATGGTGAATTTCGTTTGCTTTGCTTCATGTGTTTCTTTTCGTTTTAGATGAATACTAGTCTGTAGTTGAATACTAGGCTTAAATTCATTTGTTAGATAGTGTTATTATGTATATATACGCTCGAGGAGAAAGGAATACCGACGGCGTTCAATTATACGGCTTCAAACTTCAATTGCCAACATCTTCCCAACACTGTCTAACAGCTGTTCAAAGTACTTCATTTTAGCGGGTTTTTATTATCAGTTCGATTGACGCCGATTTTAATCAGAAGTAATAAAACAATAAAAGCTAAAGCGATAAACGAATAAGGTAAAATTAAAGTAGAAACGTTTTCTTTTTACTGACAACATGGTTCGATCGGAGAGTGTAAAAGGTTTTGATGGATTCGAGAAATCCGTGCAAGAGCTTTGTAAGGAAAACACAAAATTGTTCATCTACTTTACGGGAGAGAAGAATGAGCAGGGCGTTAGTTGGTGCCCAGACTGTAATGTGGGTAAGTTATTGGCACATCTACATATCTGCTGGAATACTATTGAATTTTCAATAAATGTGTGTATTACGTCTGTATGAACATGATTTTAAAACACAGCTGCACCCAAGGTAGAAGCCGCTGTCAAGGAGTTTGCCAATGATGACAGTTCCGTCTTTTTAACTGTTGACGTGGGCAATCGAGCTTTGTGAGTACATAACGTTTTTTTTTGTAAGGCCTTAGTTTGAATTAATTCTCGGATTGTTTTCAAAACTTTTTGCATTGATGGTGCTGTGCGGTCTGATTCGGACAATCGCCCTTGTGCTGTGTTCCAAATGCGAATTAGATCCGAACATTTAATACGAATTCTAGTTTCTAATTTTATTGTCCTGGCTTAAAACTGAATTTTTCAACTAAGCAAAATATTGGCGTCAAAACTATTTGAAGTTTTTAAGGCTAAATTTGATTCGAGATTCAAATACAGTCTACCTTTGTATTTAGCGCGGAGGCATTCATATTTTTTCCCCAACGTTTCCTACTAACCGAGATATGATCGTTGGAAATTTGATTATAACATGCTAGTATTGACCTTATATTAGGTATATACATACTTAGTAGGGACATAAATACTGTTACAACATTGAACATACCCATTTCAATAGGAGAACTTTCATATGGGTTTTGAAAGCTAACCTCAATAGCGTTAGTCTGAAACGGGATTTTAAAATTGTTTTAACTTTCATCATGGAGTGGTCAGATAATGAGAACCGAATCGCTGTAAAAGCGCTTTTGTGAAATGAAAAAAAAAAACGATATTTTCAAAACGCTCCGGCCACTGGGGATTAGACGCATCTTCGTCTATCGATGCATAAAACTGTTTGAGGAGACTGGAGATGTAAAAGACCGCCACCGGTCGGGCCGCCCGCGCACTGTTCAAACACCGCATGTCATCAAAGCCGTTTAATCAAGAATTCACAGATATCTGCTCCGAAAACAGAAAATCATGGCCCGTGAGATGAATATCACGCAAAATTCCTTGAGTAGAATCATTCAGAAAGACTTGGAACTTGGGGCTTGGAACAACGTACCGGACATTTAAAAAAAATATGATTGAAAAATGCAAACGTCTTTTGGTAAAGCACGCTGATAACTTGCATAGAAACATTTTGTTCACTGATGAAAAAAAATTTTACCGTTCAGGAAAAAATTATCAAGCAAAATAATAGAGTGTATGCCCGGTCATCTACGGAAGCATCTGAGGTGATCCCAAGGGTGGAAAAGAGTCATCACCAAGCTTCAGTCATGGTTTGGTGGGGTGTCTCTTTCGATAGGGTCACTGACCTGCATTTTTGCGAACAAGGAGTCGAAACATCGGCCAAAGTTTACCAAGAAACCGTTTTGGAAGCTGTTGTAAAACCTCTTAACTGTTCCAAAACCAGCCATGGATTTTTCAGCAGGATTCTTTGACGGCCCATAAAGCTAAAACGTCCCAGGCCTGGCTTCGAAACAATTTGCCTGCGTTCATTTCCTCTGAAGAATGGCCCTCAGGCAGTCCAGATTTGAACCCATTGGATTACAAATTGTGGACGGATTTGGAGGACAGGGTTTGTCACAAAAGATACCCAACATTGGATCTCTTAAGACTGCATTGGTTCAAGCTGTGGCCAATTTTCCAATGGACGAGGTTCGTGCAGCTTTTGACGATTGGCCAGTGCGACTTAAGGCGTGTGTAAAGGCAAAAGGCGGACATTTCGATTAAGTAGACTCTTTTTGGATACAATATACATCAATAAATATATTAAAAAATATTTGCTCCAAAAACATTCAGTACTTTTTATTTATTTATTTTTGTTTTTTGAAGCGATATTTTACAAATTAAATTTGAAAAATACAGGGTAACAAGTCAGTACTTTTTCTTTTACAGCATAAAACGTGTGTAACAGTATTTATGTCCCTACTAAAAATAAATAAAACTTGCAATTGTTTAAAGAAAATTTGAATTTTAAACCTTCTGTAACTTTTTTTTGGATAAAAGAACATATACGAGTATATTGCCGGAATCTGTGCAAGATGTACTATCAATGACTTAATGATGAAAACAATTAGATAGCTAAACCTTAACTAAAGCTTTACTGAATTAAACAACAAATGAAGAGTATCTGACCTTGCAGCTGGAAAGATATGAAAAATCCCTTTCGCGAGGATGCCCGTCTGAAGCTTATGGTCATTCCTACATTGATACGATGGCAGACGGTTGTGCGTCTGGAAGGAGCGCAATGTGAAAATCATGATTTATTGGAAATGTTTTTTAACGAGGATTAGTAGTCCTAATTGCGTTTGCCTTATAATCATAAGACTTGAATGGTTAAATTAATAAAGCTTGATTATATATATTGAAGGTTTTACCATCCCATATTTATCAGAACTTACTATTGATTTAAAGAACATTTGATTTTTGAAACTTAAGTAAGTTTAAGACCTACTGTCATTTTTATACTTGCAATTTAATTATAAGTATAATTATGTTAATAAATAAAATACACCATCATCACATTTTAATAAATACGGTTCAAAGTCACATGCTTAAAGGCCTGGACATATCTTTGTCGAAAAAGTTTTGCTAATAAAATAAATTTAATAGAGACACATTTAAACAATCAAGGCTCATGTCCTATGTGACCCGACATAGCTAATTATATAAAACTTCAATTAAATATGAATTAATAATTAAATATGAATTTTGACTGCTGTAGTAGATTTTTAATACCATTTGTAGTATTCACTTAACCTACATTTTTAAGCTACAATTAATAACAAACATAAAATATCATAAGAATTCCATAACGACCCATAAATACTGAATATGTATTTAGTTTATGTAATGGGTGATCCATCTAGAGATATTATTTTAGAACAAAAAAAAATATAAAAATTCAAATCAAGTGTGGCATCTTTATTGGTAATTTGAAAGGACATTTTATGGCATTAATTTTTTAATATAATTTCCTTCGAATGTTGGCCGCAACTACGCTGAATCGTTCGAGCATTTCGACCGGTATGGCTTCAATGACACGCCTAATGTTGGCTTCCAAAACCTGAATCATAGCTGGTTTGTCAACATAGACTTTGGACTTTACGCAACCCCAAAAAATGTCTAAAGGTGTGATATCGCTCGATCTAGGCGGCCAACTCACCTGTCCGAAACGTGAAATTAGCTGCTTTTCCAAATGACCTCCATTGTTTGGGCAGCTGTATGGCAAGTGGCACCATCCTATTGAAACCAAGTGTCGTTAAGATTACGGGCTTTAATTTCATGAAGCATAAAGATCGATATGGCGCTATAGCGAGCACCATTCACGGTTACGTTCCGGCCATCATCATTTTTGAAAAAATATGCACCAATGATTCCACCAGCTTATAAACCGCACCAAACCATGGTTTTCTCTGGGTATAATGGCAACTCTTGAGCCTTTTCTTGTTGCTCTTCAGCCTAAATGCTGCAATTTTGTTTATTGACTTTGCCGTTGAGCCAGAAATGGGCCTCTTCACTGAACAAACTTTTGGTCGAAAACAGCCGATCTTCTCGTTTCTCACCGAACGCTCATTTCCATAATACAGTTGCCAACATTTGAAGGTAATTATTTTAAAAAAATAAATGCCATACAATGTCCTTTCAAATTACCAATAAAGGTTCCACGCATGGTTTGAATTTTTATATTTTTTTCTGAAAAAAGACCTCTAGATAGATCACCCTATACTTCGCTTCTTTGCAAGAAGTACATAAAAGCCCACAATCTCCAGACCTAAACCCAATAAAGCATGATACAAATTAAATGGAGTCGTACACATAATAAGACATATAAAGAATCGCTTAAGAAATCATTGTTGTCGAACAGCATTAAAATTGAAAATTGTACTAAAAGATTGGTGAAAAGTATGACCCATCATCTACAATCCATTATTGATGCGTGTGGACCTCAAAGTATAAATTTAGCTCAAAGTTACATTTTTATTTTTTATTCATTTGGTGTACGCAAACTTTTTGACGTATTTTTGCGACACTTTGATGTTTTCCTGTAATTGCTCATACGAGTACATTTTAAGTCAAGCTTTTAAAAAAATCGTTTAGTGTAGTCCTTAGTAAACACATTAACATACTAAGAACTCTTAATCACCTTAGTATTTCATGGGTTTTTGTAAATCATGGGTTTACGTAAACTTTTTTGGTTCACTGTATGTATCCCTATTAACGTAAAGATTGATATGATTCGGCTCCAGTTGGCTGCATTCGTAAACTGTTCCTGTCTCAAGAAACCTCTAAAAATCAAATTTTCTTTAATAGCTTACAAGCTTCTAGTAAAACTAGCGGCCAAATGTAATTGAAAATCATTAGAGCTTAGACTTTGCGTTGAAGTAATGTTGAAATTTGTTTCTACGTTCAAAGTGATACTGTAAGCATTTTGTGAAATTTTTTCAAGACAATTATTTTCGTTTTATTTTCGGTTTTATGGTACCGCTGAAAATGTTTTTCGCTACAATTCTTGGTTTGAAATGCGTTATAGGACGGCATTGAATGAATTTAGGCATTTGGACATTGGTACATGTTCGACAGAACTACGTTTCTAGGGCCCGATAAACCATTTTCTTACTGAGATATGTAAAGAAAATTTTACGGTTTTTCAGAATTCATATGTCCATTGTTGAAGAGGGCCGAAAAGGTCATAGGGAGCCCGTAGGTCCTAATGCTTATTAAGTTAAGTGAGATAGTTCCACTGTTTCTGAGTAACCATATGTAGATCTTCGAAAGCACGGTACTCTAGGGACCTTGGACCTATTAGCCAAGGCCTCAATTATAATCGATGTTGTCTTTATACTCATACGAGGGCGGTTCGGAAACTTCTTAGCCTAGCACAAAAAGCGCGGTATTAACAGGAAAAAGTTAAGTGTTTTGGAAACTTCCATCTCTGCTATGAACACATGTTAAATTTTGTTTCGATCTGGCAACTCCTTCATATAGAAACAGGTGTTCACAAAAGACTCATCCGCGATTATTTTACAATGGAAAAATTAGAAATGCGTGGTGTCATTAAATATTTACATAAAAAAGGTTTATCGGGACAAGAAATTCATAATGATATGGTGAATGTGTTAGGTGAAAGTGCTCCTTCATATGCAACAGTAAAAAATTGGAATGCTGAATTTAAACGTGGTCGTACAAGCATTGAAGATGAACCACGTAGTGGACGTCCAAAAACAGCAACAACAACGGAAATTGTAGCCAAAGTGCATAATATGGTATTAAATGATCGACGAATAAAAGTGCGTGAAATAGCTAATATCATGGGCATCTCAAATGATCGAGTCCATTTAATTTTGCATGAAGAACTACAAATGAAAAAGCTTTCTGCAAGATGGGTGCCGCACTTGTTAACAGTCGACCAAAAACGCATAAGAATGAACATTTCTCAAGCTTGTTTGGTTCGTTTCAGCGAAATAAAATGGATTTTAAGCGTCGTTTCATAACTGTTGATGAGACATGGATCCACCACTATACTCCAGGGACAAAAGAACAATCCAAACAATGGACTGAAGCTGGAGGAAGTGCCCCAAAGAAGGCAAAAACAATTCAATCGGCTGGTAAGGTTATGGCAACGGTTTTTTGGGACTTCAAAGGTATTTTATTGATTGACTATCTGCAAAAGGATAAAACAATAATTCAGAGTACTATTGCAACCTTTTAGATCAATTAAATGTACAAATTCGAGAAAAACGTCCTGGCTTACAACACAAAAAAATAATTTTTCATCAAGACAACGCACCAGCGCACAAGAGTGTTCTAACAATGGCTAAAATCAACGAATTAAAGTAAGAGTTGCTTGACCACCCACCTTATTCTCCTGATTTAGCTCCCAGTGACTTTTACCTGTTCCCAAATCTAAAAAAATTCCTTGCTGGCAAGCGTTTTACCTCAAATGAAGATGCAATTACAGTTGTAAACCACTATTTTGAAGACCTTGAGGAAAACTATTTTAATCAAGGGATAAAATTGCTAGATAAGCATTGGACTAAGTGTATTGAAGTTTCAGGAGATTATATTGAAAAATAAAAATATTTTTGAAAAACTAACTATTCTCTTTCATTGATAGGCTAAGAACTTTTCGTACCGCCCTCGTATGTCCATAGTAGAAGGAGGGCGATTTTCGGGCTCCAATAAAACGGTGCAAGTGCAAAATGGGCCAAATCTTAATTAGAGTTACATATTTGAATTGCTAAGCAAATTGTACCGTTCTGTATAACCATGTCTACCCAAACATTACAGGGCGGCTTTTTGGTCTAAGGGTCCCATAGGTTAAGCCCCATAATTCAGAGAAATCTTAACATTTGAATTCTGTCGATAACCATATCACCCCGAACATAACATGATGGCTTTTAGGCCCAGGTTAAGGTCTCTAATTCAGAGAAATCTAAAAATTAAAATTCTTTAGATTACCATATCTCCCCGAACATTACAGGACATAGGTTAAGACCTCTAATCCTGATAAATCGTAAAATTAAAATTCTTTAGATTTTAGGCTTCAGCGCCTATAGCTAAAGGCATCTTATTCAGATTCCAATTTCACTGTTTCTGAGTTCAAAAAGGTCCATATTTCTAAGGACCTATTTTTCGGCACCCTAGGGACCTTATACCCATCAGTACATTACTTTAAATTAGTCGACATTAATTTGTATTTTTATCCATGTGTCCAAGGTGGCCGGTTTTTGAGCCTCTAAGGAAGCCATATGGAAGAGTCTAAGTTCCAAACTGGCCCACATCTTAAATATAAATACATACTTGGATTTGTGAGAAAATTACAGAGTTTCTAGATACCCACATGTCTCCGAACGATTACTTCAATTCAGCCAAATCGCTAAATTGATGTGATATTCAGATAATTTAAAAAATTTGACTGTTTCTCAAATGTGCCAATGTTCGAAAGGACCTATTTTGCGGCGCCCTAGCGTATCGGAAAATAAATTTGATTTTTTGATGTATGATAAAACGCTATTGTTTTTTTAATACCAATATGTCTATAAATCAAGATGGCCGATTTTTGGTCTCCTAGGTCCTATGTGGGCCGGTCCAATTCCAACATTTTTTCAAACCATAAATATAGTTCCATATTTGGAATTCTGAGAAGATTTCACCCAAGTCAAGAAATAAATATTGGTCAGTACTTTTTGTAGTCTCAAAGGGAAGTTTTTCTCTTTTTGCTAGATTTGGTCTATTTTCAACACCAACCGATCTGCAACTATAAAACATACATCAGGTAATGTATAAGCCTTAAGCTCTATTTGTTTGGACTGAATCGTATTTGAAACAGACAGACGGACGGAGAGACGGACACTGATATATCGCCCTAGAATTATACGACGATCAATAATATATAGGGACGAAGATAAGCAGTGTGCAGCCACGAAAATAAATGCCACTTTACCGTTTCATAAAAATCTCGTCTTCTTTTAAAATGTATATGCAAGAGGCCTCGAGAGCTGGTTAATCCCTGTTCAATTCGTAAAAACCGACAATTTTTGTTTTGCAATTGGATAAATTTGCAGTGTGTGGACCCAACGGCCGAAATAAGGGTACCAATAAACAATAACATTTCCACACAACTCCAAATAACCTGTTTCAACTTGGCTTTTCTGCGTGACTTGTGCTGCAGGATGTCATATAGTCGACCACGCCGGACTTTGACTTTTTATACCCTACACCTCACTAGACCAGGGTATTATGACTTAGTGATGATGTTTGTAATACCTGGTCCATATTGTTGAAAAGCTCACCATCACCAAGGGTCAGTTCCGATTTTAGGTCCTGTCGTACTAAAGTCCACATTGTAAACCCAATCTAGCTCGAATGAAGCATGCTGCGTTATGTTCGACCTAAATTTTCAATGGTGAAATCTGCCGGTTTGTCTTTCATATACGAGCCTTACAAATACGTCCTTCTCTCTAGATGTTACATATTAAGTTCGACCTTGCTCAACCTCCAAAGAGAGGCGCGAAAACTTCTAAATGGCAGAATGGTGTTCCTCATAGTCAACCACGATCGACTTTAGCCTTTCTTACTTGTTTCGTTGTAAGTTTTCTTTAAATGAAATTGACAAAAGACTAAGTTTTAAGTGTGCCCGTCTGAGGTGACCGGCTTAAGGCTAAAACATCACTATTAAGAAAATTTGCATATAAACGCATACGTGTAAAGAAATATGCACATAAGGGTGCGTCGATTGTGCCATCGATTTTTCGATAGCTTTTGACTTGAGGAAACAAAGTTTAACTACGACATATCAAAAAAATCATTGTCGACGCGTCCAAATTTCAATTTTTTTACTTTTTCTCAACATTAATTTTTAAGGATTTTAGTATTACTTAGTATTATATTTTTTTTAAATACTACCTTTTCCAAGGTGACATACAAATATGCATTGACACATGCTATACAATATAACATATGAGAATAGAAAAACGACTGATTCGATTCTTACAATGATTGGAAAGGTAATATTTAAACAAAAGATATTTTTTTATTTATTTATTTATCTAGTATCTAACAAAGTAAATTTGCAAAAATACTCAAAAATTGTCTAGAGGCGCTTGGTAACAAGGACCATATGCGCCCGCCGCTGATTAAGGAAGTTAAGTGGTTTGAAAAATTAATTATCGGTTAAATTGATTCAGTATTGTGGATATGCATAGAGACTGTTCTAAATGAAGCAGTCTAAACATCTCGAATGTCTTGTCTTCTTTATAATCCAATAATTTTTGACATGTGGTTACATCTACAATCCAGTAAAGCATCAAGTGGTTCGTCCAGTTTGGAGTGGGCACATCCTGGGGCTGATCCTGTCAAATAGTGTTGTGTATTAAAAAATTGCTTTCCCAACCCTAAGCCAGGCCAGAAGAACGCATTGCTCTCGAGAAAAGTTAATGTTGTATTTTGGCCTTTGGGGATTCGGATTGATGTGCCTGAGAAAAGTTTCCGAGCGTTTTCAGTTAGAGCGGTTTGTTTGTAGCTGTATTCTTCTACATTGGTTTCTTATCACCATTGGCAAACAAGGTGACTCCGTGATGGTATGGAAGTTTATGGCTTCTTTGGCTGCTAGATCCGCATATTCGTTCCCTTGGATGCCAATGTGTGATGGAATCCAGATTAGCATGGCCTGGTCGCTGTGGTTGTTCGGGGAGATCATGTCAAGAAGAAGTTTATCCTGTGTTCGTTGAGAGGCTTTAATGGCACTAAGACTGTCTGATAGGATTAGGGGTTTTTTCTCAGTTCAGCTGCGTATTTTAATGCAATGTTTATAGCAGCAATTTCTGCTACAAAAATACCAGCATAATCTGGCAGTCGACTTTGGTGAATGGTGTTAAAAGATGTATGTGATTGCTCAATCACAGCATATGAGGTTCTGCCTCCTTGGAAGAAGCCGTCAGTGTAGAGAATGTTGCCTGGTGAGAGAAAGCTTGTATTTTATCATGTAAAAATGGTTTGATAAAGTCGATGTTAGCACTACGTCCCAATGCGGTACTTAGACTGATATCTACCGTGGTGGAATGTGGTTTGGTGGATCGTTTGATTGGCTTATTGGCTATATGGATATTCCATTCTCTAAGTTGGTTGACTATTTGTCTAATTGATGAGTGAGGACACCTGCCCGACACAGTCAGGTGTTTCCAGAATAGGTCATGCAACCCATCATATGGTGAGGTTATTGATCTATCCGCTAAATTTGCAGAGTACGAAAGCAGGATAGAAATGCATTCCTGATAATTACTCTCTACCCTTAAGGCGTATAGTGGCGTGGCTCGTTGCAACCCTCAAGCGGTCCTAAAACAATTGTTCATTGCCGTGCTTATGGAATTTGTATTGTGTTTGTTCGTCCAGCCTACTAAAAAACCTCAAAAATTAAGGTTGAGAAAAAGTCAACAAATTGAACTTTGGTCGCCTCCAAAATGATTTTTTGATGTGTCGTAGTGGAACTTTTTTTCCTCATGCCAAAACCTATAGAAAATTCAATGGCACATCAGTTACTAAATCGACCCACCCTAATGTACATATATGATAAAAATAGAGAGAACGAGATAAAATTGGTCATACAATTTTTGAAAGTCTTAAGAAAATCACGGGTTATTTTAATACATATGTACATTCTACTTTCCTACGGCAAGTAAAATTATTATTTCTTACATCCTTTCGCTTTCGTAGCAAAATTAAGAAAATGACACATTATTTATATTTTGACTCGTCAATATTTATTGAATTATTTTTTTTTTGAAGATTTCCGATATTCCATGCCAATGGAAGATCAAAAACAACAAATTTATTTGATTTCTTTTTCATTTGCGTCATTTTTTCTAACGATTTTTCCCCAATATTTTAGTTGTGGATTAAATTGAATGCTTTTGTTTTATTTCAAATGAATCATAGTTTATATCTAATTCATGCTGACAGCGAAGAAAAACGCATCATTTAACATTTACGATAATCTAAACAGACATTTGGAATAAGTTTTTTTTTTATGAAAGAATTTATAAAAATATAAATACATGTTATTTGGGGACATGTTAAAATTTATGGAGATTTTTGCATTTAAAGTTATGTTTGATGGAAAATGTATTGAACTTGCGTTGTTTAATAACAGCCATGTAAACGTCGGCCGCTGGCGGTGTGATGTTAAGTTTGCACGACTATCACACGTGTCAATCCAGGTAAGAGCATCGAATTATTTTTAGCGATGATTTTTCCATCTTGCAAATTCTACTTTGATTCAGTAAGTAAATTACAGAAACAGTCTAGGTCAGTAAGTATACGAATTATGGCGTTCAATGATTCCAGAAACATGTAAGTCGTATGTACATAGATGTAGTAAATACTCCTTCTTTAAGCTGCAAAAATGGTACACAAATTATGACATGTTGCTAATGTCAAAAAAATAATTAAGAGATATCAATGAAATGTAAGCTGCGTGAAGCAGTATCAAATTCAAAGGGGAGGGTTTGAAATTTATTTAGAGTACTGGAAAAAAATTAAGTAGTCGAATTCACATGAAATTCCGTTGTTTAATAACAGCCATGTACGCGTCGGCCACTGGGGGTTTGATGATTAGTATGCATGACTATCACACAGGTAACCGATCCACCACGCAAATGCTATTTTCATCCAGTAAGTAAAGTTCACGTCAGTAAGTATTCGAATTATGCGGTTCACCGATTTGACAGAGATTTATTTACCCTTTGTTCTTAAATGGAAATTTGAGCGAAGTAAGTAGTATGTAGTAAATACCTCTACTTTAAGCATCAAAAATGGCATTAAAATTAAGACAGATTACAAAAGACAAAAAAAAAAAAATAAGACATTTTAAGAAAATGTAAGCTGCACCAATCACTATCAAATAAAATGGAAAAGCAAAATTTGGAGTTTATTAAAATAACTGGAAACTACGTAAGTTGTTGAATTTATATGGAATTGCGATGTTTAATAAAGTCTGTAAACGTCGGCCGCTGGTGGTTTGGTGTTTAGTTTGCAAGACTATCACACATGTAACCGATCCGGGTAAGAACTTCGAAACGATTTCAGCGATGGTTTTTACACCTCGCAAGTGCAACTTTCACTCAGTAAGTAAATTACATCAACAGTCTGGGTCAGTAAGTATTCGAATTAAATGGAACTTTCAGCGAAGTAAGTAGTATGTACATTGATGTAGTAAATACCCTACTTTAAGCTTAAAAAAGGGTATACAAGAAAGTATGACAGTTTGCTGAAGCCGTAGAAATAAATAAGAGATATCAAGGAAAAACATTTGCCGGAAGTCGATACGGACTGTAAGAGCACAAATCGAATTTGATCTGTAGTGTATAGTGCGGTCAACTGGCTAACCGATAACAAAAGGTTGTGTATTCCTGGAGAGTCGTGTGTTCCCTCCGAACATCCTCACGTCAGGAATAAGACGACGGAAGTCTGATGAACACGCACCATGAAAGCAACGATAGAACAGCGTCACGCAACCCACACTCCGGCGATGCTCAAGGGAAACAATAGAGTTGGATACCCTACTGACGCCTGTCAGCACTATCGGTCTCCTTTGAACACGGTCAAGTAGCCATTAAGATGAGTTAGGGTGATTCTAGACCACCTGCCCATATATTGGAGTTGCATTCCATCTTCGGCCTAATGTATGTTGTATATATATAAAGGAGATCAGAGAGGAAGTGTAATATTTCTTGCACCGCTTAAAAAAACCTCTGCACTTGAGTGCTTCTTTCGACATTTCAAATACATGTCTCGCCCAACGAGCGTTACATTGTTTTTTTATGACCAGGACATCAAGAGCATCTGATTGCTCAATATCCATACCATCGATAGAAATTGACGACATTGTTGGGTCAGCGAATCGCTTGTGAGACGACAATCAGCAGTGGGTCTTACGCGCATTAAAATCTACTGTATTCACACGACCTCACTCGGAAATGGCCAGTAAATCTTGGCCAAGTGTTATATCAATAATTCGCCTTTTTTCTTCAATTTGTTGAAGACTTAAACTACGGTCGAATGAATATAAATGATAAAGGTCAGTTTTGGTTAAATGGCTACGGCATTAGGCAAAAATTCCGTGTTTGGAGCGAAGACAATCCTCAAGCTGTTGCCAAGTAACCATGACATCCATTAAAATTTAGTGTGTTGTTGTACCAGGGTGACAGCTCTTGGACGAAGATTTCCTTTTTCGGGTCGATCCGGTGCTAAGAACCGGCTGTCGTGGGAAATTTAGTGTAATACCTGCTGGCGGCATCATCGATCCTTATTTCTTTCGAAGTGACAAAAGGCTTCATGCTTACTGATGGTGTTCATTTTTAAGATTTGGCTAAAATGATCGGACACATGAACCAACATGGACCTACAGTACGAAAAACTTTGTTCATGATCTCCATATATTCACGCAGTCACTCCGCTTGGAACACCCAAAAATAATGATCGAAGACCCCGTACTGTACAAATATTCTGAATTGTCGTAAAATTCTAAGATGTTCTACGAGGGCAGATCAATAATTCCAACTTCCCAATTACCATCTGTTAATAGACTACTGTCAGATTTGAAAGAGTTCCGTCATTTAGTTTGTTCAAAACATACAACCTCGTGGTTTTTGGTAAAAATAGAAAAAAGTGAATTTTGAGTGCTCAATAAACATTATTTTTGCGGAAAAAAACGTCAATCAAACTAAGGCAAAGCTTGATAAATACTATGTGGACTCTGCACTATCGATTTCAATGGTAAAAAGAGGTCTACTAACTTTCGTTGTGGTCGCGCAAGTACAAATGACGCTGAACGTTCTGGACGGCCAATTGAGGTCAGTACAGCCGAAAATGTCGAAAAACTTTACGCTATGGTGTTGGCCGTTCGAAGAGTAAAAGTGCGTGAGATTGTTGATGCCATGTGCATTTCATATGACAGTGTGTCGATTAATACCTCATCCGACTTGGTCCCTCATCCGTCATATTCTCCGGACTTAGCCCCCGGTGACTTTTACCTAAAGAAATGGCTCGTTGGAAAGAGATTCATTTCCAACGGTGACAATCTTGATCAAACGGTTGATATATTGAAAATGGGCCAGATCGGCTTAGAGGTTAAAATCGGCTTAGATGTTAAAAGTTTCCCCCCTCAAGATCTGAGTCAACCTTTGGATAGATCAACAATCCTGATCTAAAAAACGCAATTTCTTATGAACCAATAGAGACATGACAATAATATTTGCAACACATGTGGCTGGCGTGGCTCGAAACACATTCTGGAGCAAAAGCGGGCGGTGTCACGTCCCTTTTAAAAAATCGCATTTATG
The DNA here is from genome assembly GCA_963513945.1 of Hydrotaea diabolus. NCBI lineage: Eukaryota > Metazoa > Arthropoda > Insecta > Diptera > Muscidae > Hydrotaea > Hydrotaea diabolus. Next base: position 146,806,603 of record OY740718.1, on the reverse strand, counting down.
GCCAAAGTAATGGACCGATCATTATAAAATTTTAACAGAATGATTTTGAAGATTATATTGTGGGAAAATTCGACAAGAGGGTGTGGCCTCGCCAATGCAACCCTGAACTTAGAAAGGCTATATCTTGAAAACTAATACCGATTTGATGATAGTAGATGGTATATATAAAAGAGGTCGGTGTCACGCACCTTTACAACATTTTCATATTGGACCGAAAGCCATGATGGAGGGCATATTAACATCTGCCCGGCCGAACTTATTTTGTGCCTTTGTTTTTTTTTGTTAAGCCTCAATACTACACGGTGGAATGTATAAGGTTCACGACATTTTTACTTGTTATTGCTGTCCATGTACTTTATGTTTAGAAGACATAACTGACAGTAAAAATGTAAACCCAAATTACTATTTTCCTAAAGTTGTTTTCTGAAATATCTTTACTTCACCTTTGTACGTGTATGATACATAAGTGGTAGATACGCCCCATGCTAATACGCTTAAGACAATGCTAGTGAAAAATTGACGGACAGCCAGAAGGAATATTCAGCCCAATTCTTAATATTCCCAGGGAATTCTTTTTTTTCATTATAACGAGGGATAGAAATTTCAAATGTTCGAAGTCAGCTGTTTTTAAAAATCAGCAAATATAACAAAAAATATATTAAACATGTGTTGCGTTAATTAGTAGGCGGGCACTAGGGTGATTTAGTCGCGGGGTGAGACATGTGTGGTCTGTTTTTCTGCGCCTACTCTCATTTTTTTCGCTGTGGCTTTTGGGATGTGTATCTGTGGCATTGTCGTGCATTCTACTTTCAGCCACCTCATCGTCTGGCACTAACATCTCCAGCATTACAGGTAAAAGACTATCGGGATTTTGTCTTTTGGAAGTTAAAGAGCCTGACTCAAACGTATTGGCTACACCTTCTACGGACTTTTTTATGGCAAGCAAATTACTTAGTAGGAACGTAGGGGACACGTTTTATGCTGTAAAATAAAAAGTACTAAATGTTTTTGGGCTAAATATTTTTTTAATATATTTATTAATGTATGTATATTGTATCCAAAAAGAATCTACTTATTCGAAATGTCCGCCTTTTGCCTTTACACACGCCTTAAGTCGCACTGGCCAATCGTCAATAGCTGCACGAACCTCGTCCATTGGAAAATTGGCCACAGCTCGAACCAAAGCAGTCTCAAGAGATCCAATGTAGGGGTATCTTTTGTGACAAACCTTTTCTTCTAATTCCACAATTGTAATCCAATGGGTTCAAATCTGGTCTGCCTGAGTGTCATTCTTCAGAGGAAATGAACGCTGGCAAATTGTTTCGAAGCCAGGCCTGGGACGTTTCAGCCTTTTGGGACGGCGCAGAATCCTGCTGGAAAGTCCATGGTTTTGGAACAGGGAATTGATAAGAGGCTTCACAACAGCTTCGAAAACGGGTTTTTGGTAAACTTTGGCCGATGTTTTGACTCCTTGTTCGCAGAAATGCAGGTCAGTGACCCCATCGTAAGGGACACCCCACCAAAACATGACTGGAGCTGGGTGAAGATCTTTTCCACCCTTGGGATCAGTTCAGATGCGTCCTTAGATGACGCATCTGAACTGAACTATCTGAACTATCATTTTGCTTGTTAAATTTTTCCTGAACGGTAAAAACTTTTTCATCGGTGAACAAAATTTTTCTGTGCAAGTTATCAGCGTGCTTCACCAAAAGACGTTTGCATTTTTCAATCCTATTTTTTTTAAAGCTGCAGTCAATAAATGTCCGGTACGTCGTTTGAAAGCCCCAAGCCCCAAGTCTTTTTTAATGATTCGACTCGTGGACTTTTTCGTGATATTCATCTCACGGGCCATGATTTTCTGTTTTCGGAGCGGATTTCTGTGAATTCTTGATTTAACGGCTTTAATGACATGCGGTTTTCGAACAGAGCGCGGGCGGCCCGACCGGTGGCGGTCTTTTACATCTCCAGTCTCCTCAAACAGTTTTATGCATCGATAGACGAACATGCGTCTAATCCCTAGTGGCCGGAGAGTTTTGAAAATATCGCCTTTTTCATTTCACACTTGAAAAGCGCTATTACAGCGATAAGGTTCTCATTATCTGACCACTCCATGATGAAAGGTGAAACAATTTTAAAATCCCATTACAGACTAACACTATTGAGGTTAGCTTTCAAAACCCATATGACATTAACGGGGTATGTTCAGTTCAGAAATGGGTGTGTTCAATGTAGTAACAGTATTTATGTCCCTACTAGTAGTTTGCCGAACACTTCTGGCGGAAATATTTTTTTGCCATTTATGCAACACAATATCATTCCTATGACCACCACAACTGGCTCGGCAGTGCCTGATCCAATCAACCCAATTTGTCACTACATTTTCGATTGTTTCAGGTCGAATCATTGCAATGGCAACTTCGATTTCATGTTTAAACGTTCAATTGTCTCTGGAAGCTTTGTGTAACATTTATCCTTAATGGCTACCAACAGAAATTAATCCAAAGGGCTCAAATCCCAGCTTCGAGGCTGCCAATTGACATCAGAATTTCGGCTGATTATTCGATTTCCAAAAAAATTGCGTAACATATCGGTGGTTGCGTTGGCTGTGTGACATGTGGCCCCGTCTAGTTGAAACCAAATATCGTCCATGTCATTCTTTTGACTATTTGGAAACAAAACTTCGTTGAGCAAGTATAGTCAAGTGTGGGTTCTCTGAACCTGATATGCGGCAATTTAGCTTATTGACATAGCCACCGAGATAAAATGAGCTTTATCTAAACACACGATTTTCCGGTTAAATTCTTCATCTCCTGTCAAAAACTCTGCCGAGCCAGATAGTGGGACACAATCCACTATTAAATGTCAAAGTTCAACCTTTCCAAAAAAACCGGAAATTTGAAAAAGTTATCAGTAATTTTCTTTACACAGCCGATTTAAACTTAACATTGTAAATATCCCAACCTTTATATAGGGTGATCCATCTAGTGGTATTTTTCAGAACAAAAAAAATATAAAAAATTCAAATCAAGTGTGGAATCTTTATTGGTAATTTGAAAGGACATTTTATGGCATTTTTTGAAATTAATTTCCTTCAAATGTTGGCAACTGTATTATGGAAATGAGCGTTCGGTGAGAAACGGGAAGATCCGCTGTTTTCGACCAAAATTTTGTTCAGTGATGAGGCCCATTTCTGGCTCAACGGCAAAGTCAATAAACAAAATTGCCGCATTTGGGATGAAGAGCAACAAGAAGAGGTTCAAGAGGTGCCATTATACCCAAAGAAAACCACGGTTTGGTGCGGTTTATAAGCTGGTGGAATCATCGTTGCATATTTATTCAAAAAATGATGATGGTCGGAACGTAACCGTGAATGGTGCTCGCTATCGCGCCATGATATCGATCTTGACGACACCTGGTTTCGATCTTGACGACACCTGGTTTCAACAGGACGGTGCCACTTGCCATACAGCAGCTCAAACAATGGATCTATTGAGAGGTCATTTTGAAAAGCAGCTAATTTCACGTTTTGGACAGGTGAGTTGGCCGCCCAGATCGGGTGATATCACACCTTTAGACATTTTTCTTTTGGGTTACGTAAAGTCCAAAGTCTAAGCTGACAAACCAGCTACGATTCAGGTTTTGGAAGCCAACATTACGCGTGTCATTAAAGCCATACCGGTCGAAATGCTCGAACGAGTCATCCAAAATTGGACCCTCAGAATGGAAACCCTAAGGCGCAGTTGCGGCCAACATTTGAAGGAAATTATAATCAAAAAATAGATTCCATAAAATGTCCTTTGGAATGAACCACAAAAATTCCACACTTTATTTGAATTTTTTTATGTTGAAAAAATACCCTTAGGTTCACGCAGAGAAAAAACATGGTTACTACATGGTCACGGCAATAGTGAAATGTTATCCGCAATAAAAGTATGTTCGTCGCAACCATAGCATTGTTAACTGAATTTAGTTTTGACAATAGTATAATTGCTGCAATAATAATATTGTTGAAATGTAACAATAGTATTATTGCCAAATTTAAAAATGAAAATATGGTTAAAGCAACAATATTAATATGGTTGGTGCGACAAAAATATGGTTGGGGCGTTTTATGTATGATAATATGATTACGGCAATCATACTGTATGGTTGTAATTTTTCTTTATTTAAATATGCTTTTAAGAACAAATGTTATTGGTACGGATCTAATAAAATAATAGTACTTTTTTTTATCGAAATTAAAGTTTTTTAAACGAGCTGCTTTGGTTTTGTTTAACTGAAATATTTTTAATAAAAACGCTGACGTTTATTTAAACTTATTTTTTCTACTGTGAAATGAATCACTCACTATTATTTTGAATTTAATGTATTTTTGAATAATTTTTGTAATTCAAATCTATTGTCGACAACTTAAACAAATTCTAATAAATTATATTGGTAATCATAGCATAATTGTGTGTGATCATACTATGGTTGTAGGGATCATAACATGATTGCGTGTGAATCATACTATGGTTATGAGGATCATACTATGGTTGTGAGGATCATATTATAGTTGTATGAGAAACATACAATGGTTGTGAGGATCATACAATGGTTGTGGAGATCATAGTATGGTTGAGTGTGAATCATACTATGGTTGTGGGGATCATAGTATGGTTACTATTGTTGTGAGCATCATAGTATGTTGTATTTGAATCATACTGTTGTTGTGAGGATTATAATATTGTTGTACCACAACCATATACCCAACAATAGTATTATCCTCTTCGAATATTGTCACCACCACCATACTTTTTTTCTGCGTGTATCACCCGATAATAAAATTCTATTATTCTGGTTCTTTGTTCAGTTGTGAATCCCTCCATTATTTATTTTCCAAGCTGTATTTATATAATCTGAAAAAAATATATAAACGAAAAAGTTAATAAATTTTTAATTCCCATGGATCTTTATTCCAACCCTGTATCGTATAAAGCCATCGGGCATATGAGAACTAAGCATAAGAATGAATAGTTAAAATCTGGCTTACAAGTTAATAACAAAAAATTTAAGAAGATTCCTTGTATTACTAAATGCTTTCTTTTAAGAAATACATTTTCTAATAAGAATTATTTCTGGAATGCAATTGTCATTTATCTTATTTGACAACATATTCTATTATTCTTTTTTTTATTGTAAACGTTGTTGTTTAGTGAGATTTTTTTAATATTAAAACAAAGTAAAAGGATATGGTTTTGAGCAAAACTTGTTTATATGCGGGGTTTTTTTTATAAGGGGTGTTCTTATAACCGTTGCTTACTGTAATCACTGACCGGGACCCACCATTTAAAGCCGGTTCCAAATGCCTGATGCATTTTATATTTGAAAACATTTTATCCCCTGAAAATTGATCCGACCTTCATCCTTAGTTACTTGTGTGATAGTTATGCACACTCATCAACATACCGCGACGACCCACCGGGATACCGAATAATGCAGATATCATTTTCTAACGAAATAAATTTCCTCAAAATGCTAGAAACATACGCTTGGGTCGTTGGCATTGTCTATTGGCCTTTTCTCCTCTCGGCATATTGCACATAAGGGATGGAAGGATTTGCCAACTCTTTACCACCTCTTGGGGTGTGATGATCCATGTCATATTGCCTGTGTGTGTCTGTGTGCGTACTAGTTAGTATCCCTTTCCTGATTATGATGTACAAATTATTTTTACCAATAATCCACAAACAATGCAAAACACTTAGCGCCGAATATGTGCCGCTTTATTGAGAATTTACATGCATGAGTGTGAAGGTGCGAGGAACCGGTTTAAACAACCCCTCAAATTCAACATCAAGTCTTTATGATGTAACAATTGGTGTTATTATCTTTTACCCACCACCGCCACAAACATTAATTATCACCTCCCCGAATGCAGTGCGTTTTTTTTTTGGATAATTTCTATTTTTAGATAAGAGCGTACGAATATCACATCTTTACTAGCTAGAGTTCAACGAAATATTACAGACTCAATCAGAATCTTCTAAAGTTGATGCAAAAAGGCATGTCTTTAATAGGCTTTCGACAATTTCATTACAGTACATTCTTTGCCATAAGTACAAATTATTTTTACCATGGCTCAAATCTAAGCAACTGTTTAAAAATTAAAAAAAAAACAGAGAAAATTGCTTTATTTGAAGGAGCAAACATTTCCCATGTTTATTCACAATCGGCTGGCTTCGCAGTAGCGCGACCTGTCAACCAATTTTCCAAGACCTTGGCGACGGTTTCTGGCTCTATCTCTCGAATAGCTTGTCTAGTTTTGCCTTAAAAGCATGACTCGTTAATGGATTGTTTGCATAACTAAGGTCCTTGACGGTATTCCACAGAAAGAGGTTAAACGGGCAATTGTCCACCTCGGAGATCCTGTCCTGTTGAAACCAAAGTTCGTCCTAGACCATGTCTTAAAATTAAGTACGGCCGAGCCGATCATATCTATCATGGGTTTCAATATGGAAAGCAATCCCCTTAATGGAAAATAGATTAAGGGTTTTTTTTCCATATTGAATTGTATATAAATCCACTACTATCGTCATATTGGTATTAGTTTTCCAGAAATGGTCATTAAAATTTCAGGGTTGTATGGGCAATGTCACGCCATTTTGTTAAATTTTAACACAACACCATCTACGAGGGCGACCGCAAAAGTAATTGGCCTAACATAAAAAGAACCGTTTTTTTGGAATTATTATTATTTATTTTTCAACATAATCTTCCAACTCAATACACTTCATCAAAAGTTTTTCAAGTTTTTTAATTCCATCCGAAAAATTAGATTTTTCAAGACCTTTGGTGTTGTTATTTTATAAAATTATTTTTATAAAAACCTACAGCTTCTGGCAGACTTATTAACTTTAGTTCAAAGTATCCTAGACGAGTAATTATTAATACAGCGACTAACTTCATCAATAGAATTTTATATATTAGCGACATAGAGTTTTACAAACACAATTTAGTAAAAATTAGAACCATTTTAAGGCAAAATGACTTCCCACACAAGACTATCACAGACCTACTAAACAAATGGAAATCAAAATCCAATTCCTCAGCTGTCATCGCAGAACCTGTAACAAAAATATACAAACCAACAACATATATACCGGGTTTTTCAGAAAGGCTTAGCTATTCCAACATTTATAACAAAGACAAATATCAACTTGCACTAAAGACACACAGTACAGTAAACAGTTTATTTAGCAGGACAAAATCTCGAATAAATAACGAAGATAAATCAGACGTTGTATACCAAATAAAGTGCAATGGTGACAAGTCCGACATATGCCAAAAGGTATATGTCGGCACTACTAAAACCAAACTTAAGACAAGAATTTCGTCCCACAAATCTGACCTAAAAGCCGTAAATAGGCCCATAGAACAAAAGACCGCTCTTGCGGCCCACTATACATTGATTGGACATAAGCCTGACTTTACCGACGTAAAAATTGTAGCGCAAGAGAGAAATTATAGAAGATGATACACTCTCGAAATGCTTAACATTATTGACGTACCTAATGAGAGGAGAATTAATTACAAAACGGACACAGATGGGATCGCACACATATATAGAAATGTGCGATAATCAGACGGACGACATTGTTTTGTTAATGTAATTATTTTTCATATATTGTGTTAATGTTTTGTTTTTTAAATGTAATCATGTTTTGTATATTTTGTCAGTAAAACCCCTGAAGATGATTGACGAAGTCAATCGAAATATTGGGATATATAAAAATTAAACAACACATAGAACAACGAGTTTAAATAAATGACCTCAAGCCGAAAAATAATTTTATAAAATTTTTCAAGACCTTCAAAATATGCCTCAGTTTCAGCAATAAGTTTTTCCTTTCTCAAGATAATCAATAAATATTATACCCCTTGCATCCCAAAATACTGTGGCCATTACTTTTCCTGCTGACTTAACAGTCTTCGCCTTCTTGGGACCACTTATACCAGCTTCTATCCATTGTTTTGACTGTTCTTTGCATTCTGGGATGTAGTGAGGGATCCATGTTTCATCAACAGTTATGAATCGGCGCAAGAACTCTAATGGATTACGCTGATAAATCGCTAAAAGCTCCTCGGAATTGGTCTAACGGACGATTTTTTGGGGCAAAGTCAACAAACGCGGCACCCATCTTGCGGATAGCTTTTTCATGTGGAGTTCATCATGTAAAATACTCTAAACTTGTTTTTCGTGTATTTTAACAATATCAGAGAACTTGAGCATTATTCGTCTATCTTTAGTCACTTCATTAAATATTTTTCTAATGTTTTCAATAGTAGTAGCAGTTTTCGGTCTTCCAGAGCGTTGTTCATCTTCCGTAGTTGAACGACCCATTTTAAATAGTTGAACCCAGGATTTCACGGTGGAGTATGATGGTGCATTATCACCATGAACAGAATTCAATTCATCTTTGATTAATTGTGGCGTATAACCTTTCATAAAAAAGTGTTTAATTACCGTACGAAACTCTTTATTTTCCATTTTTCAAAAATTATAAAACTTGTTTACTTCAATCACCTGTAACAAAGAAAATAATCATTAAATATATCGGAAATGTTGACGGATGGCTTATAAAAGATTGCTTTTAAAAAACAAAACAAAAAAAAGTTGCCAAACAAATAAAATTTGCCTGACTAGTGTTGCCTAAATTTCGTTTTTGTTCTTTTCAACACAAATTTATTCAAATTTCAACTCGTTTTTTTTTATTTTTTAATTTCTAAGGGTCCTTTCTATATTAAGCCATCGATATCAGGTTTGTCCTAAACAAACTTACTGTCATTTTTACTTGCTAAAAATTAAAACACGTTTGTGTTTAGTTAACGAACTTTTAATTTAGCCTTATGGCGGGTATTTTGGCTTTTAATACAAAACGCATCTTTTGAAAATAACACAGACAACAGATTCGTTGACGCAACCGAATTTTTCCCAATCGAATGATTAAGGTTGCATGCACGTCGAAAAGTCTATCCCTTCAACCGAATGTTATTTAGTGCTCGGTAATTTTCATTTTTAAGAACTGAAGTATTGTTGGTAGTATCTGAACGTCCACAAAATAATTAAAATTTACAACAAAGGCTAAATGCGCTTGAAGTAGACTACATACAGAGAACAGATTTGTTGCCACAATCGAATTTTTTGCCATATATACCCCTCCCGATCTTAGGTACTACAAACAAATTAAAGCAACCATTGAAACGACCATAAAAGTGCTTTTAAAACTTATTAGTTGTTTAGGTCTTATTAAATATTCTGACCAAGGATACTGCTTATTAGGAATCTACATCGACACTTTCAAAACCTCGCCTTCGCAGATAATATATGTCTTATTCCCTCCAGTTCACTAACATGCAGGGAGAATTAAATAAACTGCTCATTCCTTGTTCGGATACCATGTGACATATCACAAAACCAATCAAAAAAGACAGGTACCGTACGTCTCTTTAAAGTACCCATTATGAAATTCCCCTCAGTTGTATCCATCGCAGAACCCATCCCAACTGAAATATCTGTGTTAATTGCCTTGGCGCTATTCTCGGAGCTGTCTTTATAACAAAAGAAGGGGACTCACATCAGTTCGATAAAACCGCATTCCCACTTTTGGCGAATTTTGTTTGAAAGATAGCTAAAATCCGCGGATTTTTGAAATCCTTGGATTTTGTGTGAATATTGGAATGCGGTTGTATGTGCAAAGTTATACCGCGAATTTGACGACTTTAACTATTGCAAGTAATTGACACCATTCTATCTATACCAAACCAATTGTGTCATAGGTTGTGTTTTTTCCTATTCTCGGTTCGGTACATTTAGGTAATGTGACTCATCATTTCCCGTAGGGATGTTACAATAGCGAAATAAATGGGGTTTGGTTACTAGGAAGAATGTATCTGTTGTCACAAACATTTATTGGTACCAAAGTAACAAATACTTCCTAATTGGTTGGTAGTCATAAGCACCAGTTTTGGCAACCAATAGTTTTTCTGAATTCGGTTGGTATAGCCGACTTATTGGCTGTAAGTATTCTAATATTATTGTAAAGGGTGTTTTTTTAAGTGTTATTTTCAAGAAGAAAAAACGCGTATAATTCAATGCTGTGGCCAAGAACTCAGCTTTATTATAAAGATTTGGCGTTATGTTTTCAAAATGATTTCGGGCAAGTGAAATAACGCACCGAAAAATATTCACTTCCAAGGCGTCAATCGTGTCGGGCTTATCTGCGTAGACAAGCGACTACACATAACCCCACACGATCCCACGACAGCCGGTCGACCGGAAGGAGCAATTTTTCGGCCAAGGGCTGTTACCCCGGCTCAATGCTGCTACAACAATAACAACATAACCCCACAAAAAATAGTCCAGCGGTGTTAAATCGCACGATCTTGGAGGCCACGCCACAGGCCCCCGACGAGAGATAATGCGCTCACTAGAAGTTTCCTTCAATAAATTGATTGTTTCGTTGGCTGTATAGCTTGAAGCGCCGTCTTGAACCGAAGGTCGTCCATGTCAACATCCTCCAATTCAGGCACGATAAAGTCATTAATCAAGGCTATATATCGTTCCCCATTGACTGTAACATTATGACCGGCTTCATTTTTGAAGAAATGTGGACCAATGATTCCCTCTGCCCATAGATCACCTCAAACAGTGACTTTTAAAGGATGAAACGTCGTCTCGACAATGGCTTGTGGATTTTCATTACTCCAAAGGCGACAGTTTTGATTAATAACGTACCCATTTAACCAAAAGGAGCTTCATCGCTGCACAAAACTTTCTTGTAAAAACCAGGATCGGTGGCCATCTCGTTTCACCACGATTTGCAAACGATGTTCCGGAGAAAGTCTATTCATAATGAAATGGCAAACCAAACTGAGCATTAATCAAGTGATAGCTGTCAAAAATACCAACTATAGAAAAGCGCGGCCAGATTGAAAACCACACGTCTAAAAAAACACCATTTAGCTACCATCTTGTGGTCTGTCGAACCAAGATACCATCAATACCATAGAACATTGGTGATTGCAACAGAAAGTATGTTTATAATTACAATCAAATGTTTATAGTTCGAACCGATTTCCAATTTAGTTTTGCTCTGTGTGTATGAAAACGGGATTTCGATATGGACTATGCCAAATTTGAAAAGGATCGGAAGTAAAGTGTGGTTTTAGAGTGCCGATACCGCAACTTTGGAAAGACCTTTGAGTGGAGGTTATAGGACGATTTTAATCATAATTAAACAGGGTTTATTATTATTGTCGCTCAAAATCTTGGTAAGCCGCTGTCCTGTAATGGAAGTTTGCATGACTATCATGTCAATTAAACCATGTTCAATGCCGGTTTAGAACATCTAACAATTTTTAGCGGCGGGTTTCACCTCGATAATGCCGTCGACTTTACGAATTAGGGATTTATCTCTTAGCCATATACAAACTTGCATCAGCAGTCCGTAGTCGGCGCGTTAAACAATATGTCCCTATCAGTGAGTATAGGAATTGAATCGTGCACAGCTCACCAATTTGAGATAAATTCCTCCTTGCAGGTCCAACCGAATTCTTACAAATTTTTTTTCTGTGTGCAACTGATTCCAACCGATCATTTCGTTGTGATATTTAACTCAACAAAACTACTCTTTATATTTTTTCGTATACCCCCAATGTGTCGTGTAGGGTGCTACTGGGTTAGAAGACCGCTCTTAATCGCCCTCTATTTAATGACATTTCTCTAAGCCATGTTAAAACATGCATCAGCATTTCGTATCCTGCGCGTTAAAAGATATGTCCCGATCAGTCAGTATATGAATTGAATCGTACACAGCTCACTTATTTGAGAAAAGTTCCTCCTTGCAGGTCCAACCGAATTCTTACAAATTTTTCTCTGTGTGCAACAAATTCCAACCGATCATTGCGTTGTGAGCTTTAACAGTACAAATCCACTCTAGATTTTTTCGTATTCCCCACCACTGCACAGTGGGAAAATTACGAAAAAAATTGGAAATAATTCGGCCATTTCGTTTGTAATGGTCCGATTTAAATGAAAATTTACATTGACCTTCTTGAAGTGTTACTGAGCTTAAGTTTTGAATTTCATGCATCTGTGTTTAACAGGTGCTGCACAGTGGGCCCTCAAAGTTGGTCACCTCGAGTTAAAATTTTCTTTTTCAAGCCGCCAAAAGCGTATTTGTGGTCCGATCGTAATAATTTTTTCTTTAGTGAAATCTGCTGGACAAACCCAACCAAAAATGTTATTACAAATTTTTTCATATCTCGTACAATAAAAAAGATATCGGGACTTAAAGTTTTTTTTTCGAAAAATTTGCTTTGGATTTTCTGGGATTATTTTATTTTTGGGAATCAGTTTTAGGTGAATCGGGGAAAATTTAATCCTGGTTTAAAGAAAACACTTTGGTTAATGTTTTAAAAAAAGAATTGTAGCAAAATCACCAATAATATGAAAATGCCAGCTGTTCAAAGTCAACTATTGCGAAAAAAGTGGGATTTTGAGTGTTTTACGGCGAAAAGGTACCTTTACTCTTATGTCAATAACTTTAATGTTTCTTAAGTAACATACAAAAAATTTGCATTTATTTCAAAGAAAACTTTATGCTTAATACAAATAATAAGCAATTGTGACCCTAGTCGGTACTTTTCTTGCTCCAGGCGTCTCCAAATATGGGCATTTTTTTCAAAAAAAAAATGAGTTTGAGCTCAAATAAAAAAAATCGCCACACTGCTGGCCCAATTTGGTGCTATAAGTCAGTTAACTACATATGTTTTCTAAAATCCCAAGCAAAGAAATTTTGCGGGAGGCCATTTCTAGGACAAAAAAAATGAGTTTTTGTTAAAAAATCCCATTTCTGGGATTTTGTTTTCCCCTGTGTCAAATTTTAGAAAAGTGGCAACTCCAATTTTTTTTTGAATAAGTTTTTCATTTTGTCACAAAAATATTGATACTACGTAAAAAAATCAGGTTTATATCTCCAACCAGCAAAATTTTACAGTGGTCTGAAATATTGACTTTTTTTGCTACCTTCACAAAAAAAAATTTTTTTCTCGTTTTTATCAATTATTATTCAACATATTGAGTTAATTGCATTCTTTTTTATAATCTGTTAAAACTAGAGGTAATTACCTTTCCATTGGTATATAAAAAGTATATCCTTTTACCTACACTTATAACAGCACGTGCGCTGGAATAAGACCCCTTTGAGTAAAGTATGAATTTTATAGGTAAGAATACCAATTTTAAAAATTCTCGTACCTATCCATAAATAGCAAAAATATATATTTTTACCATTATTGTTTACCTATTGTGTAAAAACGGAAAATGGGTAGTATTGTATAGTATGGATCTAGGTACCTAAACATTCATTCTTATATGTTTTGGGGGAATACCTGTCCCCTATGTCCGGAATATTGTGCAACATTTTAGGCGAATGTACCTGGGTACATAAAAATTCATTGTTATAAATGTATTTTTGGGGAATACCTGGTATTTTAGTCAAGTATTAATTGCGGATATTATTGTGATTACCTGTAAGTATTACTCATTGATATAAGAACCGCCGATTTTGTATGGGTTTATCATAACAAATTAATCCGCCATGACGATAACACTCCTTGTTCAAGAACTTGTTGAATTTTTAAAAAACACCAAACTTCGGAAAATGGAGAACAGAGTAGCATATTTAATAGAGTGCATAGAGTCAACATATAGCGAGATAACACAATCTAACGAAAGCAGCAAAGTATTAAATTTTTTGAAAAAATTTGACCGGCTCATGGAGAAGTATCACAGGAATTATTCAAGATTACCAACTGAGTGGCTCGACAGTATAATTGAATTTAAAACTGTCCCTGCTTTAGTGGGTGCTCCTACTAAGGAATACGACGATCTATGTCCAAAGGCAAAGAAACAACGGTTGTCGGCTGAGATGGCAAATCATTCACCTTCAAAGATTTGTGATACATTCAAGGAATTACTGACGGTGGAAAATCGGCCATCTAGCGCAAAAAGAATTGCAGACGTGTTAACGGAAGCATCACCAAGGCGGCTCCAACGCATTGAAAGAAGTATTGCAACACCATGTCCTGGTTTTAGCGAGGAAGAAGCATTAGCTTTAATCATCGAATTGGGATTGAGTAAGAACAAGTACACTCATTTAAGAAGAATGCTGCTTGATAAAGGATGTGACATGTTTCCCGCATACAACCGAATAAAGGAACGAAAAATGGAAATTTTGCCAAACCCAGTGATAATTACAGAAAAGGCCGGCAGCGTTAGTTTGGAACTACTTCTCCAAAATACTGCCAGTAGGATAATAACAACATTGAATGAGGAACAACTAAAAAAAATCAACAACAGCCATCTTCAATTAATATGCAAGTGGGGATGTGATGGTTTGTCAGCACTTTCGGAATACAAACAATGCTCTGATAGCCAATCTACCCAGATCGAATTCAAGAGCGTATTCATGGCATCTTTGGTTCCTCTGAGGTTAAATTTAGACTCTACCTTACCTTCAACTTCGCGCAGAAAATCAAACCCTACTGAAGCAATATGGCGTAATCCAACACCTGGCTCCAAAATTTATTGCAGACCAATCTCCTTCGTATATCATAAAGAAACGAGTGATTTAACTAAAGCCATCACAGACAAATTAAAAGATGATATTTCGAGATTAGAAGATTTTGCATTTAAATTCGACAGGTATTCTATTACAATATCTTTTAAAATGTTCCTGACAATGGTAGATGGAAAAGCCGCAAACGATATTACAGGAAACAAATCTAGCTGGAAGTGTTTTATTTGCAATAAAAGCAAAGTTAATTTTTCAAACGCTTCGAATAATTCAGTAGTCAATGAAGATACCCTTGAGTTTGGAATAGCACCGTTACATGCTCGAATCAGGTTTCTAGAACACTTTCTAAACCTTGCTTATGACATTAAGTATAAATCTATACCAGGAAATGAAAGGAAAAACATTCGAGCTAACAAAGAAATGCATGAAATGAGAGCAAGTGAAAAAAAAGAATTCAAGATGCATTTAAACAACAAACTGGCCTAAATATTTCTAAACCACGCTCGAACTTTGGGAATACAAATGATGGAAACACTGCCAGAAGATTCTTCGCAGACTATAATACAGCTGCAGAAATAACTGGAATCAATAAGGAGTTGATTCGAATGGTTAATATATTGCTTTTAGCTCTGAATTCCAAACAAAAGATTAATTCCGATAAATTTGGAGTTTACGCCGAACGAATTTTAAAAATGCTTGCTGATCTCTATCCCTGGAAAGATCTAACGCCAACTATACACAGAGTCCTGTTCCATGGGAAACAAATAATCGAGTCTCACCTTCTCCCTATAGGCGAGTTAACTGAAGAACCACAAGAAGCTAGAAATCGAGACTTCAGATATGTTCAACAATTTTCCACAAGAAAATGCTCAAGAATAGCACAAAACGAAGACTTACTTAATAGTTTATTATTATCTTCAGATCCTTTTTTATCCTCCATGAGAAGTAAGTTGACTTCGTACCACGAAATGTCGCATGGAGACGAAGAAGAATTTTCTGATTTATTAGATATGTTGGACGTGGAATAAAATCATTTAAGTTTAATGTTTTTTAATTATAAGATTTATTTAAATGTTAATTTATTTAAAAAAAAGTTTTTCACAAAAAATGAAGTCAATAGCATCTTTTTATTCAAATTTTCTATCTGCAACAGTTAAATTACTTTTTTGCGATTGGAAATGTGTAAATTTGATTTTTTTAAATGCAACAACATTGATCTCTCACAAAATGAAATTGCTATTTACCAAAAAAATTAATATTTTACTCAAAGGGGTCTTATTCCAGCGCACGTGCTGTTATAAGTGTAGGTAAAAGGATATACTTTTTATATACCAATGGAAAGGTAATTACCTCTAGTTTTAACAGATTATAAAAAAGAATGCAATTAACTCAATATGTTGAATAATAATTGATAAAAACGAGAAAAAATTTTTTTTGTGAAGGTAGCAAAAAAAGTCAATATTTCAGACCACTGTAAAATTTTGCTGGTTGGAGATATAAACCTGATTTTTTTACGTAGTATCAATATTTTTGTGACAAAATGAAAAACTTATTCAAAAAAAAATTGGAGTTGCCACTTTTCTAAAATTTGACACAGGGGAAAACAAAATCCCAGAAATAGGATTTTTTAACAAAAACTCATTTTTTTTGTCCTAGAAATGGCCTCCCGCAAAATTTCTTTGCTTGGGATTTTAGAAAACATATGTAGTTAACTGACATATAGCACCAAATTGGGCCAGCAGTGTGGCGATTTTTTTTATTTGAGCTCAAACTCAATTTTTTTTGAAAAATTGCCCATATTTGGAGACGCCTGGAGCAAGAAAAGTACCGACTAGGGTCACAATTGCTTATTATTTGTATTAAGCATAAAGTTTTCTTTGAAATAAATGCAAATTTTTTGTATGTTACTTAAGAAACATTAAAGTTATTGACATAAGAGTAAAGGTACCTTTTCGCCGTAAAACACTCAAAATCCCACTTTTTTCGCAATAGTTGACTTTGAACAGCTGGCATTTTCATATTATTGGTGATTTTGCTACAATTCTTTTTTTAAAACATTAACCAAAGTGTTTTCTTTAAACCAGGATTAAATTTTCCCCGATTCACCTAAAACTGATTCCCAAAAATAAAATAATCCCAGAAAATCCAAAGCAAATTTTTCGAAAAAAAACTTTAAGTCCCGATATCTTTTTTATTGTACGAGATATGAAAAAATTTGTAATAACATTTTTGGTTGGGTTTGTCCAGCAGATTTCACTAAAGAAAAAATTATTACGATCGGACCACAAATACGCTTTTGGCGGCTTGAAAAAGAAAATTTTAACTCGAGGTGACCAACTTTGAGGGCCCACTGTGCAGCACCTGTTAAACACAGATGCATGAAATTCAAAACTTAAGCTCAGTAACACTTCAAGAAGGTCAATGTAAATTTTCATTTAAATCGGACCATTACAAACGAAATGGCCGAATTATTTCCAATTTTTTTCGTAATTTTCCCACTGTGCACTGTGCGTGTAGGGTGCTACTGGGTTAGAAGACCGCTCCAAATCGCACTCTGTTTAATGATATATTTGTTTTACATTCAATGGACTGACAAAGTATGCAAATGACCTTTCAATGTTGCTTTCATCTTCAACTCTCTTATTACTGTGTAAGCGTGTTAGTGTGTGTGTGAACCACCGACGAATTTTCTAAAACAACCGGAAGTGAATTTTCGCACTCAATAATTTCTCGTAAAAAGAAAAATAACAAACATACTTTCTCTTAAATTGCAAACAAACAAAACAGATGTACAAGTAATACAGACACAAACACACACTCACCGATGTGTTGAGAGAATTCTCTCAACACTCTTAAGAGTGGAAATTGATGATTCTCTCATGCCGAGCAGAAAAACACTCAAATCACAACCGCAGCATTTGAGTGCAACTGTGCGGCGTGTGGACTTCTAATCAGAACCAGAATAAACAAACGCCACCGAGTGCCGAGCAGCCAATGGACAATTTAATTTAGCGTACTTTCGAACGTCGGGGTAGAAACACCAAAAACCGTGTGTTTTTGCGGCGAAAACACTAAAACAAAATCGCGCGTGAGTGAGTGTGTGAGTTTTGAAAAGAAGAGCAACAGAATAAAGTGCTAAACCGTAACGAATTATTGAAAAAAAAAATATTAAAAAATCCTATAGAAAAAAGATTAATTTTAAAAAATATATTGTCAGTGGAAAAAGTAAGGAATAAAAAAATCAAATCAATTGGCTTCAAAAGGCCATAGAGAATTTATTTTATAGTTATTATTTTTTGTGAATGTGTATCTACTTTGAATCCTAAAATAACGCAAATAAGCTGCAAGAAACACCACACACATGGTGTGAATGCCAGCTCGCCTGCCTGCTTGTCTGTCGGTTTGCCAGTTTTTAACGTTCCGAGCCTTAAAACGTCCAAGGGGGTGAAAACGTACGTTCGTACGTTACATTGAAGTTTTAATATATTCCTTTCTCCCCCTGCCTGCCTGTCTACCTACCCGGCTGAATTTGGTAACTGTTGCGCCTAAGGTGGTTGCCTGATATGAAATATGATGGAAACAGCAGCAGCAAAAAAATAATGAATTATGATGTTCAAAGTATTTTTTTTAATCAACAAACGCGAAGAGTTTTCTCATTTTCAACATATATTTGAAAATTAAAAAAAAAATCATTCAACCTACAATGTATGCTAGCAGCAGAGAAAATGTATTAGGAAATATATTATACCCGGTCTCCAGTCGTCATCATTATCGAAAAGGTGTTAATGGAGGCTGTGAATGAAAATATCCACTGATCGCTCCCCTTACCAGCCTAACAACATGAAAGAATTAAAAAACATTTTTTTGGAATGGCTGTTTGTTTGTTCATCCAAAATCCACGACGAAATCATAATTAATGAAATTTATTGACAACAATAACGCAGAAAGACATCTTCAAATTCACAACAACAACAAAATATATGTGTTATAATATACACGTGTACATTTAAATGTTGAACAGAAATCTTTTTTCAATATTTTGTTATTTCTTTTTTTTTTGGGAAAAAAAATTTTTCTTATGTGCGTCATATTTTCGAATTTGTCCTCCCCGGCATAATTTATAAAAATCCGCAACAACAAAAACAAAGCAGTAGCTTGTGGAAACTCAAAACGCATAAATTTCTTAAATATTAATTATTATAAATGAAAATAAACGTGCATATATAAAAATAATATATTAATTTTCTTAAAAAAAAACAATAAATAAAAAACGCACATAATTTCCAAGGTTATTTAAAAGGAAAATGAAAAAATCACCACTCCAATATCGTCCGTTCACAAAACGAAAACGTCAAATTTTAAAAATATTGAAATACTAAGTAATATTAATAAAAAGCTCAAAAATATCGAACGAAACTTAAAAAAATAAATTTATAAAAAGTGAAAGAACAAACAAAATACAGCAATCAATAAAGTTCGCACAATATATTGACAATTTTCCACAAGGAATGACGCAAATCGTACAGGAAACATCGAATTTCTAAGGATTATAAATCAAATAATTGAAAAAAAGAAAATCAAAAAAATACAAGAAAATCCATATTTAAGTTAAGGCACAATAAATAATGAGAGAACAAAATCTATGATTACAAAACATGCTTTTGTTTAACAATAAAATAATTTTTAAAAACGAGTAAACAATTTATCAAAGAATCATATCTACATAGTTGTTTAAAACAATTTAATAATTACTAAGAAGAAAATACGAAAATGTAATATTCATTGCAATTTGTTACCAAAAAAAACATTTTTCATTTCTAAAAAATAAAATAATAATTCAAAAAAAAAACAAATGAATCAAAAAAATCCACGTTATTTAAACTAAGTAGGAAAGAAAAATGTTAACTTTGAAAACAAGAAGTCAAAAGGACAAATGACAATGTTTCTTTGCTCTCAATTGCCACCCCCAAAGACAAGGTCAATCGAAATGTTCAGAGTCAAAATAAAATATTAAATCACAACAAGTTTTTTATTAAATGACCTTAAACCTAAAATAATAAAATACAATTACATAATTTAAAAATAAAAGTGCAATACAGTTCCCATGTTTGATTTGCAACTCGCTTTTGAGGTCGCTAATGTGATAACTTCAAGGTCATTAAGTTCTTTTTTACAAACCAAAAAAAAAAATTCTTTAAATTTCTCAAGTTTTGAAGTTATCGCCCTAGCGACTACTTACTCGGTTAATAACCGATCAGACCATTAAAACACGTACGAGTATATTACTTATAATAAAAATGCAATTTCATAATTTAAAAATAAAAGTACAATATAGTTCCATGTTTGATTAACCATTTTAACAAGCCTATTATATACAACTTAATACATAACAGCAACATTCATTGCAATTTGTTAACAGGCATAAGTGAATTAAAAAAAAATAATAACAATACGCGTATCAAAAAAAAACTTAACGAAACAAATAATATTACATTGGAAAAATTTGAAAATTTAAATGAAACCATCTGAGAATAAAATATAAAGTATATATAACATATATATACTTATTATATATTAAAATAATAACAATACAATTTAAAAAAAACTCAACGAAACAAATAATATTACATTGGGAATATTTCAAAGTTTAAACGAAACCATCTGAGAACAAAAACGTTAGCCTAAGTAGTTGCCAGTGCTTTTTAAAATTTTAATTGTAATAAAAATAAAACTAAAAAAAGAAATATTTATATCCACAAAAGATTTGAAAAAATAATCACATTTAAATGTTTAAGTAAAATACAAATAACTAAAAAATACACAAACCAACCAAGATTGATTAAAACAAATCTCCAGAAGCAACAAGTTTTCACACAAAAATACCTTAATAAAATACAAAAAAGACAAAAATTGTCCAGAAAAATTCAACTATCTATGAAATAAAAATTTACAACCTAATAAAAATTTCAAACCATCGACTGAAATGAATATTATATTTATAAAGTGGAAATTCTAAGTAAAAATCTAGCTGGAGTCACAAATATCTCGAATTTACAAAAGATTTAAATTAGTTTTCACTCTAATATGCATAAATAAAATACAAGCTAGCTGAAAAAAATAATCCTGAATAATTTAAAACACAATGCTTTATTAAATAGAACTGAAAATATCAAAGATTTTCCAATCAAACCTACAAAGAGAGGCTTAACGAATTTTAAAACCTATGCCAATTCTTCAATTAATAAAGAAACCCGACATTTAAATGAAACTTGTGTAAATGAATTTTTACGTAAACCATCCTAAAGAGTTTTTCCAGAATCCTTTTAAAAAATTTGGATTAGTTTTCACTCTAAAATTTAAAAATAAAATAGCAGGTTGCAAAAATTAATTAAGAAAAATTAATTAAGAAACAATGTTTGTAAAAAAATTGCTCAATGAAACCTCCAGAAGCTCAAAGCCCAAATGTCGAATCCGATTATTATTCTATGAGAGAAAAAGAAACAAAACCTGATTAGTTAATGAAACTATAACAATCCACTGAAATAATTGTCTAGGTTATGTAGGTGGCTAAAATCAAGCTGAAACCATCCTGAAGAATTACAAATGTTCAAAACCCTCAGAAGAGGTGGATTAGATTTTACTCTAAAATATATACGTAAATAAAATAAAAGTTAGACAAATAAAGAGTTACCCAATCAAATCTCCGAAACGAATTATTCAATATAAAAAAATAAAACCCGACACGTTACCGAAACTTTTACACAAGCCTTTGGAATAGTTTTTGAGGTTATGTAGTTAAAATCTAATTGAAACCAGAGTCTAACAAATCTAGAATTCAGAAGATGTCAGGAGAATAAAAACAAAACGAAAAAAATGTTAAATTGCTAGTTGAATAAACTCCTTTAAAAACTAGATAAAACAGAAGTCTGGCCAATAGCTTTTTCTAGAAACATCAAAATTTAATTTTAAAATAAGATCGATAGGAAAACTCACAGGATTTTGAGAAAAATCTATTCAAAAACACATAAGCAAAAGAAACAATCAACAATAATACAACAAATTAAAAGAAATATTAAAATACGAAAAACTTCTTACATTACTAAAAAAACGCTGTAAAAATAAAATTTAAACTTAAATCTCCAACGAAAATACTTCAGTAAAATTTGAGTTGAAAAAAGAAGTCAGAGTGTGTTTCTTTGCTTTAAATTGACATCCCTAAAGACAATTAACGAAGTCAATCCATAACAAGGTTTTTTTATTACATGACCTCAAGCCGAAAATAATAATAAAATAGAGATAAGAAAGGTCACCACCTATCCACACTAAACCAATTTGAAAATTAAAAAAATCCGTGCTTTGGGTCTCCTCAAAAAATAATTTATACATCCTCCAGTTTCTAATACCAAGAATTCCAACGTCTTTCTCCAGTTGTTTTCTCCACCGGAGTCTTGATCTTCCCTTACAAAAAATACTTTAGAAAAATTGGAACACTAAATAACACGTACTAATTAAACTTAATGGACTGGCTCCACAACCACTTGTTGTTCTCGGTCTCTTCAAAAAAGTATTTATAAGTTCATATATCGGTCTTGTGCGTGAATCCTCCAGTTTCCAATAACCTGTTTCACAGTTGTTCCCTCCACCGGAGTCTTGGTCTTTCCATACTGAACCCAAAATTGCTCTATTTGCCATGACGCTTCGCTTTATTTCAGTGCCATCGTGCTTTTTGGTTTAAGTCCGATCCAAGGGATACAAATTCTTCTACTTTGTCGATTTAAATACGCCAGACCGAGACGAACTCGCATTTTTTTTTTGTACAGGGCTGCTGTCAGCATTATTTTGTTCTTTTCTTCATTAAGCACTAGAAACATTTTAGACAGCTTTGATACAATTTTTGGGAAAGTGTCCGTTTCATCTCGTTCTGTTCTCCCGCCATTAGCTGTGTTCCTTTTAGCTTTAAAAACAAGCATAGAAGTTACTTGGTTAGCAAGCAAGTTGGCCTCAAGAGTTACCACTCATATTGGAGTTACCACACTTATTTTTCAAACAAAAAATCAAACATGACACAAACTGCTTTCTAAAAACATATGTTTTTTGTTACCCTGCTTAATAAAAACGTATGCTTTTGTTTTATAAAAACATATGTTTTTTCCTACGCACGAGTATACGTAGTTCAAACTTAGCAAGAAGAAGTCTCATCGGCGAATTCGTATAGAGTTCATCTGCACGAGTTGGTACTAGTAACACTGTAGATCAACTCAAACTGATATCGTAGTTCTTAGAAATTTTGCCGATTTTTATAAAGCAAATGAGTAGGATATGATTTACTAAATTTCATTGAGTATTTTATTACAGTTTATTGATTTTTATTGACTGCTTTTGACGAATTCGCCGATAAAACCTTTTGCTGTTCAATTCTCTTTGGTGTTTACAAAGCGAAACAATGTTGCCACTTTATTCTTAATTTTGTTCAATGTTGCAAGATTTAAAAGTAACTAGGTAACTAAGCTTGCAATCTTAAAATAACTCGGCTAATGTCTACGTCGCCTGCATACGCGAGGAGAATGTTACAATTGGTATTAATTCTGCCAGTTTTATACATTTTTGTATAATTAAAAAAGGGTCTCTAGTAAAATTTTCAAGTAAAAAATTTGTATGCATCATAAATCGCTTGATAAGAAAATTTGAAATTTGTAAAAAAAATATGCTAAAAAATGTTATAAACAAGCAATAACCGAGCTCGCTAAAAGTTATTCTCGAATCACTTTTTCCCCCAAGACTTTTTAGTATTTAATACGTTAATTCTTGCAAAAAGGCACACTTTTGGGATTTTCTTTTTGACTAAAACCGATGGTATATAAAAGTATAAAATTCGAAGAATATTGTGTAAAATTGTCAGCAATTATTTGGAAGCGTCACGGATGAAAGTAGATTTGCAGTGCCCCTCATAACTACCGCGCGATCTTCCGAAATCAAAGTTATAATTGATTTCCTTAGGCAACGCTGGGAGGTTTTTTGAAATTTAAAATGTTCAATTTTTGGGAACACTTTTTTTTCAAAAAAAAATCGTCCTATTTCTTTGGTACATTAAAAATGTAAACATCTTTGAAACATCAAGTAAATTATGTACGGCAAGGGTGTTCAACATTTTAAAACGATCAGGTCAGTTTTGAGGTTATAAGTGGCACCTAGTTTAATAACGTGAGTTGTGCCAAACCCAATTTTAAGTTTTTTAATGAAAAATTAGTGGGGTGTGCGGCGCGATTGATTTAACTACGGTACCTTCCCTTCGAGTCATCTTAAATTTTCACACAATATTTTCTAAACGGTCTCCAATCAGAAAATAAAATAACAAAAAATGCTAAATAAAGTTTAAAACGTTACCCCCTCCTAAGCGAGTTGTAAATCAAACACGGCCATTGTCAGTCTACGAAGGCGTACAAGTTTTCCTGGTATCCCATACGCAGACCTGGTTTTAAATAGCTTATTTCATATGAAAGTGTTATAGTTTATAAAAATAAATTGATAGCTTTATAAACATTTGGTATAAACTTAAAAAAAAAATTTTCAATATGTGAGGCGCAAAATAGAAAGGGACCTAAGGTTAAAAACCAGTTTTGTTCAGAAGAGCCATTTTAAAGATTAGGTCCATTTCTATTTGCGCTTAGAATCGTCGACTTTACTTTCATAAAACGCGCATATCTCTGGGAGGGAACACTTTTGGGCATGAGATCGGTTTCATTCGATGCTCAGATGTTGTCCACATCAAAAAAGGAAAAAAATGAAAATTGATTTTTTTACCCTTAGTTCCCCTTCTCTATGCGCTGTCACATATATAATGCTGAGAGTTCATCTGAAACTATTCCAACGGATACCAACCTTAAGAGTCCACAAAAGAATTGTATACGAAAATAAACAACTTAAATGAAAATAAAATTTAATAAAAATCCAATCCATTAAAAAACAGAAAAAAATAATTGAATCTCTTAACTCCAAAATAAATCAATATATTCAATCAATTCATACGGAAATTAATCAAATTCAAATAAAGTGTAATTTCAATTCAATTCTCTTTATTGCCAATAATAATCGAACAAGTAATACAATAATCTTTACATAATTTGTTAAAGAGATTAGCCCACTCAGACTTAATTATTTAAACATACAATAAAGAAGTATTCTGAATATCTAAATATGGCATTAATAAATTCAAGGAAAGTTTTTCAGAAAACCTTATACACATTTATTTAGTAAAATAAAGTGTATAAGAAACACAAGCTAACTATAAATAAGAAAAGAGTGTTTATATACGTATATAAAATAAAAATTAAAAATTAAGCCTATTAAAATTAAAAAAAATAGGGAGATTAACAAAACCATCTATAAATCACAGAGAACTGTAATAATAATAAAATAATATAAATTAATAATAAAATTAATAATATACAAAAACTACGAGAAATTAACTTAAAGCAACTATAAATCAGAGAAAACTGTACACATAAAAAATCTTAAAAAAGATTAAAAACAAAAGTAAAGTAAACCAAAAAGAAATATATTAAAAAAATACAAAGAAAAAAAAATAATAATAAAAAAGGAGAAATTAACTTAAACAAAAAAAATTTAAAATAAAAATATACAAAAAACTACGAGAAATGAACTTTAAGCAACTATAAATCAAAGAAAACTGAATACATACAAAAGAACTAAAAAAAACATTAAGAATAAAAGTAAAGTAAACCAAAATAAATTTAATAAAAAAAACAAAGAAAAAAGAAACATAATAAAAAAAGGAGAAATTAACTTAAAGAAGACTAATAAATTAGAGAGAACTGTATACAAATAAAAAAAGATTAAAAATAAAATAAAAGTAATGTAAACCAACAATAAAAAAATATATAATAAAAAATACAATAAACACAAAAATTAATAGTTTTTTCGTTTTTTTGTTATTTATTCGGTCTTTTATCATTATTATGACGAGCAGTTTTTTATTCTGGTTCGAGACCTTTGTTGTTTCTTTTTCAGAATCAACTTAAAAAGAAGAAATTGGTGAAATGTATTTGCTACGGTTGCCAGGCAGACTGTACAGCTGTTTCTAAACCCGCCAAGGTTTTTCTTCAGCAGTCTTTGGCAACGATTACTTCGGCCACAAATCAAATGACTTATACGAGAGACTCATTTTTATTAATGAGAATTACCCTTTGTGTATAGTCTTCGAACTGTGCGTAGAGCAATCTTCAACGCGCAATATCATTTCCACCAATTCCGTTTGGCATGGGTCTTCGTTGAAAACCACAAATGCAAAAAGCACAATCATAGTGTGCATGTTTTTTGTGCGTACATATACTCATACATGCGTTGCACATTAGGGCGTACCAATCCTTTTTAATAGTTTTTTCGTTTTTTTGTTATTTATTCGGTCTTTTATCATTATTATGACGAGCAGTTTTTTATTCTGGTTCGAGACCTTTGTTGTTTCTTTTTCAGAATCAACTTAAAAAGAAGAAATTGGTGAAATGTATTTGCTACGGTTGCCAGGCAGAGTATATGCGTTGCACGCCCTAATGTGCAACGCATGTATGAGTATATGTACGCACAAAAAACATGCACACTATGATTGTGCTTTTTGCATTTGTGGTTTTCAACGAAGACCCATGCGAAACGGAATTGGTGGAAATGATATTGCGCGTTGAAGATTGCTCTACGCACAGTTCGAAGACTATACACAAAGGGTAATTCTCATTAATAAAAATGAGTCTCCCGTATAAGTCATTTGATTTGTGGCCGAAGTAATCGTTGCCAAAGACTGCTGAAGAAAAACCTTGGCGGGTTTAGAAACAGCTGTACAGTCTGCCTGGCAACCGTAGCAAATACATTTCACCAATTTCTTCTTTTTAAGTTGATTCTGAAAAAGAAACAACAAAGGTCTCGAACCAGAATAAAAAACTGCTCGTCATAATAATGATAAAAGACCGAATAAATAACAAAAAAACGAAAAAACTATTAAAAAGGATTGGTACGCCCTAATGTGCAACGCATGTATGAGTATATGTACGCACAAAAAACATGCACACTATGATTGTGCTTTTTGCATTTGTGGTTTTCAACGAAGACCCATGCGAAACGGAATTGGTGGAAATGATATTGCGCGTTGAAGATTGCTCTACGCACAGTTCGAAGACTATACACAAAGGGTAATTCTCATTAATAAAAATGAGTCTCCCGTATAAGTCATTTGATTTGTGGCCGAAGTAATCGTTGCCAAAGACTGCTGAAGAAAAACCTTGGCGGGTTTAGAAACAGCTGTACAGTCTGCCTGGCAACCGTAGCAAATACATTTCACCAATTTCTTCTTTTTAAGTTGATTCTGAAAAAGAAACAACAAAGGTCTCGAACCAGAATAAAAAACTGCTCGTCATAATAATGATAAAAGACCGAAAATAAATAACAAAAAAACGAAAAAACTATTAAAAAGGATTGGTACGCCCTAATGTGCAACGCATGTATGAGTATATGTACGCACAAAAAACATGCACACTATGATTGTGCTTTTTGTATTTGTGGTTTTCAACGAAGACCCATGCGAAACGGAATTGGTGGAAATGATATTGCGCGTTGAAGATTGCTCTACGCACAGTTCGAAGACTATACACAAAGGGTAATTCTCATTAATAAAAATGAGTCTCCCGTATAAGTCATTTGATTTGTGGCCGAAGTAATCGTTGCCAAAGACTGCTGAAGAAAAACCTTGGCGGGTTTAGAAACAGCTGTACAGTCTGCCTGGCAACCGTAGCAAATACATTTCACCAATTTCTTCTTTTTAAGTTGATTCTGAAAAAGAAACAACAAAGGTCTCGAACCAGAATAAAAAACTGCTCGTCACAAAAATTAATATTAAAATAAACTTAGTTTTTTTCTATTATATGCGTGAATAAAAAAAACCTAAAAATTCAATTATAATTATTCTTATTTTAGCTCGTAAAATAATAAAATTAGCTCGTAAAATAATAAAAGTTTATGTGTTTTTTTCAAACGTTTTAAAAGTGTTAAATGGAAAGTTTTAGGTTCTTGTTCAAAAAATTTTCTAAAGATTTAAAATGCAAATTTTCTTTGCAAAAACACTTTTTACCCTGTTGTTAATTTTTATGTTCATTAGGGGGCTACCAATATTTTTTTTCAATTATTCTTTTGACTAAATGTTGATTATTTATTTGTGTCGTTTTTTACTCAGTTAATTGGCCATTTTTTCATTTTATATTTTTAACTCATTGCAGATATATTTTTTTCCAAACTGAACAAACAATTACAGATTAAAGCGAACTCAAATGAAAACACACTGTATATAATAATTTAAATACAATCCATACATTTAATGCAGCTTAACAAAAAGTCTACAACTACAAAAAAGGAAAACTTCAAACAAAACCACCAATTTTTATTAAAAGTTTAACAAAAAAAAAAAACAAAAAACAGATAATTCAACAAAATATACTCATTGCTATACCTACCGCAACAAATAAAAAAACGTATTTAAAAAAAAACGATACAATACGTACAAGAAATATAAAAACACATGAAGGATACACAAAATACTACAGATAATTCAAAGCAACCCACGGAAATCCAAAAATATAAATAATTCTGCTACACCAAGAAAAAAAAAAGAATTGGAAAATTGTTGCAAATAATTTTTCAAAAGCATTCAATATTAAATAAATTAAAACAACAAAAAATAAAAACATAAATTTTGGATTAAATCATCTCAACTTAAACTGTACTGTCTGTCGTCAGCATCAAGAACGCAACAACATTGTTTGGTTCGTTTTGTATAAATCGCTCAACAATTTCAATTTCAACTTAATTTTTCGCAACTGGTAATTTGTGCTTTTCATTAAATCCACAACAACAACATATAATTTGAACACGCAGTTATTTTAGTAGAAAAACAACCCAAACCAAAAAAAAGTAATCACCAAATCCCGTAACCATATATTTACGGTCGGTTGAATTTTAATCTACGATCGCACGTTACTTGACGTCACATACTCTCGTTGAATGTTGACAAAAAAGAAAAAACGAGCTTAAAACGTTTTAATTTTTTTAGCGCCATATTTTTTAAAGTACGCACAAGTTTATATTCGATTTTTTAAACGTCACCACGACGGTCTTACTAATCGCGATATCGGTTGAACGAACACTTTTTTACGGACGGTTTTTTTCGCCAATATATATAATTTATGTACGTAATATTTTGCTCAAATATTTTTGGGATATTGACCAACTGTAATTAAGGTAAATTTTTGATATATTAATTTTAATTATCGGAAATTTAAACTATGCAACAACATTGTTATTCTCAGCTTTCATTCTCAAAATATGCAGTAATTATTTGCTCTTTAATAAAAAGCCTTAAAATAGGCAACACAAATTCATTGAAATCCATGTATGGCTTTGTAACGAACTTTAATTTATTTAAGTCTATATTTACTACCGGTAGTTTGTTTTGTCCATGAAGACCTTTTTTGGGATCCCAGGGACAATCAGTCTGTACCTCAATCTCGCGAAATCTTCAAAATAAACCTATAGTGAAATTTGCTTTACTTTGAGTACCCTAATGCCGTTTGCAAGTCAAAATGTTTTCGCACACACTCTCTTGTCGCTTCTTCAAGAAGGCCTTCTGAAGGCTCCATTCCTATTTCTCGCTGCATTGTTTCAATCAGAATTCTAGGGTCTTTTGAAAACCCATCTCGTCTTATATAAAGAGATCCCATTAAAATTATTGTCTCCCCTCTGGTAATCGCGTGCCTGATAAGTAAAGGTCCCGGGAATATTGAATAATTGCCCCCTTTCCCGGGACACAAAAAACATCGGGGGAAAACAATATCGGCTTTATACTGCCCTTTAGTTTCCGATTTAAATAGAACTTCCTACAGAAGAATTTTCCACCGAACAAAGCAAACAAAAACAAGTTGACAAATTAAATTCGATAGGGCCGAAGCTCATATACCAGTCATCAAGGTCTACAGTCCAATATGAATATTTTGTTAAGGGGCGTGGCATCGGCCTCTTTTCTATTAGGGTGTGCTTTTTATTAGTACAAACAGCATTTATACCATTATGCCAAACAAATAAAGTTCGATCCGTCATCAAGGTCTACAGTCCAATATGAAAATGTTGTCAAGGGGGCGTGGCACCGGCCTCTTCTCTATTAGGGTGTGTTTCTTTTAGTGCAAACAGCTTTTATACCAAATACTATTGTCATAGCAGTTTCAGTTGAGGGTTGTATGGGCGGGCTACTCCATTTTGTCTAATTTTAACACAATACAGTCTAAAATAATATGCTAATATTTGATTTCACTCCGTTAAATTTATATAAGGATTAGCTCATTACTTTGGCCATTAATGCTTCTTTTAAAAGGGCACCGCCATCTTTTTCTGCAGGATATCAACATCGACATCATATGGTTCAACATCATATGTTTTTAATATCATTGTCATTGCTCTAATAGTTCATGAGATATTGTATTATCATGTTCAGCGTTGAGTGGGCGGTGCCACGCCCCCTTGTCCAGTTTCTTTCATTATATTGTCTATAATAGGTGCCTTATTACTATCATATTTTGTTAAAGTTTAAGAAGATCGGTCCATAAATAATAAATGTGTATTATTATAGACTGTGTATTATTATAAACGCGATATTTTAAAGGAGGCGTGGCACCGCCCCCAATTTTTCTCTAGGATGTGTTTTGATTCATGCCGACATCATATGTTCCAAACATCATAGAACATATAGATTATGAGATTTTGTCTTTTTAAGTTTAGGATTTTTGATTTTTTCAGAGATTGAGCCTGTAATTATGAGGGGAATATGTTTACCTCCCGACCGATCTGGCCTATTTTCAATACCAACCGTTTCAGTCGATCAACAGATGTTTCTGTAAAATTTCAGCCACAAACGAGGGCTGCTATATAAATTTCTGGCCTGATAATGAAAATGCGAATATTTATCATCAAAAATGGTTTTATTGTTTTTCAAAGTATTCTCTAGCATGATTTTTACACTTTTGCATGCGCTCAAACCAATTGTCGAAGCTCTTTTGCTGAAGAAACAGGCGGCCATTTGCTTCGAAGTGCTTCTTCTACGAACAACTTTCGTTGTATTTGGCTCGTCTTTGAAGACACACACGGCCGATTGCTGTTTTGTTTCGGGCTCATATGCATAGATTCATGATTCGTCACCTATGACGATCTTATAAAAGTCTTTTGAAGCACTGCGATCGTATTTTTTCAAAATTTCTTTGCACCAATTGAGCGATTGTTAAATTGTGCGGGATCCAACGAGAACAAACCTTTTTTACGGCGAGAAGTTGATGCAATATCGAATGTATGCTGGTGGATGAAATGCCTAAGGATGTCTCTATCTCACGGTCTGTCACATGACCATCTTGCATTATCAGTTCACGCACGGCATCAATGTTCTCTGGCACAACGGCCGTTTTTGGACGACGTCTTTGAGCGAGCGTCGGCTACGATTGAATTCGTTAAACCAGCTTTTCACAGTGCTATAGGATGGTGCTTCATCGCCCTAGAAAGATTTAAGTTCAACGATGCACTCTTGTCGTGATAATCCACGTCGAAAGTTGTAAAAAATGATCGAATTCCATTTTTTGTCAAATTGATTTTTTCAAGTCACTGTACACAACACAAATGATGGCCGTACGTCAAAACGTTCTGAGTACGTTTATGCTAAAAAATGCCAAACTTTTCAATGGAAATGTCAGATGGCGCTAGGCAACACTAAGTGTATGCCAGAAATATATATAAAGGGTGTTTTTTATTGACGAATTGAAATAAAACACAAGAAAATCGTTTTAATGTCCATCAATTTGGCTTTATTGGAAGGATAATTTTATGCCATTAATGTTTAAATATGATTTCGGGCATGTGGCCGCCGCGGCTGGCTCGAATAAAGCCAATTCTACAGGTCCAATTTTCAACCACTTTTTCGAGCATATGGGGCCGTATGTTGGCAATAACGCCACGAATGTTGGCTTCCAAGTCCCCTAACGTTTCTGGTTTGTTGGCGTAGACGAGCGACTTCACATATCCCCAAAGAAAATAATCCAATGGTGTCAAATCACACGATCTTGGTGGCCAATTGACAGGTCCATTCCGCGAAATTATGCGCTCATCGAATGTTTCCTTCAATAATTCGATTGTGACGTGCGCTGTGTGGCATGTAGCGCCGTCTTGTTGGAACCACAACTCATCCACATTCATGTCATCCAATTCGGGAACAAAATAGTCGGTTATCATGGCTCTATACCGGTCTCCATTAACGGTAACTGACTCTCCAGCATTATTTTGGAAGAAGTATGGCCCAATGACTCTACCAGCCCATAGAGCACACCAAACAGTCAGTTTTTGTGGATGTAATGGCGTCTCAAGGGTCTCATGTGGATTATCTTCACTCCAAATGCGGCAATTTTGCTTGTTGACGTAGCCATTAAACCAAAAATGAGCCTCATCACTGAACAAAATTTTGTGATGAAAATCAGCATCGAGATAAATCTCATTTTGTTCTTTTATCAACCTGCTCATGATGAAATGGCAAACCAAACTAAATATTAATCACTTGACAGCTGACAAAATGGCCGCCAGTTAAAAAAGTGATGCCAACTTAAAGTTCTATACCCCAATAAAAAACACCCTTTAGTAGCTTCCATAGTGCGACCTGTAGTTTGATAATTACAGACATTAAATTCATTGCAATATTTATTATATAATTTCGCTAATTTAAAAATTTACAAAATGTTTTATTAAGTCGTGATAATTTTCACAAAACAATTTTTTTGTTGAAATACATATGAAGTGTGTCTTTTTGTCAGCTAACAATTCTATTAAATTCTAGTGCGACTCTTATTATCTTGCTGCACTGTGTTACTTTAAAATATATTAACAAATATTTTTAAGAAATTGTATTAAGGAAGTATATCTTCGGTATTTCATGCCTATTACCTAGTCAGCGCCGAAGCCGAATATTCGGTTCGACTTGTATATCTTTGGATAAGGAATTATGTCAGTCATTCTACCGGAATTAAACTTGTTTCTACTGGTTTTAAAAGCCATAGATTAATTCTTAGCAAACATTTGAGATTCTATCTTTCTGAGATTTCTCATTGAACAATCTTATCTAAGAAATAACATTCCCTAAACGTCATAATAGAATACAAAGTTTATCAAGTGAAAATCATGTCGAAGAACGCTAATTAAAAAAATATTTCAAAAACAATATTATCTTCAGCGTTCCATAACTTTCGGTCTTCAACAGAATGCGACTGATTTAGAGTCAACATGACCGGTGCACTTAACACCAGGTGCGATCCCTTTACATTCAACAAAATGGAATTTGTCTTATCGTATAGGAAAAAGTTTCTATTTAAGACACTAAAGGTATTTAGGAAAAAATTAAACTTGTTAAGGTATTTTCTCAACAGAGGAGGGTGTATAATATTCGGCCAGGCTGAACTAAACAACTTTTTACTTGTTTCTTTTAGTACTTCTTACGATATCGAGGGCCATTTTATTTTTATACCAATTATAATTACAGAGTCTTTAAAAGAAATTTCGTCAGTCTTCACCCTTTTTAGAATAGATAGTATTCATGTTAAAGTTCTTTTATTTGTTTTATACTAGCTATTGAAATTTCGAAAGACATAAACAATACGCTAAGTTTTGAAGATTGATGTTTATCGGCCACTGTTATCAGAGTCTAGTTTTTAGTTTAAAATTAATCGCAAAGTGTTCAAACATTGTATAAGATGGTGGGCCAGAGATAAAAAGGTGTTTGCTGTGGTCAATTCAGTGTATTTCTATTTCAATTTTTGTAAACGGTATTTTACTTAGAATGGTCTTTTTTTATAAACTAAGCATTAAAAATATAATTAGAAATCTCCAAATTTTAGTATGAATTAAAAAATCAAGCTCTGACATTGACTCTGAAAGAAATTCTTTCAAATGTTGGCCGCGACCATGCCCTAGATGGCCAATGAAAGATCCAACTGTCGATCGCGAGTATCCCAGCAAGAACAGTTGCAAGTACTTCTCAAGAAAGTGATTTTAATCTCGTTCTTTAATATGTTAACTTATTTGTTACAACAACTATTAAAAAATGGTATATTTTATAAATATTAAAAGAAATAGTTTTGCTGCTATTGACTGAAAAAATCAATTTGGCAAAAAAATGGAATTAGCTCGTGAACATTTTCGTGCGATCATTTTTCACAACTTTCGACGTGGATTAACACGACAAGAGTGCATCGATGAACTTAAATCTTTGTATGGCGATGAAGCACCGACCTATAGCACTGTGAAAAACTGGTTTAATGAATTCAATCGTGGCCGACGCTCGCTCAAAGACGAAGGTCGTGAAGGTCGTCCAAAAACGGCCGTTGTGCCAGAGAACATTGATGCCGTGGGCGACCTGATAATGCAAGATCGTCATGTGACATACCGTGAGGCATAGAGGCATCCTGGGGCAGTTCTTCCACCAGCATACATTTGACATTGGATGAGTACCAGGCCGTAAATGGTTTATTCTCGTTCGATCCCGCACAATCTGACAATCGCGCAAAAAAAGGCTCGTGTCGATTGGTGCAAAGAAATTTTGAAAAAAATACGATCGCGGTGCTTTAGAAGACGTTTATAAGATCGTCACAGGTGACGAATCATGGATCTATGCGTATGAGCCCGAAACAAAACAGCAATCGACCGTGTGGTTCTTCGAAGACGAGCCAAATCCAACGAAAGTTGTTCTTGGAAGAAGCACTTCGAAGCAAATGGTCGCCTGTTTCTTCGGCAAAACTGGTCATGTGCCAACTGTTCCGCTTGAGCAACTTAGGACGTGGTACACCACAATTTGTTTGCCTGAAGTCTTCGGAGAAATTCGAAAAACGAACAAGATAAGACGAATCATTGTGCACCATGACAATGCGA
This sequence comes from Hydrotaea diabolus, assembly GCA_963513945.1. Classification (NCBI taxonomy): domain Eukaryota; kingdom Metazoa; phylum Arthropoda; class Insecta; order Diptera; family Muscidae; genus Hydrotaea; species Hydrotaea diabolus. Next base: position 146,771,984 of record OY740718.1, on the reverse strand, counting down.
GCTCTCACACATCGGCTCTAACCAGCGCCTTTTGACCGGCCAAAACGTCGAATTGATGGGTCATCCGCCGCACAGCCCTGAATTGGGTCCCAATGACTTCTTTTTATTCGCGCACATCAAGAAAAAAATGTGTGGTCAACGATTTTCGTCGCCAGAAGATGCTGTTGAAGCGTTCAAAAACCATGTTTTGGTGGTGTCTCAATCGGAGTGGAAAAAGTGCTTCGACAATTGGTTTGAGAGCATGCAAATTTGCTAGAGAATGCTTTAAAAAACAATAAAACCATTTTTGATGATAAATATTCGCATTTTCATTATTAGGCCTGAAATATATAGCAGCCCCCGTATTGCGCGGTGTTGCCATATTGTCTCCTTCTTGTGCCGTATGGATTTTTTTTATTGAAGTACTTATATAAAAAAGGCATTGAAAAATAGAATCCATAGCTCTTCTTCAAAAGCGATGTCAAAGTAATACAAATAAAGGCCATCCATGAGTTCCTAGAATCGCAGAAAACTTGAATGAAAACTTATAATTTAACAAATTATGAATTTATTTTTTTAAGATCTGTCATATACCAGAAAACGATCCTAATTGTCAAAACAAGCAACTGAAAGTAAATGTTCCTAGAATCCCAGAAAACTTGAAGGACAACTTATAATTTAACAAATTATGAATTTATTTTTTTAAGATAGGGTTTATGGCCTTGAGCTGTGGTCAAGGCCATAAACCCTATTCAAGGCCATAAACCCTATTTCAAGGATATCGAAAAACGATTCTAATTGTCAAAACAAGCAACTGCAAGTAAATGTGGAATATTGTTCCCGTTTAGTCCTTTTTACCAAATTAGTTTTGGGTCGCACATCTTGTAGCAAGCATGAATCATAATGGTTAAATTTGACCAGGGTTGCTTAATGTTAGTCGTTACTTCCCTTGCTAAATTTGAGTGAGATCGGATTTAGAGCGGAAGATTCTCAAAGTGAGAGTGGGCGCTTTATAAAACCTTGGAACTAACGGGTGATCAATCTTTTCATATAAGAGAGATCGGATTTAGAACAGCAGGTGCTCAAAGTGTGAGTGGACGCTTTATAAAACCTTGGAAGTAACGGGTGATCCATATAGGTGTATTTTTTTCAAAACAAATCAAAAAAAGAAGTGTAGAATCTCTATTGTTTATTTGAATTTCCTTTAAATGTTGGCCGCATCTACGCCTCAGGGTTTCTAATTTCGGAATATTGGTTCGAGCATTTCGACCGGTATGTAGTTACGGACACGCCTATTGTTGGCCTCCAAAGCCTGAATCGTAGCTGGTTTTTCAGCAACGACAAGAAGTCCGATATCATGGCGCGAAAGACAGCACCATCCATAGTTACGTTCCGGCCATTATAATTTTTGAAACAATATGGGCCGATTATTTCTAAACCACACCGAACCGTGGTTTTCGCGGTGTAAGTCTTTCCATGATGAAATGGCAACAATACTGAAAAAAAAAATAATGTTTAAAACAACTCACGCGCAATTTGTAAATAAAAACAACATGAAAAAACCTCTACCCATCGTTAGGTTCAATTCAAAACTTAAGCGAGGTGGGAATAAATATGGTTCCTTGAAAGGATGATTGTAAGGGGGGCAGAACATTTGTGGTATTTTATTTGTATCTTCCGCAGTGACAGGACCATTGTGTGGTGGCTATTCGAAAATATGGGCTGGCAAATTCCAATTTCATCTGAGTTGGTTAGCCATGGTTCCATCTTGCTACCATTAGTCCCTTTGAGGGGTACACTTTTCCTCGGCGACAATATTGTCCACTTACGATGCAACTAAAGTCGTCATCGTGCCAAATTTCATGGCCCTAACTCATTTGGTTTCACCTCTATAATGCAGGGTTGGAGCCACCTTGGAAGGGCCGATAAAATAATCAGGTTTTAAAAATTATGTCACATTTGAATTTGTAAGAAAATGTCATTTTTATTTGGTACTCATGTACTTAGTAGGGACATAAATACTGTTACACACGTTTTATGCTGTAAAATAAAAGGTACTGAATGTTTTTGGACCAAATATTTTTTAGTATATTTATTGATGTATATTGTATCCAAAAAGATTCTACTTTTTCGAAATGTCCGCCTTTTGCCTTTACACACGCCTTAAGTCGCTCTGGCCAATCGTCAATAGCTGCACGAACCTCGACCATTGGAAAATTGGCCACAGCTCGAACCAAAGCAGTCTTAAGAGATCCAATAATGGGGTATCTTTTGTGACAAACCTTGTCCTCTAAAACCGTCCACAATTTGAATTCCAATGGGTTCAAATCTGGACTGCCTGAGGGCCATTCTTCAGAGGAAATGAACGCTGGCAAATTGTTTCGAAGCCAGGCCGGCGCAGAATCCTGCTGGAAAGTCCATGGCTGGTTTTGGAACAGGAAATTGTAAAGATGCTTCACAACAGCTTCCAAAACGGTTTATAGGTAAACTTTGGCCGATGTTTTGACTCCTTGTTCGCAGAAATGCAGGTCAGTGACCCCATCATAAGAGACACCCCACCAAACCATAACTGAAGATGGGTGATGACCCTTTTCCACCCTTGGGATCAGTTCAGATGCTTCCTTAGATGTCCGCACATACACTCTATCATTTTGCTTGTTTAATTTTTCCTGAACTGTAAAAATTATTTCATCGGTGAACAAAATTTTTCTGTGCAAGTTATCAGCGTGCTTCACCAAAAGACGTTTGCATTTTTCAATCCTATTTTTTTAGCTGCATTCAATAAATGTCCGGTACTTCGTTTGAAAGTCCCAAGTCTTTTTTAATGATTCGGCTCCTGGACTTTTGTGTGATATTCATCTCAAGGGCCATGATTTTCTGTTTTCGGAGCGGATTTCTGGGAATTCTTGATTTAACGGCTTTGATGACATGCGTTGTTCGAACAGAGCGTGGGCGGCCCGACCGGTGACGGTCTTTTACATATTCAGTCTCCTCAAACAGTTTTATGCATTGGTAGACGAACATGCGGCTTATACCTAGTGGTCGGAGCGTTTTGAAAATATCGCTTTTTTTCATTTTACACTTGAAAAGCGCTATTAAAGCGATACGGTTCTCATTATCTGACCACTCCATGATGAAAGTTGAAACAATTTTAAAATCCCGTTACAGACTAACGCTATTGAGGTTAGCTTTCTAAACCCATATGGCATTAACGGGGTATGTTCAGTTCTACTATTGAAATGGGTGTGTTCAACGTTGTAACAGTATTTATGTCCCTACTAAGTACATATAAAGTATATCCATGCTTTAAGGCGCCGAATTTTTAGCCTAGTGTACGTCAATCAAACATAACCAAATTGCATTATTTTATTTGGTACCCCTTTTATGTACACTGGTAGCCCTATTTTGGCCCTAAAAACCATTTGTGTGGGGACTATTCCGAAATGTGCCTGTATGGTTATCATTGTCAAATACTCTACCAAATATGATAAAAATCGTAATTAAAATGAGTTTACCACATCCGTAGAAAATGTTATTTCCGTCCACGGTAGGAAATAACTAGAGTTTTCCCAAGGAATCTGTCCTTTTGATTGGTTTTGGTGAGAGTACAAAATAGTCGGTCCCGAACCAATTAAAAGTTCCTTAGTAGATTTCCAGTAAAAATTGATCTTTTAAATAATTATTTTTCGGCTTTAAGGTCATTTATTCAAACTCGATGTTATTTATTCAAACTCGATGTTTGCTTTATTTGTCCCATTTCGTTTGACTTTGTCAGTCATCGGCTGAGTTGTTGTTGTTGTCGACATTCAACATTAAATTTTTTTTATCGTTTTTTAATGAGTCCTGAAGTTTGGATCCTAATTGTTTTGCGTATATTTTCGCAGAATCTGTTTTAAGGACATCTAAACGGAATCAAAGCAATTTATAGAACATGGGTTATTATTGGAACTTTTCTGACTTCAACTAATTTCCAACGAAGCATTTAAATTAATACTGGTTATTTATTGAAACCTTAATTCATGCCAAAACACAAAAAGGACTTGTTGCTAATAACACTATCCATCTATCTATCTGATCTAAAAGAATGTTAAAAATACATTACATTTAAAGGCAATCATTAATATACCTGACAAATTTTCTATGTATTATCCATGGAAATATCTCTAAACGTCTTTCGTTATACTCACTTAACTTTGGTCACTCGTTTAGAGCTGGCGACTGCTGCCAGGAGATTAAGTACAAACATCCGTTTCCGTTGTTTCGACATCAGGTATAACGAAGGCAATCTTTGAAAGTCGTTAGAGAAATCACCGGACAATATCTCAATCTACCAACTTATGCTGTATTTCAATTTATTTTCGCTTCTTTAGTTTTGTCATGTCCATTTCCACCAAACGTATTACTTAACATCGAACTTTGATAAATACTATGGGTTTTTTATCGTCTCTCATCTGTTTCTTCTTTCTTTTCTTTTTTTTGCAGGTCTAAAGGCACAAAACAAACCACCCACACTGACCCACCCACCAAAATACGAAAGTCATCAGAAGCCCTCTTTGTTCCCTCCTATACGAAATCGAAACTTACGAAAAAAATCCTGAGAATAACGAAGGAAAAACGAATTTAAAAACATTTTCATTTCCGGTTTTGAAAAGAAAACAGAAAACTTTATTATCAGGAGGTGTTGTGCAGAGGCAGTAAAAGAAGCGGAAAGAAAACAAAAATAAAGTAAAGAACCAAAACAAAATATCGAGCATTTACAAACTGCAAAAAACAACAAAAACAAACACACACTCTGAAATAATAATAATAGAAACAACAACAAACTTTAATTGGTCTTAACACTTACACATCGGCAGTTAACGGCCGCAGTCACCGCAATACACTTCGGGAGAGTTTGAGTGCAACACATATTGCTTTTCTCTCGCTCTCTCTCTTTCTGTGTGTGTGAGCTCAGAAGGAGTGTGTTTTACCCTCATCATTAAGTAAGGTGAGTTTTTGAGTTTCGTCGTTTGAGTGATATGAACAAAATCCCGCAAGGAGTAGCTGTTGTCGTGTTTTCAAAAGGTTTTACCACACACAAAAAAGAGATTTGCTTTAAAGGTAGGATTTTAGGGGAGATTTTTATTGTGTTTTGTGTAAAGAGTGCCTATTAATTGACACATTTAATGTGTGTTATTTTTAAACTTTCAATTCTTCTCGTTGATTTGTAAATTGATGTCTCGTTTAAAAGAATTCACCGTAACCAGCCGTGTGTGGAAGATAGAGTGAGCGACTATCCAACCAAAAAAGCGGGACTTAAAATTCGGAGAAAATGATTTGACCCATTCCCGCTCTTCTTTATTTAGTTCATTGACGGATCAAAACTGTATAATCCGATCAGTCCGAAATTTTTTCGCGAAAGAATTTCGGAATAAAAGCGATAACATTAAAAAACAAATTTTGAAACTATAAAATCGTCCTCTGATGTTGCGAAAAACTCTTTAGTTTTTAATATATTTTAAACATGTTCAGAGCGGTGGTAAAATGTGGTATTTAATTTGTCATTCAATTAGATGTCCTTAAAATTAGAATTCCCAGTACAATAATAACTTCAAAAACATCCCCGGATACGGATTAAAGATGTTGAGGTTTAACCATTTTTTCAACTTTAATTCACTTTATTTCTAAAGTTTAAACAGAAGAACTTTTTTGATCTTAACCAAAGTAGCTAATTTTTATTCGCAAATTGCGACACATAGTAAAGCACATCTGAGCAGATATCATTTTTCAAAACATAATACTCTCACCACGCAGACAGAGGGAATTTGTTGCAAACATTTTGACGTACTTTTGACGTTAAATTCCAATGATGCAGCCTTAAATCATCATCTATTTTTTACCTATAGATATATGCTTGTTAACGTAGACCTAAAAAACTAAAAAAAAATAAAATCACTCATGGAATATAAACTAGACTGGTTTCGCAGTTAGACATCCTTTCAATACATTTCTCCTAGATATTAAAACCTTCTTATGACCTGTATCATAAAAATGGCTTGCTCTATATTCACCATAAGTATACGAATAATGGATTGTTCGCAAAACATCCTTGGACCATAAAAAAATCCAACGGCAACAAATTGCATCTTCGAGGTAGCCAATATCCTAAACTGGCGCGCAAAACATCTTGGGCTGCGTGTCATTGGCGCGGTTTTCTGATGAAACCAAAAAATGTCCTAGTCCATGTCTTTAATCTCTGGCCACAAACGCGTAAGTTTTTTTCTTTTTAAAACTAACGATAAGATGAAAATGAGCTTCATCAACAATACTGATTGTTTGAGCAAAAGCTTTGTCCATTTCGAGCTGCAGACATTCGTGTTCCTGCAATTGTCAAGTCCGTAGGACTTTGAAAGCGTACAATGCCAGGTTTTAGTGCGAAATTCACATTTGGCTAGTGCCTGAAATGTTAATTTTTGATATAGATGGCAAGTCGATGATCGTCTCGGCTACAGCAGCCATACTGGTACCGCGAGTTAAGTCCACTGTCAGTCCTAAGAACTTTTTGCAAGAACTTGCGTAAAGCCAACACTTTTTTTTTAAATGCTGTTTGGACTACACAGCATTGACTTTAAAAATACATGCTTACTAAATTCCCTTAACAATCCATTAGAGACCAGCGTTCAGGATCAGTATAATTCTTATACTCACTTACCAGGTTCTTCTGCATAATAGCGGCTTCGTACCGCTAATGCATTTTATGTTAAAGCTTTTTAAGAGATTAATCTCTTAATCATAATGTCGCCGCAATTTTTAGACGTTTTTAGATGTTCTTACATAGATTTGTCTTAGAGATTAATCTCTTAATCATAAAGTGGTCGCAATACGCGTGGTGAAAATCCGCGCTCAAAACTTTTTTAGATTTTTTTCTTGTTTGGTAGTTGGGCACACTAACCATCACGCCACGGCGGCTAGACATCATTGACTTTGGAAATACGTCTGCATTTATCCGTATTTTTTTCGTAGCGTAAGACGATTCATTTCGTTTCGAAACTGTTTTTTTATGATACTGATTTTCTGCCAAGATTTCCAGTGGTAGAGCGTTTTCACTGTCGAAATAACATGGGATTCAAAGCATACCACTAGATGGACCACCTCTTATATCGCTCGTTTTGAAAATATATATTTTTCCGTTCTTCAAAAATATTCTTCCGAAGCAATATAGATTTTCAGAAATTTAACTTTTGCTAAAATAAAAACAAAACTTCTTAAAAAACAAACAACGACAGCGATTGTCGCATTCATTATAACAGCCGCGCCGTATTTTATTTAACTGTGTAATGACATGACTGTCGCAGAGATATCCCTTCGTTTGGCACCCGCCTTTAGAAATGACGCGGTTTTAAACCTGGCTTTGTTCTGTGTTGGTTTATAAGTATACCTGATTTACCTCTGAATCATGAAGTGCAACATTTTACCACATTTTTCATACCGACCACAGTACGCAAAAACATTGCGCAACTTTGTTTAGTTTGTATCACACACAAACACTTTCTCTCACTCTCTTCTCGTGTGTGTTTTGCTTACTCGCAAAATCTACTGACTCTCTCTCTCTCTCAGTATCCCATGTATTGTTACAATGTCATAGATAAAGTTGGCAATTCGCACAAACAAAACAATAACAAAAAACACACAAATATCCCCAAATCTCTTAAACCTGCAAAGAGCAACCACAGTTATTTTTCTTTTCTGTGTGCTGGATTTGTGTGTGTGTGTGCGTATTTAAATAAGAAACATAATAGTAGAGTACGTACTACATGTTGTGCGAGTACTAGAATCGCGTCGCGTGTGCCAGTGACAGAAAGGATAGCAAAACCTCGTTGTGGCAAACCTCACAATAGAGACACACAAACAACAAACACCGAAACACACACACGCCCATAGACGATAGACGGCGACGATTACAGAGAACGCAAATCACAGTGTCTCCCCACGACTAAGAAACAAAAGAGTTTAAATGCACGAGGAAGCGGTATTGGCAAATAGTTTCGTTCCGCAAACCGTCTAAAAAAGTAACACTCACCAGGCCTGTCAGCCAGTCAGTCGTTTGTTTGGCCACTATTAAAGTCATAATTTCAACAAAATAAATATTAAATAAAAGAAAAAATATTAATAAAATAATTACCAAAAAAAAAGAAAAGAAGAAAAATATTAAGAAAAGCATTTAGAAAAAAATTGTGAGAATATAAAATAAATTAAAGTGTAATCATTATAAATTAAAGTCAGCTTCACTGTTTAAAAAAAGTTATCCTGCAAATTATTAAAATCATTAAAGTGAAAAGTGCAAGCTCGTGGCAAAATCCTTGTGAAAGAAAAAGTCTTTTATTTCAAAAAAGAAATACGAAAAAAAGTGAAATGTGTTGGCCGTCTATATTGTTGGTTTATTAAAGCCTTCATCGTCGACTTCATTTCATTCAGGCTATATTATATGCCAGCCGCCTGCCTGCCTCTCAGCTGTGCTAAGGATTCAAGGATTTCCAAAACAACATCTCTTCTTCTCTGACACGGCAACCGAAAAACATCATCGTCGTCATCGTTGTCGTCATCATCATCAACATCATCATCGTCGCCATTGCCATCGTGAACCATCATTATCGGCATTGCCAACGCAGAAGTTACACATTGGTTGGGCCCAGTCAATTTAAGGTGAGTCCATGTTTTCTTTTTCTTCTTCCCTTGCCCCCGTCTTATTTCAAATTATATAAGGTGTTTTTTTGGTTTTGTGATTTTATTTTTCATAAAAATTTTGGCTTTTTATCTGTCCTCCTCTTGCTCCTGCTCTGCTGTTGTTTGTTTCTTGTAATCGGATACAATTTTTCGGTCATGATATTGTGTCACCCATTGTAAGTACACAAACACATACATACGTACAGCCATACGAAAACCATGTCATATCATGTTCATTTTCGCTTTTGGTTTTCCTTTTACTTACACATGCACATCGAGCCATAAGCGCTAACCTATCGTAAGTCAAATTTTTGGAAAAAAAATTTTATTGCTGAAAAATAATCGTTAGGACAAGCCTCATCGTTTTGTATTTTTAAAATGACAAAATTGTTAGTAAAACGTCAAAAAAAAAAGCTTTTGCATTTTATCGTAAATGATTGTTTAAATTTTATTGTGTAGCAATTTTATCGTAAGTCACACATCAAATTGCTGCAGCAATCGCAAATGTGTTCAGATTTTTTTTTTTTGTTTTTTGATACAGTTATATGAGTAGGTAGAAATCTTAAATTTTTGCATTAAAACATTTGCATTTTTAATAAAGTTGTTTGAAATAAATAATAAAAACCGTCTCCTGTAAAATTTGCATTTTTTCACTTACGATAGGTTAGCGCTTATGGCTCGACATGTTCGCTTGTGCGAATGTGTGTGTGTGTGTCTGCTGTTACTTGTCTTTAAAAGATTTTCCGTCCTTTATGCTAAGCCAAAATTTTATGTTTTTTGTTTTGTTTTGTTATTGTGTGGTGCCCTACACCCAGCCACAGGGGTGCGGTTGTAGCAATAGAGCATATTAAGTGAACAAATTTTATGCTGGCTTATTTTGATATCCATGTGATCCCTGAATATGGTAGAATTTATCTGTTGTCTTTAATGTATACCCTACACAATGTAATATAGTGTAATTAAATGTTAGCAGAACAGAATTTAATTTTTAGTGTAAGTTAAGCTCTGACCGTCTAGCTTTTTAAAATATAACACGCTGACGATTCTAAAATTCGGTTGGGTCGAACCCTTTATACTCTTCATCATGGATGGCGTTCCAATGTGTCTTTATGACTATATTGGGTTCGTGCACGCAGAAAAAAGATATGGTCACTTTATGGTCACGGCACCAATAATATGTTCTCTGCAATAAAAGTATGTTCGTCGCAACCATAGTATTGTTTTTTGGATTTTATTTTGACAGCCGTGCAATATTTATTTTATTGAAATATAACAATATTATTATTATTAAATTTTACAATGAAAACATGGTTGTAACAATAATATACATATGGTTGTAACAACAATTTACATATGGTTGTAACAACAATATACATATGGTTGTAACAACAATATACATATGGTTGTAACAACAATATACATATGGTTGTAACAACAATATACATATGGTTGGTGTGACAAAAGCTCTGTTTTTTGGGTTTTATGTTAACAATAATATGATTACGGCAACCATATTGTGTGAGTGTATTTTTGTATAAATTTGAATGTGTTAATGGGAAAAATTTAATTGTTACTAATCTTACGCTGTAATAGTAATTTATATCTGTAAATTATTTTTTTTAAACAATCTGCATTGGATTATTTTTAATTAATGAAACACCTACGTTTCTATTTTTCTATTGTTAAATAAATCACTCCTTTTATTTTTAAATACACGCAGAAAAAAGTATGGTTGGGGTGACAATATTCGAAGAGGATCATATTATTGTTGGGTAAATGGTTGTGGCACAACAATATGTGACAGCGCATAGACAAAGGGACCTAAGGGTAAAAAAAATCAATTATCATTTTTTTCTTCTTTTTTTGATGTGGACAACATCTGAGCATCGAATGAGACCGATCCCATGCCCCAAAAGTGTTCCCTCGCGTTTTATGAATATCAACTTTGATATGCGCGTTTTATGAATATCAACTTTTCACTTTTTTTGATGTGGACAACATCTGAGCATCGAATAAGACCGATCCCATGCCCCAAAAGTGTTCCCTCCCAGAGATATGCGCTTTTTATGAAAGTGAAGTCGAAGATTCTAAGCGCAAATAGAAAGGGACCTAATCTTTAAAATGGCTCTCCTGTACAAAACTGGCTTTTAACATTAGGTCCCTTTCTATTTTTCGCGTCACATATTATGATCCTCACAACAATAGTATGATTCACACGTAACCATACCATAATCCCCACAACCATAGTATGATTCACACTCAACCATACTATGATCTACACAACCATACTATGATCCTCACAACAATAGTATGATTCACACTAAACCATACTATTATCTCCACAACCATATTATGATCCTCACAACCATAGTATGTTTCTCTTGCAACCATAGCATGATCCTCACAACCATAATATGATTAGCACGAAACCATACTATGATCCCCACAACCATATTATGATTCACACTCAACCATACTATTATACTCACATCTGAAGTATGATCCTCACAACCTTAGTATGTCTCTCATACAACCATAGTAGGATCCTCACAACCATAGTATGATTCACACGCAACCATACTATAGTCCCCACAACCATAGTATGATTCACACTCAACCATACTATGATCCCCAAAATTATTTATTAGGATTGGTTATTGTTATTCAAAAATATAAGTAGAGATTTTTATCAAGCAAGCTATTTTAAATCCCATTACACTTAGTTTCATAGCCAGATTTGAGGCCATGTTTTTATTGAACAAATTCATTCAAGAAAAAAAATATATATTCCAACGGCAATCGAAAATACTTTTTGAATGCTAGTTCACCATCCGTAGACACCAAGTAACGAATGTGATTAAACCATGATCAATGGCTACATACTTACGTGCAGGCAGATTTTAAATAAACGAGAACCAGTCGGAAGTAGAGTATTTCATCGAACAAAGTAAACACAATAAAAATCCCTCGAACTGCCTTCCGATTGTTGTTGTTTTTTATAATGGACAACAACCACGCACTGTATCGTATGTTTGTGTTTTTTTCATACGCAAACACATGCATGTATGCTCAATAAAACCTGTTTTGTTATGTTCATAGTCGCAACCATACGGTATGATTGCCGTGATCATATTTTTGTTGACGTAAATTTTAAACAACAATACTTTTGTTGCACCAACCATGTTTATATGGTTACTACAACCATATTTTCATTTCAAAATTTGGCAATAATACTATTGTTACATTTCAACAATATTAATATTACCGCAATCATACTTTTGTCAAAATAAAATTCAAAAAACAATGCTATGGTTGCGACGAGCATGCTTTTATTGTAGAGAACATATTATTGTTGCGGTGACCATAAATTGACCATATCTTTTCTCTGAGTGTAAATAAATTCAATAAAAATCTCTTGTTGAATAACAACATAACCTAATCCTAACAAGTAATTTTCGGGATAATAGCATGGTTGCGAAATAATGGGGCAATTTGCCGACGGGTCAAAGTTATCAGTTATATTTAAAAACATTCTTAAGGAAATTCATGGTTTTTGTTCATTTTGTGGTACCATACTTATGTGTACTCGAATGTCCACTATTGGATCTATAAACTATTGAATCTATAAACTATCATTCACAAAAATGTTGCAATTTAATGCTGATCTATCTTTAATGTCGTTTGCATAGACACTCAGTAGAAAAAGTCTGCGTACATAATCCTACGAAAAATTATTGAATAAAGAACCTAAGGTATTACAGGGTTTATGAACTTCAATATATTTTATATTCATTATATGAAAATAAATTATCGTTTTTATAAAGTTAAAGGAGAATAATATCTTAACAATTAAGGCCAACCAAGAAAGTAAATCAGAAAAAGTCTGCGTAGAAGAAACAGAAACCAAAAATAATCTTTTGCTTTCACATTAACTTTAATAGCTACTTGGATAGCGTTTTCTCTATCCCACTTCTGCTAAGCGTTTTGGCATGGAATTACCGAGCTTAGCGGTTTCTGTTGCGGAAATATGGCTCCATTGATGTATCACTTCGTTGATCATTTTCTTTGAGGATATTTTTAATTTTGCGGATTATTCTTTCTAGCACTTCCCACAAGTGCTTAATCGGGATTAAATCTGAAAATTGGGGCGGTGTTCCAAGCTGTTTGGAGACGTTTTAGAGCAACCAATGCTTCACTATGTTAGCAGTATGCTTGGGGTCATCCTGTTGCGAATATTAGTCGTTCCCCAAGCCTATTTCCTCGGCGCTCTGCTTCGAGTTAGTCTTTAAAATATTATGGTACTCATATTTGTCTGTAGTCTACTAAATAAACTTTATTCGTCCCACTTTGTGCTATTATCTATATTATATTACTATTGAAAGCTTAAACATTAGTTCTTCTGTACAGTTGATAGAATACTCGTATAGGTTCACTCAGATTATTCTGAATGTACCCCAGGTAAACAAATTGATAAAAATACTCAAGAGCCTTTTAAATTACTTACTGGTATTAATATCTATGAACAAATCACTTGTGTAAAGTATTCCATGTAACTTTGACGTGAGAAATTTCCATTTTTTTTCAGTTTGTACGCAGACTTTTTCGTGTTGCCAACTACATAATTTTTGTTTATTTATGGATAGATGGCGTTGCCACATGTCTTGTAACTGAAAATCACGAATCGATCAGAGGACTAACTACGAAACTATCGCTGGAATTACGCAAAAAGTTCCAGAAAACATGCGTTTTTGAGCGTTTGACGTGTACCATTTGTAAAAACGGGTGCTGAAAAAGTAAAGAAGTTTTTTCAGGCGTTTATCGACTTCACGAACCCCATCGACGTTACGATCTCTAAACGACTCCATGCAAAAACTTGTGTAAAGAAGCATTAGTAGGGACAATCCGTGAGTTTAGGAGAGCTTAATTTTAATTTTATGCTCAAGAGAAGATAAACTTTCTGGCGATAAGTCAAATATTCCTAAAGTTTTACAAATTATTAAATAACTTAACCGGTGTTGGCCTCGTGGTGAGATGTTAAGTGTGCACGACTATCATGCAAGTAAACCCAGGTTCAACTACGTGTAGAACCTCTAACAATTTTTAAGGTGCGGGTTTTCACCTCGAAAATTCTGGCCACTTTAAGAGTAATAGGTTGTTTCCACTACGGTCGCGTCCACGTTCGCGTCCAAAAATCAATGAACGCCCGTTAAAGCCTATACAAAAAACATAGGCAGTTAGGTATGGGAAAAAGTCGCGTTCATATTGGACGCGCTTTACGATAAGTCGCTTTTACTATAAATTCGATTATTTATGCAATCGAAACCCACCCATACCTATTAATGGCAACACCGCAAATTGCACATCCCTATTAAAACAGCTGTTTATCATCATAAACATAAAGCGCTGCAGCTACTGCAAATTTCCATTAGGCGCAATACCATTTGATCCTTATTTTCCACTGCGGTTAGCAAAATAATATCATTTAACTCCATGATAATGTCACAACACAAAAAAATTTAACTTTTCGCACCGCAAAAAAAAAAACAAATAAACACAAACAAATGTTTGAACGCAAACGTGGACGCAAAACACAATGGAAACACCATTACAAATTTTCGCGGATGTGGACGCGACCGTGGTGGAAACAGCCTAAAAGAGACTTACCTGTAATTCATGTAAAAATTTCGCTATAAAATTCATTCTCTAAAAAAAACCTTTTATAACCAGGGCGCAGTATATAACTTTTTACCAAGTAAATATGTGTAAGTTCTGTAAAAAGGTCGATTGTAGACATAGACATATGTTATTTTTTTATATAAATAGACATATGTATGTACAAACCAATGTGATATTGAATTGAATGGTCACTTTTTCTTTTATGTATGTAAGACTCTTTATGTTTCTTTTTTATTTCTCATAATTTTTTGAAAACGTTTAAAATGTGTAAAACCCCTTCTGAAATATTTTGTTCAGTGTATATTATTCGCTTTATATAAAAGCAAAAAACAATTGCAAAACACATTACAATAATATTTGTATACCTATGACGAGTAGGGTAATTGACGGTCGTTTTATGTTGACCCCCCTCATCATTGAGGGGGTGCCATGCTTTGTCCTCTTCCCGCTTATTGGTTTGTTTGTCTTTTGACTTTCACGATGGTTTTGTTTGGTGATGTTGATGACGATGATGATGTGTTGGCGCTTTTGTTATTCCTAAAGCCGCTTTAACTTTTGTCGTTTTTGCTGCGTTTTGTTTTGCTATTTTCCTTTGGGTTCCTTCGTCGATTTCGTGTGTGTGTGTGTTTCAGAGGATATGACTTTGTTGTGCCTCTTTGTTCTAAACGCACATGTACATTTATACTCGTATGTATGTACGATGTGCTATGTCTGTATGTATGTTATTGATATGTACATACTTATATATGTATGTGTGTTAGTGAACGTTCATGTCAACGACGATATCCCTACTACATTATGTTTTCATCTAAGTTTTCCCAGTGAAATCGCGTGTTTTGTTATTTTACAAAAATACATAGAGCTATGCCTATTAGAATGGGTCGCAATCACAAAAATGAAAATATTCTCTTTCATTTAACTAATTAATATTTGATATTGCAACTCTAGACGAGGACACCCCTCGTTGTTGCAGGGATGGTCAAATTTCACTTGAGACTTACAAAAATGCCATAGTGGATAGTTTTCAGAAGTATATGTATGTCATTAAGCATCTTTACAAAAAATCACTAAGTTATGCTCTTTCATTTGGTTTTTGGGCCCCCTCCATGTCACTCGATTCGAAAGTAAAAACGAGTCGAAAGTTGCATCCAATTCTTATTTAAAATTTCAACATGTAACTTTCGGATTCGACTAAAACGATGTCACACATCTGAAGCAAATTTCGATTAGGTTTTTTGTTCTAAATAATTAGCATCACTATTCGAAAAAAATGCAAATTCTTCAAATTTAAATATTTCTTTATTTTTGTTTACATTTATTCGGTCTTTTATCATTAGTATTACTTGAATAGTTTATTATTCAAAATCAACGTAAAAAATTGGTGAAATGTATGAGGGTTGCTATATATAATTCTGGCCTAGGCAACACTAAGTGTTGTCTGGCGCCATCTGACATTCCATTGGAAAGTTTGACATTTTTAGCATAAACGCACTCAGAACGTTTTAACTACGACCATCATTTGTGTTGTTTACAGTGACTTAAACAAATCACTTTGGCAAAAAAATGGAGTTAACTCGTGAACATTTTCGTGCTTTAATTTTTTACAACTTTTGACGTGGATTATCACGAGGTACTTAAATCATTGCACTGTCAAAAACTGGTTTAATGAATCCAATCGTGGCTGACGCTCGCTCAAAGACGAAGGTCGTCCAAAAACGGCCGTTGTGCCAGAAAACATTGATGCCGTGTGTGAACTGGTAATGCCAGATCGTCATGTGACATACCGTGAGATAGAGGCATCCTTGGGCATTTCTTCCAGCAGCATACATTCGATATTGCATGAACACCTGGCCGTAAAAAGGGTTTGATCTCCTTGGATCCCGCACATTTTTACAATCGCTCATAAAAAGGCTCGTGTCGATTGGTGCAAAGAAATTTTGAAAAAAATACGATCGCGGTGCTTCAAAAGACTGTTATACGATCGTCAGAGGTGACGAATCATGGATCTATGCGTATGAGCCCGAAACAAAACAGCAATCGACCGAGTGGTTCTTCGAAGACGAGCAAAATCCAACGAAAGTTGTTCGTGGTAGAAACACTTCGAAGCAAATGGTCGCCTGTTTCTTCGGCAAAACTGGTCATGTGGCGACTGTTGAGCAACGTAGGACGGTCAATTCTGAGTGGTACACCACACCACCACCTGAGACTTCGAAGAAATTCGAAAAACAAACAAGAGGAAACAAATCGTTGTGCACCATGACAATGCGAGCTCAATCCAGCGCCTTTTTGACCGGTCAAAACGTCGAATTGAGGGGTCGTCCGCATTGGTATGGTTCAATAACACTGTGCGACAGCCACAATCGGTTTGGGATGAAACCACCGGGGAAAGTTATATCGGTCAAAAAAAGGTCATACGTGTCCCAGCGTTTCGTTGGGTCTCATCTAGGAATCGAGTATCGATTTGAAGTTAGTAAGTATCGTATAGGGGAATTTGTCACGTTTTTGGCTCTTTTGTTTGACATAACTTGAGAACCACTCGTCCGATTTAGCTGAAATAAATTTTAAAAAACCAAGAATTACAGTTCCCTTAATCTGTTCATATATTATTTTCCTTTACAAGTAATAGTTTCCAAGTTAAAAATAAGCGCATGAAGAAATTTTTTTTTTAAATACATTTATTTTCGTTTGTTTGTAAAGAAAAATAATATATGAACAGATTAAGGAAATTGTAATTCTTGGTTTTTTAAAATATATTTCAGCTAAATCGGACGAGTGGTTCTCAAGTTATGTCAAACAAAAGAGCCAAAAACGTGACAAATTCCCCTATACGATACTTACTAACTTCAAATCGATATATCTCGATTCCTAGATGAGACCCAGCGAAACGCTGGAACACGTATGACTTTTTTTTTTACCAATATAACTTTCCCCGGTGGTTTCATTCCAAACCGATCACTGACCCTTACCATTTGTCGCAGAGTGTAATGTAAGGAACAAAATATCGGTCAAATGGCCGCCGCGATCTCGCCGGCACACCTCCATTCGATGGTCCAAATTTTTGATGACGATGAGGCATAATTGAGGTTCTATGCCGTTAATGTGGCGAATTATCTCATCCTTTAGCTATTGAATTGTTGCTGGCTTATCGACGTACACCTTTTCTTTCAAATAACCCCACCGAAAGAAGTCCAACGGTGTCAAATCACATGATGTTGGCGGCCAATTAACATCGCCACGACGTGAGATAACACGACCATTGAATTTGTCGCGCAAAAGAGCCATTGTTTCGTTAGCTGTAAGGCAAGTGGCACCGTCCTGTTAAAACCAAATATCTTTGACATCCATATCTTCTAATTCGGGCCATAAAAAGTTCGTTATCATCTCAAGATAGCGAACACCATTCACTGTAACTGCCTGACCGGGCTAATTTCGGAAAAAATACGTCCCAATGATGCCGCCAGCCCATAAACCACACTAAATAGTCACTCTTTGTGGGTGGATGGTTTTTTCGACAATCACTCTTGGATTATCATTCGCCTAAATGCGGTAATTCTGCTTTTTGACGAATCCACTGAGGTGAAAATGTGCCTCATCACTGAAGATGACTTTCATCGAAAGTTGATCATCCAAACCTGAATAACTCTAACGCGTTGCTCTTTCCATGGTTCAAATTGAGTTAGTCTGAAAATGAGAAATATCAAATGAAATGCAGAAAAAACTTAAAGTTTAGGTGTGGTTCACATTCAACATCGGCCTTTAACCCTTTATTTTTGTAACATGAATTTTATTTTCAAAATTCTGATTGATAATACTTTAAAATGAAATTTTTAATGTCTTGACGAACGAATTCTGGTGATTTACAAAAACGCAAATTATGTCCCTTTACGCCAACGGCTGGTACTATTGTTTTGGGCACAAACGTATCATGGAAACTGGCTGCAATTCATTCTCGAAACCTTTTTTAATTCTTTTTTTGGGAAATTTTATTTTATTGCACAAATTATTTAAACAGTCCCCGTTTTCTCGAAACCTTTTTCAATTCTTTTTTTGGGAAATTTTATTTTATTGCAAAAATTATTTAAACAGTCCCCGTGTTAATTCTAGTTGATGAAGACTTAATGTTGAACTTTTTTTTCCCACGCAGAGCGAGCCACCTTAATACACATTTATCTGCCTGTTTACGTGTTCTCTTCCTCTCCTTCTTCTGAATCACTCGATTGTTGTTGTTTTTTTTTTGTATTTTATTACATTGAAAATAACACGCAAATATTTATTTGTTTATTTGCTTCTCATGGTTAGACAGGATAAAAGAAACAGTCACAACAACAACATGAATAAAATAATTTATGTAGCCGCTGCCACTCCTCTTTTTGTGGAACTCACCTTTATTTTGAACAAAGCATTTTAATTTTTATTAAAATACAGTATTTTTTTAAGTTATTGAAAATTTTTGCCAACATTTTCCATACGTTGCTGTGTTTTCTATTTGCTCTGTTTTTCGTCGACTGCGTAGGCAGTTGTCATATTCATCCGCTTCCGTTTAAGCTGGCAATTTTTTTAAGAGTATACATTAGTGTGAGGGTACGCGTGAGTGATTTGTTTTTCTTTATTCCTTTGCGCCCACCTCCTCTTCCACTTTGAGCTTATCAGTTTTATCGTTATTCTTAATATATGTGCTTTCTTGGCAATTTGTTTTGTTTTGCTTACTCTACGTTTTGTTGTTGCTGTTGAAAAGGTAAACAACTGCGGTAATGCCAGTGTTGCCAATATGTATTTGAAAAAACAACAATCTTTTTAAATTGGAAGGAGTACGTTAAGTTTAACGTTGTCTTTCTGAAATCAGGTACATAAAATGGACTGAAATGCGTATGATTTATTTGTGGTAGATAATTTTCATTCAGTATTCCCCCAATAGACTTATGCAAACTCTCAGCTTATTTCCCAATATACAGGGTGGGTCATAAGTCTCTCAACATTGTATTTTTGATGTTTTTATTTAGCTTGTATCTTGTGTAGGAACAGCAATAAATCAGCTTTCCTTAATACTAATAACACTACTCAACAAAATGAAAAATATTTCATGTACTCCGGATGCGATAATTTTTTCTGTGTAGATAACCTTGACATGAGCTCGAAAAACGCATATAGGAAAACAATATATGAACAGATTAAGGGAATTGTAATTTTAAATTTTTTAAAATTTAATTCAATTAAATCGGGCTAGTGGTTCCCGAGTTATGCCGGACGAAACAAATTAACCAAAAAAAAAATTTTAAAATTTAAAAAAAAAAAATAAAACAAAAACCAAACGAAAAAAAAAATTTTTATTGCGTTTTTCGAGCTCATGTCAAGGTTATCTACACAGAAAAAATTATCGCATCCCGAGTACATGTTGACTGTTGACTAGTGTAATAAGAAAAAAATTAAAAAAAAAACTTATACTGGGCGAAGCGCGGTAATTTGCTTATTTGGCAATGAAATACAAAAATTATGAACCTTAGAAAAAATTATTTTATATGTTAATTATATTGAACAGTAAGGGAATTTTTAAATTACATGGCTTTAAATCGTGTATCTGGCAAATGTCGACCTTCGCTATCCATACACTTCTGCATACGTTTTCTGAAGTTTTCATAAACTCTAACAAGCATGTCGACTGCTTGTTAGTCGAGCCACAATATTGTTAATTAGGTCTTTCAAGGTGTTGGGACGGTTTATATACACCTACGACTTCAGGTAACCCCAAGGGAAAAAATTGCATAGGGATAAGTCTAGTAAGCGTAAGAGATAAGCCGTCCAGGAAACAGTTGCCTCAAACAATTCATGGATACCCTTGCTGTGTGTGGAGTGACACCATCCCGTTGGAACAATGTATCCTCTGATTGCACTACCTTAGAACGGGCTGAAAAAAATTCTGTATCATAGTCATGTGTCTTTCGGAGTTCACAGTTACGGCAAAACAGTTATCCTGGAAAAACTAAGGGCCAATAATGCCTACTCGTGATATGACGCACCCAACAGTGACGCGGTCCGGTTGCAGAGGTCTCTAGTGAAGTTCTCTGGGGTTTGTTTCCTTAGGAACACGTCCTCGTGGGGGAAGAGCGAATCGTAAACGAAAAGCACGCTGCACTGCAATGATCGAGTGCGCATTTGAAAATACGCTTCAACACAAACTGACTTCTCCTCTCGTGTCCAATGAGTGATGGCAACTGAAAGGCAGACGAATACAAAGCTCCCGTCAGCCACTATAAGCCACGTACACTCTCTTCGATCAACAGTGTCGCCATAGCCTGCAGTGCATAAAAGCAAATTACCGCGCTCCACCCTTCGCCAAAAATGCAATATTCAGAGACCTATGGCTTACCCTGCATTATAGTTTTATAGGAGCAAAAAACGTTAAATTCAACAGAAACAAAGGGCGTTTTCTCTTCTTGCAAGACTTGATTTTAGTTTTGTCAACTAAATAAATTAAACAAATCAAGAAAATCCGTCGTAATTTCCGCCCGGTCGAACCTTACCCTCCACCATCCATATAAAGCGGAAAACTACTGGGCCCTTTTGGACCATGCGTCTGTCCCTTAACTCCGCCAATACTTCAATATGACTGACTATATTTGGATTCGTAGCAAATTTGCATTAATTTGAGTACCCGTATACCTATATTGATTCTTAATCGCCCTTTTTGACCATGTAGGACGTTTTTTTGATTCGCAAGAGTCAAAAAGTCCAGCAACTATTGTTTTTTTTTTTGAGATATTTGGTGCGTCCCAACTAACAGTACACATTTTTATCATTGTCCGTCTACAAAAAATTATGATTTCTTAAGCAAATACTCAAAAAGTGTACTTTTTATAAAAGTACCTGCCTTAAAAAGAAACTGTTTCCCCCCTGGACCGAATTCGCCAATTTACAAGCCCAAACAGCTTATTACCATAAGTCATAATCATGAAAAATTTCAGGATTCTTTTGATCTCTATCGCACTTTCAACAAACACATGAACGGACGGACATGGCTAGAATTTTACGACGATCAGTAATAATGCTTGGTCCAACTGAAACGCACGATGTTAATTGAAAATAAAACAAACAAATTTTCAGAGAATTATTTTAATACATTTTATTGTGAATGAAGGAGGATCTATGTCAATTATGTGTGAAACAAAATATGGACCAAATGCTCGCAACGGCATATCTCTATTCAATCATCCATATTTTCAATAACTCTAGGTCATAATGGAGGTTCAACGTCTTTAATGTGCCGAATTATCTCATCCTTTAGCTCTTGTATTATTCTTGGGTTATTGACGTACACTTCTTCTTTTAAATATCCCCAAAGAAAGAAGTCCAATTGTGTCAAATCACATGATTGTGGCGGCCAATTAAGATCGCCACGACGTGAGTAAACACGGCCTTTGAATATCTCACGCAAAAGAGACACTGTCTCATTGGCTGTGTAGCATGTGACACAATTCTTTTAGAACCACATATCGTCTAAGTCCATATCCTTAATTTCTGGTTACAAGAAGTTGGTCATCATTTCGCTATAGCGAACACCATTCATGGTAACTGCTTGACCGAACTCATTTTTGAAGAAGAACGGCCCGATGACGTTGTCAACTCGTTAACCGCACCAGGCAGTCACTCTTTGTGCAAGGTTCGGCTTTTAACAAACACTCGTGGATTATCATAAGCCCACCCGGCAAATCTGTTTGTTAACGAATCCACTGGACATTTGGTCGATTATGCTGACCAAAAAAATCACGAAGTGCACGAAACTCATTTTAATTTGAACGTTCATTTTCGTAAAATGCTTTAACAATCTCAACGCGCTGCTCAATTCCGTATCTCTCCATTGTTGAATTTGTCAGACACTAAAATAAAGAAATGTCAAATTAAGTTGGGCAAAAAACTTGATGTTTAGGTTTGACTCACAATTAACATCGTGCAGTATGGTTGGACCCCCCTTTACATATACTTTAAATATATCTGCGATCAATAGTTTATAATGTTGCAAACAGAATCCACCTTTTAGTGGATAGAAGACGCAATCTGGCTCGTCTTGAAAGAATGGTACGGTTGATTGCTGTTTTGTTTCGGGCTCATATGCATAGATCCATGATTCGTCACCTGTGACGATGATTTACACTGTATGAGTACTTGAGCTACCGCTGTTGTTTTTTTTTGTTCATCATTTCTTAGTTTCAATCTACACGAGCCTTTTCTGAGTGTGGGATCCAATAAGATCAAATCTTTTTTTACGGCCAAATTATGCTTGTCATACTAATGCCCAAGGATGCCTTATTCTCAAGGTATCAACCGCCATATACTCCGGGTTTAGCCCCAGTGACTATCTCCCATAACCAAGCCTGAAGAAATGGCTCGGTGGAAAGCGATTCAGCTCCAACAACGAAATTATTGATCAAGCAAATCACTATTTTGTGGACCTCGAAAAATCGTATACTTTAGACGGGATACACAAATTGGAGAAACATTGGACTAAGTGGATTGAGCTAAAAGAAGTTTATGTTGAAAAATAATTTTTTTTGCCAAAAAAATTGTGTTTAGATCGAAAAGTCACCGAATTATCGATATGACCTCGTATAATTTCAAAAACAGTGCGTAAAATATCGATGGTTGCGTTGGCGGCGTGATATATTGCCCCGTCTTGATGACGGGGCCACATATCACATTTTTGTCGACCCACACCAAACACTGACTCGTTGTGAATGCATTGGCTTTCCAATAAACACTTGTGGGTTCTCCGAACCCCATATGCGGCAATTTTGCTTATTAACATAGCCACCGAGATGAAGATGAGCTTCATCTGAAAATTCTACATCTCCTGCCAAACAATCTTAGCCAATTGGCGAAATCCGAGGCGAAAACGCATCGGATGGTGTTTCATTATTAAATGACAACGTTCAAACTTTCCAATAAAATTTTTGTTTTAAAGCCCATTTCAAACTTTAAATGGCCCACTCTATATTAAAATCAATATTCTCACATTTTCGTTTTTCAATTTCTCTTTTATTTTTTTCGAGATAAATGTACGAGTTTCTATCCCTTTTAGCTCCCAAATGTAAATTTTAGTTTTTGATGTAACAGAATGAAACAATTTTCAATTCCTATCACTACTTCGTGGTAATCTCCCGGATGATGATGTGAATACAATGTTTGGGATAACATGTTTTGTAAAAATTCTAACCACCTTTTGTTGGTTAGGATAAGGGGTATTCTTAGCTTAGTTACCCTATTGCTAATCACCCTACCCCAAAGGACTTAAAGTGTTTACACTTTTTGCGGTCCTTTTTGGCTTTAATCCTTAAATTCCTGTAGAAAAGTTTCTCAAGTGGTACTGTCTCTCTTTCAAATGGTTGGCCTTAACAACGGCACAAAAAGAAATCCTGTCTGCTCGGCTATAAGTCATTAAAATGCATGAAGGAACAACACTCGAAAACTCTTTCAGGGATCAAAATTGTAGCCGATAACAATTAACAAAACAAAATAGGGGGAGGGGAGAAATTATTTGCTCGGAAATGCCATTGTGCCAACTTAAGTGGGGTAGGCTTTAAGGACTTGCTTCCTTAAGTACCCAAATAGAGTGCATTTGAATATCATTAGTTTTAATATTTAACATGCCATAGTAGAAAAGTACTAGAGTGTGGGGGTAATTATACTGTAATAGTCATTATATGTACCCTTCTGCCCGATAATTTAATTGGCATTTTCATGGCATAGAATGCAAATGTTTATGGAAATATTTACTCTTATAGAAAAGGGCTGGCAAAAAGTCAATGACTTTTCACCTCAATAAACACACAAAAATTCCTTTACTTAAATGGGAGCCAACAAAAAATCATCCTTACAGACACAGCCGTACCATCCTGCTTCCCCCTTCCTGCCGACCGACTGGCAACTTCTTTGTTCGACTCCTTCGAAAATGTGGTTGTACAGGCGTATAATTACTGCAGAAACCAGAAATAAAGGGAAATACAACACACACGCACACACAGACACTCACACACACTCACTCACACACACTCACACTCCATTCGTGTATTCGCAAAGCACTAAAATTGATTAAATTCCGAGAAATACATACGAATTTATGGCAAAACAAACACGGATGATAACACATGTATACGCGCGCGAAGTTCTCTCTCCGCTGGGCTCTCTCGCTTTGTAAATTTCTCTTTCTCTCTTAGTAATATGTAATAATGTTTTACATTTCTCCATTGTAATTTATTTTTCTCTTTTGCTGAAACTCTTCCTTAGTTTTTGCTCTTCTCTCTCTTGTCCTGTCGATATGCTCTCTTTCTTAACGTTAGTGCGGCGCTTTGTTGTTCGAACGTTAGAAAACGTTCTCCCTCTCTCTTTCTCTCTTGCTGAGACCGCCTTGTGTTCGCTGTCTGTAGGTCTCTGTTTCTGGTACATAGTAAATCGTCCATGTAATAATCGGTCATTGTATTCCTTTGTCCTTTTTATTATCCTCTTTTGGTAATTTTTAGATTTTTGATTTTCTATGAAAGTAAAACGACAACGAGAGGGTAACGAGAGGAGGCGAGAGATAGAGCGCGAGTGTATAGAAATGGTCTATACAAAATTCCATTTTATTGCAAAACTTTAGTTCATGTTTATTGAATTTTATTTACCCGATGATGTATAAGCTTGTTAAAGGATAAGCGTCAAGCGAGTGCAAAAACTCTCCATTATTTTAGCAGGAAATTGTAATTAAAGAGAGATCGAAAGAAAGAGGGAGAGTAATCAATTATAGAAAATAGGATAATGTCTTTATCTGACCGAATTGTGTTAATTTGATTGGGGGTATTAAAAGTCCAGATTGATGTTGGTTCAATATTCTTAATTTTGAAAAGCCAATTAATAAACCAAAGTTAAAGGACCAAACAATTGTTAATGGGCATAAAATTGACTTTATATTGAACTTAAGGAAAAAATTGTCAATTGGATTTTTGTTTGACGGTTAAAGTAGCATTTACTCTTTAAAGGTTTAGAAAAGTATTGCAGGTGCACAAACTTTCCCCACAACTCAACTATTCTGGTTCATGACATCTTTACTAATGAGTGATAATAGAACTTGGATGACCATCGTATGAGACAGACAACGTGTGACAAAATTGGTATAAATGTTGATTTGATGTTAAAACCTTTTCATTTATTTAGCACTAAATGTCTCCCGATGTAGCATCCCATGAGCGATATTAAGTGCTAAACAAAATAACACAAATTCTGAAATTTAGTAAAAGAGTTATTGTTTACTACTTACTTAGGCTGGCTCCATAATATCAATCAATGTTTTATATTCACTTCAATCTTAAGCGTGCTTTCTCCTGTTTCCAACACAAAGGATCTTCTCATCAAACACCCCTTGTGCTTCCCACTGAAGCCTTGGTATACCCTGTGTGCGTTGCTATGACAGTTATCGTCTAACGACTTTTTGCCTGAAGCTTTTATTTCCACTCGCCCGACTTGTCCAAGCCAGCGCAATCAATGTATCGGGTGATCAATCTAGAAATATCAAAATCAAGTATGGAATCTTTATTGTTCATTCGAATGGACAAATGGCATAGTTTTTTGAACATAATAACCTTCAAATGTTGGTCGTAACTACGCCTCAGGGTGTCCATTCTAAGGGTACAATTTTGGATGACTCTTTCGAGCATTTTGATCGGTATAGCGTAAATGACACGCGTAATGTTGGCTTCAAAAACCTGAATCATAGCATAGACTTTTGACTTTATGTAGACCCAAAGAAAAAAGTTTAAAGCTATGATACAGGGTATCCGCCGGGAAGGTATACAACTTTGTTTATAATATTTGATTAAATGAAAGAGAATGGATCGTATATAATGTCATAGACTTTTGACTTTATGTAGACCCAAAGAAAAAAGTCTAAAGCTATGATACAGGGTATCCGCCGGGAAGGTATACTCCTTTGTTTATAATATTTGATTAAATGAAAGAGAATAAATCGTATATAAATGTTTTATTTAATGTCGACAATTTTGTATGGAATACAATATCAGATAAATGTCCGTCTCTGTTAGTCTGTTGCGAGCCCTTTTCAGTACATTTTTCATTACATTCAGCACGGCGACGAATTGAGGTTGATGGATTGTTTTGAACACATTCTTGAGCAGCAGCAATGTTATCAGCCGTTTTAGCAGTACGTTGTGGTCCATGCTTAGGCCTATCAGCTACAGACCCTCTTTCTTCGAAATCATTTACTACGCGATAAAAAGTGGGTTTTGTTGACACGTTGTTTTTCCCAACGTAACTTTCTCATCGTCACAGTAATCGATTATTGATTTTGATAAAATAATCGATTTATCGAATATTTTTCCATATTAAATATACCACGTTTCTACTTAACGACTGCCTAATATGACCTGTCAAGACTAATGATACAGGCAAAACAAAGTAGTATACCTTCCCAGCGGACACCCTGTATTACGTGATGTAGGCGGCCAACCGGTCCAAAACGTGAAATTAGCTGCTCTTCAAAACTACCTCTCTATAGATCAATTGTTTGAGCAGCTGTATGGCAAGTGGCACCGTCCTGTTAAAACCAAATGTCGTCAAGATTGCGGGCTTCAAGCAAAAAGCCCAATATCATGGCGCGATAGCGCGCAACATTAACGGTTACGTTCCGGCCATCATCATTTTTGAAAAAAAAAAATATAGACAATGATTCCACCAGCCCATAAACTGCACTAACCATGGTTTTCTCTGGTTTAAATGGCCCCTTTTCGAGCCTCTTTTCGTTGCTATTCATCTTAAATGCGGCAATTTTGTTTATTGACACAATTTTGGTCGAAAAATAATACTCAAAACGAAAACAATATAGTTTACACAACCCACGCGAAATCTGTAGAAAAAATAGATCTAGATTGATCACCCTTATTTTGATGCGCTTAACTACATACATGTCAGGATTCATCTCGTACAGTTCAAGCTTTGTCCGACACATGTACTTTCAGCCTATGCAGCTGGAAGTAGACTTTACAAAAGATTTTTCTCTCGAAATTTTGTAATACACTTTAATTCGCTGTGAATAGCAGCCATGCTTCGGCTTCATGTAAAAACCCCTGAAGTGGCAGTATATTTTAAAGTGTAATCATCGTCTTTCGAGAGAAAGAGAAAGAGAGAGAGGGAAAGCTCTCTTCTGCTGTCAACAGCCGAAAATAACACATATTTGCCAACACGATCCTTTGTTTTATTTCATTTTATTGGTTTATGGCGCATCCGAGGTTGAAATTGCTGGACTTATTGATCTGTCCTTTCTTTCGTCTCGGTACTTCCTAGAAGTTACCAGCATACTTTTAGTCTTGTCTGCCTTTACCATTAAACCTGTGTCAACAGCGTAGTCATAGTCTTCCAATCTACCTTGAAGAGCCCATGTGATTTATCTTCTATGGGATGTCCTTATTAATTACTACGTCAAGTATGCACCTTAACTTTCACCGGAGTTCATGTTTATCTTTTTCCTCAGCTGGTTATCGTAAAGAATGTGACATGGAGCGTTTTTAAAGGAACCCTAAAGGGACTAAAGGTTTGAGGCCTCGGTGTCGTTTTGTATGCTCATATCTTCCAAACCGTTCGGAGTTCTGAACATTTAAAATCAAAAAATCTTCATCTTCAAGGTAAAAATCGCAAAAAAAAAACTTAAAAAAATCGATTTTTTTTAGGATTTTTCCCTGTTCAATTCCATAGGTACTTGTAGCAAACCGTTCAAAATTCATGGAAACAATCAACCACAAAATGTACCTAAGATCTCAATAAACAACTTTCTAGAACATATGAACTTTAAAGGAATGATTCTTAACACCGTTTAGGTAGCGCTTAGGTAGCCGCAAAAGTGAAAAATGTTCCGAAATGTTTTTAATTTCATTTGTTTTTTCTTTCTTCAAGTCACAAGATCACCCTGTATAATGTCAATGAAATATTTGAAGATTATAAACATAATACAATTTTTTTTTTATTATTTTTTTAAAAGATAGTGAGTTTGAAGATGAATTTTTTTGTCTACAAAAACATCACCTTTTTGCAAAAATGACAATGAGGCCCCTAATATTGGGGGGTCCCATGAATAAAAAAGTGGATAACTTTGGGCAAAACTGGGAGACACGGGACTTTTTTTTGGTCTTTTATCACGTAGTGGTGTTCGTACATGCTAATATTTGCATGACTTAAAAAATTACATACAGTGCAATTGGCGTGATAACTTTAGTTGCTGCTTCAATTTTTAACCGCTCTGGGGAGATATAAGGCATGTTTTACTGGTACTGAAGTAAGCGGTCGCCATGAAGATAACTTCAAAACTTAAGAAGAAATTTTCCAAATTTCTGTATATACAAGAACTGAAAGGCTTTATGCAGGATAAACTGTTGGATTGGAAAATTTGTAATTTGTAGAAAATATTTTATATCAGAAATACTATAAGCGGGTAATAATCGAGCTCGCTTTGACTCGCTAAAGGTTGTTCTTGAATAACTTTCTTCACAAATATTGCATTTGTTTTAAAAAAACGGGGTTTAACGCAAATTGTCCATAGTTTTCTGTAAACAAAATCGTTTTTATGCTATTGTACTATACTCGTAATGTGAAGAGATCGCGTTAGCGACCTTCTCAGCGACTTGCCAATAGAACACGGCCCATTGTCTATATCAGGCGATTTTGGTTTGTTTTAGCGATTTATTTGAGCAATCGAAGGAAATACTTGAGTTCGAGGTGTGCGATTCACAGCTACATATTGGCTGCTGTGTTGGCAGACACGACCGATAATATAAGTATACATTCATGAAAATCTTCCCAAAGATTCAGTTGTTGGTTAAAGGATGTAACGAGTTTCCAAGCACCGTTTGTAAATGGTTTAATAGTAGGTTTTGAACTATTGGTTAACGATTTGCTACACGATTGAGATCTGCTATACGATACGTTTCGGTAACAGCCAGCGCCGCTCATTACGCGTGACTTCTCGGTTAAGACGATTGTGCAACTGTGGGCAAAAAGCTTTTGATGAACGGGTTCTACTTTTTTATTTAAAGCTTTGGCTTTCTTTTTACAAGTACTCGTCTCCAGGTTACATCATTAATCCATTCATTGCGGAGGTTGTTTCCATTGTTATGAAGCGATGTTTTCAGTTCTTACGTGAAGGAATTTGCAACTGTTGGATCTTTGAGTTATATCTATATACAGGGTAAGCCATTTAAAATCTTATATTTTAATTGGCTCTAAAAAAAAGTACTGTTTATTTTTTCAAATTTCTGGTTTTATTGGAAAGGTTGGACTTTGTCATATACGAGTAATAATGAAACACTATATCGTTTCTACAGCTACCACAACTGGCTCGGCAGTACTCCATGCGATCAACCTAAATTTTCAGTATATTTTCGATTCTTTTAGCTAGAATCTCTTCAATGGCAACTATGATTTCATGTTTCACGATTCATTGTCTCTGAATGCTTTGCGTAACATTTATCCTTAATGGCTCCCCACAGAAAATAATCCAAAGGGCTCAAAACACAGATCCAAAGTGGCCAATTGCCACAACAATTTCGGCTGATTATTCGATTTTCAAAAACAGTGCGTAAACTATAGATGGTTGCGCTGGCTGAGTGACATGTGGCGCCGTCTTGTTGAAACCCAGTGTCGTCCAAGCCATTTTTTGAAGTTTCGGAAACAAAAGTTGGTTGAACAAGGCACGGTAACATTCACCGTTCACGGTAAATTCGACTCCTTGCTCAATTTCAAAGAAAAATCTCGTAATGATGCCTCTGTATGATGCCTAATATCCACACCAAACGGTGGATGCCTTGGCTTCTCAATAGTCACTTGTGGGTTCCCTGAACCCCATATGCGGCAATTTTAGTTATTGACCACCGCGATAAAAATGATAAAAACACGATTTTTCAGTAAAATACTTCACCTCCTGCCAATCAATCCTCAGCCCATTGGGCGCAGCGAAAATTCATCGGATGGTGTTCCATTATTAAATGACAAAGTTCAACCTTTCCATAATACCAGAAATTTAAACAAAATATCAGTACATTTTTTTACAGCCGATTTAAATTTAAAACTTTTAAATGGCACACCATTTATGATACTGGCAATTAAGCAGGCTATGTTTTTTTTCGCTTCTCATCAAGGTCTGTGAGCTACCGTGGTCATATGATGTACCTCTATCTTGCTAGTAAAACCAGGTTCAACTCAGGGTGCGAGCATTAAAAAAAATCTCAGCGACATGTTTCCTTTTAATAAATTACGTCGGCTTTACAAATAAGAGATTTATCTCTGAGCCAAGTATATGTGTCAAAAAAATTTATTAGACCTTCAAAGCCGGCTTTTTACAGTAGGCTTCGGTCAATGAGTAAAATAATTACTTCGTAGGTACATAAATACTGTTACACACGTTTTATGCTGTAAAATAAAAAGTACTGAATGTTTTTGGACCAAATATTTTTTAATATATTTATTGATGTATATTGTATCCAAAAAGAATCTACTTATTCGAAATATCCTCCTATTGCCTTTACACACGCCTTAAATCGCTCTGGCCAATCGTCAATAGCTACACGAACCTCGTCCATTGGAAAATTGGCCACAGCTCGAACCAGAGCGGTCTAAAGAGATCCAATGTTGGGCTATCTTTTGTGACAAACCTTGTCCCCTAAAACCGTCCACAATTTGTATCCCAATGGGTTTAAATCTGGACTGAGGAAATGAACGCTGGCAAATTGTTTCGAAGCCAGGTCTGGTACGTTTTAGCCTTATGGGCCGGCGCTGAATCCTGCTGGAAAGTCCATGGCTGGATTTGGAATAGGGAATTGTTAAGAGGTTTCACAACAGCTTCCAAAACGGTTTCTTGGAAAACTTTAGCCGATGTTTTGACTCCTTGTTCGCAGAAATGCAGGTCAGTGACCCCATCGTAAGAGACACCCCACCAAACCATAACTGAAGCTGGGTGATGAACCTTTTCCACCCTTGGGATCAGTTCCAATGCTTTCTAGATGACCACGCATACACTATCATTTAGCTTGTTAAATTTTTCCTGAACGGCAAAAATTGTTTCATCGGTGAACAAAATTTTTCTGTGCAAGTTATTAAAGTGCTTCACTAAAAGACTTTTGCATTTTTCAATCCTATTTTTTTTTAAAGCTGTAGTCACTAAATGGCCGGTGCGTCGTTTGAAAGCCCCAAGTCCGAAGTCTTTTTTAATGATTCGACTCATGGACTTTTGCGTGATATTCATCTTACGGGCCTTGATTTTCTGTTTCGGAGGGGATTTCTGTGAATTCTTGATTTAACGGCTTTGATGACATGCGGTGCTCGAACAGAGCGTGGGCGGCCCGACCAGTGGCGGTCTTTTACATCTCCAGTCTCCTCAAACAGTTTTATGCATCGGTTGACGAACATGCGGCTAATCCCTAGTGGCCGGAGCGTTTTGAAAATATAGTTTTTTTTCATTTCACACTTGAAAAGCGCTATTCTCATTATCTGACCACTCCATGATGAAAGTTGAAACAGTTTTAAAATACCGCTACAGACTAAGGCTATTGAGGTTAGCTTTCAAAACTCATATGACATTAACGGGGTATGTTCAGTTCTACTATTGAAATGGGTGTGTTCAAGGTTGTAACAGTATTTATGTCCCTACTTTGTATATTGTGCTTAGCTTACCGGATTTAGAAAAATTATCGGTTTATTCCTTGAAGGAATATTGAGGGATTTAAGTACATCATTTTCAAACAAGTCGAAATATTTATTATATTTTTTTATAATTTCCAAACGTTCTGCTGGCTTCAATCAATTCAATGTGAAATGGCAAACGTTACTGAACATTTTGACAGCCTTACTCGTATGCCATAGGTAACTTTGGCCGCTTCTGCAATCTAGCAGTTGGAAAAACTATCATTACTATCTAGTCACCTTATACTAACAAACTTTTTTCAAATTATCCTTTTCCAAATCGATAAAGTTTTCGAAACAAGTCCATAACGAAGTTAATCATGTATTTGGCTTTGAGCAACTACAAAAAACGAAAACTTTTTACAACCAAAATTTGTATGGTGGAAAACATTGGAAAAGATACCCCGAGAACACGCAAAACTTTAAACAATTGTAATAATACGAATATAAACATATGCATACCGTCGCTGACAATGATGATGGAGATCACATGATATCTTGGCATCAACCTCCCTCCTCTGCTCTCTCGGAAAGGTTCTTTAGAAATTCCACTCATTTCCTAACTCACACCAACAACAAGCAATACCCGTACATCCGTAAGGACAAAATGGAATATGGAACTACAGAAATTCTTGTTTTTTTTTTTCATATTCCTGCTCTCTACTGACATACATTCTGTGTGCTCCAGTCGTCTGTCCGGCCATCTGTCCATAGGGGTGGGATGATGGCGAACTTGGGCGATGGCATGACAGGACTGTGACGTCTATTGTTGTCATGTAGGGTGGTGGTGGTAGATTGAGTTTGTTGTATAGTTGGAAACGGAAGTGAAAAATGTTTTTGTGTTTCTTCTCCCTCGTGAGTGGATGTGTGTTGGTGTTTCTAAGGACGATTGGTGTTGAATATTTACAGACACTGAAATCGCAAGAAAAATACTGTCAAATCAACATTCCTTGTGACATTCTTGGCTTGTGTTGCTGTTAAGATTTTCGTTCCGTTTTGACGTCGATGGAAGCTGGAGCAGGAGGAGGCCACATAACATTGAAGTGGGCTAATTTCATCAGCATGGCCAATGCCAAACAAATTAGAGACAGGCATCCAGACGGACGGACAGATGGTCATTGTCAAACAAAATGAGTTGGAAACAAATTTAAATTGTCCGCAATAATTTTTGGTAGAAAGTGTGCCCTAGACATGACATGTTGCTGCCACACTTATCCCGAAGCTTTAAAAGAAATTATAAAAGCTACAGGATGAATCCAAGTTAAACGAGAAAGTGACAGAAATGCTGAAACATTTGTGTCCACATAGATTTTCTTACGAAATACATTAAGGAAAATGATTTCTTTGAGCGCACTCTGCAGATAAAGAAAAGGGCATCGAAAAGGTGATCAAATAGTTGTGACGGTTTTTCGAGTAGTTATATTTCCGACGCTGTTTAAGTTATTTGTGTTATTCAGCTCTCTAAATAGTTAACAAGGATTGCCATTTCAGCAAGCATTTTTTTACGTCTGGCGAAAGTGTGAAAATTATAGAGAAATACAGTTGAAATTACGGTTCAGTTTTAAAAAGGAAAACGTGGATTTCGTCGTAAGATCGGTTGGTTTGATAGTTTCAGTGTACAGGCATATCGACACTCCTTGGAAAAGAGTCAGCGTCACTAAACTTCTTTTGAATTTAAGCCACCAATCTGGCGAAAATTGCTGCGAAGCCGCCACAGCGACCAGTATCGAAGTAGAGCCACAAATGACGAGTTGGCACCGGTCTCCTCAATTGAGCCAGCGAGTCAACCTGGATTTTTTTGCTGTTCGATCTGGGACTATATAAGATTGTGCTGACGCCAGAATTAAAACCGGATCAGCATTAACGCCACATGCTCGGTGGCCAGACTCTGTTGGTCGAAGATCCGTATTTTGATAACAACTCCGATGAGACCCATCTTTGGCTCTGACGCAATGTCAACAAGTCAAATTGCGAAAACTGTGAAAAACCCAACCCTTAAGTGTACGATCAATTAATACGATTGAATATTTGGAGCGGCTTACAGAATGTGGCATCAGCGGAACTTATACCACTCAAAATGATAAAGAGTCGTGATACGTCTAGTATCAGAGCATGGTATAGAGCAATGTCAACCGACTTTCAGATGTTAATACTGGGCAACATCGAATATGCGAGCTGTAAAACGGCGCCACATGCCATACAAACAAAGCAACGCTTCAAATTGTGAAGGAAAAATTAAGTTACCGATTCATTTCACAGCGAGTTTTCATCAATTGAAAGCCGCGATAATACCACTTAGCACTTCTCGGTTATTTTCTCTCGGGCTCTTTCAAGCCCATAGTTCATCAAACTCTTTGGGCGAGCTCAATGGAAACGTTCAAAATAAAATTTTTCAAAAAAATTCCACGCTCAAAAAAGGGAACGACCGCTTAAAGCGAAGGCGAGGCCTTTATTTAAATGGCCATGTATGCCATATAACGAGTGATCCATTTCGAATGGGGAATTGAATGGGGAATGTTTATTATCATTTGAAAGAACATTCTTTGGCATTTATTTTTTGATGATTATGTCTATCAAATGTTGGCCGCGGCTACGTCTCAGATGGTCCATCCGTTGAGTCCAATTTTTGATGACTCGTTGGAGCATTTCGACTGGTAACTGGCGAATGACACGAGTGATGTTTTGCTCCAAGGCCTGAATCGAAGCGAGTTTGTCCGCATAAACTTTAGACTTTAAAAATCCCCACAGGAAAAAGTCTAACGATGGCTAATCGACCGGTCCAATACGTGAAATTATCTGCTCACCGAAGTGTTCTCTCAATAAATCCATTGATTGATGCGATGTGTGGGAAGTGGTGCCTTCTTGTTGTTACCAAATGTCGCCGATATCACAAGAACACGTAAAATGCGCAGTCGTTACATACGTCAGTCCGAGTTGCTGCGAACGGCGCCGAATTGACTCTCCAGGGTGTATACTTTCAGCTACGCCCGCTAAATTTTCTTTACTGCGTGCTGGACGTGGTCTATTCGGTCGAATATTATCCAATAATGAATGCTGGGTCTCAAGATGGCTGATAGTGTTGCGAATAGTACGCTCAGTAGGCCGATTATGTTGCCCATAAGTTGGACGAAGTGCACGAAACACATTCCCCACAGAACGTGAATTTTCGTAATAAAGTTGAACGATTTGTGAACGTTGTTCAGGCGTAAGTATTTCCATGAAGAAATGCCAAACAATACGAAACAAAAATAACATGACAGCATGACACAACTCACAGGTGATCTGCCAAAAAAGGCTATTGAAAAAAGTGTCTCTACTTTGATAACCCATTATAATGTCATAGTTGAGCTTTAAAATATAGTTCGAATCAATTTTACATCGCAAACCGTGGCTATTCAATTGAAATTTCTTTGTCTATAGTTATAATCTGGTTGCCCTGTAAAGAAA
Source organism: Hydrotaea diabolus (assembly GCA_963513945.1). Lineage (NCBI taxonomy): Eukaryota > Metazoa > Arthropoda > Insecta > Diptera > Muscidae > Hydrotaea > Hydrotaea diabolus. Next base: position 146,736,473 of record OY740718.1, on the reverse strand, counting down.
CACAAGTAAAAAGGCTAAAAGCGGCCGTGGCCAACTATGAGATATACTACACCCCCTGCCATTCAGATAATTCTTCGCCTTTGTCTGGAGCTAAGCAAGCTTAGACATATTTCTGAACCACAGACAAGCCCATTTTCATCAGGAATATTTATAGGTCGCTCATAACTTATACTCGTATGCTTGATTTGAGCTAGATTGGATTTACAATATAGCTTTAAGCGCAACAAAACAGGATGGATTTTTAAAAGCACTGACCGATAATCCACTTTCAATAAAAATGAATGTCGGTCGCTCGTAACGTTTCATGCGATATTTGATCAGAATTAGATGCAGTTAGAGGCTTATGAAGGCCCTTAAATCGATTATGATCAAGACCATTAAAGATCACAACTAAACATGTTATGTTTAGCCATATTATGAACCGCGCAATTATGTTGTGTTCCCCGCAATCATATTATGATCCCAACAACCACATTATGACCACACGCAACCATGTTATGACCCCTTAAATTGTTTCAGCATTTTTTAGACCTTGAACTTTTTTTTATTAACAGTAGATATTTTACTCGTAATTCAACAAATACTCTATCGATTCTCTAAAATCATATTGAATAATTATGGGTAAATTACATAATAATATATATTTTCAAAGAATATGTGTATACACGAGTATGCTATTTTATATGTACGCTACGAGTACGCTATTATATAAATTTCTATAAAATGGATGTTTCTCCACGATTTCAAACCTAAACTTATTGTTTAAAATTGGTCTTAAACTTAAATTGAATTCTTTATTAGGATATGGTCATATGTACCACACGTCGCTTCATCTTGTTTTTAAGGGCCTTTTATTTCGAATCATAGTTTAATTAACTATAGTAAATTAGCTCGTTTTGCCCAAACGCAGCGGTGCCTTTTATGGGGTATTTAGCGTGTCTCAAAAAACAGTCCCCATTTTAGCCATGGTTTATCCACAGAATATTACGATATGCTTAGTAAATACTCAATAAAATGATTTTTTTATCGAAGTACCTTTAGCCCCCTAAGGGGAAACATATTTCCCTGCGCTAAAACTTGTGTTGTTTTAAAGCTTTAAAAACATAATTTATTAAATCCGACAAGAAATAAATTTTGACTTATTTACTTTTGAACATTTTTTCAAAGAGAAACCAAAAAGTTATTCAAAAGGCAGACCTTTAGTTGCAAGCAGGAGCGAATATAGTTTCGGAGAACAATTTTTTAGACCCCAGCAACGAATGTGCTTTAAAGAATCTTTAACTTATTGATCACTTATGTTCAGGCAATTTTGAAATAAACAAGAATCTGCCGCTAGATTATTCCAACGAACAAAGTCAACACAATAAAAATCTATGTGATTGAAGATAAATTCGAATTTAACTTTCAAAAACGCAAAAAATCCCCGGTCCCCAGTGGGTTAAAAAAGTTAAATTCGAATTTATCTTCACACTTTGACGAGACAGCAGTGTGCGCATAGTGAAGTTAAATTCGAATTTAACTTCACATAGCACGACAGAATTGCATGATTTGCTTTACAGCGGCTCTAAGTGCGTCCATGGAGGACAACTGGAAATACTTTCGTCAATCAGACTACTGCCAGATTATTGCTGCTGGTACTGGCTACTATCGCTAAAAGGCCGTTTGTCTGAAATAATTTTCAGAATATTGAATTCTTCACTTGGAAAATTGCTCTAGATCGGATCTAAGTGCGTCCATGGAGGACAACTGGAAATACTTTCGTCAATCAGACTACTGCCAGATTATTGCTACTGGTACTGGCTACTATCGCTAGAAGGCCGTTTGTCTGAAATAATTTTCAGAATATTGAATTCTTCACCTGGAATATGGAATTTGGGGAAAATGGCTCTAGAGCGGGTTAAAGTGCGTCCATGGAGGACAACTGGAAACGACCTTCTAGCAATGGTAGCAGGTACCAGTAGCAATAATCTGGCAGTCGGTAGCAATTCTGTCGTGCTATGTGAAGTTAAATTCGCACACTGCTGTCTCGTCAAAGTGTGAAGATAAATTCGAATTTAACTTTTTTAACCCACTGGGGACTGGGGATTTTTTGCGTTTTTGAAAGTTAAATTCGAATTTATCTACACTCACATTAAAAATCTACTGCACTTTCTTATGATTTTTGCCATAATTTCACAATCGCAAGGTCTAGAATTACCTTATTGCTATAAAAAGGAAGCTCGAAGACTTAAAAATGTGTGTTAAAATATCCACGTAATCATCTTTACTTGCAGAATACCTTCTTCACATTTCTATTCTGGCGAATAATAGGAATTTACACTGTCCGATGAGTTTTCCCAGAGGCATCATCGTATCAACCCCAAGGCCTTGTCCTACTTATTTCAAAAGACAACACCGACTACTTTAAACTGTTCGCATGCGAACTTGCTAGGAGGTGTGAAAATGATATTCATATCCATTCTAAACTGTACCGCAATTGCTACACAATATGGAAGAGGAAATTGAATCTTTATTTTTGCTTTGCATGTAACATGATCTGGATATTTTTTGGTCTCCATGGATATGTTGGGATGAATTTTAACTTCATGGTGTACCATCTACCACACCCATTTACGTACACCCTCACATGGAAACAAACGTACCCACTTTCAAATATATAAACACACGTTTGTATACTAATACAGATACACATATCCCATGTGCAGGATGTGTGATTAAATTTTAAATTTCCAAAGCGGATGGTTGCCTAATCTACATCCACTTGAAGGCGTACGAGCTGAAACACGTTATCCCAAGCCTACATCCTTAAGAAAATAACACAATCAGTCCAATTTGCGTTCTGTACATGAACGGTAGTTTTGTTTTTTTTTTCCACGATGTCTTTTTTTCGTTTTTCAAAACTTAAACTATTGATTTTTTCAGCACATGTTCCCTTTAAGGACTAACAGCGGGTGATAAGTGAACGTAAAAACGCATAGATGTCAGGTTTAGTTGGGAGTTTAGGAGAAGGTTTGTGGACACTCCATTTAAAATGTACTTAAAGTCGCGTCATTTGACTTAAAAGGCTGTTTTATGGGTCCCTTGGGTCTATAAGTTTGCCACCTATATTAGCCAATGATTCTTCCATATATTAATTCGTTGTAAAATTTTCTTTAATTGAAGTACCCATGCATTCTTTTTTAATAGCGTTAGCTATTTTCGCTATCAGTAATGTTTTTTTGGTTTCCTTGGCTTCATGTGTACGACCCCAATCCGAGCGAACTCTTTTAAATAAATCTATATTTGAATTCCTTGCGGATTTCCTCCAAGTTCGAGTACTCATATGCCCATATATTCTCTTAGTCGCTTCTTTTAAACAAACTGACCATTTTTTGAGCAAACTTCCAAGTCCAAAACATGAGCATCTTTTGAGAATGCATGGCTTTTATCAAATCGTAATAAATGTGGTAAGCTTTGTATGAATATATGCCCATGTTTTTAGTAAGCGTTTTTAAAGGCTACAGGTACCGTTTTTAAGTAAGATGATTCGGAAAGTCTTTCAGCCTCGCCACTTTTGGAGGTATAAGGTGCTTCTCAACCAAAAGTCCCCATAAAGCTATAATAAATTGTATGTTATAAAGTAATAATTTTATGTTGAGCAGATACTCAAGAATTTTTCGGCGTTTCTTTTATCCTACACGACAAAATCTTTTCCCTCTGGGCCGATTTTACCCATTAACAATCCCAAATAGTATATGACTATAAGCCTTCCTCAGCGAGGCAAAGGGTTCGAGTTCAAAATAAGTTAAGAAGGTTCCATCTGAAACTTATAAAATACTCATTTAAATCGAAAGTCATCAAATGAAATTTAAAATAATCTTAAGATTCCATTTGAACTTCTTTTGAAATTCGTAATATTTCCTACAATATTATTTATTCCTGTAACAATAAATTAATTCAAAATTGCTCGAATATTCTGGAATACCAGTGAAATTTTAAATCTGATTTTTAGTTGACGAATAGTGAATTTTAACTGATGTCTTCTGAATTTTATTTCGTGTTTTTTAAATTACAAGTGGAATATTTAAAATTTCTAATAGAAATTTCAACTCTGATAATTACTGATTTTTTGGTGACGATATTTGAATTTTTACTGATGTCTTCGGCATTTTATTTGGTGTTTTCTAACTTACAATTGGAATATTTAAACTTCTAATAGAAATTTCAATTCCTTGGACTTACAGATTTAATATTCTAAATTTCCATTGGTTTGTTTTGAATTTCAATTGATGTTTTCAAATAAAATTTTTGGAATTTTATACATATATAGAGTCTTTTCAGTTAAAACAGGAATTTTCTGAATTTAAAATGAGATATTCTTAACATCAAGTGGAATATATGACATATTCTTAACATCAAGTGGAATATTCAGAATTTCAGTTAATGTCTTTCGAATTCCACATAGAATTTTATGAACTTAAAATGGAATATTTAGAATTTCGTATGGAATATTCTAAATTTCAAATACAATCTTTTGAATTTGGAATATTCGCAATTTCATATACAGAGAAAATTTTGGATCTGAAATAGAATACGAGTATTCTATATTGGAAAGATAATTTTCCGCATTTTAATTGATTTCTTTCTAACTGTGAATCGAATATTTTAAATTTCCATTGGAAAGTTTTTTGTATTTCAATTCATGTTTGTTATACCTCTTCTCCGAAGGGTGGATGAATTTGTCATTAAGTTTGCAACACTACAATGTATTGATCGGTAGGCTACAGCCGGAAACACCACAATATAAGTATATTGATCTATAGCGTATATATATTATTGATCTTAGTAGAACTTAAGACGATTTGGCCATATCCATCCTTCCGTCGCCGAGTCTGTTGAATGCACGTAAAGTATAAAAACAAACATTTTTCGATTTAGTCGAAGAGAGCATAGCCCCTTTTATCGTCAGATTCTTCGGGTTCATCATCCTTTTTCTCTTCATTCTTGGCTTCAGCGGCGGGAGCAGCTTCACCACCGGCAGCAGCTGCAGCGGGAGCACCAAATCAATCAAGGATCCCGAAATTTTGCATCATAATGGTTTATGGTCATAAGTATTTAGGATTAAAATTGGGACTAAAGGTACCTCAGAATAAGTATACCTTTTTAAGTATTTGCGTAACAAATCATAATTTTTTGTGGACGTATAATGAATGTGTACTGTTAGTAGGGCCGCACAAAATACCTCATGCGTCCCGCATGCCCAAAACGGCTGAGATTAGGGTCGGACGCATATTTATAAAATATATAAAACGATGGTGGAGGGATAAAAGATTCGGCCTGGCCGAATTGAACGACTTTTTTGTTTGCTTTAACTTTTAATAGAATTTCAATTAAAATTTCTGAATTATAAAAGAAATTTTTGAATTTTCTTTAATATTCGCTAGTAACTACTGCAATAGGAGTTCGCCCATTAATCAATTGTTATATTTTTTAAATAATTTTTTAATTATTTAACCATTTCATTATTCAATTATTTAATTATTCAATTATTAAATTATCCTATTATTCAATTATTCAATTATTCAATTATTCAATTATTCAATTATTCAATTATTCAATTATTCAATTATTCAATTATTCAATTATTCAATTATTCAATTATTCAATTATTCAATTATTCAATTATTCAATTATTCAATTATTCAATTATTCAATTATTCAATTATTCAATTATTCAATTATTCAATTATTCAATTATTCAATTATTCAATTATTCAATTATTCAATTATTCAATTATTCAATTATTCAATTATTCAATTATTCAATTATTCAATTATTCAATTATTCAGTTATTCAATTATTCAATTATTCAATTATTCAATTATTCAATTATTCAATTATTCAATTATTCAATTGTTCAATTATTCAATTATTCAATTATTCAATTATTCAATTATTCAATTATTCAATTATTCAATTATTCAATTATTCAATTATTCAATTATTCAATTATTCAATTATTCAATTATTCAATTATTCAATTATTCAATTAATCAATTATTCAATTATTCAATTATTCAATTATTCAATTATTCAATTATTCAATTATTCAATTATTCAATTATTCAATTATTCAATTATTCAATTATTCAATTATTCAATTATTCAATTATTCAATTATTCAATTATTCAATTATTCAATTATTCAATTATTCAATTATTCAATTATTCAATAATTCAATATTTTAATATTGCAATTATTCCATTATTCAACTATGTAGTAAATCAATTACACAATTATTCAATTTGCTATTTCAATTCTTTTGGAATTAAGTATTACATCCTTGCGGAATACTCTTTACCCTCCTCTCGTTCTATTTAAAGATTCATAGTGTGTAGCATTTTCATTCGCCGCTTCACTACACTTCACTCCATTCGAGCAGAGTGAGTAACAGAGTGCTCAGCCATGGTCCCTTTCATTTATTCCAAGACGAAACATGACATTAATGACGTTATGACGTCGTTGTTGTTTGAAAACGCGTGGAGACGTGTGTGCGTGTGTCTGATTGCCTCTGTATAGGTCTGTGCGTGGGGGTATATCCATATGATGAACATAACGGTATGTTGGATTGAAATGTTGATGGGCGCCTTTAAGTGTACAAGAATGGTTGTGTGAGTGAGCGAATGAGCCTCTTCTACCATTTCATGTCTTCTCATCACGGCAAAGACAACGTTTTTTGTCTGTTTTCTTGTCCGTTAGCAGCGTCCTTATGCCTACATACTCGCACATACGTATACATACGAGTACATACTTACTGTGTAGGTGTACCACAGTATGTCTGTATTCATGACTATGTTTATAAATATATACACTGAGAGGAAAAGAGACCTGGTGCATATGTGAACGTTTTTTTTGCATGTTTGGCTGAGCTACATGTTTGATTAAATGACTCTCTTAGAGTCTAGAGTTCGCACCTTAGAGTGGGTCTCTTGCATTGATTTTGTGTGATATCACGTCTGTAGATCAGCAAATTCATGGTAGATTTGTGAACGTGAGTTTTTTCTTCTGGATCTTCATTCCGACGGTTTCAGTGGTAGTATTTAGCCATGGCCTCATATCTAATTTTATGAAGGGTTTGCGGGACATAATCAATAACGAAACAAAGAACTGTTAGAGATTGCTTCTCTTCTAGATTTGTTTTTGTGTTTTTATAAGTAAACTTTAGGTCAGTGTCTTGCAATAGCTTATTTTATTTTCATAACATGTCATTGCATTTATAAAACTCTGCATTGCATCACTGCAAAACATGAACTTCTTGGTTTTGAACCTAAAAACAACGGCCTTTTCTTTCAGTGTATGTTTATACACATATTAAAATTTGTTTTATATTTAAGGGAAATTCTTGCCATTCGTTATTGTTATATTTTCCTGTTTTCATTTTTGGTTCTGCTTCCTACGGCATTTTAGTTCATAATTATTTTCAGAAATCTACTGAATTGTTTTTCAATTTGGCTGTTGATACTTTAAAAGCGTTTTCGAGCAGTACACATTGTGTTTTCTAATAGGCCTTTAACTACATTTCATCAAAACGCCAGTAGAGCAGACATAATCGTGCAGTGTGCTTGAGAGTGCGTGCGTGCGAACGTCTGTTGTACCGCCAGTCTGATCATGCTTTTATTACTCATACGAATTGATGGGCAATTGTCGGCTTTATATCCTTGATGATGATGATGATAAATTGAGCCTTATGCAGCCAGCAGCCCACATATCTTTACGAGCTACTTAATGTTTTGCTGCCGCTTGGTCCAAGGCCATATTTCCGGGAAATTATCTTAGTACTCTCACTATGTGAGGGAACGATGGGGGGAGGGTTCATAAAAATGTTTTTTCTCTCTCTGCTTTATTGTATTATCATAACATATTTTAGCGTGTAATAAAGACTTTTGGGAATTTAGTCGTTTTTATGAAAGATTTAGCAATTTAGAATTTGTGAATTATCAAATTTTATGTGTAATATTTATAAGAAACTGAATATTTTGTTTAAGCTTTTACTGAGCAGTTTATGTTCTTTAACCTCGGATCAAAAGCAGACTAATAATTTGGGTTATTTTTCATCGACGGGGTTTACACCCAGCAATTGTTGAAGGTTTATGGCTAAAGGCAAGTTAAGAGTGGCCTAAACACAAATTTTTGTTCACTAAATTAAAATGAGATCCAAAAATGTTATTTTGACTTGAACAAGGAAGCATTCCCATTATAACAGTAACACATTCATTTGGCTGCCTCGAAGATAGGTAAAGGCATGTACAGGTTAGGGTTATAACCGATTTCTTTTCACAACATTACAAATAGTTTTTTTTGCCTATTTCTAGTGTACTTGACCGAGCAATCATTTCTATTATTAAAGGAACTCATTCATTGGCTGTCCCGGCAACCCTATTTTTCATCGGTTCTGGCACTATCCTACGTTATTGGATTGTAGGCCATTAATGTACCAGAGAAAAGAAGGCTAAAAGCTTAAAATCGTTAATCCAAATTGGCCAATTGCAGAGCCGAGACGGCGGATTACACGATTACCAAACTTATCGCTTAAATATCGATTATGGCGTAAGTCCTAGGATACGGACACCATCTAGCTAAAGCGAAAAAATCGTCCAAGATCCGCCTTTAAACAAAAATCGTGTCTGTGTAGCGCTCATCGTTAACCAAAAAAGCGCTTCTTTTAACACTTTTTAAGAAAAAATAGGCAAATGATGCCATCGCTCCAAAATCCTTACCAAACATTCATTATCTTAGGATGCATTGGTTCTCGATGATCACAAGCGGATCACCAGCATCGAGCATAATGCCTACTCCAAATATTTACCACCTAGGCATAGCGGATTATATCTTATATGTATTTTTATCTGGCTGAGGACTGTATGGTTCCGCCTGTAGGAAATCAAGTGACCCATCTTACACCTTACGTCTATCGCAGTTTTAACAGTTGAAACAAGTCTTACATTGAACTCGGGTTTTATACCTTCAAACAGACTTGGAGTGGGAGTTCATCCGTGTGGGAGTTTCTGTGTCAGAAAATAGAGCAGCGTACTGGCAAAAATCGAAACAAGGTAAAACAAGTGAAAATGTCTTAAAGTTCGCTCAGGCCGAAGCTTAAATACCCTCTACCGTCTATGCGCTACTAAAGTGCAAAAAATGACCCGTTTGTCGGTCTTTTTTCCCATGCCTCCGTCGCATATCTCCGCCAACATCAAAATCACTCCATATTTGAACTAGTAGTAATATTTTATTTTGCTTGAGTATCAACTATTAATTTTGACTGTTTTGAGCATGCGGTACGTTTTTTGGGCCACACGATTCAAAAAGTCCAAAAAAGTCCTTGCCCTTTGTTGAGGTATTTAGTGCGTCCCAACTAACAGTACCCATCAAAATCTTTGTCCGTCCACAAAATATTAAAATTTGTTAAGCGAATTTCCAAAGATGTGAACGTTTCATCGAGTTACCTTTTGACACTTAAAGGGATAACTTTTCCCCTAAGTCGATTTTGCCATTCACAATCATTAACCACCTATGACCATAAGCCATCATCAAGCAAACTTTTAACAGCCAAGATTGATTCGTTTGACCGGTATCGTGCTTTCAACAGATGCATGCATGGCTAGATCGTCTTAGAATTTCACGGCAATCAAAGACATATATTTGCTTAAAAGTGCTTTCGATCAATATTTCGTGGTGTTGCAAACGGAATGACAAATTTAGAATACCATTCACTCTATGGTGGAATGTATAAAAAAGTTAAAGTCGGGCGGGGCCGGCTATGGGATACCCTACGCCAATCTGTGGTTCAGAAGATTCTCTGTCATGAAAACAATTCATTGGGGGCTATTCCAGCGCATAGACTGATTGGTCCAAATGCACCTGAGCTAAGTGGTAGTCGCCTGTAACGCTCTATGCGAAATTTCGTCCGAATAGGATGTTATATGTGGCTTTTAGAGCTGTGGGCTCAGAAATCGGGAAGGTCCTTTGTATTGGAGCTGTACGAAATCATGGACCTACATGGTCCACTTTCACCAAAAACTAACTACTGGTCGCTCATAACATATCAATTAAAGCGTGATTGGGAGAAACCTTTGTGTGGGAGCTATTGGAAAACATTAACCGATATGATCCAATTCCACCAGGGCAAAGATTTGGTCGCCTGTTGTACTCTGTGCGGAATTTGATGGAAATCGTCAATCAAAGTGATCAAAATCGATTTTTAATTGCAAACTGTACTTTGATTACAACGATAGATGGGCAGACGGGCGAACATCGCTCAATGCAATCGGATAGTGATTCAAATCAATCGGTATTCTTAATCGATCGGTGATAGATCCATTCCAAACTTTAGTACTAAGTCATCATACCCTGCGATGTAGGGTATTCTCAGGACGTTAAAAACAATTAGACAAATTAAGTTCGGCCGAGTCGTACCTTATATAGCCTTTTTACCGAAGGGGCGTGGCACCGGCATCTTTTCTATTAGGGTGTGGCTCTTTCTGTATCTAAATTGTACTATTTTACTACTATCGTAATATTGTTAGTAGTTTACAAGATATATTCATTCAAAAATCCAGGTTGTATGGGCGGGGCCACGCCCTATTGGTCTACGTTTAGCACATTACAATCTATAAAATTGTGCTAATCAGTGGTTCCACACTGTTTACATTTTATAACGTTCGGTCTATTATTTTGCACATAAATATGACTTTTTAAAGTGGGCGTGGCACCGCCCAATTTTCCTGCAGGATGTATTTCGTGTTTTGCTCCATGCCAATATCACATTTTCTTTATATCAGCCCCAAATCTCTAATAGTTCATGAGATATGAGCTTCCTGAGTTCAGGGTTGTGTGGGCAATACCACGCCCCCTTGTGCAATCACTTCGTAATCTCCCTGACAATTATCAGCTGGCCGAACGATGATCGAGCTATGTAAGATGATCTAGCCATGGCCGTCTGTCTATCTGTGAAAAGCAAGCAACAGATCGGACTTTTAAAGTTAGGCGGGTGAACTTTTGCAGAAACATGTGTAGATTTATCAGGTAACTTGAAAATGGGCCGATATTGCCCATCAAGAGGTAACAATTTTCCCCTCACGTATATCAGGACGGTTGGTATTGAAAATAGGCCAGACCGGTTAAAAGGTAACAATTTTTCCCTCACAAGAACTGGGCCAACCTCTGGAAAAATCAATAATCCTTAAAACGACATATCCCATAAACTAGAAAAGATTTGTGGAGGATATTTAGGACATATGACATTGTCATGGGTCGAAAAACATTCCGAAGGAAAAGTTGGAGGTACCACGGCTCCTTTAAAAAAAATTGCTTTTATGGCAAAACCACGGACAGATCGTTCTAAAATGTTAACAAGCTTAAATCAATGACTTGGCAATTGTTCTCGACTTGGCTATGGAAAATTGGATAAGGGACGCGGCACCGCCCACACAACCCTAAAATAAATAGATAATATCTAATGAAGTAGATATGAAGATGATATTTGGAACATACGATGTCGGCATGGATTGAATAACATTCTGGAGGAAAAGTAAAAGGTGCCACGCCCCCTTTAAAACGCCGAACTTATGGCCCAAGTTATAAACCGATTGTTATACAATTTCACAAGAACGACAACAATGATTACCATATTATATTACAATTGAACAAAAGGGCGTGGTCCCGCCCATGCAACCCTGAGCTTTAAAAGGCTATATCTTGTGAACTAACATCGATATGACGATAGTAGTTGGTACATATGATGCTGGCATGGAAGGCAACTCACTTTGATGGGAAAGCGGCCGGTGCAATGTCTCTTGACAAATTGTTCATATTGGACCATAATCCATGATGGAGGGTAAAGAAGCTTCGGTACGGCCGAACTTTATTTGTCCACGTGTATACTAATAGATAACTTGTTAAGTATAAGTTTATTCCGTTCTGACAATTGGATTTTCTGCTTTTGAGAGATAATTATAAATTAAACTTAATTAGTAAATAATAGAAGATATCAGAACAGAGCAAAATATAAGTTCAAAACGGTTACAAAGTAAAAGCTTTTATATCGTTTTTCCTTGTAAGCGCCGATATGGCCTAACTGGCTTTACTGTTGAGTTGCATAAACATCAGCGTTAGGCCCTGGCGTAATACAATTTCGACTTCTAACCAGAGAATTCTCTAATTTAAAAAAAACCAGACATAAATCGATTATCTTGTTATCCCCCACTCGGCCCAGGAGCAAACAATTAAATATCGAATGTTGTACACAACAAAGTCTACAGATTTGAGCAACACCAACCATCATATGGAAAACCTCAAACAACCTTGGCAAAGACAGAGACCCATACACGTACAGACTAGGACACACGCGCACAGACTCTCACGTTCCCGCAATTATTACCCGCACAATGGGGTGGCTTGATATGGTTAATAAAGTCCCAAAACAAGCCATATTGACTGACTGGTGGTTAGAGGCAAAACCACTCTTTTAATTTGTATTACCAACAAACAATAGCAGCTGGGAACCACAGGCAAAGTGTGCTGCCACTGCCACAAATCGAACTCAATAAAAATTGAAATATAAATCAAAATAACAAAACAAAAAAAAGAAAAACATGTCAAAAGCAAAATTTCAACTACAACCAAACGCCCATCCAATACGCCCATCTAACGAGAAGCCAACTCAATCAATGCCATAGAATATAGCGGCAGACGCCAAAGGGAATTGTATGGCCCCGCTGGCTAGCTGGTGAAGTCAAGTGATAGAAGGATACAATCAACAAATGAACGCATGCCATAGAAATCCAGCAGGGATAAGACAACGGTGAGCGTACAATAAAGTATCATTAAATATAAAACTCAAGTTGATTTCATTTTCAATCTGCACAATATTTGTGTCATTACAAATGGTAGTCTTCGTCTGATCCTCTGCTGGTTGAAGTGTGAACCCCGCCTCGTCTTGCAATAGTCCTTTAAAGGACATTTCTAGTAAATGCACTCGAACTTTACCTTTTGCCACCGGTAGGACTATCACTATGATGACACAATCGCATCGACCCTAAGACCCTAAGTGATTGACTGACTGTGTGACTGTCTCTCGCTGCGGCTGTCTGTCTGACTGTTTCAATTGACTCTAGTGTGCCAGCGCTTGTAAAACCCACACGAAGTACATAAAATTTGCATTTTGATTGTGATTGTGATGGTGGTGGTGGACTTGTTGATTATTTTTCGTTGAACTTCCAAAGTCAGCACAAGTGAAATAAAGAAGAAATTTAAATTTATAAACCGACAAGGAGCGAGCACTACGCCGCCACACGGCACGCCGGGAAATAACCGTGTGACGGACAAGTGTTTGTTTGTCCGGTGTCTGTGTGTACCCAACTAATGGTAACAATAACAATAATAATCAGGAGCTGTAGCTTTGCATTTAGCCATAAACCCTTGGTGGCAGTCAGTCCATTGCTTTCCTTTGTCTTTGTTTCCCCCTACGCCCCTTCCTTTTGGTTGGTTGTCACACCGTTGATGCAAATGGAATTGTGGCTGTGTAAACAACATTACCAAGAGCGTAAGAACGTTTGCCAAGTTAATACTTTTAAAAAAACATGGCTAAAGGACAGTGCGGAACACGAAGTCTAGTCAGTGTGATGCACAGTGATTTTTGGCCAGAATTGTGCGGGTGGATGGCGGAACGAAAACACTTTGTTAAAAGGACCACATATTTTGTGAAAAGACTACACGCAGAGAAAAGATATGGTTACACTATGGTCACCGCAACAATAATATGTTCTCTACGATAAAAGCATGTTCGTCGCAACCATAGTATTGTTTTCTGAATTTAATTTTGACAATAGTATGATTGTCGCAATATTAATATTGTTGAAATATAACAATTATTGCCAAATTTAGAAATAAAATTATGGTTGTAGCAACCATATAAACATGGTTGTTGCAACAAAAGTATTGTTGTCTAAAATTTACGTAAACAATAATATGATTACGGCTATCATACAGTATGGTTGCGACTATTAACATAACAAAACAGGTTTTATAAAGCATGCATGTATGTTTTTTTGATATACAAAAAAACACATACACACGATACAGTGAACGGTTGTTGTCCATTAAAAAAACAACAAGAATCGAAAGGTACACGCAGAGAAAAGATATGGTTGCTATATAGTCACCGTAACAATAATATGTTCTCTACAATAAAAGCATTGTCGTCGCAACCATAATATTGTTTTCTGAATTTTATTTTGACAACAGTACGATTGCGGAAATAATAATATTGTTGAAAGGTAACAATACTATTTTTGCTAAATTTAGGAATGAAAATATGGTTGGTAACCATGTAAAGATTGTTGGTGCGACAAAAGTATTGTTGTTAAAGGTTTACGTTAAGAATAATATGATTACGGCAATCACACTGTATTGTTGAGACTATAAACAAAGCATAAACAGTTTTTAAAGACGATGCAGTGCATGGTTGTTTTCCATTATAAAAACAAAAACAATCGCAGGTTAGTTCGAGGGATTTTTATTGTGTTTACTTTGTTCGGTGAAACACTCCACTCCCGAGGATCATAATATGGTTGTGAAGATAAAAGTATGGTTGAGTGTGAATCATACTATTGTTGTGAGGTATAGTATGGTTGTGGACATCATAGTATGGTTGAGTGTGAATCATACTATGGTTGTGGGGATCATAGTATGGTTATGTGTGAATCATACTATTGTTGTGAGAATCATAATATTGTTGTGCCACAACCATATACCCAACAATAGTATGATCCTCTTCGAATATTGTCACCCCAACCACACTTTTTTTCTGCGTGTATGCAGCTTTTAATGGGACATCACGCTTTACAAGAAGTATTTTTGTTGCTAAAGTCTTAATCACTCAGGGTACTAAAGGGTATTTTTTTAGAGGTGCGAAAAAATATAACGCATATAATTTAATGTTATGGTCAAGCATTAGTTTTGTTATAAACATAAGGGCTTGCCAACATAATTTCGGGCAAGTGGCTGCCGCGGCTGGCTCGAACAAATTCCAGCCGAGAGGCCAACGCGCGATGTGTCGCTCAAAACGAACCATCATTTTGGTTATAAATTTCCACAATTTGCAAACGTTGTTCCGGAGTAAGTCTGTTCATAATGAAATGGCAAACCAAACTGAGCATAAATGAAGTGACAGCTGCCAAAAAGACCAACTCCAAACAAAGTGTGGCCAGATTGAAAACTACACGTCTAAAAAAACACCCGGTATAAGGTTTTTATAAATTTCTGGTTTTTTTTAAAAAGGTTAAACTTTAGAAATGGAACACCATTCGATGCGATTTCGTTTCGTCCTCTGGCCTGAATATTGTTGGGCAGGAGATAAAGAATTTCACCGAAAATGGTGTTTTCAGATAAAGCTCATTTTCATCTCGGTGGCTACGTCAATAAGCAAAATTTCGCATATTGGGTTCAGAGAACACACACGTAACTATTGAGTTATTTTTACGCACTGTTTTTGATAATCGAATATTCAGTCGGCATTGTGATGCCAATTAACCGGATCGGGGCTGTGATTTGAGCTCTTTGGATTATTTTCTCTGGGGAGCCATTAAGAATAAATATTACGCAAAGCATCCAGGGACAATTAAAACATGTAATACAAGTTGCCATTGAAGACATTTGAGCCGAAACAACTGAAATGTACATAAGAGTAGGATGGTCGGATGAGGTACTGCCGAGCCGGTTGTGGTAATGATATTAATGGTATTGTATTCCGTTAAATGACAAAGTTCAACCTTTCCAATAAAACCAGAAGTGTACTCGTACTAATCAACTAAAAATTATGAGCTAGCTGTTTGTCTATCCGTCGGATAGCCTGTTATCAGACTTTAGGTAGAAATTGTTGTTCAATCTCTATACAATTTAGTAGAGGTATTGTTTTTGGACCATGGACGGATGTTTAATAAAATTGCTGTAAATCGGTACAGTTTAAGATGAAGCTATAATACATATCATTAATTTAGTATAAAAAGGCCCTA
This sequence comes from Hydrotaea diabolus, assembly GCA_963513945.1. Lineage (NCBI taxonomy): Eukaryota > Metazoa > Arthropoda > Insecta > Diptera > Muscidae > Hydrotaea > Hydrotaea diabolus. The sequence goes on along the minus strand of OY740718.1, from coordinate 146,720,422 downwards.
AGCTCAGTTTTTGTCCATGAATTGTCTACGCAAAATCTATAAATAATATTTTTTTTTTAAAATGTATAAATCTAAACTACACATTATTTTTTTCAAATAAAATGTGAATTTATAAAGATTTTGTGCCCTTATCATTGCAGATTAATGACATTTTTTTCTTCTACTGCAAAACTATTATTTCTGATTTAGGGAATTTTTATTTTAAAGTAACGATATGTACATCCTATGTTTATTTTTTATTTTAGGTCCTTAATAACATTTGGCACGTTTTTTGCTATGGTTACCAATCAAAAGCTCAGGTGAAAATGACTCATATCGGTCTAAATTTTGATATATCCACTGTGATAAAGTCTCCCGATTTGTTTGTTGATAGATTGATTTGTGATATAACCGCTCGACAACACGTGTAGTAATTTCGATTTCGATTATATTTAATTGAAGTCCGAATAAATACGAGTATTGCTATATATAGTTCTGGCCTGGGCAACACTAAGTGTTGCGTGGCGCCACCTGACATTTCCATTGGAAAGTCTGACATTTTTTAGCATGAACGTACTCACAACGTTTTGACGTACGACCATCATTTGTGTTGTTTACAGTGACTTGAAAAAATCAATTTGGCAAAAAAATGGAATTAACTCTTGAATATTTTCGTGCTATAATTTTTCACAACTTTCGACGTGGATTATCACGACAAGAGTGCATCGTTGAACTAAAATCTTTGTATGGCGATGAAGCACCAACAACACTGCGAAAACCTGTTTAATGAATTCAATCGTGGCCGACGCTTGCTCAAAGACGAAGGTCGTGAAAGTCGTCCAAAAACGGCCGTTGTGCCAGAGAACATTGATGCCGTGCGTGAACTGATAATGCAAGATCGTCATGTGACCTACCGTGAGAGAGAGGCATCCTTGGGCATTTCTTCCACCAGCAGACATTCGATATCGCATGAACACCTGGCCGTAAGAAAGGTTTGTTCTCGTTGGATCCCGCACAATTTGACATTCTTTCAAAAAAAGGCTCGTGACGATTGGTGCAAAGAAATTTAAAAAAAATACGATCGCGGTGCTTCAAAAGACGTTTATCAGATCGTCACAGGTGACGAATGATGGATCTATGCGTATGAGCCCAAAACAAAACAGCAATCGATCGTGTGGGTCTTCGAAGACGAGCCAAATCCAACGAAAGTTGTTCGTGGATGAAGCACTTTGAAGCAAATGGTCGCCAGCTTCTTCGGAAAAACTGGACAAGTGGCGACTGTTCCGCTTGAGCAACGTAGAACGGTCAACGTAGGACGGTCAATTTGTTTGTCTGCAGTCTTCGGAGAAATTCGAAAAAACGAACAAGAGAAGACGAATCATTGTGCACCATGACAATGCGAGCTCTCACACATGGGCTCAAACCAGCGCCTTTTTGACCGGCCAAAACGTCGAATTGATGGGTCATCCGCCGACATGGCAATAACTTCTGTTGATTCCCGCACATCAAGAAAAAAATGCGTGGTCAACGATTTTCGTCGCCAGAAGATGCTGTTGAAGCGTTCAAAAACCATGGCTTGGAGGTGTCTCAATGGGAGTGGAAAAAGTGCTTTGACAATTGGTGTGAGCGCATGCAAAAGTGAATAAATCATGCTGGAGAATACTTTGAAAAACAATAAAACCATTTTGATGATAAATATTTGCATTTTCATTATTAGGCCAGAAATAGATATAGCAGCCCTCTTAAAAACAAAAATGAAAAAAAAATATATGTGACAGCGCATAGAGAAAGGCCCCTAAGGGTAAAAAAAAATCAATTTTCATCTAAAATCTATAAAATGGTTCTCCTGGACAAAACTGGTTTTTACCCTTAGGTCCCCTTCTATTTTGCGCGTCACATATAAAGGATTGGTACGCCCTAATGTGCAACGCATGTTTGAATACATGTACTCGTTCGCACTAAACATGCACACTTCTCTCATTTGTGGTTTTCAACGAAGACCCATGCGAAACGGAATTGGTGGAAAAATATTTCCCTTTGAATTTTGCTCTACGAACAGTTCGAAGGATAAACGCAAAGGGTAATTCTCAGTAATTTAAGTGAGTCTGCCGTATAAGTCATTTGAGTTGTATCCGAAGTATTTATTGTCAAGGACTGCTGAAGAAAAACCTTGGCGGGGTTAGAAAGAGCTGTACAGGCCACCAAGCTAATACATTTCACAATTTTTTTAAGTTGATTCTGAAAAAGAAATAACAAAAAGGTTTGAACCAGAATAAAAACTGTTAAAGTCGTAATTAAATTAACTTTTTTATTATTAATGGGTGATCAAACTAGAGGTATTTTTTTTCAAAATAAAAAAAAAACAGAAATTCAAATCAAGAGCATTTCGACCGGTATGGCGTTAATCACACGCGTAATGTTGGCTTCCAAAATCTGAATCGTTGCTGGTTTGTCAGCATAGACTTTGGACTTTACGTTGCCCTAAAGAAAAAAGTCTATAGGTATGATAACACACGATCTAGGCGGCCAACTCACCGGTCCTAAACGTGAAAGCTAAGCTGATCTTCCAAATGACCTCTCAATAGATCCATTGTTTGAGAAGCTGTATGGCATAATCGCCCATAAACCGCACCCAGCAGTCATTCTTTGTGGATGCATCGGTCTTTCAGCAATCACTCGTGGATTCTTATTTACCCAATCCCGATATTCTGCTTGTTAACGAATACAATGAGATGAAAGTGTGCCTCGTCGCTGAATACAATAGATTTCCTACCTACCCGGTTTACAGATTGTGGATACATTTGGTCGATTATACTAACCAAAAACAACCACGAAGTGCACGAAACGCATTTTGATTTAAAAACTTTTTCAGTAAAGAACACAATGTCTGAAATTTCGCCCCGTTCAGCTGTCTTAGGTATGAATTTGACGACATACCTGGCATTATCGGTTTGCCACTATGTCCAACGTGAGGCTGGTAACACTTCAATCGCCTTGCCCTGTAGATAAGTAGCATAGCAGCGTTTAATGCCATAAAACACAATAAAATGTTAGCTAGTTTCTTAACAAATAAAATCTCTTGTTTTGAGCTTTTCTGCTGAGAAAATCTTAAAAAACAAATTAATAAGCCGAAAAGAAGGTGAATATTTGATTTTGCCAAGGACAAGCACATTATTTATATTAATTAAGGAAAAATATTTTTTAAATGAACACTAGCTTGTTTTTCCCTTGGTTATTTAAAAACGCGGCACCCAGCCTATTTTTTATACAAATTTCGATTTAAAATGTAATTCAAACAGCCAGCTCCGCCATGTAGCTAAGATGTCAGCTTTATGACGCAATTTTATTTGGTTGTAGTTGTAGCGGCAACAGTGTGCCAGGGTGACAGCTTTTGGCCGAAGTATTGCATTATTAGTTAATCCAGTCCGTAGAACCGGAATATGTTCGGGTTGGTGATCTTTCACAACGATTTTACAGATTTTTTTGATCCTACGACGGTTATGCTGAGGCTGCTTGCTTAACGGATTTTTTATGATTCAAACCCGATTACCTAAAGTTTTTTTTCTATGTGTGTACTTTTTTCATACACATCCCACTGTTCATGGCACTGCCATCCTCTGAAAAACTGTCTTAAAATTGAAATAAGTTCCAGCAAAGTAAAGAATTATGATTGCTTTCGAAAAGAAATGGGGTGTTACTTACAACAGTTGTTTTATTCTTCTACGAAATATCCAACAGAATAGAAAGACGGCTTCCATTCATTCTTTGTTGTCGATCCTTGTGAACACTTTTTAATAATAACATTTACGAAAGAGGCACTACACACAAACACTCTTAGGCACACGCTTCTTTTCCCTCCCCTCCAACATGTCTTATCTCCCGCTCTGCCGGCACTCTGTCATTTGTGAAAAGAAGCCAAAGTATTTGAATACATTTACGAAGAAGTAAACAGGGATAAGAATAAGAACAGCATACTCAAGTGTGGGTGGCTGGGCGGATGAGTGGAGGGAAAAGAAGCGCAACTACTTGCTTTGCGCCACAGATGTTGGGCGTTAAGGCAAACAACAGAGAACGAAGAGCCGAACAAACAAATGAAATGAAAATATCGTATAATCGACCCAAAGAAAGAAGTACGACTTGACACTGCTCTCAAGCCAAGCCAAGTACCACGACTACACACCACGCACACACCCACATAGAGAGAATACAAAGAAACATTCAAATCCTTCTTGGTAGCCAACAACAAACATTTACATTTCACACACTTACACACAGCAGATCGCATAACCTCTACCGCCACCACCACTAAGCAAAGAAGTAGTTGTGTGCGTGCTAAGTGTGCAAACATACACAACGTAGCGTGTGTGTTTGTGTGTACGTTACGGTACGTTACGATATGACGATAATTGTGTGAAAGACAATTGGTAATAAATTGAAAATTGCAGGTTGCAGAACATTCTAATCAAACGTTAGTGTGTGTGTGTGTCCGTTAAATATGAAGTGAAATTGAAATGTATTGTGAATGTCGACTGTCACTCGCTCTGCTTGGCTCTCGCTGTCTCCCTGTCCCCCCAGTGCTTAACGTGCTCTGTTGCTGTTCCGGTTCCTGCGATAATACAATTCTTCTGCCATTATGTGGTTGGTTGGTCGTAAGCATGCACAGCCAAAACCATTCAAATACATTTTAAGTAATTGTCGTCATGTCAGATGAGCACACGATAATGTGTTTGTATGTTTGTATGAGTGTGTTTTGTGGCAGTTGGTGGCGGCAAGGTTTTCGTGATTATAAAACTCAATGAAAAACAAGTAAAAAAAATGCTAATGTAGCGGTGGTTGACACCCTACCCTATGTCATCTCTTGTTTGTAAAATTTGTTAAAAGGATCGGACAAAATATGTGGTTTTTAGGGCTTTTTTAACCGGGACCTAAATATGGGACTTTATAACACATGCTCAATTATTGGTCGATTTTACCGACCAAATTCTGTATTGTGCGATCCTTATTCATTTTTTTTTAATTGTTTATTTATTTATAAATTGGGATATATACGAGGGCGACCGCAAAACTGACTGGCCTGGCACATTTTCTGTTTTACTAGCAACTTTTTTTTTGATTTTTAAAAGCAATCTTTTATAAGCCATCTGTCAAAATTTCCGAAATATTTAATGATTATTTTCTTTGTTACAATCACCTGAAGTAAACAATTTTTATAATTTTTGAAAAATGGAAAATAAAGAGTTTCGTGCGGTAATTAAACACTTTTATATGAAAGGTTATACGCCACAATTAATCAAAGATGAATTGGAATCTGTTCATGGTGATAATGCACCATCATACTCCACCGTGAAACCCTGGGTTCAACAATTTAAAATGGGTCGTTCAAGTACGGAAGATAAACAACGCTCTGGAAGACCGAAAACTGCTACTACTATTGAAAACATTAGAAAAATATTTGATGAAGTGACTAAAGATAGACGAATACAGCTCAGAGAACTTGCTGATATTGTTAAAATACGCGAAAAACAAGTTTGGAGTATTTTACATGATGAACTCCACATGAAAAAGCTATCCGCAAGTTGGGTGCCGCGTTTGTTGACTTTGCCCCAAAAAATCCGTTGGACCAATTCCGAGGAGCTTTAAGCGATTTATCAGCGTAATCCAATAGAGTTCTTGCGCCGATTCATAACTGTTGATGAAACATGGATCCATCACTACATCCCCATCCCAGAACAGTCGAAACAATTGATAGAAGCTGGTAAAAGTGGTCCCAAGAAGGCGAAAACTGTTAAGTCAGCAGGAAAAGTAATGGCCACATTATTTTGGGATGCAAGGTGTATAATATTTATTGATTATCTTGAGAAAGGAAAAACTATAAATAGTGAATATTATTGTGCATTATTGGATCGGTTGAGTGAAGAAATCAAGATAAAACGACCGCATTAGAAAAAAAAGTTCTTTTTCATCAAGATAATGCTCCTTCACACACTGAATTTTTAACTCAACAAAAACTGGCCGAATTACGATTTGAAATTGCTCCGCATCCACCATATAGTCCAGATTTAGCTCCTTCTAATTATTTCTTGTGTCCAAATTTAAAAAAAAATCTTGGTGGCAAAAAATGTTCGTCCAATAGCGAGGTTATTGCTGAAACTGAGGCATATTTTGAAGATCTTGAAAAATCTTATTTTTCGGATGGAATAAAAAAACTTGAAAAACGTTTGATGAAGTGTACGAGATTGAGTTGGAAGGAGATTATGTTGAAAAATAAATAATAATCATTCCAAAAAAAAAAACGGTTCTTTATATGTTAGGCCAGTTACTGTTGCGGTCGCCCTCGTAATAACTAAAATAAACACTAGTTCATAATATTTTACAAATATACAACGTCCCTTGTTCGGGCTCTCAAGTATTATTACAGATAATTATTTTGTATTTACAAGTTTTAATTAATAATTATTTAGTGAGAACACTTAGCAATTTAATAATATTTTTGTGATGAAAAACATTTTACAAAAAACATTAAATGAAGTTAAAATTGTTGTTCGATTTAAATGAAGTTAAAATTGTTGTCTAAGAATTAAAAAAAGAAAATTATACATCTATTCCGTTAACCACCAACATTTTTTTGGTTTAGGTTTTTGTGCATTACATACATCTTTATAAGAAATATTTTACCAAAAAAATTTGTGCATATCTCGAGCAAATTTTTAAAATTCATACCTTCACTTAATTGTGCATAAAAGCGAAACACGTAAATCGATTTTCATGATCTACGTCTCATTTCGTTCATAAGTTATGTGACTTTACGTGAAAGTAATAGGACTTGACACCTTTAACCGTTTTGTATTTTTTATGAATTAAAAAAAAACTTAAATTTTTTAGACAAATAATATTTTTTCTTCATACATTTATTTATAACGGCAAAAATGTTGCTTATGTAGCGAAACGTTGTATGAATAGATTAAAGGAATTGTATTTTTCAATTTTTTTTATACCCTCCACCATACAATGGAGGGTATATTAGTTTTGTCATTCTGTCTGTAACACCTTGAAATAATCATCAGAGACCCAACAAAGTATATACGAGGGCGACCGCAAAAGTAACTGGCCTAACATAAAAAGATCCGTTTTTTTTGGAATTATTATTATTTATTTTTCAACATAATCTCCTTCAAACTCAATACACTTCATCAAACGTTTTTCAAGTTTTTTGAAATCCATCCGAAAAATAAGATTTTTCAAGACCTTCAAAATATGCCTCAGTTTCAGCAATAACCTCGCTATTGGACGAACATTTTTTGCCACCGAGAATTTTTTTTAAATTTGGAAACAAGAAATAATCAGAAGGAGCTAAACCTGGACTATATGGTGGATGCGGAGCAATTTCAAATCGTAATTCGGCCAGTTTTTGTTGAGTTAAAAATGCAGTGTGTGAAGGAGCATTATCTGGATGAAAAAGTGCTTTTTTTCCAAATGCGGTCGTTTTATCTTGAATTCTTCACTCAAACGATCCAATAATGCACAATAATATTCACTATTTATAGTTTTTCCTTTCTCAAGATAATCAATAAATATTATACCCCTTGCATCCCAAAATACTGTGGCCATTACCTTTCCTGCTGACTTAACAGTTTTCGCCTTCTTGGGACCACTTTTACCAGCTTCTATCCATTGTTTTGACTGTTCTTTGCATTCTGGGATGTAGTGATGGATCCATGTTTCATCAACAGTTATGAATCGGCGCAAGAACTCTATTGGATTACGCTGATAAATCGCTAAAAGCTCCTCGGAATTGGTCCAACGGACGATTTTTGGGGCAAAGTTAACAAACGCGGCACCCATCTTGCGGATAGCTTTTTCATGTGAAGCTCACCATGTAAAATACTCCAAACTTGTTTTTCGTGTATTTTAACAATATCAGCAAGTTCTCTGAGCTGTATTCGTCTATCTTTAGTCACTTCATCAAATATTTTTCTAATGTTTTCAATAGTAGTAGCAGTTTTCGGTCTTCCAGAGCGTTGTTTATCTTCCGTACTTGAACGACCCATTTTAAATTGTTGAACCCAGGATTTCACGGTGGAGTATGATGGTGCATTATCACCATGAACAGAATCCAATTCATATTTGATTAATTGTGGCGTATAACCTTTCATAAAAAACTGTTTAATTACCGCACGAAACTCTTTATTTTCCATTTTTCAAAAATTATAAAACTTTTTTACTTCAATCACCTGTAACAAAGAAAATAATCATTAAATATTTCGGAAATATTGACAGATGGCTTATAAAAGATTGCTTTTAAAAAACAAAAAAAGGTGCTAGTAAAACAGAAAATGTGCCAGGCCAGTTAGTTTTTCTTGATCCTCGTAAAATTTTAAGACGATCTAGCCATGTTGTCCGGCTGTCCGTCCGTCCGTCTGTTGAAAAAAAGATAGAGCCTGCATGAAAACAGCTAGGGAGCTGAAATTTGGCACAAACATGTGTGGGCTATATAGGGCTATATGGGCTATATAGCTCTACGGGAAGTTGGTGTTGGAGACCCTCAACCGACACTACCTCATAAAAATTAGTTTTTTATTTGTAAATATCCGTCCAGTTTCTTGAGCAAAATCACTGAAATTTTGCAAAAATAATAATCTCTATATAGGCACAATCATCTATGTAAAAATGGTTTAGATTGGGCCACCAATTCTTGTACCTCCCATACAAACGGCCTTATGGGCCTTGAGAAATAATATGACTATAACTCACCACAAACTTGACCTATCGAAATGAAATTTACACATCAAGATTTCTATATACAACACACTTCTACGCTGAATTCGTTTGAGATCGGAAAAGTCCTACTGGTACCTCCCACACTAACGGTCTCATGGGCCTTGAAAATAATATGACAATAACTCACCGCACACTTGACCTATCGAGACGAAATTTTCGGCACAAAGATTAATATATAGAACAGACGTTTGCGCTAAATTTGGCTAAGATCGGAAAGGCCCTACTGGTACCTCCCACACAAACGGTCTCATGGGCCTTGAAAAATAATATGACAATAACTCACTTCAAATTTGACCTATTGAGATAAAATTTTATACATAAAGATTTTTATATAGAACACACCTCTGGCTAAATTCTGTTGAGATCGGAAAAGTCCTATTGGTAGCTCCCACACAAACGCTCTCATGGGCTTTGAGAAATAATATGACGATAACTTACCAAAAGCTTGACCTATCGAAATGAAATTTTGCACATAAAGTAATCTATATAGAACACACTTCCGCACCAAATTTGGTTTTATTTGGGAATCTGGTGGAGGGTATCCAAAGTTCGGCACAGCCAACATTTTTTACTTGTTTTAAATTTGTTTCAGCTTATTCGGACTAGCGGTTCTCGAGTTATGACAAACAATAGAGCCTAAAACGTGACAAGTTCCCCTGTTTAAATTAGTTATTCAATTATTATTTGCTGTACCTTGACCAAACGTATGATGCAGAAGTTCTTCTTTTTGGGGCTACTTTCACAAACAATTATCAGAATTGAGTCCCAAAATCATGTGTTGTACTGTGTTATATAAGGTTGTTTTTTTGAAGATAGAGGCAGAAAATTGTGCGACATAAACAAAAATTTAAAGATCATTCAGCTCTGTTGTATCGAAGTTTTTGATCTGCTTTGTGTTATACGAAGATCACAATTTACTTACACAATGTTGCAACGATTACAACTGTTTTATCCCCCCTACTCTTTTTCCTTTCTTCCTCTGCTCTGAACGTTTGTAATTGTGAGAAAGTTCATAAGACAGTTTATCTCGCTCTTTTAAAAAATCACCACCAAATGCAAATGCTAGCTTTACAAAGATGATTGCTTGTCGCAAAGGTGGAAGACTATACGCAAAGGCTAATTCTCATTAATCATAAAGGGACTCCCGTATAAATCATTTGATTTGTAGCCGATGTAACCGTTGCCAAAGACTAATGAAGAAAAACCTTGGCGGGTATAGCCTGGCAACCGTAGCCCATACATTTCACCAATTTTTTAGGTGATTCTGCAAAAGAAAAAAACAAAAGGGCCTGGGAGCAGAATACAAACTGTTCAAGTCATAATAATGAAAAACGACCGAATAAATGTTAATAAAACAAAAACATAATTGGTGGGTTAGTTTAATATTAAAAATTGTAACATTAACTATATTTCTGGTTAAAAGAGGGAACCAATAATTAGTTAACTTAACAATAAAAATGATTTCTAAACAATCTTCATAGCTAATAATATTAACAATTTCATTGTTAAATTGAACATGTATTCCTTCAATAAGTAACTTTGAAATTTTTTTATTAAAAATTTTCATGGTTAAAAACAATGCTTAGTTAAAACAACAATAATTATTTTAAAATTAACAATTTTCATGGTTAGAATAGTTTAATTAACCATAGAATAGTTAAGTTAACTATTATTATTAGTTTATTTTAATAATAACAATTTTAATAGTTAAACAGCTCAGCAATGCATTGTTAAAACAACAATAATTATTTTAAAATTAGCTAATTTCATGCTTAGAATAGTTAATTTAACCATATAATAGTTAAATTAACTATAATTATTGTTAAATACCCGTCAACAACAAAATATTCAAATTTACCTATATACTTATAACGAAAACTCCAAATCATGTTCATTTATGGTTAAGTTAACCTTATATAAGGTTATTTTTTTCTCAGTGTGTAGATAAATAAAGGCCAAACCAAATTGAACAAAAACATAACACTCTCAATACAGCCTGATACAACTCAGAATTTCTTGTATTTACTTGGGAAATAATACTCAAGAATTAAAATTTACTTTCGGGTAATAAAGACAATTCTTCGTCCATCTAATAGAATCAACGTAGAAATTCTTAACACGTCCCCTTCTCAGAACGTAATGCTACCGGTCTTGGCGAATGTAACGACAGCATTCTTCACTTCCCACTTCGTTTTCTTTCCTTTCCTTTTAACAGCAGGCATTTAAAATTCACGATTAAATTCAATTTTAACAGCTAACTTTAAAGGTTTCCCCCTTTAAGTGTATATTTCGTTAACTAATTTATAGAGAGGGGTTTTTGGGTAGATTGTTTTGCTGCAAATCCTTTGAAAATCCTTGGGATTGTACAACGAACAAGGCTCGTACTAGATTCCTTCAAATAAAATATTTAAAACAAATTGCTCGAATAGTCCTTTGAATTTTTAAATGCTCGACTCACAAGCACACATTCAGCCTCGGGCACATTTAGCCTTTTTTCTACAGATGAAAGTGTTTTGAATAACTAAACGGGCAGCGCATCTGCACCTTCGAGCTACTCCCCCAAAAACGCATGTGAGTGCTGGGCAAGCGTTTTGTTAAATTTCTTTAATAAATAACTTAAAGTGTTATATTTAATGTTTAGCATAAATATTATTATTGAACGTCCAGAGGTATGGACGTCAGCTTAACAAGGATATTTTGCACGCACGCATACACTCCGACAAAGAAAAAGGACCAAAGGAGAAAAAAAAATGCCAAAAAGCCACGATTAGTATTCAAGACACTTCGACCCTTATAAACATTCATGACACTCATGACATTCCCTCATGAAAATCACTGCACACTTTTTCCACAAATGGGTGGGGAAGTGTGGCAAAGGACGACTTGACGTTCTCTTCTCCCTAGAAGAAAGAATCAAACAAACGCTGCTGCTACTGTAATTATAATATTTAAATATTCCTTGTTTTCGTTCTCTGTTTGTCGCTTCTTTCGTAATTATTTGGCCTGTGGAATTGTTGCTCTTTTCGTGTGGGAGTATATGCGGTCCCGAGAAGAGTACCGAGTGAAGTTGTCCTGTAAGAGCGGCGACAAAGGTAGTAAGGAGCACATAAAAAGGTCATTACTTCTCGCTGCTCTTCGTCGCCAGAGTTGCTGTTTGTGCCGGAAAACGGAAATGATGAGTTTTAATTTATGCAAATGGAAATTTTGTTTTTGGAGGCCTCTTATGATGATTTCTTATCCGCGTGTGTTTAGTTTGTATTGATTTTATGACTTATGAACTCGCACGGAGTCACCATATGTGACGCGCAAAATAGAAACGGACCTAAGGGTAAAAACCAGTTTTGTTCAGGAGAGCCATTTTAAAGATTTAAATACGTGTATCTTTGGTGTACCCTCACTTTCATAAAACGCGCATATCTCTTGTAGGGAACACTTTTGGAGCACGGGATTGGTCTCATTCGATGCTCAGATGTTTTCTACATCAAAAAAAAGGGAAAATTGATTTTTTACCCTTAGGTCCCTCTTTCTATGCGCTGTCACATATGGAACGTTTAGCTCTAAACACCACTTGAATTAAATATTGATGCTGATACGTGGAATTTGTAGTAAATGCTTGCTATGTTATAGGGTAGACCATTTAAAATTTTAAATTTGAATCGGATGTAAAAACACTGCTGATAATTTGTTTTTAAATTACTGGTTTTGCGACAAAAGTATTATTTTTTTATTTTATGTTAACAGTAATATGGTGAACGTGTTTTGGTGAAGCACGCTGATAACTTGCACAGAAAAACTTTGTTCGCCGATGAAAAAATTTTTACCGTTCAGGAAAAACCAAACAAACAAAATGATCCCAAGGTTGGAAAAGGGTCATCACCCAGCTTCAGTCATGGTTTGGTGGGGTGTCTCTTACGACACTGACCTGCATTTCTGCGAACAAGGAGTCAAAACACTGGCCAAAGTTTACCAAGAAACTGTTTTGGAAGCTGTTGTAAAGCCTCTTAAGAATTCCCTGTTCCAAAACCAGCCATGGACTTTCCAGCAGGATACTGCGCCGGCCCATAAGGCTAAAACGTCCCAGGCCTGGCTTCGAAACAATTTGCCAGCGTTCATTTCCTCTGAAGAATGGCCCTCAGGCAGTCTAGATTTGAACCCATTGGATTACAAATTGTGGACGGTTTTAGGGGACAAGGTTTGTCACAAAAGATACCCCAACATTGGATCTCTTAAGACTGCTTTGGTTCGAGCTGTGGCCAATTTTCCAATGGTCGAGGTTTGTGCAGCTATTGGCGATTGGCCAGTGTGACTTAAGGCGTGTGTTAAGGCAAAAGGGGGACATTTCGAATAAGTAGATTCTTCTTGGATACAATATACTCGTACATTAATAAATATATTGAAAAATATTTGGTCCAAAAACATTCAGTACTTTTTATTTTACAGCATAAAACGTGTGTAACAGTATTTATGTCCCTACTAAGTACTTTTGTTGTGAGGATCATAATATGGTAATGGGGTTCATAGTATGGTTGAGTGTGAATTATATGGTTGTGGGGATCATAGTATGGTTGTGTGTCAGTCATACTATTGTTGTGAGGATTATAAAATGGTTATGGGATCATGGTATGGTTGTATGTGAATCATACTATTGTTGTGAGGATCATAATATTGCTGTGCCACAACCATTTATTTAACAATAATTTGATGCACTTCGAATATTGTTATCCCAACCATACTTTTTTTTCTTCGTGCAGAAAATGAGGATATGTACCACGACGATACCTGATGCCAACAGAATAGTGTCCCTTGCAACACAGCCTAAGAAATAATGGCTCTGTTGCGCGAGAAATTCAATGGCTCACGTCGTGGCGATGTTAATTGGTCGCCACGATCATGTGAGTTGTACGTCAATATGTGACAGCCTATAGAGAAAGGGACCTAAGGGTAAAAAAATCAATTTGTACTTTTTTTTTGATGTGGACAACATCTGAGCATCGAATAAGACCGATCTCATGCCCCAAAAGTGTTCCCTCCCAGAGATATGCGCGTTTTATGAAAGTTATGGTACACCAAAGATACACGTATTTAAATTTTTAAAATGGTGCTCCTGAACAAAACTGGTTTTTACCCTTAGGTCCCTTTCTGCGCGTCACATATGTAAAGAACAAGAGGTAAAAGATGAGATAATTCGGCACTTTAACGATATAAAAGCTTTATAATGTCTCATTGTCATTGAAAATATGAACTATCGCATAGAGGCTTGCCGCCGAAGCTGTGGCGAGTATTTGGCCGATATTTCGTTTTACACTTAATTTTCATAAATCCTTCATTATAATAAAAAAATATTAAGATAATGTTTTGGAAACTTTTTCGTTTATTTACAATTAATATCGTGCGATTTAGATGGACAGCCCTTTGCAACTTTTTTGTGTGGAAAATGTTAACTGCTTTTACAACAGTTATACATGACTAGCACATACATCACTTACGACAGTTAGGACATCCATGTGAACACTTTAATTGCTATAGATATAATATAGGGTGGGCCATTTATAATGTTAAATTTGAATCGGCTATAAGAAAACACTACTGATTTTCTAATAACTGGTTTTATTGAAAAGCTTGAACTTTGTCTTTTAATAATGGAGCACCCTCCGATGAGTTAAAAGATTATTTGGCTAAAGATGAAGAATTTTACCGAAAAATTGTTTTTTCAGATGAAGCTCACTCTCATCTCGGTCGCTATGTCAATAAGCAAAATTGCCGCATATGGGGAGAACACACACGTGACTACTGAGAGAAGCCAGTGCATCCACAACGAGTCACAGTTTTGTGTGGATTTTGCCTGACGGCATCATTCGATCATTTTTCTTCGAAAACGAGCAAGGAGCCGATGTTACCGTCAACGTTGAGCGTTACCGCGTCATGCTCAACGAATTTGTTGTTTCCAAATATTGAAGAGAATGACAAACCCTACATTTGGGTTTAACAATTCGGGGCCACTGTGAAATTCGAATAAGCAGTCGAAATTGTGATTTCAATTGGCCGCCTTGGGTTTATTTTCTGTGGGGATTCAAAAAGGATAAATGTTGCACAAAACATTCAGAGATAATTAGAGGGTTAAAACATGAAATCGAAGTTGCCATTGAAGAGAGTCGACCCGAAACAATCGAAAATGCGCTGAAAAATAAGATTGATCGGATGAGGTACTGCCGAGCCAGATGTGGTATTCATATAAGTTATATTGTGTTCCATTATTAAATGACAAAGTTCAAGCTTTCGAATAAAACCAAAAATTTAAAAAAATGTTCAGGAAAGCAGTACAGCAAATTTAACATTTTTACATTCAAATTTAAAATTTTAAATGGTCCACCTTTTTCAAGCTCAAAACATTACACAATGAAAACAACTTAAAAACGCTTTAACAAAAATTAATCAAACATAGAATTTTATTGCTATGATTTTATTACGAGTTACTTCTGAAAACTCCAAATGGATGCTTCCATAAATGAGACTAACCAATGTGTGTCCGTCCACATATTGTCAGCGCTTAACCACTGTAAGACCCGTCAATTCATTATCATAATTCCCTAAGCAGAAAAGATTAGTTTGCGCATTTAGTCGACAATTTATTGCAATAAATCATTTTTTTTAGTTCGTCTGTTTATTTTGTTTGTTCATTTCGCTGACTTTTTCCTAATAAAATAAATAACCTTTTGCTATGAAAAGTCACGAATTTTTCAATGGATTTCTTTGGCTAAAAAAAAAACTCGAATTCCTGCATATATTTTCTTGATACATGAGAATCATCTTTATACTTAAAAGACCACAAAACAAGTCTAAAGTATGTCCCCCTCCCCCCTGCCCTAAGGTACTTGGCTACAGCCATAAATCTATCAAAGATTCTCAGTTGAAAAGCTTCTGCCCTCCCTCCTTCCCCCCAAGGCGGTAAATCAAGGGAGCTGCTGTGTAGAGAATAACAACCAGCAACCGTTGGGTTTTTATTTATTTATAAAACGAAATTAATTACATTTTTAAATGCAACACATAAACTTCCAACTCCTTTGGCATGAACTCCACTCCCGTAACCCCATCATGACCCCTACAGCAAAACGGCCATATTGAAGTGGTTATGAATAAAATTTCAGCAATTTGTTTCATTAAAAAAAACCCCTAACGCAGCAAATTTGAGCAAAACATTCTCTTGATATTCACACACACCCACATATAAGCACGTCGAAGCAACATATTTACATATACTACCAAATACACTTGCATACACACACACACACACACACAGAGATTACAAAAGTATACTTTTAAATGAAGATTTTAACCCTAAAGGATTTTCGACTAATAACAATCCAACACAAGGTGAATGGTTGTGTGGGTGTATATGTGTGTGTATATCTTTGTGTGGGTGTATATGCTTGTGTATGCTGCTGACTACAAATTGCCTCTATAACAGCGGGAGCAACAACATCACAATAACACCAGCAGCAGTAGCAAGCAACAAGATCGACAACAGCCCCAACAACTAAAAAAAACTACAACATCATTAATTTTACAACTGAAAACTTTCGAATTTTAAAGGGAAAACAACTTAAAACTTTGGATTTTTTGTAAGTTTTTGCTAAAATAAAGTTGTGGTTGTTGCTGTTGTCAGACAGTGTGAAGATTTTCGCACACACTCACCGACATATGGCATTAACATAGGGGCAGGAAGGATAATTTGTGGATTGGTTTCATGCATACAGCGCTGGTGATAACCTCTTTCCTACGTATTAAATATGTTTTCTATATCGTGATTACTGAAACACTCGAATAATTTAATACTTGAAGTATTGAATATTAGGGTTGCTATGTATATTTCGGGTCCTGCAATAAAAACACAATCACCCTGATTATGTAAGGCGTAGTCGTTTTCCGACAGCAGGCGTAGTCGTAGTCGTTTTTTAAATTTTTTGGTATTATGTAAAATTTTCGACAGCAAAGATTTTGTAACAGATTGAAAAAACACAGGGTAAAACAATAATTAAAGTTTTTTTTAATATTATGAAACAGTCTGTCGACAGAGCTGTCGGGCACAAAAACTTAAACGCCAATAAATGCCCAATTTGACATTTTATTACGACATACATAATACCAATATTTGTAATAGATTTTATTTCAGAGTCGTATTTTTGTCGTTTTCGCCATACATAATACCATTTTTAAAAAACGTCTAAAATACGACACAACTACGCCTTACATAATCAGGGTGAATAAATTGTCATGGGAAATGGTTTTATTGTTGTTCAAAATATTCTCCTTTACGATCAATACACTTTTGCATGCGCACAAACCAATTTTCTAAGCACTTTTTCCATTTCGATTGAGACACCTCCAAGACATGATTTCTGAACGCTTCAACAGCTGCTTCGGGAGATGAAAAACGATGACAACGCATTTTTTCTTGATGCTGGGGAATAACAAGAAGTCATTGTGTGCCAAATAAGGGCTGTACGGTAGATGGCCCATCAATTCGACATCTTGAGTGGTCAAATAGCTCATCGTTTCCGCTGATGTGTGAAAGCTGACATTGTCGTGATGCAAAATGATCGGTCTTCTCTTATTCAGCCTTATTACGGTTGTCGAAGACAAAAATCGAGAGCAGTCGAAGTCGTTGTCGATTTCGATTATTTTTGGTATTACGTAACTTTTTCGACTCTTGTGATTTTGTAATAGATTGAAAAGTAAAAGATGTGCTATACGGTCAAAACAATGTTTACTTTTTACATAATTGTCCGCCAAAGGCAGCTGTGGTACGCACGCGCAAGATTTGGATTTGCCTCCAACAATTCCACCATTTTTGAAAACTGTTGTTGCGTGGTTATTTTATTCCTGGAATAAATAAATAATTAATTAAATGAATTTTCTCACAAAAAACAAATACTTACATTTTGCAGCTCATCTTTGTAAACAAATGTGAATATATTCAGAAAACGACGCCTGCTTGTTCATTTTTACGGCGACAACTGACACAAAACAAGTGACGGCGACATAAACTTTATATCAGCGGTCGACATCAGATAAAAGTTTTTTGGTAAAATACCGCAAATTTACCCAATGTTGAAAATAGATAAATAATTTATTTTATACAATTTTGTTATATTTATGTATTGTCGAATATAAAATGTCAAAAAAATGTGTTAAATTTCAAATTAGTTAACGGCGTGTTAGCGGATGAAACCAACGGCTAACAATTGTTGTCAATTGAATGCGGCGACGTCTCTAGTCGTATGGAAAAAAATGATCGACTGTTTTAGCCAACTTTGACAGTCATTTTCGTCTTCCGTGTTACGAAAATTGTAACAGATTGTGCATTTTCGACAACCGTAGTACCGTTTTTCAAAAAAATCGACATTCGACTACGTCTTCGACAACCGTAATAAGGCTGATTATCTTTCCTCATTTCTTCGAACACTGTTGGGAAAGAGATGGTTGTATGCCACTCAGAATTGACTGTGCCGTTCCACTAAAGGCACTGTGGCAACATGGCCGGTTATACCGATAAAAACGAACAAATTTTGTTGGATTTGGCTCGTCTTGAAAGACCATATGGCCAATTGCTGTTTTGTTTGGGGTTCATATGCATAGATCCATGATTCGTCACCTGTGATACACTGCCTTTGAGCTACCGGTGTTATACTTTTTCAACATTTTCTTGCACCAATCCATACGAGCCTTTTTTTGAGCATTCGTTAAATTATGTGGGATCCAACGAGGACAAATTTGTTCACGGTTAAATGAACATGCAGTATCTTATTAATGCTTGTCGTACTAATGCCCAAGGATGCCTCAATCTCACGGTATGTCTATGTCGGCCTTGCTTAATCAGTTCACGTACAGCATCGATGGTTTCTGCCAAAGTGGCCGAAGTTGGACGTCCTTCACGAAATTCATCCTGGAGCGAACGGCGTCCGAGACTGAACTCTTGGTACCAGCGATTAACAGTAGTTTTTGATGGTGCTTCATCGCCAAAAGTCGAAACAAGTGGATTTAAACACTCTTGTCTCGATAACACGCGCCGAAAATCGTAAAAAATCATCGCACGAAAATGTTCACGGGATAATTTCATTTTTTAACCGAGATGAATTTTTCAACACCCTGTAAACAAAACAATTCTCTCTCAAATGACAAAACATTCTGAGTGAAGTTATGCTAAAAAATGTCAAATTTTCCAATGGAAGTTCTAATTACAAAATACTACAGCATAGATAGAATTATTCTAGGTATGATTTTTAAGCATTGCAAAATTCAAGATCAACAGTTACCAAAATAATACCATAAAAATATAGAAAAAAAACAAAGAATGCACGTACTTAACATACGTATATAGAAGAATTCAAAAACGTATTACATATTTAAGCGAAGTTGTGATATGATAATCAAACACTATAATATATGTTCCTTTTTAAAAAAAACTGGAAAAATGAAGACAACAATTTTGCCATCCGTACTACCAAACATTTGTGAAATCCTTTAAAAACAAGACAATGAGTGTTGTCATTTATACTACTTTTCTATAAAGTTTCAAAGTGCCTAACCAGCTTTTTGCGAAATGAAAGTTCCATTCACTAGGCTTCTTTACTTGCATCAACTCTCAGTTTTCGAAGTAAGAGGTAAGAGGGATGAATTCCTCTTATCTCTCTCTCCTATAAACTACAAACTGAGAGTTGTGGCAAGTAAAGTTGCCTAGTGTGAATGGGGACTAAAATCGAACATATTAAACGTTTTCAGATCATCAGGTAGCGTCTTAAATACGCGGACAATTCTGATTTGCCTAACAAGCAGTCCACTCTTTGAATATTTAATGGATTACTACGAGTGGAAATCGTGAATATGAACAACTAAATTAGGTACTGTGGGTAATGGTTCCTGTAGACTTTTTAAATCAGCAAAAGACATCGGATGCAACAAGTTGATGAAATAAACAACCTAAAATTGTTTTAAACGGTTATACGGTTGTACAAGGTGGGCCGAAAGTTACCATGGGACTCAAAACATTAATAACTTTTTCGTTTATAATTTTTTTTAGATTATATAATGGAATTTTTTTTTGACACTTAGTATGAAAAATAATGCCACTTAAATGACCCCTGTTTTCAGCTTCGCAATGATGCGCTCGTTTTGGAGTATTTTCCATAACATCTTTTAAAATTTGTGGCTGTAGCGTTCGAATTTCTGCAACAATGTTGGCCTTGAGTTGAAGGATTGTCTCGGGCTTGTTCACACATACTCGCTCCTTCCAATAACCCCAAAGAAATAGCCGGGTGCTGACAAATGTGGCGATCGCGTTGACCAAATAAATTTCGAATTTCTGAAATATTTATTCGCTCTCACATTGAACAGGGATTAAACCGGCTCAAGACCTCTTGCTTCTATATTTGAAAAAAGGCAACTTTTTAACAAAATGGCAAAGTGACATTGATTTTCGTGGCTGCACACTACTTTTATCATGATTTCGGGTCCGTGACAACCCTCTTTAGAAAGCCTTGCTGCAATTGTTGAAAGTAAAACCGAACTCTATAAGGCCAGGCTCTCCCCAAACGAATGAGAACTACTGTTGTAAACCTTACTTTTCAAGTTTTCTTCACACAATTGCCCACGAAAATACAACTCTCTCTTGCCACCTCTAAAGAGGGTTGTCACGGACCCGAAATCATGATAAAAGTAGTGTGCAGCCACGAAAATCAATGTCACTTTGCCATTTTGTTAAAAACTTGTCTTCTTTTTAAATATAGAAGCAAGAGGTCTTGAGCCGGTTTAATCCCTGTTCAATGTGTAAAAGCAACAGACCGAAATAAAACAAACGAGCTAAACAATTATTCGCTCTCCAAAAATTTGACTTAAAAGTGCTATTGCATCTCGGGTAGCGTGGGCAGCGTCAGGTCTGTTTTTAAAAGCAGGACGTAAAAAAATTCTATCATAAACCGATACTGCTCTCTATTCTCCGGTTACACCACTTCATTCTCGAAGTAAGACCCAATGATATTTTCAGATATGATCCCACACCATACTGTACACCTAATGGCGTGCAATTGAAGTTAATGAATGGCTCTTGGATTTGGATCCCCAAAACCTACAATTCTGCTTATTAACAAAGCCATTCAAATAAAAATGAGCTTTATCACTGTGCGTTAAGATAATTGATCGCTGATTTAGATAATAAAATTCTATTGTTCTGGTTCTTTGTGAATCTCTCCATTATTTATTCTCCAAATGTTATTTATATAATCTGAAAAAAATAAAAAATATATAAAAGAAAAGGTTATTAAATTTGTAAACACCATGGTAACTTTTGGCACACCCTGTATTAAAGCAAATTTATGACATGATAATCAGAAACTCAAATATATGTTTCCATTTTAAAGAAAACTGTTAAAAAGGAAGACAAAAATGTTGTCATCCATACTACCAAACATTTTCGAACGCCTTAAAAAAGAAGATAATAAGTGTTGTCATTTATACTAACACAAAGTATCAAAGTGCCTAACCTGCTTTTTGCGAAATGTTTAATCGGACAGATTAAACGTTTTCAGATTATCAGGTAGCCTGTTAAACACGCTGGCAACTTTGACCCGTAAGGATTTGCTTTGCAGTCCACTCGGGGAATAATTAATTGATTATTATTAATGAACGACTAAACCAGGAACTCTAGACTTAATAAAACAGCAAAAGACATCGGATGTCAACAAGTTGATCAACTTAACAACCTGAAAATTGTTTTAAAAACGGTTGAAAATGGGCAAAACGATACAAACAGCGAAAAGTATCGCGTTGTTAATCTACTTGTGGAATGTGGAATCTTTTTTGTTCATACGAAAGGAAATTTTGTGACATTTTGAATACAATTTCCTTCAAATGTTGGCCGCAACTTCGCTCAGGGTGTCCATTCTGAGGGTCCACTTTTGGATAAATCGAGCATTTCGACCGGTCTGGCGTTAATGACACGCGTAATGTTGGCTTCCAATACCTGAACCGTAGCTGGTTTGTCAGCATAGACTTTACGTAGCCGCTCAGAAAAAAGTCGAAGGGTGTGATCTAGGCGGCCAACTCAACGGTCCAAAGCGGGAAGTTATCTGCTCTTTGAAATAACCTCTCAAACGATCCATTATTTGAGTAGCTGTATGACATGTGGCCCCGTCCTGTTCAAACCAAATGTCGTCAAGATAACGGGCTTCAATTTCAGGTAGAAAAAAGTCTGATATCATTGCGCGATAGCAAGCATCATTTACGAATACGTTCCGGACATCATCATTTTTGAAAAAAATATGGACGAATGATTCCACTACCTCACAAACTGCACCAAACCGTGGTTTCTCTGGGTGTAACGGCACCTCTTGAACCTCTTCTGGTTGCTCTCCAGCCCAATTGCGGAAATTTTGTATATTGACGTTGCAGTTAAGCCAGAAATGGACCACAACACTGAACAACATTTTGGTCGGAAACAGCGAATCTTCTTTGAGCTTTTGAAGAGCCCAAGCACAGAAATGTAGACACGCAGTAAAATCCCAAGGCTTAAATTCATACACGAGCTGTATTTTGTACGCTTTCAAACCAAGATCTTTCCGTAAAATACTCCAAGTTGTTCCATACGTTCAATAAGTTGCTGAGAACAGTATCGAACGTTTTTGGGGGTTTCACGTACAGCCTTAGCTACTGTCTCTATGTTTCCAATACTTTATGCTGGATGTCTATGAGGTCGAGTATTATCCAGTAGTGAAAATTGGGTTTCAATGTTGGCGAAGGTAATTCGAGTAGTGCCCTATATGACTATTATGTCGACCATAAAAAGGTCTAAGTGCATGAAAAACGTTTCCCACCGAACACTCATTTCTATAATACAGTACAAATATTTCCATAATACAAAAAAATAAAGTTTAACACAACTCATGTGTTATCTGAAAAAACCCCTAGTGAAAAAATACCTCTAGATTGATCACCCGTAGAATTAAATGCAATTCTTATTTTCTCATATATTTTTTGTAGTTCCAGCAAATATTCCTATACAATAAAGAATAAAGTCATTAAAACAATATTTTAGTTGATGAATAATTTAATATCTGGATAATTAAATAATTAATGATAGAAAAAGTAAATAATTGTATTTTACAATAATATAAAATTGGATTATTTAGATGATTTTAGTAATTTGAATAATTATTTAATTGTAAAGTTAAATAATTAAATATTTAAATTAAGTATTTAAATTAAATATTTAAACAGAATTAAATTTGATTTATGGCATATCGGCGCACGACCAATTTGCGGCATGGTTCGTCTTCGTGTTTAAACCCTATGATGCTGTTGTTGTATTCATAGAACGGTGATGAAAGTTGTATAGTCCATTTCGGAAAATACAGTTGCGAGAAAACATCCGATGTGAACTAATTGCGTCAAAAGAAACTTAAGCACCGGCTTAGGCTGATGGCAGAGTGCGCGCGCTCAAAGCGGAGCCGAGCCGAACTTATTTCATGCTTATATGAAATTTGGGGATGGCAGAGTGAACGCTGAAATCGGCGCTGAATCTGCACTTTTTTTCTGTGCGTTTTGTGTTTTTTTTATATTTTTTTTTTATTTATGAATGAATGTTATTTTGTAGTTGATTAGTCAATATTTGTAGTTGTTAGTCAATATTTTGGTTAATCAATAATGTCATTAAATAATTAATTTAATAATGAAATTTTCTGATTAATCTGAACTATAAATAATCAGTTAATTATAAATATGATTGATCAAATTATAACTTTGTTGAATATTCGAAAAATTTGTCAAACAAAATAGAGAGAATTATTTCACCGGTATCAAAACGTCAAGAACCGTTTACAAATTACAAACAACTCATATCTTAACACATACAATCAAATATCAGCACCAATCAGCACGAAAAAACGCTTCAAAACAGTTTTGTTCCATTCAATCAGCTTAGAGCTCGGCTAGGCTCGACGATGATTTTTTCTACAAATTTGTTTGTACACAGTTTTGAGAATTTCCATCAGCTTTCAGCTCGGCTCGGCTCGGCTCAGCTTTGAGCGCGCACTCTGCCATCAGCCTAGATGCCCCGCATACACGCTATCATTTTGCTTGTTACATTTTTCCTGAACGGTAAAAATTTGTTCATCGGTGAACAAAATTTTTTTGTGCAAGTTATCAGCGGGCTTCACCAAAAGACGTTTGCATCTTTCAATTTTTTTTTTTAAAGCTGCAGTCAATAAATGTCTGGTACGTCGTTTAAAGGCCCCAAGTCTTTTTAATGGATTCGACTCATGGACTTTTACGTGATATTCATCTCACAGGCCATGATTTTCTGTTTTCTGAGCGGATTTCTGTGAATTCTTGATTTAACGGCTTTAATGACATGCGGTGTTTGAAAAGAGCGTGCACGCAGAGAAAAAATATGGTTACTATATGGTCACGGCAACAAAAGTATGGTCTCTGCAATAAAAGTATCGTCGTCGCAACCATAGTATTGTTTTTTGAATTTAATTTTGACAATAGTATAATTGCGGCAATATTAATATTGTTGAAATGTAACAAAAGCATTGTTGCCAAATTAAAAAAAATGAAATAAAATAAATATAAATAAAATAAAAATATGGTTGTAATATTGTTTCATTGGTTTTATGATAACAATAACATGATTACGGCAATCATACAGACAAAATCGTAATTTATTTTTAATTTGACAATGTTATTTTTACGAATCTTACGCAATAATAGTAGTTTCTATATATAAATTAATTTTTTTTAAAACTAACTACGGATTAGTATAACTGAAATATTCTTAATAAATTAATTGTTTCTACTGTTAAATTAATCACTCCCTTTATAAAGAGTTTTATGTATTTTTACATAACTTATTTAACAAAAATCTCTATTGTTGAATAACAACTTAACCCAATCTTTACAAAAAAATTTGGGGATCATAGCATGGTTGTGTGTAATTAATACTATGGTTGTGAGGATCATACTATGGTTTTATGTGCAACATACTATGGCTATGAGGATCATAATATGGTTATGGATATCATAGTATGTTTGAGTGTGAATCATACTATGGTTGTGGGGATATTAGTATTTTTGTGTGTGAATAATTCTATTGTTGTGAGCACCATAATATTGTTATGGTTATGATCATAGTATGGTTGTGTGTGAACCATACTATTGTTGTGATGATCATAATAGTGTTGTGTCACAACCATATAACCAACAATAGTATGATGCTCTTTGAATATTGTTACCCCAACCATACTTTTTTTCTGTGTGTGGGCGGCCCGACCTGTGGAGGTCTTTTACATCTCCAGTCCCCTCAAACAGTTGTATGCATCGGCAGATGAACATGGGGCTAATTCCTAGTGGCCGGAGCGTTTTGAAAATATCGCTTTTTTCATTTCACACTTGAAAAGTGATATTACAGCGATACGGTTCTCATTATCTGACCACTCCATGATGAAAGTTGAAACAACTTTAAAATCCCGTTACAGACTAACGTTATTGAGGTTAGCTTTCAAAACCCATATGACATTAACGGGGAATGTTCAGTTCTACTATTGAAATGGGTGTGTTCAAGGTTGTAACAGTATTTATGTCCCTACTAAGTATAGCTGTTTCTAAACGTAGATTTTGAAAAAGAAACAACAAAAAGGTCTCGAACCAGAATAAAAACTGTTCAAGTCATAATAATGATAAAGGACCAAAAAAATGTAAACAAAAGAATATATGCAATATGAACAAGAAAGAACTTCTCCCAAATCAGTGAGCTGTGCACGATTCAAATCTTGTACTTACTGGCCGGGATCTACTGTATTACGCCGCCTCTGATCATCTTATAGAGAAGTTTTGACATGGCGTAGAGACAAATGTCTGACTCGTAAAGTATTTGGAAAACCCGCTGCTTTAAAACTTGTTTATGTTCTTACGCGAGTGTGAACCTGGCTTACCTGGCATAATGGTCTATCACTCAACTGCGATCCACATATGCACCATTAGATTCGTTAATTCCTTATTGGTAACATATTATTTTCTTTTAACTTATACAAACTATAACTGATTACACTGGGTAACAACCAAAAAAAAGTCATGGGTTTTTCAGCTGATTTAGACTAATTTTGGTGTTCTGAGTCCGAATATCACATTGATTTTGCTGTATCAGGTCAACTTTTTGAGATACAGCCATAGGCCTAAATGACCATTTTTACCTGAAATGTAAGCCTTTTTATACGCTTCAATATGCTAATATTAGGGGTATTAAGGGGATTATTCAGGACATATGAAAACTGTTATATACCCTGAAATAAATTCCTAATTTAATAATACGCTAACTTAGTAACCCTAATTCATCTTTTGCTATTAAATGATAACGTCATTATCCGGCAACTCCTCCAGTACCCCGACCTTCCATCTGGCCGCCGTCCAGTTGCTCACTGCGAAGAAATTCCTGTACCAGCGTTCACAGAGCTTCCTGACATCCACGACGAGGCCACCACTGCAGACGAAGGAGGATATATAACAGACGAGGAGTATGAAGCACAAGATGGTCGGCAGCCCTTTTCACAATGTGAGCTTAATGATCTTGTTCGGGATCTCAGCTTGTCGAAGACTTCATCCGAGCTGTTGGCCTCCAGACTGAAACAGAAAAATCTACTTGGCGAGGACGCGCGTATCACTTTCTTTCGTAGAAGGCATGAGGACTACATGGGCTACATACTTCTGCCAGGAGGAAGACCTAGTGTACTGCCGAGATGTCGCCGGTCTTCTTGTTAAACTCGGGGCTCCTACATACGATCCGAGAGATTGGCGACTCTTTATTGACAGCTGCAAGCGCTCTTTGAAGTATGTGCTCCTCCACAACGGGAACGAGTTCGCCTCAATCCCTCTTGCTCACTCCACAACTCTCGTAGAGAAATATGAAGCAGTGAAGTACGTGCTCGACAAAATCCAATATGAGCAGCACCAATGGTTCATCTGCGTCGACCTCAAGATGGTGAACTTTCTACTTGGTCAGCAGTCCGGGTTCACGAAATACCCATGCTTTATATGTATGTGGGACAGTCGAGACAGAGCCCAGCACTATGTAAAGAAAGTGTGGCCGCCACGAGAGCAGTTAGTACCTGGTGCGGGAAACATCATAAACGAACCTCTTGTTGACCGGGAGAAGATATTGATCCCACCGCTACACTTGAAGCTTGGGTTAATGAAACAGTTCACGCGTGCTCTGGACAAGGATGGGAGGTGCTTCAACTACCTGTGCCGAGCCTTTCCGCGACTGACCATTGAGAAGCTGAAGGCCGGCATTTTCGATGGGCCACAGATACGGC
Organism: Hydrotaea diabolus; assembly: GCA_963513945.1. Taxonomy (NCBI): domain Eukaryota; kingdom Metazoa; phylum Arthropoda; class Insecta; order Diptera; family Muscidae; genus Hydrotaea; species Hydrotaea diabolus. The sequence goes on along the minus strand of OY740718.1, from coordinate 146,693,306 downwards.
AGCTCATAAAGGACACAGAGTTCGAAAAGTCCATGAACACGTTAGAGTGCGCCGCGTGGAAATCGTTTGTGCAGGTGGTGAAGAACTTCCTGGGGAACACGAAGGCAGCAAACCACGCCAGACTCATCAGCAGACTTGATCGGTATTTCAAATTTAAAATTTTGAATGACTCTCCCTGTCCTTTGCAACTTGTCAGCCCAATATAGCATCCATTTTCCCGAACGATTCCTATTTTTATTTCAGTGGGGAAAACAATGCCACCTTTGTTCCGTTTCGATTCTTTCTTTTAGCAATTGCCAGCAATTACCCAACACGGTCCGAAGACAGTTTATCAAATGTATAAAAAATAAACAATCAATTTGATTTAGCTAGGAAATAAAAGCTAATAAACAAAATCCGCTTTTCCGCCTTTCAAAAGCTCGGGTGTTTGATGAGTATAAAAATGCACTTCCTGTTCTCACACATGGAGAAGTTTCCTGAAAACCTTGGGGCGATGAGCGACGAGCAGGGAGAAAGGTTCCATCAGGACATGCGCCAAATGGAGGATAGGTACCAGGGGAGGTGGGACGCAGTCATGATGGCGGACTACTGCTCGATGCTGAAGAGAGACAGATGATCCAAAGAAATGTTTTTTTTTACGAAAAATCGATTTTTAAAAATTTCTGTAGCAAAAAATCCTGACCTGATAGAACAAAACCAAGGTCATTTTCGGACTCAGGGCATCTAAATTAGTCTAATTCAGCTGGAAAACCCTAGACTTTTTAAAAAAAATTTTTTGTTGCTCAGTGTTATCATTTAATGAATATAACATATATTGGATTTCACAAACCCTGTAACATCTCATTTCCTTTATTAAATAATTTATCGTTAAAATTTTAAATGTGAATCGGCTGTATAAAAACGTACTGATATTTTTTTAAATTTCTGGTGTTATTGGAAAGGTTGAACTTTGTCATGTAATAATGGAACAGAATATCATTAATATGACTACCACAACACATCACAGCTCCTAGACGGCCAATTGAAATCACAATTTCGGCTGTTTATTTGATTTTCTGCTTGCGTTGGCTGTGTGACATTTCGGCCAAATACTTTATCTCCTACCAAACAATCTTCAGCCCATTGGGCGAAGAGAAAACGAATCGAATGGTTATAAGGCTTCAGTTTTTGGACCCATTAAACTTTGTAAGCCTTCATACCGCGGTCTTTGTGTAAAATTCTTCTTAAAGAAGTGCAAGAAATGTTTACTTCCTGAGAAGGATGACGTGTTGATGTTGATGGACGCTCTTGGACATTATCGGCCACATAACAACGTTTTCGCTTCAACGCACTGTACGAGAACGTACTCGGGTTAGTTTGTCCATTAACGATCCATTTTCAGGAACTCGCTTCACAAATTGACGCACAAACTTAACTGAAAGTCGATCTCTTCTAGAGAATTTTCGACGTAAATATCTTACAGTTTGCGTTGAGGACTCACTACTTGGGAAGTTATTTTGTAATACTTCCCAATTTTGTTCAGGCGTAAAGTGCAAATGTCAAAGATAAACCTGTAAAAAAGTTATGTTGTGCTACCTATTAAAGTTAAAGTGATCGGTATTTCAAATTTAAAATTTTGAATGACTCTCCCTGTCCTTTGCAACTTGTCAGCCCAATATAGCATCCATTTTCCCGAACGATTCCTATTTTTATTTCAGTGGGGAAAACAATGCCACCTTTGTTCCGTTTCGATTCTTTCTTTTAGCAATTGCCAGCAATTACCCAACACGGTCCGAAGACAGTTTATCAAATGTATAAAAAATAAACAATCAATTTGATTTAGCTAGGAAATAAAAGCTAATAAACAAAATCCGCTCAAAGTAATCCACTATAAGGTTAAAACGTGCTTTCAATTTAAATAAATCCTTTGAAATTAGCCACTACTACCATCAGGGATATTTGTTATTCTCTGTATCGCTCTCATACATCGATAACACGTATTTAAAGCAAAAGCACACGGAGCTGCTCAAGAGTATGTCAAAAATCTACCTTTACTCACGAAAACGCGTACCTGAGGCTTTTGTTAAATGTTTTCGATAAAAATGTTTTCACCAAAAAAAAAAGTTCGAGTCACAACATCCCTACATTCTGCATACACGTAGTGCACGTACCTGCTTTTATGTGTATATGGCATTGCGTTTCTGAACAAGTTCTAAGCGTTTTTTAGTCATGCGATAATAAAAGCAACTGTAGAAAGGGGGAAGCAAACACTGAATGACGTCATCACATGCGAATGTGAAATGGGCATGTGTACGTAAACTTCAAATGTCATCTACCGTTTGCAATTGCATCCAAACAATGCCATGTGCTTTATCTCTTCGTTAGCTACACTAGCTAAGTTAATGGAGGAAATGGAAAATGGAAGGGAGAAAAACGATAAAGTTCATTTAGAATTGAGTGAAATTCATTGCAATGTGTTGATGATAGTATTGGTGTAGACGATTGGGTATTCCTCGGTCTTTCCCTTCTCGAAGGACAGTGGATCTCCAGGACAGCGGAATTTCATTTAAACTATTCGTGCAGACCCCCAGTTATTCCTCGATCTACCCCTTCTTCAAGGACAGTAAATCTCCAGAACAGTGGAATTTTATTAAAGTTATTCGTTTGTGTTTTTTTGCATTTTTGGTTTTCAACGAAGACCCATGCGAAACGGAATGGTGACAATGATATTGCGCTTTAAAGATTGCTCTACGCACAGTTCGAAGACAATACGCAAAGGGTAATTCTCAGTAATTCAAATGAGTCTCCCGTATAAGTCATTTGATTTGTTGCCGAAGTAATCGTTGCCAAAGACTGCTAAAAAAACCTTGGCTGGTTTAGAAACAGCTGTACAGTCTGCCAGGCAACCAAGCCAATACATTTCTCCAATTTTTACGTTGATTCGGAAAAAGGAACAGCAAAAAGGTCTAGAACCAGAATAAAAACTGTTCAAGTCATAATAATGATAAAAGACCGAATAAATATAAACAAAAAGAAAAACGTTATTCGTTTTATTTTGAATATTTTTGTAAAATTTAGTTATTTGATGACACTGAAAATTGAAAAGTATTCTAAGAGTTTTAAGTAGTGGGAACCCAGTCGGCGGTGGTTGCCATCCTATTTCCCATTAAAATCATTTTTGTTATAATAAACTAGCCAGAAGGTTAGAGCTTTCATAAGAATCTTCTGTTATATTTATTCTTAAATATTTTTTCTCTACCGCTGTTTTAATTGGAGAAAATGATTAAATGCTTTTCTTGTATACAACTTAATTCCACTTCAGCAAGTTGTATGGGATAAATTGGAAATTTTTGTAAGATGTCAGGTATCACCAAAGTCCTAAGTCATAATTTATCTATAACGCGTTTGCAGCTATTTCGTTCTGAAAAATTCATTTTTTTTATAGCGAACAAATATTTGTTCTTGCATACACAACTACTGAATGGTATGCACGTTTTTGGTACTCATGTTATATCCTAAATTTTAAAATCGGAACCCATTTTTGTTAGCAGTACATGGTTTTAGAGTAGCTGAAATTTTAAATGATCGTCGTATGTTAGGTTATGTCGAGAAAAATCTGAATTACACTGCCGCTTGATGAATTAAAGAAAATCATCAAATGCTTTTCTTGCATACCACTGAATTCTTCTTCAGCAAGTTGTATTAGAAAAATAGATAGTTTTGTATATTTTCTATTATAGGACTGAGGGTATGTTCACCATGTCATTTCGAAATGCAACCCATCGAAATAGTGGTCGGAGACCCCATAAAGTATCTTTATTCTCAATCGTCGTAAAATTATACGATAATCAATTCATGTCCGTCTGTCTCTACATACTCGTACTACATGTCGCATTATTGAAGCTAGGTGACTGAAATTTTGCAATAACATGTGTTGATGGACTGAAAAGGTTGGTATTGACAATGGGCCAGATCGGTCAAGAGGTAAAAAATTCCGCCTCAAAAGAATTGTGCGAATCTTTGGGAAATCCAACAAGCCTAAACTGAAACAAGTAAAAACGTCGCTAAGTTCAGCAAGACCGAAGTTTTTATACTCTTCATCATGTATTGCGTTGTATAGGGTGGTTAAATTTTTAAGGACCGATGTTGAATGTGAACCACACCTAAACGTCAAGTTTTTTCTGCATTCCATTTAATATTTCTCAATTTCAGACTAACTCAATTTGAACCATGGAAAGATACACAAGCGAGCAACGCGTTAAAGTTATTCAGGCTTTTTATGAAAATGAAAATCAATTTTCGAAAAAAAATCCTCTTCAGTTATGAGGCACATTTTCACCTCAGTGCATTCGTCAATAAGCAGAATTGCCGCATTTGGGCGAATGATAATCCAAAGTGAAAAAAAACAATGCAGTCACAAAGAGTGACTGTTTGGTGCGGTTTATGGGCTGGCGGCATCATCGGGCCGTATTTTTTTCCAAAATGAGGCCGGTCAAGCAGTTACTGTGAATTGTGTTCGCTATCGAACTTTTTATGGCCCGAATTGGAAGATATGGATGTGGACGATATGTGGTTTAAACAGGACGATGCCACTTGCCACACAACTAACGAAACAATGGCTCTTTTGCACGACAAATCAAATCGGCCCTAAAAATGTAACCAGTACGGCATTGCCAGGATTTGGGTATTTGGTCGCTGGTAGACAGAATTACATTTTTGTCCTAATCTGAATATCTGAAGGTGTGTGTGTGTGTTTTAGCCCATTCTCAATCACAGAGGCTGATTTGGTAAAGTAATACAAAAATAAAAAAAAAATTTTGCTTCACAAATTTCATGAATACTCGTAAAGAATGCGCTGTGATTAAAATTTTCATTACATTTGTACATTAAAATGGGCTGTGCTGAAAACTTCCTACGAAATGTATCATGGATCTGCAAAATATTCTTTATTTTACAAAACTCTATTTAAAAAATTTCTATTAATTAATTTTGTCCATTTAAATTGCCAACATATCGCTCGCACTGTATCCTGAGTGCCGCACTGTGTACACCAAATTTCTTATTCTCACTTCAGTTGAAATATTTTGAGGAAATTCCACAAACACACACGTATGCGAGAAAATGCAGAAACTACTTCACACGAACACACACGCGCAACAAAAACAACAACTAATTCGTTGCAACTGTGCATGTGTACATTTGGTCTTCTTCAGATCATCTTTACCAATTGTGGCGGCTGTGGCAGTGGTGGGTGGCTGAGGGTTTCCAGCTTCGGACTGAAAAATTATATACGCCTGCTAGGTGGCCTTTATCGGCTGGTATGCCACATATCTTATGTGCACAAGGTGAAGATGCAGACTAAGAACTACCAAAAGAGAGAGAGAGAATAAAACACAATCTAGAAGAGTAAAAAAATACCTGAAAATTCGTTAGTCACAAGCATTGGTCTACTATTAATGTACCGACGGACATTACTCTGAGGTATCAAGGCTGATTGGGATGGCTTTAGAGCAGCCACCAACCGCAGCTTTAGTAATATGAGGGTTGCTATATATATTTCTGGCATTTTCATTGGAAAGTTTGACATATTTTAGCTTAACGAACTCAGAACGTTTTGACGTACGACCATCATTTGTGTTGTTTACAGTGACTTGAAAGAATCAATTTGGCAAAAAAATGGAATTAACTCGTGAACATTTTCGTGCGATCATTTTTCACAACATTCGACGTAGATTATCACGACAAGAGCGCATCGATGAACTTAAATCTTTGTATGGCGAAGAAGCACCATCCTATAGCACTGTGAAAAACTAGTGTAATGAATTCAATCGTTGCCGACGCTCGCTCAAAGACGAAGGTCGTCCAAAAACGGCCAATGATGCCGTGTGTGAACTGATAATGCAAGATCGTCATGTGACATACCGTGAGATAGAGGCATCCTTGGGTATTTCTCCCCCAGCATACATTCGACATTGCATGACAACTGGCCGTAAAAAAGGTTTGTTCTCGTTGTATCCAGCACAATTCGACAATCGCTCAAAAAAGGCTTGTGTCGATTGGTGCAAAGAAATTTTGAAAAATAGGATCGCGGTGCTTCAAAAAAAGCTTAAAAGATCGTCACAGGTGACGAATCATGGATCTATGCGTATGAGCCTGAAACAAAACAGCAAACGACCGTGTGGGTCTTCGAAGACGAGCCAAATCCAACGAAAGTTGTTCGTGGAAGAAGCACTTCGAAGCAAATGGTCGCCTGTTTTTTCGGCAAAACTAGTCACGTTGCGACTGTTCCGCTTGAGCAACGTAGGAGGTCAATTCTGAGTGGTCCACCACAATTTGTTTGCCTGAAGTCTTCGGAGAAATTCGAAAAACAAACAAGAGAAGACAAATCATTGTGCACCATGAAAATGCGAGCTCTCACACATCGGCTCAAACCTGCGCCTCCTTTGACCGGCCAAAACGTCGAATTGATGGGTCACCCGCCGTACAGCCCTGACTTGACACCCAATGACTTCTTTTAATTCCCGCACATCAAGAAAAAATGCGTGGTCAACGATTTTCGTCGCCAGCAGATGCTGTTGAAGCGTTCAAAAACCATAGTTTGGACGTGTCTCAATCGAAGTGGAAAAGTGCTTTGACAATTAGTTTGAGTTCATGCAAAAGTGTATAAATCATGCTGGACAACACTTTGAAAAACAATTAAACCATTTTTGATGATAAATATTCGCATTTTCATTATTAGGCCTGAAATATATATATCAGCCCTCGTATTCCCATTCCATCGATTGTTCGGGTAGCCAAGAATTAGTTCTGGGCCATTTTCAACGCCGCACTGTGGTCCCAAATCAATTTTTTTTGGCATAAATTCGAAACCAAAAAATTAAGAAATTGTAAAAAGTTTACATATTTTCTCAATGGCAACATTCCAAGCAATCATCGATAATAAATAAAAAAAAAGTTATTGGCAACACTGCAAGTTTGGCAAGCATTGAAAGTTGAATGTTTTAGCACGTGTTATTACTTCGAAGTCAAAACAGTGTAACAATTATATGGACAGTAAAAATTTAAAAAGGAAAGTATAAAAAAGTTGTGCAATGGAAATTGAAGATCAAGGTAAGTAGTTTACATACATTATTTAAAATTTAATTTTTGTTGTGTCCTTGTCGTTATTCTTGAGTGTTATGTTATTATGTTTTTATTATTCAACATAACCTATATGTTTGGTAGTTGGAAAGTTGGGTCTGGGCATGAACTTGCACGGAAGTTTAAACGTTAACGTATTTGTCAATGTGTTTATTATTTGTGGAAACTTAGATCTCCCCAGCAAATTCCAGCAAACTCATAAAATTTAAATTTTTTTTTTAGCTCAATTTCTGATTAGCCCAAAGCGGTCTATGGCCTGAAAAGCGCCATCTATTGCAAATAAATCACACTATGTTATCTAATGAAACTTCCTCACATTATTTTGAATACACAAATAAATATCTATCAACATTTTGTGGAAATTGTTTCCATACAATAAAGGTCATACGAAAATTTGTGAAATTAATCGTACTTAGATTTGTAGTTCATCTGGGGGCGGGAGTGGGCGTGGCCCGATCACCTCAAAAACTCGTAAATTTCATATTATTGGAATACCTTACAAACAGGTAAGATTACAAGTCTCTATCGGCATTATTCGAATTTATGCCAAAAAAAAAATGATTCTAGACCAGTGTGCGCCGCAGCCGCTCGTCATATTCCTGCTGGTGGTATACCCGAGATACAACCATATTTCTCAGTAGAGGCAGCGGTACTCGCAGAAGAGTTTGATGACATTCGTCACTCCGACCCTGGTGACGTTAGAATTAGAGATCTCAATTTTAAGATCACTAGTGAAATAATGGCTAGATCAGTTAAAACAGTGCATTTTAAGTTCCGGAATTGGCGAAGTGTAAACAACGGTCACTTCGCTCTCTAACCCTGGAAGAAATAATGATCGAACTGCCGCCATGTTCGTTGACAGATCAGAAGCCGTGCGTGAGTTATTTGAGCCGGATATTTATTGAGCACCCAGAAGTGTTAAGGCGTATAGGTGAGTATTGCATCGTATCTTCGCTCTCTAAGTCGAAGAGACATCACCACAAATTACATTTGGCTAAGTTGCGCAAAGTCATCAAGGGCGCTGGGCCCGGGCGGAATTTCAATGCTGATGTTGAAGCACTTGTTCACCACGGGAGTAGAGTACATGACCAATGTGTTCAATCTGTCGTTAGCGACTCACTTAGTTACCAATGCTTGAGAAAAAGGACAGAGTAGTAAGTCTAATGAAGGCAGACAAAGACGCAAGTACAGGAGAAGCGTTAAGGCCAATCTTCTTGCTTTCGCCAGTAGTTTAGACGCTGGAAGCACTGCTCCTCCCCAGCCTGATGGAACACCTTACATGTGCTGAGCATCAGTACAGCACAAAGACTGCTTAGCACTCCATCACCATACGTATAAGTCGCGACCTTAAACAGAACAAGCCCAACGAAAGAATGATCCTCTTGGCTCTTGACCTTAAAAAAGCCCTCGACACCGTAATTATGCCACTCTGTTCGAGGACATTGCATAAACGTCCCTTCCGCCTAGTTTGAAACGTTGGGTCGTGAACTATGTGTGTGGGAGCCAGCCATATGTAGAAGTTAAAGACAGAAAGTAGAAGCCACGTAGAGATAAACAGGGTGGGGAGATATCTCTAGCTCTGTCTAACCTCTACCTCTCTTATATTCCTTTACCACCAGATGGCGTTGAAGTTGTGTCGTACGCTGATGATTGCACAACTCTGGGGTTAGGAACTAAAGTGGACGACATGTGCGAGAAAATCAACTGTTACTTCACTAACTTAGCACGCAAACAGTATAAGTATGAAAATATCCGCCTTCATATCACCAGCTACCCTCGTTAGTTCATGGACCGCAGAGGAGCGGTTGTAACCGCGTAAGTGAAATTTGATGACGTCAACATCCCGAATACCAACTACCCCAAAATCCTCAGGGTCACATTGGAGACCCTTTTTTGATCCTATACACATGCTACAGCTATCTGCGATAAGCTTAAAAGTAGGAACAAGGTCCTCAAGTCAGTACATGCCGGCATGGGGAGCCAAAAAAGAAACCTTGTTGACCTATTACAAAGCGATAGGTCGGTCTGTTGCGTACTACGCAGCGCTAATAGGGTCACCGAACGTGAGTACGACGCACTGGAAGAAAATTCGGACTTGCCGAAATGCTACCCTGAGAACATCAACAGGGTGTCTCCTTACATGAGAGGACAAATCGCCATCTCTTGGACAAGATACCTCCGCTCGGGCAGACCGGTACGTTCTTCATGATCTAGAGAGAGAGGTCCAGCGGTACAAGAGATACCCTTAAGATCATCGAAACTATCAGGCAGGTCTGAACGACACTCACGCTAATTAAGTCGCAGCAGCAGTATCCAGATATTGCGTGAATGCAGTGCTAGAGGAATCCTCCGGAGATTTTACCAGAGGTGAAGATGCTACCTCGGCAGACGCTCGTAGTTTTGGCTCAGCAGAGATTTGAAAGCCTTAGGTTGCATTGGGCGCCAATTGATGCTAACGTTTTGGACGCTTGATCCACCTGCCATCAGGCACTACATGACATGCTGCACCTTTTCAAATATCCGGCCAAGCACTCTCAGCTGACCCTTAAGTCTCTTGAGAATGCGCATGAAATCCTTTTATGCAATGAACATCTTAGAGGCCAGCTGGTATGTGTATACCTTTCTTTTAAGGACTAAGAAAGCCTTTTGTTTGAATTTTTTTTCCAAGGGCCTTGTCAAATTTCCCCGCTAGGACCTGCTGCACCACTGGAGTTGTTGCAGCTATGGATTTTATGTTGTGGCAGATGTGCACGCCTTGGCATATCCCTCCGTGTGCGTGTGAACGTAAGTGAGTCTGTGTGCGTGTGAGTCTGTAATAACATCTGCTGCAGTTGCTGGCGAAATGGGGTTTTATGACATTTTTATGATTGTTTTTCCACTTTGCTTTCGGTTTCTTTCAGTTCGGTGCGCGTTTGTGCATTTTAAACTTAAAGCAATTTAGCTTCTGTTCTTCACTGTCTGAGCGCTACTCTGCTTTATTTTTATTTGTATCTCTGGTTCTTTTCCTTCCCAGGGATTTTCAACACAGTCAGTTTCCCGTTCCCCGGCATTCAGGGGAACGTGGTGCATGTCTTGGGATGCTATCGTTCGCTTGGAACGAGTTTGTTGTTTGTATTTTACCATGAAGTGGTCATTTCATAACTCAAATCGTTTGTCTGTCTGTACTCGAGCATGTTTTGTATTAAAGGAATAGAAATTCTTTTGCGACGGTGGAATATTTTATGTCCTGCATTTAGAGTTTTAAATTGATAAGCATGCGTTTGTGCTTGGCGTTCCTGAAGGGTATATTCGCCAAGTAATAGCGAAGACTAATTGCAAAATGTAGTACTCGTACTCTTTATCTAATGGGTAAAAGTGATTAAAAAAAACCGGTTGGAATTGCTACGTGTTGGCCATGGCAATTTTCTATAAAAGCAGAATAAAAACATCGTTACCAGCGAATGCCATTAATATTCGGTTTTTCGTTGATTTTTTTTTGTAAGTCAAAATTTCCCATTAAAATTATAAAAAATCTAACTTTTTATTTTTGGTAATTGAAAATATATATTTAGTGATCAAAATTAAATTATATCACATTCATTGAAATATTAATGAAAATACAAAGAAAAAACACATAAATAAAAACTAAGATAATTAAGTTATAGCATAGATTACTATTAAAAAAAAGTTCATAAAATTAAAAATTGATATCTTGTAGGATAGCCCTTATTTTTTATCACCTCAGAAAGGCGATTTGGCATATTCTTTATGCATTTTTGTAAATATTCCACTCCGATTTCACTCCATTCTTCTTGAAGCCTATTTTTAAGTTCACTTTTCGAAGAAACTGGCTTCTCACGAACACGCCGATCCAAATGATCCCACAGAGTTTCAATCGGATTCATGTCGGGTGATTGTGATTGCGTATTTATGACTTTTCGACAATTGTATAGTAACCATTTACGGACCACGTGGGCTTTATGCTTAGGATCCTTGTCGTGGTATATCTTGAATGTAGTTGAAATACCCAATTTTTCAGCAGATTGCTTCAAATTTTGTTTTAAAATTGTTAAATAAGATTCATTGTTCATTATACCATCGATAAAAACCAGGTTTCTCACACCTTTGGCCGATATGCATCCCCACACCATGACACTTCCACCTCCGTGCTTTACTGTTGGAGTGATATTTTTCCCTTTCAGCTCCTCATTCGGCTTACGCCAAACCATGGTCTTCCCATCACTTCCAAATATATGAATTTGCTTTCATCAAGGAAAATTACATCATCACACCAAGTTACATCCTTCTGAATATGTTCCTTCGCAAAATTGAGGCGATTTCTTCTTATGACCATATTCACAAAGGGGGTTTTCGAGCCACTCGACCGTTGTACCCTTCTCTTTTTATTATGCGGCGTACAGTTGACTCAGAAATTGACTTTCCTAATTCCGTTTAACTTCGGTCACAATTTTAGGAGCACTAAGCCGCGGATTCACCTTTATTTTCTCACAATATTGCGTTCTTCCATCTCGGTTAGTTTTTTGGGCTGGCCAGTTTGTTTCCTAAACTCAATTCTCCCCTCATTGTTGTATCTTCTGACGATATCACCAATAGTATTAAGCTTTATATTTAACATTTCAGCAATTTCTTTATACTTTTTTCCATTTTTGTAATGTAAAATTACCAATTTTCTCAATTCTAGCGAAGTATTTTTTCCTTTACGGCTCATTGTAGTTTATTAAAGACAAAAAATAAAAAGAAAGCTGTTTATTCACGTGATTTGCTTTCTTTGTGTTTTGTTTATTTGTGATTCCCCACTTTCCAAAGAAAAAATATAGCATTGAAGATTTACAGCGTTGTATTTTAGAGCTAGGGGAATAACCGAATATTAATGGCGCACAAATATTTTGATATTTTCCGATTTGGCTGAATTGAACATATTAAAGTAAATATTACAAAATATATTATGAGGTAATTTTTACCTCTGAATATGTATATTTCACAACATAAAATAAAAAAATTATATTTTTTTAAAATCTTAAAGGGAAATTTCAACTTACAAAAAAATTCAACAAAAAACCGAATATTGGTCACATGACCGGTTATACTTGAAAAAAACGCAATCATTTGCTTCGATGTACTTCTTCCACGAACAACTTTTGTTGGATTTGCCTTGTCTTGAAAGACCCATAGGGTCAATTGCTGTTTTGTTTCGGGTTCATATGCATAGATCCATGATTCGTCACCTGTGACACTGTCATACACTGCCTTTGAGCTACCGCAGTTATACTTATACTCTAGGCACCAATATATACAAGCCTTTTTTTGGGCATTCTTCAAATTATATGGGATCCAAGGAGAACACATTTTTTTACGGCCAAATGAGCATGCAATATCTTATTGATGCTTGTCATACTAATGCCCGAGGATGCCTCGATCTAACAGTATATCACATATCGGTCTTGCTTAATCAGTTTGACGTACAGGATCGATGGTTTCTGGCAAAGTGACCGAAGTTGGATGTCCTTCACGAAATTCCTCCTGGAGCGTACGGCATCTCACACTGAACTCTTGGTACCAGCGATCAACATTGGTTTTTGATGGTGCTTCATCGCCAAAAATCGAAACAAGTTGATTTAAACACTCTTGTCTCGATAACCCACCCCGAAAATCGTAAAAAATTATCGCACGAAAATGTTCACGGTATAATTCCATTTTTTGACTGATATGAATTTTTCAACACACTGTACGAGGGTTGCTATATACACTATCTGTTGCCTGGCGCCATCTGACATTTCCATTGAAAAGTTGAACATTTTTTAGCATACACGTACTCAGAACGTTTTGACGACCATTATTTGTGCTGTTTACAGTGACTTGAAAAAATTAATTTGGCAAAAAAATTAAATTAACTCGTGAACATTTTCGTGCGATCAGTTTTCACAACTTTCGACGTGGATTATTACGACAAGAGTGCATCGATCAATTTAAATCTTTGTTTGGCGATGAAGCACCATCCTATAGCACTGTGAAAAACTGGTTTAATGAATTCAATCTTGGCCAACGCTCGCTCAAAGGCGAAGGTCGTCCAAAAACGGCCGTTGTGCCAGAGAACATTGATGCCGTGCGTGAACTGATAATGCAGGATCGTCATGTGACATAACGTGAGATAAAGGCATCCTTGGGCATTTTTTTCCACCAGCATACATTCGATAATGCATGAACCCCTTGCCGTAAAAAAGGTTTGTTCTCGTTGAAACCTGCACAATTTGACAATCGCTCAAAAAAGGCTCGTGTCAATTGGTGCAAAGAAATTTTGAAAGAATACTTTCGCGGTGCTTCAAAAGACGTTTATAAGATCGTCACAGGTAACGAATCATTGATCTAAGCGTATGAGCCCGAAACAAAACAGCAATCGACCGAGTGGGTCTTTGAAGACCCACATATTCATTATTAGGCCGGAAATATTTATGGCAGCCCTCGTAAACAATACAGTTCGTCTCAAATGACAAAACGTTCTGAGTGAAGTTATGCTAAAAAAATGTCAAAGTTTCCAATCGAAGTTCCAGTTTGCATCTGGGAACACTAGTATTGTCAGCAGCCGAAATATAAAAATCAGCCAGTTCAATTAGATACAAATTGCTCCTAAATAAATAACATCTCTAAAGTCCAATTAAAGTAAATTTATAATCTCTCGGCGGTTTAAGATTTCAATGAAGCAACCACCACCCCTCTTCCAACACCATAGTCCATCTCTAGCTAAGCAATGCCTGAAATGGACGGTATCGACCAGACGGACACAAACATGGACATTCGAGCTTCTAAAGTATTTGAAATGTGAAACTGTCCTTTTGAGTATTTGTGAAAGAGTCATCGTTCACTAGGATAATCACACACTATCCTGTTAGCAACTCCTAAACCAGCGTTAACATGACAATTAATTTATTTTAATTTCAAACAACCCTGCTACGGTTAAATGAAAGTTTCCAGAGTGCTGTAATCCTAGCCGGAAGTGTTACATTTGCTGGTCTACAGCGTTTAAAAATGCTCTCAAAGTGAAATATGTTTTAGTCCTTGGAAAAAATGTGTAAATGTGTTGGTACTCGTGTGTGACTTCATGTGGATGGAAAAGAATCTGTCTAAAAGGATGCAAACTGAATATGCTTCGTAGTGCCTGTTAACCACAATATATTTTATTAAAATCTTGTTAGAGGTGAGGGAAAAACTCTACTCCTCTTGCTCAGACTTTGGAAGATACGAGTGAACTGCGTTCTCTACGAGTACGGCAGGAGTGTAGGTATCAAGAAAAAAACAGGTGTGGTAGTGTGCTACTTTTATTTTATTATAGGTTTCATTTCGCTTTTTTTGTTGCTGCTCCTGTGTAAGTAGGTTTCATCCTGAGTTGGTTACGTATAATATCCAGCAAAGGAGACGGATATTAAAATTTAAGCTTTTACTGCACCGTGAAACCATGGGTTCATAAAAGGTAAATGAATTGAATATAAATGAACTGTGAAAAGTTCGTGCGGATGTTTCAAGGTTATATACACGCATTCTAGCGAAACAACCTAAGCTTCGGAGGAGGTAATGATTTTGTAGCACTAGTAGAGCCCTGAAGAACAAGTGTCATGACTCGAGTAGACAGGGATTTTTCACCTTATTTATTAAACTTTTTTAAGATTGGGTAGACACTGAGATATTGAATAGCATCTTAGCTGTTGCTGTATTCAAGATAATTCAAAGTTTATAATCCGATCACAATTCACATCAAGGACGACTTCATTATAGGCTGGTTTGAGTATTTTGACTTTCTCATTCCGTTTTCAACACCTCGAAATACCAGTCGGAGACCCGATAAATCGTTCCGTTAATCGTCATAATAACTAAGATATCCATCTGACCGTTTGTCTGTCTACACTGAGAAGAAAAATAACCTTATAAAAGGTTAGGGAGTCTACGTTATATAACGTTAATTTGAACATTTTGTTGTTGACTGGTTTTTAACAATCATAATAGTTAATTTAACTATTCTATGGTTGAATTAACTATTATTATTGTTAAATACCAGTCAGAGGTGAGGGAAAAACTCTACTCCTCTTGCTCAGACTTTGTTAGATACGAGTGAACTGCGTTCTCTACGAGTATGGCAGAAGTGTAGGTTTCAAGAAAAAAAACAGGTGTGGTAGTGTGCTACTTTTATTTTATTATAGATTTCATTTCGCTTTTTTTTTGCTGCTCCTGTGTAAGTAGGTTTCATCCTGGGTTGGTTACGTATAATACCCAGCAAAGGAGAAGGATAATAACATTTAAGCTTTTACGGCACCGTGAAACCATGGGTTCATAAAAGGTAAATGAATTGAATATGAATGAACTGTGAGAAGTTCGTGCGGATGTTTCAAGGTTATATACACGCATTCTAGCGAAACAACCTAAGCTTTGGAGGAGGTAATGATTTTGTAGCACTAGTAGAGCCCTGAAGAACAAGTGTCATGAGTCGAGTAGACAGGGACATTTTCATCTTATTTATTAAACTTCAATAAGATTGGGAAGACACTGAGATATTGAATAGCATCTTAGCTGTAGCTGTATTCAAGAAAATTAAAAGTTCATAATTCGATCACAATTGACACCAAGGACGACTGCTTTATAGGCTGGATTAAGTATTTTGACTTTCTCATTCCGTTTTCAACACCTCGAAACACCAGTCGGAGACCCGATAAATCGTTCCGTTGTCGAAATCGTCATTAAAACTAAGATATCCATCTGACCATTTGTCTGTTTACACTGAAAAGAAAAATAACCTTATAAAAGGTTAACTTAACCATAAATAAACATGAGTTGGAGTCTACGTTATATAAGGTTAATTTGAACATTTTGTTTTCGACTGGTATTTAACAATAATAATAGTTAATTTAACTATTCTATGGTTGAATTTTATAACCATGAAAATTGAACAGGGATTAACCGGCTCAAGACCTCTTTCTTCTATATTTAAATAGACGACAAGTTTTTAACAAAATAGCAAAGTGACATTGATTTTCGTGGCTGCACACTGCTGTCACTTTGCAATTTTGTTAAAAAACTTGTCTTCTATTTAAATATAGAAGAAAGAAGTCTTGAGCCGGTTAATCCCTGTTTAATGTGTAAAAGCAACAGACCGAAATAAAACAAACGAGCTAAACAACCATTTTTACTTTAAAATAAGTATTGTGGTTTTAACAATGCATTGTTGAGTATTTTAACCATTAAAATTGTATTTTATTAAAATAATTATTTTTGTTTTAACAATGCATAGTTTTTAACCATGAAAATTGTTTATATTAAAATTTCATAGTTAGTTTTTTGAAACAATACATGTTCAATTTAACAATAAAATTGTTAGTATTATAAACTATGAATTTCTTTAAAGAAATCATTTCCATTGCTAAGTTAACCAATTATTGGTTACCTCTTTTAACCAGGAATATAGTTACTTTTACAATTTTAAATATTAAATTAACCTACTAATTATGTTTTTTGTTTTGATTGCATTTACTCGGTCTTTTTTCATTATTACAACTTGAAACGTTTTTATTCTGGTTCGAGACCTTTTTGTTGTTTCTTTTTCAGAATACACTAAAAAATTGGTGAAATGTATTGGCTACGGTTGCCAGACAGACTGTAAAGCTGTTTCTAAACCCGCCAAGGGTTTTTCTTTAGCAGTGGCAACGATTACTTCGGCTACAATTCAAATGGCTTATAAGGGAGTCTCATTATGATTAATGAGAATTACCCTTTGCATATAGTCTTCAAAATGAGCAAAAAGCAATCTTATTAGCGCAATATCCTGGCGCTAAGAAGATTGTGCAGCTAGCATTTGTATTTGGTGGTGGTTTTTTTTTATAAGAGCGAGATAAATTGTCTTATGATCTTTCTCACAATTACAAACGTTCAGAGCAGAGAAATAAAAGAAACAAGAGTGGGGGATAAGACAGTCGCAATCATTGCAACTTCGTGTAACTTAATTCTGAACTTCGTATAACACAAAGCATATCAAAATTTCGATACAACAGAGCCGACTGTTCCTTAAATTTTTGTTTATGTCGCACATTTTTCTGCCTCTCTCTTGAAAAAACCAACCTTTTATAATGTTAACTCAACTATTTTGTATGTACATTTGACCTTATATAACTTTATTTTGTCTTCGTTATAAAATATTTACCATGAAAAATTTAACCAGACACATGGTTAAAAAGATCGTTGTATTTTCGGCTCGGTGTATAGAAGGCAAACAGCAGGTCGCACTATTGAAGCTGTCGAATTGTGAGCATGCGGCATTGTTCGACAAGAGGTTTGGTTGCTCATATTTGCAAAAAAAAATGTAAAGATTCTTAGTACGCTCAATATAACAGTTAAGGTATTCCCATTTGCATCTTGGCCCAAATCTATGCTGGAAGTCTAGTTGTTAGTCCGATGTTTGAGGCACTATTTGAGAATACCATAAACTACATGAGAGAAAATTTCCCAGCACGTTTCAAGTTAAACCTCCCAAACAAATGTATAGAAATCATATATTTTGTTTGTCCCACTGTATTTACAGCTTAGCCAGGCTACCATAGATTTACTTTGCCCACAGTGACAAAGGCTTTATTTTTTAATATCTTTTAAAGAAAGGATATGTTGGCACCTTTCAAAAGGATATGCAGCAGGATAACGTTTTTCTAAGGAATCACGTTGTTTTGTCATGTCCTACATTCTGTTTGCCACTGGTAATTGTATACTTTGTATGTTTTCGTAATCTCTGACAAGTATGACTCTTCCTAGGATACATGGCTATTTTGTTCATAATCAAATAGTGGCCAGTTGTATTTTGACGAGTTTTGGGAATTTATTTCGACGAGTATTGGGTATATAAAATACAAACTCTTTTGAGGGTATCCGAAACCAATAATGGATTGCCAGATCTAAAAATGCCGTGATGTTTCCCACCATTGGTTCTTCCGTTCTTTCGTCCGTCTGTCCATCCATTCGTCTTCCCTTTCGTGCGTCATTCCATCCGTCTTACAGGCAACCCGCTCGTCATTTAGTCCTTCAGTCAGACCCTCCAGTCGTTTTTCAGTCCATCCATCTTCCATCCTTCCGTTCGTTCTTCTGTCCGCCCGGCCGTCCTTTGAACCTTTTCGTCCATAATTCCATCCACCTTACATTACTTCCGCCCGTCGTTCAGTCCGTTCTTCCATACTTTCTTCCGTCTTTTAGATCTTCTGTCCTTTCGTCTGTATTATGTATAAAAAAAACATAAACTCTTTTGGGGATATCCAAAACCAAAAATAGGTTGCCCGATCTAAAAAAAATCGTGCTCCTTCTCTCCTTTTGTCCTTTCGTCCGTCCTTTTGTCCGTCTGTCCATCCATCCCTGCGATCTTTCGTCCGGCTGTCATTCCGTACGTCTTTCAGTCCTTCCGTTCTTTGTTCAGTCCTTCTGTCCGACTCCCGTTTGTCTTTCAGTCCTTCAGTCCGACTTCCGTGTGTCTTTCAGTCCTTCAGTCCGACTTCCGTGTGTCTTTCAATCGGTCCTTCCATCCGACCTTCTGTCAGTCCTTCCGCCCTTTCTTTCTTACGTTCGCCTCTTTGTCCTTTCATACGTTCGCCTCTTTGTTCTTTCGTCCTTCCCACTGTCCTTTCTTCTGCCCTTTATCTGCCTGTCCGTCCACCATTCCATTTATCCTTCCGCCCATCTTTTTGTCCTTTCATCCGCTCTTCCTTTCGTCCTGCCATTGTGTCGTTTGAAAGCTTGATAGTCTTCAAATAAAATGAGGTTGTACCAAGATGATAAGATATAGTCATAAGCTATTTAGGATTGCTAATGGGCGAACTGGACCCAGACGGAAAAAACTTTCCCTTTAAGTAACTAAAAGTGTATCTGTAAAATAAACACTTTATGGGGTTTGCTCATAAAATTTCCATTATTTGTGCCGAAATGAAAACTCGTTATTATAGCCCACGTAACACCCCAAAAATGGGATTGGTTTTGAACGCAATGGGCTCTAATGTACCAAAAAAGCAGCACATATGGACTTAAATTACATTTACTTTTGCACGTGGATATTTAGTGACACAAAAATATACAGATTTTATATTATTCAAAAAGTCGAGTCCCTACCGCGAAAAAGACATAAGCGCCATATGAAACTCGCTTTTTAATGAAATTCGATAGATATTGTAAAACGCTGTTAATTTCAAAATATTAAAATTTAAATTTCTACTCGTTTAATTACAAAAGTTATAGCAAATTAGATTGTGTCGTAAGCGCCACACGCTTTTTGCTTGACCGCAAAATACCCCACTCCTGTAAAATTTTCTTTTTAGCGCTTACGGTTAGGGCACGATATGTTTTTTTTTTTAAATCTGCTGAAAACTCCATCTCAAGTGCATTGACCTTAGCCGGGCACTATAGCGACCGATTGGAAATATGGCCATGATACTACTCAAATTAAAGAAAATTTCACTACATTATTACATTAAACTGGATTTATTTTTAGCTTTGAACTAGAATGGGATCGGTCTTATGAATTCTTTGGGCTCCAAAAAAGGCCGTTTTAGATATTGGGGCCATAGATATGTTTTATCCTTTTGAATTCCTATAAGAACATAGGGCCACAACGTAGATTTTCTTTTCATCTCTATTATTCCACAGCCGCTTAAGTTCGTCCCTTCTGCATCCAGTACACGCAGAAAAAAAATATGGTTGCGGTGACAATATTCGAAGAGGATAATACTATTGTTGGGTGTATGGTTGTGGAACAACAATATTATGATCCTCACAATAATAGTATGATACTTTTATTGAGGAGAACATATTATTATTGCCGTGATCATGTAGTTACCATGTTTTTTCTCTGCTTGTAGATTCTGCTGATGTCGATTAACGCCATTGCCGGCTGCGTATTTCGACTTGATTAAGTGTTTGGTGTGTAATATGCCATATGTCGACGTTGCTACTACGTTCGGGCCATAATACAAGTATGTGTATTGCAGCTATGTATGTATATTGTACCTGTGGAGGCACTCATAAAAAAATACTTGGAAGCTGTTGATGTCTCTAGGTGCAGCATTCAAGATTCACTGCCCTACAGCAGAATTGACATTATGTGAAGTTCGAATAACGTTTGCGGAATGAAATCGCAACAATTTTACAACGCTGGGTACAAAGCAAAATTAAAAATGTAAACAAAGTACCGTTATTTTTCATTTACCACATGTTTTGTGATATTGCTATTTGATTTTTGCTGCAGTTGATCATTTATTTTGTTTGCAATGGCGTCAAAAGAAGAACAACGTCGAAAAACCATTTGTAATTTTTTCGACCATTATCCTGATTGGAAGAAATCCGATATCGTTTCTCATTTTGTAGAGCAAGGAGAAAATCGAAGTTCGGTATATAGAACACTGGCGATATATGAGAAAAGACAAACAACAGAAAGAAGACGTGGTTCTGGAAACAAGTGTAGTTTGAACGACTCTTCTATGAGAAGCCGACTTCGAAAAATTACCGATGGTAAAGTCGCTAAATCCTATAGGGAGCTTGGGAAAAAGTTCCAGTGTGACGGAAAAACAGTGAAAAAGTATCTGAGTGATATGGGAATTCAGAGAAAGTCCAGAAAAAACAAGGCAAAAGCGTCAGCAGCTCAAGAAGTTACATAAAAGTCTCGACTTCGAAGTTTGGTCAAAAATACATGCAAAGCCAAGAGCGACATTGTATGCATCATGGACGATGAGTCATATTTCACATTGGATGGAAACGAATGGCAAGGAAAACATTTTTTTGAAGGAAAAAAAAACGCTTAGACGATAAAATAAAGTATGTGGAGCATTCAAAATTTCCTAAAAAAGTTTTATTGTGGCTTGCAATTAGTCAGCATGGAATGTCAGAACCAGTTTTTTTTCAGTCCGGTTTGGCCGTCAATTCTGTAATATATATTAATTTCTGAAGAATTTATGAATAAGAAGCATATAAACTTAAATGTAATCTTCTGGCCCGACTTAGCATCGTCATTACGCCAAGAAGACATTGGAAGCCATGGACACCCTTCAAATTCCATATGTATGTAAAGAAGAAAATCCACCCAATATACCCCAATCACGCCCAATTGAGGATTTTTGGGCAAATTTAAAACGAAAAGTATATGCAAATAACTTCAGACCCAAAACTACCAAAAATTTGATTCAAAAAATTCGAAAGGAGCTTCAAAACATGCCAACATCGACATTTTCAACAGCCATGGAAATAGTTCCTCAAAATTGCCGCGAATGGGACCAAATATTTTTTTACATTAAACTAGTGCAATGTATTATCTTAAAAAAAATTGAAATAAAATTTTTGTTTTTGTTTAAAAGAAAAAAAAATGTTTTTTTTTGTTGCGATTTCATTCCGCATACGTAAGTATCAGTTTAGTGCTTTTCGACAGTTGGGAGGATCGTCATATGTCCTCGCATGATCCGCCTGTTAATGAAATGCCTTAACACATAAGGAATTTTACGATATTCATGGGAAGAAATTGTATTGCCGATGCATTGATGCGCATCATTTTGGTCTTCGCTGCATTAGTTTCCAGTCGCACTCTTGCCGATAAATAAAATAATTGATATATTTCCTGTTTCAATAGCGGATGCATGATGTAGATTTTATACGATTTGGCCAGGTTCAACTTATAGACTTCACTTGTTTTTTTACCGTGATGGCACAACAGGTTGACCTTTTCTTAACCTTGTACCCTGAAAAATGAACGATGCTTATCCTTGCACCTTTTATAAGATCCGGTCAACACCCTTTTCGTATTCCGCTGCTCGTCTCGCTTCGATACCAGCCCCAAAGCGTTTAGTTTTACCTACGAAAAAGCGCGTTGGGCTGAGTTCAACCACTTTTTAATTGGTAATTTTGCTTCCTGGACAACGACAAAATGCAGCAGCTGAAATAATCAAAAAAAAATTCTTATTGGAATGAAGAAATTTATTCCAAATAAAATTCTGTCGGCTAAACGAGCCAAGACCAGTTGGTTAAATCAGACAAGCAGGAATGCTGTTTGATCTAAAGAGGAGGCTTTTAAAAGTTAGCAATTGAGCAAAAGCTTCAATTTTGGACCGCCAAGAACTTCGTGTGCCAGAATGCTTAGGCGTGGAAATTTTCGACTCGAACAACGTCAACGTAAAAAGCTTCTTAGTAAGAGCTTTTGGTCGTTTGTAAGAAGAGTAGAGGATAGTTCTTAATCTATACCATCTCTTGTTAAAGGCGACCAGGCATTCACTGACCCGGTTTAAAAAGCAAACCTATTGGCTGAAATGCTTGCAGAAAAAACCTTCTTTGTCGGAAAGCAATCAAACACTTGTGATCGAAAACGTATTTAGTTCCATGCCTCAGATATTTTTCTCGAACACGAATCTCCATGTTAAAAAGTCCCCGGGCCCGGATGGTATTTCAACACTTCTGCTATGTTAGTGCTCTTCGACGCTAGCCCGTCCATTACGAATCCTTTCCAAACTTCTTTATCGTAAGGGAGTCTTTTTAGCGTGTTGGAATGCTACAAACCTCCAGCCGATCCCCAAATCGGCTGAAAGTCAATAATCCTGCGAATCATAGGACATTTGTGATTTTCTCTGCACTCACCAAGGTAATGCATGGTTAACCACCATCTTTTGAAGTATTTAGTAGAGTCCAACAATATATTAAATGATCGACAGTATGGATTGCGTAAAAATCGCTCTACGGGAGACCTGTCGGCCTTTCTTACGCAGCTTTGAAGTCGGTCTATCCACCAGTTTGGTGAGATTAAGTTCGTGGCTCTGGATACCTTACAGGCTTTTGGTAGAGTCTGGCACGGTGCACTCTTATCAAAGCTTAATGCTTATGGTGTCGGTAATACCTTTGCTCTATTTTAGTAGATCGAGCTTTCTTAGAGAACGCACTATACGAGTTTTTGTAGATGGGCTCTCATCCAACAAACATAGGCTGACCGCAGGTGTACCATTGGGCTCTGTCCTTCCTCCCTCTCTATACGAGGGCGGCTCGGAAACTTCTTAGCCTAGCACAAAAAGCGCGGTATAAACAGAAAAAAGTTAAGTGTTTTGGAAACTTCCATCTCTGCTATGAACACATGTTAAATTTTGTTTCGATCTGGCAACTCCTTCATATAGAAACAGGTGTTCACAAAAGACGCATCCGCGATTTTTTTACAATGGAAAAATTAGAAAAGCGTGGTGTCATTAAATATTTACATAAAAAAGGTTTATCGGGACAAGAAATTCATAATGATATGGTGAATGTGTTAGGTGAAAGTGCTCCTTCATATGCAACAGTAAAAAATTGGGTTGCTGAATTTAAACGTGGTCTTACAAGCAGTCCACGTAGTGGACGTCCAAAAACAGCAACAACAACAGAAATTGTAGCCAAAGTGCATGATATGGTATTAAATGATCGACGAATAAAATTGCGTGAAATAGCTAATATCATGGGCATCGCAAATGATCGAGTCCATTTAATTTTGCATGAAGAACTACAGATGAAAAAGCTTTCTGCAAGATGGGTGCCGCACTTGTTTACAGTCGACCAAAAACGCAAAAGAATGAACATTTCTCAAGCTTGTTTGGATCGTTTTCAGCGAAATAAAATGGATTTTAAGCGTCGTTTCATAACTGTTGATGAGACATGGATCCACCACTATACTCCAGAGACAAAAGAACAATCCAAACAATGGACTGAAGCTGGAGGAAGTGCCCCAAAGAAGGCAAAAACAATTCAATCGGCTGGTAAGGTTATGGCAACGGTTTTTTGGGACTTCAAAGGTATTTTATTGATTGACTATCTGCAAAAAAAAGGGTAAAACAATAAATTCAGAGTACTATTGCAACCTTTTAGATCAATTAAATGTACAAATTCGAGAAAAACGACCTGGCTTACAACACAAAAAATTAATTTTTCATCAAGACAACGCACAAGAGTGTTTTAACAATGGCTAAAATCAACGAATTAAAGTACGAGTTGCTTGCCCACCCACCTTATTCTCCTGATTTAGCTCCCAGTGACTTTTACCTGTTCCCAAATCTAAAAAAAATCCTTGCTGGCAAGCGTTTTACCTCAATTGAAGATGCAATTACAGTTGTAAACCACTATTTTGAAGACCTTGAGGAAAACTATTTTAATCAAGAGATAGAATTGCTAGATAAGCGTTGGACTAAGTGTATTGAAGTTTCAGGAGATTAAATTGAAAAATAAAAATATTTTTGAAAAACTAACTATTCTCTTTCATTGATAGGCTAAGAACTTTCCGAACCGCCCTCGTATATTATATTCATTGACTATCATCTGGGTCAGACCGAGACTCCATCTACTCATTCTTGGACGACAGCAGTCTCTGTTACTCAAATTCATTCGATCGTAGGCCGAGTCTCAAGATATTGACGAGTATGGATGAGTCACTTGGCCGGGATTTGCTGGCCTTTGCCGAAGTGGGGTCGAGTAAATAGAGTAGATTTTAATGCGCGTAAGACACAGTGCTGCTTATTGTGTTACAAGCAATTCATTGAGCCATCAGTGTCGCCATTATCTATCGATAGTGTGAATATTAAACAATCAGATGCTCTGGATAAGACAATCTCACGCTCGATGATCGAGACATGTACTCGAAGTGTCGAGAGAAGCACACAAGTGTAAAGGCTTTCTAAAACGGTGCAAGAAATATGTCATTCGTTCTGATCTTTTCGACATCTATACAACCTATATCAGGCCGAAGCTGCTCCAATATCATCCTTGGAGCTATTTGACCGTACTCAAAAAAGATCTATGGTGCTGATAGGCGACAGTGGGGTCTCCAACTCAACTGTCTTCCTTGAACACCATCGGAATGTGGGTTGTGTGACGCTGTTCTATCGTCACTTTCATGATGTGTGTTCATCGGCCAACCGTCGACTTATTTCTGACTTGAGGATGTTCGAAAGAACTCGCGGCTCTTTAGGAACTCAAACTCGTTTCTTATCGATTGGCCGGTTGACCACACTTCATTTTTCGCCCGACCAGTCCGTATGTAAAACCGACTTCCGGCAAATATTTTTCCACCAGAGTTTCAAGACAAATGACAATAACAATGACTTCCTTTCCATTACCGCAATGCACTGCATATATAGGTGGCATACTCTGAGTGTTTGTCTTATAAACTAAAAACTATAGCACATTTCCTACACGAAAAGCAATTCCTCTCCCTTGTGTTTTATCTTCGAAGCTGTACTAAAAAGATTTTAGGTTATTTCTTTTATGCCACCATTTGAATACTTCTTCATCCTGTCGTTGATACCCTTGCACTTGCAATTCAATACAATTCTAAAGAGGAAAAGAAGCTTTTTGAAAAAAAATTGCAGCCGGAAATCAATAGCGGAAATGCAACCGCACCAATCAAAAGTGTAGAACTTGCAGTTGCACAACGGCGCAAACACTTAAACTGCGGCAGTCATAAAACGTGGCGAGCCGGGAGGAAACACCAAACTCCAAGTCTTAATATTCAATTGACATTTCACGCATGAACGTGTTTGAATTGAGAATCGAAATCCATCAATAGAAAAACACACACTCACACATGTTCTATTACACATTCAGGATGCACACATACGCAGAA
This sequence comes from Hydrotaea diabolus, assembly GCA_963513945.1. Taxonomy (NCBI): domain Eukaryota; kingdom Metazoa; phylum Arthropoda; class Insecta; order Diptera; family Muscidae; genus Hydrotaea; species Hydrotaea diabolus. The sequence goes on along the minus strand of OY740718.1, from coordinate 146,667,568 downwards.
GTGAAGGCAAACTCAGTTTCGATGTGTGTGTGAGTATTTCCGGTATGAGTTCGTAACTTACGTATGTGTGTGTGATTATTTGAAATGTGGAAATACGACGACATATATACATATGAGTAGGGAACGGAATTTTGTGCACTAAAAAACGAAAAAATAGAATATTCCCTAAAATATGCATTAGATAAATTAAAAAATTCAATTTCTGTGAAGAAAAAAAACTAAGCGCAAAATATCCTCTAAAATAAATGGAAACAAATTATTTTTTTTGAAATCTAATAATGATTCAATACTCAATGATAAAAAGATTTTATTTGTTTGTGTCGTTTTTGACGTTTTTGACTGGACCAATCAGCCCAGTCAAAAACGACATAAACAAATAGAATAAATACCCATTTGGTCAAAGAAGAATAAAAAGATTTTTTATTTAACTTCAACTTACTATTTAACATTATAGATCATTTTAAAAGCATTAAATAGTATTCTTTTATTTTCAAAAGTAAGTTATTTATTTAGCACTGACAGAAGAAACGTTTTTTGTTAGAAGCAGGCTAGTCTTAGTACCTATTTTCTCTTCTCTGCAACCAAAGTTATATCGAGTATAACTGCAACTGTCACAATTTACTAGAACTGTCGCCAGTATTGCCCTGTATTAATTTATTTTCATTTCCTACTACTGTGATAAAACCACTCTTGACACTTGGACAATTGGATGTCTTTTAAGTCGATAATTTTAATATGTACTTAGTGGGACATACATACTGTTACAACATTGACCACACCTATTTTAATAGTAGAACTGAACATACCCCGTTAATGTCTTATGGATCTTGAAAGCTTACCTCAATAGCGTTAGTCTGTAATGGGACTTCAAAATTGTTTCAACTTTCACCTTGGAGTGGTCAGATAATGAGAACCGTATCGCTGTAATTGCGCTTTTCAAGTGTGAAATGAAAAAAGCGATATTTTCAAAACGCTCCGGCCACTAGGGTTTATCCGCATGTTCGTCTACCGATGCATAAAACTGTTTGAGGTGACTGGAGATGTAAAAGACCGCCATCGGTCGGCCGCCCACGCTCTGTTCGAACACCGCATGTCATCAAAGCCGTTAAATCAAGAACTCACAGAAATCCGCTCCGAACACAGAAAATCATGGCCCGTGAGATGAATATCACGCAAAAGTCCATGAGTCGAATGATTAAAAAAGACTTGGGACTTGGGGCTTTGAAACGACGTACCGGACATTTAGTGCAGTCAATAAAAAAAATAGGACTGAAAAATGCAAACGTCTTTTGGTGAAGCACTCTGATAACTTGCACAGAAAAATTTTGTTCACCGATGAAAAAAATTTTACCGTTCAGGAAAAAACCTAACAAGCAAAATGATAGAGCGTATGCGCGGTCATCTAAGGAAGCAAGGGTGGAAAAGGGTCATCACCCAGCTTCAGTCATGGTTTGGTGGGGTGTTTCTTACGATGGGGTCACTGACCTGCATTTCTGCGATTAAGGAGTCAACAAACATCGGCCAAAGTTTACCAAGAAACCCTTTTTGGAAGCTGTTGTGAAGCCTCTTAACAATTCCCTGTTCCAAAACCAGCCATGGACTTTCCAGCAGGATTCTGCGCCGGCCCATAAGGCTAAAACGTCCCAGGACTGGCTTCGAAACAATTTGCCAGCGTTCACTTCCTCTGAAGAATGGCCCTCAGGCAGTCCAGATTTGAACCCACTGGATTACAAATTGTGGACGGTTTTAGAGGACAAGGTTTGTCACAAAAGATACCCCTACATTGGATCTCTTAAGACTGCTTTGGTTCGAGCTGTGGCCAATATTCCAATGGAAGAGGCTCGTGCAGCTATTGACGATTGGTCAGTGCGACTTGAGTCGTGTGAAAAGGCAAAAGGCGGACATTTCGAATAAGTAGATTCTTTTTGGATAGAATATACATCAATAAAAATATTAAAAAAATATTTGCTCCAAAAACATTCAGTACATTTTATTTTACAGCATAAAACGTGTGTAACAGTATTTATGTCCCTACTAAGTATACGCAATTGCGATTCAATATATATTTTATTCAAAATAATTTTAATTTTGTCCCCCAAAGTGGGGCAAAAATTTGCATTTCTGAAAAATATGCATAAAAGTTGGGTTTTTTTATATGTGACAGCGCCTAGAGAAAGGGACCTAAGGGTAAAAAAATCAATTTTCACTTTTTTTCTTTTGTTGATGTGGACAGCATCTGATCATCGAATGAGACCGATCCCATGCCCCAAAAGTGTTCCCTCCCAGAGATATGCGCGTTTTATGAAAGTCAAGTCGACAATTTTAAGCGCAAATAGAAACCCAATAAACATTATAAACTTACTATAAATTGATTATAAACTTACATTAGTAAACGTAAGCTTGGAAATTCTTTATGGTAATCATTGTAACATGTTGATTTCCAATTATCGGATAAACAAAAAGGGTCCCTTATTCTACAATTGTATCCATGCTTGGAAAACAATTGGAAATCAATTTGAAAAAACAATATTTAATAAACCATGTGGAAAGTTTGTTGTAAATGTGTATATTTGTTTGTTTCAAAATTGGATGTAAATACTTTTCCAAAGTAAAACAAATTTAAATTTATATTTTTAAATATATTTACATATTTATTAATTAATATATTTAATGATTTAAGATTAAGTGAATGAATATAAGTCTGCAACAGCATCGTCTTCTGAAGAATCTGCAGCATTGTCTTCACTGGAACTGCTTTGTAGTAAAACCAAATCTGGAGAGCTTGCGCGACTGTTGATTTCCTTTGGTGGATGAATAGTCAAATCATCGACGTTTGCATTAATAGTTAATGCCTTAACTATTCGTTCACTCCTTTTTCTTACACTTTTTATATTTATAAGGCATATTTACCTTTTATATATTTATTAAATACAACACAAATTCCTTTCCACTTAAACAAATTAATTTTAAGCACAACGCGACAAGTGTCAAATAAAAGTAAAGGCATTGACGAAATGAAAACAAAACAAAAGTCAGAGATACGAGCCGATCCATTGTAATCGGTGGCGGCGGCAGAGTATTTTTAAGTCACCGACCACAACATTAATAAAAAAAACAAGAATAATTAGAATTACAATTTCCGACTTCATTACATATTTTTCATATTGATTTTATAAGGGATTTGATATTTAGAATCTCTTTAAAATCAAAAAACCGCGTATTAAAAACCGTATCATTGGTGTCGGCGGCGACGATTGTAATTCAAGCAGGCCAGTATACTTACGAAAGTATTGTAAATGTCTATTTTAGTACATCTTTTACAAATCTATTATAAATACATTACAATAAATTTGTGAATTTTAATTTTCGTGAACTAGTTTGGAAATAGTGTTTGGAAAACAATTGTTAATAAACTAGTTTACGTCAATGTTTATTGGGAAGTGACCTAATCTTTAAAATGGCTCTCCTGAACAAAACTGGGTTTTAACCGTAGGTCCCTTTCTATTTTGCGCCTCACATATAGCGAAATATGTATTGAAACCTATTATTCAAACAAAATATGCTTAAAATAAGAATTTTTTTTACCAAAATATGCACAAAAATGCACTTTTGGTAAAACATCGAAATTTATGAACTACCAAATTAATGCCATTTAATAGCAAAATATTTGAATTGCCAAGATATTAACTGAAAGTTTATCTTAGACTGACTAGAAAATCTGCATTTGCATACAAATCCGATCCCTACATATGTGTAAGTGTATAAGTACGAGGGCGGTTCGGAAACTTCTTAGCCTAGCACAAAAAGCGCGGTATAATCAGAAAAAAGTTAAGTGTTTTGGAAACTTCCATCTCTGCTATGAACACATGTTACATTTTGTTTCGATCCGGTAACTCCTTCATAGAGAAACAGGTGTTCACAAAAGACGCATCCGTGATTTTTTTACAATGGAAATATTAGAAATGCGTGGTGTCATTAAATATTTACATAAAAAGGTTTATCGGGACAAGAAATTCATATTGATATGGTGAATGTGTTAGGTGAAAGTGCTCCTTCATATGCAACAGTAAAAAATTGGGTTGCTGAATTTAAACGTGGTCGTACAGGCATTGAAGATGAACCACGTAGTGGACTTACAAAAACAACACAACAACAGAAATTGTAGCCAAAGTGCATGATATGGTATTAAATGATCGACGAATAAAAGTGCGAGAAATAGCTAATATCATGGGCATCTCAAATGATCGAGTCCATTTAATTTTGCATGAAGAACTGCAGATGAAAAAGCTTTCTGCAAGATGGGTGCCGCACTTGTTAACAGTCGACCAAAAACGCAAAAGAATGAACATTTCTCAAGCTTGTTTGGATCGTTTTCAGCGAAATAAAATGGATTTTAAGCGTCGTTTCATAACTGTTGATGAGACATGGATCCACCACTATACTCCAGAGACAAAGGAACAATCCAAACAATGGACTGAAGCTGGAGGAAGTGCCCCAAAGAAGGCAAAAACAATTCAATCGGCTGGTAAGGTTATGGCAACGGTTTTTTGGGACTTCAAAGGTATTTTATTGATTGACTATCTGCAATAGTTTAAAACAATAAATTCAGAGTACTATTGCAACCTTTTAGATCAATTAAATGTACAAATTCGAGAAAAACGTCCTGGCTTACAACACAAAAAAATAATTTTTCATCAAGACAACGCACCAGCGCACAAGAGTGTTTCAACAATGGCTAAAATCAACGAATTAAAGTACGAGTTGCTTGACCACCCACCTTATTCTCCTGATTTAGCTCCCAGTGACTTTTACCTTTCTTGCTGGCAAGCGTTTTACCTCAAATGAAGATGCAATTACAGTTGTAAACCACTATTTTGAAGACCTCGAGGAAAACTATTTTAATCAAGAGATAGAATTGCAAGATAAGCGTTGGACCAAGTGTATTGAAGTTTCAGGAGATTATATTGAAAAATAAAAATATTTTTGAAAAACTAACTATTCTCTTTCATTGATAGGCTAAGAACTTTCCGAACCACCCTCGTACATTACAACATGCAACACTTTCTATTGCATGCTACCAATTCTAATCATAGATAGGTAGTCTTTACTTGTTAGAGCAGGCTAAGGCGGTGGAAAGGGGCACTTTGGGCTGTTGGGTTTCTGGCATTAAATAAATAAAATTCAATTTATTTGAAAATGCAATTATTTCATTGTTCGTCAACTGAAAACCGAAGAACCTGCAATGATTCTGGCCGTAGGTGTGTCTGCTGATTTATTGATATTGCTTTCATCTCTTCGAATTCGGAACTCGATTTTGATATCAGATATTTGCCTAGTATTGAAACTATTATTGTTGTATTTAAGGATTTGTTTTCAAGGATCACCTGCATTTTATTTTCTCATGGACTGCTTCGAAGGACAAAATCACTTTCAGTAGTATTTTATGCAATTCATTTTATTTCATTTCTTTAACATAAGAGGCAAATAATTTTAATTACTAAAATTTTATTTGGTATTTTATTTTCGTCTTAACTAACTTTCGAAATTTCTGTTTTATTTCTTCTCTTTTAGGTAAGTCCGTGCAATGGTTATGCCGATTGAATTAAATTAAGTGAGTATGTATGCAAAAAAGAATTGGCAAAGGGACAACATATGCAAATTTGTATACCCCAAGAGAGTATATATCATTTGGTACAAACAACAAGAGTATCGCATCGAAAAAAAAACATTTAGACCCTACATATGTCTTGAAAAAATACGTTTAATGAGCCATGTCCGTCTGTGCGGCTGGTTCGCACGATTACTCTTAAAAGGAGCTATTTACTTAAAGAATTGCCATAACATCCCATTAAGGAACAAGAGGGAACTTCTCTCAAATCAGTGAGCTGTGCACGATTCAATTCAAATACCACTGACCGGGACCTACTGTTTAACGCCAGCTCCACACATCTAATACATCTTATACAAAAGTTTTTACATGGCTTAGAAATAAATCTCGTACGCGTAAAGTCGCCGGCATTTACGAGATGTAATGAAAGATATTTCAAAAATACCAAAAGTGGGCAAAACAGTGCTATTGTGTGGGAGGTACCAGAATTGGTTACGCCATGGATATGGATTTAAAGATTTAAAATTGCCAAAAAAGTTATTTATGAGCTTGACTAGAAATCTTGCTGATCTGGAAGGGATTGACCCATTTAAACGCAATTTGGGTCAAATAAAAAATAATTTCGATCTAAAGGCTATTTAGGAAATTATTGTCATTTATTTTTATTATGATAATATTGGTATGGTTCAATTACGAGTAGGTATGGAATAAAATATCGGTCAAATGGCCGCCGCGACCTCGGCGGCACACATCCATCCGATGGTCCAAATTTTCGATGACGCTGAGGCATCATAATTGAGGTTCTTGAGGTATCTCATCCTTCAGCTCTTGAATTGTTGCTGGCTTATCGACGTACACCTTTTCTTTCAAATAACCCAACATATTTGAATTTGTCGCGCAAAAGAGCCATTGTTTCGTTAGCAGTATGGCAAGTGGCACCGTCCTGTTGAAACCACATATCGTCCACATCCATATCTTCCAATTCGCACCATCTCACGAATGCGAACACCATTCACAGTAACTGCCTGACCGGCCTCATTTTGGAAAAAATACGACCCGATGATGCCGCCAGCCCATAAACCGCACTAAAAAGTCACTCTTTGTAAGTGCATTGTTTTTTCGACCATCACTCTTCGATTACACAGTACAACAGCCAATCTGGGGGGTGAGAAATTCCAAGTCAGGGTGATGGTACTAGGTCAGTATATTAAAACTCTCAAAGGGTTTTGCGTTCGTATGTGCCAGTTTTTTTTTATGATCTTTTACATTTTTTCCTTATCTTGATGTTTTTTCGCTTAGTTGTAAAATGTTGGCAAAAACGTAGTTTGACATAACTCGAGAACGACTAGTTCGATTTTGCTGAAATAAATTGAGAAAAATTAAAAATTACATTTTCTTTAATCCACTAATATACTGTTTCTCTACCAAATCAACATTTTTGCAATTAGAAATAAATTTATGAAGAAAATTTTGCCAAAAAAAATTTTTTTTTTTAAAAACATATAAATCCCAAACGGAAAAACGTGTAGAGTCTTATAACTTTCACGTAAAGTCACATAACCTATAAACAAAATGCGACATAGATCATAGAAATCGATTAACGCGTTCTGCTTTTATTTACAATTAAGTGAAGTTACTAAATTTCTCACCCCCCAGACAATAACCCTAAAAATGTTCCACAGTGTTATCATTCGCCCAAATGCGGCAATTCTGCTTATTGACGAATACACTGAGGTGAAAATGTGCCTCATCACTGAAGATGATTTTCTTCGAAAATTGAGCATCCACTGTTGCCATTTCTAGCCACCATTCTGACCACCATTCTGACCAGTCAAGAGGCTTTAGTTCATAAGTCAATTACACCATGTAAGCGTGTAAATGCATAATGCTCATCAACGACGAAAGTTAGAGCTGCAATTATTGGGCACGACGACGAGTTAAGGTGGACGGCTCTTCAGCCACACTAACGCGAACAGCAGCAATATCTTCTGCAGTGCGAGCATGCACTGGTGTTTTCACATCTCCGAAATTTTCCGATTGTACGCACTTTATGACGGTTAAATTGAAAGAAAAAATCACGAAGTGCACGATATGCATTTTGATTAGAACTCCCATTTTCATAATAAGCCTGAGTAACTTTAACGCGTTGCTCGCTTGTGTATCTTGTCAGGGTTCAAATTGAGCTAGTCTGAAATTGAAAAATATCAGATGAAATGCAGAAAATATCTTGACGTTTAGGTGTGGTGCACATTAACATCGGCCCTTAAAATTTAACCACCCTTTATGTTATGCTGTCAAATTTTAACATATACAATTTTTTTTACTTCTCGAAGTCTTCGATGTTTTTTTTTTTTAAATTTTACCAAAATTGCAAACAAAAAAACGGGTAAGCCGAGATGTTAGGTTGTACTTATTTTTGAAAAACCGACTTTCGGATTCGGACATGAAAACTGGAATGTGGGTTTCGGACTCTATAAGTTTATACGCAATTAGTGCCTCTCTAAATGCCAAATCTTGTTTAGTGAACAATTTTTAGTTTCTACGCAAATGCTTTTGTTTCAAAATATTTTTACCAGTATTTTTATTGGGTATAGATTGAAATTCAGGGCTGCCGGACCTTAAATCAGGAGGAATGATATGGTTCATTTCACCAGAGATATATATTAGTTTCAGATAACGCTTTAAGTGAATTTTGGTCATAATCAGATGTTATTTGTGGATATCCCAAATCTTGGTTTTTGTTAATGCCAAATTCGTCGATTAGTTCCTATAATCGTGATTTATACCGCCTGGCCTTAAAATGCTTTCCTCAACTTTATCTACGATTCTGCCTCATAGCTTACACGCGTACATGCGTTTTGGTGCGTGAAAGCTGGCTTTAGTTCTAAAGATGGCTGCAAGCTGGCGTATGTACTCTCTCTTCTTCGCTTTGTTTTAAATAACGTTGTAATAAACACTTCATTTGGTATTCAAACTCCATACGATCCAGTTTCGATTGGTAAGACTCCGCACAAATTGTTCTTTCTCAATAAAGGAAAGAATTATCCAATTTCTGTCCACAAAATTCTAATTTGTTGTGTCTTTTCTACCTCTCGGCGAACAATCATGTGAGCAATATTCTCAAACCCTTGGCAATATTGTCGACTCACAGCTTACTCAACACAAAACCTTTTTCCGGTGCAAAAGAATCGCCAAAAAGATTTTGGCGTTTTTTCCTCATCAACTGATTAAAGGTCGTGGGGAAATATTCACAAAAAGCCCCACAACTACCTAGGAGTCGCACCTAGAGTGGTACAATGTATGACCGACCTCCATTAACTTTTCCCTCCCAATATTTTTGATGGCCTTTGTATGTGGGCTACACTTAAATATGTACCTTAGGTTACGACTCACCCCCTTATTTTGTGGGGTTTGGAAAAAATTGCTTGGGCCAAAAAATTGGGGAGGTGGGATCGGGGCAAGTGACAGCTCATCGAGGTCAAAGGTCGTGGGGAAATATTCACAAAAAGCCCCGCAACTACCTAGGAGTCGCACCTAGAGTGGTTAAATGTATGACCGACCCCCATTAACTTTTCCCTCCCAATATTTTTTCCAAACATAACTTCCCCCTATCTTCACCCCCTAAGGGGGCTGCCCTACAAAAAATTGATTTTTTTTAAATTTTCGGCTACGACCTCAAGTAATATAAATTTGCCCTAACGATGATGAAAAATATTGTTACTTGAGGTCGTCGCCGAAAGTCGGAAGAAATATCAATCAAATGAAAAAATTAAATTAATTTGACTAACATTTTCGAACTACGAGGGCGAGCGCAAAAGTAACTGGCCTAACATAAAAAGAACCGTTTTTTTGGAATTATTATTATTTATTTCTCAACATAATCTCCTTTCAACTCAATACACTACACATCAAACGTTTTTCAAGTTTTTTAATTCCATCCGAAAAATAAGATTTTTCAAGACCTTCAAAATATGCCTCAGTTTCAGATAACCTCGCTATTGGACGAACATTTTTTGCCACCGAGAAATTTGTTTAAATTTGGAAACAAGAAATAATCAGGAGGAGCTAAATCTGGACTATATGGTGGATGCGGAGCAATTTCAAATCGTAATTCGGCCAGTTTTTGTTGAGTTAAAAATGCAGCGAGTGAAGGAAAAAGAACTTTTTTGAAAAAGAACTGTTTTTGTTCTAAATGCGCTCGTTTTATCTTGATTTCTTCACTCAACCGATCCATTAATGCACAATAATATTCACTATTTATAGTGTTTCCTTTCTCAAGATAATCAATAAATATTATACCCCTTGCATCCCAAAATACTGTGGCCATTACTTTTCCCGCTGACTTAACAGTTTTCGCCTTCTTGGGACCACTTTTACCAGCTTCTATCCATTGTTTTGACTGTTCTTTGCATTCTGGGATGTAGTGATGGATCCATGTTTCATCAACAGTTATGAGTCGGCGCAAGAACTCTATTGGATTACGCTGATAAATCGCTAAAAGCTCCTTGGAATTGGTCCAACGGACGATTTTTTGGGGCAAAGTCAACAAACGCGGCACCCATCTTGCGGATAGCTTTTTCATGTGGAGTTCATCATGTAAAATACTCCAAACTTGTTTTTCGTGTATTTTAACAATATCAGCAAGTTCTCTGAGCTTTATTCGTCTATCTTTAGTCACTTCATTAAATATTTTTCTAATGTTTTCAATAGTAGTAGCAGTTTTCGGTCTTCCAGAGCGTTGTTCATCTTCCGTACTTGAACTACCCATTTTAAATTGCTGAACCCAGAATTTCACGGTGGAGTATGATGGTGCATTATCACCATGAACAGAATCCAATTCATCTTTGATTAATTGTGGCGTATATCCTTTCATATAAAAGTGTTTAATTACCGCACGAAACCCTTTATTTTCCATTTTTCAAAAATTTTAAAACTTGTTTACTTCAATCACCTGCAACAAAGACAATAATCATTAAATATTTCGGAAATTTTGACAGATGGCTTATAAAAGATTGCTTTTAAGAAACAAAACAAAAAAAAAGTTGCTAGTAAAACAGAAAATGTGCCAGGCCAGTTAGTTTTGCGGTCGCCCTCGTATAAAAAGTTTCGAATTTTAAATACATGTATTTTTACTTTTGATAAAAGCGAAAATAATTTATTATCAATAAAAACAGAAAATTTAAACGAAAATATTATTTTTTGGGGAATTTTGTTTTGTTGGGTCGTTTTAAGTGCATTTGGCATTGGACTTTTCTTATGGGTTAGCGATAGAGGGTATTCATGACAAAAATGTGTATGGGGACTCCCTCAACGGTTGAAGATAGAGTGTGGATTTGTTTTGAGAAACTGTTTGAATTGCAGAAATATTGGGAGTTGGTCTTACATTTCGAACTCTTCTAGGGGCACTTTTGGGGTAATTAAGGCGGTGGGAGCAAATTTAAAAAAATAAATAAATTTTTGTGGGGGAGTCCCCTGTGGGTGTGAAGATAGGGGAAAGTTATGTTTGGAAAAAATATTGCGAGGGAAAAAGTAATGGGGGTCAATCATACATTTAACCCCTCTAGGCGCGACTCCTAGGTAGTTGCGTTGCTTTTTGTGAATATCTTTCCCCATCCCACCTCCCCCATTTTTTGTCCCACGCATTTTTCTCCAAACCCCACAAAATAAGGGGGTGAGTCATACCCAACTCTTACTACTAAGAATCTCCATACAACCATATCCCACCCCTAATGTACCTATATGATCCATTTTTACCACTGCGTGTTTGGGTTTAATTTGCGGCTTCCGGGGCTAGCTCAAATCCAAAGAGATGGATGGTCGTCGCTCGATTTGGTTTTTCGTCTTTACATTAGGTGACAGCCAAGTACCCTTGCGGGTATTGCGATGTTTAAATCTGTTGCTGCTTATTACCAAGTTTCTTGCAACGACGAAATCGACCCGTCTTATTCTATTGTCAAAGCTACCTTCCCTGTCTACTGTGGCATACAAATTCTGTATACTTATTTTAAAGTCATTGCCAGGGCAGGATTTTTGTAGGAGCTCACCAAAAGTATCTTTTTTCTTCTCGTCCTTATCTTCCATCGGCGTATGTGCCCAAAATAGGCTAATAGAAGTAGAAAAATGTTGCTTTAAGGCATATTGGGGCCCGCCATTCGTCTACTGAGGCAAACCGCCGACAAGTGACGTATTCGCCTATTTACCCCAAAACCAAATCCGAATTGGTGCTTATTTCACTGTGGAACATTTTTGGGGTTATTGTCTGGGGGGTGAAGTGAAGTGAAGTTACTTAATTTTGAATAAAAGCAGAACGCGTTAATCGATTTCTTTGATCTATGTCGCATTTTGTTTATAGGTTATGTGACTTTACGTGAAATTTATAAGACTCTACACGTTTTTCCGTTTGGGATTTATATGTTTTAAAACAAAAAAAATTTTTGGCAAAATTTTCTTCATAAATTTATTTCTAATTGCAAAAATGTTGATTTGGTAGAGAAACAGTATATTAATGGATTAAAGAAAATGTAATTATTAATTTTTCTCAATTTATTTCAGCAAAATCGAACTAGTCGTTTTCGAGTTATGTCAAACTACGTTTTTGCCAACATTTTACAACTAAGCGAAAAAACATCAAGATAAGGAAAAAATGTAAAAGGTCATAAAAAAAAACTGGCACATACGAACGCAAACCCTTTGAGGGTTTTAATATACTGACCTAGTACCATCACCCTGACTTGGAATTTCTCACCCCCCAGATTGGCTGTTGTACTGTGTTATCATGGCAGCTGTCATATTTATCGCAATTTGTCTCCCTCTTATCTCCTAGATGGCGGTGAAGTCCGCCCTGTATTTTTGAAGGACATCAGCCTGTTGGATAGAGGCACCTGACCACAGGAATTTTGGTCGTTTCCATGTGCATATCAGCAGATCGTGGTCTTTTATTCCTTTGCGGTGGTCGTTAACAGTGAGGGGGGGGGGGGGGGGGTCCGGTGCACAAATTTGGAAAATATAGAAAAATTTTGCTTTGGTGTATTGTGGCCCGCCGTTTGTATACTGTGGTGAAATCGGCGACAAGATGACGCATTCGCCTTTTTACAATAAATCCGAATTGGTGCTTATTATCATGACTGCTGTAATATTTATCGCAACTTGTTTTTGCGCCATGCCCACCTTATATTCCACCTTTTATTATAATGGTATGCCCGCCCTGTATTCTTGGAGGAAATCCGCTAGTAGGAAAGAGGCACCTGGGCGCAGGAGTGTGCGTACATTCCATGTGCCTATTCGCAGATCGTGGTCTTTTATTCCTTTACGGTGGTCGTTAATAGTTAGGGGAGTCCGGTTTTTATTTTATTGTAGGTTTCATGGTGTTTGTTTTTTTCAGAAGCGGGCCACAAACCCAACTTAAACCTCGTTGAACTTAAATATCAAGTATATTTTTGGTCAATGATGTGGGTTTGATAGAATCTGTATTTCTGGATTTTTTTTGTGCCGAGCGCAGTCTTCATGTGCAACATGCCTATACAAGCGGTTTAATAATAACCAAAAAAAATTGATACTCCCTGACATCGACATAAGATGTTTCCATGTTCTAGCCTAGTTGTAATATAAATATTTTTTTAAAATTGCCTATGCCTGAATCAAAAGATCCAAACGTTGCCAAACAACAGCTAATGTCTCACACGTTTCGTGGCGTTCTCATTCTGTTGATTTTTATGACTTTGAGTGCACCACCACTTAAGACACCAATAAAGGTGGACATTTGTTTTCCTCGAAAATGGCCCATAAATTTTGATTCCATATGTCATATTTATGAGTTGCTGTCTTGCGCTACCTCTCACTCACCTTCTCTCTCTCTCTCTCTCTCTCTCTCTCTCTCTCTCTCTCTCTCTCTCTCTCTCTGTGTACGACCATTGGTCGGCTGCTGTTGCCTTACAAGGCGGCTTTCGCCACTACCATAGCCCGCGTGTACCAATTTTTATATCTTCCTCTTCCTCCTACTCCGACGACCGAAAACATTAAAAGCCCATTTAACAGCATTCTTGAGAACGCGTTTCGATTTTTATGGAAAATTTCCTGGTGTTTTGTTTTCCATACTTCCACTTCTTATGTTCTGTTTATGTACATATTTTAGTTTAATTTTCATTGCTCTGTTCGCTGTTCGCCCCTTCGCGTTGGTCGGGGGTGACGCCTCTTCGGGGGCTAATTTATTACAAATTTCCATTAGTGAAATAAACAATTCCGCTCGAATCGATGTGTGAATAAAAAATGAATAGACTCGTACGAGTATTAATGCCTCAAGGCTCTAGTAAACGTATAAACTCGTAAAGTAATAAACGACATTTGATATGCGCCAAGAGATCAGATGATTACGTTGAAACGTGTCGCGTTTTTATTGCGATTAAAAAAGCTGCCAATAGTAAATAGCGCCATAAACACGCTGCTAGTATATATATCGTATATTTGAAAAGGAAAATGTACGAAGAAGTGTTATTGGCGGTTATTAAAGGAGTTAAAAGGGCACGGCAAGTACCCTATTTTGTTTTACGTCATAAGACTTGCTTCGGTTTCACAGCAGCTTCTTCTCTGCTAACTTGGGAATTCGCTCAGGGTTTTTTTTTTGGATATTGTGTAGTTTTAAAAGCTATACTGTAATATACGAGGGCGGTTCGGAAACTTCTTAGCCTAGCACAAAAAGCGCGGTATAAACAGAAAAAAGTTAAGTGTTTTGGAAACTTCCATCTCTGCTATGAACACATGTTAAATTTTGTTTCGATCTGGCAAGTCCTTCATCTAGAAACAGGTGTTCACAAAAGACGCATCCGCGATTTTTTTACAATGGAAAAATTAGAAATGCGTGGTGTCATTAAATATTTACATAAAAAAGGTTTATCGGGACAAGAAATTCATAATGATATGGTGAATGTGTTAGGTGAAAGTGCTCCTTCATATGCAACAGTAAAAAATTGGGTTGCTGAATTTAAACGTGGTCGTACAAGCATTGAAGATGAACCACGTAGTGGACGTCCAAAAACAGCAACAACAACAGAAATGGTAGCCAAAGTGCATGATATGGTATTAAATGATCGACGAATAAAAGTGCGTGAAATAGCTAATATCATGGGCATCTCAAATGATCGAGTCCATTTAATTTTGCATGAAGAACTACAGACGAAAAAGCTTTCTGCAAGATGGGTGCCGGACTTGTTAACAGTCGACCAAAAACGCATAAGAATGAACATTTCCCAAGCTTGTTTGGATCAGCGAAATAAAATGGATTTTAAGCGTCGTTGATGAGACATGGATCCACCACTATATTCTAGAGACAAAAGAACAATCCAAACAATGGACTGAAGCTGGAGGAAGTGCCCCAAAGAAGGCAAAAACAATTCAATCAGCTGGTAAGGTTATGGCAACGGTTTTTTGGGACTTCAAGGGTATTTTATTGATTGACTATCTGCAAAAGGGTAAAACAATAAATTCAGAGTACTATTGCAACCTTTTAGATCAATTAAATGTACAAATTCGAGAAAAACGTCCTGGCTTACAACACAAAAAAATTAATTTTTCATCAAGACAACGCACCAGCGCACAAGAGTGTTTTAACAATGGCTAAAATCAACGAATTAAAGTACGAGTTGCTTGACCACCCACCTTATTCTCCTGCTTTAGCTCCCAGTGACTTTTACCTGTTCCCAAATCTAAAAAAATTCCTTGCTGGCAAGCGTTTTACCTCAAATGAAGATGCAGTTACAGTTGTAAACCACTATTTTGAAGACCTTGAGGAAAAATATTTTAATCAAGGGATAGAATTGCTAGATAAGCGTTGGACTAAGTGTATTGAAGTTTCAGGAGATTATATTGAAAAATAAAAATATTTTTGAAAAACTAACTATTCTCTTTCATTGATAGGCTAAGAACTTTCCGAACCGCCTTCGTAATGTCTCGCTTTTCCACTCGAAATTATAATTAATATTAGCCCAGAGATAAAGTTTGCCTTCGGTTGAATATGAAGAATTTGGAACGGACATATGATATGCGATTTCAGCAAGTTGCTGAATGAATGGTTTTACCTATGGGTATATAATGGGTTATCCAAGTAGAGATACTTTTTACAATAGCCTTTTGTTGACATATCATGTGTGAGTCGTGTCATGCTGTCATGTTATTTTTGTTTAGTATTCTTTGGCATTTCATCAGGGAAAGACTTACGCCTGAACAACGTTTAAAAATCGTTCAACTTTATTACGAAAATTATCTTTCTCTGAGAAATGTGTTTCTTGCACTTCGTTCAAGTTATGGTCAACATAATCGGCCTACTGAGCGTACTATTCGCAACAACATCACCCATCATGAGACCCAGCATTCATTACTGGATAATATTCGACCGAATAGACCACGTCCAGCACGCAGTGAAGAAAATGTAGCGGCCGTAGCTAAGAGCGTACACCATGACCGTGGAGTGTCGATTCGGCGCCGTTCGCAGCAACTCGGACTGACGTATGCAACGACTTATCGCATTTTACGTCGAGATCTTAAATTGAAAGCGTACAAAATACAGCTTGTGCAAGAACTGAAGCCGCCCGACGTTTCCAAGCGACATCGCTTCGCTCTTCATCGGGCTCTTGAGAAGTTCCAAGAAGATCCGACGTTTTCGAGCCAAATTTTGTTTAGCGATGTGGACCATTTCTGGCTCAATGGGTAGGCAAACAAGCAAAATTGCGGCATTTGGGACGAAGAGCAACCAGAAGAGGTTCAAGAGCTGCCACTTCATGCAGAAAAAAACAACGGATTGGTGTGGTTTGTAGGCCGTGGGAATCATCGGTCCATATTTCTTCAAAAATGATGCCGGTGAGAATGTAACCGTCAATGGCGATCGTTATCGTGCCATGATAACCGACTATTTTATGCCTGAAATTGAAGCTCGAGACCTTGGCGACATTTGGTTTGAACAAGACGCCGCCACTTCCCACAAATCGCATCAATCAATGGATTTATTGAGAGAACACTTCGGTGAGCAGATAATTTTACGTTTTGGGCCGGTCGATTGGCCACCAAGATCGTGTGATATCACATCGTTCGACTTTTTCCTGTGGGGATATGTAAAGTCTAAAGTTTATGCGGAAAACCCCGCTTCGATCCAGGCCTTGGAGCAAAACATCACGCGGCCACCAAGATCGTGTGATATCAGAACGTTAGACTTTTTCCTGTGGGGATATGTAAAGTCTAAAGTTTATGCGGAAAACCCCGCTTCGATTCAGGCCTTGGAGCAAAACATTACGCTTGTCATTCGCCAGTAACCAGTCGAAATGCTCAAATGAGCCATCGAAAATTGAACGCAACGGATGGACCATCTTGACGTAGCCGCGGCCAACATTTGATAAACATAACCTTCAAAAAATAAATGCCAAAGAATGTTTTTTCAAATGATAATTAGCATTTCCCATTCAATTTGTAATTTTCTGTGTTTTTTTTTCTTTAAAAAAGTAGGGAACCTCGAAATGGATCACGTGTTATTTAAGTTCTACGGTTTGACATAAGAAATCAAGTCAGCTGTAGGTTCCTAGCTTGTTGCACTCGCATTTTAAAGCCTGATTTCAACTGACACAGTTGTTGCAAAACAGCGATAGGCAACCCATACTATAACATTTTGCTATTGTGTGCGTTACATACATTCTCACTATTACCACGAACCGGTGTTACCAGTAAAATTTCAACTCAAATACCCAATTTAAAATATTAAATCTCCAATGGAAAACTGATTTCTGATAGCATTAGTTGAACTCATAGCAGTATACGAGGGCATATCAATTATTCCGTGACTATCCAACTTCCCTGCTGCTCCCATCAAGTACCATCTGTCAATAGACTACTGTCAAATTTTGAGCGAGTTCCATCATTTAGTTTGTGTTTAACAGCTGTTCAAAACATGCAGCCAGGTGGATTTTGTTAAAATGGAAAAAAATAATTTCGACTGCTCCTTAAACATTATTTTTTGCAAAAAAAAGGTCAATCAAACCAAGGAAAAGCTTGACAAATACTATTAGGACTCTGCACCATCGTTTCAATGGCAAAAAAGTGGTTTCCTGACTATTGTTGTGGTCGCACAAGTACAATTGACACTGAACCTTCTGGACGGCCCATTGAGGTCAATACTCCCGATAATGTCGAAAAAATCCACCATATGGCGTTGGCCGGTAGAAAAGTAAAAGTGCGTGAGATTGTTGATGCCATACGCATTTCATATGGCAGTGTGGTTTCCATATTATATATGATCAGTTAAGTTTTAGAAACCTGTCTGCAAGATGTGTGCCGCGTTTGCTCTCGATTGACCATAAACGTAATCATGTGACAAATTCAAAGGATTGCTTAGAGCTGTTTAACCGCAATTCGAATTGGTTTTTGCGGCGTGGATAAAATATGGATCCATTAAAACACTCCGGAGACCAAGCAGCAATCTAAACAGTGGGTTTCTCTGGGTGAACTGGCTACGAAGAAGGCCAAGGAGACTTTGTCGGCCGATCAGCTGATGGCAACAGTATTTTTTGGAAGCACGCGGGATAATCCACATAGATTACTTTCACAAGGGAAAGGCAATAAACGGCGAATAATATGACAACTTATTGGACCGATTAACTGAGGATTTTAGAAAAATAACGACCCCATATGCCTAAGAAAAAAGTTATTTTTCATGAAGATAATGCACGTGTGCAGTCTCAATAGCATGAATTGGCTTACGAACTGGTACCTCATTCGCCATTTTCTGCGGATTTAGCCCCCAGTGACTATTTCCTATTCCCATACCTAAAAAAATGGCTCGGTGGAAAGAGGTTCAGCTCCAACGATGAAATTTTTAATCAAACAAATTCTTATTTTATGGACCTTAAAAAATCTTATTTTTTGGAAGCGATATAAAAGTTGGAGAAACGTTGGACTGAGTGTATTGAGCTAAAATGAGTTTATGTTGAAAAATAAATTTTTGTTTATATGAAAAGTCACGGAATTATTATTATTCCCTCGTATGTCGTTTATATCAGTACATGTATCAAGGCAAATGGAAAAAAGTTGCAGTTTAGCATTATTTTGTAAATGTTTAAAATGTTTATGTTTATGCTCAGTCCGTCGAAAAGTTGTGCGAGAGGATAGGGGAATATCTTCCGTATCTCTTTAGACTTTTCCTTAAAACAGTGTAAAAAATTAACACTCAACTTCTTGAAAATCTTCAAAACGAAGGCAACGTTTAGCACGAGACGTACCAACAATACAACAATTTATTTTAAACAAATCCTGACTGTTTCTTTTAGCATAATTTTCATGAATCAACAATTTCTCTTTCATAACAAGTTTTCTTAAGCTTAATAAATAGGGCTGCTATTGCATCACAAGTGTTACTTTCGTAATACTTCCTTGTCAAATGCGTTATAATGCATTTGCATATCATAATTTTTAATGCGTCTCAACGCACGTTGACAAACCCAGCATTCCAGTTTGCCAAAACTATGAAATTAACAAATTTGAAAATAAACAAATTTAATTTATTGCTTATAGGGCACATTGGTAGGGACGAATTTTATTCTGACAAATTTTATACGCTCATCTTAAATAACAAGTGACAATACAACCTGCCTTGTTGAATTCTCAGTTAAGACCGATACTCCAAATGGGTCAAAGTGGGATTTTTTTTAAACTTGACCCAACGGGCAATTCGTTTTAGAGGTAGGGGTCCTCGGGAAATACTTAATGTTATCCCTAGAATACGATTTTCCTTGTCACTTGAGTTATTTTTTGGCATTTCTACAAATCGACCCGCCCTACTGATTAATGTTGTTTAATTATCTTCCATGGTGTGCTCATGAACCCAGAATTATCCTACCACCTCTCTAGTCCTTACCCATCTTACTGATCTATCGGGGCGAATGAGTAATGCTACACGTCCACACCAACACTCATACGCTTCGGTGTTCTTGCAATCTGTACTTACATAAATACAGAGTTTTACCTTGAGGACAAAACAATTTTATATATTTATAAAACACAGAATATAAAAGATGCGAGGGTTGCTATTTATATTTCGGGTCCGGCAATAAAAACACAATAATTTATCATTGGAAATGGTTTTATTGTTTTTCAAAATATTCTCCTTTAAGATTAATCCACTTTTCCATGCGCACACACCAATTTTCGAAGCACTTTCTCCACTCCGATTGAGACACCTCCAATACATGATTTTGAATGCTTCAACAGCTGCTTCGGGCGATGAAAAACGTTGACCACGCATTTTTTGCTTAATGTTAGGGAATAAAAAGAAGTCATTGGGTGGCAAATCAGGGCTGTACGGTGAATGGCCCATTAATTCGACATCTTGAGTGGTCAAATAGCTCATCTTTTCAGCTGATGTGCGAGAGCTCGCATTGTCCTGATGCAAAATGATCCGTCTTCTCTTATTATCTTTCCTCATTTCTTCGAACACTGTTGGCAAACTGATGGTTGTATACCACTCAGAATCGACCTCCTACGTTCCACTAAAGGCATTTGGCAACATGGCCGGTTATACCAAAAAAACGCAATCATTTGCTTCGAAGTACTTCTTCCACGAACAACTTTCATTGGATTTGGCTCGTCTTCGAAGACCCGCACGCACGGTCGATTGCCGTTTTGTTTCGGGTTTATATGCATAGATCCATGATTCGTCACCTGTGACAATGTTATACACTGCCTTTAAGCTCTTGCAGTTATACTTTTTCATCATCTCTTTGCACCAATCCATACGAGCCTTTTTTTGAGCATTTGACCATTTATGTGGGATCCAACGAGAACAAATTTTTTTCACGGACAAATGAACATGCAATATCTGATTGATGCCTGTCATACTAATGCCAAAGGATGCCGCAAATAATTGCACGAAAATGTTCACGGGATAAATCCATTTTTTAACTGAGATGATTTTTTCAACACACTGTAAACAAAACAATTCGCCCTCAAACGACAAAACGTTCTGAGTGAAGTTTTGCTAAAAAAATGTCAAAGTTTCCAATGGAAGTTGCAGTTTGCATCTAGCACACCAGTTTTGTCAGGACCCGAAATACAAATAGCAACCGTCGTACTCTAAATGGGTCAAAGTGGGAATTTTTCAAAATATGACCCTACGGATAAAAACGCGGGACATCAGCATTCTTTTTGTTCCTTGGGCAAAGTTACTTATTTTGATACCTAGATAAGATTTTCCTTTTGACTGTAGCGATTTTTTTGCCCCCCTGGAAGTCAACCCGCCCTACTGATAAATGCTGTTTAATTACCTTCCATGGAGTGCACATGAACCCTTAATTAGCCTACCACCGCTCTTGTCCTTACCCATCTTACTGATATATCGGGGCGTATGAGTAATATTACGCGTCCACACCAGCACTCATACTCTTCGGTGTCCTTGCAATCTGTACTTAAATACAGGGTATTAATAAAACATAGAATATTAAAGATAAAGAGTTAAAATTTATTCCAGCTTTAGGGCAAATGTTACATTTTAAGAAAGAAATTAGATTTCGGTCATTTGACCACCACTAGCACATGTACAGCGATCTCTTCTTTGGACCCAATTTTCCACCACTCTTGCACACATTTCGACAGATACGTTGGCAATTTCGCGTTGGATGTTGTCTCTGCGCTCGTCTAAAGTTGTTGGCTTGTTGGTATAGACCAATGAATTAATTTGGTCACATAAAAATAAATCCAATGGTGTTAAAACAAGGTGGCCATTCTACCGGACCGTTTCTCAAGATTACACGTTCACCGAATTTGTCTTTCAGTAAATCGATTCCAACGCGTGTTGTGTGGCTAACGGCACCGTCTTGTTAAAACCACATATCGGCGATGTCAAGTTATCCAATTCTGTCCAAAAATAATTGTCAAACATGGCACGTTAACGCTCTCTATTGACGGTTACATGACGATTGTTGTCATCTACGAAAAAAAAACGGCCCAATCACAACATCGGCATGAACACCACACTCCACAGTAATTTTTTGGGATGCAATTGTGTCTCTTGAAGCGCATGTGGGTTTGTTGCTGTCCAATATCACTTACTTTGTTTATTGACAAAACCACTCAGCCAGAGATAAGCTTCTTCGCTAAGGATGTTTTTTCGATGAAATTCTGAATTTTCGTGAAACTTTGCAAGAGCCCAATGGGCGACGTTTCGGCGTTTCAAATGTTTAATTAGTTTTAGTTCTTGACGCAGTTTGATCTTAAAAGGACGAAGACCAGGATCTTTTTGCAAAATACGCCACAGTGTGATTTGAGAGATTTTTTCAAGGAAATTAAAATAATTACAACTGTTTGCAGTGTGCCAGACACATTCTCGTATAAAAAGTTGATTGCGTACAGTGTTTATGAAAAAACAAAGGTTTTTAAAAAAAATCTCATAGTATTGTTTCTGAGGTAATTTGAATATTTTGACGCTAATATTCCAAAATTAATTTTTGTTAGTGCGAATGCGAAACTGAATATTCAATATGATGCGAATATTCGCTACAACCCTGATATATGCATACTACCATTTGAATGGCCATACGAGACATTTGGCTTTTTTCAAAACATTTATTGTAGTGAAAAATCTACTAAAAGTGTCGTTCAGTGCAGATGAACCAAGGCTTTTGTGCATTTATGGGAGGGTCTACACCGTCATAGAGTCCACATCGCGCAGCTTTTTAATAAAGTAAATTTATCCACTGTAGCACACACAGCCTGTCGGGTGGGACGATTATTACGGCCGAAAATTGGAGTAAGCACTCTTGAAGTTGCGACTACCGAGTGGAGAGTGTGCGTGGCTTATAGTGGCTGACGATTTGTATTCGTCTGCCTTTCAGTTGCCATCATGCATTGGACACGTGAGGAGATGTCATTTTGTGTTGAAGCGTATTTTTCAAATGCGAACTCGATCATTGCAGTGCAGCGTGCTTTTCGTTTACGATTCGCTGTTCCCCCACGCAGACGTGTTCCTAGACGGCCATCAATTGTAAATTGGGTAGCTTCCTTGATGACAGCACGGAATGTATACAAAAGGGAGAAGGATTACAACATCACAAAACATCGAAAGAGTTAGAGCAGCAGTACTGCAATCTCCGAAACGCTCTGCTCGGAAGCAATAGCTTGCTCTAGGCATTTCCAGACGTTCCCTCCACCGGAGTCTGCATGATGAACTGAATTTTCACCAACACAAAATGTGCGTGGTCCAACAATTGTCAGCACGGGACTATTTGACACAGCGGACCTCTTGTGAAGACATTCTTGCAACTATATCCGGTGACGCAATTGTGTTCTTTTGTGATGAAGCACATTTTCACCTCAGTGGGTGTGTAATCAAACAAAATATGTGGAACTGGAGTGAAACAAATCCCAGAAAACTTCACCAGAGACCTCTGCATTCGGACCGCGTCACTGTGTGGTGCTCCATATCACGGGGAGACATCATTGGCCGTAACTTTTTCCAGGATAACCGTCTTGCCGTAACTGTGAACTCCGAACGGTACTTGACTATGATACAGGATTTTTTTTTCAGCCGGCTTTTGAGGCAATGCAATTAGAGGATACATGGTTCGAACAGAATGGTGCCACTGCACACACAGCGATGCAAATGTTTCCTGTACGGCTTATCTCTTTGAGGTTTGATGTGCACTAGCCGTCACGCTCTCCAGAACTGTATATGTGACAGCGCATAGAGAAAGGGACCTAAGGGTAAAAAAATCAATTTTCATTTCATTTTTTTTCACTTTTTTTTGATGTGGACAACATCTGAGCATCGAATGAGATCGATCTCATGCCCCAAAAGTGTTCCCGCCCAGAGATATGCGCATTTTATGAAAGTGAATCTTTAAAATGGCTCTCCTGAACAAAACTGGTTTTTAACCATAGGTTCCTTTCTATTTTGCGCGTCACATATAAGGAAGGACCGATTTGTAAGGAAATTTTTTTTCGATATTATGCCATAGTTTGTTCGGTAGCTTTTGACATGAAGAAAAAAATTTCCACTACGATATATCAAAAAAATCATTTTCAATGCACCCGAGTTTCTATTTTTTTTTACTTTCTCAACTTTTGTTTTTATGGATTTTTAAGTATGTAATAAAAAAAAGTTTTTTTTTTTGAAATGTCGTATGAAAGTTTGGTATCCTAATGCCAAAAGCTATAGAAAAGTCTATGGTACAATATTATTTGCCAAATCAACCTAGCCTAATATACATTACGAGGGATGTAAGAAAGCGATATATTTTTTTTTGATTTTGAAGATTCTTTTATGTGAAATAATGGAAATAAACATCATTTTCAAGGGAGATTAAAAAAAAGTTTAATTTGGAGGTGTGCTAGACACATTTTCAATTAAAAAACAGGATTTAGTACAAGGTTTAAGGCCCAATTAGTCTTGACGGTGGACGGTTG
This sequence comes from Hydrotaea diabolus, assembly GCA_963513945.1. Taxonomy (NCBI): domain Eukaryota; kingdom Metazoa; phylum Arthropoda; class Insecta; order Diptera; family Muscidae; genus Hydrotaea; species Hydrotaea diabolus. Next base: position 146,643,531 of record OY740718.1, on the reverse strand, counting down.
ACGGTAGGCAATCAGCTATTTCAGTTAGGGGTTGCATTTTGCATGTGTTAGAGGGAGATAACTACAGTCTGACGGTTGACGACGGTAGACTTCTGCAGGTTGCAGTATCAACCGTCCGCCGTCAACCGTCAAGTCTAATTGGGCCTTTAAGGAAAAACAGACATTTTTTGAACAAAAAATTCACAAAAATGTTCTTATTTTGCCGCGATCGTAAATATTTTAAAATTGCTTTTGCTAATGAGAATTTTCAATATGACGCAAAAACTCGTTACGATTCTGAAACATATATGCTTCTGATACATATATGCTGAATGGCTGTTAAGGACCCTTGGGCTTATTTTAAGATATTCAGTGTAGTGAAAAAAGTACAAACAGTGTCGTTCAGTGGAGATGAACCTATGCTTTTGGGCATTTATGTGACGCTTTAGGGTCTACACCGTCATAGACTATACACTGAGCTGCTCTTTACTACATACCGTGTTTAATGTCCAAAACTTCTGGTTTTTATTTCGTACAGCTCTTATTTCTTTACATGATCTCATTTATACCTTTAGGTTGTTGTAAGTATCTAATATTATACCCTCAACCCACTTTATCAAGGTCCATTCACATTCACCTGTTGTAGCGTGCACAAGAAATTAATTTCTTCCATATGTGAACGCTAAACGAACACATCAAAAACGAAAATAATATCGTTATAACCGAACAAAATAAAACGCCATACAATTTTAAATGGGGTATAAAAAACCATATTTTGTTGCTGTTTTCATGTGCTGACATCAGAGAGAATGAAGCAAGAAAAAAATAAAGAAGAAATGCCGCAGATCTGATTGAAAAACAAATACTACACCTTCATAAAACTCAAAAATCAAAAAAAAAATGTTAAACGTAACGTGAAAATGCCAAGCCAAGGCAAAATACAAAAATAGCGATAAAATGCTGGCTGTACAAATCATAAATCAAAAGGCCATTCAAAATGGCAGGAATGTCAAAATATCGCCTCTTCAACGTTTTTCATTCATGTCGCGCAGGTTGTCCGGCCGTCTTTCCATCCGCCCGACCGTTGCTACACGTACTAGGTAGGCAGCCAGTCGTTTCGAGAGGTGGAACAATTTTTCACATTTGAAGTCTTTTTATAATTAAATTATAAAAATTGGCCATTCAGAGGCAGACATGTGCGCACATGATAATGATAATTCTCAGCGAAAAGAAATTGTAGAATCATTTTTGATATTCCGTTAAGACACTCAAGCAAATTTTACAAAGGAATAATAGATTCAACTGCGAATAAATCAAGTTGATAATTTATGGCTCGTTACGTTCTATTCGAAATTTGGTCAGTTAGTCAATCGAATATTACATATATAGGGTAGTGCATGTAAAATTTAATATTTGAATCGGCTGTTAAAAAAATACTGTACATTTTAAAATTTCTGGTGTTATAGGAAAGGTTGTCCTTTGTCATTTAATAATGGAACACCATCCGATGCTTTTTCGCTTGGCCCAATTGCATGAAGATCGTTTGGCAGGAGATGAAGAATTTTACCAAAAGCTCATGTTTCAAATATGAAGCTCATTTTCATCTCGGTAGCTATTTTAATAAGCAAAGTTGCCGAATATAGGGTTCAGAGAACCCATGCGTGACTATTGAGACGCCAATGCATCTACAACGAGTCAACGTTTGGTCTGGATTTTGGGCTGGCGGAATCATTGGGCAATCTTTTTTTTTAAAATGAGCAAGGAGCCAACTTTACCGTCAGCGGTGATTGTTACCGCGCCAAGCTTAACGAATTTTTATTTCCAAAAATTCCAGAGAATGACATGGACGATATTTGGTTTCAAGAATATATGGCACACAGCTAATGCAACCATCGATTTTTCGCACTATTTTTAAAAATCGAACAATCTGCCTAAATTGTGTTGTTATTCGGCCGTCTGGGAGCATTAATATTACGCAACGCTTCTAGAGACAGTTGAAACATAAAATCGAAGTTGCCATTGAAGAGATTCGACCGAAAAATTTGAAGTTTATTGAAAAAAATGGCTTGATCGGATGAGGTACTGTTGAGCCAGTTGTGACACCACTTGAATGATATTGTGAGCCAGTACTAAATGACAAAGTTCAACCTATCCGATAAAAACAGAAATTCGAAAAAAATTTGATTTTTAAATTTTTTACAGCCGACTCAAATTTTAAATCGCCCACCCTGTAGATTCTAGAACTGCTGTATCTGAAATCTAAATGGACTGACCGATATAGACGATTTTCAATAATATTCTCCGGATAGACAGGCGCACAACACTTAATCAATCGATATAATAATCGTCAGATCAATCTCCTTTCCTTTTAGCTGTAACAAACTTTACCATTATGTCCTACTATCCCGTATCTTTCTATTTATTTAAGTCTATGGATTACAATCCTGACACACCAGATATTCTTAAAATATACTACATCTGAAATATCATTAAATTTATTTAGGTTAATTTTAGTAAATTCTCTTTAAGTTCTAACAAGAGGTTCGTGCGAGAAATAAATTGTACTATGAAGTGGAACATAAAAATATTCATTATAGTCAGTTTACGAGACCGCATAAAAGTTTGTATAGAAACAATATAGAACACTTTGAACGAGGATTGTCTAATGTTTCAAGAAGTATCAGTCTGCATCTAGCATCATCCGACGGAATAGGGCTGTTAAAAGGTCCAAAAATAAGACAAATTTTATAATTTTCGAACCATAATGAGGTTTCGACCTCACGAATGTAACATACAATAAATTTCCAGAATATGGATGAGGGAACTTTTTTCTATTGCTTTTTATGAAAGCCAGTGCATATTTATATTAATTTCATCGTCCGAAACAACACCTAAATTCAAAATGTTACTAACTGTTTGGAGTTGCTGATGGATTATAAACTGCATTAAATAACCTAGTACGCCTTCCATACAAAAGATGTCTACATTCTGAAATATTTAATGGTAGGCGATTTAGTTCACACCAATTAAACATTCTATGTATAGATGGGGCGATTTGTAAGGTCAATTCGATTCTCTCAGTCGTATGTTATATGTTATATTGTATTGTATGTGGCAATGTATATTTGAAGTTCACCTTGGAAAGATAATATTTAAAAAAAACTTTATTTAAATTACCTTCTTAAAAACATTAAAATAACAGTTGAGAAGAAGTCAAAACATTTAATATTTGGCTCCTCGAAAATGATTTTTTTTTTGATACTTTCTAGTGGAACTTTGTTTCCTCGTGTCAAAAGCTATCGTAAAATCGACGGTACGAGGGCGGTTCGGAAACTTCTTAGCCTAGAACAAAAAGCGCAGTATAAACAGAAAAAAGTTAAGTGTTTTGTAAACTTCCATCTCTGCTATAAACACATGTTAAATTTTGTTTCGATCTAGCAACTCCTTCATATAGAAACAGGTGTTCACAAAAGACGCATCCGCGATTTTTTTAAAATGGAAAAATTAGAAATGCGTGGTGTCATTAAATATTTACATAAAAAAGGTTAATCGGGACAAGAAATTCATAATGATATGGTGAATGTGTTAGGTGAAAGTGTTCCTTCATATGCAACAGTAAAAAATTGGGTTGCTGAATTTAAACGTGGTCGTACAAGCATTGAAGATGAACCACGTAGTGGACGTCCAAAAACAGCAACAACAACAGAAATTGTAGCCAAAGTGCATGATATGGTATTAAATGATCGACGAATAAAAGTGCGTGAAATAGCTAATATCATGGGCATCTCAAATGATCGAGTCCATTTAATTTTGCATGAAGAGCTACAGATGAAAAAGCTTTCTGCAAGATGGGTGCCGCACTTGTTAACAGTCGACCAAAAACGCATAAGAATGAACATTTCTCAAGCTTGTTTGGATCGTTTTCAGCGAAATAAAATGGATTTTAAGCGTCGTTTCATAACTGTTGATGAGACATGGATCCACCACTGTACTCCAGAGACAAAAGAACAATCCAAACAATGGACTGAAGCTGGAGGAAGTGCCCCAAAGAAGGCAAAAACAATTCAATCGGCAGGTAAGGTTATGGCAACGGTTTTTTGGGACTTCAAAGGTATTTTATTGATTGACTATCTGCAAAAGGGTGAAACAATAAATTCAGAGTACTATTGCAACCTTTTAGATCAATTAAATGTACAAATTCGAGAAAAACGTCCTGGCTTACAACACAAGAAAATAATTTTTCATCAAGACAACGCACCAGCGCACAAGAGTGTTTTAACAATGGCTAAAATCAACGAATTAAAGTACGAGTTGCTTGACCACCCACCTTATTCTTCTGCTTTAGCTTCCAGTGACTTTTACCTGTTCCCAAATCTAAAAAAAATCCTTGCTGGCAAGCGTTTTACCTCAAATGAAGATGCAATTACAGTTGTAAACCACTATTTTGAACACCTTGAGGATAGAATTGCTAGATAAGCGTTGGACTAAGTGTATTGAAGTTTCAGGAGATTATATTGAAAAATAAAAATATTTTTGAAAAACTAACTATTCTCTTTCATTGATAGGCTAAGAACTTTCCGAACCGCCCTCGTACAATACTCGTATAGATTGCTAAATCGACCCACCCTAACGTATATCCTGCTGCAGTCTATTTGCATCGTAAAAAATAGTATATTGGAGAAGCGCTTAATATCATCAGCATAAAATAGGAATTTTGAAGACAGAAAGCTCAAAGAAATTTTAGTTATAAAAACTGTGAATAAAAGATGGCCTAATAAACTACCCTGAGGAATGCCAGTCGTAGCTAAGTAGGGATCAGATTTAGTCGAACTGAAAGATGCAAAACAATAGGTATGAGCCCAACTCACTCAAAAGAAAATAATGGAAGCCAGTTTAATCAAGTTTCCTAAAAAGCATGCGCGACTTTATCAAAAGCCTTACCGAAATCAAAATAAACCTTATCTACCCGAAATCCTAATTCAAAATTGCTTAAAAATTAGAAAATATAAGTAGATTAAAAATCGTAGAACGGTTTTAATGAAGCCATGTAGGTGTTCTGTGATAAAAATATAAATAGCTGCAGATAATTTACTAAACAATTTACGAAATATTAGTACGAGTATTAACCTATTATTTGTATTATTAGAAATTGACCGAAGAACAATTTTTGTTTTAAGAAATGTTGCCACAACGCCATTTTTATAAAGAGCTTTACTGCGTAGTGATGACGTCAAAAGTTGTCCTGGATACACTTCGCCTAAAAATTTCTTCTGCTGATTATTTTCTGATTTTAAAGACTATTTTATGTGAAATAATAGTTTGTTTCGTTGGATGTATGGCATGCAGAGCCATCTGTTGGAACTAAAGTTCGCCCACGTCTACATCCCCCAATTCAGGCACAAAAAATCATTAGTCATGGCATTATAATGTTTCCCATTGACATTATGGCCGGCTTCATTCTTGAAGAAATATAAACCACTGATTCGCTCTGCCCATAAAGCACACGAAACAGTGACTTTTTGAAGATGTAACGGCGTCTTAAACATGGCTTGTGGATTTCATTACTCCAAATGCGACAATTTTGGTTATAAACGTACCCATTCAACCAAAAGTGAGCTTCATCGCTGAACAAAATTTTCTCTTAAAAGCAGGATCGGTGGCCGTCTTGTTTTGGGCCCATTCACCACGATTTGCAAACGTTGCTTCGGAGAAATGACAAACCAAACTTACCATAAATCAAGTAACAGTTGCCAAAAAGACCAACTCCGAAAAAAGTGTGGCCAGATTGAAGACTGCAGGTTTAAAAAACTCTTTATTAACTCGAGCTAATATTGAAGATTTTCCATTTAGTTTTTTCGTGGCGCTGTGAGCAACAAGGGTATTCAAATTCCACTGTATTAAACATCTGCATTACATATTGGGATACAGACTTTTACGAATTATTTGTGTCCTCTAAATAATTGAGAAATTTTCGATAAAACTAAAAACTTCACGCATTAGAAAACTTCTCGTTTTTATTAAAAAATCCCACTTTTTTTCTACCCTTTTCAAAATATTTGTTGACAGTCTAAAACTAATTGCAGTGACTTATAATAAATGGCTAAACAGAAAACCTATGGCTATATCTTCCTGCTGAATTCAATATAGCCATTTTTAAAAGGCTTAACAGAAAAAATTGCTAAATTAACAACAGTACCCGTGAGCCTCTTCATTTAACACTTGCGCATTTGAACAGACATTTTAATTCGAGTGTTTATGTTATTCTAGCCACAAACGTTAACGGCGTGGAATTTTATGTGATTGTTGTGCTATTTTGTGATCATTTCCAACACCGACGACGTTCGACCATGTGGGTGTCACTCACATTTTATGCATCTTTTAATTGGTATCACATTTTCAGTGTAATTATAAAAAATTATCGATTTCACAATTTCATCAAGGCATTAAAGTCGTCCCCCCCCCCATCTTCCCACCCTTCCTCACCGCAAACACATGTGAATCAAATACTCATATTTATGTGTCTTTTTAGACGACAATTGTGTCTGCTGATACAATTTCTTTCATCTGCATCATTATCGATGCTGACGGATTTAAACGTTAGTGTATGTTGAAAATACCGGAAAATGTTAGATATTTTTCTTTAAGTGTAACATGTTTTTCGTAAATGCGCAGTTTGTTTTTGAAATAATGCACCTGCAGAAGATGAAGTGTGGCTGTGATAACTAGTTCTTAAGCAAAAAGATTCTGAATTATTACCAAAAAATGTTTCAATATATGGAAAGGCTTTAACAAGTTCGAGCTTCTCAAAAGTCTTTTTATTTTATTCGAAAGGTTATTTTGTTCTTTTAACGATTCTCCTTTGCTTCAGCTTGCTTGTCTCGCTTCAGTTACCACACTGAACATTTTTCAAGTATCGGGAACTAAGTAAGTGGCTGACGACAAATTCAACACCTTTGTCATCTACTCTACTCTTATGGTTACAAGTGTTTCCACATCAGCATTGAAATTCCGTCCAGACATCCTTTAACATCAGCATTGAGATTCCGTCTGGACCCAGAGCCGTTGATGACTGTGAAACTTCGCCAACGTTAAATTATCGACTTCGACTTGGAGAGCGTGGATATGACGCAATACTCTTCTTTTCGCCTTATCACTCTCTGGGTGCTCAATAAAAAGGCGCATCGCTTCGGATTTGGCATTGTTCAATCATCAAACGTAACAGCTCTCCAGTCATGCTTTCTTCCAGAATTAGGGAGTGATTTGACCGTTGTCCACAATTTATTAATTCTTGAACTTAAGCTGTACTGCTTTAATTATTCTAGCCATTTATTCCGCTTATATTACTTGACAACCTACTGATCTCATAGGTGAGATTCCTTATTCTGGGGTTAGGAGGGTTGGCGAATTCTGAGGTCAGTTAGGTTGGAGCGACGAATGTTATCAAGCTCGTCTGCGAGTCCCACTGGCTCTGCTGTTAAATTTGGTCGTACCTCGGGTATTCCTCCAGTAGGAGTATGGCGTTGATAGCCCGGAAATTCTATTCGACTTCTCGTACATCCGGGGTAAATCGGTAAATCTGCGGTTGGTAGCTTCTTTGAAAGCATTTAAATCAGGCTGTTTTTGATTGTGATACTCGTACGTACGCCATTCAGAGATTATTAAATCAGAGGGTTTGTTGATGGAGAGTTCGAGTATTAGGGAAAGGTGGTCCGATCCTAATGAGATGAGGCCAGGCCATATATATGTCTGCCCTATAAACCGCGTGGGGGCATCCTCATTCAAGTACTAAATGCAGAGTTAGCAATTTTTTTGCCAAAGCTATATGCCCCTCTGGTCGTTGTCTAGAGGTGAATGCCACAGTTCATGGTGGACATTAAAGTCCTCTAGGACCAGACGGTTATTGCCTTGCAGCAGATTGCTCATGCTAGGCAAATAACGAAGGGCACAGCTACCAACCGGCGGGATGTATACGTTATACAGCTCTATCTCGGCAGTTTCAGACTTGACTCCTGTCGCCATACATTCAATGCATAGGTCTCTAGAGTCAAGCTCAGCTGTTCTAGGACACAATTACTTTACTTCTGATACGGATAATAATTTCTATTCTTTGGCAAAAGGTTGAAATGTCGGTTAATGCCGGTTTTTACTTTAAAATAAACCCGACAATCGGGTTTAAAAAAAGAACCCGAAATGCCGGAATCCCTCAAACCCTGTTTTTTGAACACTCTACACGAAGAAAAAAAGTATGGTTGGGGTAACAACATTCGAATAGCGTCATACTATTGTTTGTTATATGGTTGTGGCACAACAATATTATGATCATCACAACAAAAATTTTGGCTTTTTTTAGGTCAACTTTTTTTTCAACAATAGAGATTTTTATTAAGTAAATTTTAAAAAAAAATACATTAAACTCTTTATAATAGGAGTGATTTATATAACATTAGGTTATATCGTAACAATAACCTTGACATATTAAAAAAATATATAAGATTTTTCTGGTATGATTGCCGTAATCATATTTTTGTTAACATAAATGCCCAAAAAATGCAATGCTTTTGTCGCACCAACCATATTTTTATTGTTGCTACAACCATATTTTCATTTTTAAATTTGGCAACAATACTAAATCCACAAAAAGAAACAATACTTTTGTCGCACCAACCATATTTTTATGTTGCTACAACCATATTTTCATTTTTTAAATTGGCAACAATACTATTTTTACATTTCAACAATATTTATATTGCCGCAATCATACTATTGTCAAAATAAAATTCAAAAAGCAATACTAAGGATGCGACGACCATACCTTTATTGCAGGGAACATACTACTGTTGTCGTGACCATATAGGAACCTTATCTTTTCTCAGCGTGTAGCATAAACCAACTAGTTTGCGATAGCTTCGAACTTCTTTTGTTATTGATGGCAGCTTTTCAATCGACGAAGTGATAAAATGTGCCAGTGTGCTTTTCTCAAAACTTCTCCAGTATTTGAAGCTATGAAATTTTTTGGTTAGTTGTAGACTTAGCAGGCCTACAATCGTTTTAGTACACGAGTCTTAACGTTTAACTTGAGCTCCATGCGGTCTACCATTTTATAAATGGGGCATAGTTCACTGGGGTTACAAACATTTAACATTATTTATTTTAACCAAAGTGGTGTGCAGATAAGTTGTTGCTATTTCTATCTCGAGTGGAGTTTATACCAATTATTGGGCCTTTAGTCTGATGCTGGACTTTTTGGTAGACTTTTCGGGCATCATTCTTACTACTGTGCATTTTTAAGTCCTCACATTTTCATTACTCGTTTTTTTTGCTCGTTTTTTTTGCTTCTTTTAGTCGTCTCTCCCATTTAGTTTTTTGATAAACCGCAGTGCTGCATCATGGGCAGCATTCTTTGCTTCTGTTAATTCGTTGCACTCTTCGTCATACCACTAGTTCTGCAACCTACTTTTTCTTTGTCTGCTGTCGGTATTGAGTAGGAAATACATTCCTGATACACTCTAATATTTTTAAGCGGATCAGTACTTTTTCGTAGCAATTGGAATAAATTCGTTACGTTTTGTGCAAGCAGCTTCTAGACCACCAGCTATCCCAGTGCATACGACATTCGCCCTACTTATTCTGGTGTATATCTCTTGTTTTCAGAACTAATGAAAAATAATCTTTAAATTTCTATTTTCGTTCAGTTACAATCAATCACTTTAATTCTCTTTAAGAGTCACAATAGATAGCTGAACTTAGCACACCTCATGTCTAAACCTATGTTCTGTTTTCCACTCACTAGAACAATATTTGCCTGTAATTTTATTTGTTCACACATAAATCAAACCGATACACGAATTTTCTCGTATTTGCGTTAATTCACTTTTGAATCATAAATCACTCAAATGAGATTGCGGCAAATAAATTTCAGCCTTTTTTTAACTTTAAATTGTCTTAATTGATAACTTAACCATGAAAATTCGTTCACTCTTCGTCATACCACTAGTTCTGCAACCTACTTTTTCTTTGTCTGCTGTCGGTATTGAGTAGGAAATACATTCCTGATACACTCTAATATTTTTAAGCGGATCAGTACTTTTTCGTAGCAATTGGAATAAATTCGTTACGTTTTGTGCAAGCAGCTTCTAGACCACCAGCTATCCCAGTGCATACGACATTCGCCCTACTTATCCTGGTGTATATCTCTTGTTTTCAGAACTAATGAAAAATAATCTTTAAATTTCTATTTTCGTTCAGTTACAATCAATCACTTTAATTCTCCTTAAGAGTCACAATAGATAGCTGAACTTAGCACACCTCATGTCTAAACCTATGTTCTGTTTTCCACTCACTAGAACAATATTTGCCTGTAATTTTATTTGTTCACACATAAATCAAACCGATACACGAATTTTCTCGTATTTGCGTTAATTCACTTTTGAATCATAAATCACTCATATGAGATTGCGGCAAATAAATTTCAGCCTTTTTTTAACTTTAAATTGTCTTAATTGATAACTTAACCATGAAAATAACAGATAAATAAACAAACAGTCAGCGGCGGCAATCAGCCAACCAACTGGCAATACGACAAGCGGGCAAAAGATTGTAGAATAAGAGTATGTACTCAGCGTTCTTAGCACTCCTTTCAATATAATTTGTAAACCCTCAAGATTAATCATATTAAATTGTTGCTGTTATACTCGTAGATTATCAAATTTGGTTTCACCGCAGGGGATTTTCCCATTTTGTATGAATGGGAGCTGTGCAGCGTCTTGCTGAATCCTAATACCTTCGCCATCAATAACATCTTCATTCACACATTCCGCAAACAACAACAACCAAAGCCAAAGAAAATAAAGGCAATTTTCTGTAAACAAAAGCTGAAGACTCGTAAATTGTTTTGTAAATAAAGTAAAATCAAAAACATACGAATGGAATTTATAGCTGCAGGTTGGTGGCGTAACATACCCTGCAAGGGGAGAGCAAACGAGTATTTGACAATTTTAGTCCAAACGCAACGTTTTGCCCATAGGGATCTGGTAGACTTTGATAGTCCATGTCGTTTAGGGTTTTAACGTTTTGTAAATTTTCCTGTTATTATTTTTTCCACCACAGTTTCCCATTCTATTTGTAACCTATCTAGGTATACCTGTGGGAGTCCATAAAGTATTGTTACAGGGTGACCAGATAAGAACGATACAACAAGAAATTTAATTTAATAGCGGAGGGACATTTATGAAGGCTCTTCCTGAAACGATCCAGTCGCCAATATTTTCCTTTACTACACGCATAAAAAAAGTATGGTTGTGGTGACAATATTCGAAGAGAATAATACTATTGTTGGGTATATGGTTGTGGTACAACAATATTACGATCCTCACAACAATAGTATGACTCAAATACAACCATACTATGATCCTCACAACAACAGTATGGTTCACACATAACCATACTATGATTCCCACAACCATAGTATGATTCACTCTCAACCATACTATAATCTCCACAACCATAGTATGATCCTCACAACCATAGTATGTTTCACATACAACCATAGTATGATCCTCACAACCATAGTATGATTTACACGCAACCATGTTATGATTAAAGTTGAATTTGTTTAAGTTGTCGACACTAGATTTGATCCACAATATTATTTATTAGAATTGGTTTAAGTTGTCAACAATAGATTTGAATTATGAAAATTATTCAAAAATACATTAAATGCAAAATAGTAGAGTGATTTATTTTAAATTCAAAATAGTAGAGTGATTTATTTTAAAGTACAAAAAATTATTTAAAATAAACGTAAAGGTTTTTGTTAAAAATATTTCAGTTAAACATAGCCAAAGCAGCTTGTTTAAAAAATTTTAATTTCGATAAAAAAGTACTATTATTGCATTAGATCCGTACCAATAACATTTGTTCTAAAAAGCATATTTAAATGATGAAAAATTACAATCGTACAGTAAGATTGCCGTAATCATATCATTGTTAACATAAAACGCAAAATACAATACTTTTGTCGCACCAACCATATTTATATTGTTGCTATAACCATAAATTTGTTACATTTCAGTAATACTAATATTGCAGCAATTATACTATTGTCAAAACTAAATTCAGTTAACAATGCTATGGTTGCGACGAACATACTTTTATTGCGGAGAACATATTATTATTGTCGTGACCATGTAGTAACCATGTTTTTTCTCAAACGGGCGCCAACAATTTTTAAACACTCGTCCCAGTCAGCAACTGCTTTCTTCCTAACTAAGCCGCTTGCATAGAGATAGAGCCGTCTTGTTTGAATCCTGCTTATGCAATAGAGGACCATTGACTAAACAGAGGAGTATTGACTGGTAAATAGTTTATCCTTCATTATTTTAAAAGGAATACGATCAGATTATGCCGCCATGCCAAAAACCACTCCAAAAAGTCTTTATAGGTGCAGTGATAATGGCCTCGAACCCAAAAAGGGGCCACGTCCAAGAAGTTGATCACCGGCCAATATTTCCAGCGCATCATTATCGAACTCATAGCGTTATCTATGGAGGTCGGGCCTTCCTTAAAGCGTCATAATTTTAATTATTGGGTAATTCCAAAAAATTTCGACAGTCTGGATTTTTAACTTTTTAGAATGTGACAAAAATTTCGCATATAAATTATCCTTAATGCTGTCTGTCCTATGACATCTCATCTATGTCTAGCCATTGTTTGGCCAAATCTTACAGCGTCTCAAAATTGGGCCTTAAAGACCATTTTTTGGAATAGGTAGCTGTTTTAGAGGTCAAATATGTTAGAAACAGGACTATGGAAAGCAGCCCAGAACCTACTCCTGACATACATGTCCCATAGTTGTAGATCGTTTGCCAATGAAAGTAGACCAAATCAGTCATAAGAAGAAAAGTGTCTCTTTTTTCGGTAATTAAACACAACCTTTAAGGATATTAACTTTTAATTAATTTTTATTTATTTTTAAACTCACTGACTCGGGCGTAGGTTACGTATTTGGACCAGATGCCTTTATATATATTGATTTTCGGAACAATGAAACTTCATAAAGAATTTAAGGCAGACGACATATGTGACGCGCAAAATAGAAAGGGACCTAAGGGTAAAAACCAGTTTTGTTCAGGAGAGCCATTTTAAAGATTTAAATACGTGTATCTTTGGTGTACCATCAATTTCCTAAAACGCGCATATCTCCGGGAGGGAACACTTTTGGGGCATGGGATCGGTCTCATTCTATGCTCAGATGTTGTCCACATCAAAAAAAAAGTGAAAATTGATTTTTTTACCCTTAGGTCCCTTTCTCTATGCGCTGTCTCATATATAAAGTCAGCTCGTAGAAACGTGAACTAATAATTGTTGAGGGTGTTTACGTTTGCGATTTCGTTCACATATTCGAGTATCGCAATTTTGAAGCAAATTAGTGATGTTTTCTCACTAAAATAAACTTCTGTTACTCAATTCAATGCCCAGTAATTTAAAACAAATATTTCTTTTAATAAAAAATTGATTTTGTGCAAAGAAAAGCTAAACTTCGTTGTCCAAAATAATTCTGGATCGTTCATATCTATATTGTTTAGAGGGTATATTCACTTTGTCATTCCGTTTGAAACACATCGATTTACTGCTCGGAGACCCCATAAAGAACACATATTGTAAATCGTTGTAAAGTTCTAAGATGATCTAGCCATGTCCGTTGGTTGTCCGCTTGGTATTGAAATGGACCAGATCGGTCGAGTGGTTAAAATCAACAATCTATACTTAAAGTCACAATATCTCATGAACTTTTTTGAGACATTAGGCTGATATTTAAAACATATGGTATTGGCATGAATCGAAACAAATCCTACAGAAAAGTAGACGGTGCTACGCTCCCATTTAAAATTCGCATTAACGGCCGAAGTAATAGACGATCTTTGTAGAATTTTAACAAAACGATATCGAAGATTTGAACAATAAGTATAGGCTATGTTATGGTTGTACAAGGGGGCATGGCAACGCCCTCAAAATCTTGAACTATTGGAGAGCACATAAACCCATAAACTATCGGAGATATGACGATAATAGTTGAAACATATGATTTCGGCATGGATCGAAACATATCCTGGAAGAAAGAGGATAGTGCCACGATCCCTTTAAAAAACTTATACCGTCAAACTTAATGTGTCCGCTTTTAAGATGTATCTAATTTCTGGACCCATTAGTCGTTTAAACATAGAAATATGGACACTCAAATTCATTACAATTGGCAAATGCCATTTGGTCAGATTTCATTTCGGTATTTTTGGGTCGAGGACAAGTACGTACTTGGAGCCGAAAAACAAGCAGCATTAGAGGTGAATCTTTTGAAGCTCTACACACATAATATTCCAAAAAGGCGAGGACGTGACTCAAGGGTCACGGAGCTGAAAAACAAGTCACTTCAAATATGCACATAAGGATACCAAAATACACGGAACCCTTCAAGCGGATACAATTATGGACGTTTTTTTTTGTTTGTCTAGACTTTGGGCCCTTTGATCTGAAAGATCACCTCCCCAGACATTATCATATATATTCACAGAAGAAATGCAATTTCTTCACGAATACAAATATTCCCTTATTTTTTGCAATGGAATAAGCTTAGCTCCCAGGCATTTCCTTTTTTAAGCGGACCCTACGTTCTTCTTGCGTAAGAGTTAAGGGACAGATACCTATGGTTATAACCCATGCCACACCGCACTTACAAACGTATTCCCGAATTTATTGTATATTTTTGTATCACAGCATAGAATTTTATTATGCAGTTATTATGGGTTGTACTGGGAATTCGTCTTTGAAACACTTTTCCCCATACAAATTCGACAAACTGGCAACTCAAATTTTTTTTATTTACAGAAAAACAACACAATTACCACTATTTTGTAAGTCTTCAAAGGCTTTAAGATAAAGAAGCGATGTATGGATCTACTTAAAAACTTTGTCTGCGTATATGGCGTAACATGATCATTCATCTCCCAAATTTAGGGCTATTGTTTTTGCAAACAACCGACATCTAGCACAAGAATTCGAACTTTCAGGAACAACGACTTGGTTATTTTGCATTGGACCTTCACGTACATCAGTACAAAAAATCAAATATTTGCGGAGATGAAATACAACGATCATAGACAACTTTATATATACGACAAAGACAAAGTTCTGGAGTATTCAGAGATGGATCCAGACTTCAGAAAAACAAAATCGTCTCCAATTGAAGAATTTGTATGGGAAAACTACTTGTTTTTTTTCGCCAGTCTGAATAGGCCATTATGTAGCGGCAAATGTAAGCTGGCCACCAATATCGTCTAATTTTACCCGTTATATTTTTGTTTTTCTGTCAATATCAGTTCTGTGTTAAAAAGCTACAAGGCGACCGGTAACCTTTAAGTAAACTTAGCCCACGATAGAGCTCAAATTCTAAATTGAAAACTTAGAATGGCTTATGAGAAACGTTGGTTAACTACAGAAAATATTACTTTCACCCCTTTGTTCAGAAAGCTTATCTTTCTTTCTCATTTTTTCTTGCGGCTCTAGCTTTAAAATCGTCTGCAGCTCCCAAAGGGTCTCATTTTATATTGAGAAATATTTTCATAAAATGTTGGAGAGTCCAATAATTTTTATAAATTTCCATGACTTTGAAATATATTTCGGATAACATGTTGTTCCATTCCAAAGTTTAGATTATCGCTATTAAATTACTTGAGCGTTTTGTTTTATGAAAATCTGATACACCCGACCCCTTTCCCCCTTATACACTACATGCTGTAGTTTACTGCCGCAGTTTTACATTTGGTTTCATTTAGTCCAAGTAAATGATGTCCTGCAGTTGGCTTTTGTTGGTGTGGTTTTAAAATGAAATTAATTTTATTATGGACCAGTGGCTGTGGCACAACAGTTGCTGCATCCACCGCTCGTATGGCAAGTATTTTCCCAGCCCCACATACGTAAACACACACACACATACATCCGCCGAGCTGCAAAGTGCTGCTGAGTAGGGACGGAGGCGTTGTTTTGTTGTATTTCCAAACCAAAGCACTACAAACTGCTGACAGTCCGTCAA